>CM057344.1:55944846-58444846 GCA_030015575.1 Agapanthus africanus
GATTTCGAGCAAGAAATTAATATATGAGACGCTAGGTTTTGATTTTGTGAATTATTTGTTGTTTTTTGAATTATTCGTTGTTTTTTCACATAATTCGAGAATGATTCGCGAATTATTCAGCCCGCCGATTAATTCGACAATTAAGTCGGCTAAACAAAAATGCACACGAATTATGGTAAGCAGGTCGCTTATCAACATCTCTGCTATTAAGCTAGAAGGGTAAGGGTACATGTGATGTGGTGATGTGATGCTCTCAAAATGAATTAAAATAAAATATTTAGGAAAAAAAAAATCTTGAACATAAAAGTAATCCACGTCATCAACTTTTTGAACCTACCATTAACATCATAAACAAAATATTCAAAAAGAATTTTAGGCTTAATTGAGATATTTGGTTTTTCCCCCCGAAATAGGACGATTATAGATTAAAATTAGTAAAATAATATGCTTTAAATTATAATTAGAAGAATATGACGGTTTATTGAAGGTGGGATTTGAAAACCTGCCCCGATCAGCCCCCACCCCTCCGCACCCCACCCCACCGAATGAAAAGGGAGGGTTCCAAGAATCCGTCCCCACCCCCTCAATGAAGAGGGCGGGTTCCTAGAACCCTTCCTCTTCATTGCCGGATGGGGTTCATAAAACCCGACCTAAAAATAATTAAAAATTAAAAAATTTAAAATAAATCAAATATTAAATTTAAAAAATAATTTATTAAATCGACGGTTCCAAAAACCCTTTCTTTCCACAAATATCGGATAAGATTGTTATTATTGTTACCGACGTGGTGATGAGTATTATTACTGTTTAAGTAATTCAATATTTAGAGAAAATCAATTAGTGCTCGTAAAGAAACTTGTACAATTTACATTTTAGTATGATCTTTTTGCATTATTCGTTTAAGGCTGAGTTAATGTAAACTAGCGTTAAAATTGCAAGATGTAAATTGGGTAGCGAATAATAACACTTGAATTTACTCGTTTTCAACTGAAATAACTTCTGCCGCATACTGATTTTCTACTATAGTGCTACAAGTTTGTGCTACCACACATATATCAATTAAATGTTATACGATAATATTTAAAAAATAGATGCCAGAACTTGACAATAAATTTTGAGACACGACTTGAAACTAAATTTTGCCAAGCTTTGGTTTTGGTTACTGAAGTGTTGCTCGTTCGTATGATATAAACAGTAACAACCCTTACCCCCACGTCAGTAACAACAATCTTATTCGCGGGTCAATCTTATCCAATATCTTTACAAAGACGGGTTTTTGGAAATCACCCTCTCTTCCATATACTGAAGTACGGGCTCTTGGAACCCGATTTACCAGTATTCATGCGATTTAATAAATTATTTTTTTAATTTATTTTAAATTTTTAAAATTTTTAATTATTTTTAGAGCAGGTTATAGAAACCCGTGCTCTCCTTTTTATAGGAGAGGGCGGGTTCCCAGAACCCGTCCTTTTTTCGGGTTCTAGGAACCCGAACCCACCCCCAATAAAAAGGGCGGGTTCTGGGAACCCGTCCTCTCCTTTGTAAAGGAGAGGACGGGTTCCTAAAACCCGCCCTTTTCAATGAGGGTTGGGGCAGGTTCTGAGAATCCGCCCTTTCCTTTAAAAATGAGAGCGCAGGTTCCTATAATCCGTCCTTTACTGCGGTGGGAGGGTATGGTAAGGTGGGCTAATCATGGTCAGTATTTACTTATCAAGGCCGCATTTTAAGAACGCGCCTTCTAAACATACCAATCCCAATCCGTCATATTTTCCTAATTATAATTTAAATTATATTATTTTACTAAATTTAATATATAATCACCCTATTTCGAAAAAACCCTAGATATTTATGGAGATGTTTAGGTAAAACAATGAAGATATTTATGTATAACATTTATCTTAATACACTTATGCATCAGTGTTACCAGCGTAAAGTCAATGATAAGTATTTGAATCCATTCAAACGAATAACACAAAAAAAATTATAGAGAAAAATGGGGCTGTGAATGTTACAGCCAGTCTTGACTATGAACCCACTCAGAGACTTGGGAGGTGGGTTCCCGCAACAACTTAAACATGAAACCCACCTCCTTCATGTTTTAATTCTTTATCCACAGCTAATGGAAGCCCGTTAAACTCAATATCACAAGAGTTTGAGTTTAAGAATCAATTTATAATATTTGCGATACCCAAGCCTTATTGGGCTCGGGTCGGATCCACTTACCGCACAGGATCGGGCAAAGGTTCACATGGCATGATTTAGATCCTACGTTTGAATTTAAACAAGTGCTTGACAAATTCTAAACAGTCACACACAACAGATATGATGTCACATTCTAAAACATTTTTAGATGGGATCATCAAGGCACCAAATCCCTGCAATATAAAAAGCGATTGAATGTATTACAAGGACTTGCACATATAATTTTTTGGATCCAGAGAGTTTTTCACTGATTTTTTTGTCTATGGACCTTTTCCTATTGATTTCAAGACCCAAAGAGTTGGAACCATTTTTCCCAAATTATTTTGGAACTGACCGCTAATTTGTTGCACTGAGCACAGAAGTTGTTTGCTTGTATCCTTCCTCATGGAATGGATCTAGACATGAATCTAGATCTGCATCAATCACATGATTTTTCTAAAACTTATAACATCTCGATATTTATACAGTATAAAAACTACATCTCGATATTTATACAGTATAAAAACTACAAACACGATATCCGATTGTTCGCTTAACAGCCAAGAAAAGTTTAACCCCTGAAAAGATCCTTTAATCATCAACAACCGCCTCTATCATGCTCAAGAAAAATATCTAAGGTCTCTAAATTGATATAAATAAATAGACTGCTCTCACAAGTTATAGACACAAAAAAATGGAGAAACTGTATTCAAAATGCTTGAAAAATACTCTACATTCTCTCTTTTTGACTATAACAATAATTCGCACAAAAGATAACAGAAAGGTAACGCTTGCTTGAACGGCCATGACGATAATACTTGCAGATGCTGCAAAAAGAAACCAGCGATATGATTATATAAGAACATAAATCATAAATAAAATGAGTAAATAACAGTTTTTTCAACTACATGCTATTAAAACACATAAATTACATTCTAGTTGGGTAGTGAATGGCTAAACTCTTGAAACCAATTTTCCACATTATTTTTCAGAATACGCGCTAATTAGATACAACATTTACTGTAACAGCCCTATTTGGATGCAGTAGTTCAAGATTTATCGACATTCTTTTTTCATAATTTTAGAACTTTTAGTTGGCTGCTAGTATATTTTATTTTTTTTGAATTTTCACCGTAAACAATTTTGATATGAAAAATCTTCAGTTTTTATATTATATATAAAATTTCCTTAGTTGCAGCAAAAGAATATTTTGCATATCTTAAAATTCCTAATTTGACCTATTAATATTTAGTTTGCATACATATATTACCTTCGCTAACTCCTGTTTACTGTTAATACGAGAACAAGAAAAATCTAAGCTACCAATTTTGTCACGACCCGAAATATTTGCTCGTGACCAGTATTTAAATCACGCAACATCTAAAATCGTAACGTAATTCAAGTAAGCTGAAACCTAGAAATCTAAAACTTTTAAAGAAAATAAAGGAGGTGAAGTTTTGAAATAAAGGTATAATGAAAATAAGTTTTCTTAATGCATAGAAAGGGAACATGAAAATGCGAGTGAAATTTACTAGTTTGAAAACGTGTTTCGTCTTTTAAAAATTTAGGCAGCACCTCCTTTGTATATTTTGATCCAAAACCATAAATATATAACAAGAATAATTGCATCCCCAAACAGGAGCTAGCTCTTCGCCGACCAGCGGATCACAACCACGCAAGACAGTATATATAAGTATACGACGCCCAACAACGAAGCTCACCACAAAAAATAAAGAAATAAGTAAGACATCAACCCCAAATGCGAATATAAAACTCATCGCTTAAGTCTCGCAACTACAAGTCTTACTAAGTCTCATTACTTATATAAATACTAGTTTTGGTTGATGGAGTTGACTAGATACAATATGAAATATAAATACAAGAGGGGGTACGATACAAATGTCACAACTACCAAAGCAATCACCCGAAAGCAACTGTGTGCCAGCGAAACCGCTACTGATCCATGCGGTCAATTGAATATATATATATATATATATATATATATATATATATATATATATATATATATATATATATATATATATATATATAATTTTATATATACAAATCAAAATATCTCTCTCTCCCTCGTCTGTTCCTCAAATTTCCCTTTTCATCACCCGACCCCCTCCTCTCGCCACCATCACGGCCACAAACCCCGATCCCCTCCTCTCACCCCACTATCAATGCCTTCACCGTCGCCACCATCTCCCGCCGCCGCAACCCTCGACTCCCGCTCCTCACTCGCCGACCCTCGCCTCCATCTCCCGTCGTCTTTGCCCTCGTCCTCATCCCACCGACGCCGCCTCCATCCCTCGTCGCCACCATAGACCCCGACCCTCTCATCTCATTCCGTCACCACCGCCATCGTCCTCATCACTGCCACCACAGCCCTCGTCTGCACCTCGCAGCTGCTCCCATTCCCTCCGACGACGACGACGACGTCGCCTGCCCCCATCATCATCACAGATTTCCCATCGCTAGATCCGACCACTCCTCGACGCTTCCTCGACTCGACCAAGACCCATCCAAACCCTAACAACTACCATCATCATCCTCTGTAAGTTCCTTGATCCCTGTTTAAAAAAAATAAATAAATGAAATGAAATGAAATGATAAGAAAACAGTGAACATTGAAAGGGGAAAATTAGAATTAAAACCCTAAGTTCATATAATTGCGTCTGGTTGTGTGACAATATTTATGAAAATATTTATGGTTTAATCGATGATAAATTTATCTAGGCGGATCGTATAACTCAGATCCCAAGTTGCACTTTAGCTGAGATCGTGCATCGCACCTTCGTGCATCGTTCTCCCCTGATCTTTATCCTCAGGTAAGTATTCTTGCTCTGCTTTGGTCGATGCACATCGGCAACCCCTTATATATATTATATATATTCTTTTCCTGCTCTAGAATAGAAAGAAAGTGTTAGTGCTGAATGATTTCATATCGTTAGAAAGATATAGACTCGTATTCAACTAATTGATAATCAGAAAACTAGATTAAGTATGGTTTTACTATGAGATCTATTAAACTACGAAAAGGGTTTTGAAAGTTGTTAATCTAACTTATACATGTACCTTATTAGCCAGCTTACGATTATTATATCCATGTTTAGATTAACGGCAAAGATATCACCCATGATTAATACCAGCTTGTACATCACTTTCATGCAGTTACCAGTACCAGATGACAATTACTTTCGACATGTCTTAACTATTCATTACTTTAGTTCATTTTACTAAGACGAGACCCCTAATTAGAATGCCGAACTACATGACATGACACACCACCATTTAGCAGTTTCATTTCTATTCAATTACCATATCACAAGTTCCAGCATTTTCAGCATTCTTAATTAGTGCTCTAGTCATTACCATAGTAGCTAAATACGCGGGTGTTGGGGTAGTTTGAGTGTGCGTTCGTACAACGGGATCTCAGGAGTCCCATGCCGGCAGCTCGTACCGGGCTATATCGATCTCATGTTTACAGCTCGTACCGGGCTATATCGGTCGCTTGTTCATTCCACAGTTGGGCCCGTGTTTCCTAGCCCCTGAGGCACCACTCTTCGGTTAGGAATACTCCTGCAGAGGTTGACGCACACACTCGAGCTTATGATAGGATAGTTTACTTTTTAGTGACCAGTTAGGTTATGACTTGACCTCTTACATGTTTGTTTCATAGTATCCATTTATTTATTTATATATATGTTTTGCTTGCGCACGCGGGCTTCACTACATTCATATATTCATGTTATCATACTACATAAACACTTTATACGTTGAGTACTTACTGGGTTGTTCTGACATCCCTGAGATTTGCCATCTCAAGTTTAGAGACAAATTTTCAGGCTGAGCAGGACCGCAGCGACTACCAGGACTTTGCCGAAGATCAATAACCCGTAGGTTTATTTCCTTTTTCAGTTAGTTTTTAGTATGTGCGCCCTTATGGGACATTAGGATTTATGTATCTCTTTTGGATCTTGTTTTTATTTCGAATATATTGTATCAGATCTTTAATTGCATCGATTATTTAGTGGACCCATTTTTTAGTATTCCTTGTGGTTTCGTTGCGGCATGATTATCAGTATTATCCCTTTTGGTTTTGGGATTTTATTCTTGACAGGTTAATATAGACAACCTTATGTGACTATGGAAGGATTTTTCCTTGCCGTAGATAGCACGGCTGGCCTTTGTCGCTCTTCACATTTCGGATTTTGGGAAGCGGGGCGTGACAAGGTTTTGTTGGATCAGAGCCAGGTTAACGTCAAAAGTTAGTCTGGGTTCTGCCGATCTTTAGGGTTAGAATCACATGTCTAGGTTTTCCCCAGTATATCATGCTGCAGATTCCGTTGACTCTGACCGTAGGATTCGGGCGACTTACATAGAGTTACGATATTGTGCACATGTACCGCGGTATGGATACACTATAGTATTCTGTATGAGTAACTTAGAGTTCTACACTTAATCTGTATTTTTTGAATTGATTATTGCGTTATCTCTTTGCTTCGCTCAGTTTTAATATTTTGAATTTAAACCTCGTTTTCGTTGCTAAACCTCGTCGTTCATTTTGACTTCAGAATAATGGCAGAAGAGAATTTGCGAGTATATGGGAGACGTGACAATAATACTGCACTACTTGGAGTTATACGTGGCATGCTAGAAAGTCAACAGCAGCAGACCGAATTGCTAAAGGAGGGCCTACTTACTTCTCAGCAGACCATTACTGTAGCCCTGAACAAGGTGGTTGAGGTTCATGAAGGTAGACGTCCGGGCAGCGTCGCCGATTTCTGTAGGCTTACTAGGCACACTAACAAGGCTCTACAAGGCATCGACCATGTCCGTTTAAAATTTTTAGGTGCCTAACAACCCTAAGCAAGATCGTATACTAGAGTTTAAGCGAATAATATAGCAAGTAAACAACTTTACTCTAAAGGGAATACGAAATACAACCTTTGTAGATCGGTCCTTCACTTCATTTGCTCCTTGTTGAAGTCCCTTCGCTGCGATCAAGGTTCTCCCGGGCTCTTGCATGGCTTCACGACGCGAAGGATGCGACCTTGCTTGAAGTCTCCTAGGCCGAAGATGATCTACGTCGAGGGAATTCCGACTCAAGCTCCTACTTCACTAACTAGAGAATTAGTGAAGTAAACACCCTAAACTAAAGTGCTAGTCTAGTAGAGGATGGAGAAATAGGAAGTGGGTTCTCTTTAGAATTTTGTTTCTCACAACGATTCTCACTTTTTATCAAACCCTAGTTTGCTTTTTCTTTTTGAAGCAAGAAGATGATGATGAACAAAAGAAAATGAAGAGGATAATGATCAAGTGAGAAGACTAACCATGGTGAGTGAGTATCATATACTAACTCATGGTGAGACATAACCATGGCTAAGTCTAAATGGTTAGGTTAAAAAAAGATCTAAAGTAAAACAAAACAAGTGGACTTTTTCAAAGCATCCACAAGTTTCTACAAGCTTCATGCTTATGAAAAATTCCACTAATTTGTAATTACCTTAAATAAATGTAAACCACCATTTAAAAATAGAATGGTGTGTGTCTTGTACACCCATGTCATGTGTATCATCAACCATGATACATTAAGAAAAACACATTTTAATATATAGCATATATACATTAAAATTGTGCTCATGTGAGAAAAACCCTAAAGTGAACAATTGTTAGTAAATGTAAATTAGTATATCTAATATACAATTATACACTTAATTATTAAATCAATACTTGACTTAATAATCCGGTCATATCTCATATAACCGGCTAACATCCATTGTATCGTCTTATCGAATCAACACTCGATTCGATAACCCGGCTATATCATATATAACCGACCGATACATAAAGTCGCGAGAATAGAATACGGTATCACATACACGCATTTATTTTCGATCTCGCACATATCATATACGTGCTCCTATTTTGTTTTTGCCTGAGCCAGTAAAACCTCTGTGTAGGACTCTAAAGACTCGTCAATACGCCGGCAGTAGGTGATGATCACATCAAGCACCCACAAGCCGTCAGCGGTACTAGCTGGACGTAACGGCTATCCGGGTATTGAGCAATCAGAAGATCAGCAAGCAAGCCCGCTCCAACTCCTGTAAAAGCCTGCCGGTAACACTTCCCGTACAGTCCGGTCTCCTCGTCTGATATGTCGCATATCAAGTCTAGGGGTGGTAAACGTCAGACCCCAATAACCGATAAGTCGTGCCGATGTGAGGCTCATAACGGGTCGAGAAACTACTGGTAACACTTACCAGCAAATCTCTAAATCAGCCCTGACCAGGGACTTCCCTGTTACGGCCAATCGAGCACAGCGCAACATCAACCCCCAATACCGGAAGAGACGAAACCCCTCCTATCGCTCATTGCCTCCATGTGACTCAGGACTGTACCCAAAAACCACCGTTTTGCACGCCCTCATGGACGTGGTAAGGTGGAAATCAAAGCACAGTGGGAATCACACAAGACTCTATAACGATCTCGGGTCTACAGACTAACCTGCACAAGTGTCACCAGAGAACTGCCATCTGACGTGAGGTATAATACCATCTGGGAGTTCTCGGCGAGTCCGTCCAGTGTACCCAGTCTCCACTGAGCACCCGTATACCATCTCTGACGTCAAACACCAATGGATGTGGGATCATCCATCGCCCATCTCATAAGTCGAGAAGCGTATACGCTAGTTTACTCTGGTATATCGATGCCCTGTCTCGATACACCCACGACTAGGGATATTGAAGGATGTACTTATGGACTACCATGTCCCCACTAGTATGATCCGCATCATAGTCCAGGCAGTCAAGTACATATCCTAAGGGCTTTACCAATATGTAACTATAAGACAGTATAAAGAGACAAGTATACATGTTAAGATAAAGAGCAACCGGATAGCATACTATCATATCGAGCAAGAAAGTCCTCTCTATATATGTCCAAGCATCCAATATAATATACATCATCTGTACAATACTGGCCTCTAGGGCATACATACAACTGACAATCTCCCACTTGCACTAGGGCCAGCTGCTGTAGTATCGCATACCGAGCATCCCGAAGAGTCTCTCAAACTGTATCTGGGGAATGGCCTTCGTGAGTGGATCCGCTGTGTTATTCTTCGTGTCAACCCTCCTGACCTCGATCTCCCAGCGATCAACTATCTCCCGGATCAGGTGATACCGTCTCAGAATATGCCTGGATCGCTGATGGGACCTGGGTTCCTTGGCCAAAACCACCGCTCCATTGTTATCGTAATACAAAGGTATTGGATGTTCAATGGATGGAACCACTCCAAGTTCAGTAATGAACTTCTAGATCCAGACAGCCTCTTTGGCTGTATCGTTGGCAGCGATGTATTCAGCCTCCATCGTCGAGTCTGCCACGGTTTCCTGCTTGGAACTCTTCCAGCTAACCGCCCCTCCGTAAAGGGTAAAGACAAATCCCGACTGCGACTTAGAGTCGTCCTTATCACTCTGGAAGCTCGAATCGGTAAAGGACTTCACTTGGAGTTCTCCGTTACCATGCACCCAGAGCATCTCTTTAGTCCTTCGCAAGTACTTGAGAATGCTCTTCACAGCTGTCCAGTGACTCTCTCCAGGATCAGCTTGATACCTACTCACTACACTTAGTGAGTATGCTACATCGGGTCTAGTACATAGCATCGCGTACATGATAGAGCCTACAGCCGAAGCATAGGGTATCCCTTGCATGCGAGCTCTCTCCAAATCAGTCTTGGGAGACATCTCTTTAGAGAGAGTGAGCCCTGAGATCGTGGGTAAAAACCCATGTTTGGACTCTTTCATACTAAACCTCTTTAGTATGGTGTCAATGTACCTGGATTGGGACAATCCCAATATCCTTTTAGATCTATCTCTATAGATCATAATTCCCAATATGCAGGAGGCATCACCAAGATCTTTCATTGAGAATCTTTGTGATAAGAAGAGCTTGACCGATTGCAGCATAGGAATGTCATTTCCTATCAGGAGTATGTCGTCCACGTACAATACGAGGAAGACAATCTTACTCCCTGCTACCTTCTTGTAGATACAAGGTTCATCTACGTTTTTGACGAAATCAAACTCTTTAATAACAACGTCAAAGCAGATGTTCCAACCCCGCGATACTTGCTTTAATCCATAAATGGATTTAAGCAGCTTGCACACCTTCCCGCTGCTCCCACTATCTACGAAGCCCTCTGGCTGAATCATGTACACGCACTCTTCTAAATCACCGTTTAGAAAGGTGGTCTTAACATCCATTTGCCAGATTTCGTAGTCATGATATGCAGCGATGGCAAGCATGATCCGGATGGATTTAAGCATAGCCACCGGAGAAAAGGTTTCGTCATAGTCCACACCTGGTCTTTGACGAAAACCCTCTGCAACAAGTCTAGCTTTGAAAGTCTCCACTTTCCCATCTACACCAAGTTTTTTCTTGAAGATCCACTTGCTCCCAATGGGTTTTACCCCTTCAGGAGCAACTTCCAAAGTCCATACTTTGTTGGTGTACATGGATTCCATCTCGGACCGCATTGCATCCAGCCATTTCACTGAGTCTCCACTCGTGATGGCCTGCTCGAAGCTAATTGAGTCATCATCAACCATGATGCAATCCTCGCTCCCACCATCCATGAGAAAACCGTAGTATCTCTCAGGTGGGCGAGGAACCCTACTAGATCGACGGAGTGGCTGGGGTTCATTGGGAACTACCGAATCCTCCGGTTCCACTAAATCTTCAGTTGCAGTTTGTGTATCTGGAACCTCTTCCAGCTCTACCACTTTGCCACTAATTTCTTTTACAAGAAATTACTTTTCCAAAAAGGTGGCATGTTGAGCAACAAACACCTTTTGTTCCTCACTGTGGTAGAAAAAATACCCATATGAATTCTTTGGATATCCCACAAACTTGCAAAGAACTGATCGTGTCTCGAGTTTGTCCGGATTTTGTCTTTTGACATAGGCCGGACAACCCCATATCTTAACTCGTTTAAGATATGGTCTCTTCCCACTCCATATCTCATATGGTGTGGTAGGTACAGATTTAGATGGAACTTGATTCAATAGGTATGCTGCTGTTTTCAGTGCATACCCCCAGAAGGAAATAGGTAACTCAGCTGTGCTCATCATAGAGCGCACCATATCTAATAGGGTGCGGTTCCTCCGTTCCGATACACCGTTGTGCTGTGGTGTATATGGAGGAGTCAGCTGAGAAAGAATCACATTCTCTTTTAGGAAGTCCAGGAATTCATTGCTCAAGTATTCACCTCCTCGATCAGATCGAAGGATTTTAATACTTTTTCCGGTTTGGTTCTCGACTTCTTGTTTATATTCTCTAAATTTCTCAAAAGCTTCTGATTTGTGTTTCATCAAGAACACATATCCGAATCTGGAGAGATCGTCAGTGAATGTAATGAAGTACGAAGAACCATCCCTGGCATGTGTAGACATGGGACCGCATACATCACTATGTATCAGTCCCAAGAGTTCGGTAACTCTTTCTCCGTGTCCCGTAAACGGAGTTTTGGTCATTTTGCCTTTGAGACATGACTGGCAAGTGTCATAAGATGAAAATTCGAACGGTTTCAAGTATCCATCCTTATGCAACTTAGCTAGCCGTGTCGCATTTATATGACCGAGTCTACAATGCCACAAGAAGGATTCGTTCAGTTCTGAACTCTTCCTCTTGTGTGTGTTTGTTATGCTCAGAACTGTTGATTGATTTAGAATATAAATGCCATTGCACAACGTGCCTGATCCAACCAATTTTTGGTCAAGGAAAATGTTCATAACATTATCCTGTAATATAAAATTATATCCCTCTTTAACTAGTAAAGAAACCGATATAATGTTACATATCAGGTTTGGCATGTAATAGCATTCGTTAAGAACCAATGTATTACCAGTTGGCAATACAAAGTGATATTCCCCGACGGTTTTAGCTGCAACAATTGCACCATTTCCAACCCTTATGTCTTTATCACCTTATCCAAGTTCTCTACATTTTCTAAGCCCATGTAACTGATTACATATATGGGATCCTGACCCGGTATCTAATACCTAGGACGTAGAGCAAATGGAGAAACAGTTCTTCGTAACGAACACACCCGAAGAAAATGCATCAACATGTACTTTCTTCATTCGGGTGGCATGGGAATCCTGGTATTCCCCTATATCCTGTTCAGTCTTATAACTCTTATAAGAAAGAACGGAACCAACGTTCCCCAGCACAGTATAACATACGGGTTCGGTCAATACATCCATATTATTATCTTGATTAAGGCATGAAATTGTCGCTATCTGGAGAGAGAGAGAGAAGAAAACACTTTAGCGTATGCTCTTGCAAGATTAGATTGGTTATTATTTTATCTAATCAGGATGGCTCGCACTGTTTTAAATCTTCCTTCAAATCCTAAAAGGAAAGACTAGCCGGGATTAATTACACCCTACAATTTCGCCAATCTTTCAGCCAGGCCAGTGTCGGTACTTTGAGGGAGGTTCCCCGTGCTTTCGCACGGACCTAATTAAAGTAAACCTCGTTTTCCCATAGGCGTAACCCCGTTGACACCTTTCTAGACACCTACTTGATCGGCTAATTGACCTGTGTAAAACTCTTTCAGGAGTAACAATTACTCGCAGTGGGTATCGGGATCCAACTATCTCATAGAAGATATGCAATCTCATTGCAAATCTCAACACTTGAAATTCCCGATAATATTTTGCCCCTAACGTGCTATGACCTTGACGAAAGCCAACAAACCATAGACCGTAAGTCAAGTTCAACCCGTCATTTCTTGATTGAATTAAACCCACCCGCACGACCCTTGATAAGGTCAACAAGGCCGTGGGACTACCCTAATCCAATCTGCATCATATGCATAAGCAGATAAATACTGGTCAGCTACCGCACACTGCGCCTTGACAAGGTCAACAAACGCAGCACGAATACTAAGCAGGACTTATCTGAAATGACGGAGGGCTTCGACAGGTTTTTCTGAAAACCTATTGCGTAATGAACTTGATATCGTTGTAGAATTAAGTGAATTTTGAAATGGAGTGATTTTGAGGATTTTATTAGTTTTGCTAAAGAGATCACTCCCGGTGAAGGGATCTCGGCTCTTTCCTCATCGAATAAGATGCAGGACATATCATATATATCACTATGCAAAGCAAAACTCCAAAAGCAGTCAAAAGTCAAACCGAGTATTGTAGCATCTGCCAGTTTTGCTAAAGAGGTCACTCCCGGTGAAGAGATCTCGGCTCTTTCCCCATCGAATAAGGTGCAGGGTATATCATATATACCGCAATGCAAAGCAAAACTGTAGCTACTGTTCCCCTCCGAACGTCGGCCAAGACATGGACGTCTCGCCTGAGATTCGGGGCAGATGCTATTTGGTTTTATCCGTCTACCTCTCCGAAGATGCCAAGTTGATTTATGGCACCGTGTATCGGAGGTTTAGACGGATGCGACCGATGTAGCAGACTTCGTCAGATTCCCCCTCGCTTGAGGGGTTTTTGATTGTGGGGACGCTCTTCCCTGCACGCGCAAGCCCCTGCAGTTAATTACGCTACCGCTTCGCGGTAACAACTTTCTCCTTCTCCAGAATTTCACTTCGTGTCGTGGGTGTTTGTTTTGTTTGTGGTTGCCCGTGGATTGTATACGGAGACCAATTTATGTCGTCGCCCGTAGGACGTGGATTAGTCCAAATCCATGTTTTCTTAGATTTGGGTTTGGGGTTTTTGTTTGAGAATACGTTAGCCATATTTGAGGCTAAGATCAACTCAAACGTTTGTTAATGATACATTAGTCCGATTTGAGACTAAGATCGACTTAACTGGATCGTTTAGATCCGACAAAAGAGCATTTGGGCTCTATTGTTCCAGTTTAGGGACATAATGGTCCATTAAATGTATGGCCGTCGGGACCCGTCACCTCTCTGACGACGTTGAAGGATTACAACGACAGATGTCAGAGGAGTTCGGAGATGTACCCTTGAACCAATGTTGGTTGGGAGATTCATAGTCCAATTTGGGACTAAAGTATGTTTGAAGAATACGTTAACCATTTTTGAGGCTAAGATCGACTCAAACGTTTGTTAAGGATACATTAGTCTAATTTGAGACTAAGATCAACTTAACGGGATCGTTTAGATCCAACAAAAGAGCATTTGGGCTCCATTGTTCCAGTTTAGGGACATAGTGGTCCGTTGCATGTATGGCCGTCGGGACCCGTCACCTCTCTGACGACGTTGAAGGATTACAACGACAGGTGTCAGAGGAGTTCAGAGATGTACCCTTGAACCAAAGTTGATTGGGGGGATTCATAGTCCAATTTGGGACTAAAGTCTGTTTGAAGGTTTAAGAATACGTTAGCCATATTTGAGGCTAAGATCAACTTAAACGGTTGTTAAGGATACGTTAGTCCAGTTCGGGACTAAGATCGACTTAACGGGATCGTTTGGATCCGACAAAAGAGCATTTGGGGGCTCTATTGTTCCAGTTTAGGGACATGGTGGTCCATTGCCAGTTTAGGGACATGGTGGTCCAAGTTCCAGTTTAAGGACGTGGTGGTCCAAGTTTCAGTTTAGGGACGTAGTGGTCTATTAAAATGTATGGCTGTCGGGACCCATCACCTCTCTGAAGACGTTGAAGGATTACAACGACAAATATCAGAGAAGTTCAGAGATGTACCCTTGAACCAATGAGTTGGTTGAAAGAGCAGATGTGCTCAGTTCAAGATGATTTGAGGACTTATGGCCAGTTTGGGCTAAGTCCAATTATGTTTGAAATATTGGCCCTTTGTTGGCTCATTGAAGGAGAGGCTTTGCCTCTAGAAACTTAGCCAATTGGGCTAAAGTTAGTGTTAAACACTAAAAACCAACAGTGTTGAACACTGGAATTAAGATTAGCAAGTTAGTGTTTAACACTAAAAGATAATCAGTGTTAAACACTAGCAACGGGGCTTTCAAATTAGTGTTAAACACTAAAGCAAATCAGTGTTAAACACCAGGAGCAGAGTTTTCACATTAGTATTAATCACTAAGAAAATCAGTGTTAAACACTGCAAATAGAGTTTTCCAAATTAGTGTTAAACACTAAGAAAATCAATGTTAAACACTGCAGATAGAGTTTTCCAATTAGTGTTAAACACTGAGGAGGGAGGGGTCACGTGCGGACACATGAGAGCGCCCTGATTTCCCTTATTTTATTCTGCAGGTAAGTGTTTAACACTTTTAATTTCCTGGCCATCACGTGTGGGCACGTGATAGGCATCCATTCATTCGATATTAAAAGGATTCGTTACGGGTCACGTGGGGACACGTGAGGGCGCCCTAAATGTGGAGCCAGATCTCCTTTTGGTTTATCCTCAAATCTGCGAATAAGTGTTAAACACTTTTATTTTTATTTTAGAGCATCACGTGTTGGCACGTGATGGGGATCTGTGCGCCAATTGTTAAAGCATTTGCTGAGGGGTCACGTGATAACACGCGAGAGCGCCCAAAGCTTTCATTTCCTTTGCTTTTTCTTTCTGCGTTTTGGGAGTCACGTGGGAGCTCGTGAGGTGATGCTTCAAAGTTCTTTGCAGGGGATCTTTTCAAGGGTCACGTGGGGGCACGTGACCCTAGTTCTTTTCATGAACAGAGATCTTTTAAGAATTGAATTCTCTGTAGGGTTAAACCCTAATTATGATTTTGGAGGAATTAAATTCCTATTTGTGAAAGAATTAAATTCTTATTTAGGATAAAACCCTGATTTCTTTTTAAAGGAATTAAATTCCCAGATATGTAAAAGAATTAAATTCTTGATTAGGGTTAAACCCTAGTTTCGTTTTAGGAGGAATTAAATTCCTGTGAGTTTGGGAGAATTAAATTCTCAAAACTCAATTCCTCCTCTGTGTTTTAGATCTGCATGGCAGGATCTCAATCCCAATGAGAATTAAATTCTCAATTCCTGAGGAGATGTGCACTTTGCAGATCCTCAAACAGAGAAAAAACTAAGTTCTTTTCTTTTTATAAGAGTTAAACTCTTTTGAGAATTAAATTCTCTTTTGAAGCCTCCCTTTTCTTACCTAGGGTTTTTCTTTTGCAGAGAATTAAATTCTCTTCTCTTTTCTTTTTTCTCTTGAGAATTAAATTCTCCTCCCTCTGTTTTTCTCCCAAAAAAAAGTAGATCCCCTCTACTCTTCTTTTCTTGGCTCCTATTTATAGGAGAAGGAAAAGAATCAATTTGTTTAGCAAATTTCTCATTGAAAGATTTGATTTGTTCTCATCATTAATATGATCCTTTAGATCATTCAGTGAATTTTATTCACCGTTGGATTTTAGATCCAAAAATATTCTGTTTGTTATTTCGGTGAGATTTAGGGAGATCTTTCCTTGTTTAAGATTTTTCCATAAATTGGTGATATTTAATCACCCTTGGATCTTTAATCCAACGTTCTCCATAATCCTTTTCCATTTGGAAAGATTTAGAAGGTTTTAGAATTTTAATTCTATTTCGAAAGATTTTAGAGAAATTTAGAATTTTAATTCTATTAAATTGTAAGGCTTTCAAAGCCTGTCACGTGCTGGCACGTGACCCTTGGTCACGTGTGAGCACGTGACCCCCAAATTGGTTCTTTTAACAGCCGCTTGTTTATATTGTTGTTTTAACCATCACGTGTCAACACATGACCATTGGTCACGTGTGAGCACGTGATACCTCATTGAGGTAACTTCTGATTTTTAATCAGGGAACAGATTTTAGAATTTAATTCTATTCATCATTTTAGAGGCCTTAAGAGCCCATCACGTGTCTGCACGTGACCCATGGTCACGTGTGAGCACGTGATGCCCAATTGGGGTCTTTTCTGAGTTTTTATTATATCTTTTAACTCCTCCAGTGGGTTCTTAAAGGTCCATCACGTGTGGACACGTGATACCTCATAACTTTTGATCCCGGATGAATTATGAGGCCCATAATATATCAAATCGAAGGGTTTTTCGAGATGCTTCCAATACAATTAGAATTTAATAGTTCCTCCTTCGGGAGTTTATCAAAATATAGGCCGGAAGATACTGGTTCGCATTTCTTTAAGCTTGTCACTGCCATTTGATACCTTGGACTCCTTTGCGTAGAAATTTTTGGCGGGAACAGCTACCCTTTTTGAAAAATTTGATTCTACAACATTTTTTAGGTTTCTTTTCTTTCATTAATCACATTAATGAAGTCCCATCATTTAAGTCACCTAAACATCACAGATAAATACGACGTACACTTATGCCATCCGCATTCGCCTCGATGTCCCCTCGTGTACCGTTAGGTTAGGTAACTAACGGCAGAGTGGGACAGGGCTAGCGCGGGTGTAAAACATAAGTAACGTCTATATAATATATCATATATACTATATACAGTATCTATCACAGCACATCACATGATCACATCACAGATATCGCAGCAGAAGAAACATATGAAACATTGGATATACTAGGACGTCCGTGTTTTATTTTGAGCCTCTATAAAACACGGATTCCACGGTCGTGACGAATAGCCAAACCCACACCTCTAGACCCATACGAGAGCGGCAAGCAACCCTTCCAATTCTAGGGTTAGGAGATCCGGACTCGACTCCTCGAGTTGGTCTCCCACTGGACTCTAGAACCCGGTTACTTGTGCTTCCCTCCTTGGGTCTATCCTAGTACGGAAAAGTAAATAATATACAAATGGTGATATCAACCTCGACCCGGAAGTGCCCCAATAAAAGAATATTACATACATTTAAATTTTACATGAATGAAAATAAAAAACTCTCATCTCACATAAAAAAAAACCCCGGCTATTCAGAACGCGACGATCCAATATAACATATCCAGCAACACAGAACATCACATGTCATCAACGTAAGTAAATATGCGCATCCCAATTGTCGTTGACATATAGCAACGAAACCGGCGATATCACATATTACACTTATGGTCGCAGAAAAGAAAGTGTAAAACTACAACATTTAGAATCCACAATCTCTTTAGACATCGTAAATCCGAAATATCACATATTTCGCATTTCATGCCTAACTGTATGAATTCCACATATTGTATCACATTCCAGATAAATAGACAGTATTAAACTTTCCGATCGAATAATCAAATACCCAAGATTTCCTAAATAGCTCAACACTTAAGCGGAGTTCAAAAATTCCAGAATACGTCACAGTAGCAACGGTCCAGCAGTAGAAGGGTCAAGCCAACGCCTCACATGTGGCACGCCGTACTGCCCCAAACCCTAAGGTTCAAAGGGCAGTTCAAGACAGTCACATAATCGAGTTAAGGTTTGTTGTCTTCTAGAGGGTCCATCGCATCACATGCACGTTTTTCCGAAAAATTTAAACCCGATAAAAATTCAACACTTGAAAATTTTTCGTGCCGGGAAATAATGAGTTAATGATATCCGTTCGAATATTTTAGTACTTTCTAAATTATCCGGAAAACAATAACGAATTTAAATTTCCCGATCGAATCGATGATAACAAAATAAACCCCTGAATACTCAACACTTGAGTCAAATTTAAAATACCCATAAAAATCCAACAGCAGAACCAAACATTACTGTGCAAACCCAAAATGCCAATGTCACAATACTGCTGCGGTTCCGCGGCACAAGCAGGGATTTGCCGCGGAATCACGGTCGTCCGTACGACTCACGTGCTTGTTTTGCACAGTATTGCTTATAAAACCCTGCTGAATTTTTTAGGTATTTTTAATGCTGAAAATACACAGTTTTGAAAAAATGTACAGAGAGGGGGTTAACTTTGAGGTTTTCGGGTTCGATCGGGGTTTTAACGTCGTTAACGCATCGCCTAATGCTCTAGCTAGGCTTTGATACCACTGTAGGGTTACTAGGCACACTAACAAGGCTCTACAAGGTATCGACCATATCTGTTTAAAAATTTTAGGTGCCTAACAACCCTAAGCAAGATCGTATACTAGAGTTTAAGCGAATAATATAGCAAGTAAACAACTTTACTCTAAAGGGAATACGAAATACAACCTTTGTAGATCGGTCCTTCACTTCATTTGCTCCTTGTTGAAGTCCCTTCGCTGCGATCAAGGTTCTCCAGGGCTCTTGCATGGCTTCACGACGCGAAGGATGCGACCTTGCTTGAAGTCTCCTAGGCCGAAGATGATCTACGTCGAGGGAATTCCGACTCAAGCTCCTACTTCACTAACTAGAGAATTAGTGAAGTAAACACCCTAAACTAAAGTGCTAGTCTAGTAGAGGATGGAGAAATAGGAAGTGGGTTCTCTTTAGAATTTTGTTTCTCACAACGATTCTCACTTTTTATCAAACCCTAGTTTGCTTTTTCTTTTTGAAGCAAGAAGAAGATGATGAACAAAAGAAAATGAAGAGGATAATGATCAAGTGAGAAGACTAACCATGGTGAGTGAGTATCATATACTAACTCATGGTGAGACATAACCATGGCTAAGTCTAAATGGTTAGGTTAAACAAAGATCTAAAGTCAAACAAAACAAGTGGACTTTTTCAAAGCATCCACAAGCTTCTACAAGCTTCATGCTTATGAAAAATTCCACTGATTTGTAATTACCTTAAATAAATGTAAACCACCATTTAAAAATAGAATGGTGTGTCTCTTGTACACCCATGTCATGTGTATCATCAACCATGATACATTAAGAAAAACACATTTTAATATATATCATATATACATTAAAATTGTGCTCATGTGAGAAAAACCCTAAAGTGAACAATTGTTAGTAAATGTAAATTAGTATATCTAATATACAATTATACACTTAATTATTAAATCAACACTTGACTTAATAATCCGGTCATATCTCATATAACCGGCTAACATCCATTGTATCGTCTTATCGAATCAACACTCGATTCGATAACCCGGCTATATCATATATAACCGACCGATACATAAAGTCGCGAGAATAGAATACGGTATCACATACACGCATTTATTCTCGGTCTCGCACATATCATATACGTGCTCCTATTTTGTTTTTGCCTGAGCCAGTAAAACCTCTGTGTAGGACTCTAAAGACTCGTCAATACGCCGGCAGTGGGTGATGATCACATCAAGCACCCACAAGCCGTCAGCGGTACTAGCTGGACGTAACGGCTACCCGGGTATTGAGCAATCAGAAGATCAGCAAGCAAGCCCGCTCCAACTCCTGTAAAAGCCTGCCGGTAACACTTCCCGTACAGTCCGGTCTCCTCGTCTGATATGTCGCATATCAAGTCTAGGGGTGGTAAACGTCAGACCCCAATAACCGATAAGTCGTGCCGATGTGAGGCTCATAACGGGTCGAGAAACTACTGGTAACACTTACCAGCAAATCTCTAAATCAGCCCTGACCAGGGACTTCCCTGTTACGGCCAATCGAGCACAGCGCAACATCAACCCCCAATACCGGAAGAGACGAAACCCCTCCTATCGCTCATTGCCTCCATGTGACTCAGGACTGTACCCAAAAACCACCGTTTTGCACGCCCTCATGGACGTGGTAAGGTGGAAATCAAAGCACAGTGGGAATCACACAAGACTCTATAACGATCTCGGGTCTACAGACTAACCTGCACAAGTGTCACCAGAGAACTGCCATCTGACGTGAGGTATAATACCATCTGGGAGTTCTCGGCGAGTCCGTCCAGTGTACCCAGTCTCCACTGAGCACCCGTATACCATCTCTGATGTCAAACACCAATGGATGTGGGATCATCCATCGCCCATCTCATGGGTCGAGAAGCGTATACGCTAGTTTACTCTGGTATATCGATGCCCTGTCTCGATACACCCACGACTAGGGACCTTGAAGGATGTACTTATGGACTAGCATGTCCCCACTAGTATGATCCGCATCATAGTCCAGGCAGTCAAGTACATATCCTAAGGGCTTTACCAACATGTAACTATAAGACAGTATAAAGAGACAAGTATACATGTTAAGATAAAGAGCAACCAGATAGTATACTATCATATCGAGCAAGAAAGTCCTCTCTATATATGTCCAAGCATCCAATATAATATACATCATCTGTACAATACTGGCCTCTAGGGCATACATACAACTAACAATTTCAGGAGACTACAGCCGGCAGTTTTCACTGGCGCGGACGGACCACTGGATGCTGAGCAGTGGATTGTCGATATGGAGAATTTGCTGTCGGCCGCCCGGGTTCCTGAAGAGGACAGAGTGGATATAGTTAAGATTCAGCTGTAAGATGTGGCTAGAATTTGGTGGCTCGCAGAAGAGAACAAGTTAATGAAACCAATCGCATGGACTGATTTCTCTACGGCTTTCCTTGAGAAATTCTTTCCCAAATCGGCCAGGATCGAGATGGAACAGCAATTTATCAGTCTTCGTCAGAAAGATCGCATAGTGGACGAAATAGCGGCCGAGTTTATCCGACTCAGTCGTTTCGCTCCTTCAATGATAGCCCAGGAGGAGGATAGAGCTAGAAAATTCTTACAGTGTCTCACTCTGGAAATACAGGAGAAACTAGCTTCACATGATCTGGGGACTTATTCAGGGGTATTAAATGCGGCCCGCAGAATTGAGACAGTTATGGATAAGAGAAAGAAATTTCAGAGTGGAGGATTCAAACGGCCGGTGAATCAAATTTCAGGGAGGATTCCAGTTAGACAACATGGAGGAGTTCAGATGAAGCGTACTGCAACCCCACCACAACGAGAACCTCCGGTTTGTGGATACTGTCAGATATTGGGACATGTCGAGAGAAATTGTCGCCGCGCTAAGGGTCTATGTCTGATTTGTGGTGCTAATGACCATCAGATTGGGAGTTTTCCTAGGAGAGCAGAGCGCAACCAACCTCAGAAAGGACTTGTCCCTCAGAAGCAACTTTTTGATCAGAAGCGAAAAAACACAGGTTGTGGACAGGGACGGGCCTTTACCCTGACAGCTGAGCAGGCGGAAGCGTCGGAGGATGTCATTTCAGGTACCATTCTAATTTGTTCTGTTCCTACTATAGCACTTTTCGATTCCGGGGTTTCACACTGTTTTATGTCTTTGGATTTTGCCACCACACATTCTATTACACACAAAACACTGACTAGAGGTTGGGACATTCACACTGGAAATGGAGTAGTTACCACCAACCTAGAGTGCAAGCTTTGTCCGATAGTGATTTGCGGCAGGGAGCTTTTCGCAGATTTCCTGTTGATTGGGACCGATGGTTATGATGTCGTCTTAGGAATGGATTGATTGGGCACTTTTCACGCCCATATTGATTGTCAGGTCAAAACTGTAAACTTTCGCATTCCTAACCACCCAGAGTTCGTGTTCACAGGGGGAAGCAAATCTCTAGGACCCATAAAGTATAGAGCAAAGCCGACGTGCGGCATAATAGCGTCAATGGAGATTGATAAGAGTTCGGCACCGGTCGTAGTTCGGGAATTTTTGGATGTCTTTCCTGAGGACTTACCCGGCTTACCCCCGCCTCGTGCTTTGGGGTTTTCGATAGAATTATTACCAGGAACGACACCGATTTCTAAGTCACCCTACAGGATGGCACCAGTTGAATTGGCGGAATTGAAAAAGCAGATAGAAGACGTCCTCGGCAAAGGATTCATTCGCCCGAGTACTTCTCTGTGGGGCGCTCCAGTTTTACTAGTAAAGAAGAAGGACGGCTCGTTACGCATGTGCATTGACTATCAAGAGTTGAACCGGGTTACGATTAAAAACAAGTACCTTATATCTCGGATCGATGATTTGTTCGATCAATTATGTGGTGCTCGAGTGTTCTCTAAGTTGGATCTTCGGTCGGGGTACCATCAAGTTCGTGTTAAAGCGGAGGATGTATGCAAGACAACCTTCAAAACTTGATATGGTCACTATGAATTCTTGGCAATGCCATTCGGTGTTACTGATGCTCCAGCCATGTTCATGGATTTAATGAACCGAGTTTTCTCTCAGTACCTTGATCAGTTTGTCGACATCCTTGTGTATTCCAAAAGCAAGGAGGAGCATGCCGAGCATCTGAGGATCGTGTTGCAGATACTGAGACAGGAAAAGTTATACGCCAAGCTTAGTAAATGCGAATTTTGGCTTGAACAAGTTCAATTTTTGGGCCACATCATTTTTGGAGATGGTATTTCAGTAGATCCGGCGAAGATTGAAGCAGTGAAAGATTGGCCAGCACCAAAGTCAGTAGCAGAGATTAGGAGTTTCTTGGGACTCGCAGGCTACGACCGCAGATTTGTTAAAGATTTTGCACGAGCGGCTGAGCCGTTGACAAGACTTACTCGAAAGGGAGTACCGTTCGTATGGTCAGAAGAATGCAACCGAGCGTTCGAACTATTGAAGGAGAAACTCACAACTGCACCCATATTGACCGTAGCAGATGGGACAGGAGGACTGGTGATTCATAGTGACGCTTCCAGCAAGGGGCTAGGCTGTGTCTTGATGCAGCGTGGGAGTGTTGTCGCTTACGCCTCGCGTCAACTGAGAACGTACGAGAAAAATTACCCAACTCACGATTAAAGTTGACCGCTGTAATCTTTTCTTTGAAGATTTGGAGGAATTATCTTTTGAGAGAACGAGTGGAAATTTTTACGGACCACAAGAGCTTGAAATATGTATTCACGCAGAAAGAGCTAAATATGAGACAGCGCAGGTGGTTGGAGTTCATGGCTGATTATGATATTAATTTACAATATCATCCCGGGAAGGTAAATGTGGTATCGGATGCTCTCAGTCGGAGACCAACAGCGATGTGGTTGACTGGCCAGAAGGAACCCATTGATGAATTTCGAAGACTCAATTTAGAAGTGGTAGAGCAGGGGACGCACAGACAGTATTGGCAACTGCAGTCTTCGTTAGTAGATCGTATTAAAGCTGCACAGGCTGGGGACCCGCAATTGCAGAAGTTCCGCGGGTAAGTAGAGGCTGGATTGAGAACGGGTCTATTGATACACGAAGATGGCTCATTAAGATTCGGCAGTCGATTATGCGTACCAAAGGGCGAGATTCGAGAGGAAGTGTTGAAGGAAGCACACAGTTCAGCCTATTCGGTGCACCCGGGTGGCACCAAGATATATAGGGATGTTAAACAACACTTTTGTTGGAATGGCATGAAGAGAGAGATTGCCCGCTATGTGTCAAAATGCTTGGTGTGCCAGCAGGTGAAGGCCGAACATCAGCGAGTGGCCGGCCTGTTGCAACCACTTCCCATTCCCCAGTGGAAGTGGGAACACATCATTATGGACTTCGTGATGGCTTTACCGCGGAGTCCTAAGGGCAATAATGCTATTTGGGTCATCGTCGACCGTCTCACAAAGGCGGCCCATTTTCTACCCTTTCGAGTGGGACAATCGACGGTGGCATTGGCAGAGAAATATATGCAAGAGATCGTACGGTTACATGGGGTGCCTATCACTATAATATCGGACCGGGACACGAGATTCCTCACATTTCTAGAGAAGCTTACAAAAGAGTCTAGGCACTCGTCTCTGATACAGCACAGCTTACCACCCCCAGACTGACGGACAGTCTGAACGTACGATACAGATATTAGAAGACATGTTGAGAGCCTGTATGCTAGATTTCAAGGGATCATGGGAGGATCATCTTCACTTGGTGGAATTCTCGTATAATAACAGCTATCAGGCGAGTATTCAGATGGTATCGTTCGAGGCACTTTACGGACGCAAATGTCGTTCCCCACTTTACTGGGATGATGTGGGTGAGCGAAAATTAATAGGACCGGAGCTTTTAACCCAAACCGTTGAGAAGCTCCAGTTGATCAGGAACCGTATCAAGACAGCACAAGATCGTCAGAAGAGCTGGGCGGATACTAGTCGAAGACCTCTTGAGTTTGAAGTAGGAGATCATGTCTTCCTTAAGATTTCGTCGACTCGAGGAGTGATTAGATTCGATAGTCGTGGGAAACTCAGTCCCCGATTTATCGGACCATTCGAGATTGTGGAACGCGTTGGAGTGGTGGCATACAGATTGGCCTTACCACCCTCTTTGGCTGGTGTGCACGATGTATTCCATGTATCACAGCTGCATCGGTACGTTCGCGATGACAATCATATTCTCGATCATTCTGAATTAATCTTGAGCATTGATCTTGTCACGTCCCGCTTCCCAAAATACGGAATACGGAAAGCGACGAAGGCCAGCCGTGCTACCTACGGTAAGGAAAAATCCTTCCATAGTCACATAAGGTTGTCTAGATTAACCTGTCAAAAATAAAATCCAATACCAAAAGGAATAATACTGATAATCATGCTACAATAAAACCACAAGAAATCCTAAAAATGGGTCCACTAGATAATTGATGCAATTAAAGATCCAATACAATAGATTCGGAAATAAAATAAGGTCCAAAAGAGATACATAAGACCTAATGTTCCATAAGGGCGCACATACTAAATACTAGCAGAAAAGGAAAATAAACCTACGGGTTACTGATCTTCGGCAAAGTTCTGATAGTCGCTGCGATCCTGCTCGCCTGAAAATCTGTCTCTAAATCTGAGATGGCAAATATCAGAGATGTCAGAATATCCCAACAAGTACTAAACGTATAAGGTGTATGTGTAGTATAATAACATGAATATATGAAAATAGCGAAGCCCGGTGCGCAAGAAAAACAGATATATAAATAATTAGATGCATTAACA
Source organism: Agapanthus africanus (assembly GCA_030015575.1). NCBI lineage: Eukaryota > Viridiplantae > Streptophyta > Magnoliopsida > Asparagales > Amaryllidaceae > Agapanthus > Agapanthus africanus. The sequence continues at coordinate 55,970,695 of CM057344.1, forward strand.
CTATAAAACATGTATGTAAGTCATAATCTAACTGGTCACTAAAAGGTAAACTATCCTATCGTAAGCTCGAGTGTGTGCGTCAACCTCTTCAGGAGTATTCCTAACCCAAGAGTGGTGTCCCAGGGGCTAGGAAACACGGTCTCAACTGTGAAATGAACAAGAGACCGATATAGCCCGGTACGAGCTATAAATATGAGACCGATATAGCCCGGTACGAGCTGTAAACATGAGACCGATATAGCCCGGTACGAGCTGCCGGCATGAGACTCCTGAGATCCTGTTGTACGAACGCACACTCAAACTACCCCAATACCTGCGTATTTATAGCTACTATGGTAATGACTAGAGCACTAATTAAGAATGCTGAAAAGACAGGAACTTGTGGTATGGTAATTGTATGGAAATAAAACTGGTGAATAGTAGTGTGTCATGTCATGTAATCCAGCATTCAAATTAGAGAACTCGTTTTAATATGAGTAGTCTGGAACAACGAGTAATCATGGCATGTCAAGTACAATGGTTATAAAATGATAGTGTCCATAAACAAGAATAGTATGTTAAGGTTTCTCAAGCATGCCGACAATGATAGTCTCAAGTAAAATGTTAAATATTGACGATAGTATATGATAAGGTCAAAAATGTAAACAAGACTCAACATAAATATGCAAGCATCTGTATTTAACATCCGGGTGTATTTATTGAAAAGAATAATAAACTGAAATATGGTTTTAAAGGGTTAATATAGTTAAATAGGAATGACAAATTACAGATACATAAAGCAGATAGTGGTAATAATATAATTACGATATAATAGTAAGTAAAATAAAATAAATGACAGATTGACTAGTCATCATGTAAGTGCTAATAATAAGTTTTATAATCATGTGATAATAGAAAATGTTAATACAAATTATAGTATCAAAATAGTTTATATGTCTAGGGCACATAAAGTGCAGCGATATTATAAGGAGTGATAGTGTAGAAAGTTTAATTTATATATAAAATATTAAGCCCAAAGCATTTATTGATTAACAGTAATAATGATATATTTTTATGTTTAGATTAGGATATAAGTGTTGACATTTTGCATGCTGGTGTATACCAATATTGTTGCAACAGAAACATATAATTACTTATAAAGCTTTTTATATATTAATCCACATTTACATGTTAATAGTTATTTTATTACGCTTGCACTTTTACAGTTGTTCACTTGATAAAAGGATTAATAGGTATTCTAGATCTTAGGGTTTCATCATATGTACAAGTATTATAAGATATATTAATAAAGCGGCAAAATATTACAATTTTATTTAAATATTGTAAGTTAATAATTTATTTAGAGAATTACCGATACTGCATCGACTAAAAAAAATAAAAGAGTAAGAGTACTTGCCTCGGAGACAGATAAACACGACGACACGAAGAACAACTCTAAGGTTTGATTGCTCGGCAAATTTTGAGGAAGAAGAAAATATTGTGATGGGAAAAAGAGAAGGTTGATTTATATGAGAAGGGGAGAGACGATAATAATTAGGCTGTTGTTTATAAGGAAAAGAGATATTGTTAAATATTGAAGAGATTATTATAATTGGAGAGAGAAATATTCTTATGAGATGAGATTTGGATTTAATTTTATAAAAGAGAGAGATGATGGATTGTTATATACTTCTAAAAGATATTAGAAAAGTTGTATATATACATATTAGTTTGTATATAGTTAGAATAATAGAAAGGTATATGTATATATACATATTAGTATATAGTGAAAATATATGTAGATATGTATATGGTTATGAGTTAATGAAAATATATACAATTATATATATATATATATATATATATATATATATATATATATATATATAGGATTTTATGATATCAAACAACTAAAATATATTTTCAGTTAAACTATCATAACAAAATATCTTCAATTATATATATGTATGTATGTATATAGATTTATAGAAAAATAATTAAAGAGAGAGTAGATTTGAGAAAAAGAATCTGCTGAGAGAGATTAGATTAGATTGGAGAGAGAGTGATTTTATTAGAGAATATATATAGAAAGATAGCAGGGCATTGGTGAAATATAGTTAGTGATATAGAAAAATATATGTAGATAGAATAGAATATAGAAAGAAAGAAATCTGTTGGAAAAGATATTTATTTGGAGAGAGAGAATAGTATTTGTTTTAAAAGAATAAAGTTATCAGGTAAGACATACATGCTGATTGGAGAGAGAAAATTGAGTTGTTAGTTTAGGAAAAATATTTATATGGTTAAAAGATTTAACAGCGGCTCTCATGACTTTTCAAAAATTAAATATTTTAACCAAATAAATATCGTAAGACAAAATATCTTATAAATAGAATTTAAAAAGGAGTAAAATCTTATGTATATGTATTGTTTAAAGAAATACGAGATAAAATATCTTTTGTTTAAACTATGATACTAAAATATAAATATGGTTATAAAATAATGTTAGACAAATAAATATTTAAATACTAATAACATGCATATTTAACAAACTTGAAAAACCATAATTATATGTATATATCTTGATTAAAAGTATTAAACTCCAAGTTATGATAATAAAAATAAAACAAAACCAAATACATCCAAAAGAAAAAGAAAAAAAAACGCATGATCAAATTAGGATGCTACAGATCTCTCGTATAAAGAGCAACCTACAACCATTGTCGACCCTAGAGAGAAGGTATTGAGAAACAAGATCATCATTTTAGTTCTTATATCTTGGAACGGACGTTCACGCGGGGAATCCACTTGGAAGCGTGAGGACGAGATTCGTCAAAAGTACCCACACCTGTTTTCTTGATCTTGTAGCCGTCCTTCCAATTTCGAGGACGAAATTTTCTGTAAGATGGGTAGGATATAACAGCCCTATTTGGATGCAATAGATCAAGATTTATCGAAATTCATTTTTTCATAATTTTAGAACTTTTAGTTGGCTGCTAGTATATCTTATTTTTTTGAATTTTTACCGTAAACAATTTTGATATGAAAAATCTTCAGCTTTTATATTATATGTAAAATTTCCTTGGTTGCAGCAAAAAAATATTTTGCATATCTTAAAATTCCTAATTTGACCTATTAATATTTGGTTTGCATACATATATTACCTTAGCTAACTGCTGTTTACTGTTAATATGAGAACAAGAAAAATCTATTTCGAATCTTTAAATACAGTCAATTGAATATATATATATATATATATATTTATAAAAAAAAATTATATATACAAGTCAAAATATCTCTCTCTCTCATACTAACATCTCTCTCTCTCCCCCCTCTCCTCCTCAAATTTCCCTTTTCATCACCTAACCCCCCTCCTCTCGCCACCATCATCACCACAAACCCCGATCCCTTCCTCTCACCCCACCATTGATGCCCTCATCGTCGCCACCATCTCCCGCCGCCGCAACCCTCGACTCCCGCTCCTCACTCGCCGACCCTCGCCTCCATCTCCCGTCGTCTTCGCCCTCGTCCTCATCGCACCGACGCCGCCTCCATCCCTCGTTGCCGCCACAGACCCCGACCCTCTCATCTCATCCCGTCACCACCGCCATCGTCCCCATCACTGCCATCACAACCCTTATTTGCACCTCACAGCTGCTCCCATTCCCTCCGACGACGACGTCGACGTCGCCTGCCCCATCATCATCACAGATTTCCCATCGCCAGATCCGAGCACTCCTCGACGCTTCCTCGACTCGATCAGGACCCATCCAAACCCTAGCAACTACCATCATCATCCTCTGTAAGTTCCTTGATCCCTGCTTAAAAAATAAATAAATAAATGAGATGAAATGATAAAAAAAATAGTGAACATTGAAAGGGAAAATTAGAATTAAAACCCTAAGTTCATATAATTGCGTCTGGTTGTGTGATAATATTCATGAAAATATTTATGGTTTAATCGATGATAAATTTATCTAGGCGGATAGTATAACTCAGATCCCAAGTCGCACTTTAGCTGAGATCGTGTCTCGCATCTTCGTGTATCGTTCTCCCCTGATCTTTATCCTCAGGCAAGTATTCTTGCTCTGCTTTGGTCGATGCACATCGACAACCCCTTATATATATTATATATATTCTTTTCCTGCTCTAGAATAGAAAGAAAGTGTTAGTGCTGAATGATTTCATATCGTTAGAAAGATATAGACTTGTATTCAACTAATTGATAATCAGAAAACTAGATTAAGTATGGTTTTACTATGAGATCTATTAAACTACGAAAAAGGTTTTGAAAGTTGTTAATCAAACTTATACATGTACCTTACTAGCCAGCTTACGATTATTATATCCATATGTTTAGATTAACGGTAAAGATATCACCCATGATTAATACCAGCTTGTACATCACTTTCATGTAGTTACCAGTACCAGATGACAATTACTTTCGACATGTCTTAACTATTCATTACGCTGGTTCATTTTACTAAGACGAGACCCCTAATTAAAATGCTGAACTACATGACATGACACCACTATTTAGCAGTTTCATTTCTATTCAATTACCATATCACAAGTTCCAGCCTTTTCAGCATTCTTAATTAGTGCTCTAGTCATTACCATATTAGCTAAATATGCGGGTGTTGGGGTAGTTTGAGTGCGCGTTTGTACAACAGGATCTCAGGAGTCTCATGCCAGCAACTCGTACCGGGCTATATCGGTCTCATGTTTACAGCTCGTACCGGGCTATATCGGTCGCTTGTTCATTCCACAGTTGGGCCCGTGTTTCCTAGCCCCTGTGACACCACTCTTGGGTTAGAAATACTCCTGCAGAGGTTGACGCACACACTCGAGCTTACGATAGGATAGTTTACCTTTTAGTGACCAGTTAGGTTATGACTTGACCTATTACATGTTTGTTTCACAGTATCCATGTATTTATTTATATATTTGTTTTGTTTGCGCACGCCGTCTTCACTACATTCATATATCCCTGCTATCATACTACACATACACTTTATACGTTGAGTGCTTACTGAGATGTTCTGACATCCCTGGAATTTGCTATCTCAGGTTTAGAGACAAATTTTCAGGCTGAGCAGGCCCGCAGCGACCATCAGGACTTTGCCGAAGATCAATAACCCATAGGTTAATTTCCCTTTTCAGTTATTTTTTAGTATGTGCACCCTTATAGGACATTATGACTTATGTATCTCTTTTGGATCTTGTTTTTATTTCGAATCTATTGTATCAGATCTTTAACTGCATCGATTATTTAGTGGACCGATTTTTTAGTATTCCTTGTGGTTTCGTTGCGGCATGATTATCAGTATTATCCATTTTGGTTTTGGGATTTTATTCTTGACATGTTAATATAGACAGACTTATGTGACTATGGAAGAATCTTTCCTTACCGTAGGTAGCACGGCCGGCCTTCGTCGCTCTCCGCATTTCGGATTTTGGGAAGCGGGGCATGACATTTATGAAAAAATATATGCAAAATATAGTTCGAGAAAAACTTTAAAGGCTCAGTGAATAATACCTGTACATATTTTGTTCAGCTACGGGGCTGAAGCCTTTTCAATCATACCAACTGCAATTTCCTTGCTGCCTATCAATGACTCCCGAGCTTTTTGACAACAAACTCTCACTTTCTTATTCGAATACCAGGTATATCCTTTAAACCCATCTTTATTGCCGTTTTCCTATAAAGAGACGGGGGCTTCTCCAAGCCGATTGAACTACAAAATCGGTTTGCCAGGTCAGCAAGCATAGTTTTGTCTCTTGCTATATCGCTAATTGAATTGTAGTAGCCAAGCCATGCATGGTATGCTGCTTCTTTAATACTTGTGTCTACTATTTTAATAGATTCTTCCACCTGCATAGATTCCAGAAAATGAAGATATTAAGGTTGTATTAATGAAATGGTAGAACTTTGTATGTTGATATTGTTTTAATTTTTCATAATCTCAAGGGGGAAATGCGGATGGAAGTAGAAATGGGTTAGGAATCAATGAAAATAAGGTCCAGTAATGACAATGTAATGCGCACATTCATTAAAATACGCCCTGCGATTTCTCCACTTCAGGTCAACTTAAAATACTATGAAAAATAATAGATGGTAACTTACATTAAACACCAGTAACTTTTTTTTATTGAACACCATTGAACTTCGAAAATTACAAATACCATCAAATGACGGTGGTAAAGCAAATTTTTAATGGTGTTATGCACTTTCTAAATGCTCTTTTCAAAGTTCAAGGGTGCTTTAGGGTTTTATGGTGTTTTATAAGAAACGGGAAAGTAAATGGTGTTTTATGTCATTTAGCCCCTAAAAAAAATTTTGCAGGCGTTGGGCATAATCAGATAAAGGAGATTTAGTTGACCTTTTGCTTTACATATGAATCCAGCTCAGGCAATGGTTGCTTCTCCATATGGAGATCTCCAATCTCTTGCATGAAATATTCTTCAAAAGGTGCAAGCAATAAAATGCCTTTACCATCTTTGCCTTCACGCCCCGTTCTTCCAAGACGATGTATGTAGTTCTCACGATCAGAAGGCATTCCAACCTGAGTGTCATCACCAATATATTATTGCTAATGCAGACAAGCTTTATTATATAGCATATGCCATGTGTATGAGATTGCATGACAAATATATATTTTTTAGACAGGGTAAAGGTACTTTACTGTAATAAGAAAATTAAGGTATTTCACTGGAAAAGCGTGATAGTTTAGGGTACTTGGTGCAATTTAACCTTTTTAGACATCATACATGATTATCTTATAGTCAATCTGATCAATGTCCACAACAAGGATCATAAAGATTCTTATCTATAGTTGGCACTGAAAGAATTTTGGATCAGTCCCGAACTTAGGCAGCAGAAAATGGAAACAAAAGAAGTCAGCACAATAGAAAATGAAAACAGGAGAAAACCTGCAAAGTGATTGGTGTCACAACACATTCTCACAAAAGAATACACTCTTAAACTCGTATTATCAACTCAGTAAGCAATATATTCAAAAAGATAAGCAATGATGCAAAGTATTGCTACATCGGTTGTTCTATCTACATTTTAAAACAAGAGGAATTAGAGTTATGGAGATGAGCAGGTTTACTTGTATTCCCCTAAAAATGTGTGTTCAATAACTAAATGAAAATCTTCAACAAAAAAATATTAATAAATAACTAAATGAAAAAATGTAAAAGATGACATACGAATCGTTCCCCTTAAGAAAATTGGAGGAAAGCTGCACTTCCCATCTTTCAGATAAGCAGCAGATGAAAGTACAAAATAATTCATAGTGCCAATTTGGAAAATTAGTATACTTCTCCTGTAGCACTTCTAACAGCAAACAAAACAAGAGATAAAGAAACAATATGTATTTTTCTATGCAATTTATTTCAGTATTTGCCATTTCACATAGAATTCTGACGACTAAAGCAAAGAGAAAATTTTCAAAGTTGCCAAAATTAAGGGGAAAATGAATAGATGTTCAATATGTTACCTGAATCACCAATGTGACATCAGGATAATGCAGACCACGAGAAGAGATATCTGAAGTCACAAGAATCAAACGCTTCGATTCCCGGAACTCATCAGATACACGAGATCGATAAAGTTGCGGTTTTCTGGAATGCATTTCCCTGACATTCATCTTTAAGTCTCGGAGAAGGACGTACATAAATGCTGCCCCCATTGCAGTCATGCAGAACACAACAACCTGGTGGAAAATGTGTTGCATAAATAGAGGATCTAAGGATTAAAAACCAACATGCAATTAGAGCCCTTGGTTACTTGTATTGTCAGAGGGAAATACAGCAATTTAATTTTAGCATTTTGGATTCCTGATTACAGTCCTTATTGCAGTTCAAGAATGTGAATTACATTTATCAGAGAAAAAAATGGGTAAATGCAAATACAGTGATCTGTTAAAGAGGTTGTGGATAATCTTACGACATAAGCAGCAAAAGTGGAGATACCAAATACATCCAACAAAACAACAAGAATCTGAACCGAATGGAATTAGCATCACATTTAGGCAACTGCCATAAGGCGCAGCTATTGCGACCCGTCATGTAAACTTTATGAATTTTGAAACCATCTGGTATTATGCAAGAAACCAAAAAATCATTGTGTCCTTATAGTAATTTATTTACCTTGTAATCAAGCTCTTGTGTAATGTGTTCCTTTAGAAGATGATGAACCAAATGAAAATGGAGCTCATGTGGCGCTACAATAAATGACTGCATAACCTGAATTTAACAAACACAATTGTATAACAATGAGCAATGATCGCAACTCTGATTTGGCATATGAAAATGTTTTGACAATTATCTGTATTGTTTTGATCTACCATATGCTTCTCCAATTTTATCCCAACTTTATGCACTCTCATGACTATCTTTAATGTTTAAATATGCCGATATTCTTATCCAATATGGTAAGATTGAAGTGCAACGAGTACAATAAAAAGGACTTTGTTAATGATATCTCTATATATAATGCAAATACCCTTGGCAGGTCCACCCTTCTCCTTTTTTCTAGAAAAATAGAAAAAATTAGAAAAATCCTTATCTCTCAAACCCTCCACGTCATCTCTCTTACCTCTCAAGCCCTCCACCTCATCCCTCCCCTTTTTTTAAAATAAATAAGATTCTAGAACCCACCACATCTTTCTCTCTTCCCTTCTCAAATTTTTTTAAACACGTGCAACGAACGTGCATAAATTCTAGTATTATATAATGAAGGCACAATTGTTTGGCTCTAGAAGACTATACCTTGGCAAGAGTTTCCACATTTCCCAAGCCCACAGTATCAACATAGGCATGTTCCTTTTTCAAGACCACCTGTGAAATCCTGCGTACCTGAAATCTTGAATATTACTAAAACTGCATATGATTGTAATACAAAACCAAAAGGATGCGTATGTGAATAATGCAAAATTACAGAAAGTTAACTATGCAAAAGTAATGATACAACCTCTGCAGGTCTGAAAATTCAATACCTCCTTAGGAATCGTTGCAGAAAACAACAAAGATTGTCTCTGGCGGGGAATGCAATCAACAATTTTCTCTACATCTTTTCTAAATCCCAGGTCCAGTAAGTGATCAGCTTCGTCAAGTATAAGCAATTTCAAACCCATCAAACGAACCGATATTCCAGATTTGTTCTCAATGTGATCCAATAATCTACCAGGGGTTGCAACTAGAATCTGAAAATAAACTTGATAGACTTGAGGAAGCTCATAAAATTACTAAGTATGATAATCCGGCATAGATGGCTGGAAAACAAAGTGGGTGGGGGGGGGGGGGAAGACCTAAGTACGGAGAGTACACTAAATGAAGAAAAACTTAAAGAGTATTTTCAAGTGTTTCCATTGTCATGCATTAATATTATCAGCGAGCTCTTAGATTAATTTCAGAAGCTATAGTGTGCATGATAGAGAAAAACCTGGCAAGGATCTGATTCTAAACGTTTCTGATCAACTTTGAACCTTGTACCGCCAATCAGGGTTTGAATGCCTATGCCGTCATGGTACCTTGCTAAAACATTAGCCTCGGCAGCTAACTGAATGGCAAGCTCCCTTGTGGCACAAACAATGAGTGCAAGTATTGGAGGCACTCGGCGATTTGATTTGCTGCTTGTCGCCTTCAAAACTGCTTCAATTGCAGGAAGCTGTTTATCTTTAATACTACGTCAGGAGAACTTTGAAGTGATCATGCGCTGATTAGTATTATGCAATAAAGTCAAATTGTGTTACCAGAAAAGCTACACTTTTCCCAGTGCCAGTTCTTGCTTTAACCAGAGCGTCCTTCCCTGTAATAAAAAAACTCATGAAATATTTGATACCATAAGCAAAAAAAATAGCACATAAACCAGTACAAAGCTAAGTGATTTTAGCACCTTAAATTGTTTCTCTTACTGAAAACTATTAAACATATAAAAATCTACAAGCAAGCAATAATTTGACATGCTTTCCACATATATGTAGCAGTAAATTAAGGCCTATGTTCCGCATATGTGTCTATTATTGAATTATTATACATATATACCATGAAAAATAGGAGCAAAGGTAGCCAACAGTCCCTTTATGTTATTATTTGTAACAACCGAAATTTTCGGATTCTTTCCTTTTAAAATTCCTTTCGTTAATTAAATCTTTTCTTTGAATTAAGTATATATTGTTGATTTTATCATATATTTTTATATTTATATTATTTACTTATTTGAGATAATCTTATTTGGTAGAGATTGAGTGTATTATTTTGTTATTTTTTGTTTTACATTTTTAACTTATATTTTTATATCATGTATTAGTTCAAATTGATATATATACTTGAAAGATAATTTTATGGTTAATTTCATGTAATATAGTTAATTTAATATGAAAGAAGTTTACAGTTTGTTGTTAGTGTATATATTTTACAACTATATTTACTAGATCAACCTAAATTAACTAATTTATATAACTCCTATTTTATATATGATGTGATAAGTTTTGATTTGTGAAAATACTTGCAAATCTTTTTTAAACAATTGAAGGGGGTTTTGTGGAAAGAGTTTATGTACCTGTTTAAACCCAAACCCATATATTTCTCTCTCAATCTCTCTAAAACAAAATATAACACCACAGATCCCCTAAAGGAGCCAACTCCTGCTTTTTCATCTCCTCCTCCTCTCATTCATGAAACCATAACCCATGACCCTAGCCAATTTCTTTCTTCTCTGAAATCTCTAACCCCAAACCGAAGCCCTGACTCCAATAGCCGAGCAACCTTCTCCCATCTCTCTCTTTCTCAAATGAAAGTTTCAAACTTTGAACAACGATGGAGGAGATTTGGGGGCCGCATCGTCGGAGACTACATCGTGGGCCCACAGCAGATTGAGTCCGGCATGTTCTCCGACATCTGGAGCTGCCGCGTCTGTAGGAGAAGCGCCATCGTTGCCGTCACCTACTGTAAGTTTCTCTCTTTTCCTCTCTATTCGATTCAATTGCTGGGTTTTTGAGATCGATTTATGGTAGGTATATTTTGATTGATTTGTTGATTGGTATGCTTGGTTCCTTGAATTCATAATTTGGTCTTTGAAACCCAAGTGTTTACTTTCGAAGTATTTTCTGATCTTTAATTTGGTGTACTTAGATTTGCTATTTATTCATTCTTTGTCTCATTTTAAATAAAAATCTTTACATAGATATAATTGTGCACATAGTTTTAATTCATGAATTAGTATTTGTTTTGTTTGTAGTTTAGAAAGTCTTAAAAAAATTTTGGTTCTGAGCTTAAATTTGGCCACAATTCACCTGAAATGGTTCAAGGGGTTCTGATTCTTTTTGGTTTATTGTTTTGTTGTATATGCCTAAACCTTAGTTTTTGCTTGAAATAAATCTCATCATTATAATAAACCAAAATAACATGAAATATCATGATGCATCAGAATTAGAGAGTATTCTCAAAATTTTAGAATGTAAGAAATGGGTTTGAAATTAGAGCTAAGTACCCAATCATCCAAATATTATCCAGAGCTTCTAATTCTAACTACAATAGTCAATAGCTACCATAGTTAGAAGTTATCATTTTTTATCCTAACTAATACAAACATTCAAATTGGATTCAAACTATTAAGATTCAAACTAATAACTTAAGAGCTTTTCTTTTATGTACCTAAATTTGAAAAGGTAATATCAGAAATTGGGATCCATTAGTGGGTTGTGGGATTCCAAGAATTGTCTTAACAGTTGCAAAAGTTCAATGTCTATTATATATCTTATTGTAAATTGTGCACGTACTATATTTATATTACGACACAACGCCTTAAAATTATTCTTTTGGCCCTAAGAAGAGAATTGCGCTGAATTTGTAACTCGTTAAATAGTTTTCATCATCTAATTTGGCTGATCAAACGAATAAAAAAGCGGAGTATATAAACATATCTTGGACGTTAACCTTCGTTAGCATAAGAATATATAAACATAAGTATATTATGTTTATCCCTGTAGTTCTGTACTTGGACTTGCAATATAATTTCTTATTTAATTTTTTGCAAAGAGAAAAGGCGGCCTTTAATATTTCAGCGTAAAGTCTTTTATTTACCTTTCTTTTAATTTCCAAAGAAACCCAATTTTTTACGTATTTCTCGAGTCCCTAAATTTATAGATCCAATTCTGCTATTTATTACAATGTGGGCACTATATTATATTAAATAGGGTATAACACATCATGGCAGGATATTATTTTAAAGTATTAATACAACGGACACCTAATATATTATATTGCATGCATTATTTGTTGTTCATATCATCAATCACATTATATAGTTTATTATTATTTTTTAATTAGTAAATTGTTAGTGTAGTTATTAATGCACTGGCCGCATGTAAAGCAATATTTATATAATCAATCATAAGGTTGCGTTGTTAATATATTTTATGATAGTGTTTGGAATAATAGTATTATATACAACATATATAAATGTAATAGAATACTGTAACTTAAATATATCTTGGATACTAACCATTCGCCTTAGACTATCGGATGTGTCTCTGTGCACTTATACCTGAAATTACACTTGCTACATAATATAACATACCAAAACCATTGATTTCTGTATACGAACTTATACTTGGTTTCTGGTCTTAAACTGGACTATAAGTACATGCTTACTATATATGCATAGAGACCTAGTATTTTATTTAGGACTTGACCCGAATTCCTAAGAGTCTCATAACCAACTCATGAATAGGCCCGTGTTTCCTTACCCCTGGATGACAGACTTAGGTTTGTGAATACTCTTGCGTTAAATTATACCATCTTGATCTGAACCTGACATGAACCACTTGAATATCTTGAATCTTGTGAACATGACATGTACACTATTTATTGGATATATATACCATATAAATATATATATCATGAGAATGGGATAGCTCAAAAATAGGGTATTTATATGTAACAGGGGGTCATATCTCGTTTCTCGTGATACCGAAAATGGGTACATTGCATTATATATATATATATATATATATATATATATATATATATATATATATATATCGAATCTCGTGAATCTCGTGTTGTTGTAGTTCAGTGGCATTACGGAATATCCTGATTATATAATAAAACTCCCACAATTGAGCTTATATTTATACGTATATTTATATTTGTGCATATACTTATGCTTATATCTATACTTGTACTTATACTTATTCTTATTCTTATAGTAAATAGCACTGAAATACCGAATGTCGTGATACTCTAGTTGTCTTACACTGATTAACACATTACTTATTTGACATGCACATTACAGCTTACCGTACACAATTATTCTAGTATTATATATATCATGTTTCGTATCAAATATCGTTTAATGATTATATTAATACACCATAATTTAACTAGCATACTAAAAATAATTCTACACTACATTCTTGTTAGTATGACACGATACTTTACTGAACTAATTTATTATTAAACAATTCTAAAATAAAATATACCTTATATTTTTTTATAATCATGAATTTTTATACCTTTTTACCCTTTAATGATATTAATAGCAACCCTATACATATTGTTATTCCTAAATTACAAAACTTTATAATTACTATTTTCTATAAATTAAACAAACATTAGTATTGTGTTACATTTATTCCAAGTGATTGAAACTATGTATTAAACCTATTAGATTATAAACATTAATAACTAAATTATATCCAAAATATCATGTTTCATTGAAAGTAAAGTTAACATAGAAAAATATTATTTTCTAATAAAATGGGAACTTATCGAACTTTAGTTTGCTGACGACATTCATGTTTTCATATTTTCTTTTTTTGGGAATGTCGTCAGACGACTTTGGGGCAGATGACGAGACTAGGTACGAGATGGTACCAACCGAGAAGGGCAATCAATATCTTTCAAGTCTGGCCGAACTTTAATTTTCCTTTTCAATAAGTATGCCTTTTGTTCAAGACTATCTTCCATTCCCAATTCATTAAAATTTTGAATTGTGTTCAGTTATTGTTTTTGGGACTTTTATAAATATTGTTGGAGATTTTATAAGCTTAAAATTCTGGTACTATAATGTCCTAAAGTGCTTATATAGACGCTTAGCATATTCACGTCGAAAAAGAGTGTTTCTCGATATGAATACGTTGAGTGCTTGTCGCTCCCATTTCTCGTTTTTGGGAAGCAAGACGTGACATTATTCAATGGTTAGTGTCAACTTTTCCACAAGTCAACATGTGTGCGGTATATAATTTACTCAAATAATCGTATATTACATGTCAAAGATTTAGTTAACAGTTCCCGCAAAAAAATATTTAGCTGATCGTTTTGCCTATAGTTTACAGGAAAGATTCTGCACACAAATTTGCTAGGAATTTAGTATAAGACTGAATTGAAGGCTTAGAAGCGTGTATGAATACATTTTCGTGAAGAGAATACTGCATCTACTATGTGGAGAATACCGGTAGCCAATCATAAAGATACAATAAAGCCCCTAAAACTTAATGAGAAGAAGATGCAAGACTTGTGAAGAGAATGATTACTCGTATAGAGTTGAAAAGGTCTTTCCCTTTGGAAAGTTGTGACTTGAGAAAATTCATGAAATTCAAAATTCAAAAGGTCAAAACATAAAATTAGAATTTAAACAATCAAACTGTTTTCAAAGACCATGAATAATTAATATTATAAGCCAACTAGAAATGAGGCATGTGTGGTAAATGATTTAAAGTTATGATTTAAAGGGTGGGAACAATTATATAAAGTTGGACATATTAAAACTTATGGTATGATTAACAATTATAATACTTGTTTGCATACCAAAAACAAGTTAGAATTATATACCTTCATCCATAATTGTTGCAATCAATATCAAATGAGAATGCTTCAAAAAAAACTGAAATTATTGTTCTTTTTGCCCACTTCACAATACATAATAATAGATGGATTTTTTTATAATTTGAATTCACGGAACTTATTTGTGTATGGGCAAGACTCTTATATTTATATAATTCCTTCCATCAAGAAGCTCTCACTACCCATGTAGTTATGAAAACTACCCATGTAGTCAACATTTTATTTAGTTATTTGCTACAATAACTATATTCATGATAGTGCTACATATTATCATATAATAGAAATATTGAGTCATAATTCTAACAGGACATTCTTCTCTCCGTCCAATGTGGGGACTATTTTCCACGACACACACTCAATTGATATCTAGAAACAACCAACAATAGCCCACTAATTTGTAAATATTAGTTGCAATTGTGTATTATTCTCACTAGAAGTCTCATTCTCATATAATTCTAAGACTGGTGATGTATGTTACAATATAGATATGATAAAGAATATGAGTAAAAGCTCTTGATGGGGTTATTAATTTAAATATCCACGATGACATGGGTATAATAAAGGAAACTCCACCTATATTAGCTTAGTTGTAATGCCGCTTCAACAAGAGAATGAAGAGATATGAGATGTTCTCTTGTAATAGTTGCTAAAGCAATAATAAACCTTAGAAAATAGATGAATATTGTATGTGTTGTATATCTACATTCCAATAATAAAAGCTCTGGTTTATTCTGCGAACACTAACAAGTTTGTTAGATGATTGAGATGTATACACGAATTGAAGGTTTAACTCGAGGGATATCTTGTTGTATACACAATATTTGCTGCAAGAAAGATACAATCACAACTAATATCTACAAACTAATGGGATTTTATTAGCACATATATTAGTTGAGTGTGTGGTAGGGGGATAATCCCACATTGGAAATGGAGAAGGAAGTTTAAGCCTATATAAGAGTTCCCACTCTTCAAGTAATACCTTGAACAAAGTGGCTAATATACCAAATGGGCCTCATTTCTAATGGGCTTATAATATATATTATTTATAGTCTTTGATAGGGTACTTGCGCACTCTGGGCATCTTACGCTTTGACTAAAACACAAAGTTCACTTCTTGAATTTCGAAAAAAATTGTTCTGACTTTCAAATTCGA
Source organism: Agapanthus africanus (assembly GCA_030015575.1). Classification (NCBI taxonomy): domain Eukaryota; kingdom Viridiplantae; phylum Streptophyta; class Magnoliopsida; order Asparagales; family Amaryllidaceae; genus Agapanthus; species Agapanthus africanus. The sequence continues at coordinate 55,986,683 of CM057344.1, forward strand.
AATTTAAAGGTTGTTCGAAAGACCGTTAAATGCAGTTTCTCTATAATAGTCATGACCTTCCGAACAATTGTCCTTTCAACTCTATAAAAGAAACCATCTCTTCACAAGTTTAGTATCTCTCATTATTTTCTAAAAGGAATTTTCATGGACTTTGTTGTACCTTGGGAGTGATGGCCTACTGCTATACCTCAGTAGTGGGGGCAATATCGCCTTAAGAAAAGTGTCGACACACCCCAAAACCATTTCTTCAATTCTTTCTTATACCATCCGAAAAAAATCAAGAAGAAATAAATTTATTGGCATAATAATTCACGAGTACATACTAGATATAGATAGAGAGGATAATAGATCACCTCTCCAATTTTAACCGATATGGGACTAAAACTAATAACTAATTATATTCATAACACTCCCAATAAGCCGGAGCGTAAATGTCAATCATGCCAAACTTGGACAGAAGACGGGTGAAAACCGGTCAAGGAAGAGATTTGGTAAGGATATCTACTAGTTGAGCTGAAAAGGAAACATGTTGGAGTGCAACCACTTATCTGTCACACTGTCACGAATGAAGTGGCAATCTATTTTGATATGCTTGATCCGTTCATGAAAAATTGGATTCTCAGCAATATGAATTGCGGTCTTATTATCACAGAAAAGTGTAGTCGGATGAGAACAAGAAACCCCAAGATCATTTAGGAGGGAGGTGAGCCATACCAACTAAGCAACTGTATACGCCATAAATCTATAAGTCTCAGTAGAAGAACGAGTCACTATATTCTGCTTCTTGCACCTCCATGTAACCAAGCTTCTTCCCAAGAATACTCAGACTAGTGGAACGACAATAATCAATAGATCCAGCAAAGTCAACATATGCAAAGGTTGTGAGCGACAACATAGACGGTGGTTTATAGAGAAGACCATGTCCCAAAGAACCTTTGATGTATCTAAGAATATGCTCAACTTCCTCAAAATGAGAGGTCAAAGACTCTACATATACTGACTCACTTTGCTTACGGCAAAGGCAGATGTCAGAACGAGCGACGATGAGGTAAATAAGCTTCCCAACTAGACGTTGATATCGTCCTGGGTCAAGCAGAGGAGGATCTGAGGAAGAGCTCAATCGAGATAACTTGACCGTGGAATCCATAGGAGTGTCTACTAGTCTACATCTCAAAAATCCTGTCTCACATAGAAGATCGAGTGCATACTTGCGTTGAGAGAGCTGTAATATACCAAAATTCTGTAACACTTCAATTCCAAAGAAGTATCTAAATAGCTCAAGGTCCTTGGTATGGAAGTGTGAAGCCAAATATTCTTTCATTTTGGAGATACCAGCAGAATCATATCCAGTAATGATAATATCATCAACATACATCGGCACAATTACCATGCCTTAAGAACGGCTGTGTAAAGAGAGATGTCTCGGCGCGACTGCGTTTGATGCCAATCTGTCGTAGAACCATACTAAACTTTTCAAATCAGGCACGCGGTGACTGGTTCAATCCATATAAAGATTTATGTAGGAGACAAATCATGGACTCCCCCGATCACTTAAAGTCAAGAAGCTGCTACATGTAAATGGCCTTCGAAAGATCACCATTTAGAAATACATTCTTCATATCAAGCTGATGAAGCAGTCACGCCTTAGAAACAGCTAAGGAAATAAGAACACGAACCGATGTTAATTTGCCAACTGGCGAAAAGTCTCAACATAATCTAAACCATACTACTGAGCAAAGACCTTGACCACCAATCGAGTTTTGAGACAGTCAATCATCGCATCTGGATTTTGCTTGATAGTAAAGACCCATCGACGGCAGACAACCTTCTTATCTCAAGACAGAGATACCAATTTCCAAGCCCGATTAGAGCACGGTACGTCAAGCTTTTCTAACATAGCTGTATGCCAACCTGGAAGCTGAAGTGCTTCCTGAACAGAGAAAGGAAAAGTGATGCAGACAAGAAAGAAACAAACTAACGAGCAGATGGTATCAGTTTATGATAAGAAACAAAGTTAGAAATCAGATGTGTTGCGGTACAGGAACGCTTACCCATATTAAAGTCATTTTTAAATTAGAGTAGAGTTTAAAGTTAAAGAAGAGTTGGAGTAATGAGCTTTTACACATGGGCTTTTAATGATAAGTGGGTTCCAACAATAAGACTCAAGCCTTAATGAGGTGTGATCCATTTTATATTTTATACGCATGTGTTTCTTTTGTTGTTTCTAATGTTGGACTATCTTTAAAGTCCCATCATTTAGTTAGTATTGTCGAGTCGATTTTGGATCGAACCATTAGCTTTGATACCATGTAAAGAATCAAGAAGAAATAAATTTATGGGCATAATAATTCATGAGTACATACTAGATATTGAGAGAGAGGAAAATAGACTAACTCTCCTATTATAGCCGATGTGGGACTAAAGCTAATAACTAATTATATTCATAACACTATCAAAGTTCTAACAAAGTTTAGTTGGAGTGTCATTTTCTTCAGAAGACAGTACTGCAATATGGTGTTAAGTCAAGAAGATGTTGCCTATCAGAATCTCTTTTTAGAAGACCGGTGAAGTTTGCAATAACTCACAATATTGTGTTACAGAATTGGATCTGCAAAAGAAGAGCAAGCATTGACAATTAAAGATAACAAGGAAAAAAAGAAAAAGAAACAAGTTTAACAATAAAATGGGATGAAAAAGTAACGCAGGAACATTGCCAGAAAGAAAGCCAAGATGTTCATATAATCATAATTTCCCCAACATACATGAGGATGACTTTCGATGATAAATGCAAATAGATATCAGCTCATTTGAGCAGATTATGGAAATGAAGTTCAAACTTAAACATACCCTCAAGGCAAACAGGAAGTGTAGCCTCCTGGACAACAGTCATTTGAACGAAGCCAGCAGCATTCAGTGCTTTGATAGTTAATGGAGAGATGTTGTACTCGTCAAATCTTAAGTAACAGAGAAAATAAATGTTAGCAGAGAATATACTGCAGGATTTTTTTCAATAAAAAAAGTGAACTCTTTCACATCATTGAATATCCAAACATGCTTATTGATGTTATTACAAATAAATGAACACCATAACAAGAACGACTGGAAGTGTTTCGATGTTGAAATACAAATTATTAATTCTATTGAAGCGATATAGGTGAAGTCGGCTACTTGATATGTCATTATTCCTATGCCTGGAGAAACTACTCCAAGTTGCTCAACATTAAACTAAAAGTGAGCGGTGCGGCGCATATACACATGCTTAAAAAAGCTTAGAACTACCAGTGACAAAAAAAAAGCATGGCGACATTCAGAAGCATTATCCTCATAGAGAAACTCTTTCTACTAAATGGTTCTTGTTGAATTTTCTTGACCGCTGCTATAAATTCTCAGACAAGAGGGAGTAGTAGGCAATGGATTAACATGTACACATTATGTCATATTATACACAGGCATAACAAAAACTTAGTTTAAGCACCTGCGGGCATAAGTAACTTCTAATACTATCTTAGAATATAATATTCTGTTCAGTAAACTGTATCGGCACATGTAGATATCATATTATAGATTACATTTCAAGTTAACCAAACTTAACCCGATGGTCGATGCTATAAGTCTCCATGGACGTATCGTAAAGTAATAAATAATGTATGGCAATAAACGTGCAGCATAAATCAAGGGATCACCAGTTACAATAATTCATGTATCAACCAAGCATTTCACAACTGTATGTTGCCTTTGCATTTTGCATACTAGTATGTATAAAATTATTATTCCATACCAATTATACCTCTTTTGAGTAAGAACCGACTCTTCCTTAGCCTTCACCCTGCCTCCGGTAGACTCCCTATTCTTGATCTCTTCACGGATTTCTCGGATTTCTTCAAACAGGTAACTCTGTTCCACATCATCCCTCATCGACACTCTCCTTTCCTTCTTCCGATCAAAATTCCTCAACGAAGCTCCGCTCATCATCTTCTTGCTCCTGCCTCCAAACCCCTTTTCTTCCTTATCGCTTTCTTCCTCCTCTTTCCCATTCCCAAAAAATCTCGAAATCTTCAACTCTCTTCTAACCAAACCCCCATCCTCGTCCTCGTCCTCATCGTCATCACTGGACAGGTTTATCCTCAGCTTCGAGTACCCCCTCCTCTGCTCAAAAGACCCCAGCTTTCCTACCAAACTCCTCGCATCTTTCACAATCTTCTTCAAATCCAACGGCTTCAACGGCGCCGGCTCCGATTTGATCGGCCCATCATCCACGTTCCAAAGGTCCTCGGCGCCTCGCTTCATGAATCGATCGGCTAAGGCCGTGATGTGGTCTTTGGAGGACATGGCGGTGAAGTTGGAGGAGGAGGAAGCGGGCGGCTGAGGTTCGCCGACGACGAGCTTGGCGCGGATCTCGGAGCGGAGGCGGGCTTGGTAGAGCTGCTTCTCTTGGTGAAGGAGCTTGCGCTCTTTTTCTTTAGCGAGCTTCTCGTGCATGCGCTTGTATTGCCACTTGTTGAGGCCGCCGGGGAAAGTGCGGGGACCGCCGCCCATGGAGCGGGCAGCGGTGAAGGAGGAGGTGAGGGTTTTGGGGCGGCGGAGGAGGAGGAAGATGGAGGTGAGCGCCATTGCTGGGGATTTGGGGGGAAGGGGAAACTTTTAGGGTTAGGGTTTAGGGTTTAAGGAGAGAGTGATGCGCAGGGGAGCTGATGCTTTGGGCTCGGTTTGGGAACGGAGTTAGGCTTTGTTTGGGAACGGAATTGAGTTAAGATAATCCAACTCAGGCTTCAAAATCCTAACCCTTGATATGACTTTTTTAGAGCTTAGAAAACTATGATTATCTAAATTCCAAAGTTTGGATAACCGGAGTTTACAAAACTCAGATCCTGCCAAAGTTTTCTGAACTCCAAAATTTACGAAAAAAACACTTAGTTTAGGGTTAAGATCACACTAAAATTTTTTGGGGGTTTAGATACTCCAAAGCCAAACACTGATTAATGTTATAAGTTTGTAAAATGAATGTAGGGTCCATGAGTTTTCACTTAAAAAGAGTATGGTTTTCCTAACAACATATCCGAACTGACCTTGATGATTACATATACGGCTCATGTCTCGTATTTCTAAAAGATCACATCCAAAACTTCATATGTTCGGAAGAAAAAAATGCATGTCCTTCATTCTTGAGTCACTGTCTCCTTTAGCTGGCCATCTGTTATCGACCATTGGTTTCGTTCGCTTCTCAGCTTCATTAGTGACGACCACATCATCTCTCCTTTCCTCTTGCTATCATCTCTTATCTTTTCTCCTTTCTTCTCAACTCCTGTCTTGATCTGTTAAAATGAACTTGATGATGTTGGATGCCTAAGACAACAGGTACATAAGCAATAATTCCTTTGAGGATGACGGAGGAAAGACGTCAGAATTGAATTTTCTTGTATGGCGTGGAGAAGATACACCCTCGCTTTTTTTTCGATCGGCACCCATCGTCATCGTCTTTACCACCAAGGTGTGGATGCACCAAAATTCACGTAATTCCATCACCTTTTCACCGTTGATTTAGTGGGTGTGAAATTAACAGTTTTCCAACAATAACTTTTTGCATTGTTAATTCAATGGTGAAAAGGCGGTAGAATCACATTAATTTTGGTGTATCCACGTCTTACATGATAAAAATGATGATGATGGATACCGATCGGCGAAAAAACCCATGGAGGATATAGATTTTTGACGTCGCCTGTTACGCCCCGCTTCCCAAAATACGGAATACGAGGGGTTGACAAGGCCAGCCATGCTCCTACGGTCAAGAAAATATCCTGCCGTAGTCACACTTCGGCTTTTGGCTTTACGTGGTAATCGGTAATACAATGCACAGGTAATGAGAGATGCAGTAACTGAAACAAAACAAATACAAAGGAACTAACCAGAAGGAGATCAAGGGGGTATAGCTCTGAGTAGCTGATCAATAAGTCCACGATGTCTTCGAGGTACGTCTGGTCCTGATCCAAGCTAGATCCACTTCACACTCTGAGCATGCATACTCAGGTCGTCAGAGCGACACGATAGCAATATATACATAGGCGCAAGTGGTAACTCGTAGAGTAATAATGGATGTATAACAGTAAACCAAGACAGTAAAGATATGAACATGGAGTAACTAATGCAGTGTCTAATAGATCAGGTGAACAGTAAAGCAGTAATATAGTATGTCAGGTGTGTCAATACAGCAAGTAATGCATGTCAATGTCACTATCCCTATCAGTCTCTAAGTCTCACTATACAGGTCACTAAGCCTAACGTCAGTCCAAGTATGAGAGTCAACCACTCGAGAGTGTCCTCCATCCAAAGGTAGGACCCAAGGGCAAGGGACTACGGGCCCAAAATATAACTCACGGTAATAATCATGTACCCTGTAAATCTCCATATATCTCCATATATATAAGCCGGCATGGGACTCCCGAGATTATGTTGAACTCACACTCAAACTACCCTACACCCCGTGGTCTACATCAAACGCCAACCATAACCTCAAATACCGGTCGGTCCATGACAAGTCTGCGTGAGAACTGAAGACAGGATCTCCATCAAGCACGTCCCGACTGATACCCGGGATAGATGGACAGTGTCTAGTGCCTTACCTGTGACACCCATACAAGCGCTTCCATAAGTGTCCTATACCATTTATAGCCACACTTATACGCGTCCCACAGACGTCGACAATGCAATAAAATAATAGGGTCCACTGACTGTGTACAAGTACGTGTCAACTTCACTTATCCACTCATGCCCGAACACTAACGTACTTGCCACAATCACCACTAATACCTAACACTGGGTAATGCACATGATCACTAGACTACCAATGCAATGACATATGCATATGATGCGATAAGAAAACAGTATGTAAGGCGTGATTAAGATATCATATGTCGGTATCCTACCGGTTGCATAATTTATCATAAATAATATATACCAAAATTTAGCGAAACAATGAACAGGGGATATGTAGTATATTTGATTATCTACACAGCAAATTTGGTTTCACGTCAATCGGGTTTCAGGATCGCTAAATATGGCCATTTCATTTTAAGCGTTCACTGCTGGAAATCCGGTTTCAGAATCAGAAATCCGTTTCGCAACGCATTTTAATCCCAGTTGGGATCAGATTTTAGCAATGCTGCAGTTGAATGAAATCTAGGGTTTCCAGTAAGGTTTTCAACGCAACATACGGATTCTCAATCGCGTCTGTACGTCAGGAGTTATACACTATTCAACATTGGGGTGTCCGTTCTGGTTCTGTTTGGGACTGCTATACGTCCCGATCTTTTCAATTGCAGATTAAATAGTAAACGGCGATGAAACAGGGTGAAATCACTTGAGTTATTTAGATAACAAATTCATCTTCAATAAGGTGTAGGGTTCCACAACATACAGGTTCAGACAGCATGGTAATAAAGATTACGGGACAGAAAACAATAACCAGAGTCGTCTTGGACTGCAGTCCAGAGCCGCACTCCAATCCAATTATCGTCACAATTTCATTATAGAAACCAATAGAAACTTGCATAAGATTACAGTTCGTCGAGTCGGCTTCGATTTGAGCCCTCGAACGCATCATTTAGATATGTACATAATTTATTGTGATTTTAACAATTTTCAGGTGCGGGAAATACCCAGTTTTCGTGGGTGTAGTTGGGGGTGTTCGTCTAAGTCGTTAACGGTCATATTTTCCAGTGAAATTTACACACAAGGTTCATTGACTTACGGGCCAGACTATGCAATTGAGTTTCGTCAAATTAAATGAAGATTTCCATTGAGGTCATGCATCGAATAGTTACGTCATATAGTTTATCGGGAATAGTAAATATGGAATCTATACGATTACAGTTTGTAACCAACACAAATTAGCATGTAACAAGTAGAGAACTTGCCTGGAAACGTGTCGACGAGGGTCCGGCAGCGGCGGCAGCACGATCGCCTTACGGGCGCAGCACAGTTCGACCTTTTGGAATCAGACAATTGTACTCACTCTAGTTACTCTCCGTGCAACCCTTTTCATCACCGTCCCGAGTTGTTTCTGGTTTTGATCTGGTGACGAGAGAGGGAAATTTAGACAACAGAAAGAGATTTAGAGAAATAGAGAGAGAGTTAGAGAGAGAGAGAGAGAGAGAGAGAGATGTAGAGAGAGAGAGAGAGTAACGGAGAGAGAGATATAGAGAAAGAGAGAGTAACACAGAGAGAGATATATATAGAGAGGGAAACAGGGAGGGAGAGGGAGAGAGAGAGAGAAAGGTAAACAGAGGGATCGAGAGACAGAGAGGGAGAGAGAGGCAGAGATTGAGAAGCTTTACCTAATGACGATGGGGTCGACAGAGGCGGTTCAGGGCAGTGGGGGATCGCCGGCGTCGAGTGCAGGCAGTGGCCGTGGTCGGGTGCAGGCGAGGTTGGTGGCGGCTGAAGGAGGGTGGAGACAAGGAGCTTTGTCGATGGAGTGGGAGGAAGGAATGGAAAAGTCGAGGTGTTCCTCGTCGGCGGCGGCGTCGGCGGAGCGAGAGAGTCGGCAGCGGGTTTCGTAGGTGAACAGGAGGAGGAGATTTGAGAAGAGAGAGGAGTGAGGGTGTGAGGGAGAAAAGAGGAGTTGGAGTCGAGAAGTTTGAGGGGCTCGCGAGGGGTGCGCGACGTGGGGCAAGGGCGCGGGTGTGGGCGTGGGCGCGAAAGGAGGCGAAGAAAGTGGGTCGGGGAGGTTACCGTTGGGGAAGAAGGAGTGTTAGGGAGCGGGGCGGGTTTGGGTGAGCGGGCCAAGGGGTTTGGGCCGGAGGGGTTTAGAAAAATAATTAAAAGGGATTAGGGAGTCTGGGCCGGGCTAAGGAGTTGGGTAAAGAGCCGAGGGTTTAATTAAAATAAATTCCTTTTTAATTATTTGTTGGGCTGGGGCCAAAGCAGATAAAATAATAAGGGAAAAAGAAAGGGGCCGGGCTTGGGAGGTGAAAGGCCGGGCCGGGAAGTTTGAGAAAAGAAATAGGGGAGTGGGCTGGGTTTTAAATAAAAATAGGAAAAGAGATCGGCCGGGAAATAGAGGTTTATATAAATGGGAAAAAAGAGATGGGGAATTGGGATCAGGGTTTGAGAAAAGAGAGAGGGAAAAATAAAATGGATTGGGAGTTTAAAATATTTAAATTAGTTTATAGATATAAATAAATAAATTTGTAATTAACCCTTTTTATAAAAATATGGATATTGGTGTAAAAAAGGGGCTGGGTATTACATCGCCCAATGAAAAAGCCTCCCACGGTCTCTTTTCCTCGCTGTTCTCTTTTCCTTGTATCTTATACGCTCACGTCAGAATTTTGGTGAAAGATCGATAGCTTCTTCCAACAAAAATGGTCATGTAAATTGACATCTTCCTACTATTTCGATTTAATTATTTATTTGCTTTTGGGGACGGCCGGGATTGGGAAGGAAATAAATAACAACCGCCGATAAGAGATATGCGCGAGTCTTTTCCTCTTTATGATTGCGGTAATTTACAGAAGATAAATGATAAATGGATGGAAGTTAAATGGGATGGATAATTTAGTCTAACTTAAAGTTTCGAGCGAGTGATTTTGCTCAATATAAATTTCTTATACAAATCGGAGCAAATTCGGACGTGGACTTTTTTCTTCCTCTAAAGCTAATGATGAATATTGATGATACTTATAAGTGGAAACTCTTCGGATCATGACACGTGGCAGATGGCGTGTCCTGGGCTCACGGAAACAAGGTAAATACCATACATTGGAGGCGTCTCCAGGGCTATCGTCCCGAGGCATGACCCGACCTTCGATGGATCCCTGAACACTCATATGCTTGCCTTATAAATAACCATCGGCTTGCCTCCGAGCGCTCCTACACGCTGAGCTTCCTAAGCCCTTCCTGCTCACCTCCGAGTTATCACAGAACCGATCTTCCTCGGCCTCCCGCTCACCTCCGAGTCTCCCGCTGAGCTAAGCCTCCCCGGTTCTACCGAGCAACCAATGACACAGAGCCCAAGCGCCTCCGCCACGGCTCCCTGAACACTCGTATGTTGATGTTTTATTTTTCCTTTTTAGATCTACTGAAATTCCACGCTATCCCCGTCAGTTGGATTTTAAATTTTAAATAAAGAACGGAAAGCTGTAGATATATTAGAAAACGAACAGATATTCAATCTCAAAAGGAAAAAGATGAAGGAAAAGGCAAAAAAATTGAGAAAAAATATATAATTTACAGTTTTCCACTCCAAGTAAAAATCGAGGGCACTCTAGTAATTTACAACCAACAGGGCACGCTTCTCCATTTCAAAAAGTCCCAGTTCTTCACCAATTTCATTCTCTCTCATAAAAAAAATGCGAAAATTTCGACAAAATTTCAACCATTCTCAAGAAAATCATGGGCGTGAAGAATCTGTGGGATATCTTGGAATCATGCAAGCAAACCCTCCCCCTTCACCATCTCCAGTGAGTTCTTTGACCTCGATCTCTCCTCAAAAATCACCATTTTGCCCCTCTTCTTCTTCCTCAAATCGCTCCATCATTCTTTGTTTTGTGTTCAGGAACAAGAGACTATGCGTTGATCTCTCTTGCTGGCTCGTCCAGTTGCAGAATGCCAGCAAATCGCAGGCTAATGTCAAAGATAGAGTTTTTCTGAGGAGTCTGTTTCACAGGCTTAGGGCTTTGATCGCATTGAACTGTAGCCTTATTTTGGTTACAGGTACCTGAATTTTACGTTAGTTTGGTAGTTCTAGTGCTAATTTCAATTGGGTATTTGGTGCTTATGTAATTTTTACAGTGATTAGGGTTTATGGGTACATTCTAGATGTTTGAGTAATTGATGTTATGGGTACTAAATTCGTGTGATCTACGATTAGTTTCTTGGGTTTGGCTCAAATTATAGTTGGGCTTTTAGTTTTTTTTGTGTGTTAATTTTAGGCTGTTAGGGTTTAGGGGCAAAATAATAGTTAGTTGAGTAGTCAATGCTATTTAAATAATCTAAGCCATCAAGTTTATCATTTTTTTAGCTTCCTTATTTGATTTGAACAATAATTTTGAATTTTTTTCATCATAAGAAATAAGAGTTTAGGAGGTTTCTATTACTGAGCTGAATTGGAGAAAAAGGTACCATGCACTAGACTTTAAAAAATTGGGATCAAGGAGCTTTTGTTGTTGTCGCTGTTGTAGAGTTGCGAGCATGTAATTTTTAGATTTTGTGGCTGTAATTGGTAAGTTCAGATGATTGAGCATTTGATGCTCTTTTTAATTAATATCATAACCTTAACTTCAATTTTATCTGCAATTGGATTTGGCTTAGCCGGAAGGCGAAGAAAACCTCCTTCCAGTGGCCGAGCCATCAGTGAGATACAATATCGAAGGGGCTGAGCCATCAGTGAGATACAATATAGAAGAGCTACTTGACCTTGTTTGATGACCTATTTCTCTTTTTTATTATTTTAATACCTTTTCTTGAGTAATACCTAATTTTCAGTTCATGAAGCCTTCAAAATTGATATGATGAAAGGCAATGTTACATTGTTATAATATCCAGCTGCATGCTTGATAGCGATAGGTATTTTCTCTGAAAATAAGTTTCAGTGTAGTAGTACGCATATTTTGCTTTCTTTCCACATATTTTCCAATAAAAAATTGTGTCTTATCTATTTCTCATGAAGAAATGTAAAATTAACTTGATTTTTGTAGATGGGTCAATTCCTTCCATCAAATTATCAACATACAGAAGGCGATTGGGTTCAATCTCTGAGGTTCACTCTCTTCTAATAACTTAAAGCCTGTTTGACATTTAGACGTGTAGTTCAAATATGTAAATTGCATCAGGTTACTCGAGAGGAGATAAATCCGCAACCCATGCCTTCGCTACGTAGAAACATGGGTTCTGAATTCTCATGTATGATTAAGGAGGCGAAAGTTCTTGGATTGGCACTTGGTATCCCTTGCGTAGATGGGTAAGTTATTGCATTTTTATTGATTACCTTTTTGTTCCTGCATTGCCTCTATTTTGCAATCAATTCTGAAACTATTTTGTGCAGCAAATCAATTTACAACAGAACCCTTATCCTAGAGCTTTGTGGTGTAGTCTCTTAGATATCTGATAATATTTTCTCTTCTACATTGCTTTTAAAAATGCCATTACTTACCAATTAACCATGGTCATAAACAACATTATGAAAGATCAGACATTACACACTACACACGATAGAGTTTACCCAACTGTTTTCTACCTTTAGAAATACATGGTTGAAGTCCATATGCCTCATGGAAATTTTATGGAAAAATAAAATAATAGGAATTATGGAAACAAAAAGAAGAAGAAGAAAGAAAGAAATCGGAATGATGGATGCTGTACAACGATAATTTTTTTACAATATATGATGGACTTTGCACAACTGGTGTCTACCATTTATTAGTCTCAACTCGATACCTTGAGCATTATTTGGTGAAGTCCATGATCCATATGCCTCATGGAAGATGTATGGCAAACAAAGAATAAAGGATAATGTAGAAATGTAGCATCCTACATATGTGCACAGTATGGAAATCTATGATTTTCCCATAACAATGGTTGCTACTGGTTTCAATGTAGGATGTAGATGGAACCAAACGCATTTTACATTCCTGAGTGATTATTTGGATATTCATGAGAAAACGAATCTAGAGATTTAACGTTGCTGTTTTAAATGAATCTTTCTTACGAAGGGGTGAAAAACATAAATTGGGGAAAAAAGAAAAATACAGCAGGGACAATATTTTTTGTTAACCAGTAAATTAGAATGTTTCTGGAAGTTTAAGATAGAATCCTATATCCATCCAAATGCATCTGTGTTGACTGGAAGCTGTAAAATCCTAAGTGAAGAGGAACTTTGAATCTTTGATTACCGTTGGAGCTCTTGCTTGTAATTAACACACATCCAAAGCTCCATTATGAAAGATAAGGCGGATGAATTGGGTTTGGGCTGCATAGCTACAGGTATTCCGTTGCCTTATCTTTCATGAGTTTCTTAAAGACCAGTCCTAGTTTTAAACCATAAGAAACCAACAGTTTATTTTTGACTATCTTATTTCAAGAATAAACCTACTGATATATGAGTAGTCCAGGTGTTAGGAGTGGTTATGTGTTTAAGACAGGAAACCGATATATTTGAATGGATTTACTTCCCTACGGCTACGGTTGATACACAGCCCAATTCATTCACCTTGCTTTTAAAAAAATTTCCCAAACTTCTAAGCTCTAAACTGAGATCTATCAAGATAGGGCCTTATCCGTAGTATTAGGTTATTAAGTCGAGTCATTGGAAATTTATGTTTTTTTTAAAGGGAAAGCGCACACATTGTTCTGTTAGGCAAACATTTGAAATGCGATAACTCCAGTGATCCACCTTTGTAAAGCTTTCATTTTTATTTTGGTAAAGAATCCCTTTAATTTTTGTATACGCTTATGATGCCAACAAAAGTTTTTAACTTTGCAATCTCTCTTAGAGCTTATATCTTTTCAAAATTTTAACTGATTCTTGTAATTATGCAGTCTTCTTGGGCTACTTTTAAGATAAATAGTTTCATTTGTAATGGTTTATAGAATAACAAAACCATCTGACAATGAAACTTGTTAAAACATCTTCTTTGGCTTATTAATTACATATAATTTTCAGTTCTTTGAGAAATTTTATGGATAAACAATTCTAGCAAAATTTTTTCTTGTTTAAAAGTTATTTGTCCCCCTTTTGAACAGGCTAGAAGAGGCAGAAGCACAATGTGCATTGCTGAACTCAGCATCCTTATGTGTAAGCTAAATGGTTAACAACTAGTTAGATCAAAACAGAAGTTGATAACTTGATATATAACGATGAACATCTTCTTCAGGATGGATGTTTCAGTTCAGACTCAGATATCTTCCTATTTGGAGCTAAAACAGTATATAGAGATATTATCCTAGGTACTTTCTTGACAGGCATTTAGTCCGGACATTAAATCTCATTTAGTGTCCAAAAACAAAATATTCTTTGTTTCTCTTGATTTCATCCTCCACTTCACCTGAATTGACTACATAGATCTATTTGTTTAATTTGGTAAGCTAGGTGAGGGTGGCTATGTTATATGCTATGAGTTGGAAGATATAAAGCAAAAGCTTGGGTTGGGACGGAATTCTTTGGTAAGGTTTGCCTTCGTCAAGTTACTTGATTATATTGAAGTGCATGTTAAAATTCTTATCTTAATTCTTGGATGGATTCTCTTTCTATCATCATTTCCTCCAGTCTAGTTGTTTGGAGGCTAGAATTCCATGAATAAAGGATATTGGCATGTTTTCATAATAGGTGAATTTTCATACAATATTATACAACACGATGGCACCTTTTCTACTTCTTATTTCCATTTCTCCAACAGTTAGGTTTCAAGATTTAGAGTGACACGGTTTAAGTTGGATAAGTTGAACTCTGAAGACTTCTATAGTATAGTAACAACCGGCCACTACATGGTTTATGTAGGATAATTTGAACTTCGGAGACTTGTATAGTTATGCATCTATTAGGTGATATTTTCTTAAAGGATGAGTTATTACAGTGGTATTTTGATTCTGCCTACAGTCTCACATAAAAAGAATTAATCTTGCTCATCATGGAAGTGATAACTTGACCTCTTTCTTCCTTATCGAAGAAAACTGGACCCTTGTTTATAAAACCTTGGCAGCGATTCGCCGATTGCTGTATGGTTATGGTCTATACACTTGTGTGTGGTAATATTAGTGTTTTGATAATTTGTATTTTTTTCAGATTGCTTTGGCCCTTCTTCTTGGCAGTGACTACTCTCATGGAGTTCGTGGGTTTGGTCCGGTAGGTCAGCAAGCTCTACATTCTGTTTATGATGAACGTTTTATTATCTGTATAGAATACGTGCTCATGAAGTAGTATTACCTCAAGTTCATGGCCTCACCAGGTTTTTATGATACTTTTACCCTGGATAGTTTACGCCTTGCTGGTTCATATGACCGGATAATTCATAAAGCATCTTTGCACAATTTTGAACCTAATGCTGCAGGAAACAGCATACCGGCTCGTCAAATCAATTGGGGATGACAAGGTGCTGCTTAGGGTTAAGTCTGAAGGGCTTGCATTTGCAAGGAAGAGTAAAGTGTCAAAGAAGGCAGTGAAGAATGTCAAGTGCGATGTGAGTAAAGAGAACGAACCATTCTATGTACAATGTGATGGTGGTAAGTTGAAGACAATCATCTGATTAACCAATATTATATATAGCACTTATGCTGATGTCCTATTATTATCATTTGAGGTTCAGGATTCGAGTGCTTGAAAACTTACACCTTTTACTCTCATATTTGACTCAGACCAACTCTAGCTTGAGTAGTTGAGCTTAAATCCTTGATGAGCAATAAATTTGCATGGATATAAGTAGTAGCTCCTTTTATTCGCATATTTGACACAGTCCGACTTTAACTTGATCCAAGTTGAGCGCAAATCCTTGGTGAGTAATAAATCTGCGTGGATATGTTTAGTAGCCCTCTTATCTGTTTAGAACACTATTAAAAAAACTTTCTATTGTTTTTTGTGTACTAAAGTTTGATAGGCAGTTTCATCTATCTGGTCTTTCAGGCACTAGCTTACTCTTTTGTTGTTTGGTGAATTGGTATCCGAAATTTCCTACTTTATCTTGAACCAAGTCATATGCTGTTGTTACTTAATAGACATTGGGATTATCTTCATCCCTTTCTTGATTTTCCTCATTATTTTTCTTATTTAGAGTCCAGCTCGTAGTTGTCACTTCACCAAGGGCCTGTTTTGTTGCTATTAGTTAGAAAGTCATTGCATATGTAATACATGTAGATCCAACTACAATTGTTGCAGAACTATATATTTGTTTGGTTGAAATATAGTTCTAACTATATGTTTTGCAAAATGTGTTGGCTGAATGTAGTTGCAACACAACAAATATTTTTACCTTTGTTTATTTTGTTCCAACTTCCAACACATGTAATAGTTGCAACTACATGTTTTCTAGCTCAAATTGTTCCCACTGCACGTTGGAACAACTACTAATAACCAAACACGTGATTTTATATTTCCATGTAGTTGGAACTACATGAGCCTCTAACTACATCCAACCAAACAGCCCCTAAATGCTTGGGCACTAAATTTGGAATGTGTATTAGAAAAGTTTCCACAATTTTGTCAAAAAAATAAATAATAATAATAAGAGAAGTTTCCACAACAAAAAATAATTTGTTCTGCTGGAAAAACCGTAGGAGGTAAAAGAGAAACACACCAAAATAAATGGTAATGCCTTGCTTTTCTACTTTAACACATTATTCTGTAAACTGCAAACCTAGTTATAGTTCAACGTAAATTCTCATCAAATATTTTATTGAACTGTGGTTAAAGGGAAAATGCCAGCATTAGTGACAGACACCAAATTTTGATATAAAAATGGAGCATCAAAGAGAGGATTGGTCCAAGCTTGATTTCTATCAAAATGTAAATATGCTGTTACAATATGGTATTTCTTTTTGCTCAGCAGGAAAAAGTACAGGATCAGATGATATTTTTTTGCAAGTCATCAATGCATATATGAAGCCAAAATGCCATTCTCCTGACTCAGATCTAGTTCAGAGGTAAAAATTTGCTCATCAAATTGGTGATTTTGTTGAAGACTTTTGACACCTCAAACGGAAGAATAAAATATAGCAATAAAAGTTTAATGCTCCCTTATATTTTCACCTACTCCTTTTTTCTGTTAATGCTTTGGGTCTATAGGGCTTTCTTTAACTGTACTCATGCTATCTGTTTATTTTGATTCCTTAATGCTTACAGAGCGTGCACTCAACATCCATTTGAAAGAGCACAACTTCAACAGATATGCACACGATTTTTTGATTGGAGCCCTGAAAAAACAGGTAAAAAGGCTATGTTTCACTTTGATGATAAATGTGCCAATCAATTTGTTGATTACTAAAGATTCCATATTCAGATGAATATATCCTTCCTAAAATTGCTGAGAGAGATTTAAGGCGGTTTGCTAACCTACGTTCCACATCATCAGAGCTTGGGGTACGAATACCCATGGACAAGGTACCCCTTTCCTCTAGGGTTTTATCTTTAATTTGCCTCCCCCGCACCTCACCCTCCCCTCTTTCACCTAACCGTTTTTTTCGTTTCATTCAGATGGCAGTTTCTTGCCCTGTGTCTGCAATTGTAAAGCAGCGAAAGTTGCAGGGAAGAGACTACTTTGAGGTATCTTGGAAAGAAATGGAAGGCCTGCAAACTTCTATCATCCCGGCTAATCTAATAGAAAGGTTGGTATGTTCTAATATATTTTTACCCAAGAATAGTTGATTTCCAAGGGACGCAGTAATGAGTTCTTCTTTACCATGTCATGCAAATGCTACATGACGCTATGCTTGCTAAGCGTTTAATTGAGGTCTACATGAGGGTGTTAAATGAAGTTTGTGATGGGGCAAAGTGGTCATTTGGCATGCTATTATATTGAATGCCAAGTGTTACCATTGCTTGATATGCATTGTTATCAAATCCATTAGATTAAGCTTTTGATTGTGTTTCATTTTCTGAGCTAAATGATTTTGCTAGTTTTTGCTTTATTATATTTAACAACAAATATCTTTCCATTTTTTTCCTCCGCAAACATTTGCAGTGCCTGCCCAGGAAAGATAGTAGAGTTCATGGAGAAGAAATGCGAAGCAAAGAAGAAACAAACCAGAAGACCGAGGCCAACAAAATTGACAAAAGCGAGCGTGTCAGAAGTCAATCTTCAGCTGAAAAACCTAAAGCTCAGCTTGGAATCACAAAACAATGCTATCACCGACACAACAAAATCTCACAAACCCAACAATCTAAACAATGTCGTGGGGCCCGTGGCATTCATAGATCTATCGAGCCCCTCACCAGCTCTACGCGCATGTAGACTTGCCAAACATCAAGCAATCATCAACAAAATCGAGGCCATAACTGAGGACATAGTCGACATTTGCGATCCAGAGATTGCAAATACAGAAGACAAGCATGTGGATGTGATTGACATTAGTGAGTCAGAGACCGACGCTTCACCTGAACATGAGAGGAAAGCAAGAGAGTTGAGATTATTTATTAGCCGCATTAGGGAAGAACTTTACTAGGAAGAACTCTGTTTGCATAATGCTTGTTGTGCCCTTTATTTGCTGTGTTGATGATTTTGATTTCGGTATGTTTGTTAAGTATGTCCTGACTTGATGTTTTGTTTGTTAAGTATGTTTTGCTTGATGGCAAGCACAACCTAAGGTCGAAAGTGTATTCAACATAAGCTCTAATGTAGGCGTGAAACCTTATTGAAAGTTTGCCGGAGGCTCTTTTTAGAACTGTTAGATTACTTATAAAATCTAATGTTGGATGTGGATGGATCATAAAGACAGCAGTCATTGGTCTGCAAATATGTATCGTGACTTGTTTGAAATTGACTTTCAAAGAACTGGAAGTAGCCCAAGAATAATATTTTACCATTTTATTATCCTTATAAAGAGTTGGTATTTACCATCTCTTATTTACTGGTTTTTAATTTTTCTACTTAATAAAAAGATCGACACACAGTTAGTATATATTTTCACCTAGTTAAAGCCTAGTTGTGACAAGTACCTAGCATAGGCGAAAATCCGAAAATCCATAACTTTGCTATCTCTTGGAATTTCATTCCACCCGCTTGAACGCGGAATAAAAATAAGAAATAAAATCAAATAATTTAAAAAAAAATTTAAAAATCTCGTAATACCTGCATATGTATCTTTCCAAGCGGTGTCCAAAATTTCGATCTATTTCTTTCTTCTATCTGATGCATTTCTATGTGCTATTATCTAAACAGGTAAATTTATTTATTCCTCTAAAATATAATCTTTAGGAATTTCATTCTGTATATCCAAACTTGGTAAAAGGAGAAGAAAACTTATTTAGTCTTTTGAAATGTGTTACATCAAAAGCATCGGAAGGTTGTATTGCATCGGAAACATCAAACAGGCTTTTGCAAAAAAGGAAAGAAAACCGACCTGCCAAGTGAAACGTTACCGAACGAAGGGCAAAAGAGTCATTCCACCCAAGTGCTAATCCTCGCCTAGGAAAACAAGCAGACAAAGAGAGAAGCACCTTTTTCAACAAGAGAGCAGCTCCTGAGCTTAGAGACAAAACCTAACAAAGGAAACTAATTAATGAAAACCCTAGCGAATCAATCGCATCCATTCGATTCCTTTCCGATCTCGAGGCCAAGGGGAACGAACGACACAAACAAAAATCTCCTCTCCCTATCTGTTCTCTATATAATGCTGCCCTCTCCTCCTTCTACGATGATCATCAGTTGCAGTGGCGATTCGATCGAGAATGACGCCGGAGGTGACGCGATATAAGAGGAAGAGGCAGCGCCGCCGTCCCAATTGGTTGCCGGAGGGCTGGGAGATGGACGTCGGAATGGACGGGAACGGGAAAGAGTTCAAGGTATGTCGAATTGGGGTTTTTGAATTTCGCTGTTTTTTGTTTCTGTTTTGATTCTGATTCTCAAGATTAGATTTTGAGAGGTAATGTAGACAGAATTGTTATTAGTAGAATTAGAAAGCTTTTGATGTGGAAACCATTGGGGATAGCAATTATTTATAACTGTTTCTAGGAATACTATCTAGCTTTAGGCATTGATAACCTCCAAACAATGTTGTGGAATGCAGAAAACATAGCAAAGTGGGAAGGCAAGGCTTAGGCTTTAGGACTATTTGTAGAAAAATTAGATTGAACTTTATGGAGAAAATAGAATAAAAATGCGAAATGGAATTTTTTATATTTATTTTACAAGTCTTGAAGTTAACATGCAACGGTAGAATGTATAAGCATCTCTTAAATTAAAATAATAAATATTAGGTCTAAAGAGACACTTTTATATGAAAATTTATGAACCTGTCATTTAATTTGATGATTATTTTAGATGAATCTATTGGATCCTAGAAGTTTTTTTACTTCTTGGATTGAAAGCTATCATTTTCTAATCGGCTCATTTACTTTAGACTGGGAACTATATAATCCTCCATCACCTGGAACCTATGTAGCACGAGTTCAGGATACGACACGACACTGATTTGTGGTTTTGCAATTTCCGACAAACCTAGGATATGTGATACGTTTTTATATCAATTTTTATAAATATATATTAAGATATACATATAAATATGTAGTTGGCATTATGTTAGATATTCAATAGTTGTCGATACACTTTCAAATTTTCGAGAGTCTTAATTTTCTAAAGAAAGAAGAGACGTCGATTCGAGAGGTTTTGTGAGACATTTACAAATCCGAGTTAATCTGAAAGAATCCGAGAGTTTTGAACTCCGATATGCGATTGAGGACGATTCATGAAGCACTTACAAGTATTCATGCATCATAGTCTGGAACAATGGATGCATTCTGGCATTTGGAGAGTCGAATTGTCCAATTATCTATAATGCTCAAGATCTTTGGTAATCGTTAGATATTAATGATGCATAATTAAGCAGAGAGATTATGTCAGGAGATGGAGATGGAGATGGAGATAATCATGACATGGAGTTTGGATTATTGACATTAGATATTATCTCAAACCGTGTTGGACTCTTTATATGTTTAGGGCATGGTTCGAAAACCCTTTCGGGTTTAATTTCGGCCTTTTCAAATTTTGCTAGTTTCAATTTGTTTCGTTGGTTTTAATTGGGTTCTAATTTAAGTGCTATTTATAATACATATGTGTGTATACATACATATAAATGTGGTTGTTGTCTGCGTATGCATATGCATGCATATATGTGTGCGCACACGCCGGTGTTCTAAAAAGCGGTCTAGGTGTCCGCCTAGGCGGAAGTGGTGCTAAGCCGCTCCGCTTCAGCCCTAGACGGCCTAATTAAGTGGTTTAAGAGCTTAATAAGCGTATAAGCCGCCTAACCCGCTTAAACGGGTGCGTAAGCAGACTCGGCCCACTTAATGGAATAAATTTAGTCATTTTTGAACTATCATGGGTCAGATTTATTCTCTTTTCAGTATATTTGACCCAAATCATACGTAATAAAATAAAAGTTTGTCAATTTTGTAACCTTTTCTGAATAATTTTTGAATATATAGCTCAAAATCTATTTTTACTGTCAATAAGTTGCTAGTTATTATACCGAATTATCAATATATTTCTGTTTCTACTGCTGAAATTTCAATATGTTGTTTTCTGCTGAAATGTCAATATACTGCTGAAATTTCAATATGTATTGTATTAAATATAATTTTAACTAAAATTAAAAAAAAACCTTCTGCTTAAGCGGCGCCTAGGCGGTACTCTAACCGTTCAGCTCCGTCTAACGTTTTTTATAATCTTGACACACACAGAAGAATATAATTTAAAAATTCATTGAATCATGTATCGGTCATATCGGCCGATATATCATATCGGGACACTCACGATGCGATAAAACCGATAAAATTTCACCGATATGGTGATATCGGCCGATATATCAGCCATATATGACATGAGACGCCTAGCCGATACGATTCCGATATCTGTCGATATCCGATATTTAAAACCTTGTTTAAAATTTATATTATATATTATAAGTTATGTCACATTTAAATTAAAGACTACATTAATAATGAAATTAGTGCCGAAGTATAACATGCAGTAAGAAATAAAGAAGCATATAATGGTTGTCACTTCCAACTTAGCATAAAAAAGCCTTTATCTTGTTCACAAGATTTAAATAAAGAGAACAAATGAAGTATTAAAGCCTAACACTATTCTTTCACTCACTTCCTTTGAAATTGTGCATTTAATGGCTTATTTCTCCACTATTTTTCGTACTTATTTTGAAACCAAACTAGGCATGAGTAAAGTCCGTCCAACCCTACAAAACCGATCCGATCCGACCAAAACAATCGAAAATTTTCGGTTTTGTATTTTAGATCGATTCAGTGCGGGTTAGAAAATTCGGAGTCGGTTAAATTGACTCGAATCGAAGGGGGTGGACTTTTGCATATAAAAGGTATACAATATTATGTGGATCTTGTCATATACAAGGGGAAAAACCATATACCTACTAGAATACCCCCTCTTTTTCCTTAATGGAGGTGGCGCAGCTTTGGATCTTCTCTCTGGCTACTTCGACTCCGATGACGATGGCAGCTATGGATCTCTTCTCCGTTGACAATTTACTCGATTAGAGATTTGGATCTTCTTATCTTATCTATTACTTGTTTATTTTCCTCTAACTTTTGATGGATTTACGCAAGCTTTTGTATGGATTTAACACTTCAAATCAAGTTTTTGTATGGATTCACACTTTAAATCAAAATTTTGTATATGTTTACATTTTAAATTTAGGGTTTTGACTCCTCTTTCAATCACAAAACTATCGTACAATAAAACCGATCTTTTAATTGAATCAAATAATTTCAGTTCGGTTTCCAAAAGTAGATTGATTGACAAAAATTAAATGGGACCGATCGATGCTCAACCCTAAACCAAACTATGGATTTAATGGCTTATTTCTCAATTCTTTCTCACTTCCTTCATAACTATTGGAATAGTTATGAGTACATTGTTATTGGGTACACCGTACCATGATACTTGGGCATCAAGTAATTGTAATCCCTATATAAAAAGATCATTGGTCATATAATAAAATATCTTTCTTCTCTTTTACTTTTAATATGGTATCAGAGCAGGTCTTCTAAACCCTAACCTTGAAAAAAAACTCGTAGCCCTCGCCTCCAGCCCTCGATGCCTCGCTTCCAGATCAGCCCTCGACTCTAGATCAGCCCTCTAGATCAACCCTCGACATCTCACCTTGCTTCTAGATTAGTCCTCGACGCCTCACCTCGCCTCCAGATCAACCCTTGACTCCAAATCAGCATCTCGCCTCGCCTCCAGATCAGCCCTCGACGCCCTCCAAAGCCGCAGCCCTCCTTGCCTTGCCTCCTCGCAGCCCTTGCCGCCACCGCAGCCCACTTCGTTTTTTTCGATCTATAATGATCGGGAATTGGCTTGAATAAACCCTAGTATTTTTCTCTCGCTCTTTATGTGTTGGATATACACTTTCTATTGCCTGTTCTTTTTGCATGCGACGTTCAATACGACGGACAACAAAATTGATCCTCCTGCTTCTGACTACAAAACGGCTCCTCCATCCACAACGATTCACCCGACAATATCATCATCCTTGCAGATCTCTCTTGAAGACTAATAGCCTGCAACGTATTTTCTCTTATATCTTTACTACCAACTTAACTACATCAGGTATATCTCTACCATCTCAGTTAAACCTTTGGGTCCTTGACTTCGGAGCTTCAAACCACATGACTCATACTGCTTCTAACTCTGTATTTTCCACTTCGCATAAATTCATTTCCATTGCCGATAGGGATGTCTTTCCTGTTCGTGCTTGTACCAATATTGATGTGACATCTTCCTTACCGTTTAAAAATGTTCTAGTTGTTTCTTCATTTTGTACAAATCTTTTATCTGTTCGTCGCCTTACCAATGATTTCAACCGTTCAATAATTTTCTCTTTTAATAATTTTGTGATCCAGGACAACCGAACGAAGGAGCAGATTGATAGGGGTAAAGAAGTTAATGGTCTGTACTAATTGGATGTGCCGCCTTCCGCATTTGCTGTTGTTTCTACCATTTGCTATTATCGACGGCTTGGACATCCATCTCTTCCTTTGTTACGTACCATGTTACTTGATTTCTTTTTATTTGATTTTTCATGCGAGTCATGTATTTTGGGGAAACATTTTCGTTCATCTTTTTTTTTCAGTTAATAAACATAATTCTTTGATATTTGAGTTAGTCCATTATGACATTTGAGGTCCGTACAAGCATACTAGTATATTTGGCTACAAATATTTTGTTATTTTTATTGATTATCACTCTAGAATGATATGATTGTTTTTTACGTGATCGATCTGAATTACCACATATGTTTCAAAGATTTATTAATGAAGTGGTTAATCAGTTTAATACGTCTATTAAAACCAAGGTTGCACAGACACAGATACGGGAACACAGACACGATATGACGCGACACGGCGACACGACAAAATCCCAAAATATAAGATACGAGGACACAAATATATATATATATATAATTATAAGAAATACAATATCATATCATCGCAACAACATATTCAACAAAAACTTTAACATTTTAACATTTTTGTTCTATTTATCAAAATTCAGCAAAGAACTTAATTATTTTAGGATTTTAGCACAACTTTAGCAATTTCCATCGAAGAAATATGGTTTTAGCATTTTTTTACTTGTATTTAACATAATTTCAGCAACAACAATATAATTTCAGTAGTTTTCTAATTGTACTTAACATAATTTTAGCATTTTCTTAACAACTTTAACAAAAATACCTTATATATTTCACATAGAAATTATATTAAGCAGCAAAATTGAGTTAAAATAAAAAAGTCAACAAATCAAGAAAGTTATAACAGGATTGGGGTTTTCCCGGTTTTAATTGAAAAATAAGTTTTTTAGGTGTTGTGGTTTCACCAAAACATGTCTGATACGTGTTCGACACATGTCCGATACGTGTCCGACAAGTATTCAAATCCAAAGCCACTTTATTTCGAAGCGGGACACGGAAAATGTGTCGAACACGTGTCGTGCAAGTGTCGGGTATGAATCCGTGTCCGATACGTATGACATGGATACGGCAACCAAAAAGTCGTGTTCGTACAACCTAGATTAAAACTCTCGGAATTGATAATACAAAAGAATACTTGAGTCGTATTTTTCAAACTCTTTGCCAATCCCGTGGGATTATTCACCAAACTTCCTGCTCATACACACCACAAAAATGGTATTGCTGAAAGAAAAAATGGCCACTTGCTTGACGTTGCTCAGTCTATTATGCTTAACATGCATGTCCCAAAACGCCTTTGGAATTTTGCCTTACTGCATATTTTTTGATTAATCGCTTGCATTCCACGATTCTTCAAAACCAAATACCGTTCTCTATTTTATTTCCAGAACAAGACCGTTTTCCCATCCTACTAAAGTATTTAGGTGTGTTTGCTACATTCATAATCACCGATTAACTCGCGATAAATTGGATCCTAAGACTGTCAAACATATATCTGCTGGTTATTCTAGGGCTCAAAAAGGTCACGTTTGCCTACTTCTTCTATACCCACTGTCTTAATCTCTCGTGATGTCACCTTTCTTGAGGATCACCCCTTTTGCCCCCAGTGAAAAGTCCTTTTCACGTCCCACCGTCACCACCACTTCCTATACCTCCAGATGACCAACCAATACAAGCCGTATCTACTATTATCGAGGTTTCTCATCCTCCTTTGGTTACACGTGTCTATAATCGTCGACTGAGAGCAGTGATAGATTCAACAGCAGGTACTGAAGCTTCTCTTCCATGTATACAGCAAGAAGCTGACGAGCCCTTTTATCTCTCTCCTTCTGATGGTTTGCTCGACGACTTATCAATTGCTCTTCGCAAAGGTAAATGAACATGCACTACTTCTCTTTCTCTTTCTTCATTTATTTCATATCATCGTCTTACTCCAGTTATGTATCAGTTTGTCTCATTCTTGTCTGATGTTTTCGTTCTAACCCTGTTCAGGAAGTTATGAGTCATCCAGGTTGACATAGTGCTATGTTGGAAGGGTTGCAGGTACCGAGGTCTAATCACACTCGGGATCTGATCAACCTCCCTTCACAGAAAAAGATGGTTGGTTGCCGGTGGGTCTTTGCTATCAAATGTAATCCTAATGGCAGTGTATCTCGTTTGAAAGTCCGTCTTATTGCCAAAGGTTATATTCATCAATACGGTGTCGACTATGCTGAAACTTTTTTCCAGTGACCAAACTCAATACTGTTTGTCTTGATTTCTTTTGAGATTACCCGTGATTGGCCTCTACATCAGCTAGACGTCAAGAATGCCTTTCTCAATGGCAATCTTTCCAAGACGGTTTATATGCAGCAGCCTCCTGATTTTGAGCGTGAGGGGGTGTTTGTTCCCGCCAAATTTTTGGCTCAAAGCTTGTTCTTTTTATAAAAACAGAGGACGGCGAGCACTCACATGCAAAGCATGTAAGTATCGGCTTCATATAGAATTAAATCATATGATAGCGTCTACATGTTAAACACATGAACATCCACATGCAAAGCATTCGAGTGCCGCTTTAGATAGGATCAAATCCTATATTGGTTCCTATTTGTTAAACACGTGAGCGTCTGACATGATATCCGCGTGAGCGCTAGTGTTAGTATCTTGGCAGCGCCTCACGTGATATCCACGTGAGCGTACTTGTCAGTCTCTTTGCAGCGCCTCACGTGAATTCACGTGAGCGCTATAGGCCAGCGCCCCGCGTGTAATGCATGTGAGTGTTATTTTTGGTAGAATTAAATTCTACATGGGAAATATTTCCCCGATCTTTCTCAAACTAGAAAGATTCTTTCTGTTAAACAGAGGACTTTTGGATCAAAGATCCAACAGTGATTATAAAATTACCAATTAAACCATCTGATAGAATTAAATTCTATGTGATAGAATTAAATTCTATTTGGAAAGTTATAGAATTAAATTCTATTTAGGAAATATTTTTCCTGATCTTTCTAATATGGAAAGATTTTTCTCTAACAGAGAATCTTGGATTTAAATCCAACGGTGATAAAATATCACCAATTAAACCTTTGATATAATTAAATTCTATATGGGTCATATTTCTCTGATCTTTCTAAAATAAGAAAGATATTCTCTGTTAAATAGAATAAGATTCTATGTTAGGAAAATATCTTCCTAAACTTGTTAAACCAACAAGATATTCATATGATAGAATAAAATTCTATGTTAGGAAAATATTTTCCTAATTTTATTAAAGCAAATGAGAAATTTTCTCTGTTAAATAGAGAGCCTTTGGATTAAAATTCCAACGGTGGATAAAATTCACCGGTTGATCTTTAAGATCATTTTGATTGATTATGAAATCAATCATGATCTCTCAATGAGAGATTTTCTCAACAAAATGAATTTTTCTCTTCTCTTATATAAAGGAGCAAAGAGATTAGATCTAAAAAGAGGAAAACCCCCATAAGTTTCTGTAAAATATACAGAAGGCTCTTAAAAGGATCCACAAAAAACAACAGAGAATTTAATTCTCAGTAAAGAAGAAAAAGATCTTCCACCTCAAACACCTAGGTAAAAAAACATAGAGATCAAAACATTTTCTTTATTTATCTAAGGGTTTAACCCTTCTCAAGAACTTAGTTTTTTCTCTGGATCTGAGATCCACAAGATAAGTCTCTCACAAGTTGAGAATTTAATTCTCATCGGGAAGATCTTATTCTTGAGAATCGAAGATTCAGAGAAGAATAATGTCGAAAAGAACATAAAGAAGATGGAGTCCATAATACTTCACGAACTTAGTTCCTTCAAATCAAGAACTTAGTTCTTAAAGAACCTGATCCAAAATCCTCAAAATAGTGACCTTGGTGATTGTTAATGGTCAAAATCTCTAAAATAACTCAGCGCCTCATGTGAAAAGCACATGAGCACCCAAGACCAAGTTACATAACGTTTCAAGTGAAACACGTGAGCGCTATAAAGCAGAAAAAGTTAGTGCTTAGCACTATTGCAGCGCCTCATGTGAAACACGCGTGAGTGCCAAAAACCCAGCGCCTCACGTAAAACACACATGAGCGCTCAAAAGAAGCCAAAGCTCAGCGTCTCACGTGAAACGCATGTGATCACCAGAAAAGACTGGTGCTTAGCACTATTTCAGCGTCTCACGTGAAACACTCGTGAGCGCTATATATCTGAGTGCTTAGGTAGTATAAAAACCCAACCTAGCCCTAAATTGGCCAAGTCTGTGAAGCTTGAGCTTCTTTTTTGCTTTTGACCGAGCCCATATGCTCATGATTTCCAAACCGATCTTAGTCCCATATACGACTAATGATCTCTCATCGATGATATCCAAAATTACATTCATCTCATACCTTCTAAATTAATTTTAGTCTCAAATAAGAATAACGATTCTTAGATCCACCATGATCTTTTTCCTCAAATACGAGATTTGGTTCAAGGGTACATCTTTCCACGCCTTTGATGTATGTCGTAATTGCTCAACGTCTTTAGAGAGGTGGCCGGTCCCAACAACCAACAACTCCTTTTCATTCGTCCTCAAAATGGGAATGTTGGACCGAAATGTCCTTAAGCTAATATTCGTCCCTAAATTGGGAATGTTGGACCAAAATATTCTTAAACTAATATTGTCCTGCGGACTGTCTCCATTTTGACTACCGTATGCTATCCATGGGCTATTCATATATGATCTAATGATCAGTCGAGCCAATATGCTCACTGTTCATAAATCGATCTTAGCCTCAAATAAGACAAACGATCCTTAGATCAAACCAAAATATCCCATGAACCGATGGACCTCACAAATGTAAGAAGTACGTCCTAACTTCATTCTTGTTGGCAAACCAAGCTACCAACTTTGACCTTATCAAGTAAATACTTGACCCAAAACATCTAAGTTGATATTAGTCTCAAATATGACCAACGATCTTTAGATAAAGCCCAAGTTGCATATGAACCGATGGACTTCACAAATGTGAGAAATGCGTCCCAAGTCCATTCCTGTTGGCAAACCAAGCTATCAACGTGGATCCTGTCAAGCAAATGCTCGGCCCGAATCATGAAAATATATGTACGGATTTGGACTAACCGTGCTCTACGGGCAACGACATAAATTAGTATCCGTATACAATCCACGGACAACCAAAATAAACCAAATATAACATGATACGAAGTGAACTACCAGAGCAGGAGAAAGTTAATTACGTTATCTCAACGCGATAACGTAATTAACTGCAGTGGCTTGCGCCTGCAGGGAAGAGCGTCTCCACAATCAAACACCCCTCATAAATGAGAAGGAATCTGATAAAGTTTGCTATATCGGTTGCATCTATGCAAACCTCCGATATACTGTGTCATAAATCAACTTGGTATTTTCGGAGAGGTGGATGGATATGTCCAAATAGCATCTGTCCCAAATTCAGGCTAGATGTCTTAACGTCTCAGTCCGGTCTTCGGCGGTTAACAGTCTCTTATATGTTATCTTAAAAATCTATTTATGGGCTAAAACAATCTGCTCGGGCATGATTTGATAAATTTAGTATGGTCCTAAAAAAGATAAATTTCACAAAAAACTCGGCAGATCCATCTCTTTTTATACATACATGGAAAAAAGGAATGGTTATTCTCCTTATTTATGTTGATATAATCGTCACTGGAGATAATTCTGAGGGTATATCTAGTCAAAACTCATTTGACTTCATATCTTCACACCAAAGATCTTGGTCCTTTACGGTAATTTCTTGGTATAGAGGTATTTCGAAACAAGAGATCATTATTTCTCACAACAGAAGTATACTCTTGATCTACTTAAAGGAACATGATTTTGGCTGTCGCCATGCTCATACTTCCGTGGATACAACAATAAAGCTCTTTCGTGTTAGCTCATCTAATGATCAACCACTTTCCGATTTAGGTCGGTATCGACGGTTAGTTGAGAAGCTGATATATCTCACGGTTATTTGTCCAGACATATCCTTTGCAGTTAGCACAGTGAGCCAGTTTATGCAGGCATCCTTAGTTTCCCATCTTCGGGCCGTCGAGCGCATTCTCTGGTATTTGAAGCGTGCACCTGGGCAAGGTCTTCTCCATAAAATCTGGTCTAATTTTTCTCTTATAGCTTATGCTGATGCCGATTTTACTGGATCTGTGGATCGTCGCTCCACGAGTGGATTTAATGTTTTTTTTGCGGGGAACCTAGTTACTTGGCGTAGCAAGAAGCAACATGTTGCACGCTCACCAGTCAAGGCTGAATATAGGGCTATGGCCCATGCCGTCTCAGAATTGACGTGGCTCTCCACATTGCTTCGAGATCTTGGTGTTAGTTCTACAACACTAGCATCCTTGTTCCGTGACAATAAAACTGCAATTCATATTTCAGAGAATTCAGTGTTTCACGAACGCACAAAACACATTGAAGTGGATTGCCTCTTTATCTGGGAGAAAATTGTTGAAAAGAAAGTCAATCTCCATCATGTTTTATTCATACACAGATTGCAGATATTTTGATGAAACCTTTTCTAGAAATCGTATTCGTTTATCTATGGTCCAAGCTGTGCATCACTGATATCTATGCTTCAGCTTGAGCGGGAATGTTAGAATAGTTTAGTGTATATTGTTATTAGGGTACACCGTACGATGATGTTTGGGCATCAAGTAATTGTAATCTCTATATAAAGAGACCATTGTTCACAAATAAAGTATCTCTTTCTCTTCTCTTTTTACCTTTAACAATAACCAAACAAAAAACAAACTTGCCCTATTAAAAAAGATGCATGGAAATATAATTTTAAAAATATAACCGGCGGTTAAGTCCAAAAGGCCCCTCTTCTATCTATGGATGGAAATATAGTGACTGTTTTTTCGGTTTGAAAAATAAATTGATGTTACACAAGGGAGGGGAGCCAAATATTGAAGGCAAGGCTATAGAGCAGGAAGTCAGATGCGTTCTCTTTTCTTCTTATCCCCTCAAGTTCTTTATTCATTCTTTTTCGTCCATTAATTGACAATATCGATATGTATCAGCCGATACTGCATTGCAACGGTTGATATCAGGCTGATAGAAGTCAAAATTTGATCGAAACAAATATATCACCATGTTTTGGTTGAAATCGTTATTGTAGACTAGAGGTGTTTCAGATCAGTTCCCTTTGAAACCAATCCGAAACGGTTGAGGCTTGATAGTTTCAACAAATATCTCATTCCATAGGGGAGTTTCTTATAAGAAAGATTCTTAATTTAGACTTACATGAGTTTGAGTTTTATCTCCATTTACAAAATATAATATTTTTATTTTGATATAAAAAAGAACTTTATTGCGTATAAATTTTGCTGTAAACCAGTCATTTGGTACCAGATATGGCGACTACCCTATTTAATGCATAATTATTTTTTGCTCGGCATAACTTGCAGATCTTTGCAAGCAATACGGATTTTGGGACTTCGATCTTTCTATTTAAGTTGGAAGCCATTTTAAATTGATGTAGATTTTCCATTTTTTTGGAAGAGCGGGGAGTCGAAGTTGCTATTGTCCATCCAAAAGTAATTTTAGGGTTGCTTGGAAGATGATTAAAGGGTTCAATGCTAAGACCCCTTCAACAAGCTAGCTTATTGGGCCAGCTATTTCACTTGCATATCAAACCAAACACAGATTGTTTGATTCCTACATCTTTGAGCAATATTTGAAAAATTCGGTCTGCAAGCAAAATTATAGAGACAATTGTTTGTTTCTAGTATGCCCTTCATCGTAGTACTTTCCAAATTATTGAGAAAGATATGTAAATTTCTTGATTTTTAATTTTGTAATTTAATTGGAAGTGAATGAAGACTCGTGTATTATTACCATCATTATAATTTGTTCAATATAAGATGAACGTCTGTACTAGGAAATCTTAAATGAAGTTAATTTTACGTATAACCAATATAGTAACTATATAGCATTTGTTGAATGTTTCAGCAATTAACTTTTATCAGAAAATTATACACATTAATATTATAGGAATAAAATAAAAAATCCCTTATGGTTCCACTCCAAAGTCTTCTCCCAAAACGGCAGCGAAAATAATAAGAAAAAAGAGAACATTCCGATGGTTTGTCCTAGACCATACAATGGTCTCTTTTTTTATCATCATTTGCCTTTTTCCATTACAAGATTGAAAATATGAAAATATTCTATAAATTACTTCCTACAGTTTTACAACTCAAATCTTTCGGGTCGATTGTCAATGTTTTTTAATTTTAATTCATAAATATGATGTATTATGAAGCAAATATATAAACATTATAAATATTATGAGCTTCATTAGTTTCTATGTATAGTTACCACTTATAATAAGAAACTTGAAATAAGGATGGCTTTCAACATGGTATAAATTCTATCCGAAACCTGTTTGATTTGTCCAAGCAAATCTTCGATTAGAAATCAAAGGTTCCTAACATACTAATATAATTAGCAAATTATAGGTAATTATCTTTGCAGTCTCACTCGAAAACATCTTCTTTTGATGGTAAAAGATATAGATGAACAAAATAGTAAATCTTATATTGCTCATGAGATCCATTTTGAACTTTACTTTGATGTATAAGTTTTTTTTTGGATATGAAACATTGTTAGTTGAGCATTAGCAGTGTTCTAAATAAAGATATCGGTGTTATGTTGGCATGAAAATTTTCATGCTGGAAGTCATGATTACCGGATGATTCTCCAAATGTCGGACTGTAACTTAGTCTATAATATTTTCATAATCGACATCAATTGTCTAAAATTTTAATTAATAATTGCTAATAAAACTCAAAATTTTCAGAATTTTAATATAGAATGTTCAGCCCCTTAATTTTCTCAGTTTTCTCAGAAATTAGAGGCCTAAATTTCTCAGGATTTATCCTTGAATGTTTTAAAAATTGGGCATGAATCTCTTAGATAAATTCAACATCCAAATAAAAATAAAATAAAGATTGTTTCTTTGTCGAGGCCTCAAAGATTTTATCGAGTTTTGTCAAACTTAGAAAATGACAGAAGAAAGTAGGAGACAGGGTTTGAATATTGGGTTTTCAAAAATGAGATTGTAACGCCCCAATTTCTGTAATATGGAAATATGGACCGAAACCGCCAGTGTTCCTAGGCAGGAGGAAAATTGCATTGCCATAGTCACACCTAAGACTAGCCAAACCTGTATGATTATATCTCAAGACATAATATTAATATCATGCTGCAAGAATGATGAGTAATATCAAAAATGGAATCACAAGATGACGATAGATCCAATAAAATATCCATGGAAGATAAAAGATTCGAATAAACGAAATACACGATCCAAAATAAAGATACATCACTCCTAACGTCCCGCAAGAACGCACATTCTAATAGCAACCGAAATAAAATAGAAATAAACCTACAATTCTACCGATTTTCGGCAAACTCCTGATAGTCACTCTGATCCTGCTTTGCCTGTGAATCGGTTTCTAAACCTGAGATGACAAGTCGCATGAATGTCAGAACATCCCAACAAGTACTCAATCGTAATAGTGTGTGTATGTATGTGATAGCATGAATATGTGAGTGTAGTGAAGCCCGTGTGCACATGTAGATATATATATGACAGTAATATGAAGCAAGCAAGTAAACAGGTCAAGTCGGTCAAGTCATATTCTAGTTGGTCGCTAAAAAGGAAATCTATCCTATCGTGAGTTCGAGTATGCACGTCAACCTCTGCGGGAGTATTCCCAGCCCAAGGGTAGGGTCTCACGGGTAAGGAAACACGGGTCCAAAATGTGGAATGAACAAGCGGCCGATATAGCCCTATACGAGCTGTAGTAACAAGCGGCCGATATAGCCCTGTACGAGCTGTAGTAACAATTGACCGATATAGCACGGTACGAGCTGTAGTAACAATCGACCGATATAGCCTGGTACGAGCTTCCGGCATGAGACTTCTGAGATCCTGTTGAACGAATGCACACTTTAACTACCCAACACCCCGCGTATTTATAACTAACATGGCAGCAAATTGAATCATTAATTAGGAATGCTGAATGGACGGGCACTTGTAATATCATGTTAATTGTACGGAAATGAAACTTGTAACAGTATAGATTGTGTCATGGCATGTAATTCAGCATTCTAATTAGAGATCTAGTTTTAATCTGAGTAGACCGGAATAATGAGTAGTCATGGCATGTCAAGTACAGTAGTTATAATATAACAGCGTCCATAAACAAGAATAGCATGTTATAGTTGCTTAAGCATGTCGACAATAATAGTCTCAAGTAAAATGTTAAATATAGGCGATATGATATGATAAAGTCAAAAATGTAAACAAGACTCTACATAAATATGCAAGCATTTGTATTTAACATCCGGGTTTATTTATTGGAAAGAATAATAAACTGAAATGTGGTTTTAAATGGTTAATATGATTCAATAGTAATGACAAATTACAGATGCATAAAGCGGATAGTGGTAATAGTATAATAACGAGATAGTAGTGAGATAAAATAAGTGACATATTAACTAAGTGACAGATTGACTAGTCATCATATAAATACTAGTAATAAGTTTTATAATCATGTGATAACAGAAAGTAGTAATATAAATTATAGTATCAATATAATTTATATGACTAGGGCATATAGTGTGCAGTAATGTTATAAGAAGTTGTAGTGTAGAAAGTTTAATTTATATATATTAAATATTAAGCCCAAAGTATTTATTGATTAACAGTAATAATGGTATATTTTTATGTTTTAGATTATGGTATAAATGTTGACATTTTGCATACTAGTGTATACCAATGTGGATGCAACAGAAACATATAATTACTTATAAAACTTTTTATATATTAAACCACATCTACATGTTAATAATTATTTTATTACGCTTGCGCTTTTACAGTTGTTCGCGTGAAAAATGGATTAATGGGTGCTATAGATTCTAGGGTTTTCATCATGTGTACAAGTATTATAAGATATATTAATGAAGCGGTATAATATTACAATTTTATTTAAACATTGTAAGTTAATAATTTATTTAGAGAATTACCGATATTGTATCGACTAAAATAGAAAGCAAAAGTACTTGCCTCGGAGACGAAAAACACGACGACACGAAACAAATCTCCAAATTTTGATGGCTCGGCTAATTTTGAAGAAAATATTGTGATGGGAAAGAGAGAAGTTTGATTTATATGGGAAGGAGAGAGAGATGATGATAATGAATATATGTAAAGTTATAAGGTAGGAGAATAAAATATTGAGGAGAGAAATATATTTGAAGAGATCCAAATACTGTCAAAGAGATTAAATTATGTAGGAGTTTGTAAATGTTGTTTGGTATAAGATATATATATATATATATATATATATATATATATATAGTTAAAATAGGTGTAGGGTTTGTTATTATATAGAATAATATGAAACATTTATATAAATCTAGATAGGGTTTTAAATATATATGATGTATATAGATTAATTTAAATGTGTATGATTAAAATAGGTATAAATTTGTTTGGGGAGATAAACTATATTTGGAGAGAGAACGTAAGAAAATATATATAAGTTTAGGAAAATAATTCTCATAACCCCAATAGTTTAATTTGAAAGATTTAAAATAAGATTTAAAAATTAAAAGATTATTGATTGTATATCATGGTAGACAAAATATTGTACTAGAATATAACGATATTATTAGATTTAGCAAAACAAAACTTTAAAAGTTAAATATCATATATTTAACTAACTTAGATAACCATAATATATTTGTTTACATATCTAGTATTTGAAAATATATTAGATGCAAATTAATAAATTATCAAACAATCTTAAATACTAAATATCTTTTGTTAAAACAACCATATTAATATTATTTATTTAGTTACGAAACTTATGTTAGACGAATAAATATTATATGTATAGAAATTTAAGATATTAATCAAATAGTAAACAAACATAAATACTATTAATATACTTATTTAACAAACTTGGAAAACCATAACTATAACAAACTTAAAGCAACCATAATAATATGTTCTATCTTAATTAGAAAGTATTAAATAACAACAACAATAATAATAATATAACAAAACCCAATACATTCAAAAGAAAAGAAAAAGAAAAAACTTACGATCGGGCTAGGATGTTACATTCTACCTACCTTATAAGAAATTTCGTTCTCGAAATTAGAAGAACAAAAATACAAGTTCGAAAACTAATCATAAGGATCAAGGAAGATAGACATGTATGAAATATCAAGGCTTAAGGAAACAAACGAGGGTACGAAGAGTCACGGTTTTGGCTCGAGAAATCGGTGTGTGCAAGAAAATCAAATTAGTGGAAACAAATTAAGGGTAGAACTCTAAGTTACTCAAACAAAATGACACATTGTAACCATGCCGCGGTATATGGGTACAATATCGTAATTCTATCTCAGTCGCTCGAATTCAACAGAGTCGATGAACTATGCAACATGACACGCTATGGGAATCCTAGACATGCGACTCTAACTTAAAAAGTCAGTAGAACCAAGACAAAATTCGACATCAACCTGGCTCTGATACCAACTTGTAACGCCTCAATTCCCGTAATACAGAAATATGGACCGAAACCGTCAGTGCTTCTAGATAAGGGGAAAATCACCTTACCATTGTCATACTTAAGGCTTTAGCTAAATCTGTACGATAATATCTCAAGATATAATACTAATATCATGTTGTAAGAATAACGAGTAATATAAAAAATGGAATTACAAGATGACTATAGATCCAATAAAATATCTATGGAAGATAAAATATCCGAATAAACGAATTACATGATCCAAAATAAAGATACATCACTCCTAACGTCCCGCGAGAGCGTACATTCTAATAGCAACTGAAATAAAATAAAAATAAACCTACAATGCTACCGATCTTCGGCAAACTTCTAATAGTCACTCTGATCACGTTTTGCCTGTGAATCGATCTCTAAATCTGAGATGGCAAGTCGCAGGGATGTCAGAACATCCCAATAAGTACTCAATTATAATAGTGTGTGTGATAGCATGAATATGTGAGTGTAGTGAAGCCCGCGTGTACATGTAGATATAGATATGACAGTAATATGAAGTAAGCAAGTAAACAGGTCAAGTCGGTCAAGTCATATCCTAGTTGGTCGCTAAAAGGATAATATATTTTATCGAGAGTTCGAGTGTGTACGTCAAGCTCTGCAGGAGTATTCTTAATTCAAAGATAGGGCCCAAGGGGTAAGGAAGCATGGGCCCAAAATATGGAATGAACAAACAGCCGATATAGCCCTGTACGAGCTGTAATAACAAGCGACCGATATAGCCCGGTACAAGTTGTAGTAACAATCGACCGATATAGCCCGGTACGAGCTGCCGGTATGGGATTCCTGAGATCTTGTTGAACGAATACACATTCAAACTACCGTAACACCTCGAGTATTTATGACTAACATAGCAACAAACTGAATCATTAATTAGAAA
Organism: Agapanthus africanus; assembly: GCA_030015575.1. NCBI lineage: Eukaryota > Viridiplantae > Streptophyta > Magnoliopsida > Asparagales > Amaryllidaceae > Agapanthus > Agapanthus africanus. The sequence goes on from CM057344.1 coordinate 56,023,815, forward strand.
TGCTGAATGGATGGGCACTTGTAATATCATGTTAATTGTACGGAAATAAAACTTGTAACAATATAGATTGTGTCATGGCATGTAATTCAGTAGTCTAATTAGAGATCTCGTTTTAATAAAAGTAGACTAGAATAATGAGTAGTCATGGCATGTCAAGTACAGTAATTATAATATGATAGCGTCCATAAACAAGAATAGCATGTTATAGTTGCTTAAGCATGTCGACAACAATAGTCTCAAGTAAAATGTTAAATAGGCGATATGATATGATAAAGTCAAAAATGTAAACAAGACTCTACATAAATATGCAAGCATTGGTATTTAACATCCGGGTTTATTTATTGGAAAGAATAATAAATTGAAATGTGGTTTTAAAGGGTTAATATGATTAAATAGTAATGACAAATTATAGATGCATAAAACGGATAGTGGTAATAGTATAATTACGAGATAGTAGTAAGATAAAATAAGTGACATATTGACTAAGTGACAGATTGACTAGTCATCATATAAATGCTAGTAATAAATTTTATAATCATATGATAACAGAAAGTATTAATACAAATTATAGTGTCAATATAATTTATATGACTAGAACACATAGAGTGCAGTGATGTTATAAGGAGTGGTAGTGTAGAAAGTTCAATTTATATATATTAAATATTAAGCCCAGAGCATTTATTGATTAATAACAATAATGGTATATTTTTATATTTTAGAGTAGGGTATAGTGTATACCAATGTGGATGCAACAGAAATATATAATTACTTATAAAACTTTTTATATATTAAACCACATCTACATGTTAATAATTATTTTATTACGCTTGCATTTTTACAATTCGCGTGATGAATGAATTAATGAGTGCTCTAGATTCTAGGGTTTTCATCATGTGTACAAGTATTATAAGATATATTAATGAAGCGGCATAATATTACAATTTTATTTTAACATTGTAAGATAATAATTTATTTAGAGAATTCTCGATGTTGCATTGACAAAAATAGAGAGCAAAAGTACTTGCCTCGGAGACGAAAAACACGACGACACGAAGCAAATCTCCAAATTTTGATGGCTCGGTTTATTTTGAAGAAGAAAATATTATGATGGGAAAGAAAGAGAAGGATGATTTATATGAGAAGGAGAGAGAGATGATGATAATGAATTTATGTAAAGTTGTTATAAGGTAGAAGAATAAAATATTGAGAAGAGAAATATATTTGAAGAGATTCAAATACTGTTAAAGAGATTAAATTATGTGGGAGTTTGTAAAGGTTTTTTGGTGTGTATATATATATATATTTAAAATAGGTGTATGGTTTGTTATTATATAGGCTAATATGAAACATTTATATAAATTTACATAGGGTTTTAAATAGATATGATGTATATAGATTAGTTTAAATGTGTATGATTAAAATAGATATAGATTTATTTGGAGAGATAAATTATATTTGGAGAAAAAATATAAGAAAATATATATAAATGTAGGAAAATAATTCTCATAACCCCCAATAGTTTAATTTGAAAATTTTAAAAATTAAAAGATTATTAATAATATATTATGGTAGACAAAATATTGTACTAGAATATAAATAAGATATTATTAGATTTAGCAAAACAAAACTTTAAAAATTAAATATCATATACTTAACTAATTTAGCTAACTATAATATATTTGTTTATATATATAGTATTTGAAAATATATTAGATGCAAATTAATAAATTATCAAATAACCTTAAATACTAAATATATTTTGTTAAAACAATCATACTAATATTAACTATTTAGTTACGAAACTAATGTTAGACGAATAAATATTATATGTATAGAAATTTAAGATATTAATTAAATAGTGAACAATTATAAATACTAATAAAATACTTATTTAATAAACTTGGAAAACCATAATTATAATAAACTTAAAGCAACCATAATAATATATTCTATCTTAACTAGAAAGTATTAAACTCGAACTTAAAATAATAATAATAATAATAATAATAATAATAATAACAAAACCCAATACATTCAAAAGAAAAGAAAAAGAAAAAACTTACGATCAGGATAGGGTGTTACAGAGATAAAAGGTTTCAAGATGTATGGATGTGCTGGGTTTTTTCCTTCCCTTAAAAGTTTTGGATTCTTCTATCATGGGTTTGTTCTACGATTTTGTTTGAATAATATTTGAAAACTCAATTAACCTAAATAAAATTTAAGTGAAAAATTACGCTATTTAACCGATATCAAGGACATGTTATATAGATCGATATGATGATATATTGGCAAATATTTTTTCAAAACTACCAAATTCTATGAAGTTGATAAATCACATCCTTTCTTTTCCATTTCTGATATATCGGCAAATATCCAATTATATTGCTGATATTCGGAATAGTAACCATAAGAAATGACCGATATGATATCTCTTAGATGCCACTTATAGATTAAGAATGCAATTTAATATAATATACATTTAAACTACACCCCTCTCAGAATCCAATTTTTCTAAACCTTTCTTCGAGATCCTGATATTAAAAATCTGTTCTCAAGTATCTTTTTTTGAAAAAGATTGCAATAAGGGTATAACATTCAACCCTAGTCTTGCTATCTATTTCCTTTAACCTTAATCTTCTCTATACTAAAAAAAAATTTGCTATCTATTTTCTGTAAGATTAATCTTCCCTATACTAAAAAAGATTGCAATAAGGGTATAATATTCAACCCTATTTTTTTTAAATGTCTTCTATTGACAAATCCCAATTACGTAATTTTTTAATCTTATGGTGGGTGCAAAATAAATTTTGTTTAAAAAACTAATGTTGTGCTTGCCTAAGGCATAAATGAATATAAAGATAGAATAACATCAATTTATTTATTTTTAACCGCCACCATATATGCTTTAAAGCTTTTGAACCCTGCCCAAATTATTGGATGCGTTATTGGTCATATCTAGAAATTGCGCTGGTCCAATCGTAGGCCTTTTAACTATTGCATCCTTTATGTTCTCCGTGTTTAGAGGATACAACTGTATAAGTTATTTTCATATCCTACATCATGTAAAGAATGTGCATTAGGATTCGCCATTAACAGAATCAGGCATGAAAAGTTGCTCAAATCCTTGGGTGTGGTTGTTTCTTTTTTTTGAAGTTGTTAGGGGCACTGTGGACAGTGCTCTATAGTCGAGGGTAATTAATGTAATTTACCCCTCTTATATATCCTAGCGCTGCCTTGGTTTTCACATCGTTAGTTAGCCAACTTTGATGTAGATAAAATTGCATTTGATGCGGCTTAATATCTTTTAAACATCCAATGTCATAAACAATTTTATAATTGGCAGTGTGAATGACCTCAAATCTATTTCTAGAATGGTAATATTATCACACCAATTATTAGATTCTTCACCATACCCTGCCAAATTTGACAAGATATTCATTGTCTGTCCTTTTTGGGATAAACATTACATTCATCGTTTCATGTTGAATAGAAAATGTATGGCTTGCGCTCTTTACGAAGCCCATTTTCTATGTACGCCCCTGGCGTTGGTCCATAATTGCATTGGAAGCTTTTTTTGGCTCCCTATGTAGAAGCATCTTCATACTGTAATTATTATTCTATTACTTAATGTTGCTTGACAATTCAACCAAAGCTAGTTTTGCATGCCAACAGTTTTAGTTTTACTGAACCAGGTGGTGTTGGGGAATGGGGGCTATTTTGACTGACCTCTATCGGGCTGACTTGGTTGTTGAAAGAAAAAATGAAGTTTCCAAAGTTTGAAATTTTTAGATTATTGAGAAGGCCATGTCTAAATATTTTCTATCAGATGAAGGATCGATTTCTGCCAGTTTTTTGTTATTGCTTGATGAGTAATGCATACTGACGGGGTTAAAAAACAATAATTAAGAGGAAAAGGGATAGTTGCTAAATGGATGTTTCTCAGTAAAAGTATATATACAATGGCACGCATGCAATTGTGTGTGGGCAGACACAAACACACATGCCTTAACTACACACTTATTGTTTGCTGCTTTGGTGAAGAGTTGAAGAAGCTTTACTTAGATTTAGAGTTAAAATTTCAACCATTACTTGCTTCTAAATTCTTGCAAGGTGCCATGTTAACTTTGTGCTGTGGCGCATTCAGATAATTGCCAAAATAAATAGTTGCCAAAATAAACTTAACAGTTATTACATGAATTTGACGGCATTCAATAGCTATAGAGTTACCCACTCATCCACAGGCTTACATGTAGTTTTGAGTCAACATTCCTGCCATTCCTTTCTCACTCATCCAGTCTTACATTTTGTTTTGAGTCAAGCATTCCTGCCATCCCTTGCTTAGTCATCCACATGCTTTGCATGTAGTTTTGAGCCAAGCTTCCTTCCTTTCCTTCTCTCCCTCCAAATTAAACTCTGGTTGGTTCTTGCGTTGTTCTGGATAGAGGCTTACGCTGCTGGTGTCTTTTGCTTGCCACTTATTCATACAAATTTGCGCCATGCGCAAATGGCATGTTCAACAAGAATTGCATGGATGCCTCGAAAAACTTTGAGTAAAGTATTTTATTGAATGGCTGGTCTTTAGTGTCATTACCCACTTAGGAAAACCTTAGTTGTAAGCTAGAAACCATTGCTTCTCAGTGATTGTAAATGATTTTGGGACCCTTATTGCTGTCTTATCCATTGTTACTTTTATCGTTATCACATTCCAATTTACAGATTAGGAAATACAGCAATTTTCTTGCTTTATAAAGATTTTATCTTTTAAGGGCTTCAACGACATCATTTAGTACTTCTTGAATGCTAACAAAGTACTAGATAGAAATATCTGAAGAAACTTAACTACCTATGCAGTTGATTCTCTTTACTAATATCTGAAGAAACCTAACTACCTATGCAGTTGATTCTCTTTACTACCTGTGATTGTTGTACATGTCATTTCCGAATTATTATAACCTGGCACTCTTTATATTTTTTTTTGAAAAATTGAGCTCTTTTGGTTGCATAAGGATATATGATGCTTGATATCACTATTTTTTAAAAATAAATATTTGCTTATGTTTGCGTTATGTATTTGAAGATTTAGATGACTAATTCCTGCCGAACTTTATATGTGAATGGATAGGCTTTGAAATAATGAAGTGGAACAGATTATAGTTAAGATAAATTTATTCAAATATCAGCTTGCTGTGACAGGCATTTCTGACAGTACTCGACACATTGTTTAATTTGTAGTATTTTACATCCCCTGAATCTGGATGCGTATTCCATTCAAGGCAGGAGGTCTTGCAGTATTTAAAAGTTTCAAAGGATGATCATCATGCATCTGACTTGACGATCATGTCTTCTGAGCATGAAAAGCCTAATGTGAGTTTTGTTTCATTTCTTTAGGGCCATATGCTCTTTATTTTACATTAAAATCTAGATTTAACCACCTGCCATGATTTAGGTGGCACAACAAGTGGGAAATTCACTGGAATGGTTGCCCCGTGGATGGATTTTGGAGATTAAAACCCGATTAAGCAGTGATAGTGAGGGAAAGAAATATAAGGTATTGTTTGATATTATTTTTATTAGTTATATATATATATATTTTCAAGAATGAGTGGGACGATTATATATAGTATCTATGAGTGTACACGGGCTTTTGATATAAGTGGGTTCTAACAATAAGACTTAGAGCCTTGTTGAGGTTTGTTTCTCTCAGAGGTATTATCGAGGTTTTTTTTTTGGATCGAGCCCTGATACCATATTAGAGTTATATATATATTTTTAAGAACGAGGGGGGCGATTATATATATTATCTATGAGTGCACACGGGCTTTTGATATAAGTGGGTTCCAAGTCTTATTGAGGTTTGTCCCATTTTATATCTTATACCCATGTACCTCTCATAGTTTTTCCAATGTGGCTCACATCTCAACAATTTTAATCCTCGTTTTTAACAAAATCTCTTGGGGCTAGTGCTTGTGAGTTGATTTCTGGATGGTATTATTGAGGTTAGTCATCAATCAACATTGTCTTTATTATTTAAAATAGGAAGCAAGCTATCTGAGCACAAAATCCCTTTTGTAAATCTTAGTTTGTCAAAATGTTAAGGCTAAATATTATTAAACTACCTTCAGCTTTTATCAATGTTTCACATAACTACCCCTTAGGGTTTAACTATAGTATGCTACCTTCATCTTTAGTTGAAACTTGCATATTTTAACCTTGCAATTTATTTGAGGCCTGTAATATATAATCTCTGATTACTAATGGCTTTCTTTTTCTAGTGTTACCTGGACCCATTCTCTGGATCTCGATTTTATTCCAAAGAAGAAGTACTGCGCTTTCTCAAGTCAAGAAAGCATACACTTACATCTGGAAAAAAGAGGGACTTTAAAGCAAGTGTTACAGATAATGTAGGTACTTTCACTTGCTGTGTTTTTTGCTGTACCAACTTCTTCCTTTGCATTTAAATAAATTTTGTTCACGTCTATCTACATGGGACTAAAATTTATAATTTTCTGTTAATAAATAGGTCCTTGCTCAAATTGAGTACTCTCCAGATGGGTTGCCTCATGGCTGGATTAAAGAAACATCATTCAGGAAGTCTAAACATAGAAGGATCAGAAAAGATGCGGTATATCCTTTGATACATTTGGTTTCTCTTCCGATGCATAATTTAAGCTTCTTATAAAGCTGATGATTATTTGAACAAATTCTTGTTGTGATCGATACTTGTTCCACAGTCATTATTTTACCACTTCTGCTTAGTATGGGACTTGTACTTTTTTCGTGTGGCAATTCCAAATGTATTGACTTATGCTTCACTTTATACATACAGACATGCATGCTCGCGCACACACATTGACAGAGAGTTCTATTGAATACAAGTCTACTCAGTATTGTATAACGTGTCATTTCTCTGCACCCTGACCTGTCCTAGGTGGCTTGTGAGAAATTGCTTCTGAACCTGAAAGGTCATAGTTCCACAATTATATTGTTCTATCCTTTACTATTATAGTTTAAGAGCTAAACCTTCTATTAAAATTTTACATATACGTAGGTCGTAAAGTTCTTACTCTGTACACGCGCACACACATATGTCCCTCCACACATACACATTTAAAACTTCTATATAAGCCTACGCCTTCTTTATTTGGGTCAGTCACACATCACTCTAGCTACTGTAATAAAGCAAGAGCCCCATTTCATTCCCAAATTGCCATCCGACATCCACAGTTGCAAAGCAAGGGTCGGTTTCATTCCATCCCTCCTACACCGACAAAATTCCTTAGGCAGAGGCAGATTGCAAAAGCATGAAAAATTTGTTCTTTTGAGAATATTCGACCAGAACATTCCATAATCAACCCAGCATTATAGTTTATATACTATATCATGGACGATGTAATTTTTGAGAGGCATGTTTACAGGACCCATAAATTGGTTTAGTAGCATGTTCGTTCTTAAAATGTTTTATATATTTTCTGGTAGATAAGTACTATTTGATGAAATAGTCATAGTAGTTTCGTGGATTTATGCTGTCAACCCTTCAGGAATTTTGTAGGTTTTGACATCTACCTAGCGCACAAGATTATTTGACTACCTGCATGATCCTTGCCTTAATTCTTGCCATCCATCATTGTGATTTTTTTTTGTTTTTTTTGGGGGGGTGGGTGGGTGGGGTGGGGTGGGGTGGGGGTTAAATGAAGTGAATGGACTATGAAATGGTAAAATCGAAAATCAGTTTTCCAGGATTTATCTAATGCTTATTATCATTGTTTGATCGAGTTCATTTATATTACGTCCTTTACAGCTATGATAATTTGTCTTGAGATAACTTCAGTTTGGTAGGGTTTTTCTTCCGAGTTGCATTTATTCTCATTGTAAAAATTTTGGTTATGCTTTCTTTCAAATTGTGGTCATGGTGATGTATTTGTTTGTTACAGTATTATACTGATCCAGTCAGTGGATATGTATTTCGGTCCCTTAAGGATGTCATCCGCTATGTGGAAACTGGAAAGCTTAGTAGAAATGCAATTGGACCTGGGAAAAGAAGCATTAATGAGATGTACTCCTTAGAAAAAGAACCTTCTGTAAGTTTGTATATCACATGCCTATGTGTTTGGTGCCTTCTTTAATTCTTACGCGGGAACGGGATGCTAACTTTGCGCCCCTACTCTTTTCCCCTTGAAACATTTCAAACGACACAATTCATCCATGCACTAAGTGACTAATGTAGATCAACATGAACGAAATGGATCCATAGACGTTCCATAAAAAGAAGTTTTTTTTACTCAAGACCCCCAAAACTTAGCTAATTACTAAAAATACCCAAAACTTGGTAATTACTTATTACCCAAAAACTTTGAAGTTGCTCTTAAAACCCGCACTAGCCCTTTTTCCTCACTCCGTTAGCTAGTTAAGAAAGAAAGTCGGACTATGGTTATTAAAACCCCCAATCCACTCGTCTTCACTCTTCATCTAAAATTCCCCATTAGAGCCCCAATTCAATATTAGGGTTTAGGAATTGCTCTTCTTTTTTTTTGAACTGGAAATTTCAGGACCCCGGCAAGCCCAAATTCATATCAAAGTAGATCAAATTTACAATGTTGCACCACCTTAAAGGAATTGCTCTTTAAATTCTCCAATTCGCAATGAAACGTGGTTCTTCTTTCTCAACCTTTTTCAGCCATGAAGCAATGGAATGCGAATGTGAGCTTAATTGCAAGCTTCGTGTAATTGGAAAACTATTGCCCTAGGTATAAGAGGAAGAGGAAGATGAAGAACAAGTAAGACATGACGGTTTGATCGAATAGAGTCGAGGGGTTTATAAGTGGGTTAGATGAGAATGTTATAAATCAGCTAACGGCCATGTTTTCTTTGGACAGAAATTTTTGGGGGTAAAAGGAAACAACTTAAAAGTTTTTGGGGGCAATTACCATGTTTTGGTTTTTTTAATAATTACCCAAGTTTTTTTGTTTTTGTTTTTGTTTTGGGGGTTAAGTAAAAAACCCAAAAGAAAAACATACTGAATTTGAAAACATGAACCAGCCTCAACAAATCTGAACTCTATTTTATTTCCAGTTTAGTTTAAATTTGCCGTTTTCTTCATGGTCTTTTTTTAATTCCTCTACAGCCTCCTACTGCAGCCAAAAGACTGAAAACTTTAGGACCTACTACAAGGCAATGCCTATTTACAGAAGGTGCCTCTACATCAAATGGAGAGGTGGCGAAGGATTTTGATGAATCTCCTGAAAAGTTGATGTTGCCACCTCCAGAGCATGTGCCATCTAAAAGTAAATTTCTAAACGTTTGAATTAATAGCTTGTTATGAGTTGTTCTTTTGTTTCCCGGAACTATTACTGCTAATGAAATCACCCAAATCAAGAAGCATATTGGTGGATTTAAGTACTATTTTCTAAATCTGTTTTTGGTTGAGCTTTCCAATGTGAGAAATCATGTCAGACTCCAGATCACTTGACTCGTTAAAATCACCATACCTGTTGTTAAGAACAATATGTTGTTGCTACATTCAAAAAGGGGTATTCTATATTGGCTAGATTGTAGAAAAACCTTTAGTGCCCTATTTTTATCTGAAGCCACACTTTCCTTTTTAGGTTGAACAGCCCTTTGTGTTTTACTACTTCTGTTTTTACTACTTTTTTTTTATTCCAAAATGCCCCCTGATATTTCCCCATTTTCCTATCAACTGTAAATATCATTTCATATTTAGTACTTTCATTTAGGGGTACTTTTGGCATAGAAAATCTGAAGAAAAAAATGAAAAATTGGTTAATAGAGGAGGTGGCAAAAGTGTGGCATCCTTAAAGCTTCTCTTGTTTTGATTTTCTGAACCCAAATTGCACATGGTCTGTTAAGAGTAGAGCTACATGTCTGTAACTAACTACCGGCTGCGGTATTGATAAATATAAGTTTATTTTATTGAAGATGTTTGGCTGCACTCGTCCGCGTTTCTAATACGAACTTATTTGAAATAGCAGGCGAGCACACGGAAGTTATGGCTAATAAGAAGAGAAGAACTGGGTTGAGGGCAGCAACCAACAACCCAATAAATACTTCAAATTCCAAGCATGAAGAACAAAAGGGAAAAAGAGACGGGTCAACCCGAAAAAAGCCCTGGCCTGCCAAGGACCCAAAAGAGATGCAGGGAGGGATTGATGAATTGCTTAACAAATTGAAGTTGATGCCTCCAGAACATACTTCATCTAAAAGTAAATATACGAAGTCATATATATGCAATTATTTCTTAGAAGTAGCATTCTTTTGTTGCTATGAACCATTGGTGTTTGAGTATAAGCAACATCACAACTGCTCCCCCCCACCCAAACAAAAAAAAATTTGCTAGAGGCGCTCTTTCACCTTTCTAATTCAAGATGTTACTCTTCCAGGTTCTCCAAAGGCCGACATCGATAACACAACAGAAAAGTCTAATAAGAAAAGAAGCAATAATGGCTTGGTACAGTCAGCAAGTGACCATTCGCTTAAAACTTGCAAGCATGGAGAACAAAAAGCAAACAATAAAAGCTCCAGATCTCTCAAAAAGAGAGAAGATAAAGCAAGTGAAGAAGCAAAGAAACCATCAGAGCCAACTGACAACATAACTCCGGCCGCCCAAGAAAGAAAGCAACAAAGCTGCAAAGCAAAAATGATTACTCTCCCCAGCCGATCCTCCAAAAGGCTGGCCGGGCTGGACCCCGAAACTTTCACCGATCTGGTGATCCGTCGTCCATCATCTCGCTGGCCAATATCTAATGGAAAATGCAATGAAGTTGTAGAAAAATCACTTGAAAGGATTAACCCTACGGAGGAGACATCTTCATTACTGAAAGGAAAAGCATCTGCCGCCGCCGCCGAATTGGCGATTCATCAGCCAATGCCTAATGGTGAGTGCAATGGAATCAAAGAATCGGCACCAGTACCTCTAGAAGAGAATCGAAATATTAGCGGCGTAGAAGGATCTTCTTTGCTATTGAAAGGGGAAACATGCGAAGAAGAAAGGGCGTCATCTTCTTCTTCACTTGCCGCTTTAGCTTTACCATTCAGTGATATTTGGGCCGACCCGTGCATAGAGTTTGCAGTCAAGACCCTCATGGGAGAAATCCCGGTCTTGGATGAAGGGATTGCGATCGAAGAGTACGTTCAGAAACAGCTTAGTACCTCGGTTACGCTTACAAACCCTAGCTCTTTATCAGCTACAGTAGCGGCAGCTTCTGACTATCCAACAGGCCCCAACCAAATGAAAAAGCCGCACTTACCTCTCAATGATGACGGAAAGGCGTGCCCCTCGGAGAATGGCATCGAGAAAGCGATGCAATACTTGAAAAGGATAGGTTTATGAGACAGTGAGAAGACAGGCAGGGTCATGGTTAAAACTTAATACTCATTTTGGTGCTTTTTGGATATAACAAATTGACTGTTTAAATGTTTTTTGTTTATTTTCGTTAGATAGACCGCTCCTTGTTGGTTCAAATTCAGCAAGGAAAACTATAATGTGCCTTCAGAAATCCATTTTGTTTGAACTGATTTATCGTGAGGAAATGGATGTTTCTTTTATGAGCTATGCATCTGGCCTTTTATTGGTAAAATACTTTGTTTTATTTCATTTGATATTCTTTTCCAAGTTATAGGCTTGTGCCTGTATATGAGATTGGTGTTTACTGTTCACTATGCACTTTCTGGTAGTTTCAAGCATCTCTAAAGCAGGCAAAATGACTCGGGGAAAAGGGTAAATTACGCTAAAATACCCAAAACTATCCTGTTTTCACCTTAAGGTTCGTTTATTACAATAAAACACCTTAAGTGCAATTTTAGAGGGTATTTTAGGGAAAATGATTCCCTAAAAAACCAGAGTGTAACGTATTTTATTGTAACAGAAAACTTTAAGGTATTTTAGTGAAAAACTGTGATAGTTGAGAGTGTTTTAGTGTTATTTACCCGATAAATAATGATGGCAAATCTTGGTTAAAATTTCTATAATACAAAAAATTCGCTAGTGCAAGCATAAGCTGTATGAAATTAGGTAGGAAAAAATGGTAATTTAAGCACCGTCATTATCAAGTATTAAACATAAATATGTTCGTTCAATCTCAATGTCTCCATTTTCAGAATTGATCAGTCACCGTCTTCATGGTTGGTTTGCTTAATTCAAATCAGAAAGATAAGCAGCAATTGAGCCATATATAAAGAAGCATTGAATACCGCCATGACTCGAGAAAGGAGGACAACAGCAAGCACGAATTAAACAGCTACAATTGTTCATGTCTACAATGGCTCAAGAACCGACACGATAAAAATGCTAAAAAACTCAAGACAGAAGTTCATCCCAACACTGAATACTCATGTCCTAAATCGATACAACAGGTATGTTTTCCTGGCTCAGGATGATTGTTTCCACCCATCATAGGTCTCTTCGTCGCCGTAACTATCAAACACTCGACGTTCCTGCAAGCAAAATGTTTTTTTTTTACATCGAGGCGTGATATAACAAGAGAGAATGGATTTACTTTTATATCTACAAGTCTTGCTCGCATTCGAGATCACATTTTTCTCGACCTAAAATCATGAACGAGGATCCAAAGGAAATAAAGACTATAGTTAAAAAAATACGGATTCGAACGTTTGTATAAAATACCTCTGGAGTGAAAGTGAGCCCAACTTTGATTTCGCCATGATATTCTTGATCCTTAACCACATTGTAAACAGTTGGAGGGAGGTTTCCTTCCATAAACAATGGTTCTAAAGGGATCCTGCAAATATCACACAAGCAAACAAATTATATACTATTTCCACCTTTGTTATTCTATGTATCAAAAATATAATTATAGGCGGTAAAAATACATACGTCGCTTCGCCCACGGAGTCATCCGCGGTGAAAGAGTCGCTGTCCATGAGCTTGATGGTTAGCTCTGGAGTGTAGCCGGATACAGTGAACACAAAGGTCTCATTCCATTCAGGATTGCTCCCTCTCCCTACATCGTTTACAAACATCGTGCAGCATTAGCCGACTAGAACTTGAAACCAGATTATATGGAAGTATAATATTTTTCGGTTTGCTTAAATTACACTAAAATACTCTTAATTAACACTGCTCTTCACTTAATGAAGAAGTTGTCATACAATTGGTAGCCAATACAAACTTATTAGTTAAACATTTTTATGCTGTCATATATTGGAGAAATATTATCATGAGTACATAGTTAATTGCAATCTTTGCTCTCCTTATTTACAAGTTTGTTAATATAGTATAACAGCGTATTGATGTAAGTCAATAAATTTGCCCCTTCGATTTATCTCTCAAATCCCTTTACACAGCAACAAATTGTGCTGTCTTAAGTAAAATCTAAAATAAAAATTGTACAAAATTATGTACAGATATTTCAGTGTTATGTTAATACTATAAGGGAAGACATTTTACCTGATGCAGTGCTGCTTCTTTGTTCCTGTGTGCGACAGATAAGGATAGCATAAGCATCCATACCACCTGCTTCCTCGAGTTACAAAACATTTGTTATGGAAAATTAAAGGATATATTTTTTACATCAAAGTTGTTCAAAGCGATATTGATTCATTTCATAAAGATCCAATTATGTTGTACACTGGATGTTGGTTATCTATCACAACTCTTCTTCTTTATCTTGACTTGGGGTAAACAATGAAAAATTAGGACATTTACCGACGGAATGACAAAAAGGGATTCATATAGTCAACCAAGAAATTTGGGATACAAGCTTATTATTTTTGTCGTATAATTTTGTCTATAAGCAAAATCAGAAACTTGAATTAAAGATAAATTAAAAGCTGAACATCAGAATATAAGATATAAGATATAAGAGGGGCCAAACCTCAACAAGCATTAAGTCTTATTGTTGGAACCCACTTATATAAAAAGCCTGTATACATTCATAAATAAAAAATATATAAACCCCCATATAAACCCCCTCGTTCTTAATATATATATATATCGATCGATCGAGAGAGAGAGAGGAGAGAGAGAGAGAGACTAGGATCCTATCAGAAGTATTTAGAAACAAATTCTTCGTGCTTTTTTATCATTAGATTAATTTTGGGATGTGTGCCAACAATTATAAATAAATTTTTTCATTTATTACCAAACATAATATAGTTGAATGCGCAAATCCCAAAATTAATCTAATAGTGAAAAAGTATGATGGATTTATTTCCAAATCTTTCCGATAGGATCCTAGTCGAACTATATACATATATAAACTCTATTATGTTATCAAAGCCAATGGCTCGATCCAAAATCTCAACAATACTTCTGAAAGAAGCATGCTACAAACACAAAAAAATGCCTTTGAGAGATCTAATTCTACAAATATTGTACAATTCACGTGACAACCACACCAAGAAAAAGTGATGGTTGCACGTGAGTACATGTGTATAAGATACAAGATGGGTCAAACCTCGACAAGGCTTAAGTCTTATTGTTGGAATCCACTTATATCAAAAATTCGTGTACACTCATATATAAAATATATATAAACGCTCCCCACTTATATAAAAAATTTGTGTACACTCATAAATAAAATATATATAAACGCTCCCCTCGTTCTTATATATATATATATATATATATATATATATATATGGATCCAGTGAGACGCTTTCTTATGTACGACAAATGAGACGCAGTCTATAACACTCTACCCTTCTGTATTTCACCGATTCAGACCGTTCACCGTGATTGCATGTCATGCATACCCTACATATCAATTTTTATGAGATTGCTACACCTCGAGCACATGCGATCAAGTGAACGAAAAAAGAACGTCTCTCGACAGTCAGAAAAATGATATCATCAATCGTGCGTGCAAGGGGTGTAGAAATCTCATGAAAATTGATACGTAGGGTATGTGTGACATGCAAATTATGATGAATGGTTTGGATCGGTGAAATACACGGGAATATGATGTTAGAGAGCGCGTCTCATTTGTCTCATATAAGAATGCGTTATAAAACGCATCTCACTGGACCATTACCCCATATATATATATATATATATATATATATATATATATATATATATATATATATATATATATATATATATATAAACTCTACTACGGAAATTCAAAGAAAAAGACACACACACATAACTCTAATACGGAAATTCAAAGAAAAAAAGGAATAAATAAAGATCCTGTGGAATCTCTCTTCCAACCCACCGCTACAAAACTCCAAAGTTATGGTAAGAGTTGAGGGAGGGTTGATGGATTTATTTTTATACTCTGACCCGCTTCTGCGGGTCCAATGCCCTTTGGGTAGAAACCCAGGTTTTGCACAGCGGTATACTTGAATTAAATAAGTCCGGCGTCGGATGAGAATCGAATCATGTGAAATTTCTCTACACAAAAACTCCGAAGTTATGATGACGGTACATTGATTTATTTCTATATTCTAACATATCTCATATATTGATCCAGAAATTTCAAATGAAGGGCAAATTATAATTAAAATATACAGAAATTCAAGGGGAAAAAGAAATAAAAATAAAGATAAGTAGATTAAATACCGAAAAAATCCTTGTCCTCGAGGCCTTTAGCACCAACAAGAAGGACTTGAAGCGTTCCTCTAACCATTGTTTGTTTCTCTCCTGACTCCAATTTGATCAAAGATAAGAAAACCCCAAACTCTTGACTGAATATATATATATATATATATATATTTATTTGCTATAAATAAATGAATGCATTAATGAATCTATAAGAAAATTCATTGAATATGAAAACTAGTAATTAATGGAGTATATTAAAATGGCGGAGGTTACTATACTTAATTTGACTTTGAGCATGCCACTCTCTTCCATCGCATACATATATAAAGGGTGTCTCGTATATGTCCAAGACTGCAGTTTCAGAGAAGGGCAAGACGTCTGTAGCAATAAGCTTCAGACGTCAGGCATTCAAGTCATTTCAACCCGAGATTTTGGCTTAAATGTCTGAACCTAAAAGACTCAGACGTCTACCATGGGTACAGACGTCTGAACATTATAGGTTCAGACGTCTGGACATTATATGTTCAGACGTCTATCAAGCACTCTGTCTTTTGCAGAGCAAAGGCAGACACGTTTGCCCATCAAAGGTTCAGACGTCTGCCTTAGAGATAAGCTCAAAATTTTGAGTTCGAGATTTATCTCGAAAATTAGGTAATCTGGTAGCGGTTTTGTAAATTCTGGGATCTTATTATAATTTAAATTCTATAGGTTATATACAGGATTTTAGGGTTATTAATTAGGATTGAATGTTTTTTGATCATAAAGTTCTCGAAAGTCATCGGCTCCATAAGAGATCGAATAATATCGACTAGGGAGAACTTGTAGAGAGAGAGAGAGAGAGAAAGATCTCGTTGGAGATCATAACGAGAGGGTTTTGTAATTCTCTGTTAGTTTTCTTTTTCTTTTTAAAGTTCTAATAAAGATTCTTCATGTTTCCCTCATTAATCTCTTGTGTTATTTATTATAAACGTTTGTATCAAGTTTTGTTATTATTCTATAAAGGGATATAGATTTATAGATCTGTAAGGTTTTTTACTGTGCCGATTGATCTGTGGTCTCAACAATTGGTATCAGAGCTACATTATGTAGTTTTGCTATTTAAGTTTATGGTAGGTGACGATGCTTGTGTTCGCTTCCCATCTTTTTAGATTGTGATTTTATTGTAGTTCGTAAGGATCCAAAGGAAAGGTTTTTTCTTTGGAATTAAGGATGACGAATAACAAGGTAAACAGCACAAAATTTAAAGTGGAGAAATTTAATGGGAAACAAAACTTCTCGAAGAGACGGAGAAAGGTAAAAGCACTTCTGGTGAAGGAAGAGCTGTTTAAAGCACTTGGGGTAATAAACCTACCACCATGACAGATGACGTATCGGCAGAGATGGATCTGAAAGCACAATGCACGATAAAACTTTGTTTGGCGGATAACGTGATGTGTAACACTATGAAAGAGACTTTTGCGGCAAGCTTGTGGTTAAAGATAGAGAGTTTGTACATGACAAAGTCATTGTCAAATAAGTTGTACCTAAAGAAGCAACTTTACGGATTACGCATGAAGGAAGAGACTCTTATTCACGACCACTTAAACGGCTTCAACAAGATGGTGAGCGATTGTCACGCCTCGCTTCCCGAAGTATAGTAAGGAGACGCGACACGGTCCGCTACGTATTTACTCAGAAGTAAACACGCTAAGCATAATAAGCAATATAATAAATATACACAAGAAAAATGACAAGAGATGTAACTGAACATCAACTTTTATTTATTTAAACATTTCTTTACAATACAACTGGAAATATAAATACAAAGATGAAAGCAATGCCTAAATAATGGCATAACTGAAATGAAAAGTATATACAAGTGTCTAGAGCTCGGGGTCCTTGCTGAACTGATCCAAGTCCTCTGAACTGGGCTCGATCTCCAATGAGTCGGATCCACCTGACAACATTCCAAAGAAAAAAAAGAGAATGAATGTCGTCAGCGAATAATCGCTCGGTAAGTCCCAAAGAGAGATAGAAATAGAGTAGACAGATAGAGAGTATAACTGGTAATGTTTGATTATGATGTTAACGCGGTTGTTTGTAACTTGGTACAGAATATGCCAGTGTATACGAGAGGAGTCCAACTATTCCGTGGACTAAGATATACGGAGCACAAGAAACCGTTAAGCCACGGTACACCAACTATGGATATTCAGGTTAGGTGTATTAAAGTGACCGGCTCGTGCCACTTCTAACACATTCCGTACCAGTCTACCCCTTTAAAACCCCGTAATGTATTTTGTATTGTTTGTATTGATGTAATGAATGGTTGTATTCGACCAGCCGAAACCATGATATCATGTAACAGAATGGATATAAATGGATAGACATGTAATCAGAGTATATCCATGGTTCGGTTCAGTCGAGTCAAGTTGATATAGATTGAATCTGGTATAAATGGATTCATGTTGTATTGAAGTTATCTTTGAATTGTATTTGAGTATAGATTGTTTTTAGTTTTGATTGAGACTCTGACTGAGTCAGACCTTTTAGACAGAATTGAAGTTCTGAATTAGTTTTGGTATTATCGGTAACTGCTGCACATGGACGACAGGATTTGTGTCTTTTTCCAAGACAATTACCGTATTGATAACACCGTTTTTAGTTTGTCTATCTTAAATAGGCAAGCACCCACTTTCTTCGGCTCTCCGAGGCTCAAGAGAATTGGTCCCGCTTAAACCTATATTTACTAGGATTCTTATTCTAAATTAATAAAACTTGAAGGGATTTTATGAAAAATATTTTTGATATATTTTCAAAATAAAGCTCAAGTATTTAATTATAGTGTTTAGGGTTTTTGTCACGCCCCGCTTCCCAGTATACGGGCAGAGAACGCGACGAGGCCGCTACGTATTTACTGTGACGCTAAGCATATCTAAGCAATATAAAAGTAAAAGCACAAGAGACAAGATATAATAAAACAACAACTTTATTTATTCACATTCTTTCTGTACAATGCATGGAAATGTAAATACATCTGAAATAAAGCAATGCCTAAACAATGGCATAACAGAAATGAAAAGGTACTGAAATGAAAGTGTACAATGAACTAAAGCTCGGGGTCTTCACTGAATTGGTCCAAGTCTTCAGCAGTGGGCTCAATCTCAGGAATGTCCAGATCACCTGATGACATTCAAAGAAGAAAGAAAAAGAATGTCGTCAGCAAACAAATCGCTCGGTAAGTCCCAAAGATAAGAGAGAAGTAGAAAAGAAGAAAGAGAGAGTGTGGCTTTTAAAGTTGTATTATATTGTTATAATATTAATACTGTTATTATCGTAAGTTCAAGGGTGAATGTCAACTAATCTCAAGAGTGTTCTCAAACCCAACAAGCCACAGTCCAGGGGTAGGGAACCACGAGCCCGAATGATATGTTAGTAGCGGGACTTCGACCGTCGCCGAAGTATTCCAAACTCAACAGGCCACAGGCCAGGAGTATGGAAACACGGGTCCTCATGATTGCTTGCTTGTGTTAGTAAACATGGATTCATGATTTAGGGGGACTCTTGAGTTTCTGTTGGATTCACGAATGAACTATCCCAGTACCCCGCGTAGTTATTGTATTGATAGTATTGTATTGTATTGTAATGTCTTGTAAATTGAATAGTATAATTGGATGACTTGCCGAAACCATGATATCAGTAAACGAATGTAACTGTAGTATCATGTATGTAATTGGAGAATCATGTAAACTGGAGAATCATGTAAATGGAATGTATATCCATGGTTCGGTTCGGTCAAGTTGTATAAATTGATAGATTGAATATATGGAATAATGGATTTATGGATTCGTGTTGAATTGTAATATTGTAGATTGTAGATTGTACTTGAATCATATTCAAGTCAGATTATAGAGAGACTCAATCTGAGTCAGACAATTAGAAAAGTAAATTGAAGTCCTGATTTTTTTGATGTTATCGGTAACCGCTGCACATGGGCGGCAGGATTTGTGTCTTTTTCAAATACGATTACCGTATTGATAACACCGTTTGTTAATTGTCTACCTTAGATAGGCAAGCACCCACTTCTCTGGCTCCCTGAGGCTCAAGAGATTGGTCCCGCTTAAACCTATGTTTACTAGGGTCCTTAGGGTAATTTATAGAACTTGCTTTTATATGCTTTTCAAAATACTCCCCAAGTATTTTGTTATCGTCTTTGAAGTTATCATGAATGTAAATTTTATACATGTGACATTTCTAGTAAGAATGACCTAATTTCCATAATATATGGTATTAACTTGTAATATTGATCTTACATGGAATTCATGGTATTTTAATATAAAGTGATTCTTGTGATTTTTGAAAAGAGTTGGAATATTTATATTATTTGCAAAATAGATATTTTAATGTTACTTATATATATATATATATATATTTATTTATATAAAAATAATTTTAATATATATTTATTATTTCTAAAAATCTCATTTTCTTAAGATGTCGTATTTTAAATCTTTCGAGACTGAATGCTCCTTGCGGAGGTCTGCATCTCGCACTACTAAACCCGAGGATGTGCGATAATCCGCACCATTCCAAACGGGTTCCCCAAATGGGTTGTAGCGGCACTTTGCAAAGATTTGTATCAAATACTAATCATTAAGGGAAATGGTTTTATTAGTAATGGTATTTATTTGAAAAGGTGTCGTTTTCCCGTATTCTATGTTCCCGAGGGTATTGTGCTATGTTGCATATGAGTGTGTGAGGAGGTAGGTCATTACCTCGTGATGTACTTAAAGGTACAGCAAGGTTTTGATGGTTTAAATGTAGAAATGAAACTATATGGTATTTTAATGAAAAAGTACGGTAAAATGGAAATACCAATTACTTTTGATATATAACTTGTTCAATATGATTAGTTAGTGTTTAATAGTCAACATGAATTGGTTTTAGCATAATTGTATTAAAGAAAAGTGAGGTTTTAGGAAGAAACCGAATCGGAAATCGGATTTGCTCCGATTCCGTCGGGTTTTAGAATTTCGTAGTTTCAGAAAGAGTAGAAAAGGGGGAAGGTGAGACTTATGGGTTAACAAGAAAGAGGGAGGATAGAGGTAGAGAGGGGAATCGTCGGTGGGTCGTTTCGTCGCCGGAAACTCCTCGTATTGCCGTCGGAAATTCGCCGGAACTTCGCCCCTTTGCTAGCTTGAATTGTACACAATTTCACTAGGGTTTTCTTGAGAGTTTTGATCAGAATTTTGGAGTGAGGGGGTAGTGTTTAGGAGTTGTATTTATAGGGTTAGGCTAGGGTTTAGGGTAGGTGAAAGGTTAAAATGAAAAAATGTGATAAATTGTATTAAAATGTAATAAAAGTGGAGTAATTGGGGTTTTAAAAGAGCTCTGGAGATGGTCCGAGGAAGAAATTTTGCAGGTGTACAGGGGAGACCAAAAGACACATTTTTTGTGTTGGGGTCATCGCCGGAATCGGCCGAATCGGCCGTGACTCGGCCGTGACTCGGTCGGAGGCCTGAGTCGGCCAAGTCGAGGCCGAGTTGGATGATTTACGGCTGAGTCAGGCGGCCGGAATCCCCCCTGACGGTTCATCTATTCTCTGGCAATGTTACATTTTTGGGTGTAGTGGGGTTTTTGTAAGATATGCACGTGTAAACCCTTGGTATTCTAATGGTTTAAAAAAAATCAATATTAAAAATAATGTGGGGTATGGGATTTGAACTCTGGTGGCTTGGTTCAGTAGTGCAAGGTCTTACCAATGAGCTACAAGCTCCTTCTTATAGTTATGGAACTAATTAATTACTTAAAGTAATAACAGTATATGTAAATACTCCAAGTATACATTAATTTTTAAGCAAATTTTGTATACTAAAAATAGAGTTGTTACATTATTTTAACTTGTAATTAAAAAGCAAATTAATTACTTATATCTTGTGCTCGGGCTAAGATACCCCTTTCTGGATTTTTGAAAAAATTGTACAGAAAATTGTACAGGAAATTTTGGATTGTTACAGTTTTCGTAGATGTAATTTTTAAATGTGAAGTTTATTCTAGTGTATATAAACCTAATTTGAATATTATATGGTATTTTGTTGTAAATTGGAATTATACGGATTTGTGGTGATATTTTCATGAAATATGTAAATCTTTTCTTTTTGTTTAGAAAACATGGAATATTTTTATTTATATATTTAAAGTAGATATTTTGATAATATATATATATATATAATTATAAAAAATAAATTTTATTTATTAAGTAGAAATCACATTTTTCTTAAAAATTGCATTAAAAATTCCATTGAGATCGGATGCTTCGTGAGAAGGCCTGCATCTCGCTCTATTAGGCCTGAGGATGTAAGAAAACCCGCACCATCCCGATCGGGGTCCCCAAAGTGAGTTGTAGAGGCGTATTTGTAAGGCATTAAATAATACACTTTCGGTTTTTTGATAGTTTATGGTATTTAAATGTAATTTCGTATTTATCCCATAAACTAATGTTCCAAAAGTCATCGTGCTACGTCAAGAATGAGTGTTGTGATGAGGTAGGTCATTACCTTGTGAGTTTTCTAAAGGTAATATGAGTAAAACTATAAAGTAATGCCATAAGCAAACTTAAGAGTATTTTACTGTAAAAATGAAATAGAATTTGTTTAACATAATATTTTGAATTGAAACTTGGTCCAATTGTTGTTTTATGGTTAATAAACAATATGTAATTAAATGGTTAATTTGTTGTTTAATAAAAATTGAGTTTTTAAAGAAATGAGAATCGGAAGTCGGATTAACTCCGCTTCCGACGAGTTTTGAAAGTAGATTGTTTTAGATTAGAAATGTACGAAGGGAGAGGGGACTTACTGATTTGTAGAAGAGGGGGGAAGTAGAGAGAGCTTTCGAAGGCATCGCGGAGTCGTTTCGTCGCCGGATTTTTCCTGAAACGTCGCCGGAACTTTGACCTTGAGCTAACTCCACTTGTACAACTTTGGACTTAGAATTTTTAGAGAGTTTTGGCAATGGATTTCTGAATGAAGAGATTAGGGGGTGATATTGTATTTATAGGAGAAATTAGGGTTTTGAGAATTGAAGAATAAATTAAAAATATTCATTAAAATGGATTAAAGAGATGATTTATCATTCTCTGGATGAATACAGATAAATCAAACAGAATGGGGGTAGTGGAATAGGCCAAGAGGTGCTAGGGTTAAAGTTTGGAGGCATTTGAGACGGGTTGGACCGACGGCGCCTGCCCCAACACGCATCTCGCCGGCCAAATCCGAGGGGTTGGGGCTTGGTTCTTGGCCACGTGTCCTAGTCGCTTGGTATACCTCAGTGCACATGTTTGATTTCTATATGACTTTTCATTTTACGTGCAGTGCACGTGTAAACCTTTGGGCTTCTAAATGTTTAAAAGAAAAATCAACAAAAATAATATGTGGTTAGGGGGATTCGAACACATGGGCTACGTCATAGCAGTGCAAGGCTTTACCAATGAGCTACAAGTGTTTTCTTGCTGTTCAAAAGCAATTTAAATACTTATAGCATACATAGGATTGTAAATACTCCATTTGTACATTAACTTTTAAATAAATTTTCTGTACACTGAAACAGAGTTGTTACAGCGATCTTTTATGCCTTGAAGTCAAGTTAGAGGAGGAGGACCAAGCGCTATTGCTTCTATCTTTACTTCCGAATTCGTATGAACACTTGGTGATAACGATCCTTTATGGGAAGGAGAATTTCGAGATGGAGAAGGTTACATCGACGCTTCTCAACAATGAGATCATGAAGAAATCAAATTCATCGAAGAAGTCATCGGGGCTATTCGCCAG
This sequence comes from Agapanthus africanus, assembly GCA_030015575.1. Lineage (NCBI taxonomy): Eukaryota > Viridiplantae > Streptophyta > Magnoliopsida > Asparagales > Amaryllidaceae > Agapanthus > Agapanthus africanus. Next base: position 56,047,143 of record CM057344.1, read on the forward strand.
TGAAAGGGGGAAATCAAAGAATAGAGACGGAAGCAAGAGCATAAAGGGGAAATCCAAATCATCCGGATAAGAGAGCTGTTTCCCCCAATCAGAGAGCAAAGCTCTATTCAAAATTTCAAAATTTGAAATTTGAACTGAGGCAGCGCCTCACGTGCAAAGCACGAGAGCGCTCGCGCCCATAGCGCCAGCGCTAAGAGTCAAAGACTCTGAGGCAGCGCCTGACGTGCAAAGCACGAGAGCGCCAGCGCTAGAACTAAATGTTCTCCACCATTGGATCAAAGATCCAACGAAGATAATGAATCATCAAATTACAGCATTAAATTCTGTTGAGAAAATACTCCTCAAATCTTTCCAAACAAGAAAGATTGTACTCTGTAAATCAGAGGACCGTTGGATCAAAGATCCAATGGTGATTAAAAATCACCGAGATACAGAATAAGTTCTGTATGGGAAAATATTTTCCCAATCTTGCTAAAAACAAGAAAGATGTCTTCTGTAAAACAGAAGCCCTTGGATCAAATATCCAATGGTGGGAAACATCCCCAAATCAATTAGAAATCTCTCAATGAGAGATTTCCTTAAATGATTCAACAAATCAGCCTTCCCTATATAAAGGACCCAAGACTTCAAGTCTTGTACATAGAAACCTCCCTATAAGTTTCAAGTTCTCAGAAAAGAAAAAGAGAAGAGCAAGCTCTAAGAAGAAGAACCTTCTTCAAGGTAAATAAAAAAAAGAGATCATAACATCTCCTCAATATTTGAGAGTTTAACTCTCACATCATAAGAACTTAGTTCTTTTTCTAGATCACAGATCTACAAGACAAAGTCTTTCACAAAAACAGAAGAGATCATAGCATCTCCTCATAAAAGAAGAACTTGGTTCTTAGATCCACGAGATAAAATCTCTTATAAACGAGAACTTGATTCTTAGAGCACAAAATTGATCAGAACTGCCAAAGAAGCGCTTTAGCGCTCTAAGTCTGGCGCTCAGCGCCAAGCGCTCCACGTGCTCCTCACGTGGGCGCTATTTTATAAGAAGCGCCTTAGCACTCCTAGTCTGGCGATCAGCGCCAAGCGCTACACGTGCTCCTCACGTAGGCGCTATTTTATAAGAAGCGCCTTAGCGCTCTCAGTCTGGCGTTCAGCGCCAAGCGCTCCACGTGCTCCTCACGTGGGCACCCTTTTATAAGAAGCGCCGTAGCGCTTCCAGTCTGGCGCTCAGCGCCAAGTGCCCCACGTGCTCCTCACGTGGGCGCTGAGGAAATACAAAGCGCTCTGTAAATAAAACCCCAGCGCTATGAAGAGTGCTCAACACTCAATAAAAAAACAAAAAGAATGAGGGGAGCGCTATGTAAATAGAGCTCAGTGCCATGAAGAGTGTTCAACACTCAATAAAAAACAAAAAGAAAGAGGGGTGTCGGAACCCCAAATCAATACTCAGCATTGTTGAACAAAAAGGGCTGAGCCCAAACAAATGTTTAACATTTTATTCAAAACTGAGTGGACTGAGTCCAAACAAATGTTCAACATTTTATTCAAAATGAGTGGACTGAGCCTAAGTTGGCCATAAGTCCCTAATTCAGATTAATCGAGCCCATGTGCTCACAATTTTTTTAATTGGTCTTAGTCACAAACCTGACTATAGATCTCCCAACCAATATTGGTTCAAGGGTACATCTCTTCACACCTCTGATATGTATCGTTGTAATTCTTCAACGTATTCAGAGAGGTGGCGGGTCCCGACAACCAGAAACTCTATAGACTACGATGTCTTTAAACCCCATAGACTACGATGTCTTTAAACTACAGACTACGATGTCTTTAAACCATACAGACTATGATATCTCTAAACCTTACGGACTATGAGGTCCTTAAACTCATGGACTACGATGTCCTTAAATCCAATGGACCGTAATGTCCCTAAACTAAAAGATAGAGTCCAAATACTCTTTCGTTGGATCTAAATGATCCCAAAATCCTGTTGAGTAGATCTTAGTCTAAAATTAGGCTAACGTATCCTCAATTAACGTTTGAGTTGATCTTAGTCTAAAACAAGACTAACGGTCCTTAAACCAACCCAAACCCAAATCTAAAAAAATACGGATTTGGACTAATCCACGCTCTACGGGCGACAACATAAATTAGTCTTCGTATACGATCCACGGGCAACCAAAAAATAAACAAACACACACGACACGAAGTGACCATCTGGAGAAGGAGAAAGTGGTTACCGCGATGTGGTAGCGTAATTAACTGCAGGGGCTTGCGCCTGCAGGGAAGAGCGTCCCCACAATCAAAAACCCCTCACAATGAGGGGGAATCTGACGAAGTCTGCTACAATGGCCGCATCTGTCCAAACCTCCGATATACGGTGCCATAAATCAACTTGGCATCTCCGAAGAGGTGGATGGATAAAACCAAATAGTATCTGCCCCCAAAATTCAGGCCGGACGTCCCAATGTCCCGGTCGCGTCTTTCGGTGGTAAACAAATTCAGGCACGCCCGGTGGGACCTTTTCCTCTTTCCACTCCACACTTCGTGTGTCGTGTTCGCGAACGAATCGTGGTTTGACATGGTTGCCCCTGGATTCGAGTTACTAAGATTTGGTACCTTGCTCCCATGCAGAGAAAATTACTTCCAACTGCACTAACTGCAGCAACAACTTCCACTCCGTCCTCGCTGGAGGAGTGACCTATGGGCCCCAAGCGGCCTTCATCTTCGCCATGCCAGTGGAACAGGTGACTTAGGCCACCACTGGACTGTTCTTTGGGGCCATGATCCTACCAGCAAGCTTCAACGCTCCAGTGCCGTCGCAGGGAGCTACAAAGAAGTCGGTCTTTGATCGGCTTACCACTACCACGACCCCTCTCAACGGGCCGTCCAATTCCAAGTCCACTGCATCAGTCATCGGTAGGCTAAACCTGAGCTCCAGTGGGCCTGTGAAGAAGCCTGCAATACCTGAACGAGTCATCCCGAAGCGGATAGCCATTCCAACTCCAATAGACGAAGTCGCCAAAGGGACTTCTCCCGCTAAAGGACCGGTCTTCACAAAACTGTCCGTTCCAACTCCCACTTCAGGCGAAGTCTCCAAAGCTGCTTACCCTGCCCAAGGGTCAGTCTTCGACAGGTTGGACGTTTCTTCTCAGCAGACGTCAGTCTTCGATAGGCTGACACCAACAGCAACCCTTCACCAGAACAGGGGCATGATGAAGCCACCCCCGTAACTGAGCCAGTCCTATCTGCAAGACATGCTCGACGTCGCCACTGGTGCCGAGTGAGGAAAACCGGAGGCAGCTCTCCCTCTGAACTGACTCCACCAGCTCTGATGGTGGAAATTGACGCTGCAGTTCCAACTGGGAACAGCTTTGAGCCGCTCAGGAGGGTGCGTAAGAACTCTCCAACTGCCGTATTAAAAAGGTCTCCTTCACCTGTTGAAAATGTTACAAAGGCGGAGACAGAACAACCCCCTCAACGGTTGTCCTCCAAAATCCACAGGACCATCCCATCGCCGTGCCACGGAAGGTATCGTATGCCCGGGTGCCTATCACAACAGCCCCCTCAACGTCGACTGCTCATGAAAGGAGAAGGTCGGAGAAGATCCCTGTGTCTGCGACGAATCTCAAGGGCACTAAATCCAAACGCCCCAAGTCTGGGGGCATGGTAGTGCACACCATCTACATGGCTTCTGGGAAGGAGGATAGTCGTATCTCCATGGGTCATTGACCACTCACCCGATCAGTAGCTAAGGCTTAGGAGCAACAACAGCAAAAGCTCCAGGAGATGCTGACAAAGATGGCTGCACTCACTGGCCCAAAAGAAAGCCTGGAGACATCGTCGGAGCAGCGCCAGGAGCAGGAAACCGATACCGAATTCCTCCGAAGAATGCTCGAGAAGAAAGACAAAGAGGTCGCGGAACAATCGGCTAACATAAAGCAAATGGCGCTTCTGTTTCAAGATATGGTCGGGATGGTAATACAGCCGGATCCTCCAGCTGAAGACCCTCCGATTATCCTTGAAGACGACAGAGGGGAGACATCAAACCCTCTTCCGTCTCTATCAGCAGCTAAGGAAGAGACCATCTCCAAAACCGCCATTGATGACTATATAGCTCAATAGATACGAGCTCATCAGGCGAGCGAAGCGGCCTGCCAAATCGTCAAAACTGGACGACCCTATCCGGGTTGGTACGATCAAATAAAGTACCCGCCGGGATATACGATCCCTAAATTCCACGTGTATAAGGGGACGGGTAATCCACACCAGCACGTTGCTCAATTCAGGGCTCTCTGCAGCAATACCAGAGGTGACGACAAATTGCTACTTCGCCAGTTCGTCGGCAGCTTGGCGGAGACGGCCTTTGAATGGTATTCGGAGCTGCCGAATGACTCCGTCAAAACGTTTACAGAGATGGAGTTGCTATTCACTCATCATTTCGCAAGCGCCAGCGAACGCACACCAATCACGGCATTGATCAATGCCAGGGTGAAGCCAAGAGAGACATGGGTGCAGTATGAAATCCGGTGGCGGAACCTATGGTCGAGATGCGAACAACGCATAGAAGAAGTTTCTGCCGTAGGCATGTTTGTGGGGACCCTAAACCCTCAGGCAACCATTTCCCAATTCATGATGTTCTTCAAGCCGACCACTTTCCAGGCCTTGATTGACAAGCTGGCCCAAATGGACCAGATGGGCTATAGACCGTCCTCCTTAAAAATGGATCCTCGGAATGAAAATGGCAAAGGGAAAACAACCTTCGTCGCCAACGCTCAACACCAACCGAGTGGCCCGAGACCGGTTGTTCGCCAAAGCAACAAGCGGCGATCCCTCGATGAGAAATTGAGACGTTCTTACTCGTTTCCCCGAGATAAAATAAGGAGACTGTTCGAACTAGCAGTGTGCAACAGGCTCATCACTCTGCCAGAACCGAGACACCTACCGCAACCGAGTAACGTCAACCATCTTAACTATTTTTCCTACCACAGAGTAGTGGGTCACCTAATCGAAGATTGCTACGTTTTTAAAAACTGGGTTGAAGACCAGTACCAGCAAGGCAAATTCGCGTTGTCTAAAAACTTGAGGGTAAACCTGCCACAACAGCACACTCCTAAAAGGGTAGACACGTCGGGGGCATCATGCTCATTCATAGAGGAAGCTCCATGGGTAGTAGTTCTTTCGGCAAAAACGAAAAGAATGCTGAAGGATCTTCAAACATTCCCCGCAATCAGGTGGAAAAGCCCGCTAGAGCCCGAGATCATTGAGGAAATGCTGAAACCGCGCCCGACATCACGAGTTGGTAGCAATGGGCAAAATACCCAGGTCCAGCTGTTAAAGTCTTCGAAGAAGAAGAAGAAGACCAAGAAGCCCGCGCAGCCTGATGACAAACGCACGGACCTACAAAAACATATTGACGCGCTGGAGGAATACAACCAGAAGGCGTGGACCCCAGTCACACTCCATGAGTTTCTCAACTATATCCTCGAGAATAGAGCCAATGACAATGACGAGGGAGACGACGCGTCAGAAGAACCCGAGAATTACGTGGCAAGTTGTCACATGATCTCTCATTCGTCACTAAATGATGAAGAAGCTCACTCGGCGTTAGAAGATAATATAGAGGAGTTAGGGGTAGAATCGGCACCAAAATCCTTGGAACCGTCCGATGAGCTGATTGACGTGCTGCTAAACGAAGCCCGTCAGAAGAGAAAAGTTGATCGAGAACACAAAATGACCATATTCGAAAAAGCCAGGCGTCGACGTCAAGTGGAAGAAGTCGTGGTAGGGATGGATCACAAAACACCCCAACCAAACTAAATCACACCCTAAATGGGTGTATCCCACTTTATCATTATGTATCCCGTCACGTAATAGATACACGTGCATACAGGATGAACAATGCACCACAATGACCTTAAACTAGCTATGGACCGCAATGTCCTAAAACTAACAATGGACTGTAATGTCCTTAAACTAGATATGGACCGCAATATCCTAAAACTAACAATGGACCGTAATGTCCTTAAACTAGCTATGGACCGAAATGTCTTAAAACTAGTTATGGACCGCAATGTTCTGAAACTAGCGACGGACCGAAACGTCTTTAAACTACTACAAATCGCAGCATCCTTGGGCTATGTAAAAAAAAGGGTACGTCCATAAGTAAGATGGGCACAGATGAAAATCCGAAAGGGCTCCGTGAGTATTAACAGTAGGGCTACCGGCGAGTTTGTGAAAACCCGAAAGGGCACAGACTCGTAAAAAAAAAAATTCATGCACACTTGCAAGGTCCTCTCGACCTTGTAAGGGGAAAATACCTGCGTGAGATCCTTATGACTCACAAGGAAGCAACACACTTGGGGATCCCCATGATTCCTGAGGAGAAATTACACTTACGAGATCCTCACGACTCGTAAGGAGAATCCCCTTATGAGTGTAGGGTGTTTTTCGTCACCCCATTGAGATGGGAATACGCGCGTGCTTGTCAGGCGTACTACAGATTCCCCCTGCCTAGGGTAGGCGGGGGTTTATTGATTGTGGGGATCCGAATCTCCGGCAGCCGCAGACTAAGCTGCCGTTAATTACCCCTCGCACATGGAGCGAGAGAACCTCCGATTGCCGGGTTAAACTGGTCATGCGAACTCAATGTGCAGTGTTGTGTTTTGGAGGGGTTTTGGATATATCGGGGGCCCCGCAGGACGCGTGGGGCCAGCGCCAGCGCTTTGAGCACAAGAGCGCTAGCGCACCACGTGTCAGCACGTGGGCGCTCGGGCGCTAGTGCACTGAGCGCTAGCGCGCCACGTGTCAGCACGTGGGCGCTCGGGCGCTAGCGCTCTAAGCGCAAGAGCGCTAGCGCACTGAGCGCTAGTGCGCTACATGTCAGCACGTGGGGGCTCGAGCTCGGGCGCTAGCGCTCTGAGCATAAGAGCGCTAGCGTGCCACGTGTCCGCACGTAGGCGCTCGGGCGCTAGTGCTTTGGGCGCTAGCGCTCTGAGCACAAGAGCATTAGTGCGCCACGTGTCAACACGTGGGTGCTTGAGCGCTAGCGCTTTGGGCGCTAGTGCTCTGAGCGCAAGCGCGCTAGCGCTAATGAGCGCTAGCGTGCCACATGTCAGCACGTGGGCGCTCGGGCGCTAGCGCTCTGGAGGCAAGAGCGCTAGCGCTTTGAGAGCTAGCGCACCACGTGTCAGCACGTGGGCGCTCGAGCAGCAAAAGGGACTTGGTCCCTGCAATGGGAGTTGTACTCCCAGAAAGGAGCACTTATTATTCTGTATATATGTGTGTGTGTGTGTGTGTGTGTGTGTGTGTGTGAGGAGTTAACCTCCTAAGATGTTTTGAAGCTGATGAAGGGCTTCTCCTCTTAAGCCCTAGTTCTTCCCTAAAGTGAGGTTTCTGGAGATGGGTCTCCTTCTTCTTCCTTTGTTGGCCGGATCTTGAAGATCAAAAAATATGAGATTCTAAAAATCTCTCCTTTCTGAGATCTGATGGCAGATCTGAGTTCCCCTTTGTGGGTTTTGTGGTGAAAAACTATTTAGTTTTGGAAAAGGAAGAGTAAAACTCTTGATTTAATTTAAAAAAAGAGGAAGGTTTTGAACCTTGAGGAAGGAGAAGATCACAGATCTAGATTTTTCTTTGTAGAGAGAAAAAGTTGTTGAGATATTTTCATTATCTTGGCCTTTATAGGCTATACACTTTACATATAGCCCTTTGGGCTTCACAAAATGGCATTTTGCCTATCCCATGGCTCATGTGCCATTTCTTTTTACACATAAGCCATGGGCTTACAAACAATTGGCTTTATGCCCATAAAAATTACATCAAAATTATTTTTTTTACATGATTTGCATGGGGAGGCCGACCGCTTCATGTTCCGGCTCGACTCGGGCATTGGCCCACTTGATCTGGGCTTGGGCCCACCTGGCTTGGGGTTGACCTTGATTTTGACTTGGTCAACCGGGGTGCAATTTTCGACCCCAACAAAGTGCTCCCCATCAATAAATGCACACTACATAGGTGGGTCGTGTGCATGAAATTGATGGATCTTCTTTCGCGTGGAGGCGAGTTGTTTTGGTTCCCACTTTTTGGGATGCACTGCCCTTTTTACTATATGGACGGTCGATGCTTGACGCGTCTCCGAGACGGATTGTCTGCAGTAGACGTTTCCCTAGCCCGGAGTGATTTGGTAGACGTGCCCCCGGCGCGGAGTGTCGCTGGTCGACGTTTCCCCGAGTCGGAGTGTCTGTTGTCGATGTGCCCCGGGCACGGAGTGTCTGCTTGACGTTTCCCTGAGGTGGAGTATTGGCTGGTTGACGTGTCCCCAAGATGGAGTGCCTGTGTTGTACGTTTCCCCGAGACGGAGTGTCACTGGTTGACGTGTCCCCGAGATGGAGTGTCTGCTTGACGTTTCCCCGTTATGGAGTGTCGCTGTTGGACGTTTCCCCGATACGGAATGTTGGTTTGTGACGTTTCCCCGAGACGGAGTGTCAGTTGGTTGACGTGTCCCCGGCACGGAGTGTCTGCTTGACGTTTTCCCGAGGCGGAGTATCGGCTGGTTGACATGTCCTCGAGACGGAGTGTCTGTTGTCGATGTGCCCTCGGCACGGAGTGTCTGCTTGACGTTTCCCCGAGGCGGAGTATCGGCTGGTTGACGTATCCTCGAGATGGAGTGTCTGCTTGATGTTTCCCCGAGGCGGAGTATCGGCTGGTTGACGTGTCCCCGAGACGGAATGTCTGTTGTCGATGTGCCCCCGGCACGGAGTGTCTGTTCGACGTTTCCCCGAGGCGGAGTATCGACTGGTTGACGTATCCCCGAGACGGAGTGTCTGTTATCGATGTGCCCCCGGCACAGAGTGTCTGCTTGACGTTTCCCCAAGGCGGAGTATCGGCTGGTTGACGTGTCCCCGAGATGGAGTGTCTGTTGTCGATGTGCCCCCGGCACGGAGTGTCTGCTTGACGTTTCCCCGAGGCGGAGTATCGGCTGGTTGACGTGTCCCCGAGACAGAGTGTCTGTTGTTGATGTGCCCCCGGCACGGAGTGTCTGCTTGACGTTTCCCCGAGGTGGAGTATCGGCTGGTTGACGTATCCCCAAGACGGAGTGTCTGTTTTCGATGTGCCCCCACCACGGAGTGTCTGCTTGACGTTTCCCCGAGACGGAGTATTGGCTGGTTGACGTATCCCCGAGACGGAGTGTCGGTTGGTTGACGTGTCCCCGGCACAGAGTGTCTGCTTGACGTTTCCCCGAGGCGGAGTATCGGCTGGTTGACGTGTCCCCGAGACGGAGTGTCTGTTGTCGATGTGCCCCCGGCACGGAGTGTCTGCTTGACGTTTCCCTGAGGTGGAGTATCAGTTGGTTGACGTGTCCCCGAGATGGAGTGTCTGCTTAACGTTTCCCCGAGGCGGAGTATCGGCTGGTTGACGTGTCCCCGAGACGGAGTGTCTGTTGTCGATGTGCCCCCGGCACGAAGTGTCTGCTTGACGTTTCCCCGAGGCGGAGTATCGGCTGGTTGATGTGTCCCCAAGACGGAGTGTTTGTTGTCGATGTGCCCCCGGCACGGAGTGTCTGCTTGACGTTTCCCCGAGGCGGAGTATCGGCTGGTTGACGTGTCCCCGAGATGGAGTGTCTGTTGTCGATGTGCCCCCGGCACGGAGTGTCTGCTTGACGTTTCCCCGAGGCGGAGTATCGGCTGGTTGACGTGTCCCCAAGACGGAGTGTCTATTGTCGATGTGCCCCCGACACGGAGTGTCTGCTTGACGTTTCCCCGAGGCGGAGTATCGGCCGGTTGACGTATCCCTGAGACGGAGTGTCTGCTGTTGGACGTTTCCCCAAGACGGAGTGTCGCTGGTTGACGTGTCCCCGACACGGAGTGTCTGTTTGTGACGTTTCCCCGGTACGGAGTGTCTGCTGGCTGACGTGTCCCCGGTACGGAGTGTCGCTGGTGACGTTTTCCCGGTACGGACTGTCTGTGTTTGACGCAGAGGTCAATGTTAGAATTGGTTGGTTTGATTTGTTTGATTTGAGTTGGCATCAACATCGCTACACTGGAATATGGTACCAGGAGCGAATCATCATCTGTCTTTGAGAGGATTTGGGGATTGGGTTTTTTTGTTTGTCATCTGCAATACTGCACTGGGATAATGCCAGGTGCAACTCATCATTTGCCCCAATAGGACTTAGACATTGATGTCTTAGGAGGCAGGTTTAGATCCCGAGAGGATTTGGAAATTGTTTGGCATCTGCATTGCTGCACTGGAATAATGCCAGGAGCAACTCATCATTTGCCCCGAGAGGATTTGGAAATTAATGGCTTAGGAGGCAGGTTTAGATCCCTATCATCTAAGGCTTTTCAATTTTATGGGCCGTAAGGATCCCACAAAAGCATTTTCTCCTTACGAGTTGAAAGGATCTCGTAGGTGTATTTTCTCCTTAGGAGTCGTGGGGACTCCTAAGTGTGTTGCTCCTTTGTGAGTCGTAAGGATCTCACGCGGGAATTTTCTCCTCACAAAGTCGAGAGGACTTTACGAGTGCATTTCATCTCTTCTTTTTTTTTACGAGTTTGCGCCCTTTCGGGTTTTCACAAACTTGTCGGCAGTCCTACTGTTTTTATTCACGGAGCCCTTTCGGGTCTTCATCCGTGCCCATTTTTCTTGTGGACATACCGTTTTTTTGCGCCAGTGGGACTTTAAAAGTAGTCTCACCGGCAGGACTTGGGAGAGATTGGGATCGTTTTATGCCCGTGGATTGTATACGGTTTTGCAGGATGTATGATCCAGACCGTAGGGCCGAAAAAATTTCGGGACTTTGTTGGCGTCTGCATCGCTGCACTGGAATATGGTAACATGAGCGACTCATCATTCGCCATTGGGGTATGGGAGTTGGAATTTGGTTGGCGTCTGCATCGCTGCACTAGAATATGGTACCAGGAGCGACTCATCATTCGCCATTGGGATTTGGAATTTGGCTGGCGTCTGCATCGCTGCACTGGAATATAGTACCAGGAGCGACTCATCATTCGCCATGAGGGGATCTCCCTCATTTCCAGTTTAACGACTTAGGGGTCATCTGTTCCCAGTTTAACGACTTAGAGGTCATCTGTTTCCAGTTTAAAGACTTAGGGGTCTTCTGTTCCCAGTTTAACGACTTAGAGGTCATCTGTTTCCAGTTTAAAGACTTAGGGGTCTATTGGATTGGAGTTTGGAATTTTGGTATTAGGGTAGGCATCAGCGTTGCTAACACTGAAGCACATGTGCTAGGAGCAATTCATCATTTGCCTTTCCCTGTTGGGGAACGATGGCTTAGGAGACAGGTTTGGGTCCCTATCACCTTAGACTTTTCAATTTTATGGGTTGTAAGGGTCCCATAAAAGCATTTTCTCCCTATGAGTCGTAAGGATCCCGCAGGTGTATTTTCTCCTTAGGAGTCGTGAGGACTCCTAAGTGTGTTTTTCCTTTGTGAGTCGTAAGGATCTCACAAAGGTTCGTTCTCCTCATGTATCGTGAGGACACTGAGTGGGTCTTCTCAATGGAGTATAATTCCAAAGGCGGAGACCAGCCGCGTAACTGGTGATTGCGGTGGGGCATGGGCGTGATGAGAATTATTTGAGCCCGTGGATTGTATACGGTAGTCAAGTTGGGGACTAACCGTAGGGCTGGAAGAATTTTGGAAAACTGGATTTTGGTTGGCGTCTGCATCGCTGCACTGGAATATGGTGCCAGGAGCGACTCGTCATTCGCCGTTTTTTTTTTGTTTTTTTATTTTTATTTTTTTGCATATTTTTTACCGTGATTGCTCTATCATTTCAGCTTTTCTTATCGCGAAGGTCGCGATTGCCCTATCATTTCGGCTATTTATTCGCGGTTGCCCTATCATTTCGGCTTTATTTTTCATCTTTATTTTACTCGCTGATTTTTATTGCAAGTTGCCCCATCATTTCGGCTTTTTTTTTATTTACACATTTTTTTATTTACACTTTTTTTTACATTCCCAGTTTAACGACTTAGAGGTCGATTGTTCCCAGTTTAACGACGTGGTGGTCATTGTTCCCAGTTTAATGATGTGGTGGTCGATTATTCCAAGTTTAAAGACTTGGTGGTCTGCTGGTGTTCCCAGTTTAACGACGTGGTGGTCCTTTTGCTTATCCCAGCTCCTTGAGTTTTGATCTTAGCGGAGCTCTGTTGACGACCGTAGCTCTGTGGCTTGCCGACACATCAGAGGACTGTGGGGCTTTCCCAAGTTTGTATTGGTTATCCATCCAATCTTTGAAAATATAGCAGTCTTCAATGGTATGACTCACCATTCTATGATATGGGCAGTATATGGGATTGCCGGTCATATTCATTTCATGTGGCCTCTTTGGAACAGGCAGTTGCAGGCTGTTGTTCAAGGCGTCCGCAAATATTTTGCGGACCTCATCCCTCCTGAAGGAGTATACCTTCTTCTTTCTCTCCAATGGAGCAGGTGCCCTTACTGATGCCGGACCTCGAGGACGACCAGTCTTTGGTTCTCCTACTGTCCGCTTACCACGTTCAATGTACGCATTGGAGGGATTGGAGGCTGATCGCATCCGTTTTTCACAAAGGTGTTCCGCTCTCGGGTTGGAGGGAGCATCGATCGGCTGCTTCCGGATATCAATACCCAGCTCACAAACCAAAATTTGATTTTGCTGTAACTGCAATTGGGCGACTTGGGTCGTGAGATCCGCTACGACATTTGCCAGCTCGTCGACTTTAGAATGGACCTTGGCTATCTTCTCATCCCTGTCCTGAAGTTGCCTTTGAAGCCATTGGAATAATACTTGTTCTATAGTTCCGGGTATGACAACGAGGTCATCCCTACCGCCTGAACTTGACTCAGCATGAACCACGGGTTTCTTTGGCTCAATGGCCTGAGCGGGCTCTTCATCATTTGGATCGGGCCGATGTTGGATGGCAACAACTGCGTCATTGTTATGGTTATAATGCGTAGGAGGACTTGTTCCTCTGAGCTCCATCATATAGACCGTATGGGTTATGTAGCCGTCTATTGCTTCTTTATTGGCAATGTTGCTCGCTTGGATCTTAGCTTTTTGCCTTGGTCCGCTCTTTTTAGAGAAAGGCAGACGTCTGAGAGAATTAGGTCCCTGAAGGACTTCGGTCTTTGTTTGTATGAAATTAGAGGTCGTAGCTTGATTGTTTGTTAACACGCCAGGGAACAATGATATTTCTCCCGCCTTGTATTGTTTTTCGACCCAATCCTTGAAGATGCAACAGTCTTCAATAGTGTGTCCCAGCACTCGGTGGTATGGGCAAAAGTTGGGATGATCAGTCTTGTTCGCTTCACTTAGCCTTTTGGTTCTGGTAGCCGCAGGCCATTCTTCAGAGCATCTTTAAAAATTTTGTGGACCTTGTCCCTTCGGAATGAGTAGACCTTATTTCTTCTTTCCTCCAAAGTTGGCTCTCGAGTTTTGTTAGTTTTGGCTCCGCCCACTCTCTGCTTATTTAGAGAATCGGTGCTGTTAGAACTTCCGCCTTTTCGGTTGTCGTCCCTCCAAGGCTTCGGTCTGTTTGTGAACTGAAGATCCTGAGTGGATTCGGGTTTTTAGCGTTCCAACGTTTGGACCTTTTTGGTCAGCTCTTGGAATGTTTTAAGGCCTGCGGTGCACAGGAAAGGTTTCATCCAGTCCTTTAGATTTTCTATAAGAAGACTGACGGATTGGTCTTGCTCCAACGGTGGTTCGCATTTGACAGAGAGATTGCGCTATCGGACTATAAAATCCATGTTGCTTTCATTGTTCTTTGGCTCTGTCCTTACGAGGTCGGCAATGGTGATTTTATCGCTGACACTCATGAACCTTTGCTTGAACATAGATTCTATCTGAGCGAACGTTGTGATCGAGTCATCTGGTATGCTTGCATACCAATCGAAAGCAACATTCGTCAAGCTATTAACAAACTGATGGAGAAGGAGCGCATTATTGCCCCCAGTATTTGCGCATGATGCTTTGAATTGGGCAATGTGCCGGTTCGCATTTCCCGTCTCATCGAACCTTTCAAATTTGGGGACGACATAGCCAGTGGGAAACTCCACAAGATCGTACCGAGCAGGATATGGTCTCCCACTACTGCTGACATCTTTTTGCTCTCCGACTTCGGCTACCAATGTTTTGACTTTGTTAGCAACCAAATCCATGATTTGATCTTGAGTTAGCGGGTTGCTGTCATCGGCCGCCAAGACATTTCCCGAGATAGGATGCGACTGATCTTCATGTGGTCCACTCACTTTTTGATTTAAGGGAACGGGTGTCGGCTGTTTTGGGACACCGTTTCCCGGTTCATGAGCAGAGCCTTGCGCTTGATTGGGCGGCTGAGAGGCAAGTTAGGCTGTAAGCCGTAAGACGACATTTGTCAAGTCGTCGATTTTTTAGTAGAGCTTGACCATCTCCTTGTCTTTGCTTCTGAGCTGTTTTCGGAGTTCTTGGAGAAGTTGCTGCTCTGCGTTCTTGGGACGGAAAATTGGCTCATCTTCGCTTTCCGAGCCCGACTCCTCATGGACCGAAGGGTCTTTCTTTCTATCACCCTCATCGAGAGGGTTTTCTTCATCCAGTGGAGGCGGCTGTTCTTGGGCGGCGGCAACCACATTCAAGCCAGATTGAATTTGAGATGTGGTAGCCCCATCCTTGCTCTTGCGGCACGTGCCCACCATGTAGACAGTGTGGACCACATATCCAGCCATTTCCTCGTCTTTGGCGGGGTAACCCTGTTCCTCGAACCTCATGAGGTTCAGCCTAGCAGAAGCCCTAGCCCTTTTGTTGACTCTATATCTGAGCGTTTTCTGCCTTAGCTTCTCGATTTTAAGGGCTTGGCGGGCATCTGTTTCCTGGGAAGCCACTGTGAGTTGATTAGCGGGGAGCTTAGAGAAGACACCTGATCGAGCAGTTGTCAAGGGAACTGCCGGAGCTTGCTCAAGACGTCTTGTTTCTTTGTTGGTGTTGATGGCCTTTCCCCCAACTGGAGCCAAGGAGAGTCGTTCAAATACCGACTTGCATTTGAGTTGGGGCGCCTTCGAGACCACCACATTTGGCCTCTTGCCTTTCGAGACCGGTTTGTCTGTTACCGAAGCTTGAGGAGCTGGGATGGCGTTAGTTGACACGAACATAATAGAGCCAAATGGTAGCGGCGGCTCCTCACATTGTCGCCCGAGACTGGCCGGGAGGACCATCCTGGAGTCTATCTTCATCGTGTAGGAGACGGGAGCCGTGCTGAGAGCTGAGTTCATCTTTGGAGACATTGTTGAAAGGTGATTGCTTGAAAACCTGCATGAAAGAGTATTATTTTAGTATAAATATAGATATGTATACTGATTGAGTTCGCATGAACGTTTAATCCGAAATATGGGAGGAGAGATAGCGTCCTACCGGGCGTACCAAAATCTGCAGGATGTTTTTCGTCACCCCATTGAGATGAGAATACGCGCGCGCTTGTCAGGCGTACTACAGATTCCCCCTGCCTAGGGTAGGCGGGGGTTTATTGATTGTGGGGTTACGAATCTCCGGCAGCCGCGGACTAAGCTGCCGTTAATTACCCCTCGCACATGGTGCGAGAGAACCTCCGATTGACGGGTTAAACTGGTCATGTGAACTCAATGTGCAGTGTTGTGTTTTGGAGGGGTTTTGGATATATCGGGGGCCCTGCAGAGTTTTTACGGGGGTCCCGCTACCCGGATAGCGGGCTGAGGGTCAAGGGGGCTAGCAGCCCCCTTGCGGGGTGCGGGGTAGCGCCCCGTTAGAAATTTTTTTCTAACAGGGACAGTGTCGTGGAGTATGTGTGTGTGTACATATGTATACATATGTACAGGGAAAAAGCGCCCAAACGACGCGTAGGGCTAGCGCCAGCGCTTTGATCACAAGAGCGCCAACACTTTGAGTGCTAGCGCACCACGTGTCAGCACGTGGGCGCTCGGGCGCTAGCGCGCCACGTGTCAGCACGTGGGTGCTCGAGCGCTAGCGCTCTGAGAGCAAGAGCGCTAGCGCACTGAGCGCTAGCGCGCCACGTGTCAGCACGTGGGTGCTCGGGCGCTAGCGCTCTGAGCGCAAGAGCGCTAGTGCACTGAGCGCTAGCGCACCACGTGTCAGCACGTGGGCGCTCGGGCGCTAGCGCTCTGAGCATAAGAGCGCTAGCGCGCCACGTGTCAACACATGGGTGCTTGAGCGCTAGCGCTTTGGGCTCTAGCACTTTGAGCGCAAGCGCGCTATCACTATGAGCGCTAGCGTGCTACGTGTCGGCACGTGGGCGCTCGGGCGCTAGCGCTCTGGGCGCATGAGCGCTAGCGCTTTGAGCGCTAGCGCACCACGTGTCAGCACGTGGGCGCTCGAGCAGCAAAAGGGACTTGGTCCCTGCAATGGGAGTTGTACTCCCAAAAAGGAGCACTTATTATTCTGTGTGTGTGTGTGTGTGTGTGAGGAGTTAAACTCCTAAGATATTTTGAAGCTGATGAAGGGCTTCTCCCCTTGAGCCCTAGTTCTTCCCCAAAGTGGGGTTTCTGGAGATGGGTCTCCTTCTTCTTCCTTTGTTGGCCGGATCTTGAAGATCAAGAAATATGAGATTCTAAAAATCTCTCCTTTCTGAGATCTGATGGCAGATCTGAGATCTGATGGCAGATCTGAGTTCCCCTTTGTGGGTTTTGTGGTGAAAAACTATTTAGTTTTGGAAAAGGAAGAGTAAAACTCTTGATTTAATTAAAAAAAAAAGATGAAGGTTTTGAACCTTGAGGAAGGAGAAGATCACAGATCTAGATTTTTCTTTGTAGAGAGAAAAAGTTGTTGAGATATTTTCATTATCTTGGCCTTTATAGGCTATACACTTTACATATAGCCCCTTGGGTTTCACAAAATGGCATTTTGCCTATCCCATTGCTCATGTGCCATTTCTTTTTGTACATAAGCTATGGGCTTACAAAAAATTGGCTTTATGCCCATAAAAATTATATCAAAATTATTTTTTTTACATGATTTGCATGGGGAGGCCGGCCGCTTCATGTTCTGGCTCGACTCGGGCATTGGCCCACTTGATCTGGGCTTGGGCCCACCTGGCTTGGGGTTGACCTTGATTTTGACTTGGTCAACCGGGGTGCAATTTTCGACCCCAACAATGAGACCCTCACGGCTCATAGGGTTCAAAAGCCTTACGCTACAGGGATTTGAACCTGTTCTTAAGCCATCACGTCCCCCTTTTGCCCTATGAGCGGTTCAATACTGACCCTTGTATACAATCCACGGGCACAAATAAATGTCTTCCCCACCAAGTTACGCCAATGGCGTGAAATCCCCCTATTTGGTGAACAACACTTGTAAGTCCTCTCGAGTTACAAGGAGAAAACACTCTTGTAAGATCCTTACGATTTATAAGAGAGAACACCACTTAGGATTCCTCATGACTTCTAAGGAGAACACACACCTACGAGTTACTCACAACTCGTAGGGAGAAACACCTTCATGAGACCCCTACGGCTTATGAAGTCAAAAGCCTTAGTCGACAGGATCTTAACCCTGTTTGCTAAGCCACCTTTGTTCAAATGGACAGAGGCAATGATGATTCTCTCCTGGCAATGTTCCAGTAGTAGCGATGCTGATGCCTAAATTGGTATCAAATTCCAAGTCCTTTCATGGCAAATGATGATTCGCTCCTGGCAATATTCCAGTCGTAGCGGTGTTGATGCTAAGATTGGTATCAGATCCTAAGTTCCATACTCGCGGCGAAAAGTCAACGAGCCATAAATGCATATGAAATAGCCGAAATGATAGGGCAACTTGCAACAAAATCAGCAAGTAAATGATATGCATACAAAAATAGCCGAAATGATTGGGCAACTCGCAATAAAAAACAGCGAGCAAAAAGAAAAATAGCTGAAATGATTGGGCAGCGCGAAAAAACAGCCGAAATGATTGGGCAATCGCGACTTTCGCGATATAAAAAGCTGAAATGATAGAGCATTGCGGAAAGAAATAAAAAATGAAAGAATGAAACTTTTGCCCTACAGGCGAGTCCATACCGACCCCTGTATACAATCCATGGGCATAAACGAGAAGGGAACCACATGTCCCAACAAACTCTGTCAAAGGAAAAGTCAGATCTCCACAGCAACATCTGCATCCTAGAAAACCAACAACGGTGTTTCTCCTCATGCCAGTAGAGCACGGACGCGACACCACCAATCGGATCCACGACAAAGTCCCCAGTTCTAAGACTCTAAGGTTCACAGAAAACCTAGAGTCAGCCCCGACACCGCAGAAAGCGGAGCAAGTCAGCCAATGACCCCATCGCTGAAACACGTCAGCAAATGATCTCCGTCTTGGAAATACGTCAGCAAATGACCTCCGTCTCGGAAATACGTCATCCAATGACCTCCCCGGGGAAATCGGTGTCCTTGGAAAAATAACTCGATTTAGGGAAATCAGCGTCCTTGACGAGAACCTCTCAATTCGTTTCGACTCGCAGGGAAATCAGTGTCTTTGCAGGAATCTCTCGATTCGTCTCAACCCCAGAGAAATCAGTGTCCTTGGCAAAATATCTCGATTCAGGAAAATCAGCGTCCTTGATGAGAACCTCTCGATTCGTTTCGATCCGCAGGGAAATCAGTGTCTTTGCAGGAATCTCTCGATTCGTCTCAACCCCAGGGAAATCAGTGCCCTTAGCAAAATATCTCGATTCAGGGAAATCAGCGTCCTTGACGAAAACCTCTCGATTCGTTTCGACCCGCAGAGAAATCAGTGTCTTTGCAGAAATCCCTCGATTCGTCTCAACCCAAGGGAAATCAGTGTCCTTGGCAAAATATCTCGATTCAGGGAAATCAGCGTCCTTGACGAGAACCTCTCGATTCGTTTCGACCAGCAGGGAAATCAGTGTCTTTGCAGGAATCTCTCGATTCGTCTCAACCCCAGGGAAATCAGTGTCCTTGGCAAAATATCTCGATTTAGAGAAATCAGCGTCCTTGACGAGAACCTCTCGATTCGTTTCGACCGGCAGGGGAATCAGTGTCTTTGCAGGAAGCTCTCGATTCATCTTGACCTCCAGGAAAATCAGTGTCCTCGGTAAAAACCTCTCGATTCAGGGAAATCAGTGTCCTTGGCGAGAATCTCTCGATTCGTTTCGACCCGCAAGGAAATCAGTGTCCTTGGCGAGAATCTCTCGATTCGTCTCGACCGGTAAGGAAATTAGTGTCCCCGCGCATGAAAAGAAAATTCTCTTGTGAGATCCTTACGATTCTCAAGAGAAAACACACTTAGGAGTCCTCACGACCCCTAAGGAGAAAATACACCTACGGGATCCTCTCGACTTGTAGGGAGAAAAGTCTTTATGAGACCCTTATGGCTCATAAAGTTGAAAAGTCTTAGGTTGCAGATCCTAACCCTGTCTCCTAAGCCATCACTGCCCTGCAAGGAGGTCAAGATGGACTATCCACGGGCCATACTCTCCCAAGTCGAATATCGACAAGGAGGGAGACAACCACTTACGAGTCCTCTCGACTTGTAAGGGAGAAAATGCTCTTGTGAGATCCTTACGACTCTCAAAAGAAGACGCATTTAGGAATCCTCACGATTCTTAAGGAGAAAACACACCCACGAGATCCTCTCGGCTCGCAGGGAGAAAAGTCTTTATGAGACCCTCATGGCTCATAAAGTTGAAAAGTCTTAGGCAGCAGACCCGAACTGGTTTCCTAAGCCATCATTGCCCTGCAGGGAAGTCAAGATGGACCATCTACAGGCCACACTCGCCAAAGTTACACGCCACTGAAATGGAGGTGCTACTCAAGAGTACGTAAACTACTTTGCGCCAAGTCAAAACAAAAAGGCATGACCCATGGACATCAACCACATGCTATGCAAGGCAGTAAAGAGAACATTTAATTCGCATCCAATTAAGCGTTCGAAGCGTACCCACTCATGTATGTGCGAAAAGGATTAATGCATAAAATAAATGCATAGAAAGAAAAAATTTGTTTTTCATACCTCAGAAAATTCTTACATTGATGAAAACAGTAAACAAAAACATCATTACAATGTTTACAATGGTAAAACATTAAATCTGGGACACGGATTAAGAAACTCAGAAGTAAGGCTGTCTAAAATGCTTCTGGCCTCTTGGACCATTCTCGTGTGCATCCTCTCACGAATGCAAGTGTCAGGATCCTCGCTAATGTCTTCCATCCTCTGATAGGCAGCGATTATTGTCGTCTGTTGGAAAATTTGATGCAAGATTATCTCGCCGTCTCTTCGAGATCAGGCCCATCAGATATACTGAGTGCACCTTGTCTTCAGTATCATCCAGTGCCTTAAGCAGCATGGCTTCATAAAATCCAGGAAGTGCGTTCCAAATTGCCCTCACGACGATCTTCAAAAGAGCAGAGCGATATGGAATTAGTCGACCGTTGTATTCATTAAAGCAACTCATAATCTCAACGCATTGAGCATTTGTAAACTCCTGGTTTTGACAACGGCCTTGTGCACGAATCTCTCCATAAGAAATAATTTTGTTAAGATCATACAGATGAGTGGCCATAGCGTCTGAAAAGAAAAATCAGTAAGAGTTTAGTGGTCAGACTGATCAAGAAAATACTTATTAAAACAAACAAGGGAATTTAAACAACTCTTGATATCCTCACGGAGAAAACAAGTTCTGATTAAGACACCCAACAAATTCAAGTTTGTGCAAATAAAGGAGAAATCCTAAAAAAGATACTCATTTAATGAGGGCTCATTGGGCCAAGGAGTTAAACTCCCTCGAGAGCAGCGCTCTGCAACAGAAATCAAATCTGTCATTATGAGGGGAATAAAAATTCCCTAAGAATTCTAAAGGGCCATGCTCTGCAAAAGGAGAAATCCTAAAAAAGATCCTCATTTAATGAGAGGCTCATTGGGCCAAGGAGTAAAACTCCTTCGAGAGCAACGCTCTGCAGACAGGAGTGACATCTGTCAACTCTAATTATGAGGGGAATAAAATTCCCCAAGAATTCTAAAAAGGCATGCTCTGCGAAGAAGATGGAACAAGCCATCAGAACCCTTAAAAAGCAAAGCTTTTGCAGAGGTAAAACCCCAAGATCTTTAAAGATCTGAAACACAAATCTTAGAAACTCTAATAGTTCTTCATTAATGGGTTATGAAAACCTTAAAAATATCTCTTTAGATCTATAATCTAAGAAAGAGCAAAGCTCTGTTAAGAAACCCTAAAAAAAGATTTCTTTAGATCTATGAACTAGTAAGAGCAAAGCTCTGTTCAATGAGGTTAAACATGATTCTTACCTATTTGAACAAAGAAAGTTCTTGGAGCAGAGAGCTATGCTCTGAAGAGGGAATTCAATTCTCAGAAACAACAAGAAAGGGAGAAGATGAACAAGTAGTCATCTCAAGGGCCAAAGGCCCTATTTATAGGCACTAGAAGTCGATCCAACTTCCAAGATAATCCAACGATGGAAAGGCTGCCACCGCTGCACTCACGTGTTAGCCACGTGAGCGCAACGGTGGGGGGCATCTGTTTCCCCCAATAAGAGAGCAAAGTTCTATTCAAAATTTGAAATTTGAACTGAGGCAGCGCCTCACGTGTAAAACACGGGAGCGCTAGCGCCCAGAGCGCCAGCGCTAAGAGTCAAAGACTCTGAGGCAGCGCCTCACGTGCAAAGCACGAGAGCGCTCGCGCCAAGTGCACCAGCGCTGAGAGTCAAAGACTATGAGGCAGCGCCTCACGTGCAAAGCACAAGAGCGCCAGCGCTAGAACTAAATGTTCTTCACCATTGGATCAATGATTCAACGAAGATAATGAATCATCAAATTACAGAATTAAATTATGTTGAGGAAATACTCCTCAAATCTTTCCAAACAAGAAAGATTGTACTCTGTAAATCAGAGCACCGTTGGATCAAAGATCCAATGGTGATTAAAAATCACTGAGATACAGAATAAGTTCTGTATGGGAAAATATTTTCCCAATCTTGCTAAAAACAAGAAAGATGTTTTTAGTAAAACAGAAGCCCTTAGATCAAAAATCCAATGGTGGGAAACATCCCCAAATCAATTAGAAATCTCTCAATGAGAGATTTCCTTAACTGATTCAACAAATCAGCCTCTCCTATATAAAGGACTCAAGACTTCAAGTCTTGTACATAGAAACATCCCTATAAGTTTCAAGTTCTCAGAAAATAAAAAAAGAAGAGCAAGCTCGAAGAAGAAGAACCTTCTTCAAGGTAAAATAAAAAGAGATCATAACATCTCCTCAAAATTTGAGAGTTTAACTCTCACATCATAAGAACTTAGTTTTTTTTCTAGATCATAGATCTACAAGACAAAGTCTTTCATAAAAACAGAAGAGATCATAGCATCTCCTCGTAAAAGAAGAACTTAGTTCTTAGATCCACGAGAAAAAGTCTCTTATAAACGAGAACTTGAGTCTCAGAGAACAGAATTGATCAGAACTACCAAAGAAGCGCTTTAGCGCTCCAAATCTGGCGCTCCTCACGTGGGCGCTATTTTATAAGAACCGCCTTAGCGCTCCCAGTCTGGCGCACAGCGCCAAACGCTCCACGTGCTCCTCACGTGGGCGCTATTTTATAAGAACCGCCTTAGCGCTCCCAGTCTGGCGCACAGCGCCAAACGCTCCACGTGCTCCTCACGTGGGCGCTATTTTATAAGAAGCGCCTTGTAGGGTGTTTTTCGTCACCCCATTGAGATGGGAATACGCGCGCTGGTCAGGCGAAGAACAGATTCCCCCTGTCTAGGGTAGGCTGGGGTTTATTGATTGTGGGGATCCGAATTTCCGGCAGCCGCGGACTAAGCTGCCGTTAATTACCCATCGTCTTTGGAGCGAGAGAACCTCCGATTAACGGGTTAAACTGGTCATGCGAACTCAAGGTGCAGTGTTGTGTTTTGAAGGGGTTTTGGATATTTCGGGGGCCCCGCAGAGTTTTGTTTGAGAGGGATAGTGTTGTAGAGTGTGTGTGTGTGTATACATGTATATATATGTATATATATATATATATAAGAGGGAAAGTGCATCCAAAGGATGCGTGGGAAAAAGCGCCAGCGCTTCGGGTGCTGGCACTTTGAGCGCAGGAGTGCTAGCGCCCCACGTGTCAGCACGTGGGCGCTCGGGGGCTAGCGCCCCACGTGTTAGCACGTGGGCGCTAGCGCTCTGAGCGTAAGGGCGCTAGCGCTTTGAGCGCTAGCGCCCCATGTGTCAGCACATGGGCGCTCGGGCGCTAGCGTTTTTGGCGCTAGCGCTCGGGCGCTAGCGTTTTGAGCGCTAGCGCCCCACGTGTCGGCACGTGGGCGTCCGGGCGGTAAAAGAGACTTGGTCTCTGCAATGGGAGTTGTACTCCAAGAAAGGAGCACTTATTATTTTGTGTGTGTGTGTGTGTATAAGGAGTTAAACTCCTAGGATGTTTTGAAGCCGATGAAGGGCTTCTCTCCTTGAGCCCTAGTTCTTCCCCAAAGTGGGGTTTCTGGAGATGGGTCTCCCTCTTCCTCCTCTGTTGGCAGGATCTTGAAGATCAAGTGATATGAGATTTTAAAAATCTCTCCTTTCTGAGATCTGATGGAAGATCTGAGTTCCCCTTTGTGGGTTTTGTAGTAAAAAACTATTTAGTTTTATAAAAGGAAAAGTAAAACTCTTGATTTAATTCAAAAGAAAGGAGAAGGTTTTAGAACCTTGAGGAAGGAGAAAGATCTCAGATCTGGATTCTTTTTGGAGAGAGAAAAAGTTGTTGAGATATTTTCATTATCTTTGCCTTTATAGGCTATACACTTTACACATATCCCCTTGGGCTTCACAAAATGGCATTTTGCCTATCGCATGGCTCATGTGCCATTTCTTTTTGCACATAAGCCATGAGCTTTTACAAAAATTTGGCTTTATGCCCATTCATGTATAAAAAATTACATAAACATTATTTATTACATGATTTTGTTGTTGGCATGGGGAGGCTTAGCCGCGGGCTCGGCTTGGGCATGGGCCCGCTTGACCTGGACTTGGGTCCACCTGACTTGGGGTTGACCTTGACTTTGACTCGGTCAACCGGGATGCAAATTTTTACCCCAACAAAGTGCCCCCATCAATGAATGCACACCGCACATTTGAGTTGTGTGCATGAAATTGATGGATCTTGAAGCTGGACTTCGAGGTGGAACATCATTCCGGGGGCGGAGCATCCCTCGGGGAGCATGATTCCCGGGGATCGGAGTATCATTCTGATTTGCGGAGCATAATTCCATGGTTGGAGTATCATTCTGATAAGCGGAGCATGATTCCCAAGGGTCGGAGCATAATTCCGAGGATCAGAGCATCATTCCAGAGAGCGGAGCGTGACTCCAGGGGTCGGAGCATCATTCCGAAGAGCCGGAGCATAATTCCAAGGATCGGAGCATCATTCCGAAGAGCCGGAGCATGATTCCAAGGATCGGAGCATAATTCCGGAGAGCGGCAGACATTCTGACCGAAGCATAATTTCGATGCAAAGGTTGATTCCCAGGCGAAGCATAATTCCGACAGGGAAGGTAGGTACTCCGAGGCGAAGTATGATTTCTACACGGAGTACATTCTGAGACGAAGCATGATTCCGACGCAGAGCTTGCTGGTTGACTTGATTCCGAGGCGAAGCATAATTTCGACAGGGAAGGCAGATACGCCGAGGCGAAGCTTGATTTTGACGCGGGGTACACTCTGAGACGAAGCATGATTCTGACGTAGAGTTTGTTGGTCGCTTTGATTCCAAATCGGAGCGTAATTCCGACAAGGAGGTCGCTGGTTGATTTCGAGCCGAAGCATAATTCCGACAGGGAAGGCAGATACACCGAGGCGAAACTTGATTTCGACGCGGGGTACACTCTGAGACGAAGCATGATTCCGGCGCAGAGCTTGTTGGTCGACTTGATTCCGAATCGGAGCATAATTCCGACGAGGAGATCGCTGGTTGATTCCGAGCTGAAGCATAATTCTGACAGGGAAAGCAGATACACTGAGGCGAAGTTTGATTTCGATGTGGGGTACACTCTGAGACGAAGCATGATTTCGACGCAGAGCTTGCTGGTTGACTTGATTCCGAGGCGGAGCTTAATTCCGACGGGGAGGTCGTTGGTTAATTCCGAGCCGAAGCATAATTCCGACAGGGAAGGTAGATACACCGAGGCGAAGCTTGATTTCGACGCAGGGTACACTCTGAGACGAAGCATGATTCCGGCGCAGAGCTTATTGGTCGACTTGATTCCAAGGCGGAGCTTAATTCCGACAAGGAGGTCGCTGGTTGATTCCAAGCCGAATCATAATTTCGACACGGGGTAAATTCTGGGACGAAGCATGATTCCGCCGCAGAGGTTGTTGGTTTGATTTGATTTGGATTGGCATCAGTATCGCTACACTGGAATATGGTACCAGGAGCGAATCATCATCTATCATGAGAGGATTTGGGGATTGGTATTTTTGTGTCGGCATCTGCATTGCTGCACTGGAATAATGCCAGGAGCAACCCATCATTTGCCCCGGGAGGATTTGGGAATTGGTGGCTTAGGAGGCAGGTTTAGATCCCTATTACCTAAGGCTTTTCAATTTTATGGGCCGTAAGGGTCCCATAAAAGTATTTTCTCCCTACGAATCGAAAGGATCTCGTAGGTGTGTTTTCTCCTTAGGAGTCGTGGGGACTCCTAAGTGTGTTGCTCCTTTGTGAGTCGTAAGGATCTCACGCGGGAATTTTCTCGTCACAAAGTCGAGAGGAATATGCCAGTGTATTTCATCTCTTTTTCACGAGTTTGCACCCTTTCGGGTTTTCACAAATTCGCCGGCAGTCCTGCTGTTTTTACTCATGGAGCCCTTTCAGGTTTTCATCCGTGCCCATTTTTCTTGTGGACATACCAATTTTTTTTTTGGAATCTTCATTGCCGGTGGGACTTTGAATGTGGTCCCGCCGGTAGGACTTGAGAGAGATTGAGATCGTTTTACGCCCGTGGATTGTATACGGTTTTATAGGATGTATGATCCAGACCGTAGGGCCGGAAGAATTTCGGGACTTTGTTGGCGTCTGAATCGCTATACTGGAATATGGTACCAGGAGCGACTCATCATTCGCCGTTGGGAAAACTTAGGATTTGGGTTTTTGGTCGGCATCTGCATTGCTACACTAGAATAATCCCTGGAGCAACTCATCATTTACCTTTTTCTGTTGGGAAGCGATGGCTTAAGAGATAGGTTTAGATCCCTATCACCTAAGGCTTTTCAATTTGATTGGCCGTGAGGGTCCCATAAAAGCATTTTCTCTCCTACTAGTCGTAAGGATCCCGTAGGTGCATTTTCTCCTTAGGTGTCGTGAGGACCCCCAAGTGTGTTTTTCCTTTGTGGGTCGTAAGGATCCCACGAAGGTTTGTTCTCCTCATGTATCGTGAGGACACATGAGTGGGTCTTCCCAATGGAGCATAATTCCAAGGGCGGCGACCAGCCGCGTAACTGGTGATTACGGTGGGGCATGGGTATGATGAGAATTATTTGAGCCCGTGGATTATATATGGTAGTCAACTTGGTGACCAAACGTAGGGCTGGGGCAATTTTGGAAAATTAAATTTTGGTTGGCGTCTGCATCGCTGCACTGGAATATGGTACCAGGAGCGACTCATCATTCGCCGTTTTTTTTACCGCGATTGCTCTATCATTTCAGCTTTTCTTATCGCAAAGATCGCGATTGCCCCATCATTTCGGCTTTTATTCGCGATTTCCCCATCATTTTGGCTTTATGTTCATCTTTATTTTACTCGCTGATTTTTATTGCGAGTTGCCCCATCATTTCGGCTTTTCTTTATTTTTCTTTTATTTACACATTTTTTGTTTATTTACATGTATATTTTGTTTTACATTCCCAGTTTAACGACTTAGAGGTCGATTGTTCCCAGTTTAATGACGTGGTGGTCGATTGTTTTCAGAGAAAGGCAGATTTCTGAGAGAATCAGTTTCACGAAGAACTTCGGTCTCCGTTTGTATGAAATTGACGGTCGCACCTGGACTGTTTGTTAACACGCCTTTAGACAGTTCTATCTCTCCTGCCTTGTATTGCTTTTCGACCCAATCTTTGAAGATGAAGCAGTCCTCAATGGCATGACCTATCACTCTGTGATAGGGGCAGTATTTGGGGTCGTCGGTCATATTCGCTTCCTGCGGTCTTTTTGACTCTGGCAGTTGTAGACCGTTCCTCAGGGCGTCTTTGAATATTTTACGGATTTTATCTCTTCTGAAGGAATAGACCTTATCCAGCTTCTCTTTCAGTGGAGATTCTCCTCCCTCTCCGAACACTGGCATCCGAGGCTGGTTGGCACTAGGCCCGCTCATCCCTTGCTTATTTCGGTTAGCCGAAGTTTTAAAAGATTCAGAATCGTCGGAATTCCCGCCTTTGCGATTATCATCCTTTCAGTTTCTCCAGGACCTATTGTTATTTTGGGAATCCGAGGAGGACTCCTGGTTTGAGCGCTCCAGCATCTGAACTTTCCTGGTCAGCTCTTGGAATGTTTTGAAACCCGCGGTGCATAGAAACGGAGCCATCCAATTGTTGAGATTTCTGACGAGGAGACTGACAGATTGGTCCTGCTCTATCGGCGGTTTGCATTTGACGGAGAGATTGCGCCACCGGGTTATAAAATCCGTGCTGCTTTCGTTGTTCTTTAACTTGGTCCTTACGAGGTCGGCGATGGTGATCTTATCGCTGACGCTCATGAACCTCTGCCGAAACAAAGACTCCATTTGGACGAAAGTTATGACGGAGCCATCTGGTATGCTCGCGTACCAGTCGAAAGCAACATCGGCCAAGCTATTAACGAACTGGCGGAGGAGAAGTGCATCATTGCCCCCAGTATTCCTGCATGAGGCTTTAAAGTGGGTGATGTGCTGATTCGCATTTCCCGTCCCATCAAATCTTCCGAATTTGGGGATGACTTAGCCGCTAGGAAATTCTACCAGATCATACTGAGCAGGATATGGTCTCCCACTACTGCTGATATCTTTTTGCGCTTCAGCTTCGGCCACCAATGTTTTGACTTTGTTGGCAACCAAATCCATGATTTGATCTTGAGTTAGCGGGCTACTGTCATCGCTAGCCAAGAAATTTCCCGAGATAGAATGCGACTGATTTTCATGCGGTTCGCCTACTTTTGGATTTGAGGGAATAGGCGTCGGCTGTCTTGGGACACCGTTTCCCGGTTCACTAGCAGAGCCCTGCGCTTGATTGGGCGGCTGAGAGGCAAGTTGGGCCGTAAGCCGTAAGACGACATTTGTCAAGTCGTCGATCTTTGAGTAGAGCTTGGCCATCTCCTTGTCTTTGCTTCTGAGCTGTTTTCGGAGCTCTTAGAGAAGTTGCTGCTCTGCGATCTTAGGATGGAAAGTTGGCTCATCTTCGCTTTCCGAGCCTGACTCCTCATGAATCGAGGGATCTCTCTGCCTATCAGCCTCACTGGGAGGATTTTCATCACCCTCTGGAGGATACTGGTCTTGGGAAGTGACGGCTATATTCACACTAGATTGGATTTGAGATGTGGTGGCCCTATCCTTGCTTTTGCTGCAAAGGTTGTCGCTGGGATGCGTGCCCACCATGTAGACGGCGTGGATAACACATTCAGCCATCCTTTCATCACTGACAGCTGGTTTCGCGGTGCGACCCGGGCTTTGGAAATTCATGAATTTTAATATGGCCAGACCCCTAGCCCTTTTGTTGGCTCTGGATCTAAGCCTTTTCTGCCTTAGCTTCTCGATTTTGAGGGCTTGGCAGGCTTCTGCTCTCCGGGAAGCCGCCATAGGCTGAGTGATGGGGAGCTTAGAGAAGAAACCCAATTGAGCAGTTGTCAGGGGCATCGCCGGAGCTTGCTCGAGAGGCCTTGTTGCTTCGTTGGTGTTGATGGCCTTGCCTCCAGCTGGGGCCAAGGAGAGTCGTTCAAACACCGACTTGCGTTTGAGTTGGGGCGCCTTCGAGACCACCACATTTGGCCTCTTGCCTTTCGAGACCGGTTTATGTGTCACCGGGGCTTGAGGAGCTGGGATGGCGTTAACAGACACGAACAGAATAGAGCCAAATGGTAGCGGCAACTCTTCCCATTGTCGCCCGAGACTGGCCGGGAGGACAGTCCTGGCGTTCATCTTCATCGTGCAGGAGATGGGAGTTGTGTCGAGAGCTGGGATGATCCTTGGAGACATGGTTGAGGCTTGATCGCTTGAAGTCCTGCATGAAAAAGCATTATTTTAGTATAAATATCGATATGTATATTGATTAAGTTCCCATGAATGCTTAACCCGAAATATGGGAGGAGAGATAGGTCCCACCAGGCGTGCCAGAATCTGTAGGGTGTTTTTCGTCACCCCATTGAGATGGGAATACGCGCGCGCTGGTCAGGCGCAGTACAGATTCCTCCTGCCTAGGGTAGGCTGGGGTTTATTGATTGTAGGGATCCGAATCTCCGACAGCCGCGGACTAAGCTGTCGTTAATTACCCCTCGTCTTTGGAGCGAGAGAACCTCCGATTAACTGGTTAAACTGGTCATGCGAACTCAATGTGCAGTGTTGTGTTTTGAAGGGGTTTTGGATATATCGGGGGCCCCGCAGAGTTTTTTAGAGGGGTCCCGCTATCCGGATAGCGGGCTGGGGGTCAAGAGGGCTAGCAGCCCCCTTGCGGGATGCGGGGCAGCGCCCCAGCCCAAATTTTTTTTGAGAGGGATAGTGTTGTAGAGTATGTGTGTGTGTGTGTGTGTATGTATACATACATGTATATGTATACATACATGTATATGTATACATACATGTATATGTATATATATATATATATATATATATATATATATATATAAGGGAAAGTGCATCCAAAGGATGCGTAGGAAAAAGCGCTAGCGCTTCGGGTGCTGACGCTTTGAGCGCAGGAGCGCTAGCGCCCCACGTGTCAGCACGTGGATGCTCGGGCGCTAGCCCTTTGGGCGCAAGCGCTCTGAACGTAAGAGCGCTAGTGCCACACGTGTCAGCACGTGGGTGCTCGGGCACTAGCGCTTTGGGCGCTAGCGCTCTGAGCACAAGAGCGCTAGCGCCCCACATGTCAGCACGTGGGCGCTAGCGCTCTGAGCGCTAGCGCCCCACGTGTCACCACGTGGGCGCTTATTCATATCATAATATTGCATTATTATATTCCCCATTCTTATTCATTTTACAAATAAAACAGGTACTTTTGACCCATGTCTGCTACATAGTACAGGTTACAGGTTCTTGGAGCGAAAACAGTGAAAAAGACAAAAGACGATACAAAAAAGGGACTTTTGACCAACAAATAGAAGGATCTTAGTCAAGCCTAGATGAAGAACAGTTCACAATGTATAAGGCAATGCAAGGTCCAAGATGTCAAAGCAAACGGTTAAAGACCATTACTAGTTTTCACTGAAAGATCTGGAGAATACCTAGAATCCAAATGGAGAAAAGAACCAAAGAATCGAAGCCCAAAAAGAACCAGAGCATGACACAAAAATTTAAGAGTCCAATACTACCATTGGGCCGCGGAACCGCGGCCCAACCCCTACCTAGGCCGCGGTTCCGCGGCCTTCTTGTGCCCGTACTCGGAGAATTTTTTACCAAAACTTGAGGCGGCGCTGACTGGTCAACCTAAGGGCAAATTTGTAAATGCAGACGTGCGAATCAATTGTAACCTAGGGTTTCTATTTCCTATAAATAGAACCCAAATCATTGTATTTTCTCATGCCTCTATTCATCAATAAAATTTCAGTTTTCTTTGAAGTTGGAGAGCATCAATCGTAAGTAGGTTTATTTTTATGCCCTAGTTCTAGTTTAAATTTCTGCCCTAGGTAATTTCTTTTCTTGCTCTAGTTTAATATAGTTTAGAATTTTTATTAATTTGTAGTAGATCTTTCTTCTATTAAATCAAAATAAAATAAAAATTATGTCTTTCGTAGATCCCTCAATGAGCGAGTAGTTTCCTCGCTTGTTAGGGTTAGGAATAGGAAAGGGTTTGAGAGATGAAGATCTCTCATCTCTTTTCTTTGCAAATCTCTTATGAACATTAGGACTCCATGCATACTTTCATCTTCCGCTCCCTACGGCACTCTACCCACGCGGTAGCGGTGATACCGTAGTATAAAGGCCCGGATCTATAAGTTTTCCATGGAGGTTAGGGTAAAGATTAAGAAAGGAAGGATAATGATCTAGAGAAAGAAACATCTTCCCAATCATCCTAATCCCCTTTATTAATATTTACCATAACCCCTAATTTGATTTTTAATTGAAAGCATTGGAAAGAGGTGTAGACATTTATTTACCAAACTTTACCTAAACCTAATCCTAGCAAGTTTCCTAATCCTAGTATAACACAACTTCGTTTTTAGATTTAATTAAAAGACCCAACACCGTTTGGAATTAGCTCGTAAGAACATTTAGGAGATTTACAATATCCCTGTGGACCGACCCGTACCCACCGGCTAGCTGCAAAGCGAAGCCGTTCTTGATTGCGGTAATATATTTTTGATTGTAAAAACCCTCTAAATCAAATGGCGCCATTGACGGGGATGGCGTAAAATTTCCTTTTTGTAATTTTTGCATTGCATCTTTATATGAAAATCATAAAAATTTGAAAAAATAAAAAATATAAAAATTCTATCATCTTTTATTGTTTGAAGGGTTTCTCGTGTGAATCTTTGCAGGATTGACGGATCTGGAAAAATCCAGAGTGCGAAACAGAAAAAGGTACATCAGAACAGAAGAGGATTCGAACAGAAGAGCTACGGAATTTTTTTCAGAAGCTTAACCCTCAATTGCACCGCCCTTCCGCGGCCATAGTATGCCTCACACCGTGGAACCGTGGCTCTCTGGCTTCTTCATCGCGTAAAAATTGCACTGTTTGTTCTCTCTCTCTCTCCTCTGCAAATCCCCATATATCGTTTTGCCAAATTTTCTGCAGGATTCTTTGCGCTAAAAAATCTTCCCCCTTCCAATAATTGATTTTCTGCAGGATTTTTTGCGCCTCGCTAAAATGAAAATTGATTGCAAGTGATTTACTGCTTTGCATATTTTAATCGGACTTTAAGAGGCTTTTGACCAATTCAGATTGGGTGGGGATTTCATCACCCTTCCCAGGACCCCAGAAATCACTTAAAGCATTTGCATTGACCATTCTTAATTAAAAAATACTAGACTCAGCCCTAAGAACTTCGAGTTCAATAGGACAGAGGACTAGTTATAAGCATCGGCCGTTTATCCTAACCTGACTTTGCGGTGTCTAGACAAGTGTGTCAAGGCAAGTGGTTACTTAATTAGGACCGCTACTTGTAGCGGGGAGCCTCCCACTTACCTGGCACTTACCTGGCCACAATTGACGGTGAAGAGGCGGTTTGAGGTTCTATTTCTAGCCCTTTGGAACAGTTAGGAGCTGTCTAGCTGACCTAGGTGACCCTAGATCTAGGCCTGATTGTGCATTAGTGGTTAATTGCAATTGTGTCAAAAGTCTTTTCTTAAAAATCTTTTTGCATAAGCTCGCATAAAAAAAAAGAAAAAAAATCTTTTCAAAAGCTTGTAACTTGTCGCTAAAGAAATCTTGCACCTCATATTCTGTCTTTCATCTTTTGACAACACTACCCCTTTTAGTGTATGTCCGGTTGGACTAGGGACACTAGCGCCCGATTAGTCCGTGTTTCGTTTGTACCGACCGACGAACCTTTCGGCTCCGAAGTCGAAATCCTTTCCACTTCTTCACTTTCACCTTCACATTCTTCTTCCGAAGGTATGTCGGGATACTATCCTAACAACATCTTACCGACGTGAATGATTCCACCTCCGTTAGGTGCGAATAACCCGAATCACCCGCCTGTTGAAGCGCCCACACGAGTCGCGCTCCAGGATCTCTTCTACCCCATCCGCACCGCCCTACCTACTTGTCTTTCATTCCCACCGGCAAATGGGGACAATTTTGAGATCAAACCCCACTTCATCAATATGCTGCCTAAGTTTCATGGTTTGGAATCCGAAGATGCATATATCTTTATCAACAAATTCCAAAACGTTTGCGCTATGATGAAAACAACCCAATTATCCGACGATGCTATAAGGCTAAGGGTCATTCCTTTCACCTTATGTGACTTAGCCGAGAAGTGGCTATACAGCACCGCGTCGCATTCCATTAAGAATTGGGAAGAGTTTGTGAAAGCCTTTCTTAAAAAGTTCTATCCTCATCACAAAACTGCTAGAATCCGTAATGAGATTATACAATTTTCACAGCTTCCTTCCGAACCATTTTGGAAGTGTTTTGAAAGATTCAAAGACCTACTCGTTCAATGCCCTCACCATGGGATAGAAAATTTGCAACTTTGCCAAACATTATACGAGAGATTGAACCCGGCAACGAAGCAGTTGCTAGAAACCATTTGTCAAGGTCACTTTCTATCCAAATCTAGTGAGGAAGTGTGGCAGTTTCTTGAAGACCTTAGTGAACAAACAATTCAGTGGGAGAGCACCAAAACCACATCATCTTCTTCTAGTGGTCAGTCTAGGGCAGGCATACATCACTTAGACATGTCGATTGCTATGAAGGCCGAGATGGCCGCTCTTACAAAAAAGTTAGAAGCGATTGAGACCAAAATCTCGTCGCCTTCTCCTGCCCCTGTTGTGCCTCCACGAACTGTTTATGCTTGTTGTTCGGATCCATCACATCTCACCGAAGAGTGTCCTTATACTGCATCTACTCAAGGACATGATCAAGTCAATGCTGCATTTCAGCAACGACAAAAAAATGATCCATACTCTTCGACATACAATCCGGGTTGGAAGAGTCATCCAAATTTCGCTTGGAACCAAAATCAACAATTCTAAGGAAACAACAATTTTCAAAGGCCTCCTCCTCCACAACAACAAGCACCTCCACAAACTCAATTTCAACAACCTTTCCAACAGCAACCTTACCCTAATCAAGTGAACAATTTTGTGCCTAACACTTCTTACCCTCCAAACAATTTTGTTCCACCTCAGAATGACAAGGTTAGCTCTCTCGAAAGAAGTCTAGATGCATTCTTAAAGCAATCTACACAATCCGCAGCGAGATTAGAAACTTCTATTCAATCTTTGGTGCAAAACAGTGCCTCACACGATCAAAATATCAAATCTATTGAGGCACAAATTGCACAACTCAATGCTGCGTTGAAAGAGCGAGAAAAAGGAAAGCTTCCGTCTCAACCACTGCCAAATCCCGGTCATGCACATGTTGCATATGAACAGCAGAATCATAACGTAAATGCTGTGACCACGTTGAGATCCGGAAAAGTGTTGCAAAACAATATGTGTATTAACCATGACACCCCTGCCGGTGGTCCTTCTTCATCTTCTCCACCTTCTTCTTCTTCTTCGTTAGAGCCTATTCTCCATCCGTCACACGGCTCTACTTCTTCTAGCTCGAACGGACCCACTTCTCACAACACGAACACATCTACACGGGGATCCGTTCCAACTCAACAATCTAATCAGCAAAAATTGGACTCAACAACTTTTCAACATGTTCCTTTTCCAAACCGGTTGAGATCCAATAAACCAACTCCATAAATGGAGAAGATTGTAGAGTTGTTCAAACATGTTAGCATAAATATCCCTCTTTTGGATGCAATCCAACAAGTTCCTTCATATGCAAAAATCTTAAAGGACTTATGCACCAAAAAGAGGAAGTCACAAGTACCAAAGAAAGTTTTCGTGGCTAGTGCTGTTAGCGATGCTCTTGTCCAATCTTTGCCCCAAAAGCACAAGGACCCCGGTTGTCCTACTATTTCGATAACAATTGGGGACAAGAACATCAATAGAGCACTATTAGATCTTGGTGCTAGTGTCAATTTGCTACCTTATTCTGTGTACGAGCAATTAGGCGTTGGAGAGCTTAAGCCCACTCATTGTACTCTCCAAATGGCCGACCGATTAATCACCCATCCTAGGGGAGAGTTGGAGGATGTGTTAATTAGAGTAGGGGATTTCATTTTCCCCGTTGACTTTATTGTTATGGATACACAACCTGTCGCTAACCCCCGGAGTCAAATTCCGGTGATACTTGGTCGACCATTCCTTGCGACTTCTAACGCGGTGATCAATTGTCGTAATGGTTCAATGAATCTATCTTTTGGCAATATGACAGTTGAACTCAATATTTTCAAGTTAGGAAGTCAGCCTTGCGAGCCTAATTCTAGCGTACTTGATGTTTGCTCGATCAATGAGATTGCGGAGGAGGACTGTGAGTTCGAAAATTTTATGTTTGATCACAGCAGTATTGACGCCACTAGTGCGTTCCTCCTAGAATCCGACACAGCTTTCATGACGGACAAAGATTATGAGTGTTTCACCTTTGTAGACGATTTTGAAGACTCTCCACCCGAGTTTGAGTCTTTTGCTTTTTCGGATGAGTCAGTTGAACCATCCGGCTCGGTTGCGTACACTCGATTTGAACCTTTGATGGAATCCTTCGAGTTTGAAACAGTTACTCCATTATTACCATCTATTGTTTCACCTCCTACACTCGAACTAAAGCTTTTGCCGTCGCACCTAAAATATGCTTATCTAGGTGAGAATGAGACCTTACCCGTTATCATATCGGCCTTTCTAGCTCTTGAGCAAGAGAAGGCTCTTTTAATGGTCTTACAAAATAATTGGCAAGCTTTCGGCTGTTCTATGGCAGACATCAAGGGGATTAGTCCCCTCATAGTTGAACATCATATACACTTGATGGATGATGCTAAGCCGGTAAGGAATCCACAAAGACGCCTCAACCCCATTATGAAAAAGGCTGTCAAGAAGGAGATTGTTAAATGTCTTGATAGTGGTATCATTTACCCTATCTTGGATAGCCAATGGGTTAGCCCCATTCATGTTGTGCCAAAGAAATCGGGCATCACGGTCATTACCAATGAGGCAAATGAGTTAATTCCTACTCGCACCCAAACTGGGTGGCGAGTTTGCATCAACTATAGAAAACTCAATGCCGCGACAAGGAAGGACCACTTTCCTTTACCTTTCATTGACCAAATGCTGGAACGATTGGCTGGGCACGAGTTCTACTGCTTTTTAGATGGCTATTCCGGTTATAATCAAGTCCTCATAGCTAAAGAGGATCAAGACAAGACCACATTTACTTGTCCCTTTGGCACTTTTGCTTATCGTCGCATGCCCTTTGGGTTATGTAATGCACCCACGACATTTCAGCGGTGTATGATGGGGATCTTTTCAGATATGGTTGAAAAGTTTTTGTAGATCTTTATGGATGATTTCTCCATTTTTGGTGACTCCTTCAACGAGTGTTTACGACATCTTGACGCAGTTCTTACCCGCTGTAGGGATAAGAACCTAACTTTGAATTGGGAAAAGTGCCACTTTATGGTACGAGAAGGCACTGTCTTAGCACATGTCATCTCGCAAAACGGCATAGAGGTTGATAGAGCCAAATTGAAGTCATTTCTAATCTTCCTCCTCCTAAATGCGTCAAAGACATCCGAGCTTTTCTTGGCCATGCCGATTTTTATAGACGGTTCATCAAGGATTTTAGCAAGATTGCTAGACCCTTGACTCTTTTATTGGCCAAGGACACAACATTTGATTTTGACTCAACTTGCATGGAAGCGTTCGAGTCTTTGAAACACTCTCTCATTTCTGCGCCCATTCTTTCATCTCCAGACTGGACGCATCCTTTTGAAATTATGTGCGACGCATCAGATTTTGCCATTGGTGCTATTCTTGGACAGCACATTAATAAGATGCCGCACGTGATTTATTACGCTAGCCGAACATTAAATGAGGCCCAACTAAACTACACAACAACAGAAAAAGAGTTTTTAGCGGTTGTGTTTGCACTTGAAAAATTTCGGCCTTATTTAATCGGCTCTCCAGTTATTGTGTACACGGACCATTCAGCTCTTCGCCACCTTTTTGCAAGAAGGATGCTAAATCGAGGCTAATACGTTGGATCCTCTTACTACAAGAGTTTGATCTTGTCATAAGGGACAAAAGAGGATGTGAAAACGTAGTGGCGGATCACCTCTCACGACTTCCTTCTTCGCCTACACTTGAACTTCCAATAAAAGATGTTTTTCCCGACGAGCAACTTTTAACCGTTTCTTGCGAACCATGGTTCGCTGATATCGTAAACTACTTAGCCACCGGCTTGATACCTAAAGATTGGTCGAAACAAGATAAACTTCGATTCTTGTCCCAAGCAAAGCATTTTTTCTGGGATGGACCTTATCTTTTTAAATATTGTTCCGACCAAATCATTCGTCGGTGTGTACCGGAAAACGAGTTTAAGAGTGTGCTGTCTTTTTGCCACGATCAAGCATGTGGCGGGCACTTTGGCCCAAAGAAGACAGCCGAGAAAGTCTTGCAGTGTGGTTTCTATTGGCCATGACTCTTCAAGGATGCATATGAATACTGCAAGACATGCTCCCGGTGCTAACACTTGGGCCAGATTTCGCGGAGAAACGAAATGCCGCTCCAACCAATTTTGGTTGTGGATGTTTTTGATGTTTGGGGAATAGACTTCATGGGACCATTTCCCAATTCTTTTGGGAATGTTTATATTCTTTTGGCTGTTGACTACGTTTCAAAGTGGGTCGAGGCTGTGCCTAGCTGAACGAATGACAACAAGGTTGTCGTTCGATTTCTTAAAGAACATATCTTTTCTCGATTTGGGCACCCTCGAGCGATAATAAGTGATAATGGTTCTCACTTTTGAAATAGGACTTTTGAGTCCTTAATGCGCAAATATTCCATTACCCACAAGCTATCAACGCCATACCATCCCCAAACATGTGGGCAAGCCGAGATTTCAAATCGGCAAATCAAGCAAATCTTGGAGAAAACGGTTTCTAAAAACCGTAAAGATTGGTCACTCAAATTGATCGATGCACTATGGGGTTTCCGAACTGCATACAAGACCGATCTTGGCATGTCTCCATACCGGCATGTTTACGGGAAGGCTTGCCACCTCCCAGTAGAAATTGAGCACAAGGCATTTTGAGCTATCAAAGAGTTGAATTTAGCATTAGGAGATGCGGACAGCAATCGAAAGCTGCAGTTGAATGAACTAGAAGAGCTGCGGGATGAGGTATATGATAATGCCGTAATTGCTAAAAACCGAACTAAGGTGTTCCACGATAAACACCTTTTGCGAAAAACATTTAAACCTGGTCAACAGGTTTTACTCTATGATACTCGGTTACATTATCATCCCGGCAAGCTCCGTTCTAGGTGGAAAGGACCGTTTGTAGTTCGCACCGTTTATTCGCACGGTGCAGTCGATCTTGAAAATCCGGAGGACGGTACTTTATTCAAAGTAAATGGACATCGATTGAAACTGTTCCTCACAGCGGATCCATCGGAGGAGCTCCTGTTTTTGCAGGAGCCGATCTACACCGATTAAATCTCCTCCACTTTCACCCCCGAATTTCCAATCAATCTTTCCAAAACGTTTTTTCAAATAAGTTTGGGTGTGTGTATAATATGTAAATATAATAATAAGCAGGAAACTGCCGACATTATCAACCCACTTGGTGCAGCATGACAGTGAGGACACTGTCCAGTTTAAGTTTGGGGGTATGCTCGGTAAGTTTTCTTCCTTCGCATTCATATGTATATTTTTGCATTGCATCTTTATATGAAAATCATAAAAATTTGAAAAATTTGAAAAAGAAAAAAAAAATTAGAAAAAGAAAAACCCATAAAAAATTGAAAATTTCAAAAAAAATTATAAAAATTAATGTATTCAATTTTGGCCTTATTTTACTTGAGTATTGACAAATAGGTTAACTGGTTAGGAACAACTAGATCTTCGACTTAGTAAATTAAAAACCCTAAAAATAATCTTCCTTAAAGTTTAACGGTAGAAAGTATATGTCTCTGTAGTCTATTTAGAAATAGGCAAATTTTAAGTTCACTTCTTGGGCTAAGTTGAAACAAAGGAAAAGTATTGATATTTTTATTAGAGTATAAGTTTGAAAAATAATTCCTAGCTTAAGTCTAGATTCTGAAAATATATACCCTATAATTTGTACAATCACGCACCTTGAAACTTGGAATAGTAGAAGAGACCTTGAAATGCTCTTGTCTAAAGTCCTTAGTACGAAGAAAAAAAAAATCAAGTGTGAAAAAAGAAAAAAAAATGGACACTGGTTTTTGTGATTACTTAAGGCTGCAAAAATAGAAAAAAATATTTAGCGAGGGTGCTTCATCACCTAGTGCCTTAGACCAACTGGTTTGAGAATCACTGCTAAAAAGCCTTGGGTCTTCCTACTAGGGACACCTAGAGGTTTAACGGCTTGTTGCACGAGCTCAGTGCAATCGCGATTCCCTACGAAAGTGCGGTTAGGTTTTTATCGAGAATAAAAAATAAGTTTGCTCGAGTACGAGCAAAAGATAAGTTTGGGGGTATTTGTTCATATCATAATATGACATTATTATATTCCCCATTCTTATTCATTTTACAAATAAAACAGGTACTTTTGACCCATGTCTGCTACATAGTACAGGTTACAGGTTCTTGGAGCGAAAACAGTAAAAAAGACAAAAGACGATACAAAAAAGGGACTTTTGACCAACAAATAGAAGGATCTTAGTCAAGCCTAGATGAAGAACAGTTCATAATGTACAAGGCAACGTAAGGTCCAAGATGTCAAAGCAAACGGTTAAAAGACCATTACTAGTTTTCACTGAAAGATCTGGAGAATACCTAGAATCCAAATGGAGAAAAGAACCAAAGAATCAGAAGCCCAAAAAGAACCAGAGCAAGACACAAAAATTTAAGAGTCCAATACTACCATTGGGCCACGGAACCGCGCCCAACCCTTACCCAGGCCGCGGTTCCGCGACCATCTTGTGCCCGCATTCGGAGAATTTTTTACCAAAACTCGAGGCGGCGCTGACTGGTCAACCTAAGGGCAAATTTGTAAATGCAGACGTGCGAATCAATTGTAACCTAGGGTTTCTATTTTCTATAAATAGAACCCAAATCATTGTATTTTCTCATGCCTCTATTCATCAATAAAATTTCAGTTTTCTTTGAAGTTGGAGAGCATCAATCGTAAGTAGGTTTATTTTTATTCCCTAGTTCTAGTTTTAATTTCTGCCCTAGGTAATTTCTTTTCTTGCTCTAGTTTAATATAGTTTAGAATTTTTATTAACTTGTAGTAGATCTTTCTTCTATTAAATCAAAATAAAATAAAAATTATGTCTTTCGTAGATCTCTCAATGAGCGAGTAGTTTCCTCGCTTGTTAGGGTCAGGAATAGGGAAAGGTTTGAGAGATGAAGATCTCTCATCTCTTTTCTTTGCAAATCTCTTATGAACATTAGGACTCCATGCATACTTTCATCTTCAGCTCCCTACGGCACTCTACCTACGCGGTAGCGGTGATACTGTAGTATAAAGGCCCGGATCTGTAAGTTTTCCATGGAGGTTAGGGTAAAGATTAAGAAAGGAAGGACAAGAATCTAGAGGAAGAAACATCTTCCCAATCATCCTAATCCCCTTTATTAATATTTACCATAACCCCTAATTTGATATTTAATTGAAAGCATTGGAAAGAGGTGTAGATCTTTATTTACCAAACTTTACCTAAACCAAATCCTAGCAAGTTTCCTAATCCTAGTATAACACAACTTCGTTTTTAGATTTAATTAAAAGACCCAACACCGTTTGGAATTAGCTCGTAAGAATATTTAGGAGATTTATAATACCCCTGTGGACCGACCCGTACTCACCGGCTAGCTGCAAAGCGACGCCGTTCTTGATTGCGGTAATATATTTTTGATCGTAAAAACCCTCTAAATCAGCGCTCGGGCGCTAGCGCTCTGAGCGCAAGGGCGCTAGCGCTTTGAGCTCTAGCACCCCACGTGTCGGCACGTGGGTGTCCGGATGGCAAAAGGGACTTGGTCCCTGCAATAGGAGTTGTACTCCTAGAAAGGAGCACTTATTATTATTATTATTATTTTTTTTTTTGTGTGTGTATGAAGAGTTAAACTTCTAGGATGTTTTGAAGCTGATGAAGGGCTTCTCCCCTTGAGCCCTAATTCTTCCCCAAAGTGGGGTTTCTGGAGATGTGTCTCCCTCTTCCTCCTCTATTGGCAGGATCTTGAAGATCAGGAGATATGAGATTTTAAAAATCTCTCCTTTCTGAGACTGATGGAAGATCCGAGTTCCCCTTTGTGGGTTTTGTGGTAAAAAACTATTTAGTTTTATAAAAGGAAGAGTAAAACTCTTATTTAATTCAAAAGAAAGGAGAATGTTTTAGAACCTTAAGGAAGGAGAAAGATCTCAGATCTGGATTCTTTTTGGAGAGAGAAAAAGTTGTTGAGATATTTTCATTATCTTTACCTTTATAGGCTATACACTTTACACATAGCCCCTTGGGCTTCACAAAATGGCATTTTGCCTATAGCATGGCTCATGTGCCATTTCTTTTTGCACATAAGCCATGGTCTTTTACAAAAATTTGGCTTTATGCCCATTCATGCATAAAAAATTACATAAAAATTATTTATTACATGATTTTGTTGTTGGCATGGGGAGGCTTGGCCGCGGGCTCGGCTTGGGCATGAGCCCGCTTGACCTGGGCTTGGGCCCACCTGGCTTGGGGTTGACCTTGACCTTGACTCGGTCAACCGGGGTGCAAATTTTGACCCCAACACGTCTTAGCACTTCCAGTCTGGCGCTCAGCGCCAAGCGCTCCACGTGCTCCTCACGTGCGCGTCCTTTTATAAGAAGCGCCGTAGTGCTCCCAGACTGACGCACAGCGCCAAGCGTCCCACGTGCTCCTTACATGAGCGCTCTGTAAATAAAACTCCAGCGCTATGAAGAGTGCTCAACACTCAATAAAAAAATAAAAAGAAAGAGGGGAGCGCTATGTAAATAGAGCTCAGTGCCATGAAGAGTGTTCAACACTCAATAAAAAACAAAAAGAAAGAGGGGTGTCGGAACCCCAAATCAATGCTCAACATTGTTGAACAAAAAGAGCTGAGCCCAAAAAAATGTTTAACATTTTATTCAAAACTGAATGGACTGAGTCCAAACAAATGTTCAACATTTTATTCAAAATGAGTGGACTGAGCCTAAGTTGGCCACAAGTCCCTAATTCAGATTAACCGAGCCCATGTGCTCACAAACTTTTTAATTGGTGTTAGTCCTAAACCTGACTATAGATCTCCCAACCAATATTGGTTCAAGGGTACATCTCTTCACACCTCTGATATGTGTCGTTGTAATTCTTCAACGTCTTCAGAGAGGTGGCGGGTCCCGACTACCAGAAACTCTATAGACTACGATGTCTTTAAACCCCATAGAATACGATGTCTTTAAACTACAGACTACGATGTCTTTAAACCATACAGACTATGATGTCTCTAAACCTTATGGACTATAAGGTCCTTAAACTCATGGATTATGATGTCCTTAAACCCAATGGACCGTAATGTCCCTAAACTAAAACGATAGAGTCCAAATACTCTTTCATTAGATCTAAATGATCCCAAAATCCTGTTGAGTAGATCTTAGTCTAAAATTAGGCTAACGTATCCTCAACAAACGTTTGAGTTGATCTTAGTCTAAAACAAGACTAACGGTCCTTAAACCAATCCAAAACCAAATCGAAGAAAATACGGATTTGGACTAATCCACGCCCTA
This sequence comes from Agapanthus africanus, assembly GCA_030015575.1. Classification (NCBI taxonomy): domain Eukaryota; kingdom Viridiplantae; phylum Streptophyta; class Magnoliopsida; order Asparagales; family Amaryllidaceae; genus Agapanthus; species Agapanthus africanus. Next base: position 56,089,790 of record CM057344.1, read on the forward strand.
CAGGCGACAACATAAATTAGTCTCCGTATACAATCCACGGGCAACCAAAAAATAAAACAAACACACATGACACGAAGTGACCATCTAGAGAAGGAGAAAGTGCTTACTACAATGCAGTAGCGTATTTAACTGCAGGGGCTTGCGCCTGCAGGGAAGAGCGTCCCCACAATCAAAAACCCCTCACAATGAGAGGGAATCTAACGAAATCTGCTACAACGGCCGCATATGTCCAAACCTCCGATATACGGTGCCATAAATCAACTTGGCATTTTCGGAGAGGTGGACGGATAAAACCAAATAGCATCTGCCCCCAAAATTCAGGCCGGACGTCCCAACGTCCCGGTTGCGTCTTTTGGTGATAAACAAGAGCGGACCGTACTTCTTTTGCAAATAGTCAGGGCATCTAAAAAAGCAATGTCAGAAATATACAGTGGTTGGAGAAGAAGAATAAAGGTGCCAGCACAAAGGGTTTGGATCAAACCAGTGTTGCGACTGAAGCAGAAGATCCGTATGATGTACTCGCCGTACACACCGGGAAGGAAGATTTTGATGCTTAGATTCTTGATTCCGGATGTTCATACCATATGTGCCCGAAGAAGGAGCTGTTCGACACCTATAAAGAGTACAATGGCAGCGGTGTTCTCATGGGGAACAATATGGCATGCAAGGCCATTGGCATAGGGAACATCAAAGTCCGCATGTTTATGTTGGATATAGGTGCCCTCAAGGCAATTATTATAATTGAAGGAGGACCTATACGAAGAGCAATCTTACTTAAAATGATAGTATTTTATCTGGTTTGTCTTTATCTTACATGTGATACGTTTTATTCATTATCACGTATCGTTTAGACATGAGATAAAACCCTTAGGATTTTTCTTGACTATCAGGATGATGATGAAGATTATACTAGTGGGGCCTGGGTAGTCGATAAGCACATCCTTAAATATCCCTAGTCGTAGGAGTATCGAGACTGGGCATCGATACTCTAGTTTAGACTAATGTGTATGTTTCCTGGCCTGGCTGGAGGGCGATAGCTGATCCCATAGCTATTGGTGCTTGACACCGATGATTGTATACAAGCGCTCATCAAATGAGTTACATTGGACGGACTCACCGAGAACTCCTAGTTGGTAATATACCAATGTCATGTAGCAGTTCTCTGGGTGGCATAGGTACAGGGTAGTCCTTAAGATTTGAGATCTCCATAATGTCTTATGTGTGTTTTCATTATACTTAGACTTCTACCCTACCACGGCTCAAATGATTCATGCAAATAGGTTTTTGTTGGGTATAGTCCCGAAGTATGTAGAGGCAGTAAGTGGTCGAGAGGATTCGTCTCTCCCGGTATAGGGAGTTGATGTCGCGTTGTGTAGGACATGACTACAACCACAAGTCATTGATCACTACAGTAGGGATAAACTGATAAGTGTTATCATTTGTATCTATAGGTGGTTATGAGTCCTCTGTCGCACGACTTATTGAGTTATTGGAGTTTGACAGATTCCAAACCCTAGACCCGATGTGCGATACTCTTAGACGAAGAGACTGGACTGTTCGGTGATGTCACTGATAGACTTTGCAGGGTTCAGATTAACTTGCTCGTTGACCTTCTTTCGATCAATACCAAGATAGCCGTTATGTGCCGCTAGTACCGTTGACATGATGGGCTATAGATATGATCCTAACGTACTGCCAGCGTATTGTCGAGTCTTTAGAGTCCCACACAGAGCTTTTCCAGCACAGGCAAAACGATGTAAGGCACATAAGGGGATACATGCAAGAGTTCGATTAACCATGTGTATGTGATACACGTATTATAATCGGGTGTTTAATGATATTAGCCGGTATATATATGATATAACGGGATTATCAAATCAAGTGTTGATTTAATAATTAAATATATATTTATATATTGATATATTTATATATTAACTAATATCATGCTCTTTTTTTCCTTTTCTTTATATATTATTTATATATGATATAATATATATATATATATATATATATATTGTCATGGTTGTATATACACATTAGACATGTGTATAAGAATCACATTGGATTCAAAGATAATGATTGAACATATATGCTTATTTAAATAAATAAATCAATGAGTCATTTGTTAGAATGGTGTAGAAAATGGATGACTCATTATGATTTATTAATTTAAATAAGATATGATATATTTGTTCTCATCTAGAAAATCCATAGCCATTCTTATCACTCCATCTCTCTCTCTCTCTCTCTCTCTCTCTTTCTCTCTTTCTTGAGTTTTTTCTCAAGTATGGAAAGAAAAGAGAATAAAATTAGTGAGCTAATTATTCTACATCTTCTACTAATCATCCTTAGCATGTTTAATTAGTGGGTTGCTTCGTTTTGATGAGATTAATTTGAAGTTAACGCTTGTGTTGGAATTATCTCAATGTGGATCATCTTTGGCAAGAAGATCACTGAGAAATGTTGTTCCAGACTTCGTGGAGACCAACCGGAGTCTAAGGAGAGGTGGCCAACACGCTACAAAGATTTTAGTCCCAATTTGCTCTCTTGTTTACTTGTTTAGCAATTGTAGTGCATGAAACGATCTTGTTGTGGTTAATTGATGCTAAACTCTCATAAAATTTAGAATCTATGAGTCCGCCGCGGTCATAATTGTTGCGAACCTAGCCTCGACGAACCAGCAATTTGATAGGGGTGGTGCGAACGCTTGTGAACGTACGTCATGTTCCGAAACTAAAGAAAAACCTGATTTCTGTTAGAGCATAAAATGCGGCAGAATACTAGTTCGTTGGTCAAGATGGAGTACTAAAGGTTGTCATGGATGCACTAGTGGTCATGAAAGGACAATAACTGAAGAATTTGTATCGATTGAACGACAACACGGTGACTGGTGGTGCGGCTATAGCTATGGAGAAATAGATGGAGAATACCGAAAAACTGTGGCATATGCGTATGGGCCACATGAGTGAGAAGGGGCTTCGTGAGTTGCACAGAAGGGAGTTACCGAAAGGTGTTATCTTGTACAAGTTAGATTTTTGCAAATTTTTTATGATGGGGAAGCAACATAAGGTCGGTTTCAAGCAAGCCGTGCACAAGACCGAAGGACTCTTCGATTACATTTACTCAGACGTATGAGGACCATCACCAGTTGCATTGAAGGGAGGTGCTATATATTATGCCACCTTCATTGATGATTTCTCATGAAAGGTATGGGTCTACTACCTCAAATACAAATCGGATGTGTTTGGTAGTTTTAAGGAGTGGAAAGCGACCGTGGATAAGCAAAAGGGGCGACCGGTGAAATATTTGCGGACAGATAATGGAGGTGAATACACTTCGAAGGAATTTCAGGATTTCTATAAAGAACAGGGCATACGGTGGCAATAAACTGTTCCAGGACAGCCAGAGCAGAATGGGGTAGCGGAGCGTATGAACATGACATTATTAGAGAGAGCTAGAAGTATGCGGTTGCAATCCAGTATTACGGAGGACTTATAGGCAGATGCGATAAGTCATATGTGCTATTTGGTCAACAGGTCTCTATCAACGACCAAAAATTTTTAGATCTCAGAAGAAGTATGGAGAGGAGAGCCAGTCAGTTACGATTCTCTACGAGTGTTTGGGTGCTCTGCCTACTCGCTAGTGAATTACAAGGATAGGACCAAGCTGGAATCAAAGTCAAAGAAGTGTGGTTTTTTGGGATTCAAATTTAGTGTTAAAGGCTACAAGTTATGGGATCTAGATAACAAAAGAGTGTTCACTAGCCAATATGTAATCTTCGGTGAGGATTCCATATTGAAAGACGTGGCTGGAAATAATAAGGAGGCATGTGGAGCATCAAGGGACAATGATTCGATGGAGGTAGAGTTATCCGGTGCTCATAAGGTTACAGACACTGAAGCACAATTACAGCCTATTGATGCGGAGGTGGACGGACAGATTACGGAGACAGAATATGAGAATCGACCCCAACAGGACCCACATGCAATAGCAATAAAGAGATCAACACGTACACATAAAGCACCAGACAGATACGGTTTTGAAGACATGCTCGCATACGCTTTAGTCATTAAAAGTGGAGATCCCAGCTCTTATCAGAAGACTATTGGGCAAGAGGATAGGGATCGATGGATCATGGTGATGACAGAGAAGATGCAGTCACTTTGAAAGAACAGTACATGAAAATTGACAGAGCTACCGAAAGGCAAAATGGCTATTGGCTGCAAGTGGTTATTCAGGAAAAAGGAAAACAGGCAGTAAAAAACATGTTTAGTTGCTAAGGGTTTTGCTCAGAAAGAGGAGGTTGACTACAATGAGATTTTCTCACCGGTAGTCAAGCATACGTCTATTCAAGTGTTGTTGGCGAAGGTAGCTACTCAAGATTTAGAGTTGGAGCAAATGGATGTGAAAACGGCATTTCTGCATTGTAGGTTGGAAGAGAAGATCTTCATGAAGAAACCTAAAAGATTTATAGAGCCCGGCAAGGAGGAGCATGTATGTGAGCTCAAGCGGTCTTTATACGAGTCGAAGTAGTCTCCTGCGCAGTGGTACAAGCATTTCGATTCTTTCACGAGGAAAACCAACTACTCAAGATGTTAGTATGACAGCTGCGTGTACTCGAAGATGTTTAAGGATGGGCCGTTGATATATTTACTCCTATATGTCGAGGACATGTTGATCGTGGCTAAGAATATGGCAGAAATAAAGGCGCTCAAAGTTTCATTGAGCGCAGAATTTGACATGAAGAATTTAGGTGAAGCAAAGAAAATTCTTGGGATGGAAATTATTCGAAACAGAAAAGCTGGAAAGTTGTGGCTATCCTAAGTCAGATATATTGAGAAAGTGTTGGAGAGATTCAACATGAAAGACTCAAGACAGGTGAACACCCCTATCGCCGGTCATTTCAAACTATCTTCCAAAGAGCGTCCAAAATCAGTGGAGAAGAAGGAAAAGATATCTCGAGTACCATATGTTGGTGGAATCACTGATGTACGCTATGGTATACACATGTCCAGATATATCCTATGCGGTAAGTCTGGTTAGCCGGTACATGTCAAATCCCGGGAAGATTCATTCGGAAGCTACAAAGTGGATATTTCGGTATCTAAAAGCAACTAAAAACCTCGGTTTATTCTTTCACAAGTCAGAAGATAGATCGAACCAGTTGTAAGGATACATAGATGCGGATTATGCTGGGGGCTTGGACAAGAGAAGATCTCTTATGGGCTATGTATATACAGTTGCAGAATTTTCTACCGGTTGGAAGTCAACACTTCGGGGTACCGTGGTGCTCTCAACGACGGAGGCGGAATATATGGCGGCAGTGGAAGTATCTAAGATGGCTTTGTGGTTAAAGGGCCTAGTTGGCAAGTTCGGGTTCGATAAGGTGCTGGTTCCTTTATTTTGCGACGGTCCAAGCGCCATTCACTTGGCGAAGAATCAAGTATACCACAGTCGAACTAAGCATATCGATATGCGGTATCACAAGATAAGGGAGTAGGCCGAGAAGGAGATCAATTTGATAAAGATCGATACTAAGACGAATTCGGCGGACATGCTAACGAATGTCATTCCTGCAGTGAAGTTCAAGTATGCCTTGGTTTCTATTCAAGTACTCAAGTATGAGGAAGGGCGACCTAGATAGGAGGGTCGCATCGGTTTATCAATTCTGGTTAAAAACTGTGACAATATCAATTTCGCAATTCTGAAGAAATATTATTCCAACAGAGGAAATGAAGAGAACTAAAGCAATCTTAAAGTATACAAGACGAAGGACAACAAGTTTTCAAGATGCCTAAAAGGATATACGGGTTAAGGTGGAGATTGTTGTGAAGGGTGTCTCGTATATGTTCAAGATTGCAGTTCCAGAGAAGGACCAGACGTCTGTACCAATGAGTTTCAGACGTCTAGCATTAAAGTCATCTCAACACAAGACTTTGGTATAGACGTCTGAACTAAAAAGAGACAGACGTTAGGTACAGACGTCCAAACCTCATAAGTTCAGACGTTTATCAAGCGCTCTGTCTTTTTCAGAGCAAAGGAAGACGTTTGCCCATCAAAGGTTCAGATGTCTGCCTCAGAGATAAGTTCAGAATGTTGAGTTCGGGATTTATCTCAAAAATTAGGTATCTGGTGGCAGTTTTGTAAATTCTGGATCTTATTATAACTTAAATTGTATATGCTATATATAAAATCTTAGAGTTATTAATTAGGGTTGAATGTTTTTTGATCATAAAGTTCTTGGGAGTCGTCGGCTCCATAAAGGATCGAAGAATATCGACTAAGGAGAATTTGTAGAGAGAGAGGAAGATCTCGTTGGAGATCATAATGAGAGGGTTGTGTAATTCTCTGTAAGGACTCTTTTTCTTTCTAAAGTTCTAATAATGGTTCTTCCCGTTTCCCCCCATTAATCTCTTGTGTTATTTATTATCGCGGTTTGCATCAAGTTTTGTTATTCGTCTATAAAGAGATCTAGGTTTATATATCCGTAAGGTTTTCCGCCGTACCAATTGATCTGTGGTCTCAACAACAACATGTTAAACGTTCAAAACTTGTACTTATTTTATGCATTTCGTCCACGGAATCTATTTGTTTATATACATAATTAATGGGCATGTGCACGCCAAATGCTTTTGGTGTGCAGAGTGTGTCCCTTCCACTGCACTAAAACTCTGGAATTATGGCGAGAGGTTGAAAGATTTATTTTTATAAGAGGGACTTCCCCTCCCGTTTTATTCTTTGGCTAGGTCTACAGATGGCGGCTGCAGTAAAATGTACACCCAATAATCTCTTTCTACATTTCTCCCAAGGCATTGTTTGGATATTATAGAGTTTATTTTCAATTGTTAGATAGAGCTTATGAAAACTCTAGTTTTTAAGGCCCTACTTCCATTTAAAATTTTAATTATAATTGGATGTTCGGCTTTGAAGTTATTTTAACACCTTTTTTATGTTTGGAGATATCTAAATTTCAAAATGGGCGTTTTATCCTTCTTTTTTTGTGTTCAGAAAAGTTTGGTATATAGGAGTTTAGCAAATCCCGAATATCTTTTCCGATATCCAAAATGAAAACTGAACATGACATAATTATGATTTTTTGGCTAGGTTTAGATAACCATATCAAACTCTAGTTATCTAAACTTCACTTCATTCCCAAGCGGAAGGTTGGTGTCCTATTCGGGGTCCCTGTTATATTATTATGCCCCTTACAATTCCTGCTATCAAATTCAACGGTTGGAAACATGATAAAACAGGAGGGTCCACATGTTTGATATTTTTTAATCCATGATATAAGGCTAGGATCTTATAATAGCATCCAAGAGCAGAAAAATAATAGCAGTCCCCGAGTGCTTGGTGTCATCATCTAAGAAACTCTAAGTTAGCTCATACCGACTGTTTGCAACTCAAGTTAGGTTAGCTGAAGTACTTGTAGTCATAAAAAAGAAGAAGAGTAAATTGCTTAACAATACCTCACCATTTTTGCACTTTAATACGCTTATAAATTCTTTTCTCAACATATTAATACTCTAAAGTATTTCGTTCGTTAGCAGTTTCCTATCTTCCATTTTTACCGCCAGTGTCTATTTTGCTTCGTTTTATTCCTAGAATCATGTAAACAAAAAATTATAAAAACAGTTTGTAATGAATAAATCAACACAAAATAGACACAGTTTGTTTCACCATCATAAAAAAGACGAAACCTTCGGGTATTTATGTGCTATTTACCCAAATTCAAATGACGGGAGTACAACACCCCTGCCTAGCCCATTATTTTCACTCTCTCCAAAGTTCCCAAATTGCCAAATATTTCCCAAATCAAAACCCGAGTATAACAAGCGCCGCCACCGCCTCTCTCGTCGCCGCCTCGCCTCTCGTCGCCAGCAACAGAAACCTCCTGCCTCTTCTCTTCTCTCTCCTCCAACAGTAGCAGCAGCAACAACAATAGCAGCAGCACATCAACAGCAACCATCTTCATAAGGTAGCAGTTGTGTTTTTTTTTGATGATTGTGTTAATACATTGCAAATTTGCAACTGCGAAATTGATATGAAGCTTTTCAATTAGAATTTTTTAAATTTGTTATAAACCTTTGTTTATATTTTATTTTTTATTTTTAAATTTGTGCATTTATGTATATACTTTCATTTATATAATGTAAAATTCAATAGAATCGTTTGGATTTTAATTATATTTTACCCATGTATAATGTAATTCACGCGAATGACCAATTTATCCATGCATAGGCCACCTAATCATCTGCTCGCCGTATATAGTTTCGGTGATGAGCACAGATTTTAGCAACTATTCAACTCGTGATAACTTTACCCATACACGACCCGCCCGTTTGATAATTCTAACCCATCTGAACTCAATTACCGAGACATTGTTGTTTCAAGAGAAAGAACTTCTCTTCACGTCAAAAATAAATTCACCTACAGACAAATCAGAATGCAGGAAGATTTGAATATGTTTGGTTCAAATTGCTGCATAAAACTATAAATACGATTAGTGCAACTCCTTTTCGCTATTTTTAAGCAGTAGGAACTAATGAATGGAGAATACATAGCAGTTTGAAATAAGCATGTATATTTTGTTCATGTCTACAATGGCTCAAGAATTGATAGGATTAAAGCATCAGATAACTCAAGACAGATTTCCATTGCAACGCAGAAAACTCGTGTTCTATATTGATACAATAAAGTGAAGTCTATTTCCTTGGATGGCTCAGGATGACTTTCTCCACCCTCTATAGGTCTCTTCCTCTTGGTAACTATCCATTCCTCGTCTTTCCTGCGAGAAAAATGTTTTCATTTATTTAATACCACAAAACATAGACTTCAGGTATTTATCTGCTAAAGTTGATGAAACTTTAGGTATTTTTAATGCCGTTTATCCATTGAATACCTCAGGAATGAAAGTGAGCCTGACTTTTATTTCTCCATGATACTCCTAATTCTTAACCACCTTGTAAACGGTTGGAGGAAGGCCGGCATTTTCCGTAACTAAAGGTCTTAAAGGAATCCTGCAATTAACACCCATACAATATTCAAATTAAAGAAGTTTTTTCCCTACCCTTAACAATAATATAAAATAATGTCAAATAAAGATATTTACGTCGCTTCGCCCAGAAAATCATCTTTGGTAAAAGTGTCACTGTCCATGAGTTTCATAGTTAGCTCCGAGACGTTGTCCGATACATTGAATACAAAGGTTTCATCCCATTTAGGATTGCTCCCTTTTCCTATATCAATTTAGTAAAATCGGCATTAGCCCGTTATATTTATCTCTCGGCAACAAATAACACCATCTTGTGTGTGTAAGGCAAAATTGCACAAAATTATGACACTAGAAAAAGGAATGAGATCTTACCAATATTGCTTGCCACGTCCCAAAACCACATATATAAAATTAACACATTTCTAAGCGTGACATGACGCAATCTTCTCCTCATAGAAGATCGCAAGGCCTATCTCTAAAAATATTCAAATAATATAAAATCTCAATATCCAAAACTACACCTAAAATTCTAAATTATTAAATATTCCAAAGGTTGATTGCAAGTCTATAAACCTTATAACAATTATAGATCCAAGTGTTGCGACAGTAGATCGTACCCTTAAACACCCTGTATATTGGATTATCAGCCACATAATAGGTGAGTGAATTTTACAATCTGGTAAGAGGTAGATACAATTTGTAACAAAAATATTTAAATAAATATATCGATTGGAGATGTCAGATAATAACAGTAATCTCTTTATAGCATATAAATCAATAAATGATATCTTATCATTATAACCAAGCTCATTTACGAGCTTATGCAATACTTTTAGAAAATATTAATTTTATGCATAGGAAAATTAAACTAGGTTATGAATAAGTACGACACCTACTCGGTTGACATAAGCAAAACACCACTATTAATAGCCTGTGGCAGGGAGAGCCAATATTGACCCACGGTAAGATTGCTATACGGCGCACGCAATAACCCCAACGGAGTTACACTACTAGCCTGTGTTTGTAACCCACTTAACTTTCTACATTCATACCGGTATTGACATATAGGATGCATATTACAACATGTACCAAAATGAATATAAGAATCCATATAGATAACGGTATCTACATGCCACCAGTTATGTAATATACACAAAACCAACAACCCAAACTACAACACATGAGTGTATTGTTAGTCTTGGTTCTCTTGATTTCTTTTGTATACGAGAATGAGAGAGTTATGAGATCGCCATGATATCGGGACCGCCGTCGGAGTCGATTAGAACGACGTTGATGAATGTCGCCGCCGCCATAGCTCGGGTTTCGGTCATTTTGGGATCGTAAGAGAAGAAGATAGGAACACGGTGAAGGATACGCTAGAGAGAGAATTAGTTTGAGGGTTTGGATTTGGTTTAATTTAAATTCCCATACCCGATCCATTTATACTCTAAACTATGACAAATCCTTTGGGTTGGATTCCAGTCCGACCCGATTCGCTTTTAAACACATAGCTTAATGTAAAATTTAAATCAAACCCTGCAATTGCTTGAATACTATTTAACCCCCTTTAGCTTGTTTTCCCCTTGATATGTGTAGCATTTCAGAAAATATAAAATAATATTTTTTGAAATTTAAATAATAAAATAATAAATTTCGCGAAAACTATACGAGTATGGATTTGAGTTCTCGTAGAATGGTACAATCATATACCTATATTTTGGAAATTATTTGGAAATTAATATGAATTATTAATTATGGAAGCATTTATTGGATTTGGGTATTTTATGAATCATTATACAATTATATATATATATACAAGTTTATGTTAAACTTGATTAGTATATTGCTAATTATGCATTAAGTCAAATCCATTTTTGTTAACCATGTTTGATGTGCCATGACACATTTCATTTGTTGCATATTTGATTTCATTTTTATTTGTTATTTGGTTTTAAAAAGAAAAAGAAAAAGAAAAGGGAAAAATATTTGATGAGAGAGGGAGTCAAGATGTGACCATAATAATGAGGAGTGATAAAGAGAAAGAGAGAGAGGTGTATGGCTACCCTTCACCCTTCTTCTCATTTCTTTCATTCTTCATCATCTCCTCCTTCATCTTCTTCATCCTCCATACTCACCACCACCACAAATCACCTCCAAAACTTCATCTAAACTTCACACCACCTTCACAAAAAATGTCAATAATCTCATCCTACACCCCATGGTGGATGCAAGTTGGAGTTTTGAGCACTTTGGATCATCTAAGAATTTTCTTAAGTTGCTTCCATGAGGCAAAACCTTCACCATCTTTCAAGTTTTAAGTTTCTTAAACTCAAGTGTTAGTTTAGGATTAAACAAGTTATGTTTTATGATCTTGGAAAAGTTTAGGATGAGGGTTGGTAGATGAAACTTGTAGTAGAGGTTAGGAATGGTGTAGGGAGTGTCCCTTAGCCTAGTAGTGAGGGTAGCCTTATCTAAAATGAGTTTTGAAATCCCAAACACGAACTTATAATTTTTGGATATTAGGTTTTTGTTGAATTGTGGTGATCAATTGGATTCTGGGATGATTAAGAGACTCTGAAAATTAAGTTGCAAACACAGAGAGATGTGCAGGCTGTTAATGTTAGTGGGTGATGCACACCCTCACAACATCTTGTGAGGAGGCGGAAGTGTCAAGCGAAAAATTTCTTGCATGCAACACCCACATAAAAATAAGATCTTATATTTAAACCTTAACTAGCAAACCCTATCTAGAGTTCTTAACTACTATGAAAGGGTTATACCTAATGAACCGGTCCTTCGGGTCTTCTTTTTTATGTAACTCCTAGGCTCTTTCGGATGCTTGCGATGTACTCGATCTCCGGCCACATCAAGACGTAGATGATCCATCCGAGAGCTATGGAACAAGCTTCAAACTCTTCTCAAGAGTTAACTAAGAGATCAAGTGTGCTAGAAATGACCACTTAGATGATGTAGAGATCATGTAGTGGATTAATATGTCTCTTGAGCTTTTGATTCATAACACATGTGAAGGATAAAGCTAAATGGAGGAAGAAGGAGAAAATGAGGAGAGAGAATGAAAGAGTGATGAATGAAAAATCAAGCATGGAAAAAATGATATGGCTCAAATGAAAATAATTGAAGCATGCAATAAAATAATGCACCATGCTTCAATGGTAATCCCAAATGAATAAAAAATCATATAAGTCATTTCTTCATCCATGCTTTGACATTTCTCCAAATTCCACCTCATTTATTTATTTTCACAAAATAAATATCTAATTATGAGGTGTCTCCTTCTAGAAGGCGTTCTTGTATAATTACAAGAATACCCCTCCACCGTATACCGTATAAGTATACCTGTATCCGAATTCCGAAAAATACGAATACAAATAATCCAATAATATAATACCGGTATCCGGCTTAAACCAAAACCAGCAGGTATTATCCTTCCGATCATTATTCCTGTAACCATTACACGAACATGATCGAAACCCTGTCGTAACAACTTACGGCCTCTATATCTTTTGCCTGAACCAGAGAACCCTCTGTGTATGACTCTAAAGACTCGACAGTACGCTGGCAGTGGGTTTAACTACAAGCACATCAGCGGCACTAGCTGTGGGTAACGACTGCCTAGATACATGACGAAAAGGTGGCCGACGAGCGAACTCATCACAACCCCAACGAGCCTGTAAGCAACACTTACCGTACAGTCCGGTCTCTTCGTCTGATACGTCGCATATGAAGTCTATGGGTGGTAAATGTTAGACCTAGTAACTTTATAAGTCATGCTGATTTATGGCCCATAACGGTTCAAGAAACTACTGATAACTCTTATCAGTAAATCTCGACAATCCTGGCCAGGGATTTGCTGTTATGGCCGATCAAGCATAACGCGACATCAACTCCCTATACCGGGAGAGACGAAACTCCTCCTATCGCTCACTGCCTCCATGTGATTCGGGATTGTACCCAAAATTCACCTGTTTGCACGACTCAGTAGAGCCGTGGTAGGGAGGAAATCAAAGCACGGTGGGAATCACACAAGACACTATGACGATCTCGGGTTTACAGACTAACCTGTACAAGTGTCACCAGAGAACTGCTATCTGACAATAGGTATATATACCATCTAGGAGTTCTCGGCGAGTCCAGTTCGGTGTACCCATTCTCCAATGAGCACATGTGTACAATCTTTGATGTCAAACACCAATGGTTGTGGGATCAACCATCGCCCCCAGGGTCAAGAAATGTATACACTAGTCTACTCTGGTAATATCGATGCCCTGTCTCGATATACCCTCGACTAGGAACTATTAAAGGATATGCTTATAGACTGCCCAGGCCCCACTAGTATGATCTACATCATAATCCTGGCAGTCAAGCATAATTCTAAGGGCTTCATCAACATGTATATACAGATATGAAATACAACACATCACACGTTAAGATGAAGATAAACCAGATAGCATACTATCATTTCGAGCAAAGATTGTTTCTGTACATATACATGCCTAGCATCCTATACAATACAGGCCTCTAGGGCATACATATCTAATAGTTAAGAATATACCCTAAAAACCCAAGCCCCCAACTCCCAAACTAGGCCACCAATTTATCCAATATTGCCGCAATTTGCGGCCAGATCCTGGAACTAGGGTTTGGATTTTTGTGCATAGCTCAAACATCTTATAACCAGGCCTATCTAATGTGCAGAATGTCCTAATTTCACCCTAGGTAGAATCTGGGAGTGTTTTTCCAAGTTACTGATTTCGTTTTGCGACTTTTGAAAACTTGAGTTTTGATATTTAAGTTAGACTCGGTCGTTTGACGTTTGTACGTCAACGCCGGGGGTTGTTTGGTTGTTCTTGCATGCGGGGACCATAGGTTCTAACATATGCGCACTTCGCGTGCCGTATCGGTTTTCGGATTTGATTTTGATTTCTTTACGATATGCATTGAATTGTAGGTACCTTCTCGTGGACTTCCGGGACGACGAAGGAGAGCTAGGCGTTCATCGATTTTGGATAGAGTGAGGACAGTAGGTGAGTAGATGTATATTTACGGGGGAAGTCGGGTGGATGGCGTATAGCATCCCCGCAACCATAGTACTAGGAGATCAGAGATGTAGTATGTATATAGATACATATGCTTATATACATACGGATATAACCATAAAGATAATTACGAGATAGATATATAAGATGAGAATGTGATGGAATAAAATGACACGAATCGATAGGTTTGATATGAGGATGTGAGGTGATATATATATACACATATGCTAAAATATGATATGAGATGATATATATATATATGAGAATAATGGAGGAAAGAGGCCATAAGAGAGAATTTCCTCCTATGGCGTCGAAAAAACACACCCTCCATCGTGTTTTATGACGATCGGAATGCATCATCTTCATCGTTATCATCTAAGATGTGGGTACACCAAATTTAATTCTACAACTTTTTCACGTTGATTTAGCAATGTAAAAAGTTCTATTGTCGGTAAACCATTAATTTTGAACCCACTAATTCAACGGTGAAAAAGTTGTAGAATCACATGAAATTTGGTGTACCCATATCTTAGATGATAACGATGAAGATGATGCATTCCGATCGTCAGAAAACACGATGGAGGGTGTGTTTTTTCGACGCCATAGGAGGAAATTCCCTCCCATGGCATCTTTCCTCCATTATTCTCTCTCTCTCTCTCTCTCTCTCTATATATATATATATATATGAGAATATGAGATAATATGATGTACGTGACCATAGATCCGTACTCTGATTTGATGATACTGTACGATGGATTATACCATACGCGATATTATGTACAGGACGATAGATCCTTACTCTAATTTGATGATACCGTATGATGGATGATACCGTACGCGATATTATGTACAGGACGATAGATCCTTACTATAATTTGATGATACCGTACGCGATATTATGTACATGACGATTGATCCTTACTCTGATTTGATGACACCATACGATGGATTATACCGTACGGGATATGATGAGCATGAATCGCCGACATATATATATCGACTTGAGAAATATTGATTAAGACCACTTAAGTAGGTATTAAGATATATATTCAGAACCATACTGTTCCCCTCCGATGGACGACGACGACGTGAAGACGTCTTGCCTGAGATTCGGGGCAGATGCTATATGGTTTTATCTGTCCATCTCTCCGAA
Organism: Agapanthus africanus; assembly: GCA_030015575.1. Classification (NCBI taxonomy): domain Eukaryota; kingdom Viridiplantae; phylum Streptophyta; class Magnoliopsida; order Asparagales; family Amaryllidaceae; genus Agapanthus; species Agapanthus africanus. Next base: position 56,104,995 of record CM057344.1, read on the forward strand.
GATGCCAAGTTGATTTATGGCACCGTGTATCGGAGGTTTAGACGGATGCGGCCGATGTAGCAGACTTCGTCAGATTCCCTCTCGCTTGAGGGATTTTTGATTGTGGAGACGCTCTTCCCTGTAGACGCAAGCCCCTGCAGTTAATTATGCTACCGCATCGCGGTAACAACTTTCTCCTTCTCCAGAATTTCACTTCGTGTCGTGGGTGTTTGTTTTGTTTGTGGTTGCCCGTGGATTGTATACGGAGACTATTTATTTCGTCGCCCGTAGGACGTGGATTAGTCCAAATCCGTACTTTCTTAGATTTGGGTTTTGGGTCTTGGTTTAAGCATACGTTAGCCAAATTTGAGGCTAAGATCAACTTAAACGTTTGTTAAGGATGCGTTAGTCTAATTTCCAGACTAAGATCTATTTAACGGGATCGTCTAGATCCATTTCCAGTTTAGGGACATGGTGGTCCATTTAATATATTGTCGTCGGGACCCGTCACCTCTCCGACGACGTTGAAGGATTACAACGACATGTGTTAGAGGAGTTCGGAGATGTACCCTTGAACCAAAGTTGATTGGGGGTCTTATAGTCCAATTTGGGACTAAAGTCTGTTTGAATGCTTAAGGATACGTTATCCATATTTGAAGCTAAGATCAACTTAAACGGGATCGTTTAGATCCAACAAAAGAGCGTTTGGGGGTTCTATTGTTCCAGTTTAGGGACGTAGTGGTCCATAGGTAGTTTAGGGACATTGCTGTCCATTGGTAGTTTAAGGACATTGCGGTCCATTGGTAGTTTAAAGACATTGCGGTCAATTGGTAGTTTAAGGACGCATAAGTCCATGGATTTAAGGACCCCACGGTCCATATAGGTGTGTTTAAGGACGCATTAGTCCGTTAGTTTAAGGACGCATAAGTCCTCGGCTTTAAGGACCCCACAGTCCGTATCTTGGTTTAAGGACGCATAAGTCCATGAGTTTAAGGACCCCACAGTCCGTATCTTGGTTTAAGGACGCATAAGTCCATGAATTTAAGGACCCCACGGTCCGTGTTGATGTGTGGTGGTCGGTACCCGTCACTTCTCTGACGTCGTTGAAGGATTACAACGATAGGAGTCAGAGAAGTTCGGAGATGTACCCTCGAACCGGATGTAAATTGATTTAAGAGAGCAGCTGTGCTCAGTCAATTTAATTTGAGGACTTACGGCCATGATTGGGCTAAGTCCGGTTTAGAAATGTTTAATATCTTACTTGTCTTTGGCCTATCAGGCCTGTGCTAGAGCTTTGCCCCTATTTAATAATGCACTGCATTTCTTATTTTATTTGGGCTCTGCCCTTTTATAAATGATGTAGAGCATAAATTTTGTTTGGGCTCTGCCATTTTATTGTGTTTTATTTTGTTTGGGCTCTGCCCTTTTATAAATGATGCAGAGCATCAATTTTATTTGGGCTCTGCCCCTTTTATTGCATTGCCAATTATTTTGGCCTGTTAGGCCTTTTTTAATTGGGCTTGGCCCTTTTGTAAATAATACAGCGCATTAATTGTCTGACAGTGGTCATGTGGCCCGTCAGGTGTTTTGCGCTAATTAATGAGCGCAAGCGCATGTGGAGGTGACACGTGTCACTCTCTGGTGAGCGCAAGCGCAGTTAGCGCAGTGCGCTGCACTGCTGCTTTGCGGACACGTGGCGCGCTCTGGTGAGTTGCACCAATTTCAGAGAGCAATGCTCTATTTTAAAAGCGCGTAGCGCAAGTTGTTCTGGAGCTGACACGTGGCGCTCTCTGGTGGCTTGCGCCAACCCAAGAGCGCAACAGTACAGATTTACAAGTGCAAGGCACTGTTTTAATAACTTGATCCAATTTTGGATTCAAGAAAAGAATTTTTTTAAGATTCCAGAACCAGTGGTTCATCAAAAGGCAATGCCTTTGTGTATATCAAATGATCTAATAAAGAAGTATATTACTTCTTATTTTATTCTTATTATTTGATCTTTTCTTTTTATTTTAAGATCTTGATCTTGTTCTTAGATTATTGATCTTTTCAGAAGAAATTCTTCTTTTCAACGGTTTACCTTCTTTTCTTTCTGATTTCTTCTCAAACTTTCTTTTTAGGAGTTCTCTGAATTCTTTCACTGTTTCTCTGTCAATGTTCTCTCTTCTTCTTTTTTTTTATTTTAGAAAGAAGGATCATTGGTCGTTGGGACCCACCACCTCTCCGACGACACTGAGAGATTACAGTGCCATATATCGAAGGTGTGGAGGGATGTACCCTTTGAACCATGTCTCACTCATTAGGGGAAAGAACAGGCTGGAGCTTAAGCTTCTCGCTGCTGAAAAAGGCTTTTTTGCGTTCGCGCACGTGAGTCGCACGTGTTGGGTGCACGTGCGTCGCACGTGTTGGGCGCTCATATTTGCACGTAGCGCACATGGAGTTTACGCATATGCGCATTATGGGGGGGAGCAAGCTCCTATGGAGAACGAGTCTCCTTTTAATTGAATATTCTCATGTGGTGCGCACATGCGTTGCACGTGGTGCGCGCATAGCGGGCACACGTGCGTTGCATGTGGCACACATGCGCATGTGCGCTACGTGCAACACACGTGTGCCCGCCATGCGGCACCACGTGCAACGCACGTACGCACCACATGAGAGCATTTAATTATATTAAAAGGAGCCTATTCTCCATATATAGAAGCCCTGCTTCTCCTCATAATGCGCATTATGAGAAGAAGCAGGGCTTCTATATATGGAGAACATGCTCCTTTTAATATTATTAAATGTTCTCATGTGGTGCGCACGTGCGTTGCACGTGGTGCCGCATGGCGGGCACACGTGTATTGCACGTAGCGCACATGCGCATGATGAGGAGAAGCAAGGCTTCTATATATGGAGAACATGCTCCTTTTAATATTATTAAATGTTCTCATGTGGTGCGCACGTGCGTTGCACGTGGTGCCGCATGGCGGGCACACATGCGTTGCACGTAGCGCACATGACACTTGCGCATATGCGCATTATGGGGAGGAGCATGCTCCTATCTTGGAGAACTAAGCTCCTTTGAGTATTGAATCCTTTGAGGATTTTACTCTACCTTTTCTAAGAGATATCCCCTCTTATTTATATGGGAGTGGTAGAGAAGACATCTCTCCTTTTCCCGATGTGGGACTAAAAAATGCATTTCCCATGTAGTAGAGCATTACTTTAGATTACACGTGCATAACACATTTGCTCATAACTTTTGATCTCGGATGAATTATAAGGCCCATAATATATCAAATCGAAGGTCTTTTCGAGATGCTCTCAATATCATCAGAATTTAGTCATTTCTTGTTCCGGAGTTTGTCAAAATACAGCTCGGAAAATACTGGTTCGCATCTTCTTCCTTAGATCACATGTGCATAGACATTTGCTCATAACTTTTGATCCCGAATGAATTATGAGGCCCATAATATATCAAATCGAAAGTCTTTTCGAGATGCTTTCAATACCATCATAATTTAACAGTTCCTCATTGGGGAGTTTATCAAAATACAGGCCGGAAGATACTGTTTCGTGTTTTCTTAAGCGTATCGCTGCCATTTGATACCTTGGACTCTTTTGCGCAGAAATTTTTGGCGGGAACACATACCTATTTCCAAAACTAACGAATCGTATGCGCTTTTAAATGACAATCACAAGGAACGCTACGTATTTTTAAATGGTATATTTTTCTCAAAAACACCGTAGCCCCCATTTTCAAAAACAACGATTCGTATTATTTAAGCTATAACTGTATGGTTCATATGCAGTTATGTATTTTATAATGTTCGTGTTACTTTTCCCTTTGTTTATCTTTATATGACTTCGTCTGCTAGAACATATGCACCATTACCGATGATGCGTATATTGCACGTACACATACTCGCCGGCTCACACACTCATCATCGGTAATTGACATGCCACCTACACATTAGAAACTGCTATATCGCCGTATTGTTTTTAAATGGTAGAATTATAGTTATTGTTCAGTACTTATTACCGCACATGCTAGTTTAGATATTGCACTTCCTTACTCAGTTACACGACATGCTTATATGAAAACACTGATTATACCGTACAGCACTGTTCCGTGCTTGAATTACTGCTCCATCATGGTTATATGATTATAAGATTTGGTTTTCATGAGATTGTTGGATTTGAGAACCACAAATATATATTTAAAGTCTTATAATTGTTTTAAAAACATGATTTCTCTTGATATGATATTTCGACGTCCACCATGAGTTTTCTCGGTTCTGAGTTATGTGTATACCCGATTCGAGGAGAGAAGAGGTGTAAGTCCATGCTACCTCTCCCGGTACTTACGGGCTTGCGGAATTTGGTGAAAAACGATTTTCTTAGAGGCAGTAACATGGACTCAAAACCCGGATCTTTGTTAAACTGCTAACTAACAACCTAACAAGAGTTTACCTACTCGGTTAAGGGGGCTATACCTTTCTTGAACTCCTTCGTCTTCAACTCGTCCAGGAGTTCGGATCGGCCTCACCTCGTCGTCTCCTTGCGTCGAAGATGGATCCACCCGAAAGCTTCTACCTTTGGCTTGTTCTTCGGACTTTGAAGAAACTAGATCACTTGGCTTGCTAGGCCTTGTGAGCTAGAATGAGTAGAGAAGAGTATGTTGGGATTTTGCTCTATGGTTCTTGCTTCTCAACACATGAGACAAGTGAACCATAGACTAAAGAGAGAGAGCAATAGGAAGAGGGTGAGAGCAAGAGCATGAGAGCTCAAAACCAAGAGAGAGAAAAGTCAAGCAAGAATGAGCCTCTCTTTTGTCTTTCACCCTCTCATAATCCAAAAGCATCATTAGCCATAATATCAACCAAGTATTATGTGATGGTTCATATCATGACAAAGGCAATATCATTTCCATACACTCATTTTGCAAACTACAACAAGTAAGGAAAAGTCTTTGCATGAAAATGACAACCATTGTGATGATGATGGTCAACTAGTCCAACCTAGTCAACCGGTCAACAAAGTCAACAAGTCAACAAAGTCAACCCTCCAATAACCATGTCACTATAATACTTAATTAATATTATTGCTAAATATATATATATATATATATATATATCATATTCTCATTAGGGTTGAGCAAAAAGTCAATAGTCAACAGTCAACGGTCAACAACCCTAATGAGAATCCTCTGCCTCTGTCTCTCCGTCAACTGTGCATACACACCCGCATCCGCGTTCCGAGGAACACGGATGCAAACTGGATAAAACCAATCCCAATACGTACACTAGGATCTGGCTTAAACCAAAGCCCGCTAGTGTAAACTGTCCGGACACTAACCGTGCACAAGTGCACGGATGTGACTGAACCCTGTCGCAAAACCATGCGACCTGTCGCAAAACCATGCGACCTCTACTCTTTTGCCTAAAGGCGAATAGATTTCTGTGTGGGACTCTAAAGACTCGACACTACGCTGGCAGTGGGTTTAACCACAGACCGCAAGCGGCACTAGCTGTGCGTAACGGTCCCCAGGTAGATGCCGACAAGAAGACTGACGAGGCGAAACCCATCTGAACTCCTACTGAGCCTGAATGTGACATTCTCCATACAGTCCGGTCTGTTCGTCTGATACATCGCATGGCGGGCCTAGGGGGCGATAAACGTCAGTCCCCCAATAGCGGTACAAGTCGTGTCGGAGTGAAGCCCAAAACACCCTGAGATAACACTGGAAGCCTACCAGTATATCTCGTTTGCCCTGGCCAGGGACTACTCGTGTAATGGCTCTTCTAGACACAGCGCGATGTCAACCCCCAATACCGGGAGAGACGAATCCTGTCTAACCGTCACTGCCTCCAAGTGCTTCGGGACTGCACCCAACTACCACCTGTTTGCACGACTCCTTTGAGCCGTGGTAGGATAGTAATCAAAGTACAGTGGGAACACACTCGAGGCGAAGTGACAGTGTCAAGTCAGCGGACTAAGCTGTACTCATGTCACCTGAGAACTGATAACTGACGATAGGCATAATACCAACTAGTCAGTTCCCGACGAGTCCTGTCCAATGTACTCGTAACCCAACGAGCACCCGCATACTATCTCAAGTACGACGTACCGACGGCTGTGGGACAGACCGTCTCCCACACTGGGATGAGAAGCGCATGCGCTAGTCTACTCCGGAGTATCGATGCCCTGTCTCGATAGTCCTGCGACCAGGGACCTGCATAAGGATGTGCTTATAGATTACCCAGCCCCACTAGTGTGACTGCCATCACAACGCTGGTAATCAAGCAAGGATCCTAAGGGCTCCACTAATGTGTATAGGCGATATACTAAAATAAACACATGTACACATTGAAGTAGAAACAAACCAAGTAGCATACTACTATTTTGAGCAAGATTGTATATACAAGGTGAATATCCCAAGCTTCCATTAAGTAATATACAAACTAGTATGATACAGTAATGGCCTCTAGGGCATATACACTAACAATCTCCCACTTGCACTAAGGCCATGTACTGGCGTATCGAAGACCTATCATCTCGATTAGCCGCTCGAACTGAGTCTGGGGTAGGGCCTTCGTGAGTGGATCTGCAGTGTTATCTTCTGAATTTACTCTCTTTACCTCGATCTCCTGGCGATCAATGATCTCCCTAATCAGGTGGTACCGCCTCAAAATATGCCTGGACTTCTGATGGGACCTGGGTTCCTTCGCTAAAGCTATAGCGCCGTTGTTGTCACAATACAGCGGTATTGGATCAACACTGGTAGGAACCACCTGAAGTTCCGTGAGGAACTTCTTCATCCAGACAGCTTCCTTTGCGGCATCGCAAGCAGCTATGTACTCCGCTTCCATAGTTGAGTCAGCAACGGTTTCCTGCTTGGAACTCTTCCAGCAAACCGCCCCTCCATTGAGGGTAAAGACATAACCCGACATAGACTTGGAGTCATCCTTATCACTCTGGAAGCTGGAGTCAGCAAAGGCCTCAAGCTGGAGGTCTTTTCCGCCATACACCAAGAACATCTCCTTAGTCCTTCTCAGGTACTTGAGAATGTTCTTTACTGCTATCCAGTGTTTCTCCCCTGGGTTCGACTGATACCGGCTTACAACGCTCAATGCGTATGCTACATCTGGTCTGGTACACAACATCGCATACATAATAGAGCCTACCGCAGATGCGTAGGGTATTGATGACATGCGAGCCCTTTCCAAATCAGTCTTGGGAGACATCTCTTTGGAGAGGGTGATTCCATGACAAGCCGGTAGATTACCGCGCTTGGAATCTTCCATACTGAATCGTTTCAGTATGGTGTCGATGTACCTTGATTGTGAAAGTCCCAACATCCTCTTAGATCTATCACGATAGATCTGGATCCCCAGAATGTAGTTGGCATCGCCCAGGTCCTTCATGAAGAACCTCTGCGATAAGAATCCTTTGACTGACTGTAGCATAGGAATATCATTTCCTATTAGGAGAATGTCATCGACATACAAGACGAGGAATACCACATTTCTCCCTACAATCTTACTGTAAATGCATGGTTCATCTGGGTTTTTGACAAAGTCGAATTCTTTGACAGTATCATCAAAGCAGATGTTCCAACTCCGCGATGCCTGCTTGAGTCCATAGATGGACTTGAGCAATTTGCACACTTTACCGCTGCTCCCACTCTGATTGAATCCCTCTGGCTGATCCATATAGACGCACTCTTCCAAATTTCCATTTAGAAAAGCCGTCTTTACGTCCATCTGCCAGATTTCATAATCGTGGAAGGCAGCAATGGCAAGAAGAATCCGAATGGATTTAGGCATGGCCACCGGAGAAAAGGTCTCGTCATAGTCCAAACCAGGTCTTTGACGAAAACCCTTTGCAACGAGCCTAGCTTTATAGGTTTCAACCTGCCCATCTACACCAATCTTCTTTCTGAAGATCCATTTGCAGCCTACGGGTTTTACCCCTTCTGGAGCAAAGTCCAAAGTCCAAACTTTGTTGGTGTACATGGACTCCATCTCGGTCCGCATTGCATCCAGCCATTTTGCCGAGTCACCGCTCTGAATGGCTTGCTGGAAGCTAGTAGGCTCACCATAATCCATGGTGTAATCCTCTCTATCCCCGTCTATGAGAAAACCGTAGTATCTCTCGGGCGGATGAGACTACCTACTACTTCTGCGGAGCGGCGTAGGAATGTCCGGTTCTCTTGAAACGTCTGGTTCATCCAAGCTTTCAGTAACAGCCTGTGGTTCTGGAATTTCTTCCAGTTCTATTGCGCCTCCACTTATCTGATTTTCCAAAAATTCAGTTTCCAAGAAGTGGGCATGCGGAGAAACAAAAACTTTTTGTTCTTCTGCGGAATAGAAAAGATACCCTCTGGAGTTCTTTGGGTATCCCACAAACTTACACAGTACTGAGCGTGCCTCGAGCTTGTCCGCATGCTGTTTTTTTACAAAAGCTGGACATCCCCATACCTTAAGATACTTAAGACAGGGTTTCTTCCCACTCCACATCTGATATGGGGTGGTAGGCACAGTCTTGGTTGGAGCCTTGTTCAAGAGATATGAAGCTGCTTCTAGTGTATAACCCCAGAAAGATCGCGGTAACTCAGCCTTACTCATCATGGAACGAACCATATCCAATAGGGTCCGATTCCGCCTTTCCGATACACCGTTGTGTTGTGGTGTGCATGGAGGAGTAAGTTGAGAGAGAATTCCATTCTCTTTTAAGTAGCCCAGAAACTCGGCACTCAAGTATTCTCCACCTCGATCCGATCTTAGAATCTTGATACTTTTGCCGGTTTGTTTTTCAACTTTATTCTTGTATTCTTGAAATTTCCTAAAGGCCTCGGATTTGTGCTTCATTAAGAAGACATGTCCATACCTAGAGAAATCATCTGTGAAAGTAATGAAGTATGAATAACCACTTCGTGCATGTGTAGACATTGGACCACACACATCACTGTGTATGAGTCCCAAGAGCTTGCTCGCTCTTTCTCCGCGTCCAGTGAACAGAGTCTTTGTCATCTTTCCCATGAGACAAGATTCACAAGTGGCATAAGACTGATACTCGAACGGATTCAAGTACCCTTCTTTATGTAACTTAGTTAATCGTGTCTCATTAATGTGACCCAGTCTACAATGCCATAAGAAAGCCTGATTTGTTTCCGGAGACTTTCTTTTAAGTGTGTTCTGGACACTGAAAATCTGAGCTTGATTTACCACGTATATTCCGTTCTGTAATGTACCTGACCCAATCAGAACTTGATTTAGGTGGATGTGTACTACATCGCTTACAAAAGTAAATTCATATCCTTCCTTAGAAAGTAAGGATACAGATATGATATTACAAGTCGCACCTGGTACATACAAACAGTTACGCAGAATCAATATCTGCCCAGTTGTCAGTCCTAGGTGATATTCCCCTACGGATACAGCATTCATGCTCATTCCGTTAGCAACTCTGAGAGTCATATCACCTTTCCTGATAACCCTACGGTTTCTCAGAGCCTGTAACGAATTACAGATGTGAGATCCTGATCCGGTATCCAATACCCAGGAAGTAGGGTTAACTGACAAACAGTTCTCTATTACAAACACACTCGAAGCCGAAGCCACAACATGCTTCGAATTCTGGCTACTGGCTTTGCAAGCCCTGCAATCCTTCTGCCAATGTTCATTCCCGTTACAATAGGAACGTCCCTCTTTAACCATATCCAGTCCTGAAACTTTTGCCCTTGCTTTTCCTTTTTCTTCCCTGGTTTCTTTCAGGGTATAAGCAGAGGGCAGGGACTGTAGAATTAAGTCAGTACTTGACCCATTCTTCAACGTGGTCTCTAGGTCCGTGAGCTTAAAATAGCTGGTCTCTGTAAGGACGTTATCCCTTACAGATGACCCGACAGCCAACCTCGCTTGAAGCAATTCGTTCGAGGTCTCATATCTTGCGATACGAGATTGCTCTCCATATAAATCTTTGTTATGGAGGAAGATAGAAACTGAGTCCATCTTCTCGTGCTGCCCCTGGTTTGCACCATCAACTGAGGCTAACACGAGGCACTTGGCTTTCGCACAATCCTTTTCCGATGTCTTTTGGATGTAAACATTCGTGACAGGGGAAACTGGACCTGAGACAGCAGGGGTTTGATTAGTTAAGAGGTGTCCCAGCTTGTCATGGGTAATGGACATCTGGACAGACCTTTGCCAGTCATAACAGTCAGGTTCAGTCATTTTATTATCTAGATGTAACCAAGGTGCGGTCACTGGGTCGCTGCAATTAAGAGAGAGAGAAGAAAACACTCAGCATGATGCTCTTGCAAGTTTAGAGTGGTTTTTAATTTGTCTAAACAGGATGGCTCCCACTGTCTCTCGAATCCCTCCTCAAAACCAAAAAGGAAGAATTAGTCAGGATCAATCCCACCGTACAATTCTTGCTTAACCGTTCAGCCAGGCTAGTGTCGGTACTTCGAGGGAGGTTTTCCAACGCTTTCGCGAAGTTCCTTAATTAAATAACATCTTTTCCCTGTGGGCGTAGCCCCGCTAACACCTTTCTAGACACCTACTTGGTTTATAGCATTGATCGTTAAGTGAGAAATTTCCCGAGGAGTAGCATATACTCACAGTAGGATCGGGATCCAAATATCATTGCGTGACAAAACTGAAGGAATCCTACCAGAATCATCACACTCCAAATGGTATGCAACGCTAGCAAGTTTCAGTTCTTTTGAAACTCCCGATGTGGATTTTTGCCCCATGCTCTTATGACCTTGACGAAGGTCAACAAATCATAAGTCACATGTCAAGTTCTACCCGTCATTATCCAGGTTAATTTGAACCCACTCGTATATACCCTTGACGAAGGTCAACAAGGTAATACGACTGTCCCAAACCAACGCATCTATCTATGCTACATATGAACATCCAACAGCTACCAATCACTATGCCTTGACGAAGGTCAACAAACATAGCTTGAATACTATTGAATATTCATACGAAACGACGGAGGGCTACGAATGGTTTTGGCGAAACCTTGAATGTAGTGAACTTGATATAATCGATGGAATGAGATAGCTTTTAAAAGGAGTGGCTCAAGCTCCGCATTTAAAAGTTAGTTTTGAAAAGAACCGAGTGGTTTTCCGAAAGTGTTCCAACGATTTTAACTTGGTTTATTTTCTTGCATTAGTTCTTTTAATGCGTGATATTCTTGCATTAGTTCTTTTAATGCGTCCCATCATTTAATCCTACCATTGCAGAAAACAACAAAAATATGACGTACGCTTATGCCATTCGCATTCGCCACGGGGCCCCGTCATTACCCGTTAGGTTACTTAACTAACGACAGAGCGGGGGCTGGGCTAGCGCGGCTGTAAAACATAAACAACGCCTAAATAATATCATATATAAATATACTGCAATGATAGCCATTTCAGATCACAGATGAATACATTGGATATACTAGGAATCCGCAATTCGTACGAGCCTGTAACGAAAAGCAGATTACACGGTCGCGGTGAATAGCCAATACCCCACCCAAGACCCCTACGGGTGCGGCAAACTACCCGCCAAGTACCCGAAGCGAAGCAACCTCCCTCATCCCCATGAGTAGGCCACTCGGCACTTCGGCATACCCGGTAGTTTGTGCACCCCCTCCATGGGTCTATCCTAGAAGCAAAAACAGTAAAAAGAAATTATACAATGACGGCTACAACCCCGACCCGGTTGTGCGGCCATACAAATAATTATTACATCAATTTACAAATTTACATGAATTGAAAGAAAAGAAAACTCTCGTCTCACAACCCCCGGCTATTCACCCGCGACAATCCAATGAATTCATATACACATTCCAATAACATTACAGATTACAGATTTGTATAACCCCCACTAATCGACATATAGCGATTAGCAAACGTTCAATACAAATATCACATCACAGAAAAACCCGTCAGCTTAAGTCTTTTAGAAGTTCGATCAAAAATACGGATTTTCAGGACCCCAAAAATAAAATTTTCGTTCTGGAAAATCTGGGCAGAAAATATATATTCCAAAAATCCCAAAATACCCCTATGAGCAAACTGCAAAGAAGAAACCTCATGACCGAGTCAACTCGGCCGCGGTTCCGCGGCAGGAGGAAGCTCCCGCCGCGGAACCGCGGCGCTTTGATCTAGTTAGGGGGTCAAATTTTTGCAGTTTCTTCAGAAAACCCTGAGTCGATTTTTGGTGTATCTCAAAAAAAATTTCCAGCACTTTTAAAATCGACAGAAAGTTTAAAAAACGGGGTTCGTTTTGCGACTTTTTCTTTGATCGATCTTCTAGCTACTTTGCTAACATGTTAGATAGAGTTTAACTAGGCTCTGATACCACTGTAAGTCCATGCTACCTCTTCCGGTACTTACGGGCTTGCGGAATTTGGTGAAAAACGATTTTCTTAGAGGCGGTAACATGGACTCAAAACCCGGATCTTTGTTAAACTGCTAACTAACAACCTAACAAGAGTTTACCTACTCGGTTAAGGGGGCTATACCTTTCTTGAACTCCTTCGTCTTCAACTCGTCCCGGAGTTCGGATCGGCCTCACCTCGTCGTCTCCTTGCGTCGAAGATGGATCCACCCGAAAGCTTCTACCTTTGGCTTGTTCTTCGGACATTGAAGAAACTAGATCACTTGGCTTGCTAGGCCTTGTGAGCTAGAATGAGTAGAGAAGAGTATGTTGGGATTTTGCTCTATGGTTCTTGCTTCTCAACACATGAGACAAGTGAACCATAGACTAGAGAGAGAGAGCAATAGGAAGAGGGTGAGAGCAAGAGCATGAGAGCTCAAAACCAAGAGAGAGAAAGGTCAAGCAAGAATGAGCCTCTCTTTTGTCTTTCACCCTCTCATAATCCAAAAGCATCATTAGCCATAATGTCAACCAAGTATTATGTGATGGTTCATATCATGACAAAGGCAATATCATTTCCATGCACTCATTTTGCAAACTACAACAAGCAAGCAAAAGTCTTTGCATGAAAATGACAACCATTGTGATGATGATGGTCAACTAGTCTAACCTAGTCAACCGGTCAACAAAGTCAACAAGTCAACAAAGTCAACCCTCCAACAACCATGTCACTATAATACTTAATTAATATTATTGCTAAATATATATATATATATATATATATATATATCATATTCTCATTAGGGATGAGCAAAAAGTCAATAGTCAACAGTCAACGGTCAACAACCCTAATGAGAATCCTCTGCCTCTGTCTCTCCGTCAACTGTGCATACACACCCGCATCTGCGTTCCGAGGAATACGGATGCAAACTGGATAAAACCAATCCCAATACGTACACTAGGATCTGGCTTAAACCAAAGCCCGCTAGTGTAAACTGTCCGGACACTAACCGTGCACAAGTGCACGGATGTGACTGAACCCTGTCGCAAAACCATGCGACCTGTCGCAAAACCATGCGACCTCTACTCTTTTCCCTAAAGGCGAATAGATTTCTGTGTGGGACTCTAAAGACTCGACACTACGCTGGTAGTGGGTTTAACCACAGACCGCAAGCGGCACTAGCTGTGCGTAACGGTCCCCAGGTAGATGCCGACAAGAAGACTGACGAGGCGAAACCCATCTGAACTCCTACTGAGCCTGAATGTGACATTCTCCGTACAGTCCGGTCTGTTCGTCTGATACATCGCATGGCGGGCCTAGAGGGCGGTAAACGTCAGTCCCCCAATAGCGGTACAAGTCGTGTCGGAGTGAAGCCCAAAACACCCTGAGATAACACTGGAAGCCTACCAGTATATCTCGTTTGCCCTGGCCAGGGACTACTCGTGTAATGGCTCTCCTAGACACAGCGCGATGTCAACCCCCAATACCGGGAGAGACGAATCCTGTCTAACCGTCACTGCCTCCAAATGCTTCGGGACTGCACCCAACTACCACCTGTTTGCACGACTCCTTTGAGCCGTGGTAGGGTAGTAATCAAAGTACAGTGGGAACACACTCGAGGCGAAGTGACAGTGTCAAGTCAGCGGACTAAGCTGTACTCATGTCACCTGAGAACTGATAACTAACGATAGGCATAATACCAACTAGTCAGTTCCCGACGAGTCCTGTCCAGTGTACTCGTAACCCAACGAGCACCCGCATACTATCTCAAGTACGACGTACCGACGGCTGTGGGACAGACCGTCTCCCACACTGGGATGAGAAGCGCATGCGCTAGTCTACTCCGGAGTATCGATGCCCTGTCTCGATAGTCCTGCGACCAGGGACCTGCATAAGGATGTGCTTATAGATTACCCAGCCCCACTAGTGTGACTGCCATCATAACGCTGGTAATCAAGCAAGGATCCTAAGGGCTCCACTAATGTATATAGGCGATATACTAAAATAAATACATGTACACATTGAAGTAGAAACAAACCAAATAGCATACTACTATTTTGAGCAAGATTGTATATACAAGGTGAATATCCCAAGCTTCCATTAAGTAATATACAAACTAGTATGATACAGTAATGGCCTCTAGGGCATATACACTAACAAGAGGCACCGTCTGCGGGTACATGGTGGACCCGGTATGGTACCCCGGGACAAGAAAATCGTATAGAGAGACATTGAGCCCGACAGGAGAGCACTACCGACCAGTGATAGCTTGGACCCGACGGATATCCGTAGGATACCGACCGTAGCGATTGAGACAGATGAATATGAGGGCCGATCCGATAAAACGGCGTCTGAGATATGAGAATTTACGTGTCGATACTAGACACGGGTTTTATGATATTTTCGAGTGTCGATACTGGACACTCAGGTTTCATGATGATTTGATGTGTCGTTGATGGACACACGTTAGATGATACACGTATACATTTACGTATGGCACAGATGACTTGGTACTATATACTGATACTGGCACGACATTGTTATCATTACACATATGTATACACGATCACCCTAGATACCACACAGTATTACTTTTATGTTACAGTATGACCTATGAGATCGTTATACATTCGATTTCTATTTGCTGATATTTTCTACTCACGAGTTGGCAACTCACCCCCGTTGTGCCATAGTTTTCTTGCAGGATCGACCGCTCGGATCAGTAGCGGCTTGTTGGTACACACCTTTTGTATATATTCTTTTCAGTTGTATCTAGTTAAAAGCTCTATCAACCAAACTATGTATATTTGGTAGACCTAAACACCGAACTATGTATATTTGGTAGACCTAGACACCAGACTTGTATATTCTTTGAGATTTAGAGCGAGATGGATGTATTGTTCGTGATTTGAGCTTGATGATGTTTTGGTCTTCTTTATTTTATTTCTGTGATTGATCTTCGCCTTGGGGCGTCACATATATATTTATTGTGTGGTTATGATTCCGCCAATTGGCGAAGAGCTAGCTCCCGTTTGGGGATGCCTATATTATTGCTATGATGTATTGGTTTTGGATCAAAATTTACAAGGGAGGTGCTGCCCAAATTTCAAATGACGGAAATGTTTTCAAAGATAGTATACAACCCACTTGCATTTTCATATAATATTACTTATACTGTTAAAAGAAGAATTTGAATTCATTATGCCGTTATTTCAAAACTGCACCTCCATTATTTTCCAAAGGAGGTTTAGATTTCTAGGCTTTCGGCTTGCTTGGATTACGGTGGGGTCCTATAAACTTCACATGATTCTCGTGCCGGTGACGTGCCAATTTCGAGTCGTGACAAAGTTGGTATCAGAGCGTTTGGTTTAATCTTGGTTCGAGTCTAGGTTTGACTATACGGAGTCTATGGCGTATATATATTTCGGAACCTAGGCTTGACCTTACGGAACTTAGACTTGACTGAGAGGGTATTGGACCCGAATTTTCGTCACGTAGGTTGACCTTGGTTGATGGAGTAGGTAATTTTAGTAGAGTGACGTACCGTGTGTTTGTTCCGCGGCATACTTACGATACGCTGCTCCGCTTAAGTGACCTTAGGATATACATTTCTTGAGATCTGTTATTCTATTCGTTTTTGTGATCTATCATCATCGATGGTTGCTTAAGGCTCCTGTCACCGTAGCTAGGAGAGCAGAGAGAGTTGCGGCTAGAGATGCGGTCAGAGCGAGCTCGTCAGGGACGAGGACTGACCATGATATTCTTCCGTTGACGTAGGAATGTATCGATTTATTATTTGCTAGGATTTCTCGTTTGAGACGAGCATTCGGGATCTGCACTGGATGATCGGGCCATTGATAGAGGCCAGCCAGATTGTGAAGATTGTGACATACAGTCTACCCCAGAGATCGCGATGTTGTCTACCGTGCAGACAGATGACCCAGCTGTTGCTGAGATTGACAGGATATCGCCTCCAGAGTTTATAAAGCTGATGCTACAAGAGCTTACGGGCAGGGATGTGACAGAAGATCGCTAGTTCATCTTGAATAAAGTGACTAGGATATTTCGTTGGGTTGGACGCCCCGACGCAGGGTCGGTTAAGTTGAATAATTCCAGTTTGAAGGATCTTGCTCGGACATGGATTGAATCGATCAAGAGAGGACATTTTGTTCGTTGGATAATCCGATGCGAGATCAGTAAGTTGACAGCTTCAGTTAGAGGGGCCTCACCCATACGTGTTGTGAGTTGATCGAGGAAGGATGAATGAAGCGTATTCCTCCGATAACTTAGACGAGTTCCCGAGTACGTAATCGGCTAGATATCTTCCACAGAGTGGTGAAAATGCTCGAGTTCGTAACTTCAAGTCCTTACGAGAGACTCTGGATATGACTATAGCCGAATTGGATTGCGGTCTACACAGCTACCAAGAGATGATTCCGAATTGGTCGATATTGAAGAAAAGTGGATAAGAGATTCGTGTGAGCTCTTAATGAGCCGTTCTTCTCCGCTGAATCCAGAGAATTGATACGTACGCAGAGACGTTGGATACGGCCATAATTCCAGAGGAAAGCCGTGCTGAGATCGCAGTTGTCCCGGAACGGGAACTAAATTAGCAAAGAGTGTCAAATTTCGTATAGTTCGGCATAGGTGAGATCGGAAGAGACCGTGGCAGGTTCTTTCCGAAATACTTCAGCGATAAGGGTCCAGACCCAGGATTGGTTGTATCACGCATATTCAGAGGGCCAGAGGCCGCCATCAGTAACATACTACTTTGCGAGTGGTCAGGTTAATTGGCCAGGAGATGTTTAGAGAGGTGTCAGAGCGGAGCTGTTTCCGTCATTACTCCTAACCGGGCCGTCGAGCAGAGAGATTGTGGAATTGGTGATCCACAGAGAAAACAAGGACCCGGAGACAGAGGACGCCAGATCGTGGGCAGGAGTTAAGTATATATTCTTACTCGGCCAGCGTTGGGTGCACCGGCACCTTTCGACATTGAAGGAGGTATGTACCTCAAGGTCATTTGTTTATGATTTATGTTTTAATGATCCGAGTATCACGCTTTTATCGTTTTAGACTTGAGTTTTGATGATTTAGTTTTTCTAAGTTGCTGATTTCGTTTTGCGACTTTTGAAAACTTGAGTTTTGATATTTGAGTTAGACTCGATCGTTTGACGTTTGTGCGTCAACGCCAGGGGTTGTTTGGTTGTTCTTGCATGCGTGGACCATAGGTTCTAACCTATGCGCACTTCGCGTGCCGTATCGATTTTCGGATTTGATTTTGATTCCTTTACGATATGTATTGAATTGTAGGTACCTTTGCGTGGACTTTCGGGACGACGAAGGAGAGCAAGGTGTTCATCGATTTCGGATAGAGCGAGAACAGTAGGTGAGTAGATGTATATCTACGGAGGAAGTCGGGTGGATGGCGTATAGCACCCCCACAACCATGGTACTAGGAGATCAGAGATGTAGTATGTATATAGATACATACGCTTATATACATACAGATATAACCATAAAGATAATTACAAGATGATATATGAGATGAGAATGTGATGGAATAAAATGACACGAGTCAATAGGTTTGATATTAGAATGCGATGCGATATATATATATATATATATATATATATATATATATATATATATATATATGCACACATATGCTAAGATATGATATGAGATGATATATATATGAGAATATAAGATAATATGATGTACGTGACCATAAATCCGTATTCTGATTTGATGATACCGTACGCGATATTATGTACAAGACGATAGTTCCTTACTCTGATTTGATGACACCGTACAATGGATTATACCGTACGCGATATGATGAGCATGAATCGCCGACATATATATATCGACTCGAGGAATATTGATTAAGACCACTTAAGTATTTATTAAGATATATATTCGGAACCATACCTTTTTCCAAAACTAACGAATTGTATGCACTTTTAAATGACAACCTCAAGGGACGCTACGTATTTTCAAATGGTATATTTTTCTCAAAAACACCGTAGCCCCCATTTTCAAAAACAACGATTCATATTATTTAAGCTATAACTGTATGGTTCATATGCAGTTACGTATTTTACATTGTTCGTGTTACTTTTCCCTGTGTTTATCTTTATATGACTTCGTCTGCTAGAACACATGCACCATTACCGATGATGCGCATGTTGCACGTATACATACTTGCCGGCTCTCACACTCATCATCGGTAATTGACATGCCACTTACACATTAGAAAATACTATATCGCCATATTGTTCTTAAATGGTAGAATTATAGTTATTGTTCAGTATTTATTACTGCACATGCTAGTTTAGATATTGCACTTCCTTACCCAGTTACACAACATGCTTATATGAAAACGTCGGTTATACCTTACGGTACTGTTCCGTGCTTGCATTTACTGCTCCATCATGGTTATATGATTATAAGATTTGGTTTTCATGAGATTGTTGGATTTGAGAACCGCGGATATATTTTTAAAGTCTTAAAATTGTTTTTAAAACACGGTTTCTCTTGATATGATATTTCGACATCCACCATGAGTTTTCTCGGTTCTGAGTTATGTGTATACCCGATTCGAGAAGAGAAGAGGCACCGTCTGTGGATACATGGTGGACCCGGTGGGATATCCTGGGGCAAGAAGATCGTATAGAAAGACGTTGAGCCCGACAGGGGAGCACTACCGACCGGTGATAGTTTGGACTCGGCGGATATCCGGAGGATACCGACCGTAGCGATTGAGACAGATGGATATGAATGCCGATCCGATGAGATGGCGCCTAAGATATGAGGATTTACGTGTCGATACTGGACATGGGTTTTATGATATTTTCGAGTGTTGATGCTGGACACTCAGGTTCATGATGATTTGATATGTCGTTGATGGACACACGTTGGATGATACACGTGTACATTTACGTATGACACAGATGACTTGGTATTATATACTGATACTGGTACGACATTGTTATCATTACACATATTTATACACGATCACCCTAGATACCACACAGTATTACTTTTATGTTACAGTATGACCTAGGAAATCGTTATACATTTGATTTCTACCTGCTGATATTTTCTACTCACGAGTTGGCAACTCACCCCCGTTGTGCCATAGTTTTCTTGCAAGATCGACCGCTCGGATCGATAGCGGCTTGTTGGTACACAACTTTCTTATGGGTGATTTGTATTGGTAGGTGTGGTACACTTGGATCGTGACCACCTTTTGTATATATTATTTTCAGTTGTATCTAGTTAAAAGCTCAATCAACCAGACTATGTATATTTGGTAGACCTAGACACCGGACTATGTATATTTGGCAGACCCAGACATCAGACTTGTATAATCTTTGAGACTTAGAGCGAGATGGGTGTATTGTTCGTGATTTGAGCTTGATGATGTCTTGGTCTTCTTTATTTTCTTTCTGTGATTAATTTTCTCCTTGGGGCGTCGTATATATATATATATATATATATATATATATATATATATATATATTTATTGCGTGGTTATGATTCAGCCAATTGGCGAAGAGCTAGCTCCCGTTTGGGGATGTCTATATTATTGCCGTGATGTATTGGTTTTGGATCAAAATTTACAAGGGAGGTGCTGCCCAAATTTCAAATGACGGAAATGTTTTCAAAGATAGTATACAACCCACTTGCATTTTCATATAATATTATTTATACTGTTAAAAGAAGAATTTGAATTCATTATGCCGTTATTTCAAAACCGCACCTCCGTTATTTTCCGAAGAAGGTTTAGATTTCTGGACTTTCGGTTTATTTGGATTACGGTGGGATCCTATAGACTTCACGTGATTCTCGTGCCAGTCACGTGCCAATTCCAGGTCGTGACAATATGCCTCTCACGAATTTTGCGTTTAGCCCCCTGCACCTATAAATTATTAGCTTTAGCCCCCTGTTGCACCAGAACTATTAACCAGCGTAGTGCTTTTAGCCTAGACTTTTCTGTTCAGGTCCCTGAACATCTCTAAATTAATTGTAGACCCCTGAAACGATATAAAATGATTAGAAAAATATAGGAAAATTATTTATAAAATTGTTAAGGCTTAAAGACACTTATAGATGTATTTTTATTAGTATTGGGAATCGATAATAGCACAATTAGTTAACTAAAATATGACAAGTTATTAATTTAGCGTTATATGTTTATTTAAAGGCTTCGGTTGGAACTTAGAAGAGCGTCGCACCTATCAAATCAACTTTACTTTTCGGTGACAGTAAGTTTATGATACAACTTTATGATTTTATTGGTATTGGTATTCACATTATATGAAATATGTCTTTTTGCTTGGTTGATGCTATGTTACTTGTGTCGATGGTTTTGTATGCAAGTTAAAATACTTCTATTGTTGTTATCATTAGACTCTGATAGACATGCATGTTTTTCATATAGTACTTGATATGCATGTGGACATGATAATATATTTATGCCTTGAACATATGATTGGTTATTTTAAAGAATATATATACCTTTCTTTAGAAAATAAAGGGGTCGTATGCATTTTGTAGGTGAATACTGGTATGAGTTTGAAAAACAAAGTAGGTTACATCCAGTGTAGTAGTGTGGTTCCAGTAGGATTATAGCGCGTGCCGTAAGACAACCTCACCGCGGGTCATAGCATACGGTTCTTCCTACTACGGGCTATCTATAATGGTGTTTCCTTATGTCAACCGAGATAGAGGTGTTGACCGTACTTAGTCGTAACCTGCTAGTTTTTCCGTGCATGAAAATTATATTTTCTCAAATATTTCATTGTTATACAAGATTTATGCGCAAACTAATATCACCATTGTTGGTACAATTGATTGGTTCATATTTTGTTTGTTTCTAATTTATTTTAAATGCCTTTGACACATATCTATTTCTTTACTAAGCGTTGTAGCTCACCCACTTTTGTTTGTGGCTGCTAATCCCAATGCAGGGTAGCTTTCCAAAGGAGTTTTAGTAGTGATTAGGATGCATATCATCTTGGCGGCTTATGGAGTTTTGCGGTCTTACTACAAATAAATAATTTAGTTGTCTTTTTATCAAATTGGTAAAATAAATTTTCTTTGAATAAGATATTTTATTATTGCAATAAGTCCACTCTATGATTTAGAGTTCTTTTCTACTTGGAATTTAAATCCACTATTTATGTTATTGTGGAAATAGTTTTAACTTATAAAAATCTTTGGTAGTTGCGTCTTACGGTCTCATTGTTGAGATTGCGGCATATCACGCATTTTTTGGTTGTATTTATATGAGTGAATTTGGGACGTGACAGAGTTGGTATCAAAACATCTGCTACGATATTCGCCTTTTGAGGATGATAGTGTATGGTTAGGTCGTAATCTTTTATCAGCTCTAACCATCTTCTCTGTCTCATAATCAACTCCTTCTGAGTAAATATATATTTCAGACTTTACGACGACAATTACAGTAAATATAGAAAATTTTAGTCTGATGATTTTTATTATTCACATACCATGTTTTATATGATTTTAGGGTTTTAAAATAAATATACTACAGCTCGGGGGCTGAAATAAATTTTCCAATTCTTAAAAAGTCACTGATTTACTAATTATGTAGTGGGTTAAGGTGAAACGGATCGGGTCGGTTTGGATCTGAATCCAAACCACAACCAGAACATCTATCTTAAAGCTTTGGTGTTTAGTGGATCGAGCGTGTAATTTAACTTGAACCCGGCCCGAATCCAAACCCTCATTCTATGTGGCGTTTCCTTATATCAAATATGGTAGAGGTGTTGACCGTATTTAGTCGTAACCTGACTCTGATACCAACTCTGTCACACCCTAAATTCACTCATATAAATACAACCAAAAAATGCGTGGCTTGCCGCGATCTCGACAATGAGACCGCAAGGCGTAACTAGCAAAGATATCTATTAGATAAAACCATCTCCACAATAATATAAATAGCGGATTTAAATTCCAAGTAGAAAAGAACTCCAAATCATAGAGTGGACTGATTACAATAATAAAATATCTTATTCGAAGAAAGTTTATTCTACCAATTTGATAGAAAGACAACTAAATTATTTATTCGTAGTAAAACTGCAAAGCTCCATAAACCGCCAAGATGATATGCATCCTAGCCCCTACTAAAACTCCTTAAGAAAGCTACCCTACATTGGTAGCCACATACAAAAATGGATGAGCTATAACGCTCAGTAAGGAAACAGCTATAATGCTCAGTAAGGAAACATATACATGTCAATGGTATTTATAATAAATTAAAAAACAACAAAATATGAACAATCAATTGTACTAGCAATGGTGATATTAGTTTGCGCATAAATCTTGTATAAAAATTCAATATTTGAGAAAATATAATTTTCATGCACAGAAAAACTAGCAGGTTACGATTAAGCACGGTCAACACCTCTATCTCGGGTGATATAAGAAAACGCCACTATAAATAGCCCGTGGTAGGGAGAACCGCGTGTTATGACCCGCGGTGAGGTTATCTTACGGTGCGCGCTATAATCCCACTGGGGCTATACTACCAGTCTGGATGTAACCTACTTTGTTTTCCCACTCTAACCAGTATTAACCTACGAGACATATACGGCAACTTTTATTTCAAAAAATAGAATATATATATATATATATATATATATAGAGAGAGAGAGAGAGAGAGAGAGAAAGAATAATGGAGGAAAGAGGCCATAGGAGGGAATTTCCTCCTATGGCGTCGAAAAAGTATGCCCTCCGTCGTATTTTCCGATGATCGGAATCCATCATCTTCATCGTTATCATCTAAGATGTGGGTACGCCAAATTTCATGCGATTCTACAATTTTTTCACCGTTGATTTAGCAATGTAAAAAGTTCTATTGTCGGTAAATCGTTAATTTTGAACCCACTAATTCAACGGTGAAAAAGTTGTAGAATCACATAAAATTTGGTGTACCCATATCTTAGATGATAACGATGAAGATGATGGGTGCCAATCGTCGGAAAACACGATGGAGGGCGTACTTTTTCGATTCCATAGGAGCAAATTCCCTCCTATTGCATCTTTCCTCCATTATTCTCATATATATATATATATATTGTTCGACAAGGATCCTATCGGAAGAATTTGTTTCCAAATCCTTCCCATTTTTTCATCATTAGATAAATTTTGAGATGTGTGCATTCAATTATATTATGTTTGGTAATAAATAAAAGCTTTTATTCATAATTGTTAGCACGCATTCCTAAGTTAATCTAATGGTGGAAAGGGTTTGTTTCCAAATCCTTCCGCTAGGACGAGCTCTCTCTCTCTATATATATCCTTTAACATAGCCAACCACGTGCTCAATGCACAAATTATGATTAAAATCACCAATTCGTATGCATTTTAACACTATATGAAAAAATCATGCCGATTTATTTAATATATATGGATATATGTGTTTCCCCCAATCAGAGCAAGGCTATGTTCAAATTTTCAAAATTTGAAATGAAGCGGCGCTTCATAAAAGCGCCAGCGCTCTGAGGCAGCGCATCACGTGCAAAGCACGAGTGCGCTAGCGCTATGTGCGCCAAGAGCGACAGCGCTCTGAGGAAGCGCACCACGTACAAAGCACGAGTGCACTAGCGCTATGTGCGCCAAGTGCGTCAGCCCTCTGAGGCAGCGTACCACGTGCAAAACACGAGTGTGCTAGCGCTGGAACTAAATGTTCCCCACCGTTAGATCAAACATCCAATAATAATGATAAATCATTAATTGACCAGAATAAAATTCTGTTAAGGAAAGATTCCTCAAAATCTTTCCAAACAAAGGATTGCGCTCTGTAAATCAGAGCACCGTTGGATCAATGATCCAATGATGATTAAAAATCACCAAAAATACAGAATAAATTCTGTTTAGAGAAGATTTCCTAATCTTATTAAAAACAAGAAGATTGCCTTCTGTAAATCAGAAGCCCTTGGATCAAAGATCCAACGGGGGAAACATCCCTAAAGCAATTAGAGAAAAGATCTTTTTAACTGATCAGCCTTCACTATATAAATGACCCAAGACTTCAAGTCTCATATAGAGGAACCCCCCCTAAATTTTGAGAGATTTCAAAAACAAAGAGCTAGCTCTCAGAAGAAGAAGATTTTCTTCAAGGTAAAGGAAGAACAGAGAGATGAAATCGTCTCATATAAAAGAAGAATTCACTTCTTTTTCTAAGATCATAGATCTATAAGACCAAGGTCTTTTACAAAAAGAGAGATCAAAGTATCTCATCATAAAAAAATAAAAGGAAGAACTTAATCTTCTTCAGATCATAGATCTAAAAGACAAGTTGTCTTTCAAAATAGAGATTATAGTATCTCATCATAAAAGGGGGGGAGAATAATTCAATTTTCTTAGGATCACATATCCATAAAGGTGAAGCCTTTCACCGGAATAAGAGATTGAAACATCTCCTATAAAATAAGAACTTTTGTTCTTAGAATCTCGAGGCAAAGTCTTCTATAAACGAGAATTTATTTCTCAGATCTTAAAACTGATCAGATGCGCTTTTGCGCTCTTTAACTGGCGCACAGCGCCAAGCACACCACGTGCCCCTCACGTGTGCGCCACTGAACAAATAGCGCTTTACGCTCATAAACTGGCGCAATGCGCCCATTATCTGGCGCTTAGCGCCAAGCGCACCACGTGCTTCTCACATGTACGCTACCCAACAGAAGCGCAATGCGCTCATAGACTGGCGCTTAGCGCCAAGCGTACCATGTGCTCCTCACGTGTGCGCTACCCAACAGAAGCGCAATGCGCTCATAGACTGGCGCTCAGCGCCAAGCACGCCACGTGCTCTTCACGTGTATGCTATCCAACAGAAGCGCTCTGCGCCCTTTAACTGGGGCAAAGCGCCAAGCGCGCCACGTGCTCCTCACGTGTGCGCTAAAAGAACATAAATTGTTCTTTAACAAGCCCCAGAGCTATGATGAGTGCTCAGCACTCAATAAAAGACAGAATACTGTCAGAACCCAAATCAATGCTCATCATTGTTAAAAAGGCCAAGCCCAGACAAATGTTCAGCAGCCCAAACAAATGTCCAACATTTTAAACCTAATTGGACTTACCCCAAGTTGGCCATAACTCCTCAATTCAGATTAGCTGAGCCTATATGCTCATTAATCTTTTGATCTTAGTCCCAATTGGACTACAGATCTCCCAACCAAAATTGGTTCAAGGGTACATCTCTTCACTCCTCTGATACATGCCGTTGTAATCCTTCAACGTTTTCAAAAAGGTGACGGGTTCCGACAACCATACATCTCATGGACTGTGGGGTCCCTAAACCCATGGACTATGATGTCCTTAACCTCGGACTGTGGGGTCCTTTAAACCCATGGACTATGATGTCCTTAACCTCGGACTGTGGGGTCCTTTAAACCCATGGACTATGATGTCCTTAACCTCGGACTGTGGGGTCCTTTTAAACCCATGGACTATGATGTCGTTAACCTCGGACTGTGGGGTCCTTTAAACCCATGGACTATGATGTCCTTAACCTCGGACTGTGGGGTCCTTTAAACCCATGGACTATGATGTCCTTAACCTTGGACCGTAATGTCCTTAAACTAATGGACCGCAAAGTCCCTAAACTAAAACAATAAAGTCCAAATGCTCTTTTGTTGGATCTAAATGATCCTGTTAAGTAGATCTTAGTCTAAAATTAGACTGACGTATCCTTAACAAACTGTCAAGTAGATCTTAGTCTAAAATTAGACTAATGTATCCTTAACAGACGTTTAAGTTGATCTTAGTCTCAAATGAGATTAACGATCCTTAAACCCAACCCCAAACCCAAATCTAAGAAAATACGGATTTGGACTAATCCACGCCCTACGGGCGACAACATAAATTAGTCTCCGTATACAATCCACGGGCAACCAAAAAACAAAACAAACACCCACGACACGAAGTGACTATCTGGAGAAGGAAAAAGTTATTACCGCGATGCAGTAGCGTAATTAACTGCAGCGGCTTGTGCCTGTAGGGAAGAGCGTCCCCACAATCAAAACCCCCTCAAATAAGGGGGAATCTGATAAAGTCTGCTACATTGGTCGCATTCGTCTAAAGCTTCGATACATGGTGCTATAAATCAACTTGGCATTTTCGGAGAGGTGGACGGATAAAACCAAAAAGCATATGCCCCTAGAATTTAGGCCCCGATGTCCCAACGTCCCGGCCGCGTCTTCCGGCGGCGAACAATATGGTAAAGACAATAAACATTATCTAGATTGCATATCAAGTATCGAATTAGCACGTCATCAATTAGCAAGCAATAACATATGAACTAGCCAAAATAAATGTATCAACTTTACTTTACCTTTATGTAGTAATTAGGTTGCGGGTTGAATTTATATCCAACCCGAACCAAACCATAACTTAAAATTCAACATATTATATATTTTGCATTGAGAACCCTGGAATTTCCTGTAATTCGCTTTAACATTCACTGAAATTTTTGTAGGTGGTTTATGATACTGGAAAATGATATTTAACACCTTGTTAATTAACAGAATTAGTTTTATCACCCTACTGTCAAAATTATTGATAGAAAAATTATAGGAAAATAATAGAAAGCATTGCACTAAAATTTCTAAATAAAGTATGAATAGTTATATATTTTTTAGTTGGTTCATATAGCGTTGGGTAAACATTCCTTGGTATTTTAGATCCAACACATATTTAAACATTTTATTAATTATATGTTATATCTTTTCTTTAGAGTCATCCATTGAGAACTAAGGAGATGCGTGAAAAAAATACAGTTTCGAGGACGAAACTTTTTTTAAAGGGGAATTATGTAATACCCAAAATATAAAAAAAAAAGGTAAATTATCCAAAACATATACAATATCATTAAGAGGATATTTTGTGTAAATAGACGATACTATTTTACGTTTTTTTCTAAACCCAAATTCTCTAATTAGCCATAACTTTCTCTCTCCCCCTTCACTCTTATCTCATCTCTCTCTCGTCTCGCTATCTCATTCTCAGCTCCCCCCTCTCTTTACTCTCTCCTTCCCCTCTCTCGATTCTCTCTCCCTTTCAAATCAGCATGGATCACTTGATGCCTCTCGGTTTTGCAAGCGAAGAGTCGAAGAGTTAATAACTTCATCCTTATTGTAATCCGTCGAAATCTATGAGGTATAGATTTCCCTTTGTTACTTGATCCGTAGGCTTTCCAAATAAATAAGTAAATAAATTAGTAATTTGAAGAAACACAAATACATATTATAAAAGGTGATAGATATTTTATAATTGGAATGTCAAGTTAAATTGAGATTAGGCGATTATGATGTTGCTTGATTATAGTATTATAGACCATCTCATATGTTAAATTCGTTGCGTTTTATTTCTAGTTGATTGATATGGAGTTTGAGATGAGGATATTATGCGATGCAAATCTTTGGCCTACAATAAGTATTGTAAGCGGTATTACATTGTTTATCAATTTACATCATTTTAAATTCTTTAAAATCCCTTTTCTATACGTGTTTCACAACGCCGTTAATAATTGAGAGTTATGTATGTGATATTATATATATTGATTGTCTTCTATTATTGGTTGTATTAACGCTATATATATATGTGTGTGTGTGTGTGTGTGTATATATATATAGATATATAGATATATATATATAGAGAGAGAGAGAGAGAATAATGGAGAAAAAAGGCCATAGCAGGGAATTTCCTCCTATGGCGTCGAAAAAATACACCCTCCATCGTATTTTCTGACGATCGGACTCCATCATCTTCATCGTTATCATCTAAAATGT
The DNA here is from genome assembly GCA_030015575.1 of Agapanthus africanus. Classification (NCBI taxonomy): domain Eukaryota; kingdom Viridiplantae; phylum Streptophyta; class Magnoliopsida; order Asparagales; family Amaryllidaceae; genus Agapanthus; species Agapanthus africanus. Next base: position 56,133,164 of record CM057344.1, read on the forward strand.
GGGTACACCAAATTTCATGTGATTCTATAACTTTTTCACCGTTGATTTAGCAATGTAAAAAGTTCTATTGTCGGTAAACCGTTAATTTTGAACCAACTAATTCAACGGTGAAAAAGTTGTAGAATCAAATGAAATTTGGTGTACCCATATCTTAGATGATAATGATGAAGATGATGGATGCCGATCGTCGGAAAACACGATGGAGGTTGTATTTTTTCGACACCATAGGAGGAAATTCCCTCTTATGGCATCTTTCCTCCATTATTCTCATATATATATATATATATATATATATATATATGAATGCCAATAAATGTATGCGATAACATGTTTATACATTATACGATATTCTTATTGTTCATATTATTGAGATGATATTTGCATCATATTATGAGACTGACTCATATATAAGTGTATTTTTTTCATATAATTAAGGATGTGCACACACTCATGTGTTGTAGTTTAGGTTGGTTTTGTGTATATTACACAACTGGTGGTATGTAGATACCGTTATCTATATGGATTCTTATATTCATTTTTGTACATATTGTGATATGCATCATATAGGTCAATACCGGTTTGAATGTGGAAAGTTAAGTGTTACAAACACATGCTAATAGTGTAGCTCCATTAGGGTTATTGCGCACGCCGTATGGCAATCTCACCATGAGTCAATGTCGGTTTCCCTTACCACGGGTTATTAATAGTGGCGTTTTGCTTATGTCAACCGAGTTAGAGATATTGACTGTATTTAGCCGTAACCCAGTCTAATCTTCCTATGCATAAAAATAATATTTTCTAAAAGTAGTGCATATGCTCATAGATGAGGTTGGTTATAATGATAAGATATCATCTATTGATTTATATGTTATAAAGAGATATTATTATTACTTGATATCTCCAATCGACATATATATATAGCGCCAATACAACCAATTATACAAGACAATCAATATATATAATATCACATACATAACTCTCAATTATTAACGGCGTTGTGAAAAACGTATAGAAGAGGGATTTTATAGAATTTAAAATCATATAAATTGATAAACAATGTAACACCACTTACAGTACTTATTGTAGGCCAAAGGTTTGTTGGGATTCCTTAGCACCCTACTGAGTTTTCAAGACATCAAGCATGCCAATTTCAAAAATTCTAAGGTGCTAATGAACCCTAACCTAGGATCTAGCTAGAGTAAATAGACGGAAAAAAAATGTAATCTACCATTACACTAAGTGAATGAGGAATACAACCTTTGTAGACCGGTCCTTCACTTCTAAAACTCCGTGTAGTAGTCCCTTCACTACGAGTATCGATCTCCCGAACTCTAGTATGGGTTCTCCCGGAGAAATGAACAAGATTGCTCGAAGTCTTCGAGGCCGAAGATGATCTACGTCGAGGAAACTCAAGCTCATGCTACCTCTTCACTAATTGTGAAATTAGTGAAGCAAACACCCTAAACTAAATGGTAAGTAGTAGAGGATGATGAAGTAGGAAGTGGGCTCTCTTTAGATTTATTTTTCTCACAATATTTTCTCACCTTGAGAAAAGCTAGTGAGCTTTTCTCATGAGGAAGAAGAAGCTCAAGTGAAGAGATGAGAGAATGAACTCATGAGGTGAGAATAGCAACCATGGATGAGTTAGTGTCATACACTAACCCATGTAGAGATTAAACCATGACTAACAATAATGGTTAGGTTAATAAATATCTACAAGAAAAACAAAAGGAGTGGACTTGGTCAATGGTTCCACAAGCTTCTCCAAGCTTTAACCATGTGACTAAACTCCACTAATTTTGATTTACTTTAGATAAATAAAAACCTTATCATTATTATTAGTATGGTGTAAGTCTCATACACCCATGTCTCATGTGGCATCTAGCATAACACAAAAGTTGTACATTAATATTTATCACATATACACTAATGCACACAAGTGAGAAAAGAAATCATAAGTGAGCTAATATTAGTTAATGTAATCTAGTATATCTAATATACAATTATACATTAAATTATTAAATCAACACTTGATTTAATAATTCGGCTATATCACATATAACCGACTAATATCAAATGCAACAACTTATCGAATCAACACTTGATCCGATAATCCGGCTATATCTCATATAACCGACCGATGTCATAAATCGCGAGAATAGAATGCGGTATCATATACGCGCATCAATCTCGGTCCCGCACATATCACATATGTGCTCCTACTCCATTTCGCATGAACCAGGAAACCTCTGTGTAGGACTCTAAAGACTCGTCAATACGCCGGCAGTAGGTGATGATCATATCAAACACCCACAAGCCGTAAGCGGACTGCTAAACGTAACGGCCACCCGGGTATTGAGCGTTCAGAAGATCAACAAGCAAGCCTGCTCATACTCCTGCGAATCCAATCGGTAACACTACCGTACAGTCCGGTCTCTTCGTCTGATATGTCGTACATCTCGTCTAGGGATGGTAAACGTCAGACCCCAGTAACTCGATAAGTCGTGCCAATATGAGGCTCATAACGGGTCGAGAAACTACTGATAACACTTACCAGTATATCTCTCAAGCATCCTTGGCCAAGGACTTCCTGTTATAGCCAATCGAGCACAGCGCAACATCAACCCCCAATACCGGAAGAGACGAATCCCCTCTTATTGCTCATTGCCTCCATGTGACTCGGGACTGTACCCAAAAACCACCGTTTTGCACGTTCTCTTGAACGTGGTAAGGTGGAAATCAAAGCACAGTGGGAATCACACAAGACTCTATGACGATCTCGGGTCAACAAACTAACATGTACCAGTGTCACCAGAGAACTGCCATCTGACGTAAGGTATAATACCATCTGGGAGTTCTCGGCGAGTCCGTCCAGTGTACCCAGTCTCCACTGAGCACCCGTATATCATCTCTGATGTCAAACACCAATGGATATGGGATCATCCATCACCCATCTACATGGGTCGAGAAGCTATACGCTAGTCTACTCTGGTATATCGATGCCCCGTCTCGATACACCCACGACTAGGGACATTAAAGGATGTACTTACCGACTACCTTTGTCCCACTAGTATGATCCGCATCATAATCCAGGTAGTCAAGTACACATCCTAAGGGCTTTATCAACACGTAACAGAAAGACAATCAGTGTACATGTTAAGATAAAAAGTAACCAGATAGTATACTATCATATCGAGCAAGAAAGTCCTCCTATATATGTCCAAGCATCCATTACAATATACATCGCATGTACAGTAATGGACTCTAGGGCATACATATAACTAACAAGGTTTGCATCGCATAATATCCTCATCTCAAACTCCATATCAATCATCTAAAAATAAAACGCAACGAATTTAACACACTTGACAGTCTATAATACTATAATCAAGCAACATCATAGTCTCCTAACCTCAATTTAACTTAACATTCCAATTATATATAAAACATCTATCACCTTTTATAATATGTATACGTGTTTCCTCAAATTACTAATTTATTAACTTATTTATTTGGAAAGCCTACGCATCAAATAACAAAGGGAAATCTATACCTCATAAATTTCGACGGATTACAATAAGGATGAAGTTATTATCTCTTAGACTTCCCGCTTGCAAAACTGAGAGGCATCAAGTGATCAATATCGATTTGAAGGGGGGAGAGAGAGAATCGAGAGAGTGGAGAGAGAGATAAGATCGAGGGGGGAGGGAGAGAGATGAGAGAGAGAGAGAGAGAAAGTTGCAGCTAATTAGGGTTTAGAAAAAAAACGCAAAATAGTATTGTCTATTTACACAAAACACCATCTTAATGATATTATTTATGTTTCGTATAATTTACCCATTTTTATATTTTGGGGTATTACACTACTCTTCTGTTGCTATGTGCGGCAAATAACGATAACGTAAGGATCTATACCACCTGCCATCAAGTAAAAAATACACTTGTTATTAAAAATGATACTTTTAAAACTAAAGGTTATCCATGTGCATTTATATGTATTCAAACATTTGTATCATTCATAGCATATAGAAAAGATTATAATAGGGTTGCGGTTGACCGCCACGGTCGTGGGACCCAGCAGCGACGATGGGTCATGCCCCAATACAATATACCATGAGGACTCCTGTTCTTCCTTTTTGCGTTGCGGCGACCACAACGAATTATAGCTATAATTGACTACAACGCTATAAGAAAATCAAACGTAAAGAAAATTGTGATCCTGTGCAGATAATAAAAATTCAGTATATGACCGATCAAATCTTTGGTCTGGAGGTGATGATGCTCGATATCGGTGATCTCCCAGATCGTGACACGTGGCAGATAACTTGTCCCGAAGCTCACAAGAAAGACCTACAGTGGCCGACCAGACCACTCTTATGCCCGTCCTACAGACAACCGCTGGCTCATATCCGAGCCCCTGTACAATTGGCCTCTTCGGCCCTATCGGCTCGTCTCCGGGCTACCGCAGAACCAAGATACCTCGGCTCTTCCGCGAGCTCTCCTGCCGAGGTCATCTTCCTCGGTCTCATCGACCGACCAACAGCACCACTTGCAGGCGCAACCGCCTCACTCCCGCGAATCTCGCCATGCGCGAAATATCCGCCGGCTACGTCCCGCGTTCCACGCCATCACGATCCCCCCATTAACGAGCCTGTCTCGCCATTAATGCGGGATCCCGCTCATCATGCAGGCGTGACGCCGGGAGCATAACGGCCGGCGTGATTCTCGCGCCTGCCTACCTGCTGCCACCGCTATATAAACCCCTCCTTCAGACGGTTCAAGTAAGTCATTTTCCACTCACTAGGCCGTTACTCTGCTCGGATCTCTAGTCTAACTTGATCGTCGGAGGGTCCTCGGTGGTACAACCACCCTGGGACTTCCTTGCAGGTAGCTCGGCCCCAACAACCTCAAACCCATTGAGATCCACACACTTCAGGAGCCAGCCTCCAACTCAAATCTCAGCCATCAATCGCCGCCAACAGCAGATCAACGGAAGGTAATATCTTGACGTGATCCGACATCCGTCAGCTGACGTCGTCTGTGGGAAAATCTTGATTCCACTAAAACAAAAGTTCATCTTCCGATCTCAACCCAATGGCGAGCGATCACCGCGACGATCCAAGCACTAGCGGCCGCCTCCCCCACAACGGAGGCGCGGACGAATCTTTTCCTCCGAACACCATCACCGCCCTCGCCGCTCGGATAGATCGTGTCACGCCCCGCTTCCCAGAGTACGCTAGATTGGGCACGTGACATAGCCAACCATGCTACCTGTGGGTAGGAAGTATCCATCCACAGTCACATTACGGCTGTAGAGATATCAAGAACAAGATAAAATTTCTAAAACATGTCCATAAACCAGAATAACAGGAGTCAATAATAAATAAATGCGGAAGCAAATGATCCAATACAAATAACTGAAAAGTATGTCCCATAATGCGGGCTCACATCAGGAAATAAATGCAGGAAATAAAACTAACTAATACTAACACCTCACAGCTCAGCCTGCTGGCTGAAGTACTCCTGCTCGGACTGCGACAGCGGTACGGAATCTGGGCCATGCAAAACCCAGACGTCAGCGCGTCATGTCAACTAGTAATATAATATGAACAGTGTAATAGGCAATGCAGAAATAAACATGAATAAAGCAATAGTATGAAACAAACAGTGCAGGGTAGTGTGCAATGGGTAACTAAACTGTTCTATCAGGTTTTCTAGTCTAAAGTCTTTGAAATCAATTTGAGTAATCCTCCATGTAACTCAAAGGATATGTCCCGTTACCTCCCGGGACCACGGATCAGGAATATGTGAACCAATAGTGGTTCTGTCCCGTTACCCCCCGGGACCACGGATCAGGAAAATGTAAGAGTCACGAATGGCTCTGTCCCGTTACCCTCCGGGACCACGGATCAAGTAATACCCTTTTAAGTTACACTTTAGTTTACACTTTTGATTTCCCCATACCCCCAAGTTATATGTGTCAGGTCAGGTATTCAGTAATCAAGAACTAATGCCAACACAGGATCAGGTATCAGCAGGTTTGTCTGGATAGACAACAGGAATGGTCCATGAGGACTACATGTCAGGTTTGTTGGCATTAGGCACGAGATCAGGTAACAGGTCAGGTCATGGTATATCAGGTCAAGTCAATAGTAAACGGTACCATGTCAGGTGTATCAATATATATCATGTGTAACAAAGTCAAGTCAAGATGTAACAATATCGTGGGTGTGCTCACAACAGATATATAATCGAACAGGGGATTAACAGCAGGAAATAAGCAATAAATTAAACAACAATAAGCAGATCATTCAATCACAATAGTGCATTAATATAGTGCAGCCGTTTTATTATATTAACAGGTTTTGAGCACCCTTAGCGGTGCAACAGTTTAAATGATGATGCAATACAGTTATATCAAGCCTTTGAATACGAATATCCGAATGTAATAGAACTACATGGGAAAGTGCTACAATCTATTAAACGGTAAAATGTGATTAACAGGTAAACTTGGTTCTTAGGTTAAAAGTGGCAAATTGTAATTTCTATATTAACTGTAAAATGATATATGTCATATTGCAACCAAATGAGAAAATAACTATACCGAGTTAAGTTTTGCAGGTTTAATGAGTCAAACGTATATAATTGTGTAGTATAGCATGTAGCAAGTGATACTTGCCTCGACGGAACGATGAAAACAGAACGTAACGTCGGCGGGAAAACACGCGACAGACGCACGGTTCACGGATTGAACCCAAATAACGAACAATGGGACCACGCGGACCGGGGTACCTTGCTGGAACGTCGGATCACGTCGTCGGCATCGCCGGATTCCGGCGAGAAAGAGAGCAGTGAAACATCAAGTTGTGCAAACAAGAATGCAAAGGAACCAGAGAAAAAGAAAGGAGGAAAAGGAGTAGAAGGCTTACAGGGGCTGCAGAGGTCGTGACAGCGATGGGGTCGACGGCGGTGGGGCGCCGGCGAGGAGGTTGCAGGTGACGGCTAGGGCTGCGGGTATGGAAACGGGGAGGAAAGTGGAGATGGAGAGGAGGTGGTCGGGGGCTGGTGTGCAGGTGATGAGGAGATGCCGAAGGTGGCGCGGGTGACGACGACGACGGTCGCCGGCGATGTCTCCGGCCGAACAGGGAAGGCACGGGGTAGGCCAGGGTTGCTGCGGCAGCGACGTGTACACGGGGAGAAGGAGGGAAGTCGAGGTTGGTACGAGGAGGCGGAGGCGAGGGCGACGGTGGTGCTGGCGCCGGCGTCGGAACTCCGGTGGCGACGGAGGAGGTGGCTAGGGTTGAGGGCGCGATGGGTTTTCTCGTGAAGGAAAAAAAAATGCAGGGGATTGTATATATATATAGGGAAGAGAGAGAGGGATGTAAAGAAATTAGAGAGAGAGAGAGAGACGTGAGAGATGGAGAGAGAAAGAGAGAGAGAGAGAGAGAGAGAGACGTGAGAGATGGAGAGAGAAAGAGATAGGAGAGGGGGCCCACGGGGGTTAAGAGCCCCGTGATTGGCCAGAAAGCTTTAAAGAAATCAAAAAAAAGATTTCAAGATTATTATCATAACAGTGAAAAGATTTGAATAAATATATATATAGTTTCGAATATATTATGGTTTAGAATATTTTATTAATTTGGGATTTTGGCGCTAAATGAAACATTTCCAAATTGCGCCTGGGTTGGGTCCAAAAATTTGAAATTTAAATAATAAGATTTTAAGCGGGTCCCAAATTTTAAAATGAAATGTTTTATGATTAAAAAGCATACCCCCAAGTCGGCCACCTGTACACGCGCTAGTCATCCAAACTCGTCCGTTTCACCGAACGGGACGAGAACTCGACGTACGGACGCTACCACGCGGCTAGGGGTGACGAGTAGGCCAAGATAGATATTTTTAATTTTATTTTAGGTGCTAAAATTTGTTATATGCAGAAATGACTTAACCAGATAAAATTTTACAGTAAGACCCAAACCAGCAAGATAAATGAAATGAGTAATATCTAATGCTCAACCAATAACAGAAAATAGTAGTATTGTGCTCGGGTGTTACAGATCGACTCGCGTCCGTCGTGGATGCGCTCGTCCGTGTCCAAACGCCGGTGCAGGCTCCCCAGGTCGCCACTCCCCCACCTCGGGACCGGGACCCCAACAGAGGGAGAGAAGACTCCGCTCGCGTCGGCACTGCCGACCACCGCCTCGCTACCTCCCACGGCCGCAGATCTCCCGGGTCAATACATTCTGCGACCCGCTGGGCGCCCCACAGTTCAACACCGAGGGCCGTCGCCAGAGCGCCTCGCCCCGAGCCTCTTCGCGCCCCTTTCCCTCCCGAGGAGATGTCGGTCAGCTCGCCTGTTCCCAGGCATGACCGACACCCCCTCCTTCGACGGGGTCGCGCAGATAGGACTCGCTACGGCAGCTCAAAGACTACCTCGCCAGGGGATCTGAGGAACCTCATTGAAAGGAACTGGAGCAGCGGCCAGGCACAGGTCTCCATCAGCAAAGGTCAAAGATCAGAGTGTGCCGAATCGTCGGGACACCACGGCCGACTTGACGCCCTCGAGAAGAAGATCGAAGGGATGAATCGGGAAGGTCACCGTTCGAGCGATGGGGCTAAGTACGCCGCCGACTCGCTCACAAAACCCTTCACCGAAGAGCTGCTCGCCGTCCGTGTCTCCTCCCGGAACAAGTCCCCCGAAAGTCTCTCTCTTCGATGGTAAGTCCGACCCGAAGAACCATTTGGATGCATTTACCGCGGGAATGAGCTTCCAAGACAACTCCAACGCCGAGCTTTCCCGGCCACCCTCATCCGCTCCGGACGAGATTGGTTCCGAGGACTCACGCTGTACTCGATCTCAACCTTCGATGAGCTGGCCACTCAATTCCTCGGCCACTTCGTCGGGAACAGGCAGCAGAAGCGGACAATCGACCATCTCTTCATGATCAAGAGCGGGGACAAAGAGACATTCAAAGCATACGTCACCCGCTTCTACAACGCCCTTCTCGAGGTCCCAGAACACCGGGACGAGACGGTCATTACAGCGCTTAGGTCCGGTCTTAGGCACAAGGAGTGGTTACGCTCCTTTGCATTAGCGCAACCTAAGACCATGGCCGAGGTAAAAGCCTTGACCGAGCGTGAGGTCCAGCTCGAGTCCGAGGTGAACGCCAATCTCCCCGGGGCAGAGCAAACTGACTAAAAGAAAAGGGCGAGGGAAGAGAGAAGGAGACTCGAGCGGACAAAGCCCTACTCCTCGAAGTTTCAGGAGTACACCCCACTCAACGTCTCCCAGACTGTACTGCTAGAGGAGGCAAAGGGCGAGGGATTCTTCAAGCTTCCCCCGATCTCGCGCATGGCCTCAAAGCGCACCCGGGGCCTCTACTGTGGTTTCCACAGGTCGCAAGGCTACTCCACGAAAAGCTGTAAGCAGCTCCGAGACTACATCGTGGAGCTCATCCGATCGGCACACCTCGCAGCGTACTTGCGAGACAAGCGGCAAGCTGACCGCGAGCACGAACAGCGTCCCCCTCCCGGCGAGTTGACAATCGGCCAAATCATGGTCGTGTCAGTGGAGGGTACGTCGGATACCTACGAACCTCAGCACCCTATGCCGGTCGTGGAGGCCAACAGACGTCTGAGGGGCTCAAGCTGCACAAATAAGAACATCTACTAGCGTGTACTTCTTTTTAAGGCAATGTAAACCTTTCTTAAGATCTTTTTGTTTATATAATAAAAGGGATCAATAAAGCATTGCAAAAAGAAGAATCTTATTCGTTAAAAAAGGTACTATGGGCTCCTCAGCCGTACATCGAAAAAGAAAAAAATATATTACAGTGGCGGGGGAAGGGGGTGCAGAGAACATTGCTCGTGGTACTCCGAGGACATCTCCGCCAGCCGAGCCCTTGTGGCCTCGGACCTCTGCCCCCGATGCCGCCCACGAACGTCGGCATCGTGCCTCAATTGGTAGCACTCAAGGATGAGCGCCATTGAGCAGTCCCGCCGACCCGCAGAGATCAGGCCGAAGAGCCACAGCGACCTTAACTTGCCGACCGCCTCGTCCCTCGGCTGCTCGGACTGCACCATGTCCTCGGTGCAGTGCTGGTCGTAGAGGTACACGTCCTCGAAGCTCACAATGTCGGGGATGGTAAAAGAGAAGTCCTCCATTCCTGCGTTTTGGGTGTGAAGGATGGAGTGATCAAGGCTCCCTCCGTTTTATAGCGAACAACCCGCCGGGAGTCCTACAGTCGCTCACCCACAACTGTACCGCCATGCGGCAGACACCCAGCCTTTCTCGGCAAAATCGAAACGACGCGCCTCCGACGCTTCGCCTCCCCCACGCGTTCACGACACGTGTCACCCGTGGCCGTCCCTCTTCCCGATGATCACACCAAGGAGGCCGGACAGAACCTCACGAATCAACCGGGCCCACCCTTGTTCGGCTATTCCCGGCTAGTGGTCCCCTACCTCGCAGCGCCAGGGATCTAAGCCCTCGCCAAGAGGCAGCTGAGCAGCTTCACTGCTCGGTCCATCCTTAGCAGGCCTCGTATGGCCCCTCCCGTGCTAAGGATCAAAGCCCTCGCCAAGAGGCAACTGAGCAGTTTCACTGCTCGGTCCATCCTTAGTAGGCCTCTTACGGCCCCTCCCGTGCTAAGGATCAAAAGCCCTTGCCAAGAGGCAGTCGAGCGGCTATCCCTGGATGGTAGTTCCCTACCTCGCAGCGCCAGGGATCGAAAGCCCTCGCGAAGAGGCAACCAGGCCCGCCCTTGCTCGGTTATCTCTGGCTGGTAGCTCCCTACCCCCACAACGCCAGGGATCAAAGCCCTCGCCAAAAGGCAGCTGAGCAGCTGAGCAGCTTCACTGCTCGGTCCATCCTTAGTAGGCCTTTTACGGCCCCTCCCGCGCTAAGGATCAAAAGCCCTCGCCAAGAGGCAGTCGGGCGGCTACCCTGCTCGACTCTCCTTGGCTAGTAGTTTCCTACCTCGTAGCACCAGGGATCGAAAGCCCTCGCCAAGAGGCAACGGGGCCCGCCCTTGCTCGGTTATCCCTGGCCGGTAGCTTCTTACCCCACAACACCAGGGATCAAAGCCCTTGCCAAGAGGCACCGGGCAGTAAACCTGCTCGGCCCGTCCTTAGTAGGCCTCTTATGGCCCCTTCCGTGCTAAAGATCAAAGCCCTCGCCAAGAGGCACCGGGCAGTAAACCTGCTCGGCCCGTCCTTAGTAGGCCTCTTACGGCCCCTCCCGTGCTCGGTTATCCCTGGCTGGTAGCTCCCTATCCCACAACGTCAGGAATCAAAGCCCTCGCCAAGAGGCACCAGGCAGCAACCCTGCCCGGCCCGTCCTTAAGGATCAAAGCCCTCGCTAAGAGGCACCGGGCGGTAACCCTACTCGGCCCATCCTTAGTAGGCCTCTTACGGTCCCTCCCGCGCTAAGGATCAAAAGCTCTCGCCAAGAGGCAACCGGGCCCTCCCTTGCTCGGTTATCCCTGGCTGGTAGCTCCCTACCCCACACCGCCAGGGATCAAAGCCCTCGCCAAGAGGCACCGAGTAGCTACCCTACTCGGCTCGTCCTTAGTAGGCCTCGTGCGGCCCCTCCCGCGCTAAGGATCAAAAGCCCTCGCCAAGAGGCAACTGGGCCCGCCCTTGCTCTGTCCTCCCTGGCTGGTAGCTCCTTACCCCACAACGCCAGGAAGCAAATCCCTCGCCAAGTGGCAACCAGGCAACAACCCTGCTCGGTTATCCCTGGCTGGTAGCTCCCTACCATACAACTCCAAGGATCTAAGCCCTCGCCATGAAGCGACCAAGCAGCTACCCTGCTCGGTCCATCCTTAGCATGCCTCTCTGTGCCTCCCACGCTAAGGAACAAAGCCCTCACCAAGAGGCATCTGGTTTATCTACATCTGAGCGATCTCCACCTCGACTTCGGGGACATGGAGATACCGTCTTTCCGCCGATCTTTGCACACTTGGCAAATAAACAGATTCAACTCGACGTGCGATCACTAGACGAAGAACCGACCTAACATGAAGACAGTATTGTGCATATACAAGTGTTTACCGACAAAGGAAAATACGCGCGCAAATACTACTGCAAAAAGGATTTATTCCCAAAATCAAAGTCTTTACAAGGGTATTGTGGGCTCCCCAGCCTTACAAAATGCCCGGAGGCCTACAAAATTCCCGATGCAACAAAAGAAAAGAAACAAGAGGACGAGAGGTTTCAGGCCTCAGGGCCGGGCGCAACCCCGAGGTGCTCGATGTCCACCACGACTGGGGCTGCGTCTGGAGGATCAGTGCCCATCACAGGAGCCTCGGCATCGCCCTCACCGGGAGTCCCTTCCCCGGCCGCGCTCCCGGGTGCGTCCCCCTGCTCGTCATCCCCGCGAGAATATTCAGCTCGGAGCTCTGCGTCAGAGAACTCCGGCATCCGAGCCTTGACGGCGTTGAGAGCCTCGTGCCAGATGAGGGTAGTGGCTGCGGCTAGGTCGGTGTAAAAATGGTCCGACTTTTTGTAGTTCGCCATCGCCTTCGCCGCTCTGAGCTCGGCCCGCTTCATCCCCTCTATCGCTACCTCCAGCTCCTTCCGGAGGGTGCTCGCCGACTTCTTCAGGGTGCCGACGAGCACCTTGGAGTCCTGGAGCTTGGCCTCGGCGGCCTCACGGTACCTGGCGACTTCCTGCTTCCCGGCCACCACCTCCTGCTTCCCGGCCGCCACCTCGCCCTTAAGGACGGCGGCCCTCGCCATCGCCGCCTGCAGCTCCAACTTTGATCTCTCCTCCAGCGAGGAGAACTCACCCGCGGCTCGCATCGCCGGGGCAATTTCCTCGTCCTCCATCTGGACAATGAGAGCAACGTGCTGGAAGACCTGAAGAAATCAGAAGGGGGGTCAGCAAGAAAAGGGAGGCACCAAATCTCACGAATGGCAAGACGCTGAGTGAAAAACCAAGTAGGGGCGAGCACTAACCTGCACGGCCTCTTGGGCGATGACCGCCATCTGCGCCCTGAGAGTCCCCCGAGGGACCTTGCCCCCCGGCCGACCTCTCCATGTCTGCCAGCAAGCTGTTAGCAACGAAGAGCCTTGAGGGCACCTCAAAGCGGAGGTCCCCCTCGTCTACCGAGATCGGGGAGGACGAGGTCCGCGGAACCGTCCGGGGGAACCTCTTGAGAGGCGACGCCGGGGAGCCAGTCTCCATCTCCGAAGCCCAGGCCTCTTCTTCCCGAACCCGCTTTCGGCTCGGCGCCTGGCTGGGCTCCGGGGCACGGGCTGCACATCCGCGCCTAGGTAGAGCGGCTACCGAGGGAGCTTGGGCCGACGTCGGACGGGAAAAGTCGGCACCTCCAGCCTTCGATCCCTTCTTCAGCTCACGCATGGCCGCTCGAAGTTTGCTCGAGTCAATGGGTTCTGCACAAGACAAGGTACAATGGAGTCAGCAACGCAAGTAAAAATGAAAATAAACGCAAGTCTAACAGATCGCCTGCAAACTCCTAACTTACCGACGAACTGGGCGGGGCTGAGCCCAGCCCAACTAAGAGCCCGCTCAAAAAGCAACACGTCGGCCTGGGGGATTGGCTCCCACTCCGCCACTCTCACCGCATCGGGATCTTTGGGCTGACTCTCCCGCCGGCAACGGTCCCTAGACCACTGGGTGGGCACGGGTCAGTCCTTACCCTCCGGCGGCCCAACAAAGAAAAACTTCTTCTTCCAATCGTGGATGGAAGAAGGTACGATGACGACTCCCGACCCAGCAGCACTCCCCCGCTGTTTCCTAAAGGAGATGTAAACCCACCTCGGCTCGCCCGTGTGAGTGCCGGGGTGACTTTTGTAAATGAGAGAAGAGGCAAGGGTGGACAGCCTGAAAGGCATCAACTGCAACTTCAAACGGACCAGGAACCCAAGGAGAATCCTCCAGGAGTTTGACACTAGCTGGCCCGGGGCTAACCCGAAATGATATAGCACTCTAACAACCTCGGTGGAGAAGGGCAGGCGCATTCCGACCCAAAAAGCTTCCAAGTACAGGGCAATCTCCTTGCCTCGTACCTGATCTGCCCTCTCCCTTTCCTCAGCCAAACGCAGCGTGTAGCCGGGAGGAATGTGGAAACGAGTCCGGACGGTGGCGAGCCCCTCCTCATACCTCACCACGGATGACACGCCAGGTGCATCCGCGACTTCCGCCCTGGGAACCGCCCCCGTCGCGCGATCCTGGGAAGAGGATCTGACCCTAACTCCCTGGGAGGACTCCGATCCGGAAGAAGAAGAAGAAGAAGAAGAGGAAGAATCTACCGAGGGCTCCCCAGACTCTACCCCAACTACATGTACAGACTCTTCAGAAGAAAACATTTAACCTGATGAAAAGGAGTCCTCAGAAGAGAAAACGCGGAAATCCCGACCTAAAGAGGAGAACGCCGAGCTGACAAGACCCAAGATGAGGAAATTATGAAGTGGTATGGGCCCTCATGAGGACCCCACCTCTATTTATGGCCACCGGCGTACTCATCCAACGGCGACAGTTATCTCCCGCCAAAACGACTCTTCGCACTCAATGACCACCATCGCTCCACCTGTTATGAGCACACTGGCCGCACCCCATCGGGCGTGGGAAACCTGCGGCCCGTCGCATCAGCCAATCAGTGTCCGACACGTGGGCTGTCACTTTAGTGAACGTACGCACGATCCGACGCATCCTCTTTAATGGAAGATCCGATCCATGATTCGCTGACGTTATCAAGAGAATACAACAGATTGCCCGGGGACACGCCCCGACGATATCTTCGGAAAGGAGCTCACCTCGTGTGACCCGGCAGACCACTCTCGACCCGACCTATGAGCTGGTCGGAACGAGAGTGGGGGGCTAATGATGATGCTCGATATCGGTGATCTCCTAGATCGTGACACTTGGCAAATAACGTGTCCCGAAGCTCACAAGAAAGGACCTACAGTGGCCGACCAGACCACTCATATGCCCGTCCTACAGATAACCGCTGGCTCACATCCGAGCCCCCTGCACAATTGGCTTCCTCGGCCCTATCAGCTCGTCTCCGGGCTACCGCAGAACCAAGATACCTAGGCTCTCCCACTCGTCCGCGAGCTCTCCCGCCGAGGTCATCTTCCTCGGTCTCATTGACCGACCGACAGCATCACTCGCAGGCGCAACCGCCTCACTCCCGTGAATCTCGCCATGCGCGAGATATCCGCCGGCCACGTCCCGCGTTCAACGCCATCACGATCCCCCCATTAACGAGCCTGTCTCGCCATTAATGCGGGATCCCGCTCATCACGCGGGCGTGACGCCGGGAGCGTAACGGCCGGCGTGATTCTCGCGCCTACCTACCTGTAATACCCGGTTCTTTTATACACCAATATTCATATTTTTATAAGAAGGGTTAATTACAAATTTATTTATTTATAGCTATAAGCCATTTTAAATATTTTAAAACCCCCATTTTTCTTTTATCAATAAAACCTTAAAACCCAAACCCTATTATATCTTATTTTTCAACTAATTCCCTCAGCCCATCTCCTTTATAAACTTATTTTCCTTTCCAAAAACCCCCAGCCCAATCCTCCCCCCCCATTTTATTTCTTTCTCTGGCCCGGCCCTTTCTTTCCCTCATTATTAATTCCCTGTCGGCCCGTTCACTCAGCCCATACAAAATTAAATTTTAAAACGAATTCTTTTATTAAAGCGGCCCGGCCCAGTCCCCCTCTCCAAGCCCGCTCCTTCACAACCCGACCCGCTTCTTCACCCCTCTTCCTCCAACGGCTACTTCCTAAATTCTCGCCCGCTGTCCTCGATCCGCTTCCTCCGCCGACGCCCACGCTCGCGCGCGTTACCCCACGACGCACGCCCTCAACCTCTCCTCGTCCTCATCCCCTGACCTCGTCGACCTCATCTCCCTCTCATCATTTTTCCCGATGACCACGACCCAAAGAACCCATCGCCCAGAAACCCTACAGGCCCCTCACAGCCGGTTATCCTCACCTCACCATCGTCTTCATCATCACTCTACTTTCCCCCTTTCCTCACCTCCCTGCAGAACTCCGAACACAAAGAACTTGAGCACCCTACCAACCCGAGAAACCCACTGCAGACATCTTCCTTCGCCGTCGTCGACCACCGCCATCACCCTCACTTCAACCTCGACCTCTCCTCGTCGACACCCTACGTCATCATCATCATCATCGTCGCCATCCCTACCTCTCTCTCTCTCTCTCGATCCCTCTATCTCTCTCTGTCTCTCTCTCTCTCTCTCTCTTGAACTCTCTCTCTCTCTCTGACCTCTCTCACTCTCTGTCTCTCTCTCTCTGATCTCTCTCACTCCCTCTCTCTCTGTGTTCTCTCTCTCTTGATCTCCCTTTCTCTCTCTTTGGCTCTCTCTCTTTCTCTCCCTCTCCAGTTCTCTCTCACTCTCACTTTAGCTCTCTCTATATCTCTTTCTCACTCTCTCTTGATCTCTTTCTACCCCATCAACAACCCGAGATCCTTGCTCCCCGCCTCCTTCACCTAGCTCCCAAGCTCACCATCTCCAACTACGACAACCACTGCCCGAGCTCTCTGCGCCGTCAGTCACTGCCGGAGCATCGGGCCACCGCCGCTGAACCTGTGAGCCACCAAATCCCCCTTCGTCGCAACCGCTGAGCTACCAAGCTCAAGCTCCACCGAGGCCAATCTTTGTCGTATTTGAGTCGTGATCGCGTCGTGCCATTGCAATAGACCGCGTCGCTGCCGTGCATTCCCGAGATGTTTCCAGGCAAGTTCTCTACTTGCTACATGCTAAGTTATGTTTGTTACAAACTAAAATCATATAGATTCCGTAGTTATTTTTCTTGATAAATTATATGACGTACCTGTTCGATACATGATCCCAATGAAAATACTCACCTAATTTGACGGAACTGGATTGTTTGTATTGGCCCAAGTAGTGATGAATACCTTGTACAAATTTCGCTGGAAAATACGACTATTAACGACTAAAACGACTACCCCCAAGTTTACCTGTAAAACTGGAAATTTATTGTATCTGAAAATCGTTAAAATCATCGTAAATTATGTACATACTGGAATGATGCGTTCGAGGGCTTAAATCGAAGCCGACTTGACGAACTATAACTCTATGCAAGTTTCTAATTGTTTCTATGCTTAAACTGTGACAATATTTGGATCGGAGTGCGACTCTGGACTGCAGTCCAGAGCGACTCTGATTATTGTTTACTGTCCCGTAATGGGTACCACCCTGTTTCCTTAACTCGTAGGTTGCGGAACTCCGCTGTTTATTAACGGTGAATCTGTTAGCTAGATAACACAAGTGGTTTCATTCTGTTTCATCATCGGTTGCTATTTAATCTGTAATTTAAAAGATCGGGACGTATAACAGTCCCAACAGAATCAGAATTGACACACTAGTATTGAACAGTGTATATCTCCTGACGTACAGACGCGATTGAAGATCTGTCTATTGCGTTGAAAACCTTATTGGAAACCCTAGGTTTCGTTCAACTGTAGTGTTGCTAAATTCTGATCCCAACTGGGATTAAAATGCGTTGCGAAACGGACTTCCGATTCTGAAACCGGATTTCCAGTCGTGAACGCTTAAAATGAAATGGCTATAACTAGTGATCCGGAAACCTGATTGGCGTGAAACCAAATCCGCTGGATAGATAATCAAACATACTATTTATTCTCCTTTCATTATTTCGCTAAACTGTACCAGTATGATTTATGATAAACTGTGCAAGTGGTAGATTACTGATTCATGACATTCTAATCATGCTTTACATACTGTTTAAGCATCATATCATACATATGTCACTGCATTGATAACCTAGTGATAATGTGCATTACTCAGTGTTAGGTATTAGTGATGATTGTAGCAAGTACGTTAGTGTTCGTGTATAAGTGAATAAGTGAAAGTGACACGTACTTATACACAATCAGTGAACCTTATTATTCTATTGCATTGTCGACGTCTGTGGGACGCATGTATGTGTGACTATAAGTGGTATGGGACACTTATGGAAACTCTTGCATGGGTGTCACAGATAAGGCACCAGACACTGCCATTTATCTAGATATTAGTCGGGACGTGCTTGATGGAGGTCCTGCCTCCAGTTCTCGCGCAGACTTGTCACAGACCGATTAGTATTTGATGTTATGGTTAGCGTTTGATGTAGACCACGGGGTGTAGGGTAGTTTGAGTGTGAGTTCAACAGAATCTCGGGAGTCCCATTCCGGCTTATATATATGGAGATATATGGAGATTTACAGGGTACATGATTATTACCGTGAGTTACATGTTGGGCCCGTGGTCCCTTACCCTTGGGTTCTATCCTTGGATGGAGGACACTCGCGAGTGGTTGACTCTCACACTTGGACTGACGATAGGCTTAGCGACCTGTACAGTAAGACTTAGAGACTGATACGGGTGATAGCATCAACATACTTACTCCCTGTGTTGACATACTTGGCATATTATTTTACTGCTTTTACTGTTCCACTGTATTGATTACCGTATGTTCATACCTATACCGTCATTGATTTACTGTATATATATTTATTATCACTGTTAGAGTTGTCACTTGGATTTATATATTATATTGCTATTGTGTCGCTCTGACGACCTGAGTATGCATGCTCAGTGTGAGGAGTAGATTTAGCCGGGACCAGGACTAGACGTGCATCGCGGACATCTTGATCAGCTGTTCAGTGTTATACTCTTTACCTTCATCAGGTCAGTTCTTTGTATATGTTTCGTTTCAGTTACTGCATTTCTCATTACCTGCACATCGTTTACTGATTACCATGTAAAGCTAGAAACCGAAGTGTGACTACGGCAGGATATTTCCTTGACCGTAGGAGCATGGCTGGCCTTGTCAACCCCTCGTATTCCGTATTTTGGGAAGCGGGGCGTGACACTACCTGCTGCCACCGCTATATAAACCCTTCCTTCAGACGATTCAAGTAAGTCATTTTCCACTCACTAGGCCGTTACTCTGCTCGGATTTCTAGTCTAACTTGATCGTCGGAGGGTCCTCGGTGGTACAACCACCCCGGGACTTCCTTGCAGGTAGCTCGGCCCCAACAACCTCAAACCCATTGAGATCCACACGTTTCAGGAGCCAGCCACCAACTCAAATTTCAGCTGTCAATCGCTGCCAACAGCAGATCAACGGAAGGTAACATCTTGACGTAATCCGACATCCGTCAGGAGGCCTTTGGCTCCGATGAGAAGGACTTGAAGCTTTCCTTGAACGAATGCTTCTCTCTCGTTGGAGAAAAGTCCTTCCCTTTTGATTGAATATTTGCTATAATTTTTTTTAAAAAATGGATAGGACAAGAAACTATTATGGGTGGTTTAATATGAAAATTATATTAATGGAGTATAGTAAATGGCGGAGGTTTACCATCTTTAATTTAGATAACGACTTTAAGTAGTTATAGTCTTCTCCAAGTTGTGTTTTTTATTTCAAGTTTTTCTTAATATATCAAACCCAAATTCTTTATATTTCACCCACAAAACATCGATATTTTTATTCGTCCCCAAAAACAATTTACCAAATTTCTTTTTAATTTACGCTTTTGTAAGGACCCAGGACCTAGTCGAATAAAAAAGATTCAGATACCAGGTTGCCACCATAAAATAGAGAAAAAAGGCTTGTCATATATATGAGAAAAGTGAGTATCCACTCTCTTTCATGTTGATCGAAAAGTCAACTATTCATTTTTTTTGGTCTTTGATGAGCTGTATCGTTCGTCTTAATCTTAACGACCGCATACCTACACTAAATTTTTAGTTAACTCCGATACAATTTGGTCTGAAAACTGTATAATTATCAGTAAACCATTAAATTTGCAACCATCGGATTCAGAAGCAAAGACGAAACGAAATCCTATAATTCTTTATGGATGTATTCCTTAACATAAAATTAAAGGGAGAGCTAAAGACATTTTCCCTTGAATAAGTACAATATTAAAATATACAAGGGGCTTATACCAAAATATAAAGTCCCGGTGGCGGGGAAAATTTAGTTTTCTCCCGCGCTTTTCACAAAATAAAACCCCATCTTCTTCCTCAGTACCCAAATCAAAGAACAGAAGGAAAAAAATGCAGATCCATGTCAAGTGTAGCTGTGACGCCGCCATGTGCCCCGAGTGGGCCATCCTCGAGCTGCAGGGCGTTGTCGAATCTCAGCCGTCCGTCGCAGAGGGCATCCAAGACCTTGAGATTGGACGGCTCTGCTGCACCCCTCATCAGGTATGCGATCTTCTTTGATTCGATTTCCATGAAATAGATTTTAATTTTACATGATCCCCCATTGATTAGGGGAGTTACACGTTCACCGTCGGCTACCACGAGCTTACAGGGACGAAAATGCCCCTGAAGAAGCCGCTGCTGGTCTTGCAGAAGAGGAAAGTTTTGAATGGGGATGAGATGGAATTAGCAGATTCGTCGAGGGCAGAATTGGAAGTCGTCGGAATCATTCGGCACAAGATCTTGTTCAAGAACCGGCCCAAGGCACTTATATCAAGTATGAGTTTATTTTTTGGGTGAATTACACCAAAATACCCTTACCTATCATGGTTTTCGCTAAAATTTCTTAAAGTTGTTTATTACGTTAAAATATCTTAGCTCTTAGAAGGTATTTTACTACAATAAAAAAAACTTATGGTATTTTTGCGGGGAAAAAACTTCGATAGATATCAGTATTTATCCTTCTTTTGCTCAATTTCACTAAACTACCATGTGCTTATCATTTTCAGAAAAGTACCATATTTCTTTTTCCCCTTTTTAAAAATTTATTTTTGATTAATACACTTTAATTATGTTATTATTATATGCAGAGCTACCAACAAAGGAAAAGAAAACCGTGCAAACAATTTGAAGGATCTTGCATTCATTCACAGGATAGGGATTTGCTCAAGATGGTTCTTATGATTTGAGATTGATGTGGTTGGAAATTTGTATATGTAGAAAAGTGGTTGAATATTAAAAATACCATTGATATTTGCTACAAATTTCAAGTTATCTTGTTGCAATTTCAAGATGAACATCCAAATGGCAATTTAAACAGTTTTGCGTCAATTGTCATCCCAAATTTCTTAAATTGCACGAGAAGCCATTTGTTTTTTTCCTATCTTTTTTTGTTCCCAAATATTAAGAATGGGTGTATAATACAACAGTCTTGCAATTTTTTTCCCGAGCAAAAGGATGGAGACTTGGCGAGCTCATTCTTCGGTTGGAGGAGGTGTCGGCTTCAAGGAATGTTGTGAAAATAGTAGAATTTTCGGGTGCATGCTATCAAGCTTTAGATAGAGAGTGGTTCACCTTCGTAATCTACTGGATGATGTTTAGTGATATACTTATTGTATGCTAAATTTAACTAAACCCCATTACTTACAATATTTCAAAGGGCTACAAGATGCGCTCGTGCTGTGGACGGGTTGGCCGTGATCAACCAAGGGACTTCGATGTCCACAAGGCAATGTTAATTAAACAGCTCGAGAGAGAAAAGCCGGGAAAGAAAAGAAGAAAGACCACTTTGCAAGCTCACTGTGTGCCCAAGAGACGGGCTCAACTCACTCCCTGAAACAGGACTTTCAGATCAGATTGGACTTTAGGATTTGCTGTTCCGACAGGCGGTGGAAACTACCAAGCTGAAGTACAGTAGAGGCACAATGATTTTCCAGTCGAGCGACGAATGCATAAAGTTTGAAGATAGTTGGATGAATAAGTAATTCTATGAGACCACATGTCAAGTCCTTTCTCAGGGCATATACCCCTAGACTCATTAAAATCAGAAAGTATGAACTACCATAAAAATGTGTCAATCTAAGCAAGCAGAAAGCCTTATTCATAGCGGCCCGGTCATTTTAACGCACTGTTGGAACCTACATCAAAAGAAAGGCATTCTATGTTGAATTCACCGTCTGATGATGCTCGATATTGGCGACCTCCAAGATCGCAACATGTGGCAGATGACGTGTCCCAGAGCGCAGAAGAAAGGGCCCACAGGGGCCGACTAGGCCGTCCGTGTACCTGACCCGCGAACTCTGACTGGCTCTCCTCAGAGCCCCCTTTTGAAGCTGGCCTCCTCGGCCTCCCAGCTCGCCCCGAGCTGCTACTGGCCTAAGACCCCTCGGCCTTCTTGCTCGCCTCCGAGCTCCCCAGCCGAGGCAATCTCCCTTGGTCCTTCCGGCCGACCAACTCCACCACTCACTGGCGTAACCGGTACTCCGCGAATCTCGCCAGGCGCGGATTCTCCGCCGGCAACATCCCACGTTCCACGCCATCACGATCCCCATTAATGGGAGATCCGGTCTTCACGCAGGCGTGACGTCGGGAGCGTAACTGCCGGCGAGATCTTCGCGCCTGCTACTGCGTGCTACCGCCACTATATGAACCCCCATCACAGAGGGGTCAGGTAAGCCATTTTTTTTTCCACTTAGCCGTTACTCTGCTCGGATCTAGCACTAATTTGATCGTCGGAGGGTCCTCGGTGGTACCAAACCATCCCGGGACTTCTTTGCAGGTACTCGACACCAAACTTCTCAAACCACCATTCTCACCAAAACCCATTGAGATCCACACGTTACAGAAGATCATCGTCAAAATCCACCGGGAGATCAACGGAAGACAATATCTGACGGAGACCTGAAAAGGACCTCCATTAGTTGGCGCCGTCTGTGGGAAACGCAAACTCCACGAAAACAAAGTTGGCCTTCCGATCTCCGCCCGCATGGCGAGCTACCATCCTGAAGATCCCGGTACCAGCTGCCACCTTCCCCTCACCGAAGGCGTGGATGAGCCCCCTCCAGTGGCCATCATCAACGCCCTCGCCAACCGAATAGATCGGCTACAGTTCATCATGGAGGCGCTCGTCCGCGTCCAAGCGGCCGGACCTGGGCCCCAAGTCGCCGCTCCTTCGCCTCCAGAGGGCTCTGCCCTCGTCGGCACGGCTGACCACCAGCAGGCGGCGACCCCTGGCCTTAGATCTCGTGAGCAGATACTCCCCGAAGCCCGTTGGGCGCCCCAAGGCTCCACCCCGAGATCCGCTGCCGGAGCGCCTCGCCTCGAGCCTCTGCACGATCCTTACCCTCCCGAGGAGATGTCGGTCACCTCGCCTGTCCATAGGCATGATCGACACCCCCTCTCCCGACGAGGTCACACTGGAGGGGCTCTCCACGACGGTTCGAGGGTCGCCTCGTCCGGGGATCTGAGGACTCTCATCGAGAGGAACCGGGGGCGCGCCCAGGCACAGGTTTCCCCCAGAAGAAGCCAAGGATCGCCAAGAGCCGAATCCTCGGGGTACCACGGCCGTCTCGACGCCCTCGAGAAGAGGATCGAGGGTATGCGCCGGGAAGGACACTTCTCAAGCGACGGGGCTAAGTACACCGTCGACTCGCTCACCAAGCCGTTTACCGAGGAACTGCTCGCTATCCACGTCTTCTCGCGCAACAAGCCCCCGAAGGTCTCTCTCTTCAACGGGAAAACCGACCCAAAAGACTATTTGGACGCTTTCACCGCGGGGATGAGCTTCCAGGACCATTTTGACGCCACCCAGTGCAGGGCCTTCCCAGCCACCCTCACCCGCTCCGGTCGGGCCTGGTTCCGAGGACTCGAGCCCCGCTCAATCTCGACCTTCGACGAGCTGGCTACTCAGTTCCTCGGTCATTTCGTCGGGAACCGTCGGCAGAGGCGCACGGTCGACTACCTCTTCACAATTAAGAGCGGGGACAAGAAGACTTTCAAAGCTTACATAACTCGCTTCTACAGCGCCCTCCTAGAGGTCCCCGAGCACCGGGACGAGACCGTTATCACGGCGCTCAGATCTGGTCTTAGGCACAAAGAGTGGTTGCGCTCCTTTGCGTTGGCACAGCCGAAGACCATGGCCGGAGTCAAGGCGTAGACCGAGCGGGAGGTTCAGCTGGAGTCCGAGGTGAACGCGAACCTCCCTCGAGCAGACTGGACCGACCAGAAGAAGAGGGCCCGGGAAGAGAGGCTGGAAAGTCAGCAGCCCTATCACCCGAAGTTCCAGGAGTATACCCCACTCAACGTCTCCCTCGCAGTATTGCTAGAGGAGGCCCAAAACGAGGGGTTCTTCAAATTCTCTCCAATCCCACGTCAGACCGCGAAGCGAACCCGAGATCCTTACTGTGCTTTCCACCGGACACTGGGCCACGCCACGGAGGATTGTAAGCAACTCTGGGACTATATCGAAGAACTCATCCGATCTGGGCACCTCGTCGCTTACTTGAGGGACAAACGGCAGGCCGACCGTGAGCAGGAGCAGCGTCACCCTCCTACTGAGCTGACCATTGGCCAGATCATGCACGTTTCGGCAGACGGCCAGCACGGAACTCAGGGAGCCCCATACCCTGCGCCAAGCACAGAGGCCCGCAGTCCTCCGGGGAGCTCGGGCCGAGCCCATAAAATCATCTACTAGCCTGTACCTTTCCTTTAGGGCAATGTAAACTCTTCCTAGGATCTATTGTTAATTTAATAAAGATCAATAGAACATTGCGAAAAAGAAAGAAAAACCTTGTTTATTCAAAAGGTATTGTTTACCCCAATCAGAATAAAGCTCTGTTCAAATTCCAAGACGGGAAACGAAGCAACGCTTCTGTTTCCCCCAATCAGAGTAAAGCTCTGCTTTGAAATTAAACTACAAATTAAAGTTAAAATAAATGAAGCAACGCTTCAGCTGATCTGCGCTCTGCGGTGCGCGACACGTGGCAGCGCAGTTGCGCTGCGCGGCAGCGCGACACGTGGCAGCGCAGATGCATTTGCGCCAATGCCAGCACCAAAACAGAAAAATTCTGAAAGATCTTTCTGATCTTGTTAAAACAAGAAAATTGTCTTCTGTAAAGCAGAAGCCCTTGGATCAAAAATCCAACGGTGGGGAAAAATCCCCAAATCACTCAGAGAAATATCTCTTTAACCGATTTAACAAACTAATTGGCACTATATAAAAGCCCCTAGACCCCAAGTCTAAAACAGACAGAAACACAGATGAACAGAGAGAAAAACATAAAACTCCTCTAAAAGAAAATTTGAGAAGGGCTCAGAAAAGAAAAAGGTAAAAACCTTTGAATAAAAAAAGAGTTTCTTCTAAAAAGATCATTGATCTAAGAACAAGATCAAAGATCTTCAATAAAAAAAATATAATAATAACAAAGGCATTGCCTTTTGATGAACCACTGGTTCTGGAATCTTAAAAGATTCTTTTCTTGAATCCAAAATTGGATCAAGATATTAAAACAGTGCCTTGCACTTGTAAATTTGCACTGTTGCGCTCTTGAGTTGGCGCAAGCCACCAGAGAGCGCCACGTGTCAGCTCCAGAACAAACTGCGCTATGCGCTTCTAAAATAGAGCACTGCTCTCTTAAATTGGCGCAACTCACCAGAGCACGCCACGTGTCAGCAGCGCAACAGCGCAGCGCACTGCGCTTGCGCTCACCAGAGCGTGACACGTGTCACCTCCACATGCGCTTGCGCTTATTAATTGGCGCAAAGCGCCTGACAGGCCACATGGCCACTGTCAGATAATTAATGCACTGCATTATTGAAAAGAAGGGCCGAGCCCAATTAAAAAAGGCCTAACAGGTCTAATAAAATGCCATGCATTATTTTAAAAAAGGGCAGAGCCCAAACAGAGGTCTGTTAGACCAAAACAAATGCTGTGCATTTAATTAAAAGCCCAAATGCCATGCATTATTAAACACAGGGGCAGAGCCCTAGTAAAGGCCTAACAGGCCAACTACAAATAAAAACGTTGATCGTCTTCAACTGGATTTAGCCCAATTCTGGTCGTAAGTCCTCAAATAAAATTGACTGAGCACGACTGCTCCCTTAAATCAATTTACATCCGGTTCAAGGGTATATCTCCGAACTCCTCTGACATTTGTCGTTGTAATCCTTCAACGTCGTCAGAAAGGTGACGGGTCCCGAAAACCACACATCAATATGGACTTAAGCGTCCTTAAACCAACTCACGGACTTAAGCGTCCTTAAACCAACTCATGGACTTAAGCGTCCTTAAACTCACGAACTTAAGTGTCCTTAAACCAATGGACCCCCATGTCCCTAAACTGGAACATGGACCGCTATGTCCCTAAACTGGAACAATAGAGCCTCCAAATGCTCTTTTGTTGGATCTAAGCGATCCCGTTAAGTTGTTCTTAGTCTCAAATTAGACTAACGTATCCTTAACAAACGTTTAAGTGGATCTTAGCCTAAAAAATGGCTAACGTATCCTTAAACCAAAACCTCAAACCCAAATCTAAGAAAATATGGATTTGGATTAATCCACGTCCTACGGGCGACGACATAAATTAGTCTCCGTATACAATCCACGGGCAACCACAAACAAAACAAACACCCACGACACGAAGTGAACATCTGGAGAAGAGAAAGTGGTTACCGCGATGCGGTAGCGTAATTAACTGCAGGGGCTTGCGCCTGCAGGGAAGAGCGTCCCCACAATCAAAAACCCCTCAGGCGAGGAGGAATCTGACGAAGTCTGCTAAATCGGTCGCATCCGTCCAAACCTCCGATACACGTTGCCATAAATCAACTTGGCATCTTCGGAGAGGTGGACGGATAAAACCAAATAGCATCTGCCCCGAATCTCAGGCAAGACGTCCATGTCTTGGCCGCCGTTCGGAGGGGAACATGTATTATGGGCTCCTCAGCCGTATATGCAAAAAGAAAAGGAAATTACAACAGTGGGGGAAGGGGGTGCAGCGAGCACTGCTCGTGATACTCGGTAAAGATCTCCGCCAGCCCGGGCCTCGCGAGGTCCAACCTCTGTCCCCGGCTCCCCTTGTGCGCGTCGACCCCAAGCCTCAGCTCGTAGCATTCGCGGACGAGCGCCTCTGAGCGGGCTAGCCGGTTCGCGGAGATCAGGCCAAAGCGCCTCAGAGACCGCAGCTTGCCCACGGCCTCATCGTAGAGCTGCTCGGACAGGGGGTTGTAAAGCCCCGGCGACACCCTCCAGATGGAGTACATCAGCAGCTGCAGTAGGGAGGAGCGTCGGGGGAGCAGCCGGCCGAAATGGTCCTCGATGCTCCTATAGACCAGCTGCACCGTGTCCTCGGTGCAGTTCTGGTCGTAAAGGTACACATCTTCGAAGTGGATGATGTCGGGGACGGTAAATGGGAAGTCTTGCATTTTCGACGACCTGTTTATGAAGAATGGAAGGACCAGTACTCTTTCAGCTTTATATAGCCCACTGCGCAGCTCAACAGTCGCCCGCTTTCACACAAAGAGTTGCTGCCACACGGCGATCATCAAGCCTTCTCCGGTGGAATCGAAGCGACGCGCCCTTAGCGCTTCGCCTCCCCCCGCATTCAATGCACATGCTACGCACACTGTTGCCGCGACCGTTCCTATTCCCCATGCCTACAACTGGACGGTCGGGCTACACCTCTGAAGAATTGACCAAAGCAGCTACCCTACTCGGCTATACCTGGCCGGTAGCTTCCCTACCGCAACGCCAGGGATCAGAGAGCCCTCCCAGAGGCAGTCGAGCCCGAGGATCCCTCGCTCGGCTATCCCCGGCGGGCAGCTACCCTGCCACAACGCCGGGGATCAAAAAGCCCTCCCAGAGGCAGTCGGGCACGAGGATCCCTCGCTCGGCTATCCTTCAGGACAAAAGCCCTCGCCAAGAGGCACCGAGCAGTAACCCTGTCCGGCTAAGGGTCTTTGGTAGGCTTCTACAGCCTCTCCCGCGCTAAGGACCAAAGTCCTCCCAGAGGCAGTCAAGTCCTTGCTCGGTTATCCCCGGCTGGTAGCTTCCTGCCACAACCGACAGGGATCAAAGTCCTCGCCAAGAGGCATTGGGCAGTAACCCTGCTCGGTCCCCGTCCTGAAGGATCAAAGCCCTCGCAAGAGGCAATCGAGCAGCTACCCTGCTCGGTCATCTCCGGCTGGTAGCTCCCTACCCCAGACGCCAGGGATCGAAGCCCTCGCAAGAGGCATCGGAGCGGCTGCCCCGCCCGGCCATCCCAGCTGGTAGTTGCCTACCCGTGACGCCAGAGATCAAAGCCCTCGCCAAGAGGCAACCGCGCAGCCTCACTGCCCGGTCATCCTTAGTGGGCTTCTTACAGCCCCTCCAACACTAAGGATCAAAGCCCTCGTAAGAGGAAACCGAGCAACTACCATGCTCGGTCATCTCCGGCTGGTAGCTCCCTACCACTGATGCCAGGGATCAAATCCCTCGCAAGAGGCATCCGAGCGGCTGCCCCGCTCGGCCATCCCAGGCTGGTAGTTGCTTACCCGTGACGCCAGAAATCAAATCCCTCGCCAAGAGGCAACCGCGTAGCTTCACTGCCCGATCACCCTTAGTAGGCTTCTTACAGCCCCTCCAACGCCAAGGACCCAAAAGTCCTCCCAGAGGCAGTCGAGCCCGACCCTCGCTCGACCATCCCTGGCTAGTGGTCGTTGCTCGAATTGCCAGAAGTCAAAAGATGGCGCCCACAGCGGGGCCACCGGGCAGTTTCCCGTTCATGCTCGGCACAAATACGTCGGACAACCCACTGCCCGTCACATGCAGAGGATCCGAGGCCCCTATGAAGGGCTTCGAGTCTATCTAAGTCTAAACGATCCCCCTTCGACTTCGGAGCCCATGGAGATACCTCTTCGGCAGTGCTTCGCACGCTCGGCAAGTGATCGAAATCAACTCGACGAACGATCGCTAGACAGATGGCCAACCTAACATGGAAACCCAACGGTGCAAGCGGAGATATTTTACGGGCATTCTTCGCAAACAGATGATAGAGTGCGAATCGACGAAACCAAAGAAAAAGTTTTATTACTACCAAAGACAAAGGCTTTACAAAGAGTATTTTTGGGCTCCCCAACCTTACAAAATGCCCGGAGGCCTACAAAAATTCCAAAAACAACAAAATAAAAAGAAGACGGGGGCTTTAGGCCTCGGGGCCAGGTGCGACCTCGGGGTCCTCGAGGTCCACCACGTGACGGGCAGGGCCCTCGGCGACTTCCTCGTCAGGAATCTCTTCCCCCTGCTCATCGACGTCCGTAAGGGGGTATTCGGCCCGGAGCTCTTCGTCGGCAAACTCCGGCATCCGGGGCTTTACGGCGTCGAGGGCCTCGTGCCAGATGCGAGTTATGGCCACGGCCAAGTCATCATAGAAGTCCTTCGACTTCTTGTAGCCCTCCACCGTCTTCGCCGCCGAGAGGTCGGTCAACTTCTCCGCTCTCAGGTCGGCCGACTTCGCCGCCTCGGCCGCCGCCCCCAGCTCCTTTCGGAGGGGCTTTACCGTCTTCTTCAGGTTGCCGGCGAGCACCTGAGCGTTCTCAAGCTTGATCTCGGCGGCCACGGCGGCCTCGGGGTACCGGGAAACCTCTCGTTTCCCGGCCTCCACCTCGCCGTCCAAGGCGGCAAGCCTCGCCATCACCACCTCCAGCTCCCGCTTGGATCTCTCTTCCAGCGAGGCGACCTGGCCCGCAGCCTTCATTGCCGGGGCTACCACCTCGGCCTCCATGCGCAAGGCGAGGGCGACGTGCTGGAGAACCTGATAGATAAGAAGGAGATCGGAAAGATGAAGGAGGCACCGAATCTCACAAAGGACCAAACACTTACCTGCACAGACTCCTGGGCGATGGACGCCAGCTGAGCCCCGAGGGTCCCTCCGGGGACTCTACCCCCGGCTGATACCTCTATTTCATGCAGAAGGCTATCCGCAACAGATAGCCCCGAGGGCACTGCGAACCGGAGGCCCCCTTCCTCCACCATGATCGGCGATGACCGGCCCCGGGAAGATCTCTGGGAGCTCCTTTTAAGCGGCTCCGGGGGAGAGCCGATCTCCTCCTCCAAGACCGGATCCTCCAGAACCAGGGCCCGCTTCCGGCCCGACACTCTGCTGGGACCCAGGGCGGGATCCGCCCCAGAACGCTCGCGGGACACAACCGCCGGAGAAGGAGGAGCCGGGGCAGGCTTCGTGCGGGAAGAGCTGGCGCCCCCAGCCTTCGTAACCTTCCTCGACTGGCGCATAGAGGCTTTGAGCTAGTTGAAGTCCATGGGTCCTACACTAAACAAATGCAAAGAAGTCAGCAACACAAGCAATACGCCAGCCAAAAAGCAAGCCTAACTTACCGACGAACTCAACGGGACTGAGTCAGGCCCAACTCAGGACCCTCTCAGACAGCAGCACGTCGGATCGGGGGATGGGCTCCCACGACGCCACTCTCACCGCGGTGGGGTTATTGGACTGGTTCCCCGGCAAGCACTTCTCCCTCGACCACTTTATTGGCACGGGCCAGTCCTCACCCTTGGGAGTGGAAACAAAGAATTTTTTTCTTCTTCCAGTCATGAATGGAAGAGGGCAGGGCCACGACCCCTGTCCCAGCAGCGCCCCCCGGCCGCTTTCTAAAGGAGAGATAGACCCACCTCGGGTCGCCCGCTCGACCACCAGGGTGATTTTTGAAGACGAGAGAAGAATCAAGGAGGGAAAGGCCGAAAGGAACCGTCTGTAATTTCAGGCAGATCAGGAACCCGAGGAGGATCCTCCACGAGTTCGGTACTAACTGGCCAGGGGCCAAACCGACGAAGTTCAGCGCTGCGACGACCTCGGGAGAGAAGGGCAGGCGCATTCCGCCCCAAAAAGCTTCCAAATACAGGGCAATCTCCCTACCCCTTACTTGGTCCGCCCTCTCTCCCTCCTTGGCCAGTCGGAGCGTGTAACGCGAGGGGATGTGGAAGCGAGCCCGAGCATTGGCGAGCTCGTTCTCATGCCTCACCCAACACGAGGTGCCGAAGGCCGCATCTGCCGCCTCCTCCCTAGGGGCTGCTCCCGCCTCACGATCCCGGGGAGAGGATCCGGACCCTGCTCCCCGTGGGCACTCAGATACAACTAAAGGGTCTGTTTCCCCCAATCAGAGCAAAGCTCTGCTGAAAATTCAAAATTCAAATTATGAAGCAACGCTTCAAATCCCGGGCGCAACGTGCCATGTATCAGGCGCTGATACGTCAGCGCAGCGCCCGAGAAGGCGCACCCAATCAGAGCAAAACTCTATTAAAGGAAGCAACGCTTCAGTTGCGCAAGCACTGCGCTGCGCGACACGTGTCCGCGCTGGTGCGCTAGCGCAGTTGCGCTGCGCTGTGCGCTGCACGACACGTGTCACGCGCTGGTGCGCTAGCGCAGTTGCGCTGCGCTGTGCGCTGCGCGACACGTGTCACACGCTGGGGCATCTGCGCCAAACAGAATTAAAATTCTAAGAAATCTTTTCTGTTCTTGTTAAAATAAGAAGATTTTCTTCTGCAAAGCAGAAGCCCTTAGATCAAAGATCCAACGGTGGGGAAAATTCCCCAAATCACTCAGAAAAAGATCTCTTTAACAAATTTAACTAATTTATGGGCACTATAAAAAGGACCATATGCCTCAATTCAAAACATGAACATTTTCTTGAAAAAAGTCAAGAGCTTCAAACAGAGAGAACTCTGAAAAAGAAAAAATTTCAAGAAAAAGGTAAAAACCTTCACAAGGGAGAAGAAATTTCTTCTAGTAGATCATTGATCTAAAAACTAGATCAATGATCTTCACATAATAAATAGTGCTTTGCACTTCTTATGACCAATTGGATCTTTAAAACAAGAAAACAACAAAAATAAAAAGAATAGTGCTTTGCACTTTTATGAACCTCTGGTTCTTGAAACAAAAAGAAAAACTTATTTTTCTTGATCTAAATTAGATCAAGAAGTAAAAATAGTGCTTGGCACTTCTGTCCTTGAATCTAAAAGATTCTTAGTGCTTTGCACTTCCAAACTGCGCTGTTGCGCTCTTGAGAGAGTGCCACGTGTCAGCTACAGAATAATTTGCGCTATGCGCTCTTAAAATAGAGCTTCGCTCTCTGGAATTAGCGCAACTCACCAGAGCGCGCCACGTGTCAACAGCGCAACAGCGCAGCGCACTAGCGCAGCGCACTGCGCTATTGCGCTTGCGCTCACCAGAGCATGACACGTGTCCTCACCATAAGTGCTTGCGCTTTTTGACTGACGCTTGCGCTCTTTAACAGGCCCAAAGCGCCTGAATAATGCAATGCATTTATTTTACTAAAAGGCCAGGCCCAAATCAGAGGGGCCTAGTAGGCCGAATTAAATTGCAAAGGGCAGAGCCCAAACAAAAATTGAAAATGCAATAAACAGGACAGAGCCCAAGCAAGACTGATGCTCTGCATCATATATAAATGGGCACAGCCCTGATAAAATAAATAATGCTATGCATTATTAAACAGGAGCAAAGCCCCAGTAAAGGCCTAACAGGCCAAAAATAAATAAAATGTTGAATATTTTCAACTGGACTTAGCCCAATTCTGGCCGTAAGTCTTTAAATTAAATTGATCTGAGCATAAATGCTCTCTCTCAAATCAATTTACCTCCGGTTCGAGGGTACATCTCCGAACTCCTCTGACACTTCTCGTTGTAATTCTTCAACGACGTCAGAGAGGCGACGGGTCCCAACGACCACACATGAATATGGACTGTGGGGTCCTTAAACTCGTGGACCGAAACGTCCTTAAACTAATGTTGGACCGAAACGTCCTTAAACTAATGTCGGACCACTATGTCCCTAAACTGGAACACAGACCACCACGTCCCTAAACTGGAATATGGACCATTACGTCCTTAAACTGGCAATGGACCGAAACGTCCTTAAACTAATAATGGACCCCCACGTCCCTAAACTGGAATATGGACCACCACGTCCCTAAACTGGAGCAATAGAGCCTCCAAATACTCCTTTGCCGGATCTAAACGATCCCGTTTAAGTTGATCTTAGCCCCCAAACACGGCTAACGTATCCTTAAACATTCGAACGGACTATAAAACTCCAAATCAACCTTGGTTCAAGGGTACATCTCTGAACTCCTCTGACATCTGCCGTTGTAATCCTTCAACGACGTTAGAGAGGTGACGAGTCCCGATGGCCAGATATTAGATGGATTATCACGTTAAGTTGATCTTAGCCCCCAAACAGGACTATTGTATCCTTAACGAACGTTTAAGTTGATCTTAGCCGCAACGCGACTAATGCATCCTTAAACTAAAAACACCAAACCCAAATTTAAGTAAATACGGATTTGGACTAGTCCACGTCCTACGGGCGACGGCATTATTCAGTCTCCGTATACAATCCACGGGCAACCACAAACAAAACAAACACACACGACACGAAGTGAAATTCTTGAGAAGGAGAAAGTTGTTACCGCGATGCGGTAGCGTAATTAACTGCAGGGGCTTGCGCCTGCAGGGAAGAGCGTCCCCACAATCAAAAACCCCTCAAGCGAGGGGGAATCTGACGAAGTCTGCTACATCGGCCGCATCCGTCTAAACCTCTAATACACGGTGCCATAAATCAACTTGGCATTTTCGGAGAGGTGGACGGATAAAACCAAATAGCTTCTGCCCCGAATCTCAGCGTCAGGACATCGCGGTCCTGTGCGCCGCCTTTCGGAGGGGAACAGATTCTGGCACGCCCGGTGGGACCTTTTCCTCTTTCCACTCCACACTTCGTGTGTCGTCTTCGTGAACCAATCGCGGTTTGTTATGGTTGCCTTCGGATTTCAAGTTACTAAGATTTGGTCTTTTGCCTGGCGCAGAACTCAAGATTCAATGGCCTCTAACTGCACCAACTGCTCGAAGTGCCACTGCAATGGACGCTCTACCTCCCCCGGAGGTGTAGCATATGGGCCCCAAGCGGCTTCCTTCCTCACTCTGCCGGTAGATCAGGTGACCCAAGCCACCACTGGTCTGTTCTTTGGGACCTTGATCCCACCTACAAGCTTCCCTACGCCAATACCTGCACCGGAGGTGAACAAAAAGTCGGTCTTCGACCGGCTCACTGCTACGACGGCCCCTGTCAACGGGTCGCTCACTACCAAACCGACAGCCTCTGTTTTCACCAGGCTAAATCAGAACTCTAAATTGGCTGTCCCGAGGAAGGCAATAACTGCTGCCCCAGAAGTCGTCAAGGCGGCTTCCCCTGTCAAAGAGTCAGTCTTTTCAAGACTGACGATTCCTGCTCCTGCCCCTGCTCAAGGATCCGTCTTCGGCAGGTTGAATATCACCCCTCGGAAGACAACCTCAGTCTTTAAGAGGTTAACACCGGCGGCGCCTCATTCAGACAGGGGGCAAAAAGAAACTATCTCAATCTTTGAGCCAATCCCAACGGCTCGCCGTGCTCGACGTCGCCATTGGCAACGAGTGAGGAAGGCAGGGGGCAACTCCCCCTTAGGGCTAACCCCACCGGCTCCAGTGGTGGAAGTCAACGCTGCTGTTCCAACTGGGAACAGCTTTGAACTGCTGAGGAGGGTACGGAAGAATGCTCCAACCTCTACACTGAAAAGATCTCCTCCGCCTGCGGAGAGAGTCCCAGAAACAAGGCAAGAACAGCCCCCTCAATGGCTGTCCTCAAGAATATACAAGGTTTGGCGAAGGGTTCAAGACTTAGTGATCTACCCAGATCACTCTCGTCGACAAAAGAAGGCGAAAGTGCAAAAAGAAAAAGACCATCCTATTAAACAGCAGAGGACAGCAGCTGCAAGGCTGCCCCCTTCAACGGTTCCTTCAACCTCAACGGCCCACAAAAGAAGGAGGCCAGAGAAAACTCCCGCGTCAGCGGCAAAAGTTAAAAATGGTGAACCTAAACGTCCCAAGTCAGGGGGCATAACAGTTCATACGATTTACATGGCATCGGGAAAAGAAGATAGCCCATATCAACAGGTCATAGACCGCACACGAGGTCAGTGACCAAGGCTCAGGAGCAGCAGCAGAAGTTCCAAGAGATGATGAACGCTATGGCCGCACTTACAGGGCCAAAAGAAACCCCTGAAACGTCCTCGGACGAGCGTCAAGAACAAGAAACTGACGCTGAGTTCCTTCGTCGGGTACTGGAGAAGAAAGACAAAGAGGCTACTGAACAAGCAGCCAACATAAAGAAAATGGCCCTCCTGTTCCAGGATATGGTGGGTATGATGATTCAACAAGATCCACCTGCTGAAGATCCCCCGATCATCCTTGAAGACGATAGGGGAGAGACGTCGAATCCTCCGCCAGCTCTGTCAGCAGCTAAAGAAGAGACAATCTCCAAAGCCGATCTGGACGAATACATAGCTCAGCAGATCCGGGTCCATCAAGCGACGGAAGCAGCGGGCCAGGTTGTAAAAATGGGGCGGCCGTATCCAAGTTGGTACGATCAAATCAAGTACCCACCCGGTTACACAATTCCTAAGTTCCATGTCTACAAGGGGACAGGCAATCCTCACCAGCACGTTGCCCAGTTCAGGGCACTCTGCGGCAACACCGGCGGTGACGACAAGCTGTTGCTCCGCCAGTTTGTTGGAAGCTTATCGAATACGGTGTTCGAATGGTACTCTGAGCTCCCGAACGACTCTATTAAAACCTTCGCGGAGATGGAGCTGTTGTTTACTCAGCGTTTTGCAAGCGCCAGTGAACGTACCCCGATGACAGCACTGATTAACGCCAGGGTAAAACCCGGCGAGACGTGGGTTCAGTACGCTATACGATGGCGGAACTTATGGTCGAAGTGTGAGCAGCGCATTGAAGAAGCTCCCGCGGTGGGTATGTTTGTGGGAACCCTCGATCCACAAGCAACCATCTCGCAGTTTATGATGTTTTTCAAGCCGACTACCTTCCAGGCCTTGATTGATAAACTAGCGCAAATGGATCAAATGGGCCATAAACCCCCTCTTCCAAGGCCAGATTCCCGAAATGACAAAGGGAAGGGAAAAGCGATCGTCGTCGCTAATGCTCAGCAACAACCGAGCGACTCGAGGCCGGTTGCTCGTCAAAATAATATGCGACCGTACGTGCCCCTTGAGAATAGGATGGGACGTCCTTATTCCTTTCCCCGCGATAAAACGAGGAGGTTATTCGAGCTGGCGTTGCGCAACAGACTCATAAATCTGTCGGATCCAAAACGTCCGTTGCAACCAAGTGACGTCAACGAGCCCAACTACTGTCCTTATCATCGAGTACTAGGCCATCCGATCGAAGATTGCTACGTTTTCAAGAATTGGCTTGAAAACCAGTACCGATAGGGCAAGTTCGCGTTATCTGACAAATGGAAGGTGAATCCCCCGCAGCCCCACACCTCTAAGGGGACGAATACGCCGGGGGCAACATGCTCCGTCATTGAAAAAGCTCCTTGGGAGGTTGTATTATCAACCAAGACAAAGAGGATGCTAAACGATCTTCAGACGTGTCCAGCAATCAAGTGGAAGAACCCGTTGGAACCGCAGGTCATTGAAAGGATGTTGAAGCCACGTCCAACTCCAAAGACCGATGGTGGCGGTTCAAGCACTTGCAGCCAGCCGTCAAAATCTTCGAAAAAGAAGAAGAAGAAATCTAAGAAGCCCGTGAAGCCTGGCGGCAAACGCACGGACTTACAAAAGCAAATTGACGCGCTGGATGAATACAACCAAAAGGCACGGACTCCCATTACGCTCCAAGAGTTCCTTAATCACGTTTTCAAGGAAAAGATGAGGGAGAAAGTTCATCGGATGAATCCGAGGAATATGTGGCGAGCTGTCATATGATTTCCCATTCGATCACGAATGACGAGGAGACTCCTTGCACCGAAAAGCTGGGGGTAGATCCTGAACCAAAAGTTCTGGGGCCATCAGATGAAGTAATTGACGCACTCCTTAATGAAGCTCGGTTGAAAAGTAAAGCTGATCGGGAGCGCGAGGCGGCTATATTTGAAAAGGCCAAGCGCCAGCGACTTGATGAAAGAGCTGAGACGATCCCGCTGGAGCAAAACACCTTCGCTACCGACAAAAGCCAATTCAAGATGAGGAAAAAGTTTGCTAAGGCCATATCAATGGGCATGAAGCTACCATCCTCTGAAGGAAACATCGCCGGTGAAGTGGAAACGCACCCGTCTTATTGCTTATATCATCAGAAGGTTTCGCACCCCACTCAGGAGTGCAAAGCTTTCGATAGATGGTGGCAAGGATACGTTGCTCATCGACAACGCTTTAACCGGAAAAAGCGTAAAACTCGTCGAGAGCAAAGAAATACGACCGAAGGGCTTAAAAGAACTGCTGGCGATTGTTGCATGGTTAACACCGGTAGATCACAAGTGCTCACATTCGGGAGTGATTCTGATGAAGAGCTAGAACTTTCCCCTCTCTTTAAAGAGTCCGCTTCGAGAAAAGAAGAAGAACCGAAGGTTTGTGAAAATATCCGGCTACGTAATCGCACGCTGCCCGAAAAGAACCTCGGACCCTCGAACAAAAAAGATAAAGGGAAAGAAAAGGCCACTGAAGATATCGTCTTAGATGACCAAGTGGTAGAAGAGCTAGCTGCCAAAGACCCACCAAAGAAGAATAAGGTGGATTACAACGTCTTAGCACATCTGAGGAAGCTGCCCTCACAGCTCAGCATTCTTGACATCCTTTTGCTATCAAAAGAGGCGAGAGATTCGTTGATTAAGGCGCTCCAAGACCCAGAACAATTCCAAGCATGCCTGGCTGAGGAAAAGATGAAGGATGAATTGGAGGAAGTGCACACAGCCGATGTTACTTTTGGCGACGAAGACCTTCTACTTGGGACGTGCGAACACAATCGCCCTCTCTATGTCTCGGGATACTGCCATGATATAAAGATAGGCAAAATCCTGATCGATAACGGGTTATCTGTTAACCTACTCAACGTGCGGGTGTTGAAGGAAATCTGCATGAGCGTCCAGCACCTTGCTCGGGACAAGATCACCATCTCCGGGTTCGACTCCCAATCGTCAAAGACTCTTGGATCTGTGATACTGACGCTACGCTTCGGGCTACTCGTCACGGACATTAAGTTCCACGTCATAGACGCCAAGACATGCTACAACGCTTTGCTCGTCCGACCATGGTTACACGAGTACAACATCATCCCTTCTACACAACATCAGTGTATGAAGTATTTTAAGGATGGTTTCGAGTATACCGTGACGGGAGAACTGAACCCGTTCTCTGTGAACGAGGTCCGCAAATACGAAGACGCCAAATACTTCTTACCGGATTTCGAAGACACAGAGAACTGTCACAAGCCGGAGAACAAAGCTAACGCCACCATCCCGGTCTTCGGCAGTGATACTGAAGAGGAAGATGAGATAGTTTATTCGGGTCCGCCCCAACACAACAAGCCGGGACCATCAGCTCCTACGTTGATCTTTGGCAGCGACTCGGAAGATGAAGTCCACGCCGTATTCTCTGCTCGACCTTCAATACGAACGTTCGCTGACGAAGAGCAAAGTCTGCAAGTCGCCATGGTGCCGCTTAAACACCATAAAGAACTAGATGCACTTAATATTTACAACGTAGAAGAGCTACAAACATTCTACATCCCTCCCAGGCGAGAAAGCGAGAAAGCAATTCTGTTCTACCGCTCTGAAGAAACCAAGGTGAAAAATGAAATCTGGCATGGCGCGGATCATACGCTCGACAGGCTTCAGCCTATCCGTCTTCCCAGATATTATACAGAGGGTTTGAAGAAGCTGCTGAAACGCCAGGGGATATCCTTCAAACAGACCGTTAGAAAGGCTAAATTCTATGACAGGGTCTGGAACGTTCCCGGGACTCAACGAAAACTGCCTAACGGGAGAATGGAAACAAAAGGGCTTGGATACATCCGGTCAAAGAAACGAGAGTTACTGCCCAGCTGTTACGTCGTGTATGACCTTGATGAAGAAGCGGATGCTCAATGGGAAGACGCTAACCCTAAGCCAGTGAAAGGTACAGATGCAAAGGAGCCCAGTCCGTCGTTCGAGGAACAAATTGACAGACTTATAAAGAAAGCTGGTCAAAAAGTTCGAGACGATCACAACCGCGAGACGGCCATTTATGAGAAAGCCAAGACGCAACGCCTTCTACAACAAGCTGTAAAGGATGAAAATGCCGCTCCTTGTCAACCTGTTATAAAGAAGGCTCGGCGCAAAAGCAGAAATAAGTTGAAAGCCCAAAAAGGCGCTCAACAACAACAAAGCAGGGCTAAGAAGCCACGCAAATGGGAGTTGAGCGTTATTAATCTATCCCTCATGAAGAAAATGGGTCGAGCGTACTCGTTTCCTCGGGACAAGACGGAGAAGATACTTGATCTTGCTCTAAAGTATCAATTGCTTACATTGCCGGAATCCAAGCATCCCGAACAAGCAAGCGAGGTCTCTGGCCCAAACTATTGCTCTTACCATCGAGTAATAGGGCACCCGCTCGAAGACTGCTTCACCTTTAAGAATTGGTTCGAAGATCAGTACCAGCTCGGCAAGTTCGCTCTGTCTAACAACTGGAAGGTAACGCCGCCACAGAAGCACGAACCCAAGGCCACGAAAGAAGAACGGGTTCCACATTGGGATTGGAAGCGAATTCGCACCTGTCACATGATTACAATATTAAAAGAAGAGCCCGAGGACATAGATGAGCTCCCTTGGTGCTTCGAAAACAGCAACGACGAAATAATCTCAGAATTCCCACCAGCGCCAAAAGAGCTGGAAGATGGAGTCCATACCACTGCAGATAACCTCAAGAAGATTGAGTTGGGAGCGGCAAACGATCCACGACCGACATTCATCAGCGAGTTACTATCTGAAGAAAGGGTAGCTGCGTTAAAGGATGTACTTCTGCAACATAGAGATTGCTTCGCGTGGAACTATTCCGAAATGCCGGGATTGGATCCAGAAATCGCTGTGCATAGATTGGCGATATCCCCGGACATCAAACCAGTCAAACAGGCACCGAGGAGAATGCAACTCGAGCTTGAGATGAGCATCAATGCTGAGGTCAAGAAGCTAATCGACTCTGGCTTCATTCAAGAAGTTCAATACCCTGAATGGATCGCCAACATCGTCCCGGTGATGAAGAAAAATGGGACTGTACGCATATGCGTGGATTTTCGGGATCTCAATAAAACTTGCCCGAAGGATGATTTCCCAGTGCCAGTCACCGAACTAATGATAGAAAACACGTCTACGCATGAGATTTTCTCCTTCATGGACGGCTCATCGGGGTATAACCAGATAAAGATGCATCCCGAAGACCAGAAGCACACCGCCTTCAGGACTCCTTTGGGTATATTCTGCTACAAGGTGATGCCCTTCGGTTTAAAGAACGCCGGTGCCACTTATCAAAGGGCCATGACAAAGATCTTCGATGACCTTATACATGAAATCGTCGAATGCTATATCGACGATCTCGTTGTTAAAAGCAAATCATATGAGGAACATCTCGAGCATCTGAAGACCATATTTCAACGCCTTCGGCAATACAACTTGAAGATGAACCCGTTCAAGTGTGCATTCGGAGTTTCCTCGGGCAAATTCCTGGGATTCATCGTCCGGCACCGAGGTATTGAGATAGATCCGTCAAAAATCAAAGCGATCATGGAAATGCCTCCGCCGAGAACTCTCAAACAGTTGCGATCTCTCCAAGGAAAGCTCGCATATATTCGGCGATTTATAGCCAACCTCTCTGGCAAGTGCCGCCCTTATAGTCACCTGATGAAGAAAGGAACCCCGTTCGTCTGGGATCGCAAATGCCAAGGCGCGTTGGACGAAATTAAACAGTACCTACAGAACCCGCCAGTGTTGGCTGCTCCGGTTAAGGAAAAGCCTCTCATTCTTTACACAACCGCCCTCGAAGGTTCTTTAGGCGCATTATGGGCGCAAGAGAATGACCAGGGGAAAGAAAGAGCACTCTACTACTTAAGTCGAGTTCTTCTGGGGGCAGAAAGAAACTACTCCCCCATCGAAAAACACTGCCTGGCGTTGATCTTCGCGATAACAAAGCTCAGGCACTATGCATTGGCACATGAAGTTCGTCTCATATCGAAGGTGGACCCCCTTAAATATTTGATGTCGAAAGCCATATTGACGGGACGACTCGCTAAATGGGCCCTGCTCTTGATGGAATTCTCGATAACATATCAACCTCTCAAGGCAGTCAAAGGCCAGGCCATTGCCGACTTCCTCGCTGAACATCCGATACCCGCCGATTCTCCTTTGAATTGCGATCTTCCAGACGAACATG
This sequence comes from Agapanthus africanus, assembly GCA_030015575.1. NCBI lineage: Eukaryota > Viridiplantae > Streptophyta > Magnoliopsida > Asparagales > Amaryllidaceae > Agapanthus > Agapanthus africanus. The sequence goes on from CM057344.1 coordinate 56,174,200, forward strand.
CGTTTGATGCGATCGACGGTGATAATACCCGGTGGGAGCTTTACTTCGACGGAGCGTCTTCCGTAAAGAAGCGCAAACAAAGTACCCCTATAATCAAATCGGGGGTAGGCCTCATCTTCGTGACTCCACAAGGAGGGATAATGCGCTTCGCTTTCTCCTTAACAGAGCCGAGGACCAATAATGAAGCCGAATACGAAGCTCTGATAGCAGGCCTCGAGATCGCCATCGACATGGGAATTGAAAATCTCCTCATATATGGAGACTCCCAGCTGGTTGTTAGTCAAGTAAACGGCGACTACCAGACATGCAAACTAGAATTGGTGAAGTATGGTGAAAAGGTGCAACAGCTGTTGACCCAAATCCCCTCCTACACTTTGGAAAACATACCGCGCGCGGAAAACAGCAAAGCAGACGCATTGGCCAAACTTGCTAAAGAACTGGCTGACGAGAACCTCGATGACGTTAAAATCGTGGTGCAAAGCCGTCGGGTGCTTGCCCCAGCAGAAATATCTCCGGAATCATCCGAAGAAAAATGAGCGAGCGAGCAGATGACCCTGCAAGTAAAAGACTGGGAAAATACCGAGGATTGGAGAGAAGTCTTCGTAGATTACTTCAAATCCCACCGATTGCCTGAAGAAGCGTCCACAAGACATCAGCTTATGAAACGAGCTCTGTCTTTCGCCTTTGTCAATGATACTCTGTACAAGAGGTCGTTTGATTCTCTGTGGCTGAGATGTTTAGGACCTGACGAAGCGGAAAAAGTCGTCCGGGAAGTTCACGACGGACTCTGCGGCTCTCACCAAGCGGGCCCAAAGATGAAGATAAAGATCAAACGGATGGGCTACTATTGGCCCACGATGAGCCAGGACTGCCTCGAATATGCGAAGCAATGCCACTCATGCCAAATTCATGGGGATTTCATCCATCAACATCCGAACCCACTACATCCAACGGTGGCTAGCTGGCCATTCGAAATGTGGGGGACTGATATAGTCGACCCCATCGAACCAGTATCGTCTAGAGGACATCGTTTCATCCTAGCGACGACCGATTACTTCTCTAAGTGGGCAGAAGCGGTACCGCTGAGGGAAGTAAAGACGGAGAATATTCTCCATTTCTTCAAGACGCATGTCATATATCAGTTTGGAACGCCAAGACGGATCATCTCAGATAATGGGCCATCATACAGAAGCCACAAGATCAGTCGCTTTGCGCAGCAACACAATATAGATTGGAGATATTCCTCGGTTTATAATCCGCGAGCTAACGGTCTAGCTGAGGCCTTCAACACGACCTTGACGAAGATCATGAAGAAAACAGTGTCGTGAAATAAGAAAGACTGGCACGAAAGACTGCAAGAGGCTCTCTCGGCATATCGAACTACGTTTAAAACGGCCACAAACGCAACACCATATGCGTTAGTATTCGGGACAGAAGCAGTACTTCCCCTCGAGATAGAGTTACCCTCTCTACGAGTGGCAGTCCATTACGAGCTGACAGACGAAGAAAATGCTCACCTTCGGCTTGAGGAGCTTGACGCCCTTGAAGAAACACGGCTCATAGCGCAACAAAATCTGGAGGCCTATAAAGCAAAGATGACGCGCTCATATGAAAGACTGACCCGACCGAGGACATTCCGCCAAGGCGAGCTTGTGCTAGTGGTCAAAAGGCCTATGATCCCCAATCGTGCCAAGCGGGGAAAATTCGAGCCGAACTATGAAGGCCCGTACGTCATAGATAAGGTCTACCAGGGCGGGGCCTATCTACTCATAGATATGCACGGTGAAAGGCCTTTCAGGCCGATAAACGGCCGCTTCCTAAAGAAATACTATGCTTGATGAGCCACAGCCTAGGTCAATGATAGATGACGACGACTACGTCCGCTCTCTATCTTCCTAAGCTCAAGCTTTATAAGCAGTAGCCCGCCTCTCAACGACGGACCGAAAGGTCCTTAAACTAATAGTGGACCGGAACGTCTTTAAACTAATACCGCAGCATCCTAAGGCTGATGAGATGAATAAAAAAAATAAAATAAATATAATAAATAAAAACGGTATGGCCATAAGCAAAAAGGGCACGGATGAAAACCCGAAAGGGCTCCGTGAGTAAAAACAGCAGGGCTACCGGCAAGTGTTCGTGAAAACCCGAAAGGGCGCGACCTTGTAAAAAAATAAAGAGAAAGAAAATAAAAAGAATAAAAAAGAAACGGTATGTCTATAAGCAAAATGGGCACGGATGAAAACCCGAAAGGGCTCCGTGAGTAAAAACAGCAGGGCTGCCGACGAGTGTTTGTGAAAACCCGAAAGGGCGCAACCTCGTTAAAAGACACTTATAGGGTCCTCTCGACCTTGTAAGGAGAAACCACCCGCGTGAGATCCTTATGACTCACAAGGGAGCAACACACTTAGGGATCCCCATGATTTCTAAGGAGAAAATACACTTGCGAGATCCTCACGACTCGTAAGGAGAACTCTCTCATGGGACCCTCACGGCTCATAAGAGTTGAAAGTCTTAAGTTACAGAGACCTAAACCTGTGCTTAAGAAACCCCCACAACTTCCGATATTGCCCTACAAGTGGCTCAATACTGACCCTTGTATACAATCCACGGGCGCGAATAAACATTTCCCTAACCAAGTCTCATCCGTGACTGGGGATATGTTCGCATGGTAAACAACCCTTGTAAATCCTCTCGATTTATGAGGAGAAAACCCTCCTGTAGGATCCTTACGACTTACAGAGGAAACGAACACTTAGGAATCCTCACGAGTCCTAAGGAGAAAATACACCTACAAGATCCCCACGACTTGTAGGGAGAAATAACTTCGTGAAACCCTTACGGCTCATGAAGTCAAAAGCCTTAGCCGACAGGACCCTAACCCTGGTCGCTAAGCCACCTTTGTTCGACATCAACAGAGGCAGATGATGATTCGCTCCTGGTAATATCCCAGTTGTAGCGGTGCTGATGCCGAAATCGGTTTACAGCGAAAAGCCAATAGGCCGCACATGCATACGAAATAGCCGAAATGATAGGGCAACTTGCAATAAAAAGTAGCAAGTAAAAATGTATGCATGCAAAATAGCCGAAATGATTGGGCAACTCACAATAAAAAGCAGCGAGTAAAAATAAAAATAAATAGCCGAAATGATTGGGCACCGCGAAAAATAGCCGGAATGATTGGGCAATAGCGACCTTCGCGATATAAAAGCTGAAATGATAGAGCATCGCGGAGATAAAACAAAAAAACTGATGATAAAATTTTGGCCCTACAGTTAAGATCACATCGATCCCTGTATACAATTCAAGGGCGTGAACAAAGAGGGAATCATACTTTCCCAACAGGCTCCGCCAGAAGACGAAGCCAAATCTCGACGGTTCAGTCCAACTTCGAAGAAACAAATGTCTTCAGCAAAGTCCTCGACTCACGGATACAAACACTCCTTGATGAGAGCCTCCTGATCCGCGTCGACTCGCAGAGCCACCAGTGCCTCCGTGGGAAATTCTTGACTCGTTTCAAACCCCAAGGAAATAAATAATCCTTGGCGCTTGGGAAACAAATAATCCCTAGCAAACTCCTCGACTCACGGATACAAACACTCCTTGACGAGAGCCTCCTGATCCACGTCGACTCGCAGAGCCACCAGTGCCTCCGTGGGAAATTCTCGACTCGTTTCAAACCCTAAGGAAACAAATAATCCTTGGCGCTTGGGAAACAAATAATCCCTAGCAAACTCCTCGACTCACGGATACAAACACTCCTTGACGAGAGCCTCCTGATCCGCGTCGACTTGCAGAGCCACCAGTGCCTCCATGGGAAATTCTCGACTCGTTTCAAACCCCAAGGAAACAAATAATCCTTGGCGCTTGGGAAACAAATAATCCCTAGCAAACTCCTCGACTCACGAATACAAACACTCCTTGACGAGAGCCTCCTGATCCGCGTCGACTCGCAGAGCCACCCGTGCCTCCGTGGGAAATTCTCGACTCGTTTCAAACCCCAAGGAAACATCCCTAGCAAACTCCTCGACTCACGGATACAAACACTCCTTGACGAGAGCCTCCTGATCCGCGTCGACTCGCAGAGCCACCAGTGCCTCCGTGGGAAATCCTCGACTCGTTTCAAACCCCAAGGAAACAAATAATCCTTGGCGCTTGGGAAACAAATAATCCCTAGCAAACTCCTCGACTCACGGATACAAACACTCCTTGATGAGAGCCTCTTGATTCGCGTCGGCTCGCAGAGAAACTGTGTCTCCGCGGGAAATTCCCGATTCGTTTCAACATGCAAATGAAGCCTCAGGCAGCAGGGACTAAAAACCTTGCTTCCTGAACAATGGGACCCTGCAAGTCAATCCAAAATGGTCTCTTGCATACTATTCACGGGTCTCACTCTCCAAAGTCGAATTTCGACGAGGAGGGAAACAACTGCTTGTGGGTCCTCTCGACTCGTAAGAGGGGAAAATTCTCTTATAGGATCCTTACGACTTGTAAGAGAAAACAACACTTAGGAATCCTCATGATTCCTAAGGAGAAAGCCCACCTATGAGATCCTCTCGATCCGTAGGGAGAAGAATCTCTATGAGACCCTCACGGCTCATGGAGTTGAAAAGTCTTAGGCAGCAGATCCGAACCTGCGGCCTAAGCCATCACTATTTCTTAAGAAAGTCAGGATACTCGTTCTAATCATCCGTCAACCATGTTTGCTAAAGTGATATGCTGATAGTAAAAGAAAGAAAAGACGGAGAAAATGACACATTACAAAAAAGGTGTATCTTTTATTCATAAACTTGATTGGGTACAGGATACATTATGTCAAAGAATAAAAAATATATATACATTATTTTATCTACAAGTACAAACGATACAAAGATGGATAGCTACTGAGGGGGAAGTGTCTTTAGTAAATCCACAAGCTGCTTTCGCACTTCCTTCAGCGCCTCTTCCTGAGCGGCTGCCGCGGCCACCTCCGCTTCCACCTGGGCTCGCTGCTGCAAGAAAGATGAAAGTTGCTCCTCCGCCGCCTTCTGGGCTGCTTCCTGGCTGGGTGCATCTCGCTCGATAACATCAAGTTGTTGCCTCAATGATAACCCTTCAGAAAGACATTGCAGAAGGCCCTCAAAGACAACCTTCAGCCGTGCGGCGTTGGCCTCCACCCGAGCATGCAGTTGGGCAGACTTGCTCGAAGTCTCACCTCGCTCCTTACGCCTTGAAATGACTTCTTGTTCGAAGTGGTGGAAATTAGGAGCGCTCTGCTCAATCCACGCTGTTCTTTGATTACTGGCAGCCAAGGTCTCGGGAGCGGGACGCAGCGACTCCAACCGATGCAGGCGGGCCTCGATCTCCCTGCAATGGTTAACCCAAGATACGATGATACCCTCGTCATGAAAGTTCACGAGTATCACCAGCATCGGGTTAACCGCTATAGCAAAATCCGCAGCAGAGGTAGGGGTCTCGACGTCGAGCTCCTCAATGTAATCGCTCAACATACGCAAGCTGTTCGCGGCGCCTTTCGAAGATGGACGTCTCAGGTAAGGACCTGCTGGCATTATGATACGAGATTCGAAGGGCGCCGAGATCGGAACGACAGCTGAAAAGAAACAAGATGTGATCAGATAACAGTTCAGAAAATAAAAAGGGGGGATTTATCAATGTGATAGTCGCTGTACCAGCTGAAGCAGGTGGCAGGGCCAGAAGGGTCGGCAGCGCAGCCGATCTTTCATCCCCTCCTTCGATTTGTAACACTGCAATCGAAATGAGAAAAAAAGGGTTTAGAAATAATTCCATCAATCAAGAAAGAAGGATATCAATGGAAATCATACTCACCAACGCCACCAGAGGAAGAAGCGAGTTCGGATGGGAAGGAGAAGTGTGGGAGCAACATCTGGTAAAGATGGTCAAAAAGCACTCCTGAAAGACACAATAGTATGACTTTAGTACACAAATTATGCGTCTGGAAGATAAGATTAATAAATTGCAAACCCATACCTTCCAACATCTTCAAGGGTATGAGAGAGGGTTGAGAGGTGACCACCGCCAAGGCAGTCATTGAAGGCGCTCCCTCGAGCAGTGGGGCATCGGCGCTGGCTGCACCTGCGTTACAAAAAAAAGGTAAATTTGTCAGAAAAATTGTAAAGCAAAGTAACGAAAAACAGCAACGTGGGGTTTACCTGAGGAGCTCCCAGCTGAAACGGAGGCGATTCCCTCCTCTATCGACATGAGACCACCGCCCGTGGCCTCATCGCCTGACTCAATGGGGGCCGTCGTCGTGCTAGCGCGACCAGGAGACGGCAGGAGATCGTAAGCAGGGAGGGCAATGATTGGAGCGTTGCCGGATTCTTGGAAGGAAGCGGCTGACTCTTCCCCAAGAGTCGTACCCATCTCACCCACTACTTCTTCGGGCTCCGCCATCTCCATCGGCTTATCCACCGTCACCACGAGGTCGCCGGCCTCAAGCGCCTCGTCCGCCAACACCCTCGGTTCAGTTGTAATGATCATTTCATCTGCCACCGCTTCAGGCTGGGCATCAATGACCCTCTCAGCTGCAGACCCCTCAACCTCCCTCTCGGGCCCCGAAGCCTCGGCGACGTTGCCCACCGTCGGCTCAGGCTCGGTAGGAGCTGCCTCCTCTGTCTCCTTGGGATCAACGGTTTCCGCCTCCCCCTCGATCGGACTTGGCCCTGCAAGATAGAAGATATAAGGACCAATGACATTAAAATCCTTATAACAAAAAACTCTGAGAGAAATATTACCTGAAGCGGATTTACCGTTTGCGCTCCGAACTGCGCGCGCCACCTCTCTGAGGGCAGTGGATAGGGCGACAGGGGCCTCTTCAGATGGAGTATCAGCACGAGGGGCGGTGCTGGGACCTACTCCCATAGCCAAGACAGCCATGCGCGCCTTCGCCTCACGCCTCAGCCGCTTCCTTTCCTCCCGGGCTGTCGCGATGGACCTTAGTGACGCCTCCTTCAAGGCGTCGTCATCCTCGTTCAGAGATGCCTCCAGAGCCTTTAAGGCATCCTTCATCGGCTCTTCAAGACGAACCTCCTGCGGTGGCCCAGAGGAAGCGGGAACATCGGCAGCTGGTAAAACATCTGCGTCGCTTGGTGGGAACGGCATTGAGGTTTCTGCAATAAAAAGGGAGAGGTTAGATCGACCATAACATGAAGGAGATGGAGACTTGATGGATTAAAACTTACTAAGGCCCATAGACGCTCTAAGACGTTCCTCCTCCTGAAAAGTCTTCAAAGAAGCGGCGATGGCTTCTTCATCAGTGATGCCTGTTGGAAGGAAGGAAAGAAAAGCGTTAGTCAAAGGCAATGAAAAGGATATGTTGCAATAAAGAAAAGGCGACTAGTAGTTACCTGATTGCGCTAGTTTAGCCAGCCACGCGTCACGCCTCGCCAACCACGTTGAAGCTTCGAGAGCAGCCTCCAAGTCTGTATCGTCCGGCGGCGGCATCACTAGTCCTTCGTTAGTCCCGTATTCGATCAGGCCCTCGGCATAGGGGGTATGGGGTTCCTGACCGAACACGACGTCCGCGGCGAAGAGCGACTTCTTTTTCTTTTGCCCTCCGACCCTAGGCTCACGTGGGATCGACTTCCGCTTAGCAGCCACTTTGGGACGACGGGTCCCGATGTCTGCACCTACACCGGACTCCGGCGAGGCCACGACCACTGTCTCCACTGGAGCACGGGGCGCTGGGGCTGCATCTGTAATATCGGGAAGCAGCAATCCGTGCGGAGGACTTTGCGCGCGTGATGGTCTGCCCCCGGCATCTTTTAGAGGAGGAACCACCGGGGTCCTTGGCATTAAAGGAGCGTTACGGTCGGTGCCGGGAGGTGCTTCTTTGCGGTCGATCAACACTCGCCTCTCCTCCTTTATAACGGCCCCCGTCTCATGATTGTACCACTCTTTATATACATTAAGGAGTCGTGGAGCGCAGGCCGGCGTGCTGATAAAAAAACGAGAATCCGTGTTCAGGCGCATGAAGTGATGTAACGCGTTCTCCATCCCTTCTTCATTGGCAGCAGGTTCCAGTAAGAAAGCTTCCAAGGGTACCCCTTGATCGTAGCCCAGTTGTTGGGCGAAACGATGCGGGTTATATCTCATAAAGATTGCCGCACCGCCCTGCCTGAAGACTAAGAAGCCCAGTCTAATAGAATACAAGTGGAGGGTCTCCCGGGCCGTCAACACTGAAGCTCCATCCTTAAAGGAGTCCTGTAATGGTCGCACCGCAGTGGTGGATGCTTTTCCAATGGTTAATACCTTGTCAATGAAGGACATCTCGACGCCAACGGTGTGAGGGCGAAGCAGTAAACCCCTGGCGTTCCGTGGTGAGGGGGTCACGATTGATGAGCCAATCAACTGTATAATGCGAGGAAAACCGCACTTGTCAAAAAATGAAGGCCTTTTATGCATGCCGAAGACACCCGCCGTGTGTAGCTCCAGCCACGATGCAAAGTAGTGCATCGGGAAGACCACGTGCAGTACCCCGGGCTCATTGGCATCCGCTGCTCGGCTGAGACCATGATATAGGTGCGCCAAGCCAGCGATCCCCACAGCCACCTTTACCCCGATGACCATTCGGTGGGCTGGGTAAAAGACAGAAGGCCGCATGCGATGAGAGTGCATTGGGATCGCGAACCAACTCAGCCACAGTCCGAGAAATCCTAAGAAAAAGGCCTCCTCATCCATTCCAGGGGCCGCAATTTCTGCAAAAGACATGGTCGGGGAGTTAGGAAGAAAAAAGTCCTTTTGGTCTATGTCTTTCGCTGGCAGGTTATCCAAACCTAAACCGAAAGGGTCATCCAGGGTGGCAAACTTGGCAGATCCCGATGAAATGACGCTTGGATGAAGGAAACGAGCAATGAAGTCCTCAAAGTTAACCCCCCGACTCCCATGTTCGATAAAAAGGGACTCGTAGATGTTCAACACCTTGATCAGGCTCGGGAATTGGTGTTGAACGACATTTTCCGGCGTGATCCCCCTTACCATCGGCTTAGCACCGAAGACGTACTCATCTGTCGGGAGCAGCTCTTCATAGTGTTCCCCCATGACTGATTGGCCGGATACCTCCGCGAATTCCTCCAAAGAGATGGACACTTCCCGATCCATGGCAAGGAAAGTGTATGTGGGAATGTTCCACTGCTCCAGGAAAGCCTTAAACCACCAGGTGGGGAGCGTGGGATACTGGAAGAGAGAGACGTAGACTGCGGGGTACAATCCTAATCTTACCAACTGCGACTTCTTCGTCGACAGGATGTACCGGGCCCACGGCAGGTAGCCAATCGGATGGCGGGGGATCAGACCAATATTATATGATTGCCCCCAGGGTCTCGCCTCGCCCTGACAGATACGACGTCCTAGGATATCCAAGACCATAGGACGTTGGACCGGAACCGCATCCATAGCGGGATGAAGAAAGTTGTTCGCGGTCCAATCCACCATCTCCACGGCATACTGCACCGAGGCGGGGTAGCATAATGGATCGCCGTAATGGGCTCGGACGGCACTGCGCATGTGAAGCTGCGTCGACCCATAATGATCTGGTTATACCAAGACCCCCAAAGGTGGAGTTTCTTGTACTCCGGGTCGTATTCTCTAATCATGGTCAGGACCTCGCGGTCCGAGGGTGCCTCGGGAAATCCCTCCTCCGAGCGAACGAACGGGAATGAAGTGTCTAGAGACATGATCGCTGCAAATAGAACAATTTAGCCGTTAGTGTTGTAATTCCAACGTTTGACATCTAAAAAAAATGCATTAATTAAATTAAATTAAAATTAATTAATTACACCACACAGCAGTGCAGTGAGTAGGAGACCAAAGTGGGACCCACAAAATCTGGATGACAATACGTCAGACAACCTCATCATTGGATGAGATTGTCAGTTGGTCCCCAGGAAAACATTCCCATTTATAAAAAAGGGGGGTGGTGAGAATCCCTAAAGACAAGGAGAAAATCTCCTCTTTCAGAGCAAAGCTCTGTCACAGAGTGACACTTGTCAAACTCTGGTCCCAGGGAAATAAGATTCCTTAAAAAGAGCACAGCTCTATGGTAATAATGGAAAGGTCCATCAGAAAATGTCTATACCAAAAGGAATTAAAATTTTTGAATTCTTGGAAAATCCACGAAAAACTTGTGAATTTTTTTTATTTATCAGATCTAAAAGATCCACAGATGATCTATGAGCAAAGCTCTGTTCATGGGTTAAAACCTATGAACAAGATCCCTGTAGATCTACAAGTTTTTGAGAGCAAAGCTCTGTTTATGAAACCCCAATGGGGATCTATTTAGATCAAAAGATCTATAAGAGCAAAGCTCTTTGGTTAAGTTTAATTTAAGTTGATTTGATTTGATTTAATTTTACCTAAAGTTTTTAACTTTGGAAATGAGCAAAGCTCTGAAGTTCTAAGCAAGAGCAAAGCTCTGAAATCAAAATCTAGAAAATGGTGAAGTTTTCTAAAGGGCCATAGGTCCTATTTATAAGGCGTCTGCGCCCCTTCAGCTCACCTCTTGATCCAACGGTCAGGGGCTTGCCACCGCTGCACTCACGTGCGCGCCACGTGAGCGCAACGGTGGGGGGGCATTTGTTTCCCCCAATCAGAGCAAAGCTCTGCTTAAAATTCAAAATTCAAATTATGAAGCAACGCTTCAAATTCCGGGCGCAACGCGCCACGTGTCAGGTGCTGATACGTCAGCGCAGCGCCCGAGAAGACGCACACAATCAGAGCAAAGCTCTATTAAAGGAAGCAACGCTTCAGTTGCGCAAGCACTGCGCTGCGCGACATGTGTCACGCGCAGTTGCGCTGCGCTGTGTGACACGTGTCACACGCTATGGCATCTGCGCCAAACAGAATTAAAATTCTAAGAAATCTTTTCTGTTCTTGTTAAAACAAGAAGATTTTCTTCTGCAAAGCAGAAGCCCTTGGATCAAAGATCCAACGGTGGGGAAAATTCCCCAAATCACTCAGAGAAAGATCTCTTTAACAAATTTAACTAATTTATGGGCACTATAAAAAGGACCCTAGGCCTCAATTCAAAGCATGAACATTTTCTTGAAAAAAGTTAAGAGCTTCAAACAGAGAGAACTTTGAAAAAGAAAATATTTTAAGAAAAAGGTAAAAACCTTCATAAGGGAGAAGAAATTTCTTCTAGTAGATCATTGATCTAAAAACTAGATCAATTATCTTCACATAATAAATAGTGCTTTGCACTTCTTATGAACCACCGGTTCTTTAAAACAAGAAAACAACAAAAATAAAAAGAATAGTGCTTTGCACTTTTATGAACCTCTGGTTCTTGAAACAAAAAGAAAAACTTATTTTTCTTGATCTAAATTAGATCAAGAAGTAAAAATAGTGCTTGGCACTTCTGTCCTTGAATCTAAAAGATTTTTAGTGCTTTGCACTTCCAAACTGCGCTGTTGCGCTCTTGAGAGAGTGCCACGTGTCAGCTACAGAATAATTTGCGCTATTCGCTCTTAAAATAGAGCTTCGCTCTCTGGAATTGGCGCAACTCACCAGAGCGCGCCACGTGTCAACAGCGCAACAGCGCAGCGCACTGCGCTGTTGCGCTTGCGCTCACCAGAGCATGACACGTATCCTCACCATAAGTGCTTGCGCTTTTTAACTGACGCTTGCGCTCTTTGACTGGCGCAAAGCGCCTGAATAATGCAATACATTTATTTTACTAAAGGGCCAGGCCCAAATCAGAGGGGCCTAGTAGGCCGAATTAAATTGTAAAGGGCAGAGCCCAAACAAAAATTGAAAATGCAATAAACAGGGTAGAGCCCAAGCAAGACTGATGCTCTGCATCATATATAATTGGGCACAGCCCTGATAAAATAAATAATGCTATGCATTATTAAACAGGAGCAGAGCCCCAGTAAAGGCCTAACAGGCCAAAAATAAATAAATTGTTGAACATTTTCAACTGGACTTAGCCCAATTCTGGCCGTAAATCTTTAAATTAAATTGATCTGAGCATAAATGCTCTCTCTCAAATCAATTTACCTCCGGTTCGAGTGTACATCTCCGAACTCCTCTGACACTTCTCGTTGTAATTCTTCAACGACGTCAGAGAGGCGACGGGTCCCAACGACCACACATGAATATGGACAGCGGGGTCCTTAAACTCGTGGACCGAAACGTCCTTAAACTAATGTTGGACCGAAACTTTCTTAAACTAATGTCGGACCACTATGTCCCTAAACCGGAACACAGACCACCACGTCCCTAAACTGGAATATGGACCATTACGTCCTTAAACTGGCGATGGACCGAAACGTTCTTAAACTAATAATGAACCCCCACGTCCCTAAACTGGAATATGAACCACCACGTCCCTAAACTGGAGCAATAGAGCCTCCAAATGCTCTTTTGCCGGATCTAAACGATCCCGTTTAAGTTGATCTTAGCCCCCAAACACGGCTAACGTATCCTTAAACATTCGAACGGACTATAAAACTCCAAATCAACCTTGGTTCAAGGGTACATCTCTGAACTCCTCTGACATCTGCCGTTGTAATCCTTCAACGACGTTAGAGAGGTGACGAGTCCCGATGGCCAGATATTAGATGGATTATCACGTTAAGTTGATCTTAGCCCCCAAACAGGACTATTGTATCCTTAACGAACGTTTAAGTTGATCTTAGCCGCAACGCGACTAATGCATTCTTAAACTAAAAACACCAAACCCAAATTTAAGTAAATACGGATTTGGACTAGTCTACGTCCTACGGGCGACGACATTATTCAGTCTCCGTATACAATCCACGGGCAACCACAAACAAAACAAACACACACGATACGAAGTGAAATTCTGGAGAAGGAGAAAATTGTTACTGCGATGCGGTAGCGTAATTAACTGCAGGGGCTTGCGCCTGCAGGGAAGAGCGTCCCCACAATCAAAAACCCCTCAAGCGAGGGGGAATCTGACAAAGTCTGCTATATCGGCCGCATCCGTCTAAACCTCCGATACACGGTGCCATAAATCAACTTGGTATCTTCGGAGAGGTGGACGGATAAAACCAAATAGCATCTGCCCCGAATCTCAGCGTCAGGACATCGCGGTCCTGTGCGCCGCCTTTCGGAGGGGAACAGGGTCTCTAGAATTTACTCCTACAATATCTACTGACTCTACAAAGGAAGACATCTAACCTTGAGAAAAGGGATCCTCGGGAAATGAAAGCGGGAGAAAGAAGACAAGCGCCGAGCAATCAGGACTTAGAAGATGGAAATGTGAAGGAGTAGGGGCCCAGGGACGGGCCCCACCCTTATTTATTGCTGCAGGCGACCTCATCCAACGGCACCCATCATCTCCCGCCAAAGCGCCTCCTCGCGTCCAGCGGCTCCGATCGCTCTACGTGTCGTTCTCGCACAGGGCCGCGTCCCATCAGACGCCGCAGGCCTGCATACGTCGCGTCGGCCAACCGACACTTGACACGTGGACCATCGCTTCAGTGGCAGAGTGCACAAACCGGCGCACCTTACTTAAATGCAGAGATCTCACCCTGATTCGCTGACAGATAAGACGGCTGACATCCCGGGGAAGCGTCCCGACGAAACCTTGGGAGGGAGCTCACCCCGGGCGGCCCGGTAGTCCACTCCTGACCCGACCTGCTGGCTGGTCGGGACAAGAGTGGAGGGCTAATGATGATGCTCGATATTGGCGACCTCCAAGATCGCAACGCGTGGCAGATGACATGTCCTAGAGCGCAGAAGAAAGGGCCCACAGGGGCCGACCGGGCCGTCCGTGTACCCGACCCGCAAACTCTGACTGGCTCTCCTCAGAGCCCCCTTTTGAAGCTGGGCTCCTCGGCCTCCCAGCTCGTCCCGAGCTGCTACTGGCCCAAGACCCCTCGGCCTTCTTGCTCGCCTCCGAGCTCCCCAGCCAAGGCAATCTCTCTCGGTCCTTCCGGCCGACCAACTCCACCACTCGCTGGCGTAATCGCCACTCCGCGAATCTCGTCAGGCGCGGATTCTCCGCCGGCAACAACCCACGTTCCACGCCATCACGATCTCCATTAATGGGCGATCCGCTCTTCACGCAGGCGTGACGTCGGGAGCGTAACTGCCGGCGAGATCTTCACGCCTGCTGCTGCGTGCTACCGCCGCTATATGAACCCCTATCACAGAGGGGTCACGTAAGCCATTTTTTATTCCACTTAGCTGTTACTCTGCTCGGATCTAGCACTAACTTGATCGTCGGAGGGTCCTCGGTGGTACCAAACTATCTCGGGACTTCTTTGCAGGTACTCGATACCAAACTCCTCAAACCACCATTCTCACCAAAACCCATTGAGATCCACACGCTACAAAAGATCATCGCCAAAATCCACCGGGAGATCAACGGAAGACAGCATCTGACGGAGACCTGAAAAGGACCTCCATCACCGTCCCTGGAAGGCTAGTTCACTTCCCCTGACCTTACTCATAGCTCTCCTGAATGAACGACGAAAAGAGGCTAAATTATATCTATTTTCAGACATTCAGTGATACCAGTCAATCCATTCTAATAATCCTCATCTAAAATTATTATCGCAATCTCATCACCCACCCTGTCTGAAAACGAAACACAGCAGAAAAGATGAATGATTGAATGATTGGAGAAGGGGCACAAATCTCATAAGTAAGTAGTGTAGATATATTTGTTCTTCATCGGTTATATACTTTATTTTTTTCCTAGCACAAAGGTAACCCATCTTTCTCAGTAATACGAAAGGCCTAATTCTGCTAAAATAAACAAACTTTAGATGAGACCTTATAGCATTTTGAAACATGAAGAGGTTTAGCGAAATTTAACCTTTATTATAATTCATTTTGTTCTAAATTTTTTATAAAAAAAATTCGCGGGGGAAATGAAATAAAAGGCGGGGATTGTGAATAATGTTAAGTGGAAATCCAAATAACAAATCTTTTAAAATCAAATTAAATCCTTACACCCCATGCGGGCCAACAAATCCAACGTCTTCGGCGAATCAAAATCGGCAGAATCCCATAAATACCCCTCACCTCGTAAAAGGCCCGAGGCGATTTGAGTAATTTCATCCAACCGCCTCCTCTGCTTCTCTCTGCAACGTATTCTGGCTATTTAAATTTAAGGAAACCGAAAGCAATTAAAGAAAGAGGGCTACCGCCGTTGGTTGCTTCCTGCTGCTGCTACTGCTGCTTCTGAAACCGTAACCCTCATCTTCTCCCATCTCCAAACCCTAATTTGCTTTTGAGATCTCGCGAGGTTTTTTCTTCCCTTGGAAGGAGAGATGAGTGATGAAATCCAGACGGTCGACAGCGACAACGGCACGCGAGAGAGGGCGAAAACTGTTGCTTGGTAAGTTTCTTTTATCCTTTTGTGCTGTCTCGATGAAGCTATATGCATCGTTGTTGCTAATTTGATTAAAAAAAGGGGCTTTTTTTAATTCATTTTATCGGTGTGTTTTTATTGCATTGTGTGTTTGGATCGATAACCAGTAGAATTGAATCAAGATTTAGGGTTTTTGACATGAAGCACGGCGAGTTCTTGATTTTAGGCACGGCAAAGAAATTAATATATATTCATGCACTCTGCCTTTGTCGTTTCAATTTCATCAGCGTTAGCATATGAATGGAGTAGCATATATATATTTGTTATTTAATTAGTATGATTTTTTTATAATAAAAGACGATATTAATTAGAAATTGTTACTGGTATCTTTTGGGAAAGAAACCATAAACTTTACGAAACCCTTTTTTTCGAAACCACGGTTTGTATGTTTATAAACCAACGAATCCGTGGTTTTCGAAACCGTGTTGCCAGACTAGGCCTAAATCTTGATAATCCTTTGCTTTTTCCCCCCAAATATATTTTTGTTCTTTGGTCCATTCTTTTCTTATTTGTAGGAGAAGACATGGTGGACCTGCAAAGAAATCAACATGGACATTTGAGGAGGTGAGTGATCAATATGCTAATAAAATGAATTTTTTTTTCAAAAAAAAAGTGAAGATGGTTTTGTATACTTTAAATTTAATTTTTCTCATTTATTTGAACGTGTTTATTAAATCTCAAATAGTAAACTTATTTAGTTAATTCTATCTATTTAGATAAACAGTAAAGTAATAATAAATAATGCAAGTATAAAAGATCGGTTATGTACTGAGTTTACTAACCTTAACTTTTGTAAATAAAATATGGTAACCTTAATTAGTTATTTACATTCCAACCAAAGTTGTCAAATCATATTACGTGTCGTGTATCATTTTTTAAAAGTATCATATCGCGTATCGTATTATATCATGTATTATTGTAAGATTGTTCTTTGTGCTATAATTGAGAATACAACTATGGATATCATAAAAAAAGGATCAAATTAACAACATAAAGAAATATGCACCTAAAATCAAATTAAAATTTATAACTTTGCATATATAAAAATTAAATTTGAAAGTTCAATAGAAAGAGACGAGAAGAGTTCTGATGGTGGAGGAAATACGGTCTGATTTGAGATGATAGTCATTGCCGCCATGATTGAAATTTAAAAAATGATGAAATTTTAAACTAGGATCGAGAGAATGAAATAATTCATACATAGGATAACCTGTTTATAATAAGCAAATCCATTACCTATAATTTAAAACTCAATAGAAGCTATTCCAATATATTATGCCATATTGTGCATCGATAATGTGTATCAGATCGCATGATACAGTAGTTGTATCATACAATACAAAAATGATTTGATACACAAATGCGATAAATATTAGAAACTCTATGAATTGTTTCATATTGTAAGATGCATATTTGTTTCGTTCGAATTTGATTCCAACTCTTGAATAGTAATTCATGGATCTTACCAGCTAATTTTGGATAAATATATATTCAGTTGGATTAATAAATATTTTTGTTTTTTAATGACTAGATATGGCTTGATTAGTTCATTTTGCTAATTTTATGTTTTTTATTTGATAAACAGGATACTCTTCTCATGGAATTAGTAAGGAGGTATGATGCAAAAAATTGGAGGTTTATCGGTAAGTTCTCCATTTGTACGGAATTTGCTCAAGACTCTAATACTTAAATATAAAAATGCTACAATACATGATAGTATTATACTGGAGGACAGCATTTTGAGAATTGTTTTTCTTTTATTTACTCTATTCTTTATAATCAAATACTCATATATATCTTTTCAAGTACCAAAAGTATAAAATCATTAAAAGAAAAGTTTATAAAAAAAGAAATTGAATTTTCTAGTATATCCTTACATGAGGTCCTATGCGACCTTTATTTATATATTTTTTCTGTGCATGTTCCTCATATTTTGTTCTATGTGAAGTTCATCTTTTCATATATCGCTTCATTTTTTTAATTAAAGTGGGTTATATTGGTATCTCTCACTTCCTTGCATTAATCCTAAATCACTTTAATTTACAATAACAAAGAGTTATTATGGTTCTCATGAGATTCAATTTTTAAAAGTCCAAGGCTATGTTATCTTTATATTTCATTAGTATGTTGCGATTTATTATCGTGTTAGAAAACTAGTATCAAAGTAACTAAAAATTTTCAATACAAGTTTAAATTATTGATAAAAAGTTGTATATAATTTCTTGTTTTTGTAAATAATTTCATGTATCATGCGACGTTAAGTAATTTATTTCCTCTAAGATTGAAAACTCTATCTAAAAAGCTCGTTTTCTTTGTCTAACCGAACATTTCACAAATCGTACAGACACCCAATGCCTTCATCGCTGACGGAAGGTTTTGGATCCTCGGCTAATTAAAAGGGCTTGGACACCCGAGGTATGAATACTAAATTATACAGCTTAATTTCACAGGTTAAATCTTTCGCTAATAAGACTCATTGTCTAATTTGCAAGAAGATAATCTTCTTATCAACCTAGTAAAGAGGCATGGATGGCATAATTGGTCAGTCATCCAACAATCTATGACGGGTCGCATAGGCAAGCAATGTCGAGAGAGGTATGCAATGTTTGATATTTATCTACTTTTTTTACATTAAAGTATGTAATTTCCTGTTTACTCCAACAATCTATGACAGGTCGCATAGGTAAACAATCTAGTTTTGGTTTACTCCAACTTCTCATGTTCTTGAATAATTTTTTTGTGGTATTAGTTGGAAATATAGACTCATATACGATTATTAGATGGTAATGCAAACATTACTTAAACCAAGATTTATATATTGTTTAAAAGGGATAGAAGTATGTATGGTGGTAAAAGTGGCATGAAGCTCATGGCAATTGTGTGAGAGGAACATGCATTGCATTCATGAAGAACAAGTTTCTTTATATTTATATCATATTTTATGCTCCATATATTAAACAAATTAAATGCTTAAATTTATGGCACTTCGATAGGTACTCTCTTTTATTTTTAAAGCAACCCACCAAGATAAATTGATCAGTACGTGTAATGCAAAGTACAATATTATGATGTCTTAAAGAGAAGATATATATACACTTAGTGAGAGATTAAATATAATGCTGATGGGTTTATAATTAAATGTAATGTTGAAAATAATGCTAGCCTAAAACATATCATTCCGTCACTGAAAGGCAAAAAAGCTTTGTGCAAGGCATAAGATGCATAGATGAAGAGATGATTAATTGATTAAATTATAGTAACTTTGCTTGTTTATAATGAATCACAAATTTAAGGAATTTTTTTCAAAATATAAATATAGGTTTGAAAATTTTCAAAAAATAATGCAGCTCCTATCAGTAATCAACATAACAGATCCCTAATTTTTAATTTCATAAATTTGCATTCATACTTCACGGTAGCAATATATCATTTTTAAGCCATGATTGGCTAATTATTTTCTTCTTCAAGATGGAGATCCATTAACATATAAAGTAAGATATTGTTTTAAACCAGGCAATCAGGTATAATTCTTTATCACTTACTTTGGAAATATCTTTCTGTATAGTTAATTATGGAACGACATCCAAGCCGCGTAGGAGATCCCATATTAAGCCAGAGATTGGCCCATAAATCGTTGACAGTCGTGTAATTAAAAATACAGTCAGATATCTTCAAAGTAAAAATCAGAAAAGAATATACAGTATTGCATGTAATAGAAGAACATCTTATTTTACTAAGTTAATGGTATCGAAATCTTGAAAAAAAAGGATTATATGTCTACATCATCTTTATCTACTGCTATATCAACAAAGATTGCTCGTAATAAGAGCAAACATATTAAAAACTCAAATTTACTTGAGTATCCCTCAGATGAGAAACAATTGAACAAATGAACAATTCCAAATGTTCCTGCAAAAGAAATATATAATATTGAGACGTTTGATTTGTCGTCCAGACTTTCCATTAAAAGTATGGAAAAAACTATCTCTGTGGATAGCATAGAACAAACAATCCAACTCCTTTCAGAAAAGGATGTTTATAGATTTGAAAAACAATATAAATACATTCATATTGGTTTAATCCAAGTAGCTTTTAAACATCTTACTCTACAAGGCTTAAATGCTTTTATTTTGACATCCCTAAGAGACGCTAGATATCTTGACTAGATCCCTTCCCTAATGGGAATTATGCAAACAAGTCTTTGCCATGGACCAGTTTACTTTGATGTTTACTCCTATTTAACTCTATCTTTAACTGACCAAAATATACTTGAGACAGTGACTTTAAATCTTAAAACACATGGTTATAATTTTATGAAAGGATCTGAAACTATATCAATAGTTTATAGAATCCACTACAAGGTTTTAACAACCATGGCACCCAAGGTAAAAGCTAAAACTGAAAATGGTAAAACTACAGTTATTGAAACTAATCTTTATCTACTGGTGTTGCTACGAATAGAATCATAAAATGGGAAGAAATTAACTTCCCTGAATCATGGGTTATTACTTCTGCAGTATCGCCTGCACCTATTATTGATATTGACGTCGATCAGATTATACAGACTGCCGTTGGAAATATTGAGGTAAAATTTGACTCTAATAATATAGCCAGAATTTCAGGAAAACCTTATATAGATAGTAGCACCACTTCTTCTGTTTTAAGAAGATCTTTTTCTAGACCAAGCTCCTCTTATAGAGAAGTAAAAGAGATAAATATTTCACCAGAAAACATATCCCATCCTATATATGAGAAGGAACATAAAACTTCTCCTATCTCATCAGAGATGAGTTTCCATATATAATTTTATGGATTTAAAACCGGATGGTACTTTAAGAAAATTCCTTAATAAAGAATTTATGAAGAAGAAGCATGCGGCTTTTAGAGAATGGTTTGCAAAAACCTTCTCAAAAAACCAAATGTATCATTATAAGGATCAATATTATAGATATCTTCAAGAAAACCAATGTCTGAGATATTTTGTAGACTGGTTTCTTGAGTACTTTCTTGATGAACAAGAAAGTAAAATTAATGTTTTAGAAGAACATTATAAACAATGGTCCATCCTAAGTGGAAAAACGGTAAGATCTATATACCCACCAACAGAACCATTAAGGTTATCTGGTATATCTACCTCTAATTTAGAGGCAACAGCTTTTATAAAGCCACTTGTTGATGATAAAATGGAAAGTATGTTAAAAGAACTTCAAAAGGTTTTTAAACAAAACAACTTTTCTAATATTTATATTCAAGTAATTGGTCAACAGTTAACCAGAGTAGAATCTACTCTCGAAAACCTGATTAATAAACTACAGACACTAGCGATTATAGAAACTCCTGCTATAAAAATAACAAATGAAAACAATTATATACCAATTAAACCAGCTTTAGATATTTCAGGATATTAATTATCTAAAGACAAAAACATATCTTCAGATATTATAAATGCTTTGGAGAAAAAATTTAATAATGCTAGATTGAATATTCTAGATGGAGAACCTTCTGAAATATCAGAAGAAGGCTCTGGTACCACAAAATTAACAGGATATAGGAAAAAGATAAAATACCAATTAAATAGTAACTTACTTGTAGAGAGACGCATCTTGTTGAAACCAAATATTTATTTATTTATCACACTCAAACTATTACAAACTTAGAGAAGATTACAATATAGAGATTATAAGAGAGGGAGATTTATTTTTCGATGATCTTTTTGAATGCAGAGGCTTTCTCCTTTTATAGAGGCGAGGAAGGCTCTGGATAATGAGCTGTTCCAAAACGTCGCCTTCATTAGCTGTATACAACTGTCCTTCATAATTAAGGATGGTGCGTTGTTCCTTCGTTGTGCGCTATCCTTTATGATCTGTCCTTTATTATTAAAAGGAATCCAGTGATCTGTCGTCATTGCATGCGTCACTTGATTTTGGTTTTATGAAAACCATGGGCCGTATCTAGGTAAAAATCTTTTTACTAAAAATCGTGTGTTTGGGTTTTTTGCAGTCATTCTTTTAGTAAAAGTTTTATACCAGTTTTTATTTCATCAGGCCCTTTCCTTTATCCTGGCCTAATGCGGAGCCCATTAGATCATCCCAAAGCTGATCTGCAGTTTTTAGGTCTTCCTCTGGGTCTTAAGATTGTCCTTGAAAGTTATCTTTCATTTCTACCGATTTGGTAGTTTTATCAGACGTTGAGGAATTGGTGTCTGAATTGACAAAAGTTTGTTCAAACTGCTTCTTCATGTGTTCTAAGCAGCGTTTCATAAGTTCTTTTTCAGAGATGTTAGGATATTTTCTCTGGAAAGATGTCTTCAACTTTTACATAGGATTCTCTGTTGCTAATTCCTCATTAATCCTTTTGTCCAGAATATTATTATTATTCTTAATAGTTGCTTTTATGCTAACTATTTTTTTCTCTTCTATAATTCCAGCCCACCATTTGATGAGAAATTTTCTGGAAAGAACATGAATATTTTCGTTATTAATTTCAGAAATAATTGTCCATCTAAATATAAATGGTATTTCATTCTCTATAAAATAATGAAGTGTGCTTTCTCCTTCTATAATAGAGTTATCGTCAGTATTATGAAATCTTGGATGTGACTCTATTCAAGAAACAAATAAATCAAAAATTGATTTTGGGAGTATGGCTAATTCCGCCCCCATTTTTTGCCATAATTGGATAAACCAAATGGGTATACCTGTTTTTATAACGTCAGGTTTTATCATAATAAACCAGGAATGTTTTTTCGCTGGGTTTTCATAATATAAATTTTTTTTAAAAGCTTCGATATAATCCCAATAATTACATTCATGTCGTTCATCTCCCAATTTGAACGATCTTGCCCTATTAGGGTGTAAAGCCCATTCATGAGGGCTGAAAATCTTTTTTATAATAATTTTAGAGAAGTTTATAATTTCTCCGCCTTCTTTCCCATTTGGGTAGTAGTGTTTAATTTCTACTGAAACAGAAACTATTAACAAGGCTTCATATATTTGCCTTGTTTTGCCTACTAATGCGGCAAAAGAAATGGTCTCAATATATTTTTCTTTTAAAGACCATGAATTATCCATTTTAGGAATATTATTCATTTCTAAACAAATAATTTGTTCAGAATTATTCTTTGAGATATAACTGTCATTAGCATTTTCGATTGCTTTTTTAAATGATTTTTGTTCAGGAATATCTCCTGTCAAAGATGTTTCTATCTCACTCTGAGTGTTATAAACACTTGTATTGTAATTTCTTTTTTCCATTTTATGAGGCAATTTCCATTCTGATTGAGCGTATGACGCTTCAGATTCCATGTCTACTTGCATAGATTTTGGTTTTTGCATTTTAAGCCAATTTGCATATGGGGAGTTGTTAGGAATATTATTCCTTTCCCTTCCTCGCCTCTTGCCTGGGCCTTGTCCCCTCGAAGGAGTCTGCATCTGCAGAATCCTGAAGAAATTCCCTGGTCAAAAAATCAGGAAGACAATTATTAGTTCCTTTTATATATTCAATATCAAAATCAAAGATGGCTAATTCCGCTTGCCATCTAGCAAATATTTGCTTTGATGTTAAATTTTTAACATCCTTTTGTATCACAAATTTAGCTGCACTGCAATCTATTTTTAATAAAAAAATTTGATTTAATAAATTATCTTGAAATTTATAAATACATTTTATAATAGAAAGAATTTCTTTCTTGATAGTTGAGTAATTTAACTAAACTGAATTCCATTTTCCAGAAGTAAATCTTACAAGAATTTCTTTATTATTAGTGGGATCTACTTGTTTTAGAATGCCTCCGTATCCTATATTCGAAGCATCGGTTTCAACAATTTTCTTCCAATCAGGGTTAGCAATATGGAGACATGGTAAGTTTTGTACTGTCTTTTTAATCTTTTGAACAGCTCTAGTATGATCGTCTGTCCAAGGTGACGGATTTTTTCTGAGCCTACTATATAAAATAGCTGCATCTGTAACTAAATTTTTATAATAATCTGCTACATAATTTAAAGCGCCCAAAAATCTTTGAAGCTGCTTAACATCAGGAATATAATCTGGAAATTTAGAAGCAAATTCTATACTTCTTTCAATTGGAATAATGGTGTCATTATTAATGTTATGACCTAAAAACCGTATAGCTGTTTGAAATAATTTCATTTTTGGAGCAGATATAACTAGTCCATTTTTTATAATAAGATGTTTAAAAACATTCAAATGTTTAAAATGTTGATCAATGTTTTCAGAATAAACAAGGACATCATCTATATATGATAGAATGAATTCATTATAAGGGTTGAAAGTTGAATTCATAATATTTTGAAATTCTGATGGCGCATTTTTTAATCCAAATGGCATAACATTCCATTCAAAATGCCCAAAAGGAACTGTGAATGCAGTTTTATATTTATCAGATTCATGAATCTGAATCTGCCAATAGCATGATTTTAAATCAAACTTGGAGAATATTTTAGCTTTACTTATTCTATTAAGAAAATCCTTTTTATTATGGAGTGGATATCTTATCCATTTAAACACTTTATGTAAAGGCTTGTAATTAATAACAAGACGTGGTACACCCCGTTCTTGTTCAGCAACATTATTAACATAGAATGCCGTACAACTCCATGGAGAAGAAGATTTTCTGATTAGCTTTTTATTTATAAGACTGCTAATCTCCTTTTTACATAATTCAAGATATTCTTGATTCATCTGGCAAGGTCTTGCCTTAGTAGGAATATTTTTCTCTAAAAAATCTTCTATATAAGGAAGATTAACAATGTGTTGCTTTCTTTTCCAAAATGTATTAGGAAAGTTACTACAATTTTGAGTTATAAACTCATTTTCTATTATTTTAATCCTAGCTTTTATTAAGCTAGAATCTAACTGCTTGTTTATTTGTAAAGAAGTTATTTCTTCTTTAATAAAATTTATCTGATTTTCTTTAAGATAAATATTTTTTATTTCATTTAAGATTTTTACCATCGGATCAGTTATAAACTGAAACAGAATTTCTTTCCCTTTATAAAGACTATAAATGCCTTGTGAATCTATCCTTTTTATGGATATTATCTTACTAAGGAAAGGTGTCCCTAGTATCACATGTTGTAATATCTCTTTAACTATAATAAAGGGAGTGGGAAGACATATATCTTCATTACAAATGTTAGCATTAGACACCTTATATGGTGTGGTTAGAGTACTATTATCAGCTGTGCTTAAAATTTGAGAAGTTCTCTCACAATATTTAATCGGAATTATACCTTTTTTTTATGCAGTTTAGAACTGCACCACTATCAACGAGAGGTATCGGATTGGGTATAACCAAATTGTTATTTATTATTAGAGTAATTCTAATATACCATTTTTGATTTAATACTAAATCAATGGTTTGTAAGAATTTATCTGGAATTATTTCTTCTTCTCTAGTAATTTCTCAATAAATTCTTCTTCTTCATTTGAAGTCACACCTTGTATAATGGTGTTTCCTTCAATAACAGAAATTCTTTGTAAAATATTTTTATTTTGCTTTTTTAATTCTATTATTTCACCTTTTAAGTTATTAACTTCCTTTAGTAAAACTGCTATTGTAACCGGCTTTCCTTCTTTTGATTGTTGTCTTTTAAAGACTTCTGATAATCTATAAATATTATCAATAACAGGAGATTTCTCCTTTTCTTCTTTCAGAATAACTTCAACCAACTTAGATTTTAGTTCTGGCTGGATATGTTCATCCACAATAATTTTAAGAATGGTTTTTTTGTCATCTTTACTTATAACATTAATGCTTAAACCATTCATTTCAACTATAGATTTTCAGTAATTTTCATTCTTGTTAATATTACAACACTTACTGGAGCAATCTTTATTACAAAGCTTTTCATCATCTGATGAAGAGGAATCTGTTAATTCAAATTCAGAGAATTCAGAAGATTCTGAAGAATTAATCATTATTTTATATAATGACTTTTTTAACTCTTCGTCTTAAATCTGTGATGTTTCTTTTTCTTATTTTCACCCCCCTTTTCTTTAGAAGGATTATAGTTTCTTTCGTACCTCCTTTTATAATGAGGTTGTTTAGATTCTATTCTTCTAGATTTTCGTTTATCTTTCCGCTCCATATGCGGATCTTCCATTGCGAATTGGTTACAAAATTTTCCCAATTCGTGTTTACCAGTTAATCTCTGGTTTTTTAATTGATTTCTTAATTTTATGTCATTACATAAGGATAAACCTTCTTTTAACACAGGTGCTTATTAAGCGACCATAAGTAAATATATTGTATGGTATAACTCCATCATACTGCGTTCGCAGGTTTGTCCGAACTCTTTCGGCAAATAAATTTGGTAAGCCATCAATAAATTTTGTTTTCCAATAAGAGTTTGGCATGAAGCTCATGGCAATTGTGTGAGAGGAACATGCATTGCATTCATGAAGAACAAGTTTCTTTATATTTATATCATATTTTATGCTCCATATATTAAACAAATTAAATGCGAAAATTTATGGCACTTTACTCTCTTTTATTTTTAAAGCAACCAACCAAGATAAATCGATCAATACAATGTAATGCAAAGTACAATATTATGATGTCTTAAAGAGAAGATATATATACACTTAGTGAGAGATTAAATATAATGCTGAGAGTTTATAATTAAATGCAATGTTGAAAATAATGCTAACGTAAAACATATCATTCCGTCTCTAAAAGGCAAAAAAGCTTTGTGCAAGGCATAAGATGCATAGATGAAGAGATGATTAATTGATTAAATTATAGTAACTTTGCTTGTTTATAATGAATCACAAATTTAAGGAATTTTTTTTCAAAAAGTAAATAAAGGTTAGAAAATGTTCAAAAAATAATGCAGCTCCTATTAGTAATCCCTAACTTTTAATTTCATAAATTTGCATTCATACTTCACGGTAGCATTATATCCTTTTTAAAGCAGCTAAACAGTGAAGTAATTGAGAAATAAAAATAACAAATATCAAAACAATAATTAATGATTAACAAAAAATTATGATATGCTAACAAATTATATGGTAAGTCGATATCCTTACATTTGTTACTAAAAATAATGGAAAGGACAAATATATTGCTTGATTGGAATGCTTTAAAAGCAAGAATTGAAAAGGATAATGTTTCAAGAAAAAAGAAAGAGATTGAAGAGATGAATGTTTAAATTGAAGATTATTAAATTATGAGTTTGAAATTTTATGGGTTCAAGACGTCCAAATAAATCAATACTTCCGGGCTTCATACCGTCCGCGATGAATGGAAAGTAGCGATGAGTTGATTATCAAAGCCAACGAGTGGGATTATGATTTTTTTTATCTTTGGTTATGGAAAATTGAAAGTTGCAAGAAGTGTTGCATAACATATTAGGTTTATCTGATTTATTGAGAATTGAATCTAGTTTGGACAAAAATTCCTATATGAATTTTATTTGGGATTATGATTTTTTTTATCTTTGGTTATGGAAAATTGAAAGTTGCAAGAAGTGTTGCATAACATATTAGGTTTATCTGATTTATTGAGAATTGAATCTAGTTTGGACAAAAATTCCTATATGAATTTTATTTGGGATTATGATTTTTTTTATCTTTGGTTATGGAAAATTGAAAGTTGCAAGAAGTGTTGCATAACATATTAGGTTTATCTGATTTATTGAGAATTGAATCTAGTTTGGACAAAAATTCCTATATGAATTTTATTTGACAAATAGCTTATGATATGCTATCGGCATCTACATACACTAAGGGTAAATCTATTTGTAAAAATCATGCAAGCATAACCTATTATATATGTAAACTATATTGATAGCCTACATAACAATTCAGTTGAATTGTGCTGTATGACGCAAAACAGCAAGCTATGCAGTAAGCTTTTTACAGCATTGCTCAAACAATGAAGACATGCGAACTCCATACCTCACTATCGTTGATAACCACATTCACAGTCTGACAATTACATACGGCGGGCATACATACTTGACAGAAATACGCAATTGCTAGAGAACTTACTGTTGGGACCGTGTTAAATCTTCAATCGCTAATAACAATCGGGCCAAGTGTTACTTCTTAAGAAAATAAATGACCAGTAAAATTAAATTAAATTTTTGTTGGCTTTTTTTTTTAATTCTAGATATGTCATCACAACACATCCCTATCTTTCTCTCCCCACACCATTTATTATTCAAAATGGGCCCATATATAAAAGGATTAAAAAAAACAAAGGTATTTTTCGTGAAATTCAAAAGCCATACAAAACCCCCATAAATCCTTTGCTCACGCCTTCAAAGATTTTCGTATCCAGTTTCAGCGCTTTAAGGAGTAGCCGAGTAGGTTTCAAATCGAAATGTCAATTTAATTTCAAAACTTTAAGGGAAAAAATAAATCTTCCAAAAATTTATAGATATTCGCTCAAATCATCTTAAAATATTAAAAATATATATCATAGCCTTTTAAAATATTACTATCTAAACCAAAAATGTTCTTCAAATGTCTCTTTGAATATTTTTATATTATTTAACACTAGAATTTACGCACGTGCAATTTTAAAAAATTTAAGAAAAGAATTGAGAGAAATGTGGAAGGTTCTAGAGTCTTATTTATTTATTTAAAAAAAAAGGGAAGCGATGATGTGGAGGGCTTGAGAGGTGAGAAAGATGACATTGAAGGCTTGAGAGGTGATGATTTTTCTCCTTTTTCATTTTTTCTAGAAAAAAGGAGAAGGGTGGATCTCTAACCAAGAGTATTTGTATTATATACAAAGACTAGATTTATGGTTTAAAAAAAATAGGGAAGGAAAAAGAAGGGGAGAGAGATACGGAGGGTTCTAAAGTTTTATTTATTTTTAAAAAAGGACTGATGATGTGGAGTATTCTAGATAAGCAATTATTAATTGTTTTATGGGAAGAGAGAGAGATGATGATGTGGAGGGATTAAGAGGTGAGAGAGACGATTTGTAGGGCTTAAGAGGTGATGATTTTTCTCAAATTTTTTTTTTAGAAAAAAGGAGAAGGGTAAATCTCCAACCAAGGGTATTTGCATTATATATAGAGATTTATTTTTAAAAAAAAAAGAGGAATGATGATGTGGAGGATTCTGGATAAACAATTATTAATTGTTTTATGGGAGGAGAGAGGGATGATGATGTGGAGGGTTAAGAGGTGAGAGAGATGATATGGAGGGCTTGAGAGGTAAGGATTTTTCTCATTTTTTTCTAGAAAAAAAGGAAAGGGTAAACCTATAACCAAGGGTATTTGCATTGGATATAGAGATATATACATATGCAACACATGTGCAAACATTCTATCATATATGGCTTGTTTACAGTAGATCCATTTATTATATGATTTTTGTAGGAGACAAGCTCAATCACCACGACACTTCCATTTTATTTGGACCTAATTCTGCTAAAGAAAAAACCCAAAAGATCCAAAGAAATATATATATTTCAAATACATGCAGTGAATTTTAGAAGCAAAGTTAATAATAGAGGGAAATATTTTAATCTGCTAAATTATTAAATACCCATAATCCCTTCCTGTTATCGTAGTCATATAATTTACGATTTATTCGGCGAATTCGTGCATTATTCGTGAATTTTTGATCGGCCGATTAAATCTCCGATTTAATCGGCGTTGCCGAACGCGTCGAATAATTCGCGAATTATTCACTAATTATTCAAAAAAGCAGCGAATAATTCATAAAAACGGCGAATAATTCACAAAAACGGCGAATAATTCATAGAATCATATATTAATTTCTTGTTCGAAATCCTTCTCGAAAATTTCCCAAATACTTATCGAATCTTTCCCAGATACCTGTCGATTTTTCCCGAACAGTTCTCCGAATCCGAATTTTCGAGCTCGCAGAATTATTAGCTTCATGAGTAATTTACGATGGCTGTTATTGCAGGAAGTCAAACTAAGGGTTGGGTTATTTTTGTAATTTCAGCCTAATATTGTATTTTAGGCTTACAACTCATATCTCTCTCATTTCAAAGGGCCCTCTCTCTAAACCCTAGGCAGCACCCATGGCGACGAAAAAGGAGAAGAGAGTTAATATTTCAGCGAAGCAATGGAGGCGTCGGCGTCGACAAGGGTGCGAGATCGTCCGCCACTGTTCGTCGTCTCAAGATGTACAACACCCGCCGTAAGCGAGATCGAAAGGGGAAGGTTTTGAAGCACGAGCTGCAATCGAAAGAACCCCCGAACACTCGAATCGTCGCTGATCGCCGCTGGTTTAGTGAGACTTTCGAATCTTGTATTAGATTCAGTTACTTTTTGATGGGATTTGCGATGAATTTTATGGTGGAAGCTAGAAATAACTTGATTATTGTTATTGTTGTAATTGTCAGATGTGTTCTTTCCGGCATAAACAAAAAAAAATTAATAATTTTGTATGATGCCTTCCATCAACAGACAATATTTACAGTAAAAAAATGTAGATAACTTTGAAGCTAGCAGGCAGTTTTCAGATGCTGAAAATTTTCACTAATTTATCAACCAGGTGGTTTACTTCATTGTGAAATTCACAGCTGTCACAATTTGGGTACCTCTGACGCAATATATTAATCTGGTATGAACTTGATTTTTTGAAAAAGAACTTTTAAGAACTTTTCTTAGCAAAAAGGGAAGCAGGCTTGGATTATCCTGGATCATAATTGTTATTGGTATCGGTCTGTTTTCCATAACATTTAAGAGGAAAATATAAGTATACGATTTTCAGATTTCAAACTTCACAAATACAGGAATTAAGCAGAAAACGTTTGGCATTTTTAAGCAATTTGCAGATTTTAATTTTCTCGCAAATTTGAAAACCGTGTGGAACACTCGAGTGCTTAATTCATAGAAGTCTCATAATTTCCCGATGAAAGGGAAAAACATAGGGAGAAGCACCCCCTGACAGAGACTTCACACGTCAATTTGTCATATATTAACTTTCATTCTTTCGCTTATTTGTTTTCTCCTAGAATGATTGGAGAATTGTCATTTCTCTTTCTGTTGTTTGTTTTGTACTTCACTATATTTTTAATTGTTTTTTAATTTCTGTTTGATGATACGTGTATCATTTTTCTGCCTCAAGAACATTCAGTAGTTCAATACAGAATCCTAATCTTAAGTTTGATAGACTTTTATTATTTTTGTCACAAAGACCATAAATGTCATAAACATATTTCTGCAGCCAGTTGTGTTAATATTGGAGACCTGTTTTTTCCGCAAACGATGACATCATCTTTTGTATACGACGATAGATGTGAGAATGCCGTTGTGTATATTTATGTTTAGATCTTTTTTATTCACATTTTTTGGGTTTTTACTGTTAGTTGGATATGTTTTTTTGATGATTTCTAATTAATTTATATTTAATATTGTAGGTAATACACGGCTTATAAATCAAAAGGAACTTGAGTTCTTCCGAGAGTAGCTATAAACAAGACTCTCTAGCAACTATAATGTTATCTTAAAAGAGAGAAAACTGCCGCTTTCGCTCGACATTATCAATTGCAGTAACGGAGGCTACAGCGTCGAGCCATATATCTATCTAACTCATTTCTGTAGTTCCCTCTTTCTCTCTCTCTAGTATAGATATTTTCCACCTAGTTTTGGTTTACTCCAACTTCTCATGTTCTTGAATAATTTTTTTGTGGTATTAGTTGGAAATATAGACTCATATACGATTATTAGATGGTAATGCAAACATTACTTAAACCAAGATTTATATATTGTTTAAAAGGGATAGAAGTATGTATATGGTGGTAAAAGTGGCATGAAGCTCATGGCAATTGTGTGAGAGGAACATGCCATGCATTCATGAAGAACAAGTTTCTTTATATTTATATCATATTTTATGCTCCATATATTAAACAAATTAAATGCCTAAATTTATGGCACTTTGATAGGTACTCTCTTTTATTTTTAAAGCAACCCACCAAGATAAATTGATCAATACGTGTGATGTCTTAAAGAGAAGATATATGTACACTTAGTGAGAGAATAAATATAATGCTGATGAGTTTATAATTAAATGCAATGTTGAAAATATTGCTGGCGTAAAACATATCATTCCGTCTCTAAAAGGCAAAAAAGCTTTGTGCAAGGCATAAGATGTATAGATGAAGAGATGATTAATTGATTAAATTATAATAACTTTGCTTGTTTATAATGAATCACAAATTTATGGAATTTTTTGAAAAAAATAAATATAGGTTTGAAAATTTTCAAAAAATAATGCAGCTCTTATCGGTAATCAACGTAACAGATTTCTAATTTTTAATTTCACAAATTTGCATTCATACTTCACGATAGTATTATATCCTTTTTAAAGCAACTAACCAGTGAAGTAATTGAGAAATAAAAATAACAAATATCAAAACAATAATTAATGATACAAAAAATTATGATATGCTAACAAATTATATGGTAAGTCGATATCCTTACATTTGTTACTAAAAATAATGGAAAGGACAAATAGATTGCTTGATTGGAATGCTTTAAAAGCAAGAATTGAAAAGGATAATGTTTCAAGAAAAAAGAAAGAGATTGAAGAGATGAATGTTTAAATTGAAGATTATTAAATTATGAGTTTGAAACTTTATGGGTTCAAGACGTCCAAATAAATCAATACTTCCGGGCTTCATACCGTCCGCGATGAATGGAAAGTAGCGATGAGTTGATTATCAAAGCCAACGAGTGGGATTATGATTTTTTTATCTTTGGTTATGGAAAATTGAAAGTTGCAAGAAGTGTTGCATAACATATTAGGTTTATCTGATTTATTGAGAATTGAATCTAGCTTGGACAAAAATTCCTATATGAATTTTATTTGACAAATAGCTTATGATATGCTATCGGCATCTACATACACGAAGGGTAAATCTATTTGTAAAAATCATGCAAGCATAACCTATTATATATGTAAACTATATTGATAGCCTACATAACAATTCGGTTGAATTGTGCTGTATGGCGCAAAACAGCAAGCTATGCAGTAAGCATTTTACAGCATTGCTCAAACAATGAAGACATGCGAACGCCATACCTCACTATCGTTGATAACCGCATTCACAGTCTGACAATTACATACGGCGGGTATGCATACTTGACAGAAATACGCAATTGCTAGAGAACTTACTGCTGGGACCGTGTTAAATCTTCAACCGCTAATAACAATCGGGCCAAGTGTTACTTCTTAAGAAAATAAATGGCCAGTAAAATTAAATTAAATTTTTGTTGGCCTTTTTGCTTAATTCTAGATATGTCATCTCAACACATCCCTATCTTTCTCTCCCCACACCATTTACTATTCAAAATGGGCCGATATAAAAAGATTAAAAAAAAACAAAGGTATTTTCGTGAAATTCAAAAGCCATACAAAACCCCCATAAATCCTTTTCTCACGCCTTTAAAGGTTTTCGTATCCAGTTTCAGCACTTTAGAGGAGTAGCCGAGTAGGTTTCAAATCGAAATGTCAATTTAATTTCAAAACTTTAAGGGAAAAAGATAAATCTTCCAAAAATTTATAGATATTCGCTCAAATCATCTTAAAATATTAAAAATATATATCATAGCCTTTCAAAATATTACTATCTAAACCAAAATGTTCTTCAAATGTCTCTTTGAATATTTTTTATATTATTTAACACTAGAATTTACGCACGTGCAATTTTAAAAAATTTGAGAAAAGAATTGAGAGAAATATGCAGGGTTCTAGAGTCTTATTTATTTATTTATTTTTAAAAAAAAGGAAGCTATGATGTGGAGGGCTTGAGAGGTGAGGAAGATGACGTGGATGGCTTGAGAGGTGATGATGTTTCTCTTTTTTTTCTAGAAAAAAGGAGAAGGGTGGATCTCACATAGGGTATTTGCATTATATATAGAGACTAGATTTATGGTTTTAAAAAATTAGGGAAGGAAGAAGAAGGGGGGAGAGATACGGAAGGTTCTAAAGTTTTATTTATTTATTTATTTTTAAAAAAGGACCGATGATGTGGAGTTTTCTAGATAAGCAATTATTAATTGTTTTATGGGAAGAGAGAGAGAGCTGATGATGTGGAGGGCTTAAGAGGTGAGAGAGACGATGTGTAAGGCTTGAGAGATGGGGATTTTTCTCAATTTTTTTCTTTTTTTTAGAAAAAAGAAGAAGGGTAAATCTCTAATCAAGGGTATTTGCATTATATATAGAGATTTATTTTTAAAAAAAAAGAGGAATGATGATGTGGAGGATTCTAGATAAACAATTATTAATTGTTTTATGGGAGGAGAGAGGGATGATGATGTGGAGGGCTTAAGAGCTGAGAGAGATGATGTGGAGGGCTTGAGAGGTAAGGATTTTTCTCATTTTTTTCAAGAAAAAAAAGAAAGGGTAAACCTATAACCAAGGGTATTGCATTGGATATAAAGATATATAGAGATATATACATATGCAACACATGTGCAAAGATTCTATCATATATGACTTGTTTACGGTAGATCCATTTATTATATGATTTTTGTAGGAGACAAGCTCAATCACCATGACACTTCCATTTTATTTGGACCTAATTCTGCTAAAGAAGTCTAAAGAAATATATATATTTCAAATACATGCAGTGAATTTTAGAAGCAAAGTTAATAATAGAGGGAAATATTTTAATCTGCTAAATTATTAAATACCCATAATCCCTTACTGTTATCATAGTTATATAATTTACGAATTATTCGGCGAATTCGTGAATTACTCGCGGATTTTTGATCGGACGATTTAATCGGCATTGCCGAACGCGTTGAATAATTCGCGAATTATTCACTAATTATTCAAAAAAGCAGCGAATAATTCATAACGGCGAATAATTCACAGAATCATATATTAATTTCTTGCTCGAAATCCTTCCCGAACATTTCCGAAACACTTGCTGATGGAGCTCCTTTTCGGGTCTCCGTCAGATGTTGTCTTCCGTTGACCTCGCGGTGGACTTTGTTGATTATCTTTCGTTACGTGTGGGTCTCAATGGATTTTTAAAGGATGAAGTGGAGTGAGGAATTTGGTGCCGACTTCCTGCAAAGAAGTCCCGGGTGGTTTGGTACCACCAAGAACCCTCCGACGGTCAAGTTAGTGACGAGATCCGAGCAGAGTAACGGCTAAAAAGGGTAAAGAATGGCTTACTTGACCCCTCTGTGATGGGGGTTTATATAGCGGTGGAGCACGCAGCAGCAGGCGCGAGAATCTCGCCGGTGGTTACGCCCCCGACGTCACGCCCGCGTGGAAAGCGGATCACCCATTAATGAGGATTGATGGAGTGGAACGTGGGAGGTTGCTGGTGTAGAATCAGCGCATGGCGAGATTCGCAGAGCGGCGGTTACACCTGTGAGCGACGGCCTTGGTCGGAGGGCCGAGGAGGACGGCCTCGGACCGGAGCTCGGGACGAGCGAGGAGGCCGAGGAGTCCAGGCCTTATGGTAGCTCGGCACGAGCCACGGGACCGAGGAAGCCGATCTGTAGGGACCCTGGGGAGTGCCAGTTTGTGTTTGCAGGTCGGGTACAGGGTGGCTTGGTCGGCCCCTGTGGGTCCCTTCTTCTGAGTTCTAGGACACGTCACCCTCCACGTGTCATGATCTTGTGGACCGCCTATATCGAGCACCATCATTAGCACCCCACTCTTCTCCCAACCAGCTAGTGGGTCGGGTCAGGAGTGGACTGCCGGGCCTCCCGAGGTGAGATTCCTTCTAGGGTTTCGTCGGGACGAGTTCTCGGGCCGTCGGTTGTCTTTTCCGCTAGCGAATCAAGGCGAGATCTTTGCATTTAAAAAAGGTGCGCCGTTTCGTGCACCCTGCAATTGAAGCGACGGTCCACGTGTCGGGTGTCGACTGGCTGATGCGATGTAT
Source organism: Agapanthus africanus (assembly GCA_030015575.1). Taxonomy (NCBI): domain Eukaryota; kingdom Viridiplantae; phylum Streptophyta; class Magnoliopsida; order Asparagales; family Amaryllidaceae; genus Agapanthus; species Agapanthus africanus. The sequence continues at coordinate 56,209,419 of CM057344.1, forward strand.
GCAGGCCTGCGGCATCTGATGGGACGCGGTTCAGCTCTGGACTGCCACGTGGAGCGATCGGAGCCGCTGGGCGCGAGGAGCCGTTTCAGCAGGAGACGATGGGCGCCGTTGGATGAGACCGTATGCAATAATAAATATGGGTGGTGTTCCCTGATTAAAAATCAGGAAAAGACTCAGAAGAGGCATCACGTGCTCACACGTGACCCGTGGTCACGTGTTGGCACGTGACGTTTAAAGCAGCGGCACAAAGCACATGTCACGCCCCGCTTCCCAGAGTACGCTAAACTGGGCATGTGACATAGCCAACCATGCTACCTGTGGGTAGGAAGCACCCATCCACAGTCACATTACGGTTGTAGAGATATCAAGAACAACAATATAACAATCTAATACATGTCCATAAGCCAAGATAACATGAGTCAAGAATAATAAAAATGCGGAAGCAAAAGATCCAATAAAAGTAACTGGAATGTACGTCCCATAATGCGGGCTCACATTAGGAATAAAATGCAGGAAATAAAGAACTAACTACTATCGACACCTCACAGCTCAGCCTGCTGGCTGAAGTACTCCTGCTCGGACTGCAGCAACGGTACAAAATCTGGGCCATGCAAAACCCAGACGTCAGCGCGTCATGTCATCAAGAAATAAAGTGCAACAGGGTAACAAGCAATGTAAATATAATCATGAATGAAAAGCAGGGGTAACAGTAATATAAATCAGGCAGTGCAGGGCAGTGTGCAGTGAGTAAACTAAACTGTTCTATTGGGTTTTCTACTCTAAAGTCTTTGAAATCAAATTGATGAATCATCGATGTAATTCAATAGTATCCCGTGCATGCCCGGGACCATGGTCTACAGACTCTCGGGCTGAAACCGAGACGTGTCGCTAGGCAGTAAAAGATAGCAGGTATAGACGAGTGATGTCAGCATCATCACTCCGGGGCTGGCCTAGCCCGTAAGACTGATCAGAACAGGTATCGAACTGTTGAGTTACAAGTCAGGTTTCACCATTGATTTCCCCATACCCCCAAGTTATAAGTGTTCAAGTCAGGTATTCAGTAATCAAGAACTAATGCCAACACATGATCAGGTAAGAGCAGGTTTGTCTGGATAGACAACAGGAACGGTCCGTGAAAACTACATGTCAGGTTGTTGGCATTAGACACGAGATCAAGTAACGGGTCTGTTCCCCTCCGAAAGGCGGCGCACAGGACCGCGATGTCCTGACGCTGAGATTCGGGGCAGATACTATTTGGTTTTATCCGTCCACCTCTCCGAAGATGCCAAGTTGATTTATGGCACCGTGTATCGGAGGTTTAGACGGATGCGGCCGATGTAGCAGACTTTGTCAGATTCCCCCTCGCTTGAGGGCTTTTTTGATTGTGGGGACGCTCTTCCCAGCAGGCGCAAGCCCCTGCAGTTAATTACGCTACTGCATCGCGGTAACAACTTTCTCCTTCTCCAGAATTTCACTTCGTGTCGTGTGTGTTTGTTTTGTTTGTGGTTGCCCGTGGATTGTATACGGAGACTGAATAATGCCGTCGCCCGTAGGACGTGGATTAGTCCAAATCCGTATTTACTTAGATTTGGGTTTGGTGTTTTTAGTTTAAAGATGCATTAGTTGCGTTGCGGCTAAGATCAACTTAAACGTTCGTTAAGGATACGATAGTCATGTTTGAGACTAAGATCAACTTAACGTGATAATCCATTTAATATCTGGCCATCGGGACTCGTCACCTCTCTAACGTCGTTGAAGGATTACAACGGCAGATGTCAGAGGAGTTCAGAGATGTACCCTTGAACCAAAGTTGATTTGGAGTTTTATAGTCCATTTGAATGTTTAAGGATACGTTAACCGTGTTTGGGGCTAAGATCAACTTAAACGGGATCATTTAGATCCGGCAAAAGAGCATTTGGGGGCTCTATTATTCCAGTTTAGGGACGTAGTGGTCCATTTTCCAGTTTAGGGACATGGTGGTCCGCATTTCAGTTTAGGGACGTGATTGTCCATATTCCAGTTTAGAGACGTGGTGGTCTATATTCCAGTTTAGGGACGTTTCGGTCCAATATTAGTTTAGGGACGTTTCGGTCCATATTCATATGTGGTCGTCGGGACCCGTCACCTCTCTGACGTCGTTGAAGGATTACAACGACAGGTGTCAGAGGAGTTCGGAGATGTACCCTTGAACCGGTAGTAAAGTAATTTAAGAGAGCAATCTTGCTCAGTCAATTTAATTTAAGGACTTATGGCCAAAATTGGGCTAAGCCCAGTTTCAATATATTTTTTTTGTCTTTGGCCTGTGCTAGGGTTTTACCCCTTTTTAGTAATGCACTGCATTATTCTTGTTTTGGTCGGGCTTTGCCCTTTCCTAAATGATGCAGAGCATCTATTTTTTGTTTGGGCTTTGCCTCCCCCTTTTTAAAATGCATAGCATTTTTATTAGGCCTGTTAGGCCTTTTAATTGGGCTCTGTCCCTTTTCTTTAATAATGCAGAGCATTAAATACTCTGACAGTGCCCCACGTGGCTTGTCAGGCACTTTGCGCTAAGTAATGAGCGCAAACTCATATGGTGGTGACACGTGTCACGCTCTGGTGAGCGCAAGCGCAATAGCGCAGTGCGCTGCGCTAATGCGCTGTGCTGTTGCGCTGCTGACACGTGGCGCGCTCTGGTGAGTTGCGCCAATTCCAGAGAGCAAAGCTCTATTTCAAAAGCGCAAGTTGTTTTGTAGCTGACACGTGGCGCTCTCTCAAGAGCGCAACAGCGCAGTTTGGAAGTGCAAAGCACTAAGAATCTTTTAGATTCAAGAACAGGAGTGCAGAGCACTATTTGATTTCTTGATCTAGCGCAGCGCAACTGCGCTAGCGCATCTGCGCTGACACGTGTCGCGCAGCGCACAGCCCAGCGCAACTGCGCTAGCGTATCTGCGCTGACACGTGTCGCGCAGCGCAGTGCTTGCGCAGCTGAAGCGTTGCTTCATAAAAATAGAGCTTTGCTCTGATTGGGCACGCCTTCTTGGGCGCTGCGCTGACGTATCAGCGCCTGACATGTGGCGCGTTGCGTCCGAGATGTGAAGCGTTGCTTAAAAATTTTGAATTTTTGAATTTCAACAGAGCTCTGCTCTGATTGGGCGAAACAAATGCCCCCCCACCGTTGCGCTCACGTGGCGCACACGTGAGTGCAGCGGTGGCAAACTCCTGATCGTTGGATCAAGGGGTGAGCTGAAGGGACGCAAGCGCCTTATAAATAGGACCTATGGCCCTTTAGAAAACTTCACCATTTTCTAGATTTCGATTCCAGGGCTTTGCTCTTGCTTAGAACTTCAGAGCTTTGCTCTCGTTTCCATAACTTCAGAGCTTTGCTCACTTCCAAGGTTAAAAACTTTAGGTAAAAATTAATTCAAATCAAATTAATTAGCCTTAACCAAAGAGCTTTGCTCTCATAGATCTTTTGATCTATAGAGACCCCCATTGGGGTTTCATAAACAGAGCTTTGCTCTCAAACACTCATAGATCTGCAGGGATCTTGTTCATGGGTTCTAACCCATGAACAGAGCTTTGCTCTTGGATCAAGTGTGGATCTTTCAGATCTGCAAAGTGAAGAACTTATCATAAGTTTTCATGGGTTTTTCAAGGTCCCAAAAAAAAATTTTTTTAAATTTTTTTGTAAGTATTAAGATTTTCTGATGGATCTTTTCCATTATTATCACAGAGCTATGCTCTTTTTAAGGAATTTTATTCCTTTGAGACCAGAATTTGACAAGTGTCATTCTGTGACAGAGCTTTGCTCTGAAAGAGGAGATTTTCTCCTTGTCTCTAGGGATTCTTCCCCCCTTTTTTTAAATGGGAATGTTTTCCTGGGGCCAACTGACAATCTCATCCAATGATGAGATTGTCTTATTAACTGACGTATTGTCATCTAGATTTTGTGGGTCCCTATTTGGTCTCCTACTCACTGCACTGTGGTGCGGTGTAATTAATTAATTTTAATTTAATTAATGCATTTTCTTTTTTAGACGCCAAACGTTGGAATTACAATACTAACGGCTAAATTGTTCTTTTTGCAGCGATCATATCTCTAGACACTTCATTCCCGTTCGTCCGCTCGGAGGAGGGATTTCCCGAGGCGCCCCTGGACCGTGAAGTCCTGGCTATGATCAAGGAGTACGACCCGGAATACAAGAGTCTCCATCTTTGGGGGTCGTGGTACAATCAGATCATCATGGGCCGACGGAGCTTCACCTGCGCGGTACCGTCAGAACCCATCACGGCAATTCACTACGCTACCCCACCTTCAGTGCAGTATGCCGTGGAGATGATAGACTGGACCGCGAACAGCTTTCTTCATCCGGCTATGGATGCGGTTCCGGTTCAGCGTCCTATGGTCTTGGATATCCTAGGACGCCGTATTTGTCAGGGAGAAGCACGACCCTGGGGGCAATCATATAACCTTGGTTTGATTCCCCGTCACCCGATTGGCTATCTGCCGTGGGCCCGGTACATCCTGTCGACGAAGAAGTCGCAGTTGATAAGACTAGGACTGTACACCGCGGTCTACGTCTCTCTCTTCCAATATCCTACGCTCCCCACCTGGTGGTTCAAGGCTTTCTTGGAGCAATGGAATATTCCCACCCACACTTTCCTTGCCATGGATCGGGAAGTGTCAATCTCTTTGGAGGAATTCGCGGAGGTATCTGGCCTACCAGTCATGGGGGAACACTATGAAGAGTTGCTCCCGACAGATGAGTACGTCTTCGGTGCTAAGCCGATGGTAAGGGGAATCACGCCGGAAAATGCCGTTCAACACCAATTCCCGAGCCTGATCAAGGGGTTGAACATCTACGAGTCCCTTTTTATCGAACATGGGAGTCGGGGGGTTAACTTTGAGGACTTCATTGCTCGTTTCCTTCGTCCAAGCGTCATTTCATCGGGGTTTGCCAAGTTTGCCACCCTGGATGACCCTTTCGGTTTAGGTTTGGGTAACCTGCCAACGAAAGACACAGACCAAAATGACTTTTTTCTTCCTAACTCCCCAACCATGTCCTTTGCAGAAATTGCGGCCCCTGGAATGGATGAGGAGGCCTTCTTTTTAGGATTTCTCGGACTGTGGCTGAGTTGGTTCGCGATTCCAATGCACTCTCATCGCATGCGGCCTTCCGTCTTCTATCCAGCCCACCGAATGGTCATTGGGGTAAAGGTGGCTGTGGGGATCGCTGGCTTGGCGCACCTATATCACGGCCTCAGCCGAGCAGCGGATGCCAATGAGCCCGGAGTATTGCACGTAGTCTTCCCGATGCACTACTTTGCATCGTGGCTCGAGCTGCACACGGCGGGTGTCTTTGGCATGCATAAAAGGCCTTCATTCTTTGACAAGTGCGGTTTTCCTCGCATTATACAGTTGATTGGCTCATCAATCGTGACCCCTTCGCCACGGAACGCTAGGGGTTTGCTGCTTCGCCCTCACACCGTTGGAGTCGGGATGTCCTTCATCGATAAGGTACTAACCATTGGAAAAGCGTCCACCACTGCGGTGCGACCATTACAGGATTCCTTCAAGGATGGAGCTTCAGTGTTAACGGCCCGGGAGATCCTCCATTTGTATTCTATTAGACCGGGTTTCCTAGTCTTCAGGCAGGGCAGTGGAGCAGTCTTTATGAGATATAATCCGCATCGTTTTGCCCAACAACTGGGTTACGATCAACGGGTACCCTTGGAAGCTTTCTTATTGGAACCTGTTGTCAATGCAGAAGGGATGAAGAATGCGTTACATCACTTCATGCGCTTGAACACGGGTTCTCGTTTTTTCATCAGCACACCGGCCTGTGCTCCACGACTCCTTAATGTATATAAAGAGTGGTACAATCATGCGACGGGGGCTGTTATAAAGGAAGAGAGGCGAGTGTTGATCGACCGTAAAGAAGTACCCCCCGGCGCCAATCGTAACGCTCCCTTAGCGCCAAGGATCCTGGTGGCTCCTCCTCTAAAAGATGCCGGGGGCAGACCATCACGTGCGCCAAGTCCTCCACGTGAGCTGCCGCTCCCTGATATCGCAGATGCACCTCCCGCATCCTGTGCTCCAGTAGAGACAGTAGTTGTACCCTCGTCGGAGTCTAGCATGGGTGCGGACATCGGGACCCGTCGTCCCAAAGTAGCTGCTAAACGGAAGTCGATCCCCCGTGAGCCTAGGGTTGGAGGGCAAAAGAAAAAGAAGTCGCTCTTTGCTGCGGACGTCGTGTTCGGTCAGGAACCCCATGCTCCCTATGCCGAGGGCCTGATCGAATACGAGACGAACGAAGGACTAGTGATGCCGCTGTCGGACGATACAGACTTGGAGGCAAAGCGTGACGCGTGGCTGGCCAAGCTTGCGTAATCAGGTAACTATTAGTCGCCTTTTCTTTATTGCAACATATCCTCTTCATTGCCTTTGACTAACGCTTTTCTTCTTTCCTTTCGATAGGTATCACTGATGAAGAAGCCATCGCCGCTTCTTTGAAGACTTTCCAGGAGGAGGAACGTCTTAGAGCGTCTATGGGCCTTAGTAAGTTTTAATCCATCAAGTTTCCATCTCCCTTGTGTTATGGTCGATCTAACCTTTCTCTTTTTATTGCAGAAACCTCAATGTCGTTCCCACCAAGCGACGCAGATGTTTTACCAGCTGCCGATGTTCCCGCTTCCTCTGGGCCACCGCAGGAGGTTCGTCTTGAAGAGCCGATGAAGGATGCCTTAAAGGCTCTTGAGGCATCCCTGAATGAGGATGACGATGCCTTGAAGGAGGCGTCACTAAGGTCCATCGCGACAGCCCGGGAAGAAAGGAAGTGGCAAAGGCATGAGGCGAAGGCGCGCCGGGCTGCCTTGGCTGCGGGAGCGGGCCCCAGCACCGTCCCTCGCGCTGATACTCCATCCGAAGAGGCCCCTGTCGTCCTATCCACTGCCCGCAGAGAGGTGGCGCGCGCAGTTCGGAGCGCAAACGGTAAATCCACTTCAGGTAATGTTTCTCTCAGAGTTTTTGTTATAAGGATTTTAATGTCGTTGGTCCTTATATCTCTTATCTTGCAGGGCCAAGTCCGATCGAGGGGGAGGTGGAAACCGTTGATCCCAAAGAAACAGAGGAGGCGGTACCTGCCGAACTCGAGCCAACGGTGGGCAATGTCGTTGTGGCTTTGGAGCCTGAAGTGGAGGTCGAGGGGCCTACCGCCGAGAAGGTTATTGATGCCGAACCTGAATTGGTGGCAGATGATATGATCATTATAACTGAACCGAGGCTGGTGGTGGACGAGGCGCTTGAGGCCGGCGACCTCGTGGTGACAGTGGATGAGCCGATGGAGACGGCGGATCTCGAAGAAGTTGCGGGTGAGATGGGTACGACTCTTGGGGAAGAGTCAGCCGCTTCCTTCCAAGAATCCGGCAATGCTCCAATCATTGCCCTCCCTGCTTACGATCTCCTGCCGTCTCCTGGTCGCGCTAGCACGACGACGGTCCCCATCGAGTCGGGTGATGAGGCTACGGGCGGTGGCCTCATGTCGATAGAGGAGGGAGTCGCTTCTGTTTCGGCCGGGAGCTCCTCAGGTAAACCTTAGGTTACTGTCTTTCTTATTTTACAATCCTTTCTGACAATTTCACCTTTCTTGTAACGCAGGTGCAGCCAGCGCCGATGCCCCACTGCTTGAAGGAGCGCCTTCAACGACTGCCTTGGCGGTGGTTACCTCCCAACCCTCTCTCATACCGTCTAAGATGTTGGAAGGTATGGGTTTGCAACTTATTAGTCTTATCTTTCAGATGTATAGTGCATGTACTAAAGTCGTGCTGTTGTGTCTTTTCAGGAGTACTTTTTGACCATCTTTACCAGATGTTGCTCCCACACTTCTCCTTCCCATCCGAGCTTGCTTCTTCCTCTGGTGGCGTTGGTGAGTATGATTTCCAATGACATCCTTCTTTCTTTATTGATGGGATTATTTCTAAACCCCCACTTTTTTTTCTCGACTGCAGTGTTACAAATCGAAGGAGGGGATGAAAGACGGGCTGCGTTGCCGACTCTTCCGGCTCTGCCACCTGCCTCAGCTGGTACAGCGACTATCACATTGATAAAGTCTTCCTTCTTTATTTTCAGAACTGTTATCTTATCACATCCTGTTTCTCTTCAGCTGTCGTTCCGGTCTCGGCGCCCTTTGAATCTCGCATCATAATGCCAGCAGGTCCTTACCTGAGACGTCCATCTTCGAAAGGCGCCGCGAACAGCTTACGTATGTTGAGCGATTATATTGAGGAGCTCGACGTCGAGACCCCTACCCCTGCTGCGGATTTTGCTATAGCGGTTAACCCGATGCTGGTGATACTCGTGAACTTTCACGACGAGGGTATCATCGCATCTTAGGTTAACCATTGCAGGGAGATCGAGGCCCGCCTGCATCAGTTGGAGTCGCTGCGTCCCGCTCCCGAGGCCTTGGCTGCCAGTAATCAAAGAACAGCGTGGATTGAGCAGAGCGCTCCTTACTTCCATCACCTCGAACAAGAAGTTATTTCGAGACGTAAGGAGCGAGGTGAGACTTCGAGCAAGTCTGCCCAACTGCATGCTCGGGTGGAGGCCAACGCCGCACGGCTGAAGGTTGCCTTTGAGGGCCTTCTGCAATGTCTTTCTGAAGGGTTATCATTGAGGCAACACCTTGATGTTGTCGAGCGAGCTGCACCCAGCCAGGAAGCAGCCCAGAAGGCGGCGGAGGAGCAACTTTCATCTTTCTTGCAGCAGCGAGCCCGGGTGGAAGCGGAGGTGGCCGCGGCAGCCGCTCAGGAGGAGGCGCTGAAGGAAGTGCGAGAGCAACTTGTGGATTTACTAAAGACACTTCCTCCTCAGTAGCTATCCTTCTTTGTATCGTTTGTAATTGTAGATAAAAGAATGTATATATATATTTTTTCATTCTTTGACATAATGTATCCTGTACCCAATCAAGTTTATAAATAAAAGATACACCTTTTTTTGTCATGTGTCATTTTCTCCGTCTTCTCTTTCTTTTACTATCAGCATATCACTTTAGCAAACATGGTTAACGGATGATTAGAACGAGTATCTTGACTTTCTTAAGAAATAGCGATGGCTTAGGCCGCAGGTTCGGATCCGCTGCCTAAGACTTTTCAACTCTATGAGCCGTGAGGGTCTCATAGAGACTTTTCTCCCTACGGATCGAGAGGATCTCGTAGGTGGGTTTTCTCCCTAGGAATCGTGGGGATTCCTAAGTGTGGTTTTCTCTTATAAGTCGTAAGGATCCTATAAAAGAATTTTCCCTCTTACGAGTCGAGAGGATTCGAAAGCGGTTGTTTCCCTCCTTGTCGGAAAATCGACTTCGGAGAGTGAGACCCGTGAATAGTATGCAAGAGACCATTTTGGATTGACTTGCAGGGCCCCATTGTTCAGGGAGCAAGCTTTCTTAGTCCATGCTGCCTGAGGCTTCATTTTGCAAGTTGAGACGAACCGGGAATTCTTCCGCAAAGACAGTGGTGGCTCTGCGTGGGTCAAGAGGCTCTCGTCACGGAGTGTTTGTATCCGTGAGTCGAGGAGTTTGCTAGGGATTATTTGTTTCCTAAGCGCCAAGGATTATTTGTTTCCTTGGGGTTTGAAACGAGTCGAGGATTCCCACGGAGACGCTGGTGGCTCTGCGAGTCGACGCGGATCAGGAGGCTCTCGTCAAGGAGTGTTTGTATCCGTGAGTTGAGGAGTTTGCTAGGGATTATTTGTTTCCTAAGCGCCAAGGATTATTTGTTTCCTTGGGGTTTGAAACGAGTCGAGGATTCCCATGGAGACGCTGGTGGCTCTGCGAGTCGACGCGGATCAGGAGGCTCTCGTCAAGGAGTATTTGTATCCGTGAGTCGAGGAGTTTGCTAGGGATTATTTGTTTCCCAAGCGCCAAGCATTATTTGTTTCCTTGGGGTTTGAAACGAGTCGAGGATTCCCACGGAGACGCTGGTGGCTCTGCGAGTCGACGCGGATCAGGAGGCTCTCGTCAAGGAGTGTTTGTATCCGTGAGTCGAGGAGTTTGCTAGGGATTATTTGTTTCCCAAGCGCCAAGGATTATTTGTTTCCTTGGGGTTTGAAACGAGTCGAGGATTCCCACGGAGACGCTGGTGGCTCTGCGAGTCAACGTGGATCAGGAGGCTATCGTCAAGGAGTGTTTGTATCCGTGAGTCGAGGAGTTTGCTAGGGATTATTTGTTTCCCGAGTGCCAAGGATTATTTGTTTCCTTGGGGTTTGAAACAAATCGAGGATTCCCACGGAGACGCTGGTGGCTCTGCGAGTCGACGCGGATCAGGAGGTTCTCGTCAAGGAGTGTTTGTATCCGTGAGTCGAGAAGTTTGCTAGGGATTATTTGTTTCCCAAGCGCCAAGGATTATTTGTTCCCTTGGGGTTTGAAACGAGTCGAGGATTCCCACGGAGATGCTGGTGGCTCTGTGAGTCGACGCGGATCAGGAGGCTCTCGTCAAGGAGTGTTTGTATCCGTGAGTCGAGGAGTTTGCTAGGGGTTATTTGTTTCCCGAGTGCCAAGGATTATTTGTTTCCTTGGGGTTTGAAACGAATCGAGGATTCCCACAGAGACGCTGGTGGCTCTGCGAGTCGACGCGGATCAGGAGGCTCTCGTCAAGGAGTGTTTGTATCCGTGAGTCGAGGAGTTTTGCTGAAGACACTGGTTTCTTCGGAGGTGGACTGAACCGTCGAGATTTGGCTTCGTCTTCTGGCGGAGCCTGTTGGGAAAGTATGGTTCCCTCTTTGTTTACGCCTTTGGATTGCATATAGGGATCGATGTGATCTTAACTGTAGGGCCAAAGTTTTATCATCATTTTTTTTGTTTTATCTCCGCGATGCTCTATCATTTCAGCTTTTATATCGCGAAGGTCGCGATTGCCCAATCATTTCGGCTATTTTTCGCGGTGCCCAATCATTTCGGCTATTTATTTTATTTTTACTTGCTATTTTTTATTGCGAGTTGCCCAATCATTTCGGCTATTTTTTATTTTTTACTCGCTGCTTTTTATTGCGAGTTGCCCAATCATTTCGGCTATTTTTTATGCATACATTTTCACTTGCTGCTTTTTATTGCAAGTTGCCCCATCATTTCGGCTATTTCATATGCATGTACGGCCTACTGGCTTTTCGCCGTAAACCTGAAATTAGACGCCGATTTAGGCATCAGCACCGCTACAACTGGGATATTACCAGGAGCGAATCATCATTTGCCTCTGTCGATGTTGAACAAGGGTGGCTTAGCGAGCAGGGTTAAGGTCCTGTCGACTAAGGCTTTTGACTTCATGAGCCGTAAGGGTCTCACAAAGGTATTTCTTCCTACAAGTCATGAGGATCTTGTAGGTGTGTTTTCTCCTTAGGACTCGTGAGGATTCCTAAGTGTTCGTTTCCTCTGTAAGTCGTAAGGATCCTACAGGAGGGTTTTCTCCTTATAAATCGAGAGGATTTACAAGGGTTGTTCACCATGCAAACATATCCCCAGTCACGGATGAGACTTGGTTAGGGAAATGTTTATTCGCGCCCGTGGATTGTATACAAGGGTCAGTATTGAGCCACTTGTAGGGAAATATTGGAAGTTTGTGGGGGTTTGCTTAAGCACAGGTTTAGGTCTCTGTGACTTAAGACTTTCAAATCTTATGAGCCGTGAGGGTCCCATAAGAGAGTTCTCCTCACGAGTCATGAGGATCTCGCGAGTGTATTTTCTCCCTAGGAATCGTGGGGATCCCTAAGTGTGTGGCTCCCTTGTGAGTCGTAAGGATCTCACGCAGGTGGTCTCTCCTCACAAGGTCGAGAGGACCCTGTAAGTGTCTTTTAACGAGGTTGCGCCCTTTCAGGTTTTCACAAACACTCGCCGGTAGTCCTGCTGTTTTTACTCACGGAGCCCTTTCGGGTTTTCATCCGTGCCCATTTTGCTTATGGACATACCGTTTTTTTTATTCTTTTTATTTTCTTTTTCTCTCTTTTTTTTTACGAGGTCGCTCCCTTTCGGGTTTTCACGAACACTCGCCGGTAGCCCTGCTGTTTTTACTCACGGAGCCCTTCCGGGTTTTCATCCGTGCCCATTTTGCTTATGGACATACCGTTTTTTATTTATTATATTTTTTCTTTATTTCTTTATTATTTTTTTATTCATCTCGTCAGCCTAAGGATGCTGCGGTATTAGTTTAAAGACGTTTCGGTCTGCTATTAGTTTAAGGACATTTCGGTCCGCTATTAGTTTAAGGACATTTCGGTCCAACATTGAGAGGCTGGCTACTGCTTATAAAACTTGAGCTTAGGAAGATAGCGAGCGGACATGGTCGTCGTCATCTATCATTGACCTAGGCTGTGGCTCGTTAAGCGTAGTATTTATTCAGGAAGCGACCATTTATCGGCCTGAAAGGCCTTTCACCGTGCATGTCTATGAGTAGATAGGCCCCACCCTGGTAAACTTTATCTATGATGTATGGGCCTTCATAGTTTGGCTCGAATTTTCCCCGCTTGGCGCGATTGGGGATCATAGGCCTTTTGACCACTAGCACGAGTTCGCCTTGGTGGAATGTCCTCGGTCGGGTCAATCTTTCGTATGAGCGCATCATCTTTGCTTTATAAGCTTCCAGATTTTGCTGCGCTATGAGCCTAGTTTCATCAAGGGCATCAAGCTCCTCAAGCCGAAGGTGGGCATTTTCTTCGTCCGTCAGCTCGTAGTGGACTGCCACTCGTAGAGAGGGTAACTCTATCTCGAGGGGGAGTACTGCTTCTGTACCGAACACCAACGCGTACGGCGTTGTGTTTGTGGCCGTCTTGAACGTAGTTCGATATGCCCAAAGAGCTTCTTGCAGTCTTTCATGCCAATCTTTCTTATTGCGGGACACCGTTTTCTTTATGATTTTTGTTAATGTCTTGTTGAAGGCTTCAGCTAGTCCATTGGCTCGCGGATTATAAACCGAGGAATATCTCCAGTCTATATTATGCTGTTGCGTGAAGCGACTGATCTTGTGGCTTCTGTAAGCTGGCCCATTATCGGAGATGATCCGTCGCAGAGTTCCAAATCGATATATAACATGCGTCTTGAAGAAGCGGAGGATATTTTCCGTCTTCACCTCTCTTAACGGTACTGCTTCCGCCCATTTAGAGAAGTAGTCAGTCGTTGCCAGGATGAAACGATGTCCCCTAGACGATGCGGGTTCGATGGGGCCGACTATATCAGTCCCCCACATCTCGAATGGCCAGCTAGCCACCGTTGGATGTAATGGATTTGGGTGCTGGTGGATGAAATCCCCATGAATTTGACACGAGTGACACTGCTTCGCATATTTGAGACAGTCTTGAATCATTGTGGGCCAGTAGTAGCCCATCCGTTTTATCTTCAACTTCATCTTTGGGCCCGCTTGATGAGAACCGCAGAGTCCGTCGTGAACTTCCTGGACGATCCTTTTTGCTTCGTCAGGTCCCAAGCATCTCAACCACAGAGAATCAAACGATCTCTTGTACAGAGTATCGTTGACGAAGGCGAAAGACAGGGCTCGTTTCATGAGCTGATGTCTTGTGGACGCTTCTTCAGGCATTCGGTGGGACTTGAAGTAATCTATGAAGATTCCTCTCCAATCCTCGGTATTTTCCCAGTCTTTTACTTGCAGGGTCGTCTGCTCGCTCGCTCCTTTTTCTTCGGATGATTCCAGAGATATTTCTGCTGGGGCAAGCACCCGACGGCTTTGTACTACGATTCTAACGTCATCGAGATTCTCGTCAGCCAGTTCTTTAGCAAGTTTGGCCAATGCGTCTGCTTTGCTGTTTTCCGCACGCGGTATGTTCTCTAAAGTATAAGAGGAGATTTGGGTCAACAACTGTTGCACCTTTTCACCATACTTCACCAATTCTGGTTTGCATGTTTGGTAGTCACCGTTTACTTGACTAACGACCAGTTGAGAATATCCGTATATGAGGAGGTTTTTAATTCCCATGTTGATGGCGATCTCAAGACCTGCTATCAAGGCTTCATATTCAGCTTCATTGTTTGTCCTCGGCTCTGTTAAGGAGAATGCGAAGCGCATTATCCCTCCTTGTGGAGTTACAAAGATGAGGCCTACCCCCGATTTGATTATAGGGGTGTTTTGTTTGCGCTTCTTCATGGAAGATGCGCCATCAAAATAGAGTTCCCATCGGGTATCACCACCGTCGATTGCATCAAACGCATGTTCGTCTGAAAGATCGCAATTTAGAGGAGAATCGGCGGGTATGGAATGTTCAGCAAGGAAGTCGGCGATGGCCTGGCCTTTCACTGCTTTGAGAGGTTGATACGTGATCGAAAACTCTATCAAGAGTAGGGCCCATTTAGCGAGTCGTCCCGTCAATATGGCCTTTGACATTAAGTACTTAAGAGGGTCTACCTTCGAAAAGAGACGGACCTCATGCGCCAACGCATAGTGCCTGAGCTTTGTTATCGCGAAGATCAACGCTAGGCAGTGTTTTTCAATGGGGGAGTAGTTGCTTTCTGCCCCCAGCAGAACTCGACTTAAGTAGTAGAGTGCTCTTTCTTTCCCTTGATCGTTCTCTTGTGCCCATAATGCGCCTAAGGAACCTTCGAGGGCGGTTGTATAAAGAATGAGAGGCTTTCCCTTAACCGGAGCAGTCAACACCGGCGGGTTCTGCAGGTATCGCTTGATCTCGTCTAGCGCGCTTTGGCATCTTTGATCCCAGACGAATGGGGTTCCCTTCTTCATCAGGTGACTGTAAGGACGGCACTTTCCTGAAAGGTTGGCTATAAATCGCCGTATGTATGCGAGCTTCCCTTGGAGAGACCGCAGCTGTTTGAGAGTTCTCGGCGGAGGCATTTCCATGATCGCTTTAATCTTTGACGGATCTATTTCAATACCTCAGTGTCGAACGATGAATCCCAGGAATTTGCCCGAGGAAACCCCGAATGCACACTTCAGAGGGTTCATCTTCAAATTGTATTGTCGAAGGCGTCGAAATACAGTCTTTAGATGCTCGAGATGTTCCTTGTATGATTTGCTTTTAACAACGAGGTCGTCGATATAGCATTCGACGATCTCGTGTATAAGGTCATCGAAGATCTTCGTCATGGCCCTTTGGTAGGTGGCACCGGCGTTCTTTAAACCGAAGGGCATCACCTTGTAACAGAATATTCCCAAAGGAGTCCGAAAAGCCGTATGTTTCTGGTCTTCAGGATGCATTTTTATTTGATTATACCCTGATGAGCCGTCCATGAATGAGAAAATCTCATGCGTGGACGTATTGTCTATCATCAGTTCGGTAACTGGTACTGGGAAATCATCCTTCGGGCAGACTTTGTTGAGATCCCGAAAGTCCACGCATATGCGCACCGTTCCATTTTTCTTCATCACTGGGACGATATTAGCAATCCATTCAGGGTATTGAACCTCCTGGATAAAGCCAAGAGTCTATCAGCTTTTTGACTTCAGCGTTGATGCTCATCTCGAGCTCAAGCCGCATTCTTCTCGGCGCTTGTTTAACTGGCTTGACACCCGGGGATATCGCCAGTCTATGTACAGCAACTTCTGGATCAAGTCCTGGCATCTCGGAATAGTTCCATGCGAAGCAATCTTTATGTTGTACAAGGACTTCCTTTAACGCAGCCACCTTCTCTTCAGACAACAGCTCGCTGACAAATGTCGGTCGCGGATCGTTTACCGTCCCCAACTCAATCTTCTTAAGGTTATCTGCAGTGGTATGGATTCCATCCTCCAGCTCTTTTGGCGCTGGTGGGAATTCTGAGATTATCTCGTCGCTGCTGTTTTCGAAGCACCAAGGGAGCTCATCTATGTCCTCGGGCTCTTCTTTTAATATTGTAATCATGTGACAGGTGCGAATTCGCTTTCAATCCCAATGTGGAACTGGTTCCTCTTTCGTGGCCTTGGGCTCATGCTTTTATGGTGGCGTTACCCTCCAGTTGTCGGACAGAGCGAACTTGCCAAGCTGATACTGATCTTCGACCCAATTCTTGAAGGTAAAGCAATCCTCGAGAGGGTGCCCTATTACTCGATGGTAAGAGCAATAGTCCAGATGTGAGACTTCGCCTGCTCGTTCGGGGTGCTTAGTCTTCGGCAGTGTAAGCATATGATGTTTTAGAGCAAGGTCAAGTATCTTCTTCATCTTGT
This sequence comes from Agapanthus africanus, assembly GCA_030015575.1. Classification (NCBI taxonomy): domain Eukaryota; kingdom Viridiplantae; phylum Streptophyta; class Magnoliopsida; order Asparagales; family Amaryllidaceae; genus Agapanthus; species Agapanthus africanus. Next base: position 56,225,547 of record CM057344.1, read on the forward strand.
CCCGAGAAAACGAGTATGCTTGCCCCATTTTCTTCATAAGGGATAGATCAATAACGCTCGACTCCCGTTTGCGTGGCTTCTTAGCCCTGCTTTGTTGTTGTTGAGCGCCTTTTTGGCCTTTCGACTTATTTCTGCTTTTGAGCTGAGCCTTCTTTATAACGGGTTGACAAGGAGCGGCATTTTCATCCTTTACGGCCTGTTGGAGAAGGCGTTGCGTCTTGGCTTTCTCGTAGATGGCCGTCTTACGGTTGTGATCATCTCGGACTTTTTGACCATCTTTCTTTATAAGTCTGTCCATTTGTTCCTCGAACGACGGACTGGGCTCTTTTGCATCTGGAACTTTCACTGGCTTAGGATTAGTGTCCTCCCATTGAGCATCCGCTTCTTCATCAAGGTCATACACGACGTAGCAGCCGGGTAGTAACTCTTGTTTCTTTGACCGGATGTATCCAAACCCTCTTGTTTCCATTCTCCCGTTAGGCAGTTTGCGTTGAGTCCCGGGAACGTTCCAGACCCTGTCATAGAATTTGGCCTCTCTAACGGTCTGTTTGAAGGATATCCCCTGGCGTTTCAGCAGCTTCTTCAAACCCTCTATATAATATCTGGGAAGACGGATAGGCTGAAGCCTGTCGAGCGCAGGATCTGCGCCATGCCAGATTTCTTTTTTCACCTTGGTTTCTTCAGAGCGGTAAAACAGAATTGCTTTCTCGTTTTCTCGCCTGGGAGGAATATAGAATGTCCGCAGCTCTTCTACACTGTAGATATTAAGTGCGTCCAGTTCTTTATGATGTTTAGGCGGCACCATGGCGACTTGCAGACTTTGCTCTTCATCAGCGGAAGCTTGTATTGAAGGTCGAGCAGAGAATACGACATGGACCTCGTCCTCCGAATCGCTACCAAAGACCAATGTAGGAGTGGACGGTCCTGACTTGTTATGTTGGGGCGGACCCGAATACACTATTTCCTCTTCTTCCTCGGTGTCACTGCCGAAGACAGGGATGGTGGCATTAGTTTTATTCTCCGGCTTGTGACACTTCTCCGTGTCTTCGAAATCCGGCAAGAAGTATTTGGCATCTTCGTATTTGCGGACCTCGTTCACAGAGAACGGGTTCAGTTCTCCCGTCACGGTATACTCGAAACCATCCTTAAAATACTTCATACACTGATGTTGTGTAGAAGGGATGATGTTGTACTCGTGTAACCATGGTCGGCCGAGCAAAGCGTTGTAGCATGTCTTGGCGTCTATGACGTGGAACTTAATGTCCGTGACGAGTAACCCGAAGCGTAGTGTCAGTATCACAGATCCAAGTCTTTGACGATTGGGAGTCAAACCCGGAGATGGTGATCTTGTCCCGAGCAAGGTGCTGGACGCTCATGCAGATTTCCTTCAACACCCGCACGTTGAGTAGGTTAACAGACGACCCGTTATCGATCAGGATTTTGCCTATCTTTATATCATGGCAGTATCCCGAGACATAGAGAGGGCGATTGTGTTCGCACGTCCCAAGTAGAAGGTCTTCATCGCCAAAAGTAACATCAGCCGTGTGCACTTCCTCTAATTCATCCTTCATCTTTTCCTCGGCCAGGCATGCTTGGAATTGTTCCGGGTCTTGGAGCGCCTTAATCAACGAATCTCTCGCCTCTTTTGATAGCAAAAGGGCGTCAAGAATGCTGTGCTGTGAGGGCAGCTTCCTCAGATGTGCTAAGACGTTGTAATCCACCTTATTCTTCTTTGGTGGGTCTTTGGCAGCTAGCTCTTCCACCACTTGGTCATCTAAGATGATATCTTCAGAGACCTTTTCTTTCCCTTTATCTTTTCTGTTCGAAGGTCCGAGGTTCTTTTCGGGCAGCGTGCGATTACGTAGCCGGATATTTTCGCAAACCTTTGGTTCTTCTTCTGTTCTCGAAACGGACTCTTTGAAGAGAGGGGCAAGTTTTAGTTCTTCATCAGAATCACTCCCGAATGTAGGCACTTGTGATCCACCGGTGTTAACCACGCGACAATCGCCAGCAGTTCTTTTAAGTCTTTCGGTCATATTTCTTTGCTCTCGACGAGCTTTACGCTTTTCCTGCTTAAAGTGTTGTCGGTGAGCAACGTATCCTTGCCACCATCTATCGAAAGCTTTGCACTCTTGAGTGGGGTGCAAAATCTTTTGATGATACAAACAATAAGACGGGTGCATTTTCGCTTCACCGGTAATTTCTTCTTCGGAGGATGGTAGCTTCATACCCATTGACATGGCCTTAGCAAACTTCTTTTTCATCTTGAATTGGCCTTTGTCGGTAGCGGAGGTGTTTTGCTCCAGCGGGATCGTCTCAGCTCCTTCATCAAGTCGCTGGCGCTTGGCCCTTTCAAATATAGCCGCCTCGCGCTCCCGATCAGCTTTACTTTTCAACCGAGCCTCATTAAGGAATGCGTTAATTACTTCATCTGATGGCCCCAGAACTTTTGGTTCAGAATCTGCCCCCAGCGTTTCAGTATAAGGGGTCTCCTCATCGTTCTAATGGGAAATTATATGACAGCTCGCCACGCATTCTTCAGCTTCATCTGACGAACTTTCTCCCTCGCCTTCCTCTTGAAAGACGTGGTTGAGGAATTCTTGGAGCGTAATGGGAGTCCACGCCTTTTGGTTGTATTCTTCCAACGCGTCAATTTGCTTTTGTAAGTCCGTGTGTTTGCCACCAGGCTTCACGGGCTTCTTAGATTTCTTCTTCTTCTTTTTCGAAGATTTTGACGGCTGGCTGCAAGTGCTTGAACCGCCACCATCGGTCCTTAGAGTTGGACGTGGCTTCAACATCCCTTCAATGATCTACGGTTCCAACGGATTCTTCCACTTGACCGCTGGACATGTCTGAAGATCGTTTAGCATCCTCTTTGTCTTGGCTGATAATACGACCTCCCAAGGAGCTTCTTCAATGACGGAGCATGTTGCCCCCGGCGTATTCGTCTCCTTAGAGGTGTGGGGCTGCGGGGGATTCACCTTCCATTTGTCAGATAACGCGAACTTGCCCTGTCGGTACTGGTTTTCAAGCCAATTCTTGAAAACGTAGCAATCTTCGATCGGATGGCCTAGTACTCGATGATAAGGACAGTAGTTGGGCTCGTTGACGTCACTTGGTTGCAATGGAAGTTTTGGATCCGGCAAATTTATGAGTCTGTTGCGCAACGCCAGCTCGAATAACCTCCTCGTTTTATCACGGGGAAAGGAATAAGGATGTCCCATCCTATCCTCAAGGGGCACGTACGGTCGCGTATTATTTTGACGAGCAACCGGCTTCGAGTCGCTCAGTTGTTGTTGAGCATTAACGACGACGATCGCTTTTCCCTTTCCTTTGTCATTTCGGGTGTCTGGCCTTGGAAGAGGGGGTTTATGACCCATTTGATCCATTTGCGCTAGTTTGTCAATCAAAGCCTGGAAGGTAGTCGGCTTGAAAAACATCATAAACTGCGAGATGGTTGCTTGTGGATCGAGGGTTCCCACAAACATACCCACCACGGGAGCTTCTTCAATGCGCTGCTCACACTTTGACCATAAGTTCCGCCATCGTATAGCGTACTGAACCCACGTCTCGCCGGGTTTTACCCTGGCGTTAATCAGTGCTGTCATCGGGGTACGTTCACTAGCGCTTGCAAAACGCTGAGTAAACAACAGCTCCATCTCCGCGAAGGTTTTAATAGAGTCATTCGGGAGCTCAGAGTACCATTCGAACGCCGTATCCGATAAGCTTCCAACAAACTGGCGAAGTAAAAGCTTGTCATCTCCACCGGTATTGCCGCAGAGTGCCCTGAACTGGGCTACATGCTGGTGAGGACTGCCCGTCCCTTTGTAGACATGGAACTTGGGAATCGTATACCCTGGCAGGTATTTGATTTGATCGTACCAACTCGGATATGGTCTCCCTGTTTTCACGACCTGGCCGGCTGTTTCGGTTGCATGATGAACCCGTATTTGCTGAGCGATGTATTTATCCAAATCAGCTTTGGAGATTGTATCCTCTTTAGCTGCGGACAGAACTGGTGGAGGATTCGACGTCTCTCCCCTATCGTCTTCAAGAATGATTGGGGGATCTTCAGCGGGTGGATCTTGTTGAATCATCATACCCACCATATCCTGGAACAGGAGGGCCATTTTCTTTATGTTGGCTGCCTGCTCCGCAGCCTCTTTATCCTTCTTCTCTAGTACGCGACGAAGGAATTCAGCGTCCGTTTCTTGTTCTTGATGCTCGTCCGAGGACGTTTCAGGGGTTTCTTTTGGCCCTGTAAGTGCGGCCATAGCGTTCATCATCTCTTGGAGCTTCTGCTGCTGCTCCTGAGCCTTGGTCACTGACCTCGTGTGCGCTCTATGACCTGTTGATATGCGGCTATCCTCCTTTCCCGATGCCACATAAACTGTATGAACTATCATGCCCCCTGACTTAGGGCGTTTGGGTTCGCCATTTTTAACTTTTGCCACTGACGCGGGAGTTTTCTCTGGCCTCCTTCTTTTGTGGGCCGTTGAAGGGACCGGTGAAGGGGGCAGCCTCGCAGCTGCTGTCCCCTGCTGTTTAATAGGGCAGTCCTTGTCTTTTTCCACCTTCGCCTTTTTCTGGTGACGAAAGTGACCTGGGTCAATTACGGAGTCTTGAACCCTCCGCCAAACTTTATAAATTCTTGAGGACAGCCGTTGAGGGGGCTGTTCTTGCTTCGTTTCTGAAACTCTCTCCGCAGGTGGAGGAGATCTCTTCAAGGTAGCGATTGGAGAGTTCTTACGCACCCTCCTCAGTAGTTCAAAGATGTTCCCAGTTGGAACAGCAGCGTTGACTTCCACCACTGGAGCCGGTGGAGTTAGCCCTGAGGGGGAGTTGCCCCCTGCCTTCCTTACTCGTCGCCAATGGCGACGTCGAGCATGACGAGCCGTTCGGACTGGCTCGGAGATAGAGACAGCTTCTTTTTGCCCCTGTCTGAATGAGGCGCCGCCGGTGTTAACCTCTTAAAGACTGAGGTTGTCTTTTGAGGGGTGATATTCAACCTGTCGAAGACGGATCCTTGAGCAGGGGCAGGAGCAGGAATCGTCAGTCTTGAAAAGACTGACTCTTTGATAGGGGAAGCCGCCATGACGACTTCTGGAGCAGCAGTTATTGCCTTCCTTGGGACAGCCAATTTAGAGTTCTGATTTAGCCTGGTGAAAACAGAGGCTGTCAGTTTGGTAGTAGGCAACCCGTTGACAGGGGTCGTCGTAGCAGTGAGCCGGTCGAAGACCGACTTTTTGTTCACTTCCGGTGCAGGTATTGGCTCAGAGAAGCTTGTAGGTGGGATCATGGTCCCGAAGAACAGGCCAGTAGTGGCCTGGGCCACCTGTTCTACCGGCAGAGCGAGGAAGGAAGCCGCCTGGGGTCCGTATGCCACACCTCCTGGTGAGGCGGAGCGTCCGTTGCAGTGGCACTTCGAGCAGTTGGTGCAATTAGAGGCCATTGAATCTTGAGTTCTGCGCTAGGCAAAGACCAAATCTTAGTAACTTGAAATCCGAAGGCAACCATTAACAAACCGCGATTGGTTCGCGAAGACGACACACGAAGTGTGGAGTGGAAAGAGGAAAAGGTCCCACCGGGCGTGCCAGAACCTGTTCCCCTCCGAAAGGCGGCGCACAGGACCGCGATGTCCTGACGCTGAGATTCGGGGCAGATGCTATTTGGTTTTATCCGTCCACCTCTCCGAAGATGCCAAGTTGATTTATGGCACCGTGTATCGGAGGTTTAGACGGATGCGGCCGATGTAGCAGACTTTGTCAGATTCCCCCTCGCTTGAGGGGTTTTTTGATTGTGGGGACGCTCTTCCCTGCAGGCGCAAGCCCCTGCAGTTAATTACGCTACCGCATCGCGGTAACAACTTTCTCCTTCTCCAGAATTTCACTTCGTGTCGTGTGTGTTTGTTTTGTTTGTGGTTGCCCGTGGATTGTATACGGAGACTGAATAATGCCGTCGCCCGTAGGACGTGGATTAGTCCAAATCCGTATTTACTTAGATTTGGGTTCGGTGTTTTTAGTTTAAGGATGCATTAGTCGCATTGCGGCTAAGATCAACTTAAACGTTCGTTAAGGATACGATAGTCCTGTTTGAGACTAAGATCAACTTAACGTGATAATCCATTTAATATCTGGCCATCGGGACTCGTCACCTCTCTAACGTCGTTGAAGGATTACAACGGCAGATGTCAGAGGAGTTCAGAGATGTACCCTTGAACCAAAGTTGATTTGGAGTTTTATAGTCCATTTGAATGTTTAAGGATACGTTAACCGTGTTTGGGGCTAAGATCAACTTAAACGGGATCATTTAGATCCGGCAAAAGAGCATTTGGGGGCTCTATTATTCCAGTTTAGGGACGTAGTGGTCCATTTTCCAGTTTGGGGACATGGTGGTCCGCATTTCAGTTTAGGGACGTGATTGTCCATATTCCAGTTTAGGGATGTGGTGGTCTACATTCCAGTTTAGGGACGTTTCGGTCCAATATTAGTTTAGGGACGTTTCGGTCCATATTCATATGTGGTCGTCGGGACCCGTCACCTCTCTGACGTCGTTGAAGGATTACAACGACAGGTGTCAGAGGAGTTCGGAGATGTACCCTTGAACCGGTAGTAAATTAATTTAAGAGAGCAATCTTGCTCAGTCAATTTAATTTAAGGACTTATGGCCAAAATTGGGCTAAGCCCAGTTTCAATATATTTTTTTTTCTTTGGCATGTGCTAGGGCTTTACCCCTTTTTAGTAATGCACTGCATTATTCTTGCTTTGGTCGGGCTTTGCCCTTTCCTAAATGATGCAGAGCATCTATTTTTTGTTTGGGCTTTGCCCCCCTTTTTAAAATGCATAGCATTTTAAAAAGGCCTGTTAGGCCTTTTAATTGGGCTCTGTCCCTTTTCTTTAATAATGCAGAGCATTAAATACTCTGACAGTGCCCCACGTGGCTTGTCAGGCGCTTTGCGCTAAGTAATGAGCGCAAACTCATATGGTGGTGACACGTGTCACGCTCTGGTGAGCGCAAGCGCAATAGCGCAGTGCGCTGCGCTAATGCGCTGCGCTGTTGCGCTGCTGACACGTGGCGCGCTCTGGTGAGTTGCGCCAATTCCAGAGAGCAAAGCTCTATTTCAAGAGCGCAAGTTGTTTTGTAGCTGACACGTGGCGCTCTCTCAAGAGCGCAACAGCGCAGTTTGGAAGTGCAAAACACTAAGAATCTTTTAGATTCAAGAACAGGAGTGCAGAGCACTATTTGATTTCTTGATCTAATTTAGATCAAAGAAAATAAATTTTTCTTTTTTATTTCAAGAACCAGAGGTTCATAAAAAAGTGCAAAGCACTATTATTACTTATTTTTCTTTTTATTTAAAATTATTGATTTTGTTCTTAGATCAATAATCTGTCCATAAGAGAATTTTCTCTTTTTCCTAAAGGTTTTTTACCTTCTGTTGTTCTTGAGGAGTTCTCAAGAGTTCTCTTCTCTTTTTTTTTTAGAAAGATGTTGATCCTTTTTAATTGAGGCCTAGGGTCCTTTTTATAGTGCCCATAAATTAGTTAAATTTGTTAAAGAGATCTTTCTCTGAGTGATTTGGGGAATTTTCCCCACCGTTGGATCTTTGATCCAAGGGCTTCTGCTTTGCAGAAGAAAATCTTCTTGTTTTAACAAGAACAGAAAAGATTTCTTGGAAATTTAATTCTGTTTGGCGCAGATGCCCCAGCGCGTGACACGTGTCGCGCAGCGCACTGCGCAGCGCAACTGCGCTAGCGCATCTGCGCTGACACGTGTCGCGCAGCGCAGAGCGCAGCGTAACTGCGCTGACACGTGTCACGCAGCGCACAGCCCAGCGCAACTGCGCTAGCGCATCTGCGCTGACACGTGTCGCGCAGCGCAGTGCTTGCGCAGCTGAAGCGTTGCTTCATAAAAATAGAGTTTTGCTCTGATTGGACGCGCCTTCTTGGGCGCTGCGCTGACGTATCAGCGCCTGACATGTGGCGCGTTGCGCCCGAGATGTGAAGCGTTGCTTCAAAATTTTGAATTTTTGAATTTCCACAGTGCTCTGCTCTGATTGGACGAAACAGGGTCAAGCCATGGTACATCAGGTCAGGTCAAGTAGTGTACGGTATCATGTCGGGTCAATCAATATGTGTGTAGCGAGTCAGGTCAAGGTGTAAAAGATATCCTGTGTGTGCTCATAAACAGCTAGCATAATCAGGGTTATAAATAATCGAGCATGGATACCATCAGAACACTATACTGGCATAAGTAATATGACATGCAAATAGGTACAGGTTAAATTATTAGACGTACAGTTATCAGCTGTGTTTAACAGACAGTGTCAGCATAATGTGAATACAGTATGATAGATGTAAATGCTGAAAACAGGTTAATAAATATTGAGTGATCCATGGATGCGACGACATGTATAATCTGTTTAATGAATGCGGTGGTAATTAGACCGGTTAAAGTTGCACATGGATGTCTGATAGGCTAAACTGGAAAAAGGGTATCATAGCAATAAACAAATGTGATCTATCATGTACAGGTGATTGTTAGATGTAAATAATTAGATGCAAGATTGAGTTTCACGTTTGGAATCATGAAAGGTATAACGGAACTTTACACGGTTAACTTATAATCCATTTCTTTCGATTCTAACTAAAGATTTAACAGGAAATAAGTAATTTAGTATATGAATAGTTTATTATAGCATGTAGCAAGTTTCACTTGGCTCGACGGGTCGCGAAACGGAAAACGGAACGTTACGCGTCGGCGGGGAAAAATCGCGACGCGCGCACGGTTCACGGAATGAACCCAAACGACGAACAGTGGAGCCACACGGGTCAGGGTTCCTCGCTGGATTGTCGGAAAACGTCGCCGGCACGGTCGGATTCCGGCCAAACACAACAACAGTGAACACAAAATATTCAAGAATGCATGAATAAAAGAGAAGAGAAGATAAGAAGAAGGAAGAGAAGGAGGATGAAGAAGAGGGTGCTCACGATGATCTGCAGAGGGGTTGAGATCGTCGACCGCGTTGACGGAGCTCCGACGAGGTACCTGCAGCGACCCCGGCAGTTAAAGAAAACTAACCGAGAAAGGGAGAAGAAGAAAGAAAGAAAAGAGGAGAAGGAAAGAGAAGAAGGAAAAGATCATGCTCACTGAGGGGGTGCACGAGGCCAGGGAATGGATCAAGATCGCCGGCGGCGATCCCACGGTGTGCAGCGGTGTGCAGGTGGGTGCGCGGTAGCTCTTGCAGGAAGCTCGGGGAGAGGAGGAAGGAGGAATGAAGGAGGGTAGAGGCGGCTGCGAGGCTGGTGCGGCGTCGTCGGCGCTAGGCAAAGGTGAGGGAGGAAGACGGCTAGGGTTTTCAGGGGTTGGGTTCTGATGGTTTTCGAAGGAGGAAGGAAAGGATTTATAAAGAAGAAGAGAGAGAGGGAGAGGGAGAGAGAAGACGCGGGGAAAGAGAGAGAGAGAGAGATCGAGAGGAGAAAGAAGAGGAGAGAGACAGAGAGGTAGAGAGATATCGAGAGGAGAGAGAAACTGGGGAGGAGAAAGAAATTCGTCCTCTAGCGCGGAGAGAGAAGGAGAGAAGAGAGAGAAAGAGAAGGAGAAAGGAGAGAGATGGGGGGATACTGTGGGGCCCGAGGGGTTTAAATGGATTGTGATTGGATGAGGGGGAGAGCTGTTTAGGAAAAAGTTCGTAAAAGATTTACTTGAGGGTTTTAAAATAATATCTTTGGTTAAGAAAATCTGTGATAGGCTGAGGGAGTTAGGGGAGAGGTTAAGAGAAAGATTTTCTTAAAGGGATTTAAAAAAAATAGGAAAAATTATTTTCTAGCGGATAAAATTGAAGAAAAAAGGATTTGGCGTAAATGCAAAATATTTCAGAATTTCACCCGGGTCGAGTCCAAAATTTTGAATTTGAAATACGAAAATTATTGGCGGGTTCCAAAATTTAAAAAATGAAGGATTTTATAATTAAAAGGCATACCCCTAAGAACGGACGCACGTACGTGCGCGTAGACGTCCAAACACGTCCGTTTCACCGAACGGGACGAGAACATGATGCAAGGACGCTACCACAGGGTTAGGGGTGTCGAGCAGGCCATGACAAGTATTTTAATTTTATTTTAGATGACCTAAATTGTTATATGCAGGATACGAATTGTCGGGGTAAATTACAACTAGCAACAGTCAAGCAAGATAAATGAAATAGATACCACACACTACACATACAGAAACAGAAACTTGTAGAACTGGACTCGGTTGTTACATTATACCCAACTACAAAAGAATTTCGTCCTCAAAATTCCAAGAACACAAAGGATAAACGACCAATAACTACAAGAAAAGATGGGGAAACTTCTGCCGGATTTCATCTTCTCGTTCCCAAGTGGACTCTCCATGTGAGCAATTACCCTAAGAAATAAGTACAAGAGGGATAACCTTGTTCTTAAGAACCTTTTCCCTTCGATCCACAATTTCAACCGGTCGCTCCTCAAAAGTCAAGTCTTCTCGTACCATCAGCTCCGAATGATCCAATACATGCGTTTCATCCCGAACATACTTACGGAGCTGAGATACGTGAAACACATCGTGCACATTCGCCAAGGACTGCGGTAACGCCAAACGATACGCTACCTCACCTACACGCTCCAAGATCTCAAAGGGTCCAACGAATCGAGGACTGAGTTTTCCTCGACTTCCAAAACGAATCACCCTTTAGTCGGTGATATCTTCAAGAATACCAAATCACCCACGGCGAACTCTAGAGGTCTTCTCGACGTATCTGCCCAACTCTTCTGTCGGTCTTGAGCCGCTTTCATATGATTCCGAATAGCGTTAACTTTCTCAACTGTCTGCACAACCGGATCCGGTCCCAACAACCTTCGTTCACCGACATCGTCCCAACAAACAGGTGAACGGCATTTGCGACCATACAAAGCTTCAAATGGAGCCATCTGAATAGTTGCCTGGAAACTGTTGTTGTAAGAAAACTCCACCAAATGTAGATGATCCTCCCAAGAACCCTTGAAGTCCAACATGCACGCTCTCAACATGTCTTCAAGAGTTTGGATCGTTCTCTCCGACTGACCATCTGTTTGAGGATGATAAGCTGTGCTAAACTTCAATCGAGTCCCCAAACTTTCCTGTAAACTCCTCCAGAAGTGTGATAAGAACCGAGTGTCCCGATCGGACACGATGCTCACCGGTACTCCATGCAATCTTACAATCTCCTGCATGTATCGCTCCGCCAAAGTTTCTGTTGATTGACCAACCCGAAAAGGAATAAAATGAGATGCCTTAGTCAAACGATCGACAATCACCCATACTGCATTGTTGCCTTTTGGACTCCGCGGTAGAGCTGTCACGAAATCCATGGTTATATGTTCCCACTTCCACTGAGAAATCGGAAGTGGTTGCAATAAACCAGCAACCCTTTGATGTTCAGCCTTAACTTGCTGACATACCAAGCACTTTGCCACAAAGCGAGCGATCTCCCGTTTCATACCTTCCCACCAGAAATGCTGTCATAAGTCTCGGTACATCTTCGTGCCTCCTGGATGTATGGAATAAGCTGAACTGTGTGCCTCCTTCATAAGCTCTTCGCGAATATCTCCCTTTGGCACACACAAACGGCTACCATATCTCAACGAACCATCTTCATGTATCAGTAAATCTGTTCATAGTCCGGCTTCAACCTGTTCTCGAAACTTTTGCAATCTAGGGTCCTGCGATTGCACTGCTTTAATATTCTCGATCAACGACGAATGTACTTGCAGCTGCATCGACTGTCCCGCAGAATGCGGTAGCACAACCTCCAAATCAAATCTTCGAAAATCTTCAACGAGTTCTTTCTGCGTAGTCAACATCTGAATTGCCGGTAACCGACTGAGCGCATCTGGCACGACATTAACCTTCCCCGGATGGTACTTAAGATCAAGATCATAGTCAGCCATCAGCTCCAACCATCTACGTTGCCTCATATTAAGCTACTTCTGAGTGAACACATACTTCAAGCTCTTATGATCAGTAAAAACTTCGACCCTTTCGCCCAAAAGGTAGTGTCTCCAAATCTTCAAAGCGAAAATCACAGCCGCAAGCTCCAAGTCGTGAGTTGGGTAATTCTTCTCATGGGTCTTCAACTGTCTTGATGCGTACGCTACAACCTTCCTATGTTGCATCAAAACACAACCCGGTCCTTTTCCAGATGCGTCGCTGTGGATCACCAATCCTCCGGAATTGTCTGGCACGGTCATAATAGGGGCGGTTATCAATTTCTGCTTCAACGTCTCAAAAGCTGACGCACATCTATCCGTCCATACAAAAGGTACCTCGTTGCGCGTAAGCTTGGTCAACGGCTCCGCCAGACGAGCAAAGTTCTCCACAAATCTTCTGTAATATCCGGGGAGTCCAAGAAAACTTCTTATCTCTGCAACATTCTTTGGAGTCGGCCAATCTCGAACTGCTGCAATCTTTTCTGGATCGACGGCGATTCCATCGCCAGACACAACATGCCCCAAAAACTTTACTTCCTCCAGCCAAAACTCGCACTTGCTCATCTTCGCATATAGCTTCTCCCGTCTCAACGTCTGCAGTGCGATCTTCAAATGTTCCGCATGCTCTTCAAAACTCTTCGAGTAAACCAGAATATCGTCAATAAGCACCACAATAAACTGGTCCAAGAATGGTTAAAAGATTCGGTTCATCAAGTCCATGAATATCGCCGGTGCATTCGTTACTCCGAAGGGCATCACTAAGTACTCATAATGTCCATACTGAGTTCGGAACGCCGTCTTGCAGATATCATCTGCTTTCACTCAGACCTGATGATATCCGGATCGCAAATCCAGCTTCGAGAATACCCTCGCGCCACTAAGCTGCTCAAAAAGTTCGCCAATGCGAGAGATCGGGTACTTATTTTTAATAGTCACCCGATTTAATTCTCGATAGTCGATGCACATCCTTCTTGTGCCATCTTTCTTCTTAACTAGAAGAACTGGAGCTCCCCAAGGAGAGTTACTGCTTCGAATCCAACCCTTCTCAAGCAGTTCAGCAACCTGTTTCTTGACTTCTTCCAACTCCACTGGTGCCATTGGATAATACGCTTTAGATACTGGCGCTGCACCAGGAATAAGATCAATTGCGAACTCCACGTCTCGCTTCGGCGGTAATCCCGATATATCTTCAAACACATCCATAAAGTCACGAACAACAGCTAGCTCTTCACTTTCCTCAACCCCCATTGATGCAAGAATATTAGTTGTCGGCCTAGCCCTAAACTCGACTGGCCTGACAGAACTGCTTCCTCCAGTGAAGGTAAACTCGGGATGTCCGGGAATCTGGAAAATTACTTTCTTTGCCCTACAATCAATGTGAGCGTGAAAAGTGCCAAGAAAATCCATTCCCAAGACAACTTTGTAGCTGCCCGTATCAATCACCAAGAAATCTGCAAAAAGCTCCCGTCCGCAAACAACAATTGTACAATCTTTACACTCCCTACTAGATATGATTTTCCCATTCCCAGTGTATATGTCCCAGAAACTAGACAGGGTCGTGCAAGAAATCGAGTGTGTAGCTATAAACTTGGATGACATAAAACAATGGGATGCATCAGAATCAAATAACGCTAGTGCGGGAAAACCATGAACTAGTAGAATACCTGTAACGACTTCTCCTGACGCCTTAGCTTCATCAGCTGTCAACGTAAAAGCTCGAGCCTGATTAGGTCCTTAAGTCAGCTGCTTTTGTCCCTGAAATGGTCTTTGCGGAGGCTTCTGAATATCATCCCTCGTACGAAGCTTCGACGGACAAGCGTTGACAGTGTGATCTGCCGCTCCACAAACTAAACAGAGTCCCTGCCTCCTTCGACACTCCTTTTGCACGTGTCCAGGTAAATGGCAGTAGTCACAAATCACACTCCTTCTTCGATCAACCACAACAGGCTTCTTCATCGGTGTTACGCCATGACGGTCCACTGGAATACCTCTGCGACCATGAGCTCGGTGTGGTACAAATGCCGGCTTCCTTACCACAACCCCTGTCTGCTGTGAACTCCCAGTCTTCCCCGATAGGTTCTGCTGTTCTCGGGCTGCCGTAAGTACCTGTGAGAAAGTGGTCAAACCCAAGGAGACAATCTGCCTCTGGATGTCCACATCCAAGCTGCGCATGAACCTCCTTGCCCTGTCTGCATCGTTGGCAACTAAAGGTCCAGCGAATCTACTGAGCCGTGTCCACTCAGCTGCATGTACATCTACGGCCGCACCATTCTACTTTAGACTGATGAATTTCTCTTCCATTTCCTCCCGTGCAGTCCGCGGGAAGAACTTCTCTAGGAAACTCTTCGAAAAATCCGCCCGCTTGATCGGCTTGGGCAAGCGGGTCTCCTCCACAAGCCACCATTCACGGGCATAGTCCACTAACTGAATGCGTACCACATCTTCTCTTTTATCATCTGGAATCTGTGCCACAATAAGTAAGTTCTCTGTGTCAACTAGCCACTGCTCTGCTGGCAACGGTTCCTCCAAACTGGTAAATACCGACGGACCCAAACGCCTGAAGTCTGCCACGGTCCCCACTCGATCAACTGGTTTAGCTCTAACATTGTTCACGGACTGTTGAACGGTCTGCAAACCTTCCTGAAACGATTCAGCTTGCTGCTGGATCAGCTCGGTCTATCTCTTTTGATTCTCCAGCATTCCCCGTATCACCCCAAGCATGGCGGCTTCGTCCACACGCCTTTGGTACGTCTTCAAATTCTTGTCTGCCATGTTCCTGAAATCAAAACACCCAAGATTAGCATGATAACATATTCAAATTATAGATCAAGACTAGAACTCCAAGTTACTTAAATAGAGTACCGCATTGTAACTATGCCGCGGTATCATAGCCACAATTACATAACTCCACCCAAGTCGCCTAAGTCCTAGAGATAACAAGGAATCAGGTTTCGAGTCGATATGCAAAGGAAGTTTGCACATCGTAAAAGATATAATCAGGAAGAACTTGATTCAAGAGCGGTAAAACGGCAAGGTGGCAGGACATGTTTCCTAAACACGGGTTTTCTGATTCGTGTATTGGGTACAATACCCAACTACAAAAAGAATCAACCCGACTATCCTATGGCTCTGATACCAAAAGAACCATGTCACGCCCCGCTTCCTAGAGTACGCTAAACTGGGCACGTGACATATCCAACCATGCTACCTGTGGGTAGGAAGCACCCATCCACAGTCACATTACGGTTGTAGAGATATCAAGAACAACAATGTAACAATCTAATACATGTCCATAAGCCAAGATAACATGAGTCAAGAATAATAAAAATGCGGAAGCAAAAGATCCAATACAAGTAACTGGAATGTACGTCCCATAATGCGGGCTCACATCAGGAATAAAATGCAGGAAATAAAGAACTAACTACTACCGACACCTCACAGCTCAGCCTGCTGGCTGAAGTACTCCTGCTCGGACTGCAGCAACGGTACAGAATCTGGGCCATGCAAAACCCAGACGTCAGCGCGTCATGTCATCAAGAAATAAAGTGCAACAGGGTAACATGCAATGCAAATATAATCATGAATGAAAAGCGGGGGTAACAGTAATATAAATCAGGCAGTGCAGGGCAGTGTGCAGTGAGTAAACTAAACTGTTCTATTGGGTTTTCTACTCTAAAGTCTTTGAAATCAAATTGATGAATCATCGATGTAACTCAATAGTATCCCGTGCATGCCCGGGACCACGGTCTACAGACTCTCGGGCTGAAACCGAGACGTGCCGCTGGGCAGTAAAAGGTAGCAGGTACAGACGTGTGATGTCAGCATCATCACTCCGGGGCTGGCCTAGCCCGTAAGACTGATCAGAACAGGTATCGAACTGTTGAGTTACAAGTCAGGTTTCACCATTGATTTCCCCATACCCCCAAGTTATAAGTGTTCAAGTCAGGTATTCAGTAATCAAGAACTAATGCCAACACAGGATCAGGTAAGAGCAGGTTTGTCTGGATAGACAACAGGAACGGTCCGTGAGGACTACATGTCAGGTTGTTGGCATTAGACACGAGATCAAGTAACGGATCAAGCCATGGTACATCAGGTCAGGTCAAGTAGTGTACGGTACCATGTTGGGTCAATCAATATGTGTGTAGCGAGTCAGGTCAAGGTGTAAAAGATATCCTGTGTGTGCTCATAAACAGCTAGCATAATCAGGGTTATAAATAATCGAGCATGGATACCATCAGAACACTATACTGGCATAAGTAATATGACATGCAAATAGATACAGGTTAAATTATTAGACGTACAGTTATCAGCTGTGTTTAACAGACAGTGTCAGCATAATGTGAATACAGTATGATAGATGTAAATGCTGAAAACAGGTTAATAAATATTGAGTGATCCATGGATGCGACGACATGTATAATCTGTTTAATGAATGCGGTGGTAATTAGACCGGTTAAAGTTGCACATGGATGTCTGATAGGCTAAACTGGAAAAAGGGTATCATAGCAATAAACAAATGTGATCTATCATGTACAGGTGATTGTTAGATGTAAATAATTAGATGCAAGATTGAGTTTCACGTTTGGAATCATGAAAGGTATAACGGAACTTTACACGGTTAACTTATAATCCATTTCTTTCGATTCTAACTAGAGATTTAACAGGAAATAAGTAATTTAGCATATGAATAGTTTATTATAGCATGTAGCAAGTTTCACTTGCCTCGACAGGTCGCGAAACGGAAAACGGAACGTTACGCGTCGGCGGGGAAAAATCGTGACGTGTGCACGGTTCACGGAATGAACCCAAACGACGAACAGTGGAGCCACATGGGTCAGGGTTCCTCGCTGGATTGTCGGAAAACGTCGCCGGCACGGTCGGATTCCGGCCAAACACAACAACAGTGAACACAAAATATTCAAGAATGCATGAATAAAAGAGAAGAGAAGATAAGAAGAAGGAAGAGAAGGAGGATGAAGAAGAGGGTGCTCACGATGATCTGCAGAGGGGTTGAGATCGTCGGTCGCGTTGACAGAGCTTCGACGAGGTACCTGCAGCGACCCCGGCAGTTAAAGAAAACTAACCGAGAAAGGGAGAAGAAGAAAGAAAGAAAGGAGGAGAAGGAAAGAGAAGAAGGAGAAGATCATGCTCACCGAAGGGGTGCACGAGGCCAGGGAATGGATCAAGATCACCGACGGCGATCCCACGGTGTGCAGCGGTGTGCCGGTGGGTGCGCGGTAGCTCTTGCAGGAAGCTCGGGGAGAGGAGGAAAGAGGAAGGAAGGAGGGTAGAGGCGGCTGCGAGGCTGGTGCGGCGTTGTCGGAGCTAGGCAAAGGCGAGGGAGGAAGACGGCTAGGGTTTTCAAGGGTTGGGTTCTGATGGTTTTCGAAGGAGGAAGGAAAGGATTTATAAAGAAGAAGAGAGAGAGGGAGAGAGAGAGAGAAGACGAGGGGAAAGAGAGAGAGATCGAGAGGAGAGAGAAGAGGAGAGAGACGGAGAGGTAGAGAGAGATCGAGAGGAGAGAGAAACTAGGGAGGAGAAAGAAATTCGTCCTCTAGCGCGGAGAGAGAAGGAGAGAAGAGAGAGAAAGAGAAGGAGAAAGGAGATAGAGGGGGGGATACTGTGGGGCCCGAGGGGTTTAAATGGATTGTGATTGGATGAGGGGGAGAGCTGTTTAGGAAAAAGTTTGTAAAAGATTTACTTGAGGGTTTTAAAATAATATCTTTGGTTAAGAAAATCTGTGATAGGCTGAGGGAGTTAGGGGAGAGGTTAAGAGAAAGATTTTCTTAAAGGGATTTAAAAAAATAGGAAAAATTATTTTCTGGCGGATAAAATTGAAAAAAAGGATTTGGCGTAAATGCAAAATATTTCAGAATTTCGCCCGGGTCGAGTCCAAAAATTTGAATTTGAAATACGAAAATTATTGGCGGGTTCCAAAATTTAAAAAATGAAGGATTTTAAAAGGCATACCCATAAGAACGGATGCACTTACGTGCGCGTAGACGTCCAAACACGCCCGTTTCATCGAACGGGATAAGAACATGATGCAAGGACGCTACCACAGGGTTAGGGGTGTCGAGCAGGCCATGACAAGTATTTTAATTTTATTTTAGATGACCTAAATTGTTATTGCAGGATATGAATTGTCGGGGTAAATTACAACTAGCAACAGTCAAGCAAGATAAATGAAATAGATACCACACACTACACATACGGAAACAGAAACTTGTAGAACTGGACTCGGTTGTTACAGCACATTTAAGAAAAAGCTCTAGAAAAGGCATCACGTGCTCACACGTGACCAGTGGTCACGTGTTGGCACGTGATGGCTGAGCAGCGGCCAGAGAACAGAGCGTAGAAGAAGAGAAGCCCATTTCAGGGGTCACGTGCCTACACGTGACCAGGGGTCACGTAGCCACACGTGACCGGATTTAAGAGCCTTTTTTTAACAGAATTAAATTCTGAGGAGAGATCATCCAGATCTTTCCAAAATGGAGAAGAATTATCTAGAACCGTTGGATTGAAAATCTAAAGGTGATTAAATATCACCAATTTATGGAAAAATCTTGGACTTGGAAAGATTTCCCCTAAATCTAACCGAAATAACAAAGAGATATCTTTGGATTTAAAATCCAATGGTGAATAAAATTCACCTAATAATCTAAAGACCTAGATTAATGATGAAGACAAATCAAATCTATCAATGAGAGATTTACCAAACAGATTGATTCTTTTCCCTCTCCTATAAATAGGAGCCAAGAAAAGAAGAGAAGGGACCTTTGGACCTTTTCTTTTGATAAACACAGAGAGAGAGAGATATAGCGCCTTTAATTCTCTGTAAAAGGAAAACCTTAGGTAAGAAAAGGGAGGCTTAAAAAAGAGAATTTAATTCTCAAAAGAGTTTAACTCTTATATAAAAAAAATAACTTAGTTCTTTCTCTGGTGGAGGATTTGTAAAGTGCACATCTCCCCATGAATTGAGAATTTAATTCTCATTAGGTTGAGATCCTGCCATGCAGATCTAAAACACAGAGAAGGAACTGAGTTTTGAGAATTTAATTCTCACAAAATGATAGGAATTCAATTCCTTTGAGATAAAATTAGGGTTTAACCCTATGTTATAGGAATTCAATTCCTTCAAAATGAACAGAACTAGGGTTTAACCCTAATTGAGAACATAATTCTCTCAAACTCTTAGGAATCTAATTCCCTTAAGAAAAGAAATTAGGGTTCAACCCTATTAAGAATATAATTCTTCAGAAGAAAACAGGAATTTAATTCCTCTGAAATTAATTCTTAAAAAGACGAACAGATCTTTAAAACATGCAGAGTCACGTGCTACCACGTGACCCCCGCAAAGATCCACAGAAAAGAACTCTGAAGTAAACACCTCACGTGTTACCACGTGACTCCTGCGACGATCTATAAAAGAGAACTTTGAGGCAATGCCTCACGTGCCCCACGTGATCTCTAAAGCACACAAAAGAAAAAGAAACAGAAAAGAGCTCTAGGGCGCCCTCACGTGTCGACACGTGACCCCTAATGAACATTCTAACAGATCAAAGCGCAAGCCCCCATCATGTGCCCACACGTGATTGCTTTCAGAATTAAAAGTGTTAAACACTTATTCGTAGAACAAAATAAAGGGAAGCAGGGCGCTATCACGTGCTACTACGTGACCACTTGGTTGAAGCTTTAACAGACAAGCACCAAAATTCTCATCACGTGACAGCACGTGATACTTCAAAGTATTCAAGACTTTTGATTGAATAAAATAAGGGGAATCAGGGCGCTCTCACGTGTTTACACGTGACCCCTCTTACCTTAGTGTTTAACACTAGTCTGGAGATTTTGTCCCCAGTGTTTAACACTGATTTGCTTAGTGTTAAACACTAATTTGAAAACTCTGTTCTCAGTGTTCAACATTGATTATCTTTTAGTGTTTGACACTAACTTGTCAATTTTATTCCCAGTGTTCAACACTGTTGGTCTCTAGTGTTTAACACTAACTTTAGCCCAATTAGCTAAGTTTCCAGAGGCAAAGCCCCTCCTTCAATGAACCAACAGAGGGCCAATACCCCAAACATGATTGGACTTAGCCCAAGCTGGCCACAAGTCCTCAATTCAAACTTAACTGGGCCAATGAGCTCATAATATAATAATTGATCTTAGTTTCCAAATTGTACTACGGATCACTTAATCTACCTTGGTTCAAGGGTACATCTCTTCACTCCTTTGATACTTGGCGTTGTAATTCCTTAACATCTTCAAAGAGGTGACGGGTCGCGATGACCACACATTGATACGGACTGTGGGGTCCTTAAACTCATGGACTATGAGGTCCTTAACCTTGACCGTAATGTCTTAAAACTAACATCGGACTGTGGAGTCCTTAAATCCATGGACTACGACGTCCTTAACCTTGACCGGAATGTCTTAAAACTAACAACGGACTATGACGTCCTTAACCTTGACCGTAATGTATTAAAACTAACATCGGACTGTAGAGTCCTTAAATCCACGGACTACGACGTCTTTAACCTTGACCGGAATGTCTTAAAACTAACAACGGACTATGACGTCCTTATCCTTGACCGTGATGTCTTAAAACTAACATCGGACTGTGGAGTCCTTAAATCCATGGACTACGACGTCCTTAACCTTGACCGCAACGTCTTAAAACTAACACTGGACCGCAATGTCCTTAAACTACCTATTGACCGCAATGTCACTAAACTAAACAGCAGGGCTCCCCTAATCGCTCTCTTGTCGAATCTAAACGATCCCGTTAAGTTGATCTTAGTCTAAAACTAGACTAACGCATCCTTAACAAACGTTTAAGTCGATCTTAGTCTCAAACGAGGCTAACGTATCCTTAAACACAACCCCCAAACCCAAATCTAAGAAAGATACGGATTTGGACTAGTCCACGCCCTACGGGCGACGGCATAACTCAGTCTCCGTATACAATCCACGGGCAACTAAACACAAAACAAACACACACGACACGAAGTGATCATCTGGAGAAGGAGAAAGTTGTTACCGCAATGCGGTAGCGTAATTAACTGCAGGGGCTTGCGCCTGCAGGGATGAGCGTCCCCACAATCAAAAAATCCCTCAAGCGAGGGGGAATCTGACGAAGTCTGCTACATCGGACGCATCCATTTAAACCTTCGATACATGGTGTCATAAATCAACTTGGCATCTTCGGAGAGGTAGACGGATAGCACCAATTATCATCTGCCCCGAATTTCAGGCAAGACGCCAGTTGCGCCGTCTTTCGGAGAGGAACAGATTCTGGCACGCCCGATGGGACCTTTTCCTCTTTCCACTCCACACTTCGTGTGTCGTGATTCGCGAACCAATCGCGGTTTGCTAATGGTTGCCCTGGGGTTTCGAAGTACTAAGACTTGGTGTTTCGTTTGCTGCAGAAAGCAAAAGGATCAATGGCTGGCAACTGCTCGAACTGCTCCAACTGCAAATGCAACCGACGCTCCGCCTCACCTGGAGGTGTAGCATATGGACCGCAGGCTGCTTCCCTATTTACTATGCCTGTGGAGCAAGTGACTTAAGCTACCACCGGTCTATTCTTTGGGACCATGCTCCCACCGGTGAACATTAACATCCCAATGCCCGTACCGGAAGCACCAAAGAAGTCGGTCTTTGATCGACTTGCTACTTCTACGGCCCCTCTCAACGGGTCGTCCCACTCCTCGGTCTTCACCAGGCTAAGCCTGAACTCCAAAGGGCCACCAAAAAGCCCATGGTACCTGAGAAGGCCATCCCGAAGAAGACAGTTGCTCCCGAAGTCAAGGCGGCTTCTCCTCCCAGAGGGTCGGTCTTCGTGAGACTGACTACCCCCGTTCCCGCTCCCGCTCAGAAATCTGTTTTTAACCGGATGGACGCAGCTTCTCAACGAACGTCAGTCTTCAAGAGGCTGACACCGGCAGCAGCCCCCCCAGAACAGGGAGCAAGACGAAGCCGTCGCTGAATCAATTCCAACAACCCGTCATGCCCGACGTCGCCACTGGCGCCGGATAAGGAAGACTGGGGGCAACTCCCCCTCCGGGCTAACTCCGCCAGCTCCAACGGTGGAAATTGAGGCTGCTGTTCCAACCGGAAACAGCTTCGAACTATTAAACAGGGTACGCAGAAATTCGCCAACTGTGGTTCTCAAAAGATCCCCTCCACCTGCGGAGATTGTCATAGAGACAAAGCCGGATCAGCCTCCTCAACGGCTGTCCTCCAAAATTTATAAGGTCTGGCGACGGGTCCAAGGCTCGGTAATTGACCAAGATCACTCTCGTCAACAGAAGAGGGTGAAGGTTCAGGAAGAAAAGAACCGTCATGTCAAACAACAAAGGACGACAACCGTTTGGGTGCCCGCTATAACGGCTCCCTCCACGTCGACTACTCAAAAGAGAAGAAGGCCGAAGAAAGTCCCCACTCCTGTAGCAAATGTCAAGGATAATAAGCCTAAACGCCCTAAGTCTGGGGGCATGATGGTGCATACGGTATACATGGCGTTGGGAAAGGAGAACAGCCGTGCATCCACGGGTCATAGACCGCTTACACGGTCAGTGACCAAAGCTCAGGAGCAATAGCAGAAGCTCCAAGAAATGATGAACGCGATGGCCGCACTCACTAGGCCGAAAGAAAGCCCCGACGAGTCATCTGATCAACGCCAGGAGCAAGAAACTGACGCTGAATTCCTTCGTAGGATATTGGAGAAGAAGGATAAAGAGGTTGCCGAACAGGCAGCCAATATACAACGAATGGCGCTCCTGTTCTAGGACATGGTGGGAATGATGATCCAACAAGAGCCTCCTACTGAAGATCCTCCGATCGTCCTTGAAGATGACAGGGGAGAAACGTCAAACCCTCCACCCGCTCTGTCAACAGCCAAGGAGGAGACAATCTCCAAGGCTGACCTGGACGAATACATAGCCCAACAGATACGGGTTCACCAGGCGACTGAGGCAGCTGGTCAAATTGTCAGAACAGGGAGACCATATCCGAGCTGGTATGATTAGATCAAGTACCCGCCCGGCTATACAATACCGAAATTTCATGTCTATAAGAGGACGGGCAATCCCCACCAGCATGTGGTCCAGTTCAAGGCGCTTTGCGGGAACACCGGCGGCGATGATAAGCTCTTGCTTCGCCAGTTCGTCGGTAGCTTGTCAGAAACGGCTTTCGAGTGGTACTCTGAGCTCCCAAACGACTCTATTAAAACATTTGCGGAGATAGAGCTGCTGTTTACCCAACGTTTCGCAAGTGCCAGCGAACGTACTCCGATAACGGCATTGATTAATGCCAGGGTGAAACCAGGTGAGACGTGGGTCCAGTACGCTATACGCTGGCGAAACTTGTGGTCGAAATGCGAACAACGCATTGAGGAGGCGCCCACGGTGGGCATGTTCGTGGGTACCCTAGATCCTCATGCAACTATCTCACAGTTCATGATGTTTTTTAAGCCCACCACGTTCCAGGCTTTGATCGACAAGTTGGCCCAGATGGACCAGATGGGTCACAGACCGTCTCCCCCGAAGCCAGAACCCCGGAACGACAAGGGTAAAGGGAAGGCAACCTTCGTTGCGAACGCTCAGCAGCAGCCCAGTGTCCCAAAGCTGGCGGATCAGCTGGAAGAAAGACGGCGGTATTACAATGAGAAAATGAAGCGCCCCTACTCATTCCTGCGGGATAAGACGAAGAGGCTATTCGAGATGGCGGTACGCAACAGGCTTATCAACTTGCCAAACCCAAGACGACCGTCGCAACCCAGTGAGGTGAATAACCCCAATTACTGCCCTTACCATCAAACAGTAAGCCATCCGATTGAGGATTGCTTCGTCTTCAAAGAATGGATTGAAGATCAATACCTACAGGGCAAGTTTGCGCTGTCCGAAAAGTGGAAAGTGAACCCGCCACAACCTCACACTGCTAAGAAGACGGACACACCGGGGGCAACTTGTTCTTTCATTGAAGAAGCTCCATGAAAAATCGTGCTTTCAACAAAAACCAAGAGGATGCTGAACGATCTTAAAACATGCCCGGCGATCAGGTGGAAGAACCCGCTGGAACCCCAGATCATTGAAGGGATGCTAAAGCCGTGCCCAACTCCGAAGATCAGTGGTGATGGCCCGAGCACTCACAACCAGCCGTCGAAATCTTCAAAGAAAAAGAAAAAGAAAGCTAAGAAGCCCGTGAAGCCTGGCAACAAGCGCACAGACTTACAGAAACAGATTGACGCGCTGGAGGAGTACAATCAAAAGGCGCGGACTCCCATCACACTCCAAGAGTTCCTCAACCACTTCTTTCAGGAGGAAGATAATGGAGAAAGCTCGTCGGATGAATCCGAGGGATATGTGGCGAGTTGTCATATGATCTCCCACTCATTTACGGACGATGAAAAAACTCCTGGCACTAAGAAACTGGGGGCAGAACCTGAACCGGAGCTTGTGTGGCCAACAGACGAAATGATCGACGCCTTTCTAGACGAGATTCGTTTGAAAAGTAAAGCAGACCAGGAGCGTGAGATGGCCGCATCAGAAGGAGCCAAACGCAGGCGATTAAACGAAAGAGTCGAGGTACTCCCGCCAGATCGAAAGGCACCCGACGCGGATAAAAACATATTCAAGACGAGGAAAAGGTTTGCCAAAGCCATGTCAATGGAAATAAAACTACCACCCTCGGAAGAAAACACGCTCGATGGGGCGGAGAGGTACCCTGATTACTGCTCATATCATCGGAAGATTTCACACCCCACTGAGGAGTGCGACGCTTTTAAGACATGGTGGCAGGGATATGTTTCTTATCGGCAACATTTTAAGCGAATGAAACGCAGAACTCGTCGGGAGCAGAGAAGTACGACCGACAGACATAAAAGAACTACCGGTAACTGTTACACGGTCAACGCCGAGGGACCGCAAGTGCTCACATTCGGGAGCGATTCTGACGAGGAAATGGCTCTTAGCCCCCTCTTTAAAGAGCCCACCTCAGGAAAAGAGGAAGAACCAGAAGCCTGGGAAAACATTCAGCTGCGCAATCGCACGCTTCCGGAAAAGAATCTCGGACTCACAACTAGAAAAGATAAGGGAAAGGAAAAGGCCGCTGAGGATATCGCCTTAGATGACCAAGTCACGAAAGAGCTGACTGCCAAGGACCCGCCCAAGAAGAGTAAGGTGGACTAAAACATCCTAGCGCACCTGAGGAAGCTACCTTCGCAGCTCAGCATTCTAGACGCCCTCTTATTATCAAAAGAGGCAAGGGATTCATTAATTAAGGCTCTACAGGAGCCGGAGCAATTCCAAGGCTTTCTCGCCGAAGAAAGGATGAAGGATGAACTGGAAGAAGTGCACACGGACGATATCACTTTCGGTGACGAAGACCTGCTCCTTGGGACGTGCGACCACAACCGTCCCCTATACGTCTCTGGATATTGCCACGATATAAAGATAGGCAAAATCTTGGTTGACAATGGGTCTTCCGTTAATCTCCTCAACGTGCGGGTGTTAAAGGAAATTTGCATGAGCGTCCGGCACCTTGCTCGGGACAAGATCACCATCTACGGGTTCGACTCCCAATCATCGAGAACTCTTGGGTCTGTGATATTGACGCTACGCTTTGGGCTACTCGTCACGGACATTAAGTTTCACGTCATAGATGCCAAGACGTGTTACAATGCTCTGTTTGGCCGACCTTGGTTACACGAGTACAACATCATCCCTTCTACGCAACATCAGTGTATGAAGTATTTCAAGGATGGTCTCGAGTATACCGTAACAGGTGAGCTAAGCCCATTCTCCGTGAACAAAGTCCGCAAATACGAAGATGCAAAGTACTTTTTGCCAGATTTCGAGGATACAGAGAGATGTCGCAAACCGGAGAACAAAGCCGCTGCCACCATTCCTGTTTTCGGGAGTGATACCGAAGAAGAAGAAGAGATAGTTTACTCTGGGCCGTCCCGATGCAACGACCCGGGGCCGTCCGCCCCCATATTGATCTTCGGAAGTGACTCGGAAGATGAGGTTAATGTTGTGTTCTCCAGTCGGCCGCCAATACAAGAATTTCTTGGTGATGATCAGAGTTTGCAAATCACCATGATCCCGCGGGAGCACTACAAAGATCTTGACGCGCTTGAAGCTCGCAACGTGCAAGACCTGCAGACGTTTTACGTCCCTCCCAAGCGAAAAGGCGATCCTCTTCTATCGATCCTCGGAAACGAGAATGGAGAAAGAGATCCGGCATAGCACGGATTCTACACTGGATAAGCTTCAACTCATCCGTTTGCCCAGATTTTACACAAACGGATTGAAAAGGCTATTGAAGCGCCAAGGGGTACCCTTAAAACAGACTAC
The DNA here is from genome assembly GCA_030015575.1 of Agapanthus africanus. NCBI lineage: Eukaryota > Viridiplantae > Streptophyta > Magnoliopsida > Asparagales > Amaryllidaceae > Agapanthus > Agapanthus africanus. The sequence continues at coordinate 56,251,900 of CM057344.1, forward strand.
TCGACAAGCTCGATTCTATAACAGGATTTGGGATGTCCCTGGGACTCAGCGCAAATTGCCCAATGGGAGAATGGAAACGCTTGGGCTTGGATACGTGAAAGCCGGGAAATGGGAACGAGTCCACGGTAGCTACGCCATATATAACTTCGATGAAGAAGAGGACGCCCTATCAGCAAATGCTAACCCCTCACCAAAACTAGATCCAGCGATCGAAATGCCGAGTCCGTCGTTTGAAGAATGAATGGACAAGCTTATCAGGAAGGCGGGTCAAAAAGCTCGGGATGACCATAATCGCGAGATGGCCATCTACGAGAAAGCCAAGACGCAACGTCTTCTTCAACAGGCTGCCAAAGACGAAAATACTCCTCCCCGTCAACCTGTTGTGCAAAAGGCCCGACGCAGAGGCAGAAATAAGTCAAAGAGCAGAAAAGGCATTCGACAGCGACAAAGCGGGACCAAGAAGTCACGCAATCGGAAATCGAGCGGTCCGGATTTGTCCCTTATGAAGAAGATGAGTCAGGCATACTCTTTTCTTCAGAATAAAATGCCGAAGATACTTGACCTCGCTTTAAAACATCGAATGATTACACTTCTGGAGTCTAAACACCCTGAGAAAGTTAACGAGGTCTCTCATCCGGGCTATTTCTCTTATCACCGAGCCATAGGACACCCTATCGAAAACTGCTTCACCTTCAAGAACTGGGTCGAAAACCAGTACCAGTAAGGCAGGTTTGCTTTATCCAGCAGCTGGAGATTAACGCCGCCATAAAAGCACGAACCCAAAGCCACAAGAGCAGAACCAGATCCACATCGGTCTTGGAAGCGAGCTCGTACCTGTCGTATGATAACGGTATCAAAAGAAGAGCCCGAGGATATGGATGACTTTCCCTGGTGCTTCGAAAACAATGACGACGAGGTAATCTCAGAATTTCCACCAGCGCCGAGAACTGGAAGATGGCATACATACTGTTGCAGATAACCTCAGGAAAATTGAGCTGGGAATGACGAACGACCCGCGACCGACATTCGTCAGCGAGTTGCTATCTGAAGAAAGGATGGCCGCGTTAAAAGACGTGCTTATGCAGCATAGAGATTGCTTCGCATGGAACTAATCTGAAATGCCAGGACTAGATCCAAAAATTGCTGTGCATAAATTGACAATATCCCCGGACGTCAAGCCAGTCAAACAGGCGCTGAGAAGAATGCGGCTCAAGCTTGAGATGAGCATCAACGCCGAAGTCAAGAAGCTGATCGATTCTGGGTTTATCCAAGAAGTTCAATATCCTGACTGGATCGCCAACATCGTCCCGGTAATGAAGAAAAATGGGACAGTGCGTATATGCATGGACTCCCGGGATCTCCATAAAGCCTGCCCGAAGGACGATTTTCCAGTACCGGTAACCGAGCTGATGATAGATAACACGTCCGCTCACGAGGTTTTCTCCTTCATGGACGGCTCATCAGGATACAATCAGATAAAGATGCACCCAGAAGACCAGAAGCTGTTAGTGTATATGCCCTAGGGGCCATTATTGTATCATACTAGTTTGTATATTACTTAATGGAAGCTTGGGATATTCACATATATATAACAGTCTTGCTAAACATGGTAGTATGCTACTTGGTTTTTCTATCTTAATATGTGAGTATACGTATTGATAGAGCTCTTAGGATCTTACTTGACTACCAGCGTTGCGATGGCAGTCACACTAGTGGGGGCTGGGTAGTCTACAAGCACATCCTTATTCAGGTCCCTAGTCGTTGGATTATCAAGACAGGGCATCGATACTCCGGAGTAGACTAGTGTGTACGCTTCTCATCCCAGTTAGGGAGATGGTCTGTCCCACAGCCGTCAGTACGTCGTACTGGAGATAGTATACAGGTGCTCGTTAAGTTACGGGTATACCGGACAGGACTCACAGGGAACTGTTGGTTGGTTTTATACCAGTCGTCAGTGAACAGTTCCTAGGTGACATGAGTACAGCATAGTCCGCAGACTTGACACTGCTACTTCGCCTCGAGTGTGTCCTACTGTTCTTAGATTGCTACCCTACCACGGCTCAAAGGAGTCGTGCAAACAGGTAGCAGTTGGGTGCAGTCCCGAGCACTTGGAGGCAGTGGCGGTTAGACATGATTCGTCTCTCCCGGTATTGGGGGTTGATATCGCGCTGTGTCAGAGAGCCATTACGCAAAGTCCCTGGCCAGGGCAAGCGAGATTTGCTGGTAGGTTCCAGTAGTTTCTCAGGGTGTAATGGGCTTCGCTCCGACACGACTTATACATCTATTAGGGGACTGACGCTTGCCGCCCTCTATGCCCGATATGCGATAGTCTTAGACGAACGGACCGGACTGTACGGAGATTGTCACATTAGACTCAGTAGGAGTTCGGATGGGTTTCCTCATCGGCCTTCTTATCGACATCTACCTGGGGACCGTTACGTACAGCTAGTGCCGCTTGCAGTCTGTGGTTAAACCCACTGCCAGCGTAGTAGTCGAGTCTCTAGAGTCCCACGCAGAGAGTTTCCCTACTCCAGGCGAAACGATATAGAGGTCGTATGGTTTTACGACAAGGGTTCGGACGCATACGTGTGTTTTCGCACGTACGACTTTCGGACAGTTTTTACTAGTCGGCTTTGGTTTAAGCCAGTTACTAGTATCCGGTTATTGGATTTATACAGTCTAAAGTTTTTCCGTGTTTTCACGGATAGGAGGGGCGTTCTCGTAATTGCGCGAGAAGCTTCTAGAAGATGGTGACTAAGGAGGTTTAGGTGGCATATACATTGAATGAGATTAGTGAGTCATATGGATGATTCATCCATGTCATTAATGCTTCATAATTGCTTAATGACTCATGGAGATGAATCACCACAAGATATTTATCAAGCATGGTTGTAAATCATTTTCTTTTCTTTTCTTGATAAAATAAAATGCTTGATATATATTATAATAACTCATTTTCTCTTCTCATTATTATGTTCATCTTCTCTCTCCTCAAGCTCTCTCTCTTCAAACCCTAATCCTCCCCTCTCATGTGTTGAGTACAAGGATTAGTTAGACTACTTAATCCATAACCATACTCTATTTCATCTAGGTACTTTGATTAGCACTTAAAGATACATAGTTGCCTCAAGTTTAGAGGCAAAGCTTGGAGTTTAGCTCTCGTGGTGGATCGTCTACTACTTGGAAAAGGCCGAAGAGGAGGTGGAGTTCATAAAGACGAAGGACACGGTTCTTTAGGTATAATCCCTTTACATAGTAGTTTAGAACTTCTATGTTTGATGTTAGTTATCGTTTAGCTTCGATTCATGCGGTTAGTCGATGTTTAAGCAAAGAACAAGATCGTTTTTCATATTTCCGCCTCCCCGCAAGTCGTGGGGTGTTATACATCGACTTACAGTGGTATCAGAGCCTCGCTAAACAATAAATAACTCACTTGCAAAATTGTATGAATTTCGAACGGAAAAAACAAAACCGGAAAACCCCGATATCATGAGTTTCTGTCGATTTTTAAATGAAGTCCAAAAATTTTTCAGGGAGGTTCAGATAGCTCTAAATGACAGTATTAGAACACCCAAGAAAATTGGGCCCATGAATCGGCTAAAGAGCCGCGGAACCGCTGCGGATCCTACCGATCCGCCGCGCTTCCGCCGCCGAGTTGCCGATTCATGAACCCAATTTTCCTGTGTTGGTTCTCTGTGATATTTGGTATTTTCTGGAATTTTTTATTTTTGCTCAGGTTTCAGATTTACAGAGAAGTATTGGAGCAAAATTAAATGTGTTTAATCGATCAAAATTATACGGTATTTGCTTGTTGGATTATATCTGTGTTTGTATAATGTGTTCGTAAACCTCCCCTAACTGCTAGTATGTCGGTTGGCTGGGGGTTGCACATTTCTGTAATGGTTTTTACTGTTTGTGGATATGAACTGTGTTGGACTGTTGTGATGTTTAGCCGGGGTTATGTGATGGGTTATTATTTAATTCATTTGATGTAAATGTAATTTGTTGTAATATTATTTTGCGGGGCACATCCAGGTTGCGGTTGTAGCCACCGTTGTATTATTTCATTTTACTGTTTATGCTCCTAGGACAGACCTAAGGTGGGGTGCACAAACTGCCGGGTGGGTAGTTTGCCGTACCCGTTGGGGTCTTGGGTGGGGTAATGGCTATTCATCACAACTGTGTAATCCGTCTTTTGTTGCAGGCTCAAAACAAACACGGATTGCTTGCAAATCCAATAAAGTTCATCCTTGATCTGGAATGCTTATTATTGCGTCTGACGAATGTACAATATCTATATATGATAGCTATTTAGACGTCATTTATGTTTTACACCCGCGCTAGCCCAGCCCCCGCTCTGTCGTTAGTTAAGTAACCTAACGGGTGATGACGGGACCCCGTGGCGAATGCGGATGGCATAAGAGGACGTTGTATTTTCGTTGTTTTCTGCAATGATAGGTTAATGATGGGACGCATTATTTATAATGCAAAGAAAATAAACCAAAAGTTTAATCGTTGAAACAATTTAAAAGAAACCACTCGGTTAATTTTAAAAACAGATATTTTTTTAAAAATGCGGAGCTTTAACCACTCCTTTTAAAAGCTATCAGGTTCCTTCGGTTATATCAAGTTCACTACGTTCACGGTTTCGCCAAAACCATTCGTAGCCCTCCGTCATTTCATCTGGGTATTCAGTAGTATTCAAGCTATGTATTTTGACCTAACGCCAAGGCATAGTGTTTGGTAGCTACTGGATATTCATTTGTTGCATAGATAGATGAGTTAGTTTGGGACGGTCGTATTATCATTTTGGCCGAACGTCAAGGATATATACGGATGGGTTCAAATTGACAAGATAATGATGGGTAGAACTTGACATGTGACTTATGACATTTTGACCTAACGCCAAGGTCATAAGAGCATGGGGAAAAAATATATATCGGGAATTTCTAAAGAAACTGAAATTTGCAAAGAGTTGCATACCATTTGGAGTTTGATGAATGTTGGTAGGATTCCTTCAACATCATCATACAATGATATTTGGATCCCGATCCTACTGTGAGTATATGCTACTTATCAGGAGATTCGTCACTTAACGATCAATGCTATAAACCAAGTAGGTGTCAAGAAAGGTGTCAGCGGGGTTACGCCCCCAGAGAAAAGAGGTTATTTAATTAAGGAACTTCGCGAAAGCGTTGGAAAACCTCCCTCGAAGTATCGACACTAGCCTGGCTGAACGGTTAAGCAAGTATTGTACGGTGAGAATAGTCCTGGCTAATTCTTCTTTTATGGTTTGAGGAAGGATTCGAGAAACATTGGGAGCCATCCAGTTTAGATAAACTAAAAACCACTCTAAACTTTCAAGAGCATCATGCTAAAGAGTTTTCTTCTCTCTCTCCTATTTGCAGCGACCCTGAAAATGACTGGACTTAAGTTACTTTTAGAGAAAAATATACTGACAGGGCCAAACTATAAAGATTGGCTACGGAATGTCAAAATGGCTTTGACCTATGACAAATTGGGGTACGTCCTCACCGCTACGGCACCTGCTGTCCCTGGTCCCAAATCCAGTAATGCGGATAAGGAAATCCGCAAAACCTGGGATTTAGATTGCGCGAAAGCCAAGTGCATCGTGCTTGCCTCGATGAACAATGAACATCAGAGGAGGCACGAGGATATGGACCTAGATGGCATATTTCTCCATACAAAGGAACTTTATGGAGAGCAATCTCGTATAGCAAGATACGAGACCTCTAAGAACTTGTTTCGAGCGAGGTTGGCTGTCGGGTCATCGGTAGGAGAACATGTCCTAAAGATGATCGGCTATATTGAAGAGCTCGCGGACCTTGGGACGACTTTGGATAATGAGCTCTATACAGACCATATTCTCCAGTCCCTTCCTCACACCTACGCCCAGTTTATCCTGAACTTCAACATTCAAAGAAAAGAAGTTGAACTTCCGGAACTCCTGAACATGTTAAGGAGTGCAGAGGGCACCTTGCAGAAGACAAGAGAAACACCCGCTATGTTTGTTGGCGGTGCATCTTCTTCCGGGTCCAAGGCTAGGGCCAAAGGAAGGAAGAAGAAGGCCGCCACCAAACCTAAAGGAGGTGTTAGTAAGGTGGGAGGGAAGGGAAAGAAAAAGTTTGCAGTACCGGTAGTAGGCCAGGATGAGTGCTTCCATTGTCACAGGAAAGGGCACTGGAAGAAAGATTGCAAGGCGTGGAACGCCAAGAACCAGGAACCGAAGCAAGCCGTGGCTTCGACTTCAGGTGTGTTTGTAATTGAGAATTGTCTGTCAATTAACTCTACTTCCTGGGTATTGGATACCGGATCAGGATCTCATATTTGCAATTCATTGCAGGCACTGAGAAACCGTAGAGTGCTGAAGGAAGGTGATATGACCCTAAAGGTTGCTAACAGAGCTAGCGTGGGAGCTGCGTCCGTCGGGGATTATCACCTGGGATTGACGAGTGGACACATTTTGGTTTTACATAACTATTTTTTTGTACCAAGCTTAACGTGTAATATCATATCAGTTTCCTTGTTATCAAATAAAGGTTATGATTTCACGTTTGTAAGAGATGTTGTTAACATCCACCTTAATCATGGTTTGATTGGGTCCGGTACACTAAATAACGGTATATATGTTTTAAACCAACTCCAAATTTTCAATGTCCAGAACACACTAAAAAGAAAGTCTCCAGATTTAAATAAAGCTTTCTTATGGCATTGTAGACTGGGTCACATCAATGAGAGAAGGTTGACTAAGTTGCATAGAGAAGGATATTTGGACTCGTTCGAATATCAAATTTATGACACTTGTCAATCTTGTCTCAAAGGAAAGATGACAAAGACTCCATTTACTGGACAAGGAGTAAGAGCGAGCGAGCTCTTAGGACTCATACACAGTGATGTATGTGGTCCAATGTCTACGCATGCAAGAGGTGGTTTTTCCTATTTCATTACTTTCACGGATGATTACTCAAGGTACGGATTCATTTATCTGATGAAATATAAATCCGAGACTTTTGAGAAATTCCAAGAGTATAAGAATGAAGTAGGAAACCAAACCGGCAAAAGTATCAAGACACTTAGATCTGATCGAGGTGGTGAATACTTGAGTGCCGAGTTCCTAAGTTACCTAAAAGAGAAAGGAATTCTCTCTCAGCTTACTCCTCCATACACTCCACAGCATAATGGTGTATCGGAGAGACGGAATCGAACCTTATTGAATATGGTACGATCCATGATGAGTAATGCTGAGTTACCGCGATCTTTCTGGGGTTATGCGCTGGAATCAGCGGCATATCTTTTGAACATGGTTCCTACCAAGACTGTGCCTACCACTCCATATCAGATGTGGAGCGGGAAGAAACCCCATCTACAGTATATTAAGATTTGGGGATGTCCAGCTTTTGTTAAAAAGCAGCATGTGGACAAGCTCGAGGCACGATCAGTAAAATGTATGTTTGTAGGATATCGAAAGAACTCCAGGGGATATCTATTCTATTACGCAGAGGAACAAAAGGTATTTGTTTCTCGTAATGCCCATTTTCTAGAACATCAGTTTTTAGAAAAGGAATCAAGTGGGTGCGAAATAGAACTGGAAGAAATTCCAGAACCACAAACTAATATTGAAAGTTTGGTAGAACCGGTAGTTCAAGAAGAACAGGACATTCCCGCACCCCTCCGCAGGAGTAGTAGGCCATCTCATCCGCCTGAGAGATACTACGGTTTTCTCATAGATGGGGATAGAGAGGATTGCATCATAGATGATGATGAACCTACTGACTTCCAGCAGGCCATCCAGAGCGGCGACTCGGTACGATGGCTAGATGCAATGCGAACCAAAATGGAATCCATGTACACCAACAAAGTATGGACTTTGGACTTTGCTCCAGATAGGGTAAAACCCATAGGATGCAAATGGATCTTCAAGAAAAAGATTGGTGTAGATGGACAGGTGGAAACCTATAAGGCTGGACTTGTTGCAAAGGGTTTTCGTCAAAGGCCTGGTTTGGACTATGACGAAACATTTTCTCCAGTAGCTATGCTCAAATCCATTCGGGTCCTTCTTGCTATTGCTGCCTTCCATGATTATGAAATCTGGCAGATGGACGTAAAGACGGCTTTTCTGAATGGAAATTTAGAAGAGTGTGTCTATATGGATCAGCCAGAGGGTTTCAATCAGAGTGGGAGCAGCGAGAAAGTATGCAAGCTGCTTAAGTCCATTTATGGACTAAAGCAGGCATCGCGGAGTTGGAACATCTGTTTTGATGAGACAGTCAAAGAATATGACTTTATCAAAAATCCAGATGAACCGTGCATATATAGTAAAGTTGTAGCCAGAAGTGTCGTATTCCTCGTCTTGTACGTGGATGACATTCTATTGATAGGAAATGACATTCCTATGCTACAATCTGTCAAAGGATTCTTGTCACACAGGTTCTCCATGAAAGACCTAGGTGATGCCTCTTACATTCTGGGGATCCGGATCTATCGTGATAGATCCAAGAGGATGTTGGGACTTTCGCAGTCCAGGTATATCGACACTGTACTGAAAAGATTCAGTATGGAAGATTCTAAGCGCGGTAATCTACCGGCTTGTCACGGAATCACCCTTTCCAAAGAGATGTCTCCCAAGACTGATTTGGAAAGGGAACGCATGTCTATTATACCCTACGCTTCTGCGGTAGGCTCTATAATGTATGCGATGTTGTGCACCAGACCAGATGTAGCTTACGCACTGAGCGTGGGAAGCCGGTATCAATCAGACCCGGGGGAGAAGCACTGGATAGCAGTAAAGAACATTCTCAAGTACCTAAGAAGGACTAAGGAGATGTTCTTGGTTTACGGCAGAAAAGACCTCAGGTTGGAGGCCTTTGCTGATTCCGGCTTTCAGAGTGATAAGGACGATTCCAAGTCCATGTCGGGTTATGTCTTTACCCTCAATGGAGGGGCGGTGTGCTGGAAGAGCTCCAAGCAGGACACCGTTGCTGACTCAACGATGGAAGCGGAGTATATAGCTGCTTGCGATGCCGCAAAAGAAGCAGTCTGGATGAAGAAGTTCCTAACAGAACTTCAGGTGGTTCCTACCATAGTTGATCCAATACCTCTGTATTGCAACAACAACGGAGCTATAGCTTTAGCAAAGGAACCAAGGTCCCATCAGAAGTCCAGACACATCTTAAGGCGGTATCACCTGATCAGGGAGATCATTGATCGTCAGGAGATCGAGGTTCGGAGAGTTGCTTTTGAAGAGAACATTGCTGATCCATTCACGAAGGCCCTACCTCAGATTCAGTTCGAGAGGCTACTCGAGATCATCGGTCTTCGATATGCCAGTACATGGCCCTAGTGCAAGTGGGAGATTGTTAGTGTATATGCCCTAGGGGCCATTATTGTATCATACTAGTTTGTATATTACTTAATGGAAGTTTGGGATATTCACATATATATAACAGTCTTGCTAAACATGGTAGTATGCTACTTGGTTTTTCTATCTTAATATGTGAGTATACGTATTGATAGAGCTCTTAGGATCTTGCTTGACTACCAGCGTTGTGATGGCAGTCACACTAGTGGGGGCTGGGTAGTCTACAAGCACATCCTTATTCAGGTCCCTAGTCGTTGGATTATCGAGACAGGGCATCGATACTCCGGAGTAGACTAGTGTGTACGCTTCTCATCCCAGTTAGGGAGATGGTCTGTCCCACAGCCGTCAGTACGTCGTACTGGAGACTGGAGATAGTATGCAGGTGCTCGTTAGGTTACGGGTACACCGGATAGGACTCACAGGGAACTGTTGGTTGGTTTTATACCAGTCGTCAGTGAACAGTTCCCAGGTGACATGAGTACAGCATAGTCCGCAGACTTGACACTGCTACTTCGCCTCAAGTGTGTCCCACTGTTCTTAGATTGCTACCCTACCACGGCTCAAAGGAGTCGTGCAAACAGGTAGCAGTTGGGTGCAGTCCCGAGCACTTGGAGGCAGTGGCGGTTAGACAGGATTCGTCTCTCCCGGTATTGGGGGTTGATATCGCGCTGTGTCAGAGAGCCATTACGCAAAGTCCCTGGCCAGGGCAAGCGAGATTTGCTGGTAGGTTTCAGTAGTTTCTCAGGGTGTAATAGGCTTCGCTCCGACACGACTTATACAGCTATTAGGGGACTGACGCTTGCCGCCCCTCTAGGCCCGATATGCGATAGTCTTAGACAAACGGACCGGACTGTACGGAGATTGTCACATTAGACTCAGTAGGAGTTCGGATGGGTTTCCTCATCGGCCTTCTTATCGACATCTACCTGGGGACCGTTACGTACAGCTAGTGCCGCTTGCGGTCTGTGGTTAAACCCACTGCCAGCGTAGTAGTCGAGTCTCTAGAGTCCCACGCAGAGAGTTTCCCTACTCCAGGCGAAACGATATAGAGGTCGTATGGTTTTACGACAAGGGTTCGGACGCATACGTGTGTTTTCGCACGTACGACTTTCGGACAGTTTTTACTAGTCGGCTTTAGTTTAAGCCAGTTACTAGTATCCGGTTATTGGATTTATACAGTCTAAAGTTTTTCCGTGTTTTCACGGATAGGAGGGGCGTTCTCGTAATTGCGCGAGAAGCTTCTAGAAGATGGTGACTAAGGAGGTTTAGGTGGCATATACATTGAATGAGATTAGTAAGTCATATGGATGATTCATCCATGTCATTAATGCTTCATAATTGCTTAATGACTCATGGAGATGAATCACCACAAGATATTTATCAAGCATGGTTGTAAATCATTTTCTTTTCTTTTCTTGATAAAATAAAATGCTTGATATATATTATGATAACTCATTTTCTCTTCTCATTATTATGTTCATCTTCTCTCTTCTCAAGCTCTCTCTCTTCAAACCCTAATCCTCCCCTCTCATGTGTTGAGTACAAGGATTAGTTAGACTACTTAATCCATAACTATACTCTATTTCATCTAGGTACTTTGATTAGCACTTAAAGATACCTTGTTGCCTCAAGTTTAGAGGCAAAGCTTGGAGTTTAGCTCTCGTGGTGGATCGTCTACTACTTGGAGAAGGCCGAAGAGGAGGTGGAGTTCATAAAGACGAAGGACACGGTTCTTTAGGTATAATCCCTTTACATAGTAGTTTAGAACTTCTATGTTTGATGTTAGTTATCGTTTAGCTTCGATTCATGCGGTTAGTCGATGTTTAAGCAAAGAACAAGATCGTTTTTCATATTTCCGCCTCCCCGCAAGTCGTGGGGTGTTGTACATCGACTTACAGAAGCACACCGCTTTCCGGACCCCTCTGGGTATATTCTGCTACAAGGTGATGCCCTTCGGTCTAAAGAACGCCGGCGCCACCTATCAAAGGGCCATGACGAAGATCTTCGATGACCTCATACATGAAATCGTCGAATGCTATATCGACGACCTCGTCGTGAAAATCAAATCATACGAGGAACATCTCGAGCATCTGAAGACTGTATTTCAACGCCTTCGGCAATACAACTTGAAGATGAACCCCCTCAAATGCGCGTTCGGGGTGTCCTCGGGCAAGTTCCTAGGGTTCATTGTCCGGCACCGGGGTATCGAGATAGATCCGTCGAAGATCAAGGCGATCATGGAAATGCCACCGCCAAGAACTCTTAAACAATTGCGGTCTCTCCAGGGGAAGCTCGCGTACATCCAGCGATTTATAACCAACGTTTCAGGCAAATGCCTCCCTTACAGTCACCTGATAAAGAAGAGAACCCCGTTCATCTGGGACCAAAAATGCCAAAGCGCGCTTGACGAGATCAAGCAATACCTGCAGAACCCGCCAGTGCTGGCTGCTCCGGTCAAGGGAAAGCCCCTCATTCTTTATACAACCGCCCTCAAAGGTTCCTTAGGCGCATTATGGGCGCAAGAGAATGATCAATGGAAAGAAAGAGCACTCTACTAATTAAGTCGAGTTCTACTGGGGGAAGAAGGCAACTACTCCCCCATTGAAAAACACTGCCTGGCGTTGATCTTTGCAATAACCAAGCTCAGGCACTATGCGTTGGCACACGAAGTCCGTCTCATATCGAAGGTGGACCCCCTTAAGTATTTAATGTCGAAGGCCATACTGACTGGTCGACTCGCTAAATGGGCCCTGCTCTTGATGGAGTTCTCGATAACATATCAGCCTCTCAAGGCAGTGAAAGGTCAGGCCATCGCCGACTTCCTCGCTAAGCATCCAATACCGGCCGATTCCCCTCTGAATTGCGAACTGCCAGACGAACACGCGTTTGACGCGATCGACGGTGGTAATATCCGATGGGTGCTTTATTTCGATGGAGCATCTTCCGTAAAGAAGTGCAAACAAAGCACCCCTATAATCAAATCAGGGGTGGGTCTCATCTTCGTAACTCCACAGGGAGGGATAATGCGCTTTGCTTTCTCCTTAACTGAGCCGAGGACAAACAATGAGGCCGAATATGAAGCTTTGATAGCAGGCCTAGAGATCGCCATCGACATGGGAATTGAAAACCTCCTCATATACGGAGATTCCCAACTGGTCGTTAGTCAAGTAAACGGCGACTACCAGACATGCAAGCCAGAGCTGGTGAAGTATGGAGAGAGAGTACAGCAACTGCTGACTCAAATCCCTTCCTACACTTTGGAAAACATGCCGCGCGCGGAAAATAGAAAAGCGGATGCATTAGCCAAGCTCGCTTAAGAACTGGCTGATGAAAACCTCGATGACGTTAAGATCGTGGTACAAAGCCGTCGAGTACTTGCCCCTGCAAAAATATCTCCGAAATCACCCAAAGAAAGGGGAGCAACTGAGCAGATGGACCTGCAAATGAATGGCCAAGAGAAGGTTGGAGATTGGAGAGAAGTCTTCATAGACTACTTCAAATCCCGTCGAACGCCTGAAGATGCGTCCTCAAGACATCAGCTCATGAAACGAGCTCTGTCTTTCGCCTTCGTTAACGATACTCTGTACAAGAGGTCATTCGATTCTCTGTGGTTGAGATGCCTGGGACCTGACGAAGTGAAAAGAGTCGTTCAGGAAGTTCACGACAGACTCTGCGGTTCTCACCAAGCAGGCCCGAAGATGAAATTGAAAATCAAACGAATGGGTTATTACTGGCCCACAATGATCCAGGACTGCCTCGAGTATGCGAAGCAATGCCACTCGTGCCAAATCCATGGGGACTTTATCCATCAACATCCAAATCCTTTACATCCAACGGTGGCTAGTTGGCCGTTCGAAATGTGGGGAACTGACATAATCGGCCCTATCGAACCAGCATCATCCAGGGGACATCGTTTCATCCTGGCGACGACTGATTACTTCTCCACATGGGCAGAAGCAGTACCGTTAAGGGAAGTGAAGACGGAAAATATTCTCCATTTCTTCAAGACGCACGTCATCTATCGGTTTGGGACTCTGCGACGGATCATTTCCGATAACGGGCCAGCCTACAGAAGCCACAAGATCAGTCGCTTCGCGCAGCAACACAACATAGACTGGAGATATTCCTCAGTTTATAATCCACGGGCTAACGGTTTACCTGAGGTTTTCAACAAAACCTTGACAAAGATCGTGAAGAAGACGGTGTCCCGAAACAAAAAGGACTGGCACGAGAGACTGCAAGAAGCTCTCTGGGCACATCGGACTACGTTCAAAACGGCCACGAACACAACGCCATATGCGTTGGTATTCGGTACAGAAGCAGTACTCCCCCTCGAGATAAAGTTACCCTCTCTACGAGTGGCGGTCCACTACGAGCTGACAGACGAAGAAAATGCTCACCTTCAGCTTGAGGAGCTTGATGCCCTCGATGAGACCTGGCTCATAGCACAACAAAATCTGGAGGCTTATAAAGTAAAGATGACGCGCTCCTACGAAAAATTGACCAGGCCAAGGACATTCCGCCAAGGCGAACTCGTGCTAGTGGTCAAAAGACCTATGATCCCCAATCGCGCCAAGCGGGAAAAATTCGAACCGAACTATGAAGGCCCGTATATCATAGACAAGGTCTACCAGGGTGGAGCCTACCTACTTATAGACATGCATGGTGAAAGACCCTTCAGGCCAATAAACGGTCGATTCCTGAAGAAGTACTACGCCTGACGAGTCATGGCCTAGGTCAATGATAGATGACGACGACTATATCCGCTCGCTATCTTCCTAAACCCGAACTCTAAGTAGTAACCAGCATCCTTATTTCCTGATTTAAAATCAGAAAAGCTTATGGAAAAAGCTTCAGAAGAGGGTCACGTGCTTACATGTGACCAGCAGTCACGTGTTGACACGTGACACCTAAAAGTATCGGCAAGGCAAATTCAGTTTCCCAAATACATCAAAGAAAAGGGGCTTCAGAAAGGGTCACGTGCTCCCACGTGACCTGGGTCACGTGCTCCCACGTGACCTGGGTCACGTGTTGGCACGTGACAATCAAAAGCGGCTTCAAAACCCAACAGCTCCCTGAGCAAATCAAGAAAAAGGCTTCAGAAGAGGTCGCGTGCTTCCACGTGACCAGGGTCACGTGTTGGCACGTGACACTCAAAACATCAGACTCATTCTCCGGTTAAATCGAGAAGAAGGCTCCATGTCAGGGTCACGTGCTCACACGTGACCAGTTGTCACGTGGTGGCACATGATAGCTAAGCAGCAACCAGAAAACAGAGCGCAAAAAGAAGGAAGAAGGCTCGTTCCAAGGGGGTTACGTGCCCACACGTGACCAAGGGTCACGTGGCCACACATGACCAACTTCGAAGCCCATTTGTCAACAGAATTAAATTCTGAGAAAAGATCTCTCAAATCTTTCCAAAAGCAATCGATTAAATTAAAGATTTAGAGGTGATTAAATATCATCTATCTATGGGAAAATCTCGAATTTGGAAAGATTTCCCCTTTAAATCTAACAGAAATAACAAAGGAGAATCCCTGGATTTGAAATCCAATGGTGAATAAAATTCACCTAATAATCCAAAGGTCCAAAACGAATGATGGATGCAAATCAAATCTCTCAACGAAGATTCGTCAAAAAACTAATTGACTCGGCTGCTTCTCCTATAAATAGGAGCCAAGAGACACGCAAAAGAGATACACACAGAAGGAAGAAAAGAGAGAGAGCCTTGATACTTGAGAGGAATTTGGATCTTCTGCAAAATAAAACCCTAGGTAAGAAAGGGAAGGTTTCATTGAGAAAGAGAATTTAATTCTCAACAGAGTTTAACTCTGATGTAAAACAGAAGGACATATTTCTTCTCTCCTTGGTGGAGGATCTGTAAAGTGCACATCTCCCCTTGAGTTGAGAATTTAATTCTCAATGGGCTGAGATCCTGCCATGCAGATTCAAAGCATAGAGAGGGAATGGAAGCACGAGAATTTAATTCTCACAGAACTATAGGAATTCAATTCCTTTAAAATAAAATTAGGGCTTGACCCTGTGCTATGGGAATTTAATTCCTTCAGAACAAAAAGAAACAGGGTTTAACCCTGATTAAGAACTTGGTTCTGTTGAAACAACGGGCGTTTAATTCCCTTAATCATAATTCTTTAACAGAGAATGGGAGTTTAGTTCCGTAAAGCCTTCATTAGGGTTTAACCCTATTCGGTTCTTCATGTATAGGAGGAATTTAATTCCTACAGAAAATTCAGAGTTCAACTCTATTCCAGAATATAAATCTCCAAAAAGGAAGTAGGAATTTAATTCCTCTGGAATTTAAAGATTTTATTAGGGTTGAACCCTACGAGGAAAAAGATTAACAGATCTTCTAAAACAACATACATAGAGGCAGGGTCACGTGCCGCCACGTGACCCTCCCCCCCAAAGATCTACATAAAGCCCTTTGAAGCAGTGCCTCACGTGATCCACGTGACCTCTGAAGCACAAGGAATAGAAAAGAGCTCTAGGGCGCCCTCACGTGTCACCACGTGACCCCTAGTGAGCATTATAACGCACAGAGCATGGGCTTTCATCACGTGCTCGCACGTGATGGCCACCAGAACTAAAGAGTCAAACATCGATCTACAGAATAAAATAAGGGAAATCAGGGCGCTCTCACGTGTCCACACGTGACCCCTCTCTCCTTAATGTTTAACACTAATCTGAAGACTTTGTCCTCAGTGTTTAACACTGATTTTCTTAGTGTTTAACACTAATTTGGAAAACTCTATTGGCAGTGTTTAACACTGATTTGCTTAGTGTTTAACACTAATTTGAAAACTCTGTTCCCAGTGTTTAACACTGATTATCTTTTAGTGTTTAACACTAACTTGTTAATCTTATTCCCAGTGTTCAACACTGTTGACCTTTAGTGTTTAACACTAGCTTTAGCCCAATTGGCTAAATGGCCAGAGGCAAAGCCTCTCCTTCAATGGATCAACAGAAAGCCGGTGTCCCAGACATGATTGGACTTAGCCCAAACTGGCCATAAGTCCTCAATTCGTAATTAACTGGGCCAATGGGCTCAAAACATAATTAATTGATCTCAATCCCAAATTGGGCCAAAGACTATTTAATCCACTCCGGTTCCAGGGTACATCTCTTCACTCCTTTGATACTTGGCGTTGTAATCCCTCAACGTCTTCAAAGAGGTGACGGGTCCCGATGACCGCACATTGATATGGACTGTGGGGTCCTTAAACCCATGGACTACGACGTCCTTAACCTTGACCGAGATGTCTTAAAACTAACAATGGACTGTGGGGTCCTTAAACCCATGGACTACGACGTCCTTAACCTTGACCGAGATGTCTTAAAACTAACAATGGACTGTGGGATCCTTAAACCCATGGACTACGACGTCCTTAACCTTGACCGAGATGTCTTAAAACTAACAATGGACCGCAATGTCCTTAAACTACCCATGGACCGCAATGTCCTTAAACTACCTACGGACCGCAATGTCCTTAAACTAGCAATGGACCACTATGTCCTTAAACTGGAACAATAGAGCCCAAACGCTCTTTTGTCGGATCTAAACGATCCCGTTTAAGTTGATCTTAGCCTCAAATATGGCTAACGTATCCTTAAACCTTCAAACAGACTGGACTATGAATCCCCCCAATCAACTTCGGTTCAAGGGTACATCTCTGAACTCCTCTGATATTTGTCGTTGTAATCCTTCAACGTCGTCAGAGAGGTGACGGGTCCCGACGGCCATACATTCAATGGACCACTATGTCCCTAAACTGGAACAATAGAACCCCTAAATGCCCTTTTGTCGGATCTAAACGATCCCGTTAAGTTGATCTTAGTCTCAAGTTAGACTAACGTATCCTTAACAAACGTTTGAGTTAATCTTAGCCTCAAATATGGCTAACGTATCCTCAAATCAAACCCCCAAACCTAAATCTAAGATAAATACGGATTTGGACTAGTCCACGCCCTACGAACGACGACATAACTAGGTCTCCGTAAACAATCCACGGGCAACAAAACATAAAACAAACACACACGACGCGAAGTGACCATCTGGAGAAGGAGAAAGTTGTTACCGCGATGCGGTAGCGTAATTAACTGCAGGGGCTTGCGCCTGCAGGGAAGAGCGTCCCCACAATCAAAAACCCCTCAAACGAGGGGGAATCTGACGAAGTCTGCTACATCGGACGCATCCGCTCAAACCTTCGATACACGGTGCCATAAATCAACTTGGCATCTTCGGAGAGGTGGACGGATAGCACCAATTAGCATCTGCCCCGAACCTCAGGCATAGACGTCCCCGCGTCTCGGCCGCCGTTCGGAGGGGAACAATCCTTAACAACGGACCGAAACGTGCTTAAACTAACATCGGACTGAAACGTCCTTAAACTAACGATGGACCGAAACGTCCTTAAACTAACGACGGACCGAAACATCCTTAAAACTAACGACGGACCGAAACGTCCTTAAACTAACATCGGACCGAAACGTCCTTAAACTAACAATGGACTGAAACGTCCTTAAACTAATATCGGACCGAAACGTCCTTAAACTAATGACGGACCGAAACGTCCTTAAACTAACGACGGACCGAAACGTCCTTAAACTAACAATGGACCACTATGTCCTAAAACTGGCTGTTGACAGAGATGTCGATAAACTACGGTGGATTGCAGTATCTTAAAGCCGAGAAAAGAAATAAATAATAATAAAAAATAATAAAAACGGTATGTCCATAAGCAAAATGGGCACGGATGAAAACCCGAAAGGGCTCCGTGAGTAAAAACAGCAGGGCTACCGGCGAGTGTTTGTGAAAACCCGAAAGGGCGCAACCTCGTTAAAGGACACTTGCAGGGTCCTCACGACCTTGTAAGGAGAAACCACCCGCATGAGATCCTTACGACTCACAAAAGAGCAACACACTTAGGAGTCCTCACGATTCCTAAGAAAAAATTACACTTGCAAGACCCTCACGACTCGTAAGGAGAACTCTCTTATGGGACCCTCACGGCTCATAAGATTTGAAAGCCTTAAGTCACAGAGACCTAAACCTGTGCTTAAGCAACCCCCACAACCTTCAATTTTTGCCCTACAAGTGGCTCAATACTGACCCTTATATACAATCCACGGGCACGAATAAACATTTCCCTAACCAAGTCCCATCCATGACTAGGGATATGTTCGCATGGTGAACAACCCTTGTAAGTCCTCTTGACTTATAAGGAGAAAACCCTTTTGTAAGATCCTTACGACTTGCAAGAGAACATGCACTTAGGAATCCTCACGATTCCCAAGGAGAAAACACACCTACAAGATCCTCACGACTTGTAGGGAGAAATACCTTTGTGAGACCCTTACGGCTCATGAAGTCAAAAGCCTTAGTCGACAGGACCCTTAACCCTGTTTACTAAGCCATCTTTGTTCAACATCGACAGAGGCAAATGATGGGTCGCTCCTGGCAACATCCCAGTTGTAGCGGTGCTGATGCCGAAATCGGTATATAAATCCAAGATTGCAGCGAAAAACCAGCAAGCCACACATGCATACGAAACAGCCGAAATGATGGGGCAACTTGCGACAAAATCAGCAAATAAAAATGTATGCATGAAGAATAGCCGAAATGATTGGGCAACTCACAATAAAAAGCAGGGAGTAAAAAATAAAATAAATAGCCGAATGATTGGGCACCGTGAAAAATAGCCGAAATGATGGGGCAATCGCAACCTTCACGATATAAAAGATGAAATGATAGAGCATCGCGGAAAAAGAAATAAAATAAAAATGAAATTCACGCCCTACATGTGATGTTACATCTATCCTGTTTGCCCAATCAGAGCAAAGCTCTGTTTGAATTTCAAAATTCAAAATTCGAAGCAACGCTTCAGATTCTTTGCGCTACGCGCAATGCGCCACGTGTCAAAAGTTGATACATCAGCGCAGCGCCCGAGGCAGCGCACCCAATCAGAGCAAAGCTCTATTTAAAACAAAATTAAAGGAATCAACGCTTCAGTTGCGCAAGCACTGCGCTGCGCGACACGTGTCGGCGCAGTTGCGCTGCGCTTTGCGCTGCGCGACACGTGTCGGCGCAGTTGCGCTGCGCTGTGCACTGCTTGACACGTGTCACGCGCTGGGGCGTTTGCGCCAAACAGAATTAAATTCGAGTATGATTTTTCTGTTCTTGTTAAAACAAGAAGATTGCCTTCTCTAAAACAGAAGCTCTTGGATCAAAGATCCAACGGTTGGGGAAATTCCCCAAATCACTCAGAGAAAGATCACTTTAACAAATTTATGGGCACTATATAAAGGCCCCTAGACCTCAATTCAAAAGCATCAACATTTTGTGAGAAATCAGAACTTCAAACAGAGAGAACTCTGAAGAAATTTCAAGAAGAAAAAGGTAAAAGACGTTTTAGATAGAAGAATTTCTTCTAATAGATCATTGATCTAAGAACAAGATCAATGATCTTTAATAAAAAACAAAATAAAAATAGTGCTTTGCACTTATGAACCATTGGTTCTCTAAGATCAAGAAAAATAAGAAACACTTGTTTTCTTTGATCTAAATTAGATCAAGAAACCAAGCAGTGCTTTGCACTTCTTTTATGAACCATTGGTTCTGGAATCTAAAAGATTCTCAAGTTAATAGTGCCTTGCACTTGCAAAACTGCGCTGTTGCGCTCTCGGATTGGCGCAAGCCACCAGAGAGCGCCACGTGTCAGCATCTGAACCGTTTGCGCTATGCACTTTTGAAATAGAGCCTTGCTCTATGAAACTGGCGCAACTCACCACAGCGCGCCACGTGTCAGCAGCGCAAGCGCAGCGCACTGCGCTTGCATGACACGTGTCATCACCACAAGCGCTTGCGCTTTTTGATTGGCGCAAAGCGCCTGACAAATGTAATGCATTTCTTTTGCTAAAGGGCCAGGCCTAAGTCAAAAAGACCTAGCAGGCCAAAATAAATTGCAAAGCAATAAAAGGGCAGAGCCCAAATAAAATTGATGCTCTGCATCATTTATAATGGGCAGAACCCAAAACAAATTGATGCTCTGCATCCTTTATGGGCAGAGCCCAAACAAAATAAAAAGTAATGCAATGCATTATTTAAATGTGGGCAAAGCCCTAGCATAGGTCTAATAGACTAAAAATAAATAAAAATGTTGAACATTTTCAACTGGACTTAACCCAATCATGGCCATAAGTCCTCAAATTAAATTGACTGAGCATAGCTCTCTCTTAAATCAATTTATGACCGGTTCGAGGGTACATCTCTGAACTCCTTTGACTCCTATCGTTGTAATCCTTCAACGATGTCAGAGAGGTGACGGGTCCCGACAACCACACATCAATATGGACTGTGGGGTCTTTAAACTCATGGACTTAAGCGTCCTTAAACTAAAACACGGACTATGGGGTCCTTAAACTCATGGACTTAAGCGTCCTTAAACTAAAACACGGACTTTGGGGTCCTTAAACTCATGGACTTAAGCGTCCTTAAACTAAAACACGGACTGTGGGGTCCTTAAACCCACGGACTTAAGCGTCCTTAAACTACCTATGGACCACCACATCCCTAAACTGGAATATGGACCACCACGTCCCTAAACTGGAATATGGACCACTATGTCCCTAAACTGGAACAATAGAGTCCCCAAACGCTCTTTTGTCGGATCCAAAACGATCCCGTTAAGTTGATCTTAGTCTCAAATCAGACTAACGTATTCTTAACAAACGTTTAAGTCGATCTTAGCCTAAATATGGCTAACGTATCCTTAAACCAAAACACCAAACCCAAATCTAAGTAAATACGGATTTGGACTAATCCACGTCCTACGGGCGACGACATCGCTTAGTCTCCGTATACAATCCACGGGCAACTACAAACAAAACAAACACACACGACACGAAACGAAATTCTGGAGAAGGAGAAAGTTGTTGCCGCGATGCGGTAGCGTAATTAACTGCAGGGGCTTGTGCCTGCAGGGAAGAGCGTCCCCACAATCAAAAACCCCCTCAAGCGAGGTGGAATCTGACGAAGTCTGCTACATCGACCGCATCCGTCTAAACATCCGATACACGGTGCCATAAATCAACTTGGCATCTTCAGAGAGGTGGACGGATAAAACCAAATAGCATCTGCCCCGAACTTCAGCGTCAGGACCTCGCGGTCTTGTGCGCCGCCTTTCGGAAGGGAACAGATTCTGGCACGCCCGGTGGGACCTTTTCCTCTTTCCACTCCACACTTCGTGTGTCGTCTTCGGGAACGAATCGCGGTTTGTTAATGGTTGCCTTTGGATTTCAAGTTTACTAAGATTTGGTCTCTTGCTTGGCACAGAAAAGAAATCAAGCATCGATGGCTTCTACCTGTTCGAAGTGCTCTAACTACAGCTGCAACTCGCGTCCGGCCTCAACTGGGGGCCTAACCTACGGGCCCCAAGCGGCCTCTTTGTTCACCATTCCCGTGGAGCAGATTACTCAAGCCACCACGGGGTTGTTTTTCGGAACTATGCTTCCGCCAACAAGCTTCAGCACCCCCGTGCCCGTACAAGAAGCTCCTAAGAAGTCAGTCTTCGATCAACATTCAATTACTGCGGCCCCTCTCAACGGGTCACCCAACACCGGTGCCTCAGTCTTCTCCAGACTGGGCCAAAACTCCTACGGGCCCATAATAGAGCTTGCAGTCCCAGAAAAGGTTATTCCAAAAAGAGTAGCCAAACCTGCTCCTGAAGTCGTCAAGGCGGCTTCTTCTGCTAAGAGATCGGTCTTTACAAGATTGACCGTCTCAAATCCCACTCCTGCTCCTGCTGCTCAAAAGATACCAGTCTTCAATAGGCTGACGCCGGCAACAATCCCACACCTGAACAGGGGGAAAAAGAAGCTGTTTCTGTTTCTGAACCAATACCGACGACTCGTCGCGCCCGACGACGCCACTGGCGCTAGATAAGGAAGACTGGGGGCAACTCCCCTTCTGGGATAACTCCGCCAGCTCCGACGGTGGAAGTTAACGCTGCTGTTCCAACCGGGAACAGCATTGAGCTGTTGAATAGGGTACGCAAAAACTCGCCAACTGCGGTCCTTAAAAGATCTCCTCCACCGGTAGAGACCGCCGTGGAAGCAGAAAAGCTGGAGCAACCTCCTCAATCGCTATCCTCCAGGATTTACAAGACATGGTGACGAGTCCGAGAATCTGTGATTGATCCTCATTTCTCTCGCCAACAGAAGAAGTCGAAAGATCGGCAACGAAAGGTAATGACCGCTTGGGTGCCCAAAGCAACGGCCCCCTCAACTTCAACGGCCTATAAGAGAAGAAGGCCAGAAAAAGTCCCCACGCCGACGACGAATATCAAAGGTGGTGAACCCAAACGCCCTAAGTCAGGGGGCATTGTAGTTCATACCGTCTACGTGGCGTCTGGTAAAGAGGACAGTCGCATATCTACGGGTCATCGACCGCTTACGCGATCAGTGACCAAAGCCCAGGAGCAGCAGCAGAAGCTCCAAGAGATGATGAACGCTATGGCCGCACTTACTGGGCCAAAAGAAAACCCTGAAACGTCCTCGGATGAACGCCAAGAGGAAGAAACCGACGCCGAATTCCTTCGTCGAATATTGGAGAAGAAGGATAAAGAGGCTGCTGAAAAAGCAGCCAACATAAAGCGTATGGGCCTCCTATTCCAAGACATGGTGGGGATGATGATCCAACAAGATCCTCCGGCCGAAGATCCCCCGATCGTCCCTGAAGACGATAGGGGAGAGACGTCAAATCCTCCGCTAGCTCTATCAACAGCTAAGGAGGATACAATCTCCAAAGCTGATTTGGATGAGTACATAGCCCAACAAATACGGGTTCATCATGCAACTGAAGCAGCTGGCCAGGTCGTAAAAATAGGACGGCCGTATCCGAGTTGGTACGACCAGATCAAGTACCCGCCGGGCTACACAATTCTCAAGTTTCATGTCTACAAGGGGATGGGCAATCCTCACCAGCACGTTGCCCAGTTCAGGGCACTCTGCGGCAACACCGGCGGTGATGACAAGCTGTTGCTTCGCCAGTTTGTTGGAAGCTTATCAGATACAGCGTTTGAGTGATACTCTGAGCTCCCGAACGACTCTATCAAGACCTTCGCGGAGATGGAGCTGTTGTTTACCCAGCGTTTTGCAAGTGCCAGTGAACGCACCCCGATGACGGCACTGATTAACGCCAGGGTAAAGCCAGGCGAGACATGGGTTCAATATTCTATACGGTGGCGGAACATATGGTCGAAGTGCGAGCAACGCATTGAAGAAGCTCCCGTGGTGGGTATGTTTGTGGGAACCCTTGATCTGCAGGCAACCATCTCATAATTTATGATGTTTTTCAAGCCGACTACCTTCCAGGCCTTGATTGACAAACTAGCGCAAATGGATCAGACGGGCCATAAACCCCCTCTTCCAAAGCCGGACTCCCGAAATGACAAGGGGAAGGGAAAAGCGATCGTTGTCGCTAATGCTCAACAACAACCGAACAACTCGAAGCCGGTTGTTCGTCAAAATAATATGCGCCCGTACGTAGCCCTTGAGGAGAGGATAGGACGTTCTTACTCATTTCCCCGAGATAAAACGAGAAGGTTATTCGAGCTGGCGTTGCGCAACCGACTCATAAATCTGCCGGATCCAAAATGTCCGTCGCAACCAAATGATGTCAATGAGCCCAACTACTGTCCTTATCATCAATTACTGGGTCATCCGATCAAAGATTGCTACGTCTTCAAAAATTGGATTGAAGACCAATACCAACAAAGCAAGTTCGCGTTGTCCGAAAGATGGAAGGTGAACCCGCCGCAACCTCATACCCCTAAAATGGTGAATACATCGGGGGCAACGTGCTCCCTTGTTAAAAAAGCTCCGTGGGAGGTTGTGCTATCAGCCAAAACCAAAAGGATGCTGAATGATCTCATGACATGCCCGGCGATCAGGTGGAAGAACCCGCTAGAACCCCAGATCATCGAAGGGATGCTGAAGCCGCGCCCAACTCCAAAGATCGGTGGTGATGGCCCAAGCACTTGTACCCAGCCGTCGAAATCTTCAAAGAAGAAGAAGAAGAGATCCAAAAAGCCCGTGAAGCCTGGCGACAAGCGCACGGACTTGCAGAAACAGATTGACGCGCTGGAGGAGTATAATCAGAAGGCACGGACTCCCATCATGATTCAAGAGTTCCTCAGCCACGTCTTTCAGGAAGAAGATGATGGAGAAAGCTCGTCGGATGAATCTGAGGGTTACGTGGCGAGTTGTCATATGATCTCCCACTCGTTTACAGACGATGAGAAAACTCCTTGCACTGAGAAGCTGGGGGCAGATCCTAAAACGGAACTTCTTGGTCCATCAGATGAAACAATTAATGCGTTCCTCAACGAAGCTCTTTTGAAAAGTAAAGCTGATCGGGAACGCGAGACAGTCATATTTGAAAGGGCCAAGCGCCGGCGACTAGACGAAAGAGTCAAGACACTCCCGTCGGATCAAAAGACATCCGTTGTGGATAAAAACAAATTCAAGATGAGGAAAAGGTTTGCTAAAACCATGTCAATGGGGATGAAGCTACCACCCTCTGAAGGAAATGCTGCCGGCAAAGTAGAAATGCACCCTTCCTATTGTTTATATCATCGAAAGATTTCGCACCCTACTGAGGAGTGCAATACTTTCAATAGATGGTGGCAGGGGTATGTTGTTCACCGGCAACATTTTAAGCGGGAGAAGTGCAAAACTCGTCGGGAGCAGAAAAGTACGACCAAGGAGCTTAGAAGAACTACCAGCGATTGTCGCATGGTTAACGCCGGGGAAGCGCAAATTCTGACATTCGGGAGCGACTCTGACGAGGAAATGGCTCTTAGCTCTCTCTTTAAAGAGTCCACCTCGGGAAAAGAGGAAGAGCCGAAGGCCTGCGAAAATATCCGGCTGCGTAATCGTACGCTACCCGAAAAGAATCTCGGACCCTCAAATAAAAAAGATAAGGGAAAAGAGAAAGTCTCTGAGGATATCGCCCTAGATGACCAAGTCGTGGAAGAGCTAACCGCCAAGGACCTGCCAAAGAAAAATAAGGTGGACTACAACATTCTGGCACACTTGAGGAAGTTACCCTCGCAGCTCAGTATTCTCGATGCCCTCTTACTATCAAAAGAAGCAAGAGATTCATTGATCAAGGCGCTATAAGAACCAGAGCAATTCCAAGCCTTTCTGGCCGAAGAAAAGATGAAGGACGAACTGGAGGAAGTACACACGGCCGATATCACCTTCGGTGACGAAGACCTCCTCCTTGGGACGTACGAGCACAACCGTCCCCTCTATGTCTCAGGATACTGCCACGATATAAAGATAGGCAAAATCCTGGTCGACAATGGGTCTTCCGTCAATCTCCTCAACGTGAGAGTGTTGAAGAAAATCTGCATGAGCGTCCAGTATCTCGCTCGTGATAAGATCACCATCTCTGGTTTTGACTCTCAATCATCACGGACTCTTGGGTCTGTGATACTGACGTTACGCTTTGGGCTACTCGTCACGGACATTAAATTCCACGTCATAGACGCCAAGACATGCTATAATGCTCTGCTCGACCGGCCTTGGTTACACGAGTACAACATCATCCCTTCTACACAACATCAGTGTATGAAGTATTTCAAGGATGGTCTCGAGTATACCGTAACAGGAGAGCTGAACCCATTCTCCGTGAACGAAGTCCGCAAGTACGAAGATGCAAAATACTTTTTACCGGATTTCGAAGATACGGAGAGATGTCACAAACCGGAGAACAAAGCTATCACCACCATTCCAGTCTTCGGGAGTGATACTGAAGAAGAGGAAGAGATAGTTTATTCAGGCCTACCCCAGCACAACAAGCCAGGACCATCCGCTCCTATGTTGATCTTTGGCAGTGACTCGGAAGATGAGGTCCATGCTATATTCTCCGCTCGACCGTCAATGCAAGCATTCGCTGGTGATAATCAGAGTTTGCAAATTACCATGATTCCGCGGGAGCACTACAAAGATCTCGACGCACTTGAAGCTTACAATGTGCAAGACCTGCAGACGTTTTTCGTCCCTCCTAGGCGGAAAGGTGAAAAGGCGATCCTATTCTATCAGTCCACGAAAACAGGAGTGGAGAAAGAAATCTAGCACGGCACAGATTCTACGCCTGACAGGCTCCAACCCATCCGTTTACCCAGATACTACACGAACGGACTAAAAAGGCTATTGAAGCGCCAAAGGGTACCTTTTAAGCAGACTACTCGACAAGCTCGGTTCTACAACAGGATTTGAGATGTCCCTGGAACTCAGCGCAAGCTGCCCAACGGGAAAATGGAGACGCTCGGGCTTGGATATGTGAAATCCGGGAAACGGGAACAAGTCCATGGTAGCTATGCCATATATAACTTCGATGAAGAAGAGGACGCCTTGTCAGAAGATGCCGACCCCGCACCAAAACAAAATCCTCCAACCAAAATGCCGAGTCCGTCATTTGAAGAACGAATGGACAATCTTATCAGGGAAGCGGGTCAGAAAGTTCGAGACGACCACAACCGTGAAATGGCCATCTACGAGAAAGCCAAGACGCAACGCCTCCTTCAACAGGCCGTGAAAGACGAAAATGCCGCTCCTTTTCAACCTGTTGTAAAAAAAGCTCGACGCAGAGGCAGAAACAAGTCAAAAGGTGGAAAAGACATTCAGCAACGACAAAGCGGGACCAAGAAGCCACGCAGTCGGGAATCGAACGGTCCGGATTTGTCCCTTATGAAGAAGATGAGTCGAGCATACTCTTTTCCTCAGAACAAAACACGGAAGATACTTGATCTCGCTATAAAACATCAGATGATTGCACTTCCGGAGTCCAAACACCCCGAGCAAGCAGGAAAAGTCTCTCACCCGGACTATTGCTCCTATCATAGGACAATAGGACATCCTATTGAAGACTGCTTCACCTACAAGAACTGGGACGAAGATCAATATCAGCTCGGCAAGTTCGCTCTATCCGACAGTTGGAGGATAACTCCGCCGCAAAAGCATGAACCCAAATCCACGAGGATAGGCCCAGATCTACATCGGTCTCGGAAGCGAGCTCGTACTTGCCATATGATAACGATATCAAAAGAAGAGCCCGAGAATATGGATGACCTTCCTTGGTGCTTCGAAAACAGCAATGACGAGGTGATCTCAGAATTCCCAACAGCGCCAAAAGAGCTGGAAGATGGAATACACACCACTGCGGATAACCTCAAGAAAATTGAGTTGGGGACGGCGAACGACCCGCGACCGACATTCATTAGTGAATTGTTGTCTGAAGAAAGGGTGGCTTCATTAAAAGACGTGCTTATGCAGTATAAAGATTGCTTCGCATGGAACTATTCCGAAATGCCAGGACTAGATCCAGAAATTGCTGTGCATAAATTGGCGATATCCCCAAACGTTAAGCCAATCAAGTAAGCACCGAGAAGAATGCGACTCGAGCTTGAGATGAGCATTAACGCCGAAGTCAAGAAGCTGATCGACTCTGGGTTTATTCAAGAAGTTCAATACCCTGAATGGATCGCCAACATCGTCCCGGTGATGAAGAAAAATGGGACAGTGCGCATATGCATAGACTTCCGGGATCTTAATAAAGCTTGCCCGTAGGACGATTTCCCAGTGCCAGTCACCGAACTGATGATAGACAATACGTCCACTCACGAGGTTTTCTCCTTCATGGACGGCTCGTCAGGATATAATCAGATAAAAATGCATCCCGAAGACCAGAAGCACACCGCCTTTAGGACTCCTTTGGGTATATTCTGCTACAAGGTGATGCCCTTCGGTTTAAAGAACGCCGGTGCTACTTATCAGAGAGCTATGACGCAAATCTTTGATGACCTTATACATGAAATTGTTGAATGTTATATCGACGACCTCGTGGTGAAAAGCAAATCATACGAGGAACATCTCGAGCATCTGAAGACCGTATTTCAACGTCTTCGACAATACAACTTGAAGATGAACCCTCTCAAGTGTGCATTCGGAGTTTCCTCGGGCAAATTCCTGGCATTCATCGTCCGACATCGAAGTATTGAGATAGATCCGTCAAAGATCAAAGCGATCATGGAAATCCCTCCGCCAAGGACTCTCAAACAGCTGCGGTCTCTCCAAGGGAAGCTCGCGTATATACGGCGATTTATAGCCAACCTTTCAGGAAAGTGCCGTCCTTACAGCCACCTGATGAAGAAGGGAACCCCGTTCGTCTGGGACCAAAAATGCCAAAGCGCGCTAGACGAGATCAAACAATACCTGCAGAACCCGCCGGTGTTGGCTGCTCCGGTCAAGGGAAAGCCCCTCATTCTTTATACAACCGCTCTCGAAGGCTCCTTAGGCGCATTATGGGCACAAGAGAACGATCAAGGGAAGGAAAGGGCACTCTACTACTTAAGTCGAGTTCTACTGGGGGCATAAAGCAACTACTCCCCCATTGAAAAACATTGCCTGGCGTTGATCTTTGCGATAACAAAGCTCAGACATTATGCGTTGGCACATAAAGTCCGTCTCATTTCGAAGGTGGACCCCCTTAAATATCTGATGTCGAAGGCCATATTGACGGGACGACTCGCTAAATGGGCCCTGCTCTTAATGGAGTTCTCAATAACAAATCAACCTCTCAAGGCGGTGAAAGGCCAGGCCATCGCTGACTTCCTCGCTGAGCATCCGATACCCGCCGATTCTCCTTTAAATTGCGATCTTCCAGACGAACATGCTTTTGATGCAATTGACGGTGGTAATACCGGATTGGAGCTTTATTTCGATGGAGCATCTTCCGTGAAGAAGCGCAAACAAAGTACCCATATAATCAAATCGGGGGTAGGACTCATCTTTGTAACTCCACAAGGAGGGATAATGCGTTTTGCTTTCGCCCTAACAGAGCCGAGGACAAACAATGAAGCCGAATACGAAGCTCTGACAGCAGGCCTCGAGATCGCCATCGACATGGGAATTGAAAACCTCCTCATATATGGAGATTCCCAACTGGTCGTTAGTCAAGTAAACGACGACTACCAAACATGCAAACCAGAATTGGTGAAGTACGGCGAAAAAGTGCAACAATTGTTGACCCAAATCCCTTCCTACACTTTGGAAAACATACCGCGCGCGGAAAACAGCAAAGCGAACGCGTTGGCCAAGCTCGCCAAGGAACTGGCTGATGAGAACCTCGATGACGTAAGGATCGTGGTACAAAGCCGTCAGGTGCTCGCCCCAGCGGAAATATCTCCGGAATCACCCGAAGAGAAGGGAGCGACTAAGCAGAGGACCCTGCAAATAAAAGATCAGGAAAATACCGAGGATTGGAGAGAAGTCTTTATAGACTACTTCAAATACCGCCAAACGCCCGAAGATGCGTCCTCAAGACATCAGCTTATGAAACGAGCTCTGTCTTTCGCCTTCGTCAATGATACTCTGTACAAGAGGTCGTTCGATTCTATGTGGTTGAGATGCCTGGGACCTGACGAAGCGAAAAGAGTCGTCCAGGAAGTTCATGACGGACTCTGCGGTTCTCACCAAGCGGGCCCAAAGATGAAGTTGAAGATCAAACGGATGGGCTACTACTGGCCCACGATGATCCAGGACTGCCTCGAATATGCGAAGCAATGCCACTCATGCCAAATTCATGGGGACTTCATCCACC
This sequence comes from Agapanthus africanus, assembly GCA_030015575.1. Taxonomy (NCBI): domain Eukaryota; kingdom Viridiplantae; phylum Streptophyta; class Magnoliopsida; order Asparagales; family Amaryllidaceae; genus Agapanthus; species Agapanthus africanus. The sequence continues at coordinate 56,281,965 of CM057344.1, forward strand.
AGCATCCAAATCCACTACATCCAACGGTGGCTAGCCGGCCGTTCGAAATGTGGGGAACTGATATAGTCGGCTCTATCGAACCAGCATCGTCCAAGGGACATCGTTTCATCCTTGCGACGACTGACTACTTCTCCAAATGGGCAGAGGCAGTACCGCTGAGGGAAGTTAAGACGAAGAATATCCTCCATTTCTTCAAGACGCACGTCCTATATCGGTTTGGAACTCCACGACGGATCATCTCCGATAACGGGCCAGCCTACAGAAGCCACAAGATCAGTCGCTTCACGCAACAACATAATATAGACTGGAGATATTCCTCGGTTTATAATCCGCGAGCTAATGGTCTAGCCGAGGCCTTCAACAAGACCTTAACAAAGATCATGAAGAAAACGGTGTCCCGAAATAAGAAGGACTGGCACGAGAGGATGCAAGAGGCTCTTTGGGCGTATCGAACTACGTTCAAGACGGCCACAAACACAACGTCATATGCGCTGGTATTCGGTACAGAAGCAGTACTCCCCCTCGAGATAGAGTTACCCTTGTTGGGGTAAAAATTTACACCCCGGTTGACCAAGTCAAAATCAAAGTCAACCCCAAGCCAAGTGGGCCCAAGCCCAGATCCAGTGGGCCCATGCCCGGGTCGAGCCAGAACATGAAGCGGCCGGCCTCCCCCATACCAAGATAAAAATTTTATAATAAATAATTTTGTTGTATTTCTTTTATTTTATTTTATGGATAAATGTAAGAAAAATAGGCATAATGCCAAATTTTTGTAAAGCCCATGGCTTATGTGCAAAAAGAAATGGCACATGAGCCATGGGATAGACAAAATGCCATTTTGTGAAGCCCAAGGGGCTATGTGTAAAGTGTATGACCTATAAAGGCAAAGATAATGAAATATCTAAACAACTTTTTCTCTCTCTAAATTTTTTTTTCCAGATCTGAGATCTTTTCTTCTTCTTCAAGGTTCCAAAACCCTCTTCTTTCTCTTGAATTAAATCAAAAGTTTTACTCTTCTTTTTATAAAACAAATTAGTTTTTCACCACAAAACCCACAAAGGGGAACTCAGATCTCCCATCAGATCTAAAAAAAGGAGTGATTTTTAAAATCCCCTACTTCTTGATCTTCAAGATCCGGCCAAACAACAGAAGGAAGAAGAAGAACCCCCTTCATCAGCTTCAAAACATCCCAGGAGTCTAACTCCATACATATATACATAACAAATATTTCCTTTCTGAAGCACGGCTTCTGTTTCTTAGGCTAAAAGCCACTTTTTCTCGCCGGCGCCCGAGCGCAGAGCGCCCGCGTGCCGACACGTGGCGCGCTTACGCTCAAGCGCAAGCGCCCGAGCGCAAGTCGCCCCGGTGCCGACACGTGGCGTGCTTGCGTCCAAGCGCAAGCGCTCGAGCGCAAGTCTCCCCCGTGCCGACACGTGGCGCGCTTGCGCTCCAGCACAAGCGCTCGAGCGCAAGTCTCCCCGTGCCGACACGTGGCGCGCTTGCGCTCCAGCTCAGGCGCTCGAGCGCAAAGCGCCTACGTGCCGACACGTGGCGCGCTTGCGCTCAAGCGCAAAGCGCCCACGTGCCGACACGTGGCACTCTAGCGCCTGAGCGCACAGCACCTAGGCGCACAGCGCCCAAGGTGCTGCCCCCACACATCCTTTGGATGCCTTTTCCCCTCTTTCTTTTATATATATACATATATACATATATATATACATATGTATACATATTTGCACACACACGTGCTCCACGACACTGTCCCTGTTAGAAAAAAAATTCTAACGGGGCGCTGCCCCGCACCCCACAAGGGGGCTGCTAGCCCCCTTGACCCCCAGCCCGCTATCCGGGTAGCGAGACCCCCATAAAAACTCTGTGTGGCTCCCGATATATCCAAAACCCCCCTTTCAAAACACAACACGCGTACACCGCACATTGAGTTCGCATGACCAGTTTAACCCGTGAATCGGAGGTTCCCTCGCCCCAAAGGCGAGGGGTAATTAACGGCAGCTTAGTCCGCGGCTGGCGGAGATTCGGATCCCCACAATCATTAAACCCCGGCCTACCCTAGGCAAGGGGAATCTGTAGTACGCCTGACAAGCGCGCGCGTATTCCCATCTCAATGGGGTGACGAAAAACACCCTACAGATTCTGGCACGCCCGGTGGGACCCTCTCTCCTCCCATATTTCGGGTTAAATGTTCATGCGAACTCAATCAATATACATATCGATTGTCTATACTGAAATGATATTTCTTTTCTATGCAGCAATCAACCTTCGACGACAATGTCTCCCCAGACGAATTCAGCTTCCAACGTGACCCCGATTCCGTACGTGGTCAAGATCAACGCTCGTGTGGTTCTCCCTGCAAGCCTCAGTCGACAGTGGGAGGAACCGCCCCGCCAGTTTGGCTCCGTCATCATCTACCCTGCCGGAAGCGCTCATCTGGCGGAAATCCCGGCGGAACAGGTGGCCAAGCCGGTCTCGAGGGGTAAGAGGCCGAATGTTGTGATTGCTAAGGCACCATAACCGAAACTTAAGATGGTGTCTGAACGACTCCCTGGCGCTCTAGTTGGGGGCAAGACTTCCGGTGCGAAGGGAAACATCAAATGTCGCGGACGAGCTCAGGCGATGACTCCAACAAATGCGCAATCGAGCGTATCTCCAAGGCCCTCCATCGTCCAGTCTGCGGTGTCTTCCCGAAAAGCCGAAGTCTGCCAGGCACTTAGAACAGAAAAGTTAAGGCAGAAGCGGCTCAGGTATCAAGCCAACAAGAGGGCCAAGGCTTCGGCCAAATGGAATCATGTGAAGTTCCAAGTGCAGGGTTGCCCTGCGACGACGGCTGAGTCGGACGTAAGAATCAGCAATTCCTTCGAGCCTCTGAAGTGGGTTCAGAAAAATGCCATGACCGCCAGAATCAAGAAGACAGCGGTCCGAACAGTGCCACAAAGAGACGTGTCCCGGCCCCAACAGAAGAAGTATGACACTGTCTCTTCAAGAGTCTATCAAGCACTCTGTGCCGTACGAAAGCAGTGGGGCAAACCCAGAAAAGAAGCTCCAGCACCATTCAAGAACCTGGTTAGGCCAGCCGCCTTCAATCGACTACCAGCTACCGAAATAAGGGGGTCAAGACAGCGATCCGTGAAATCAGCTGCCAATGATAGAAAGACGGCCGGATATATCATCCATACAGTCTATGTGACGGGCGGGCGCCCCAGCGACAACCTTCGCAGCAAAAGCAAGGATGGGGCCACCACATCTCAAGCCCAATCTAGCCTGAATGTAGTTGCCGCTGCCCAAGAACAGCCGCCCCCGCTGGATGAAGAAAACCCTCTCGATGAGGATGATAGGCAGAAAGACCCCTCGGTCCACGCAGAGTCAAGCTCGGACAGTGAGGAAGAGCCGACTTTCCGCCCCAGGACTGCGGAGCAAGAGCTGCTTCAAGAGCTTCGAAAACAGCTCAGGAGCAAAGATAAAGAGATGGCCAAGCTCTATTCGAAGATTGACGACTTAACGAACATGGTGATGTAGCTTACAGCTCAAATTGCTCGAGCGCCTCCCAATCAAGCACAAGCCGCTACTAATTAGCCGGGTGATGACAATCCGAGGCAGCCAATGCCAGTTCCTTTGGGACCAAGACTGGTCGAGCCGCATGAAAGCCGGCCACATTCTGCTTCTGGGGACGCCTTGGCCCCAGATAACACTATCCCACTAACACAGGATCGGATAATGGATTTGGTCACCAGCAAGGTTAAAACATTGGTGGCCGAAGCTGAAACTCAGAAAGAAATCGGCAGTAGCGGGCGGCCATATCCCGCGCAGTACGATCTGATTGAGTTCCCAAGCGGCTACGTTATTCCTAAGTTCGGAAGATTTGATGGAACAGGGAATGCAAATCAGCACGTCGCCCACTTCAAAGCATCGTGCAGAAATACAGGGGGCAATGACGCGCTCCTTCTTCGTCAGTTTGTCAACAGCCTGACCGGCGTCGCCTTCGACTGGTATGCGAGTATACCGGACGGGTCCGTCATTACCTTTGCCCAAATGGAGTCCCTGTTTCGGCAAAGGTTCATGAGTGTCAGTGATAAAATCTCTATTGCCGACCTTGTAAGGACCAAGCCGGGGAAGAGTGAAAGCAACACCGACTTTATTGCCCGATGGCGTAATCTCACGGTCAAGTGCGAACCGCCGCTGGAGCAGGACCAGTCCGTCAGCCTTCTCATTGGGAACCTCAGCAATTGGATGGTCCCATTCTTGTGTACAACAGACCTCAAGACGTTTCAAGAGCTAACTAAGAAAGTCCAAATGCTGGAACGCTCGAAGCAAGAGTCCCCGCAGGACTCTCAGAGAGACAAAACTTGGAAAAGCAAGCGGGACGACAACCATAGAAGCGGGAGTTCCAGCAGTACCAATGTCTTCAATGCGTCCAACAATGAAGAAAAGCGAAGGGCGGCCAAATCCAAAACTAACCGGTCTCGAAAGCCATTGTTGGGAGGAGATGGGCCTTCCCTAGAGGAGAAAAAAAACAAGGTTTACTCTTTCAGAAGGGACAAAGTCCGCAAGATATTTAAAGATGCCTTGAACAACGGCCTCCAATTGCCGGAGTCGAAAAGACCCCAAGAAGCAAAAATGACCGACAATCCTCTGTATTGCCCGTACCACCGAGTAGCGAGCCATGCGATCGAGGATTGCTATATCTTCAAAGATTGGGTCGAGAAGCAGTACAAGGCTGGAGAGATCGAACTGTCCAAAAGTGTGTTGGTGAACAATCAAGTTGCAACCACCAACTTTATACAGACAGAAACTGAAGCCTTCTGGGAGCAGACAGCCGAACCCGCTGCCCTGAGAAATGAAACGGACTCATCGCGGCCTCCGTGGAGTACGCACATATCTAATAAGACGAAGAAGATGATAAAGCTACTTCGGAAGGAACCCAGGACGGAATGGGAAGGGCAGTAGAAGCCTACCAGTCCAGCTGCCAATGCGGCTCCATTAGGCTCAAAATCTACGAAGCTCAAGAAGAAGAAAAGTGCAGCTCGGCGCGAAAAAGAGTCTGCAGGGAGATCGACCATTCAAAAATATATCGATTCCCTCGAAGAATATGAACAAAGGGAAAGAACATTGATTCAATTGAAGGAGTTCTTCCCTGTACAAGCGGCTGAAATTCTGGAGGAGTTAGAAGAAGACTCCAATGAAGAGATCCCAGTAGTGACCTGCTACGCCATCCATCTTGGCAGCGACTCCGAGGATGAGCTCTGTTTTCCCGAAGAGGACGAGGAGCTCACCACAAAGGCCAATCAAATCCAGCTCAGAAGCGGCAGGGCTCTACCGCCAAATCAGGGCAACGCCCTAAAAGGGAAGGAAAAACAAATCGCTAATGAAGAAGATGGCAGAGAACCGGCTGATGAAAACATAAGTCCTTCCTCGGTGGACTATAATGTCTTGGCACATCTCCGGAAGCTTCCGTCTCTCCTGAGCATCTACGACGCCTTGGTCCTATCTAAGGAGCTTAGAGATGTTCTCACTCACGCTCTACAAAACCCCGAGCGGTATCAGGCTCACTTTGCGGAAATTAATATGAAAGAAGCCCAGCACGCTTTGCATGCCGCCGCAGTCACATTTAAGGACGAAGACTTGCTACTGGGAATGGCTGAGCATAATCGGCCGCTTTACGTGACCGGGTACAGTGACGGAGATCGAATTAATCGCATATTGATTAATCTGGGGTCCTCAGTGAACATCATGAACTTGCGGACGCTGAAGAGTTTGTCAATGGACGTCCGACACCTGTCAAGGGAAAAGATTGTCATTCAAGGCTTCAACCAAAATTGCCAGCAAGTTCTGGGGTCCATAGCTCTGCCAATCAAATTCGGGGATCTGCAAACTGAAGCTAAGATATACGTGATCGATGCCGACACGTCTTATAAGATTCTTGGGGCGGCCGTGGCTCCACGATTACGGCATCATTCCGTCAACTCTCCATCAATGCATGAAGTATACTAAAAATGGCGAAGAAAGACGCATTGACGGAGACATCCAGCCGTTCGGTGTGTATGAAGTCCGCTATGAAGATTCTCGGTACTTTATGAACCACCAAAATTCTAAGCCACAACTGACTGAGGATAGACCGGCCCCAAGACCCAAAAGCAAATCTGCGCCGGTTGTCACTTTCAAAAGTAAAAATGCCCAAGTGCGCCCACATTTCGGTAGCGACACTGATGAGTCCGACGCTGGAAGCCCGTCCTTCCGTAAAACCCGCCCTCGTTTCGGCAGCGATACAGATGAATCTGTTACTGAAGGTCCATATAGCAGCAAAGTCCGCCCTCATCTTGGCAGTGACACTGAAGAGTCAGAAGAAGAGGACCTGCCGTGCAACAGCTGTGCAGATTGAACCCCTATGCAGCAAGCGAAACTAAGAGAGACCTTCGAAGTTGCAGAAGGGTCCCTAGCCGTCACAAGGGTGCCGGAGCAGATGTGCAAAGAGCTCGATGCGTTGTCAGTCTCCACCGTGAACCAGCTGAAAACTTTCTACGTCCCCGGGAGGAAAAATAGACAGAAAGACATCCTGTTTTACGGGTCAAACCCCGTTGTGCACCCAGACGATCTTTCTGTCGCGTGCCTTCCCTATGAGAGAGGCATAAGAGCCGTCCTCAATCCCAGATACTATGCGCCCGAGATGCGGGAATACTTTAAAAAGTGCGGATGCCGGTTATATCAAACAGAGTCCGAAGCAAAGTTTTACGAAGGGCTATGGCATCCACCCTAGGTCCGAGCACTCATCGATGGATGAATTCCAGACAGACGGGGAATAGGTTACATTCAACCTGATTCCAGAGCGTGCTACATGATCCATGTTGGTGAAGCTGGCGAAAGATCAAATGATGATAATGAGATAGCCGAGCCAGAAGAAGCTCCTCAAGAGCTTGAAGATGGCGGACAAGCAACCTTTGACGAGCTAACCGAGATTGACTTAGGAACGCCCGATAATCCAAGGCCGACCTACATCAGCTCGCTCTTGTCAGAGGAAATGAAAGCGCAGATAATTGCCCTGCTGCATGAGTTCGTCGACTGCTTCGCATGGACATACAAAGAAATGCCTGGCCTTTCCCCTGAAGTGGCCGTACATAAGTTGGCTATATCTCCTGATGCTAAGCCAATCAAACAAGCTCCTCGAAGAATGAGAAGGGAACTAGAAGAAAAGGTCATCGAGGAAACTAAGAAGCTCATCGATGCCGGCTTCATCAGGGAAGAGAAATATGCGGACTGGATCGCATGCATAGTCCCAGTGAAGAAGAAAAATGGGCAGATCCGAGTTTGTGTCGATTTCAGGGATCTCAACAAGGCATGTCCTAAAGACGACTTTCCGCTACCGGTCATGGAAATGATGGTCGATGACACCTCAAATTACGAGCTGTTCACCTTTATGGATGGCTCGTCTGGATATAATCAGATCAAGATGTCGCCTGAGGATGAGAAGCACACAGCATTTCGAACCCCGGTCGGAATATATTGCTACAAGGTAATGCCATTCGGACTGAAGAACGCAGGTGCTACATATCAAAGGGCAATGACTAATATCTTTGATGACCTAATCCATAAAGTCGTCGAATGCTATGTTGATGATCTGGTCGTCAAGACTAAAGCCAAGGCCGATCATATCCAAGATCTTAGGACCGTTCTCACCAGACTGAGGGAATATGACCTAAAGATGAATCCTCTGAAATGCGCTTTTGGCGTGTCGTCGGGAAAATTCCTGGGCTTCATAGTCCGACATCGAGAGATCGAAGTTGACCCATCAAAGATAAAGGCCATCATGGAGATGCCCTCTCCGAAAAGTCTGACGCAGCTAAGATCTTTTCAAGGCAAGCTTGCTTATATAAGGAGGTTTATCTCAAATTTATCGGGGAGAGTAGGCCCTTCTCAAAGCTCATGAAGAAAGGAGCTCCTTTTATCTGGGATGCCGAATGTCAAGCAGCGTTCGAAAGCATCAAACAATACTTGTTGCACCCTCCAGTGCTGGTCGCTCCCATTCCAAATAAACCGCTGATTCTCTACACTGCCGCGCTAGATGAGTCACTCGGTGCGCTCCTTGCCCAGAATAATGAGGAGGGAAAAGAAAATGCCCTCTACTACCTCAGTCGAACTCTAGTGGGGCGGAACACAACTATTCCCCAATTGAGAAGCAATGCCTGGCTCTGATATTTGCTGTGAAGAAGTTGAGGCACTATCTGCTTACTCATCGGGTTATGTTGATCTCCAAGGTCGACCCGCTCAAACACTTGATTACCAGAGTGAGCCTAGCTGGCAGAATGGCAAGATGGGCTGTTATGCTACTTGAGTTTGACATAGTTTATACTCCTCAGAAAGCAGTAAAAGGGCAAGCTCTTGCAGACTTTCTCGCTGCTCATCCAATACCATAAGGGTCACCGCTAAATTGTGAGTTACCCGACGAACAAGTGCTGCACCTCAAGGAAGACGAGCCATATTGGGAGCTCTACTTTGATGGGGCTTCATCAATAAGGAGCTCCGGCAGATCAAGCGCCCCGGAGGTAAAAGCGGGGATAGGATTGGTGTTCACTACGCCATCAATAGGAACCCTGCGGCGTTCTTTCGCTCTCACCGAGCCTCGGACAAACAATGAAACTGAGGATGAAGCTCTGATAGCTGGTTTGGAACTCGCCATAGAAATGGAAATCCTTCGGCTACGAGTTTACGGTGACTCCCAGCTTGTCGTCAACCAAGTAAGCGGCGACTATAAGATATACAAACCCGAGTTAGCTCGGTACAGAGGCCGAGCGGTGGAACTCATGAAACGGTTCACTCACATTGAACTAATGAGAATCCCCAGAGCGTTGAACAGAAAAGCCGACATACTCGCTCGCCTAGCCAAGGAGCTGGCTGATCCTGACATGGACGAAATTCTGATCACAGTCAGGAGCCGACAAATTCTACCCCCAGTCTCTCTACGAGAAGAGGAAAGCGCGGAACAGAAGAGCAGTCCTGCCGAAGAAGCTTCGATCATCCAAGACGAGCCCGATTGGAGAGAACCCTTCATAGAGTACCTCCGATACGACAGGCTGCCCGAAGAAAAATCTGTGAGGATTCAGCTGAAGAAGAGAGCTCTCTGATACGTGTTTGTAAATGACACGCTATACCGCAGTTCATATGACCAACTCTGGCTCAGGTGCCTGTCATCGGCCGAAGCCCAAAAAGTCATGAAAGAAGTTCACTCAGGCGTTTGCGGTGCTCACCAATCTGGCCCTAAGATGCGACTGCAAATTAAACGGCTTGGGTATTACTGGCCCACCATGATACGGGATTGCGGAGAGCATGCAAAGAAATGTTATATCTGCCAAATTCACGGTGATTTTATTCACAAGCATCCCAATCCATTGCATCCTACGGTGGCGTCGTGGCCCTTCGAAGTCTGGGGCACCGACATCGTTGGCCCAATTGATCCTCCGTCATCCAAAGGCCATCGGTTCATACTGGCCGCGACAGACTACTTCTCCAGATGGGCTGAAGCTGTCCCGCTGAAAGAAGTCAAGACAAAAGATATTCTGACATTCTTCCAGCATAATATTCTATACCGCTTCGGTACACCAAGGAGAATCATTTCTGACAACGGGCCTTCTTTCAAGAGTTTCAATGTCTCAAGGTTCGCTACTCAGCACAAGATAGACTGGAGGTATTCCTCCATCTATAATCCAAGAGCTAATGGGCTAGCCGAAGCCTTCAATAAGACTCTATGCAAGCTCCTAAGGAAAAATGCTTCAGCCAACAAGAGAGACTGGAATCTCAAGCTTCACGAGGCATTGTGGGCATATCATACCACGCACCGTACTCTAACACAGTCCACTCCATACTCATTGCTCTTCGGAGTGGAGGCGGTCCTCCCCCTCGAAGTCGAAGTTCCAAGCTTAAGAATGGCCGTTCAGCACGAGTTGACGGAAGAGGAAAACGTGCTCCTTCGACTTGAAGAGTTCGATGCCCTCGAAGAAAAGAGGCTCGCGGTACAGCAAAATCTGGAGCTATACCGAGCCCAACCTATGACAAGATAACCCGTCTCCGCGCTTTCAAGAAAGGTGAATTGGTGTTGGTCCTCAAAAAACCAATTATCCCCAATCGACATGCCAAGGGAAAATTCGAGCCAAACTGGGAAGGACCATATGTCATCGAGAAAGTGTTCGACGGAGGATCCTACCAACTAATAAGTGCCGAGGGAGAAAGGCCCATACCACCCATCAATGGCCGATATCTCAAGAAATACTACACGTAAATGCTCCAAGTCGCAGGCGAATTGAGCACATCAGCCCTACGGTCTGGATCATACATCCTGCAAAACCGTATACAATCCAAGGGCGTAAATGACCCCTATCTCTCCCAAATCCTGCCGGTGAGACTACTTTTAAAGTCCCACCAGCGAAAAAAAAATAAAATAAAATAAAATAAAAGAAATAAAAGAAATAAAAAATAAACGGTATGTCCATAAGCAAAACGGGCACGGATGAAAACCTGAAAGGGCTCCGTGAGTAAAAACAGCAGGACTACCGGCGAGTCTGCGAGAACCCGAAAGGGCGCAAACTCGTGAAAAGAGATGAAATACACTCGCAAAGTCCTCTCGACCTTGTGAGGAGAAAACCCCTGCGTGAGATCCTTACGACTCACAAAGGAGCAACACACTTAGGAATCCTCACGATTCCTAAGGAGAAAATACACCTGAGGGGTCCTTACGACTCGTAGGGAGAAAATGCTTTTATGGGACCCTCACGGCCCATAAAATTGAAAAGCCTTAGGTGATAGGGACCCAAACCTGTCTCCTAAACCATCGTTCCCCAATGAGCAACGGCAAATGATGAGTCGCTCCTGGCATTTCGCTTCGGTGTTAGCGGTGCTGATGCCGACCAAAAACCCAAATCCCAAGTCCTCCCAAGGCAAATGATGAGTTGCTCCTGGCATTATTCCAGTGCAGCAATGCTGATGCCAAACAAGATCCAAATTCCAAGTCCCCAAACGGCGAATGATGAGTCGCTCCTGGTACCACATTCCAGTGCAGCGATGCAGACGCCAACCAAAATCCGATTTCTCAAAATTCTCCTGGCCCTACGGTGGGTCCCCAAGTTGACCATCGTATACAATCCACGGGCTCAAATAATTCTCATCATACCCTTGCCCCACCGTAATCACCAGTTACGCGGCCGGTATCCGCTTTGGGAATGATGCTCCATTGATAAGACCCACTCATGTGTCCTCACGATATATGAGGAGAACAAACCTTTGTGGGATTCTTACGACTCATAAAGGAAAAACACACTTAGGAGTCCTCACGACTCCTAAGAAGAAAATACACCTGCGGGATCCTTACGACTCATAGGGAGAAAATGCTTTTAAGGGATCCTCACGGCCTATAAAATTGAAAAGTCTTAGGCGATAGGGATCTAAACCTGTCTCCTAAGCCATCGCTCCCCAATCCCCAAATGGCGAATGATGAGTCGCTCCTGGTACCATATTCCAGTGCAGTGATGCAGACGCCAACCAAATTCCAAATCCCATACCCCAACGGTGAATGATGAGTCGCTCCTGGTACCATATTCCAGTGCAGCGATGCAGACGCCGACAAAATCCCGAAATTTTTTCGGCCCTACGGTCTGGATCATACATCCTGCAAAACCGTATACAATCCACGGGCGTAAAACAATCCCAAAATCCTCTCAATGACAAATGATGATTCGCTCCTGGTACCATATTCCAGTATAGCGATGCTGATGTCAACCCAAATCAAAATCAACAAGTCAACTTCCACTCCGACACCGTAGAAAGCGGAGCAAGTCAGAATCCAATCTCGACACCGCAAGAAGCGGAGCAAGTCAAGTCTACCCCTGACACTGCAAGAAGCAGAGCAAGTCAAATCAAGAATCGACCGTCCAAGTCACAAAAAGGGCAGAACCGACCGTCCACGCCGCTAAAATGGCAGCACCGACCGTCCAAGTCACAAAAAGGGCAGAACCGACCGTCCACGTCGCTAAAAGGGCAGCACCGACCGTCCAAATCGCTAAAAGGGCAGCATCGACTGTCCAAGTCGCAAAAAGGGCAGAATCGACCGTCCACGTCTCTAAAAGGGCAGCATCGACCGTTCAAGTCGCTAAAAGGGCAGAATCGACCGTCCAAGTCGCAAAAAGGGCAGCATCAACCGTCCACGTCGCTAAAAGGGCAGCATCGACCGTCCAAGTCGTTAAAATGGCAGCACCGACCGTCCACGTCGCTAAAATGGCAGCACCGACCGTCCATGTCGCAAAAAGGGCAGAACCGATCGTCCAAGTCGCTAAAATGGCAGCATCGACCGTCCAAGTCGCAAAAAGGGCAGCATCGACCGTCCACGTCGCTAAAATGGCAGCACCGACCATTCACGTCGCAAAAAGGGCAGAACCGACCGTCCAAGTCGCTAAAATGGCAGCACCGACCGTCCAAGTCACAAAAAGGGCAGCACCGACCGTCCAAGTCACAAAAAGGGCAGAACCGACTGTCCACGTCGCTAAAAGGGCAGTACCGACCGTCCAAGTCGCTAAAAGGGCAGCACCGACCGTCCAAGTCGCAAAAAGGGCAGCGCAGGATTCCTACAAAGCGGGAACCTGATCACTCCGGGCCAGAGAAAACGTCTATCACGGACACTCCGTCTCGGAGACATGTCAAGCAACGACCGTCCATGTCGTAAAAAGGGCAGTGCCAGCTTCCCAAAAAGCGGGAACCAAATCAAGTCGCCTTCACGTGAAAGAAGATCCATCAATTTCATGCACACGACCCACATATATGGTGTGCATTTATTGATGGGGGGCAATTTGTTGGGGTAAAAATTTACACCCCGGTTGACCAAGTCAAAATCAAAGTCAACCCCAAGCCAAGTGGGCCCAAGCCCAGATCCAGTGGGCCCATGCCCGGGTCGAGCCAGAACATGAAGCGGCCGGCCTCCCCCCATACCAAGATAAAAATTTTGTAATAAATAATTTTGTTGTATTTCTTTTATTTTATTTTATGGATAAATGTAAGAAAAATAGGCATAAAGCCAAATTTTTGTAAAGCCCATGGCTTATGTGCAAAAAGAAATGGCACATGAGCCATGGGATAGGCAAAATACTATTTTGTGAAGCCCAAGGGGCTATGTGTAAAGTGTATGGCCTATAAAGGCAAAGATAATGAAATATCTAAACAACTTTTTCTCTCTCTAAATTTTTTTTTCCAGATCTGAGATCTTTTCTTCTTCTTCAAGGTTCCAAAACCCTCTTCTTTCTCTTGAATTAAATCAAAAGTTTTACTCTTCTTTTTATAAAACAAATTAGTTTTTCACCACAAAACCCACAAATGGGAATTCAGATCTCCCATCAGATCTAAAAAAAGGAGTGATTTTTAAAATCTCCTACTTCTTGATCTTCAAGATCCGGCCAAACAACAGAAGGAAGAAGAAGAACCCCCTTCATCAACTTCAAAACATCCCAGTAGTCTAACTCCATACATATATACATAACAAATATTTCCTTTCTGAAGCACGGCTTCTGTTTCTTAGGCTAAAAGCCACTTTTTCTCGCCGGCGCTCAAGCGCAGAGCGCCCGCGTGCCGACACGTGGCGCGCTTACGCTCAAGCGCAAGCGCCCGAGCGCAAGTCGCCCCGGTGCCGACACGTGGCGCGCTTGCGCTCAAGCGCAAGCGCCCGAGCGCAAGTCGCCCAGGTGCCGACACGTGGCGCGCTTGCACCCAAGCGCAAGCGCTCGAGCGCATGTCGCCCCCGTGCCGAAACGTGGCGCGCTTGTGCCCAAGCGCAAGCGCTCGAGTGCAAGTCTCCCCCGTGCCGACACGTGGCGCGCTTGCGCTCAAGCGCAGAGCGCCCACGTGGCACTCTAGCGCCTGAGCGCACAGCACCTAGGCGCACAGCGCCCAAGGTGCTGCCCCCACGCATCCTTTGGATGCCTTTTCCCCTCTTTCTTTTATATATATACATATGTATACATATTTGCATACACACGTGCTCCACGACACCCCGCAAGGGGGCTGCTAGCCCCCTTGACCCCCAGCCCGCTATCCGGGTAGCGGGACCCCGTAAAAACTCTGCGTGGCTCCCGATATATCCAAAACCCCCCTTTCAAAACACAACACGCATACACCGCACATTGAGTTCGCATGACCAGTTTAACCCGTGAATCGGAGGTTCCCTCGCCCCAAAGGCGAAAGGTAATTAACGGTAGCTTAGTCCGCGGCTGCCGGAGATTCGGATCCCCACAATCATTAAACCCCGGCCTACCCTAGGCAGGGGGAATCTGTAGTACGCCTGACAAGCGCGCGCGTATTCCCATCTCAATGGGGTGACGAAAAACACCCTACAACCCTCTCTACGAGTGGCAGTCCACTACGAGCTAACAGATGAAGAAAATGCTCACCTTCGCCTTGAGGAGCTCGATGCCCTTGATGAGACCCGGCTCATAGCGCAACAAAATCTGGAGGCCTATAAAGCAAAGATGACGCGCTCATATGAAAGATTGACCCGGCCGAGGACATTCCGCCAAGGCGAACTCGTGCTGGTGGTCAAAAGACCTATGATCCCCAATCGAGCCAAGCGAGGAAAATTTGAGCCGAACTATGAAGGCCCGTACATCATAGACAAGGTCTACCAAGGTGGAGCCTATCTACTTATGGATATGCACGGTGAAAGGCCTTACCGGCCAATAAATGGCCGATTCCTAAAGAAATACTACGCTTAGCGAGTTACTGCCTAAATCAATGATAGATGACGACGACTATGTCCGCTCGCAATCTTTCTAAGCTCAAACTTTATAAGCTGTAGCCAGCCTTCTTCTGCACGGACCGAAACGTCCTTAAACTAATGACGGACCGAAACGTCCCTAAACTAATGGCGGACCGAAACGTCCCTAAACTAATGACGGACCAAAACGTCCTTAAACTAACGAAGGACCGAAACGTCTTTAAACTATTACCGCAGCATCTTCAGGCTGACGAGATGAATAAAAGAAAAAGAAAAATATATATAATAAACGGTATGTCCATAAGCAAAATGGGCACGGATGAAAACCCGAAAGGGCTCCATGAGTAAAAACAGCAAGACCACCGGCGAGTGTTTGTGTAAACCTGAAAGGACACAACCTCGTTAAAAGACACTTACAGGGTCCTCTCGACCTTGTAAGGAGAAACCACCCGTGTGAGATCCTTACGACTCACGAGGGAGCAACACACTTAGGGATCCCCACGATGCCTAAGAAGAAAATACACTTGCGAGATCCTCACGACTCGCAAGGAGAACTCTCTTATGGGACCCTCACGGCTCATAAGATTTGAAAGTCTTAAGTTACAGAGACCTAAACCTGTGCTTAAGCAACCCCCACAACTTTCGATATTGCCCTACAAGTGGCTCAATACTGACTCTTGTATACAATCCACGGGCGCGAATAAACATTTCCCTAACCAAGTCCCATCCGTGACTGGGGATATATACACATGATAAACAACCCTTGTAGGTCCTCTCGATTTACAAGGAGAAAACCCTCTTGTAGGATCCTTACGACTTACAGAGGAACACACACTTAGGAATCCTCACGATTCCGAAGGAGAAAATACACCTACAAGATCCTCACGACTTGTAGGGAGAAATACCTTTGTGAGACCCTTACGGCTCATGAAGTTAAAAGCCTTAGTTAACAGGACCTTAACCATGTTCGCTAAGCCACCTTTGATCAACATCGACGGAGGCAAATGATGATTCTTTCCTGGCAATATCCCAGTTGCAGCGGTGCTGATGCCGAAGTCGGTGTCTAATTTCAGGTTTACGGTGAAAAACCGGTAGGCCGCACATGCATACGAAATAGCCGAAATGATAGGGCAACTTGCAATTAAAAAGCAGCAAGTAAAAACGAATGCATACAAAATAGCCGAAATGATTGGGCAACTCGCAATAAAAAGAAGCGAGTGAAAATAAAATAAATAGCCGAAATGATTGGGCACCGCGAAAAATAGCCGAAATGATTGGCCAATCGCGACCTTTGCGATATAAAAGCTGAAATGATAAAGCATCGCGGAAATAAGAAAAAATGATAAAACTTTAGCCCTACAGTTGAGATCACATCGATCTCTATATACAATCCAAGGGCGCAAACAAAGAGAGAACCATACTTTCCCAACAGGCTCCGCCAGAAAACGAAGCCAAATCTCGACGGTTCATCCCAACCCCGAAGAAACCAGTGTCTTCGGCAAATCCTTTGACTCGAGGAAACAAGCATCCTTGACGAAGAAAATCCTGATTCGCGTCGACTCGCAGAGAAACCAGTGTCTCCGTGGGAAATTCTCGATCCGTTTCAACACCAGTGAAACAAATATCCTTGGAAAATACCTCAATTCAGGGAAACAAATATCCTTGATGAGAGCCTCCTGATTCGCGTCGACTCGCAGAGAAACCAGTATCTCCGTGGGAAATTCTCGATCCGTTTCAACACCAGGGAAACAAATATCCTTGGAAAATACCTCAATTCAGGGAAACAAATATCCTTGATGAGAGCCTCCTGATTCGCGTCGACTCGCAGAGAAACCAGTATCTCCGTGGGAAATTCTCGATCCGTTTCAACACTAGGGAATCAAATATCCTTGGAAAATACCTTAATTCAAGGAAACAAACATCCTTGATGAGAGCCTCTTGATTCGCGTCGACTCGCAGAGAAACCAGTATTTCCGTGGGAAATTCTCGATCCGTTTCAACACCAGGAAAACAAATATCCTTGGAAATTACCTCAATTCAGGGAAACAAATATCCTTGATGAGAGCTTCCTGATTCGCGTCGGCTCGCAGAGAAACCAGTGTCTCCGCGGGAAATTCCCGATTCGTCTCAACTTGCAAGATGAAGGCTCAGGCAGCAGAGATTAAAAACTTGTTTCCTGAACAATGGGACCCTGCAAGTCGGTCTAAAACGGTCTCTTGCATACTATTCACGGGTCTCACTCTCCAAAGTCGAATTTCGACAAGGAGGGAAACAACCGCTTACGGGTCCTCTCGACTCGTAAGAGGGAAAAATTCTCTTATAAGATTCTTACGACTTATAAGAGAAAACGCACTTAGGAATCCTCACAATTCCGAAGGAGAAAACACACCTACGAAATCCTCTCGATCCGTAGGGAGAAAAATCTCTATGAGACCCTCACGGCTCATAGAGTTGAAAAGTCTTAGGCAGCAGATCTGAACCTGCGGCCTAAGCCATCGCTATTTCTTAAGGAAGTCAAGATGCTTGCTCTAATTATCTGTCAACCATGTTTACTAAGATGGCATGCTGATAATAAAAGAAAGAAAAGGCGGAGAAATGACACAAGACATTACAAAAAAAATGTGTATCTTTTATTCATAAACTTGATTGGGTACAGGATACATTGTGTTAAAGAATAAAAAATATATATATATACATTTTTTTTATTTACAAGTACAAACGATACAAAGAGGGATAGCTACTGCGGAGGAAGTGTCTTTAACAAATCCGCAAGCTGCTCTCGCACTTCCTTCAGCGCCTCCTCCTGAGTGGCTGCCGCGGCCACCTCCGCTTCCACCTGGGCCCGCTGCTGCAAAAAAGATGAAAGTTGCTCCTCGGACGCCTTCTGGGCTGCTTCCTGGCTAGGTGCATCCCGCTCGACAACGTCAAGCTGTTGCCTCAGTGATAATCCTTCGGAAAGGCATTACAGAAGGCCCTCAAAGACAACCTTCAGCCGTGCAGCATTGGCCTCCACCCGAGCATGCAGTTGGGCAGACTTGCTCGAAGTCTTACCGCGCTCCTTACGCCTTGAAATGACTTCTTGTTCGAGATGGCGGAAGTAAGAAGCGCTCTGCTCAATCCACGCTGCTCTTTGATTACTGGCGGCTAAGGTCTCGGGAGCGGGACGCATCGACTCCAGCTGATGCAGGCGGGCCTCGATCTCCCTGCAATGGTTAACCCAAGATGCGATGATGCCCTCGTCATGAAAGTTCACAAGTATCACCAGCATCGGGTTAACCGCCGTAGCGAAGTCTGCGGCAGATGTAGGAGTTTCAATGTCGAGTTCCTCGACGTAGTCACTCAGCATGCGCAGACTATTCACGGCGCCTTTCCAAGATGGACGTCTCAGATAAGGACCTGCCGGCATTGTGATGCGAGGCTCGAAGGGCGCCGAGACCGGAACGACAGCTGAAAAGAAACAAGATGTGATCAGATAACAGTTCAGGAAATAAAAAGGGGGGTTATCAGTGTAATAATCGCTGTAATAGCTGAGGCAGATGGCAAGGCCGGAAGGGTCGGTGGCGCAACCGATCTTTCATCCCCTCCTTCGATTTGTAGCACTGCAGTCGGGACAAAAAAGAAGTTAGAAGTAGTCCCATCAACGAAAAAGAAAGATATCAATGGGAAAACATACTTACTAGCGCCACCAGAGGAAGAAGCGAGTTCAGATGGGAAGGAGAAGTGTGGGAGCAACACCTGATAAAGATGGTTAAAAAGCACTCCTGAAAGGCACGACAGTATGACTTTAGTACACAAATTATACGTCTGAAAGATAAGATTAATAAGTTGCAAACCCATACCCTCCAACATCTTCGATGGTATGAGAGAGGGCTGAGAGGTGACCACCGCCAAGGCAGTAGTTGAAGGCGCTCCCTCGAACAATGGCGCATCGGCACTGGCTGCACCAGCGTTACGAACAAATGTGAACTTGTCAGAAAAGATTGTAAGATAAAGAGGACAGTAACTTGGGATTTACCTGATGAGCTGCCGGCCGAAACGGAGGCGACTCCCTCCTCCATCGACATGAGGCCACCGCCCGTGGCCTCATCACCCGACTCAATGGGAACCGTTGTCGTGCTCGCGAGACCTGGAGACGGCGGGGGACCATAGGCGGGGAGGGCTATGACCGGAGCATTACCAGATTCCTGAGAAAGAGCGATTGGCTCATCCTCAGGAATCATGTCTACCTCACCCGCTACTCCCTCGGGCTCAGCAGTCACGGTTGCCTCGTCCACCGTCACCACGAGGTCATCGGCCTCAGGCACTCCGCCCGCTGCTACCTCGGGCTCAGCAACAACCGCTTGCTCAGGCATAGTGGACATGACCAGTTCGTCAACCACTATTTCGGGCCCAGCAATCCCGGCTGTGTCATCCGTCACCGGCTCAGGCTCGACCAATGCCTCTTCCCTTAGCCTCTCGGGTTCGACAGTCTCCGCCTCCCCCTCGGTTGGGCTTGGCCCTACAAGATAGAATGTATAAGAACCGACGGCTTTATAATTCTTACAACAAAATTCTGAAAGAAGTATTACCTGAGGTGGACTTGTCGTTAGCCTCCCTGTTGGCGCGGATCGCCTGTCTATGAGCTGTAGACAGGGCGACCGGGGACTCTTCTGACGGAGTGTTGGCACGAGGAACGGTACTGGGGCCCGCTCCAATGGCCAAGGCAGCCCTGCGTGCCTTTGCTTCGCGCCTCGACCGCTTCCTTTCCTCTCGAGTTGTCGCGATGGACCTCTTTGATGCTTCCTTCATCGAAGTGTCGTCGTCCTCGTTCAAAGACGCCTCCAGAGCCTTTAAGGAATCTCTCATAGGCTCTTCAAGACGAACCTCCTGCGGTGGCCCAGAAGAAGCAGGAACATCGGCAGCTGGCAGAACATTTGCGTCGCTTGGCGGGAACGGCATTGAGGTTTCTGCGATAAAAAGGGAGAGGTTAGATTGACCTTAACACAAGGAAAATGAAAACTTGATGAATTGAAACTTACTAAGGCCTAAAGACGCTCTAAGGCGTTCCTCCTCTTGGAAGGTCTCGAGGGAAGCAGCAATGGCTTCTTCATTGGTGATGCCTGTTGGAAGAAAAGAAGGAAAAATATTAGTCAAAGGTAATAATAAAGATATAATGCAATAGAAAATGCGACTAGTGATTACCTGATTCCGCAAGCTTAGCCAGCCATGCCTCACGCCTTGCCAACCACGCTGAAGTTTCGAGGGCGGCCTCCAAGTCTGTGTCATCCGGCGACATGACTAACCCCTCGTTGGTCCCATATTCACTCAGGCCCTCACCATAAGGAGCATGGGGTTCCTGACCGAACGCGACGTCTACAGCGAAGAGCGACTTCTTTTTCTTCTGCCCGCCAACCCTAGGTGCACGCGGGATCGACTTACGCTTAGCAGCCATTTTGGGACGGCGGGTCCCGATGTCCGCACCCACGCCAGTCTCCGGCGAGGCTACAACCACTGTCTCCACTGGAGCACAGGGCGTTAGAGGTGCATCTGCAATATCGGGGAGCGGCAACCTGTGCGGAGGACTTTGCGCACGCGATGGCCCGGCTCTAACATCTTTTAGAGGGGCAACTACTGGGGTCCTAGGCACTAAAGGAGCGTTGCGGTCGCTATCTGGAGGCGCACCCTTACGGTCGACCAGCAATCGCCTTTCCTCCTTTATAACGGCTCCCGTTGCATGATTGTACCATTCTTTATATACGTTAAGGAGTCGTGGAGCGCAAGACGGCGCACTGATAAAAAAGTGAGAACCCGTATTCAGGCGCATGAAATGATGCAGCGTGTTCTTCATCCCTTCTTCAGTGGCAGCGGGTTCCAGTAGGAAAGCTTCCAAGGGTATCCCTTGATCGTAGCTCAGTTGCTGGGCGAAACGATGCGGGTTGTATCTCATGAAAATCGCCGCACCGTTCTGCCTGAATACTAGGAAGCCCGGTCTAATAGAATATAAGTGGAGGGTCTCCCGGGCCGTCAAAACTGAGGCTCCATCCTTGAAAGCGTCTTGTAATGGCCGCATCGCAGTGGTAGACGCCTTTCCAATAGTCAACACCTTATCAATGAAAGACATCCCGTCTCCAACAGTGTGGGGGCGAAGGAGTAAACCCCTGGCGTTCCGTGGCGATGGAGTCACAATTGATGCGCCAATCAAATGTATGATGCGAGGGAAACCGCACTTGTCATAGAACGAGAGCCTTTTATGCATGCCGAAGACACCTGACGTGTGTAGCTCGAGCCACGATATGAAGTAGTGCATCGGGAAGACCACGTGCAGTACCCCAGGCTTATTAGCGTCCGCTGCTCGACTGAGGCCATGATACAAGTGTGCCAAGCCGGCGATCCCAGCTGCCACTTTTACCCCGATGGTCATCCGGTGGGCTGGGTAAAAGACAGAGGGCCGCATATAGCGAGAATGCATTGGGATCGCAAACCAACTCAGCCATAGCCCAAGAAATCCTAAGAAAAAGGCCTCCTCGTCCATCCCAGGGGCTGCAATTTCTGCAAAAGACATACTCAGGAAGTCCGGAAGGAAAAAACCCTTTTGTTCTATTTCCTTCGCCGGCAGGTTATCCAAACCTAGACCGAAAGGGTCATCCAGGGTAGCAAACTTGGCAGCTTCTGATGAGAGGACGCTTCGGCGAAGGAACAGAGCGATGAAATCCTCAAAGCTAACTCCGCGACTCCCATGTTCGATGAAAAGGGCCTCATAGATGTTCAACACTTTGATCAAACTTGGGAATTGGTGTTGAACAGCATTTTCCGGCGTGAGGCCCCTTACCACCGGCTTAGCACCGAAGACATACTCGTCTGTCCGAAGCAATTCCTCATAGTGCTCCCCAATAACCGGCAAACCGGAGACCTCTGTGAACTCCTCCAGAGAAACTGACACTTCCCGATCCATTGCAAGGAAAGTGTGGGTAGGAATGTTCCACTGCTCCAAGAAAGCCTGGAACCACCAGGTGGGAAGTGTGGGATACTGGAAGAGGGAGACGTAAACCGCAGTATATAATCCTAACCTTATCAACTGCGACTTCTTCGTCGACAGGATATACCGGGCCCACGGCAGATAGCCGATCGGGTGGCGGGGGATCAGACCGATGTTATATGATTGCCCCCAAGGTCGCGCCTCGCCTTGACAGATACGGCGTCCTAGGATATCCAAAACCATAGGACGCTAGACCGGAATCGCATCTATGGCGGGATGAAGAAAGCCCTTCGATGTCCAATCAACCATCTCCACGGCATACTGCACCGAGGGTGGGGTGGCATAATGAATCACTGTGATGGGTTCGGTACTGCGCACATGAAGCTCCGTCGACCCATGATAATCTGATTATACCACGACCCCCAAAGGTGGAGACTCTTGTATTCCGGGTCGTGGTCCTTAATCATGGCTAGAACCTCACGGTCCAAGGGCGCTTCAAGAAACCCTTCCTCCGAGCGAGCGAACGGGAATGAAGTATCAAGAGACATGGTTACTGCAAGGGAACAAAAAATAGCCGTTAGTGCTGCAATTCCAACGCTTGGCGTTTAAAAATTTTTAATGAACTGAATTTAAAAATTAATTAAATTAAAATTAATCACACCACACTGCAGTGCAGTTGGTAGGGGACCAAATGGGGACCCACAAAATCTGGATGAAAGTGCTTCATTTAATAAGACAGTCCCATCATTGGGTGAGACTATCAGTTAAAGAAAAGATCCCCAAGAGAATATTCTCATCAGTGGGGAATCCCCAGAGACAAGGAGAAAATCTCCTCTTTCAGAGCAAAGCTCTGTCACAGAATGACACTTGTCAAATTCTGGTCTCAAAGGAATAAAATTCCTTAAAAAGAGCTGAGCTTTGTAATGGTGATTAAAAAAAATCCATCAAAAGAAAATTTTAACTTTCAAAGAAATTTAAAATTAAAAATTTTGGGATCCTGAAAATCCAAGAAAACTCTTAAGAGTTCATCATCAGAAGATCCAAAAATCTATATTCTGTCAATGAGCAAAGCTCTGTTCATGGGTTAAGAAACCCTAAAACAAATTCTTGAGAGCAAAGCTCTGTTCATGAAACCCTAATGGGGATTTCTTCAGATCAAAAGATCTGTGAGAGCAAAGCTCTTTTGGTTAAGATTGATTTGAATTAATTTTACCTAAAAGTTTTCTAATTTTGGAAACGAGCAAAGCTCTGAAGTTCTTAAGCAAGAGCAAAGCTCTGGAAATCAAAATCTAGAAAATGGTGAAGTTTTCTAAAGGGCCAGAGGTCCTATTTATAAGGCGCTTGCGCCCCTTCAGCTCACCCGTTGATCCAACGGACGAGATCTTGCCACCGCTGCACTCACGTGCGCGCCACGTGAGCGCAACGGTGGGGGGGCATTTGTTTCCCCCAATCAGAGCAAAGCTCTGTTTGAATTTCAAAATTCAAAATTCGAAGCAACGCTTCAAATTCTTTGCGCTGCGCGCAACGCGCCACGTGTCAAAAGCTGATACATCAGCGCAGCGCCCGAGGCAGCGCGCCCAATCAGAGCAAAGCTCTATTTAAAACAAAATTAAAGAAAGCAACGCTTCAGTTGCGCAAGCACTGCGCTGCGCGACACGTGTCAGCTACATCGGCCGTGTCGTGCAGCGCAAAGTCTGCTACATCGGCCGCATCCGTCTAAACCTCCGATACACGGTGCCATAAATCAACTTGGCATCTTCGGAGAGGTGGACGAATAAAACCAAATAGCATCTGCCCCGAATCTCAGCGTCAGGACCTCGCGGTCTTGTGCGCCGCCTTTCGGAGGGGAACATATCACTGTATACAATCCAGGGGCGCAAACAAAGAAGGAATCGCACTCCTCATCTCCCAGGTTTCATCAGAAGAAGAAGCCAAATCTCGATGAGTCGCAGATAGCCTAGAGATCATCTCAACGTTCGTCTCGTTGCAGCGGACACAACATCAAGTAAAGCGGAACAGCGACAACTCCCAGTTCCATGGCTAGGCGATATACAGATCACCAAGAGTCAAATCCCCACCCCGTGAAATGCGGATACAATCAACAAATTCCTGGTCACGTGGAACGCGGATAAAGTCACTCTTTGACCCGGAAAACATCTAGAGCGGAGCCTAGTCCTCGCCAAACACGGCAGTGAACCCGTGTGAAGCATCTAGAGCAAAATTCCTGGTTACGTGGAACGCGGATAACGTCACTCTTTGACCCCGTGGAAAACGTCCAGAGCGGATCCTGGTCCTCACGAAGCACGGCAGTGAACCCGTGTGAAGCATCCAGAGCGGAGCCTAGTCCTCGCCGAACACGGCAGTGAACCCGTGTGAAGTATCTAGAGCAAAATTCCTGGTTACGTGGAACGCGGATAACGTCACTCTTTGACCCCGTGGAAAACGTCCACAGCGGATCCTGGTCCTCGCGGAGCACGGCAGTGAACCCGTGTGAAGCATCCAGAGCGGAGCCTAGTCCTCGCCGAACACGGCAGTGAACCCGTGTGAAGTATCTAGAGCAAAATTCCTGGTTACGTGGAACGCGGATAACGTCACTCTTTGACCCCGTGGAAAACATCCAGAGCGGATCCTGGTCCTCGCAGAGCACGGCAGTGAACCCGTGTGAAGCATCCAGAGCGGAGCCTATTCCTCGCCGAACACGGCAGTGACCTCGTGTGAAGCATCTAGAGCAAAATTCCTGGTTACGTGGAATGCGGATAACGTCACTCTTTGACCCCGTAGAAAACGTCCAGAGCGGAGCCTGGTCCTTGCAGAACACGGCAGTGAACCCGTGGAAAGCATCCAGTGCAAAATTCCTGGTTACGTGGAACGCGGATAACGTCACTCTTTGACCCCGTGGAAAACGTCCAGAGCGGAGCCTGGTCCTCACAGAACACGGCAGTGAACCCGTGGAAAGCATCCAGTGCAAAATTCCAGGTCACGTGGAACGCGGATAACGTCACTCTTTGACCCCGCGGAAAACGCCCAGAGCGGAGCCTGGTCCTCGCCAAGCACGGCAGTGAACCCGTGTGAAGCATCCAGAGCAAACATCGGACTGTGGAGTCCTTAAAATCCACGGACTATGATGTCCTTAACCTCGACCGTAATGTCTTAAAACTAACGATCAACCACCATGATTCTAGACTGATTTTACCTTGGTTAAAGGGTACATCTCTTCACTCCTTTGATATTTGGCGTTGTAATTCCTCAACGTCTTCAAAGAGGTGACGGGTCCCAGTAACCACACATTTCGTGGACTGTGGAGTCCTTAAATCCACGGACTATGAGGTCCTTAACCTTGACCGTGATGTCTTAAAACTAACATCGGACTGTGGAGTCCTTAAATCCACGGACTATGAGGTCCTTAACCTTGACCGTGATGTCTTAAAACTAACATCGGACTGTGGAGTCTTTAAATCCACGGACTATGAGGTCCTTAACCTTGACCATGATGTCTTAAAACTAACATCGGACTGTGGAGTCCTTAAATCCACGGACTATGAGGTCCTTAACCTTGACCGTGACGTCTTAAAACTAACATTGGACTGTGGAGTCCTTAAACCCACGGACTATGAGGTCCTTAACCTTGACCGCGATGTCTTTAAACTACGATACCCTGGAAACCATCCCAAACCAACCCCTGACCCCGTGAAATACGGATAAGGATGACCACACCCAGCACTTGCGGGTCCTCACGATCCGTAAGGAAGAAAACTCTCTTGTGGGATCCTTACGACTCCCAAGGGAAAACCCGCTTAAGAATCCCCACGATTCTTAAGAAAAACTTACACCTACGGGATCCTCTCGACCTGTAGGGAGAAAAACTCTTTATGAGACCCTCCCGGCTCATAAAGCTCAAAAGTCTTAGGAGGCAGATCTTAACCCTGAATCATAAGCTATCGCTACCCTGCAAGTAGGCCAAGATAAATTTTCCACAAAACAAGTTCAATTGAGAGGGACACACCATTAAAGAAAAATATATGTCTTTATTCATAAACCAAAATGGGTACAAAATACAATTCATGAAAGAACAAAAGAAAATACTCTCGCTCAGGAGCATGTACAAAAAGAAAGGAAAAGATACAAGTTTTTCAAGCCGGCGGGCGATTTAGCAATTTCGCTAGCTCATCCTGCTTTTGCTGGGCCACGGCTTCATGATTCAGGATCGCCAGAAGACGGGCCTCCGCTTGAGCCTGCTGGGCCTGATACGAGGCGAGCCGGCCTTCAAGCTCTTTCTCAGTGGCCTTGTGAGCCTCGACTCTTTCACGAGTGAACACGGCAGCTTTATCAAGAGCCACCACCTCTTTGATAGACTCTTGAAGCACCCGCCAGAATTCATACGCTTTGTTGGCCTTGGCGGTAAGATTAGCTTGAAGCTCGCTCAGCGTCTTAGAAGCCAACTCCCTTGCCGAGAATTTGCGGCAGAGCCTCTTCTCGCACAACAATATGTTCGCCACGCGTCGCTCTATCAGACAACGCAAGCCCGCTTTTGCGACCGCAACCTTTGAAACAGGACATATACGCTCAAGACCGTATAAACAAGCCTCCAGTCGATAGCAATAGTCGATCTAAAACACGCGCACATCATTTGGTATGGGAAGTAACAAAAATTCTCGATGTATATCCTATCAAGCATGCATTCGCTACTACATGAATATCCGAAAAGAAATAATACTCGAAGCTCTGATGTGCATGCGACATAGTGATGGTGTTCGCAATTAAAGAAAGTTCTCATGTGAAGAACACGAAGTTTATTTATGCAAGCAAAAACATACATACGAGTGCCCAGCATACATGAAAGTTCAACATAAAGTATGCGAAAACTAATTTGAATATACTACGCTAACGGGAAAAGGTCGCCAAACAAAGGATTGGTAGCACAAGGGTTAACAAAACAAAGAACAAAATTCTCCATCTCTCTCTCCGCTTTCTCCAACACATCAACGCGACAGTTTTCGCGAGGAGTCGCCCCCCACCGATTGGCGCCATGTTCGTCCGCAAAAGCAGACATAACAGGCCGCCGAGCCCTTATTTCGCTCAAGAGGTGAACTGAGCGATCTTTCAAAGCCTGAGTAATTAGGCACGCTTCGTGAAAGCCCTCGATCTTTTCTTCAGCCGCGTCAAGCATCGCCAGGGTCATCTCCGCCGGATGAGGAGGGATTTCGGCAAGCACGGCAGCAAGAATCATCCGGAGCCAGAGGGAGCCCATTGGGAGGGGGGACCCCTTACGGATCGAGAGTTCATATGTCGCTGAGTCGCATTCGTCGTCGGTAAGGAGAGGGTCCACCAATCGTGCAGCAAAGCGAGGAATCATCTCCTCGATAGGCACTTCCCATGGCTGTCGACGAGCGTGTGGACGGTTGCAGGCCATGGCACTCAGTTGCTTCTCAAATTAAATCACATCAAAATGGGAATAAATTTCTCTGTGAAGAGGAAATAGGCCATGGCCTCAAGACTATAAAGGGGAGCATTAAATGCTGCGCGTAAAAAAAATTGCATGATGGAACCCATTCCAAGGCCCAAAAAAGAGAAGACATTGGAAATCAGGAAAAGGAGCGATTTCCAAGGCGCCTTCTCTGCATCTAATGCCATGCATGGAAATATGGCATGAAAAATTGAATAGCCCTATAAAAGGCCCCTCACGTGCATGCTTGGTGTGTACTAGAAAGTGAAATAATGCCTTGCATGCTAAACACATCAGCAGCAACAATAGAAAAAAATGACAAAATCCCACAAAAGAAAAAGGCATGCAAACACGGAAGGACACGATAAGGTTTATCATTCATGCTTTAAAAGGTTCGTACAAAATAAAAGGAAAACGTTTACAACGGTAAGACCTCGGACGCGGGCATGGATTGAGAAACTCGAACGTAACTTTGTCCAAGATCTTCCAGGCATTTCGAACCATCCTAGTATGTTTTCTCTCGTGGTCGCAAGCGTCAGGGTCCTCACGAATGTCCTCCACCCTCCGATAGGCAGCAAGTATAGCCGACTGCTGAAAAGCCTGGTGCAAGAGATCAATGAGGTTGTCTCGCCTTCTCCTTGAGATCAAGTTCATCAGATACACCGAGTGTACTTTATCCTCGGCGGCGTCCAATGCCCTGAGCGGTACCCGGTGCAGATGAGAGGAGGCGCCTCCCAGATCGCCAACACGATGAGTCTCAGAAGAGAAGAACGACGGGGGAGTAGCCGATGGTTGTACTCGCCAAAGCGGCTCATGATCTCAGCACACTGAGCATTGGTGAACTCCTGATTCTGACTACGGCCCAGTGCACGAATGTTCCCGTAAGAAATGATTTCATCAAGAGCATACATATGGGCGTCCATAATGCCTGAAATAAAGAACATAAGGGTTTGGGGTAAACTTCTTGGATGTGAAGGAGACGACTCAGGGCAAGGAAACCCCAAGAAGTCCCCGTGAGAATAATTTAGTTCTTCATATGAATTAAATTCCTTTTTGAAAAAGGGAATTAAATTCCCAGAAGAGGTGGTTCCAGAACCAGAGCTCCTTGGGATGGAATTAAATTCCATGGAAAACAACCGACATTATCGTCTTCCTTAAAGATTAGAAAAGCCCTAAGAGATCTACAGTTTGAAAATTAGATGGGTCTCTGTTCTTGTTGATGAACTTGAAGAAAAAATGGGTTCATATTAAAAAGGGTGAAACCCTTGATGTGGATTTAAAATCCAGAGAGTTGTTTTAAATGAAAGTTCTTCGATTGTTCAACATCATTACCTAAAAGGAAAAGTTCTTTTTTAACAGAGTTAAACTCTGGATTTAAGGCAGAGAACTAAGCTCTGGAAACGAGAATTAAATTCTCAAAATGAAAAGTTGCAAGGAAGAAGATAAGCAAAAGTGGAGGCGCTTCTGAAGTGACCCCTATATTTATAGGATGTGATGGAGACGCTTCATCTCCCCGATTCCCTAGATGGATCCAACGGTCACAAAAGTGACAGCGTTGCACTCACGTGCTGACACGTGAGAGCAACGCTGTGGGGGCATTTGTTCCCTCATTAAAAATCAGGAAAAGACTCAGAAGAGGCATCACGTGCTCACACGTGACCAGTGGTCACGTGTTGGCACGTGACGTTTAAAGCAGCGGCACAAAGCACATTCAAGAAAAAGCTCCAGAAAAGGCATCACGTGCTCACACGTGACCAGTGGTCACGTGTTGGCACGTGATGGCTGAGCAGCGGCCAGAGAACAGAGCGCAGAAGAAGAGAAGCCCATTCCAGGGGTCACGTGCCTACACGTGACCAGGGGTCACGTGGCCACACGCGACCGGCTTTAAGAGCCTTTTTTTTAACAGAATTAAATTCTGAGGAGAGATCATCCAGATCTTTCCAAAATGGAGAAGAATTATCTAGAACCGTTGGATTGAAAATCTAAAGGTGATTAAATATCACCAATTTATGGAAAAATCTTGGACTTGGAAAGATTTCCCCTAAATTTAACCGAAATAATAAAGAGATATCTTTGGATTTAAAATCCAATGGTGAATAAAATTCACCTAATAATCTAAAGGCCCAGATTAATGATGAAGACAAATTAAATCTCTTAATGAACAAATCAAATCTCTCAATGAGAGATTTACCAAACAGATTGATTCTTTTCCTTCTCCTATAAATAGGAGCCAAGAAAAGAAGAGAAGGGACCTTTGGACCTTTTCTTTTGATACACACAGAGAGAGATATAGCGCCTTTAATTCTCTGCAAAAGGAAAACCTTAGGTAAAAAAAGGGAGGCTTAAAAAAGAGAATTTAATACTCAAAAGAGTTTAACTCTTATATAAAGAAAAGAACTTAGTTCTTTCTCTGGTAGAGGATTTGTAAAGTGCACATCTCCCCATGAATTGAGAATTTAATTCTCATTGGGTTGAGATCCTGCCATGCAGATCTAAAACACAGAGGAGGAAATGAGTTTTGAGAATTTAATTCTCACAAAATGATAGGAATTAAATTCCTTTGAGATAAAATTAGGGTTTAACCCTATGTTATAGGAATTCAATTCCTTCAAAATGAACAGAACTAGGGTTTAACCCTAATTGAGAACATAATTCTCTCAAACTCATAGGAATCTAATTCCCTTAAGAAAAGAAATTAGGGTTCAACCCTATTAAGAATATAATTTTTCAGAAGAAAACAGGAATTTAATTCCTCTAAAATTAATTCTTAAAAAGATAAACAGATCTTTAAAACATGCAGAGTCACGTGCTACCACGTGATCCCCGCAAAGATCCACAGAAAAGAACTCTGAAGTAAACACCTCACGTGTTACCACGTGACTCCTGCGAAGATCTATAAAAGAGAACTTTGAGGCAATACCTCACGTGCCCCACGTGATCTCTAAAGCACACAAAAGAAAAAGAAACAAAAAGGAGCTCTAGGGCGCCCTCACGTGTCGACATGTGACCCCTAATGAACATTCTAACAGATCAAAGCGCAAGCCCCCATCACGAGCCCACACGTGATGGTTTTCAGAATTAAAAGTGTTAAACACTTATTTGTAGAATAAAATAAAAGGAAGCACAGCGCTATTACGTGCTACCACGTGACCCCTTGGCTGAAGCTTTAACAGACAAGCACCAAAATTCTCATCACGTGACAGCACGTGATACTTCAAAGTATTCAAGACTTTTGACTGAATAAAATAAGGGGAATCAGTGCGCTCCCACGTGTTTACACGTGACCCCTCTTACCTTAGTGTTTAACACTAGTCTGGAGATTTTGTCCCCAGTGTTTAACACTGATTTGCTTAGTGTTAAACACTAATTTGAAAACTTTGTTCCCAGTGTTCAACACTGATTATCTTTTAGTGTTTGACACTAACTTGTCAATCTTATTCCCGGTGTTCAACACTGTTGGTCTCTAGTGTTTAACACTAATTTTAGCCCAATTAGCTAAGTTTCCAGAGGCAAAGCCCCTCCTTCAATGAACCAACAGAGGGCCAATACCCCAAACATGATTGGACTTAGCCCAAGCTGGCCACAAGTCCTCAATTCAAACTTAACTGGGACAATAGGCTCATAATATAATAATTGATCTTAGTTTCCAAATTGGACTACGGATCACTTAATCTACCTTGGTTCAAGGGTACATCTCTTCACTCTTTTGATACTTGGCGTTGTAATTCCTCAACGTCTTCAAAGAGGTGATGGGTCCCAATGACCACACATTGATACGGACTGTGGGGTCCTTAAACCCATGGACTATGAGGTCCTTAATCTTGACCGTAATGTCTTAAAACTAATATCGGACTGTGGAGTCCTTAAATCCACGGACTACGACGTCCTTAACCTTTACCGGAATGTCTTAAAACTAACAACGGACTATGACGTCCTTAACCTTGACCGTAATGTCTTAAAACTAACATCGGACTGTGGAGTCCTTAAATCCATGGACTACGACGTCCTTAACCTTGACCGGAATGTATTAAAACTAACAACGGACTATGACGTCCTTAACCTTGACCGTGATGTCTTAAAACTAACATTGGACTGTGGAGTCCTTAAATCCACGGACTATGACGTCCTTAACCTTGACCGCAACGTCTTAAAACTAACACTGGACTGCAATGTCCTTAAACTACCTATTGACCGCAATGTCACTAAACTAAACAACAGGGCTCCCCTAATCGCTCTCTTGTCGGATCTAAACGATCCCGTTAAGTTGATCTTAGTCTAAAACTAGACTAACGCATTCTTAACAAACGTTTAAGTCGATCTTAGTCTCAGACGAGGCTAACGTATCCTTAAACATAACCCCCAAACCCAAATCTAAGAAAGATACGGATTTGGACTAGTGCACGCCCTATGGGCGACGACATAACTCAGTCTCCGTATACAATCCACGGGCAACTAAACACAAAACAAACACACACGACACGAAGTGATCATCTGGAGAAGGAGAAAGTTGTTACCGCAATGCGGTAGCGTAATTAACTGCAGGGGCTTGCGCCTGCAGGGAAGAGCGTCCCCACAATAAAAAAAACCCTCAAGCGAGTGGGAATCTGACGAAGTCTGCTACATTGGACGCATCCGTTTAATCCTTCGATACATGGTGTCATAAATCAACTTGGCATCTTCGGAGAGGTAGACGGATAGCACCAATTAGCATCTGCCTCGAATTTCAGGCAAGACGCCAGTCGCGCCGTCTTTCGGAGGGGAACAGGTGGGGTCCGCCCTAGGGCCCTTACTCTTTCATATTTTCCTCTCTCAAGTCTCGGCTGCTCGGCGCTCGTCTCCCTTCTTTTGTTTTCATCCTTGAAGGATTTCCTTTCCAAGGTTAGATGTCTTCCCCTGTAGAATCAGTAGACGTTGTAGGAGTAGATGCTAGGGTTCCTTTAGAAGTGTCTGATTCTCCTCGGGGAGTAGGGGTTGGATCCTCTCCCCGGGATCGTGAGGCGGAGGCTACCTCCAGGGAGGAGGAGGCAGATGTAGCCCCCAGCACCTCATGCTGGGTGAGACATGAGGACGAGCTTGCCAACGCTCGGGCTCGCTTCCACATTCCTCCGCGCTACATACTTCGTCTGGCCAAGGAGGGAGAGAGGACGGATCAGGAACGAGGCAGGGAGATTGCCCTGTATTTGGAAGCTTTTTGGGGCGGAATGCGCCTGTCCTTCTCTCCTGAGGTCTTTGCCGCGCTGAATTTCTTCGGTTTGGCCCCCGGCCAGTCAGTGCCAAACTCATGGAGGATTCTCCTTGGGTTCTTGATCCGCATGAAGTTGCAGGCAGTTCCCTTCAGCCTTCCCTTCTCGATTCCTCCCTCGTCTTCAAGAGTCACCCCGGCGGTCGAGCGGGCGACCGGAGATGGGTTTATCTTACTTTCAGGAAGCGGCCGGGGGTCGCTGCTGGGGTCGGGGTCGTGGCCTTGCCTTCCTCCATTCACGATTGGAAAAGGAAATTTTTCTTCGTTTCCCCTCCCAAGGGCGAGGACTGGCCTTTGCCCACCAAGTGGTCAAGGGAGAAGTGTCTGCCGGGGAACCAGTCCGATGACCCTGCAGCGGTGAGAGTGGCGTCGTGGGAGCCCATCTCTCGACCCGACGTGCTGCTGTCCGAGAGGGTTTTGAGCTGGGCCGGGCTTAGCCCCGTCGAGTTCGTCGGTAAGTTAGGCTTGTTTTTTTGGGTTTATGTTTTACTCGTGTTGCTGATTTGTTGGGTGTTTGTTTCGTGCAGGATCCTTGGACTTCGTCTCCCTCCGATATTCTATGCGCCAGCCGAGGCAGCCTACTAGGGCCGGGGGAGCCAGTTCTTCTCGGGCGCAGCCCACCCCGGCTCCTACCGCCCCGGTAGCGGCGCCCTGAGTGCGCTCGGTGGCGGATCCTGCCCCGGGTCCCAACAGGGCATCGGGTCGGAAGTGGGCCCTGATTCAGGAGGACCCGGCCTCGGATGAGGAGATCGGCTCTCCCTCGGAGCCGCTCAAGAGGAGCTCCCGGAGACCCTCCCGGGGCCGGTCCTCACCGACCGTAGTGGAGGAAGGGGGCTCCGGTTCGCTGTGCCGTCAGGGCTGTCGATCGCGGACAGCCTCATGCATGAAATAGAGACCTCGACAGGGGGTCGAGTTCCCGGGGGGACCTTCAGGGCTCAGCTGGCGTCCATCGCCCAGGAGTCCGTGCAGGTAAGTTTCTCGGCTCATTGCGATATTCAGTGCCTCTTTCATCTTTCTGATCCTTTGTGTTTCCCAGGTTCTCCAGCATGTGGCCCTCGCCCTTCGCATGGAAACCGAGGTGGTAGCCCCGGCATTGGAGGCCACGGGTCAGCTCGCCTCGCTGCAAGAGAGCTCCAGGCGGGAGCAGGAGGCGATGTCGGCGAGGATCGTCGCCTTGGAGGGCGAGGTGGATGCCGAAAAAAGGGAGGTCGCCCGGCACCGCGAGGCCGCCGTGATCGCTGGGGGCAAGCTCAAGGACGCTCAAGTGCTCACCGGCAACCTGAAGAGAACGGTGAAGACCCTCCGAAAGGAGCTGTGGGCGGCGGCCGAGGCGGCCAAGTCGGCTGAATCGAAGGCGGTGGAGGCTTATAAGAAGTCGAAGGGTTTCTACGACGACTTGGCTGTGACCACGACTCGCATTTGGCACGACGCCCTTGATGCCGTTAAGTCTCGGATGACGGGGTTCGACGACACGGATCTCCGGGCTGAGTTCCCCCTCGTGGGCGCCGACGAGCAAGGGGAGGAGGTCCCGGGCGAGGAGGTGGCCGAGGACCCAGCGTGCCAAGTGGTGGAGGTCGAGGACCTCGAGGTTGCACCTGGCCCCGAGGTGTAGAGCCTCGTTCTCCTATCTGTTGCTTTTTTTTTTGAATTTTGTAAGGCTGGGGAGCCTAGAAAATACCCTTTGTAAAACTTTTATCTTTGGCAGCAGTAATAAAGTATTTCTTCGGCTCCATAGAATTGCGCTCTACCATCGTTGTGCTTTTATGTCAGGTTGGCCATCTGTCTGGAGATCGTCCGTCGAGTTGATTGCAATCACTTGCCGACGAGCGTTTCCGAGGAGGTATCTCCCTGGGCCCCGGAGTCGAGGGGAGATCGTTTAGACTTAGACAGACCTGACATCCCTCACTGGGGCCTCGAATCCTCCACGGGCCATAGAGCATCTCTGATTTCGAGAATTGGCCACCATCCGGGGGTGGCTGGGCAGGGTAGCTGCCCGTCACCTCTTGCAAAGGCTTTATGGTTCCTGGCGTGGTGGTAGGGGAGCTACCCGCCAGGGATGGCCAAGCAGGGTAGCTGCTTGGTTGCCTCTTGCAAGGGCTTGGGTCTTTAGCGCTGGAAGGGCTGTAAGAAGCTCACTAAGGATGTCCGGGCAGCGGAGCTGCGCGGCTGCCTCTTGGCGAGGGCTTTGACCTCTGGCGTCATGGGTAGGCAACTACCAGCCTGGGATGAACGAGCGGGGTAGCCGCTCTGATGCCTCTTGTGAGGGCTTTTGATCCCTGGCGTCGAGGGTAGGGAGCTGCCAGCCGGAATTTGACCGAGCGGGGTAGTTGCTCGGTTGCCTCTTGCGAGGGCTTTTGATCATTCAGGATGGGGACCGAGCAGGGTTACTGCCCAGTGCCTCTTGGCGAGGACTTTGATCCCTGTCGGTTGTAGTAGGAAGCTACCAGCCGGGGATAGCCGAGCAAAGACTCGACTGCCTCTGGGAGGACTTTGGTCCTTAGCGCGGAAGGGGCTGTAGAAGCCTACCAAGGACCCTTGGCCAGGCAGGGTTACTGCCCGGTGCCTCTTGGCGAGGGCTTTTGTCCTGAAGGATAGCCGAGCGAGGGAACCTCGGGCTCGACTGCCTCTGGGAGGGCTTTTCGATCCTCAGCGTCGGAAGGGCTGTAAGATGCCTACTAAGAATGACCAGGCAGTGAGGCTGCTCGGTTGCCTCTTGGTGAGGGCTTTTGACCTCTGGCATCGTGGGTAGGTAACTACCAGCCTGGGATGAACGAGCAGGGTAGCCGCTCTGGTGCCTCTTGTGAGGGCTTTTGATCCCTGGCGTCGCGGGTAGGGAGCTACCAGCCGGAGTTTGATCGAGAAGGGTAGCTGCTCGGTTGCCTCTTGCGAGGGCTTCGATCCTTCAGGACGGGGACCGAGCACGGTTACTGTCCAGTGCCTCTTGGTGAGGACTTTGATCCCTGTCGGTTGTGGTAGGAAGCTACCAGCCGGAGATAGCCGAGCAAGGACCCGACTGCTTCTGGGAGGACTTTAGTTCTTGGCGCGGGAAGAGCTATAGGGCTGTAAGAAGCCTACCAAGGATCCTTGGCCGGGCAGGGTTACTGCCCGGTGCCTCTTGGCGAGGGCTTTTGTCCTGAAGGATACCCAAGCGAGGGATCCTCGGGATCGACTGCCTCTGGGAGGGCTTTTTGATCCCCGGCGTTGTGGCAGGGAAGCTGCCCGCCGGGGATAGCCGAACGAGGGATCCTCGGGCTCGACTGCCTCTGAAAGGGCTTTTTGATCCCCGGCGTTGCGACAGGGAAGCTGCCCGCTGGAGATAGCCGAGCGAGGGACCCTCGGGCTCGACTGTCTCTGAGAGGGCTTTTTGATCCCCGGCGTTGTGGCAGGGAAGCTGCCCGCTGGAGATAGCCGAGCGAGGGGTCCTCGGGCTCGACTGCCTATGAGAGGACTTTGATCCATGGCGTTGCGAGTAGGGAAGCTACCGGCCAGGGATAACCGAGCAGGGTAGCTGCTCGGCTAATTCTTCATGAGGTTTCGCCCGACCATCCATTTGCAGGTATGGGGAACAGGAACGGTCGCGGTGAGCGTGCGCGTAGCACACACATCGATTGTGCGGGGAGGCGAAGAGCTGTTTCCCCAATCAGAGCAAAGCTCTGTTTTGAATTTCAAAATTCAAAATTGAAGCAACGTTTCAGATCCTGCGCGCTGTGCGCTGCGCACCACGTGTCAAAAGCAGACACGCCAGCGCCAGGAGCGCTGAGCCCTAGGCAGCGCACCCCAATCAAAGCAAAGCACTGTTTTCAAAATTCAAAAAAATTAAAAAGATGAAGCAACGCTTCAGATCTAACACTCTGCGCTGCGTGCCACGTGTACAGGTGCGCTAGCGCAGTCGTGCTGCGCTCTGCGCTGCGCGCCACGTGTCAAGCACGGGTGCGCTAGCGCAGTCGCGCTGCGCGCCAAGTGTCCATCGCGAGTGCGCCAGCGCTGGAATTAAAAATTCCCATCGTTGGATCAAAGGATCCGATAATGATGATAAATCATTAATTAACCAGAATTAAATTCTGTTGAGGAAAGATTTCGAGAAATCTTTCCAAATAATAAGATTGTGCTTTAAGCACCGCTGGATCAATGATCCAATGGTAAATAATGAATTACCAAACACAGAACAAATTTTGCATAAAAAGATTTTTCCAATCTTGTTAAAAACAAGAAGATTGCCTTCTGTAAAACAGAAGCCCTAGGATCAAAGATCCAATGGTGGAAAAAGATCTCTTTAACTGATTTAACAAATCAATTGGCCCTATATAAAGGCCCCAAGACTTCAAGTCTCAAGAGACAGAAGAGCAAGAGAAAAACCCTCTGCCAAAAAAGAGCGAGCTCTTAAGAAAAGAAGAGTTTTCTTCATATTCAAGGTAAAAAGAAGAAGAGAGAACTAGATTCTTGAATAACAGAGATGAAATCATCTCGTAAAAAGAAGAAATGTCTTCTAAAAAGATCTTAGATTTAAAAAGACCAAGGTCTTTGATTAAAAAGAAAAGATCAAAAGTCTTAATCATAAGAATATAAAAAGAAGTATTTTTACTTCGTTCGCAGATCTTCTGATCTATAAAGGCAGAGCCTTTTATAAAAAAACAAGAACTGTTGTTCTTGGATTTTGAGGCAAGGCCTCCTTTGAAGATCATAAGATTGTTCTTTGATCTTAAACTTGATCAAAATACGCTTTGCGCTATTAGACGGTGCTTTGCACTCATGAACTGCGCCCTTGCGCTCCTTGGACTGGCACTCAGCGCCATAACATGCCACGCGTCAACCATAGACACGATCTGCGCTTTGCGCTCCTAAAAACAGCGCACTGCGCTCTTGGGTTGGCGTTCAGCGCCAAGAACGCCATGTGTCCTTCACTGGCGCACCCATAAACTGGCGCAGCGCACTCATAAATTAAAAGCGCGGTGCGCTAACAAACTAGCTCTTAGCGCTAAGCGCGACACGTGTCTTCCTCGTGTGCGCTAACCGACAGAAGCGCAATGCGCTTCTTGACTGGCGCAAAGCGCGTGACGCGCCACGTGGCGCACTGTCAGAACATCACTTTGTTCCTGATAAATGCTATGCATTTAATTCAAGACAAAATGTCAGAGCCCAATGCTTGGCATTATTAAAAGGGCAGAGCCCAAATAAAGGCCTAACAGGCAGAACAAAAATAAAATGTTTTTTAACTGGACTTAGCCCAATTCTGGCCATAAGTCCTCAATTTGAATTGAACTGAGCACACCTGCTCTTCCAATCAATTTACACCCGGTTCAAGGGTACATCTCTTCACTCCTTTGATATTCGTCGTTGTAATCCCTCAACGTCTTCAAAGAGGTGACGGGTCCCGACAACCACACATTTCACGGACTGTGGGGTCCTTAAACTCATGGACTATGATGTCCTTAACCTCGACCGTGATGTCTTAAAACTAACATCGGACTGTGAGGTCCTTAAACTCATGGACTATGATGTCCTTAACCTCGACCGTGATGTCTTAAAACTAACAGCGGACTGTGAGGTCCTTAAACTCATGGACTATGATGTCCTTAAGCTCAACCGCGATGTCTTAAAACTAACACCGGACTGTGGGGTCCTTAAACTCATGGACTATGATGTCCTTAACCTAGACCGTGATGTCTTAAAACTAACATCGGACTGTGAGGTCCTTAAACTCATGGACTATGATGTCCTTAACCTCGACCGTGATGTCTTAAAACTAACACCGGACTGTGAGGTCCTTAAACTCATGGACTATGATGTCCTTAATCTCGACCGTGATGTCTTAAAACTAACACCGGACTGTGAGGTCCTTAAACTCACGGACTATGATGTCCTTAATCTCGACCGCGATGTCTTAAAACTAACAATGGACCGTAATGTCCTTAAACTAATTATCGACCGCAATGTCATTAAACTAAACAATAGAGCCCAATTGCTCTCTTGTCGGATCTAAACGATCCCGTTAAGTTGATCTTAGTCTAAAATCAGACTAACGTATCCTTAACAAACGTTTAAATTGATCTTAGTCTCAAATGAGGCTAACGTATCCTTAAACCCAACCCCCAAACCCAAATCTAAGAAAGATACGGATTTGGACTAGTCCACGCCCTACGGGCGACAACATAACTTAGTCTCCGTATACAATCCACGGGCAACCAAACACAAAACAGACACCCACGACACGAAGTGACCATATGGAGAAGGAGAAAGTTGTTACCGCGATGCGGTAGCGTAATTAACCGCAGGGGCTTGCGCCTGCAGGGAAGAGTGTCCCCACAATCAAAACCCCCTCAAACGAGGGGGAATCTGAGGAAGTCTGCTACATCGGCCGCATCCTTTAAACCTTCGATATATGGTGTCATAAATCAACTTGGCATTTTCGGAGAAATGGACGGATAGCACCAATTAACATCTGCCCCGAATTTCAGGCAAGACATTCGCCGCGTCTCTACCGCGTCTTTCGGAGGGGAACAAGCGCCAGGGTCACGTCGTTTCGATTCCGCCACAGGAGGCTCAATGATCGCCCAGGGGACAAGTATCGGCCTATGAGATCTATGGCCATGGGACGTAGCCTGCCGGTGGTCAGCCGTGTCGACGATGGCAGAGTCTTCTGGAGGCGAGGGAGCAGCGATCTGGGGCCCTGGCCCGGCCGTTTGGACTTTAGTCAGTTTATCGGCCGGCGAGGGCGTTGATGACGGTCGCCAGAGGAGGTTCATCCACGCCTCCGATGAGGGGGAGGCGGCGGCTGATACCTGGATCTTCAGGGTGATTGCACGCCATGTGGACGGAGATCGGAAGGCCAACTTTTGTTTTTGTGGAGTTTTGTCTTCCCACAGACGGCGCCAACTGATGGAGCTCCTTTTCGGGTCTCCGTCAGATGTTGTCTTCCGTTGATCTCACGGTGGACTTTGTTGATTATCTTCCGTTGTGTGTGAGTCTCAATGGGTTTTTGAAGGAAGAAGTGGAGTGAGGAATTTGGTATCGAGTTCCTGCAAAGAAGTCCCAGGGTGGTTTGGTACCACCAAGGACCCTCCGACGGTCAAGTTAGTGACGAGATCCGAGCAAAGTAACGGCTAAAAAGAGTAAAGAATGGCTTACTTGACCCCTCTGTGATGGGGGTTTATATAGCGGTGGAGCACGCAGCAGCAGGCGCAAGAATCTCGCCGGCGGTTACGCCCCCGACGTCACGCCCGCGTGGAAAACGGATCGTCCATTAATGGGGATT
Organism: Agapanthus africanus; assembly: GCA_030015575.1. Classification (NCBI taxonomy): domain Eukaryota; kingdom Viridiplantae; phylum Streptophyta; class Magnoliopsida; order Asparagales; family Amaryllidaceae; genus Agapanthus; species Agapanthus africanus. Next base: position 56,321,606 of record CM057344.1, read on the forward strand.
GATGGCGTGGAACGTGAGAGGTTGCTGGTGTAGAATCAGCGCATGGCGAGATTCGCGGAGCGACGGTTACGCCTGTGAACGACGGCATTGGTCGGAGGGCCGAGGAAGACGGCCTCGGACCGGAGCTCGGGACGAGCGAGGAGGCCGAGGAGTCCAGGCCTTGTGGCAGCTCGGCGCGAGCCACGGGACCGAGGAGGCCGATCTGCAGGGGGCCCTGGAGAGGGCCAGATTGTGTTTGCAGGTCGGGTACAGGGTGGCTTGGTCGGCCTCTGTGGGCCCCTTCTTCTAAGTTCTAGGACACGTCACCCGGCACGTGTCATGATCTTGGGGACCGCCTATATCGAGCACCATCATTTGCCGAATATTTTCCAAATATCTGTCGATTTTTCCCGAACAGTTCTCCGAACCCGAATTTTCGAGCTCGCTGAATTATCAGCTTCGTGAGTAATTTACGATGGCTGTTATGGCTGTTATTGCGGAAGTCAAACTACGGGGTTGGGTTATTTTTGTAATTTCAGCCTAATATTGTATTTTAGGCTTGCAACTCATATATCTCTCTCATTTCAAAGGGCCCCTCTCTCTAAACCCTAGGCTGCACCCATGGCGACGAAAAAGGACAAGAGAGTTAATATTTCAGCGAAGCAATGGAGGCGTCGGCCTCGACAAGGGTGCGAGATCGTCCGCCACTGTCCGTCGTCTCAAGATGTACAACACCCGCCGTAAGCGAGATCGAAAGGGGAAGGTTTTGAAGCACGAGCTGCAATCGAAAGAACCCCCGAACACTCGAATCGTCGCTGATCGCCGCTGGTTTAGTGAGACTTTCGAATCTTGTAATAGATTCAGTTACTTTTTGATGGGATTTGCGATGAATTTTATGGTGGAAGCTAGAAATAACTTGATTATTGTTATTGTTGTAATTGTCAGATGTGTTCTTTCCGGCATAAACAAAAAAAAATTAATAATTTTGTATGATGCCTTCCATCAACAGACAATATTTACAGTAAAAAAATGTAGATAGCTTTGAAGCTAGCAGGCAGTTTTCAGATGCTAAAAATTTTCACTAATTTATCAACCAGGTGGTTTACTTCATTGTGAAATTCACAACTGTCACAATTTGGTCACCTCCTAGAATGAGCAAAGCACCTGACGGGATATATTAATCTGCTATGAACTTGATTTTTTGAAAAAGAACTTTTAAGAACCTTTCTTGGCAAAAAGCGAAGCAGGCTTGGATTATCTTGGATCATAATTGTTATTGGTATCGGTCTGTTTTCCATAACATTTAAGAGGAAAATATAAGTATACGATTTTCAGATTGCAAACTTCACAAGTACAGGAATTAAGCAGAAAACGTTTGGCATTTGTAAGCAATTTGCATATTTTAATTTTCTCGCAAATTTGAAAACCGTGTGGAACGTTCCAGTGCTTAATTCATAGAAGTCTCATAATTTCCCGATTAAAGGGAAAAACATAGGGAGAAGCAACCCCCTGACAGAGACTTCACAGGTCAATTTGTCATATATTAACTTTCATTCGTTCGCTTATTTGTTTTCTCCTAGAATGATTGGAGAATTGCCATTTCTCTTTCTGTTTTTTGTGTTGTACTTCACTATATTCTTAATTGTTTTCTAATTTATGTTTAATGATACGTGCATCACTTTTCTGCCTAAAGAACATTCAGTAGTTCAATACAGAATCCTAATCTTAAGTTTGATAGACTTTTATTATTTTTGTCACAAAGACCATAAATTTCATAGACATATTTCTGCAGGCAGTTGTGTTAATATTGGAGACCTGTTTTTTCCGCAAATGATGACATCATCTTTTGCATATGACGATAGATGTGAGAATGTCGTTGTGTATATTTATGTTTAGATCCTTTCTATTCACATTTTTTTGGGGTTTTGCTGTTAGTTGGGTATGTTTTTTTGATGATTTCTAATTAATTTATATTTAATATTGTAGGTAATACACGGGTTATAAATTAAAAGCAACTTGAGTTCTTCCGACAGCAGCTATAAACAAGACTTTCTGGTAACTGTAATATTATCTTAAAAGTGAGAAAACTGACACTTTCGATCGACATCAATCGCAGTAATGGAAGCGCCGGCGTCGAGCCATATATTTATCTAACTAATTTCTGGAGTGCCCTCTTTCTCTCTCTCTAGTATAAATATTTTCCACCTAGTTTTGGTTTACTCCAACGTCTCATGTTCTTGAATAATTTTTTTGTGGTATTAGTTGGAAATATAGACTCATATACGATTATTAGATGGTAATGCAAACATTACTTAAACCAAGATTTATATATTGTTTAAAAGGGATAGAAGTATGTATGGTGGTAAAAGTGGCATGAAGCTCATGGCAATTGTGTGAGAGGAACATGCATTGCATTCATGAAGAACAAGTTTCTTTATATTTATATCATATTTTATGCTCCGTATATTAAACAAATTAAATGCGTAAATTTATGGCACTTCCATAGGTACTCTCTTTTATTTTTAAAGCAACCCACCAATATAAATTGATCAATACGTGTAATGCAAAGTACAATATTATGATGTCTTAAAGAGAAGATATATATACACTTAGTGAGAGATTAAATATGATGCTGATGGGTTTATAATTAAATGTAATGTTGAAAATAATGCCATTCCGTCTCTGAAAGGGAAAAAAGCTTTGTGCAAGGCATAAGATGCATAGATGAAGAGATGATTAATTGATTAAATTATAGTAACTTTGCTTGTTTATAATGAATCACAAATTTAAGGAATTTTTTTTCAAAAAGTAAATATAGGTTTGAAAATGTTCAAAAAATAATGCAGCTCCTATCAGTAATCCCTAATTTTAAATTTCATAAATTTGCACTCATACTTCACGGTAGCATTATATCCTTTTTAAAGCAGCTAAACAGTGAAGTAATTGAGAAATAAAAATAACAAATATCAAAACAATAATTAATGATTAACAAAAAATTATGATATGCTAACAAATTATATGGTAAGTCGATATCCTTACATTTGTTACTAAAAATAATGGAAAGGAAGAATAGATTGCTTGATTGGAATGCTTTAAAAGCAAGAATTGAAAAGGATAATGTTTCAAGAAAAAAGAAAGAGATTGATGAGATGAATGTTTAAATTGAAGATTATTAAATTATGAGTTTGAAACTTTATGGCTTCAAGACGTCCAAATAAATCAATACTTCCGGCCTTCATATCGTCCGCGATGAATGGAAAGTAGCGATGAGTTGATTATCAAAGCCAACGAGTGGGGATTATGAATTTTTTTTATCTTTGGTTATTGAAAATTGAAAGTTGCAAGAAGTGTTGCATAACATATTAGGTTTATCTGATTTATTGAGAATTGATTCTAGTTTGGACAAAAATTCCTATCTGAAATTTATTTGACAAATAGCTTATGATATGCTATCGGCATCTACATGCAGGCATCTACATGCACGAAGGGTAAATCTATTTGTAAAAATCATGCAAGCATAACCTATTATATATGTAAACTATATTGATAGCCTACATAACTATTCGGTTGAATTGTACTGTATGGCGCAAAACAGCAAGCTATGCAGTAAGCTTTTTACAGTATTGCTCAAACAATGAAGACATGCGAACGCCATACCTCACTATCGTTGAAAACCACATTCACGGTCTGGCAATTACATACGGCGGTCATGCATACTTGACAGAAATACGCAATTGCTAGAGAACTTACTGCTGGGACCGTGTTAAATCTTCAACCGCTAATAACAATCGGGCCAAGTGTCATTTCTTAAGAAAATAAATGACCAGTAAAATTAAATTAAATTTTTGTTGGCCTTTTATTTTAAATCTAGATATGTCATCACAACACATCCCTATCTTTCTCTCCCCCACACCATTTATTATTCAAAATTGGCCCATATAAAAAGATTTAAAAAAACAAAGGTATTTTTCGTGAAATTCAAAAGCCATACAAAACCCCCATAAATCCTTTGCTCACGCCTTCAAAGGTTTTCGTATCCAGTTTCAGCGCTTTAAGGAGTAGCCGAGTAGGTTTCAAATCGAAATATCAATTTAATTTCAAAACTTGTCGGGAAAAAATAAATCTTCCAAAAGTTTATAGATATTCGCTCAAATCATCTTAAAATATTAAAAATATATATCATAGCCTTTCAAAATATTACTATCTAAACCAAAAATGTTCTTCAAATGTCTCTTTTCACAAAATAAAACCCCATCTTCTTCCTCAGTACCCAAATCAAAGAACAGAAGGAAAAAAAATGCAGATCCATGTCAAGTGTAGCTGTGACGCCGCCATGTGTCCCGAGTGGGCCATCCTGGAGCTGCAGGGCGTTGTCGAATCTCAGCCGTCCGTCGCAGAGGGCATCCAAGACCTTGAGATTGGACGGCTCTGCTGCACCCCTCATCAGGTATGCGATCTTCTTTGATTCGATTTCCATGAAATAGATTTTAATTTTACATGATCCCCCATTGATTAGGGGAGTTACACGTTCACCGTCGGCTACCACGAGCTTACAGGGACGAAAATGCCCCTGAAGAAGCCGCTGCTGGTCTTGCAGAAGAGGAAAGTTTTGAATGGGGATGAGATGGAATTAGCAGATTCGTCGAGGGCAGAATTGGAAGTCGTCGGAATCATTCGGCACAAGATCTTGTTCAAGAACCGGCCCAAGGCACTTATATCAAGTATGAGTTTATTTTTTGGGTGAATTACACCAAAATACCCTTACCTATCATGGTTTTCGCTAAAATTTCTTAAAGTTGTTTATTACGTTAAAATAGCTTAGCTCTTAGAAGGTATTTTACTACAATAAAAAAAACTTATGGTATTTTTGCGGGAAAAAAACTTCGATAGATATCAGTATTTATCCTTCTTTTGCTCAATTTCACTAAACTACCATGTGCTTATCATTTTCAGAAAAGTACCATATTTCTTTTTTCCCTTTTTCAAAATTTATTTTTGATTAATACACTTTAATTAGTGTTGTTATTATATGCAGAGCTACCAACAAAGGAAAAGAAAACCGTGCAAACAATTTGAAGGATCTTGCATTCATTCACAGGATAGGGATTTGCTCAAGATGGTTCTTATGATTTGAGCTTGATGTGGTTGGAAATTTGTATATGTAGAAAAATGGTTGAATATTAAAAATACCACTGATATTTGCTACAAATTTCAAGTTATGTTGTTGCCATTTCAAGATGAACATCCAAATGGCAATTTAAACAGTTTTGCGTTAATTGTCATCCCAAATTTCTTAAATTGCACGAGATGCCATTTGTTTTTTTCCTATCTTTTTTTGTTCACAAATATTAAGAATGGGTGTATAATACAACAGTCTTGCTATTTTTTTTTCCGAGCAAAAGGATGGAGACTTGGCGAGCTCATTCTTCGGTTGGAGGAGGTGTCGGCTTCAAGGAATGTTGTGAAAATAGTAGAATTTTCGGGTGCATGCTATCAAGCTTTAGATAGAGAGTGGTTCACCTTCGTAATCCACTGGATGATGTTTAGTGATTTACTTATTGTATGCTAAATTTAACTAAACCCCATAACTTACAATATTTCAAAGGGCTACAAGATGCGCTCGAGCCGTGGACGGGTCGGCCGTGATTCTATGTTGAATTCACCGTCCCTGGAAGGCTAGTTCACTTCCCCTGACCCCACTCATAGCTCTCCTGAATGAAGGACGAAAGGAGGCTAAATTATATCTATTTTCAGACATTCAGTGATACCAGTCAATCCATTCTAATAAGGGCCTGTTTGGTTGCAGGATTATGGGTTTGGATTTGGATTTTGGATTGTGGAATCCTAGGATTCCACAATTTTGTGTTTGGTTGCAGGATTAGGATTTCTAGGATTCCTTTGTTTTATATGGGGGGCCCACCACAAAAGAAGGATTCATGAATCCTAAAAATTTTCAAGGATTCTCAAGGATTTGGCACTATTCATTGTACTTTTAGATGGGACCCATGCACTTTATTTATTTAACAATCATCTCTCTCTCTATCTCTCTCTAAAATCCTCAAATCCAAATCCTATTTTTTTTCCAACAACCAAACAATGATTACAAGGATCTATAAATCCAGATCTACAAATCCAAAACCAACCAAACAACAAATTACCAAATCCAGAAATTTCAACCGTACTATTTTTGGAATCCAAATTCCATAATCCTGCAACCAAACAGCCCCTAATCCTCACCTAAAATTATTATCGCAATCTCATCACCAACCCACCCTGTCTCAAAACGAAACACAGCAGAAAAGATGAAGGATTGAATGATTGGAGAAGGGCACAAATCTCATTAAGTAAGTAGTGTAGATATATTTGTTCTTCATTGGTTATATACTTTATTTTTTTCCTAGCATAAGGGTAGCCCGTCTTTCTCAGTAATAGGAAAGGCCTAATTCTTGCTAAAATAAAAAAAACTTTAGATGAGACCTTATAGCATTTTGAAACATGAAGGGGTTTAGCGAAATTTAACCTTTATTATAATTCATTTTGTTCTAAATTTTTTTTTTAAAAATTTCGTGGGGGAAATGAAATAAAAGGCGGGGATTGTGAATAATTTTAAGTGGAAATCCAAATAACAAATCTTTTAAAATCAAATTAAATCCTAACACCTCATGCGGGCCAACAAATCCAACGTCTTCGGCGAATCAAAATCGGCAGAATCCCATAAATATCCCTCACCTCGTAAAAGGCCCGAGGCGATTTGAGTAATTTCACCCAACCGCCTCCTCTGCTTCTCTCTGCAACGTATTCTGGCTATTTAAATTTAAGGAAACCGAAAGCAATTAAAGAAAGAGTGCTGCCGCCGTTGGTTGCTTCCTGCTGCTGCTGCTGCTGCTGCTTCTGAAACCGTAACCCTCATCTTCTCCCATCTCCAAACCCTAATTTGCTTTTGAGATCTCGCGAGGTTTTTTCTTCCCTCGGAAGGAGAGATGAGTGATGAAATCCAGACGGTCGACGGCGACAACGGCACGCGAGAGAGGGCGAAAACTGTTGCTTGGTAAGTTTCTTTTATCCTTTTGTGCTGTCTCGATGAAGCTATATGCATCCTTGTTGCTAATTTGATTAAAAAAAGGGCTTTTTTTAATTCATTTTATCGGTGTGTTTTTATTGCATTGTGTGTTTGGATCGATAACTAGTAGAATTGAATCAAGATTTAGGGTTTTTGACATGAAGCAGGGCGAGTTCTTGATTTTAGGCACGGCAAAGAAATTAATATATATTCATGCACTCTGCCTTTGTCATTTCAATTTCATCAGCGTTAGGATATGAATGAAGTAGCATATATATATTTGTTATTTATTTAGTATGATTTTTTATAATAAAAGACGATATTAATTAGAAATTGTTACTAGTATCTTTTGGGGAAGAAACCATAAACTTTACGAAACCCTTTTTTTCGAAATCACGGTTTGTATGTTTATAAACCAACGAATCCGTGGTTTTCGAAACCTTGTTGCCAGACTAGGCCTAAATCTTGATAGACCTTTGCTTTTTCCCCCCAAATATATTTTTGCTTTTTGGTCCATTCTTTTCTTATTTGTAGGAGAAGACACGGCGGACCAGCAAAGAAATCAACATGGACATCTGAGGAGGTGAGTGGTCAATATGCTAACAAGATGAATTTTTTTTTCAAAAAAAAGTGAAGATGGTTTTGTATACTTTAAATTTAATTTTTCTCATTTATTTGAACGTGTTTATTAAATCTCAAATAGTAAACTTATTTAGTTAATTCTATCTATTTAGATAAACAGTAAAGTAATAATAAATAATGCAAGTATAAAAGATCGGTTATGTACTAAGTTAACTAACCTTAACTTTTGTAAGTAAAATATGGTAACCTTAATTAGTTATTTACATTCCAACCAAAGTTGTCAAATCATATAACGTGTCGTGTATCACTTTTTTAAAGTATCATATCGCGTATCGTATTATATCATGTATTATTGTAAGATTGTTCTTTGTGCTATAATTGAGAATACAACTATGAATATCATAAAGAAAGGATCAAATTAACAACATAAAGAAATATGCACCTAAAATCAAATTAAAATTTATAACTTTGCATATATAAAAATTAAATTTGAAAGTTCAATAGAAAAAGACGAGAAGAGTTCTGATGGTGGAGAAAATACGGACTGATTTGAGATGATAGTCATTGCCGCCATGATTGAAATTTAAAAGATGATGAAATTTTAGAAATTTTAAACTAGGATCGAGAGAATGAAATAATTCATACATAGGATAACCTGTTTATAATAAGCAAATCCATTACCTATAATTTAAAACTCAATAGAAGCTATTCCAATAAATTATACCATATTGTGCATCGATAATGTGTATCAGATCGCATGATACAGTAGTTGTATCATACAATACAAAAATGATTTGATACACAAATGCGATAAATATTAGAAACTCTATGAATTGTTTCATATTGTAAGATGCATATTTGTTCCGTTCGAATTTGATTCCGACTCTTGAATAATAATTCATGGATCTTACCAGCTAATTTTGGATAAATATATATTCAGTTGGATTAATAAATATTTTTGTTTTTTAATGACTAGATATAGCTTGATTAGTTCATTTTGCTAATTTTATGTTTTTTATTTGATAAACAGGATACTCTTCTCATGGAATTAGTAAGGAGGTACGATGCAAAAAATTGGAGGTTTATCGGTAGGTTCTCCATTTGTACGGAATTTGCTCAAGACTCTAATACTTAAATATAAAAATGCTACAATACATGATAGTATTATACTGGAGGACAGCATTTTGAGAATTGTTTTTCTTTTATTTACTCTATTCTTTATAATCAAATACTCATATATATCTTTTCAAGTACCAAAAGTATAAAATCATTAAAAGAAAAGTTCATAAAAAAAGAAATTGAATTTTCTAGTATATCCTTACATGAGGTCCTATGTGACCTTTATTTATATATTTTTTCTGTGCATGTTCCTCATATTTTGTTCTATGTGAAGTTCATCTTTTCATATATGGCTTCATTTTTTTAATTAAAGTGGGTTATATTGGTATCTCACTTCATTGCATTAATCCTAAATCACTTTAATTTACAATAACAAAGAGTTATTAACGTTCTATTCAATTTTTAAAAGTCCAAGACCATGTTATCTTTATATTTCATTAGCATGTTCCAATTTATTATCGTGTTAGCAAACTAGTACCAAAGTAACTAAAAATTATCAATACAAGTTTAAATTATTGACAAAAAGTTGTAGATAATTTCTTGTTTTTGTAGATAATTTCTTGTATCATGCGACGTTAAGTAATTTATTTCCTCTGAGATTGAAAACTCTATCTGAAAAGCTCGTTTTCTTTGTCTAGCCGAACATTTCACAAATCGTACATACACCCAGTGTCTTCATCGCTGGCGGAAGGTTTTGGATCCTCGGCTAATTAAAGGGGCTTGGACACCCGAGGTATGAATACTAAATTATACAGCTTAATTTCACGGGCTAAATCTTTCGCTAATAAGACTCATTGTCTAATTTGCAGGAAGATAATCTTCTTATCAACCTAATAAAGAGGCATAGATGTCATAATTGGTCAGTCATCCAACAATCTATGACGGGTCGCATAGGCAAGCAATGTCGAGAGAGGTATGCGATCTTTGATATTTATCTACTTTCTTTACATTAAAGTATGTAATTTCCTGTTTATATTAGTACTTGTGATATGATCAAAATATATATGGTATAAGTTTGGATGCCATCTTTCTATCATTTATATTTATTTCCCTAAAGCGAATATTTTATCCTCGTGTCTGTTTTCATAAAAAAAATGTGCTTTTTTCCTAAGATTCGTGGCAATCGAACTAGTGAACTCTCTCATTGGCAGACAAATATTTAGTGAATCACTATGCTCCTTTGGTTAGAAATATACTTGTTATGTGTTTAATGTTTGTGGCCATATGTAATATGCAAGTTAGTAGCGAATGTGGCCCATTAGTAATATTTGTTGACATTTGTCTCAAGTATCTGATCCGAGCATCACGAAGAGGCAGCGCCTCGGAAAAAAGCACGGACGATTGTTATTGGAAGAAGAAATACTAAATTAACGATTGTTTTATATCCAAATAGATTAAAGAATGCACATTGAATAAAACTCTATATCTTTTGATTGAAGATGAATCAAGATTTTTTTTTAATTCTCCGGCTCATTCTTGCTTCTATTTCTTCTTTTCTTCACATAATTATTTATTAATAGATATAATTTGCCAATAAGGATTAACAGTAATGTCATAATTGGCCTGAGCAATATTTAAATATTATACGCTTTAAACAATAGAAGTTGTGCCGATGATCTTAGTATACCAATTCCATAGATTTTTATGAATTTCAAAAATACTGTTAATACCATAAACGCTTGTGTTTTCATTTTCCTTCACGTAATTTTCTGCAAAAATTTTTTTATAAAATTTTTCTTCTCTATAGAGATTTGAGGACATACTAATGAATTTCATTTCTAGGTGGCACAACCATTTAAACCCGACAATTAAAACCGGTTCCTGGTCACAGGAGGAAGAAGCGACTCTAGTCGATGCCCACAAAAAATATGGGAATAAATGGGCTCAAATATGCACGCTTCTACCGGGAAGGTAATTGTTTGATTTAATTAGTATGTCCTCAAATCTTTATAGAGTATTATCACCGTGTGATTGTTTGATTTAATTATTAGGCGTAACCAAATAAAAAATTATAATTATTATAGAGTATTATCACCGTGTGATTCTTGGTCCATATTGTACATCTACTCCATTTGTCTCTGGAACTCATAAAAAAGATTTTTTACCTGAGTACAATTCAACTCCTTTTAATGAAAAGCATGAGGGGGAACAATTTCTTGAACTTCGACCGATTCTGGATCAAAGAAGCAAATCTATTGCGGTAAAACTTTCCTTTCCAAAGTCGTCGGTTCGATCATGAAGAGATTGCATCCGAAAAAAGTATAAAAGAAAAAATAAGATTATGCATTTAAACAAGTTATAAAGGAAGTTAGGAGGAAAAAAAACAATTCATATATTTTCATACTTTGAATTTAGCTAAGACATGCAGTTTCTTGATTTTTAGTCTGGCTTACTTTGGTATTCACACTCATGCAACTCGTAAACATGCCATATTTTCTGACTTTAAAAATTTATATCATTTAAACAGGTCGCCTAATTCGATAAAGAATTATTGGAATTGCTCTATTAAGAAGAGATATGGTGACGTGATGCCTGATCGAATGGCTGATTGTAGTTCTATTGGCCTGAATATTAATGAACCAAAAGCAAATTGCCAAGAAAGCAAGCCTGTAACAGAAAGCAATGGATTGCCCGAACAGAAACCGATTCTTTTCGAACAAATTTATGGGAATAGGCAGCTCTATTGGCAAACTGCCAAAAGAGCTGTAACAGAAAGCAACGAATTGCTCGAGCAGGAAGTGACTCTTTTCGAACAAATTTATCGGAATAGGCAGTTCTTTCGGCAAACCACATTGCCAGATGAATGGTTAGGAGCTAATGCCGTGGAATCGGATAATCTTGATACCAGATCAATTGAGAATGAATCAGATTCGGAAAACTATTTGGTTTCTTCTGAAACGGTTTCAGTTGATCCTAGCATCGAAACATCTTTGGTTGAAGATCCAACATTCATGGAGGCAGAGTCTCAGCTTGTTTCAAGTAATTCAATTTTTAGCAGAAGCTTTTCACCATCCATTGTAAGAAGTATGAATCGAAGTCGGAGAACGGGTATGCATTATACAAAGAAATTTAGCCAGGCTTGTTATTCTCGTGAAAGAGATCGAGATGTGGAAACTTGGAGTTCAGAAGAATTTCGTAATTTGTCTCGTGATTTTCTCCAACTCGGAACATCTTATTCCTCCGAATCCACGAAAAGAAGTCTACAAGCAGCTCTTGATAAGGTCTGGGATGGTTCACCTAGGAAATAGTCAAAATTCGTACGATTTTTGTAAGTATGCACTGAAAGTTTATTTCGATTTCAATTGGTCGTGGTTTGGTCTCGTTTATATTTTTCTTCTGAGTATAGCAGATCAAATATATTGATAACTGCAACATAGAATCTAAATGTCTTAGGCTGAAAAGATTGAATATTTAAGAGTTTGAATGCCCAATTCTATCATTTGAAAATAAATATTGAAGATATCATTAAGTACATAAATCTTGGTTTATCTTTCTGTATTTGTAAATTACAAGCTTCCCTGTTATATGCATTTCATATTTTCTGTAACACACCCTAGTACGTTTATACAAAATAACTTAGTATTTTAAATCTTGTTTTATAATTCTTTTATTTTATTTATTGGGTTGCGAATGATTCGAATAGTAGTAATCGTTATCCGATCCGACCCGTATGTTTAAACCCAATATGGTACAAGATTGTATCTGAGATTTACCAATAAAGTGTATCTATGTGAATCTAGTATAATACCTACATTATATATTTAGATCTTTATATATATTTATATATCACAAGTTATGAATAAAATAATATTTTGCAATCTGACATTGCATGGTATATCACCTCATATCTCATTTCACTTTTATCTATTATGTGTAAATCATAAAATATAAGTTAACAAAATATTTAATAATCTTTATATCTTTAATTAAATCTTTATATATGTTTATCTAAATCTTACTTGGGGCATATGTATTTAATATAAGATTATCACATTATGGTTTAAGATTTTACGTATGTGCGTGTTTCTCGAAAATATATTTTTTGAAAGATTTGGGTGAAAGCTTGGTAACATTTGATATTATCTACAAATCATAACACACAAACACATATATAAACCTTTTTATATATTTTATTTATAAAATACTTTCTCTCTCTCTTTCTCCTCTCGATCTCTCTCAAGCCCTAACCCACGCCCTCGCTACTTCGTCGCCGTCCACCTCCTCCTCTTCGTCACCACCCCCTCATCTCCTCCTCTTCCTCTTCATCATCTCTTTTTCCTCTTCCCGAGAACTAGACTGAGACCCCCAACCTCCGTAATCGAGGAACCCATCTGCTCTCTTCCTCCGTTCTTTTTCTTCACCATCGCTTGAACCCTATACCACCACCGTCACCATCCTCATTACCTTCTCCTTCTCCTTCTCGTCAGAACCCAGCACCATTATCACCCCGCCGACATCATCTTTTCTTCTTCTTCTTTCTCTGGTTCCATCACAGGAGCCGACTGCCATCGCCACCTTGCTCCCTTCGTCTCTGATCTTGATCCTGACTCCATCTCCATCGACCAATATCATCTCCTTTGATCACCATCTTTTCTGTGCCGCCATCGTGTCCAGACCACACCATTATCATGCCGCCGCCGTGTCACCACCATACCACGATCGTGTCATCACCGTATCTAGACTATGTCCAGACCATGCCATCTCCGTACCCAGACCGTGACACACCTTGTGCCCTGCTCCTATGCTACGCAATGTCCGCTTCATGCCCAACTCATGCCTACTTGTGTCACTTTCGCATCAGCCCTGTGTCACCGCAATGCCTAGCACCATGTCGTGTCGTGTCGCACCGAGCCATTGCACACTTTCATCATTATTGACGTCGTTGTTTCTTCCATCACCGATGTACACCGTATCTGTGACAAACACGATTTCCTCTGCTCATTGCATTCAGGCTCCGTCACCATCGCACCCTCCACAGTATCAATCGACGCTGAATTGAGTCTTGACATTTCGTCGAGTATTTATAAACGTCACAATCTCCATTGTTCCGGTCATCGTGTCGTCCTTCTCTCTGTCTTGATCATCGTCATATATGAGGCAAGTTTCTAAACTTGCTGCATACTATTTTATGTATATCAATATTGATATAATTATTTATTGTATATGCATTTTATTATTTGGCAGGTATTATCGATATACGATATTATAGCATTAATTTGTATTTTATAACAAGTTTATCTGGTTGCATGCTAGTTCGTTATAGTTCAGTATAATTCCATTATAGTTCTTGATCTTTAACATGTATAACAGTATGTTTAGTAGCAGACGTAAATATTACTACACACAGGTTTATATATAGTAAATTAGTTAATTAATTAATTTTACATTTTAAATAAAATACCTTAGTTATTCCTATACTGTTTAAATGAACGGATTACTGTTTTCTATCAAGTATTTATCATGTTAACACATTGCCTGACATGTTCACGACACGTTACTAGATCTGTTACTTGGATTATTATTAATGCCGACAATCTTGACTTGTTGTCCTAATGGACGTAACTTGTTGTCTAGATAAACAAGACATGTACTTGCTTGATCCCGTGTTGGTATTAGGTAGATATCGTTAATACCTAATTTGAACACGAAACCTGGAGAAAGGGGGAAATCAAGAATGTAATCGAAGCGTAACTCAAGAGAATATTATTATTATTTGCCGTGATTCTGGACGTGAACAAAATAACCATTGTTTATTGTACGGTGGTCCCGTGGGAAATGAACGGAATATATTATGTCGTGATTCTCTGGAGGAATGAACGGGATATATACTGTTGAGTTGCGATGAGAATTACATTAATTGATTTCAAAGACTTGTAGAATAGATAACTTAGAAGCACAGACTCTAGAATACACGTGACATACCTATATCCTACTGTTTTTATTCCTGCGATTATGATTTACATTCATATCATCTTATATAGCATCCTGATCTGATTATACTATTATTATTGGTATTATGACGCACTGACGTCTGGGTTTTGCATGACCCGGTTTTTTTGACCTTGTCGCAGAAAGATCAAAAGTATTTTGACAAGCAAGGTAAGCGGTAAAGAGCTTGATGATTAGTTTTAGAGATATTTAGTTTATTTTATTTTTGTAGTTTAAATTTATCGATGTAATTCCATAAGAGACGTGATTAGGATATTATTTGTTTATTGGATCTTTATTCATTTCCGCTAGATACATTTCTTGATTATTATCTATTGTGGTAGATAGACATGTGTTAGTTAGATTTTATTTACTGTCCATGATATCTGATTAACAGCCGTAATGTGATTATGGAAGGATCTTTTCTCGCCATAGATAGCATGGTTGGTTTTGTCACGTACCGTATTTACGTATTTTGGGAAGCGGGGCGTGACATTTTCATTTAATAAAGTTAATATTTTTCCAGGGCCTCAGCCGAAAGATCGGTAAAAATGAACTAGAGATCCACTGCCCTTTATGATATTGTTGCTTGCCCTCATATAATGCTAGCCAGAAGTTTGATGCCTCGTCAAAAGTATGAGCTGTTTGATAAATTATATGATTTTTTAAAAAAGGATTTTTGGCTGTAGGAATTTTATTTTGTTTCGCTTCTTGTTTCGCAAGAACTCTATTGGAGTGGTTCTTACTTCTGGTTCTTTTTTTTTAATAATTCGAAAAAGGTTTTAGTAGTTCGCTGAATAATTTGTTTATTTATGTTTTTTTATTTAATGCTTTTCATGATCGGTTGTTAAATCTCACCATGCAACCACCGGTTATTTTTCGCTTGAGATTCAATTATAATGCATATAGAAGGAAACGTATCAACAATACAATTTTGCAATTATAAACAACGAGAGATCCATGAACTTCAAATTATAGGAAAAGTTTTACATAATTGAAGGTTTACAAGATGCCGAAATTATAACAAGTGACCACACTATAGTAGAGTCTTATTCGAAAATTCCGACTGCTTAGAACCTATTATACTCCCATGGCTTTCTTCACATTCATACTTGGCGTCATCACATGCTCGGCTTCATATTAAGGCGATTCCCGACCTTTTGACCCAGGCTTGCATCACACTGCATTTTTATTTACAATTCGAAATTCAACAGTCAGTGTTTAATTTAACCGAGAAGACGACCCAAAATTATGAAGCAATTAACAATAATCTCACCTTGGCTAAGTAAGTGACCCAGATGCTGCGAAGCTCGTAGCTGACCTTGGGGTGGGCCAATGCCTCAACCCATCGCTGGATAAATCGATCTTGCCTGATAAAAATAATCAAGTTTAGTGTTAGCAATCTCTTGATATTGAGTTAAAAGATGCAAGATTTGAGTTCCGGTGAGCACAAAGATACCTATCAGGTGCCCACGAGCGGTATCGCTCCCCTGGTTGCTTGAAATCGTTTTGCTTCGGAATTATGGCCTGTAATTATCAAGCCAGAGTACGAGAAGATCGTCATATGCCTATATGTGTGTTGAATTATGCTTGTTTAAGAGGCACAAAAAGTCGTAGCTTTGTAATCTCATCATCTAAAAGCCTCACCTTATCGCGTCTTCCTGTCACCGGACGAGTCGGAATCGGATGTCTCTCTGCATGTCGAAGGGGCGCATGCCTCGAAGGGTAATAATCCACCTAAATTAATACGATCATAGACTAAATAAGTTATATATACACCCCAAAAAAGCTATTTTCAGCGATTAATTGATTTTTTTTACCTCCTCGGCCCTGTGCATGATGTTCATGGCGCCATCATAGTGATTATTATGGTGTGCACATTTCGGTGCATTCACCGGCAGCATCAGATAATTTGGCCCAAGCCGATACCTTTGCGTATCGGCATAAGCAAAGACCCTGCACTGAAGCATCTTGTCGTCGGAGTAATAAATCCCAGGCACGACAAGCCCCGGCCCGAACGCCAGCTGTTCGTTCTCGGCAAAAAAGTTGTCGACGTTCTTGTTTAGTACAAGCCTGCCTACTGGCTGCAGCGGCAAAAGGTCCTCGGGCCAAGTCTTGGTGTCGTCGAGGGGGTCGAAGTCATACCTATCCTCGTGATCCGGATCCATGACTTGCACATACAGCTTCCATTCCGGATAATTACCTACAAATTAGTATCGGGATATCATGAAACGCTCCATTTTGTATATATTTTTTTTAATAATGGACCGTAACATGATGCAAGCAGAGTGTTCCAACCCTAGACCGAAAAGTTACCTGCAGCAATGGACTCATAGAGATCTTGGGTAGCATGACTATGATTCTTGCCACCAACAATGATAGCCTCATCATCCATCAAGCTCTTGACCCCACAAGTTGGCTTCCAATGGAACTTGACATAGTGTGCTTTCCCTTCTTTGTTGATGAAAGTGTAGGTGTTCACGCCGAACCCTTCCATGTGTCGGTAGTCCGTGGGGATACCGACGTCGTCGAAGAGGAAGAAGAAGGTGTGCAGGCTTTCCGGGAGGTGGGAGAGGAAGTCGAAAACCCTCCAGTATTCCTGGATGTGGGATTTCGGGTTCGGCTTGAACGCGTGGATGACGTCCGGGAACTTGATCCCGTCGCGGATGAAGAAGACGGGCATGTTGTTTCCTAGGAGATCCCAGTTACCCTAGAAGTCATTTCACCGGTTGTTAGCTGATACTAAAATAGAGTTGCATGCGGTATTTGTTGTAAAGTGTGTGTATATGAAACAAAAAAAGATATTTTGTACCTCTCGGGTATAGAACTTGACCGCAAAACCTCGGGGGTCTCTGATTGTTTCGGGACTCCCGCGCTCGTGGATAACAGTCGAGAAACGGAGGATGATCGGGGTTTGAACCCCCGGTGCACGAAGGAAGTCCGCGCAAGTGAGATGAGTAACGTCATGAGTGCACTCAAAGAATCCCTTGGCACTTGCACCTCTTGCATGCACAACTCTTTCGGGGATCCGCTCCCTAGCGAAGTGGGCGATCTTTTCGATGAGATGGTAGTCCTCAAGGAGAATTGGTCCTATTAAATTAGAAAAACAAAATATAAAATGTATCCGATTTCAATGAATCATGATGGTTATATTTTAGCACACATACCACGTGATCCTACGGTGAGTGCTTGATCATCGTTCCATACAGGAGCACCGGCGTTGGTGGTGGTGAAAGTGGTGTCAAAGGAGCTTGACGGGCGAAACTACGATCCAAAGAATGAAATAGAGCATATATATAAATTTGTTACGAACCATAATTAAAATTTTTTTTTAGGAATGAAGTGCTTAATTGGTTACATGTATAAAAAAAAATTGTAGCTTAAGATGTGCTAAGCTTTAATTAGAAGCTATACCTTGCAAGGATCCATTGCTTTTATTGAACTAGAGTGTGAAAGCTAGCTAGCTCTCATTCACTTGCACATGTACCTTTGCTACAAACTTAAAGGAGGTTATATAATGAAAAGATTTGTGTTCAAAGAACCACAAGGTGAAGTTACCCTCACAAATCACATTCTATGTGGTACTTGAGTCATGTATGTGTACATTCAAGTTCATATGACAGTGATTGATTTTAGTCCCATAAGTAAACTTCAGCCATTGGGTTTAATTTGGACATCTATACGGGCGACTTATGGTCTTTTACTTATCCGTATGCTAAATTTTACCTGGTAAAATAAAATTATACATTGCTTGGTACACGTTAGTGAAAGAGTGCAAAGTTGGGTGTTTGGAAAAGGGTGCATTATTCATAAATTTGGCAAACAATAATTGGGTGTGATTATTGCCCTTAATTATGATATTTCTATGCAGAGGACAAGGGTGAGGTGGCCAAGCTTATCTTAAAATTGGGATATTTTGAAATTGGAATCATCATGGCATGGGACTTCACATGCACCCCAAGGACAATGGTAGGCAATATAATTTTATAATTTTTATTGTTATCTTTTTTGTTGAATTATTATACAGGTTCAAATGTAATTAATTGTCATGATAACATATCTTTTTCACGCTAGGAGCCAAGCCACATGATGACTCATACAGTCATGACCATGTTGGTGGAGAGAGTGACAGGTTTCCGACAACCCGGTAGATTCTACATAGATAACGTTTTGGTAATAAACAAACAGCGTACCAGATGGAAATCGGGTTTAAGAACAAAATATGGATAAACCGCAAGTAAGTCCCACCGTTGTTTGAAAATCGACCGCTGGCTTTTATTTTGGTAAAACAACAAAGAAGCTTAGTTTATTTTAAAGACCATACCTTGCATGGATCCATTGCTTCAAATTAAGAGCTCCAGCTCAAAGAGTGAGATATGAGTTCAGATCTAGAGAAGGCAGGGGGGCTATTTATAACTAGTGTAGCAGTGATCTCCCTCGTTCACTAGTTGGTTTTCAAAATATATGTGATCAATTTGTGAGGAAAAAAACAACAAAGTTAATATCAATGAGACTTTTATTAATGCAAGCTGGGCAGGCAAGTGGAAGTGGGGGCTGCTGGTTGGGGGAATCGATCTACAGTCGTAATTGGCTAATAGCGCCAAAAGGATCTCCAATAATTCAGGTAGGCACCGCTTGTTATCTATTGTATATTTTGCTCCTCAGAGATCTAGATTTCTTTAAAGCTACATCTTTTAACGGAGAGTCCAGTAAATGAAATCTCGACTGTTTTATCTTGATGGAGTTGTTTCACGTGTGTGTATGAGAGCGCTCTATTGCAAACCGGCCCGCGGTTTTTTTAGAACGGGAACTCTCAATCCACGACATATTTGAACGATCCGAACCGTTCAAGTTGATCATCCTGCCTTCAAGTATATGTGCATGAAAAATTAAAGGATTTGAAGACATCCGACCAATGTATTAAATGGAGTTTATGTTGCTATATTGAAAGACATTCATTTTGCATTCATTCGATACATGGGTTAGAGATCTTTAAATTCTTTGATTTTTCATACATATACATTTGAGGGTAGGGTGGTCAACTTGAACGGTTCGGATCATTCAAATATGTCGTGGATTAAGAGTTCCTGTTTTTAAAACGGGGACCAGGCTGCAATGTATCACTCAAATATATATATAGTGTTCCTGTTAGTTATATGTATGCCCTAGAGGCCATTACTATACATAGGATGTATATTGTAGTGGATGCTGGGACGTATATAGGGAGGACTTTCTCGCTCGACATGATAGTATGCTATCTGGTTGAACTTTACCTTAACGTGTATACTGATTGTCTCTCTGTTACATGTTGGTAAAGCCCTTAGGATCTGTACTTGACTACCTGGACTATGATGCGGATCATACTAGTGGGGACATGGTAGTCTATAAGTACATCCTTCAAAGTCCCTAGTCGAGGGTGTATCGAGACGGGGCATCGATATACCAGAGTAGACTAGCGTATACCTTCTCGACCCATACAGATGGGCGATGGATGATCCCATATCCATCGGTGTTTGACATCAGAGATGATATACGGGTGCTCAGTAGAGACTGGGTACACTGGACGGACTCGCCGAGAACTCCCAGATGGTATTATACCTCACGTCAGATGGCAGTTCTCTGGTGACACTGGTACAGAGTAGTCTGTTGACCCGAGATCGTCATAGAGTCTTGTGTGGTTCCCACTGTGCTTTGATTTCCATCTTACCACGTCCAAGGGGGCGTGCAAAACGGTGGTTTTTGGGTACAGTTCCGAGTCACATGGAGGCAATGAGCGATAGGAGGGGATTCGTCTCTCCCGGTATATGGGGGTTGATGTTGCGCTGTGTTCGATTGGCTATAACAGGAAATCCCTGGCCAGGGTTGCTGAGATTTACTGGTAAGTGTTACCAGTAGTTTCTCGAACAGTTATAGACCTCATATCGACACGACTTATTGAGCTACTGGGGTCTGACGTTTACCACCCCTAGGCGAGATATGCGACATATCAGACGATCAGACCGGACTGTACGGTAGTGTTACTGGTCGGATTCACTGGAGTGTGAGCGGGCTTGCTCGTCGATCTTCAGATCGCTCAATACCCGGGTGGCCGTTACGTTTAGCAGACCGCTTGCGGCTTGTGGATGTTTGATATGATCATCATCCGCTGCCGGCGTATTGACGAGTCTTTAGAGTCCTACACAGAGGTTTCCTGGCTCAAGCGAAACGAAATAGGAGCGCATATGAGATATGTGCGGGACCGAGAATAATACGAGTATGTGATACCGTATTCTATTCTCGCGATAAATATATCGAATGGTTGTATGCGATATAACCTAGTTATCGATTCAAGCGTTGATTCGATAAGCCGATATATTAGATACCAGTCGGTTATGTGCGCATGACCGGATCATTGAATCAAGTGTTGATTTAATGATTTAATGTATAATTATATATTTGATATATTACTTTGCATCAACTAGTATCGGTTTACTTAAGATGGATTTTCTCACTCGGATGGGCGCATTGTATATGCGATATACTTTTGTGCATTTGCTTGTATCATGTTTGATGATACATGATTGTTTAAGTGTAAGTTAAGAATAAACCATGGTTATTATTATGATTAGGGTTTTATTTCCTTTTATTATTTATTTATCTATTTATTTATTTTGGAAATAATTAGAAAAGGAATAAGAAGAAAATGGTGGCTATTTTTGTTTCATATTGAAGCTTCTTGAAGACTTTGACCTAGTGACCATTTTGTTCTTATCCTTAACCCTAACCATTCCATTAACCATGGTCTTTTCTCTACACTTAACTAGGGTTCAAGTTATGATAAGAATTGTTTTTCTTTTCATTATTCTTTTAACTTATCATAACAATGATCTTCTTCTTGCTCTTCTTCTTCTTCATGAAAAGCAAGCTCCATCAATGGTGGATTGATGGAAAGAGTGAGAAATCCAATTCTAAAGTTAACCCACCTCCTATTTCTTCATCCTCTACCTCTTGCCAAGTAGTAGAGTGTGTTTCCTTCACAAGATTTTAGGGTTTGGTGAAGGTGGAGCTTGATTCATCGATGCTTCGACGTAGATCATCTTCGGCATGGACATCGACGACCTAGCTTGCCCATTCTCCGACGAAGCCGATCCTAGAGCCCAGATTCGATTTGGACAGCGGAGAGGACCTCGTTGCGGAGCTATGGAGGTGGAGCACCGGATCTACAAAGGTTGTATTTCCGTATTTTATATAGTTAACTGTTAACTAGTTCTCGTTCGCCTAGACATCTAGTTATCGATCCGTACTTTAGGGTTTGTAGGCACCATAATTTTTGAAATTGCCATGGTTGATGGCTTGGGAGACCTCACTAGAGTGCCTAGGAACCCTGCAGTGGTATCAGAGCCTAGCTAGAGCCTTAGGCGAAGTCCAGACGGAAATTGAAGTCCGAACGAACCCGAAACCCCGATTCAAATTTGCTCTCTGTATAATTTTTAAAATCTGGTCTTTTTACACATTAAAAATGTTCAGAAAAATCAGCAGGTGAATATATGATGTACTGTGAAATTCGTGCCGATAATTCTTTCTTCTTGCCGCGCTTCCGCGGCACGAGCTAGCCTCGTGCGGCGGTTGCGCGGCGGTACGGAAGGCTTATTTAATTGTTTTTACACAGTATCTCATAATTATTAGTGCTGGTA
The DNA here is from genome assembly GCA_030015575.1 of Agapanthus africanus. NCBI lineage: Eukaryota > Viridiplantae > Streptophyta > Magnoliopsida > Asparagales > Amaryllidaceae > Agapanthus > Agapanthus africanus. The sequence continues at coordinate 56,343,947 of CM057344.1, forward strand.
TTCCTGGGTATTTTTAATAATTATTCCAGAGTTGAATTTTTCTGAGTTGATTTGGGGATTCGGTATTTCGATCGGGGTATCAAATTTTGTCTGTGTGGCTTTCCGGATAAATTTTAGGATATGTTAAAAAGTTCGACCGGATATAAATACCCAACTTTTCCCCTATCGGGAAATTTCCAAGTGTTGGATTTTTCCGTAGTTTAACGACGTTCTAAGTAGTGCAAGTAACGCGATGGTCCCTCTAGAAGACACAAACCTTAACTCGATTATGTGACCGTCTTGAACTACCCTTTGAACCTTCGGGTTTGGGGCAGTACGGCGTGCCACATGTGAGGCGTTGGCTTGACCCTTCTACGGCTGGACCGTTGGTACTGAGGTACGAACTGAATGTTGTTAGACTTATTTCATGTGTTGATCTGTATCGGGAAAACTTGGGTGTTCGATTGTTCGATCGGAAAGTTTAACATTTTCTATTTATCTGGAATGGGATACAATAATTGGAATTCACAAAAAGTTATGAGATAACTGAATGAATGTTATAAACGTAGCAATTTAGTCTCACTTGATCGGTTGCCACGGAATTTTGATGTGATCAAAAGTTCGTCGCAATCACGTAGCGTACGCGGATACTCGCCGGGTAAACTTAATAGACAGCCTCACTCCATAGCCCCGACCAAGTGACTGTAGGAGAACCCCGTCGCCGAAAGCATCCCTCCGGGTGCTCGCGGTAGCGGTGTTCAGCCTTGGTGCACTTCGTCGACGGTATCGGGGGTGCAGCCGTCTACTGAAGTTTGCGACGAGTATTCGATCAGACTGTCGGGAATCCTGTTGAATTCCCCGACTAGATATTGAAAAGTGTTTTCGATTTTGAGACTAAAATGCGGGGTTTATAATTGTTAGGCATGCGATGTCTAAGAAATTCATTTGGTCAGGCATGCGATGTCTGAGGAGGTTGCGGATTCCAACTGTTGTAGTTTTACACTTTCTTTTCTGTGACCGTAAGTGTAATATGTGATATCGCCGGTTTCGTTGCTATATGTCAACGACAATTGGGGTATGCATATTTACTTACGTTGATGACATGTGATGTTATGTGTTGCTGGATATGTTATATTGGATCGTCGTGTTTGAATAGCCGGGGTTTTTTATGTGAGATGAGTGTTTTTCATTTTCATTCATGTAAAAACTTGTATGTAATATTCTTTTATTGGGGCGCTTCCAGGTTGCGGAAGTTGTCACCTGTTGTATATTATTTACTTTTCCGCACTAGGATAGACCCAAGGAGGAGGGCACAAGTAACCGGGTTCTGGAGTCCAGTGGGAGACCAACTCGAGGAGTCGAGTCCGGGTCTCCTAACTCCAGAATTGGCAGGGTTGCTTGCCGCTCTCGTAGGGGTCTAGGGGTGTGGGTTTGGCTATTCATCACGACCGTGGAATCCGTGTTTTATACTGGCTCGTATTGAAAACACGGACGTCCTAGTATATCCAATATTTCATATGATTCTTCTGCTGCGATATCTGTGATGAGATCATGTGATGTTTCTGTGATGGATATAGTATATAGTATATATGATATATTATATAGACGTTACTTATGTTTTACACCCGCGCTAGCCCTGCCCTGCTCTGCCGTTAGTTACCTAACCTAACGGTGCACGAGGGGACATCGAGGCGAATGCGGATGGCATAAGTGTACGTCATATCTATCTGTGATGTTTAGGTACTTAAATGATGGGACTTCATTAATGTGATTAATGAAATTAAAAGAAACCTAAGATGTTGTAGAATCGAATTTCAAAATAAAACAGGTAGCTACAGTTCTTGCTTTGCACAGAGGTATATGTGATATATCCTGCACCTCATCCGACGAGGAAAGGACCGAGATCCCTTCACCGGGAGTGACTCCTTTAGCAATAACTGGCAGATGCTACACCCTCGGTTTCTCTTTTGATTGCTTTTAAGTGTTTTTGCTTTGCACAGTGATATATGTGATATATCCAGCACCTCATTCGACGAGGAAAGGACCGACGATCCCTTCACCGGGAGTGACTCCTTTAGCAAAACTAGAAAAGCCTCAAAAACACTCCATTTCAAAATTCATTCGATCCTACAACGATATCAAGTTCATTACGCAATAGGTTTTCAGAAAAACCTGTCGTAGCCCTCCGTCATTTCAGATAAGTAGTATATAGTATTCGTGCTGCATTTGTTGGCTTTCGTCAAGGTGCAGTGTGCGGTAGCTATATGCTGCTTATCTGCCAGCATACGATGCGATTGGATTAGGGTAGTCGTGCGGCTTTGTTGGCTTTCGTCAAGGGTCGTGCGGGTGGGTTTAATTCGATCAAGAAATGTACGGGTTGAACTTGACTAGCGGGCTATGGTTTGTTGGCTTTCGTCAAGGTCATAGCACGTTAGGGGCAAAATATTATCGGGAATTTCAAGTGTTGAAATTTGCAATGAGATTGCATACCTTCTATGAGATAGTTGGATCCCGATACCCGCTGCGAGTAAGTGTTACTCCTGGGAGAGTTTTATACATTACAATTAGCCGATCAAGTAGGTGTCTAGAAAGGTGTCAACGGGGTTACGCCTCTGGGAAAACGAGGTTTACTGTAATTAGGTTCGTGCGAAAGCACGGGGGACCTCCCTCAAAGTACCGACACTGGCCTGGCTGAAAGATTGGCGAACTTGTAGTGTGTAATTAATCCCGGCTAGTCTTTCCTTTTAGGGTTTGAAGGAAGATTTGATAAAAAGCAGTGGGAGCCATCCTGATTAGATAAAATAAAAACCAATCTATTCTTGACAGAGCGCACGCTGAGTGTTTTCTTCTCTCTCTCTCCAGGTAGCGACCATATCACGCCTTAATCAAGATAATAATACGGAATATTGACCGAACCCGCTTGTTATACTGAGCTGGGGAACGTTGGTCCCACTCCAACTTATAATTGTTATAAGACAGAGCAGGAAATTGGGGATTACCAGAATTCCCGTGCCGCCCAAACGAAGAGAGTGCATGCTGATGCATTATCTTCGGGTGTGTTCATTATACAAAACTGTTTCTCAGTATCCTTTACGTCCTGGGTATGTGATACCAGATCAGGATCCCAGATATGTAATATGTTACATAGGGCTACAGATAGGTAGAGAACTGAGAACGGGTGATAAGTTTCATGAGGCAGAAAACGGGGCAAATGTTGCAGCCAAGTCTGTTGGTCACTGTCACCCTGTATTACAATACATTGATTCTGAACGAATGTTATTAGATACCGAACCTGATATACAAAATCATATCTGTCTCTTTATTAGTAAAGAAACGATAAAATTTTGTATTGTTGGATAATGTTTTGAACATTTCCTATATCAAAAGTTGATCGGTTCAGGCACGTTATCTAAAAGCATTGATGTTCTAAATCAAACTACAGTTCTTAGTATAAGGAACACACACAAGAGGAAGAGTTCAGAAATGAACGAATCCTTCTTGAGGTATTGTAGACTAGGTCTGATCAATGCGACCCGACTGGCTAGAGTTACATATAGATGTATATTTAAATCAGTTTGAATTTACATCTTGTGAAACTCGCCAATCATGTCACAAAGATAAGATGACCATAGCTCTGTTTATTGGAAACAGAGAAAGAGATAGTAAACTCTTGGGATGATACATGTTGATGTATGTAAGGTCCCCTGTCTACACATGCCAGGACTGGTTCTTTATACTTCATTACGTTCTCTGATAATCTCTCAAGATTCAGTCATATGTTCTTGATGAAACATGAGTCCGAACCTTTTGAGATATTCACGGAATATAAGTTAGAAGTAGAGAACCAAAATACGGGTATAAGTATTATGTCCTATGATGAGATCAAGGAGGAGAATACTTGAGCACGGAAATACTGGACTATTCTAAAGGAGAATGAGATTCTCTCTCAGCATTACTCCTCCGTATACACCATAGCACGATGGTATATCGGGGCGGAGCAGATACACCCTATTTGATATGGTGTGCTCTATGATGAGTACTACTGAGTTACCTTTTTCCTTCTGGGAGTTATGCACTTATGAAGTTGCATACCTATTGAATAGGGTTCGAATCAAATTAGTTGCCTAGCATTTCATATGTGATGTGGAAAGGGAAGAGCCTATGTCTTAAGTTAGTTAAGATTTAGGGTTGTCCGGCCTATGTCTAAAAGCAAAATCCGGACAAGCTCGAGGCAAGGTCTGTTATGTAGAACTGGAAAAGTTCCAGCTATACGAACTACAGCAGATGATTTGATAGAACCAAGGGATTCAGTAGATACCAACGAACCTCAGCCTCTCCGCCGATCTAGTAGGGTTCCTCACCCACCTGAGAGATACTTCGGTTTCTCTATGATAGTGGGAGCGAGGATTGCATCATGAGATGATGACCCAACTAGTTTCGAGCTGGCCATCAGGAGTAAGACTCTGTAAGAATGGCTGGATGTTTAGCGATCTGAGATGGAATCCTTATACGCCAACAAAGTATGGACTTTGGTTGCTATATCTGAAGGGTTAAATCCCCATCAGGAGCAAGTATATCTTGAGAAGACTACTTGGTGTAGATGGAAAAGTTGAGATTTTCAAAGCTAGACTCGTTAGAGGTTTTCGTCATTGACCAGGCATGGATAATGATGAAACCTTTTCAAGTAGCTATGCTTAAGTCCATCCAGATCCTACTTGTCACGGCTACATACCATGACTGCGATATCTGGTGGTTGGGTGTCTTGACTGCTTTTCTAAATAATGATTTAGAAGAGTGCGTCTGTAAGTACACAGCCAGAGGGCTTCGTAGACAGTGGGAGCAGCGGAAACGTGTGCAAGATGCTTTATAGGATAAAGCAGGCATCGCGGAGTTGGAACGTCTGTTTTGATGAAGTAGTCAAAGAGTTTGACATCATCAAAATGGTAGATGAACCTTGTATAAACAAAAAGGTAGTAGGGAGTATGGTGATGATCCTCGTAGAGTACGTGGATGACATACTCTTGATAAGAAAAGAGTTTCTTATGCTACGCTCGATCAATCTCCGCTTATCACAATGATTCTCCACATAGGATTAAAGTGATACCTACTAAATCCTGGATTTTGGATCTATGAGATAGATCTAAATGGATGTTAGAATACTCACTAATTGTAGTGAGACGGTATCAACCGATCCTGAGGAGAATCACTGGAATGGTTCCAGGGTGATAAAGACGACTGAGTGTCAGTCACAGGCATTGTCTTTACCCTCAGTAAAGGGACGGTATGTTGGAAGAGTTCCAAGCTAGATACCGTGGCATACTAGACGATAAAGGCAGGATACATCGCTACTTAAGATGCTACCAAAGAGGTTGTTTGGATGTATAATGGTTCATGAGATGAACTATGTTCCTCCCATTGTGTGACAATGGAGTTGTGGCTTATCCCGAGGAACGCTGGTCCCATCAGTGATCCAGACTTATTCTAAGGCAGCATCGCCTGATCATGGAGATGGTTGATCTCCAGGGTGATCAAGGTTTGGAGAGTAGATTCTGAGGACAACACAGCGGATCCACTCACAAAGGCCTGTTCCCAGAGAGAGACTTTTAAGGGATGGTTGAGTATGAGATACTGCAACCACTGCTACAGATGGCCCTAGTGCAAGTGGGAGATTGTTAGTTATATGTATGCCCTAGAGGCCATTACTATACATAGGATGTATATTGTAGTGGATGCTGGGACGTATATAGGGAGGACTTTCTCGCTCGACATGATAGTATGCTATCTGGTTGAACTTTACCTTAACGTGTATACTGATTGTCTCTCTGTTACATGTTGGTAAAGCCCTTAGGATCTGTACTTGACTACCTGGACTATGATGCGGATCATACTAGTGGGGACATGGTAGTCTATAAGTACATCCTTCAAAGTCCCTAGTCGAGGGTGTATCGAGACGGGGCATCGATATACCAGAGTAGACTAGCGTATACCTTCTCGACCCATACAGATGGGCGATGGATGATCCCATATCCATCGGTGTTTGACATCAGAGATGATATACGGGTGCTCAGTAGAGACTGGGTACACTGGACGGACTCGCCGAGAACTCCCAGATGGTATTATACCTCACGTCAGATGGCAGTTCTCTGGTGACACTGGTACAGAGTAGTCTGTTGACCCGAGATCGTCATAGAGTCTTGTGTGGTTCCCACTGTGCTTTGATTTCCATCTTACCACGTCCAAGGGGGCGTGCAAAACGGTGGTTTTTGGGTACAGTCCCGAGTCACATGGAGGCAATGAGCGATAGGAGGGGATTCGTCTCTCCCGGTATATGGGGGTTGATGTTGCGCTGTGTTCGATTGGCTATAACAGGAAATCCCTGGCCAGGGTTGCTGAGATTTACTGGTAAGTGTTACCAGTAGTTTCTCGAACAGTTATAGACCTCATATCGACACGACTTATTGAGCTACTGGGGTCTGACGTTTACCACCCCTAGGCGAGATATGCGACATATCAGACGATCAGACCGGACTGTACGGTAGTGTTACTGGTCGGATTCACTGGAGTGTGAGCGGGCTTGCTCGTCGATCTTCAGATCGCTCAATACCCGGGTGGCCGTTACGTTTAGCAGACCGCTTGCGGCTTGTGGATGTTTGATATGATCATCATCCGCTGCCGGCGTATTGACGAGTCTTTAGAGTCCTACACAGAGGTTTCCTGGCTCAAGCGAAACGAAATAGGAGCGCATATGAGATATGTGCGGGACCGAGAATAATACGAGTATGTGATACCGTATTCTATTCTCGCGATAAATATATCGAATGGTTGTATGCGATATAACCTAGTTATCGATTCAAGCGTTGATTCGATAAGCCGATATATTAGATACCAGTCGGTTATGTGCGCATGACCGGATCATTGAATCAAGTGTTGATTTAATGATTTAATGTATAATTATATATTTGATATATTACTTTGCATCAACTAGTATCGGTTTACTTAAGATGGATTTTCTCACTCGGATGGGCGCATTGTATATGCGATATACTTTTGTGCATTTGCTTGTATCATGTTTGATGATACATGATTGTTTAAGTGTAAGTTAAGAATAAACCATGGTTATTATTATGATTAGGGTTTTATTTCCTTTTATTATTTATTTATCTATTTATTTATTTTGGAAATAATTAGAAAAGGAATAAGAAGAAAATGGTGGCTATTTTTGTTTCATATTGAAGCTTCTTGAAGACTTTGACCTAGTGACCATTTTGTTCTTATCCTTAACCCTAACCATTCCATTAACCATGGTCTTTTCTCTACACTTAACTAGGGTTCAAGTTATGATAAGAATTGTTTTTCTTTTCATTATTCTTTTAACTTATCATAACAATGATCTTCTTCTTGCTCTTCTTCTTCTTCATGAAAAGCAAGCTCCATCAATGGTGGATTGATGGAAAGAGTGAGAAATCCAATTCTAAAGTTAACCCACCTCCTATTTCTTCATCCTCTACCTCTTGCCAAGTAGTAGAGTGTGTTTCCTTCACAAGATTTTAGGGTTTGGTGAAGGTGGAGCTTGATTCATCGATGCTTCGACGTAGATCATCTTCGGCATGGACATCGACGACCTAGCTTGCCCATTCTCCGACGAAGCCGATCCTAGAGCCCAGATTCGATTTGGACAGCGGAGAGGACCTCGTTGCGGAGCTATGGAGGTGGAGCACCGGATCTACAAAGGTTGTATTTCCGTATTTTATATAGTTAACTGTTAACTAGTTCTCGTTCGCCTAGACATCTAGTTATCGATCCGTACTTTAGGGTTTGTAGGCACCATAATTTTTGAAATTGCCATGGTTGATGGCTTGGGAGACCTCACTAGAGTGCCTAGGAACCCTGCAGTTCCATTGTAAACCGGTCCGCGTTTTCTAATAACGGGAACTCCCAATCTACAATATATTTTAATGATCCGATCCGTTCAAGTTGATCGCCCTACTCTCATATATATGTGTGTGAAAAATCAAAGGATTTAAAGAGCTCTAACCTATGGATCAGATGACGTTTATGTTACATTATTGAAAGACGTTCATTTTTGCACCTATCGATGTATAGGCTAGAGATAATTAAATCCCTTAATTTTTCATACACATATATTTGAGAGTGAGGGCAGGACGATCAAGTTGAACTGTTCGGATCTTTCAAATATGTTGTGGATCAGAAGTTCCCGTTTTCAAAAAATACGGACCGGTTTGCAATGGAGCACTATATATATATATATATATATATATATATATGAGAATAATGGAGAAAAGAGGCCATAGGAGGAAATTTCCTCCTATGGCGTGGAAAAAGTACAACCTCCACCAAATTTTTCGACGATCGGCCCCCATCATCTTCATCGATATCATCTAAGATGTGGGTACACCAAATTTCATGTGATTCTATAACTTTTTCACCGTTGATTTAGCAATGTAAAAAGTTCTATTATCGGTAAACCGTTAATTTTGAACCCACTAAATCAACGGTGAAAAAGTTGTGGAATCACATGAAATTTGGTGTACGCACATCTTAGATGATAACGATGATGATGATGGGTGCCGATCGTCGGAAAAAATGATGGAGGTGGTATTTTTTTCACGCCATAGGAGGAAATCCCCTCCTATGGCCTCTTTCCTCCATTAATCTATATATATATATATATATATATATATATAGAGAGAGAGAGATCATGAAGGAAAGAGGCCATAGGAAGGGATTTTCTCCTATGGCGTCGAAAACATACAACCTCCACCATTTTTTCCGACGATCGGCATCCATCATCATTATCATCTAAGATGTGCATACACCAAATTTCATGTGATTCCACTGCCTTTTCACCGTTGAATTAGCAATGTAAAAAGTTCTATTGTCGATAAACCATTAATTTTGCACCAACTAAATCAACGGTGAAAAAATGGTATAATCATATGAAATTTGGTGTATCCACATCTTAGATATATAATAAATATGGAGGTGATGTATGTCGATCGTCGAGAAAAATCATGAAGGGTGTACTTTTCCGATGCCATAGAAGTAAATTCCCTCCTATGGCACCTTACCTCCATTAACCTCTCTCTCTCTCTCTCTGTATATATATATATAAAGACACCTTCAAACATATGTATATGAAAAATCAAAGAATTTGAAGGCCTCTAACACATATATAGAATGCATGCAAAAATAAACGTCATTCGACGATGCAACATAAACGTCATCTGATGTATATGTTGAAGACCTTCAAATTCTTTGTTTTTTCATATACATTTGCTTGAAGGTAGAACGATCAACTTGAACGGTTCGGATCTTTCAAATATGTCGTGGGTCGGGAGTTTCTTTTTTTTTAAATCACAGACCGATTTGCCACGGACCGATTTGCAACGGATCACTTTTATATATATATATATATATATATATATATATATATATATATATATATTCTCAATCTGGTTTAGAAGTTTAGAAGTCTTTTGTCTTTGAATCCAAAAGCGAGTCTCCAATATACCTATTTGTTGCATGCAAGCAAGTATGATTTTTTTATGTGTTTCGTAGAAAACTGATAGATTAACTGTTGATCGACAGACACAGGATATTTCTTTACTTCAAGTAATAGAAAACTTAAAAGAAACAAAAAAAAAATTTAAAAAAAATATCTGTGCATGATTTGAAAAGAATGGGATTGTAGTGGGTAGGCTAGTGAAGTTTCCCAATCAATCTATAAAAAAAGGTTTGATGTCATCTCATGTGATTAATCCCTTGATAGAATATATGAAGAAAAATATATCTATAAAGCATATATAAAAGCATATTCGTAAATGTTAATCTGAATTTTATTAAATATCTAGGATCTTCATTACACATAACCAAGAAAAATAATTAATTGTATTACAATACAGGTAATATGTCTATAAATTACGTAAAAACTTGTAACACCAAAACTTAAAGGCTATGATGATCAGGTGAGAATGAGTGCGTTAAGGGCATCCGTTAAACCCCAATTAATGGCCCAACTTTCTCTTGTTCCAAAACTAATTAACGCTTTTCATGCTACCCTTCATTGTAATTTATGTAACTGATATAAATATTGCATTTGATTTTTCTTTTGTTCCCAAATTATCCTTCTTTTCTAAGTTTATTTTATTTTCTCAGCCTATTTGTTTTTCTTTCCCGCGTTCATCCTAAAAATTTGTAGTATTTATTTTAAAAACTAAATCTCTTTTTTTAAGCAAATGAAATCTCCTTTCTAACTAAAATATGGAATATGGAAAAACAATTTAAAAGAAAATTGAATTGGTGCCGTTTGGTATGTAATTTAATCTGGGTTTTTCCATTTTTTGATTAACAACTAATCTGGAAATAAGTTGATGTATAGACCAAGATCTGTTTAAGCCATATTTAGATAAGGCATATACAAACCTACTAAATTACATTTCGTTGTATTTATATCGACCAAAATTGTTGAGTTTAATTTTAACCTAAGCTGTAGCAACAAAAAAGATTTAAATACCTTAAGCTGCAGCAAAATTAAAAAAAATCGAATACAGAGTTATTTTTCACCTTTTTGACGAAAAAGAGATAAATAAACTTAGACAAATAATCTGGAAAATTTTCTACCTAAAAAATAAATAAATTGGAAAAGAGATAAATTACAAGTGCACCACACACACGACACAACAAAAAATAAAAGAAAACACTTCAGGGATATCTATGGTATTAGACGAAATATTTTTGTGTGCATTGAAAAGCAGATGGTATATCAATTAGGTTTTCTTTTCTTCTCTACGGGAAGAAACATTTAATGAGATTTTAATAAGTGTCATTATTGCACCCTCATTAGCAAAACCCTCGGAATAAAGATATTGTAAAAATCTCTATCTTAATTGTCCATTGAATGACTTGCATTAAAATTGGTCAGCTGTCTCTATCTTTTTTGTCAAGCCTCGAAGGTACCGAGCAAAATCAAGAGAGAGAAAGAAGAAGAAAAATTAAGAGAGAGAGAGCGCATGGAGTGTGACTGGCACGAGAGAGTTGTCGAGAGAGTGGGGCTCACTTCCAATTTAATTGGTCTTCTTGGGCTCTATCCTCGCACCTCGTCTCTTTCCTCTTTTTGAACCGATCTTTGGAAACTCGTCCAAATCTCTTTTAACTTTCATCCTTTTTTATCATTACTGGTGTCTTTCACCTGCCATGCGTGTGCAGAAAACAAAGAGTTCTATTATCAACGCCATAAATACTGATCATCATGTATAGACTATCTGTCTACCATAGTATCCGTATCCGACCCCATGGTACTTAGACAACAAACGTTTCATTAAAAAACAATTTAACGAAACTGTAAGAAGGATAGTTGGGAAAAAAGAGAAATAAACAAGTCAAAAAACTTAGAGAACAAACCCCGTGCAAAGCAAACGATCAATAATACAAGATCCCACAAATCTTATACACATCCACGACCCTGCATTCACTGATTACCCATGGTCTGTTGCGCACCCTGATCCGCGCCGACTTGACTACCGATCCAATCTCCAGTCTCTCTGATTTGACCTGAGATGTATGCTTGATATCCCCGATCGCATCCCGGATATGCTCCCTTGCTAGGGATGTAAACCGACCCGGAGAATCCGATCCGGATCCGTTTTCGAACTCGACAACTTATGGATATGAATATTGAAAATCCATATTCGGATCCGGATTCTTGTATCCAAGTCGAATCCGGATTCGGATCCGAATACTAACAAAATTTTCGTATTCGGATCCGAATATCTGAAACAATGGTATCTACTATCCAATTACTAATTACTGTTAGTTATAACTAGACTTATGGATGATTGGTAGACTTGACGGTACATGAAAAATCCATAATTTGAAACTATCAAGACTTTATTTGAATATAAAAATAAGGGTTGACCAATTAAAATGTTCTATTAGTTGTGGATATGAAAAATAACTTTTTATATTTATCCGAATAGAATATGTATCCCATTTCATTTCAGCGGATATGGTTTGTACAATATCCGATCATTATCCGTATTCGATTTGTAGCGGATATGCATAGTAAATTTATGCTAATCATAACCATCTGTCACATTCACATCCGTAAATAGGTACCGGATACGGATATGGTAATGCCTATATCCGATACCTATCTGATCGGTTTACATCCCTATGCCCCTCTTCCGCTCTCTGTCTGTTGCTCCATCTGTCCAGCATAAAATCATCATTTAAGTCCAGCTTGTGCAATTGTTCAACATTGTTATTTTGGATATTTTGTTCTTTCCAATCAATCCATCACACAACTGAAGGCAATATATATCTAAGAATGACTATAAAGATAGATATATGCATTCAAATTCAAGATGGACTCCCAACTGGATTTGTTGAATTACAAAGCACTTGTAATTAAGGGCAAATGAAGAGGAAAGGGAGATGCTATCATTGAAGAAGATTAAGGAGACCAGGTGGAGGTTGGACGGTTGCAGGATGCAGAGACGATCGTCCGCTGGGCTGGGACATGATTTTGGTCTTTTTCTCATCACTTTGAGTTCGCATGTCTTGGATCTGATTATTTTTTTTATTTTGTTTTATCTGCATGTTATATGGTTTGTTTCCCGATTCTGGATCTGGATTGTATGTGGATTATTTCTCAGCCTGTATTTTGATTTTCCTCTGTACTTGTATGGCTTTTGTTGTTGCTTCATTAGAAATCTTTAATGAAACGCGGAGTCTTCCGAGCTTTCGCTTAACTACCTAAAAAAAAAGTGAGAAGAATTTAGTGATTTTCCATTGGATTGAATATAATAATGAAATTAAACTATACATCTATAGCAATCAAATCATTCATGATTAACTTGGAAGTTGCGTGACTCCTATGAAAAGTTGAAGTTATCGTAGCTTTGAATCAATGAAGTTTAGATCAAAAATATCTTATGGTGCATATGTTCATTATCATATATTTACAATTAGCAATCCTGTGTTTATAGTGCTTATAAGCAGCTCGTAATTAATCTGTCAGAAAATAAACTTTGGGTATTGATGTGTCAAGCCTCGGTATCTTCATGTCATTTAGCCATTATTATATGATTTGTAAGTTGTAATTTATCATTTTTATGAACTTCATATGTAACATGCAAATATTTCGGTATTTTTCTTCAGTTTTTCAACATTTTTATTACTATAGCATACGAGTATCTCAAAACTTTTAAAAATCTATTTTTTTTCTTTTTCTTAAGTTCTTCAATATTTTGTTCGTTATAGTACACATGAATCACGAAATGTAAAGAGCCACAAATTATTTTGTTTTCCTCAAATTTTCGACATTTTACATGTAATAGCACACAAATATGGAAATTTTTTTAAAATCTCAATTTTTTTTGTTTTTTTATCAGTTTTCTTATATTTCGCTTTGCGTAAGAAAATCATAAAATTTTCAAAAATAATATATTTTTTCGGTTTTTCAACATATTTCATGAATAGCTTACAAAAATCTAAAAACATAGCACATGAAAATAATGAAATTTTCAAAAATCTTAAATTATCCGTTTTCTTCGGGGTTTTAATATTTTGCATGTTAGAGCACATGGCAATATCGAAATTTACTAAAATCCCAAAATTATTTGTGTTCTTCAAATTTATAATATTGCGTAAATTTCAAAATTCTCATTTTTTCTGTTTTTTTTTCTCGATTTTTTCAATATTTTGTTTGCTATAACATCCAAAAATCACGAAATTTTCTGCAATCTAAACAACTTTCAGTTCTCTTCAAGGTTTCAATATTTTGCATGCTATATAGCATATCAAAATTGCTAAGTTTTTATAAATATCAAAAAATTTCATGCTTTTCGGTTTTTCACCATTTTGCTTGATTTGTGATCACACGAAAATCACATTATCTTTGTAAATCTCAAAATTTTTAGTTTCTTCAATTTTCAATATTTTGAATGCTATATAGCACAAAAAAATCGTGAATTTTTAAAATTTCTTCAAATTTTTAATATTTTGTATTTTATAGCACACACAAATCGAGAAATTTTCAAAAATTTCGGTATATTTTGTCTTATTCGGTTTTTCGGTATTTGCTTGCTAAACGTTTTAAAATTATCATTGTTATTTATTCTTCTATTTGTCAATATTTGGAAATTTCAAAAAAAACTTAAATTTTTCTTGTTTCTTTCGATTTTTTTTATTATTTTTTTTAAGTCACCAAAAAATTTGTTTTGTTTGGTTTTTCAACATTTAACTATTATAATAAACGAAAATCATAAAACTTTGTGAAATTTTGGAATTTTTAATATTTTTTTGCTATATTAAAAAAAGTTAAATTTTCAAAAATCTCAATTTTTTTTTCTGTTTTTCTTTATCTTACATGTTATATAGCATAAGAAAAGTGCAAAAAACTATGTTTTCTTTCATTTTTTCAATATCATGCATGTAGCACACGAAAATCATTAAATTTTCAAAAATCTCAAAATTTTGTTTTATTGAAAATTTTAATATTTTACATGCTATATCACGTGCATGAAATATCTAATTTTCCAAAAAAATGTCAAAATTTAGTGCTTTCTTTGATTTTTCTCTTTTAGAAATACCAAACGAAAATCACTAAATCTTTTAACTCTCAAGTAGTTTTTTTCGATTCTTCAATATTTTGGATGCTATAGCACGCAAATATCAAAAAAAAAATTAATATTTGACCAGTAAAACTTAAGCAGTGAGAGAAAATATAAAAAGAGAAATTAAAGCAGCCGGTCGATTAGAATTTTTTCACCATATAAGCCTAACTGTATAAAATAAAAGATTGAAAAATATTGAGTAGCAAGCCAATAAAAAGCCAATAATTTTTTTTCATGATCCAAATATGGTAAGAAAAGGGGCTAAATAATAGTTTTTCCACTAAAGTTCAACTTACATAACAAAAAATTTCAAGAAATATTATCTTCGTATAGCTTCATATGTACCGCAAATGCGTGCCCTTTATCTTGAAGTTGGGAAACATTTTGATCCTTTGGATTTGTAAGGTTGTTCCGTTACAAACCTCTAAATTTTGAGAATTAAATCTTGATTTTGTGAATATATTATCTCGAATTTGATGATTAGGATTGGATCCATTTATTTAAGCATCATTGCTATGAACATGACATTTACACTTTGACATGGGTATGGCTTTAGTATAGGTAATTTATAGGGTTATCCTTCAATCGTGATAATGTAACCAAATATAGATATTTTCTACAATTGAAAAACAATAAACCATAGTTTAGTACCAAAATGGCAGCTTAACAATTATTATTGGACCCCCATTTGGACAAATTATCATAGATAGGCTTGTGTCCATGTCAATTGCTCTAACCACAAGCTCAAATGGTCAATGACAAGATTAATACACAACTAAGATGACGACGACATGGCTTATCTTACACTGGTACTATGCATGTATATATTTACCAACCGGTCGTTCTTTTTCATATAACAATATATATTGAACTGCCGTGTAAAAATATGTGTTGAAATTAGTTACAACTTTATTGGTTAAGTAATAATTTTTTTCTTAAATCTTTAATTTGGGGGGAAAAAACCTATCTTTCTTAAAGGTAAATGGTCTATGGCCCACCAAGTTGTTAGCTTGTAAGACATTTTCCTCAATATCAAAAGTCAAACGGAAGGACAAAATTATGATTTGATTTGAATTTCATGCCTTCAAATTATAGGCAAACTTACTTGGTCTAAACATTATCCCAAAAACCAAACAAACTTATTTGGTCTAAATAACCCTGAGCCATATAATATCGATCCTTAGCATTTTGCTCTAAATGCACACTTGGTTATTTAGAGCATTCATTGATGTTAATATAATAAAGACAATTTTATAACCATTGTTGTTAGAGAGGAGAGGAAATTGGACCGGTATCACATTATCACCGTATTTAGTATCACCGATGTATATAATGTTATAGAAATCATTAAAGGTATAATAAAATTAACAATGATACAACACGACCGCTAACCGTGTGAGGATATCATGTTAGTTTAGACACTATCGAATCCATAATTTTCTAGTTGTTAGATCTAATCCAATTTCATATTAACTCTGGTCCATTGGTGTCTTGAACTAGTTATCAAAACCGACATTTTTAGATAAAGGGAAGGGTTCATGACATTTTTAATTTAATGGTCTATCTCAAAAGAAAAAAATGAGCTGGAGGAGCTCCGCATGCCTAATAAGCTCATCTCAAAAACCTTAAAAATTTCGATGGTGTTTTATATTACCCATCAAGAATAAAAATTAAATCATCTGAAATAATGAAAAAAAAAATTTAAAATATATTGAAGTGGTAAATATGTATGCATGTCTAATCTCAAGGAACAGGTGTAGTAGGGCCAGGGGAGCCTTGCTAGGGCCAAATTCATCAACTTCAGCTCCATCAAGTGAATGAGAAAGGACATAAATAATGCCTAAAAGCATCAATATGTCAATATTGCTCATCTTCAACTCCAAACATAAAGTTCAACCCTAGAATGATGACCACAATCTTAAGCTCAGAGTTATCCTCTTTTTTTTCTTCTCAAGAGACTCACCAATGAGATTTGCACAAAATCCAATTGTTTGTCTTCACTTGATCCAGTCATGGGACTAGATCTAAAATAAAAACAATTGGATGAACGGTAAGAATCTTCTCCCCAACAGAAAGGTCACTGGTTTAATTGCTTCCAAAAGAAATGCAAAAAGATACATCTAGTAAATTTTATGGAATAGTCAAAAAATTATTTTCTAAATAAATCTCTACTGGTATAACTTGAATCACAGAAGGATGAAATGGCACTTCGAGTTTTAATTCAATGAAGAAATTAAAAAAGAAAACTATCAGGATGTTCACATAGTCAGTTAAATTTAAAAAGGAACGTGTAAGCTACAATTTAATTGCAATTTATTTGATAAAACAGCCAACTACCTTATAAGTTGCTACATATTTTTATTCAATTTAAAAATTAAAATTACATATAATCTTTTTAAAGATGTGAATGAAACTTAATTGGATATCGAGGTTATCATAGATTAGTTTAAATATGATTTAGATTTGATAGTATGATTGTTAGGATTATGAGTTGTCATTTAGTTTTATAATGAATTGTATAAATTGAGACGATTGATCTGATAATAAAATGATTGGGTTCATCAGAGCTGGATTCACAACCTATCCCTCTTTTATCTTTCCTAAATAATAACAATATCCAGTCTGAAATTGCCTACAATTTTCTCTCCACGTGCTGCATACATGCAAAAAAAAAAATTGCTAGTTTCATTCAACTTGAAGTGCATTTAGGGCCTGGCATCATATTTATCAGATTTGTTGTGTTTGTTGTTAGCATGCTTAATATTATATGCATATTTCCAAAATACAGTATTTAGATCTTTTGAGTTTCAGAAACTAAACCAAGAACCACCCTCACCTTTTTTATTTAGCAAGAAATTGCCCTCAATTCTGAAAAAACTGCATTTAACCCCCCATCTTAATTCCAAAATAAAAATAAGCAATTACAAACTGTTGATGAAACAATGAAACGCATATGACTTCAACAGAAATAATAATGTCGCCAAAATCGGAGAGATGAAGTGCCGGATTTTTAAACTCAGATAGCTATCGTCTTAATCCGACAAAAGCTTAGGATGTTTCTTGCAAATTTAGCCAAAAAGATATAGTTGTTCCTCTAAATCCTAACAAAGCCCAGAGGCTTCATAAATTCCTTTATGTGGCCCGCCGACCATGCTGGCCATAAAAAGCCCGACTTCCTTAACTGGGGTATCTACACTAAAGGTTTAATTTCAGAAAACTACCAGCATACTTTTACCTAATTATGAGAAACTACTAAATTCTTATTACATACATAAGCAACTATCATAAAACATTCAAAAACTACATGAAACAACCACAAAACTTTCAAAAACTATGAAAAACTACAATAAAAACCACAAAACTTTCAAAAGCCCCTGAACCATTAAATTACCATCATTATCATCAATGCTATTTCTCTTTCTTTTTATTTGAATTTCTCCGCTTCTCTCCTATAAAGCTTTGATTGACCATTCTGACAGTCGAAGGGCGGGCAAGCCGGGTCTTGCCATTTTGAGATCAATATCAATTTCTAACGGACAAATTTGAGAGTCTGCAAAAAGGCAGCAATTAATCAAACTAATAAATTATCCTAAAGAAGAAATCAACAAATTGATTTTTCAATATAGCATGTCTTGATCAATAACATCTAGTTTCAGCAAAAATTAAAGAAAAGAGATGTCAATTAGATTTGAAGCTGCTATGATAGTTGTCTTGTTGCCTAATAGCCTGCCACTAATCAAAGAGATTTTGAAACTTTGAACTCAAGCACAGAAGAGACGATGCAAGAATCAAGAAAATATCAGCAACAGTTAATTTACATCATGAAACTAATCTAATCAGTTTTTTCCTGAACACTACGTTTATTTAACTATATAGAATCAGCATAAAATGATCGATACCATGCATCCACAACTTGCATTTGAGAAAAGAAAAGTGCACAAAATTACGCAACTACATCTGAAGCAGTCATGATGATTGATTGTTGCACATTGCCAGCAATTCAAAAAGATAATGCGATTTTAAATGCAAAACACTAGAAACAGTCCAAGAATGCCAAGAAACTAAACAATCAAAGATCACGAAAAGAATCTAGGCATTATTATATGAAAGATCAAGAAATCATTACCTTCGCTACCACCATCACTCAACGAAATGTCTCTCGATAAGGTTAACATCATCATCTTCCTCATCTTGAGAAACACAATCACAAGGTAAATCTTCAAACTCTTGATCCACAACCATGGCAACACGGCAACAGACTTAGCCATCTTTACTATCATTTTCAAAAGAGCATCTACATTCAGTCGAAAACGCTTAATTTTCATGTATTCTAATTCGGGTTTCTCAGGGTTTCTTTGATGTCAGGTGACACAATCTCTACACCTATAAGCAACATTAATGGATCCACGTTGGCGAGCTGCCTCGGCATTTGCCAAGATCCTTCTTGCCCTCTCAATCTTGGCTCTTGCCTTCTCCTTTTGCTCTTTATGCTCTTCGTCTATCTTCTCCTCAATCTACGAGCATCCTCGACATTTGTCAAGATCCTTCTCGCCCTCTCAAACTTGGCTCTTGCCTTCTCCTTAAGCACCTTATTCTCTTTGACTAGCTTCTCCTCAAGATGACGAGCTGCCTCGACATTTGCCATGATCCTTCTCTCCCTCTCAATCTTGGCTCTTGCCATCTCCTTAAGCTCTTTATGCTCTTTGTCTAGCTTCTCCTCGGCTGCTTTCAGTTCCCGCTTCATTGTCCCTATATTTTGATGGATAAGGGATCTATTAGGACTACTAATTGGCCTCTGTCTCAGTTTCCCAAGGGTTTATTGTGTGTGCGTGTGTGTGCGTGCGTGTGTGTGTGTGTGTGTAGTAGAGGAGTTGGTCTGAAAGATGGAATTTATCCTTCTGGTACATAATAGGCAGGAATTTCGAGGTCTTTCAGAGCGTTTGATTATTTATCTCCTCTTCTAATTTTGGCTGTTCAGCAATTGGTTAAAATCCTTGATGAATATCTTTTTGATTAGTTTGTTATTATGAACTAACAAATAATCTCATGGTGTAAAGGATTGGACAAAGGCTGGACAATTTTTTTTATTAAGTGAATCCATTGATAACTGGTCTATTATACATATATACATCAATACAAGTTTGCATACATGCATGCATGCATAGATACATGCATGCATGCATGCACACACTCACACACATAGCTACATACATACATGTGCGTGTAGATGTGTGTGTGTGTGAGAGAGAGAGAACTAAAAATATGCTAGAAGATTATCCATATTCTAGAACTATTTCATTTCTAACAAAAATTTCCTCTATCGCTGAAAGAATATTATAAATCTCCTAAAAATATTTCATTCAAAGAAAAATTATCCCCCCCCCCCACATATCCAATCTCCATGGGTCGAAGAAAGAACAAGTTGCATCCTTCAAAACTATGAATTATAATCATTAATACTATGTAAAAAGAACAAGAAGAAATCAAAATAAATGGCACGTGACATTTTGATTAGCTACAAATACCTAACTAACGCCTTTTAACAGATTTAGTTCAAGAACAATCACTCAAAAACTACAAGAACATTAAGTACATCATTGTTCTTGTATTGAGGGGTTCTTAATATTCAAAAAGCTCGATGTTCGACTGACCTTAGATTTTGACCTCGAGTGCTCAAGTAGAAGAAAAACTGAAAAAGGGTTCTCAATATATTGCATTTTTAATGAGGGGGACCATGTGAACATGGCAGGTGGCTTGACCAATTCATTTGATTGTAAAATCCTAATGGAGAATCCAAGCAGATAGACAGCAAAAGTTGTAAGTCACATATAGATAAGAACTGTTAAAAAACAGTGGAGATTCCTAGTTCTTACTAAAGCTTGACTACTTTTATTTTATTTCCTAATTTACACTTATATTATGAAAAAGTTTTAATGGGTAAATCTCTAGATTAAGTATGTTTAAATGCAAAGTAACAGGCTTTAGCAATGAAGAGATTAGATTAATATTACAAATTAACCTATCAAAATTAATTCTATATAAACGAATGCTTTCACATAACACTCTCTTTCATGAAAAGTTTTTTTTTAAACAACAAAAACGATTTTAGAAGAGGTACTGATATGTATATAAAGAACCACTAGGGGTTTATATAAAAAAACAACGCAAACCCCATATGTAGTTTGTAGACCTATCTCATTTCCAACAAAATAATTCTCTATATCAGTCCACTCTCTCTCTTCTCTCTCTCTAGTCACCATGGGTCCAAGAAAGAACCGGGACCATCGCCAAATGCGCCGTGATGAGAAGCGCAAGAAACAAGAAGCCCAGACCTCTTCTTCTTCATCCTTAGTCCCTGCAACCTCTGCTGCCCCTGATGATGATCATCATCAAGAAGTCATCACTCATGATCCTGAATCAACTCAATCCCCCATCAAGAAACCTCCCTTGATGCATCCATCAATGATGGTGATCACACCATTCCTATGACTTCCGCCGCCGCCGCCGCCTCCTCTTCATCATCATCATCATCAGAAGAAGAAGAAGAAGAAGAAGAAGCAGCCGTCGCCGGTACACTTTTAAGCACATATCAAGAAACCTTCCGCGATCCCTACAATCACACCCCATTCACCTTTGAACAAAACCTGGCCCTTCTATCGCTGACTGACAAAATCAATCCTTCTCAAGTTCTCGATGAGCAAGATCCTAAATCTGCCTCTCAACCCTCTACTTCTTATTCATCAAGAACCACCGAGCAATATTCCAAGAAAAAGACAGCGTCTCCTTCAGAAATGATTAATTAATAGCAGGGCATTAATAAAGTTCGAGGAACTCACCCGCAACATGATTATTCTAGGGCAGCAATATCAAGTGATAGTGCAAATGGGAGCAGCGCCTGCTGGCTCCGTGGGGAGTGGTGGGAAAGATGCTGGTGATGTCTGTGGTGATAAGGGAGAGGGTTCTGGTGTGCCTAATGATCATGCTGATGATGACCATAGTAATGGTGCAGATGAAGAGAACAGTGAGGATGAAGACGGCAAGGCTGGCAATGGAGCTGACACATGAATGTTCTTGATTTGGTCTTGCGAATGTTCTTTGGAAGCGTGTGATTTGTAGTTTTTGTGCAAATTTTGTATGAAAGGTTTGAAGCTGTGAATGCCCATTAGCTAGTTAGAGATTCCACAATTTGCGCATTGCCACATTATAAGCTAGATGGTATATCTTGATCTCTATTGGCAGCTATTTAAATTCCAGTATAAAACTACTATTGAATTTGATTCCGCAAGACTGCTCACTATTGGATGTATCATTGTTTGTATGCCGAGTATGTTCTATTAACTTTTATAAGGTGATATATTGCTAATCATTTTCTATTAACAAGAATTTGCATGTCTTAGTTGGGTTCTTGAAATATAATCTGTCCTTGATTTATAGTAATCTTTTTACAGGTTGTGTTGCAATGTAAAGGGGGCATACATTGCTAATTTTTTTTATCAGTAAAAGTATGGGTGTGGTGATTCTTGAAATATAATCACTACTTGATCATCAAAAAATTACTTCTTAATTATGTTCTTGAATTGTTATCACTACATCACTATCAAAAGAGAAAATACGAAGGCATTACTTCATATTCACATAGTTCAGTTCTATTGAAAATTAGGAGTAGCATAGTAAACAATTTAGAATTTATGATATCAGTAGATAGTATCAAGCAAGCCTTTTTGCAGTATAGCAATGCGCGTGTAACTAAAATGAATAGTGGTGGATTTAACTTTTTTCCTTAACAGAGACTAGTTGAGTTTAATAGAACTACATTAATATGATGTTTTAATAAGTTTATTACATTTTGCAAACAATATTTGATATTTAGAGCAGAAACCTATAATTAATTCTAACCAGCGATTTGGAAAAAAATGTCTCATCAGCATTAGTTATTTAATTTTTTAATATGAAAATTTTTAAGGAAGATTTGAATATGAGATGTGCATTTAAAGAATGAGCATATGACAAATAAGATTGCAATTAAAAATATTTCGTTACTTCCTACTAAAAGTTCTATATGTAAATTATGTTTATAAAGTGTCCTAACTATAAATAAATTTCTTTA
Organism: Agapanthus africanus; assembly: GCA_030015575.1. Lineage (NCBI taxonomy): Eukaryota > Viridiplantae > Streptophyta > Magnoliopsida > Asparagales > Amaryllidaceae > Agapanthus > Agapanthus africanus. The sequence goes on from CM057344.1 coordinate 56,366,669, forward strand.
AACATGAACCTTACTTAATACCTAATTTTCTTGAAAAATTGCACGATTGTAGAGATGTAGGTGTAGGGAAGCCGGAGTCGCTGCTATTTTCACCCCCTGCTATTCCCTGCTATTAAGATCAACGGCCTAGAATTTTTTGATCATAAAATCAACGGTAAAGATCGGCTGCCAAACAGTGTCGAGGTGCATTGGAGTTGTTGTTCATGTGCTTTGCATGTGTGGTGTGCGGTCAGAATGCTTCCAGAGCTCCATAATAGTAGGGAGGAAAATAGCATGGGTTCCAAATCCGGTGGAGGCGCCTCAAGTAGAAAAAAATGAAACATCCAACGACCTATAATCTTGGAGATATTTTTAGGGATTTTGTAACACTCTTGAACTTGGGTACAACATAAGAATAGTATCAGTTTGTTTATTTTTCTCAAGTAAAATTATTATTAATTTAGAGTTTATATAGAATATATATCATGGTTATCTAGTTTATTAGATCGAGGATAATTAGCATTTAATATTTGTTTTATAATCTAGTAATATCTTATTTTAAATATGCATACAATATATATTGTTTATTTATTTTTGATATATAACTAAAGGAGATAAACTTTTAAGATGAATTGTTTGTGATAGTTGTAGATAAAAGATATGATAGTTTTGATAAATCCTTTATAAATCTTTTAAGTTAAGTTGTTGGGGGTTCTGTGTAAATTTTTTCTAAAACCTATATATATATAAATACATATAATCATATATCAATCTCTCTTCTCTAATAAAATAAAATAAAAAGCCATCTCTCTCTTCCTCTCCCTTGTTCTCATCTTCAACTGTGACCCTCTCCACCCAAAACCCTCGGTCGAGACAACCCATCACCGTCACTTTCTCCTTCGCCGGCGCCTCACCACCGCAACACCAAGATCCTCACCGTCCACCATCATCTCCTCCTGCAGCCGAACCCATCTCCCTTTCTCAACTACGAGCACCATCATCGCCATCTCCATCGACTCCATCATCGCCTCCTCTAAACACCTAACCCGAAGCCACTTTTTTCAACCTTCAAACCCATCATTACCACCTGAGGACACCAACTCCATCACCATGGCGCAACCCTAACTCATAGCCGCTCCCCTGCAAACCCATATAGCTGGCGACTGCAACCCTTCACCGAGAAACCTTGACTCAAGCAGCCCTTGCAACCCTAGCTCCATCCTCAAAGAACCAACACTTCATCACCGAAACCCTAACCCTAAGAAGCCAGCCAAGAACCCACCATCGCCAAGTCCAACTTCAGCCTAAGTTCTTGTGGCCGAGATCCCTCCAGTCAACTCCATCCCTCACCATCGTATGAACCCTTGCCGTCGTCAAGCAACCCAACGACCCAAATCAAGCCAAGCATCACCTGCAACCCCCTAGCCAAGCCGAGAACTAAATTCAAGTCCAGAACCCATGAGCCGAGCCGTGTAGCCTAGCTTTGAAGCTTGGAGTTTGAGTCATGTTCTTTTGACGAGATCAAGTCTTGGTCTTGCTCCATTCGTGTTTGCGTATCCGCATTTTTCTCTAGGCAAATTTTTACTTGCTACATGCTAGTTATGGCCGGTTTATATTGTGCCGTAATATATTACTATTTATCGATAGATCGTTTCACATTACCGAATATTTAATAATAATAAGTTTAATTAATAATATTTTATTTAGACAATATATAATTAACAATATTTAATTATCGTTAATATGGTTAAATTGATATATTGATTTATAGGAGTTGACAAGACCACAATTGTTATTTCATATATCGCATCTAAATAAGTATTATAAATACATTTGAAGTGAATATTCGACGTGTTAAACTTAGTACACTTTTAATCCCATTGGTAGAAAACATATGGTATCTGTTTAACAATATTATTGTTTACTCGTTGGATTAAACACTTGCTCAAGATAACTTGGAATGTCTCAACTAAATATAAACATGACATGAAGTGTTAATTATATCAGTTCAAGATTTCTCGATATATATTGTTATAGCTATATTACCTGATTTATACCATGACATATTTATAGTACGTGAATGTGATATATTATTGCATCATCCCTGACATGCTTGTACACAAATTCATGACTTGTATCCTCCCATCCTGTTACTGTTACCGCTATCATGTCAGTACATATTTGCTGTAATATTTACCAATGCCAACCCTGACTTGACCTGATTGATTTGGCCTCTTGTCCTGATGGACGTATTGTAACACCCGAGCCCAATGCTACTGGTTTCTGTTGTCGTATGTTGGCATGTGGTATTTATTTCGTTGATCCTGCTTGACTGTTGTGACTTATTGTAATTTTACCCCGTTAATTCAATTCTGCATATAACAATTTATGGCATCTAAAATAAAATTAAAATATTCATCTTGGCCTACTTGACACCCCTAACCTTGTTGTAGCGTCCGTGTATCGTGTTCTCATCCCGTTCAGTGAAACGGGCGAGTTTGGACGGCTACGCGCACGTACGTGTGCCCGTTTTGGGGGTATGCTTTTTGATCATAAAACACTTCATTTTAAATTTTGGATCCCGCCTTAAATTTTATTATTTCAATTTCAAATTTTCGGACCCGATCCGGGCGCGATTTGGAAATGTTTTACTTTGCGCCAAAATCCCAAATTTCGAAATATTTAAACCATCGTATATTTTTTAAGTTAACCATATGATTTTTACTGTTCCTTTAAATCTAATAAATCTTTAAATAAAATTCCCTTAACGAATTCAATCAGCCAATCAACTCCCTCCTAATCCCGCGGGCCCCCACACCTCATTTCTTCTCTCTCCTCTCTCTTCCCCCGTCTCTCTCTATCTCTCTTCTCTCTCTCTCATTTTCTCTCTCCCATATATATATATCTCTCTCCCGCTTATATTTTCCTTCACGAAAACCCAACCTCGTCGCACCCCCTCGCCGCTGCAGCCCAACACCGACGACACCGTCACCAGCATCCTCGCCTCCTCACCCTCGACTGATCCACCGCACCACCCTCCTCCTTTCTCCCTTCTTCCCTGCACCTGCACGCGGCTACCTGCACACCCTTGCACTCGTCTGCGCCGCCGTGCGTCGCCGCCGGTGACCTCGCCCCCATGTCCCCGGTCCTCGCGCACCCTCCTCGGTGAGTTTCACATCCCCCTACCTCCTCCTTTCTTCATCTTCCTTCGCTGGTCCAAGTTCTTGATCTGAAAACTTTTCGCTGCCGTCGTAGGCCACCGCCGGAGCTCCGTCGACGAGGTCGACAGTCACCACCCGTCGCACAGATCCCCGTGAGCATTTCCTTTCTCCACCCACCCTCCTTCCTTTCTTCTTTAGTTTTCTTTCTTTTCTTATTGAAAACTTGATCATTTACTGTTCTGTTCTTGGCCGGAATCCGGCCGTGCCGGCGACGTGTCCCGACGTTCCAGCGAGGTACCCCGGCCCGTGTGGTTCCACTGTTCGTCGTTTAGGTTCATTCCGTGAACCGTGCGCCCGTCGCGAGTTTTCCCCGCCGACGTTTATCATTCCGTATTCCCGGTTCGCGACCCGTCGAGGCAAGTACCCCTTACTACATGCTATACAATATTTACATATATATTATGACACCCTAAACCTGTAAATTTAACTTGGTACGATCATTTCTCATTTTCATGTACAATATTGTTATATATCATTTTATCTTTAAACTTGGAACCTACGGTTTGCAATTGAACCTAATAACTACATTTACCTGTTTAATCACATTTTGATATTGACATAGCTTATGGAATTTATCTCCATAGTTTTGTTCCATTTGGACACTCGTGTGCATGTTAACCTGTAGTAGCTGTATTGAATCTTTATATAAATCGTTGCACCTCTAAAGTTCTTAAACTTGTTAACATGATTAAAAGGCCATAATTGTTTTACTGCATTCGCATAACATTGAAATCATCTCTGTGACACAACTGATAACTGTACTGCAAATTGAGTAAATCTGCCGATTGCTTACTTCATTGCTTATATCTTGTTGATGATAACCATGCTTGCTTGTATAACTGATCGTGAGCACACCTATGATATTGTTTACATCTTGACCTGACTTACTACATATATATTGATCTACCCGACATGGTACCATATACTGTTTGACTTGACCTGATGTACCATGACTTGACCCGTTACCTGATCTTGTGTCTAATGCCAACAAACCTGACATGTAGTCCTCATGGACCGTTCCTGTTGTCTATCCAGACAAACCTGTTTACCTGATCCTGTGTTGGCATTAGTTCTTGATTACTGAATACCTGACTTGACATACATATAACTTGGGGGTATGGGGAAATCAGTATTGTAACCGAACGTAACTCCAAGGGCCATCCTATTGTTTGTCGTTTTTTCGGGCGTTACGGAATACCCATTGTTTGCCGTTTTTTCGGGCGTTACGAAATACCCATTGTTTGCCGTCTTTCCGGGCGTTACGGAATACCTATTGTTTGCCGTCTTTCCGGGCGTTACGGAATAACTACCGACGAGTTATTTTGAGGATTACATTACTTGGTTTCAAAGACTTTAGAACAGAAAACCTGATAGAACAGTTTAGTTTACCCACTGCACACTACCCTGCACTGCTCTGATTTATATTATTGTTACCCTTGCTTTATTCATGTTATATTGCATTGCCTGCTACCCTGTTTATATTTATTACTTGATGACATGACGCGCTGACGTCTGGGTTTTGCATGGCCCAGAATCTCCTACCTTGTTGCTGACTGATTAGGAGTTTTGCCGCTGTTAGACGAGCGGTGAGGTTCCTGTCGGTACGTAGTTTCACTCCAGGTGTTTCATTTATTGTATCTTTTGGCTTCCGCATATTGTTATCTCTTGACTCTTTTACTCTGGCTTATGGACATGTACTAGATAGTTAGTTTACTTTCCTGTTCTTGATATCTCCACAGCCGTAATGTGATTGTGGAAGGATTTTTTTCCTATCCACAGGTAGCATGGTTGGGAAGCGGGGCGTGACATGGTTCTTTTGGTATCAGAGACATAGGATAGTCGGGTTGATTCTTTTGTAGTTGGGTATTGTACCCAATACGCGAATCAGAATACCCGTGTTTAGGAAACATGTCCTGCCACCTTGCCATTTTACCATTCTTTAATCACGTTCTTCCTGATTATATCTTTTATGATGTGCAAACTTCCTTTGCATATCGACTCGAAACCTGATTCCTTGTTATCTCTAGGACTTAGGCGACTTGGGTGGAGTTATGTAATTGTGGCTATGATACCGCGGCATAGTTACAATGCGGCACTCTATTTAAGTATCTTGGAGTTCTAGCCTTGATCTATATTCAGAATCTATCATCATGCTAATGTTGGGTGTTTGTTATGGCCAGTAAGAAATTGAAGACGTACCAAGGACGCATGGACAAGACCGCCATGCGTGGAGTGATAAGGGGAATTCTGGAGAATCAAAAGAAACAGACCGAGCTAATCCAGCAGCAAGCGGAATCGTTTCAGGAAGGTTTGCAGATCGTTCAGCAGTCTGTGAACAATATTGGAGCTAAACCAGTTGACCGAGTAGGGACCGTAGCAGATTTCAGACGTTTGGGTCCGTCTACATTTACTGGTTTGGAGGAGCCCTTGCCAACGGAGCGGTGGCTAGTTAACACAGAGAATTTGCTTGTTGCGGCACATATTCCAGATGAGATAAGAGTTGATGTGGTACGCATTCAGTTACTGGATTACGCCCGAGGATGGTGGCTTGTGGAGGAGAACCGTTTGCCCAAGCCGATCAAGTAGGCGGGCTTTCCAAAGAGTTCCTGGAGGAGTTCTTCCCGCGGACCGCACGGGAGGAAATGGAAGAGAAATTCATCGGGCTAAAGCAGAAGGGAACACCCGTTGATGTGCATGCAGCAGAATGGACAAGACTCAGTAGATTCGCTGGACCTTTAGTTGTCAACGATGCAGACAGGGCACGGAGGTCCATGCGCAGCTTGGACGTGGACATCCAGGGGCAGATTGTCTCCCTGGGTTGACCACTTTCTCTCAAGTACTTGCGGCAGCCCGAGAGCAGCAGAGTTTATCTGGGATGAAGGGGAGTTTGCAGCAGACAGCAGTTGCGGTAAGGAAACAGTTCTGTCGGGCCAGTCGAGTTAGGGCTAGGCCGACAAACAACATTCTTGCATCTATGGAAGTTGATGAAAGGGAGGAGCCAGCTGTTATTCGCGATTGTATGGACGTGTTTGAAGGTATATCGGGTTTACCGCCGAAGCGAGACGTGGAGTTCGAAATTGATCTTATTCCTGGCGCAGAGCCAGTATCCAAAGCGTATTATCCAATGGCACCAGTAGAGTTGGAAGAAGTCAAGAAACATGTTGCTAAATTGCTCGAGAAGGGTTGGATTCGAAGCAGTAACTCGCCTTGGGGAGCTCCAGTTCTTCTAGTAAAGAAGAAGGATGGCACAATAAGGATGTGTATCGACTATCGAGAATTAAACCGGATGACTATTAAGAACAAGTACCCGACCCCTCGCATTGGCGAACTTTTCGAGCAGCTTAGTGACGCGAGGGTATTCTCGAAGCTGGATTTACGATCCGGATATCATCAGGTCCGAGGGAAAGCAGAAGATATTTGCAAGACGGCGTTCCGAACTCGGTATGGACATTACGAGTACTTAGTGATGCCCTTTGGAGTAACGAATGCGCCGGCAATATTCATGGACTTGATGAACCGAATCTTTTCACCGTTCTTGGACCAGTTTATCATGGTTTTCATTGACGATATTCTGGTTTACTCGAAGAGTTTTGAAGAACATGCTGAGCATTTGAAGGTCGCACTGCAGACGTTGAGACAGGAAAAGTTATATGCGAAGATGAGTAAGTGCGAGTTTTGGCTGGAAGGAGTAAAGTTTTTGGGGCATGTTGTGTCTGGCGATGGAATTGCTGTCGACCCAGAAAAGATTGCGGCAGTTCGAGATTGGCCGATTTCAAGGAATGTTGCGGAGATAAGAAGTTTTCTTGGACTCGCCGGGTATTACAGAAGTTTTGTGGAGAACTTTGCTCGTCTGGCGGAGCCGTTAACCAAGCTTACGCGCAAGGAGGTATCTTTTGTATGGACGGACAAATGTGCGTTAGCTTTTGAGGCGTTGAAGCAGAAGTTGATAACCGCCCCTATTCTGACCGTGCCAGACAATTCCGGAGGATTGGTGATTCACAGCGACGCATCGGGGAAAGGACTGGATGTGTTTTGATGCAGCATGGTAAGGTTGTAGCATACGCATCGAGACAGTTGAAGACCCATGAGAAGAATTATCCAACTCATGACTTGGAACTTGCGGCTGTGATTTTCGCTTTGAAGATTTGGAGACACTACCTTTTAGGCGAAAGGGTCGAAGTTTTTACCGATCTTACGAGCTTGAAGTATGTGTTCACACAAAAGGGAGCTTAATATGAGGCAGCGTAGATGATTGGAGCTGATGGCTGACTACGATCTTGATCTTAAGTACCATCCGGGGAAGGTTAATGTCGTGCCGGATGCGCTTAGTCGGTTACCAGCAATTCAGGTGTTAACTACGCAGAAGGAGATCGTTGCAGACTTTTGAAGATTTGACTTGGAGGTTGTGCTACCGCATTCTACGGGACAGTTGATGCAGCTGCAAGTACAGTCATCGTTGATCGAGAATATTAAAGCAGCACAATCGCAGGACCTTAGACTGCAAAAGTTTCGAGAACGGGTTGAAGTCGGACTACGAACAAATTTATTGATCCACGAAAATGGTTCGTTAAGGTATGGTAGCCGTTTGTGTGTACTAAAGGGAGATATTCGTAAAGAGCTTATGAAGGAGGCATACAGTTCAACTTATTCTGTACATCCAGGAGGCACGAAGATGTACCGAGACATTCGACAACATTTCTGGTGGGAAGGCATGAAACGGGAGATTGCTCGCTTTGTGGTTAAGTGCTTGGTGTGTCAGCAAGTTAAGGTTGAATATCAAAGGGTTGCTGGTTATTGCAACCACTTCCGATTCCTCAGTGGAAGTGGGAACATATAACCATGGATTTCGTGACGGCTTTACCGCGTTGTCTAAAGGGCAACAATGCTGTATGGGTGATTGTTGATCGGTTGACCAAGATAGCTCACTTCATTCCTTTCCGGGTTGGTCAATCAACAGAGACTTTGGCAGAGCGGTACATGCAAGAGATTGTAAGATTGCATGGAGTACCGGTGAGCATCGTGTCCGATTGGGACACTCGGTTCTTATCACACTTTTGGCAGAGTTTACGGGAAAGTTTGGGGACTCGAGTGAGGTTTAGCACAGCTTATCATCCTCAAACTGATGGTCAGTCGGAGAGAACGATCCAAACTCTTAAGGATATGTTGAGAGCATGCATGTTGGACTTCAAGGGTTCATGGGAGGATCATCTACATGTGGTGGAGTTTTCTTACAACGACAGTTTTCAGGCAACTATCCAGATGGCTTTGAAGCTTTGTATGGTCGTAAATACCGTTCACCTGTTTGTTGGGACGATATCGGTGAACGAAGATTTTTGGGACCAGATTTGGTTGTGCAGACAGTTGAGACGATTAACACTATCAGAAATCATATGAAGGCAGCACAAGACCGACAGAAAAGTTGGGCAGACACGTCAAGAAGACCTCTAGATTTCACCGTGGGTGATTTGGTATTCTTGAAGATATCACCGACTAGAGGGGTGATTCGTTTTGGAAGTCGAGGGAAGGCTCAGTCCTCGATTCGTTGGACCTTTGAGATCTTGAAGCGTGTTGGTGAGGTAGCGTATCGTTTGGCGTTACCGCAGTCATTGGCGAATGTGCACGATGTGTTTCACGTATCTCAACTACGAAGGTATATTCGAGATGAAACGCACGTATTGGATCATTCGGAGCTAACAGTACGAGAAGACTTGACTTTTGAGGAGCGACCGATTGAAATCATGGATCGAAGGGAAAAGGTTCTTAAGAACAAGGTAATCCCTCTTGTACTTGTTTCTTGGGGTAATCGCTCGCATGGAGAGTCCACTTGGGAACGAGAAGATGAAATCCGGCAGAAGTTTCCTTACCTTTTCTTGTAGTTATCTGTCTCTGTATTCTTGGAATTTCGAGGACGAAATTCTTTTTGTAGTTGGGTATAATGTAACACCCGAGCCCAATGCTACCGGTTTCTGTTGTCGTATGTTGGCATGTGGTATTTATTTCGTTGATCCTGCTTGACTGTTGTGACTTATTGTAATTTTACCCCGTTAATTCAATTCTGCATATAACAATTTATGGCATCTAAAATAAAATTAAAATATTCATCTTGGCCTACTTGACACCCCTAACTCTGTTGTAGCGTCCGTGCATCGTGTTCTCGTCCCGTTCAGTGAAACGGGCGAGTTTGGACGGCTACGCGCACGTACGTGTGCCCGTTTTGGGGATATGCTTTTTGATCATAAAACACTTCATTTTAAATTTTGGATCCCCCCTAAAATTTTATTATTTCAATTTCAAATTTTTGGACCCGATCCGGGCGCGATTTAGAAATGTTTTACTTTGCGCCAAAATCCCAAATTTTGAAATATTTAAACCATCGTATATTTTTTAAGTTAACCATATGATTTTTACTGTTCCTTTAAATCTAATAAATCTTTAAATAAAATTCCCTTAACGAATTTTTATCAGCCAATCAACTCCCTCCTAATCCCGCGGGCCCCCACACCTCATTTCTTCTCTCTCCTCTCTCTTCCCCCGTCTCTCTCTATCTCTCTACTCTCTTTCATTTTCTCTCTCCCATATCTCTCTCTCGCTTATATTTTCCTTCACGAAAACCCAACCTCGTCGCAACCCTAGCCGCGCACCCCCTCGCCGCTGCAGCCCAATACCGACGACACCGTCACCAGCATCCTCGCCTCCTCGCCCTCGACCGATCCACCGCACCTCCCTCCTCCTTTCTCCCTTCTTCCCTGCACCTGCACGCGGCTACCTGCACACCCTTGCACTCGTTTGCGCCGCCGGTGACCTCGCCCCCGTGTCCCCGGTCCTCGCGCACCCTCCTCGGTGAGTTTCACATCCCCTCACCTCCTCCTTTCTTCATCTTCCTTCGCTGGTCCAAGTTCTTGATCTGAAAACTTTTCGCTGCCGTCGTAGGCCACCGCCGGAGCTCCGTCGACGAGGTCGACAGTCACCACCCGTCGCACAGATCCCCGTGAGCATTTCCTTTCTCCACCCTCCTTCCTTTCTTCTTTAGTTTTCTTTCTTTTCTTGTTGAAAACTTGATCATTTACTGTTCTGTTCTTGGCCGGAATCCGGCCGTGCCGGCGACGTGTCCCGACGTTCCAGCGAGGTACCCCGGCCCGTGTGGTTCCACTGTTCGTCGTTTGGGTTCATTCCGTGAACCGTGCGCCCGTCGTGAGTTTTCCCCGCCGACGTTTATCGTTCCGTATTCCCGGTTCGCGACCCGTCGAAGCAAGTACCCCTTGCTACATGCTATACAATATTTACATATATATTATGACACCCTAAACCTGCAAATTTAACTTGGTACGATCATTTCTCATTTTCATGTACAATATTGTTATATATCATTTTATCTTTAAACTTGGAACCTACGGTTTGCAATTGAACCTAATAACTACATTTACCTGTTTAATCACATTTTGATATTGACATAGCTTATGGAATTTATCTCCATAGTTTTGTTCCATTTGGACACTCGTGTGCATGTTAACCTGTAATAGCTGTATTGAACCTTTATATAAATCGTTGCACCTCTAAAGTTCATAAACTTGTTAACATGATTAAAAGGCCATAATTGTTTTACTGCATTCGCATAACATTGAAATCATCTCTGTGACACAACTGATAACTGTACTGCAAATTGAGTAAATCTGCCGATTGCTTACTTCATTGCTTATATCTTGTTGATGATAACCATGCTTGCTTGTATAACTGATCGTGAGCACACCCATGATATTGTTTACATCTTGACCTGACTTACTACATATATATTGATCTACCCGACATGGTACCATATACTGTTTGACTTGACCTGATGTACCATGACTTGACCCGTTACCTGATCTTGTGTCTAATGCTAACAAACCTGACATGTAGTCCTCATAGACCGTTCCTGTTGTCTATCCAGACAAACCTGTTTACCTGATCCTGTGTTGGCATTAGTTCTTGATTACTGAATACCTGACTTGACATACACATAACTTGGGGGTATGGGGAAATCAGTATTGTAACCGAACATAACTCCAAGGGCCATCCTATTGTTTGCCGTTTTTCCGGGCGTTGCGGAATACCCATTGTTTGCCGTTTTTCCGGGCGTTACGGAATACCCATTGTTTGCCGTTTTTTCGGGCGTTACGGAATAACTACCGACGAGTTACGATGAGGATTACATTACTTGGTTTCAAAGACTTTAGAACAGAAAACCTGATAGAACAGTTTAGTTTACCCACTGCACACTACCCTGCACTGCTCTGATTTATATTATTGTTACCCTTGCTTTATTCATGTTATATTGCATTGCCTGCTACCCTGTTTATATTTATTACTTGATGACATGACGCGCTGACGTCTGGGTTTTGCATGGCCCAGATTCTCCTACCTTGTTGCTGACTGATTAGGAGTTTTGCCGCTGTTAGACGAGCGGTGAGGTTCCTGGCGGTACGCAGTTTCACTCCAGGTGTTTCATTTATTGTATCTTTTGGTTTCCGCATATTGTTATCTCTCGACTCTTTTACTCTGGCTTATGGACATGTACTAGATAGTTAGTTTACTTTCCTGTTCTTGATATCTCCACAGCCGTAATGTGATTGTGGAAGGATTTTTTTCCTATCCACAGGTAGCATGGTTGGCTATGTCACGTGTCCACTTTAGCGTACTTTGGGAAGCGGGGCGTGACACGTATTCTTGTTGTCATGATGGACATATCATGTACCTACTTGTTCCCGTGTTGGCGTTAGGCAGATATTATTTCTATACCTGATATGAACATGAAATCTGGGGGGAAAAAGAAAATCAAGAATGAAACCCGACTTGTAACTCAATAGTTCACTACTCGCCATCGACTGATCAGTCGATACGGGCTTCAGACCCCGGAATGATGATGCTGATATCATTTATCTATACATGATATTGTTTTACTGCCTAGCAGCATGTCTCGGATTTAGCCTCGAGAGTCATGACCATGGTCCTGGACACGCACGAGATACTATTGAGTTACATTGAGTATTCTATTGATTGGTTTCAAATACCTTTAGGATAGAGAATCTAGTAACATGGACCCTTAGGATACATATGATATGATTGATATTAATATCTTGCTTGTTGCATCACATGTACTACTATTGCTCATTGTTTATACTCATGACATCGAGTCTTTGCACATGGTATATTCTATCTTATATTGATTATATTATGATACCTATGACGCACTGACATCTAGGTTTTGCATGGCCCATATTCATTAACTTTAGCACAGGAGGATCGTGGGTACCTTGATAGGATTGCGGATCAGTGAGAAGCATTCCACTGATATAGTTCTTATTGTGGTTTAGGTATTCTTGTTTCTTCCTTAAATCTCAGTTGCTTCCACTATCGTTTCATGTTATCGTTTCTTATGGCTATTGGACATGTGATAGATAGATTTATTAGTTTATAGTTCTTGATTACTGATTGACAGCCGTAGTATGACTATGGAAGGATATTTCCTTTCCGTAGGTAGCATGGTTGGCTTTGTTACGTTCCCGTATTTGAGTATATTGGGAAGCGGGACGTGACTGATTTAATAGTGGCGTGTCTAAATTGAAGAGAGTTACTCAATTCGAAATTGAATAGTAATTGCAACTCTCCAAGAGTTTGGTTCTTCTAAAGGAACATGTATATAGCTCTCGCTCAAAAATAAAGAAAAATACTAATGATGGAAGTCTAAGTTTGCTAGGGACTTATGCATGATTTCTAATTAGTTATTAGGTCTTTTTCCGGGCAGAAGAATCAATGCCAACTAAGTCCAATTAGTAAAGTGCCAAGCACCGTTATTTGGTACTATAAAAGACCGGAGAAAGAAAAACAATAGTAGAAAATCGATCTCACTTGTTAAACTTAGAAAACGATCATTTCTTTTTGTAAAGAGATGCCTATCTTATCCAAAAGTTCCAAATGCATATATCATATGAAAAATCTATTGTCTCTTACTCTCCTCTTTAATACTTCCATTGCTAGAGTATAGAGCATGAAATAGCTAGTTTGCTATAAGCAGGTAAATACCAACAAATGCATGCTTTAATCGGGTAGCAAGCTATATTATATAGATTAATATACATGGCAGAAAAACTCGTAGATATTGCCCCCACAATGTTTTAATATACAATGAAAACTACAAATGAACACTAGAAGGCCAATCCAAATCAAAAGTGCATGGCTTTCTATTATATAGGACATATCTATTTTGTAGTTCGAGTATTATTGGGATTAAAATTATATTATTAGTGTTTCTACTTATCTTCATCATTAATTAGTTAGGAATTATGAATGACTAGAATCCTTAGTTGAAGAAAAACTCAATGCTTCATCCCAATTAAAACTCAATCAACATGTGACTACTAAACAATTATAACTAAGAATTATCATCATCAACGGTAATAACTACTTTAAACTAACGAAGTAATCTCTGTTGGCTAATTTGACTGCCACATATTGGGGGAAAAATAGTAATCAACGGAAATTGTTACCCATTTTACCAATCAACATGTGACTACTAAACAATCAAAACTAAGAATTGTCATTTGTCATCATCAACGCTAAGTATGAAAACAAATAATAAGATATCAAAACAAATAGCGCATATCATTTCCAGTAACTACCAAACTAACACCTTTGAATAGATCCAGTTCAATAGCATCCAAAGCACAATCATTTTCGCTGCAAGTAAATTGCGATTAAGCTGAGTTAAGAGAAAGTACCACGATTGCGATTAAGCTGCAGGTAAATTGTCAGAATTCGCATAAGGCTCGTTCCAATCAAGAAGTTAGGGCTTTTCTTAGCATTTTCCTCGTCCTCGATGCCGATTCTGCTGAGATTGAAGGCGCGGAGCTCGCACCATCCCAATTCGCAATGAAATCGAGCTTCTCGCATGAGATGATGGAGCTTCGATCCATCGATCGATTTGAATGAGGTTTTTAGCGAGAGAAAGAAACCCTAGAGAGAGAAAGAGGGGAAATGCTGAAAATGCCGTTCGGAAATTTGGAAGAGAAAGGTTTTTGTTAAAATAAAAGGAATAACTTTATTTTAATTAACTTACTACGTCATTATTATTTTACAAACGCAATAGATACCAGTATAGAATGAATAGTCCTACTGAATAAAAAGTGTAATGTTTGTGACCCCATGAAGTCTGGTATCCTTAGTTAGGACAATGTAGTTGCACGCTATCGTGAAACAGATAACATATTAACATCTAACCCTTTAATGTATACATACCAATTTTGTATGTTTATTTAGTGACAAAATTATTTATGCAACTGGTAGAAGTAATCGTAATGATACTGACATTAGATTACATATGACACTATGCTATCACAACATCCTACTAAACAGAAAAAATATCACTGAAATTAAGAATATTGTAATCGTTCCTTGAAGTGAACAAGATCAATGTTATTTAAATTCAAAATAAATTATTTTTTCTTAATATATATAACACAGGGAAAACACTGTTTGGTTGGGTGTAGTTGAAACCCATGTGGTTCCAACTGCATGGAATTATAAAATCAAGTGTTTGATTTCAAGTAGTTGCTATTTCAACTTGCAGCTAGAAAAACAAATTATGTTAAAAAGTAATTGAGTCTTTTTGCAACTACATGAGTTGCACAGAAAAGTTTGTTATTGTGTTGCAACTACATCCAAATAAACATATGTTTTATAAAGCATGTAGTTGCAACTCAGTTACAACCACATTACTTGCATATACATGTAGCTGAAGTACATTATTTTCCAACTACAAACAACCTGACGGCAGCTTAGAGTAAATAAACAAACAGCCGCAGCAGCAACAAAACATTAACGATAACAACCACAACAACAAAAAAGAAAAACAATAATGCAATAGGAGCATGGTGATAGCAAACAGCAGTAACACAACTTGCATAGTAACCGACTCAAATCAATGAATCTCTTAACAGTTGAAAGATTATTACTAAATACACACACTTTCAACCTCATCAACAACCCCTATCTTGTTTCTTCCCACGACTCAAGTCACCAGCTTCGTTCCCGCTAATTGTGTCAGCGGAAGCAACATCACTATCACAATCACTGTACTTCTCTTTCTCTTCCTCGTCTTCATCTTCAGAACATTTCAAGAAATCACATATATTTTGGGAACTTATTGTCATTACACTTGATGAAGTGCTCTCCTCACCATTTTCATCATATCATTTGATTCTATACTTTCAGTCTCAGCATTGCATTCCGTCGAATCAAGGGTGGTAACTTAATCAATGATGAGCCTCTGAACCTTTACATTGCCATCATCATATCAACTCTATTTCTCTTTCTTTTTCTCTGGATTACTTCGTTCCTCTCCTCTAAATCTTTGATCGACGATTGTGGCAATCGAAAGAGTGGGCAAGCTGGTTCTTGCAGTTTTGAGATCAATATCAATTTCTAATGGACAAAAGAAGAGTGTCTGCCAAAAGGGAGAAAAATATGCAAGAATCAAGAATTGGAGTAGAAAAGGTAGAGGTAAAAGTTGATTTCCAATGAACTAAGAAAAAGGAAATGGCTCAACAATTTGAACAATTTGATTAAACAGGGTAATTATGTTCGCTATTGTGACTGCTAAACATCGCCCAAAAAGAACAGTAGTTAATGGAGATGATTACCCATTTTACTAATCCACATGTAATTACTCACCAAAGGTCATGATATCGGTAACAAGCATCCTACCACAGGATCAAAGCCAAATATGTTATTTCTTATTAAGGTCATAATACACTTGTGTTATATACATTAAATTCAAAATAAATTCTTTTTTCCGAATATATCATAACACGGGGGAAAACCTTTGTATAGTAAATAAACAACAACAGAAGCAAAATGTTAACATCAACAACAACAACAATGCTATAGAAGCATGGTGCCGCGCAAATAGAGGGAGTACAACTTGCATAGTAACTAACTTATATCAATGAATCTCTTAATAGTTGAAAGATTATTACTAATTATAAAAACAGTTTCAACTTCATTAACAACCCCTATCTTGGTTATTCCCACAACTCTAGTCGCTGACTTCGTTCTCGCTAGTTGTATTTGCAGAAGCAGTATCACAATCACAATCACTATACCTCTCTTTCTCTTCCTCATCTTCAGAACACATCGAGGGATCAGATATATTTTGAAAAGTCGTCATTTCCGATGATGAAGTGCTCTCCTCACCATTTTCAACATCATTTGCATTGCATTCCATTGAATTAGGTTGGTAACTTCATCAATGATGAGCTTGTGAACCTTAACGTTGCCATCATTATCATCAACTCCATCTCTCTCTCTTTTTCTCTGGATTTCTCCGTTGCTCTCCTCTAAATCTTCGATTGACGATGCTAACAGTCTAAGAGCTGGAAAGCCGGTTCTTTCAGTTTTGAGATCAATATCAATTTCTAATGGGCAAAGAAGAGAGTCTGCAAAAACAAGGGAAAAGGTTGGCAATAAAACAAATAATCACAAGGAAAATAAATTAATTATCATTATAGTTATTTATCCTAAAGAACAAGTTAATTTTTCTATATAGCTTGTCCTGATCAATAACATGTAGTTTCAGCAATAATTAGAGAAAAGAGACATCAATTACATTTGAAGCCGCCATTATAGTTGTTTTGATGCCTATAACCTGCAGCCACAAATTAAAATGATTTTGAAACTTTGAATTCAAGCATGGAAGAAACTATGCTATAATCAAGAAATGTAGAAAGAGTAGAGGAAAAAGTTGATTTGCATCATGAGACTAATTTAATCAATATTTTCTGAAGAGCAAGTTAATTTAAATATATAGCATCCGCATGAAATGATCGATACCATGCATTCACAACATGCATTTGAGAAAAGAAAAGTGCAAAATAAGCAACTAAAATTTGAAGCTGCCATGATAATTGACTGATGCTTATCGCCTGGAATTATCTAAGAGACACCAAAATTACACAAGAAACTGCGCAATAATGCCAAGAAATTAATAAAGAAAAGATCAGTTAAAGAATCTAGACATTATTGAATGAAAGATCAAGAAACCATTACCATTGCTATCACCATCACTTAATGAATTGTCTCTCCATTCATCGCAAATATCACCAACTTCTTTATCATGAGAAACGCAATCACAAGGTGAATCTTCACACTCTTGAACTACGACCACAATAACAGACTTAGCCATTTTACCATCAATCTCAATAGAGCATCTACATTAATTAGCCAAGCCTTAACCTTCTTGTGTTCTAATTTGGGTTTCTCAGGATTTCTTTGATGTGAGGTGACAAGATTTCTACGCCTATAAGCAGAAGCATTGATGGATTCATGCTGGCGAGCTGCCTCCACATATGCCAAGATCGTCCTCTTCCTTTCAATCTTCGCTCTTGCCTTCTCCTTAAGCCCTTTATGCTCTTTGTCTAGCTTCTCCTCGGCTGCTTTAAACTCCCGCTTCATTGTCCTTCTGTTTTGTTCAATAATGGATCTATCAGCACTAATAATTGGCTTCTGGTAAAAAGAGGGGTCTGTTAATAAGAAATGATTTATCTGGTATACTACAGGTTATAAGCCTGAACTTTAAGGTCTTTTTTCTCTTTTTTTATTTTTTCACTCCTTATTCTTTGGTTGTTTAGCCCGCAATTTATTAAAATGTCATTAATGGACATTCAAGATCTGTAAGATTAGTTTGTTATTGAGAATTAAAAACTGAAGTTAAAGATGTATTTTAATCTCATGGTATAGCAGATTAGACAAAGACTGGACAATTTTTTTATTTTTAAAACAAAGCCATTGATAACTCGTTCAATCGCGCGCACGTGTGTACATGTATATGCATACGTGCGGATTAAAAAAATATGTATGTGTGTGTGTGTGGCTCTCTCTCTCTGTGTGTGTGTACCAAAAAATATACTGATAGATTATATATACATCTTCTAGAACTGGTTTAAAACAGTGGAGATTCCTGGATCTTACTAAATCTCGACCTCCTTTTACTTTCTTTCCTGATTTTGACTAATATTATGAAAAAGATGTAAGGGGTAAATATACATATTAAGTATGGTTAAGTGTAAAGTAACATGTTGTAGCAATGGAGAGTTTACATTACTATTACGAATTAACCTATCAAAATTTAAGTCTATATAAACTAATAGTTTCATGTAACACCTCTTTCATGAAATGGCCTTTTTTTATATAAAAGATTTTAGAAGGGGTACTAATATGTATATAAAGGAATCCAGGGGGTTTATACAGAAAAACTGAAAAACCAAAGAAACCCTCTATATAATTCGTAGACCTATCTCATTTCCGGCAAATTTATTCTCTCATTCTCTGACTCTCCGGCTCTCCCCCATTGTGATCTCTCTCTCCCCCTCAATCTCTTTGGTCTCCATGGGTCCAAGAAAGAACCGGGACCATCGCCAAATGCACCGTGATGAGAAGCGCAAGAAACACCAAGCACAGATCTCTTCTTCTTCATCCTCGGTCCCTGCAACCTCTGTTGCCCCTGATGATGATCATCATCAAGAAGCCATCACTCAAGTTCCTGAATCAACTCAATCCTCCCATCAAGAAACCTCTCATGATGCATCAATCAATGATGTCATCATCATCAGCAGCAGAATTAGCAGCAGCAGCCAGTACACTTTTAAGCACCTATCAAGAAACCTTCCCAGATCCCTACGATCACACTCCATTCACCTTTGAACAAAACCTGGCCCTTCTATCCTGACTAACAAAATCAATCCTTCGCAAGTTCTCAATGAGCAAAATTCTAAATCTACCTCTCAACCCTCTACCTCTTTATTCATCAAGAACCACCAAGCAATATTCCAAGAAAAAGACGGCGGCTCCTTCAGCAATGATTAATAGCAGGGCATCAATAAAGTTCGAGAAACTCACCCGCAATATGATAATTCTAGGGCAGCAATATCAAGCGATAGCGCAAATGGGAGCAGCACCTGCTGGCTCCATGGGAAGCAGTGGGAAAGATGTTGGTGATGTCTGTGGTGACAAGGGAGAGGGTTCTGGTGTGCCTAATGATCAAGCTGATGATGATCACAGTAATGGTTCAGATGAATCGAACAGGGAGGATGAAGATGGCAAGGATCATAATGGAGCCGACGCATGAATGTTCTTGATTTGGTCCTGCAAATGTTCTTCGGAAGAGTATGACTTCTAGTTTTTGTGCAAGCTTTGTATGATGAATGCCCATTAGCTAGTTAGAGATTCCACAATTTGCGCATCGCCACAATAAGCTAGATAGTGCATCTTGATCTTTATTGGCAACTATTGAAATTCCAGAATAAAAGTACCGTAGAATTTGATAACGCATGACTTCTCACTATTGGATGTATCATTGTTTTGTATGCCGAATATGTTCTTCTAACTCTTCTAAAATGATATATTGCTAAGCATTTTCTACGAACAAGAATTTGCATGTCTTAGTTGGGTTCTTAAAATTTAATATCTTCTTGATTTTTACTAACGTTTTTTCAGGTTTTCTAGCAATATAAAGGGGACATATATTGCTTTTTTTTAATCAACAAAAAGACGCAGATAGTGGTTCTTGAAATATAATCACTACTTGATGATGAAAAATTACTTCCTGATTATGCTCTTGAATTGTTATCACATCATTATCAAAAGAGAGAAGAAAAAGGCATTACTTCATATTTACATAGGTCCAGTTTTATTGGGAATTAGGAGTAGCATAGTAAACAATTTTAGAATTTATGATATCAGTAAATGGTATTAAGCAAGCATTTTTGCACTACACCAACTAGATTTTAAGCACATGTGATTCACGTGTAACAAAAATGAATGTGTGTGTTTAGCTTTTTTTCCCCTAACAGTGACTAGTTGAGTTTAATACAACTACACTGTATGATGTTTTGATAATTTTATTACATTTTGCACACCCTATATATTTGAAATTTAGAGCACAAACCTTTGACTAATTCTGAACAGTGATTTGGAAAAATATCTCATCAACATTGGTTATTTTAAGATGAATTTTTTTAGGAAGATTTGAATATGAGATGTGCATTTAAAGAATAAGCATATGACAAATGAGATAGCAATAAATATTTCGTTTCTTGCTTCTAAGAGTTCTATGTGCAAATTATGTTCATAAAGTGTCCTGACTATAAACAATCAACATGGGCCTTACATACTGCCATGAGGCGGCCCCATGCTTGGTTTTTGAGAAAATTGCACACATGTAGGGATGTAGATGGGGACGCCTCAAGCAGAAAAAACGAAACATCCAACGGCCTATAATCTTGGAGAGGTTTTTAGGGATTTAATGGGGACGTGTCTAAATTGTAGAGAGTTACTCAATTTGAAATTGAGTAGTAATTGCAACTCTCCAAGATTTTGCATTATAACAGTAGAAACAACAATTTGGTTCTTCTCAAGGATCATGAGTCTTGCTCAAAAATTAAGAAAAATACTAATGATGGAAGTCTAACTTTGGTAGGGACATATGCATGATTTCTCATCAGTTATTAGGCCTTTTTTCAGGTAGAAGAATCAATGACAACTAATATTAAAAGTAAAAACCAAATGATAGGACTTTAAAGATAGTCCCACATTGGAAACAACAAAAGAAACAGATGATATTAAATGTAAAATGAGTCACATCTCAATAAGGCTTGAGTCTAATTGTTGGAATCTACTTATATCATTAAAAACCCATGTGTAAAAGCCCATAAGAAACAATGGCTCGATCCTCCATGTTGACAGCCATACCATTTATAAAATATAAAATGGGCCACATCTCAACAATGCTTGGGTTTTATTGTCGGAACCTTACTTATATCATTAAAAGTCCATGCCGTTCTCTTATACTATAAAGACTGGAAAAAGAAAAACAATAGTTGAAAATCGATCTTGGTTGTGAGACATAGAAAATGATAGTCTCTCTTCGTGACATGGATTAGAGAGCATGAAATAGCTAGTTTGCTAAGCAAGTAAATACCAACACATGCCTGCTTTAATCGGTTAGCAAGCAATATTAACTTCATTGTTGAGTTATATATAGATTACCATTCATTGTTGAGGCTTGAATTTTATTGTTGGAACCTACTTATATCATTAAAAGTCCATCACTCAACAAGTCCAATTAGTAAAGTGTCGTTTTCTTATACTATAAATGGGTTTTATTGTTGGAACCTACTTAATCCATTAAAAGTCCATCACTCAACAAGTCCAATTAGTAAAGTGCCGTTCTCTTATACTATAAAGACTGGAAAAAGGAAAACAATAGTTGAAAATCGATCTCGGTTGTGAGACTTAGAAAATGATAGTCTCTCTTTGTAAAAAGATTTCTATCATATCCAAAATCCCAAATGTATATACAGTACGAAAAACCTATTGTCGAGTATATAGCAGACTGCGTGGCATGGATTAGAGAGCATGAAATAGCTAGTTTGCTAAGCAAGTAAATACCAACACATGCCTGCTTTAATCGGTTAGCAAGCAATATTAACTTCATTGTTGAGTTATATATAGATTACCATTCATTGTTGAGGCTTGAGTTTTATTGGTGGAACCTACTTATAGCATTAAAAGTCCATCACTCAACAAGTCTAATTAGTAAAGTGCCGTTCTCTTATACTATAAATGGGTTTTATTGTTGGAACCTACTTATATCATTAAAAGTCCATCACTCAACAAGTCCAATTAGTAAAGTGCCGTTCTCTTATACTATAGAGACTGTCATTTTCTAAGTCTCACAACCGAGATCGATTTTCAACTATTGTTTTCCTTTTTCCCCAAATGTATATACCGTACGAAAAACCTATTGTCGAGTATATAGCAGACTACGTGGCATGGATTAGAGAGCATGAAATAGCTAGTTTGCTAAGCAAGTAAATACCAACACATGCCTGCTTTAATCGGTTAGCAAGCAATATTAACTTCATTGTTGAGTTATATATAGATTATCATTTATTGTTGAGGCTTGAGTTTTATTGTTGGAACCTACTTATATCATTAAAAGTCCATCACTCAACAAGTCCAATTAGTAAAGTGCCGTTCTCTTATACTATAAATGGGTTTTATTGTTGGAACCTACTTATATCATTAAAAGTCCATCACTCAACAAGTCCAATTAGTAAAGTGCCGTTCTCTTATACTATAAAGACTGGAAAAAGGAAAACAATAGTTGAAAATCGATCTCGGTTGTGAGACTTAGAAAATGATAGTCTCTCTTCGTAAAAAGATTTCTATCATATCCAAAATCCCAAATGTATATACCGTACGAAAAACCTATTGTCGAGTATATAGCAGACTACGTGGCATGGATTAGAGAGCATGAAATAGCTAGTTTGCTAAGCAAGTAAATACCAACACATGCCTGCTTTAATCGGTTAGCAAGCAATATTAACTTCATTGTTGAGTTATATATAGATTACCATTTATTGTTGAGGCTTGAGTTTTATTGTTGGAACCTACTTATATCATTAAAAGTCCATCACTCAACAAGTCCAATTAGTAAAGTGCCGTTCTCTTATACTATAAATGGGTTTTATTGTTGGAACCTACTTATATCATTAAAAGTCCATCACTCAACAAGTCCAATTAGTAAAGTGCCGTTCTCTTATACTATAAAGACTGGAAAAAGGAAAACAATAGTTGAAAATCGATCTCAGTTGTGAGACTTAGAAAATGATAGTCTCTCTTCGTAAAAAGATTTCTATCATATCCAAAATTCCAAATGTTTATATCGTACGAAAAACCTATTGTCGAGTATATAGCAAACTGCGTGACATGGATTAGAGAGCATGAAATAGCTAGTTTGCTAAGCAAGTAAATACTAACACATGCTTGCTTTAATCGGTTAGCAAGCAATATTAACTTCATTGTTGAGTTATATATAGATTACCATTCATTGTTGAGGCTTTTTATTGTTGGAACCTACTTATATCATTAAAAGTCCATCACTCAACAAGTCCAATTAGTAAAGTGCCGTTCTCTTATAGTATAATTGGGTTTTATTGTTGGAACCTACTTATATCATTAAAAGTCCATCACTCAACAAGTCCAATTAGTAAAGTGCCGTTCTCTTATACTATAAAGAACGGAAAAAGGAAAACAATAGTCGAAAATCGATCTCAGTTGTGCGACTTAGAAAATGATAAGTCTCTCTTCGTAAAGAGATTTCTATCATATCCAAAATCCCACATGTCGACTATATATCAGACCGCGTGACATGGATTAGAGAGCATGAAATAGCTAGTTTGCTAAGCAAGTAAATACCAACACATGCCTGCTTTAATCGGCTAGCAAGCTATATTAACTTCATTGTTGAGTTATATATAGATTACCATTCATTGATGAGGCTTGAGTTTTATTGTTGGAACCTACTTATATCATTAAAGGTCCATTACTCAACAAGTCCAATTAGTAAAGTGCCGTTCTCTTATACTATGAAGACTGGAAAAAGGAAAACAATAGTTGAAAATCGATCTCAGTTGTGAGACTTAGAAAATGACAGTCTCTCTTCGTAAAATGATTTCTATCATATCCAAAATCCCAAATGTATATATCGTACGAAAAACCTATTGTCGAGTATATAGCAGACCGCGTGACATGGATTAGAGAGCATGAAATATCTAGTTTGCTAAGCAAGTAAATACCAACACATGCCTGCTTTAATCGGTTAGCAAGCTATATTAACTTCATTGTTGAGTTATATATAGATTGCCATTCATTGTTAAGGCTTGAGTTTTATTGTTGGAATCTACTTATATCATTAAAATTCCATCACTCCACAAGTCCAATTAGTAAAGTGCCGTTCTCTTATAATATAAAGACCGGAAAAAGGAAAACAATAGTCGAAAATCGATCTCAGTTGTGAGACTTAGAAAATGATAGTCTCTCTTCGTAAAGAGATTTCTATCATATCCAAAATCCCAAATGTATATATCGTACGAAAAACCTATTGTCGAGTATATAGCAGACCGCGTGACATGGATTAGAGAGCATGAAATAGCTAGTTTGCTAAGCAAGTAAATACCAACACATGCCTACTTTAATCAGCTAGCAAGCTATATTAACTTCATTGTTGAGTTATTTACAGATTACCATTTAGGGCATAAAAACTCATAGATATATCTAAAATCGCCCCTAAGCTTTGTACTACCCGTAGGGGCAAGCCATCTTTGTATTAATGATATTGCCCCCCCCCCCCCCCAACGTTTTAATATACAATGAAAACTACATTGAACACTAGAAGGAAAATAATGGCCAATCCAAATCCAAAGTGCATGCCTTTCTATTATATAGGACATATCTATTTTGTAGTTCGAGTATTATTGGGATTAAAATTATATTATTTAGTGTTTCTATTTATCTTCATCATTAATTAGTTAGGAATTATGACTAGTAAACAATTATAACGAAAAATTATCATGAACAACAACAATAACTACTTTAAACTAACGAAGAAATCTTTGTTGTCTAATGTGACTGCCACATATTGGGGGGGGGATAGTAATCGACAGAAATTGTTACCCATACCAATTAGCAAGAAGCTACTAAACAATCAAAACTAAGAATTGTCATCATCGACACTAAGTATGAAACAAATAGCAAAACTAATGCCTTTAAATATCTAGATCTAGTTCAATAACGTTCAAAGCACAATCGTTTAATAGAAGTTATGGGAAAGTACCACAATTGCGATGAAGCTGCAGGTAAACTGTTATGATTCGCATAAGCCTCGCCCGGATCGAGAGGTTAGGGCTTCTCTTAGCATTTTCGTCGTCCTCGATGTAGATTCTGCTGACATTGAAGCACGATCGCACGAGACGATGCTCAATTTGTCCATTGACGGAGCTTCGATCGATCGATCGATCGATCTGGATGAGATTTTTTAGAGAGAGAAAGATGGGGACAGCTGTGAAAATATCGTTGGAAAAGTTGAACGATGGAGAAGCCGTTGCCTCCGGGTGACGTGGCAGCGTTGAGTAATTAAAGGGGTTTTTCTTTGAATGGGCGTGCCTACTAGGAGCTCGGAGAAAATCTGAACCATCGGTATGGATAAAAGAATAGCAGGGAACCAAAATAGCAGGAACCAAACCGTTTTTTTTGGATAAATTGTCAAAACCCTCCAAGTAGTTTTTCCTGCTGACAACAACCCTGGCCTCAAAACTGTTGTCAAAAACCTCCGGAAAATTTTCAAGCATTATACAGGTAGCTGGATAGATGACACATAATATTGAGATATAGCAGGAAACTATATAGATCCATAGACAGAGGTTTTTTTGACAACTAAAAAAATTTCCGGAGGGTTTTGCCAACCGCTTCGAGGCCAGGAGGTTTTTGCAAATAGGGGTTTTTGAGTCAATAATATTGTCCATCTAACCATGTCTAGGCCCTAACTATGGGTTCAAGCTAAGCTAAACTAACGTAGGAGCCTATTAGTTGCCCAGCAGCTTTGGGTTGGTTCTAAAGAAATCAATCTTTGGGTCCTTTTTCGAATGCTGATCTTTTAAGAGTTCCTATAAAATGAAACCCAGAATTAAATTTATGTCTTAAATTTCACAAAAATACCATAAACCTTGGGACGTTTTCTCTCAAAAACACCATGAAATTTCAGGTCTTTTAGCAAAATACCATATAGTAATTAGAACAATGCATCCGGATTTTTTTTCTCCCTAATTTCTTGGAAGATAATAGCAAAAGATTTCACAGACAATTACATTACGAGTTTACTCTTCCAGAGAAATCAAATGACAGCTTGGATTGCATTAATTATATATGAAACCATATATTCATCTACAGGATAGTAAATTCACGAAGCTTGATCTACTTACGACTAATTATCGAAGTATCAAGATCAAGATCCACCTGCGAATCGGTGATCAACCTTGAGGTTTTGTACAAAAGTTAACATTTAATCAATCTTCTCACTCAAAAAGAAGATAAAAAGGAAAATGGGAATCAACCTATTAACAATGCATGAAGTTAGCTATGCCTAAGGATTAATTTAACCATTTTTACAAGAAATGAAAGCATACAAATGCAAGAAAGCCAAGAAATCAAGAATTTCTCATTAAATCAAACAAGTCATAAAAATGAAACATCAAGAAATCTTTTCTTCATAGATACCATCAATTATACAAACAAGTAAATAAATATCCTTAATTGCTCTTACATTAATCTTATTTCATTTAAATTCCCAAAACATCACGAAATCTTTTCTTCATAGCTACCATCAATTATACTAACAAGTAAACAGTTGGGGAAGAACGAACAAGAGGGCGGCGGCGGCTCTAGAGATCGAACAAGTGGCGACGAGGAACACCAACAGCAGCGGGTGAGGTGTGGACTTGGAATGGAGTTGCAGAACAAAATATATCGAAACCATTCTGTGGTTTTTAAAAATTTTTTTTGATGATGGGACAACTTAAAAGATGTGGCAGCATGCGGAATTATTCAGCATGCCGGGTGTTACATCCGAACAGGGATAAGAAAAAAGGAAGTTTCGGACACTTTTGGGGAACGTGTGGAACCCACACTTCTATTTCTTCTCTCTTTTCCTCGGGTGTATACAGCTAGTACATGCAACAATTTTTCATGGCAGCACCTCCAATACTGACATAGTTCCGTTCACCATAAAAGTTTTATGGGTACTCCAAACCATTAGACTGTTTGTCGTACAAATAAGCCTGCCGGTTGTGAATCTGTTGGCTGTTGAGATTTCCGCATTCAAAACTTTTAAAAGAAACTTTTAGAAGAGGAAGTACTGGTTTTAAATTTAAAGTGTTAGTTGAATGCGATAAATTAGGAATCATATTTAAATTTAGTAATGATTTGATAAAATCTTATTTAATTTAAATGGATTACTAATTGAATTAAGATTAGGAAAAATGTTAAGATTTGAAAAATCTTAATAAGGTTAAAACCTTTTCATTTATTTAAGGATGTAATACATACGTTTTGTATGAAAACCTCAAAAGTTGTAAATATCTTCCTTCCTCGAGGTAACAAAATTCTTTATCTTCCCGTAGATTAACAATTTCGCCATTCCACGTAAATCATTGTGTTTGATTTAATTCTGTTGTGTGATACTAATTGTTGCTACGCTTCTGGAGAATTCCTAACATGGGCAACCATTAGCAATCTGCAAAGACTCAGTATAGCCAATACAGTTCACAACAAAGCAGCAACCAAAAGAACTGAAAGTAATTCAACATACAGCACAAGCCTAAAGCAAATGTCCAAATTAAACATGAAGCAAATAATAACAAATCTATGTAGGTCTATTCCCCACAGGAGAAAGGTGCAGTGTGAAATTATCAAAAGAAATTGGTGGATTGGATCTTTAACCTTGTACAAACAAATCCCTAAATTTTACAATTGCACAAACAATCCCTCAAATACAATGGTACAAACAACAAAAGTCATTATTCCAGAACTTAAGGTGATATATGAATCTTTCGCGCATTTTGCATGGTTAAAGCAATCTCCTGTGTTGGATTAAAGTTATCATCGTTGTTGCAAACTAGAAATTACAATCCATGATTCAGTAAAATGTCAACAACCATGTTTACTAGAACTTTGTTTAAAGTAGCCCCTGAAAATTTCTCGTTCTTCAAATTTTCCCGCATCAAGCCTCTTTACTAGAACCTTGATGAATGTAATCAAGACCTACAACCTAACATACCTACTAAATGGTCAAGTTTGGCTTTGACACCAACCTGACTTAGCTAAGTTGGTACCAATTTCCTTTCCAATGTGAGCGGTTGCAAGTTCGATCCCCGAATGAGGTCGATTTCAAAAAGAAAAAGAAAAAAATTGACTCTCACAACTTAAGACCAATATTGTACAAAATTGGAATCAGATGCACAACATAAAGATCAAATGTTATGCTTTTTTTTTTCTTTTTCATAGTCAGAATCATAGTGCCAATATAAGTCTGAGCATCAATACTTGATGCGTAACTGAATAGCAGGCCAGCCGAAGTCAGTAGATCAATCATTTGGGACACCGCAACATAAAGGTTGAACGATATGCTTCAGGGTGGGAGTATAAATGTCGCCAAAAAGATATTATGCCACACGGTATGATGATCCTTTCTCACCACTACCCAAACCGACAGGATGGCATAATCACACCAAAAAGAAGACACCAAAACATGTGGTTTGACCAAACCAGTCGAGCTCCGGCCCCAAATGTAGGCCTAATCATGGGTTTTAGGGGTGGTAAGAAGTGATGAAGAAATGTTCACCCCTTCAGCTACTTGCACGGGGCACAAGCATGATGTGTGTGATATAAAATCTAGATCCTATAACCGCCACTTATATGCAGTCTTTGCCTGCCACCTTCTTCGTCAACATGTGGCGTTTCTTCAATCGCGATGATGAAGATATTCTCTTAGTGCAGATGCCACTTCAAGTTACCACCAGTGATGCCTCTTCAACTTCAGCCACCAATCCCGATGGGGAAACCTTAGGTGCAACTAGCTCTACCAAACATTCACCACTTTTATAGGCTGTCTAGGAGCTAGAATACCATATATGCATGGCATTCTAGGTGTTGTCCAAACCGGGATGGTTGCCGATAACCTTGATTTCAAGGAATGCTTGGTTTCTATGTTAAGACATTGGATTGCGAGCAATGGATGCCTCCTAAAGATTCTCATAGCTATTAGAAGTATATACAAAGAGATCTTAAGGATTACCGTCGCACTACTATCATTAGATAGATTCTACTCAACAAATACAACTCCACACCGCACTTCTCGCAATCCAATCGACCACCGGGCTATGAGACACAACCCTAACATTAAAATCTTTAAAGCAAATTAATGGGAATCAAAGCAAAGTAGCATGAAAACTACTAAGAATCAGCACCCAGAAAATCTCTGTGTCAAGAACTAATCACAGATCAAATCTAGCACAAATTGGGTCACAAAATCACCACAACAAATTCATCTATATTGATGCAAGCACCAAAATTAACGCCTTTTTTCACAGATCCAGTTCAAGAAACCAAGATACCATCAAGTGCATCGTTTCAAAGGAGAAAGTACCGCGATCGCGGATCAAACAGGGGGCAGCTTCTCAGGATCCGCCTTCGCCGTCTCGTTCGAATCGGCGGCGGCGGCGGCGGCCTCGGGCTTGGAATGCATCAAGGGGCGATCCTTCGCCTCCTCGTCCTCGTCCTCGGCGTCGTTCGTGCTGAGGTTGATGCAGGAGCAGCGCTCGAGCGAGGCGAAGAAGGCGGAGGCGACGCTGGTGCCGAGCCAATTCGCCACGCGGTCGAGCTTCTCGCATGAGATGATGCTCGAGTTCTCCATCGATTTGGAGCGAGCTTTCTTTAGAGAGAGAAAAGAAAACCCTAGAGGGAGAAAGTGGGAGGAAATTTCGAGAGCGAGGAGAGAGAGAGAGGGGGGTCTCTTTCGTCGTTGGGTTTTAAGTAGAGGTAGAATTTGTTGGTTGCTTCAGGGCCTGTTCAGTTCCAAGGTCGGAAGGGTTCGGCATTATTTGGAAATATATAAGGATTTTGGGTTTTTGGATTTGATTATCTTTTATAGAAGGCCCATCGGTTTCTCAAAATTAGAAGCCCCCCCTACTTTAACTACTCTTTCTTTCTCTCAAATCCTTAAATTCACATTTTACTTTCCTTTTACCAACCAAGAATTACAAGGATCTACAAATCCGTATCCAATACCAACCAAATAATAAATTACCAAATCTATAAATTTTCAAATGTACTATTTTAGAATCTAAATTTCATAATACTGCAACCAAAGAGCCTTGATGAGGGGATATTATCCACAACTAGGATCGATTTTTGGGTAAAATTTTATATTATCATGTCTTTCTTGAATTAGTTATCCAAATCAAATATATCATAGTTGAACTTATCCAAATTCAGCATGATAGAAATTTTTAAGTTTTCAAATTGTGGATTAATTATCGAGTTATTTTGTTTTTAATGTTATGTTTGCCAGCGTTTTGGCACCATTATATTAATAAAATATCAAAAAATAAAAGAGTTTGTTAATTATGTAATTTAAATAGGAGAGTGATTTATTGCAATCTGATCCATGTTTTTTAAAAAATGGGAACTCTTCGATCTACGAGATATTTTAACGATTCGATCCGTCCAAGTTGATCGTTTTACCCTTAAATGTATAAAGACCTATAAACGTTTTATATTGCATAATCGAAAAGCGTACATTTTTGCATCCATCGATACATAGGTTAAAGGTATTTTAATTCTTTGATTTTTCATTCATATACATTTGAGGATATGGCGATAAACTTTAACGGATCGAATCGTTAAAATTTGGGTTTTTTTTGAAATATTATAAATTTAAAATTAAATTATTAAAATAGGGAGGGGGGGGAATTTATTTAGCAGAATAGGGTGGTTTCAAACCACCCCCGGCCCCCCCCACCCCCCCCCCACTATAGGGGGCGGGTTCTGGGAACCCGCCCCCTATACAAACGTATAGGGGGCGGGTTCCCAGAACCCGCCCTCTATAGTTTTCTATAGAGGGCGGGTTCTAGGAACCCGCCCCCTATACGTTTGTATAGGGGGCGGGTTCCCAGAACCCGCCCCTATTTTTTTTAATTAAATTAATTTGTTAATTTTAATTATTATCGTTTATAATTATAATATAATTATTATTATAATTATAATTATAATTATAATTCTTAAAAATAAAATAAAATAAAAAAGACAAAAAAAAATATTTAAATGAAATAATAAAATTTCACTATATCAAATTGTTTTTTACAGAATGAATCCGTCAAAAGTTACAATGCCAAAAAATCCTATCTATTTGTAAAATGTAAATGCTATTTTTTTCCTTTCCCTTTTCCTTTATGAAATCCGAGAAGGCTTGACATAAGCCTATGCCTCCTCGGATGACTAGAGGAACCACCTGTTTCTTGGATAGATGGCGGTGGCGGCGTCGGCGTCTGCTCTGCT
Source organism: Agapanthus africanus (assembly GCA_030015575.1). Classification (NCBI taxonomy): domain Eukaryota; kingdom Viridiplantae; phylum Streptophyta; class Magnoliopsida; order Asparagales; family Amaryllidaceae; genus Agapanthus; species Agapanthus africanus. The sequence goes on from CM057344.1 coordinate 56,397,850, forward strand.
GCTTCGGGTTCGGGTTCTGTTTCAGCTTCGTCTTCAGCAACGTCTTGGACAGGCTGTTGATCCACAAATCCTGAACCTGAATGTGGGACAGGTGTCGGATATGTGTTGCTTCCCAACAAATTTCCGTAGGACGCTAAATCTGAAGCCCAACTGGGCAGTTGTAGCGAAGAACTTGTCCCGGTTTCATGCGGCTGATTTTGCACAAAACCTTGGCCCCATGGCTGCTCAAATCCTGACCCCCAAGAGTGCTGTTGATGCGCTGAACCTAACCCCCAAGACGGCTGTTCTGCAAAACTTGATCCCCAAGTCTGTTGTTGTTGCGCCTGTCCGGTATGCCAGGGTTGCTGTTGACTGTATGGTGATCCAAACCACTGATCCAGCTGCGCTGGATCTCGTTGATGCTGCGGCTCTGGTGCCGGGTAATACTGCGGATGCGGTGCCGGGTCATACTGCGGCTGCGGTGCCGGTTCATACTGCGGCTCCGGTGCCGGCTGATACTGGGGCTCCGGTGCCGGCGATAAATGTTGAGAAATACCATGTGAACCAAGTACACCACCAATAAATTGGTCGAGATTTGAAAATTGAGCCTGAGATGCCGGACCAGCATCAGTCGGGTATGGTTCCTGCACCATTGTTTGTACGACATGCAACCCACGAGCCTGTCGTTACATTAGAAATAAGAAATAAGTATTGACTCATACCGCCGGATGTTAAAAAGTAATATGATATAAAGAGGGCGGCTTACCAAATCTCGTTCCATGTGTCCTCTAGGCTCGTACCGCGAGATGTTTGGGAAGTCTTGTGGAGGAGCAGAAAGATATCTTACGGTGACACGTTTATACCACTGTAGATATACTTTGGTAGCGTCGGTAGCTGTGTGGTCACCTATTTGCTGTAAGGCAATACTATGCTGCCTATCCTCCCATCTCAGCAAATATTGATGATGATGCTCCCTCCAATCACGCTCCGTATTTCCTCCTCGCATGTCTCCCTCTACTGTCATAGGCGAAGGCGGCGGGACAGGAATATGTTGCAATCTAGCAAACTGCCGCAATACCCTATCTGGGAGGTGCATAACAACAACATTGATGCAGAGGAGTGGGCATCGAGCCCGCCAAACCGGCTCTCCTTCGAGATAGATGCCGGGTAAGTTTTGTAGACGATCTGCTGTATAAGGCGTCCACAGAAACTGCGCAAATGACATAGAAAAAAAATTGTGATTTAGGTATTTTCAAAATTGTAAAACAAATTAAATTACCCAAATTATGATTACCTGAGCCGCCTCCATGCGATCTAACTCATCTCTATAGTACCTAAGCACTCGACGAGGAGCCTTATACGCTTTCTTCCCATTCCACCAGTAGCCGAGCGGCTTTCCGGGGTTATCCAAGCCAGTTATTTTAATAGTATCTGGTCTTCCTATATACATATGCTCCCACGACCAGATCTAGAAAAAAAGTTTTAGATTATAAGAGAGAAAACCAATATTGCAAAATTCTAGCTGTGAAAAATAAAGAATTTACCTGAAGTAATGTGCTGCATCCACAAATTTTATTCTTCGTAGGAGCACATGCTTTGTCGAGTTCCTTATAGAGAAAGGCCAGGACCCCTGCTCCCCAAGCATATTGGCCACAGACATCAAAATCCGCTAGGAAGCCAAGGTATAACGGATGGACATGCGTTGCTGATTGGTCCGGCATCAACCAAGAACCGATCATGTACAGAATGTAGGCACGTGCATGTCTATCCAAAACTTCATCGGTGGCTTCATCAGGGATATTACTGAATGTATCTCTTAACCAGTTCAGATTGATTTTATACCCCTTACTGTGGCCTCCTGGTGCCTGATATTAGTATTTTTTTAAATGTTAAAGCTAGAAATAATGTAAAATATAAAATAGGTACACTAAATAGAGAAAGCAGAATGATATTGTTTACCTGTCCGAGAGCAGACTCGGCATATGTATCCCAGTATGGGTGGTCGGTATCTGGACCAACAATTTTTCCTCCGACCAACCCAAGCCCATTAACCCGTAAACCGAGTAAGAGGCCAATATCCTGGAGTGTGATTGTGGCCTCACCCCATCTTAGATGAAAGGTGTGGGTCTCTTTTCTCCAACGTTCGACCAGAGAGGTGACGAGAGCGTGGTCGAGTTGGATATGTCGAATCAACGACGCTTCATAAAATCCGGCCCGTCTAAGCCGTTGGTTTATTCTTTGGTCGCTAACTACCCATTTGTCGGAGCTATGCGTGACGACGGTGAGATTATCTCCATCCTGCAAAATTAAATATTGTTATTTTCAAGTACAAAAATTAAATGAAAGGTGTAATTAAAACAAATTAACTAAGTTTAGAAAATTTCCTCCCCGTGTAATATTTTGAACGATCTGTGTTCATTTTGATGGACAAGCAGAGATTTGTCGAGTGGTTGATTCTCCATTGAAATGTACTGAAGCAGAGATTTGTCGAGAGTTTTATCAAGAGATTAGAAATTGTGTGGTTGATGAACGTGTGGAGGCTCGGTATTTATAGAGGTGAACGGGTTCGTCTCCTGTGAAGAGGGCGGGTTCCTGGAACCCGCCCTCTTCAATAATTAGTCAAATCAATTCCTAAATTAATGAAGAGGGCGGGTTCCTGGAACCCGCCCTTAATTCACAAAGAAGAGGGCGGGTTCCTGGAACCCGCCCTCTTTATTAATTTATGAATGGTCACATCAGTACTATTCAAGTACTATTTGTCGTCACATCAATGTTTGTTTGTTAATAAACGTTGTTTTCAGAATACACTCATTTTTACTTCATCTGGTGTGTTGTCAAATCACTTTCAGAAATGAAGAGGGCGGGTTCCTGGAACCCGCCCTCTTCAATAATTAGTCAAATTAATGAAGAGGGCGGATTCCAGGAACCCGCCCTCTTCAAAAATCACGCGGTCTTATTCGCATAGAAGAGGGCGGGTTCCAGGAACCCGCCCTCTTCATTAATTTATGAGTTGTCAAATCAGTACTATTCAAGTACTATTTGTCCTTTGTTGTCACATCAATGTTTGTGCGTGAATAATCGGTGGCTTCAGAAATGCTTTTTATTACACTCCTTTTTACTTCATCTGGTGTGTTGTCAAATCACTTTCAGAAATGAAGAGGGCGGGTTCCTGGAACCCGCCCTCTTCAATAATTAGTCAAATTAATGAAGAGGGCGGATTCCAGGAACCCGCCCTCTTCAAAAATCACGCGGTCTTATTCGCATAGAAGAGGGCGGGTTCCAGGAACCCGCCCTCTTCATTAATTTATGAGTTGTCAAATCAGTACTATTCAAGTACTATTTGTCCTTTGTTGTCACATCAATGTTTGTGCGTGAATAATCGGTGGCTTCAGAAATGCTTTTTATTACACTCCTTTTTACTTCATCTGGTGTGTTGTCAAATCACTTTCAGAAATGAAGAGGGCGGGTTCCTGGAACCCGCCCTCTTCAATAATTAGTCAAATTAATGAAGAGGGCGGATTCCAGGAACCCGCCCTCTTCAAAAATCACGCGGTCTTATTCGCATAGAAGAGGGCGGGATCCAGGAACCCGCCCTCTTCATTAATTTATGAGTTGTCAAATCAGTACTATTCAAGTACTATTTGTCCTTTGTTGTCACATCAATGTTTGTGCGTGAATAATCGGTGGCTTCAGTAAACGCGGTCTACGATGCAGAAATAATTAGACTCTGGTGAATAATAGGGCGGGTTGTTAGAACCCGCTCTCTTCAATATCAGATCGCTATAAATATGTCTCCGCACTACCCATTTCATTTCATCTCTGTCAAATTTGCATCCTACACCGCTCACTATCCATTTACTTCGATCAGTTCTTCTCCGCTATCAATTTTGTGTAAGTGTGGAGTTTTAGAAGAAGGTGAAGTTCAGTACCATAGTCTGCGAGTAAGCAATCTTCGAGCAGTAGAACAGTTCATAAAGTATTGGAAGTAAGCAATCTTCGAGTATGAATTTTTTTTGCAATTTCAAACTTTCTCCACTATCCATTTTTTTTGCCCTCTTCGAGCAGTAGAACAGTTCCTTCTCGTTTCACTGCAAAAACTAAACTTCTTTAAATAAGTCTAAGAACTAAACTAAACTTGCATCTTTAGATTCATTTTCCTTCTCGTTTCACTGCAAAAACTAAACTTCTTTAAATAAGACACAGAACTAAACTAAACTTGTATCTTTAAATTCATTTTCCTTCTCGTTTCACTGCAAAAACCATGCTTCTTTTTTAACAATCGATTGTGCATCACATTTTGTTGTGATTAGGTGAGAGTCTCATGGTTTCACTGCAATCTTCGAGTTTGAATTTTTTTGGCGATTTCAACACAACATAAGAAATTATATTTGTGCAGGATTATGGCCTCCCCAAGTATATTTGTTGTATGTAAATACGATGGCCAGGTTATCACACGTGCACAAGGTCCCGAGTATATGGGCGGGTCTGCACGAATCATGCGATTGGAAGCATCAACGACATATGATGAACTAGAGGCAAAAGTGTACAAAATTACGAAATACGATCCCCGTGAAAGTAGGGTCAAGTTAAGTTGTATCTGGCCTATGTTCAGTGGAAATGCATTGGTTGAAATTACAGACGATGCATCAATATCTTCGATGATAGATTTCGGTCTCTCAAGCACCCAACATTCTTTTGAACTTTTGGTTCAGAAGGAGCAATTGGAAGTATCAGATGCCCCTCCAACGGATAATTTTGATGGTAATGCTGGAGATAGTTCCTGGAGGTACGGTCACATGGTCAACGATGATGCCGTCAGTGCCGGTGGATATGACTATACACAACATTATTCAAATCTTCAAGCACATGGGTAAACATTTTATAAACCCATATTTAAGCATTTTAGTAATACCTGTATACTAATATTCAAACATTTAATAAAATGCATAAATCCAGGTTCTTCCAGCCGACTGCTGCAGTTACATGCACCCCAGAAGAACAGCAAGAACTACCATACACAGCCTTCCACAGGTAAATAAATTTGAAACAAGTGATGATTTAGTTACGAAAAAATTAGGGAATAATATTATAATAACAATTTATATACTAAACGCAGATTTCCCCACACCTCCGCATCATTCCAACACGATCCAAGCAGCGCATTCCAAGCATGTCCGTCCACATCTTTCCGGTCTTCTCACCCTGAACCATCCACAATACACCGACCACAACCATCATATATTGCACCCGAACCTTATGTAGGTACGGGTGATATTGATGTGTGTGGGAGTGATGATGATGAAATCGGTGAAGGTGATCAGGGGGAGGATAGCGTGGAATATGCTGCTGGATTGAATGAGGTAGCATTCTTTGATGGTATGGTTGCGAATAACGATTTTGTCCAACTAGAAGATCCCGGCCTCGATCCGCTAGAAGATGATGGTTGGGTAGACTTAGCCGTTGCAGAAGTAAATACGGCACCCTATTTGGACGCGACAGCAGCAAGCGAAGACTGCATCAGCGTCGGGGATTTGTTTCAGGAAAAAGAAGATCTTATTTGTAAGCTGAAGTCGTGGTCCATTCAGCAAAACGTTACATTTAAAACAGAAGAGTCAAATAAGACGTACTATACTGTGGTATGTACGAAATCTCCTGAATGTCAGTGGAGATTGCATGCGTGTTGTTCCAAAAGAGCCAAGGCTTGGAAGGTCACGAAATACAACCAAGAACACACTTGCATCAATTCTATTATGTCACAGGATCACCGGAATTGCACTTCAGCTTACATTTGTTCGCTAATCATGCCCATGATCCGTACAGATGTGGCGATGACTCCCCGAGAGATACGGCTCTTGGTTAGCGGAGAGCATAAAATTCAGATTTCGTATGTGAAGGCATGAGATGCTCGAAGAAAGGCTTTGTGCAAGATATTCGGGGACTGGGAAAGCTCGTACAACTCCCTAGTCCCTTTTATGGAAGCCATGAAAGCATCAAATCCGGGGACCGTATACCGGTTAAAAACCACAGAAACCGACGTCGAGGGCTCTGTCAGGTTTCAGAGAATTTTCTGGTGCTTTGGTCCATGTGCGGCTGGTTTCACACACTGTCGGCCGGTATTGTGCGTTGATGGTACGTATCTATACGGTAAGTACAGAGGCTGCATGTTAATTGCTACAGGTGTTGATGCTAATAACGGTATATTTCCGTTGGGATTTGCTATTGTCGAGGGTGAAAATACATCATCCTGGTCATGGTTTTTCCGTAACCTCAAAAATATCCCATCTGTTCTTCATAGAACGGATTTATGCATCATATCTGATAGACATCTGGGAATACTGGCTGGAATGAGATCTGTATTTCTGACGACCCCACATAGGTTTTGCCTACGACACTTCAGGCAAAATTTTGATCGAAAATTTAAAAATTCGGATCTACATAAACTTATGTACAGAGCCGGTGAAACGCCTGACCCTAATGTTCACGACATATACATGACGAAAATTGGGGAGATGAGTCAAGCCGCGAAAGCGTGGTTAGATGAGTATCCAGTCCGCATGTGGTCACAAGCACATGATGATGGGTGCAGATATCTCCTAATGACGACTAATATGTCTGAAAGCTTCAACGGGGTCCTTAAAGGGGTTAGAGGCTTACCGATACAGGGGTTGATTGTTCGAACATTTTTCCGGATGAATACTTATTTTGTGCACAGAAGAGAAAAGTCCTTGGGGATGGACACTCCGCTCACCGCGTATTACGAAGATATCTTTCGGAAAAGAGAGCGCAGAGCACAATACTACAGATCCGAAAGGTTTGACACGGCGGAGTTTCAGGTGACGGGCGGTAATGGGAATCAATATACCGTGAACTTTAGAGATGAAGGGCTCTCTTCGTGTACATGCGGTCTTTTCCAGCAACAACATTTACCTTGTGCCCACGCTATTGCTGCTGCGAGCAGTATGCATACCTCACATTACAATTTCGCTTCCAATTACTATACAGTTTCTAATTACCAAGGTGCATACGATCCAAAATTTCATCCTATACCGGACAATCGCTATTAGCACTATTATACTGCCAACAGACAAACACCGACTGTATTACCGCCGGAAAAAAATATAAAGCCCGGAAGACCGAAGGTACGTCGAGATCGAATGACAATGGATACTGATCCTCAGCAAAGGCAATCCAGATGTAGCCTATGCAAACAACCAGGCCATTATAGGACCAGATGTCCAGGATATGCATCAGGGGCGGGACCTTCAGGATCGTGACAAGTGCACTCAGATTTTTCTGTATTATAAATTTGACCGTCGATATAGCATTTAGATTTTACAAATAGATAGGATTTTTTGGAATTGTACATTTTGACGGATTCATTCTGTAAAAAACATTGATATAGTGAAATTTTATTATTTAATTTAAATGTTTTTTTCGTCTATTTACTTTTATTCTATTTTTATGAATTATAATTATAATTATAATATAATTATAATTATAATTATAATATTATGATATTATGATAATAATTATAATTATAATTAGATTATTAATTAAATTAATATTTTTAAAAAAAAATAAGGGGGCGGGTTCTCAGAACCCGCCCCCTATACTGAGGGGGGTGGGGTGGGCCATAGGGTGGTTCGAAACCACCCTATTCCCATAATTTTAATTTTCCCCCCCCGATTTTAATAATTTAAATTTAAATTAATAATATTTCAAAAAAAAACCCTTAAAATTTGTCGTGGATCGAGAGTTCCTATTTTTTAAAAACGCGGACCGGTTCGCAACAGAACACTCCCCAATTTAAATATACTTATATTTTATTAATTTAATTTTGTATTAGTTTATTATATATCATTTTATCTTTTCAAGAATTTTGCCTACAAGCATGGATTTTAGATTGTTTATCGCTGTCGAAGTTTTTGTTGATCAGAATAATCTCCTTACTATTCTTTTGTTTAAAATTATTTTTTGGTATTTTTTAGTTATTTGATCCTATAAGATTTTCTCATTAAAAGAGTTAATAACTTAAATCGACTCAGAATTAAGAATTAAAAGAGCCATGTATCCCTCCTAGTTTTTAAATTATAATAGAAGAGATAAGAATATCAATTATCCTAAATGTCAAATAAATACTCTTGTTGGGATCTCAGCCCAATGCTTCGTAATTATGGAGGAGAGAATAAGGCATCAACACATAGTTTGGATATGCATAAGATAAAATGAACTTGAACCCAGAAGAGAAAAAAAAAAGGCTGTTCTAAGCAAAACTCATTCGCAATAAAAGTCATGATAGATGGTAAAATCAGGAAAAAGAAATTAGATTTACTTGAATATGCTACTTACATGCTTGAATGACTTACATAAAAATTTTATGAAAGAAGATTTTTAGGTTTAGAATAGTAAATCGCTGCAGATGTAAACATTTGATGATGCGATCGATAGTATTTTTCAAAATAAATTACGTTCCATATTTTTCCATACGAACAATCAATGACTGTGAGCACATGTATAAAGAGAAAAGATGAAATCTTTTTGCTAGAAATAATCATTATCTATTACGTTAATCGTTAAACCAACTTGCATTCGGAAAGCGCGTCTGGTGTAGTGACATCATAGTACCCTCCCATGGTACTGACCGGTTCGATTCGCTGGATGCGCATTTTTGTCTTCCTTTGTATTTTTTAAGAATACATTTTTATTGCATATTAATACTTCGAACATAGTATATTGCAAAAAAGGACTTTGTAAACTTTTATTTAATACCTTAAGCTGTTTTGCTTAACTAATTTGATGTTCATCAATATCCATGGTGAATTTTCTTTTGCTCCTATAGGTTTTACTCTAACACGAGTTTATTTACACGATTTTTAGATGATTGCAAAGCTTTCTGGTTGCTTGCTTCTAAGCTTGGAGAGAAATGAAATGGAGAATCATTGTTGACTGTTACTCCATCTCTCGATCCCATGAGACATTCTTCATTCATGAATATTTTTCTAATTTCTATATTAAAAAATCTATGAAAACGAGAGAGAATCGATTGGTGACGCGATTTACTTTCTTGACGTTTGCATTATAAGAGAAGAGAGATGATATCTAATGCTTGAACGCAAGTGTCCAGTTTGATGGAACCCATATAGGCTGAATTTCAATTCTTTTTGATATTCTTTGTAATTGGTATGTAAATATTGTAATCTTTGCATGCATATATTATAATTTGTGTGTGCATGCTACAATTCATTATGTTCTAAGCATCATACAACTGAGCTTCATTGATTTGGTTGCTTGAAAATGGAGGTGTATGCAGCATTTGAAGCAGAAAGCTGAATTTCCTATGTTTGAAACCGACCGTTGCCGGTCCCAAGTCCGGATGCAAAAGGGTGAGGGTTGTGCTAGGCTTGTGACAGCCAACGTAAAATTTTGTCACATTCTATGACATGAACCATAATAAAAATATCATTGGGGCGTCCCGTACTCAGCGACGCGCTACATCGGATCCCGGGGTTGTGTTAAGTATGTAAGGGGTTCTTGGTCGCCGTCCGGAAACAACGCGCTACATCGGACCTCGGGTGTAGTGACAAATAAACAAGGGTTTCATAGGATTCATCTAACTTTTTGGAACATAAGTTCCCTTACGGGTAAACTAACAGAATTAGTGGAGGTGATGATTAGGAAGAAAGTTGGTATTGTGTGTTTGCAGGAAACTAAGTGGGTAGGTGAAAAGGGTAGAGTCATAGAGTCTTGGGGTTATAAGTTTTGATATACGGGTAAAGATAAAAATCGTAATAGGGTAGGTGTAGTTATATATAGACGGTTGCTTAAGAATATAGTTGAGATTAGAAGAAAAGATGATAGAGTTTTACTGGTTAAGTTTATTCTAGGTGTGAAGATCCTTAATATTATTAGTGCTTATGCACCACAGATAGGTCTTGATGACGCTAGTAAGCGTCTATTCTGAGAGAATTTAAACGAGATGATGCACAAAATACCTAGTGGAGAGAAGTTATTTATTGATGGTGATCTCAATGGACATGTAGGTACTAGCCGTAATGAGTTTGATGCTATCCATGGAGGTTTTTGGTTTTGGATAAAGGAATGAAGCAGGTAGCTCGATTCTATATTTTGCCTTGTCTTATGACTTGATCTTAGCAAACACCTGGTTTAGAAAAAGATGGTCTCACCTTATCACATTTAGGAGCGGATCAAGTGCAAATCAAATAGAATTTTTTCTGATGAGAAGGATAGATAGACATTGTTGTATCGATTGTAAGGTAGTGTCAGATGAGAGTGTAACCACTCAACATAGATTTTTAGTTCTAGATTTTCGATTTAGAAAAGAACCTAAGAAGATTAGACGTAAGGTAAAACCTAAAATTAAATGGTGGCGACTGAAACAAGGTAACCAAACGGTATTTATAGATCGTGTAGTTCAAGAGGCGGATTGGCAGTCTGAAGATGATTCAGACAGAACATGGAATAAGATTGTAACAACCTAGTTCAGTTATATCAAATCCAGTTTCCGTATTCCCTTAATTGTAGTATTTTCTTGATTTATCGTGTTTTGGGTGCGAATGGTATTTTGCATTTTACTTTGCATTCGACCCGACCCGCTTGCTTGAGCCTGTTGATTCATATTTATGATCTACCCTGACCTGTTACATAGACACATGCATCTCATGTATACTGCATACCGACATTTTATCTCGCATTGCATCTTTTATCATATAACATTTTAAGTCATGTAAAATAATTTAAAATTTCATTTCATAGCCTGCATGATACCCCTAACCCCATGGTAGCGTCTGCGCATCTTGTTCTCGTCCCGTTCAGTGAAACGGACGTGTTTGGATGGCTACGCGCACGTACGTGCATCCGTTCTTGGGGGTATGCATTTTCGTTACCAGAGCATTCATTTTGGATTTTGAAAGTCGCATATATTTTTCATATTTTAAAGCCGGATTTTTAGACCCGACCCGGACGTGTTTTGGAGTAAGTTTGTATTTGCCAAAATCTCAAAACGGATTAATATTATAATATTATATTCTTTATTTCATTCTAAAGTTTTCTTTAACTAAAGAAATATTTTTATATAACAAAACTCTTAACAACAAGATCTCAATTCTCTCTCTCTCTCTCTTACTTTTTATAAAAATATATTAATCCTTTTAATTTTTTTAAAGAAAACATACACGTCTCTCTCTCTCCACCCTCATTTCTTCTTCCTTTTTCCCCGTGTTCGAACCCATGCCTGCAACCCTCGTCGTCTCGTCCCCGCTTCCAGCCTCGCCTCAACCCCCTCATCGCCCTCGACCTCCTCCTCCTCATCTCCCTCCTTATATTTCTCCTCTTCTTCCTTTATAAACCCGAGCCCTCACGTTAACCCATACAATGAAAACCCTAACCTTAACCTAGCTCCCTGCCTCCGCGATCTCTCCCTTGCCTAACTAGCCGTCTTCATCTCTTCATCCTCTCCTCCCTCTTCCTCTTCTCCTCGCCTTCCAGAGCTTGGAAAACCCAAGCTTTCCCTGTAGGAAACCCTGCAACTCCCCGCGACCACTGCCTGTGGTCGTAGACCTCGCCGGCAACCTCATCGCCGACCACTTGTCGGCCTCCCTGCGTCACCATCCCCATCTCTCCTCTTCCCTCTCTCCAAACACCCTACAAACCAGACCCTTATTTTCCCTGCACACCCTTTCAACCCCACACCTCGCTGCCCTTCGCCGATCACCCTCGCAACACCGTGCCGGAGCTCCGATCATCCCCACAGCACCAGCACTTCCTCCTCTGACCCCAGAGGACCCCAGGCCTGAGAACAACCATCTCTTCTTCTTATTCTTCCTTTCTCTTCTCTTCCTCTTTCTTGATCTTGTTTTTCCGGTGATCGCCGGAGACCCATTGCCGACGTCACCCCAGTACCGTCTCCTCTGCCCCCAGAGCACCAACCCCAGTACAACCTTCATCTCTTCTTTCTTCTTCTTCTTTCTTCTTCTTTCTCTTTTCTTTTCTTGATTCACGTTTTCCGGTGATCGACGGAGTCTTGCCTGTCGCTGTTGATCCGGGTGATCCTGAGGACGTTCCCTTACAGCGCAGTCGTGTTCTTGCCTTACCTGGTTCTGTTCTGTGCTCACATGGACACATCGCGACGTTTTCCCGACATCCGACGTGTTGCACGTACCGCTTTGAGATCCGATCAGGCAAGTTAATCTTGCTACATGCTATTTAAATTATTACATACTTAATTAAATACATATTAAACCTGTTGTTTAAATCTAGTGCCCCATATTTCATTTTAACATCTCGATGTTCCGTTTATATCATTTTAGATCTAGAACCTGAAAACATATCTTGTTGCATATTTGATTACAATACATTGTACCCATATCCATATTTATATCACATAGTGCTTATTTGTACATTCCATAGTACCTTTTATAGTTTATAACCTTTCGGATACCTATTTGCATCCATCTCGTCTAGTGTATATACAATTGCATCAAAAGATCATATAATACATAATAATGTGATATTAACATTCCATATTGATAAAGTGTATTTTAATTAGTGTTGGAACTATAACTTTAACCCTAATCGATAACTGTGCATCCATATGTTTTAATCTATACCTATTTTGCATACTACATCACATTATTCCATTTTATTGTTACATTGGTACCCCATACTTATTTTTGTGTACCCATGCTTATTATAGTTTGATTATGAGCACCCACGTAACATTTGTGCACCCCCTGACATGACTTGATACACTACTACTTGATACAACTTGATACCGTGCACTTCTTGACATGATTGGATTTATACACACTACCTGCATTGACCTGATGTACCATAGCTTGACCTGTTATCTGATCTTATTACTAATGCCAACAAGCTTGACATGTTGTCCCTACGGACATTTCCTGTTGTCTATCCAGACAAACCTGCACCTGCTTGATCCTGTGTTGGCATTAGCTCCAGATTTAATAATACCTGACTTGAACACATAACCTGGGGATATGGGGAAATCAATGATGAAATCTGACTTGTAACTCGACAGTTCGATACCTTTACTGATCAGTTTTACGGGCTAGGCCAGCCCCGGGATGATACTGCTGACATCATTCGTCGTTACATACTACCCTTTTACTGCCTTGCGGCACGGCTCGGATTCAGCCCAAGAGTCTTAGACCGTGGTCCCGGGCACGCACGGGATACTATTGAGTTACATCGATAATTCATCAAATTGATTTCAAAAGACTTGAGAGTAGTTAACCCAGTAAACCAGTTTAGATTACTCACTGCACATCACCTGTACCTTACCCTTCACTGTCCTTATTTATGTTACTGTTATACCTTTATTACCGTTCATACTCGTGCCTGCATGTCTTGTTACCCCTGATTATATTATTGCTTGATATTATGACGTACCGATGTCTGGGTTTTGCATGGCCCAGATCCTCTATCTTTATCGCAGGCTGATCAGGAGTACTTCCGTCGTTAGATCGAGCAGTGAGGATCCAGTTGGTATCCAGTTTTACTTTTCAGGTGTTTATTTATTGGATCCTTTGCTTCCGCATATTATATTATTTCTTGACTCATTTATTCTGGCTCATGGACATGTACTAGATAGTTTAGTTTACTTTCCTGTTCTTGATATCTCTACAGCCGTAATGTGACTGTGGAGGGATTTTTCCTATCCACAGGTAGCATGGTTGGCTCTGTCACGTGCCTATTTTAGCGTACTCTGGGAAGCGGGGCGTGACAGGGTTTGTTTGGTATCAGAGCCATAGGATCTAGGTTAATCGGGTTTGATTCTTTTGAAGTTGGGTATTGGACCCAATACACGAATCAGAATACTCGTGATTAGGAACATGTCCTGTCACCTTGTTATCGTGATTCTTGAATCATATCTTTCTCTTGTTCCTTGTCTTGACGATATGCAAACCACTTTGCATCTCGACTTGAAACCTTTTGGTTCCCTATTGTTCCTCCATGTTCCTTGTTTCTGATACTAGGATTTGGACGACTTGAGTGGAGTTATGTGATTGTAACTATGAACTGCAGCATGGTTACAATGCGGTACTCTATTTAAGTAACTTGGAGTCCCAGTCTTGATTCATTTCCTTGTTTCATGGTCATTATATTGCCTTGCTTCTCTTGCTTTCTAGTTCATATTTTATCGCAAGCTTGAATTCTGTTTACCGTGCTTATCTTCTTCAGTGTTTGGCTTCAGGTGAAATCGTTTCAGGTATCCTACTTGATCATGTCTTCCCCGCATTAGAATTATTCAATTTTGGTGCATCCCTTGTTTGTTGTTGTCTTGGAAATGGATTTTCTCGGCACTTTCCACGCTCACATTGATTGTAGGGCAAAGAAAGTGATTTTTCAGATTCCCGGACATCCGGAGGTTGTTTTGCTGGAGGTAGCAGTTCTGTCGGACTAGTCGAGTTTAGGGCTAGACCGACAAGCAATATTCTTTCGTCAATGGAAGTTGATAAAGAAGAAGCGCCAGCTGTTGTTCGAGATTTCATGGACGTGTTCGAGGACATCTCGGGTTTACCGCCAAAACGAGATGTAGAGTTCGCGATCGATCTTGTTCCTGGTGCAGCGCCAATCTCAAAGGCGTACTATCCGATGGCACCAGTGGAGTTGGAAGAAGTAAAGAAGCAGGTTACCGAATTGCTAGAGAAGGGTTGAACTAGCAGCAGCAACTCATCTTGGGGAGCTCCAGTTCTTCTAGTCAAGAAGAAAGATGGCACAAGGAGAATGTGCATCGATTATCGAGCATTGAACCGGGTGACTATTAAGAACAAGTACCCAATTCCTCGCATTGGCGAATTGTTCGAGCAGCTTAGTGGCGCGAGGGTATTCTCAAAGCTGGATTTGCGGTCCAGATAACATCAGGTCCGAGTTAAATCAGAAGATATTTGCAAGACCGTGTTCCAAACTCGGTATGGATATTATAAGTATTTAGTGATGCCATTCGGAGTCACGAATGCACCGGCGATATTTATGGACTTGATGAACCGAATCTTTTCACCGTTCTTGTACCAGTTTATAGTGGTGTTCATCGATGATATTCTGGTTTACTCGAGGAGCATTAAAGAGCATGCGGAACACTTGAAGATTACACTGCAGACATTGAGGCAAGAAAGATTGTATGCAAAGACGAGCAAGTGCGAGTTTTGGCTTAAAGAAGTGAAGTTTTGGGGCATGTCGTGTCCGGAGATGGAATCGCCGTTGATCCCGAAAAGATTTCAGCAGTTCGAGATTGGCCGATTCTAAAGAATGTTGCGGAGATAAGAAGCTTTCTTGGACTTACTGGGTATTACAGAAGGTTCGTGGAGAACTTTGCTCGTCTGGATGAGCCTTTGACCAATCTTACGCGCAAGGAAGTACCATTTGTGTGGACGGATAAGTGTGCGTCAGCTTTTGAGGCGTTAAAACAGAGATTGATAACCGCTCTTATTTTGACCGTACCAGACAGTTCCGGAGGATTGATGATTTACAGCGACGCATCTGGGAAAGAATTGGGATGTGTTTTGATGCAGCATGGGAAGGCTATAGCCTACTCATCGAGACAGCTGAAGACCCATAAGAAGAATTACCCAACTCATGATTTGGAGCTAGCAGCTGTGATTTTCGCTTTAAAAATTTGGAGACACTTCTTATTGGGCGAAAGGGTCGAAGTATTCACCGATCACAAAAACCTGAAGTATGTGTTCATACAGAAGGAGCTTAATATGAGGCAGCGTAGATGGTTGGAGCTGATGGCTGACTACGATCTTGATCTTAAGTACCATCCGGGGAAAGTTAATGTTGTGCCGGATGCGCTTAGTCGGCTGCCAGCAATTCAGATGTTGACTGCACAGAAGGAGCTTATGGAAGACTTTTGGAGATTCGAGTTGGAGATCGTGCTACCGCATTCTCCAGGACAGTTGATGCAGCTGCAAGTACAGTCGTCATTGATCGAGAGTATTAAAGCAGCGCAGTCGAAGGACCCAAGATTGCAAAGGTTTCGAGAACAGGTTGAAGCTGGAATTCGAACGGACTTACTGATCCATGAAGATGGATCGTTGCGATATGGTAGCCGTTTGTGTGTGCCAAAAGGAGATATTCGTGAAGAAGTTATGAAGGAGGCACACAGTTCCACGTATTCCGTACATCTAGGAGGCACGAAGATGTACCGTGATCTACGACATCATTTCTAGTGGGGAGGTATGAAAAGGGAGATTGCTCGCTTTGTAGCAAAGTGCTTGGTGTGTCAGCAAGTTAAGGCTGAACATCAAAATGTTGCTGGTTTATTGCAACCACTTCCGATTCCTTAATAGAAGTGGGAACATATAACCATGGATTTAGTGACTGCTTTACCGCGGAGTCCAAAGGGAAACAATGCAGTTTGGGTGATTGTTGATCGATTGACCAAGGCAGCTCACTTCATACCGTTTCGAGTTGGTTAGTCAACGGAAGCGTTAGCAAAACGGTATATGCAGAGATTGTGAGATTGAATGGAGTACCTGTGAGCATCCTGTCCGACCGTGACATCCGATTCTTATCGCACTTCTGGAGGAGTTTATAGGAAAGTTTGGGGACGCAATTGAAGTTTAACACAACTTATCATTCTCAGACAGATGGCCAGTCGGAGAGAACAATCCAAACTCTTGAAGATATGTTGAGAGCTTGCATGTTGGACTTCAAGGGTTCGTGGGAAGATCATCTACACTTGGTGGAGTTTTCGTACAACAACAGCTTTCAGGCGACTATTCAGATGGCTTCATTCGAAGTATTGTATGGTCGCAAGTATCGCCTACATGTTTGTTGGGACGATATTGGAGAACGAAGATTGTTAGGACTGAATTTGATTATGCAAACCGTGGAGAAAGTTAATACTATCCGGAATTATATGAAGGCAGCACAAGATCGGCAGAAGTGTTGGGCCGATATATCGAGAAGACCTCTAGAGTTTGCTGTTGGTGATATCGGCACAAGATCGGCATAAGATATCACCTACTAGAGGAGTGATTTGTTTTGAGAGTCGAGAAAAGCTTAGTCCTCGATTCGTTGGACCTTTCGAGATTTTGGAGCGTGTTGGAGAAGTGGCGTATCGATTGGCTTACCGCAATCCTTGGCGAATGTTCATGACGTGTTTCATGTATCTCAACTCCGTAAATATGTTCGAAATAAAACACACGTGCTGGATCATTCGGAGCCGATTGTACGAGAAGATTTAACCTTTGAGGAACGACCGATGTCGATTGTGGATCGAAGGGAAAAGGTTCTTAAGAACAATGTTATCCCTCTTGTACTTGTTCTTGGGGAAATCGCTCGCATGGAGAATTGACTTGGGAACGAGAAGAAGAAATCCGACAGAAATTTCCACACTTATTCTTGTAGTTTCTTGAATGTTTATCCTTTCTTATTCTTGGAATTTCGAGGACGAAATTTTTTTTGTAGTTGGGTATAATGTAACAACCTAGTTCAGTTATACCAAATCCAGTTCCCGTATTCCCTTAATTGTGGTATTTTCTTGATTTATCGTGTTTTTGGTGCGAATGGTATTTTGCATTTTACTTTGCATTCGACCCGACCCGCTTGCTTGAGCCTGTTGATTCACATTTATGAACTATCCTGACCTGTTACATAGACACGTGCATCTCATGTATACTGCATACTGACATTTTATTTGGCATTGCATCTTTTATCATATAACATTTTAAGTCATGTAAAATAATTTAAAATTTCATTTCATAGCCTGCATGATACCCCTACCCCCGTGGTAGCGTCCGCGCATCTTGTTCTTGTCCCGTTCAGTGAAACGGACGTGTTTGGATGGCTACGCGCACGTACGTGCATCCGTTCTTGGGGGTATGCATTTTCGTTACCAGAGCATTCATTTTGGATTTTGAAAGTCGCATATATTTTTCATATTTTAAAACCGGATTTTTAGACCCGACCCGGATGTGTTTTGGAGTAAATTTGTATTTGCCAAAATCTCAAAACGGACTAATATTATAATATTATATTCTTTATTTCATTCTAAAGTTTTCGTTAACTAAAGAAATATTTTTCTATAACAAAACTCTTAACAGCAAGATCTCAATTCTTTCTCTCTCTTACTTTTTATAAAAATATATTAATCCTTTTAATTTTTTTAAAGAAAACATGCACATCTTTCTCTCTCTCTCCACCCTAATTTCTTCTTCCTTTTTCCCCGTGTTCGAACCCATGCCTGCAACCCTCGTCGCCTCGTCCCCGCTTCCAGCCTCGCCTCAACCCCCTCGTCGCCCTCGACCTCCTCCTCCTCATCTCCTTCCTTATCTTTCTTCTCTTCTTCCATTATAAACCCGAGCCCTCACGTTAACCCATACAATGAAAACCCTAACCCTAACCTAGCTCCCTGCCTCCGCGATCTCGCCCTCGCCTAACTAGCCGTCTTCATCTCTTCAACCTCTCCTCCCTCTTCCTCTTCTCCTCGCCTTCCAGAGCTTGAAAAACCCAAGCTTTCCCTGTAGGAAACCCTGCAACTCCCCGCGGCCACTGCCTGTGGTCATAGACCTCGCCGGCAACCTCATCGCCGACCACTTGTCTGCCTCCCTGCGTCACCATCCCCATCTCTCCTCTTCCCTCTCTCCAAACACCTTACAAACCAGACCCTTATTTTCCCTGCACACCCCTTCAACCCCACACCTCGCTGCCCTTCGCCGAGCACCCTCGCAACACCGTACCGGAGCTCCGATCATCCCCACAGCACCAGCACCTCCTCCTCTGACCCCAGAGGACCCCAGGCCTGAGAACAACCATCTCTTCTTCTTCTTCTTCTTCCTTTCTCTTCTCTTCCTCTTTCTTGATCTTGTTTTTCCGGTGATCGCCGGAGACCCATTGCCGACGTCACCCCAGTATCGCCTCCTCTGCCCCCAGAGCACCAACCCTAGTACAACCTTCATCTCTTCTTTCTTCTTCTTCTTCTTTCTTCTTCTTTCTCTTTTCTTTTCTTGATTCACGTTTTCCGGTGATCGACGGAGCCTTGCCTGTCTCTGTTGATCCGGGTGATCCTGAGAACGTTCCTTGACAGCGCGGTCGTGTTCTTACCTTACCTGGTTCTGTTCTGTGCTCGCGTGGACACATCGCGACGTTTTCCCGACATCCGACGTGTTGCACGTACCGCTTTGAGATCCGATCAGGCAAGTTAATCTAGCTACATGCTATTTAAATTATTACATACTTAATTAAATACATATTAAACCTGTTGTTTAAATCTAGTGCCTCATATTTCATTTTAACATCTCGATGTTCCGTTTATATCATTTTGGATTTAGAACTTGAAAACATATCTTTTTACATATTAGATTACAATACATTGTACCCATATCCATATTTATATCACATAGTGCTTATTTGTACATTCCATAGTACCTTTTATAGTTTATAACCTTTCGGATACCTATTTGCATCCATCTCGTCTAGTATATATACAATTGCATCCATAGATCATATAATACATAATAATGTGATATTAACATTCCATATTGATAAAGTGTATTTTAATTAGTGTTGGAACTATAACTTTAACCCTAATCGATAACTGTGCATCCATATGTTTTAATCTATACCTATTTTGCATACTACATCACATTATTCCATTTTATTGTTACATTGGTACCCCATACTTGTTTTTGTGTACCCATGCTTATTATAGTTTGATTATGAGCACCCACGTGACATTTGTGCACCCCCTGGCATGACTTGATACACTATTACTTGATACAACTTGATACCGTGCACTTCTTGACATGATTGGATTTATACACACTACCTGACTTGACCTGATGTACCATAGCTTGACCTGTTACCTGATCTTGTTACTAATACCAACAAGCTTGACATGTTATCCCTATGGACATTTCCTGTTGTCTATCCAGAAAAACCTGCACCTGCTTGATCCTGTGTTGGTATTAGCTCCAGATTTAATAATATCTGACTTGAACACATAACCTGGGGATATGGGGAAATCAATGATGAAACCTGACTTGTAACTCGACAGTTCGATACCTTTACTGATCAGTTTTACGGGCTAGGCCAGCCCCGGGATGATGTTGCTGACATCATTCATCGTTACATACTACCCTTTTACTGCCTTGCGGCACGTCTCGGATTCAGCTCGAGAGTCTTAGACCGTGGTCCCGGGCATACATGGGATACTATTGAGTTACATCGATGATTCATCAAATTGATTTCAAAAGACTTGAGAGTAGTTAACCCAATAGACCAGTTTAGATTACTCACTGCACATCACCTGCACCTTACCCTTCACTGTTCGTATTTATGTTACTGTTATACCTTTATTACCGTTCATACTCGTGTCTGCATGTCTTGTTACCCCTGATTATATTATTGCTTGATGTTATGACGCACTGACGTTTGGGTTTTGCATGGCCCAGATCCTCTACCTTTGTCGCAGACTGATCAGGAGTACTTCCGTCGTTAGGCCGAGCAGTGAGGATCCAGTTGGTATTCAGTTTTACTTTCCAGGTGTTTATTTATTGGATCCTTTGCTTCCGCATATTATATTATTTCTTGACTCATTTATTCTGGCTCATGGACATGTACTAGATAGTTTAGTTTACTTTCCTATTCTTGATATCTCTACAGCCGTAATGTGACTGTGGAGAGATTTTTCCTATCCACAGGTAGTATGGTTGGCTCTGTCACGTGCCTATTTTAGCGTACTCTGGGAAGCGGGGCGTGACAAAGATGGCAAGTTGTATCAAGAAAATAGCTAGAGATCTACTTGATGAAGAGAGGTGGTGCTCCACTATCTAAGAACACATCATGGTGGAATGAAAAAATAATGGCTGCTATTAAAATTAAAAGGGATTCTTATAAAAATTTGAAGAAAAGCAGAGATGCAGAGAGATTTGAGAAGTATAAAATGGCTAAAAAGAAAGTTAAGAAAGCGGTTCGGGAAACTGAAGTTAAGGTCTACAAGGAGGTGTACGAGAAGTTGGACACTAAGAAGGCTGAAAATGATATACACTGGATTACTCGGATGCGAGAAAGGAAGACCATAGACTTATGTCCGGTTAAGTGTGTTAAAGATGAAGGTCGGAAGGTTTTAGTTCGAGATGAAGATGTCAAGGAAATGTGGAAAAATTATTTTGACAAACTGTTCAATGAGAGTTTTACTAAGAATTCTGATAGACTTGTCATTCAATCTCAAGATATAAACTATGATTTCATACGTAAAATAAGACTACCTGAGGTAAAAGAGATTTTGAAGAGAATGAGATCAAGAAAAGTGGTTGGTCCAGACGGGATTCCTATCGATATTTGGAGATACTCAGGAGAAATAGGCATTAAATGGCCGACAGATCTGTTTAATAAGATTTGGCAGACCAAAAAGATGCCGAATGAATGGAGGAAAAGTTCCCTTTTACCTATCTATAAGAACAAAGGTGATATTCAAAATTGCTCAAACTACCGTGGAATAAAACTTATGTGTCATACCATGAAACTTTGGGAGAGAGTGATTGAACCCAAACTAAGGAAGGATGTTAAGATAACAGAGAACCAGTTTGGGTTCATGCCTAGACGATCGACGACAGAGGCTATTCATTTGCTTCATCAACTTGTCGAGCATTTTCGAGAGAGAAGAAGAGATTTGCATATGATATTTATTGATTTAGAGAAAACGTACGACAAGGTACTTAGAGAGATATTATGGGGGATAATGATGAAGAAGAGGGTCCCTGTCAAGTATATTGACATAATCAAGGACATGTACTTTGGAGTAGTGGCAAATGTCAGAACTTGTGGCAGCCTAACAAGTAATTTTCCGATTACAATTGGTGTATATCAAGGATCTGCATTAAGTCCATTCCTGTTTACCATCGTGATGGATGAGTTTACTAGAATTATTCAAAATGAGATACCTTGGTATATGCTAGCCGCTGATGATATTGTTCTAGTAAATGAGACAAAAGCAGTGGTTTCGTGCCAAATTGGAGTTATGGAGGCAAACGTTGGAATCTCGGGGGTTCAGATCGAGTAGGTCCAAGACAGTATATATGCATTGCAAATTTAGCAAACAGAGAAGTCGAGACCATATTGGTATTGTTAGTGATATATGCCCTAGAGGCCATTATTGTATCATACTGGTTTGTATATTATATATTGGAAGCTTGGGATATACACGGATATAGTAATGGTCTTGCATGAAATGGTAGTATGCTACCTGGTTTGTTTCTACCTTAATATGTGCATGTGTTTCTTTTAGCATATCGCTTATACATATTGGTAGAGCCTTTAAGATCTTTGCTTGATTACCAGCGTTGTGATGGCAGTCACACTAGTGGGGGCTGGGTAGTCTATAAGGACATCCTTATACAGATCCCTAGTCATAGGATTATCGAGATGGGGCATCAATACTGTAACACCCTAGTTCATTTATACCAGTTCTATTTTTGGGTATTTCGTTATTTATGGCTATTTCTTGATTTATTGTGTTGGGTGCGAATAATATAATTGATATCTGTATTTGCATTCGACCCGACCCACATGCTGGAAACTTGTCTTGATTCCTGTTTATGTCTAATCCCGGCTGGTTATGAGGATCCGTGCATTTTCATGTTGCATATCCTGTATATCCGCATTATATCGGGCATTTGCATTTTTTTAATAATACATTTTTTATTAAATAAAATATTTTAAAAATATTTAGCATTGCCTGCATGATACTCCTAACCCTGTCGTAGCGTTTGTACATCGTGTTCTCATCCCGTTCAGTGAAACAGACTCGTTTGGATATCTACGTGCACGCTACGTGTATCCGTTCTTGGGGGTATGCATTTTCGTTATCCGGATATTCTATTTTGGTTTTGGTTGATACGTATATTATCCGTATTTTCAAACCGTAATTTTAGACCCAACCTGGGCATATTTTGGAATACTTTTGTTTTAGCCAGAAAATTTAAATATATTTAATATTATATTCCTTATATATATATACTGTTTAATATTCATTTATATATTTCATATAACTAAAAATATATTTCTAAAAATATTCCTTTTATCAAATCCTAACTCATCCGTCTCTCTCTTAGTCTCTCTCTACATATATTATAATTATACATTTCTTTTAATTTAAACCTATTTAAAACAATCCGAACTCAGCCTTCTCTCTCCCTCCTCATATTTTTCCCGCCTCGCCTTCGTCTCCGCGAAACCCTAACCTTACCCATGCCCACGCCTCGCTCGCCGACACCGCCTCCACCCTCGTCGGCATCCCATCTACCCAACCTCCTCACCTCATCTCTCATCCCATGACGACACCACCCTCCTGCTGCACCCGATGAGAACCCAACAACTCGTACCCGACCTCGCCGTCACCACCTCCTCGTTGTCGTCTCCACGCCAACCACCACCAACCATGATGAACTCCTCTCACCCTTCCCCTCTCTCTTTCCCGAGCCCCTACAACTCCCCAACTCACAACCGTAGTAACCCTGCAACCCACGACCTCGAACCCAAGAACCCATCGCTGCCCTCGTCGGCGCTGTCCCAGCCTCGCCGTCGCCACTACCCTCATCCTCGTGACCACCTTACCTCACCCCCCTCTCTTTCCTCCCCGCTGCAGCCCCGACCACGAAACCCCTGCACAACCCAAAACTCACGCACCCATCGCCACCGCCGGAACCCTGTACACCTCGCCGACCTCATCTGGCCGTCGTCGACTCAACCCTCACCACCACCCTTTTCTCCTCTCCTCCTCTCCTTACTTTTCCTTGCACCAAACCCTACACAGAAACCGACCCCAAGAAACCAAGAAACCCCATTGCCTCGTCGCTGGAAAACCCTCGCCTGCACCCTCGCCGTCGATGGCCCATCGTCGGCATCACCCCATTGCCACCACCTCTTCTCCCTGGGCACCCCGACCACGAAAACCCTGCAAGAACCGAGCCCGAAGAACTAGCAGCCTTCACCTCACCCTCGCCTGCACGCCCACGTCGCCGGAGCTCCGACCTCCGTCGTCGCCATCCCCATCATCACGACTTCCTCTCCTCCTCACCCCGACCAGAACCTGCACCCCGACCAGAACTTGCACACCCCGAAAGATCCCCTGCAGCCCTCGTCACCTGCATCTCTCCAGAGCCGTGCCGCCGCCGACGATCCGGGTGACCCAGTAGACGTTCCCAGCCAGCCTAGTCGCTTTCTTGCATTGCTTGGTTTTGTTTTGTACGCCCGCTTGGGCATTGCGATGTTTACCTGACGTCGGATGCAGCGTACGCACCCCATCGTGAGATCCGATCAGGCAAGTTTATCTTGCTACATGCTATACTATTATATTTACATCCATATGAATAAAAATATTATATGTTTATTGAATCGTGCATCATATGTTATAGTTTTACAATACCCGTTCGCATCCGTATCATTTATTACATATCTAGTCGCATGCAAGTTTATCTTGCTATATGCTATGATACATATTTTACACCCATATGAATAAAAATATTGCATGTTTATTTCATTATGCATCCCATGTTACCGTTTTACTGTTTTACGATACCCGTTCAATCCGTATCATTTATTATACATCTAGTTGCACGCCAGATCATATTATTACATGTTATTGTTATATTAGTACCCCATGCTTGATAATGTGCATCCTGCGTAGTCATGTAGTTGTAGATGTAATCCCTGATAGATATTTGTGCATCCGTGTTTTACTGTGCATCCGTACTTTTATCGTACATCCATACTTGCTACAGTTTAATTACGAGCATCCGTTTGATACCTGTGCACTACCTGTCATGACGTGATACACCACTGCTTGACTTGATACCTGATCTTGTTTCTAATGCCGACTATCCTGACATGTTGTCCTGATAGACGTATCATGTTGTATGCATAGACAAACATGTACCTGCTTGATCCTGTATTGGCATTAGCTCTAGATTTATCAATACCTGACTTGAACACATAACCTTGGGGGTAAAGGGAAATCAAGAATGTAACCGAACGTAACTCAAAGGGCTATTATATTTTTACCGTGGTCCCGTGGGGAATGAACGGGGTATAGACTGATAGTCTAGAATATCTTGTTACCATGGTCCCGTGGGAAAGAACGGGACATAGTCCGATGGGTTACAATGAGAATTACATTAATTGATTTCGAAGACTTTAGAATAGATAACCCAGTAGTATGGTTTAGATTACTCGCTGCACTTCACATGCACGTATGCACTTCACCGTTCCATATCCGTGGTTACTGGTTATATTCATGTCATCGTTTATATTCATGCCTGCATATCTCGTGTATCCTGTTCACCTTTGTTTCCTGATTAAAAAATCAGGAATTACCTCAATGAGGTATCACGTGTCACACGTGACCAATGGTCACGTGATGACACGTGATGGATAAAACCCCATCAAGCAGAAAGGAAAACAAACGGCTGAAAGATGACTCAATTGGGGGTCACGTGCTCACATGTGACCAAGGGTCACGTGCCAGCACGTGCAAGGCTTTGAAAGCCTTGCAGCTTAATAGAATTTAATTCTAAAAAATCGGGAATTACCTCAATGAGGTATCACGTGCTCACACGTGACCAACGACACGTGACAATTAAAACAGAAATAAAATAACAAACGTCTGAAGGAAATACCTCAATGAGGTGTCACGTGCTCACACGTGACCAATGGTCACGTGTTGACACGTGATGGTTAAAACTGAAGCGTAAGTAAACGCTGAGAAAATGACTCAATTGGGAGTCACGTGCTCACACGTGACCAAGGGTCACGTGTCAGCACGTGACTAGTTTCGAAAGCCTTACAGTTAATAAAATTAAAATTTTAAAAGCTTCTAAATCTTTCCAAATGGAAAAAGATTATGGGGACCGTTGGATTAAAGATCCAAGGGTGATTAAAAATCACCAATTTATGGAAAGATTTTAGACAAGAAAAGATTTCCCTGAAAATCTCACCAGAAATAACAAACAGAATATCTATGGATTTAAAATCTAACGGTGAATAAAATTCACTTAATGGTCTAAAGACTCATACCAATTATGAAAACAAACAAAATTTTTCAATGAGGGATTTACTGAACAAATTGATTCTTTTCTTTCTCCTAAAAATAGGAGCCAAGAAGAGAAGAAAGGGAGAATTTTTTGGGCATCTTAAAAATTCAGAGAGAAAAGAAAGGAGAATTTAATTCTCAGCAAAGAAAACCCTAGGTGAGAAAAGAAAGAGAATCAAAACTTCTAAAGAAAAGAGAATTTAATTCTTAAAGATCTAAGAGTTTAACTCTTTTGTAAAAGAACTTAGTTCTTTTTCTAGTTGAAGATCTGCAGAAGCACATCTCCCCATAGGTTGAGAATTTAATTCTCATCGGGTTGAGATCCTGCCATGCAGATCCAAAACTTGGAGGGGGGATTGAGTTCAGAGAATTTAATTCTCCCAAATTTATAGGAATTTAATTCCTCCAAGATGAAATTAGGGTTTAACCCTATATGAGAATTTAATTCTCCTAAAATTATAGGAATTTAATTCCTTCAAGATGGACAGAACTAGGGTTTAACCCTAATTGAGAATCTAATTCTCTAAAATTCACAGGAATTTAATTCCTCCTAAATGAAATTAGGGTTTCACCCTATAAGAATTTAATTCTTTTACATATATGGGAATTTAATTCCTCCAAAAAAGAGATTAGGGTTTAACCCTATATAAGAATTTAATTCTTGCACAATAGGAATTTAATTCCTCCAAAATCATAATTAGGGTTTAACCCTACAGAGAATTTAATTCTTAAAAAAATAAAGAGAATTAAAAGATCTCCATATATGCAAAGAACTAAGGTCACGTGTCCCCACGGGACCCCTGAAAAGATCCCCAAAAATGAGAAGGAAAAAGCTTTGAGGCAATGCCTCACGTGCTCCCACGTGACCTCCAAAACAAAGAGAATAAAAGCAAAAGAAATGTTGGCTCTGGGCGCTCTCACGTGTTACCACGTGACCCCTAATGAATGCATGAACGAATCAGTGCATGAGTGCCTATCACGTGCCCACACGTGATGGCCAAAAAATTAAAAAGTGTTTAACACTTATTTGCAGAACAAAGTGAGGAGATCTGACCCCACCTTTGGGCGCCCTCACGCGTCCCCACGTGACCCCTCTTTCTTTAGTGTTTAACACTAATTCGAGAGCTTTATTTCCAGTGTTTAACACTGCTGTTCCCTAGTGTTTAACACTACTTTTAGCCAAAATTGGCTAATTTTCCAGAGGCAAAAGTCTCCTCTTCAACTGAGTCTCAAAATTGAGTAAGACTCACAACTACAATATTAATGCTCAGTCAAAGATAAAAATGTTATCAGAGACCTCAAACTCTTGTTTAGAGTTGCTAAATAATGTGGGCTTGAACCCAGACAAGTGTCTAATGGTCCAACAGAGGACCAACATTTCAAACTTAATTGGACTTAGCCCAAGTAGGCCATAAGTCTTCAATTCAGACTCAACTGAGCCAATGTGCTCATAATATAATTAATTGATCTTAGTTCCAAATTGGACTACAGATCACTTAATCCACCGTGGTTCAAGGGTACATCTCTTCACTCCTTTGATATTTGTCGTTGTAATTCCTTAACGTCTTCAAAGAGGTGACGGGTCCCGATAACCATACATTTCACGGACTGTGGGGTCCTTAAGCTCACGGACTATGATGTCCTTAACCTTGACCGTGATGTCTTTAAACTAACATTGGACCGTGGGGTCCTCAAGCCCATGGACTATGATGTCCTTAACCTCGACCGTGATGTCTTAAAACTAACAACGGACTATGATGTCCTTAACCTCGACCGTGATGTCTTTAAACTAATATCAGACTGTGAGGTCCTTAAACTCACGGATTATGATGTCCTTAACCTTGACTGTGAAGTGTTTAAACTCACGGACTATGATGTCCTTAACCTTGACTGTGAGGTTTCTAAACTCACGGACTATGATGTCCTTAACCTCGACCGTGATGTCTTTAAACTAACCATGGACCACCATGTCCTTAAACTGGAAATTGACCGCAAAGTCCCTAAACTAGAACAATAGAGCCCAAATGCTCTTTTGTTGGATCTAAACGATCCCGTTAAGTTGATCTTAGTCTAAAAATAGACTAACGTATCCTTAACAAACGTTTAAGTTGATCTTAGTCTCAAATGAGGCTAACGTATCCTTAAACCCAAACCCCCAAAATCCAAATCTAAGAAAGATACGGATTTGGACTAGTCCACGCCCTACGGGCGACAACATAACTTAGTCTCCGTATACAATCCACGGGCAACCAAACACAAAACAAACACCCACGATACGAAGTGACCATCTGGAGAAGGAGAAAGTTGTTACTGCGATGCGGTAGCGTAATTAACTGCAGGGGCTTGCGCCTGCAGGGAAGAGCGTCCCCACAATCAAAAACCCCTCAAACGAAGGGGAATCTGACGAAGTCTACTACATCGGCCGCATCCGTTTAAACCTTCGATACATGGTGCCATAAATCAACTTGGTATCTTCGGAGAGGTGGACGGATAACACCAATTAGCATCTGCCCCGAAATTCAGGCTAGACGTTCAACGCGTCTCCGCCGCGTCTTTTGAAAGGGAACAGATTCTGGCACGCCCGGTGGGACCTTTTCCTCTTTCCACTCCACACTTCGTGTATCGTGTTTGCGAACAAATCACGGTTTGCTAATGGTTGACCTTGGGATTCGAGATACTGAGATTTGGCATTTTGCTTGGTACAGAAAGCAAAGATCAATGGCGTTCACCTGCGCGAAATGTGTCAACTGCCTGCAACCCACGTTCTGCCTCATCTGGAGGCATAGCTTACGGGCCTCAAGCGGCTTCCCTGTTCACGATGCCAGTGGAACAGGTCACCCAGGCTACTACTGGAATTTTTTTTGGGACCATGCTCCCGCCAACAAGCTTCACCACTCCTGTGCCAATGCCGGAAGCCCCAAGAAGTCAGTCTTTGATCGGCTTGCTACTGCTGCGGTCCCTCTCAACGGGTCGTCCAGCTCCAACTCCTCGGTCTTCGCCAGACTAGGCCAAAATTCCTGTGGGCCCATGATGAAGCCTGCGATCCCAGAAAAGGTTATCCCGAAGAAGATAGCCATCCCTGCTCCTGAAGTCGTTAAGGAGGCTTCTCCCGCCAAAGGGTCGATCTTTACAAGACTAACTGCTCCCACTCCCGCTCCCGCTTAGAAGTCTGTTTTTGACCGGTTGGATACGGCTTCTCAACGGACATCAGTCTTCAAAAGGCTGACTCCAGCAACAGCCCTTCACCTGAATAGGGGGCAAGAAAAAGCCATCCCCATCACCGAACCAACCCCAACAGCTCGACATGCTCGACGCCGCCACTGGCGCCGGGTAAGGAAGGCTGGAGGCAACTTCTCATCTGGGCTAACTCCACCAGCTCCAACGGTGGAAATTAATGCTGCTGTTCCAACCGGGAACAGTTTTGAGCTGCTGAATAAGGTGCGCAGGAACTCGCCTACCGCCGTACTGAAAAGATCCCCGCCACCAGTGGAAACCGTCACAGAAATAAAGCCGGAACAGTCCCTTCAATGGCCGTCTTCCAAAGTTTACAAAATCTGGCGGTAAGTCCGAGAGTCAGTGGTTGATCAAGACTATCCCCGCCGGCAGAAGAAGCTGAAGGTCCGACAGGAAGAGAACCGTCCTGTTAAGCCACAGAAGAAAACGACCACTTGGGTGCCCACTGCAACGGCCCCCTCAACTTCGACCGCTCATAAGAGAAGAAGGCCGGAGAAAATCCCCATGCCTGCGACAAATGTCAAAGGCACTGAGCCCAAACGCCCTAAATCTGGGGGCATGGTGGTGCATACCGTCTACATGGCATCCGGGAAAGAGGATAGCCGCGCTTTTACGGGCCACCGACCACTCACCCGATCCATCACAAGAGCTCAGGAACAACAATAGCAGAAGCTTCAAGAGATGCTGACTGCAATGGCCGCACTTACCGGGCCAAAAGAAAGCCCGGAGGTGTCATCGGAACAACGTCACGAACACGAGACTGATGCTGAATTCCTTCGGAGAATGCTCGAAAAGAAGGACAAGGAGGCCGCGGAACAAGCGGCCAATATAAAGCAAATGGCCCTTCTATTCCAGGAGATGGTGGGCATGATGATCCAGCCGGACCCTCCAGCCGAAGATCTTCCAGTAATAACTGAAGATGATAGAGGAGAAATATCGAATCCTCTATCGGCTCTTTCGACAGCCAAGGAGGAGACAATTTCCAAAGCCGCCCTGGACGATAATATCGCTCAGCAGATACGAGTTCACCAGGCGAATGAAGCGGCTGGGCAAATTGTTAGAACTGGACGACCGTATCCAGGCTGGTATGATCAAATAAAGTACCCGCCGGGCTACACGATCCCGAAATTCCATGTGTACAAGGGGATAGGCAATCCCTATCAACATGTCGCTCAGTTCAGGGCCCTCTGTGGCAATACTGGTGGCGATGATAAGCTCTTGCTCCGCCAATTCGTTGGCAGCTTATCGGAGACGGCATTCGAGTGGTACTCCGAACTTCCAAATGATTCCGTAAAAACTTTCGCGGAAATGGAGTTGTTGTTCACCCAACGATTCGCAAGTGCTAGTGAACGCACCCCAATAATGGCATTGATCAATGCCAGGATGAAGCCGGGCGAGACATGGGTTCAGTACGCAATCCGATGGCGGAACCTGTGGTCGAAGTGCGAACAACACATCGAAGAAGCACCAGCGGTGGGCATGTTCGTGGGCACCCTAGACCCTCATGCGACTATTTCAAAATTCATGATGTTCTTCAAACTGACCACGTTCTAGGCTCTAATCGACAAGCTGGCCCAGATGGACCAAATGGGTTATAGACCATCTCTCCCGAAGCCGGAACTGCGGAATGAAAAGGGTAAAGGGAAGGCGATCTTCGTTGCGAACACCCAACAGCAGCCCAGTGCCCCAAAACTAGCGGATCAACTGGAAGAGAGACGACGCTATTATAATGAGAAGATGAAGCGTCCTTACTCGTTCCCACGGGACAAAACGAAGAGACTATTCGAGCTGGCGGTGCGCAACAGGCTTATCAATCTGCCGAATCCAAGGCGACCATCGCAACCCGGCGAAGCGAATAACCCCAATTATTGTCCTTACCACCAAACGGTAAGCCATTTAATCGAAGATTGCTTCGTCTTTAAGGGATGGATCGAGGATCAGTACCTACAAGGCAAGTTTGCGCTGTCTGAGAAGTGGAAAGTAAACCCACCACAACCGCACACTCCTAAAAAGACGGATACACCGGGGGCAACGTGCTCTTTTGTTGAAGAAGCTCCATGGGAAGTGGCCCTTTTGGCCAAAACTAAAAGGATGCTGAATGATCTCCAGATATGCCCGGCGATCAGGTGGAAGAATCCGTTAGAACCCCAGATCATCGAAGGGATGCTAGAACCGCGCTCAGCTCCAAAGATTGGTGGTGATAGCCAAAGTGCTCACACCCAGCCGTCGAAATCTTCAAAGAAGAAAAAGAAATCTAAGAAGCCCGTGAAGCCTGGCGACAAGCGCACGGACCTACAAAAATAGATCGACACGCTGGAAGAGTATAACCAGAAGGTGTGGACTCCGATCACGCTCCAAGAATTCCTCGGCCACGTCCTTGAGGACGAAGATGGTGGAGAAGACTCGTCGGATGGATCTGAAGACTACGTAGCAAGTTGCCATATGATCTCTCACTCGTTGACAAACGATGAAGAAGCTCCTTACACCGAGAAACCGGGGGCAGAGCCTGAATCGGAACTTCCAGGGCCATCAGACGAGATGATCGGCGCATTCATAAACGAAGCTCTTCTGAAAAGTAAAGCCGAACGGGAGCATGAGATGGCCATATTTGAAAAGGCCAGAAGCCGGCGAATGGACGAAAGAGTTGAAACACCTCTGCCGAATCAAAGGATATCCGTCGCGGATAAAAACAAGTTCAAGACGAGGAAAAGGTTCGCTAAAGCCATATCGATGGGAATGAAGCTGCTACCCTCCGAAAGAAACGTCCCCGGTAAAGCAGAAACACATCCTAGCTACTTCTTATATCATCGGAAGATTGCGCACCCCACTGAAGAGTGCAACGCTTTTAAAAGATGGTGGCAAGAGTATGTCGCTCACCGGCAGCATTTCAAGCGGATGAAACGCGAAACTCGTCGGGAGCAAAGAAATACGATCGAGGAGCATAAAAGAACCACCGGCAATTGTCACGTGATTAACGCCGAGGGATCACAAGTTCTCACATTCGGGAGAGACTCTGACGAGGAAATGACTCTTGGCCCTCTCTTTAAAGAGTCCACTTTGGGAAAAGAGGAAGAACCGAAGGCTTGCGAAAATATCCATCTCCGCAATCGTACACTTCCAGAAAAGAATCTCAGACTCGCGAACAGAAAAGATAAAGGAAAAGAGAGGGTCTCCGAAGATATCACCCTAGATAACCAAGTCATGAAAGAGCTGACTGCCAAGGACCCGCTAAAGAAAAGTAAGGTGGACTACAACGTCCTGGCGCACCTAAGGAAGTTACCTTCGCAACTCAGCATTCTCGACACTCTTTTGCTATCAAAAGAAGCAAAGGACTCATTGATCAAGGCGCTACAAGAGCCAGAGCAATTCTAAAGCTTTTCTCGCCGAAGAAAAGATGAAGGACGAGCTGGAAGAAGTGCACACAGCCGATATCACCTTCAGCGATGAAGATCTCCTCCTTGGGACGTGCGAGCACAATCGTCCCCTTTATGTCTCCGGATACTTTCACGATATAAAGATAGGCAAAATCCTGGTTGACAATGGGTCTTCCGTCAATCTCCTCAACGTGAGAGTATTGAAGGAAATCTGCATGAGCGTTCAGCACCTCGCTCGCGATAAAATTACCATCTCTGGTTTCGACTCCCAGTCGTCATGGACTCTTGGGTCTGTGATACTGACGCTGCACTTCGGGCTACTCGTCACGGATATTAAATTTCACGTCATTGACGCCAAGACTTGCTACAACGCTTTGTTCGGCCGGCCTTGGTTACACGACTACAACATCATCCCTTCTACGCAACACCAGTGTATGAAGTACTTTAAGGATGGTCTCGAGTATACTGTGACAAGGGAGTTGAATCCTTTCTCCGTGAACGAAGTCCGAAAATACGAAGATGCAAAATACTTTTTGCCAGATTTTGAGGATACGGAAAGATGTCACCAACCGAAGAACAAAGCTATCACCACTATTCCAGTCTTCAGGAGTGATACCGAGGAAGAAGAAGAGATAGTTTATTCATGGCCGCCTCGACGCAACAACCTGGGACCGTCCGCCCTCATGTTGATCTTCGGCAGCGACTCGAAAGACGAGGTTAATGCTATATTCTCCGCTCGACCATCAATACAAGCTTTCGCTGGCGATAATCAGAGTGTACAAATTATCATGGTTCCACGGGAGCATTATAAAGAGCTTGATGCACTTAAAGCTTATAATGTGCAAGAACTGCAGACGTTCTATGTCCCTCCCAGGCGAGAAGGTGAAAAGGCAATCCTATTCTATCGATCAGGGGAAACTAAAGTGGAGAAAGAAATCTGGCACGGCGCGGATTCCACACTCGATAGGCTCCAGCCCATCCATTTGCCCAGATATTACACAGACGGACTAAGGAGACTCTTGAGACGCCAAGGTGTACCCCTTAAACAGACCACTCGACAAACTCGATTCTACAACAGGATTTGGGACGTCCCCGGAACTCAACGAAAACTACCCAACGGGAGAATGGAAACGGTCGGGCTCGGATATGTCCAATCCAGGAAACGGGAACGAGTCCATGGTAGCTACGTCATATATGACTTCGATGAAGAAGAGGACGCCCTGTTAAAAGATGCTGATCCTGAACCAAAACGAGGTCCAGTCGACAAAGCGCCGAGCCCGTCATTTGAAGAACGAATGGACAAGCTAGTAAGGGAAGCGGGTCAAAAGATCCGAGATGACCATAACCGCGAGATGGCCATTTACGAAAAAGTCATGACACAGTGCCTCCTTCAACAGGCCACGGAGAATGGAAATGCTCTTCCTTATCAAACCGTCGTACGAAAGGCCCGACGCAGAGGCAAAAACAAATCAAAGAGCGGGAAAAGTGTTCAAGAGCGACAAAGCGGGATCAAGAAGCCACGCGATCGGGAATCGGGCAATCCGGAGTCGTCTCTTATAAAGATGATGGGTCGAGCATACTCTTTTCCTCAGGACAAAACACGGAAGATACTTAATCTCGCCATGAAACATCAACTGATTACACTCCCGGAGTCTAAGCACCCTGAGCAAACAGGCGAAGTCTCTCATCCGCACTATTGCTCCTATAATAGGGCAATATGACATCCTATTGAAGACTGCTTCACCTTCAAGAACTGGGTCGAAGATCAATATCGACAAGGCAGATTCGCTCTATCCAGCAGCTGGAGGGTAACCCCGCCGCAGAAGCATGAACCTAAATCCACGAGGGTAGAACCAGATCCACATCGGTCTTGGAAGCGAGCTCATACCTGCCACGTGATAACGCTATCAAAAGAAGACCCTGACGGTATGGATGACTTCCCCTGGTGCTTCGAAAACAATGATGACGAGATTATCTCAGAGTATCCACCGGCCCCGAAAGAGCTGGAAGATGGAATACATACCACTGTAGATGATCTCAAGAAAATTGATTTGGGGACGACAAGTGATTCGCGTCCGACATTCGTTAGCGAGTTGCTGTTTGAAGAAAGGGTGGCTATGCTGAAGGACGTGCTTATGCAGCATAAGGATTGCTTTGCATGGAATTATTCCGAGATGCTGGGACTAGATCCAGAAATTGCTGTTCACAAATTGGTAATATCCCCGGACGTCAAGCCAACCAAACAAGCACCGAGAAGAATGCGGCCCGAGCTTGAGATAAGCATCAACGCCGAGGTCAAGAAGCTGATCGACTCTGGTTTCATTCAAGAGGTTTAGTATCCTGACTGGATCGCCAACATCGTCTTGGTGATGAAGAAAAATGGGACTGTGCGCATATGTGTGGACTTTCGGGATCTCAATAAAGCCTGCCTGAAAGATGACTTCCCAGTACCGGTCACCGAGTTAATGATAGACAATACGTCCACCCACAAGGTTTTCTCCTTCATGGATGTCTCGTCGGGATACAATCAGATAAAGATGCATCCCGAGGACCAGAAGCACACCGCTTTCCGGACCCCTTTGGGTATATTCTGCTACAAGGTGATGCCCTTTGGTCTAAAGAACGCAGGTGCCACCTATCAGAGGGCCATGACGAAGATCTTCAATGACCTCATACATGAAATCGTCGAATTCTATATCGACGACCTCGTGGTGAAAAGCAAATCATACGAGGAGCATTTAGAGCATTTGAAGATCGTGTTTCAACGCCTCCGGCAATACAACTTGAAGATGAACCCTCTCAAATGCGCGTTCGGTGTTTCCTCGGGCAAATTCCTAGGATTCATCGTCCGACACCGAGGCATCGAGATAGATCCATCGAAGATCAAGGCAATTATGGAGATGCCCCCGCCGAGGACTCTCAAGCAGTTGCGGTCCCTTCAAGGGATGCTTGCGTATATCCGGCAATTTATAGCCAACCTCTCCGGCAAGTGTCGCCCCTACAGCCACCTAATGAAGAAGAGAACCCCGTTCGTCTGGAATCACAAATGCCAAAGCGTGCTGGATGAAATAAAATAATACCTGCAGAATCCGCCGGTGCTAGCCGCTCCGGTCAAGGGAAATCCTCTCATTCTGTATACAACCGCCCTTGAAGGTTTCTTAGGCGCATTATGGGCACAAGAGAACGACCAAGGGAAGGAGAGTGCCCTCTACTATTTGAGTCGGGTTCTACTGGGGGCAGAAAGTAATTATTCTCCCATCGAAAAACACTGTCTGGCATTGATCTTTGCGATAACGAAACTCAGGCACTATGCGTTGGCGCATGACGTTCGTCTCATATCGAAGGTGGATTCTCTCAAATATTTGATGTCAAAAGCCATATTGACAGGGCGTCTCACTAAATGGGCTTTGCTCTTGATGGAGTTCTCAATAACTTATCAGCTTCTTAAGGCACTGAAGGGCCAGGCCATCGCCGACTTCCTCGCTGAGCATCCGATACCTGCCGATTCTCCCTTGAACTGTGAATTGCCAGACAAACATGCGTTTGACACGATCGACGGAAGGGATACCCGATGGGAACTTTATTTTGATGGAGCGTCTTCCATGAAGAAGCGCAAGCAAAGTACCCCTATAATCAAATCAGGGGTAAGCCTCATATTCGTAACTCCATAAGGAGGGATAATGCGCTTTGCCTTCTCCTTAACAGAGCCGAGGACAAACAATGAAGCCGAGTATGATGCTTTGATAGCAGTTCTCGAGATCGCCATCGACATGGGGATTGAGAACCTCCTCATATATGGAGACTCCCAACTGGTCGTTAGTCAAATAAACGGCGATTATCAAACGTGAAAACCAGAACTGGTGAAGTACGGCGAGAGGGTACGGCAACTGCTGACCTAAATACCTTCCTAAACATTGGAAAGCATACCGCGTGCGAAAAATAGCAAAGCGGATGCATTAGCCAAGCTTGCTAAAGAATTGGCCGATGAGAACCTCGATGACATAAGGATCGTTGTGCAAAGCCGTCGGGTCCTCGCACCGGCAGAAATATTTCCAAAGTCGTTCGAGGAAAAGGGAACGACCGAGCAAATGGCTTTACAAGTAAAAGACCAAGAAAAGGTTGAGGATTGGAGAGAAGTCTTTATAGACTACTTCAAATCCCGTCGAACGCCTGAAGATGCGTCCTCAAAACATCAGCTAATGAAGCGAGCCCTATCTTTCGCCTTCGTCAACGATACTCTGTACAAGAGATCATTTGATTCTCTGTGGTTAAGATGCCTGGGACCTGAAGAAGCAAAAAAAGTTGTCCAATAAACTCATGACGGACTCTGCGGTTCTCACCAAGTCAGGCCGAAGATGATGCTGAAGATTAAAATGATGGGCTACTATTGGCCCACAATGATTCAGGACTGCCTTAAGTATGCGAAGCAATGCCACTCGTGCCAGATCCATGGGGACTTTATCCACTAGCATCCGAATCCATTACATCCGACAGTGGCTAGCTGGCCGTTCGAAATGTGGGGGATTGAAATAATCGGCCCCATCGAACCAGCATCGTCCAGAGGACATCGGTTCATTTTGGCAACAACTGATTACTTCTCCAAATGGGCAGAAGCAGTACCGCTGAGGGAGGTGAAGATGGAGAATATCCTCCATTTCTTCAAGACGCACGTCATTTATCGATTCGGCACTCCACGACGGATTATCTCCGATAACGGGCCAGCCTACAGAAGCCACAAAATCAGTCGCTTCGCACAACAACACAACATAGACTGGAGATACTCCTCAGTTTATAATCCCCGAGCTAACGGTCTAGCCGAGGCTTTTAACAAGACCTTAACGAAGATCGTGAAAAAGACGGTGTCTCGAAATAAAAAGGATTGGCACGAGAGACTGCATGAAGCTCTCTGGGCATACCGGACTACGTTCAAGACGGCCACGAACACAACTCCGTACGCATTGGTATTCGGTACAGAAGCAGTACTTCCCCTCGAGATAGAGCCACCCTCTTGATTGATCTCAAAAATATCTAGTAACCGCAATCAAGAATGGCGTCGCTTGGTAACTAGCCGGTGAGTACGGGTCGGTCCACAGGGATGTTGTGAATTTCCTAATCGCTCAAACGAGTTAATTCCGATGGGTGTTCGGATTGATTTATTAAATCTAAAAACTAAATCTATCTATACTAAGATTAGGAAACTAAGATTATCTAGATCTAAGTCTTGCCAGGGTTAGGTTTAGGGTAGGTTTGGAAATGTAAATAAATCTCAACGCTTTCTGTACCCAAATTAAGATCTATGAGGTGTTATGGTAATTATCAATAAAAGGGATTAGATCCATTCGGGAAGATGTTTCTTTCTCTAGGTTCTTGTCCTTCCTTTATCAATCCTTACCCTAACCTCCATGGAAAACCATCACAACCGGGACTTTATACTACGGTATCACCGCTGCCTCGTGGGATAGGATACCGTAGGGAGCGGTATGTGCATGTATGCATGGAGTCCTATTGATTATATGTGATGGGCAAGAAAGGGATGAGAGATCTCATATCTCAAAATCCTTCCCCAAAGCTAACCCTAACAAGCGAGGAGACTACTCGCTCATTAGGGAATTTAAAAACATTTATCTAGGGCAAGAAATTAAATCTAAACTAGGGCAATTAAATAAATCTACTTACTTTACAGATGGCTCTCTCCAAACATCAACACAGGGTTGTCAGATCTGAATTTATGAAATGAAAAGAGGCATCGATGCTCTCCAAAAGTGTAGGGTGTTTTTCGTCACCCCATTGAGATGGGAATACGCGCGCGCTTGTCAGGCGTACTACAGATTCCCCCTGCCTAGGGTAGGCCGGGGTTTAATGATTGTGGGGATCCGAATCTCCGACAGCCGCGGACTAAGCTGCCGTTGATTACCCCTAGCCTTTGGGGCGAGGGAACCTCCGATTAACGGGTTAAAATGGTCATGCGAAATCAATGTGCAGTGTACGTGTGTTGTGTTTTGAAAGGGGGGTTTGGATATATCGGGAGCCACGCAGAGTTTTTACGGGGGTCCCGCTACCCGGATAGCGGGCTGGGGGTCAAGGGGGCTAGCAGCCCCCTTGCGGGGTGCGGGGCAGCGCCCCGGCCCGAAAATTTTTTGGAGGGGGAGAATGTTGCGGAGTATGTGTATGTGTACATTTGTATACAAATGTATATATATATTTATGTACACAAAAAGAGGGGGAAAATGCATCCAAGGGATGCGCAGGTGCGCAAGCGCGCGCGCCACGTGTCGGCACGCGGGCGCCTTGCGCACTTGCGCAGGTGCGCAAGCGCGCGCGCCACGTGTCGGCACGCGGGCGACTTGCGCAGTTGCGCAAGCGCGCGCGCCACGTGTCGGCACGCGGGCGACTTGCGCACACAACAGGCTTTTAGCCTAAAAAGATTTCTCTGAAGAGAAATCAAAGAGGAGTTAGACTCCTGAGTGTGTTTTTGTTTTGTTTTTTTTTTTGTTTTCTGTTGGGTTAATGGAAGGGTTCTTCTTCTTCCTCCTGTTGCTTGCTGGGTCTTGAAGATCAAGAGATGTAAAATCTCAAAATCTCTCCTTTTTAAGATCTGATGGCAGATCCAAGTTCCCCTTTGTGGGTTTTGTGGTGGAAAACTATTTAGTTTTGAAAAAGGAAGAGTAAAACTCTTGATTTAATTCAAGAGAAAGAAGAAGGTTTTGGAACCTTGAAGAAGGAAGAAAGAGCTCAGCTCTAATGTTTTTTGTGGAGAGAATGAAAGGTATTATTTTATTCATCATCATTTTGCCTTTTATAGGCTTACATATTTACATATAGCCTCTTGGGCTTTACAAAAATGGCATTTTAGCCATCCCATGGCACATGTGCCATTTCATTTTTGCACATAAGCCATGGGCTTACAAAATATTGGCTTTATGCCCAATTTTTTTTTTTTTTTTTTTTTTTTTTACATTCATGCATAAACAATTACATAAAAATTATTTATTACATGATTTTTGTTGTTGGCATGGGGGAGGCTGGCTGCGGGCTCGACTTGGGCATGGGCCCGCTTGACCTGGGCTTGGGCCCACCTGGCTTGGGGTTGACCTTGACTTTGACTCGGTCAACAGGGGTGTAAATTTTTACCCCAACAAAGTGCCCCCCATCAATAAATGCACACAGCATATATGGGTCGTGTGCATGAAATTGATGGATCTTCTTTCACGTGGAGGCGACTTGCTTTGGTTCCCACTTTTTGGGACGAACTGCCCTTTTTACGACATGGACGGTCGACGCTTGACGCGTCTCCGAGACGGAGTGTCCGTGGTAGACGTTTCCCTGACCCGGAGTGATTTGGTTCCCGATTTGTGGGGAGCTTGCACTGCCCGTTTTACGACATGGACGGTCGACGCTTAACGCGTCTCCGAGACGGAGTGTCCGTGGTAGACGTTTCCCTGACCCGGAGTGATTTGGTTCCCGATTTGTGGGGAGCCCGCACTGCCCGTTTTACGACATGGACGGTCGACGCTTAACGCGTCTCCGAGACGGAGTGTCCGTGGTAGACGTTTCCCTGGCCCGGAGCGATCTAGTTCCTGCTTTGTAGGAAGCCTGCACTGCCCTTTTTGCGACATGGACGGTCGACGCTCTGTTATGAAGCGATTTGGGTTCCCAATTTGCGGGAGCCTGCACTGCCCTTTTTACGACATAGACGGTCGACGCTCTGTTACGAAGCGATTTGGGTTCCCAATTTGCGGGAGCCTGCACTGCCCTTTTTGCCACATAGACGGTCGACGCTCTGTTA
Organism: Agapanthus africanus; assembly: GCA_030015575.1. NCBI lineage: Eukaryota > Viridiplantae > Streptophyta > Magnoliopsida > Asparagales > Amaryllidaceae > Agapanthus > Agapanthus africanus. The sequence goes on from CM057344.1 coordinate 56,438,297, forward strand.
CGAAGCGATTTGGGTTCCCAATTTGCGGGAGCCTGCACTGCCCTTCTTGCGACATAGACGGTCGACGCTCTGTTACGAAGCGATTTGGGTTCCCAATTTGCGGGAGCCTGCACTGCCCTTTTTGCCACATAGACGGTCGACGCTTTGTTACGAAGCGATTTGGGTTCCCGCTTTGTAGGAATCCTGCGCTGCCCTTTTTGCGACTTGGACGGTCGGTGCTGCCCTTTTTGCGACGTGGACGGTCGATGTTGCCATTTTAGCGACTTGGACGGTCGTTGCTGCCCTTTTAGCGACGTGGACGGTCGGTGCTGCCCTTTTTGCGACTTGGACGGTCGATGCTGCCCTTTTAGCGACTTGGACGGTCGGTGCTGCCCTTTTAGCGACTTGGACGGTCGTTGCTGCCCTTTTAGCGACTTGGACGGTCGTTGCTGCCCTTTTCACGACTTGGACGGTCGGTGCTGCCCTTTTAGCGACTTGGACGGTCGATTCTGCCCTTTTTGCGACTTGGACGGTCGGTGCTGCCCTTTTAGCGACTTGGACGGTCGATTCTGCCCTTTTTGCCACTTGGACGGTCGGTGCTGCCCTTTTTGCGACGTGGACGGTCGATGCTGCCATTTTAGCGACTTGGACGGTCGTTGCTGCCCTTTTAGCGACGTGGACGGTCGGTGCTGCCCTTTTTGCGACTTGGACGGTCGATGCTGCCCTTTTAGCGACTTGGACGGTCGGTGCTGCCCTTTTAGCGACTTGGACGGTCGTTGCTGCCCTTTTAGCGACTTGGACGGTCGTTGCTGCCCTTTTCACGACTTGGATGGTCGGTGCTGCCCTTTTAGCGACTTGGACGGTCGATGCTGCCCTTTTAGCGACTTGGACGGTCGGTGCTGCCCTTTTAGCGACTTGGACAGTCGTTGCTGCCCTTTTAGCGACTTGGACGGTCGTTGCTGCCCTTTTCATGACTTGGACGGTCGGTGCTGCCCTTTTAGCGACTTGGACGGTCGATGCTGCCCTTTTAGCGACTTGGACGGTCGTTGCTGCCCTTTTAGCGACTTGGACGGTCGTTGCTGCCCTTTTCACGACTTGGACGGTCGGTGCTGCCCTTTTAGCGACTTGGACGGTCGATTCTGCCCTTTTTGCGACTTGAACGGTCGGTGCTTGATTTGAGTTGCTCTGCTTCTTGCAGTGTCAGGGGTAGACTTGACTTGCTCCGCTTCTTGCGGTGTTGAGATTGGATTCTGACTTGCTCCGCTTTCTGCGGTGTCGGAGTGGAAGTTGACTTGTTGATTTTGATTTGGGTTAACATCAGCATCGCTATATTGGAATATGGTACCAGGAGCGAATCATCATCTGTCATGGGGAGGATTTTGGGATTTTTTGGTTTTTGTTTGGCATCTGCATTGCTGCACTGGAATAATGCCAGGAGCAACTCATCATTTGCCCCGAGAGGATTTGGGAGAAATTGGGATTGTTTTACGCCCGTGGATTGTATACGGTTTTGCAGGATGTATGATCCAGACCGTAGGGCCGGAAAAATTTCTGGATTTTGTCGGCGTCTGCATCGCTGTACTGGAATATGGTACCAGGAGCGACTCATCATTCGCCGTTGGGGTAAGGGATTTGGAATTTGGTTGGCGTCTGCATCGCTGCACTGGAATATGGTACCAGGAGCGACTCATCATTCGCCATTTGGGGATTGGGGAGCGATGGCTTAGGAGACAGGTTTAGATCCCTATCGCCTAAGACTTTTCAATTTTATGGGCCGTGAGGGTCCCATAAAAACATTTTCTCCCTACGGGTCGTAAGGATCCCACAGGTGTATTTTCTCCTTAGGAGTCGTGAGGACTCCTAAGTGTGTTTTTCCTTTATGAGTCGTAAGGATCCCACAAAGGTTTGTTCTCCTCATATATCGTGAGGACACATGAGTGGGTCTTATCAATGGAGCATCATTCCCAAAGCGGAGACCGGCCGCATAACTGGTGATTACGGTGGGGCATGGGTATGATGAGAATTATTTGAGCCCGTGGATTGTATACGATGGTCAATTTGGGGACCCACCGTAGGGCCGGAGAATTTTGAGAAATTGGATTTTGGTTGGCGTCTGCATCGCTACACTGGAATATGGTACCAGGAGCGACTCATCATTCGCCGTTTGGGGACTTGGAATTTGGATCTTGTTTGGCATCAGTATTGCTGCACTGGAATAATGCCAGGAGCAACTCATCATTTGCCTCGGGAGGACTTGGGATTTGGGTTTTTGGTCGGCATCAGCACCGCTAACACTGAAGCGAAATGCCAGGAGCGGATCATCATTTGCCGTTGCCCGTTGGGGAACGATGGCTTAGGAGATAGGTTTGGGTCCCTACCACCTAAGGCTTTTCAATTTTATGGGCCGTGAGGGTCCCATAAAGCATTTTCTCCCTACGAGTCGTAAGGATCCCGCAGGTGTATTTTCTCCTTAGGAATCGTGAGGATTCCTAAGTGTGTTGCTCCTTTGTGAGTCGTAAGGATCTCACGCAGGGGTTTTCTCCTCACAAGGTCGAGAGGACTTTGCGAGTGTATTTCATCTCTTTTCACAAGTTTGCGCCCTTTCGGGTTTTCGCAGACTCGCCGGTAGTCCTGCTGTTTTTACTCACGGAGCCCTTTCGGGTTTTCATCCGTGCCCGTTTTGCTTGTGGACATACCGTTTATTTTTATTTTTTTATTTCTTTTATTTTTTATTTTTTATTTTTTTTTTCTTCTCTTTTTTTTTTTTACCGCTGGTGGGACTTTTAAAAGTAGTCTCACCGGCAGGATTTGGGAGAGATAGGGGTCATTTACGCCCGTGGATTGTATACGGTTTTGCAGGATGTATGATCCAGACCGTAGGGCTGATGTGCTCAATTCGCCTGCGACTTGGAGCATTTACGTGTAGTATTTCTTGAGATATCGGCCATTGATGGGTGGCATGGGCCTTTCTCCCTCGGCACTTATTAGTTGGTAGGATCCTCCGTCGAACACTTTCTCGATGACGTATGGTCCTTCCCAGTTTGGTTCGAATTTTCCCTTGGCATGTCGATTGGGGATGATAGGTCTTTTGAGGACCAACACCAATTCACCTTTCTTGAAAGCACGGAGACGGGTTATCTTGTCATAGGCCCGTGACATTTGGGCTCGGTATAGCTCCAGATTTTGCTGCACCGCGAGCCTCTTTTCTTCGAGGGCATCGAGTTCTTCAAGCCGAAGGAGCACATTTTCCTCCTCCGTCAACTCATGCTGAATGGCCATTCTTAAGCTTGGAACTTCGACTTCGAGGGGGAGGACCGCCTCCACTCCGAAGAGCAATGAGTATGGAGTGGACTGGGTTGGAGTACGGTGCGTGGTACGATATGCCCAAAGCGTCTCGTGAAGCTTGAGATTCCAGTCCCTCTTGTTGGCTGAAGCGTTTTTCCTCAGGAGCTTGCATAGAGTCTTATTGAAGGCTTCGGCGAGCCCATTGGCTCTTGGATTATAGATGGAGGAATATCTCCAGTCTATCTTATGCTGAGTAGCGAACCTTGAGACATTGAAGCTCTTGAAAGAAGGCCCGTTGTCAGAAATGATTCTTCTTGGTGTACCGAAGCGGTATAGAATATTATGCTGGAAGAATGTCAGAATATCCTTTGTCTTAACTTCTTTTAGCGGGACAGCTTCAGCCCATCTGGAGAAGTAGTCTGTCGCGGCCAGTATAAACCGGTGGCCTTTAGATGACGGAGGATCAATTGGGCCAACAATGTCGGTGCCCCAAACTTCGAAAGGCCACGATGCCACCGTAGGATGCAATGGATTGGGATGTTTGTGAATAAAATCACCGTGAATTTGGCAGATATAACATTTCTTTGCATGCTCTCCGCAATCCCGTATCATGGTGGGCCAGTAATACCCAAGCCGTTTAATTTGAAGTCGCATCTTGGGGCCAGATTGGTGAGCACCGCAAACTCCCGAGTGGACATCTTTCATGACCTTTTGTGCTTCGGCCGACGACAGGCACCTGAGCCAGAGTTGGTCATATGACCTGCGGTATAATGTGTCATTTACAAACACGTATCGGAGGGCTCTTTTCTTCAGCTGAATCCTTGCAGATTTTTCTTCGGGCAGCTTGTCGTATCGGAGGTACTCTATGAAGGGTTCTCTCCAATCGGGCTCGTCTTGGATGATCGAAGCTTCTTCCGCAGGACTGCTCTTCTGTTCCGCGCTTTCCTCTTCTCGTAGAGAGACTGGGGGTAGAATTTGCCGGCTCCTGACTGTGATCAGAATTTCGTCCATTTCAGGATCAGCCAGTTTCTTGGCCAAGCGAGCGAGTACATCAGCCTTTCCGTTCAACGCTCTAGGGACTCTCGTTAGTTCAATATGAGTGAACCGTTTCATGAGTTCCACCACTCGACCTCTGTACCGAGCTAACTCGGGTTTGTATATCTTATAGTCGCCGCTTACTTGGTTGACGACGAGCTGGGAGTCACCGTAAACTCGTAGCCGAAGGATTTCCATTTCTATGGCGAGCTCCAAACCAGCTATCAGAGCTTCATACTCAGCTTCATTGTTTGTCCGAGGCTCGGTGAGAGCAAAAGAACGCCGTAGGGTTCCCATTGATGGTGTGATGAACACCAATCCTATCCCTGCTTTTATCTCCGGGACGCTTGATTTATTGGAGGTTCTTATCGATGAGGCCCCATCGAAGTAGAGCTCCCAACATGGCTCGTCATTCTCGAGGTGCAGCACTTGTTCGTCGGGTAACTCACAATTTAGCGGCGACCCTTCTGGTATGGGATGAGCAGCGAGAAAGTCTGCAATAGCTTGCCCTTTTACTGCTTTCTGAGGGGTATAAACTATGTCAAACTCAAGTAGCATGACAGCCCATCTTGCCATTCTGCCGGCTAGGCTTGCTTTGGTCATCAAGTGTTTGAGCGGGTCGACCTTGGAGATCAGCATAACCCGATGAGCGAGCAAATAGTGCCTCAGCTTCTTCACAGCAAATATTAGAGCCAGGCATTGCTTTTCGATTGGGGAATAGTTGTGTTCCGCCCCGACTAGAGTTCGACTGAGGTAGTAGAGGGCATTTTCCTTTCCCTCCTCGTTATTCTGGGCGAGGAGCGCACCGAGTGACTCATCTAGCGCGGCAGTATAGAGAATCAACGGTTTATTTGGAATGGGAGCGGCCAGCACTGGAGGGTGCAACAAGTATTGTTTGATGCTTTCGAACGCTGCTTGACATTCGGTATCCCAGATAAAAGGAGCTCCTTTCTTCATGAGCTTTGAGAAGGGCCTACATCTCCCCGATAAATTTGAGATAAACCTCCGTATATAAGCAAGCTTGCCTTGAAAAGATCTTAGCTGCGTCAGACTCTTCGGAGGAGGCATCTCCATGATGGAATTTATCTTTGATGGGTCAACTTCGATCCCTCGATGTCGGACTATGAAGCCCAGGAATTTTCCCGATGACACGCCAAAAGCGCACTTCAGAGGATTCATCTTCAGATCGTAATCCCTCAGTCTGGTGAGAACGGTCCTGAGATCTTGGATATGATCGGCCTTGGCTTTAGTCTTGACGACCAGATCATCAACATAGCATTCGACGACTTTATGGATTAGGTCATCAAAGATATTAGTCATTGCCCTTTGATATGTAGCACCTGCGTTCTTCAGTCCGAATGGCATTACCTTGTAGCAATATATTCCGATCGGGGTTCGAAATGCTGTGTGCTTCTCATCCTCAGGCGACATCTTGATCTGATTATATCCAGACGAGCCATCCATAAAGGTGAACAGTTCGTAATTTGAGGTGTCATCGACCATCATTTCCATGACCGGTAGCGGGAAGTCGTCTTTAGGACATGCCTTGTTGAGGTCCCCGAAATCGACACAAACTCGGATCTGCCCATTTTTCTTCTTCACTGGGACTATGCATGCGATCCAATCCGCATATTTCTCTTCCCTGATGAAGCCGGCATCGATGAGCTTTTTAGTTTCCTCAATGACCTTTTCTTCTAGTTCCCTTCTCATTCTTCGAGGAGCTTGTTTGACTGGCTTAGCATCAGGAGATATAGCCAGCTTATGCACGGCTACCTCAGGGGAAAGGCCAGGTATTTCTTTGTACGTCCACGCGAAGCAGTCGACGAACTCACGCAGCAGGGCAATTATCTGCTCTTTCATTTCCTCTGACAAGAGTGAGCTGATATAGGTTGGCCTTGGATTGCCGGGCGTTCCTAAGTCAATCTCGGCTAGCTCATCAAAGGTTGCTTGTCCGCCATCTTCGAGCTCTTGAGGAGCTTCTTCTGGCTCGGCTATCTCGTCATCATCATTTGATCTTTCGCTGGCCTCACCAACATGGATCATGTAGCACGCTTTGGAATCAGGTTGAATGTAACCTATGCCCCGTCTATCTGGAATTCGTCCATCGATGAGTGCTCGGACCTGGGGCGGATACCATAGCCCTTCGTAAAACTTTGCTTCGGACTCCGTTTGATATAACCGGCATCCGCACTTCTTAAAGTATTCCCGCATCTCGGGCGCATAGTATCTGGGATTGAGAACGGCTCTTATGCCTCTCTCATAGGGAAGGCACGCGACAGAAAGATCGTCCGGGTGCACAACGGGGTTTGACCCATAAAACAGGATGCCCTTCTGTCCACTTTTCCTCCCGGGAACGTAGAAAGTTCTCAGCTGGTCCACGGTGGAGATTGATAATGCATCGAGCTCTTTGTACATTTGCTCTGGTACCCTTGTGACGGCTAGGGACCCTTCTGCAACTTCAAAGGTCTCTCGTAGTTTCGCTTGTTGCATAGGGGTCCAATCTGCATTGCTGTTGCACGGCAGGTCCTCTTCCTCCGACTCTTCAGTGTCGCTACCAAGATGAGGGCAGACTTTGCTGCTAGATGGGCCTTCAGTAACAGATTCGTCCGTATCGCTGCCGAAACGAGGGCGAGTTTTACGGAAGGACGGGCTTCCAGCGTCGGTCTCGTCAGTGTCGCTACCGAAATGTGGGCGCACTTGGGCGTTTTTGCTTTTGAAAGTGACAACCGGCGCAGATTTGCTTTTGGGTCTTGGGGCTGGTCTATCCTCAGTCAGTTGTGGCTTAGCATTTTGGTGGTTCATAAAGTACCGGGAATCTTCATAGCGGACTTCATGCACACCGAACGGCTGGATGTCTCCGTCAATGCGTCTTTCTTCGCCATTTTTAGTATACTTCATGCATTGATGGAGAGTTGACGGAATGATGCCGTAATCATGGAGCCACGGCCGCCCCAAGAGAATCTTATAAGATGTGTCGGCGTCGATCACATATATCTTAGCTTCAGTTTGCAAATCCCCAAATTTAATTGGCAGAGCTATGGACCCCAGAACTTGCTGGCAATTTTGGTTGAAGCCTTGAATGACAATCCTTTCCCTTGACAGGTGTCGGACGTCCATCGACAAACTCTTCAGCGTCCGCAAGTTCATGATGTTCACTGAGGACCCCGGATCAATCAATATGCGATTAATTCGATCTCCGTCACTGTACCCGGTCACGTAAAGCGGCCGATTATGCTCAGCCGTTCCCAGTAGCAAGTCTTCATCCTTAAATGTGACTGCGGCGGCATGCAAAGCGTGCTGGGCTTCTTTCATATTAATTTCCGCAAAGTGGGCCTGATACCGCTCGGGGTTTTGTAGAGCGTGGATGAGAACATCTCTAAGCTCTTTAGATAGGACCAAGGCGTCATAGATGCTCAGGAGAGACGGAAGCTTCCGGAGATGCGCCAAGACATTATAGTCCACCGAGGAAGGACTTGTGTTTTCATCAGCCGGTTCTCTGCTATCTTCTTCATTAGCGACTTGTTTTTCCTTCCCTTTTGGGGCGTTGCCCTGATTTTGCGGTAGAGCCCTGCCGCTTCTGAGCTGGATTTGATTGGCCTTTGTGGTGAGCTCCTCGTCCTCTTCCGGAAAACAGAGATCATCCTCAGAGTCGCTGCCAAGATGGATGGCGTAGCAGGTCACTACTGGAATTTCTTCATTGGAGTCTTCTTCTAACTCCTCCAGAATTTCGGCCGCTTGTACAGGGAAGAACTCCTTCAATTGAATCAATGTTCTTTCCTTTTGCTCATATTTTTCGAGGGAATCGATATACTTTTGAATGGTCGATCTCCCTGCAGACTCTTTTTCGCGCCGAGCTGCACTTTTCTTCTTCTTGAGCTTCTTGGATCTTGAGCCTGATGGAGCCGCATAGGCAGCTGGACTGGTAGGCTTCTTCTGTCCTTCCTATTCCATCCTGGGCTCTTTCTGAAGTAGCTTTAGCATCTTCTTCGTCTTATTAGATATGTGCGTACTCCATGGAGGCCGCGATGAGTCAGTTTCGTTTGTCAGGGCAGCGGGTTCGGCTGTCTGCTCCCAGAAGGCTTCAGCTTCCGTCTGTATAAAGTTGGCGGTTGCAACTTGATTGTTCACCAACACGCTTTTGGAAAGCTCGATCTCTCCAGCCTTATACTGCTTCTCGACCCAGTCCTTGAAGATATAGCAATCCTCGATCGCATGGCTCACTACTCGGTGGTACGGGCAATACAGGGGATTGTCGGTCATTTTTGCTTCTTGGGGTCTTTTCGACTCCGGCAGTTGTAGGCCATTGTTCAAGGCATCTTTAAATATCTTGCGGACCTTGTCCCTTCTGAAAGAGTAAACCTTGTTCTTTTTCTCCTCTAGGGAAGGCCCATCTCCTCCCAGCAATGGCTTTCGAGACCGGTTGGTTTTGGATTCGCCCGCCCTTCGCTTTTCTTCATTGTCGGAGGCATTGAAGACATTGGTACTGCTGGAACTCCCGCTTCTACGGTTGTCGTCCCGCTTGCTTTTCCAGGTTTTGTCTCTCTGAGAGTCTGGCGGGGACTCTTGCTTCGAGCGTTCCAGCATTTGGACTTTCTTGGTTAGCTCCTGAAACGTCTTGAGGCCCGCTGTACACAAGAAGGGGACCATCCAATTGCTGAGGTTCCCAATGAGAAGGCTGACGGACTGGTCCTGCTCCAGCGGCGGTTCGCACTTGACCGTGAGATTACGCCATCGGGCGATAAAGTCAGTGTTGCTTTCATTCTTCCCCGGCTTGGTCCTCACAAGGTCGACAATGGAGATTTTATCACTGACGCTCATGAATCTTTGCCGGAACAGAGACTCCATTTGGGCAAAGGTAATGACGGACCCGTCTGGTATGCTCGCGTACCAGTCGAAGGCGACGCCGGTCAGGCTATTGACAAACTGACGAAGAAGGAGCGCGTCATTGCCCCCTGTATTTCTGCACGATGCTTTGAAGTGGGCGACGTGCTGATTTGCATTCCCCGTTCCATCAAATCTTCCGAACTTAGGAATAACATAGCCGCTTGGGAACTCAATCAGATCGTACTGCGCGGGATATGGCCGCCCGCTACTGCCGATTTCTTTCTGAGCTTCAGCTTCGGCCACCAATGTTTTAACCTTGCTGGTGACCAAATCCATTATCCGATCCTGTGTTAGCGGGATAGTATTATCTGGGGCCAAGGCATCCCCAGAAGCAGAGTGTGGACGGCTCTCATGTGGCTCGACCAGTCTTGGACCCGAAGGAACAGGCATTGGCTGCCTCGGATTGTCATCACCCGGCTGATTAGTAGTGGCTTGTGCTTGGTTGGGAGACGCTCGAGCGATTTGAGCCGTAAGCTGCATCACCACGTTCGTTAAGTCGTCAATCTTCGAATAGAGCTTAGCCATCTCTTTATCTTTGCTCCTGAGCTATTTTCGAAACTCTTGAAGCAGCTCTTGCTCCGCAGTCCTGGGGCGGAAAGTCGGCTCTTCCTCGCTGTCCGAGCTTGACTCTGTGTGGACCGAGGGGTCTTTCTGCCTATCATCCTCATCGAGAGGGTTTTCTTCATCCAGCGGGGGCGGCTGTTCTTGAGCGGCGGCGACCACATTCAGGCTAGATTGGGCTTGGGATGTGGTGGCCCCATCCTTGCTTTTGCTGCGAAGGTTGTCGCTGGGGCGTCCGCCCGCCATATAGACCGTATGGATGATGTATCCGGCCGTCTTTTTATCATTGGAAGCTGATTTCACGGATCGCTGTCTTGACCCCCTTGCTTTGGTAGCTGGTAATCGATTGAAGACGGCTGGCCTACCCAGGTTCTTGAATGGTGATGGCGCTTCTTTTCTGGATTTGCCCCGCTGCTTTCGTGCGGCACAGAGCGCTTGATAGACTCTTGATGAGACAGTGTCATACTTTTTCCGTTGGGGCCGGGACACGTCTCTTTGTGGCACTGTTCGGACCGCTGTCTTCTTGATTCTGGCGGTCATGGCATTTTTCTGAACCCACTTCAGAGGCTCGAAGGAATTGCTGATTCTTACGTCCGACTCAGCCGTCGTCGCTGGGCAACCCTGCACTTGGAACTTCACACGATTCCATTTGGCCGAAGCCTTGGCCCTCTTGTTGGCTCGATACCTGAGCCGCTTCTGCCTTAACTTTTCTGTTCTAAGCACCTGGCAGACTTCGACTTTTTGGGAAGATGCCGCAGACCGGTTGATGGAGGGCCTTGGAGATACGCCCGATTGTGCATTTGTTAGAGTCATCGCCTGAGCTCGTCCGCGACATTTGATGTTGCCTTTCGCATCGGAAGTCTTGCCCCCAGCTAGAGCGCCAGGGAGTCGTTCAGATAGCGTCTTGAGTTTCGGTTGTGGTGCCTTGGCGATCACGACATTCGGCCTCTTTCCCCTTGAGACCGGCTTGGCCACCTGTTCCGCCGGGATCTCCGCCAGATGAGCGCTTCCGGCAGGGTAGATGATGACGGAGCCGAACTGACGGGGCGGTTCCTCCCACTGTCGACTGAGGCTTGCGGGGAGAACCACACGAGCGTTGATCTTGACCACGTACAGAATCGGGGTCGCATTAGAAGTTGAATTCGTCTGGGGAGACATTGTCGTCGAAGGTTGATTGCTTGAAAATCTGCATTAAAACGCATTATTTTTAGTATAAATACAGGTATGTATATTGATTGAGTTCGCATGAACGTTTAACCCGAAATATGGGAGGAGAGAAGGGTCCCACCGGGCGTGCCAGAATCTGTAGGGTGTTTTTCGTCACCCCATTGAGATGGGAATACGCGCGCGCTTGTCAGGCGTACTACAGATTCCCCCGGCCTAGGGTAGGCCGGGGTTTAATGATCGTGGGGATCCGAATCTCCGGCAGCCGCGGACTAAGCTGCCGTTGATTACCCCTAGCCTTTGGGGCGAGGGAACCTCCGATTAACGGGTTAAAATGGTCATGCGAAATCAATGTGCAGTGTACGTGTGTTGTGTTTTGAAAGGGGGGGTTTGGATATATCGGGAGCCACGCAGAGTTTTTACGGGGGTCCCGCTACCCGGATAGCGGGCTGGGGGTCAAGGGGGCTAGCAGCCCCCTTGCGGGGTGCGGGGCAGCGTCCCGGCCCGAAAATTTTTTGGAGGGGGAGAATGTTGCGGAGTATGTGTATGTGTACATTTGTATACAAATGTATATATATATTTATGTACACAAAAAGAGGGGGAAAAGGCATCCAAGGGATGCGCAGGTGCGCAAGCGCGCGCGCCACGTGTCGGCACGCGGGCGACTTGCGCAGTTGCGCAAGCGCGCGCGCCACGTGTCGGCACGCGGGCGCCTTGCGCAGGTGCGCAAGCGAGCGCGCCACGTGTCGGCACGCGGGCGCCTTGCGCAACTGCGCAGTTGCGCAAGCGCGCGCGCCACGTGTCGGCACGCGGGCGACTTGCGCACACAACAGGCTTTTAGCCTAAAAAGATTTCTCTGAAGAGAAATCAAAGAGGAGTTAGACTCCTGAGTGTGTTTTTGTTTTGTTTTTTTTTTGTTTTCTGTTGGGTTAATGGAAGGGTTCTTCTTCTTCCTCCTGTTGCTTGCTGGGTCTTGAAGATCAAGAGATGTAAAATCTCAAAATCTCTCCTTTTTAAGATCTGATGGCAGATCCAAGTTCCCCTTTGTGGGTTTTGTGGTGGAAAACTATTTAGTTTTGAAAAAGGAAGAGTAAAACTCTTGATTTAATTCAAGAGAAAGAAGAAGGTTTTGGAACCTTGAAGAAGGAAGAAAGAGCTCAGCTCTAATGTTTTTTGTGGAGAGAATGAAAGGTATTATTTTATTCATCATCATTTTGCCTTTTATAGGCTTACATATTTACATATAGCCTCTTGGGCTTTACAAAAATGGCATTTTAGCCATCCCATGGCACATGTACCATTTCATTTTTGCACATAAGCCATGGGCTTACAAAATATTGGCTTTATGCCCAATTTTTTTTTTTTTTTTTTTTACATTCATGCATAAACAATTACATAAAAATTATTTATTACATGATTTTTGTTGTTGGCATGGGGGAGGCTGGCCGCGGGCTCGACTTGGGCATGGGCCCGCTTGACCTGGGCTTGGGCCCACCTGGCTTGGGGTTGACCTTGACTTTGACTCGGTCAACAGGGGTGTAAATTTTTACCCCAACAAAAAGAAATCTGAATTTTATTCATAAAAGGAGGTATAGGGAGGCATGAAAAGAATACAATGATTTAGAGTTCCTATTTATAGAGGATAGGAAACCCTAGGTTACAACTGATTCGTATGTCTACATTTATCAAAATAACCCTGTAAAGACCAGTCAACGCCGCCACCACAATATGGTAAAATTTCTCCTTCTAAATCCTCAAGCCCGCCGCGGAACCGCGGCCCGAGGCCTGGTTTGGCCACGGTTCCGCGGTCCAACAGTGGGCTTGGGTCTTCATCTTTCTTGGGCTGGCTCTGGTAATTTTGTTCTTTTTATTTCTTCTGTACTTTTCTCAATTGGGCTTCGAGGTTCTTTCCAGATCTCCCAGTGAATATCTGCAGTGGACTTTTTACCGTTTCTTCGTGTCGCTGCCTTTATACTCAGTGAACTGTTGTTCATTGTTTCTCACAATGTAGGCGCGATCAAGATTTCACCATTTATCATTCGTAGTCTCACTTTTTCATTGCCTTTTCATTGTTTTCACTGTTTTAGCTCCAAGAACCTGTAACCTGTAATATGTAGCAGACATGCGTCAAAAACACCTGTTTATTTATAAAACGAATAAGAATGGGGAATATAATAATGCAATAATATGGTGTGAACACCTCTCTACGAGTAGCAGTTCATTACGAGCTAACGGACGAAGGGAATACTCATCTTCGGCTTGAAGAGCTCGATGCTCTTGATGAAACCCGGCTCATAGCGCAACAAAATCTGGAGGCTTATAAAGCAAAGATGACGCGCTCGTATGAAAGATTGACTAGGCCGAGGACATTCCGCCATGGCGAACTCGTGCTAGTGGTCAAAAGACCTATGATCCCCAACCGCACCAAGTGGGGGAAATTCAAGCCGAACTATGAAGGCCCGTATATTATAGACAAAGTTTACCAGGGTGGAGCCTATCTACTCATAGACATGCATGGTGAAAGACCTTTCAGGCCAATAAATGGTCGCTTCCTGAAGAAATACTATGCTTGACGAGTCACGGCCTAGGTCAACGATAGATGACGATGCCTATGTCCGCTCGCTATCTTCCTAAGCCCAAAACTCTATAAGTAGTAGCCGGCTTATGGGACCGAAACGTCCTTAAACTAACAACGGACCGAAACATCCTTAAACTAACGACGGACCGAAATGTCCTTAAACTAACGATGGACCACTATGTTCTGAAACTAGCTATTGACCGAGATGTCGATAAACTACGATGGATTGCAACATTCCAACGCTGATAAAAAAAAGAGAGAAAAAGAATAAAAAAAGAAGAAGAGAAAACGGTATGTCCATAAGCAGAATGGGCACGGATGAAAACCCGAAAAGGCTCCGTGAGTAAAAACAGCAGGGCTACCGGCGAGTCTTGTGAAAACCCGAAAGGGCGCAACCTCGTTAAAAAATAAAAAAATAAAAAAAAAGAAGAAGAAAAGAAAAAAGAAACGGTACGTCCATAAGCAAAATGGGCACGGATGAAAACCCGAAAGGGCTCCGTGAGTAAAAACAGCAGGGCTATCGGCGAGTTTTGTGAAAACCCGAAAGGGCGCAATCTCGTTAAAAGACATTTTCAAGGTCCTCTCGACTTTTTAAGGAGAAACCACCTGCGTGAGATCCTTACGACTCACAAGAGAGCAACACACTCAGGGATCCCCACGATTCCTAAGGAGAAATTACACTTGCGAGATCCTCACGACTCGTAAGGAGAATCCTATTATGGGACCCTCACGGCTCATAAGATTTGAAAGTCTTAAGCTACAGGGATCTGAACCAGTTCTTAAGCAGCCCCCACAACCTCCAATACTGTCCTACAAGCGGCTCAATGCTGACCCTTGTATATAATCCACGGGCGCGAATAAACACTTCCCTATCAAAGTCCCATCCGTGACTAGGGATATGTCTACATGGTGAACAACTCTTGTAAGTCCTCTCGACTTATAAGGAGAAAACCTTTAGATCCTTACGACTTACCAGAAGCCATACACTTAGGAATCCTCTCGATTCTTAAGGAGAAATTACAACTACGAGATCTTCGCGACTTATAGGGAGAAATACCTTTATGAGACCCTTACGGCTCATGAAGTCAAAAGCCTTAGTCGACAAAATCCTAACCGTGTCTACTAAGCCACCTTTGTTCGATATCGACAGAGGCAAATGATGATTCGCTCCTGGCAATATCCCAGTTGTAGCGGTGCTGATGCCGAAATCGGTGTCTAATCCCAAGTTTGCAGCGAAAAGCTAGCAAGCCACACATGCATACGAAATAGCCGAAATGATGGGGCAACTTGCAATAGAAGTAGCAAGTAAAAAAATGTATGCATGCAAAAGAGCCAAAATGATTGGGCACCGCAAAAAATAGCCGGAATGATTGGGCAATCGCAACCTTCGCGATATAAAATGCTGAAATAATAGAGCATCGCGGAATAATATAAAAAAATAATATATATATAAAATATGAATGAAATTTTTGGCCCTACAGGTGATATCACATCGGTCTCTGTATACAATCCAGGGGCGCAAACAAAGAAGGAATCCCGCCTTTCCTTCCTAAGCTTCATCAGAAGGAGAAGCCAAGTCTCAATGGTTCACAGACAGCCTAGAAATCATCTCAACATTTGTCTTATTACAATGGACGCAACATCAAGCAAAGTGGAACCGCGGCAACTCCCAGTTCCATGACTCAGCAGTGCACAATCGACCGAAAGTCAAACCCCAACTCCATGAAATGCGGATATACTAAAAAAAATCCCTGGCTACATGGAACGCGGATCATGTCACTTCTGACCCTGTGGAAAACGTCCAGAACGGATCTTGGTCCTTGCAGAGCACGGCAATGACCTCGTTTGAAGCATCCAGAGCAGAGCCTGGTCCTCGCAGAACACGGCAGTGAACTCGTGGGAAGCACCCAGAGCAAAAATTGGACTGTGAGGTCCTTAAACTCATGGACTATGATGTCCTTAATCTCGACCGGGATGTCTTAAAACTAACATTAGACTGTGAGGTCCTTAAACTCATGGACTATGATGTCCTTAACCTCGACCGTGATGTCTTAAAACTAACACTGGACTGTGAGGTCCTTAAACTCATGGACTATGATGTCCTTAACCTCGACCGTGATGTCTTAAAACTAACAACAGACTGTGGGGTCCTTAAATCCACGGACTATGATGTCCTTAACCTCGACCGCGATGTCTTTAAACTATGATATCCTGAAAAGCCTTCGGATTGGAGCCTGGTCCTCGCCGAACACGGCAGTGAACCCGTGAGAAGCATCCAGAGCAAAATTCCTGGCTACGTGGAACACGGATCATGTCACTTCTGACCCCGTGGAAAACGTCCAGAGCGGATCCTGGTCCTCGCCGAACACGGCAGTGAACCCGTGTGAAGCATCCAGAGCGGAGCCTGGTCCTCGCCGAACACGGCAGTGAACCCGTGAGAAGCATCCAGAGCAAATTCCTGGCTACATGGAACGCGGATTATGTCACTTCTGACCCCGTGTGAAGCATCCAGAGCGGAGCCTAGTCCTCGCCGAACACGGCAGTGAACCCGTGGGAAGCATTTAGAGCAAATTCCTGGCTACGTGGAATACGGATCATGTCACTTCTGACCCCGTGGAAAACGTCCAGAGCGGATCCTGGTCCTCGCAGAGCACGGCAATGACCCCGTGTGAAGCATCCAGAGCGGAGCCTGGTCCTCGCAGAACACGGCAGTGAACCCGTAGGAAGCACCCAGAGTAAACATTGGACTGTGAGGTCCTTAAACTCATGGACTATGATGTCCTTAATCTCGACCGTGATGTCTTAGAACTAACATTGGACTGTGAAGTCCTTAAACTCATGGACTATGATGTTCTTAACCTCGACCGTGATGTCTTAAAACTAATATTGGACTGTGAAGTCCTTAAACTCATGGACTATGATGTCCTAAACCTCGACCGTGATGTCTTAAAACTAACAACGGACTGTGGAGTCCTTAAATCCACGGACTATGATATCCTTAACCTCGACCGCGATGTCTTTAAAGTACGGTATCCTGGAAAATGTCCAGAGCGGAGCCTGGTCCTCGCAGAACGCGGCAATGAACCCGTGGGAAGCATCCAGAGCAATCCCTAACGCCGTGAAATGCGGATAAGGGCAACTTCACCCATCACTTGCGGGTCCTCACGACTCGTAAGGGAGTACATTCTCTTGTGAGATCCTTACAACTTTTAAGAGAAAACAGGCACTTAGGAATCCTCACAATTCTTAAGGAGAAACCACACCTACGAGATCCTCTCGACCGGTAGAGAGAAAATTCTTTATGAGACCCTCACTTCTCATAAAGTTGAAAAGTCTTAGGAGGCAGACCTTAACCCTGAATCCTAAGCCATCGTTATCCTGCAGAGAAATTAAGATAGACTATCCACAGAATACATTCAATAAAAAGGGAGACACCATGGTGAAGAAAAATACATCTTTTATTCACGAATCAAAATGGATACAGAGTACAATTCGTGGAAGAACAAAAAAATAATATACTTTTATTCAGGAGTATGTACAAAGGAAAAAAAGTATATATAAGTCTTCAGGCCGGCGGGCGATTTAGCAGTTTGGTCAGCTCATCCCTCTTTCCCTGGGCCTCGCCTTCGTAATTCAAAATCGCTAAAAGACAGGCCTCCGCCTGAGCTTGCTGGGCCTGATATGAGGCGAGCCGGCCTTCGAGCTCTTTCTCGGTAGCCTTGTGAGCCTTAACCCTTTCGCGAGTGAACACCGCGGCTTTATCGATGGCCACCACCTCTTTAATGGTCTCTTGAAGTACTCGCCAGAGTTCATACGCTTTATTGGCCTTGGCTGTAAGGTTGGCTTGGAGCTCGTTCAGCGCCTTCGAAGCCAGCTCCCTCTCCGAAAACTTGCGGCCGAGCCTCTTCTCACAAGATATCACATTCGCCGCGCACTGCTCAATCAGGCCCCGTAAGCTTGCCTTCGCAGCCACAGCCTACGAAGAAAGGCGGGTACACTCAAGCACATGCAAGCAAGCTTCCACCTGCCGGCAGAACTCAACCCAAACTTGCACCACCGCTTCGCTATGATAGGTGGCAAGAAAAGGAAGAGAACCGTTAGTTTCGGCAGCAAATGCTTCGGCCATAATTGCGTTGCCAGCGCGGAGTTCCTCGATCAAAGATGACAGAGAAGCAAGGCTTAGCTTGTCCATCCGTTCCGAAGCATGCAGGGCATAAGGGGCCGGGTGGCATAATGACGCACGACTCCAATGCAGTAGGGACTGGCAGAGCTGTTCAGATTTATAAACAGTTAACGAAGCTTGTAAATCAAGAACAAAAGGAACAACGTGGGGGCTTTACTTACCCACAGTCATGCAGGAAGGAGCTGAAGGCTCCCCTGGCCCTTCGAGGACCTCAACCTCGTCGTCCGCCTCCAGAACTGTAAAGGACATCAATGTCATTTTGCGAAATAACAATAATGCTATGAAAAGATGGCGGACAACACTAACCTTGCCCAGACGAGAGAACGATGTGTTAAGGAGATATCGCTTGTGGAGCAGCCATCTCCAACAGGCGCTAAAAAGACTGCCTGGGAGACAAGTCAGCAATCGAAGCCACCAATCCGCGCAACTCTGAATAGACAGAAAAAGTTCAGATAATGGAAAGGATACCAATTCAAAATGTAGAAGGTTACCTTCGATGCTTCTCCCATTCTGAATAGGAGGGATAGCAGCTTCAACGGCCTCCGCCGCGACCTCGGGTTCCAACAAAGGGGGGTAGCCTCGACTACCTCCATCCTAGCCTCCGGGCCGCCCCTAGGGAGATCCGTTGGGACGATGACCACCAAGGGTGCCTCTCCCGAAGGAGCGAGTGCTTCAGGAGCAAGAACCACCGCAGGAGGCTCTATCACAAGATGGACTGTTTCATCAACCCCCTCCATATTGAGTAGTGTTTCACAAGGGGTATCAGCAGGCTCTACGGTCAACAAACCCGTAGGAACCTCCCCCATCGCCGAAGTCTCTGCACAGCTCACACAAGAATAAGAATACATATATACAAGTGCAGACAGTATGAAGTACTACAAAGAGATACAGGAACATACCGATGCGTAAGGAAGCTTTCAATATGGCTTGCTCAAGCCGATGCTCCTTCTCGAGGAGGTGTGCTCGCCGAGGTTCAAGGGTGGACTCGTGGCCGCCAGTCCACAATGAAAGCGCATCCGCAGCGTCCTCCGAAGCAGCCTGTTTAAGGGCCCTTTCGCCCCATTCCTCCAAAGGGCCGATGAAACGCCGCTGGATCCACGAAGGATCTTCATAAAAGATTACGGTGGGATAGGGCTTCTTCGGAACCCTTATGTTCTGAGACTCGTCTTTAGAATGTCTTATAGCCTCAGCCAATTGTGCGGCTTCCTCGGCAGTTGAACTGGGAAAAAGTAGGTCAGCATCCGACTCTTGTATGGCCAACGGTTCGTCCTGAAGGATGGGCTCAGACTCTACTAAAGAGCCGAGCAAGTTAGTAGCCACTTTCCTCCGCCGTTTGGATCCAGAACCGGCCGCCGAGGATGACCATTTCCTCCCCTGTGGAGCCTTGGCACGACGCCGACCCACCTCACCTTCGACACCCTCGTTCCCATCACCCTCGCTGGGCACTGCAACCGAGGATGACACAGCCATTGTCGACGCCACGGGTGGTGGTACTGCTACCAGAGCCCGATTAGCCCCCGACCGAGTACCCAATGGCATTCCAACTGTGGGGGTGAGGTCCACCTCCGACTCTCCCGGAATGAGCGCAACACTGGTATCCCTCAGGGGAAAGCGGACCGGTGCGCGCGGTCGCGGCGGAACTCCCGTGGCCTGAGCCTGAGCAGGGGTACCATATCCAAGGAGCACCCTCTTCTCCTCAGCAATAATCGGGCTGACTCGATAAAGGTACCAGCCCGTAAAGGACCCCACGCATCGGGGAATATTGTCAGCTTCAGGGATCATGAAGCAGGAACCAGTGTTCAGCCTCACAAAGTGGTGAGCAGTATCGCGAATAGCTTCGGGTGAAAGAACCGGCGCAACTGTAAAAGCCTCAAAGGGAACGCCCTGATCATAGCCAAGCTGTCGAGCGAAGCGGTGTGGATTGTACCGCATAAAGAGGGCCGCACTGTTCTGACGGAATACCAGATAACCTGGTCTGATCGTATACAAGTGCGTGGCCTCCCGGGGCTTCAAAGAAGGTGCCCCTCTTTCGACAAGTCGTGGAGTTGTTGTATTGGACCTGAAGGAGAGGATAGAACCCGATCAACGAATACCAATCCGCCCGTAGTAGTGTAAGGAGCAATCAACACGTGAATGGCCCCAAATTGAGTCGGGTCAGGGGCAGAAGCATCCACTAACCGCATGAGTCACGGGAAATTATAGGCGTCGTAAAATGCGGGTCGCTGGTGCGTAGCAAAGGCCCCCAACACGTGCATTTCGATCCATGACGTGAAGTAATGGAGAGAAAAGTTTATTACGTCCACGCCGGGAGTCGAAGTATTAGCCGCGGCACCCAACCCATGATAAAGATGCGCTAGCGCCGGGATGCTTACTACTAGCCGTGTCCCCTCAGCGATACGATGAGCCGGATAGATCACCGAGACTCTCATGAAGCGGCGATGCATAGGAATGACGAACCAGCTGAGCCAGACACTGATAAAACCCACAAAGAATGTCTCCTCATCCATGCCGGGAGCCGCAATCGATTCGAAAGATACCGGCGACATAATAGGAATGTAGTACTGCGGTAAATCCGATTCCTTAGTCGTCCGCCTGTTCAAACCAAACCCAAAGGGGTCATTGATGTTTGCAAACTTCGAAGCCGTTTTTGACAAGACATCCTCGTGAAGCAAGCAAGCGATGAAGCTCTTAAAAGTGACGCCCTGCTCCTCCGATTCTGTGAACAGTTTGTCAAAGATGCCCAGGGCCCTAATCAAACTCGGGCGCTTGTGGCGGACGACATTCTCAGTAGATAAGCCGTCGAGCATTGCGGGCTCAGTCTCAAAGACTTACTCGTCAGAAGGCAGCAGTTCCTCATAAAGTGTCCCCCTGATTGGCAGCCCCGAGATCTCACGAAATTCATCCAAAGAGATCGAAACTTCGTGGTCCCTAGGAGAAAAGTGTTGGTGGGGAGATTCCACTGGTTCAGGAAGGCCTTAACCCACCAGACATGAGGAGACTGGTAGTGGAAGAGGGACGCATATATTGCCTGATAAAGCCCAACCTTCTGCAGTTGCGCGCGATGGGCGGACAGAATGTATCGAGCCCAAAGGAGATAACCCGTGGGGTGTCCAGGGGTGAGCCATATTTTGTATATCTGCCTCCATGGCTGGGCCTCGCCCTGGCAAATGCGGCGTCCCAGAATGTCTATGGCCGGGATCGGATGGTTTGGGATACCAGTCGTCGAAGGCTCAAGTCGTCCCATCGGAGTCCAATTAGGCATCTCTACAGCAAAGACTGTCCCTGGAGGATCCATCGGTAGGAACGGAAAGGTAGGCTCCGTCGGTACTTCGCAAAGAAAACTCCGGCGATCCCGGATGATGTGACTGTACCAGGTCCCCCATAGAAGCAAATTAGTGCGATTCGGGTCATGAGCCCTGATCATTGCCATCACCTCCTCGTCAGATGGTGATTGGGGAAAAGCGGCTTCCGAGCGGGTGAAAGGGAAATACGGAACAGACATCATTGTACCTGAAATAAAATAAGGGGAAACTGTTAAAGCGAAGCCAAAAGTGTGTGTGTGTATATATATATATATGATTATAAATATATATATATATATATAAAGACAGTGACAGAGGACTCATTTTATGGGACCATTGGTTACAAAAAACATGGGTCCCATAAAATTAAGATGACGGCTTGCTAATAATGAGGCCAAGCAATCATAATGAGACAAAAGAAAGATTCTCATTAAATAAACAGTGGATTTTAAATGACCCTACACATTCTCCTAAGAGAAATCCATCTGGGACTCGGTAACAAATCAAACAGAATCAAGAGAATTAAATTCCCAGAGAGCACCAATACAGGCCTCTTCTTCTCGGTTGCAAAGAGACAACTCAGGACGAGAAAACCCCAAGAAGCTCTCTGGAAAGAACTAAGTTCTTCGTAGGAATTAAATTCCTTTTGAAAAAATTGGAATTAAATTCTCGGAAACATTTTTAAGATGGAATTAAATTCCATGGAAAAAAAAGACAACCGCCACCATTAGCCCCCTGAAGATCAGAGAAACCCAAAAGGGTCTATTGATGAAAGATTGAATAGTTTTCTCTTTATTTTAAAGAACTTAAAAATGGGTTCTTGTTAAGAGGGAAAACCCTTTGGATTTAAAATCCCGTGGTGATTTCTGTGTAAGTTCTTCGTTCGTTCAAGATCATTACCTGAAGAAAAGGAAATCTTTCAACAGAGTTAAACTCTAGAAAATTTTCAAGGCAGAGAACTAAGCTCTAGGAACGAGAATTAAATTCTCAAAAGGGAAAAAGTTAGCAAAGGAGGAAGATGAAAGAGTAGAGGCACTTCTGAAGAGACCCCTGCATTTATAGGATGTGATGGAAACGCTTCATCTCCCCGATTTCCTAGATGAATCCAACGGTCACAAAAGCGACAGCGTTGCACTCACATGCAGACACGTGAGAGCGATGCTGTGGGGGCATTTGTTTCCTGATTAAAAAATAAGGAATTACCTCAATGAGGTATCACGTGTCACACATGACCAATGGTCACGTGATGGATAAAACCCCATTAAGCAGAAAGGAAAACAAACGGCTGAAAGATAACTCAATTGGGGGTCACATGCCAGCACGTGACAGGCTTTGAAAGCCTTGCCGCTTGATAGAATTTAATTCTAAAAAATCGGAAATTACATCAATGAGGTATCACGTGCTCACACGTGACCAACGGTCACGTGTTGACACGTGACAATTAAAACAGAAATAAAATAACAAACGTCTGAAGGAAATACCTCAATGAGGTGTCACGTGCTCACACGTGACCAATGGTCACGTGTTGACACGTGATGGTTAAAACTGAAGCCTAAGTAAACGCTGAGAAAAGGACTCAATTGGGAGTCACGTGCTCATACGTGACCAAGGGTCACGTGTCAGCACGTGACTGGCTTCGAAAGCCTTACAGTTAATAGAATTAAAATTCTAAAAGCTTCTAAATCTTTCCAAATGGAAAAAGATTATGGGGACCGTTGGATTAAAGATCCAAGGGTGATTAAAAATCACCAATTTATGGAAAGATTTTAGACAAGGAAAGATTTCCCTGAAAATCTCACCAGAAATAACAAACAGAATATCTATGGATTTAAAATCCAACGGTAAATAAAATTCACTTAATGATCTAAAGGCTCATATCAATTATGAAAACAAACAAAATCTTTCAATGAGAGATTTACTAAACAAATTGATTCTTTTCCTTCTCCTAAAAATAGGAGCCAAGAAGAGAAGAAAGGGAGAATTTTTCGGGCATCTTGAAAATTCAGAGAGAAAAGAAAGGAGAATTTAATTCTCAGCAAAGAAAACCCTAGGTGAGAAAAGAAAGAGAATCAAAACTTCAAAAGAAAAGAGAATTTAATTCTCAAAAATCTAAGAGTTTAACTCTTTTGTAAAAGAACTTAGTTCTTTTTCTAGTTGAAGATCTGCAGAAGCACATCTCCCCATAGGTTGAGAATTTAATTCTCATCGGGTTGAGATTCTGCCATGCAGATCCAAAACTTGGAGGGGAGATTGAGTTCAGAGAATTTAATTCTCCCAAATTTATAGGAATTTAATTCCTCCAAGATGAAATTAGGGTTTAACCCTATATGAGAATTTAATTCTCCTAAAATTATAGGAATTTAATTCCTTCAAGATGGACAGAACTAGGGTTTAACCCTAATTGAGAATCTAATTCTCTAAAATTCACAGGAATTTAATTCCTCCTAAATGAAATTAGGGTTTCATCCTATAAGAATTTAATTCTTTTACATATATGGGAATTTAATTCCTCCAAAAAAGAGATTAGGGTTTAACCCTATATAAGAATTTAATTCTTGCACAATAGGAATTTAATTCCTCCAAAATCATAATTAGGGTTTAACCCTACAGAGAATTTAATTCTTAAAAAAATAAAGAGAATTAAAAGATCTCCATATATGCAAAGAACTAAGGTCACGTGTCCCCACGGGACCCCTGAAAAGATCCCCAAAAATGAGAAGGAAAAAGCTTTGAGGCAATACTTCACGTGCTCCCACGTGACCTCCAAAACAAAGAGAATAAAAGCAAAAGAAATGTTGGCTCTGGGCGCTCTCACGTGACCCCTAATGAATGCATGAACGAATCAGTGCATGAGTGCCTATCACGTGCCCACACGTGATGGCCAAAAAATTAAAAAGTGTTTAACACTTATTTGCAGAACAAAGTGAGGAGATCTGATCCCACCTTTGGGCGCCCTCACGCTTCCCCACGTGACCCCTCTTTCTTTAGTGTTTAACACTAATTCGAGAGCTTTATTCGCAGTGTTTAACACTGCTGTTCCCTAGTGTTTAACACTACTTTTAGCCAAATTGGCTAATTTTCCAGAGGCAAAAGTCTCCCCTTCAACTAGTCTCAAAATTGAGTAAGACTCACAACTACAATATTAATGCCCAGTCAAAGATAAAAATGTTATCAGAGACCTCAAACTCTTGTTTAGAGTTGCTAAATAATGTGGGCTTGAGCCCAGACAAGTGTCTAATGGTCCCACAGAGGGCCAATATTTCAAATTTAATTGGACTTAGCCCAAGTAGGCCATAAGTCCTCAATTCAGACTCAACTGAGCCAATGTGCTCATAATATAATTAATTGATCTTAGTTCCAAATTGGACTACAGACCACTTAATCCATCCTGGTTCAAGGGTACATCTCTTCACTCCTTTGATATTTGTCGTTGTAATTCCTCAACGTCTTCAAAGAGGTGACGGGTCCCGACAACTATACATTTCACGGACTGTGGGGTCCTTAAGCTCACGGACTATGATGTCCTTAATCTTGACCGTGATGTTTTTAAACTAATATTGGACTGTGGGGTCCTCAAGCCCACGGACTATGATGTCCTTAACCTCGACCGTGATGTCTTAAAACTATCAACGGACTATGATGTCCTTAACCTCGACCGTGATATTTTAAAACTAACAACGGACTATGATGTCCTTAACCTCGACCGTGATGTCTTTAAACTAATATCGGACTGTGAGGTCCTTAAACTCACGGACTATGATGTCCTTAACCTTGACTGTGAGGTCTTTAAACTCACGGACTATGATGTCCTTAACCTTGACTGTGAGGTCTCTAAACTCACGGACTATGATGTCCTTAACCTCGACCGTGATGTCTTTAAACTAACCATGGACCACCATGTCCTTAAACTGGCAATTGACCGCAAAGTCTCTAAACTAGAACAATAGAGCCCAAATGCTCTTTTGTCGGATCTAAACGATCCCGTTAAGTTGATCTTAGTCTAAAAATAGATTAACGTATCCTTAACAAACGTTTAAGTTGATCTTAGTCTCAAATGAGGCTAACGTATCCTTAAACCCAAACTCCAAAACCCAAATCTAAGAAAGATACGGATTTGGACTAGTCCACGCCCTACGGACGACAACATAACTTAGTCTCCGTATACAATCCACGGGCAACCAAACACAAAACAAACACCCACGACACAAAGTGACCATCTAGAGAAGGAGAAAGTTGTTACCGCGATGCGGTAGCGTAATTAACTGCAGGGGCTTGCGCCTGCAGGGAAGAGCATCCCCACAATCAAAAATCCCTCAAACGAAGGGGAATCTGACGAAGTCTGCTACATTGGCCGCATCCGTTTAAACCTTCGATACATGGTGCTATAAATCAACTTGGCATCTTCGGAGAGGTGGACGGATAGCACCAATTAGCATCTGCCCCGAAATTCAGGCTAGACGTTCAACGCGTCTCCGCCGCGTCTTTCGGAGAGGAACAACCTTATTGTTTGATATTATGACGCACTGATGTCTGGGTTCTGCATGGCCCAGATTCTCTATCTTTATCGTAGGCTGACCAGGATTATTTCAGCCGAAAGGCCGAACAGTGAGGAGCATGTTAGTGTTTAGCTTTGTTTATTTTCCTTTCTGTACTTTCATTTCCTGATGTGAGCCCGTATTTAGGACGTATTTTCCAGATTGTTACTATTTATTGGATATATTGCTTCCGCATATTTATATTTATTGACTCATTTATTCTGGCATACGGACATGTACTAGATAGTTATTTTATTTTACTATTTTTGATATCTTATAGACAGCCATAATATGACTGTGGAGGGATGTTTCCTAATCACAGGTAGCATGATTGGCTCTGTCATGTGCCGATCTTAGCGCACTCTGGGAAGCGGGGCGTGACAGGATTTGTTTGGTATCAGAGACATGGATTTAGGTTAATCGGGTTTGATTCTTTTATAGTTGGGTATTAGACCCAATACACGAATCAGAAAACCCGTAATTAAGAACATGTCCTGCCATATTATTGTCATAATTCTTGAATCTTATCTTTCTCTTGACCCTTTGTCTTGACGATATGCAAACAACTTTACATCTCGGTTTGAAATCCTTTTGGTTCCATATTGTTTCTCCCTACTTATTCTTTCGATTCTTATACTAAGATTTAGACGACTTGAATGGAGTTATGTGATTGTATCTATGAACTGCAGCATGGTTACAATGCGGTACTCTATTTAAGTAACTTGAAGCCCTAGTCTTGATTCATTTCCTTAATTCATTGTCGTGATATTATCTTACTTCTCTCGGTTTCATTGCTTACCATTTCATATTTTATCGCAAGCTTGAATCCTATTTACCGTGCTTATCTTCTTCAGTGTTTGGCTTCAGATGAAGTCATTTCGGGTATCCTACTTGTTCATGATTTTCCCGTATTAGCATTATTTGATTCTGGTGCATCCCATTGTTTTATGTCGTCCAAGTTTATTGCTGCACACTTGATTTCTTGCACGACCTTGTCTTATTGTTGGGACATATACACTGGCAAC
Source organism: Agapanthus africanus (assembly GCA_030015575.1). Classification (NCBI taxonomy): domain Eukaryota; kingdom Viridiplantae; phylum Streptophyta; class Magnoliopsida; order Asparagales; family Amaryllidaceae; genus Agapanthus; species Agapanthus africanus. The sequence continues at coordinate 56,464,828 of CM057344.1, forward strand.
GGGAAGATCATATCTAGTAGTGAGTGTAAGAATTGTTCGGTTGTTATTTGCGGACAAGAGTTATTCGCGAATTTCTTAGTGATCGATACTGGCAGTTATGATGTTGTCTTGGGAATGGATTTTCTCGGCACTTTCCACGCTCATATTGATTGTAGGGTAAAGAAAGTGATTTTCCAGATTCCCGGACATCCGGAGTTTGTATTTGCTGGAGGTAGCAGTTCTGTCGGGCCAGTCGAGTTTAGGGCTAGGCCGACAAACACCGTTCTTTCGTCGATGGAAGTTGATAAGGAGGAAGCGCCAGCTGTAATTCGAGAGTTCATGGACGTGTTCGAGAACATCTCGGGTTTACCGCCAAAATGAGATGTGGAGTTCGCGATCGATCCCATTCCTGGTGCATCGCCAAAGGCGTATTATCCAATGGCACCAGAGGAGTTGGAAAAAGTGAAGAAGCAGGTTACTGAATTGCTAGAGAAGGGTTGGATTCGCAGCAGCAATTCACCCTGGGGAGCTCCAGTTCTTCTAATCAAGAAGAAAGATGGTACAAGAAGGATGTGCATCGATTATCGAGAATTAAACCGGGTGAATATTAAGAACAAGTACCCGATCCCTTGCATTGGCGAACTATTCGGGCAACTCAGTGGCGCGAGGGTATTCTCGAAGCTGGATTTGCGATCCGGATATCATCAAGTTCGAGTTAAATCAGAGGATATTTGCAAGACTGCGTTCCGAACCCGATATGAACATTACGAGTATTTAGTGATGCCATTCGGAGTCACGAATGCATCAGCGATATTTATAGACTTGATGAACCGAATCTTTTCACCGTTCTTGGACCAATTTATAGTGGTGTTCATCGATAATATTCTGGTCTACTCGATGAGCCTAGAAGAGCATGCAGAACAATTGAAGAGCGCACTGCAGACATTGAGGCATGAAAGATTGTATGCAAAGATGAGTAAGTGCGAGTTTGGCTTGAAGAAGTGAAGTTTTTGGGGCATGTCGAATCCGGAGATGGAATCACCGTTGACCCTGAGAAGATTGCAGCAGTTCAAGATTAGCCGATTCTGAGGAATGTAGCGGAGATCAGAAGTTTTCTGGGACTTGCAAGATATTACAGAAGATTCGTGGAGAATTTTGCTCGATTGGCTGAGCATTTGACCAAGCTTACACAGAAGGATGTACCGTTCATTTGGATGGATAGTTGTGCGTCAGCTTTTGAGGCGTTGAAGCAAACATTAATAACCGCTCCTATTTTAACCGTATCAGACGGTTCCGGAGGATTGGTTATTCATAGCGACGCATCTGGGAAAGGTTTGGGATGTGTTTTGATGCAGCATGGGAAGGTCATAGCCTACGCATCGAGACAATTGAAGACCCATGAGAAGAATTACCCAACTCATGATTTGAAGCTAGCAGCTGTGATTTTCGCTTTGAAGATTTAGAGACACTACTTATTGGGCGAAAGAGTCGAAGTATTCACCGATCACAAAATCCTAAAGTATGTGTTCATGCAGAAAGATCTTAACATGGCGCAGATGGTTGGAGCTGATGGATGACTATGATCTTGATCTCAAGTACCATCCGGGAAAAGTCAATGTAGTGTCGGATGCGCTTAGTCGGTTGCCAGCAATTCGGATGTTGACAGCACAGAAGGAGCTTACCAATGATTTTCAGAGATTCGAGTTGAAGATCGTGCTACCGCATTCTTCAGGACAGTTGATGTAACTACAAGTACAGTCATCGTTGATCGAGAGTATTAAAGCAGCGCAATCACAGGATCCAATGTTGCGGAAGTTTCGAGGATAGGTAGAAGCGGGACTTCGAACGGACTTGTTGATTCATGAAAATGGTTCGTTGCGTTATGGTAGCCGTTTGTGTGTGCCGAAAGAAGACATTCGCGAAGAAGTTATGAAGGAGGCGCACAGTTCCGCATATTCCGTACATCCAAGAAGCACGAAGATGTATCGAGATCTACGACAGCATTTCTGGTGGGAAGGCATGAAAAGGAAAATTGCTCGCTTTATAGAAAAGTGCTTGGTGTGTCAGCAAGTTAAGGCTGAACATCAAAGGGTAGCTGGTTTATTGCAACCACTTCCGATTCCTCAATAGAAGTGGGAACATTTAACCATGGATTTCATGACAGCTTTACTGCGGAGTCCAAAGGGCAACAATGCAGTTTGGGTGATCGTTGATCGATTGACCAAGGCAGCTCATTTCATACCATTCCGAGTTGGTCAGTCAACGGAAGCGTTAGAAGAGCAGTACACACAGGAGATTGTGAGATTGCATGGAATACCTGTGAGTATCGTTTCCGATCGTGATACCCGATTCTTATCGCACTTTTGCAGGAGTTTACAGGAAAGTTTGGGAACACGATTGAAGTTTAGCACTGCTTATCATCCCCAGACAGATGGCCAGTCAGAGAGAATGATCCAAACTCTTGATGACATGTTGAGAGCTTGCATGTTAGACTTCAAGGGTTCGTGAGAGGATCACCTACACTTGGTGGACTTTTCTTACAATAACAGCTTCCAGGCGACTATTCAGATGGCTCCATTCGAAGCGTTGTATGGTCGCAAATGTCGCTCACCCATTTGTTGGGACGATATTGGAGAGCGAAGATTGTTGGGACCGGATATGGTCATGCAAATAGTAGAGAAGGTTAATACTATCCGGAATCAAATGAAGGCAGCGCAGGATCGGCAGAAGAGTTGGGAAGATACATCGAGAAGACCTCTAGAGTTTGCTGTTGGTGATCTTGTATTCTTGAAGATATCACTGACTAGAGGAGTGATTCGTTTTGGGAGTCGAGGCAAGCTTAGTCCTCGATTCGTGGGCCTTTCGAGATTATTGATCATGTTGGAGAAGTGGCTTATCGATTGGCGTTACCACCATCTTTGGCGAGTGTTCATGACATGTTTCATGTATCTCAACTCCGTAAGTATGTTCGAGATGAAACACGCATGTTAGATCATTCAGAGCTGACTGTAAGGGAGGATTTGACCAATGAGGAACGACCGACATCGATTGTTGATCGAAAGGAAAAGATCCTCAAGAACAAGATTATCCATCTCGTACTTGTTTCTTGGAGGAATCGCTCGCACGAAGAGTCGACTTGGGAATGAGAAGATGAGATTCAACAGAAGTTTCCGGACCTCTTCTTGTAGATTCATGCTTGTCTTTCTTTTCTTGTTTCGGGAATTTCAAGGACGAAATTCTTTTGTAGTTGGATATAATGTAACACCCTAGTTCATTTATACCAGTTCTATTTTGGGTATTTCTTTATTTATGGTTATTTCTAGATTTATTGTGTTAGGTGCGAATAATGTAATTGATATCTGTGTTTGCATTCGACCCGATCCGCATGCTGGAAACTTGTCTTGATTCCTTTTTATGTGTTATCCCGGAAAGTTATGAGGATCCGTGCATTTTCAAGTTGTATATCCTGTATATCCGCATTATATCGGGCATCTGCATTTTTTTAATAATACAATTTTTATTAAATAAAATATTTTAAAAATATCTAGCATGGCCTGTATGATACCCCTAACCCTGTCGTAGCATCTGTAGATCGTGTTCTCATCCCGTTCAGTGAAACGGACTCATTTGGATAGCTACGTGCACGCTACATGTATACGTTGGGGGTATGCATTTTCGTTACCCGGATATTCTATTTTGGTTTTGGTTGATACGTATATTATCCGTATTTTCAAACCGTAATTTTAGACCCAACCCGAGCATATTTTGGAGTACTTTTGTTTTAGCCAGAAAACTTAAATATATTTAATATTATATTCCTTATATATATATATATATTGTTTAATACTCGTTTATATATTTTATATAATTAAAAATATATTTCCAAAAATATAATTATACATTTCTTTTAATTTAAACCTATTTAAAACAATCCCAACTCAGCCTTCTTTCTCCCTCCTCATATTTTTCCCGCCTCGCCTTCGTCTCCACGAAACCCTAACCTTACCCACGCCTCGCTCGCAGACGCCGCCTCCACCCTCACCGGCATCCCATCTTCCCGACCTCCTCACCTCATCTCTCATCCCACGACGACACCACCCTCCTGCTGCACCCGACGAGAACCCAAAAACTCGAATCCGACCTCGCTGTCACGACCTCGTCATCGTCGTCTCCACGCCAACCACCACCAACCATGACGAACTCCTCTCACCCTTCCCCTCTCTCTTTCCCGAGCCCCTACAACTCCCATCTCATAACCGCAGTAACCCTACAATCCACGACCTCGAACCCAAGAACCAATCGCTGCCCTCGTCGGCGCCGTCCCAGCCTCGCCGTCGCCACTACCCTCATCCTCGTGACCACCTTACCTCACCTCCCTCTCTTTCCTCCCCGCTGCAGCCCCAACCATGAAACCCCTGCACAACCCAAAACCCACGCACCCATCTCCACCACCGGAACCCCGTGCACCTCGCCAACCTCGTCTCGCCGTCATCGACTCAACCCTCACCACCACCTTTTTCTCTTCTCCTCCTCTCCCTGCTTTCCCTCGCACCAAACCCTGCACAGAAACTGACCCCAAGAAACCAAGAAACCCTATTGCCTCGTCACCGGAAAACCTTTGCCTGCACCCTCGCCGTCGATGGCCCATCGTCGACATCACCCCATTGCCACCACCTCTTCTCCCTGAGCACCCCGACCACGAAAACCCTGCAAGAACTGAGCCCCAAGAACCCGCAGCCTTCACCTCACCCTCGCCTGCACGCCCACATCACCGGAGCTCCGACCTCCGTCGTCGCCATCCTCATCATCATGACCTCCTCTCCTCCTCACCCCGACCAGAACCTGCATGCCCCGATAGAGCCCCTGCAGCCTTCGTCACCTGCATCTCGCCAGAGCCGTGCCGCCACCGACGATTCGGGCGACCCAGTAGACATTCCCAGCCAGCCTAGTCGCTTTCTTGCATTGCTTAGTTCTGTTCTGTATGCCCGCGTGTGCATTGCGACGTTTACCCGACGTCGGATGCAGCGTACGCACCCCGTCGTGAGATCCGATCAGGCAAGTTTATCTTGCTATATACTATACTATTATATTTACATCCATATGAATAAAAATATTACATGTTTATTGAATCGTGCATCATATGTTACAGTTTTACAGTTTTACAATACCCGTTCGCATCTGTATCATTTATCACATATCTAGTCGCATGCAAGTTTATCTTACTACATGCTATGATACATATTTTACATCCATATGAATAAAAATATTGCATGTTTATTTCATTATGCATCCCATGTTACCGTTTTACAGTTTTACGATACCCGTTCGTATCCGTATCATTTATTATACATCTAGTTGCACGCCAGATCATATTATTACATGTTATTGTTATATTAGTACCCCATGCTTGATAATGTGCATCCTGCGTAGTCATGGAGTTGTAGATGTAATCCCTGATAGATATTTGTGCTCCGTGTTTTACTGTGCATCCGTACTTTTATCGTGCATCCGCACATGCTATAGTTTAATTACGAGCATCCGTTTGATACCTGTGCACTACCTGTCATGACCTGATACACCACTACTTGACTTGATACCTGATCTTGTTTCTAATGCCGACAATCCTGGCATGTTGTCCTGATGGACGTATCCTGTTGTCTGCATAGACAAACCTGTACCTGCTTGATCCTGTGGTGGCATTAGCTCTAAATTTATCAATATCTGACACATAACTTTGGGGGTAAAGGGAAATCAAGAATGTAACCGAACGTAACTCAAAGGGCTATTATATTGTTACCGTGGCCCCATGGGGAATGAACGGGGCATAGATTGATAGTCTAGAATATCTTGTTACCGTGGTCCCGTGGGGAATGAACGGGGCATAGTCTGATGGGTTACAATGAGAATTGCATTAATTGATTTCGAAGACTTTAGAATAGATAACCCAGTAGTATGATTTAGATTACTCGCTACACTTCACATGCACGTATACACTTCACCGTTCCATATCCGTGGTTACTGGTTATATTCATGTCATCGTTTATATTCATGCCTGCATATCTCGTGTATCTTGTTCACCTTATTGTTTGATATTATGACGCACTAACGTTTGGGTTCTGCATGGACCAGATCCTCTATCTTTGTCGTAGGTTGACCAGGAGTATTTCAGCCGACAGGCCGAACAGTGAGGAGCATGTTAGTGTTTAGCTTTGTTTATTTTCCTTTCCGTACTTTCATTTCCTGATGTGAGCCCGTATTTAGGACGTAATTTCCAGATTGTTACTATTTATTGGATATATTGCTTCCGCATATTTATATTTCTTGACTCATTTATTCTGGCATATGGACATGTACTAGATAGTTATTTTATTTTACTGTTCTTGATATCTTATAGACAGCCGTAATGTGACCGTGGAGGGATGTTTCCTAACCATAGGTGGCATGGTTGGTTCTGTCACATGCCGATCTTAGCGCACTCTCGGAAGCGAGGCGTGACAAATACTCCAGAGTAGACTAGTGTATACGCTTCTCATCCCAACAGGGGAGATGATCTGTCCCACAGCCATTAGTACGCTGTACTGGAGATAGTATGCAGGTGTTCATTGGGTTATGAATACACTGGATAGGACTCGTAGGGAGCTGCTGGTGGGTATTATACCTATCGTCGGGTAGCAGTTCCCAGGTGACATGAGTACAGCTTAGTTCGTCGACTTGACACTGCTATTTCGCCTCGAGTGTGTCCCACTGTTCTTAGATTACTATCCTACCACGGCTCAAAGGAGTCGTGCAAACAGGTAGTAGTTGAGTGCAGTCCCGAAGCACTGGGAGGCAGTAGTGGTTAGATATGATTCGTCTCTCCCGGTATGGGGGATAATATCGCGTCCATTACACAAAGTCCCTGGCCAGGGCAAGTGAGATTTATTGGTAGGTACTCCAATAGTTTCTCAGAATGTTTTGGGCTACACTCCGGCATGACTTATTGCGCTATTAGGGGTCTGACGATTACCTCCCCCCTTAGGCCCGATATGCGATACTTTTAGACGAACAGACCGGACTATACGAAGATTGTCACAGATAGGCTCAGTAGGAGTTCGGATGAGTTTGCTCGCCGGCCTTCTTATCGACAGATATCTGGGTAGCTATTACGTGCAGCTAGTACCGCTAACGGCTTGTGGTTAAACCCACTGCCAGTGTAGTGTCGAGTTTTTAGAGTCCCACACAGAGGGTTTCCTTGCATCGGGCAAAAGGTGTAGAGGCCGTATGGTTTTACGGCAGGGCTTCGATCACATACGTATACTTGTGCATGTATGATGTTCGGACGGATAATACTAGTGGGCTTTGGTTTAAACCGGATCCTAGTATTATATTGATGGATTATTTTCGTCTCTTTGCGGGTATGTGTATACGGATGATGGGTATTCTTGTAATTTGCTCAAGTATACTTCTAGAAGAAGACACCTCATTTCTATTATAACCATTTAGGTTAAATACTTAATGAGGTGGAGGATGAGGTGTTATTTGACAAAGGATGAAGCATTGCTACTTGGTGACTCACTAGGTGACTCATGGATGACTATTGAGGTAAGGTGGCACTTAGATATTTTGTGAGATATTTTGTGGTGAATTATTTGCTTCATAGTCATCACAAGACTTAGCCATCTTCACTCATTATCTCTTGAACACTCTTTCTCCTCCAAAGCTCCCCTTCTTCTTCCTCTAACCCTAAATGTCTCATGTGTTGAGAAACCTAGGATATTTAGAAACAAACCAATCCATCTTCACTCTCTACATCATCTAGGACATCTAGTTTAGCGAACTAGGTGCCTAGTTACCTCGGATTTGATGTTGGAGCTCGGACTATAGACTCTCGGGTGTATCGTCTTTGACTTGAGAGGACCGACGAGGAGGCCCGATCCGTGTACGATCTGAGAAGCCTACGACGAGAAGGAGGACAGTAAGAAGACCCGAAGGACATGGTTCTATGAGGTATAACTTTCTATCCGAGTAGTTAACCTCATACAGTTTAGCTAGTTAGGATTTAGTATCGATCCTGGAGTTTAAGTCGGTACTGTGAAGTCCGTAAAAATCGTTTTTTGCGTATTCCACCTCATCGTGAACCCGTGGGGTATGCGACATCGACTTACAGTGGTATCAGAGCCTACTAAACCTTTACTAGCTAGTTAGCAAGTAGTTAGAACTTCGATTTTCGGAAAAACACGAAAACAAAACATCTAAACCCTAAATTTCTGTCGATTTTTTAAAACTGTCAGAAAAATTATTTCAGAGGAATGAAAATTGCAAGCAGGGTATTTTAAGAACACTGAAGAAAAACGAGTCACTGACTCACCAAGACGACCGCGGAACCGCGGCGAAATGGTGCGTTTCGCAGCTGTTCCGCGGCCGAGTCGAGGCCGAGCCAGCTCAGTTTTCTTCTGTGGTTCTTATTATTGGTGTTCTGTTTTTTGGTATATTTGGTTTCTACCCAGTATTGTTTGTGTGCTGGTTTGCACTTGGAGTAGACACGGAAAATATATTTCGATCGAAATTCTAAAGTTCTTGGCTATCGAGTTTTCTGTGTTTGGAGATATGTGTTCGTAAACTTTCGCTAATTGCTATATGTCGGTTAGTTGGCGATTGCACATATCTGTGATGTTGGTTTCTGTATATGGAATATTGGATCGTCATGGATGAATAGCCGGGGGATGTGAGAAGAGAGTTTTCTTTCTTTCATTCGATGTAATTGTAAAGTGATGTAATATTATTTTGCGGGGCACATCCGGGTTGAGGTTGTAGCCACCGTTGTATTATTTATTTTACTATTTTTGCTCCTAAGATAGACCCAAGGTGGGGTGCACAAATTACCGAGTTCTTGAAGTGCCAAGTGGCCTAATCATTTTACTGAGGGAAGCTGCTTCACTTCGGGAATTTGGCGGGTAGTTTGCCGCACCCATAGAGATCTAGGGTGGGGTTTGGCTATTCATCACGACCATGGAATCCGTCTTTCGTTACAGGTTTAAACGAAACGTGGAATTCCTAGTATATCTAATATATTCATTGTTTCCCCCAATAAGAGAGCAAGGCTCTGTTCAAAATTTGAACTGAGGCAGCGGCTCACGTGCAAAGCACGAGAGCACCAGCGCCCAGAGTTAAAAACTCTGAATCAGCGCCTCACGTGTAAAGCACGAGAGCGCCGGTGCCGGAACTAAAAGTTCTCCACCATTGGATCAAAGATCCAACGAAGATGATAAATCATCAAATTACAGAATTAAATTCTGTCGAGGAAATATTCCTCGAATCTTCCTAAAACAAGAAAGGTTAATCTCTGTAAAATAGAGCACCGTTGGATTAAAAATCCAATGGTGATTAAAAATCACCAAGATATAGAATAAGCTCTGTATGGGAAAATGTTTCCCCAATCTTGTTAAGAACAAGAAAAATATCTTCTGTAAAACAGAAGGCCTAGGATCAAAGATCCAACGGTGGATAAAATCCCCAAATCAATTAGACATCTCTCAATGAGAGATTTTCTTAACTAAATCAACAAATCAGTCTCCACTATATAAAGGACCCAAGACTTCAAGTCTTGTAAAGAAGAACCCCCCATAAACTTCAAACTTCAAGACGAGAATGACTTCTCCTCGTGGTAAATAAAAATAAGAGAGATAATAGCATCTCCTCCATATCTAAGAGTTTAAATCTCACATCAGAAGAACTTAGTTCTTTTTCCAGATCTCAGATCTATAAGACAAAGTCTTTCACCAGTGAGAATGTAATTCTCGGAGAATTGAATTGAGTAGAACAGAAAGCTCAGTGCTTAGCACTCAAAGTCTGGCGCTCAGCACCAAGCGCTCCACGTGCTCCTCACGTGGACGCTATTTAATAAGAAGCGCTTAGCACTCAAAGTCTGGCGCTCAGCGCCAAGCACTCCACGTGCTCCTCACGTGGCCGCTATTTAATACGAAGCGCTTAGCACTCAAAGTTTGGGGCTCAACGCCGAGCGCCTCACATGCTTTGCACATGGGCGCTATAAATTGTTTGACACTCCATATAAAAGAATATAAATAAGACAAAAAGAAAAAGGGATGTCAGAACCCAAGTCAATGCTCAACAGTGTTGATATAGAAAGGGGATCAAGCCCAAATAAATAATCAAGTGGGCAGAGCCCAAGGTTGGCCAAACGCCAAATCGATCGAGCCCATATGTCTTATTCTAAATTGGCCTTAGTCCCAAACAAGATTACCAAGTCCCTGATGAACACTCATTGGTTCAAAGGTACATCTCCTCACACCTTTGATACATGTCGTTGTAATTCTTCAACGTCTTCAGAGAGGTGGCGGGTCCCGACAACCAACAATTGTGGACCGCAACGTCTTTAAACTAATAACGGACCGCAACGTCCTTACACTAATAACGGACCGCAACGTCCTTAAACTAAACCCCCACCTCAAAAATGGTGATCTGTGGACCGCAACGTCCTTAAACTAATAACGAACCGAAACGTCCTTAAACTAACAATGGACCGCAATGTCCTTTGTTCTCAGCCGAAAAGACGCGATCATGACGTTGGGACGTCCGGCCTGAATTCTCGGGGCAGATGCTATTTGGTTTTATCCGTCCACCTCTCCGAAGATGCCAAGTTGATTTATGGCACCGTATGTCAGAGGTTTGGACAAATGCGGCCGTTGTACCCGATTTCGTCAGATTCCCCCTCATTTATGAGAGGTTTTTGATTGTGGGGACGCTCTTCCCTGCAAGCGCAAACCCTGCAGTTAATTACGCTACCGCATCGCGGTAACCACTTTCTCCTTTTCCTGATGGTCACTTCATGTTGTGTGTATTTGTTTTATTTTTGGTTGCCCGTGGGTTGTATACGGAGACTAATTTATGTTGTCTCCCGTAGGACGTAGATTAGTCCAAATCCATATTTTCTTAGATTTGGGTGGTTTGGGTTTAAGGATCGTTAATCTCATTGAGATCAAGATCAACTTAAACGTTGTTAAGAATACGTTAGTCTAATTTTTAGACTAAGATTTACTCAACGGGGGGTTTGGGATCATATAGATCCAACGACAGAGATTTTGGACTCTATCGTCTTAGTTTAGGGACGTTGCGGTCCAGTGGGTTTAAGGATCGTTAATCTCATTGAGATCAAGATCAACTTAAATGTTTGTTAAGGATACATTAATCTAATTTTTAGGCTAAGATCTACTTAACAGGGTTTTGAGATCATTTAGATCCAACAAAAGAGTATTTAGACTCTATTGTTTTAGTTTAGGGACATTGCGGTCCATAAGTTTAAGGACATCATAGTGCATGTCAGTTTAGAGACATCATAGTCTGTAAAGTTTAAAGACATCATAGTCTATGAGTTTAAGGACCTCAAAGTCCATAAAGTTAAAAGACAACATAGTCTGTGGGGTTCTGATTTAATCAGTTTGAGAATGCACCAATAGTTATTGGTTATTGGGACTCTCCATCTCTCTGAAGACGTTGAAGAATTACAATGACATGTATCAAAGGTATGAAGAGATGTATCCTAGAACCAATGTCCTGATTTTGGGAAGCGGGATGAATATCAGTTTGGATGTTATTTGTTGGGAGCTTATTAGCTGTCTTGAGATCGGCTTTGGAAATCCCGAGCATGAAGGGCTCAATTGATTGTCCTCGGGAGATTTGGTCTAAGTTTGGCTAATATTTGCCTTTCATAGTATTAAACACTAGTATGTGCTCATCGCTCACGTGCTCCCACGTGAGGCGCTTTAAGTAGTGTTAAACACTAGAAATTGGGGCGTTCACGTGTGGCACGTGAGGCGCTTAAAGTTGGGCGCTGCCTCTTTTATTCTTTTATTCTAGTGCTAAGCACTGTTGGGTCACGTGGGATCACGTGAGGCGTCCCAGAATAGGAACTGTCTTGGGTTTATTCCCCTTTTCTCTTTTATAAGTGTTGAGCACTTCTCAGGGGTCACGTGGGATCACGTGAGGCGCCCTAAAATATGGCTTATTCCCCTTTTCTTATTTATAAGTGCTGAGCACTTCTCAGGGGTCACGTGGCTAGATCTCAGTCTTCCCTTTTTTTGTTCTTCAAAGGTGCTCACGTGGAAACACGTGAGCTTTTATTGTGTAGTATTGAACACTAATATGCATGGAGCTCTGGATCTGAGTTTTGTGAATTTCAGGTCCCTTATTTTATAAGAATTAAATTCTTTTATAGGGTTAAACCCAGTTTTATCAGAGGAATTAAATTCCTATATCTTTTTGGTAAGAATTAAATTCTTTGAATTTAGCTCTTTCCCCTAAGTTTGGATCTACATAACAGAATCTCCCCGATGAGAATTAAATTCTCAACTTGTGGGGAGATCTGCTTCTGCAGATCCCAACCAGAGGAAGAACTAAGTTCTTTGAGAAGAGTTAAACTCTTGGTTTGAGAATTAAATTCTCTTTTGGTTTTTTCTTACCAAGGGGTTTTCCTCTCTGTTTTCTGTATTTTTTTTTGAACTTGAAATTTAGGGGGGGGGGTTCCTCTGTACAAGACTTGAAATCTTGGGTCCTTTATATAGGGAAGGCTGATTTGTTGAATCAGTTAGGGAAATCTCTCATTGAAAGATTTCTGATTGATTTGGGGAATGTTTCCTACCGTTGGATCTTTGATCCAAGGGCTTTTGTCTTACAGAAGTCATCTTTCTTGTTTTTTAGTAAGATTGGGAAAATATTTTCCCATACAGAACTCATTCTGTATCTTGGTGATGTTTAATCACCATTGGATCTTTGATCCAACGGTGCTCTGATTTACAGAGCACAATCTTTCTTGTTTGGAAAGATTTAAGGAAACATTTTCCAACTAGGGGTTTTGATTCCTCTTAATTAGAATTTAATTCTATCGGTTCAGAAGGCATAGGAGCCCATCACGTGTAGCACGTGACCCCACCAAATTAAGCCGACTCAAGAGTGTCATGTGTTATCATGTGAGTTTCTTTTTGTTCCACTTGTTTGCTTTATTCAGGTGCATGTATACTTTGCTTACAGAGCTCACGTGTTTGCACATGAGGTTCAGTTTTGGCTCAGTTTTGTTAAGCGAAGCGCCTATTACATGTGGGCACGTGATGCTTCACTTGGAGACTTTCTCCGTTGCCTATTCATTTATTTATTTATTTTCCGTAAGGGAACAAATGCCCCCACAGCGTTATTCTCACGTGGTTTACACATGAGTGCAGCGCTGTCACTTTTACAGCCGTTGGATTGTCTAGGGGAATAGGAAGATGAACCGCCCTAGTCATGTCTTATAAATGCAAGTGTTTAGTTTTTTATGCAGCCACTGTTTCCTTCATCTTCTTCCTCTTTCATTTTCTTTGTGAATTTAATTCTCCTCCTCAGAGCTTAGTTCTCTGCCATTGCAATCCCAGAGTTAAACTCTGTCATAAAAAAAACCCTTTTTAGGTAAATATCCTGCACATCATAAAAAAACTTTTCTTTTTCAAAAAATTTCTGGATTTTAAATCCATCATGAGAGCTTTACTCTCCTTAGAAACCCATTCACTTAGGGATCCAAAGATGTGATCTTTGATCAGTAAACTTCCATATCTCGAACATTCACCTCTGTTTTTGAGAATTCATGGGATTTTATTTCTCATATATGTTTTTTGTGAGTTTCTGGAATTTAATTCCATCATATAAAAAAGGAATTTAATTCCTAAAGCGAAGAGCTTAGCTCCGAAAGATCAAGAGGACCCTTTGGGAATTTTATTCCCTGGAGTTCTTGATAATCATTTCATAGGGTTTTACCCTTATTCGCACAAATTTGAATTTGTTGGTAACTTAACAGAACTTGTTTTCCCAAGAATTGTTTGAATTCCAATGTCTGTTTACTGAAGATCTTCTTGATTCTCACAATGATTGTCATGTCTCATCATTAGTGAGCCGCCATATTGATTTTGTGGGGTCCATGTGTTTTGTAGGCAGTGGTCCCGCAAGACAGATATCTTGTCGTTTCCTTTTGTTGTTATTGTTGTTGTTATTATTATTATTATTATTATTATTATTATAATATATATATATATATATATATATATATATATATATGTATGTGCATGGGTTTCACTAATGCTTCTTCTTTTCCTTATTTCAGGAACAATGGCTTCTCTTCCTTATTTCCCTTACACCCGCTCGGATGCCGCCTTTCCACAATCGCCGTCGGATGAAGAAGTAATGACGATGATCCAGGCCCATGACAGGGACTGTATCAGTTTGCTCTTGTGGGGAACCTGGTATGGACATATCATCCGGGGCCGCCGTAGCTTTCTTTGCGAAGTGCCAACAGAGCCTCTTCGCCCAATTTTGCCGATGGAGCGTCCGCAGACTGCTTTTGCGGTGGAGGCGGTTGATTGGACTCCTATAGGCCGGCTTGAGCCGTCGACAACGGGGATACCCAACCAACCTTTGCCGCCATAGACATTTTGGGGGGTCGCATTTGTCAATGTGAAGCCCAACCCTGGAGACAAATTTATAAGATAAGGCTTACACCTCGCTACCTAACGGGCTATCTTTCCTGAGCTCGATATGTTCTGTCCGCTCATCATGCGCGATTGTAGAAGGTCGGGCTCTATCAAGCAGTGTATGCGTCTCTCTTTCATTGTCAGTCCCCTCATGTCTGGTGGGTTAAGGCTTTTATGAATCAGTGGAATCTTCCCACTAACACCTTTTTGCTAGGGGATCGCGAGGTCTCTATTTCATTGGAAGAGTTTCACGATATTTCGGGACTACCAATCAGGGGAGAGCATTATGAAGAGTTGCTCCTCCCGATGAGTATGTGTTTGAGACGATGCCAGCTTTGCTTGACGGCTTGACGACTGAAAATGCTATCCGCCATAAGCACCCTAGCTTAATCAAGATTTTGGTTATCTTTGAGAAATTGTTCGCAGCGTCGGAAGGGCATGGCGTCACTTTTGAGAGCTTCATTGCTTGCTTTATCCGCGAAGACGTTTTGTCCAAGACGGCTCAAAGTTTGCGAACATTAACGACCCTTTTGGGTTTGGGCTAAATAAACTGCCGGCCAAAGAAGAAGATTTACCGCAGTTTTACATCTCGATTTTGTCGGTTACGCCCTTCGATTCAATCGCGACTCCCGGCATGGACGAAGAGACCTTCTTTTTCGGTTTTATCAGCCTTTGGATTAGCTGGTTCGCCATTCCAACGCACCGTCGCTTCATGAGAGCTTCGGTCATCTGTCCTGCTTATTGTGTAGCTGAAGGGGCACGACTGGCCGTGGGCATCGCGGGGCTATCGCACTTGTACCATGGGCTGAGCGCTGCGGCCAATACTTCGACCCCGGGTGTAGATGTAGTGAGTTTCTCCCTCCACTATTTTATGTCGTGGATTGAGATGTACGTATTGGGGGCACTCGCAGCGCACCAGAGGCCGGATTTCTATAATGCTTACACCTTCCCACGGCTCATGAGGTTGGTGGACTCTTCTGCTCCTCATCTGACTCAACTAGGGTCTCTTTGTGTATTGCTTAACCCGCATGCTAACGAACGTAGGATGGTATTCAATGACCGAGTCCTCTCTGCTCCTTCGAGACCTGTTCAACAGCTATTTGATTTATCAAAAGGGGGAGTACCATCCTTAAAGCCTAAGGAAATTATGCACTTGTATTCGATTAGGCCGGGTTATTTGGTGTTCCGTCGAAAAGATACGGCTCTTTTCATGCGGTATAATCCGCACCGCTTTGCTCGGCAATTGGGTTATAACCAGGGTGTTCCCATTGAAGCATTTTTGGTGGAGCCCAGCTCGTCTCTGGGAGTTGTTCGTGACATCATCCATCACTTCATGCGGCTGAACACCGGCTCTCGTTTTATGATCCCCGAGGCCGACTATATTCCGAAGTGCGTAGGGTCTTATACAGGTTGGTACCATCATCGAGTGGGTCCAATCATTACCGAGGAGAAACGGATACTCTTCGGATATAGAGCTCCCGCCCCGATCTAAGCCACAGGCGTTCCGTATCGACCACGGACAGTGATTCGCCCTTCATTGAGGGGTAGTGGTGCCTTACTCATCTCTGAAGCGGTGGATGCGGAGTCGACTCCTCCCACAGTTGGTATGCCAATACATACTAGAGCTCAAGCAAAGGCTTCCGATAAGGCGCCAGCAGTAGTTTCATCAATTCTGGCGTCATCAATTGTAGTGTCATCATCGGTAGTACCGCCAAAAGAGGATACTGTAGACGAAATCAGCCAACGTCATGCCAAAGCGCCGAGGGGAAGGAAACGATCTTCATCTAGTGTTAGCTCTAGCTCAAAACAGAGGAAGAAAACGGTTACCAGTCTACTCGACCTCTTGCTCGAATCTGAGGCTGTAACACCCTAGTTCAGTTATACCATGCTGAATATGATTATTTCTTTAATTATGGTTATTTCTTGATTTATTGCTGTTTGGGTGTGAATAGTATAATTGGCATCTGTATGTACATCCGACCCGACCCGCTTGCTGGAAACCTGTCTTAACTCCTGTTTATGATTTATGCCGGCTAGTTACGAGGATCCGTGCACTTTTAATATTTTTTATACTGCATACTGGCATTATATCTGGCATCTGCATTTTTTTAATAAAACAAGTAAAATCAAATAAAATATTTTAAAAATATCTTGCATGGCCTGCATCATACCCCTGACCCTGTGGTAGCATCTGTGTATCGTGATCTCGTTCCATTCAGTGAAACGAACTTGTTTGGATATCTACGTGCACGCTACGTGCATCCGTTCTTGGGGGTATGTTTTTTCGTTACCCGGTTATTGTACTTTGGTTTTGCTTGATACGTATATTATCCGTATTTTAAAAATATATTTTTAGACCCGACCTGGGCATATTTTGGAATACTTTTGTATTTACCAGAAAACCCAAATTCACTTAATAAAATGTTCTTTTAAAATTAACTGTTTAAATATATATTTATATCGTTATATATAAATCTTTTGAAACAAAAATATATCTTTTTAAAATCTTTTTTATCCTCACCAACTCCCTAGGATCTCTTTCCTCTCGTGACTCTTTCTCTCTACCCTATATATATACTTATATATTCAGCCGTTGTTCCTCTCTCTCTCTCCCTTCTCCTTCTTCCCCAGTTCCCGCCTTCTTCACCTCGCGAGAACCCACGCTCGCGCTGGCGTCGCTGCTTCACCCTCGTCGTCGTCGACATCCCCTCATCACCGACAACACCTTCTCCCTCTCTTTCACCGCTCCAAACCCCGACGACGAACCCCACAAACCTTAACCCCGCCTGCATGCCCTGTGCTCGCCCGACGCCGCCGATCACCTCGTCGGCCTCGTCACCATCCCATCGAACTCCTCTCATCTCCACTCCTCCCTCGAGCACCTTTCTTCTTTCGCCGACCAACCCCGAACCTGCACACCCGCAACCCATCGCCTCTATCGCCGATGACCCCACGACCAGTCGTCACCACCCTCGGCTGCACCCCCTCACCCTCGGCAACCCACGACCACACCTCCATCACTTCCTCTTCCATAGGGCCCGAACCTTTCCCTGCACAGAACCGACCCCGATCCCTAACTTCAAGAACCCACTGCCTTAGCCATGAAATCTCGCCGGAAAACTCACAACTCGTCGTCACATCTCTCTCTCCTTCTCCTCTATCCCAGATATCCCGATCAACACCACAGCAACACTCTTCTCCTTATTCTTCTTCTTCTTCTTCAACTTTTCCTTCTCTTTTCTCTTTCTTGAATTCTTGATTCAGATCGTTGCCAGAGCCGTGACCGTTACCGACGATCTGGGAGACCTAGTGGACATCCACAGCCAGCGTGGTCACGTTCTTACTTTGCCTGGTTCAGTTCTATGCCGTGTGTGCTTTGCGACGTTTACCCAACGTCAGACGCAGCGTACGCACCCCGTCGTGAGATTCGATCAGGCAAGTTTATCTTGCTACATGCTATGTTATTATATTTGCATCCATATTAATAATAATATTACATGTTCATAGCATTGTGCATCCCTGTTACTCTTTTACGATACCAGTTCACATCCGTATCATTTATTACATATCTAGTCGCATGCAAGTTTATCTTACTACATACTATGATATATATATTTTGCATCCATATGAATAAAAACATCACATGTTTACTGTATTATACATCCATGTTACTGTTTTACTATTTTACAATATCCGTTCGCATCCGTACAATATATTATATATCTAGTTGTATGCCAGATCATATCATTTCATGTTACTGTTATATTAGCACCCCATGCTTGATAATATGCATCATGCGTAGTCTTGGAGTTGTAGATGTAATCTCTGATAGATATTTGTGCATCTGTGTTTTACTGTGCATCCGTACAATTTATTATATGTTTAGTTGCATGCCATACTATTTCATATTACTGTTACCTTGGCACCCCATGCTTGATAATGTGCATCCTACGTAGTCATAGAGTTGTAGATGTGAACCCCGACAAACACTTGAGCATCCGTATTTTACCATGATTCGATACTTGCCGCATTTTACTATTGGGCATCCATTTGATACCTGTCATGACCTGATATACCACTACTTGACATATTACCCGATCCTGTTTCTACTGCCGACAATCCTGACATGTTGTCCTGACGGACGTATCCTGTTGTCTGCATAGACATACCTGTACCTGCTTGATCCTGTGTTGGCATTAGATCCAGATTTATCAATACCTGACTTGAAAACATAACCTTGGGGGTAGGAAAATCAATAATGAAACCTGACTTGTAACTCAACAGTTCGACACTTATACTGATCGGTTTTGGGGGCTAGGCCAGTCCCGGAATGATACTGCTGACATCATTCGTCTGTACATGTTTCCTGTTTATGCTTAGCGGCATATCTCGGATTCAGCCCCGAGGGTCTGGACCGTGGTCCCGGGTATGCACGGGATACTATTGAGTTACATCGACAATTCATTAAATTGATTCAAAGGCTTGAGAGTAATTAACCCAGTAGCACAGCTTAGATGGATCACCGCACGTCACATACACTGATACACTCCACTGTTCTATATCCGTGTTTACTTATTGCATTCATATTACTGTTCATACTCATGCCTGCATATCTTGTTATCTCCTGATTATATTTTATTGTTTGATATTATGACGCACTGACGTCTGGGTTTTGCATGTCCCAGATCCTCTTTCTGTTTTGCAGGCTGATCAGGAGTATTTCCGCTGTCAGGCCGAGCAGTGAGGATCCTGTTAGTACTAGTTTTCTTTCCGTACTTTCATTTCCTAATGTGAGCCACTATTTGGAACGTACTTTCTAGATGTTACTGTTATTGGATTTATTGCTTCCGCATATTATTTCTTGACTCGTTTATTCTGGCAGATGGACATGTACTAGATAGTTTATTTTATTTCTACTGTTCTTGATATCTTATAAACAGCTGTAATGTGACTGTGGAGGGATGTTTCCTAGCCACAGGTAGCATGGTTAGCTCTGTCACGCGCCGATCTTAGCGCACTCTGGGAAGCGGGGCGTGACAGGGTTTGTTTGGTATCAGAGACATAGGATTTAGGTTAATCGGGTTTGATTCTTTTGTAGTTGGGTATTAGACCCAATACATGAATCAGAAAACCCGTAATTAGGAACATGTCCTGCCACATTGTTATCGTGATTCTTGAATCATATCTTTCTCTTGACCCTTGTCTTGATGATATGCAAACAATTTTGCATCTCGGCTTGAAATCCTTTTGTTCCTTATTGTTTATCCTTTCCTATTCATTTGATTCTGATACTAGGATTTGGGCGACTTGAACGGAGTTATGTGATTGTAACTATGAACTGCAGTATGGTTACAATGCGGTACTCTATTTAAGTAACTTGGAGTCCTAGTCTTTATTCATTTCCTTGATTTATGGTCATGATATTACCTTGCTTCTCTCAATTTCATTGCTTTCCAGTTCATGTTTTATCATCAGCTTGAATCCTGTTTACCGTGCTTATCTTCTTCAGTATCTTGGTTTCAGATGAAGTTGTTTCAGGTATCCTACTTGTTCATGATTTTCCCGCATTAGCATTATTCGATTCTGGTGCATCCCATTGTTTTATGTCGTCCAAGTTTATTACTGCACATTCGATTTATTACACAGCTCTGTCTAGTTGCTAGAACATACACACTGGGAACAAGAAGATCATATCTAGTAGTGAGTGTAAAGTTTGTTCTGTTGTTATTTGCGGACGAGAGTTATTTGCAGATTTCTTGGTGATCGATACTGGCAGTTATGATGTTGTCTTGGGAATGGATTTTCTCGGCACGTTCCACGCTCACATTGATTGTAGGGCAAAGAAAGTGATTTTCCAGATCCCCGGACATCCGGAGTTTGTTTTTGCTGGAGGTAGCAGTTCTGTCGGGCCAGTAGAGTTTAGGGCTAGGCTGACAAACAATGTTCTTTCGTCGATGGAAGTTGATAAGGAGGAAGCGCCAGCTGTAGTTCGAGAGTTCATGGACGTGTTCGAGGACATCTCGGGTTTACCACCAAAACGAGATGTGGAGTTCGCGGTCGATCTTGTTCCTGGTGCAGCGCCAATCTCAAAGGCATACTATCCGATGGCACCAGTGGAGTTGGAAGAAGTCAAGAAACAGGTTACTGAATTGCTAGAGAAGGGTTGGATTCGCAGCAGTAGTTTACCTTGGGGAGCTCCAGTTCTTCTAGTCAAGAAGAAAAATGGCACAAGGAGGATGTGCATCGATTATCGAGAATTAAACCGGGTGACTATTAAGAACAAGTACCCGATCCCTCGCATTGGCGAATTATTCGAGCAACTCAGTGGCGCGAGGGTATTCTCGAAGCTGGATTTGCGATCCGGATATCATCAGGTCCGAGTTAAATCAAAGGATATTTGCAAGACTGCGTTCCGAACTCGATATGGACATTACGAGTATTTAATGATGCCATTCGGAGTCACGAATGCACTGGCAATATTTATGGACTTGATGAACCGAATCTTTTCACCGTTCTTTGACCAGTTTATAGTGGTGTTCATCGATGATATTCTGATCTACTCGAGAAGCCTAGAAGAGCATACAGAACACTTGACGATCGCACTGCAGACATTGAGGCATGAAAGATTGTATGCGAAGATGAGCAAGTGCGAGTTTTGGCTTGAAGAAATGAAGTTTTTGGGGCATGTCGTATCCGGAGATGGAATCTCCGCTGATCCCGAGAAGATTGCAACAGTTCAAGATTGGCCGATTCTGAAGAACGTAGCAGAGATCAGAAGTTTTCTTGGACTTGCAGGATACTACAGAAGATTCGTGAAAAATTTTGCTCGGTTGGCTGAGTCTTTGACCAAGCTTACATGGAAGGAGATACCGTTCGTATGGACGGATGGTTGTGCGTCAGCTTTTGAGAGGTTGAAGCAAAGGTTGATAATCGCTCCTATTTTGACCGTACCAGACGGTTCCGGAGGATTGGTGATTCACAGCGACGCATCTGGGAAAGGTTTGGGATGTGTTTTGATGCAGCATGTGAAGGTTATAGCCTACGCATCGAGACAATTGAAGACCCATGAGAAGAATTACCCAACTCATGATTTGGAGCTTGCAGCAGTGATTTTCGCTTTGAAGATTTGGAAACACTACTTATTGGACGAAAGGGTCAAAGTATTCACCGATCACAAAAGCCTAAAGTACGTGTTCACATAGAAAGAGCTCAACATGAGACAGCGCAGATGGTTGGAGCTGATGGCTGACTATGATCTTGATCTTAAGTACCATCCAGGGAAAGTTAATGTAGTGCAGGATAAGCTTAGTCGGTTGCCAGCAATTCGGATGTTGACTGCACAGAAGGAACTTATCGATGATTTTCGGAGATTCAAGTTGGAGATCGTGTTACCGCATTCTTCGGGACAGTTGATGCAGCTGCAAGTACAGCCATCGTTGATCGAGAGTATTAAAGCAGCACAGTCACATGACCCAAGATTGCAGAAGTTTCGAGAAAAGGTAGAAGCGGGACTTCGAACGGACTTGTTGATTCATGAAGATGGTTCGTTGCGATATGGTATCCATTTGTGTGTGCCGAAAGGAGACATTCGTGAAGAAGTTATGAAGGAGGCACACAGTTCTGCATATTCCGTACATCCAGGAGGCACGAAGATGTACCGTGATCTACGACAGCATTTTTGGTGGGAAGGCATGAAAAGGGAGATCACCCACTTTGTAGCGAAGTGCTTGGTGTGTCAGCAAGTTAAGGCTGAATATCAAAGAGTAGATGGTTTATTGCAACCACTTCCGATTCCTCAGTGGAAGTGGGAACATATAACCATGAATTTCATGACAGCTTTACCGTGGAGTCCAAAGGGCAACAATGCAGTTTAGGTGATTGTTGATCGGTTGACCAAGGCAGCTTATTTCATTCCATTTCGAGTGGGTCAGTCGACGAAAGCGTTAGCAGAACGGTACATGCAGGAGATTGTGAGATTGCATGGTGTACCTGTGAGCATCGTTTCCGATCGTGATACCCGATTCTTATCGCACTTCTGGAGGAGTTTACAGGAAAGTTTAGGGACACGATTGAAGTTTAGCACCGCTTATCATCCTCAGATAGATGTCCAGTCCGAGAGAACGATCCAAACTCTTGAAGACATGTTGAGAGCCTGCATGTTAGACTTCAAGGGTTCCTGGGAGGATCATCTACACTTGGTGGAGTTTTCTTACAATAACAGTTTTCAGGCGACTATTCAGATGGCTCCATTTGAAGCATTGTATGGTCGCAAGTGTCGCTCAACCGTTTGTTTGGACGATATTAGAGAACGAAGATTGTTGGGACCGGATCTTGTTGTGCAAACAGTAGAGAAGGTTAATTGTCACGTCCCGCTTCCCAAAATACGGAATACCAGGGTGACAAGGCCAGCCATACTCCTACGATCAAGGAAGGATCCTTTCGTAGTCACATTTTGGCTTCTAGCATTATATGGTAATCAATAAAATGCAATACGGGTAAAGAGAATGCAGTCACTAAACTATCAGGTATAAAGGAATCTGAGCTCAATGGAAGTAAGCAAAAGGGCAACTGACCAGGAATATCAATGGAGAAATGTAACTGGTTCACTAGTCTGGATCTTCACAGTCTCCTCGATGTCAGGCGAATCTACCTCTATCACTGAGCATGCATAATCAGGTCGTCAGAGCGGCGTAATAGAAATATTATAATAATAACAAAAGACAAGAAAATGAAAGTAATGACGGTGAAGATAAAATGCAGGTAAGCAATATATCACTAACTGATGCAATGTATGATCCATGTCCCTATCAGTCTCTAAGTCACTTTTAAAATCGAGTTGTGGAAAGAATGATCATGTTTAACGAGGGTCTCGTACATACTCGAGACTACGGCCCGCTGTTGCCCGGGACATAACCCTGTCAGCCGGATCGCTAGATCCTACCTAATATATATAAGAGTCGCTGTTCGAATGATCATCCTCTAAATCACTGTCCTCGCTAAATACGATTTCCTTTCCACTTCGACTTTCCCTTTTCCCCAGGTTTTCACTATTTATGAGTATGGTCTAGTTGTGTACAAGTACGCACCAATAACACGGTTTTAGTCACTGTTCACTGTCACGAATCATTCATTTTTCACTGGCGTACTTGACATTCCCAAACCGATACCATTCACGCACGACAATGCACTGTACACTGAATAATAACGCGCACTATCACTAGAAGTATGGCAGTCGGGTAAAATATGTACATTTATGCAGTTGAACAGATCATGTGTAATACGAGCTATCATACATCTTATGAACTTATAAAAATTGCCATAAATCATACATTCAAAATTCAGTAAAACGATACAAAGGAGGTAGCAAGTAAACTCAGTCGGCAGTTCAACAAAATTAATTTTAGGACAATCGGATTTCGGGTTTGGAAGTTACAGCCGTTTCATGTTAAGTGTTTGCTGCTGGAAATTCAATTCCTGAACTGAATGTCCATTTCGGAACACAGTTTTCACCCTGTTGGGATCAAAATTAGGCGACTCTATAGTTGAACAATATTTAGGGTTAATATTTAGGTTTCTAACTCAATTAGAGGATTAGTAAAATCCTATATCTACAGGGAGTTATGGTCAGGTTAAGTTCAATATGTAAAATCTATCACTGCAGAATTCAGCTGGACACATCGACATTATAAAGTGTATTAAAAATATCATACAGAACAGGAATCTAATGAAACTAGTGGAGTGAGAAAGATAACTCAATTTTCTACGTAACGATATAGGGTTCCGCATATTCTCTCATTTGAATAAGGATATACGGTGATTTAAAAACAGGGGTTAACTGGGATTACTACTCTGGACTGCAGTCCAGAATCGTAATTCTCCCCAATTTTCTCTATCATAACTAGTTCAAATTTAGAAATAAACTATAAAGTAATGTAGGTTAATCTGTTAGCTTTAATACGAGCCATGGAACGCTCAAATATGATTTGTAAAAGATTTAATATAAATTTAACGGTCTAACATGTTCAGGAAGGTTCTGATTTCGAAATGGCTATCGGGGTAACACTTTATAGGTGAAACGTTATTGATTTTCAACCAAATTTCTGTGGTACTTCTATGAACAGTAAAAGGGTTTAACGATCACTAGTTCCGCTATCTAAAGTAGGATTTAATTTTGGGTTTTGCAACGAGTAATTAACTCAACATATTGTGATCTTATGTCATATACCCAAATTGAAGACGATTTCTGTAAGCATTACCACCATTATCATAAAGTTCTAACTTAGTGCCGAACAATTCGTATCAGGTTCAACAACAAGGTATCGGTATAACTCGAACAATAATTCACTACAATTGCATACATGTATGGTTATATGTTAATAGTTTAATTAAACCTTAGAATTAATATGTAATAGCATGTAGCAAGTGATGAGTTCACTTGCCTGGCGACGGTTCGACAGCGGTACGGCAGCGGCGCAGCGAGCTCTGTGGGAAGTGGAGGTGGGTGAAGGTTCGAGATGCTTAGGTCTATGTTGGCGAGGTGCGGTAAGGTTGACGGAGGTTGTAGGGAGAGCTTGACGATGGTGGTTGCGATGGTGGATGCCCGGAGCTTGCAGGCGGTAGTCACCGGAGTTGAAGGAGTTGCAGGGAGCTCGGTTGCGGTTGGTGTGTCGCGGCTGTGAATGGAGGAAGAAGTGGGGAGGAGTGGTGGGGTCGTCGACGGTGGTGGGTGCGTCGGGGGAGGTCGCATGTTGTGCAGGCGAGGTGGGGAGGAGGTTGGCTTGATGTGTAGGCGAGGTGGGGAAGAGGTCGGCTCGGGTGTTTTGGCGAGAGGAGCGAGGAAGGAATGACGAGGGTGATGCCGGCGTAGTAGCTAGGGCGATGGGGCGAGCGCGGTCGTGGGCGTGGGCGTGGGCCGAGAGAAGGAGCGGGAAAGGAGGAGGAGGAAGGACGAACGAGGGAAAGGGAGGTAACGTGGGAGGGAAAGAAATTTTTAGGTAGAGAGAGAGGGAGGTAACGTGGGGGGAAAGAAATTTTTAGGTAGAGAGAGAGGGAGAGTGAGATGTGAGAGAGAGAGAGAGAGAGAGAGAGAGAGAAGAGACGTGTGTGTGAGAGAGAGAGAGAGAGAGAAGAGAGAACGAGAGGGGAGAGAGAAAGAGACGTGTAAGAGGGAGAGAGAGAACGTGAATGGGGGTGAGAGAGAGAAACGTGTGTTTTTATTTAATAAAAATTTTTAAAGGAAAGAGAGAGAGAACGGGAAATTGAATTAATAGGTTTTAATGAAATTTTATTTGGGTAAGATTTGGGTTAAAATGAGGGTTTAAAATTTTGAATTTTGAAAAGAGAGGAGAAGGTAAATAATTTGAATATAATTTGTTTTTTTTTTTAAAATAAGGCCTTGGGTTGTTGGGCTTGGGCTCAAGAATTTTGAAGGAAAAAATTATGGGATTTTAAATATAGACTTGGGCCTAGGGTTCATAGGAAAGCAGAAATAGTTAGAATATAATATAAAATGTAAAATGGGTAAAAAAATATTTTATTTGAATACGGGTAATGACGTAGATGAAGACCAGTTATTACATTAATACTATCTGGAATCACATGAAGGCAGCACATGATCGCCAGAAGAGTTGGGCAGCTATATTGAGAAGACCTCTAGAGTTCGCTGTTGGTGATCTTGTATTCTTGAAGATATCACCGACTAGAGGAGTGATTCATTTTGGGAGTCGAGACAAGCTTAGTTCTCGATTCGTGGGGCCTTTCGATATTATTGAGCGTGTTGGAGAAGTGGCTTACCGATTAGCTTTACCACCATTTTTGGTGAGTGTTCATGACGTGTTTCATATATCTCAACTCCGTAAGTATGTTCGAGATGAAACACACGTGCTAGATCATTTGGAGCTTACTGTAAGGGAGGATTTGACCTATAAAGAACGACCGATGTCGATTGTTGATCGAAGAGAAAAGGTCCTCAAGAACAAGGTTATCCTTCTCATACTTGTTTCATGGGGGAATCGCTCGCACAGAGAATTGACTTGGGAACGAGAAGACGAGATTCGACAGAAGTTTCCATATCTCTTTCCTTAGATTCGTGTTTGCTTGTCTTTTCTTGTTTCGGGAATTTCGAGGACGAAATTGTTTTTGTAGTTGGGTATAATGTAACACCGTAGTTCAGTTATACCATGCTGAATATGATTATTTCTTTAATTATGGCTATTTCTTGATTTATTGCTGTTTGGGTGTGAATAGTATAATTGGCATCTGTATGTGCATCCGACCCGACCCGTTTGCTGGAAACCTGTCTTGACTCCTGTTTATGATTTATACCGGCTAGTTACGAGGATCCGTACACTTGTAATATTGTTTATACTGCATACTGGGATTATATCTGGCATCTGCATTTTTTTAATAAAACAAGTAAAGTCAAATAAAATATTTTAAAAATATCTAGCATGGCCTGCATCATACCCCTGACCCTATGGTAGCATCCGTGTATCGTGTTCTCATTCCGTTCAGTGAAACGAACTCGTCTGGATAGCTACATGCACGCTACGTGCATCCGTTCTCGGAGGTATGCCATTTCGTAACCCGGTTATCGTAATTTGGTTTTGGTTGATATGTATATTATCCGTATTTTAAAACTATATTTTTAGATCCGACCTGGGCATATTTTGGAATACTTTTGTATTTGCCAGAAAACTCAAATTCACTTAATAAAATATTCTTTTAAAATTAACTGTTTAAATATATATTTATACGTTATATATAAATCTTTTAAAACTAAAATATATCTTTTTAAAATCTTTTTTATCCTCACCAACTCCCTAGGATCTCTTTCCTCTCGTGACTCTCTCTCTCTCTACCCTATATATATACTTATATATTCAGCAACTATTCCTCTCTCTCTCTTCTACTTCTTCACCAGTTCCTACCTTCTTCACTTCGCGAGAACCCACGCTTGCGCTGGCATCGCTGCTTCACCCTCGCCGTCGTCGACATCCCCTCATCACCGACAACACCTTCTCTCTCTCTTTCACCGCTCCAAACCCCGACGACGAACCCCACAAACCTTAACCCCGCCTGCACGCCCTGTGCTCGCCCGCCGCCGCCGATCACCTCGTCGGCCTCGTCACCATCCCATCGAACTCCTCTCCTTTCCTCCCTCGAGCATCTCTCTTCTTTCCCCGACCAATCCCGAGCCTGCACACCCGCAACCCATCGCCGATGACCCCATGACCAGTCGTCACCACCCTCGGCTGCACCCCCTCACCCTCGGCAACCCACGACCACCACCTCCATCACTTCCTCTTCCCCAGGGCCCGAGCCTTTCCCTGCACAGAACCGACCCCGATCCCTAACTTCAAGAACCCACTGCCTTGGCCGTGAAACCTCGCCGGAAAACTCACGACTCGTCGTCACGTCTCTCTCTCCTTCTCCTCTGCCCCAGATACCCCAATCCAACACCACAGCAACATTCTTCTCCTTATTCTTCTTCTTCAACTTTTCCTTCTCTTTTCTCTTTCTTGAATTCTTGATTCAGATCGTCGCTAGAGCCGTGACCATCACCGACGATCCGGGAGACCTAGTGGATGTCCACAGCCAGCGTGGTCGCGTTCTTGCTTTGCCTGGTTCAGTTCTGTGCTGTGTGTGCTTCGCGACGTTTACCCGACGTCGGATGCAGCGTACTGTTCACACCATAATATTGCATTATTATATTCCCCATTCTTATTCTTTTTATAAATAAACAGGTGCTTTTGACGCATGTCTACTACATGTTACAGGTTACAGGCTTTTGGACAAGAAAACAGTGAAAAAGAGAAAAGACGATGCAAAAGTGGAACTGCAACCAACAAATAGAAGGATCTTGATCAAGCTTATATAAAGATCAGTTCACAAACTACAAGGCAACGCAAGGTCCAAGTTTTCGTCTCGAAGAAACGGTTAAAAGTCCACTGAGCTACAATTATTCACTGGGAAATCTGTAAGAGAATCAGAAGTTATTATGAAGAATAAAGTAAAGAAAACAGTAGCCCAAAACTACCAGAAGAAGCCCACAAAGTTTCAGCAGCCAACTCCTTGTTTGGGTCGCGGAACCGCGGCCAAACCCTGGCTGGGGCCGCGGATCCGCGGCCATTAAGAGGATTCAGTGGATGAAATTTTTACCAAAATGTTTATTGGCGCTGAAAAGTTGACCTAGGGGTATATTTGTAATTTTAGACATGCGGATCAAAATGTAACCTAAGGTTTTCTATTCTCTATAAATAGGAACTCTACAGATTGTAATTCTCTATGCCTCCCTTCATTAATAAATTTTAGAATTCTTTTGGAGAGCATCGGTGGCTCTTTTCAATTCATGAATCCAGATCTGACAACCCTGCGTTGATGTTTGGAGAGAGAGCCATCTGTAAGTAGTTTTATTTAATTGTTCTAGTTTAGATTTCAATTCCTTGCCTTAGATGTTAGTTTTGGGAAAGGCTTTTGAGAGATGAGATCTCTCATCCCTTTCTTACCCATCACATAGAATCTATAGGACTTCATGCATACACGCACACACCGTGCCCTACGGCACCCTATCCCTCGAGGTAATGGTGATACCGTAGTATAAAGGCCCAGTTGCGCGCGTTTTCCATGGAGGTTAGGGTAAGGATCTCTAAAGGAAGGACAAGAACCTAGAGAAAGGAACACCTTCCCGAATGGATCAATCCCCTTTATTAATAATTACCATAACTCCTCTTAGATCCTAATCTGGGTATAGAAAGCGTTGAGATTTATTTACATTTCCAAACCATTCCTAAACCTAACCCTAGCAAGATTTAGATCTAGATAATTGCCCTAGGATAATTTAGGTTTTTAGATTTAATAACAACTCCGAACACCCTTCGGAATTAACTCGTAAGAACGAATCGGAGATTCACAACATCCCTGTGGACCGACCCGTACTCACCGGCTAGTTGAAAAGCAACGCCGTTCTTGATTGCGGTTACAAATATTTTTGATCTATCTTTTAGAAAGCGCAAGCACGCTAAATCATTTCAATCAAATGGCGCCGTTACCGGGGATGGCGTAGAACTTTCCTTTTCGCGATTTCGGGTTAATCTTAAAATTTAAAAAATCATAAAAAACTGAAAAAATCATAAAATATAAAAATATATATCATTTGTTATTTTTGGAAGGGATACTTTGTGGTTGAATTTTTGCAGGATATACAGAATTGGATCTGGAAAATTCCAGAAAGCGAAACAAAAAAAGGGGTATCGGAACAGAAGGGATTTTAACTAACAGAAGAGCACAAAAATTTTGGAGTCTTGAACCGCCTTTCCGACCGCGTTTCCACGGCCAAAACCCACCTTAGGCCACGGAACCGCGGCCATCTTGTCGATTCGTCACACCAAAAAATTTCTGGGGCACTGTGCAGTTAATGTGACCGCGAAATCGCGGTGGGAGCCACGTTTTGCCGCGGAAGGGCGGTGGAATAGTGACATCATCAGACCAACTTTGCTCTGTAAGATCTTCTGTTCATCCTCTATAATTTTTGAAATATATTTTCTGAAAAATGCCTGCAGGATTTTGTGCACATTAAAAATATATTCCCTTCCAAATAACGATCTTGTGCAGGATTTTTGGGCCCCGCTTGAAATGAAATTAGATTGCAAGTAATATTTTGCTGTTGCATATCTTTTCTATAAAATATTTTGCTATTGCATATCTTTTCTCTAAAATCTTTTTGCAACAAAATTTTTCCAAATAAAGAGAAAGAAAAAAATCAAAAGAATAAAAATAAAAAGGACAAATTTTATTAGAAACTTGCAAAATTTTTTACCTCAAATAGATCCTTGCACCAACCAACTTTCCTTCCTTCCCCTTCTTCTAACATGGGTAACCCACATAAGAAATCATTAGCCGAACTTTGGTATCCCGAACCTAATTTTGCGTCGTATGTCAATTTGTTCGGTCAATTTAAAGACGATCCTTCCTTGCCAAAAATATCTTTGAAAGATCAAATAGAGGCGTCTAGGAGAAATAGTTTGACTTTTCAACCCACTTTGTGTCAACCAAGTCAACATTTACCACCTTCATATGTTGATACTACTTTTTCAAGTCCTACTGTAACTCCTAAACCGATATCCATTGCTGAGCACATTGCTCAATCTCGCAGCCGATCTTTCACCCCTCTCCACACATCTAGTTCTAGGGATCCGCACGATTATTCACCTTTTTATCCACATGTTGACCCTACCCCTGTCCAACCACCCACTTCCTACCAGTCCTACCCGACTTTCCCACCTTCACTAGACATTGATTCTACACAGCCTGTTGGGAGTTTTGCATATCCACACAATTTCGAATCTTTTCCCGAAACCCCCTTACCACCCAAGTCTAGTTTGGAAGAGTCGCTGGAGGCGTATATCGCAGCAATAAACAAAATGGTGAGGAATGTGGAAGCGTCCATGGCCGCCCTTATGCAACCGAGTGAACCGGTAGCTAGTGTCCCGCTAGCTCCAAATTTTTCAATGTATGAGGCAGCAGTTGGACAGAGTGAGAATGAGAGAGGATTTTCAAATCAAACCTACCCTTACCCAATTGAAGCCCACAACTCCTGTTTTCCATCGATTGCCCTAAATAGTTCACCTGTTGAAAATAAAAACGAGTTATGTGATTTTGTAGTGTTTGATTTGCCAAATTGTGAGGAACCCCTTTCGAGTGAAACCGCACCTAATCCTTTCGATCTTTACACCTCCACTCTAGAACCTACATTGATAAACATCCATGCTTTTGAGGAGGTGTCTAAAGAAATTGATTTTCACTTGATTAAGGATATAGACGCCGGGAATATTTCGGATGATGAACTGTCGATTTAATTGGAATTTTATGTTCAAATCATCATCCCGAGTTATTAAATGTTTCTCCCGAATCTCATATGCGTCTAGATTTTGATGATAATGGCATGGATGAGTTAAATATTGAGGATAGTATTGAGGAGAGTCTTGAGGATAATATTGAGGTTGAATCATTTTTATTTGATGTGTCTGATTTTCCAATTCATCCTCCTAAACCTTTGACTGCTATATCACCCTCCCTCCTTCCCATCGTTCCGACCCCGCTTGAAGACTGTGAGCTTGAAACCTTTTCCTTTGAATCTGACACAATTCTCACAGACGATAACACCTATGAGTGTTTCACCTTTTCGGACGATGTTGATGACTCACCGCCCGAGTTTGAGTCCTTTACATTTTCAGATGAACCATCAGACTCGGTTGATTATAGTAGTTTCGAATCATTAATGGAATCTTTCAAGTTCGAAACAGTTTACTACGGTAAGAAAGATACTATCCCTAATTCACTCCCTTTCGTCTTTCCCATTGTTCCGACCGAACAAGTGACCGTTACGCTTTCTTCTACTATACCAAGTTCGGCGTACCCATGTTTTCTTGCGAATCTTGAGGGATTTGACCCCATTGCACGACGAGTTGATAGGTTAGCGCAGTCACTTTTAACACATCGGTCATCACAAATTGCGCTAATTTATTCACTCAATTTACACCCTCAAGATCGCACTCCACTTCTTTCTTCTTTCCGTCTTTCTTCTCCCCCACCGAGACCATATTCTACCATTCTTCTTTCCACACGGTCTCGCGTGCTTTTCATCTCTTTTCTTTCCATCCCATTCTTGCACCAACTCTACCATTACCATGATAAGATTTTTGAATGGTTGGTGCTAACATTTGGCTTGTGTAAGGCCAAGCTTAAGTTTGGGGGGAATCTTGTTGTATATATGTATATATCTTTTTGTTTTCTTTTTCTATAAAAAAATTAAAAAAAATTCAAAACAAATAAAAAAAAATTTGTAAATAATTAAACAGGGGAGTGCCGACATTTTGACCCTCTTGGTTTAGTATGACAGTGAGGACACTGTCAAGTTCAAGTTTGGGGGTATGCTCGGTACGTCTTCTTCCTTCGCATTCATTTGTACATATTTTTGCATTTGCATATTTATTTGAAAACCCATAAAAATTTCAAAAATTTCAAAAATTATAAAAATTATTGTATTCAATTTTGGCTAATTGACTTGAGTTTGACAAATAAGTTAACTGGCTAGGAACAACTAGATTTTAGACTTAGTGAATTAAAAACCCTAAAGATAACCTTCTTTAAAGTTTAACGGTAGAAAGTATATGCCTTGTAGTTTATTTAGAAATAGGCAAATTTTGGGTTCACTTCTTGGGCCAAGTCAAAACAAGGGAAGAGTATTGATGTTCTTATTAAAGTATAAGTTTGAAAAATAGTTCCTAGCTTAAGTCTAGATTCTGAAAATGTATACCCTACAACTTACACAATCACGCACCTTGAAACTTGGAATAGTAGAAGAGACCTTGAAATGCTCTTGTCTAAAGTCCTTGGTACGAAGAAAAAAAAAGAAAAAAAAGGGTGAATAAAGATAAAAATGGACACTGGTTTTTATGATTACTTAAGGCGGTAAAAATAGAAAAAATATTTAGCGAGGGTGCCTTATCACCTAGTGCCTTAGACCAACTGGTTTGGGAGTCACTGCTAAAGCTTTGGGTGTTGCAAAACTAGGAAGTACTCTTTAAAGTGCTAACGCATCTTGTAATCGGTTGTTGGTACTTCAAGAAGTATTAACGATCGCATGAAGGATGTGTAAGCAAATTTCATTTAAAAATTCACTAATTAATAAGTGTTTTGGACAATGGACGAGAGTACGATTGCTTGATTTGAATTTCCAAGTGTAGGGGTGATATTTACACACACGTAGGGATATGTGACTAGAGTTTAGATAAGAGAAAGGAATGAAAGATAGAACTTGTATCTTTAATAGAGTGATAGAAATTCCTAAGTGGAGATGAAACCCTAGAAGGAAGACTTAAGAGATGCCGAAAGCTAAGTAGGTCTACATAACATATATGATCTTAAGTTAAATAATGAGGAAGCGTGAAGAATATGGGTGGATAATTTACAAGTAAAAGATAATAGAATTCCTTGTTAGAAAACCTAATTGGAGAACAAAAGTCAATGGGCCAAATTGATAGGATTTTGTGGGTGTAATCCGCTGAAAACCCTTAGGAGACAACACTCCTCCTACTAGGGACACCTATAGGTTTAACGGCTTGTTGCACGTTCTCAGTGCAATCGCGTTTCCCTGCGAAAGTGTGGTTAGGATTTTAGTGAATAAAAATAAGTTTGCTCGAGGACGAGCAAAAGATAAGTTTGGGGTTATTTGTTCACACCATAATATTGCATTATTATATTCCCCATTCTTATTCTTTTTATAAATAAACAGGTGCTTTTGACGCATGTCTGCTACATGTTACAGGCTTTTGGACAAGAAAGCAGTGAAAAAGAGAAAAGACGATGCAAAAGTGGAACTGCAACCAACAAATAGAAGGATCTTGATCAAGCCAACATAAAGATCAGTTCACAAACTACAAGGCAACGCAAGGTCCAAGTTTTCGTCTCGAAGAAACGGTTAAAAGTCCACTGAGCTACAATTATTCACTGGGAAATCTGTAAGAGAATCAGAAGTTATTATGAAGAATAAAGTAAAGAAAACAATAGCCCAAAACTACCAGAAGAAGCCCACAAAGTTTCAGCAGCCAACTCCTTGTTTAGGCCGCGGAACCGCGGCCAAACCCTGGCTGGGGCCGCGGATCCGCGGCCATTAAGAGGATTCAGTGGATGAAATTTTTACCAAAATGTTTATTGGCGCTGAAAATTTGACCTAGGGGTATATTTGTAATTTTAGACATGCGGATCAAAATGTAACCTAGGGTTTCCTATTCTCTATAAATAGGAACTCTACAGATTGTAATTCTCTATGCCTCCCTTCATTAATAAATTTTAGAATTCTTTTGGAGAGCATCGGTGGCTCTTTTCAATTCATGAATCCAGATCTGACAACCCTGCGTTGATGTTTGGAGAGAGAGCCATCTGTAAGTAGTTTTATTTAATTGTTCTAGTTTAGATTTCAATTCCTTGCCTTAGATGTTAGCTTTGGGAAAGGCTTTTGAGAGATGAGATCTCTCATCCCTTTCTTACCCATCACATAGAATCTATAGGACTTCATGCATACACGCATACACCGCGCCCTACGACACCCTATCCCTCGAGGTAGCGGTGATACCGTAGTATAAAGGCCCAGTTGCGCGCGTTTTCCATGAAGGTTAGGATAAGGATCTCTAAAGGAAGGACAAGAACCTAGAGGAAGGAACACCTTCCCGAATGGATCTAATCCCCTTTATTGATAATTACCATAACTCCTCTTAGATCCTAATCTGGGTATAGAAAGCGTTGAGATTTATTTACATTTCCAAACCCTTCCTAAATCTAACCCTAGCAAGATTTAGATCTAGATAATTTCCCTAGGATAATTTAGGTTTTTAGATTTAATAACAACTCTGAACACCCTTCGGAATTAACTCGTAAGAACGAATCGGAGATTCACAACATCCCTGTGGACCGACCCGTACTCACCGGCTAGCTGCAAAGTGACGCCGTTCTTGATTGCGGTTACAAATATTTTTGATCTATCTTTTAGAAAGTGCAAGCACGCTAAATCATTTCAATAGCGTACGCACCCCGTCGTGAGATCCGATCAGGCAAGTTTATCTTGCTACATGCTATGTTATTATATTTGCATCCATATTAATAATAATATTATATGTTCATTGCATTGTGCATCCCTGTTACTATTTTACGATACCAGTTCACATCCGTATCATTTATTACATATCTAGTCGCATGCAAGTTTATCTTGCTACATGCTATGATATATATTTTGCATCCATATGAATAAAAACATCATATGTTTACTGTATTATATATCCATGTTACCGTTTTACTGTTTTAAAATATCCGTTCGCATCCGTACAATATATTATACATCTAGTTGCATGCCAGATCATATCATTTCATGTTACTATTATATTAGCACCCCATGCTTGATAATGTGCATCATGCGTAGTCATGGAGTTGTAGATGTAATCCCTGATAAATATTTATGCATCCGTGTTTTACTGTGCATCCGTACAATTTATTATATGTTTAGTTGCATGCCATACTATTTCATATTACTGTTACCTTGGCACCCCATACTTGATAATGTGCATCCTACGTAGTCATAGAGTTGTAGATATGAACCCCGATAAACACTTGAGCATCCGTATTTTACCATGATTTGATACTTGCTGCATTTTACTGTTGGGCATTCATTTGATACCTGTCATGACCCGATATACTACTACTTGACATATTACCTGATTCTGTTTCTGATGCCGACAATCCTGACATGTTGTCCTGACGGACGTATCCTGTTGTCTGCATACACAAACCTGTACCTTCTTGATCCTGTGTTGGCATTAGATCCAGATTTATCAATACCTGACTTGAACACATAACCTTGGGGGTAAGGGGAAATCAATAATGAAACCTGGGTTGTAACTCAACAGTTCGACGCTTATACTGATCAGTTTTGGGGGTAGGCCAGTCCCGGAATGATGCCGCTGACATCATTCGTCTGTACATGTTTCCTGTTTATGCTTAGCGGCATATCTCGGATTCAGCCCCGAGGGTCTGGACCGTGGTCCCGGGTATGCACGGGATACTATTGAGTTACATCGACGATTCATTAAATTGATTTCAAAGACTTGAGAGTAATTAACCCAGTAGCACAGCTTAGATGGATCACCGCACGTCACATATACTGATACACTCCACTGTTCCATATCCGTGTTTACTTATTGCATTCATATTACTGTTCATACTCATGCCTGCATATCTTGTTATCTCCTGATTATATTTTATTGTTTGATATTATGATGCACTGACGTCTGGGTTTTGCATGGCCTAGATCCTCTTTCTCTTTCGCAGGCTGATCAGGAGTATTTCCGCCGTCAAGCCGAGCAGTGAGAATCCTGTTAGTATCTAGTTTTCTTTCCGTACTTTCATTTCCTAACGTGAGCCCCTACTTGGGACGTACTTTCCAGATGTTACTGTTATTGGATTTATTGCTTCCGCATATTATTTCTTGACTCGTTTATTCTGGCAGATGGACATGTACTACATTGTTTATTTTATTTCTACTGTTCTTGATATCTTATAAACAGCCGTAATATGACTGTGGAGGGATGTTTTCTAGCCACAGGTAGCATGGTTGGCTCTGTCACGCGCCAATCTTAGCGCACTCTGGGAAGCGGGGCGTGACAGAAGCTACTACCCAATACGAACCTATACTATGTAAGAGCCGGATGATGGTCTTCTCTTTCCGGGTTCGTCTGCCGAGGAAGCCGCACAATTGGCTGAGGTTATAAGGCGCTCACAAGATGAAACTAAGAATTTGGGTGTCCCGAAGAAACCTTATCCTCCCGTCATATTCTACGAAGATCCCCCATCACTACGGAGGGTACATATGGGTCCCCTGCGATGGGAAGATGAGATAGCCCTCAAGCGGCCTATCTTAGCCGCTTCTGAAGATGAGCTAGGTTTGAAGACCGGTGACCATGAATTTGCATTTGAACCCCGGCGAGCACACTTCTTCAGGAAGGAACGACGGCTTGAAAAAGCCATACTAGAAGCATCCTAACGCATCGGTATGTGTGCTTTCCGTATTTTTCCTTTCGGCCAATAATTTGTATCGCTTTTTATATCTCTTTATCTTTGCGAAAATTTTACAGGGACTTCAGGAATGACAAAGAATTTGAGCTCAAGTCGCGTCCTAACTGTGGAATCTGTAAATGTCTCCGATGAGGCCCTAGTAGGTGCGGAGGAGGTCGTTACGGGTGCTATTCCTGTCGTGGAGCCTCCACTGGTAGCCTCCGTTCCTCCAGTGTCTATTCTTCCAGCAAAGGTGAATTCATCGACCTCAGTTCACATGGACATCTCTAGTGACACACCGAAGGGTGTAGAAGAGGTTGTCGGGGCTGTTAGTCCCGTCTTGGAGCTCCCGGTGATGGCTTCCACTTCTCCATCCTCTATACTTTCCGCAGAGGCGACCTTACCGGTCATAGACCCGATGGATCTTTCTGGTGGCGCCTCGAAGGTTGTAGAAAGCACCGCCGTAGCCACTGTTCCCTTCTTGGAGCCCAAAATGGCAGATATCGTTTCGCGACTGGAAGCTTCTACGCCAGCACACGTCCCCGATGATGTGTCTGAGGGCACGGAGGAGGCTACCGAAGCTGCTATCTCTCCAGTTCAAAGCGGGAGGAGCATCGAAGGTAGTCTTCTATACTTTGCTTTAATGATCTCTCTATTATCTGATACTTTTTGTCTTTTCAGAATTGCGAGGATTGGCGGCGTCTATCGTAGATTTATCTCCCAGAAAGTCCTTTCAGCGTATGCTCGAGATGGCCACCCCACAGGCAATATCCCCGCAAAGTATCGTCCTCCCTTCTGGGCAAGATTGGTGTAATTAGCTGTCTTGAGATCGGCTCTGGAAACCCTGAGCATGAAGGGCCCAATTGATTGTCCTCGGGAGATTTGGTCTAAGTTTGGCTAATATTGGCCTTTCATAGTGTTAAACACTAGTATGTGCTCCACACTCACATGCTCCCACGTGAGGCGTTTGAAGTAGTGTTAAACACTAGAAATTGGGGCACTCACGTATGGCACGTGAGGTGCTTAAAGTTGGGCGCTGCCTCTTTTATATTTTTATTCTAATGCTAAGCACTGTTGGGTCATGTGGGATCACGTGAGGCATCCCAGAATAGAAACTGTCTTGGGTTTATTCCTCTTTTCTCTTTTATAAGTGCTGAGCACTTCTCAGGGGTCCCAGAATCCGTTCTCCGCCGAAAAGACGCGACCGGGACGTTGGGACGTCCGGCCTGAATTCTCGGGGGCAGATGTTATTTGGTTTTATCCGTCCACCTCTCCGAAGATGCCAAGTTGATTTATGGCACCGTATGTCAGAGGTTTGGACAGATGCGGCCGTTGTAGCAGACTTCGTCAGATTCCCCCTCGTTTACGAGAGGTTTTTGATTGTGGGGACGCTCTTCCCTGTAGGCGCAAGCCCCTGCAGTTAATTACGCAACCGCATCGCGGTAACCACTTTCTCCTTCTTCAGATGGTCACTTCGTGTTGTGTGTATTTGTTTTATTTTTGGTTGCCCGTGGATTGTATACGGAGACTAATTTATGTTGTCGCCCGTAGGGTGTGGATTAGTCCAAATCCGTATTTTCTTAGATTTGGGTTTGGTTTGGATTTAAGGATCGTTAATCTCATTGAGATCAAGATCAACTTAAACGTTGTTAAGGATACGTTAGTCTAATTTTTAGACTAAGATCTACTCAACGGGGGGTTTGGGATCATTTAGATCCAACGACAGAGAATTTGGGCTCTATCATCTTAGTTTAGGGACGTTGCGGTCCAGTGGGTATTAATATCATTGAGATCAAGATCAACTTAAACGTTTGTTAAGGATACATTAGTCTAATTTTTAGGCTAAGATCTACTTAACAGGGTTTTGGGATCATTTAGATCCAACAAAAGAGCATTTGGACTCTATTGTTTTAGTTTAGGGACATTGCGGTCCATAAGTTTAAGGACATCATAGTCCATATCAGTTTAGAGACATCATAGTCTGTAAAGTTTAAAGACATCATAGTCTATGAGTTTAAGGACCTCATAGTCCATAAAGTTTAAAGACGTCATAGTCTGTGGCGTTCTGATTTAATCAGTTTGGGAATGCACCAATAGTTATTGGTTATTGGGACCCTCCATCTCTCTGAAAATGTTGAAGGTTTATAACGGTATGTATCAGAGATATGAAGAGATGTACCCTAGAACCAATGTCCTGATTTTGGGAAGCAGGATGAACATCAGTTTGGATGTTATTTGTTGGGAGCTTATTAGCTGTCTTGAGATCGGCTTTGGAAACCCCGAGCATGAAGGGCTCAATTGATTGTCCTCGGGAGATTTGGTCTAACTTTGGCTAATATTGGCCTTTCATAGTGTTAAACAATAGTATGTGCTTAGCGCTCACGTGCTCAAATGTAAGGTGCTTGAAGTAGTGTTAAACACTAGAAATTGGGGTGCTCACGTTGTTGGTGTGTAGCAGCGCCTCTAGTTAGGTTGCAACATCATAAAGTAGTGATCTTTCAAAATTCTAGAGGGCTATTACAAACGAACTACGAATCGTAACTAGAGATTAGGGTAATAGCATCAATATGTGAAGTCTAAGCTAAAGGAAAAGGAAATACAACCTTTGTATCCAACTCTTTCGGTCTTTAGGACTCCTACGGCTTTGATCGAAGCTTGGATCAACTCCGCTCAAGATCCTTCGTCATCTACGATGATCCACCCGGAGATTCCTAGGTCAAGCTCTTTGCCTCACTAAATCAAGATGAAGTGGAGCAAACACTCTACACTAAAGGACCAGGCTAGTGTAGAATGGTTATGTGGTTTGTAAACTCACTTAAAAACTCTTTCTTTTTGCTTCCTTACTCTTTTAACAAACTCAAGTGAGCTAGAAAGAGGAGGAAGATGAAGATGGCAAAAGCTT
The DNA here is from genome assembly GCA_030015575.1 of Agapanthus africanus. Taxonomy (NCBI): domain Eukaryota; kingdom Viridiplantae; phylum Streptophyta; class Magnoliopsida; order Asparagales; family Amaryllidaceae; genus Agapanthus; species Agapanthus africanus. The sequence goes on from CM057344.1 coordinate 56,504,800, forward strand.
TTGTGAATATAATGAAAAACTTATTTTCAATAATTGAAAAGAAAAGATTATATATGAGACACTCTCAAATATAACCATGGTTGGCTAAATATCTAGATATTATTTGGATGGGTTAAAGAACAAAGGAAATATAACCATAGTTAAAGTCAATGGTCAGTGTAGAAAAAATGAGTCATTATAGCTAATTTTCTTTTCTTTAAATCATTAACAAAATCTAGATATTCATCAACCATGTAAGTCTTGCATTGCCATCTCCTTTGCATCATCAACCATGACACATATGTATGTGTGTATGTGTGCATGCACATCATCATGTGTATGTGTAAACATACATGCATACATCCAAAAGAAAAAAAAAGAGGGTTAATTAAAAGTGAGCTAAAAGATAATATTAAATTAACACTTGATTTAATAAATCGGTCAAATCAAATACGACCCAATCAATAGTGAACGCCCGACTAAAATACGGTATCACATATTCGTATTTAATCGAGCTCCCGCATATCACATATGCACCACATCATTTCGCCTGAGCTAGAAAAATCCTGTGTGGGACTCTAAGACTCGTCAATATGCCGGAAGTAGGTGATGATCATATCAAAACACCTATAAGCCGCAAGCGGTCAACTAAACATAACGGCCATCCGGGTATTGAGCGATCAGAAGAAAAACAAGCGAACCCATCAAAACTCCCGTCGAGCCTTTGGCAACACTTACTGTATAGTCCTGTCTGTTCATCTGATATGCTGCATATCAAGTCTAGGGATGGAATCGTCGAGCCCTAATAACTCAATAAGTCATGTCGATATGAACTATGACCGATCGAGAAACTACTGATAACACTTATCAGTAAATCTCATCAGCCCTGGCCAGGGACTTCAAGTCAGAGCCAATCGCACATTGCAAAACATCAACTCCCAATACCGGGAGAGACGAAACTCCTCCTATCACTCACTGTTTCCATGTGTCTCGGGACTATACCCAAAAGCCACCTAGTTACACGACTCAGTAGAGATGTGGTAGGGTGGAAATCAAAGTAAAGTGGGAGAACACACAAGACTCTATGACGATCTCGGGTCTACAGACTAACCTGTACCAGTGTCACCAGAGAACTGCTATCCGAAGATAGATATAATACCATATAGGAATTCTCGGTGAGTCCGTTCAGTGTACCCAGTCTCCACTGAGCACCCGTATACAATTTTCGATGTCACAATACCAATGGATATGGGATCATCCATTGCTCATTATATGGGTCAAGAAACATATACGCTAGTCTACTCTGGAATATCGATGCCCTTTCTCGATATACCTACGACTAGGAACATTTAAGGATATACTTATAGACCACACATGCCCCACTAGTATGATCTCTATCATAGCCATAGAAGTTAAGCAAATATCCTCAGGGCTTTATCAACATGTATCAAATGAACAGTATCAAGTAAACATGTCAGATAAAGTAAAACCAGATAGCATACTATCATGTCGAGAAAGAAAGTCATATATATATATAAATATACATATATACATGTCCAAACATCCACTATACATATATAGGCCTCTAGGACATACATATATCCAACAATCTCCTACTTGCACTAAGGCCAATTATTGGCATATCTCATACCCAACATCTCAAAAAGTCGCTCATGTTGCGGCTGTGGAAGGGCCTTGGTGAGTGGATCCGCGGTGTTATCCTTTGTATCTACTCTCCGAATCTCGATCTCTTGGCGATCAACTATCTCCCGGATCAAATGATATCGCCTGAGGATGTGTCTGGACTTTTGATGGGATCTGGGTTCTTTGGCCAACGCCATAGCATCATTATTATCACAATACAATGGTATTAGATTAATAATGGTTGGAACTACTCCTAGGTCTGCGACGAACTTCTTCATCCAGACGGCTTCCTTGGCAGCATCATTTGCAGCAATATACCCAGCTTCCATCGTGGAGTCTGCAACGGTAACCTGTTTGGAACTCTTCCAACATACCGCCCCTCCATTGAGGGTAAATACAAACCCTGAGATAGATTTACTGTCATCCTTATCACTTTGGAAGCTGGAATCGGTAAAGGCCTCCATTTGGAGATTCCCATTACCATACACCAAGAACAATTCTTTAGTCCTTCGCAAATACTTAAGAATATTCTTCACGGCTATCCATGTTGCTCCCCTAGGTTGGATTGATACCTGCTTACTATACCTAGTGCATAAGCTACATCAGGGTGAGTACATATCATCGCATATATTATAGATCCTACGGCTGAAGCGTAGGATATAATGCTCATGCGAGCTCTCTCTTCATCAGTCTTCGGACAGAAATCCTTAGAGAGAGTGATTTCATGGAAAGCGGGCAAGGCACCATGCTTGGAATCTTCCATACTAAACCTTTTTAGGATGGTATCAATGTACTTTGATTGGGACAATCCCAATAACCTCTTGGATCTATCTCTATAGATCCTTATGCCCAAAATGCACGAGGCATCACCCAGGTCCTTCATGGAGAACCTTTGTGATAAGAATAGTTTGACCGATTGTAGTATAGGAATATCATTTCCTATTAAGAGAATGTCATCCACGTACAATACGAGGAAAGTGACAGTACTCCCTACAATTTTCTTATAAATGCATGGTTCATCTACATTTTTGATAAATCAAATTTTTGATTGTATCATCAAAACAGATGTTCCAGCTCCGAGATGCCTGCTTTAATCCATAAATGGATTTAAGCAACCTACACACTTTTTCGCTGCTCCCACTGTCAATGAAGCCCTCTGGCTGATCCATAAAAACGCACTCTTCTAAATCACCATTTAGAAATGCAGTCTTAACGTCCATCTGCCAGATTTCATAGTTGTAGTGAGCAGAAATAGCAAGTAAGATCCGAATGGATTTAAGCATTGCTACTAGAGAGAAAGTTTCATCATAGTCCAGTCCTGGTCTTTGACAAAAACCTTTCGCTACAAGCCTTGCTTTATAGGTCTCTACCTGTCCATCTACACCAATCTTTTTCTTAAAGATCCATTTGCACCCTACGGGTTTTATCCCAGGAGCTGCAACGTCCAAAGTCCATACTTTGTTGGTGTACATGGACTCCATTTTAGATCTCATGGCATCCAGCTACTTCACCGAGTCTCCACTCGTGATAGCCTGTTGAAAACTAGTGGGGTCATCATCATCCATGATTCAATCTTCTCTATCACCATCAATGAGAAAACCATAGTATCTCTCCGGTGGATGAGAAATTCTACTAGATCTCCGGAGCGGTTGGGGTTCTTGATATTCTACTGCAACATCAGGTTCAACCAATTCTTCATGAGTATTTTGTGTCTCTAGAACCTCTTCTAGTTCTACCTCATTGCCATCAGTATTATTTGCAAAAATTTCATTTTCCAAAAATGTGGCATGTTGAGAAACAAAGACTTTTTGTTCCTCCTTGTGGTAGAAAAGATATCCATATGAATGTTTTGGATATCCCACAAATGTACACATGACCGATCGTGTCTCGAGTTTATCCGGATTCTGTTTTTTGACATAAGTCGGACAACCCTATATCCTAACTCTTTTAAGAGATGGTCTCTTCCCACACCACATCTCATATGGAGTGGTAGACACGGTCTTGGTTGGAACCCTGTTCAATAGATAAATTGTTGTCTCTAATGCATGTCCCCAAAAGGAAAGTGGTAACTCAGCATCACTCGTCATGGACCGTACCATATCTAATAGGGTACGATTCCTCCATTCTGACACACCGTTATGCTATGGTGTGTAAGGAGGAGTGAGCTGAGAGAGAATCCCATTCTCTTTTAAGAAGTCTGAAAACTCAGTACTTAAATACTCTGCCGATCGGATCGAAATTTCTTGATACTTGAGCCAGTTTGCTTTTCTACTTCAAGTTTGTACTCTTTGAATTTATTGAAAGTTTCGGATTTATGTTTCAATAAAAACACGTGTCCGAATCTTCAGAAATCATCAGTAAAAGTGATGAAGTATGAAAAACCGCCTCTAGCATGTGTAGACATTGGTCCGCATACATCACTATGTATGAGGCTTAAAAGTTCTGTAGCTCTCTCTCCGTGTCCTATAAACGGAGTTTTGGTCATTTTACCTTTGATACAAGACTGACAAGTCGCATAAGATTTATATTCAAAAGGTTTTAAATATCCATTTTTATGTAACTTGTTTAGTCTTGTTTCATTAATATGACCAAGTCTACAATGCCAAAGAAATGATTCATTTATATCTGAAATCTTTCTTTTATTTGTATGTTGTATATTGAAAACTGTGTGTTGGTTTAGAACGTAAATTCCATTACTTAGTGTACTATACCCAATCAACTGTTGATTCAAATTAATGTTCATAACATTATTTTGCAACACAAAATGATATCCTTCATTGTCCAACAAAGATATGGATATTATATTATATAGCATACCAGGTACAAAATAACAAGGATTCAAAACCAAAATACATCCTGAAAGCAACCCCAGATGATACTCTCCTACGGATACAACATGTACATTGGAACCATTTCCGACCCGTAAAGTGTGGTCTCCAGTCTTCAAAACTCTACTGTTTCTCAATCTCTGCATACAATTTCAGATGTGTAAACCAGAACCGGTATCTAATACCCAAGATGCAGAGTTTAATGAAAAACAGTTTTTAGTTACAAACACACCTGAAACGGAAGCATCAACATGCTTCTTCTTCTTGAGATCTGCAAGGTACAAAGCACAATTGCGTTTCCAGTGTCCCGGCTTGTGGCAGTAAAAACATTCTCCTTTTCCACTTCCCGCGGTCCCAGACTTGTCTTTCCCCTTCGCCTTTTCAACTCCACCTCTCGGCTTGGTGGGATTCTTCTTCTTCTTTCCCTTGGCCTTGGCTTTCGGGACTGAAGAGGAAGATGGCCCATAAAGAAGAGTGGGAGTTTTTGCTATCTTAAGCGTGCTCTCTATACTTCTCAACATATTGAGAAGTTCAGGCAATAATTTTTCCAAATCATTCATATTGAAATTCACTATGAACGGAGCAAAAGCGGGGGAAAGAGACTGCAGAACAATATCTGTATATTGCTCATTATCCATAGTCCATCCCAGTTCCTCAAGTTCTTCTATAAGACTAATCATCTTCAGAACATGGTCTCCTACTGATGCGCCGGGGGCCATCCGCATCTGAAACAACTTTCGAGAAGCTTCGTATCGTAAAGTACGAGATTGCTCTTCATACAACTCCTTTGTATGAAGAAAAATGGATTATACATCCATCTTCTCGTGCTGTTTCTGATGGATACTGTCCATAGAAGCAAGCGCGAGGCACGTGGCCGTGTTGCAATCAATATCCCATGTTTTTCGGATCTCCTTATTCGAAACAGATGACTCAGGTCCTGGGACGGGTGAGGCTTTGGTAGTGAGGACATATGATACTTTATCATATGTGAGTGCAATGTTCAAGTTCCTTAACCATTCTTTATAATTTGGTCCAGTCAGTTTGTTTTTCTCTAAAAGAAGCTTAAGTCCCGTCATCGGTATCTGCCATTAGGAGAGAGAAAAGAATACACTCAGCGAAATGCTCTTGCAAAGAATTAGATTGGTCATTTTCTTATCTAATCCATGTCTCTCACTGCTTTTATCAAATTTTCTTTCAAAACCTGAAAAGAAAACTAGCCAGGATTAATTGCATTCTACAGTTTCGCTAACCGGTCAGCCAGGCCAGTTTCGGTACTGTGAGGGAGGTTTCCCGAGCTTTCGCACAGACCTAATTAAAATAAACCTCGTTTTCCCAAAGGTGACACCTTTCTAGACACCTACTGGATTAGCTAATTGTAAAGTGCAAAATTCTCCCGGGAGTAACTCTTACACACAGTGGGATCGGGATCCAAATATCATATAGGTGGTATGCAATCTCATTGCAAATTTCAACTCTTGAAACTCCCGATATGGTTTTTACCCCTAGATGCTTATGACCTTGGCTATGGTCAACATATTATAAGCACTAGTCAAGTTCTACCTGTTATTTCGAGATTAACTAGACCCATTCATATGACCCTTAACTATGATCAACATAATCACATGAATGTCCTAACTGATCGCATCATATGCTTTGTAGGAAGACATCACTTAGCTACCGTACACTACACCTTGACTATAATCAACATACATAGCACGAATACTAAGTACTCTGCTTTCTAAAATGACGGAAGGTTGCGGATGGTTTTTATGAAAACCTTTAATGTTTTGAACTTGATTTTGTTGTAGAATCTAAATAGTTTTAGAAAAAGGAGTGGCTTAAGCTCCGCATCTTTTGAAACTTGCATTTTCATAAAAAGAGCCGAGCGGGTTTCAAATCCGATTATGCAACATCATTAGGTTTCTTTTCTTTTACATTAATCTTATTAATGTATTCCCATCATTTAAGTTCCTAAGCCATTATAGAAAGAAATGAAAAACAGTATTACATATCACATATATAACAATATTACATTCGTCTTAGATAATAAGCAATCACATCACAGAATAATCATCAGCAGAAACACATATATGAAAATATAGGATATATTAGGAACTCCGTATTTTATATTTAGCCTACGATAGAAAATACGGATTCCACGGTCGTGATGAATAGTCAAGCCCACACCCTTAGACCCCTACGAGAGCGGTAAGTGATCCTTCCAATTCTGGAGTTTAGGAGACCCGGTCTCGACTCCTCGAGATGGCCTCACACTGAACTCCAGAACCCGGTCACTCGTGCTCCCCTCCTTGGGTCTATCTAATGCGAAAAAGTAAAATATACATCAATGGAGACATCATCCTCAACCCGGATGTGTCCCAATAAAATAATAATATATACAATGAATTTTACATGAATGAAAAGATAAACTCTCGTCTCACATAAAACCCCCGGCCATTCGATCACGATGATCCTATACATCATATTACATCAACAATTGAAAAGTATAGACGACGTTAAAATATATCAATCAACACATCAACATACCCACTGTTGTAATAGATCTCAACACTTGAACCTGCATAAAAAATTCCCAGAGATCATATATAGTACCTACGGATCAACGTAAGAACGCACGGTCCAAGCCTCACCAACGGCGCCGCGGAACCGCCGCAAATACCCCTATTTAGCCGCGGTTCCGCGGTCGTTGTGTCGAGTTAAGCGCTCGTTTTTCTTGAGGATCCATAGAAAACCCTGCTCCATTTTCTGAATATTTTTAATTACAAAATGTTCCTTGATTAAAAATCAGGAATTACCTCAATGAGATATCACGTGCTCACACGTGACCAATGGTCACGTGTTGACACGTGATAGTTAAAACAGAAATGAAAACAAGCGGCTGAGAAAACACCCCAATTGGGGGTCACGTGCTTATACGTGACCAAGGGTCACGTGCTCACACGTGACCAAGGGTCACGTGCCAGCACGTGACAGGCTTTGAAAGCCTTGTAACTTAACAGAATTAAATCCTAAATTTCTCTAAATCTTTCCAAATGAAAAAATGATTATGAGGAACCGTTGGATTAAAAATCCAAGGGTGATTAAAAATCACCAATTTATGGAAAGATTTTAGACAAGGAAAGATTTCCCTAAATCTCACCAAAAATAACAAACATAATATCTTTTGGATTTAAAATCCAACGGTGAATAAAATTTACTGAGTGATCTAAAGGATCATATTAATTATGAAAACAAACAAAATCTTTCAATGAGAGATTTACTAAACAAATTGATTCTTTTCCTTCTCCTATAAATAGGAGCCAAGAAGAGAAGAGAGATATAGAATTTTGGGATCTGGGGATTTTCCAAAAAAAAAAAAAAAAGCAAATAGCTGAGAGAAAAGAAAGGAGAATTCAATTCTCAAGAAAGAAACCCTATGTGAGAAAAGGGAAAAAGACAAAAACTTCAAAAGAGAATTTAATTCTCAAATCTAAGAGTTTAACTCTGCTGCAAAAAGAACTTAGTTCTTCCTCTGGTTGAACATCTGCAGAAGCAAATCTCCCCATAGGTTGAGAATTTAATTCTCATCGGGTTGAGATTTTGCCATGCAGATCCAAGACTTAGGGGGAGAATTGAGTTTAGAGAATTTAATTCTCCCAAATTTACAGGAATTCAATTCCTTCATGGTAAAACCAGGGTTTAACCCTATATGAGAATTTAATTCTCCTAAAATTATAGGAATTTAATTCCTTCAAGATGGACATAACTAGGGTTTAACCCTATATGAGAATTTAATTCTCCCAAATTCATAGGAATTTAATTCCTCCTAAACAGAACTAGGGTTTAACCCTATATGAGAAATTAATTCTTCCATATACATAGGAATTTAATTCCTCTAAAACAAAATTAGGGTTTAACCCTACAGATAATTTAATTCTTAAAACAAGAGACTTAAAGCACTCCATGCACGTAAAGAACTTGATCACGTGGTAACACGTGACCCCCATCCTCAATAAGCAGAAAAGAGAGAACAAAACTAGGTCACGTGTCCCCACATGACCCCTGAACAGATCCTCTAAAATAAGAAGGAATTAACTTTGAGGCAATGCCTCACGTGTTCCCACGTGACCTCCTAAACGACGAGAATAAAAGCAAAGGCAGATTTTAATTTGGACGCTCTCACGTGTTACAGGTGACCCCTTGATAAATGCTTCAATAATCAGTGCATAAATCTCCATCACGTGCCAACACGTGATGGCCAGAAAGTTAAAAAGTGTTTAACACTTATTTACAGAACAAAATAAAAGGGATCTGGCCCCACCTTTGGGTGTCCTCACGAGTCCCCACGTGACCCCTTCCTCTCTAGTGTTTAACACTAATTTAAAGGTTTTATTTCCAGTGTTTAACACTGTTGTTCTCTAGTGTTTAACACTATTTCTAGCCAAATTGGCTAATTTTCCAGAGGCAAAAAGCCTCCCCTTCAACTGAATCTCAAAATTGAGTAAAATTCAGAGCTACAATATTTAATGCTCAGTCAAAAATAAAAATGTTATCGAAGCCCTTGCTAAGTGATGAAGGGCTGAACCCAGACAAATGTCTAATGGTCCAACAAAGGGCCAACACTTCAAACTTAATTGGACTTAGCCCAAGTTGGCCATAAGTCCTCAATTCAGACTTAACTGAGCCAATGTGCTCATAATATAATTAATTGATCTTAGTTCCAAATTGGACTACAGATCACTTAATTCACCTTGGTTCAAGGATACATCTCTTCACTCCTTTGATATTTGTCGTTGTAATTTCTCAACGTCTTCAAAGAGGTGACGGATCCCGACAACCACACATTTCATAGACTATGACATCTCTAAACTACGGACTGTGGGGTCCTTAAACTCACGGACTATGATGTCCTTAACCTCGACCGTGATGTCTTTAAACTAACATTGGACTGTGGGGTCCTTAAACTCATGGAATATGATGTCCTTAACCTCGACCGTGATGTCTTTAAACTAACATTGGACTGTGGGGTCCTTAACCTCGACCATGATGTCCTTAACCTCGACCATGATGTCTTTAAACTAACATTGGACTGTGGGGTCCTTAAACTCACGGACTATGATGTTCTTAACCTCGACCGCGATGTCTTTAAACTAACAATGGACCGTAATGTCCTTAAACTAATCGACCGCAATGTCACTAAACTAAACAATAGAGCCCAATTGCTCTCTTGTTCGATCTAAACGATCCCGTTAAGTTGATCTTAGTCTAAAATTAGAATAACGTATCCTTAACAAACGTTTAAGTCGATCTTAGTCTCAAATGAGGCTAACGTATCCTTAAACTTAACCCCCAAACCCAAATCTAAGAAGATACGGATTTGGACTAATCCACGCCCTACGGGTGACAACATAAATTAGTCTCCGTATACAATCTACGGGCAACCACAAACAAAACAAACACACACGACACGAAGTGACCATATGGAGAAGGAGAGAGTTGTTACCACGATGCGGTAGCGTAATTAACTGCAGGGGTTTGCGCCTGCAGGGAAGAGCGTCCCCACAATCAAAAACCCCTCAAACGAGAGGGAATCTGACGAAGTCTGCTACATCGGCCGCATCCGTTTAAACTTTTGATACATGGTGCCATAAATTAACTTGGCATCTTTGGAGAGGTGGACGGATGGCACCAGTTAGCATCTGCCCCAAAATTCAGGCTAGACGTTTGCCGCGTCTTCGCGTTTCGGCGGGGAACAGAATCTGGCATGCCCGGTAAGACCTTTTCCTCTTTCCACTCCACACTTCGTGTGACGTGTTCGCGAACGAATCGCGGTTTGCCAACGGTTGCCCTTGGGTTCGGGATACTAAGATTTGGCGTTTTGCTTGGTGCAGAAAGCGAAGGATCAATGGCGTCCACTTACGCAAAGTGTTCCAACTGCAATAGCAACCCACGCTCCGCCTCATCTGGAGGCATAGCTTACGGGCCCCAAGCAGCTTCTCTGTTCATGATGCCGGTGGAACAGGTAACTCAGGCCACCATTGGTTTGTTCTTCAGGACCATGCTTCCAAAGATGAGTTTCAGCGCCCCTGTGCCAGCACCGGAAGCTCCCAAGAAGTCGGTCATTGAGGGGCTTGCTACTGACGCGGCCCCTCTCAACGGGTCTTCCAGCCCCAGCGCCTCAGTCTTTGCCAGAATGGGCCAAAGTTCATACGGGCTCATGATGAAGCCTGCAGTTCCAGAAAAGGTTATTCCAAAAAGGGGAGCCATCCTTGCTCCTGAAGTCGTCAAGACGGTTTCTCTTGCCAAAGGGTCGGTATTTACAAGACTGACTGTTCCGGCTCCCACTCCTGCTCAAAAGTCTGTCTTCGACAGATTGGCTACTGCTGCTCAACGGATGTCAGTCTTCAAGAGGCTGGCACCGGGGACGCCTTACCAGAACAGGGGGCATGACGAAGCCATCCCCATCACCTAACCAACACCATCAGCTCGACACGCTCGACGTCGTCACTGGCACCGAGTAAGGAAGGCTGGGGGCAACTCCCCCTCTGGGTTAACTCCACCAACCCCAACGGTGGAAGTCAATGTTGCTGTTCCAACTGGGAACAGTTTTGAATTGCTGAACAAGGTGCGCAGGAACTCTCCTACCACCGTACTGAAGAGATCTCCTCCACCAGTGGAGACTGTTACAGAAATAAAGCTGGAGCAGTCCCCTCAACGGCTGTCCTCCAAAGTTTACAAAGTCTGGAGACAGGTCCAGGAGTCGGTGATTGATCAAGACTATCCCCGTCGACAGAAGAAGCTAAAGGTACAGCAGGAAGAGAACCATCCTGGTAAGCCGCAAAAGACGACAACCACTTGGATGCCCGCTGCAATGGCCCCCTCAATGTCAACTGCTCAAAAGAAAAGGAGGCTAGAGAAAGCCCCTATGACCAGGGCAGAACCCAAAGACGCTGAGCCCAGACGCCTCAAGTCTGGGGGCATAGCGGTACATACTGTTTACAGGGCTTCCGGAAAAGAGGAAAGCCGCACTTCGACGGGCCACCGACCGCTCACCCAATCGATAACAAGGGCTCAGGAACAACAATAGCATCAGGAGGTGCTGAATGCAATGGCTGCACTCACCGGACCAAAAGAAAGCCCGGAGGCGTCATCGGAACAACGTCACGAACAAGAAATCGACGCTGACTTCCTACGCAGAGTCCTCGAAAAGAAGGACTGAGAAGATGCAGAACAAGCTGTCAACATGAAACGAATGGTGCTTCTCTTCCACGACATGGTCGGGATGATGTTACAGCCGGATCCCCCAGCTGAAGACCCTCCGATCATTATTGAAGATGACAGAGGAGAGACATCGAATCCACCTCCGGCTCTTTCAGCAGCCAAGGAGGAAACTATTTCCAAGGCCGCCTTGGATAACTATATTGCTCAGCAAATACGAGTTCACCAGGCAAATGAAGCGGCCGGCCAAGTCGTCAAAACTGGGCGACCGTATCCAGGCTGGTATGATCAGATAAAGTACCCGCCGGGCTACACGATCCCCAAATTCCATGTGTACAAAGGGACAGGCAATCCCCATCAACACGTCGCTCAGTTCAGGGCTCTTTGTGGCAACACCGGTGGCCTTTTGCTCTGCCAATTCATCGGTAGTTTGTCGGAGACGGCATTTGAGTGGTATTCTGAACTTCCAAACGACTCCGTCAAGACTTTCGCAGAAATGGAGTTGTTGTTCACCCAGCGATTCGCGAGTGCTAGTGAACGCACCCCAATAACGGCATTGATCAATGCCAGGGTGAAGCCAGGCGAGACGTGGGTTCAGTACGCAATCCGATGGCGGAATCTGTGGTCGAAATGCGAACAGCGCATCGAAGAAGCACCAGCGGTGGGCATGTTCGTGGGCACCCTAGACCCTCATGCAACTATTTCACAGTTCATGATGTTCTTTAAACCGACCACATTCCAGGCTTTAATTGACAAGCTAGCCCAGATGGACCAGATAGGTCATAGACCATCTCCTCCGAAGCCGGAGCCACGGAACAAAAAAGGTAAACGGAAGGCGACCTTCGTTGCGAATACCCAACAGCAGCCCAGTGTCCCAAAACTAACGGATCAACTGGAAGAGAGACGGCGCTATTATAATGAGAAAATGAAGCGTCCTTACTCGTTCCCACGGGACAAAACGAAGAGACTATTCGATCTGGCGATGCGTGTTAGTGTATATGCCCTAGAGGCCATTACTGTATCATACTAGTATATATATTACTTGATGGAAGCTTGGGATATTCACAGTTGTATAGAAAATCTTGATCGAAATAGTAGTATGCTACTTGGTTTGTCTCTGCTTTAATGTGTACATGTGTTTCTTTTATTATGTCACCTATACGCATTAGTGGAGCCCTTAGGATCTTTACTTGATTACCGGCGTTGTGATGGCGATCACACTCGTGGGGGCTGGGTAATCCACAAGCACATCCTTATACACGTCCCTAGTCGTGGGATTATCGAGACAGAGCATCGATACTCCGGAGTAGACTAGCGTATGCGCTTCTCATCCCAGCACGGGAGACGGTCTGTCCCACAGCCGTCAGTACGTCGTACTTGAGATAGTATGCATGTGCTCGTTAGGTTATGAGTACACCGGACATGACTCGTCGGGAACTGATGGTTGGTATTACACCTATCGTCAGTTATCAGTTCCCAGGTGACATGAGTACAGCTTAGTCCGCTGACTTGACACTGTCACTTCGCCTCGAGTGTGTTCCCACTGTTCTTTGATTACTACCCTACCACGGCTCTACTGAGTCGTGCAAACAGGTAGTAGTTGGGTGCAGTCCCGAAGCACTTGGAGGCAGTGATGGTTAGACAGGATTCGTCTCTCCCGGTATTGGGGGTTGACATCGCGCTGTGTCTAGAAGAGCCATTACATATGTAGTCCCTGGCCAGGGCAAGCGAGATATACTGGTAGGTTTCCAGTGATGTCTCAGGGTGTTCTGGGCTACACTCCGACACGACTTGTACCACTATTAGGGGACTGACGTTCGCCACCTCCTAGGCCCGCCATGCGATGTATCAGACGAACAGACCGGACTGTACGAAGATTGTCACATACAGGCTCAGTAGGAGTTCGGATGGGTTTACCTCATCGGCCTTCTTATCGACATCTACCTGGGGACCGTTACGTACAGCTAGTGCCGCTTGCGGTCTGTGGTTAAACCCACTGCCAGCGTAGTGTCGAGTCTTTAGAGTCCCACACAGAGAGTTTCCCTGCACTGAGCGAAACGTGTAGAGGCCGTATGGTTTTACGGCAGGACTGTGATCACTTACGTACACTTGTGTGCGTGTGATGTTCGGGCAGGCAATACTAGTGGGCTTTGGTTTAAGCCGGATCCTAGTATTGCACGGATGGATTTGTTTTGTCTTCTGCGCATCCGCATTCTACGGAATGTGGATGCAGGTGTGTATGCACAGTTTTCCGGAGCGATGAAGGAGGAGGTGCCTCATTAGGGTTTTGGCAATTCGTTTGGTCGAAACCATTATGAGCCGTGGACATCATTTACTAATCCTTTTAGTGATAATTTTATGATGGCTAATTGCATTGACCATTTGACCACCATGACCTCTCTTGACTTTGTTGACCGGTTGACCGTGTTGACCATTGACCTTCAAGAGAGGTCTACACTCTTCTTTTCATTTTCATTTTCTTTTTGATTATGATAATGGTCATTTCAATTTAGCCATCAACTTTATCTTGATAGGATTGGTAATGATGGTTTAGTGCATTATTGAACCATGGTTCATTTTCTTGAGCTCATATTTCTTTTCTCATTCTCTCTTTTGCTCTTTCTCATGAGAAGAAAGAAATGCTCCATGGTTGCTAGCTCCTCCTTCTTCCTCCTCTTGATTCATCTTTTGATCTCATGTGTTGAGAGATAAAGATCCCAAAAAGACAAACACCTCCATCTTTCTCTTCTACACAACCTAGGGTACCAAGACTAGCAATCGTGTTACCCTAGTTACCTCGGCTCGAGGTGGAGCTCGGTGTACATCTCTCGGGTGGTCGTCTTCGACTCAAGGAGGCCGCGGAGGTGACCAAAGTCCGGATCAACCCTCGGAGCAAGCAAGGAGAAGAACAACAAGAAGAGAAGGAGTTCAAGTTGAGGTATAACCCCTAACCGAGTAGATAAATCTTTAGTTAGGATGCTAGTGTGTTGTTTAGCAAAGATCCGGCTTTTATGGTCCATGTTACCAAGTCTAGAAAAATTTTTGTTTTACCGTTTCCGCAACCCCGAAAGTACCGGGAGAGGTAACGTGGACCTAACAATGAGCAACAGGCTTATCAACCTACCAAATTCTAAGCGACCACTGCAACCCGGCGAGGCTAATAATCCCAATTATTGCCCTTACCACCAAACGGTAAGCTATTCGATTGAAGATTGCTTCGTCTTTAAGGGATGGATCGAGAATCAGTACCAACAAGGCAAGTTTACGCTGTCTGAGAAGTGGAAAGTAAGCCAACCACAACCGCACACTCCTAAAAAGACGGACACACCGGGGGCATCGTGCTTTTTTGTTGAAGAAGCTCCATGAGAGGTCGTTCTTTCAGCCAGAACCAAAAGAATGTTGAATGATCTCCAGACATGCCCGGCGATCAGGTGGACGAATCCGCTGGAACCCCAGATCATCGAAGGAATGCTAAAGCCGTGCCCAACTCCAAAGATCGATGTTGATAGCCAAAGTGTCCACACCCAGTCGTCAAAATTTTCGAAAAAGAAGAAGAAATCCAAGAAGCCCATGAAGCCTGACGACAAGCGCGCGGACCTGCAAAAGAAGATTGACGCGCTGGAAGAATATAACCAGAAGGCGCGGACTCCAATCACGCTCCAAGAGTTCCTCGGCCACGTCCTTAAAGATGGAGATGATGGAGAAGACTCGTCGGATGGATCTGAGGACTATGTAGCAAGTTGCCATGTGATATCTCACTCGTCGATAGACGATGAAGAAGCTCCTTGCACCGAGAGACTGGGGGCAGGTCCTGAACTGGAACTTCCAGGGCCATCAGACGAAATGATCGACGCATTCCTAAACGGAGCTCTTTTGAAAAGTAAAGTTGATCGGGAGCGTGAGATGGCCATATTTGAAAAGGCTAAACGCCGGCGACTGGACGAAAGAGTCGAAACACTCCCGCCGAATCAAAGGACATCCGTTACGAATAAAAACAAGTTCAAGATGAGGAAAATGTTTGCTAAAGCCATATCAATGGGAATGAAGCTACCACCCTCCGAAGGAAACACTCTCGGTGAAGCAGAGATGCATCCTAGCTACTACCCATATCATTGAAAGACGGCACACCCCATCGAAGGGTGCAACGCTTTTAAAAGATGGTAACATGGGTATGTTGCTCACCGGCAACATTTTAAGCGGATGAAACGCAAAACCCGTCGGGAGCAGAGAAGTACGACTGAGGAGTATAAAAGAACTATCGGCAACTGTCGTACAGTCAACGCTGGGGGATCGCAGGTTCTCACCTTCGGGAGCGACTCCGACGAAGAAATGACTTTTGGCCCTCTCTTCAAGGAATCCACCTCGGGGAAAGAGGAAGAACCAAAGACTTGCGAAAATATTCAGCTGCGCAATCGTACGTTGCCCGAAAAGAATCTCGGACCCGCGAATAGAAAAGATAAAGGAAAAGAAAAGGTCCCTGAGGATATCATCCTTGATGACCAAGCCGTTGAAAAGCGGACAGCTAAGGACCCACCAAACAAAAGTAAGGTGGACTACAACGTTCTGGCGCACTTGAGAAAGTTACCTTCGCAGCTCAGCATATTTTATGCCCTTTTACTATCAAAAGGAGCAAGAGATTCATTGATCAAGGTGCTACAAAAGCCAGAGCAATTCCAATCTTTCCTCACCGAAGAAAAGATGAAGGACGAGCTAGAAGAAGTGCACACAGCCGATATCACCTTCGGCGATGAAGATCTCCTCCACGGGACATGTGAGCACAACCGTCCCCTTTACGTCTCAGGATACTGTCACGATATCAAGATAGGCAAAATCCTGGTCGACAACGGGTCTTCCGTCAATCTCCTCAACGTACGAGTGTTGAAGGAAATCTGCATGAGCATTCAGCACCTTGCTCGTGATAAAATCACAATCTCCGGGTTTGACTCCCAGTCATCATGGACTCTCGGGTCTGTGATACTGACGCTGCGCTTCGGGCTACTTGTCACGGATATTAAATTTCACGTCATTGACGCCAAGACATGCTACAATGCTTTGCTCGGCCGGCCTTGGTTACACGAGTACAACATCATCCCTTCTACACAACATCAGTGTATGAAATACTTCAAGGATGGTCTCGAGTATACCCTAACAGAAGAGCTGAACCCATTCTCCATGAACGAAGTCCAAAAGTACGAAGATGCAAAATACTTTTTACCAGATTTTGAGGACACGGAGAGATGTCACAAACCGAAGGACAAAGCTATCACCACTATTCCAGTCTTCGGGAGTGATACCGAGGAGGAAGAAGAGAGAGTTTATTCAGGGCCACCACAACGAAACAACCCGGGACCGTCCGCCCCCATGTTGATCTTCGGCAGCGACTCGGAAGATGAGGTTAACGCTGTATTTTCCGCTCGGCCATCAATACAAGCTTTCGCTGGCGATAATCAGAGTTTGCAAATCATCATGGTTCCACAAGAGCATTACAAAGAGCTCGATGCACTTAATATTTATAATGTGCAAGAATTGCAGACATTCTACATCCCTCCCAGGCGAAAAGGTGAAAAGGGCGATCCTATTCTACCGATTCGGGAAAACCAAAGTGGAAAAAGAAATTTGCCATGGCGCCGATTCTACACTTGACAGGCTCCAGCCCATCCATCTGCCTAGATATTACACAGAAGGCTTGAAAAGACTCTTGAAGCGCCAAGGGGTACCCTTCAAACAAACCACTCGACAAGCTCAGTTCTACAACAGGATTTGGGATGTCCCCGGAACTCAACGCAAGTTGCCCAACGGGAAAATGAAAACGATCGGGCTTGGATATGTTCTGTTAGTGTATATGCCCTAGAGGCCATTACTGTATCATACTAGTTTGTATATTACTTAATGGAAGCTTGGGATATTCACCTTGTATAAACAATCTTGCTCAATATAGTAGTATGCTACTTGGTTTGTTTCTACTTCAATGTGTACTTGTGTTTATTTCAGTATATCACTTATACGCATTAGTGGAGCCCTTAGGATCTTTGCTTGATTACCAGCGTTGTGATGGCAGTCACACTAGTGGGGGCTGGGTAATCTATAGGCACATCCTTATACAGGTCCCTAGTCGTAGGACTATCGAGACAGGGCATCGATACTCCGGAGTAGACTAGCGTATGCGCTTCTCAACCCAGTGTGGGAGATGGTCTGTCCCACAGCCATCAGTACGTCGTACTGGAGATAGTATACGGGTGCTCGTTGGGTTACGAGTACACTGGACAGGACTCGTCGGGAACTGACAGGTTGGTATTATACCTATCGTCAGTTATCAGTTCCCAGGTGACATGAGTACAGCTTAGTCCGCTGACTTGACACTGGCACTTCGCCTCGAGTGTGTTCCCACTGCACTTTGATCACTACCCTACCACGGCTCAAAGGAGTCGTGCAAACGGGTGGTGGTTGGGTGCAGTCCCGAAGCACTTGGAGGCAGTGACGGTTAGACAGGATTCGTCTCTCCCGGTATTGGGGGTTGACATCGCGCTGTGTCTAGGAGAGCCATTACACGAGTAGTCCCTTGCCAGGGCAAGCGAGATATACTGGTAGGTTCCAGTGTTATCTCAGGGTGTTTTGGGCTTCACTCCGACACGACTTGTACCGCTATTGGGGGACTGACGTTTTACCGCCCCCTAGGCCCGACATGCGATGTATCAGACGAACAGACCGGACTGTGCGGAGAATGTCACATTCAGACTCAGTAGGAGTTCAGATGGGGTTTCACCTCGTCAGCCTTCTTGTCGGCATCTACCTGGGGACCGTTACGCACAGCTAGTGCCGCTTGCGGTCTGTGGTTAAACCCACTGCCAGCGTAGTGTCGAGTCTTTAGAGTCCCACACAGAGGGTATTCGCCTCTGGGCAAAACAGAGTAGAGGTCGCATGGTTTTGCGACAGGGTTCGTTCTCATCCGCGCACTTGTGCACGTTTGGAGTCCGGACGGATTATACTGGCAGGCTCTGGTTTGAGCCAGATACTGGTATATGTTTTGGGGGTTGCTTTTATCTCTTGGTATTCTTGTTCCTCGGAACGAGAATGCAGGTGTGTATGCACAGTTGCTTGAGGCGGAGGGTGAGGTATTTCATTAGGGTTTCGGAACGGGTGCGTATGCACAGTTGACAGTCTTCATTTTCCAAACCCTAATGGATTTATAAATTATCTATTAATAATAGTAATTAAATGAGAATTTTGTTATGGTTGATTTTGTTGACTTGTTGACCATGGTTGACTTGTTGACCATGGTTGAATGTTGACCACCATCATGCTTTGAAAGATCCTCCTTGATTCATGCTTACACTTCATTTAAAGAAGCATGATAGTGGTCATTCCAAATTACCATCAACTATTCTTATTTTCAATTATTATTATTTAGATAATTCTTTTCTTTTGGCATTATGGTTGCAAGAAAGAGAAAAGATATCTCATTATCTCATTTGGCTTCTCTCTCCTCACTTCTTCTTCTTCTTCCTCTAGAAAAGAGAAACCTTCTCATGTGTTGAGAATCCTTCTCTTTAAAAAGAAAAGCAAACCCTAGTCACTCTCTACTCACTCTAGGTTCAAAGTTTAGCAAGCCGGAAACCCTAGTTCACTCAAAGATCGAGGAAGAGCCCAAAGGTCGAACCTTCGAGGTGGATCCATTTTCGACGGAAGAAGGCGACGAAAAGAGAACCATCAACCTCTACAAGATTTCAAGAAGAAGGAGTTCAAGTTTAGGTATAACCTTCATCCGAGTAGCTAACTCTCTTTAGCGTATTTGCTAGTTTAGTTTAGACAACGATCCCGACCTTGTTTAGTCCATGTTGCCTCTTGCGATAAAAATTTGTTTTTTATACCGTTTCCGCCTCCCCGTAAGCACCGGGGGTCGCAATATGGATTTACAGTGGTATCAGAGCCTAACTAAACTTAAACTAGCTTGGTAGCGAAGTGTATGGAAGTTCGAAACCGAAAAATCGCAAAACCGGAAAAACCAAAACCCTAAGTTTCTGTTGAATTTTTTTCTGCTCTAAATGAAAAACTTTATACTTGTAAATTCGGCTCAGGGTTTTGTTTGAACACACAAGAAAAACGATACAATGATTCCTTCAAAGCGCCGCCCATCCGCGGCCCCACCTGTTCATTAGGCCGCGGATCCGCCGCTGATTGGTGTCCTCTCTGCATCGTTTTTCGTGCAGTGTTCTTCTGTGTTGGTTTTGGGATTTTTCAGATGTATTATATGTGCCCAGATTTTCCAGAACTGAAATTCACTTTTGGGGTCCTATAATTCCGTATTTTTTCCGAACTTCACTGCACTTTGGCTATGTTGGTTATATCTGTGATGTTTGCATGTATTGAACGTCGGCTAATCGCTATAAGTCGATTAGTCGGGGTTATACATGATCTGTGTTTGATATTGGATTGTGTATATGAATCTGTTGGACTGTCGCGGGTGAATAGCCGGGGTGGATGTGAGATGAGCTTTTGTTTTTCTTTCATTCATTGTAAATGTAAATTGATGTAATAATATTATTTGTTTGGCCGCACAACCGGGTCGGGGTTGTAGCCATCATTGTATAATTCTTTTTACTGTTTTTGCTCCTAGGATAGACCCATGGAGGGATGCACAAACTACCGGGTTCTTGGCGGGTAGTTTGCCGCACCCGTAGGGGTCTTGGGTGGGGTATTTGGCTATTCACCGCGACCGTGTAATCCGCTTTTCATTGCAGGCTCGAAAGGATTGCGGATTGCTAGTATATCCAATGTATTCATCTGTGATCTGTAATGTCTATCATTGCTTTCTATTTAGGCGTTGCTTATGTTTTACAGCCGCGCTAGCCCAGCCCCCGCTCTGTCGTTAGTTAAGTAACCTAACGAGTGATGACGGGACCCCGTGGCGAATGCGAATGGCATAAGCGTACGTCATATTTTGGTTGTTTTCTGCAATGGTAGGATTAAATGATGGGACGCATTAAAAGAACTAATGCAAGAATATCACGCATTAAAAGAACTAATGCAAGATAATAAACCAAGTTTAAGTCGATGGAACACTTTCGAAAAACCACTCGGTTCTTTTCAAAAATAACTTTTAAATGCGGAGCTTGAGCCACTCCTTCTAAAAGCTATCTCGTTCCATCGATTATATCAAGTTCACTACGTTCACGGTTTCGCCAAAACCATCCGTAGCCCTCCGTCATTTCGTATGAATATTCAATAGTATTCAAGCTATGTTTGTTGACCTTCGTCAAGACATAGAGATTGGTAGCTGTTGGGTGTTCATATGTAGCATAGATAGATGCGTTGGTTTGGGACAGTCGTATTGCCTTGTTGACCTTCGTCAAGGGTATATACGGGTGGGTTCAAATTAACCTGGATAATGACGGGCAGAACTTGACATGTGACTTATGATTTGTTGACCTTCGTCAAGGTCATAAGAGCATGGGGCAAAAATCCACATCGGGAGTTTCATAAGTACTGAAACTTGCTAGATTTGCATACCATTTGGAGTGTGATGATTATGGTAGGATTCCTTCATTTGCGTCACGCAATGATATTTGGATCCCGATCCTACTGTGAGTATATGCTACTCCTCGGGAAATTTCTCACTAAACGATCAATGCTATAAACCTAGTAGGTGCCTAGAAAGGTGTTAGCGGGGCTACGCCCCCAGGGAAAAGAGGTTCTTAAATTAAGGAACTTCACGAAAGCGTTGGAAAACCTCCCTCGAAGTACCGACACTGCATGGCTGAACGGTTAAGCAAGTATTGTACGGTGGGATTGATCCCGGCTAATTCTTCCTTTGTGGTTTGAGGAGGGATTCGAGAGACAGTGGGAGCCATCCTGTTTAGACAAATTAAAAACCATTCTAAACTTGCAAGAGCATCGTGCTAAGTGTTTCTTCTCTCCCCCTGCAGCGACCAAATCGAAATGACTGGACTTAAGTTACTTCTAGATAAAAACATACTGACAGGGCCAAACTACAAAGATTGGCTCAGGAATGTCAAATTGGCAATCACTTACGACAAGCTGGGGTATCTTCTTACCACCAAAGCTCCCCCCGTCCCAGGTCCCACCTCCAGCGTCGCGGATAAGGAAATCCGTAAGACTTGGGAGATTGATTGCGCGAAGGCCAAGTGCTTCGTGCTTGCCTCTATGGACAACGAACATCAGAGGAGGCATGAGAATATGGACCTCGAGTCCATATTTCTCCATACAAAAGAACTGTATGGAGAGCAGTCTCGTATCGCAAGATACGAAGTGTCGAAGAAGTTGTTTTCGACAAAGTTGGCCGTCGGATCATCGGTAGCGGACCACGTGCTTAAGATGATTGGCTACACTGAGGAGCTCGCAGAACTTGGGACCACGTTGGATAGTGAACTCTATACAGATTTAATTCTCCAGTCCCTTCCATCCACTTACGCCCAGTTCATACTGAATTTCAACTTGCAAGAAAAGGAAGTTGAACTTTCAGAACTCCTCAACCTGCTGAGGAGAGCAGAGGGCACCCTACAGAAGGGTAGGGATACACCCGCTTTGTTTGTAGGAGGATCTTCTTCCTCTAGGTCCAAGGCGAAAGCTAAGGGAAAGAGGAAGAAAGCCCCCGCCAAACCAAGAGGCGGTGTTAGTAAAGTGGGTACGAAGGGAAAGGAAAAGGCAACAAAGATAGAGGGGAAGCTTGTGGGTAAAGAGGAATGCTTCTATTGTCACAAGAGTGGACACTGGAAGAAAGATTGCAGGGCTTGGAAAGCCAGGACACAGGAACTGAAGCAGGTTGCGGCTTCAGCTTCAGGTGTGTATGTTATTGAAAACTGTCTTTCTATAAACTCTACTTCCTGGGTATTGGATACCGGATCAGGATCTCATATCTGTAATTCTTTGCAGGCGTTGAGAAACCGTAGGTTTTTGAAGGCAGGTGACATGACCCTCAGAGTTGCGAACGGAGCTAGCATGGATGCTAAAGCCGTGGGGGACTATCACCTGGGAATGACAGATGGGCATGTTTTGGTTTTGCGTAATTGCTTTTTTGTACCCAACGCAACTTGTAATATCATTTCTGTATCTTTGGTTTCTAAAGAAGGTTATGAATTTGCGTTTGTAAGTAATGTTGTAAACATTCACCTTAATCAAGTTCTGATTGGGTCAGGTACACTGAGCAATGGTATATACGTATTAAACCAACCACAGATTTTCAATGTCCAGAATACACACAAAAGAAAGTCTCCAGATATCAATCAGGCTTTCTTATGGCATTGTAGACTGGGTCACATCAATGAGACACGGTTGACTAAGTTACATAAAGAAGGATACTTGGATCCGTTCGAGTATCAGTCTTATGCCACTTGTGAATCTTGTCTCATGGGAAAGATGACAAAGACTCCGTTCACTGGACACGGAGAAAGAGCGAGTGAGCTCTTGGGACTCATACACAGTGACGTGTGTGGTCCAATGTCTACACATGGGCGAAGCGGTTATTCATACTTCATTACTTTCACAGACGATTTCTCTAGGTATGGACATGTCTTCTTAATGAAGCACAAATCCGAGGCCTTTGAGAAATTTCGGGATTACAAGAATGAAGTTGAAAAACAAACCGGCAAAAGTATCAAGATTCTAAGATCGGATCGAGGTGGAGAATACTTAAGTGCCGAGCTCCTAAATTACTTAAAAGAGAATGGGATTCTCTCTCAGCGTACTCCTCCATACACTCCGCAACATAACGGTGTATCGGAAAGGAGGAATCGAACCCTATTGGATATGGTTCGTTCCATGATGAGTAAGGCTGAGTTACCGCGATCTTTCTGGGGCTATGCACTAGAAGCAGCTGCATATCTCTTGAACAAGGCTCCTACCAAGACTGTGCCTACCACTCCATATCAGATGTGGAGTGGGAAGAAACCCTGTCTTAAGTACCTTAAGATCTGGGGATGTCCAGCTTTTGTAAAAAAGCAGCATGCGGACAAGCTCGAGGCACGTTCAGTACAATGTAAGTTTGTGGGATACCCAAAGAATTCCAGGGGGTATCTGTTCTATTCCGCTGAGGAACAAAAAGTTTTTGTTTCTCAACATGCCCGCTTCTTGGAAACTGAGTTTTTGGAAACCCAGATAAGTGGGAACGCAATAGAACTGGAAGAGATTCCAGAACCACAAGCTATTACTGAAGACTTGGAAGAGCCAGTAAGTTCAAAAGAACAGGACATTCCTATGCCGCTCCGTAGGAGTAGTAGGCAGTCTCATCCGCCCGAGAGATACTGCGGTTTTCTCATAGACGGGGATAGAGAGGATTGCATCATAGACTATGATGAGCCTACTAGCTTCCAGCAGGCCGTTCAGAGCGTTGACTCGGTAAAATGGCTGGATGCAATGCGGACCGAAATGGAGTCCATGTACACCAACAAAGTATGGACGTTGGACATTGCTCCAGACGGGGTAAAACCCGTAGGATGCAAGTGGATCTTCAAAAGGAAGATTGGTGTAGATGGACAGGTTGGACCTATAAAGTTAGACTTGTAGCAAAGGGTTTCCGTCAAAGACCTGGCTTGGACTATGACGAAACCTTTTCTCCAGTGGCTATGCTGAAATCCATTCGGATCCTTCTTGCCATTGCTGCCTTCCACGATTATGAGATTTGGCAGATGGACGTAAAAACCGCTTTTTTAAATGGAAATTTAGAGGAGTGTGTCTATATGGATCAGCCAGAGGGTTTCATTCAGAGTGGGAGCAGCGGAAAGGTGTGCAAGTTGCTTAAGTCCATCTATGGACTAAAGCAGGCATCGCGGAGTTGGAACATCTGTTTTGATGAGACGGTCAAGGAATTTGACTTTATCAAAAATCCAGATGAACCATGCATCTATAGTAGATTTGTAGCGAGAACTGTAGTATTCCTTGTTTTATACGTGGATGACATTCTCTTAATAGGAAATGACATTCCTATGCTACAATCTGTCAAGGGTTTCTTGTCACAAAGGTTCTCCATGAAAGACCTGGGTGATGCCTCTTACATCCTGGGGATCCGGATCCATCGTGATAGATCCAAGAGGATATTAGGACTTTCACAGTCCAGGTACATCGACACCGTACTGAAAAGATTCAGTATGGAAGATTCCAAGCGCGGTAACCTACCGGCTTGTCACGGGATCACCCACTCTAAAGAGATGTCTCCCAAGACTGATTTGGAGAGGGATCGCATGTCTATTATACCCTACGCTTCTGCGGTGGCACTATAATGTATGCGATGTTATGTACCAGACCGGATGTAGCTTATGCACTGAGTGTAGTAAGCAGGTATCAGTCAAACCCTGGGGAGAAACACTGGATAGCAGTAAAGAACATTCTCAAGTACCTGAGGAGGACTAAGGAGATGTTCTTGGTGTATGGCGGAAAAGACCTCCAGATTGAGGCCTTTGCTGACTCCAGCTTCCAGAGTGACAAGGATGATTCCAAGTCCATGTCGGGTTTTGTCTTTACCCTCAATGGAGGGGCGGTGTGTTGGAAGAGTTCCAAACAGGAAACCGTTGCAGACTCGACTATGGAAGCGGAATACATCGCTGCATCTGATGCCGCAAAAGAAGCTGTCTGGATAAGGAAGTTCTTAAAAGAACTTCAGGTGGTTCCGTCCATTGTTGACCCAGTACCTCTGTATTGCGACAACAACGGGGCTATAGCTTTAGCAAAGGAACCCAGGTCCCATCAGAGATCCAGGCACATCTTGAGGCGGTATCACCTGATCAGGGAGATCGTGGATCGCAAGGAGATCGAGGTTCGGAGGGTTGCTTCAGAAGAGAACACTGCAGATCCATTCACCAAGGCCCTACCCCAGACTCAGTTCGAGCGGCTGATCGAGATGATAGGTCTTCGATACGCCAGTACATGGCCTTAGTGCAAGTGGGAGATTGTTAGTGTATATGCCCTAGAGGCCATTACTGTATCATACTAGTTTGTATATTACTTAATGGAAGCTTGGGATATTCACCTTGTATAAACAATCTTGCTCAATATAGTAGTATGCTACTTGGTTTGTTTCTACTTCAATGTGTACTTGTGTTTATTTCAGTATATCACTTATACGCATTAGTGGAGCCCTTAGGATCTTTGCTTGATTACCAGCGTTGTGATGGCAGTCACACTAGTGGGGGCTGGGTAATCTATAGGCACATCCTTATACAGGTCCCTAGTCGTAGGACTATCGAGACAGGGCATCGATACTCCGGAGTAGACTAGCGTATGCGCTTCTCATCCCAGTATGGGAGATGGTCTGTCCCACAGCCATCAGTACGTCGTACTGGAGATAGTATACGGGTGCTCGTTGGGTTACGAGTACACTGGACAGGACTCGTCGGGAACTGACAGGTTGGTATTATACCTATCGTCAGTTATCAGTTCCCAGGTGACATGAGTACAGCTTAGTCCGCTGACTTGACACTGGCACTTCGCCTCGAGTGTGTTCCCACTGCACTTTGATTACTACCCTACCACGGCTCAAAGGAGTCGTGCAAACAGGTGGTGGTTGGGTGCAGTCCCGAAGCACTTGGAGGCAGTGACGGTTAGACAGGATTCGTCTCTCCCGGTATTGGGGGTTGACATCGCGCTGTGTCTAGGAGAGCCATTACACGAGTAGTCCCTGGCCAGGGCAAGCGAGATATACTGGTAGGTTCCAGTGTTATCTCAGGGTGTTTTGGGCTTCACTCCGACACGACTTGTACCGCTATTGGGGGACTGACGTTTTACCGCCCCCTAGGCCCGACATGCGATGTATCAGACGAACAGACCGGATTGTGCGGAGAATGTCACATTCAGACTCAGTAGGAGTTCAGATGGGGTTTCACCTCGTCAGCCTTCTTGTCGGCATCTACCTGGGGACCGTTACGCACAGCTAGTGCCGCTTGCGGTCTGTGGTTAAACCCACTGCCAGCATAGTGTCGAGTCTTTAGAGTCCCACACAGAGGGTATTCGCCTCTGGGCAAAACAGAGTAGAGGTCGCATGGTTTTGCGACAGGGTTCGTTCTCATCCGCGCACTTGTGCACGTTTGGAGTCCGGACGGATTATACTGGCAGGCTCTGGTGTGAGCTAGATACTGGTATATGTTTTGGGGGTTGCTTTTATCTCTTGGTATTCTTGTTCCTCGGAACGAGAATGCAGGTGTGTATGCACAGTTGCTTGAGGCGGAGGGTGAGGTATTTCATTAGGGTTTCGGAACTGGTGCGTATGCACAGTTGACAGTCTTCATTTTCCAAACCCTAATGGATTTATAAATTATCTATTAATAATAGTAATTAAATGAGAATTTTGTTATGGTTGATTTTGTTGACCATGGTTGACTTGTTGACCTGTTGACCATGGTTGACTTGTTGACCATGGTTGAATGTTGACCACCATCATGCTTTGAAAGATCCTCCTTGATTCATGCTTACACTTCATTTAAAGAAGCATGATAGTGGTCATTCCAAATTACCATCAACTATTCTTATTTTCAATTATTATTATTTAGATAATTCTTTTCTTTTGGCATTATGGTTGCAAGAAAGAGAAAAGATATCTCATTATCTCATTTAGCTTCTCTCTCCTCACTTCTTCTTCTTCTTCCTCTAGAAAAGAGAAACCTTCTCATGTGTTGAGAATCCTTCTCTTTAAAAAGAAAAGCAAACCCTAGTCACTCTCTACTCACTCTAGGTTCAAGGTTTAGCAAGCCGGAAACCCTAGTTCACTCAAAGATCGAGGAAGAGCCCAAAGGTCGAACCTTCGAGGTGGATCCATCTTCGACGGAAGAAGGAGACGAAAAGAGAACCATCAACCTCTACAAGATTTCAAGAAGAAGGAGTTCAAGTTTAGGTATAACCTTCATCCGAGTAGCTAACTCTCTTTAGCGTATTTGCTAGTTTAGTTTAGACAACGATCCCGACCTTGTTTAGTCCATGTTGCCTCTTGCGATAAAAATTTGTTTTTTATACCGTTTCCGCCTCCCCGTAAGCACCGGGGGTCGCAATATGGACTTACAGTGGTATCAGAGCCTAACTAAACTTAAACTAGCTTGGTAGCGAAGTGTATGGAAGTTCGAAACCGAAAAATCGCAAAACCGGAAAAACCAAAACCCTAAGTTTCTGTTGAATTTTTTTCTGCTCTAAATGAAAAACTTTATACTTGTAAATTCGGCTCAGGGTTTTGTTTGAACACACAAGAAAAACGATACAATGATTCCTTCAAAGCGCCGCCCATCCGCGGCCCCACCTGTTCATTAGGCCGCGGATCCGCCGCTGATTGGTGTCCTCTCTGCATCGTTTTTCGTGCAGTGTTCTTCTGTGTTGGTTTTGGGATTTTTCAGATGTATTATATGTGCCCAGATTTTCCAGAACTGAAATTCACTTTTGGGGTCCTATAATTCCGTATTTTTTCCGAACTTCACTGCACTTTGGCTATGTTGGTTATATCTGTGATGTTTGCATGTATTGAACGTCGGCTAATCGCTATAAGTCGATTAGTCGGGGTTATACATGATCTGTGTTTGATATTGGATTGTGTATATGAATCTGTTGGACTGTCGCGGGTGAATAGCCGGGGTGGATGTGAGATGAGCTTTTGTTTTTCTTTCATTCATTGTAAATGTAAATTGATGTAATAATATTATTTGTTTGGCCGCACAACCGGGTCGGGGTTGTAGCCATCATTGTATAATTCTTTTTACTGTTTTTGCTCCTAGGATAGACCCATGGAGGGATGCACAAACTACCGGGTTCTTGGCGGGTAGTTTGCCGCACCCGTAGGGGTCTTGGGTGGGGTATTTGGCTATTCACCGCGACCGTGTAATCCGCTTTTCATTGCAGGCTCGAAAGGATTGCGGATTGCTAGTATATCCAATGTATTCATCTGTGATCTGTAATGTCTATCATTGCTTTCTATTTAGGCGTTGCTTATGTTTTACAGCAGCGCTAGCCCAGCCCCCGCTCTGTCGTTAGTTAAGTAACCTAACGAGTGATGACGGGACCCCGTGGCGAATGCGAATGGCATAAGCGTACGTCATATTTTGGTTGTTTTCTGCAATGGTAGGATTAAATGATGGGACGCATTAAAAGAACTAATGCAAGAATATCACGCATTAAAAGAACTAATGCAAGATAATAAACCAAGTTTAAGTCGATGGAACACTTTCGAAAAACCACTCGGTTCTTTTCAAAAATAACTTTTAAATGCGGAGCTTGAGCCACTCCTTCTAAAAGCTATCTCGTTCCATCGATTATATCAAGTTCACTACATTCACGGTTTCGCCAAAACCATCCGTAGCCCTCCATCGTTTCATATGAATATTCAATAGTATTCAAGCTATGTTTGTTGACCTTCGTCAAGACATAGAGATTGGTAGCTGTTGGGTGTTCATATGTAGCATAGATAGATGCGTTGGTTTGGGACAGTCGTATTGCCTTGTTGACCTTCGTCAAGGGTATATACGGGTGGGTTCAAATTAACCTGGATAATGACGGGCAGAACTTGACATGTGACTTATGATTTGTTGACCTTCGTCAAGGTCATAAGAGCATGGGGCAAAAATCCACATCGGGAGTTTCATAAGTACTGAAACTTGCTAGATTTGCATACCATTTGGAGTGTGATGATTATGGTAGGATTCCTTCATTTTCGTCACGCAATGATATTTGGATCCCGATCCTACTGTGAGTATATGCTACTCCTCGGGAAATTTCTCACTAAACGATCAATGCTATAAACCTAGTAGGTGCCTAGAAAGGTGTTAGCGGGGCTACGCCCCCAGGGAAAAGAGGTTCTTAAATTAAGGAACTTCGCGAAAGCGTTGGAAAACCTCCCTCGAAGTACCGACACTGGCATGGCTGAACGGTTAAGCATGTATTGTACGGTGGGATTGATCCCGGCTAATTCTTCCTTTGTGGTTTGAGGAGGGATTCGAGAGACAGTGGGAGCCATCCTGTTTAGACAAATTAAAAACCATTCTAAACTTGCAAGAGCATCGTGCTAAGTGTTTCTTCTCTCCCCCTGCAGCGACCAAATCGAAATGACTGGACTTAAGTTACTTCTAGATAAAAACATACTGACAGGGCCAAACTACAAAGATTGGCTCAGGAATGTCAAATTGGCAATCACTTACGACAAGCTGGGGTATCTTCTTACCACCAAAGCTCCCCCCGTCCCAGGTCCCACCTCCAGCGTCGCGGATAAGGAAATCCGTAAGACTTGGGAGATTGATTGCGCGAAGGCCAAGTGCTTCGTGCTTGCCTCTATGGACAACGAACATCAGAAGAGGCATGAGAATATGGACCTCGAGTCCATATTTCTCCATACAAAAGAACTGTATGGAGAGCAGTCTCGTATCGCAAGATACGAAGTGTCGAAGAAGTTGTTTTCGACAAAGTTGGCCGTCGGATCATCGGTAGCGGACCACGTGCTTAAGATGATTGGCTACACTGAGGAGCTCGCAGAACTTGGGACCACGTTGGATAGTGAACTCTATACAGATTTAATTCTCCAGTCCCTTCCATCCACTTACGCCCAGTTCATACTGAATTTCAACTTGCAAGAAAAGGAAGTTGAACTTTCAGAACTCCTCAACCTGCTGAGGAGAGCAGAGGGCACCCTACAGAAGGGTAGGGATACACCCGCTTTGTTTGTAGGAGGATCTTCTTCCTCTAGGTCCAAGGCGAACACGGCAGTGAACCCATGGGAAGCATCCAGAGCAAAATTCCTGGCTACGTGGAACATGGCTTATGTCAATCTTGACCCCATAGGAAACGTCCAGAGCAGATCCTGGTCCTCGCAGAGCATGGCAGTAAACTCGTGTGAAGCATCCAGAGCGGAGCCTGGTCCTCGCTGAACACGGCAGTGAACCCGTGGGAACCATCCAGAGCAAAATTCCTGGTTACGTGGAACGCGGCTTACGTCAATCCTGACCCCGTGGGAAATGTCCAGAGCGGATCCTGGTCCTCGCAGAGCACGGCAATGACCCCGTGTGAAGCATCCAGAGTAGAGCCTGGTCCTCGCCGAACATGGCAGTGAACCCGTGGGAAGCATCCAGAGCAAAATTCCTGGTTACGTGGAACGCGGCTTACGTCAATCCTGACCCCGTGGGAAACATCCAGAGCGGATCCTGGTCCTCGCAGAGCACGGCAATGACCCCGTGTGAAGCATCCAGAGTGGATCCTGGTCCTCGCAGAGCACGGTGGTGAACCCGTGTGAAGCATCCAGAGCGGAGCCTGGTCCTCGCCGAACACGGCAGTGAACCCGTGGGAAGCATCCAGAGCAAAATTCCTGGCTACGTGGAACGCGGCTTATGTCAATCCTGACCCCGTGGGAAACATCCAGAGCGGATCCTGGTCCTCGCAGAGCACGGCAATGACCCCGTGTGAAGCATCCAGAGCGGAGCCTGGTCCTCGCCGAACACGGCAGTGAACCCGTGGGAAGCATCCAGAGCAAAATTCTTGGTTACGTGGAACGCGGCTTATGTCATTCCTGACCCGGTGGGAAACGTCCAGAGCAGATCCTGGTCCTCGCAGAACACGGCAATGACCCCGTGTGAAGCATCCAGAGCGGAGCCTGGTCCTCGCCGAACATGGCAGTGAACCCGTGGGAAGCATACAGAGAAAAATTCCTGGTCACATGGAACGCGGATAATGTCAACTCTGACCCTGTGTGAAGCATCCAGAGTGGAGCCTGGTCCTCGCCGAACACGACAGTGAACCCGTGGGAAGTATCCAGAGCAAAATTCCTGGTCACGTGGAACGCGGATAATGTCAACTCCGACCCCATGGGAAACGTCCAGAGCGAGGCCTGGTCCTCGCAGAACACGGCAGTGAACCCGTGGGAAGCATCCAGGGCAACTCCTGACTCCGTGAAATGCGGATAAGGGCAACTTCACCCATCACTTGCGGGTCCTCACGACTCGTAAGGGAGCAAATTTTCTTGTGAGATCCTTACGACTTTTAAGAGAAAACACACTTAGGAATCCTCACGATTCTTAAGGAGAAATTACACCTACGGGATCCTTTCGACCGGTAGGGAGAAAATTCTTTATGAGACCCTCACGGCTCATAAAGTTAAAAAGTCTTAGGAGGCAGATCTTAACCCTGAATCCTAAGCCATCATTGTCCTGCAAAGAGATCGAGATAGACTATCCACAGAATACATTCAATAAAAAGAGACACACCATTGTGAAGAAAAATATGTCTTTTATTCATGAATCAAAATGAATACAAAGTACAATTCGTGAAAGAACAAAAAATATACTCTTATTCAGGAGTATGTACAAAGGAAGAATGAAAAAATATATCTACAATTCTTCAAGTCGGCGGGCGATTCAGCAGATTTGCCAGTTCATCTCTTTTTTGCTGAGCCTCGCCTTCGTGATTTAGTATCGCCAAAATACGGGCCTCCGTCTGAGCTTGTTGGGCTTGGTATGAGGCAAGCCGGCCTTCAAGCTCTTTCTCAGTAGCCTTATGAGCCTCAACCCTTTCACGAGTGAACATGGCGGCTTTGTCGATGGCTACCACCTCCTTGATGGCCTCTTGAAGCACTCGCCATAGTTCATACGCTTTATTGGCCTTGGCTATAAGGTTGGCTTGAAGCTCCCTCAGCGCCTTAGAAGCCAGCTCCCTCTCTGAAAATTTGCGGCCAAGCCTCTTCTCACAGGATATCATATTCGCCGCACACCGCTCAATTAGACCCCGTAAGCTCGCCTTCGCGGCCACAAGCTCTGAAGGAAGGCGCGTACACTCAAGACTATATAAACAAGCCTCCATTCAACGACAATACTCGCTATAAAACAAGCACAAACCACTTGACGTTGGAAGCAACAAGGAAAGTCTCTAATGTATATCCTATCAGGCATGCATTTGCAACTGTATGAATGTTTAAAAGGAAATGATACCCAGAGCACTGATGTGCATGCAACATAACGATGGTGCTCGCAATTAAAGAAAGTTCCCATAGAAGAAAAAATATATAAAGCTCATTTACGCACGCAAGACGCACATACGAGTATCTGACAAACATGAAAATTCAATAGAAAGCATGTAACAACCAATGATAAACAGAGTACATGGACTTAAACATGCTACGCTACCGGGAAAAGGTCACCAAACAAAGGGTCAGCGGCACAAGGGTTAACGAAACAAAACACAAAATTTTCTAATTCCCTCTCTGGCTTCTCCAGCACATCGAAACGACGATTTTCACGAGAAGTGGCCCCCAACCGATCAGCGCCGTGTTCATCCGCAAAGGCAGACATAATAACCCGTCGGGCTCTTATCTGGCCCAACAGATGAACCGAACAGTCTTTCAGAGCCTGAGTAATCAGGCATGCCTCATAAAAACACTCAAGCTTGTCTTCAGCCGCATCAAGGATCGCCAAGGTCATCTCTGCTGGGTGAGGAGGGATGTCAGCGAGCACCGCAAGAAGAATCATCCGGAGCCAAATTGATCCTATTGGAAGAGGGGATCCCCTACGGATCAAGAGTTCATACGTCACTGCATCACATTCGGCATCGGTAAGGGGGGGATCCACTAGTCGCGCAGCAAAGCGTGGAATCATCTCTTCGACGGGTACCTTCCACGGTTGGCGACGAGGATGGGGGCGGTTGCAAGCCATAGCACTTAATTGTTTCCTCAAGTTAAATCACCCTAAGTTGTTAATGGATTTCTTTGTGAAGAGAGGAAAAAAAAGTTATGGCTTCAGGTTATAAAGGGAAGCATTAAATACTGTACACGGAAAATGTTGCATGATGGAACTATTTCCAACGCCCAGAAAAAGGGAAGGCATTGGAAATCAAAGAGGTGGAACTATTTCCAAGGCTCGCTTTCTGCATTTAATGTTTTACACAGAAAATATGGCATGAGAAGTTAAACAATCCCATCAATAGAGCCCCACGTGCAGGGCACGTGAGCACCCACCTTGGCACGTATTAAGAATTGAAATAGTGTCACGCGTGAACAACGCGTGAATGGATGCCGGTGTGACACCAAAATCCCCAACAGTGCCTCACATGCCAAACATGTGAGCAACAACAACAATATGACAAAATTTCATAAAGAAGGCATGCAAACACAAAAGGGGATGGAAAGACTTATCATTCATACTTTGAAAGTTCATACAAAAATAAAAGAAAATGTTACAATGGTAAGACATCAAATCCGGGACACGGGTTGAGGAATTCAAGAGTACGGCCGTCTAAAATGTTTCTGCCTCCCTGGCCATTCTCGTGTTCTTCCTCTCGCGCTTGCAGGCGTCGGGATCTCCGCTGATGTCCTCCACCCTCCGATAGGCAGAGAGTATCGCAGCCTGTTGGAAAACTTGATGCAGGATATCAACAAGATTGTTTCTCCTTTTCTTTAAGATTAGGCCCATCAGATACACTGAATGTACCTTATCTTCGGCATCATCCAAAGCCTTAAGCGGCATGCCTGCATAGAATAAAGGAAGCGCTTTCCAGATCGCCCTCATAATGAGTTTCAAAAGAGAAGAGCGACGAGGGAGTAGTCGACGTTATACTCATTGAAGTGGCCCATGATTTCAGCACACTGAGCGTTGGTGAACTCCTGGTTCTGGCTGAGGCCCAGTGCACGAATGTCCCCGTAAGAAATGATCTCATCAAGATCATACAAATGGGTAGCCATAGTATCTGAGATAAAGATCAGTGAGAATTTAATAGATAAACCAATCAAGAAGAATGCTTGTCTAAATGAGCAATGGATTTCAAATAACCCTACACATTCCCCTAAGAGAAATCCATCTTGGACTCTGTAACAAATCAAATAGAATCAAGGGAATTAAATTCCCAGAAAGCACCACTGCAAACTTCTTCTTCTTGGTTGCAAAGAGACAACTCAGGGCAAGAAAAACCCAAGGAGTTCTCTGGGAAGAACTAAGTGTTTACCGCCGGAAACCGGGAAGACTAACGTCTTGCCTGAATCTGGGGGCAGATGCTAATTGGTGCTATCCGTCCGCTTCTCCGAAGATGCCAAGTTGATTTATGGCACCATGTATCGAAGGTTTAAACGGATGCGTCCGATATAGTAGACTTCGTCAGATTCCCCCTCGTCTGAGGGGTTTTTGATTGTGGGGACGCTCTTCCCTGCAGGCGCAAGCCCCTGCAGTTAATTACGCTACCGCATCGCGGTAACAACTTTCTCCTTCTCCAGCTGGTCACTTCGTGTCGTGGGTGTTTGTTTTGTTTGTGGTTGCCCGTGGATTGTATACGGAGACTAATTTATGTTGTCGCCTGTAGGACGTGGATTAGTCCAAATCCGTATTTTCTTAGATTTGGGTTTGGGGTTTTGGTTTAAGGATACGTTAGTCTTATTTTAGACTAAGATCAACTTAAACGTTTATTAAGGATACGTTAGTCTAATTTAAGACTAAGATCAACTTAACGGGATCATTTAGATCCAACAAGAGAGCATTTGGACTCTATTGTTTAGTTTAGGGACATTTCGGTCGATTTCCAGTTTTAGGACATGGTGGTCCTGTAAGTCCACGTTGCTCATCCCGGTTCTTACGGAGAGGCGGAAACGGCGAAAAACAATAATTTGGCGCAAGGCAACATGGACTTAAAGCATGGATCTTTGCTAAACTAGAAACTAGTAAACAACTAGAGGCTTTAACTACAATGCTGTAGAAAGTATACCTCACGAAACCAGTCCTTCGGGTCTTCATTCCGCTGTCCCGACTCGTCCATCCAAGCTCTAAGTGTCGATCCGGACCTTGGGCACCCCTGCGGCCTTCTTGAGTCGAAGATGATCCACCCGAGAGCTGTACACCGAGCTCCACCTAGAGCCGAGGCAATTAGGGCAAAGAGATTGCTAATCTAGAAGCCCTAGGTTGTGTAGAAATGGTAGAGGGATGGTTTTGTCAAGTGGAATCCTTTTTCTCTCAACACATGAGATTAAAGGAAGAATCAAGAGGAGGAAGAAGGAGGAGCAACCATGGAAATGTTTCTCATTTCTTTTTTAAGGAGAATGAGAATGAACAAATGAAAAGCATAACAGAAAACACAACCATGGTTGCAATAATACTCATTTTCATCATTACTAATCCTATCATGATAAAGTTGATGGCACTAATGACATGACCATTTTCATAACAAAAAGGAAAAAGAAAACCAAAGAATACTTTAGACCTTTCAAGAAGATCCTAGTCAACTTTGGTCAAACGGTCAACAAAGTCAAGATGGTCAAGATGGTCAATGTAATTAGCCATAACATAATTATCAATAAAAGGATTAGTAAATAATGTCCCCGGCTCATAATGGTTTTGACCGAACCAACTGTCAAAACCCTAATGAGGCACCTCCTCCTTCTCCACTCCGCATTCCGGTGCATACACACCCGCATCCGTATTCCGTAGAATGCGAATGCACAGAAGAAAAAACAAATCCATCTGTGCAATACTAGAATCCGGCTTAAACCAAAACCCACTAGTATTGCCTGCCCGAACAGCATACGCACACAAGTGCACGCAAGTGATCGCAGCCCTGCCGTAAAACCATACGGCCTCTATACATTTCGCTCAATGCAGGGAAACTCTCTGTGTGGGACTCTAAAGACTCGACACTACGCTGGCAGTGGGTTTAACCACAGACCGCAAGCGGCACTAGCTGTACGTAACGGTCCCCAGGTAGATGTCGATAAGAAGGCCAATGAGGTAAACCCATCCGAACTCCTACTGAGCCTGTATGTGACAATCTCCGTACAGTTCGGTCTGTTCGTCTGATACATCGCATGGCGGGCCTAGGGGGCGGTAAACGTCAGTCCCCTAATAGCGGTACAAGTCGTGTCGGAGTGAAGCCCAGAACACCCTGAGATAACACTGGAAACCTACCAGTATATCTCGCTTGCCCTGGCCAGGGACTACTCATGTAATGGCTCTCCTAGACACAGCGCGATGTCAACCCCCAATACCGGGAGAGACGAATCATGTCTAACCGTCGCTGCCTCCAAGTGCTTCGGGACTGCACCCAACTACTACCTGTTTGCACGACTCCTTTGAGCCGTGGTAGGGTAGTAATCTAAGTACAGTAGGACACACTCAAGGCGAAGTGACAGTGTCAAGTCGGCGGACTAAGCTGTACTCATGTCACCTGGGAACTGATAACTGACGATAGGTATAATACCAACCAACAATTCCCGACGAGTCCTGTCCAGTGTACTCGTAACCTAACGAGCACCCGCATACTATCTCAAGTACGACGTACTGACGGCTGTGGGACAGACCGTCTCCCCCGCTGGGATGAGAAGCACATACGCTAGTCTACTCCGGAGTATCGATGCCATGTCTCGATAGTCCTACGACTAGGGACCTGTATAAGGATGTGCTTATGGATTACCCAGCCCCCACGAGTGTGAGCGCCATCACAATGCTGGGAATCAAGCAAAAATCCTAAGGGCTCTACTAATATGTATATAAGCGATATGCTAAAAGAAACACATGCACATATTGAAGTAGAGATAAACCAAGTAGCATACTACCATTTTGAGCAAGATTGTCTATACAACTGTGAATATCCCAAGCTTCCATTAAGTAATATACAAGCTAGTATGATACAGTAATGGCCTTTAGGGCATATACACTAACAGGTCCATGGAATGTGTGGCTGTCGGGACCCGTCACCTCTCTGAAGACGTTGAAAGATTACAACGACAAATATCAGAGGAGTTCAGAGATGTACCCTTAAACCAATGTTGTTTGGGAGATCTATAGTCCAATTTGGGACTAAAGTCTGTTTGAAGGTTTATGAGCATATGGGCTCAATTGATATGAGTTGAACATTTTATTGTTCTGGCTGTTGAGCCTTTATTTGGGCTTGGCCCTTTTTATAATGCATAGCATTGGGCTCTGTAATTAAATGCATAGCATTTATGTTGTCTGACAGTGCGCCACGTAGCTTGTCAGGCGTTTTGCGCCAATTAAAGAGCGCAAGGCGCCAGCGGATGTGGAGGTGACACGTGTCACGCTCTGCTAAGCCCAAGTCTGTTAGCGCAGTGCGCTGCGCCAGTGCGCTGCTGACACGTGGCGTGCCCTGGTGCTATACGCCAATCCAAGAGCGCGGTGCGCTATATTTAGAAGCGCAAAGCGCAGATCATTCTGTGGTCGACACGTGACGCGCTCTAGCGCAGTGCACCACTCTAAGGAGCGCAAAGGCGTATTTCAAAAGTGCAAGGCACTGTACAATAGCGCAGAGCATATCTTGATCTAATTAAGATCAAAGAAACAAGTTCTTTCTTGTTCTAAAGAGGTTCTACCTCAAGATTCAAGAACCAATGGTTCATCAAAAGGCTGTGCCTTTATATAGATCGAATGATCTAGGAATGAAGTAAATTACTTCTTTTTTTTTAATCTTTTAGATCTTCTTGATCTTTTTCCTTTTTTACATTGAAGATCTTGATCTTGTTCTTAGATCTTTGATCTTTTAAGAAGAGATTCTTCTTTTTTAATGAGGCATTTTCATCTCTGTTCTTCAAGAATCAAATTCTTTACCTTCAAAGATGAAGAAAATGGTCTTCTTTCTTCAAAGGCTTACCTTTCAAATTTTTCAGAGAGTTCTCTCCTTTCTGTATATCTGTATGTCTATGTGTGTGAGACTTGGAGTCTAGGGGCCTTTATATAAGGCCAATTGGTTTGTTAAGTTAGTTACAGAGATCTTTCTCTGATTGATCTGGGGATATTTCCCCACCGTTGGATCTTTAATCCTAAGGCCTCTGTTTTACAGAAGATAATATTCTTATTTTAATAAGATTGGAAAGATCTTTCTAGAATTTTAATTCTAATTAATTAAATAATTTATTATTTAAATTCCAGTGCTGGCGCAGTTGACGCAAGCGCACCTGCGCTTGACACGTGTCGCGCAGCGCAGCTCAACTGCGCTAGCGCACCTGCGCTGACACGTGTCGCGCAGCGCAGAGCGCAGCGCAACTGCGCTAGCGCACCACTGTTTGATACGTGGCGCGCAGCGCAGAGCGCAGGTTATCTGAAGCGTTGCTTTCTTTATTTAAAATTTGAATTTTAAAACAGAGCCTTGCTCTGATTGGGGGTGCGCTGCCTTGGACGCAGCGCTCCTTGCGCTGGCGTGTCCGCTTTTGATACGTGGCGCGCAGCACAAGAAATCTGAAGCATTGCTTCAATTTTTGAATTTTGAATTTCAAACAGAACTTTGCTCTGATTGGGGGAAACAGAAGCGTCGCTTCATTTTCCGCCTTGGAATTTGAACAGAGCTTTGCTCTGGTTGGGGGAAACAAATGCCCCCCCACCGTTGCGCTTACGTGGCCCTAAACGTGAGCGCAGCGATGACAGAATCTCAACCGTTGGGTCAACTTTTGGAAGTTAAAACGGCTCTCAATGCCTATAAATAGGACCTTTGGTCCCTTAGATGATTTTCATCTCCTCCTTGAGAATTTTTATTCAGAGCCTTGCTCTTTCGTTCGAGAACTTTTAAGAGTTAACTCTAGAAAAATTTTAGGTAAAAATTAAATTAGATTAGATTAAATTAAATTAATTTTAAGAGCCTTGCTCTTAATAGATCCCTGATATAAAGAAAACCCATTTAGGGTTTCACTTAGCAGAGCTTTGCTCTATAGGTCTAAAGGGATCTAAAGAGAACTAGAGAGAATCCTATTAGGGTTCCATTAATAGAGCTCTGCTCTCTAAAAGGATTTTTCTTGTGTTTTCTTAATTCATTAATCGAGCTTTGCTCCTTCCAAATCATATAGAAGAACTCTTAAGAGTTTTTAATGGATCTTGGAGGTTAAAGATGGCATTTTATTTTTTGATGAATTATATCATCTTGTTTAATCAGTCTGTCTGCTAATTTTGTTGATTTTCTTTTACAGGAGTAATGGACGTCCACATGTATGACCTTGATGAGATCATCTCTTACGGAGACATCCGCCGACTAGGCCGTTCTCAGAATCGAGAATTTACAAACGCCGAGTGTGCCGAAATTATGAGTCGCTTTGACGCCTATAACGGTCAACTGCTTCCTCGACGCTCCCCTCTCCTGAAGCTTATTGTGGGAGCAATTTGGGAAGCGCTTCTCCTATCCTTTACCGGCATGCCGCTTAGGGCATTGGATGCCGTCAAGGATAAGGTGCACTCGGTGTATCTGATGAACCTAATCTCAAAAAGATGGCGAGACAATCTTGTCGATCTCCTGCACCAGGCCTTTCAACAGTCTGCCATACTTACTGCCTATCGGAGAGTGGAGGACATCAATAGAGATCCCAACGCTCGTGCTCGCGAAAGAAAGCACACTATGATGGTTCGCCAGGCTTGGAAAGTCTTGGACAAGGTCACTTTCGAGTTTCTCAATCCATGTCCTGGATTTGAGGTTTTGCCGTTGTAATTATTTGGATAATATCTTTGTTTATTTCTTTTATAATTGTAAGAATCTTCCCCTTTTTTTTGAAGTATAAAAAGCAAATTTCTCATTTCAGCTTGTCTTATTTCACGTACTAAATCTTTTGCGCATGCATGAATGGGTATGTCTCGAACGCTTAATCAGATGCAAATCGGATGTTCTTTCTGTCGCTTTCTTCTCTTTGCTGTGTTGTTTGCCATGTGATTTTAGCAAGTGTGATCCGTAGATAGTATATAACTGTCAATCTTATGCTTTTTGTAGAGTGGCGATGGCTTAGAAAACAGGGTTAGGATCTCTCGCCTAAGACTTTTCAACTTTATGAGTCGTGAGGGTCTCATAAAGTATTTTCTCCCTACGGGTCGAGAGAATCCCGTAGGTGTATTTTCTCCTTAGGAATCGTGAGGATTCCTAAGTGCGTTTTTCCCTATAAGTCGTAAGGATCTTATAAGAGAATTTTCCCTCTTTCGAGTCGAGAGGACCCGTAAGCGGTTGTTTCCCTCCTTGTCGAGATTCGACCTTGGAGAGTGTGACCCGTGAATAGTATGCAAGAGTCCATTTCGGACCGACTTGCAGGGCCCCAGTGCTTAGGAAACAGGTTTTTAATCCCCGCTGCCTAAAGATTTACCTCACGAGTCGAGACGAATCGAGCATTTCTCGCAAGAATATCCTAACGTCACAGTTAACCTCTGCTCTTTACGACAGAGGTCCGTTAGGGTCCGTGGTACTAGGGTTTTGTCCGTTGTACTGTCGCGTCGGCTGATGTATTCCTCGATAGGCAACCTTGCTGTTCAAGTAGCCTTGCGACTGTCGTGTCTCTGATCCCTTCGGGGGCTGGACAAGACGTCTTCAAGCAATCCTCCTAGGCAGTTTGACCGTCAGAAGAACAAGCGCTAGGAATTTTACCATGCCGCTTTTTACTTGTGGTTAGGCTCATTTTGGAGAGCCCCGATGAGTCATAACCACTCCGCGCTGGTGTGGGATGATCTCCGATAGTCTTTCAGGTTTTATATGAGTTGTCGTCAAGACCCTGAAGCTAGGAATTTGGCCTTCGCTTCGTTTGTTGGCATTGCGTCTGCTGTATCGAGACGAATGTCGCGATTGTCTCTAGGTTGTTGGTGAACCGTTGAGGTTTGGAACTAGGGATTTTGCCGTGGCTCCGTTTGTTTGATTGTCGCGTCTGAATCCTGCTGGAGGAAGAACGCTGTGGTGACATCTCGTCTGCTGTATCGAGACGAACGTCGAGGTGGTTACCACTCCGCACTGATGTGAGAAGATCTCCGATGGTCTTTCAGGTTTTATATGAGCTGCCGTCAAGACCCTGAAGCTAGGAATTTGGTCTTTGGTTCGTTCTTGGCATTGCGTCTGCTGTATCGAGACGAATGTCGCGGTTGTCTCTAGGTTGCTGGTGAACCGTCGAGATTTGGAACTAGGGATTTTGCCGTGGCTCCGTTGTTTGATTGTCGCATCTGAACCCTGCTGGAATGAGGAGGAATACTGTTGTGGGTCTCCAGGCTGTAGACATGGCGTCGAGACTTGGCTCCGTTTTCTGATGGAGCTTGGGGGGAGGAGTGTGATTCCTTCTTTGTTTGCGCCCCTAGATTGTATACAGGGACTGCTGTGATATCACCTGTAAGGCGTAAATTTCATTTTTTTATTTTTTATTTTATTTTACTTCTTTCCGCGATGCTCTATCATTTCAGCTTTTATATCGCGAAGGTCGCGATTGTCCCATCATTTCGGCTATTTTTCGCGGTGCCCAATCATTTCGGCTATTTGCATGCATACATTTTTACTTGCTGATTTCGTCTGCAAGTTGTCCCATCATTTCAGCTATTTCATACGCATGTGTAGCTTGCTGGCTTTTCGCCGCAAGCTTGGGATTAGACACCGATTTCGGTATCAGCACCGCTACAACTGGGATGTTGCCAGGAGCGAATTATCATTTGCTTCTGTCGATGTCGAACAAAGGTGGCTTAGAGAACAGGGTTAGGGTCCTGTCGCCTAAGGCTTTTGACTTTACGAGCCGTAAGGGTCTCATAAAAGTATTTCTTCCTATAAGTCGTGAGGATCTTGCAGGTATGTTTTCTCCTTAGGAATCATAAGGATTCCTAAGTGCATGTTCTCTTGTAAGTCGTAAGGATCTTACAAGAGTGTTTTCTCCTTATAAGTCGAGAGGACTTACAAGGGTTGTTCACCGTGCGAACATATCCCTAGTCGCGGATGGGACTTGGTTAGGGAAATGTTTATTCGCGCCCGTGGATCGTATACAAAGGTCAGTATTGAGCCACTTGTAAGGCAGTATCGGAGGTTGTGGGGGTTGCTTAAGAACAGGTTCAGGTCTCTATAACTTAAGACTTTCAAATCTTATGAGCCGTGAGGGTCCCATAAGAGAATTCTCCTTACGAGTCGTGAGGATCTCGTAAGTGTAATTTCTCCTTAGGAATCATAGGGATCCCTAAGTGTGTTGCTCCCTTGTGAGTCGTAAGGATCTCACGCGGGTGGTTTCTCCTTGCGAGGTCGAGAGGACCCTGTAAGTGTCTTTTAATGAGGCTGCGCCCTTTCGGGTTTTCACAAACACTCGCCGGTAGTCCTGCTGTTTTTACTAACGGAGCCCTTTCGGATTTTCATCCGTGCCCACTTTGCTTATGGACATACCGTTTTTTTTATTCTCTTTTTTTTATTCTTTTTATATAACGAGGTCACGCCCTTTCGGGTTTTTACAAGCACTCCCCGGTAGCCCTGCTGTTTTTACTCACGGAGCCCTTTCGGGTTTTCATCCATGCCCATCTTGCTTATGGACATACCGTTTTTTTTTGTTTATTCTTTCTTTTTCTTTTTCTTTTATTCTAAAGAGGTTGCGCCCTTTCGGGTTTTCACAAACACTCGCCTGTAGCCCTGCTGTTTTTACTCACGGAGCCCTTTCGGGTTTTCATCCGTGCCCATCTCGCTTGTGGACGTACCGTTTTTTTTTACGAGTCTGCGCCCTTTCGGGTTTTCACAAACATCGCCGGTAGTCCTGCTGTTTTTACTCACGGCGCCCTTTCGGGTTTTCATCCGTGCCCATCTTGCTTGTGGACGTACCCCCTTTTTTTTACCGCGTCAGCCTGAAGATGCCCCGGGTTGGGAGTAGTTTAATGACGTTTCGGTCATTTGTCAACATACGATTACGCAGCTAGATTTTGTCGCAAATCTTTGCATGTTTGGTGCCGGTGGTGGATCCCTTAAAGAGAGGGCTGAAGGTGACCTCTTCGTTAGAGTCGCTTCTAAAGGTGATAACTTACGATCCCTTGGTGTCAGCTATGCGACAGTTGCCAGCAGCTCTTTCGCGCTCATCTGTCATGCTTTTCTGTTCCCGACGAGCCTTGCGCTTTACTCGTTGAACGTGTCGTCGATGGGCAACATATCCCTGCCACCAATTTTTAAAAGTTATGCACTCCTCGGTAGGGTGTGCAATCCTCTGATGGTATAGGCAGAAGTTAGGATGTATGTCCGCTTCATCAAGACGTATATTGACAGGGGAATTTCCTTTGAGAAAGGGCAACTTCATTCCTATTGCCAGGGCCCTAGCGAATTGATTCCTTACTTTAAGCTTGCTTTTGCTGGCGATAGGGATGCTTTGCTCCAGTCGGGGCGTCTCGACCTTTTCCTCCAGTCGTCGGCGTTTGGCACTTTCAAATATAGCCAGTTCACGCACTCGATTGGCTTTGCTTTCCTGATGGATTTCGTTTAGGAATGCATCAATCATTTCGTCTGATGGTCCTAGAAGTTCAGGCTCAAGATTTGCCCCTGCTTTTTCTATATCCAAAGCTTCTTCACCGTTTATTAACGAGTGAAAGATCACATGACAACTTGTCACATAATCCTCAAACTCATTCGACGAGTCTTCTCCATTGTCATCATCTTTGTCCACAAGGACGTGGGTGAGAAATTCTTAGAGTGTGACTGGGGTCCGCGCCTTCTGATTATATTCTTCCATCGCGTCAATCTGTCTTTGTAGGTCCGTGCTCTTGTCGCCAGGCTTCACGGGCTTCTTGGATTTCTTCTTCTTTTTCGAAGTTTTCGACGGCTGGGCGTGCACTTTGGCTATCACCATCAATATTTGGAGTTGGGCGTGGCTTCAGCATCCCTTCGATGATCTGGGGTTCCAACGGGTTCTTCCATCTAATCGCCGGGCATGTCTGGCGATCATTCAGCATCCTTTTGGTCTTGACCGAAGAGCCACCTCCCAAGGAGCTTCCTCAACAAAAGAGCACGTTGCCCCCGGTGTGTTTGTCTTCTTAGGAGTGTGAGGCTGTGGCGGGTTCACCTTCCAGTTTTCGGATAACGCAAACTTGCCTTGTTGGTACTGATCCTCAATCCATCCCTTAAAGACGAAGCAATCTTCGATTGGATAGCTTATCGCTTGGTGGTAAGGGCAGTAATCAGGATCGTTGACATCGCCTGGCTGCAACGGACGTTTTGGATTCGGCAGATTGATGAGTCTGTTGCGCACTGCCAGCTCGAACAGTCTCTTTGTTTTATCCTGAGGAAACGAGTAAGGACGTCCCAGTCTCTTCTCGAGGGATGGGCGTGGACACACGTTGTTTTGGCGAACAACCGTCTTTGAGTTACTCTGCTGTTGTTGAGTATTGGCGACGACGATCGCTTTCCCTTTTCCTTTCTCATTTCGAGAGTCTGGCTTTGGAGGAGACAGTCTGTGACCCATCTGGTCCATTTGGGCCAAATTGTCGATCAAGG
Organism: Agapanthus africanus; assembly: GCA_030015575.1. Lineage (NCBI taxonomy): Eukaryota > Viridiplantae > Streptophyta > Magnoliopsida > Asparagales > Amaryllidaceae > Agapanthus > Agapanthus africanus. The sequence continues at coordinate 56,549,574 of CM057344.1, forward strand.
CCTGAAAAGTAGTTGGCTTGAAGAACATCATGAATTGCGAGATGGTCTCTTGCGGATCAAGAGTGCCCACGAACATGCCTACCGCAGGTGCTTCTTCGATGCGTTGTTCGCACTTCGACCATAAGTTTCGCCATCGTATTGCATATTGAACCCAAGTCTCGCTTGGCTTCACCCTGGCATTAATCAGTGCTGTTATCGGGGTGCGTTCACTAGCACTCGCGAATCTTTGGGTAAACAATAGCTCCATCTCGCAAATGTTTTGACAGAGTTGTTAGGTAGCTCCGAATACCATTCAAAGGCCGTTTCTGCTAAGCTGCCGACGAATTGGCGAAGCAACAGTTTGTCGTCGCCTCCAGTGTTGCCGCATAAGGCTCTGAATTGAGCGACATGCTGATGTGGATTCCCTGTCCCCTTGTACACATGGAATTTAGGGATCGTATATCCCGGCGGGTAACTGATTTGGTCATACCATCCCGGATAGGGTCGTCCGGTTCTAACAATTTGCCCAGCCGCTTCATTCGCCTGATGAACTCGTATCTGCTGAGCTATATAGTCGTCTAGTGCAGCTTTGGAAATGGTTTCCTTCTTGGCTGCTAAATGAGCCGGAGGAGGATTAGGTGTCTCCCCTCTATCGTCTTCAATAATGATCGGAGGGTCTTCAGCTGGAGCGTCGGGCTGTAACATCATTCCTACCATGTCTTGGAAGAGAAGCGCCATTTGTTTTATGTTGGCAGCTTGTTCTGCTGCCTCTCTGTCCTTCTTTTCGAGGACTCTGCGTAGGAAGTCGGCGTCAGTTTCCTGTTCGTGACGCTGTTCTAATGATGTTTCCGGGCTTTCTTTTGGCCCGGTGAGTGAGGCCATCACAGTCATCATCTCTTGAAGCTTCTGTTGTTGCTCCTGGGCTTTTGTAATGGATCGGGTGAGCGGTCGGTGACCCGGCGGAGCTCGGCTATCCTCTTTCCCGGATGCTATATAGACAGTGTGCACCATCATGCCCCCAGACTTGGGGCGTTTAGGCATAGTGCCTTTAACATTTATCGCAGGCATGGGGATTTTCTCCGACCTCCTCCTCTTATGGGGGGTCGAAGTTGAGGGGGACGCTGCAATGGGCACCCAAGTAGTCATCATCTTTTGTGGCTTAACAGGACGGTTTTCTTCCTGTCGGACCTTCAGCTTCTTCTGCTGGCGGGAGAAATTTGGATCAATCACCGAGTCTTGGACTTGACGCCAGACCTTGTAGATCTTAGAGGACAGCCGCTGAGGGGACTGTTCTGGTTTTGCTTCCGCAACATTCTCCACCGGAGGAGGAGATCTTTTCAGTACGGCGGTAGAAGAATTCCTGCGCACCTTATTCAGCAGCTCGAAACTGTTTCCGGTTGGAACAGCAGCATTAATTTCTGCCGTTGGGGCTGGTGGAGTTAGCCAAGAGGGGGAGTTTCCTCCGGCCTTCCTTACCCAGCGCCAGTGGCGACGGCAAGCATGTCGTGCGATTGGAGTTGGTTTAGCCATAGGGGTGACCTCCTCATGCCCCCTGTGTTGGTCAGAATTCGCTGGTATCAGCCTTTTAAAGACCGACGTCCGTTGAATGGGGACGGCCAACCTATCAAAAGCAGACTTCCGAGTAGGGGAAGCAACCTTGGTGACTTCGCCTGGAACGGGAGCAGAAATAGTCAGTCTTATGAAGACCGACCCTTTGGCAAGAGAAACTGCCTTGACGATTTTGGGAGCAGAGATGGCTATCCTCTTCAGGATAACTCCTTCTGGTATTGCAGGTTTCTTCATGGGCCCATTGGAGCTCTGTCCTAGTCTGTTAAAAATCGAGGCAGTGGAGTTGGGTGACCCGTTGAGAGGGGCCGCAGTAGTAGCAAGCCGATCGAATACCGACTTCTTGGAAGCTTCTTATGACGGTACAAGGACGTTGAAGCTCATGGGTGGGAGTATGGTCCCGAAGAATAGTCCAGTGGTGGCTTGAGTTACCTGCTCCACTGGCATCTTGAACAGGGAGGCCTCTTGGGGCCCGTAAGTCACTCCTCCAGCAAGGACGGAGTGAGAGTTGCAGTTGCAGGTAGTGCAGTTTGAAGCCATTGATCTTCTGTTTTCTGCACGGAGCAAGACACCAAATCTAAGTACCTCGAATCCACAGGCAACCATACCAAACCGCAATTCGTTCGCGAACACGACACACGAAGTTTGGAGTAGAAAGAGGGAAAGGTCCCACCGGGCGTGCCAGAATCTGTTTACCGCCGGAAACCGGAAAGACTAACTTCTTGCCTGATCTGGGAGCAGATGCTAATTGGTGCTATCCGTCCACTTCTCCGAAGATGCCAAGTTGATTTATGGCACCATGTATCGAAGGTTTAAACGGATGCGGCCAATGTAGCAGACTTCGTCAGATTCTCCCTCGTCTGAGGGGTTTTTGATTGTGGGGACTCTCTTCCCTGCAGGCGCAAGCCCCTGCAGTTAATTACGCTACCGCATCGCGGTAACAACTTTCTCCTTCTCCAACTGGTCATTTCGTGTCGTGGGTGTTTGTTTTGTTTGTGGTTGCCCGTGGATTGTATACGGAGACTAATTTATGTTGTCGCCCATAGGACGTGGATTAGTCCAAATCCGTATTTTCTTAGATTTGGGTTTGGGGTTTTGGTTTAAGGATACGTTAGTCTCATTTTAGACTAAGATCAACTTAACGTTTGTTAAGGATACGTTAGTCTAATTTAAGACTAAGATCAACTTAACGGGATCATTTAGATCCAACAAGAGAGCATTTGGACTCTATTGTTTAGTTTAGGGACATTTCGGTCGATTTCCAGTTTAAGGACATGGTGGTCCATAGAATGTGTGGCTGTCGGGACCCGTCACCTCTCTGAAGACGTTAAAAGATTACAACGACAAATATTATAGGAGTTCAGAGATATACCCTTGAACCAATGTTGTTTGGGAGATCTATAGTCCAATTTGGGACTAAAGTCTGTTTGAAGGTTTATGAGCATATGGGCTCAATTGATATAAGTTGAACATTTTATTGTTCTGGCTGTTGAGCCTTTATTTGGGCTTGGCCCTTTTTATAATGCATAGTATTGGGCTCTGTAATTAAATGCATAGCATTTATGTTGTCTGACAGTGCGCCACGTGGCTTGTTAGGCGCCTTGCGCCAATTAAAGAGCGCAAGGCGCCAGCGCATGTGGAGGTGACACGTGTCACGCTCTGCTAAGCGTAAGTCTGTTAGCGCAGTGCGCTCCGCCAGTGCGCTGCTGACACGTGGTGCGCCCTGGTGCTATGCGCCAATCCAAGAGCGTAGTGCGCTATATTTAGAAGCGCAACGCGCAGATCATTCTGTGGTCGACACGTGGCGCGCTCTGGCGCAGTGCGCCACTCCAAGGAGCGCAAAGGCGCATTTCAAAAGTGCAAGGCACTATACAATAGCGCAGAGCGCATCTTGATCCAATTAAGATCAAAGAAACAAGTTCTTTCTTGTTCTAAAGAGGTTCTACCTCAAGATTCAAGAACCAATGGTTCATCAAAAGGCTGTGCCTTTATATAGATCAAATGATCTAGGAATGAAGTAAATTACTTCTTTTTTTTAATCTTTTAGATCTTCTTGATCTTTTTTCTTTTTTACATTGAAGATCTTGATCTTGTTCTTAGATCTTTGATCTTTTTAGAAGAGATTCTTCTTTTTTAATGAGGTATTTTCATCTCTGTTCTTCAAGAATCAAATTCTTTACCTTCAAAGATGAAGAAGATGACCTTCTTTCTTCAAAGGCTTGCCTTTCAAATTTTTCAGAGAGTTCTCTCCTTTCTGTATATCTGTATGTCTATGTGTGTGAGACTTGGAGTCTAGGGGCCTTTATATAGGGTCAATTGGTTTGTTAAGTTAGTTATAGAGATCTTTCTCTGATTGATCTGGGGATAGTTCCCCACCGTTGGATCTTTGACCCTAAGGCCTCTGTTTTACAGAAGATAATATTCTTATTTTAATAAGATTGGAAAGATCTTTCTAGAATTTTAATTCTGATTAATTAAATAAATTATTATTTAAATTCCAGTGCTGGCGCAGTTGGCGCAAGCGCACCTGCGCTTGACACGTGTCGCGCAGCGCAGAGCGCAACGCACCTGCGCTAGCGCAGAGCGCAACGCACCTGCGCTAGCGCACCTGCGCTGACACGTGTCGCGCAGAGCGCAGCGCAACCGCGCTAGCGCACCACTGTTTGACACGTGGCGCGCAGCGCAGAGCGCAAGTTATCTGAAGCGTTGCTTTCTTTATTTAAAATTTGAATTTTAAAACAGAGCCTTGCTCTGATTGGGGGTGCGCTGCCTTGGGCACAGCGCTCCTTGAGCGCAGCGCTCCTTGAGCTGGCATGTCTGCTTTTGACACGTGGCGCACAGCGCGCAGCGTAAGAAATCTGAAGCGTTGCTTCAATTTTTGAATTTTGAATTTCAAACAGAGATTTGCTCTGACTGGGGGAAACAGAAGCGTCGCTTCATTTCCCGCCTTGGAATTTGAACAGAGCTTTGCTCTGATTGGGGGAAACACTAAGTTCTTCATAGGAATTAAATTCCTTTTGGAAAAGGGGAATTAAATTCCCAGAGACATTTTTCAGAGCCAAAGCTCTTTGAAGATGGAATTAAATTCCGTGGAAAAGACAAGCACCATCAACCCCCTGAAGATCAGAGAAGCCCTAAAGGGCCTGTTGATTAAAGAATGAGTGGTTTTCTTTTTAAAGAACTTAAAGAAAAAATGGGTTCTTGATTAAAGGGAAAAACCCTTTGTGTGGATTTAAAATCCAAAGAGTTCATATGAATGGAAGTTCTTCGATCGTTCAAAGATCATTACCTGAAGAAAGGGTCTTTCTTGAACAGAGTTAAACTCTGAAGATATTCAAAGCAGAGAACTAAGCTCTTAGAAAAGAGAATTAAATTCTCAAAGGGAAATGTTAGCAAGAAAGAAGATGAAAGAGTGGAGGCGCTCCTGAAGAGACCTCTGCATTTATAGGATGTGATGGAAAACGTTTCATCTTCCATATTCCCTAGACAGATCCAACGGTCACAAAAGTGACAGCGTTGCACTCACGTGCAGACACGTGAGAGCAGCGCTGTGGAGGCATTTGTTCCCTGATTAAAAATCTGGAATTACCTCAATGAGGTATCACGTGCTCACACGTGACCAATGGTCACGTGTGAGCACATGATAGTTAAAGCAGAAACGAAAACAAGCGGCTCAGAAAAGACCCCAATTGGGGGTCACGTGCTCACACGTGACCAAGGGTCACGTGCTCACACGTGACAGGCTTTGAAAGCCTTGTAACTTAACAGAATTAAATCCTAAATTTCTCTAAATCTTTCCAAACGAAAAAAGGATTATGAGGAACCGTTGGATTAAAAATCCAAGGGTGATTAAAAATCACTAATTTATGGAAAGATTTTAGACAAGGAAAGATTTCCCTAAATCTCATCAAAAATAACAAACAGAATATCTTTTGGATTTAAAATCCAACGGTGAATAAAATTAACTGAGTGATCTAAAGGATCATATTAATTATGAAAACAAACAAAATCTTTCAATGAGAGATTTACTAAACAAATTGATTCTTTTCCTTCTCCTATAAATAGGAGCCAAGAAGAGAAGAGAGATATAGAATTTTGGGATCTGGAGATTTTCCAAAAAAAAAAAGCAAATAGCAGGGAGAAAAGAAAAGAGAATTCAATTCTCAAAAAAGAAACCCTAGCTGAGAAAAGGGAAAAAAACAAAAGCTTCAAAAGAGAATTTAATTCTCAAATCTAAGAGTTTAACTCTTCTGCAAAAAGAACATAGTTCTTCCTCTGGTTGAAGATCTGCAGAAGCAAATCTCCCCATAAGTTGAGAATTTAATTCTCATCGGGTTGAGATTTTTCCATGCAGATCCAAGACTTAGAGGGAGAATTGAGTTTAGAGAATTTAATTCTCCCAAATTTACAGGAATTCAATTCCTTTATGGTAAAACCGGGGTTTAACTATATATGAGAATTTAATTCTCCTAAAATTATAGGAATTTAATTCCTTCAAGATGGACAGAACTAGGGTTTAACCCTATATGAGAATTTAATTCTCCCAAATTCATAGGAATTTAATTCCTCCTAAACAGAACTAGGGTTTAACCCTATATGAGAATTTAATTCTTCTATATACATAGGAATTTAATTCCTCTAAAAAAAATTAGGGTTTAACCCTACAGAGAATTTAATTCTTGAAACAAGAGACTTAAAGCTCTCCATGCACGTAAAGAACTTGATCACGTGGTAACACGTGACCCCCATCCTCAATGAGCAGAAAAGAAAGAACAAAATTAGGTCACGTGTCCCCACGTGACCCCTGAACAGATCCTCCAAAATAAGAAGGAATTAACTTTGAGGCAATGCCTCACGTGTTCCCACGTGACCTCCTAAACGACGAGAATAAAAGAAAAGGAAGATTTTAATTTGGACGCTCTCACGTGTTACACGTGACCCCTTGATAAATGCTTTAATAGTCAGTGCGTAAATCTCCATCACGTACCAACACGTGATGGCCAGAAAGTTAAAAAGTGTTTAACACTTATTTGCAGAACAAAGTAAAAGAGATCTGGCCCCACCTTTGGGTGTCCTCACGACTCCCCACGTGACCCCTTCCTCTCTAGTGTTTAACACTAATTTAAAGGTTTTATTTCTAGTGTTTAACACTGTTGTTCTCTAGTGTTTAACACTATTTCTAGCCAAATTGGCTAATTTTCCAGAAGCAAAAAGCCTCCCCTTCAACTGAATCTCAAAATTGAGTAAAATTCAGAGCTACAATATTTAATGCTCAGTCGAAGATAAAAATGTTATCGAAACCCTTGCTAAGTGATGAAGGGCTGAACCCAGACAAATATCTAATGATCCAACAAAGGGCCAACACTTCAAACTTAATTAGACTTAGCCCAAGTTGGCCATAAGTCCTCAATTCAGACTTAACTGAGCCAATGTGCTCATAATATAATTAATTGATCTTAGTTCCAAATTGGACTACAGATCACTTAATTCACCTTGGTTCAAGGGTACATCTCTTCACTCCTTTGATATTTGTCGTTGTAATTCCTCAACGTCTTCAAAGAGGTGACGGGTCCCGACAACCACACATTTCATAAACTATGACGTCTCTAAACTACGGACTGTAGGGTCCTTAAACTCACGGACTATGATGTCCTTAACCTCGACCGTGATGTCTTTAAACTAACATTGGACTGTGGGGTCCTTAAACTCATGGACTATGATGTCCTTTAACCTCGACCGTGATGTCTTTAAACTAACATTGGACTGTGGGGTCCTTAAACTCATGGACTATGATGTCCTTAATCTCGATCGTGATGTCTTTAAACTAATATTGGACTGTGGGGTCCTTAAACTCACGGACTATGATGTCCTTAATCTCGACCGCGATGTCTTTAAACTAACAATGGACCGTAATGTCCTTAAACTAATCGACCGCAATGTCACTAAACTAAACAATAGAGCCCAATTGCTCTCTTGTTGGATCTAAACGATCCCGTTAAGTTGATCTTAGTCTAAAATTAGACTAACGTATCCTTAACAAACGTTTAAGTTGATCTTAGTCTCAAATGAGGCCAATGTATCCTTAAACCTAACCCCCAAACCCAAATCTAAGAAGATACGGATTTGGACTAATCCACGCCCTACGGACGACAACATAAATTAGTCTCCGTATACAATCTACGGGCAACCACAAACAAAACAAACACACAAGACACAAAGTGACCATCTGGAGAAGGAGAAAGTTGTTACCGCGATGCGGTAGCGTAATGAACTGCAGGGGCTTGCGCCTGCAGGGAAGAGCGTCCCCACAATCAAAAACCCCTCAAACGAGGGGGAATCTGAAGTCTGTTATATCGGTCGCATCCGTTTAAACTTTCGATACATGGTGCCATAAATCAACTTGGAATCTTTGGAGAGGTGGACGGATGGCACCAATTAGCATCTGCCCCGAAATTCAGGCTAGACGTTTGCCGCGTCTTCGCGTTTCGGCGGGGAACACAAAAATTCCAACTTTTGAAAAAATTTCCAGTGAGCATGCAAAAATATCATTTTTCACGTTCGATTGAGTTTTTAAACGTCGTCCGGTTTACCCTAAAGCTCTAGCTAGGCTCTGATACCATGTTGATGTGTAGTAGCGCCTCTAGTTAGGTTGCAACATCATAAAGTAGTGAACTTTCAAAATTCTAGAGGGCTATTACAAACGAACTACGAATTGTAACTAGAGATTAGGGTAATAGCATCAATATGTGAAGTCTAAGCTAAAGGAAAAGGAAATACAACCTTTGTAGCCAACTCTTTCGGTCTTTAGGACTCCTACGGCTTTACTCGAAACTTGGATCAACTCCGCTCAAGGTCCTTCGTCGTCTACGATGATCCACCCGGAAATTCCTAAGTCAAGCTCTTTGCCTCACTAAATCAAGATGAAGTGGAGTAAACACTCTACACTAAAGGGCTTGGGTAATGTAGAATGGTTATATGGTTTGTAAACTCACTTAAAACCCCTTTCTTTTTGGTTCCTTACTCTTTTAACAAACTCAAGTGAGCTAGAGAGAGGAGGAAGATGAAGATGGCAAAAGCTTTTGTGGATATAATGAAAAAATTATTTTCAATAATTGAAAAGAAAAGATTATATATGAGACACTTTCAAATATAACCATGGTTGGCTAAATATCTAAATATTATTTGGATTGGTTAAAGAACAAAGGAAATATAACCATAGTTAAAGTCAATGGTCAAAGAAGAAGTGTGTAGAAAAAATGAGTCATTATAGCTAATTTCCTTTTCTTTAAATCATTAACAAAATCTAGATATTTATCAACCATATAAGTCTTGCATTACCATCTCCTTTGTATAATCAACCATAACACATATGTATGTGTGTATGTGTGCATGCACATCATCATGTGTATGTGTAAACATACATGCATACATCCAAAAAAAGAGGGTTAATTAAAAGTGAGCTAAAAGATAATATTAAATCAACACTTGATTTAATAAATCGGTCATATAAAATACGACCCAACCAATAGTGAACGCCCGACTAAAATACGGTATCATATATTCGTATTTAATCGAGCTCCCGCATATCATATATGCACACCACATCATTTCGCCTGAGCTAGAAAAATCCTGTGTGGGACTCTAAGACTCGTCAATACGCCGGAAATAGGTGATGATCATATCAAAACACCTACAAGTCGCAAGCAGTCAGCTAAACGTAACGGCAACCCGGGTATTGAGCGATCAAAAGAAAAACAAGCGAACCCGTCAAAACTCCCGTCGAGCCATTGGCAACACTTACCGTACAGTCCTGTCTGTTCGTCTGATATGCTGCATATCAAGTCTAGGGATGAAATCGTCGAGCCCTAATAACTCAATAAGTCATGTCGATATGAACTATGACCGGTCAAGAAACTACTGATAACACTTATCAGTAAATCTCATCAGCCCTGACCAGGGACTTCAAGTCAGAGCCAATCGCACATTGCACAATATCAACTCCCAATACCGGAAGAGACGAAACCCTTCCTATCGCTCACTGTCTCCATGTGTCTCGGGACTATACCCAAAAGCCATCTGTTTGCACGACTCAGTAGAGCTGTGGTAGGGTGGAAATGAAAGTCCAGTGGGAGAACACACAAGACTCTATGACAATCTCGGGTCTACAGACTAACCTGTACCAGTGTCACCAGAGAACTGCTATCCGACGATAGATATAATACTATATAGGAATTCTCGGTGAGTCCGTTCAGTGTACCCAGTCTCGACTGAGCACTGTTCATATCATAATATTGCATTATTATATTCCCCATGCCTAGTCATTTTACAAATAAACAGGTGCTTTTGACCCATGTCTGCTACTTAGTTGCAAGTTACAGATTCTCAGGACAAAAACAGTGAAAAAGACAAAAGACGATACAAAAGTGAGACTACGACCAATAAATGTTGGAATCTTGATCAAGCCTACACGAAGATCAGTTCACAAAGTACAAGGCAGTGCAAGGTTCAAGACTTCGTCACGAAGCAACGGCAAAAGCCCACTACAATGTTCACTGGAAAAATCTGGAAGAGAACCAAAAGATATTCTGAAGAAAGTCCTGAAGAAACAAGTACCCAAATGCAGCAGAAACAGCCCCAAGAAAAATGAAGCATCAAGCTCCCTATACAGCCGCGGATCTGCGGCCAAACGTGGGGTTTGGCCGCGAAACTGCGGCCATCAAGAACCCGTGTCGGCGCAGAAATGTGTCGGTGCTGGCGGGCGTTGACTAGGTCTTTTTTTAGGGGGTATTTTTGTAAAAGCAGATGTGCGAGTCAATTGTAACCTAGGGTTTCTATGAATCTATAAATAGAAGCCCTATTACCTCTTTTGAGGTATGCCTCCTTTCATTAATAAAATTCAGATTTCTTTTGGAGAGCATCGATGCCTCTTTTCATTTCATCTATTCAGATCTGACAACCCTATATAAATGTTTGGAGAGAGCCATCTGTAAAGTAAGTAGTTTTATTTAATTGCCTTAGTATAGATCTTTAATTCCTTGCCATAGTTAGATAGATAGCATGTTTTTCAATTCCCTAATGAGCGAGTAGTCTCCTTGCTTGTTAGGGTTAGTTTTGGGGAAGGCTTTTGAGAGATGAGATCTCTCATCCCTTTCTTGCTCATCACATATAATCAATAGGACTCCATGCATACATGCACACACCGCTCCCTACGGCACCCTATCCCACGAGATAGCGGTGATACCTTACTATAAAGGCCCGGTTGAGCGTGCTTTCCATGAAGGTTAGGGTAAGGATTGATAAAGGAAGGACAAGAATCTAGAGGAAGGAACACCTTCCCGAATGGTTCTAATCCCCTTTATTAATAATTACCATAACACCTCATAGATCTTAATTTGGGTATAGAAAGCGGTGAGATTTATTTACATTTCCAAACCTATCCTAAACCTAACCCTAGCAAGACTTAGATCTAGATAATCTTAGTATAAATCAATTTAGGTTACCCCAATCGGAATTAACTCGTAAGAACAATTAAGAAATTCACAAAATCCCTGTGGACCGACCCGTACTCACCGGCTAGCTACCAAGCGACGCCGTTCTTAATTGCGGTTTAGAAATATTTTTGACATACGAATCAAATGGCGCCGTTGCCGGGGATGGCGTGTTATTTCCTTTTTGCAATTTCGGGTTAATCTAAAATTGAAAAATCATAAAAACTGAAAAAATTTAAAAAATATAAAAATTTATCATTTTGTTATTTTGTGAAGGGTATATTGTTTGAATTTTGCAGGATCTACAATCAATTTCAGATCTGGAAAAATCCAGAAATAAAAACAGAAAACCGAAGATCTGGAAAATAGGGGAAAATCAAAACAGAGAAGTAGAAAAAATCTCGGGACTCGAACAGAACAGGAAACCGCGGATCCGCCGCGAAATCCGTGCTCCGACCGCGGAAGCGCTGCGCTCTCGTGACATCATCATTTACAAATTTTTCTCGGGAATCGAGCCTCTCAATCAACCGCGAAACCGCGGCAGGAACGGGCTTGGGCGACGGAAACGCCGCATCAAGGTGACTTCAGCACGTAAAATTTGCACTGTAAGATTCTTTTCTCTCTCCTCTATAAATCCCAATATATTTTCTGTAAAATTTTTCTGCAGGATTCTTTGCGCTAAAAATCTTCCCCCTTCCAATAACAAATCTTGTGCAGGATTCTTTGCGCCGCGCTTAACAAATAAAAATTTTGATTGCAAGTGGTTGTTACTGTTTTGCATATTTTTAATCGGACTTTAAGGGGCTTGAAACCAATCCAAATTGGGTGGAGATTTCATCACCCTTCCCAGGACCCCAGAAATCACATAAGGCATCTGCATTGACCATTCTTATTAAAAAATACTAGACTCAGCCCTAAGGACGCCGAGCTCAATAGGACAGAGAACTAGTTGTAGGCATCGGCCGTTGATCCTAACCTGACTTTACGGTGTCTAGGCAAGTGTGTCTAAGGTGAGTGGTTATTTAATTAGGGCCACTACTTGTAGTGGAGTGCCTCCCACTCACCTGGCACTTACCTGGCCGCAATTGGCGGTGAAGAGGCGGTTTGAAGTCCTATTTCTAGCCCTTTAGAACAGTTAGGAGCTGTCTAGCTGACCTAGGTGACCCTAGATCTGGGCCTGATTGTGCATTTTTTGTTGATTGAAAGTGTGTTTAAGCCCTTTATCGAAAATCTTTGTTGCAAAATGTTCCAAATAAAAAAAAAGAAAAGGAAAAATTTTTACAAAAACTTGCAAAATTTTGTCGCTAAGAAATCCGTGCACCCCACATTCTTTCTCTTCTCCATTCTTCCATCATGGGTACCCCACCTCATAAAACTCTTGCCGAATTTTGGTATCCCGAACCAAACATTGCTTCTTACGTGAATTGTTTTGGTCGATTTAAGGACGACCCCTCCATGCCCAAAATTTCTTTGAAAGATCGAATAGAAGCGTCTAGGAGAAACAGTTCGACTTTGCAATCCACTTTGTATCAACCGTATCAACCTTCACCACCTTCGTACGTTGATACCACTTTTTCGACTCCTGTTGTAACTCCTAAACCCATGTCTATTGCTGAGCATATTGCACAATCTCATAGCCGATCTTTCACCCCTCTCCACACATCCAGTTATAGAGATCAACAAGTCCATTCACCTTTTTATACAAATGTTGATCTTACTCCTGTCCAACCATCCAATTCCTACCAGTCCTACCCGACTCTCTCACCTTCACTAGACATTGCTTCTACACAGCCATTTGGGAGTTTCACGTATCCAAACAATTTTGAATCTTTTACCGAAACCCCTTCACAACCCATGTCTAGTCTAGAACAGTCGTTGGAGGCGTACATTGCAGCAACAAACCGAATGATGAGGAATGTGGATTCGTCCATAGCCGCCCTTATACAACCTAGTGAATCGGTAGCTGGTTTCCAACTAGCTCCAAATTTTCTAATGTATGATGGGGCGATTAGACAGAGTGAAAATTTGATAGGAGAGAGTGAGTTTTACACCCTTCCAAATCAAACCTACCCATACCCAATTGAACCCAACAACTCCGGTTTTCAAACAAGTGTCCCAAATGATTCAACAGTTAAGGATAAAAATGAGTTGTGCGACTTTGTAGTGCTTGATTTGCCAGATTGTGAAGAATCCCCTTCAAGTGAAACCATCACCAATCCCTTTGATCTCTACACCTCCAATCTAGAACCTAAATTAATTGATATCCATGCTTTTGATGAGGTGTCAGAAAATATTGATTTTCACTTGATTGAGGATATAGACGCTGGGAATATTTTGGATGATGAACCCGTAGATTTGATTGAAATTTTATGTCCAATTCATCATCCCGAGTCATTAAATGTTTCTCCTGAACCTCATATGCGTCTTGATTTTGATGATAATGGCATGGATAGGCTAAATTTTGAGGAGAATTATGAGGATAGTATTGAGGAGAGTATTAAGGATGAACCATTTTTGTTTGATGTGTCGGATTTTCCAATTCAACCTCTTGAACCTTTAACTAAATCACCCTCCCTCCTTTCTATCGTTCCGACCACACAAAAAATCACGCTTGAAGACTGTGAGCTTGAAACATTTCTCTTTAAATCTGACACAGTTCTCACAGACAATAACGATTACAAGTGTTTCACTTTTTCGGACGATGTTGAAAACTCACCTCCCGAGTTTGAGTCCTTTGAATTTTCAGATGAGTTAGTTGAACTATCAGACTCGGTTGCTTACAGTCATTTCGAACCAATGATGGAATCCTTCAAGTTCGAGACAGATTACTTAGGTGAGAATAAGACTATCCCTAAATCACTCCCTTTCGTCCTTCCTATCGTTTCGACCACGCAAGACTCCGTCGCGTTTCCATTTTCATTAGAGGGTTTACCAAGTTCGCCGTACCCATGTTTTCTTGTGAATCTTGAGAGATTTGACCCCATTTCTCGACGGGTTGATAGATTAGCACAATCGCTTTTAACACATCGGTCATCACAAATTGCGCTAATTTATTCACTCGATTTACACCCTCAAGATCGTACCACACTTCTTTCTTTCTTCCGCCATTCTCCTCCTCCACCGAGACCGTATACCGTTTCTATCTCCACACGGTCTCGTGTGTTTCTCATTTCTTTCCTTAACATTCCATTCTTTCACCAACTCCACCTTTACCACGATAGAATTTTTGAATGGTTGGTGCTAACCTTTGGCTTGTGTAAGGCCTTGTTTAGTTCGGGAAGGACCTTGTTGTATATATGTATATATATATTTTTTTGTTTTGTTTTTCTATTAACAATAAAAAAAAATCAAAATATAAAAATAAAAAAAAATTATAAATAAATAAACAAGAGAGTGCCGACATTTTGACCCTCTTGGTATAGTATGACAGTGAGGACACTGTCAAGTTTAGGTTTGGGGGTATGCTAGGTAAGCCTTCTTCCTTCGCATTCATGTGTATATTTTTGCATTTGCATACTTATTTTAAAACCCATAAAAAAATTGAAAAATTTTTAAAAATTATAAAAATGAAAGTATTCAATTTTGGCCCTAATTGACTTGAGTTTGACAAAAAAAAGGTTAACTAGCTAGGAACAACTAGATCTTAGACTTAGTAAATTAAAAACCTTAAAAATAACCTTTCTTTGAGCTTAACGGTAGAAAGTATATGTCTTTGTAGTTTATTTAGAAATAGGCAAATTTTGAGTTCACTTCTTGGGCTAAATTAAAACAAGGGAAGAGTATTGATGTTTTTATTAAAGTATAAGTTTGAAAAATAATTCCTATCTTAAGTCTAAATTCTGAAAATGTATACCTTACAAATTGCACAAACACAAACCTTGAAACTTGGAATAGTAGAAGAGACCTTGAAATGCTCTTGTCTAAAGTCCTTAGTACGAAGAAAAGAAAAAAAATTCAAGTGTGAATAATGAGATAATAAAAATGAATACTGGTTTTTGTGATTACTTAAGGCTGCAAAAATAGAAAAATATTTAGCGAGGGTGCTTCATCACCTAGTACCTTAGACCAACTGGTTTGGGAGTCACTGCTAAAGCCTTAGGTGTTGCAAGACTAGGAATTACGCTTTAATGTGCAAACACATCTTGTAATCGGTTGTTGGTACCTCAAGAAGTATTAACGATAGCATGAAGGATGTGTGAGCGAAATTCATCTAAAAATTCACCAATTAAGAAGTGCTTTGGACAACGGACAAGAGTATGATTGCTTGATTTGAATTTCCAAGTATAGGGGTGATTTATACACACGCGTAGGAGTATGTGATTGGGATTTAGATAAGAGATAGGAATGAAGAATAGGACTTGTATCTTTAATAGAGATGATAAAAATTCCTAAGTTGAGATAGAACCCTAGAAGGAAAACTTAAGAGATGCCGAAAGCTAAGTAAATCTGCAGAACATATATAATCTTAAGTTAAATGATAAGAAAGCGTGAAGAATACGGGTGGATAATTTACGAGTCGAAGATAATAGAGTTTCTTGTTAAAACCTAATTGGAGAATAAAAGTCAATGGGCCTAATTGATAGGATTTTGTGGGTAGTATCCGCTGAAAACCCTCAGGAGACAACACTCCTCCTACTAGGGACACCTAGAGGTTTAACGGCTTGTTACACGAGCTCAGTGCAATCGCGTTTCCCTGCGAAAGTGAGGTTAGGTTTTTGTTGAAAATAAAAACTAGGTTTGCTCGAGGACGAGCAAAACATAAGTTTTGGGGTATTTGTTCATATCATAATATTACATTATTATATTCCCCATGCCTAGTCATTTTACAAATAAACAGGTGCTTTTGACCCATGTCTGCTACTTAGTTGCAGGTTACAGATTCTCGGGACAAAAACAGTGAAAAAGACAAAAGACGATACAAAAGTGAGACTACGACCAATAAATGTTGGAATCTTGATCAAGCCTACACGAAGATCAGTTCACAAAGTACAAGGCAGTGTAAGGTTCAAGATTTCGTCACGAAGCAACGGCAAAAGTCCACTATAATGTTCACTGGAAAGATCTGGAAGAGAACCAGAAGATATTCTGAAGAAAGTCCTGAAGAAACAAGTACCCAAATGCAGCAGAAACAACCCCAAGAAAAATGAAGCATCAAGCTCCCTATACGGCCGCGGATCCGCGGCCAAATGTGGGGTTTGGCCGCGGAACCGCGGCCATCAAGAACCCGTGTCGGTGCAGAAATGTGTCGGTGCTGGCGGGCATTGACTAGGTCTTTTTCTTAGGGGGTATTTTTGTAAAAGCAGATGTGCGAGTCAATTGTAACCTAAGGTTTCTATGAATCTATAAATAGAAGCCCTAATACCTCTTTTGAGGTATGCCTCTTTTCATTAATAAAATTCAGATTTCTTTTGGAGAGCATCAATGCCTCTTTTCATTTCACCTATTCAGATCTAACAACCCTGTGTAAATGTTTGGAGAGAGCCATCTGTAAAGTAAGTAGTTTTATTTAATTACCTTAGTATAGATCTTTAATTCCTTGCCCTAGTTAGATAGATGCATGTTTTTCAATTCCCTAATGAGCGAGTAGTCTCCTCGCTTGTTAGTGCTCTTTTCATTTCACCTATTCAGATCTGACAACCCTGTGTAAATGTTTGGAGAGAGCCATCTGTAAAGTAAGTAGTTTTATTTAATTGCCTTAGTATAGATCTTTAATTCCTTGCCCTAGTTAGATAGATAGCATGTTCTTCAATTCCCTAATGAGCGAGTAGTCTCCTCGCTTGTTAGGGTTAGCTTTGGGGAAGGCTTTTGAGAGATAAGATCTCTCATCCCTTTCTTGCCCATCACATATAATCAATAGGACTCCATGCATACATGCACACACCGCTCCCTACGGTACCCTATCCCACGAGGTAGCGATGATACCATAGTATAAAGGCCCGGTTGAGCGTGTTTTCCATGGAGGTTAGGGTAAGGATTGATAAAGGAAGGACAAGAACCTAGAGGAAGGAACACCTTCCCGAATGGTTCTAATCCCCTTTATTAATAATTACCATAACACCTCATAGATCTTAATTTGGGTATAGAAAGCGGTGAGATTTATTTACATTTCCAAACCTACCCTAAATCTAACCCTAGCAAGACTTAGATCTAGATAATCTTAGTATAAATCAATTTAGGTTTTAGATTTAATCAATCCGACCCCAATCGGAATTAACTCGTAAGAACAATTAGGAAATTCACAAAATCCCTGTGGACCGACACGTACTCACCGGCTAGCTACCAAGCGACGTCGTTCTTGATTGCGGTTTAGAAATATTTTTGACATACGAATCAAGCACCCGTATACAATCTTCGATGTCACAACACCAATGGATATGGGATCATCCATCGCCCATCATATGGGTCAAGAAACGTATACGCTAGTCTACTCTGGAATATCGATGCCCTGTCTCGATATACCTACGACTAGGAACATTTAAGGATATGCTTATAGACCACACATGCCCCACTAGTATGATCTCCATCATAGCCATGGAAGTTAAGCAAATATCCTCAGTGCTTTATCAACATGTATCAAATAAACAGTATCAAGTAAACATGTCGGATAAAGTAAAACCAGATAGCATACTATCATGTCGAGCAAGAAAGTCATATATATATAAATATACATATATACATGTCCAAGCATCCACTACACATATAATGGCCTCTAGGGCATACATATATCCAACATATGTGTGGCACGTGAGGTTCTTAAAGTTGGGCGCTGCCTCTTTTATTCTTTTATTCTAGTGCTAAGCACTGTTGGGTCATGTGGGATCATGTGAGGCATCCCAGAATAGGAACAGTCTTGGGTTTATTCCCCTTTTCTCTTTTATAAGTGTTGAGCACTTCTCAGGGGTCACATAGGGTCGCATGGCTAGATCTCAGTCTTCCTTTTTTTGTTCTTCAAAGGTGCTCACGTGGGAACACGTGAGCTTTTATTGTGTAGTTTTGAACACTAATATACATGGAGCTCTGGATCTGAGTTTTGTGAATTTCAGGTCCCTTATTTTATAAGAATTAAATTCTTTTATAGGATTAAACCCTGGTTTTATCAGAGGAATTAAATTCCTATATCATTTTGGTAAGAATTAAATTCTTTGAACTTAACTCTTTCCCCTAGGTTTGGATCTATATAACAGAATCTCCCCGATGAGAATTAAATTCTCAACTTGTAGGGAGATCTGCTTCTGCAGATCCCAACCAGAGGAAGAACTAAGTTCTTTGAGAAGAGTTAAACTCTTGGTTTGAGAATTAAATTCTCTTTTGATTTTTTCTTACCAAAGGGTTTTCCACTCTGTTTTCTGTATTTTTTTGAACTTGAAATTTATGGGGGGGTTCTCCGTACAAGACTTGAAGTCTTGGGTCCTTTATATAGGGGAGGCTGATTTGTTGAATCAGTTAGGGAAATCTCTCATTGAGAGATTTCTGATTGATTTGGGAAATGTTTCCCACCGTTGGATTTTTTATCCAAGGGCTTCTGTTTTACAGAAGTCATCTTTCTTGTTTTTAGAAAGATTGGGAAAATATTTTCCCATACAGAACTTATTCTGTATTTTGGTGATGTTTAATCACCATTGGATCTTTGATCCAACGGTACTCTGATTTACAGAGCGCAATCTTTCTTTTTTGGAAAGATTTAAGGAAACATTTTCCAACTAGGGGTTTTGATTGCTCTTAATTAGAATTTAATTCTATTGGTTCAGAAGGCATAGGAGCCCATCACGTGTAGCACGTGACCCCACCAAATTAAGCCTACCAAAGAGCGTCACGTGCTATCACGTGAGTTTTTGTTCTGGCCAATTGTTTGCTTTATTCAGGCGCCTATATACTTTGTATATAGAGGTCACGTGTCTCCACGTGAGGCCCAGTTTCAGCCTAGTTTGTCAAGCACAGCGCCTATCACGTGTGGGCACGTGATCCTCCATTTGGGGAATTTTTACCGTTGCTTTTATTTATTATTCATTTTTTATAAGGGAACATCCTTAAACTAGCTATGGACCATAATGTCCTTAAACTAAAACGACATAGCCCAAATTCTCTTTCATTGGATCAAAAATGATCCCGAACCCCCGTTAAGTAGATCTTAGTCCAATATCGGATTAACATATTCTTAACAAATATTTAAGTTGATCTTAATCTCAAATGAGGTTAACGATCTTTAGATCAACACAAACCCAAATCTAAGAAAATACGGATTTGGACTAATCCACGTCTTACGGGCGACAACATAAATTTGTCTCCGTATACAATTCACAGGCAACCAAAAAGAAAACAAACACACTGTTACGACCCAAAAATGTACGCACGTAACCGGCACTTAAACTACGTAACGTCAACATGCGTACGCAGCATAAGTAAGCCGAAAACCCAGAAATCTAAACCACCCAAAACTAGATAAGCGGGAAAAAAACATAGTTTAAAACATTCGGAAAATCTCAAGTAAAATCTTTAACTTTAATTTTCTTTCTTGAAAATTTCGGCAGCACCTCCTTTGTAAAAACTAGCCCCGAAAAACGGGTACAACATAGAATATAAATAAAGCATCCCAAACGGGAGCAACTCACGCCAAACGGCGGAGACAACCACCATAAGCATATATACGACGTCATAGCGAAGAAATATAAATGAAAACAGCGTAAGGAGGTAAAAACTTTACAACAAGACCGGCTCCCACGAGCACGGCATCCAAAGTCACCAAAAATATACAACACTGAATCCTCACAACTCGTCTCTAAGTCAAATACATGAAATGGTAGATGGAGAATACTAGATCCAACAAAAATATATCCAATGTACACAAACGGATAACTGCGAACCCGCCTAATAGCATAGTCCTCACAGCCAACCGTAGCGGTATCCGCAAAAGTATAGATAATAAGGCGCCCTGCCGCGACTACTCTGAGGGTAAGTCCTGCAAAACACTGTGACACAATGGGGATGAGTTTCCAACTCGTGAATAGTAAATAACATCATACTGTAATCGCAAGTATGCACGAACAGCGATAAATCTATCACATGTAATCTGATAGCATAAGTATGGCAATATGAATATACAACAATCATGTAAAAGTACATCATCAGGATACTACAACTACATGAAGCAATGCATATCAAAATAATCCTGAGTGTAGGATGATATAATAAAATCTCATGCAAAAATCATCAGCATGGAAAAACCACAGTGTCCCTCACTGACACAACAAATCCTAAAATCCTCAGGCACCGCATCCTCAGATCGGCCCTCATATCCTGTAAGTCTCATGGAAACTAAGTGTCAAATATCGACACCCGAAACATCATGAAAACATATACCTGTATATATATATATATATATATATAATAATAATATCAACCACGTATGTCCACCGACGATACGTAAAAATCATGGAAACCTGAGTGTCTGACACCGACACTCAAAACATCATGAAACCCGTGTCTAGCATCGACATGTAAATCCTCATAACTCAGGCGTTGGCACCACGACTAGCTCTGATGTCATGTCCGCACATCACTCCGGTCGGTATCCCCACGATAACCGCTGAGTCCAAATACTATCATCGGTGGGTACTTGCCCTGCCAGCCAGGCTCATCGTCTATACCACGAACAATATATCTTGCCCCGGGGAACCGTACCGGGTCCACCATGTACCCGCAGACGATGCCTATCCGCTCCTCGAATCGGGTATACAACACAAGTCTCAGAACCGAGAAAACTCATGGTGGACGCACTGAAATATCATATCAAGAGAAACCGGGTTTTCAAACAATATATATAGTTTCTTGAAACACCCCCACGGTTCTCAAATCCATAAATCACATGAAATTCATATCTCAATGCGTAAATCCATGAAAACTGATATATGCAACATAAAATATCAATATGAGCATATTAAGGGAAAACCGCTCTTTTAAATGAATCCAGCCTTTAAAATATATCATGCGGTTCCCAAATCCTCCGAAATCAAGTGCAGCATCATATGAGGTGTACATGTAACTGTAGATAGATATAAGTATCTAAATGTAAGCAAGTATGTATGATGTATTTTATAAGCTCAATAGCACAAAAATCAACATCTCGACATCACATGTCAATACAATACCACTTAGGGGTATATACAGCTATAGCAAGATATGTGGGTGTACATGTCAGTATGTATGCATGATGTACATGTAGCTGGAACAAGGTATGTAGGTGTACATGTCGGTATATATGCATGATGTACATGTAGCTATAGCAAGGTATACGTGAAATGGAATAAGAGTCACTAGCTCAATCATCCCTATCAATACAATATCACGTATGTATATGTGTCAGCTGTATCTCATATGCACGATGGAATAAGAGTCACTATCTCAGTCATCCCTATCCAATACAATATTACGTATGTATATGTGTCATAGCAATTACCGATGGTGTGTGTGTAGCATACAAATTAGTGCTCGTACAACATGAACCGTCAGTAATGGTGTTGTATCTAAAAAGTACAAGTCAAGGTACAACAGGTAATAATATGAAATGATGCTCATGCGCAATCAACTCATATGCGAATAACATACAGCTATCATAGCATATCCAGCCCCGACGCATAACGCCATACGGGCGATTTCCCCGTAGATATTAAATCTACTCACCAACAATCGTGGCTAAATAAATACGCCCACCTGCTTCCCTTTCTTCGCAGCGTCCGAAGCCTCCGCCTGCGATCCTATTAACACAAAAACATAACAAGAGCAAAATCTTAGAAACCGATCAATTTTACGTACACACTACGTTAGACCGACGCACCAAATCCAACCCAACTCACAAGTGTTCGTCTAAAGGCTAACGTGCATGGCGACACACCAAAACCAACTAAAACGCAGCAGCTACACAAGTTCACGAACCGAGTCGGATAACGTAACACGCCCACTCAAAACACTAGAATATAGCAAAGTGATCCCAAATTTTGATACACCAAAAATTAAAGAAAATTGCAAGTTCCACGAGACTACACAAAACTCCAGAGACCCCACGACAAAAATTCAACACCCCAGCCCCCATTCTGGCCGCAAATTGCGGCCAGAACCAATAAATCTGCGGCCCGTTGGTGATGAAATGGTCTCAGGTTTTTATGGTAGGTTCTAGCTCACTACACTAGGTCACTGTGATGGGAACTTTTCCAACAATTATCTGGTTCAACAGCAGATCACAGAGATCACAAGTTAACACTAGAAATAGGATATTTGCACAAAACTAAACCTTTAGTGTTCTAAACCATAACTTTGAGGCAACACAACAAAATAAAGTCCTAGTTATCAGTTAGGTCATTACCTAACCACTCTTGCTCAAAAATCAAATCTTTCCAAGCTCCAAGGCATCATAGTGGCTAAATCAAGGATTTGAAGTGTTAAAAATGGGATTTTTGTGAAGTTTAGCAAGGTTTTAGTGTTGGGGTGGTGAGGGTTCAGTTAAGGGTTGAGGGAAAAGAAAATAATTGAGAGTGAGAGATAATGAGAGAGTGAGAGAGATCAAAATGATGAGTGGTGAGTGTAGGGTGAATTCTAGCTTACACTCACTCTCCCCCCTCACCTCATTAATGCACACAATTAATGCTCCATGACTCACTAGCCACCTCTCTCTCAAACAAAACTAGATATTTCTCACACAAAACTCTTGGTTTAAGGTTAAGGCAAGGTTAGATAATGGTATGGATTGCTTAAGGTGTCATGGCCACTAAACAAAATTAACACTACTAACCCTCACATTAACATGCACATGTGTGTGCAAATCATAACAATTTATAATAAAATATTAATTAATTGTTATAAAATGTGAGGAAACCGATTTGGTAAACTTTTCCTTAAAACCCCGCATTATCGCTTAATTAACACTAATCACATTCTAAGGTGTTACACACACACGACACGAAGTGACTTTCTGGAGCCGGAGAAAGTGGTTACCGCGATACGATAACGTAATTAACTGCACGGGCTTGTGCCTACAGGGAAAAGCGTCCCCACAATTAAAAACCTCTCACAACGAGGGGGAATCTGATGAAGTCCGCTACAACGGCCGCATCCGTCCAAACCTCCGATACACGGTGCCATAATTCAACTTGGCATCTTTGGAGAGGTGAACGGATAAAACCAAATAGCATCTGCCCCCCCTCTAAATTCAGGCCAGACGTCCTAACGTCCCGGTAGCGTCTTTCGGCGGGAAACAGATTCTGGCACGGCCGGTGGGACCTTTTCCTCTTTCCACTCCACACTTAGTGTGTCGCGTTTTGCGAACAAATTGCGGTCTGCTATGGTTGCCTATGGATACAAGGTACTAAGATTTGGCATCTTGCTCCCGTGCAGAGAAAAGAAGATCAATGGTTTCCAGCTGCACCAACTGCAACAACAACTCCCGCTCCGCCCGGTCTGGAGAGGTAACTTACGGGCCCCAAGCGGCCTCCATCTTCGCAATGCCAGTGGAACAGATGACATAGGCCACCACTGGATTGTTCTTCGGGACCATGGTCCCGCCGACAAGCTTCAACGCTCCAGTGCCGTCACAGGATGTCACGCCCTGCTTCCCAGTGTACGGCGAAGGGGACGCGACCGGCCGCTACGTATTTACTCAGAAGTAAATACGCTAAGCGTAACTAAGCAATATAAAAGAAATATACACAAAAGACAAATGTAATGAACAACAACTTTATTTATTAACATTCTTTTACAGTACATGGAAAAGTAAATACATGGAATAAAAATTAATGCCCAAACAGTGGCATAACAGAAAAGGAAAATACAGAATGTAAATGTGTACAAGAAATCTAAAGCTCTGGGTCGTAAGCTAGCTGGTCCAAATCCTCGCTGGTGGACTCGATCTCCTGAAGGTCCGATCCACCTGACAACATTCCAAAGAAGAAGAAAAAGGAATGTCGTCAGCGAACAATCGCTCGGTAAGTCCCAAAGATAAAGAAGAAGTATAATAGATAGAGAGAGTGTGTATTTTTTTTTAAAATTGTATTATATTGTTAACGCTGTTGTTTGTATCTTGGTACAGAAGAAGCCAGTGTATACGAGAGGAGTCTACCCCGGAGACTAAGGTATCAAGAGTACAAGGAACTGTTTATGCCACGGTACAACAGCAATTGAATTCAGATTAGGTGTATTATGGTTGCAGTCTCGTGCCACTTCTAACACCTTCCGTACCAATCTACCCCTTAAAAACCCCGCGATATCTTGATTGTATTGTTTGCATTGTTTGAATTGTGTTGTTTATACTGTTTTGTAAATGTAAATGGAAGACTTGTATTGTAAACGGAAGACCTGCCGAAACCATGATATCGTATAAATGGAAATGGAGATACTGGATAATCATGTATATGGAATATATCCATGGTTCGGTTCGGTCGAGTAATATAGATTGATAGATTGAACAGGTTGAATATATGGATTCATGGATTCATGTTGAATTGTTATACACACACACACTTGAATCTTATTCAAGTCAGATTGATTATATCGAGACTCGGTCTGAGTCAGACAATTAGAAAAGAAATTGAATCCTGAATTAGGTTTTGGTATTATCGATAACCGCTGCACATGGACAGCAGGATTTGTGTTTTTTTCAAAGATGATTACCGTGTTGATAACACCGTTTGTTAAGTTGTCCACCTTGAAAAAGACGATTACCGTGTTGATAACACCGTTTGTTAAGTTGTCCACCTTAAATAGGCAAGCACCCATATCTCCGGCTCTCTGTGGCTCAAGAGACTGGTCCCGCTTAAACCTATATATACTAAGGTCCTTATTGTAATTTATAAAACTTGAGGGGGTTTTATGTAAAAATAATTTTGTATAATTTTCAAAATACACCTCAAGTATTTAATTATAGTCTTTAGAGTTTTCATAGATGTAGATTTTATATATGTGACATTTCTAGTGAGTAAAACCTAATTTCATAATATATGGTATTTAATTGTAAAGTATTGAACTTGTATGGAATTGCATGGTATTTTCATGTAAAGTGATTCTTTTTTATTTAGAAAAGTTAGAATATTTATACTATATCAAAAAAAATAGATATTTTGATGATACATACATATATATATATATATATATATATATATATATATATAAAATAATTTAATTTATTATTTTTCTAGAAATCTCATTTTCTTAAGATATTTGTATTTTTAAATCTTTCGAGACCGTATGCTCCTTGCAGAGGTCTGCACCTCACACTACAAAACCCGAGGATGTGCGATAATCCGCACTATCCCTAACGGATTCCCCAAAATGGGTTGTAGAGGCGCTTTGCAAAGATTTGTTTAAAATACATAATCTTGTAGAAAAAAGTTTTTATAAGTTAAAAGTATTTAATTGTAAATTCGTATTCCCGTATTCTATATTGCCAAAAGATATCGCGCTATAATAGAGATGTGTGTTGTGAGGAGGTAGGTCGTTACCTCATGAACTATCTAAAGGTATCGCAAGAAATTAGAATGATTTATGTCAAAACTAAACTATATGGTATTTTTCTGAAAAAGTGCGATAAAAATTACAATATGAATTCTTTTGCTATGAAACATGTTCAATATATTTTGTTAATGTTTAATGGTCATGATGTGAAAGTTTGGTATTGTTGTATTTAAGAAAATTGGAACTTTTTAAAGAAAACCGAATCGAAAGTTGTATTAACTCCGCTTCCGGCGGGTTATAGAAATACAAGTATTCAGAATAGAAAAGAGAAGAGGGAGGAGGGACATACTGGATTTTAGATTAGAGAAGAGGAAGAGAGAGTGGTAGGAGGTGCCGGTGCGTCGTTTCGTCGCCGAGAGCTCGTAGGGTCGCCGTCGGAAATTCGTCGAAGCTTCACCCTTCGCTAACTCCACTTATACACTATTGAACTTAGAATTTTCTTGAGAGTTTTGGGACAGAGATTTGGACTGAGAAGGTGGAAAAGAGTGTGGGTATTTATAGGAGAATTTTAGGGTTAGGGTAGATGTTAGTGTATATGCCCTAGAAGCCATTACTGTATCATACTAGCTTGTATATTACTTAATGGAAGCTTGGGATATTCACAGTTGTATATACAATCTTGCTCGAAATGGTAGTATGCTACTTGGTTTGTCTCTGCTTTAATATGTGCATGTGTTTCTTTTAGCATATTGCTGGTATACATATTAGTAGAGCCCTTAGGATCTTTGCTTGATTACCAGCGTTGTGATGGCGCTCGCACTCGTGGGAGCTGGGTAATCTATAAGCACATCCTTATACAGGTCCCTGGTCGTTGGACTATCGAGACAGGGCATCGATACTCCGGAGTAGACTAGCGTATGCGCTTCTCATCCCAGTGTGGGAGACGGTCTGTCCCACAGCCGTTAGTACGTCGTACTTGGGATAGTATGCGGGTGCTCGTTAGGTTACGAGTACACTGGACAGGACTCGTCGGGAACTGTTGGTTGGTAATATACCTATCGTCAGTTATCAGTTCCCAGGTGACATGAGTACAGCTTAGTCCGCTGACTTGACACTGTCACTTCGCCTCGAGTGTGTTCCCACTGCACTTTGATTACTACCCTACCACGGCTCAAAGGAGCTGTGCAAACAGGTAGTTTTTGGGTGCAGTCCCGAAGCACTTGGAGGCAGTGACGGTTAGACAGGATTCGTCTCTCCCGGTATTGGGGGTTGACATCGCGCTGTGTCTAGGAGAGCCATTACACGAGTAGTCCCTGGCCAGGGCAAGCGAGATATACTGGTAGGTTTCCAGTGTTATCTCAGGGTGTTCTGGGCTACACTCCGACACGACTTGTACCGCTATTAGGGGACTGACGTTCACCGCCCCCCTAGGCCCGCCATGCGATGTATCAGACGAACAGACCGGACTGTACGGAGACTGTCACATACAGGCTCAGTAGGAGTGCAGATGGGGTTCACCTCGTCAGTCTTCTTATCGACATCTACCTGGGGACCGTTACGTACAGCTAGTGCCGCTTGCGGTCTGTGGTTAAACCCACTGCCAGCGTAGTGTCGAGTCTTTAGAGTCCCACACAGAGAGCTATTCGCCTTTAGGAAAAACGAGTAGAGGTCGCATGGTTTTGCGACAGGGTTCGTTCGCATCCGCGCACTTGTGCACGTTTGCTGTCCGGACAGTTTATACTAGCGGGCTTTGGTTTAAGCCGGATCCTAGTATATGATTTGAGATTGGTTTTTCTCATTGTGTTCGTGTTCCTCGGATCACGAATGCGGGTGCGTATGCACAGTTGCTTGAGATTGGGGGAGAGGACCTTGTTTAGGGTTAATGGCATTTATCATTTTATTAACCCTATTGTTTTTGTGTGGATTATTGTTAATTGATAATTAGCTTGATTATTGTGCATGGTTGTTGTTGACAATTTGACTTCATTGACTTGTTGACCATGTTGACAACTTGACCATAATCATTTCATTTGGAAGATGCTCTTTGATCTTTGCAAAATGGAAATGATAATGGTCATGTCATGATTTATCATGACAATTTTCAAGCTAATTATCTAATTAATATTATCCTCACATATTAGTGAGAATGGCTCACTATTATTTCATTTTTCTATGATTCTATTTCTCTCTCTTGCTCATCCTCTCCCTCAAGCTCTCTCCCTCTCATGTGTTGAGAAACAAAAGGGCTTGAGAAAAACTCTCTCTTGATCTTCTCTACTCACTTCTAGGGTTCAAGTCTTAGCATTTCTTGCACTCTAGTTACTCCTAGCTTGGAGTTGAAGCTAAAGGTGGTGGCTTTCGGGTGGATCCTTCTTTGACGGGAGAAGACAAGCAAGGTGATCCTTTTCTACCATACCTAGGAGCAAGGAGAGAAGGACTAAAGACCAAAGGTATAACCTTTCTTCACTTAGCTACTTTGTAGTTAGGGTTAGCTAGTTTATGTTTAGCAAAGATCCTCACAAGCTTAGTCCATGTTGCCTAAGTCATTAAAAATCCGATTTTTATTATGTTTTCCGCCTCCCCGTAAGCACCGGGGTGGGCAACACGGACTTACAGTGGTATCAGAGACTAACTAAACCTAAACTAGCTAAGTAGTTAAGTGTAACGAAGTTTCGAAACCGAAAAACCCTAAAACCAAACTTTTTCAAAATCCAACTTTCTGTTAAAATTTTTCCTGGTTAAAATGAAAAAATTTATACTTGTAAAATTGTCTCAGGGTTTTGTGTGAAACACCACCAAATACGAACCAGAGAGGAGCCAAGAAGACCGCGCTTCCGCGGCATAAGGAAGCTCTTGCCGCGGAAGCGCGGCCGTCTTGTCAACTCCCTGTATCGTTTTTGCTGCAGTTTGTTTCTGAGTTGGTTTTAGGATTTTTAGGATATGTTATAAGTGCCCAGATTTTCCAGAACTAAAATTTACTTTTGGGGGCCTATAAATCCGTATTTTTTCGGAACTTCACTACACTTTAACTATATCGGTTATATCTGTAATGCTTGTATGTATTGAACGTCGGCTAATCGCTATAAGTCGATTAGTCGGGGTTGTACATCTCTGTGATCTGTGATTGTTGGTTTGTGGATATGAATGGATTGGATTGTCGCGGGTGAATAGCCGGGTTGGATGTGAGATGAGCGTTGTTTTTCTTTCATTCATTTGTAACATGTAAATTGATGTAATAATATTCTTTGTATGGCCGCACAACCGGGTCGGGGTTGTAGCCGTCATTGTATAATTCTTTTTACTGTTTTTGCTCCTAGGATAGACCCATGGAGGGGGTGCACAAACTACCGGGTATCTCGAAGCGCCGAGTGGCCTACTCACGGTGGTGAGGGAGGTTGCTTCGCTTCGGGTGCTTGGCGGGTAGTTTGCCGCACCCGTAGGGGTCTTGGGTGGGGTTTTGGCTATTCACCGCGACCGTGTAATCCGCTTTGCGTTGCAGGCTCGAACGCATTGCGGATTCCTAGTATATCCAATGTATTCATCTGTGATCTGTAATGTCTATCATTGCTATATATTTATATATAATAACTATTTAGGCGTTGCTTATGTTTTACAGCCGCGCTAGCCCAGCCCCCGCTCTGTCGTTAGTTAAGTAACCTAACGGGTGATGACGGGGCCCCGTGGCGAATGCGAATGGCATAAGCGTACGTCATATTTTGGTTGTTTTCTGCAATGGTAGGATTAAATGATGGGACGCATTAAAAGAACTAATGCAAGAAATAAACCAAGTAAAAGTCGATTGGAACACTTTGAAAACCACTCGGTTCTTTTTCAAAAACTAAACTTTTAAACGCGGAGCTTGAACCACTCCTTTTTAAAAGCTATCTCGTTCCATCGATTATATCAAGTTCACTACGTTCACGGTTTCGCCAAAACCATCCGTAGCCCTCCGTCGTTTCATATGAATATTCAACAGTATTCAAGCTGTGTTTGTTGGCCTTAGTCAAGGCACAGTGTTTGGTAGCTGGTGGGTATTCATATGTTGCATAGATAGAATGCGTTGGTTTGAGACAGTCATATTGCCTTGTTGGCCATAGTCAAGGGTGGATACGGGTGGGTTCAAATTAACCTGGATAACGACGGGTAGAACTTGACATGTGACTTATGATTTGTTGGCCTTAGTCAAGGTCATAAGAGCATGGGGCAAAAATCCACATCGGGAGTTTCATAAGTACTGAAACTTGCTAGCGTTGCATACCATTTGGAGTGTGATGATTCTGGTAGGATTCCTTCGGTTTTATCACGCGATGATATTTGGATCCCGATCCTACTGTGAGTATATGCTACTCCTCGGGAAAACTCTCACTTAACGATCAATGCTATAAACCTAGTAGGTGCCTAGAAAGGTGTTAGCGGGGCTACGCCCACAGGGAAAAGAGGTTACTTAATTAAGGAACTTCGCGAAAGCGTTGGAAAACCTCCCTCGAAGTACCGACACTGGCCTGGCTGAACGGTTAAGCAAGTATTGTACGGTGAGAATGATCCCGGCTAATCCTTTTCTTTATGGTTTGAGAAGGGATTCGAGAAACAGTGGGAGCCATCCAGTTTAGACAAACTAAAAACCACTCTAAACTTGCAAGAGCATCATGCTAAAGTGTTTCTTTTCTCTCTCCTAATTGCAGCGACCATTCAAGATGACCGGACTTAAGTTACTATTAGATAAAAACATATTGACAGGGCCAAACTACAAAGATTGGCTCAGGAATGTCAAGATGGCTATCACTTATGACAAGCTGGGGTATATACTTACCACCAAAGCTCCCCCCGTCCCAGGTCCCACCTCCAGCGTCGCGGATGTAGAAATCCGTAAGACATGGGAGATAGATTGCGCGAGGGCCAAATGCCTCGTACTAGCCTCGATGGACAATGAACATCAGAGGAGGCACGAGAATATGGACCTAGAGTCCATATTTCTCCATACAAAAGAACTGTATGGAGAGCAGTCTCGTATCGCAAGATACGAAGTGTCGAAGAAGCTCTTTTCGGCAAGGTTGGCCGTCGGATCATCGGTAGCGGACCACGTGCTTAAGATGATCGGCTACATAGAGGAGCTCGCGGACCTTGGGACCACGTTGGAGAATGAACTCTATACTGATCTGATTCTCCAGTCCCTTCCTTCCACTTACGCCCAGTTCATTCTTAACTTCAACATGCAAGGAAAGGAGGTTGAACTTGCCGAGCTTCTGAACATGTTGAGGACTGCTGAGGGCACCCTACAGAAGGGTAGGGAGACATCCACTTTGTTTGTAGGAGGATCTTCCTCTTCTAGGTCCAGGGCGAAAGCCAAGGGCAAGAAGAAGAAAGCCCCCGCCAAACCAAGAGGCGGTGTCGGTAAAGTGGATACGAAGGGAAAGGGTAAAGCAACAAAGGTAGCGGGGAAGCTGGTGGGGAAGGAAGAATGCTTCTATTGTCACAAAAGTGGCCACTGGAAACAAGATTGCAAGGCTTGGAAAGCCAGAACACAGGATTTGAAGCGAGTTGCAGCTTCAGCTTCAGGTGTGTATGTTAT
The DNA here is from genome assembly GCA_030015575.1 of Agapanthus africanus. NCBI lineage: Eukaryota > Viridiplantae > Streptophyta > Magnoliopsida > Asparagales > Amaryllidaceae > Agapanthus > Agapanthus africanus. The sequence goes on from CM057344.1 coordinate 56,580,612, forward strand.
TGAAAACTGTCTATCAATAAACTCTACATCCTGGGTATTGGATACCGGATCAGGATCTCATATCTGTAATTCTTTGCAGGCGTTGAGAAAGCGTAGAGTTTTGAAGGCAGGTGACATGACCCTCAGAGTTGCGAACGGTGCTAGCATGGATGCAGAGGCCGTGGGGGACTATCACCTGGGATTATCAGATGGACACTTTTTGGTTTTGCGTAGTTGTTATTATGTACCAAATGCAACCTGTAATATCATTTCTGTATCTTTATTATCTAAAGAAGGTTATGAATTTGCATTTGTAAGTAATGTAGTGAACATTCACCTTAATCAAGTTTTGATTGGGTCAGGTACATTAAACAACGGTATTTACGTTTTAAACCAACCACAGGTTTTCAATATCCAGAATACACATAAAAGAAAGTCTCCAGATATTAATCAGGCTTTCTTGTGGCATTGTAGACTAGGTCACATCAATGAGACACGGTTGACTAAGTTACATAAAGAAGGATACTTGGATCCGTTCGAGTATCAGTCTTATGCCACTTGTGAATCTTGTCTCATGGGAAAGATGACAAAGGCTCCGTTCACTGGACACGGAGAAAGAGCGAGCGAGCTCTTGGGACTCGTACACAGTGACGTGTGCGGTCCAATGTCTACACATGCGCGAAGCGGTTACTCTTACTTCATTACTTTTATGGATGATTTTTCAAGGTACGGTTATGTCTTCTTAATGAAACATAAGTCCGAGGCCTTTGAAAAGTTCCAGGAATATAAGAGTGAAGTAGAGAAACAAACCGGCAAAAGTATCAAGATCCTAAGATCGGATCGAGGAGGAGAATACTTAAGTGCCGAATTCCTGAATTACTTAAAAGAGAATGGAATTCTCTCTCAGCTTACTCCTCCATACACTCCGCAACACAACGGTGTATCGGAGAGACGGAACCGAACCCTATTGGATATGGTACGGTCCATGATGAGTAAGGCTGAGTTACCGCGATCTTTCTGGGGTTATGCACTGGAAACAGCTGCACATCTCTTGAACCAGGTTCCTACTAAAACAGTGCCTACCACACCATATCAGATGTGGAGTGGGAAGAAACCCTGTCTTAAATCCTTTAAGACATGGGGATGTCCAGCTTTTGTAAAAAAAGCAGCATACGGACAAGCTCGAGGCACGCTCAGTACAGTGCAAGTTTGTGGGATACCCAAAGAACTCCAAGGGGTATCTTTTCTATTACGCAGAGGAGCAAAAAGTCCTTGTTTCTCGTCATGCCCGCTTCTTGGAAACTGAGTTTTTAGAAAATCAGATAAGCGGGAACGCAGTAGAACTGGAAGAAATTCCAGAACCACAAACTATTACTGAAAGTTTAGTGGAACCAGAAGGTTTAAAAGAACAGGACATTCCTACGCCGCTCCGCAGGAGCAGTAGGCAGTCTCATCCGCCCGAGAGATACTACGGTTTTCTCATTGACGGGGATAGAGAGGACTGCATCCTAGATTGTGATGAGCCTACTAGCTTCCAGCAAGCCATTCAGAGCGTCGACTCGGTAAAATGGCTGGATGCAATGCGGACCGAGATGGAGTCCATGTACACCAACAAAGTATGGACGTTGGACATTGCTCCAGACGGGGTAAAACCCGTAGGATGCAAGTGGATCTTCAAAAGGAAGATTGGTGTAGATGGACAGGTTGAGACCTATAAAGCTAGACTGGTAGCAAAGGGTTTTCGTCAGCGACCTGGTTTGGACTATGACGAAACCTTTTCTCCAGTAGCTATGCTGAAATCCATTCGGATCCTTCTTGCCATCGCTGCTTTCCACGATTATGAGATTTGGCAGATGGACGTAAAGACAGCTTTTCTAAATGGTCATTTAGAGGAGTGTGTCTATATGGACCAGCCAGAGGGTTTCATTCAGGGTGGGAGCAGCGGAAAGGTGTGCAAGTTGCTCAAGTCCATTTATGGACTCAAGCAGGCATCGCGGAGTTGGAACATCTGTTTTGATGAGACGGTCAAAGAATTTGGCTTTATCAAAAATCCAGATGAACCATGCATCTATTGTAGATTTGTAGCGAGAACTGTAGTATTCCTCGTTTTATACGTGGATGACATTCTCTTAATAGGAAATGACATTCCTATGCTACAATCTGTCAAGGGGTTCTTGTCACACAGGTTCTCCATGAAAGACCTGGGTGATGCCTCCTACATTCTGGGTATCCGGATCTACCGTGACAGATCCAAGAGGATATTAGGACTCTCGCAGTCCAGGTACATCGACACCATACTGAAGAGGTTCAGTATGGAAGATTCCAAGCGCGGTAATCTACCGGCTTGTCACGGGATCACCCTCTCCAAAGAGATGTCTCCTAAGACTGATTTGGAGAGGGATCGCATGTCTATTATACCCTACGCTTCTGCGGTAGGCTCTATAATGTATGCGATGTTGTGTACCAGACCGGATGTGGCTTATGCACTGAGTGTGGTAAGCAGGTATCAGTCAAACCCAGGGGAGAAACATTGGATAGCAGTAAAGAACATTCTCAAGTACCTGAGAAGGACTAAGGAGATGTTCTTGGTGTATGGCGGAAAAGACCTGCAGGTTGAGGCCTTTGCTGACTCCAGCTTCCAGAGTGACAAGGATGATTCCAAGTCCATGTCGGGTTTTGTCTTTACCCTCAATGGAGGGGCGGTGTGTTGGAAGAGCTCCAAACAGGAAACCGTTGCTGACTCGACTATGGAAGCGGAATACATCGCTGCATCTGATGCCGCAAAAGAAGCTGTCTGGATGAGGAAGTTCTTGAAAGAACTTCAGGTGGTTCCGTCCATTGTTGACCCAATACCTCTGTATTGCGACAACAACGGGGCTATAGCTTTAGCGAAGGAACCCAGGTCCCATCAGAAATCCAGACACATCTTAAGGCGGTATCACCTGATCAGGGAGATCGTGGATCGCCAGGAGATCGAGGTCCGGAGAGTTGCATCAGAGGATAACACAGCAGATCCATTCACCAAGGCCTTGCCCCAGACTCAGTTCGAGCGGCTGATCGAGATGATAGGTCTTCGATACGCCAGTACATGGCCTTAGTGCAAGTGGGAGATTGTTAGTGTATATGCCCTAGAAGCCATTACTGTATCATACTAGCTTGTATATTACTTAATGGAAGCTTGGGATATTCACAGTTGTATATACAATCTTGCTCGAAATGGTAGTATGCTACTTGGTTTGTCTCTGCTTTAATATGTGCATGTGTTTCTTTTAGCATATTGCTGGTATACATATTAGTAGAGCCCTTAGGATCTTTGCTTGATTACCAGCGTTGTGATGGCGCTCGCACTCGTGGGAGCTGGGTAATCTATAAGCACATCCTTATACAGGTCCCTGGTCGTTGGACTATCGAGACAGGGCATCGATACTCCGGAGTAGACTAGCGTATGCGCTTCTCATCCCAGTGTGGGAGACGGTCTGTCCCACAGCCGTTAGTACGTCGTACTTGGGATAGTATGCGGGTGCTCGTTAGGTTACGAGTACACTGGACAGGACTCGTCGGGAACTGTTGGTTGGTAATATACCTATCGTCAGTTATCAGTTCCCAGGTGACATGAGTACAGCTTAGTCCGCTGACTTGACACTGTCACTTCGCCTCGAGTGTGTTCCCACTGCACTTTGATTACTACCCTACCACGGCTCAAAGGAGCTGTGCAAACAGGTAGTTTTTGGGTGCAGTCCCGAAGCACTTGGAGGCAGTGACGGTTAGACAGGATTCGTCTCTCCCGGTATTGGGGGTTGACATCGCGCTGTGTCTAGGAGAGCCATTACACGAGTAGTCCCTGGCCAGGGCAAGCGAGATATACTGGTAGGTTTCCAGTGTTATCTCAGGGTGTTCTGGGCTACACTCCGACACGACTTGTACCGCTATTAGGGGACTGACGTTCACCGCCCCCCTAGGCCCGCCATGCGATGTATCAGACGAACAGACCGGACTGTATGGAGACTGTCACATACAGGCTCAGTAGGAGTGCAGATGGGGTTCACCTCGTCAGTCTTCTTATCGACATCTACCTGGGGACCGTTACGTACAGCTAGTGCCGCTTGCGGTCTGTGGTTAAACCCACTGCCAGCGTAGTGTCGAGTCTTTAGAGTCCCACACAGAGAGCTATTCGCCTTTAGGCAAAACGAGTAGAGGTCGCATGGTTTTGCGACAGGGTTCGTTCGCATCCGCGCACTTGTGCACGTTTGCTGTCCGGACAGTTTATACTAGCGGGCTTTGGTTTAAGCCGGATCCTAGTATATGATTTGAGATTGGTTTTTCTCATTGTGTTCGTGTTCCTCGGATCACGAATGCGGGTGCGTATGCACAGTTGCTTGAGATTGGGGGAGAGGACCTTGTTTAGGGTTAATGGCATTTATCATTTTATTAACCCTATTGTTTTTGTGTGGATTATTGTTAATTGATAATTAGCTTGATTATTGTGCATGGTTGTTGTTGACAATTTGACTTCATTGACTTGTTGACCATGTTGACAACTTGACCATAATCATTTCATTTGGAAGATGCTCTTTGATCTTTGCAAAATGGAAATGATAATGGTCATGTCATGATTTATCATGACAATTTTCAAGCTAATTATCTAATTAATATTATCCTCACATATTAGTGAGAATGGCTCACTATTATTTCATTTTTCTATGATTCTATTTCTCTCTCTTGCTCATCCTCTCCCTCAAGCTCTCTCCCTCTCATGTGTTGAGAAACAAAAGGGCTTGAGAAAAACTCTCTCTTGATCTTCTCTACTCACTTCTAGGGTTCAAGTCTTAGCATTTCTTGCACTCTAGTTACTCCTAGCTTGGAGTTGAAGCTAAAGGTGGTGGCTTTCGGGTGGATCCTTCTTTGACGGGAGAAGACAAGCAAGGTGATCCTTTTCTACCATACCTAGGAGCAAGGAGAGAAGGACTAAAGACCAAAGGTATAACCTTTCTTCACTTAGCTACTTTGTAGTTAGGGTTAGCTAGTTTATGTTTAGCAAAGATCCTCACAAGCTTAGTCCATGTTGCCTAAGTCATTAAAAATCCGATTTTTATTATGTTTTCCGCCTCCCCGTAAGCACCGGGGTGGGCAACACGGACTTACAGTAGATGAAAAGATGTATTGAAAATTGTGTTAAAAATAGATTAATGGGGTTTTAAAAAGGCTCTGTTAATGTGCAATGGATTTAAACCATACAGGGGTGATAAGGAGGCAAGAGTCACAGATTTCATGAAGGCCAACTTGGATTTTGAGATGAATCGGCCGGCGGCGTCGGCCGATTCAGGCCGAGTCGGGCCCCCTCCAACGCCACGTGTTCATTGTCGTTTGGTCTACCTCCTGGACTCGTTTAATTTTAGTGTGACCTTTGGGTTTACGAGTTAAGCACGTGTAGACTTTTGGGATTCTAAAAAGATTAAAAGAAATCAATATAAAAAATAATGTGGCTGATGGGATTTAAACTCTGGTGCTTTGGTTCAGCAGTGCAAGGTCTTACCGATGAGCTACAGGCTCCTTCTTACTATTAAAAAGCAAAACAAATTTATAATTTGTGCTCAGGAAAAAGTACCCCTTTCTGTATTTTTGAAAAAATTTCGTACAGAAAGTTTAGGGTTGTTACACAGGAAGCTCCAAAGAAGTAGGTCTTCGATCGGCTTGCAACTACCGCGGCCCCTCTCAACGGGTCGTCCAAGTCTACTGCCTCAGTCTGCGACATGTTGAGCCTAAGATCAAATGGACCCGTGAAGAGGCTCTCAATACCGGAGAAGGCTATCCCAACTCCTGCTGCAGGTGAAGTCGTCCAAACTACTTCCCCTACTCGAAAGTCGGCCTTCGACAGGTTGACCATTCCTTCCCAGCGGATGTCGGTCTTTGACAGGCTAGCGTCAATAACAGTATCTCCTCAAAGCAGGGGGAATGACTAAGCTACTCCGACGATAGAGGTGATCCCGGCTACACGACATGCTCGACGTCGTCACTGGCGCCGAGTAAGAAAAGCTGAGGGAAGTTCCCCTTCTGGACTTACCCCACCAGCTCCAATGGTGGAAGTTGATGATGTTGTTCCAACTGGGAACAGTTTTGAGCCGCTCAGGAGGGTGCGCAAGAACTCTCCAATTGTCATACTAAAAAGGTCTCCTCCACCCACTAAAAACGATACTAAAGTGAAGCCGAAGCGGCCCCCTCAGCGGCTGTCCTCCAAAATCCACAGGGTCTGGCGAAGAGTCCAAGACTCTGTAATTGACAAAGACTACTCCCGCCGATCAAACAAAATGATGGTCCGGCAAGAGGAGGATCATCCCGCCCTCATACCACGGAAGGTATCGTCTACAACAGCCCCCTCAACTTCGACCGCCCATAAAAGGAGAAGATCGGAGAAGATCCCCATGCCTACGACAAATCTCAAAGGCAGTGGACCCAAACGCCCTAAGTCTGGGGGTATGGTTGTGCATACCATCTACATGGCATCCGGAAAAGAGGATAGTCGTGCTTCCGTAAGTCATCGACCACTCACATGGTCTGTGACGAAAGCTCAGGAGCAACAACAGAAACTCCAAAAGATGCTAACAAAGATGGCCACACTTACTGGACAGAAGGAAAGCCCGGAAGCACCGTCGGATCAACACCAGGAGCAGGAAACCGACGCCGAGTTCCTATGAAGAATGCTCGAAAAGAAAGATAAAGAAGCCGTTGAACAAGCGGCTAACATAAAACAAATAGCGCTCATATTCCAAGATATGGTGAGCATGATGATCCAGCCAGATTCTCCAACCGAAGATCCCCCGATAATCATCGAAGACGAAAGAGGGGAGACATCAAATCCTCTTCCGGCTTTATCAGCAGCCAGGAAGGAGACGATCTCGAAAGCTGCGCTTGATGACTACATAGCTCAACAAATATGAGCTCATCAGGCAAGCGAAACTGATGGCCAAGCCGTCAGAACTGGGCGACCCTATCCAAGCTGGTACGATCAAATTAAGTACCCGCCGGGATATTCGATCCCTAAATTTCACGTGTATAAGGGGACAGGCAACCTCCATCAGCACATCGCTCAGTTCAGGGATCTCTGCGGCAATACTGGAGTTGACAACAAATTGATACTTCGCCAGTTCGCCGGCAGCTTAGCGGAGACGGCATTTGAATGGTACTCGGAGCTTCTGAATGACTCCATCAAAACATTCACAGAAATAGAGTTGCTATTCACCCAGCGTTTCGCAAGCGCCAGCGAACGCACCCCGATCACGGCATTGATAATGCCAGGGTGAATCCAGGAGAGACCCGGGTTCAGTATGCAATTCGGTGGCGGAACCTATGGTCGAGATGCGAACAACGCATTGAAGAAGCTCCTACCGTGGACATGTTCGTGGGGACCCTTGATCCGCAAGCAACTATATCCCAATTTATGATGTTCTTCAAGACGACCACTTTCCAGGCCTTGATCAACAAGCTGGCCCAAATGGACCAGATGGGCCATAGACCGTCCTCCTCGAAAACAGAGCTTCGAAATGAAAAGGGCAAAGGGAAAGCGACCTTCGTTGACAACGCTCATAAACAGCCGAGTGATCCAAAACCAGCTGCTCACCAAAACAATAAACAGTGATCACTCGGAGAAAAGCTGAGACATCCTTACTCATTCCCTCGGGATAAAACGAGAAGACTGTTCGAACTGGCGGTGCGCAACAGGCTTATCGCTCTACCAGATCCGAGACGTTCATTGCAACCAGGCGACGTCAACAATCCCAATTACTGCCCCTACCATCGAATAGTGGGCCACCCAATTAATTATTGCTTCGTCTTCAAAAACTGGGTCGAGGACCAGTACCAACAGGGCAGGTTCGCGTTGTCTGAAAACCGGAGGGTAAACCCGCCACAACCGCACACTCCTAAAAAGGTGGACACGCCGAGAGCATCGTGCTCATTTATAGAGGAGGCTCCATGGGAAGTTGTTCTTTCGGACAAGACTAAGAGAATGCTGAAGGATTTTCAAGCATGTCCGGCAATTAGATGGAAAAGCCCGCTGGAGCCAGAGATCATTGAGGGGATGCTGAAACTGCCCCCAACACCGAAAGTTGGTTGCGATGGGAAAAATACCCAGGCCCAGCCATCAAAATCTTCCAAGAAAAAGAAAAAGACCAAGAAGCCCGCACAGCCTGATGACAATCGTACAGGTCTGCAAAAGTACATCGATGCACTGGAGGAATATAACCAGAAGGCGCGAACCTCGGTCACACTCCAAGAGTTTCTCAACCATATCCTTGAGAGCGAAGATAATGACAATGACGATGGAGACGACTCGTCAGAAGAACCCGAGAATTATGTGGCAAGTTGTCACGTGATCTCCCATTCATCAGTAAATGAAGAAGAAGCTCACTCGGTGTCAGAAGATAATATAGAGGAGCTGAGGGCAGGATCGGTGCCAAAATCCTTGGAACCGTCAGACGAGATGATTGACATGCTGCTGAATGAAGCCCGTCAGAAGAGCAAAGCTAATCAAGAGCATAAAATGGCCATATTCGAAAGGGCCAGGTGTCGGCGTCAAGTTGAAGAAGTCATGGTAGGGATGAGTCGCAAAGCACTCCAACCAGATCGAAGCACGCCCGCGGCAAACAAAAGCAGGCTTAAGACAAGGAAACGGTTCGCTAAAGCCCTATCAATGGGAATGAAGTTGCCACCTTTCAAAGAAAATACTCCTGGGGATACATACCTTGACGAAGCGGACGTTCATCCGAGCTACTGCTTGTACCATCGTAAGATTACACATCCCACTGAAGAATGCATGGCCTTCAAGAAATGGTGGCAAGGATACGTTGCTCACCGATAACGTTTCAAGCAGTTGAAACGCAAAACTCGTCGGGAGTAGAGAAATACGACAAATGAGCACAAAAGAACTGCCGGCAACTGTCACATGGTTGATACCAGGGGATCGCAAGTTCTCACCTTCGGAAGCGATTCTGACGAAGAAGTAGCCCTCGGCCCTCTCTTCAAAGAATCCACCTCAGGAAAAGAGAAAGAGATAAAGAACTGTGAAAACATTCGGCTGTGTAATCGTACGTTGCCCGAAAAGAACCTCGGACCTACAAACAAGGGATCGAGCAAAAATGATAAGAGAAAGGAAAAAGTCCCTGAGGATATCGCCCTCGATGATCGAGTCGTCGAAGAGCTGGCACCCACGGACCCACCCGAGAAAACAAAGTAGATTACAATATCCTGGCACACTTGAGGAAGATACCCTCACAGCTAAGCGTTTTGGATGCCTTTCTATTGTCTAAAGAAGCACGAGATTCTCTGATCAGGGCATTACAAGAGCGCGAGCAGTTTCAAGCTTTCCTTGCCGAAGAAAAGATGAAGGATGAGCTGGAAGAAGTTCACACAGCCGACATTACCTTCAGCGATGAAGACCTCCTCCTTGGAACGTGCGAGCACAACCGTCCCCTGTATGTCACCGGGTACTGCCATGACATCAAGATAGAAAAGATCTTAGTTGACAATGGGTCCTCTGTCAACCTCCTAAATGTGAGGGTGCTAAAAGGAATCTGCATGAGCGTTCAGCACCTCGCTCGGGATAAAATCACCATCTCCGGGTTCGACTCCCAGTTATCACGAACGCTCGATTCTGTAATACTGACATTACGCTTTGGGCTGCTCGTCACTGACATCAAATTTCATGTCATTGACGCCAAAACCTGCTACAACGCTTTGCTCGGCAGGCCTTGATTACACGAGTACAACATCATCCTTTCTACACAACATTAGTGTGTGAAGTATTTTAAAGATGGTCTCGAGTATACCGTGACGGGGGAACTAAACCCATTCTCCGTAAATGAAGTCCGAAAGTACGAAGATGCAAGGTATTTCCTACCAGACTTTGAAGATACGGAAAGATGCTATAAACCGGAGAATAATCAAAAAGCTATCACCACTATCTCGGTCTTCAGGAGCGATACCAAGGAGGAGGAAGAGATAGTCTATTCGGGGCCGCCCTAATGCAACAGGCCGGGACCATCTACCCCTATTTTGGTCTTAGGTAGTGACTCTGAAAACGAAGTCAACGCAGTGTTCTCGGTCCGTCCATCAATGCAGGCCCTCACTGGAGATGATCAGAGTTTGCAAATCGTCATGGTTCCGCGGCAGCACTACAAAGAGCTTGATGCGCTTGAGACATATAGTGTGCTAGAGCTGTAGAAATTCTACGTCCCTCCCAGGCGAAGAGGTGAAAAGGCTATCCTATTCTATCGATCTATGGAGACTAAAGTCGAAAGAGAAATCTGGCATGGTGCCGATTTTGCGTTCGACAGGCTCCAACCCATCCGTCTGCCCAGATACTACACGGAGAGATTGAGAAGGTTATTAAGATGCCAAGGTATACCTTTCAAACAGACTCCTCGACAAGCTAAGTTCTACAACAGGATTTGGAACATCCCTGAAACTCAGCGAAAATTGCTCAACAGAAAAATAGAAACGAGCGGTCTTGGATATGTCCAGTCCAAGTGTCACGCCCCGCTTCCCATTCTACGGCGAAGGGGACGCGACTGGCTCGCTACGTATTTAGTCAGAAGCAAATACGCTAAGTGTAACTAAGCAATATAAAAGAAAATACACAAGAGGCAAGGTATAATAAAAACAGCAACTTTTATTTATTAACATTCTTTTGTACAATGCATGAAAAGGATATACAACTGAAATAAAAATGATGCCTAAACAATGGCATGTCAGGAAATGAAAAGTACTGAATGGAAAATGTACAATGAAACTAGAGCTCTGGTTCTTCAGCAAGCTGATCCAAGTCTTCTGCAAATGGCTCGATCTCTGTCGGGTCCAAACCACCTGACGACATTCAAAGAAGAAAGAAATAGAATGTCGTCAGCGAGCAGATCGCTCGATAAGTCCCAAAAATAAGAGGAAAGTAGAATAGACAGAATAAAAGGGTATCTTTTAAAATTGTATTATCTTGTTGTATTGTTGTGTTACCGCTGTTGTTTGTAGTTTGGTACAGAAGGATGCCAGTGTATACGAGAGGGGTCTCTGTATGCTAGAGACCAGGGCAAATAGAAGTACAAGGCTCCGTTATACAACCCAGAACAACGGCAATTGGATTCATGTTAAGTGTCTTAATCTTACCGTCTCGTGCCACCTTTAACACCTTCCGTACCAATCTACCCCTTAAACCCCGTAGTGTTTTGATTGTATTGTTTGTTTTGTAAATTGTATTGATTGTATAATTGAAAAACTGACCGAAACCATGATATCAGTAAATGGATGTAACCGTAGAATCATGTAAATGGAATAACTGGAGAACCATGTAAATGGAATGTATATCCATGGTTCGGTTCAGTCAAGTTGTATAGATTGATAATTGGATTCATGGATTCATATTGAATTGTAATATTGAAGATTGTAGATTGTACTTGAATCATATTCAAGTCAAATATAATCAGACTCAAACCCGAGTCAGACAATTAGAAATGTAAATCGAAGTCTTGATTAATTCTTACCTATAATTTGCTAGGGTCCTTAGGAAAATTTATAAAACTTGAGGGGGTTTTATGTAAAAATACTTTTATATACTTTTCAAAATACACCTCAAGTATTCGTTATTCGTCTTTAAAGTTGTAATGAAGGTGGATTTTATATTGGGATATTTCTAGTGAAAATATCCTAGTTTCATAAATAAAGGTATTTATTTGTAATATTGATTTATGTGGAATTTATGGTATTTTAATGTAAAATTGATTCTTGTGATTTTTAGAAAAAGGTGGAATATTTATATCATAATAAAATAGGTATTTTAATGCTAAATATACATATATTTATACAAAAATAATTTCAATAAATATTTTATATTCTAAAAAATCTCATTTTCTTAAGATGTCGTATTTTAAATCTTTTGAGACCGAATGCTTCTTGCGGAGGTCTGAATCTCGCACTACTAAGCCCGAGGATGTGCGATAAACTGCACCATTCCGAACGGGTTCCCCAAAGTGGGTTGTAGCGGCGCTTTGCAAAGATTGTAAATACTAAATCGTTTAGAAAACGGTTTTATGAAGTAAATGGTATTTATTTGTAAAGGTGTATATTTTCCGTATTGTATGTTCTAGATTCTCCTAAGTCAACTAGTCTATCTCTAACTGGTCCAGACGACAAGTTGTGAGATGTCTCAAATCGCCTCTTCACCGCCAATTGTGGCCAGATAAGTACAAGTGAAGAAAGGAGGGATCCGCTCACGAATCACCGTGAAACGGGCCTTTTAAAGTTACCTTTCTCACTTGCCTAATCTAGACACCACAAAATCATATTTAGATAACGACTGATGTCTGCAACTTATCCTATTTTCATAATAAGTGGTATTTATTTAAAAAGTGTATCAATACTAAATCTTTTAGAAATGGCTTTATTTAGTAAAGGGTATTTAAATGAAAATGTTTGTTTTTCCCTATTCTAAGTTTTTGATGGTATCGTGTTAGATTGTATATGAGTGTGTGAGGAGGTAGGTCGTTATCTCGTGCTCTACTTTAAATGTATAGCAAGTTTGATGGAGTTAAATGAAGGATTGGAACAATATGGTATTTAAGCGAAAAATACAATAAATTGAAATAGCTATCATTTCATGTGATGAAACTTGTTCAAATTATTTGATTAGTGTTTAATAGTCAACATGAGGAAGTTTAAGTATGATTGTATTAGTGAGAAGTGGAATTTTATAGAAAACCGAATCGGAAATCGGATTTGTTCCGATTCCGTCGGGTTTTGTAATTTCGTATTTTGAGAATGGAAAAAAGAGATAGAAAGGGACTTACGGGTTTGAGATTACTCAAGAGAGTGAGAGGGAACTAGAGGGATCGTCGGTGTGTTGCGTCGTCGCCGATAGTTCCTAAGATGATCGCCGGAAGTTCCACCGGAATTTCGTCGGAGCTTTACCTTGAGCATGTTTTCAAAGTACACGATCTTTGGAAAATTTTTGAGAGAGTGGGCTCAGGATTTTGGGGTGAGAGGGTAGTGTGTAGGGTTGGTATTTATAGGGTTAGGGTAGATGAAAAGTTTATAATAAAAATGTGATAAAATGTAATAAAAATGTATTAAAAGTGGAGTAATTTGGGGTTTCAAAGAGCTCTGGAAATGGTCTGAGGCTGAAATTTTGCACGTGCATAGGGAATATGAAAAGACACAACTTTCATGTTGGGGTCGTCGCCGGAATCGGCCGATTCGGCCGTGACTCGGTCTGAGGACCGAGTCAGACCGAGTCAAGGCCGATTTGGCCGATTTCCGGCCGAATCAGGCGGCCGGGATCCCCCCGACGGTTCATCTAACTCCTGAAAATGTTACATCTTTAGGTGTAGTGGGGTTTTTGTGAGATATGCACGTGTAAACTCTTGGTATTCTAAAGGTTTTTTAAAAAATCAATATTAAAAATAATGTGGGGTATGGAATTTGAACTCTGGTGGCTTGGTTCAGCAATGCAGGGTATTACCAATGAGCTACAAGCTCTTTCTTGTAATTATGGAGCTAATTAATTACTTAAAATAATAACAGTAAATGTAAATACCCCAAGTATACATTAATTTTAAAGCAAATTTTTGTACACTAAAAATGGAGTTGTTACATTCTTTTAACTTGTAATTAAAAAGCAAAATAATTACTTATAACTTGTGCTCGGGCTAAAATACCCCTTTATGAATTTTTTGAAAATTTTTTGTAAAAACTTGTATTGGAAATTTGGGGTTGTTACATTCTACCCTCCTTATAAAAATTTCGTCCTTGAAATTTATAAAAGGAAAGTGTAACAGTTTCAAGGAAAGTCTGGTGACTGGAGTATAGATAGTGTATAAAAATAACAAAGTGATACATGGGTGAAAAAAGCTTACCGGTGTTATCTTGACCTACAGTCTCGACTTCTATGGCTTCTAATGTGAATGTCTGTCGCCGTGGTACATTCCTTCTAGCTGGAAGCACATTCTGTCTTTGGGGCCTATTTCTCTGCCCTCTAGGCATGTCTCTCATTGCTTGTTGGAATTGGCGAGTAGGCTGTGCAGGTGGTGGAGCAGATAGTGCAGGACGAGTTGCAGGATCCTGGATAGCTGGCCGCTACAGGTAGTTGGTAGGTGTATGAGCTGAGTTGTATCTATATAGACAGGTCTCAATTCTGTGATTGGATGCGCCACAAATTAGACGCAGACCTTTTGCGCGTCTACAGTCCTTCCACAAGTGTCCCTTTTTATGGCAGTAGTGGCAAATTTCTTCAGTTCTCCTGGGTTCAAACGATGTCCTGTAAGGGGCTCCTCCTGCCATTTGATTGGCAGGGCGTTTCAAACCGGCAGATTGAGGTCTGCCCCTCGCCTTTATTACTGCCTCATAACTGCGAGCAGCTTCCAAAGCGTCCTCATGAGTCAGAAATTTCCCTGTGGCTAGTGCAACCTGAATTTCTGTGTCCAAACCTTGTTGAAAGCGACGGGCTCTAATCTCGTCCGTCGGTATCAAGTGTGCCACGAATCGGCTTAGCATTATGAATTCAGCGTCGTACTCATCTACTGACTTATCCCATATTGAACCTTGTTGTAGATGAATGAACTGCTGCTCCATGGCAAACCTGGCAGTCACAGGGAAGTACTTCGCGTCGAACTTCTCGCGAAAAGTCTTCCATTTAATAGGCTGTACAAGACGGCTTTCTTCCGCCTTCCACCAGTTGCGAGCATTGTCCGTGAGCTGCAGTTTCGCCACACGGACCCAAGCTATGTCTGGCACTTGTGTTGCCGCCAGATCATCCTCTATACTTTGTGCCCATTCCTCAGCTTCAAATGGGCTTCCCTTTCCGGAGAACTGCTTAGGATGTAAAGCCCTGAATTGCTTTACCTCAGGTACGTCAGTCTCGGGACGGTTCAGGAGTTGTTGATGTCCCTCAAGAAGGCTGCGGATCACCTCAAGTAGCACTGTTTGCTCGGTGGGTGGCGCAGGAACAGCAGGAACGATTGGTAGTGGAGGTGGAGGTGTGTTGTTGATGTTGGTGCTGGTGTTGTTCGGGGAATCCATAAACTTGAAGAAAAATTTGGGTTAGGACAGATTCAAGTACATGAAATGATAAGATTCAAGGAATATGAAATTATAAGATTCAAGGAACATGAATTGTAAGGAATGTTTTAGTTGCTGCTTCTTGTGCTATATTGCTTAGGTTGTTCACGTAGAACAAAACTGCATGATAGGGTTTCATACAGCTCGGACCTGCATGGGCCACCAACAAAACCTGTCACGTCCCGCTTCCCATTTACGGCGAAGGGGACGCGACTGGCCCGCTACTATTTACTCAGAAGCAAATACGCTAAGCATAACTAAGCAATATAAAAGAAAATAGACAAGAGGCAAGGTATAATAAAAACATCAACTTTTATTTATTAACATTCTTTTGTACAATGCATGAAAAGGAAATACAACTGAAATAAAAATGATGCCTAAACAATGGCATGACAGGAAATGAAAAGTACTGAATGGAAAATGTACAATGAAACTAGAGCTCTGGTTCTTCAGCAAGCTGATCCAAGTCTTCTGCAAATGGCTCGATCTCTGTCGGGTCCAAACCACCTGATAACATTCAAAGAAGAAAGAAATAGAATGTCGTCGGCGAACAGATCGCTCGGTAAGTCCAAAAATAAGAAGAAAGTAGAATAAACAGAATAAAAGGGTATCTTTTAAAGTTGTATTATCTTGTTGTATTGTTGTGTTACCGCTGTTGTTTGTAGTTTGGTACAGAAGGATGCCAGTGTATACGAAAGGGGTCTCTATATGCTAGAGACCAGGGTAAATGGAAGTACAAGGCTCCGTTATACAACCCGGAACAACGGCAATTGGATTCATGTTAGGTGTCTTAATCTTACCGTCTCGTGCCACCTTTAACACCTTCCGTACCAATCTACCCCTTAAACCCCGTAGTGTTTTGATTGTATTGTTTGTCTTGTAAATTGTATTGATTGTATAATTGAAACACTGACCGAAACCATGATATCAGTAAACGGATGTAACCGTAGAATCATATAAATGGAATAACTGGAGAACCATGTAAATGGAATGTATATCCATGGTTCAGTTCGGTCAAGTTGTATAGATTGATAATTGGATTCATGGATTCATGTTGAATTGTAATATTGAAGATTGTAGATTGTACTTGAATCATATTCAAGTCAAATATAATCAGACTCAAACCCGAGTCAGACAATTAGAAATGTAAATCGAAGTCTTGATTAATTCTTACCTATAATTTGCTAGGGTCCTTAGGGAAATTTATAAAACTTGAGGGGTTTTATGTAAAATACTTTTATATACTTTTCAAAATACACCTCAAGTATTCGTTATTCGTCTTTAGAGTTATAATGAAGGTGTATTTTATATTGGGATATTTCTAGTGAAAATATCCTAGTTTCATAAATAAAGGTATTTATTTGTAATATTGATTTATGTGGAATTTATGGTATTTTAATGTAAAATTGATTCTTGTGATTTTTAGAAAAAGGTGGAATATTTATATCATAATAAAATAGGTATTTTAATGATAAATATACATATATTTATACAAAAATAATTTTAATAAATATTTTATATTCTAAAAAATCTCATTTTCTTAAGATGTCGTATTTTAAATCTTTCGAGACCGAATGCTCCTTGCGGAGGTCTGAATCTCGCACTACTAAGCCCGAGGATGTGCGATAAACCGCACCATCCTGAACGGGTTCCCCAAAGTGGGTTGTAGCGGCGCTTTGCAAAGATTGTAAAGACTAAATTCTTTAGAAAACGGTTTTATGAAGTAAATGGTATTTATTTGTAAAGGTATATATTTTCCGTATTGTATGTTCTAGATTCTCCTAAGTCAACTAGTCTATCCCTAACTGATCCAGACGACAGGTTGTGAGATGTCTCAAATCGCCTCTTCTCTGCCAATTGTGGCCAGATAAGTACAAGTGAAGAAAGGAGGGATCCGCTCATGAATCACCGTGAGACGGGTCTTTTAAAGTTACCTTTCTCACTTGTCTAGCCTAGACACCACAAAGTCAGGTTTAGATAAACGACTGATGTCCACAACTTACCCTATTTTTATAATAAGTGGTATTTATTTAAAAAGTGTATCAATACTAAATGTTTTAGAAATGGTTTTATTTAGTAAAGGGTATTTAAATGAAAATGTTTGTTTTTCCAGTATTCTAAGTTTTCGATGGTATCGTGTTAGGTTGTATATGAGTATGTGAGGAGATAGGTCGTTACCTCGTGCTCTAGTTTAAATGTATAGCAAGTTTGATGGAGTTAAATGAAGGATTGGAACAATATGGTATTTAAGCGAAAAATACAATAAATTGAAATAGCTATCATTTCATGTGATGAAACTTGTTCAAATTATTTGATTAGTGTTTAATAGTCAACATGAGGAAGTTTAAGTATGATTGTATTAGTGAGAAGTGGAATTTTATAGAAAACCGAATCGGAAATCGGATTTGTTCCGATTCCGTCGGGTTTTGTAATTTCGTATTTTGAGAATGGAAAAAAGAGATAGAAAGGGACTTACGGGTTTGAGATTACTCAAGAGAGTGAGAGGGAACTAGAGGGATCGTCGGTGTGTTGCGTCGTCGCCGATAGTTCCTAAGATGATCGCCGGAAGTTCCGCCGGAATTTCGTCGGAGCTTTACCTTGAGCATGTTTTCAAAGTACACGATCTTTGGAAAATTTTTGAGAGAGTGGGCTCAGGATTTTGGGGTGAGAGAGTAGTGTGTAGGGTTGGTATTTATAGGGTTAGGGTAGATGAAAAGTTTAAAATAAAAATGTGATAAAATGTAATAAAAATGTATTAAAAGTGGAGTAATTGGGGTTTTTAAAGAGCTCTGGAAATGATCTGAGGCTGAAATTTTGCAAGTGCATAGGGAATATGAAAAGACACAACTTTCATGTTGGGGTCATCGCCGGAATCGGCCGACTCGGCCGTGACTCGGCCGTGACTCAGTCTGAGGACTGAGTCAGACCGAGTCAAGGCCGATTTGGCCGATTCCCGGCTGAGTCAGGCGGCCGGGATCTCCCCCGACGGTTCAATATTAAAAATAATGTGGGGTATGGGATTTGAACTCTGGTGGCTTGGTTCAGCAATGCAAGGTATTACCAATGAGCTACAAGCTCCTTCTTGTAATTATAGAGCTAATTAATTAATTAAACTAATAATAGTAAATGTAAATACCCCAAGTATACATTAATTTTAAAGCAAATTTTTGTACACTAAAAATGGAGTTGTTACATTCTTTTAACTTGTAATTAAAAAGCAAAATAATTACTTATAACTTGTGCTCAGGCTAAAATACCCTTATATGGATTTTTTGAAAATTTTTTGTAAAAACTTGTATTGGAAATTTGGGGTTGTTACACCAAGAAACGGGAGCAATCCCATGGCTGCCATGTCATAGATTGACCTCGATAAAGAAGGGGGTGCTCTTTTAAAAGACGCTGACGTTGAACCAGAACGAGGTCCTGCCATAAAAATGCCGAGTCCGTCATTTGAAGAACATATGGACAAACTAGTAAGAGAAGCGAGTCAAAAGGTTCAGAACGACCACAGCCGCGAAATGGCCATTTACGAGAAAGCCAAGACGCAACGCCTCCTTCAGCAGGCTGCGGAGGATGACAATGCCCTTCACCGTCAGCCCGCCATGCATTCCCAAGACAAGAAAAAGGCCCGACGTGGAGGCAAAAAACAAGTTAAAGAATGGAAAAAACATTCGACAGCGGCAAAACGGATCCAAAAGGCCACGCGATCGAGAAAAGGTCAACCGGAAGTCTCTTATGAAAAAGATGGGTCGAACATATTCTTTCCCTCGAGACAAGACAAGGAGAATTTTTGACTTGTCATGAAACATCAAATTATGACACTCCCGGAGTCTCGGAACTCCGATCAAACAAACGAGGTTCATCACCCGGATTATTGCTCCTATCACCGAGCGATAGGACATCCTCTCGAAGACTGCTTCACCTTCAAAAACTGGGTCGAAGACCAATATCAGCAAGGCAGGTTTGCTCTATCCAACAGTTGGAGGGTAGCCCCACCACAAAAGCATGTGCCAAAAGCAACATATATAGCGAGAGTAGAACCAGATCAACATCGTTCTTGGAAACGATCTTCTACCTGTCACGTGATAACGCTGTCGGAAGAAGGAGTGCAGGAGAATATGAATGACCTCTCCTGGTGCTTCGAAAATGAGGATGAAGATGAGTTGATCTCAGAATTTCCACCGGCGCCAAAAGAATTGGAAGATGGGATACACACCACGGCGGACAACCTGAAAAAAATCGACTTGGGGACGGCAAACGACCCTGTTAGGGTCGAAAATTGCACCCAGGTTGACCAAGTCAAAATCAAGGTCAACCCTAAACCAGGTGGGTCCAAGCCCAGATCAAGTGGGTCCATGCCCAAGTCGAACCCGAACATGAAGCGGCCGACCTCCCCCATGCAAAAATAAAAATCATATAATAAATAATTTTGATGTAATTTTTTATGCATGAATGTAAGCAAAATGGATATAAAACCAAATTTTTGTAAAGCCCATGGCTTATGTGCTAAAGAAATGAGCACATGAAGTATGGGATGGGAAAAATGCCATTTTGTAAAGCCTAAGGGGCTATATATAAATGTGTAAGCCTATATAAGGCAACATGATGATGAAATAAAGAAGAACGATTTCATTCTCCCCAAAAACTAGGGTTTGTATGCCTCCTTCCCCTCTGTCAAGGGTCTAAAACTTTCTTCCTCTTTTTGAATTAAATCAAGAGTTTAACTCTTCCTTTCTAAAAAAGAAGTAGTTTTTCACCACAAAACCCACAAAGGGGAGCTCGGATCTCCCATCAAATCTCTGAAAGGGGAGATTTTGAATCTCACTCCCCTTTCCCCCAAGATCCGGCCAACCAAGAGGAAGAAGAAGGAGACTCATCTTCAAAAAACCCCACGTTGGGAGGATTCAAGGCTCAAAAGAAAAGCCAAAGATTCCTAAGAGTTTAACTCCTTTCTAGATCTGTTGAAGTTTAACTCCATAAATTAAATTTCTGTTAGGAGTTCAACTCCAAAACCCCTTGGGAGTTTAACTCCCCAACCTAGGGGCTAAGCCCCTTTCCGCTGGTGTTTCTCATGGTCGCGTGCAGCGCACACGACCCGCGGGCCCCCAGCGGTCGCGTGCATGGCACGTGACCCACGGACGCTAAAGCGTCCAATGGTCGCGTGCAGCACATGTGACCCTGGGCGCTAAAGCGCCCACATGCGCGCACGTGACCAGCGGGCACTAAAGCGCCCACGTGCATTCATGCCCCGCGGTCGCGTGCAAGGCACGTGACCCGCTCAGCGCCCAGTGGTCGCGTGCAGCGCCCAGTGGTCGCGTGCAGCGCACGTGACCCACAGACGCCTCACAGTCGCGTGCTGCGAACATGACCCGCTGGCGCCCAGCACCCACGTGCTGCGCACGTGACCAGCGGGCACCAAGCGCTCATGCGCCAGGCACGTGCCCGTGGGCACCATGCATCCACATGCCACGCACGTGTCTTTAAGACACTCCTCCCCCATTTTTCTTATGCACTCCACAGTAAACACCATCCCCCGTTAGAAAAAATTTCTAACGGGGCACTGCCCCACACCCCGTAAGGGGGCTACTAGCCTCCTGACCCCCAGCCCGCTATTCGGGTAGCGGGACCCCTGTAAAACTCTGCGGGGCCCCCGATATATCCAAAACCCTTTCAAAACACAACATTGCACATTGAGTTCGCATGACCTGTTTAACCCATCAATCGGAGATTCTCTCGCTCCAAAGGCGACGGATAATTAACGGCAGCTTAGTCCGCGGCTGCCGGAGATTCGGATCCCCACAATTAATAAGCCCCAGCCTACCCTAGGCAGGGGGATCTGTAATGCACCTGACAAGCACGCGTGTATTCCCATCTCAATGGGGTGACGAAAAACACCTTATAGATTCTGGCACGCCCGGTGGGACATTTCTCTCCTCCCGTATTTCGGGTTAAACGTTCATGCGAACTCAATCAATATACATACCGATTGCCTATACTGAAATCAAGTTTCTATTTGCAAGGGGTTAATAATTTCCAATTGTCATCTTCGAACGCAAGTTGGTGTTTGAACGGCTTTCCTTAGCCCCAGCTGGGGGCAAGGCCATCAACACCGACAAAGTAATAAGGCATCTCATGCAATCTCCAGCGGTGTCCTTGACAACTACTCAATCGGGTATCTTCTCTAAGCTCCCCGTCAGATGACCTCTAAGTCGTTAAACTGGAAACAGATGACCACCACGTCGTTAAACTGGAAACAAACGACCTCTAAGTTGTTAAACTGGAAATAGATGACCACCACGTCGTTAAACTGGAAACAGATGACCACCAAGTCGTTAAACTGGAAACAGATGACCTCTAAGTCATTAAACTGGAAACAGTTGACCACCACGTCATTAAACTGGGAATAATCGACCACCACGTCGTTAAACTGGGAACAATCGACCTCTAAGTCGTTAAACTGGGAATGTAAAAAAATGTGTAAACAAAAAAAATGTGTAAATAAAAAAAAGCCAAAATGAGGGGGCAACTCGCAATAAAAATTAGCGAGTAAAAATAAAGATGAAAATAAAGCCGAAATGATAGGGCAATCGCGAATAAATAGCCGAAATGATAGGGCAATCGTGACCTTCGCGATAAGAAAATATGAAATGATAGAGCAATCGCGGTAAAAAAAACTCCAAATGGCGAATGATGAGTCGCTCCTGAAACCATATTCCAGTGCAGCGATACAGACGCCAACCAAAAGTCAAATCCCCAGACGGCGAATGATGAGTCGCTTCTGATGCCATATTCTAGTGCAGCGATGCAGACGCCAACCAAAACTCAAATCCCCAACGGCGAATGATGAGTCGCTCCATGTACCATATTCCAGTGCAGTGATGCAGACGCCATCCAAAACTCGAATCCCCAATGGCGAATGATGAGTCGCTCCTGGTATCATATTCCAGTGCAGCGATGCAGATGCCAACCAAACTCTGAATGTCCCAACGGTGAATGATGAGTCGCTCCTGGTACCATATTCCAGTACAGCGATGCAGACGCCAACCAAAACTCAAATCCCCAACGGCGAATATGAGTCGCTCCTTGTACCATATTCCAGTGCAGCGATACAGACGCCAACCAAAACTCAAATCCCCGAATATCCCAATGGCGAATGATGAGTCGCTCTTGATACCATATTCCAGTGCAGCGATGCAGACGCTAACAAAAATTTGAAATCTCTGAATGTCCCAATGGCGAATGATGAGTCGCTCCCGGTACCATATTCCAGTGCAGCGATGCATACGCCAACCAAAATTCAATTTCCTAAAATTCTACCAACCCTGCGGTTGGTTCCCAAGTTGACTACCGTATACAATTCACGGGCTCAAATAATTCTCATCATACTTATACCCCACCGCAATCACCTGTACAGCGGCCGGTCTTCGCCCTCAGAATCATGCTTCATTTGGGAAGACCCACTCATGCATCATCACGATACATGAGGAGAACAAACTTACGAGATTCTCTCGACTCGTAAGAAAACACCTTCATGAGATCCTTACGACTCACAAAGGAAAAATATACTTAGGAGTCCTCACGACTTCTAAGGAGAAAATACACCTACGGGATCCTTACGACTCCTAGGGAGAAAATGCTTTCATGGGACCCTTGCGGCTCATAAAATTGAAAAAGTCTTATGTGATAGGGACCTAAACCTGTCTCCTAAGCCATCGCTCCCCAACAAGGAAAGGCAAATGATGAATTGCTCCTGGCACCTGTGTTTCAGTGTTAGCAATGCTGATGCCGACCCCTATCCCGAAATTCCAAACTTCCAATCTAATAGACCCCTAAGTCTTTAAACTGGGAACAGATGACCTCTATGTCGTTAAATTGGGAACAGATGACCTCTAAGTCGTTAAAATGGAAACAGATGGCCTCTAAGTCGTTAAACTGGGCACAATAGACCTCTAAGTCTTTAAACTGGGAACAGATGACCTCTAAGTCGTTAAATTGGAAACAGATGACCCCTAAATCATTAAACTGGAAACGAGGGAAATCTACTCATGTGTCCTCACGATGCATGAGGAGAACAAAACTTGCGACATCCTTACGACTCGTAAGAAAACGCCTTCGTGGGATCCTTACGACTCACAAAGGAAAAACACACTTGGGGGTCCTCACGACTCCTAAGGAGAAAATGCACCTACGAGATCCTTACGACTCGTAGGGAGAAAATGCTTTTATGGGACCCTTACGGCCCATAAAATTGAAAAGCCTTAGGTGATAGGGATCCAAACCTGCCTCCTAAGCCCTCGCTTCCCAACAAGGAAAGGCAAATGATGATTCGCTCCTAATACCATATTCCAGTGTAGCGGTGCTGATGCCGACCCAAAAACCAATTCCCAAATCCTCCCTGGGCAAATGATGAGTTGCTCCTGGCATTATTTCAGTGCAGCAATGCAGATACCGACAAAAAACCTAATCCTCAAATCCTCTCACAGGCAAATGATGATTCGCTTCGGGTACCATATTCCAGTGTAGCGATGCTAATGTCAACCCAAATCAAACCAACAACCTCTGCGGCGGAATCATACTTCGTCCCAGACTGTACCCCGTGTCGAAATCATGCTTCGCCTCGGGATATCTACCTTCCCTACCGGAATTATGCTCTGCCTCGGAATCAAGTCGACCAGCGACACTCCGTGCCGGGGACAAGTCGAACAACCAGCGACACTCCGTGCCGGGGAATCGTCGACCAACGACCCTCCATGCCGGGGACAAGTCAACCAGCGACACTCCGTGCCGGGGACAAGTCGAACAATCAGCGACACTCCGTGCCGGGGACAAGTCGACCAGCGACACTCCGTGCCGGGGACAAGTCAAAAAACTAACGACATTCTGTGCCGGGGACAAGTCGAACAATCAACGACACTCCGTGCCGGGGACAAGTCAACCAGCGACACTTCGTGCCGGGGACAAGTCGAACAAACAGCGACACTCCGTGCCGGGGACAAGTCGACCAACGACACTCCGTGCCGGGGACAAGTCGAACAAACAGCGACACTCCGTGCCAGGGAAACGTCACAAACAGACACTCGGTACCGAGGACACGTCAACCAGCGACACTTCGTGCTGGGGAAATGTCGACCAGCGACACTCCGTGCCGGGGGCACGCCAAACAGACACTCCGTACCAGGGACACGTTCACAAGCAGACACTCCGTAATGGGGAAACGTCAAGCAGACACTCCGTACCGGGGACACGTCAACCAGCAACACTCCGTGCCGGGGAAACGTCAAGCAGACACTCCGTAACGGGGAAACGTCAAGCAGACACTTCGTACTGGGGACACGTCAACCAGCGAAACTCCGTGCCGGGGAAACGTTAAGCAGACACTCCGTAATGGGAAAACGTCGACCAGCGACACTCCATGCCGGGGGCACGTCAAACAGACACTCCGTACCGGGGACACGTCCACAAGCAGACACTCCGTAACGGGGAAACGTCAAGCAGACACTCCGTACCAGGGACACGTCAACAAGCAGACACTCCGTAATGGGGAAATTTCAAGAAGACACTCTGTAATAGGGGAACGTCAAGCAGACACTCCGCGTCAGGGATACGTCATACACCGACACTCCGTCTCGGAGACATGTCAAGTATCGACCGTCCATGTCGTAAAAAGGGCAGTGCAGGCTTCCCACAAATCGGGAACCAAATCGCTCTGGGCCAGGGAAAAGTCTACCACGGACACTCCGTCTCAGAGACGCGTCAAGCGTCGACCGTCCATGTCGTAAAAAGGGCAGTGCAGGCTTCCCATAAATCGGGAACCAAATCGCTCCGGGCCAGGGAAAAGTCTACCACGGACACTCCATCTCGGAGACGCGTCAAGTGTCGACCGTCCATGTCATAAAAAGGGCAGTGCAGGCTTCCCACAAATCGGGAACCAAATTGCTCCGGGCCAGGGAAAAGTCTACCACGGACACTCCGTCTCGGAGACGCGTCAAACGTCGACCGTCCATGTCGTAAAAAGGGCAATGCAGGCTTCCTACAAAGCGGGAACCAAATCACTCCCTGCCGAGGAAACGTCTACTACGGACATGCCGTCTCGAAGACGCGTCAAACGTCGACCGTCCATGTCGTAAAAAGGGCAGTGCAGGCTTCTTACAAAGTGGAAACTAAATCACTCCGTGCCGGAGAAATGTCTACTACGGACACTCCATCTAGGAGACGTGCCAAGCATCGACCGTTCATGTCGTAAAAAAGGTAGTGCAGGTTTCCTACAAAGCGGGAACCAAATCACTTCGGGCAAGGGAAACGTCTACCATGGACACTCCGTCTCGGAGACGCGTCAAGCGTCGACCGTCCACATCGTAAAAAGGGCAGTGCAGGCTTCCTACAAAGCGGGAACCAAATCACTCCGTGCCGGGAAAACGTCTACTATGGACACTCCGTCTTGGAGACGCGCAAAACGTCGACCGTCCATGTCGTAAAAAGGGCAGTGCAGGCTTCCTACAAAGAGGGAACCAAATCACTCCGTGCCGGGAAAATGTCTACTACGGACACTCCGTCTCGGAGACGCGTCAAGCGTCGACCGTCCATGTCGTAAAAAGGGCAGTGCATCCCAAAAAGTGGGAACCAAAGCAAGTCACCTCCACGTGAAAGAAGATCCATCAATTTCATGCACACGACCCACATATGTAGTGTGCATTTATTGATGGGGGGCACTTTGTTGGGGTCGAAAATTGCACCCCAGTTGACCAAGTCAAAATCAAGGTCAATCCCAAGCCAGGTGGGCCCAAGCCCAGATCAAGTGGGCCCATTCCCAAGTCAAGCCCGAACATGAAGCGGCCATCCTCCCCCATGCCAAAATAAAAATCATGTAATAAATAATTTTGATGTAATTTTTTATGCATGAATGTAAGCAAAATAGGCATAAAGCCAAATTTTTGTAAAGCCCATGGCTTATGTGCAAAAGAAATGAGCACATGAGGCATGGGATGGACAAAATGCCATTTTGTAAAGCCCAAGAGACTATATGTAAATGTGTAAGCCTATATAAGGCAACATGATGATGAAATAAAGAAGAACAATTTCATTCTCCCCAAAAACTAGGGTTTGTGTGCCTCCTTCCCCTCTCTCAAGGGTCTAAAACCTTCTTCTTCTTTTTAAATTAAATCAAGAGTTTAACTCTTTCTTTCTCATAAAGAAGTAGTTTTTCACCACGAAAGCCACAAAGGGGAGCTCGGATCTCCCATCAAATCTCTGAAATGGGAGATTTTGAATCTCACTCCCCTTTCCCCCAAGATCCGGCCAATCAAGAGGAAGAAGAAGAAGACCCATCTCCAAAAACCCCACGTTAGGAGGATCCAAGGCTCAATAGAAGAGCCAAAAATTTCTAAGAGTTTAACTCCTTTCTAGATCTGTTGGAGTTTAACTCCATAAATTGAATTTCTGTTAAGAGTTCAACTCCAAAACCCCTTGGGAGTTCAACTCCCCAACCTAGGGGCTAAGCCCCTTTTCGCTGGTGTTTTCCATGGTCGCGTACCGCGCACGTAACCCGCAGGCGCCCAGCGGTCGCGTGCATGGCAAGTGACCCGCCGGCGCTAAAGCTCCCAATGGTCGCGTGCAGCGCACGTGACCCCGGGCACTAAAGCGCCCACGTGCGCGCACGCCCCGCGGTCGCATGCAAGGCACGTAACCCGCGGGAACTATAGCACCCACGTGCGCCCCATGCGACCCGCTCAGCGCCCAGTGGTCGCGTGCAGCGCACGTGACCCGCGGGCGCCAAGCGCTCACGTGCCAGGCACGTGCCAGTGGGCACCATGCGCCCACGTGCCATGCACGCGTCTTGAAGACACTCCTCCCCCCATTTTTCTTATGCACTCCACAGTAAACACCATCCCCGTTAGAAAAAATTTCTAACGGGGTGCTGCCCCGCACCCCGTAAGGGGGCTGCTAGCCTCCTGACCCCCAGCCAGCTATCCGGGTAGTGGGACCCCCGTTAAACTCTGCGGAGCCTCCGATATATCCAAAACCCCTTCAAAACACAACACTGCACATTGAGTTCGCATGACCTGTTTAACCCGTCAATCGGATGTTCTCTCGCTCTAAAGGCGAGGGGTAATTAACAGCAGCTTAGTCCGCGGCTGCCAGAGATTCGGATCCCCACAATCAATAAACCCCAGCCTACCCTAGGCAAGGGGAATCTGTAATACGCCTGACAAGCGCGTGCGTATTCTCATTTCAATGGTGTGATGAAAAACACCCTACAGACCCACGACCAACGTTGTCAGTGAGCTGCTGTCTAAAGAGCAGGTGGCTACGCTAAAAGATGTGCTCATGCAGTATAAAACCTGCTTCGCATGGAACTATTCCGAGATGCCGGGACTAGATCCAGAAATAGCTGTGCATAAATTAGCGATATCTCCGGACGTCAAGCCAGTCAAACAAGCACTAAGAAAAATGCGGCTCGAACTTGAAATGAGTATCAACGCCGAAGTCAAGAAGCTAATCGACTCCGGCTTCATCCAAGAAATTCAATACCCCGACTGGATTGCTAACATTGTCCCAGTGATGAAGAAATGGGACGGTGCGCATCTGCGTGGATTTCTGGGACCTCAATAAAGCTTGCCCGAAGGATGATTTTCCCGTACCAGTTACCGAGTTGATGATAGATAACACGTCCACTCACGAGGTCTTCTCATTCATGGACGGATCATTAGGGTACACTCAAATAAAGATGCATCCTGAAGACAAGAAGCATACCGCTTTCCGGATTCCTCTGAGCACATTCTGCTACAAAGTGATGCCTTCCGGTCTGAAGAACGCCGGCGCTACCTATCAGAGGGCCATGACAAAGATTTTCGATGACCTCAGACATGAAATCGTCGAATGCTATATCGATGACCTCTTAGTGAAAAGCAAGTCGTACGAGGAACACTGAGAGCATTTGAAAATAGTATTCCAACGTCTTCGTAAGTATGAACTCAAGATGAACCCTCTGAAATGTGCATTCAGAATCTCCTCAGGCAAATTTCTAGGGTTCATCATACGACACCGGGGCATCGAAATAGATCCATCGAAGATCAAGGCGAATATGGAAATGCCCACTCCAAGAACTTTAAAACAATTGCGGTCTCTACAAGGGAAACTCGCGTATATCCGACAGTTCATAGCTAACCTTTCCAGAAAATGCCCTCCCTACAGTCACCTGATGAAGAAGGGAATCCCGTTCATTTGGGATCGTAAATGCCAGAGTGCACTGGACGAAATCAAGCAATACCTGCAAAATCCACCGGTATTGACCGCTCCGGTCAAGGGAAAGCCCCTCATCCTGTACACAACCGCCCTTGAAGGTTTTTTGGGCGCGCTATGGGCACAGGAGAACGACCAAGGGAAAGAGAAAGCCTTCTACTATTTGATTCGAGTTCTCCTGGGGGCAGAAAATAACTACTCCCTTATCGCAAAACACTGCCTGACGTTAATCTTCGCCATAACGAAGCTCAGACACTATGCTTTGGCTCATGAGGTCCATCTCATATCAAAGGTGGGTCCTCTCAAGTATTTGATGTCAAGAGCCATACTAACAGGACGACTCGCTAAATGGGCCCTCCTCTTGGTGGAGTTCTCGATAACCTATCGATCCCTCAAGGCAGTGAAAGGCCAAGCCATCACCGACTTCCTCGCTGAGCATCCGATACTTGGCGACTCACCTTTAAATTGTGAACTGGCAGACGAGCACGCGTTTGACATGATCGACAGGGAGAAAGGAGGGAGTGATACCCGATAGGAACTCTATTTCGACGGAGCATCTTCCGTGAAGAAGCGACAGCACAACACCCCCATAATCAAATCTGGGGTAGGCCTTTTCTTCGTGACTCCGCAAGGAGGGATAATGCGCTTTGCCTTTTCCTTAAAAGAGCCGAGGACAAACAATGAAGCGGAATATGAGGCTTTAATAGCAGGTCTTGAGATCACTATCAACATGGGAATCGAAAACCTCCTCATATACGGAGACTCCCAGCTGGTCGTAAGCCAAGTAAACGGTGACTATCAGACGTGCAAGCCAGAGTTGGTAAAATATGGCAAAAGAGTGCAACAATTACTAACTCAAATTCCCTCCCACGCCCTGGAAAGCATACCACGTACAGAAAATAGCAAAGCGGATGCATTAGCCAAGCTCGCTAAAGAACTGGCTGACGAAAACCTCGATAATGTAAGAATCGTTATGCAGAGCCGTCGGATTCTCGCACCAGCAGAAATATCTCTGAAGTCGTCTGAAAAAAAGGAAGCGACCAAGCAAACAACCCTACAAATAGAGGACCAAGAAAAGGCTAAGGATTGGAGAGAAGTCTTTATAAACTACTTCACATCCCGTCGAACACCTGAAAATGCATCCTCAAGAGATCAGCTCATGAAACGAGCTCTGTCTTTCGCCTTCGTCAATGATACTCTATATAAGAGATCATTCGACTCTCTGTGGTTGAGATGCCTGGGACCGGAAGAAGCAAGGAGAGTCGTCCAAGAAACTCACGATGGACTCTGCGGTTCTCATCAAGCCGGGCCAAAGATAAAGCTGAAAATCAAAAGGATGGGCTACTATTAGCCCACGATGATTCAGGACTGCCTCGAATACGCGAAATAGTGCCACTCATGCCAAATTCATGGGGACTTCATCCACCAGCATCCAAGTCCGCTACACCCAACAGTG
Source organism: Agapanthus africanus (assembly GCA_030015575.1). Classification (NCBI taxonomy): domain Eukaryota; kingdom Viridiplantae; phylum Streptophyta; class Magnoliopsida; order Asparagales; family Amaryllidaceae; genus Agapanthus; species Agapanthus africanus. The sequence goes on from CM057344.1 coordinate 56,610,379, forward strand.
GCTAGCTAGCCAATTGAAAAGTGGGGAACCGATATAATTGGGCCTATCGAACCAGCGTCATCCAAAGGACATCAGTTCATATTGGCGACAACTGATTACTTCTCTAAATGGGCAGAAGCAGTACCGCTAAGGGAAGTGAAAATGGAGAACATCCTCTATTTCTTCAAGACACGCGTCATCTATCGGTTCGGCACTCCGCGACGAATTATCTCCGATAACGGGCCACCCTACAGAAGCCACAGAATCAGTTGCTTCGCACAACAACATAATATAGACTGGAGACACTCTTCGGTCTATAATCTCCGAGCTAACGGTCTGGCTCAAGCTTTCAACAAGACCTTGACGAAGATCATAAAGAAGACAGTATCCAGAAACAAAAAGAACTGACACGAAAAACTACATGAAGCTCTCTGGGCTTAACGGACCACGTTCAAAATGGCCACAAATACAACGCCATTCGCGTTGGTATTCGGCACAGAAGCGGTACTCCCCCTCGAGATAGAGCCGTCCTCTCTATGAGTGGCGGTTCATTACGAGCTAACAGACGAGGAGAATGCTCATTTTCGGCTTGAAGAGCTAGACGCCCTCGATGAAACTCGTCTCATAGCACAGCAAAACTTGGAAGCTTACAAAGCAAACATAACACGCTCATACGAAAGATTAACTAGGCCGAGAACATTCCGCCAAGGCGAACTCGTGCTAGTTGTCAAAAGACATACGATCCCCAATCGTGCCAAACGGAAGAAATTCGAGCCAAACTATGAAGGCCGTACATCATAGGCAAAGTCTACTAAGGTAGGGCTTACTTGCTCATGGATATGCATGGCGAAAGACCCTTTCGGCCAATAAATGGCCGATTCTTGAAGAAGTACTACGCCTGATGAGTCACGACTCAGGTCAATGATAGACGACGACGTCTATGTCCGCTCGCTATCTTCTTGACTCCAAGGCGAAAACCAAGAGAGAGAAGAAGAAGTCCTCCACCAAGTCGATAGGCGGTGTCAGTAAGGTAGAAAGAAAGGGCAGGGCAAAAGTTTCGGGGCTAACAGTAGGGAAGGAGGATTGTTCCTATTGTCACGGGAAAGGGCATTGGCAGAAGGAATGCAAGGCTTGGAAAGCCAGAATTCAGGATCCGAATCACGTTATGGTTTCGACTTCGGGTGTGTTTGTGATTGAAAACTGTCTGTCAATTAACTCTACTTCTTGGGTACTAGATACCGGATCAGGATCCCATATCTGTAATTCATTATATACTTTGAGAAACCGTAGAGTTATCAGAGCAGGTGATATGACTCTCAGGGTTGCTAACGGAATGAGCATGGACGCTATATCCGTAGGGTAATATCACCTAGGATTGACAAGTGGGCAGATATTGATTTTACGTAACTGTTTGTGTGTACCTAGTCTAGCTTGTAATATCATATCTATATCTTTACTTTCTAAAGAAAGATATGATTTTACATTTGTAAGCGATATGATCCACATCCATCTTAATAAAAGTTTGATTGGGTCAGGTACACTAGAGAACGGTATATACGTGTTAAATCAAGCTCAGGTTTTCAACGTCCAGAACACACTTAAAAAAGTCTTCAAAATTAAATAAGGCTTTCTTATGGCATTGTAGACTGGGTCACATCAATGAAACAAGGTTGACGAAGTTACATAAAGAAAGATATTTGGAACCGTTCGAATATCAGTCATATGCAACTTGTCAATCATGTCTCAAAAGAAAGATGACAAAGACTCCGTTCACTAGACACGGAGTAAGAGTGAGCGAGCTCTTGAAACTCATACACAGCGATGTGTGTGATACAATATCTATACATGCACGAAGTGGTTATTCATATTTCATTAGTTTTACGGATGATTTCTCTAGGTTTGGACATGTCTTCTTGATGAAACATAAATCCGGGGCCTTTAAGAAATTCCGAGAATATAAGAATGAAGTGGAAAAACAAACCGACAAAAGTATCAAGACACTGAGATCTGATCGAGGTGGTGAATACTTAAGTGCCGAGTTCCAGGATTACTTAAAAGAGAATGGAATTCTCTCTCAGCTTACTCCTCCATACACACCACAACGGTGTATCGGAAAGGCGGAACAGAACCCTATTGGATATGGTACGTTCCATGATGGGTAACGCTGAGTTGACGCGATCCTTCTGGGGCTATGCACTAGATTCAACTGCATATATTTTGAACAAGATTCCTACCAAGACTGTGCCTACCACACCATATCAGATGTGGAGTAGGAAGAAACCCTATCTTCAGTATCTGAAGATATGTGGATGTCCAGCTTTTATAAAAAAACAGCATGCAGATAAGCTCGAGTCACGCTCAGTACTGTGTAAGTTTGTGGGATACCCAAAGAACTCCACGAGGTATCTTTTCTATTATGTAAAGGAACAAAAGGTCTTTGTTTCTCATCATGCCCACTTTTTGGAAAATCAATTTTTGGAAAAAGAAACTAGTGGGAGCACAATAGAATTGGAAGAAGTTTCAGAACCACAAGCTATTACTGAAAGCATAGTAGAACCAGAGCTTTCGAAAGAACCGGACATCCCCGCGCCACTCCGCAGGACTAGTAGGCAGTCTCATCCGCCCAAGAGATACTATGGTTTTCTCATAGACGGGGATAGAGATGATTGCATCATTGATAATGATGAGCCAACTAGCTTCCAGCAAGCCATTCAGAGTGATGACTCGGTAAAATGGCTAGATACAATACGGACCAAGATGAAGTCCATATACACCAACAAAGTATGGACTTTGTACATTGCTCCAGAAGGGGTAAAACCCGTAGGCTGCAAATGGATCTTCAGAAAGAAGATTGGTATAGATGGATAGGTTGAAACCTGTAAGGCTAGACTTGTTACAAAAGGTTTTCATCAAAGACCTGGTTTGGACTACGATTAAACATTTTCTCCAGTGGCTATGCTCAAATCCATTCGGATCCTTCTTTCCAATGCTGCCTTCCACGATTATAAGATTTGGCAGATAGACGTAAAGACCGCTTTTCTAAATGGTAATTTGGAAGGGTGCGTCTATATGGATCAGCCAGAAGGTTTCATTCAGAGTGGGAGCAGCGGAAAAGTGTGCAAGTTATTTAAATCTATTTATGGATTAACTTAGGCATCACGGAGTTAGAATATCTGTTTTGATGAGACAGTCAAAGAATTCGACTTTATCAAAAATCCAGATGAACCATACATCTATAGTAAGATTGTAGCGAGAACTGTGGTATTTCTCGTCTTGTACGTGGATGGCATTCTCTTGATAGAAAATGATATTCTTATACTACAATCGGTAAAAGAATTCATGTCACAGAAGTTCTCCATGAAAGACCTGGGTGATGCCTCCTACATTCTGGGAATCCAGATTTATCGTGATAGATCTAAGAGGATATTGGGACTTTCGCAGTCCAGGTACATCGACACTATACTGAAAAGATTCAGTATGGAAGATTCAAAGCGCGGTAGTCTACCGACTTGTCACGGAATCACTCTCTCCAAAGAGATGTCTTCCAAGACTGATTTGGAAAAGGCTCGCATGTCGATTACACCCAACGCTTCTGCGGTAGGCTCTATAATGTATGCGATATTGTATACCAGGCCAGATGTTGCTTACGCACTTAGCATGGTAAGCTGGTATCAGTCAAACCTAGGGAAGAACCACTGGATAACAGTAAAGAACATTCTCAAGTACCTGAGAAGGACTGAGGAGATGTTCTTAGTGTATGGCGGAAAAGAGCTCCAGATCAAGGCCTTTGCTGACTCCAGCTTTCAGAGTGACAAGGATGACTCCAAGTCCATGTCGAGTTATGTCTTTACCCTCAATGGAGGGGCGGTCTGTTGGAAGAGCTCCAAGCAGGACACCGTTGCTGACTCGACGATGGAAGCGGAATATATCGCTGCTTGTGATGCCGAGAAAGAAGCGGTCTAAATGAGGAAGTTCCTAACAGAACTTCAGGTGGTTCCATCCATTGTAGATTCAATACCTCTGTATTGTGACGACAACAGCGCTATAGTTTTAGCGAAGGAACCCAGATCTCATCAAAAGTCCAGACATATCTTGAGGCGGTACCACATGATCAGAGAGATCGTTGATCGTCGAGAGATCGAGGTAGGGAGGGTAGATACGGAGAACAACACTGCAAATCCAATCACAAAGGCCATCTCTCAGACACAGTTCGAGAGGCTATTCGAGATGATAGATCTGTGATATGCAAATACATGGCCTTAGTGCAAGCGGGAGATTGTTAGTGATATATGCCCTAGAGGCCATTATTGTATCAACCGGTTTGTATATTACATATTGGAAGTTTGGGATATATACGGATATAGTAACAATCTTGCTCGAAATGATAATATGCTACCTGGTTTGTTTCTACCTCAATATGTGCATGTGTTTCTTTTAGCATATCGCTTATACATATTGGTAGAGCCCTTAGGATCTTTGCTTGATTACCAGCGTTGTGATGGCAGTCATGGAGGCTGGGTAGTTTATAAGCACATTCTTATACAGGTCCCTAGTCGTAGGATTATCGAGACGGGGTATCGATACTCCAGAGTAGACTAATGTATACGCTTCTCATCCCAGCAGGGGAGATGGTCTGTCCCACAGCCATTAGTACGTCGTACTAGAGATAGTATGCAGATGCTCATTGGGTTATGAGTACACTGGATAAGACTCGTAGGGAGCTGCTGGTGGGTATTATACCTATCGTCGGGTAGCAGTTCCCAGGTGACATGAGTACAACTTAGTCCGTAAACTTGATACTGCTACTTCGCCTCGAGTGTGTTCCCACTGTTCTTATATTACTACCCTACCACGGCGCAAAGGAGTCGTGAAAACAGGTAGTAGTTGGGTGCAGTCCCGAAGCACTGGGAGGCAGTAGTGGTTAGATAGGATTCGTCTCTCCCGGCATGGGGGATGATATCGTGCTGTCTTCGGAAAGCCATTACAAAAAGTCCCTGGCCAGGGTAATCGAGATTTATTGGTAGGTACTCCAGTAGTTTCTCAGGGTGTTTTGGGCTACATTCCGGCACGACTTATTGCGCTATTAGGGGTCTGACGATTACCGCCCCCTAGGCCTGATATGCGATACTTTTAGATGAACAGACCGGACTGTAAGGAGATTTTCACAGATAGGCTTAGTAGGAGTTCGGATGAGTTTGCTCATCGGCCTTCTTATCGACAGATACCTGGGTAACCGTTATGTGCAGCTAGTACCACTGATGGCTTATGGTTAAACCCACTACCAGCGTAGTGTCGAGTCTTTAGAGTCCCACACATAGGGTTTCCCTGCATCGGGAAAAAGATGTAGAGCTCGTATGGTTTTACGGCAGAGCTTCGATCACATACGTGTACTTATGCACGTATGATGTTCGGACGGATAATACTAGTGGGTTTTGGTTTAAGTCGGATCCTAATATTATATTGATGGATTATTTTCGTCTCTTTGTATTCGTATTTTTCGGAATACGGATACGGGTATATATATACTGATGAGGGGTATTCTTGTAATTTGCTCAAGTATACTTCTAAAAGAAGACACCTCATTTCTATTATAACCATTTAGGTTAAATACTTAATAAGGTGGAGGATGAGGTGTTATTTAAGAAATGATGAAGCATGGCTACTTGGTGACTCACTAGGTGACTCATGGATGACTATTGGGGCAAGGTGACGCTTAGATATTTTGTGAGATATTTTGTGGTGAATTATTTGCCTTATTGTCATCACAAGACTTAGCCATCTTCACTCATTATCTCTTGAACACTCTCTCTCTTCAAAAGTTCCCCTTCTTCTTCCTCTAACCGTAAATGTCTCATGTGTTGAGAAACTTAGGGTATTTAAAGACAAACTAATACATTTTCACTCTCTACATCATTTAGGGCATCTAGTTTAGCGAACTATGTACCTTAGTTACCTCGGATTTGAGGTTGGAGCCCGGTCTATAGACTCTCGGGTGGATCGTCTTTGATTTGAGAGGACCGACGAGGAGGCTCGATGCGTGTACGATCCAAGGAGCCTATGACGGGGAGGAGGACAGCAAGAAGACTCGAAGGATATGGTTCTGTGAGGTATAACTTTCTATTCGAGTAGTTAACCACATACAGTTTAGCGAGTTAGGGTTTAGTATCAATCTTAGAGTTTAAGTCAGTGTTGTGAAGCCAATAAAAATCGTTTTTTTTGCGTATTCCGCCTCCCCGAGAACCCGCAGGGTACCCGATATCGACTTACAGGTATAACATTGGAATGACAAGAGATAACACTGAGCGACCAATTTGGATATCTAGGTTTCATCATCCAAAAAAATAGGGAGATCGATAGCGATGTTAATCAAAGGATCCAAGCTGGATGGTTGAAATGGAGGAGTGCAACAGGGATTTTGTGTGATCGAAACTTTCCGTTAAAATTGAAAAGGAAGTTTTATCGGGGAGATATTCGGCATGCCTTATTATATGGTACAGAATGCTGGGTCCTAAGAAGCAGCATACACAGAAGATGCACGTAGCGGAGATGCACATGCTTCGTTGAATGTGTGGTAACAATAGAAAAGATAAAGTGCGAAATGAGAATATTCGTGTAAAAGTTGGTGTAGCGCCTGCGGAGGAGAAAATATGGGAAAACCGGCTAAGATGATTTAGTTATGTGCGACGCAGACTTATGGAAGCACCGATTCGACGAATGGATACTTTCGATATAGGCAATTTCAAAAGGACGAAAGGAAGACCGAAGAAAACATGGATGGAAGTGATACGAAAAGATATGGTTGCCAAGGGCCTCGATGAAAGTATATTGTTCGATAGGAGTGAATGGAGGCGGATGATTCATGTGCTGGACCCGGCGTGATTCTCATGTTGGTTCATATGCCTACCCCATATGCTTGCGATAAAAGGCTCAGTAGTTGTTTTTTTTGTTGTTGTTGTTGTTAGTTGTATATAAGGAAATGGAAGTACCGTTACAAAATAATCTCAATAACTTGCGACCATCTTGATTATAACTGTTGCAAGTTCGAAAAAATGTGAGCAAACAATAATTAATCATGCCACATGAGCCAATAACATGTTACCTAAGCAATTTTCCATGAAATGTTGCATTTACTCTTGTTATTTGTTCAACTAAACACAAAAGGACCACTTGGATTTGGAATTGCGATAACCGAAATTGAAAACATCCAAACAATAAATATATTCTTCTTTTTTTTTAAATTTGCAACATTTGCTGCATACATACAACAAATGTTATAGATATGAGCGTACTGAAGCAATCCTAAATTGTCTCTCTCAATTTCCCAAGAAAAAAAAGGCAGAATTTTAACAAACATACGTTGTGCTTTTCTCAGGAAACCACTCTCAAAAATTCACAGGATATTTAAACTTGCTATGGATGCAACTACTTTACAGTACGACCTAAAAATGGAAAGCAATGACAAAAAGGGAGACTTTAACGCCAAGCAACCAATGCATTTAAGAAAGAAGAAAATTCTATTTTCCACACAATCTACACATTTTAAATAGGATGGAAACATAACAAATCACACAATCTACACATTTTAAATAGGATGGAAACATAACAAATCAACGAGGAAAGAGACTTACATTTATATAATAAAAAATCATAAACAGATGAACCTTGAATAAAAAGGAAAACAATAGCACATTGCTAACAAAGGGCGATGATAACTGGTAACATTCTTACATGCCCAAAAAGAGTAACTGTGAAAAAAGCTAAAAGAAACTTTTGACATAACATTCTTGAAATTAGAAGGTTCATATGGAAATATGACATACAAAAAATCTCAAACTAAGCTTCCACGTACAGCTCACATTGCTTTGTTCCCACCTCAACTTTTCACCAAAACCCCATGTTGATTTAGTTTCCCTGTAAAACACCGTGCACTCGTGGTACAGAGCTTGTCAGAAGCCTTGCAGATGACTAAACTTTGGAGTAGGCGGAGTTTTCAAATAAAAAATGGAATGAGCATGCCCTTTTCAATCAAAATTGGATAACCTTACCGCTGAAACTATCAGTAATATTATACATGATACACTCCCTGACGTTTCAAGTTTATAGGCCACTGATAAATACCCACCTCAAAATCATCAACGGTTGGGTTTATGTTCCAAAGACATGTCTATGAACGGGAGCATCAAAGCTCTTAACTACTTCCATCCACGGCTTCTCTATTACCAAAAGCGAATTTTCTGAAAGGTGGCCGACAAATAAAGCAGGATTTGCGAATGGCCGAAAATCAAAATTCTTAATCTGGGGTGAATCAGATTCTTTATCGATAATCTTCCGCTTCCGCTTTGCTTTTGCGTTCTTGTAAGAATCATACTTCTCCAGCGATAGGTTGGGACCATTTGGCAGCGCAATGTAGTCATCTTGACCAATTGGCATCCCGAAGTCTATCAAGCACATAGCTCTGTGTGCATGTTAAAAACAAAAAACAAACAAGTTTCAAACACCAAATGAGGATACAAATTTTATTTTTTTGTAATAGCAGTATGCTTAAGGCAATTTAATTACATGAGGAGAATATACAAGCCAAATGCAATGAGTTTGTAGGAGCCTTTGTATAAATTTTCCTTTCTACGAAAATTTCCTTCTATGTTCAAAACTTTAATCTCTACATCTCAAGTGGGTGATAAGTGATCCCCCATGGTCTAAACTCTAAGCATATATGGAGATTAAAAACAAATCGCATTCCTCCTGAAATGCATCAAGTGGCTCATAAAAAAATTAATGATTTTTGAATAAGGGAACCCAGTATAAGTTCGGCACTAAGTGGGGCGGGGGGGGGGGGGGGGGGGGGAGGGATGAGATGCGCAACTTTGGGACTCACACTCTGCCCCCACTTCTTTAGCAAATTGTCAACCTGGTACAATCCATGTTGGTACAAAGCATTTCTTCAAACAAATATGACCTCGCGAAATAAAGATAAAAAAAGAATTCACAATTTTTTTTCGTCCACTTATGCTTTAGGACATGGAGAAGATGGCGAAATCAATCAGTGGAGGTGACTAATTAAGAGATTTGAGGAAGTAGTTCTTAAAGAATAAAAATCTCAAAAAGTAAAAAATACAAAACGAGGCAATACCTTGCGCTGTAGACGATCACTGAAGTTGAATTGATAGAAGGTGGAAATGAGAGCCCAATGACCTCCCCTGGAAACTCTTGAAATCTCCTAGGAAGATGCCGGGTGTGGCGCCTTGACCATTCACCCAACATTTTTGCTTCCACATCAAACACATACACCTGATTTAGAGATGTGGTGATCACAAGCACATTGCTGTCCTTCGGATGAAAACCGCCAGCAGTAACAGAAGCGCCGCTCAATCTGGATATAAACAAATGTTGCCTTCCAAAAGGAATAAAATGAAGCCACATTATTACAAATTGGAAGAGCAAAATGAAAGCAGCGACCAGACTAACAAGCATATAAAGGAGAATAAAAAAGAATGACAGCTAGTATCAGTAAAGGACAATAAAGACTGCAGCTACGCATTACCTAAATGCTCTGATATGTACAGATTGAAGATTGAAGAAACAGACATTAACTATTGGATGGTTAATTCAAAGATAAATTAGCTTGGCATGATCTTTTTTAAATAACGAGGAAATATTTTATAAAAAAAATAAACAGACGTTGATCGTTGGATGGTTATTTCAAAGTGAGAGGTCGTTGGTTCTACTCCTGTCATTAACAATTTTTTAAGAAAAAAATATTTTACTTACCACTTTCAAGCCCAGATACAGAGTATAAACAGTTAAATTGGCTAAATATACATTGTTAATCAACTCCCAAAAGCATGACACCTTTGGGTATGGTGGTCCTTAACAAGGTTAAATTTACTCACGAAGCAGACTTCAAGATTTCGTTGACTGCAAAATCTTATTTTAGCTGTCCACCATGTAACTCATCTCGATTGGAAAGAGTTTGATGTTGTACAGTTATAACCATTACCACAACATCTAGAAGGGTTAATACCAACAATTTTGCTTAATGTACAGGCTAGAAAATATGCATTTGATTCTGTATTAACTGAGAAAAAGGAATTTGTTTGTTTCATGTGGTGATGGCCTTCATACTCAAGGTGTTGGAATTCATACATGAAAGCCCAGGAAAAAAGTTCCATTTCATTTCACGGTTCATCTGATGTCAGAAATTACAATTTAATGAACAGCATGATATTACATGCTTTCTATAGCATAAAAGCATGCATCACACTAACTTATTGTACCTTGAAGAGCCTTATTGACAAATGTCACTTCCAAATGCCATGCAATACCAGAATGTTTCACTTTGCTGGCATCAACATGATACAATTTGTCAAAAAGGTACATATTCATGATGATCAGAAACGGTCTGGAGAATATTTTCAGTTAAGCAATGTAAAATTATGAACCAAATGATCACAATGCAGATTGCAGCAGAAAAAAAGCAAAAGAAAATGCTAAAACATTTGGTAGTAACTACAATTATGACAGAAAAACATATTGATAACACAAAGATAACAGTTCGATACATTGCGAGAAAGCTGTCAGTGTCTACCTGTATATCTCTAAATTAAATACGTAAATGTCCCCAAAACAGTTGATAGCAGCTAGCCATTGCCCGTCAGAACTAGTAAGCATTCTTGTGATGGGAGGCTCATTAGCGGCATCACTCATATCCCCCTCCTTCCTTTGAGGCACAAATGTATGCACCAATTTGGACCTTTTCAAATCCACAACCTAATAAAGGCCAAAAAATGAGGCGCATTAAAATAGTCACCAAAAGAGGAGTGAAAATTAAGGAATGTTGCTAAGCATCGCTAGCATGTGATAGTCTGTTAGCAGTCAAACGAAGGGTTATAGAAAGGAAACTCCCTACTACCATCACTGATGTCAGTACAGAAATGTATGATATAGTAACAAAAGGGAGAAACAATTAGAGACATGAGCTCCAACAAATATGAATAGAGGAAAGGAATCTATTGGTAACCCCGATGTTCGGAATAAAGGCTTTAATTTTTGTTGTTGTTGTTGCTGCTGCTTTCAACAGCACCAACCTCAAGAACAAACCAAGGGAGCTGGCCTAAGGCCTAAATACCATACAAGCTAAACTTAGTCTCCAAGGATAAGAATATCGAAAATCACAGCTAAACTATTCCACATCCAAAACTCTAGAGAGCTTGGAACTTCAGTGCCATGTTCATTGAATGAAACCTATACTGCTATGTGAGGGGCTTCAGAAACCTAGATGCCGTTACAAACAGCTCAAGGGAAAAATGTTTGGAAAATGTCATGGCAAAATCCCAAAGCTTATGTATTTCTCTTTCAGATTCGAGAAATCTATTCAAGTAAACTTTAAATTATAAACTCACATATATTTTTCTATCATGTCCAGCTAGCATCAAGTGAGAAGAATCAACACTGAAAATAATACAGTGAACAAAAGGCAACATCCGAGGGAGTTGTAACTGATTGATGGACCAGCCACTATTTCTGGCTTTTTGTTGCTTTAACTCAAAGAGGCGGGGTTTCACATGATCCGAGTATGCGAACATTATACCATTACTAGATATAGCGCTAGATATGATTTTTCGCGATTCCTTGCTTTTAATTTGGGCCAGATCTCTTTTTCTCAATCGCATGGTTTGAGATGCGTCATGATTTACTTTAATAAGTGAAACATCTATCCGTCCAGAGTACTGTGCGAGAATCATTGAAGCCCCCTCTATGGCAGTATTGTGTACCAACTGCATAGATACTCGCTGAGGTGCAGGGCAGATGTCATGAGGTTCAAACTGGGTAAACTCTTTGGCAGGATACGCGAAGAGCTTGGCATCATCACCCGAAGAAATGAGCATGGGAACTCCTAAATGTGCCCATTTATGATAACTAAAGTTTATAGGCTTTGCTCGTCTACGTAACTTGGGCGTCTTTTCATCGGGCAGTATATCTGCTACATAGAAAAAGATGGCTTGAGTTTGGTGGATCAACACCTAAAAAAATCATACTTATATAAGACCCGGTGCTAAACTTGAACAAAATAGTTCATCAAGAACAAACCTTCACCGCTAATGGGCACTGCCACAGTCAGGGCCCTGACATCATGGGAGTGTACTCGTTTGTATCCAACATACACCCATTTGTTTATATTCTCTGCAGGAAGATCCTCTTTTCCAGAAACAGATGGATCATTAGACATCTTATAAAGTACAACCTGAGAATTAGGGGGAAATATAAGCAAGAATTAACTAGCTATGGATTTGTTCTAGTAATAATTCATGCATGCTTTAGCTGTGTAACCTTCTTTTATCTCTATTTTTCGTCTTTTTTTTTGTTTACTTTCGTAAGGCTTCCATTCTACCGAACTGCTTTTCCAAGTTTTACGGCAAGTATATTTCATTTCCAGAATTATTTTGGCCGTGAAATAGAACCAATATTTCATAAATATTTCCCATAACCAGATAAGTAAAGACAGTGTCAATAAGATAATGCTTCTGAGTACCACTATCTATGCTACTACACAAGTATATGGATACTTAACTGGTTAAGGAATGCTACTTTTATGTTGATTAAAAATTACTAGAATCTTTTAATTAAGAACCCTAGGGATTTATACACATACACCAAACTAAATACTAACAATGGTTAAAATCTAACCTCACGAGTACGATATGTTTGTAGAGAAATTAGAAGAAATTGTAATTGAAATTATTGCATATGTTTTAAACCTATATCATGCAGATACTCAAAGCAACAATTTCTCACTGCAGAGTTGTCTATATGTATGTATGACAGTGGTACATCAAAAATGATATTGCAATGCAAATGTCAGATTGTTTATTTTGCTACATATTAAACAATAATAGCAACAAAAGGGCTAAGAAAGTAATTCAATAGCCTATAAGGACACTAACAGATTTCCCATTCCAAGTGAAGCACATGCAGCAATGCTAAATGATTGAAGAGATACGGGTAAATTTTATAAAGCACCATCAAATTTTCAAGGTTTTTGAGATAGTGCCATTTAACTTTAAAAATGCCATAAACCTCCACTGAAGACAATTTTTGTCCAAAAAAATAAATGAAGGGTGTTTGTAAAAATACTATATTTGGTTCATTTTGGGGTTTATAACTCTGAAAGTTAGGGTGAATCAGTCCATGTACAAGGTCAATTTAGGGTGAATCAGCCCAAGCTTAATAAGTTGACCAAACTAGCATTCTCAGACAATATAGCTAGTTCAAGGGCGTTCATGGCATTTAAAAAGTTCAATGGTGTCAAAAACTCTGAAAGTTAAATGGTTCTTTTTAAAATTTACCCAAGAAATAAATATTCAGATGCAGAAAAGTCTTAGTGACCCACTCGATAGGACACCCCACAGTAGCACAAACAACTTATGTATGAACTGCGGCATAAATTATTCAACTATTTCAGATCAGAATCTTTAGATTAGAATAGATCAAACACTTATTTGCTTGACCTCTGAAGCACAGCAAATAGTAAAATAACAATTTCTACAGTGCTAATGCATGGTAAACCGAACTACTCCCACTGATTAATACATCTTGCTTCATCCACCAGCTCTTTTAGTATATGCCATATGTTGGCAATGCTCTAACCACAAAAGAGTCCAATTTCCTGTTCTGAAGTTCATCGCACTGACTAATGTGTATACAGCTGAGAATTAAAAACCTCCCATTTTGAATTTCTTAGCATTGAGTAACACCTAGTCCGAAAACAAGTATCATCAAGTCTCTACTCTAATTTAGAGATTAAAATCTTTTGATAAACGGGCAGACCATAACTAGACCTAAAAGGTCTTTCTAAATGGATGTAAAAAGTATTCATAATTAGAGTAAACTTAACAAAAGATAATGTATATAATATTATATGATGCATTGCATGACACACAAAACATATCCTGAATTAGATTAATCCATAAGATACATATTAATTTGCATGTATATCATATTGAATCAAAAGATGTGAATTGCAAATCATAAAATATTAGCACTGAGTAGCCTCCACAAGGAACCTGAAAACAATCTGATTATTGGCACTTATGTCATTGTATTAAATATTTTCACGTTGCTCTTTATTCTTTATTTATTCATGAGTTGCTTAATCAGTCAATCTTATTTGCAGTTGAAAATCTTGACTGTAATAAAGGAATAGGAAAACTTTGTGTTTTAGTAATATATAATGCTTGTCCAAACTCAATACAAAAGATGAGGGCATACTTTGAATTGCCTACCGATTAGGCTTGCAAACATGTTACATGAGAAAAGATATATATATATATATATATATATATATAGAGAGAGAGAGAGAGAGAGAGAGGAAAGGTGCCATAGGAGGGAATTTCCTCCTATGGCGTCGAAAAAATACACCCTCCATGATATTTTTCAACGATCGGCACACATCATCATCATCTTTATCATGCAAGATGTGGATACACCAAATTTCATGTTATTCCATCACCTTTTCATCGTTGATTTTGTGGGTGCATAATTAGAGGTTTACAACCAATAGAACTTTTTACATTGCTAAATCAACAGTGAAAAAGTAGTGGAATCACATGAAATTTGGTGTTATCCACATCTTACATGATAAAGAAGATGATGATGGGTGTCGATCGTCGAAAAAAATTATGGAGGATATAGATTTTTGATGCTACCAAACGAAAAAGTCTCCTACGGCCTCTTTTCTTTATTACTCTATCTCTACCTCGCAACCGGACTAAAAAAACAATTTCAGATAGGTATTTCCTAAATCAAACGATTTTTCTTTCTTTAGACTTATTCGGGTTTTTTTTTGTCCGAAGAACAACTATTTCTCTAGATTTTGTTGAGTCATTACATCTACTCATTGAAATTGAATAAGTGATGATCAAATGGTTTTTACTCAGGAGAACCTTTGAATTTAGCTTAGGGATAAATCATCGTGGTTTTAGTATGAATCTGAGATTTTAATTGATTCATAGGGTCCCAACAAGAGAATTCCTATCAATAGTAAAACAAGAGTTAATCTGCATTACACAAAAAAAAAGTAGGAAAGAGAAGATTCAAGAGGCTTGTAACAATCAACATAAAGAAAGACGAATGAGCTAACTTGATATTTTTGGTATTACCATCACAAAGAAGAGATTCCGGATCTTTTTTACTTCCTATCTTCGGGACAAATCGAATCAAATTAAGCAGCTAATAAGTTTTGAACTTTCTATTACATATCCGTCGAAATCAGTATTTGTGTGTTTCTTTTTGAGCCGTACGAGATGAAATTCTCATATACAGTTCTCGGGGGTACTCTTGGATTACCTATTTCAATAAAATATATGATTGGTTCGAGAAACGTCTCGAGATTCAAGCGATTGCAGATAGTATAACTAGTAAATATGTTCCTCCTCATGTCAACGTATTTTATTGTCTAGGAGGGACCACACTTGTTTTTTAGTACAAGTAGCTACGGGTTTTGCTATGACTTTTTACTATCGTCCAACCGTCACGAAGGCTTTTTCCTCTGTTCAATACATAATGACTGTACCCAACTTTGGTTGGTTAATCAGATCAGTTCATCGATGATCAGCAAGTATAAAGGTTATAATGATGATTCTGCACGTATTTCGTGTGTATCTTACCGGTGGGTTTAAAAAACCCCGTGAATTAACTTGGGATACAGGTGTGGTTCTAGTTGTATTGACTGTATCTTTTGGTGTAACTGGTTATTCCTTACCACGGGACCAAATTGGTTATTAGACAGTAAAAATCGTAACAGACGTACCTGAAGCTATTCCTGTAATAGGATCGCCTTTGATAGAGTTATTACGTGGAAGTGCTAGTGTGGGTCAATCCATCTTGACTTGTTTTTATAGTTTACACATTTTTGTATTGCCTCTTCTTACTGTCGTATTTATGTTAATGCACTTTCCAATAATACACAAGTAGGGTATTTCGGGTCCTTTATATCCTTATAGAGTATAAAGAAGACAGATCATAGATATTTTTAATCTCATATATCATACGGGGAGGACCAATATTTCATTGCTCCAAATATGCATTATTGAAAAACTAAAATAAGACATGTTATTTGGATATTTCTATTCAACAACAAAATATTGTATTTTTTATTTGATACGAATAGTTGAAGTGGATTCTCCAAAGAGAGGATGGATTATGGGAGTGTCTGACTTGAACTATTGACCGGGCCATGCCGATATATGATTTTATCTGCCATGTTGGAACTCACAATCAAACGTGTCTCTGTGTCCAACCACCACGTAAACCCCCTATGTAGCATAGGATAGACCGGTTCGCTTTAGGAGAATCTTTTATATGATCATACCCGAATTATGTCATGCATGAACAGGCTACATAAGATCCTGTAGAATAGAATAAGTGATGTGGCACGATCTAATATTCTATATATTTCACTTATTTATAGTATGGAAATGCATTCATATCCTCTGCATCGAAAGAAAAAATTATCTACTACATCCAACGAGTCCCAGGTTCTAGTCCCGGGCAACCCATATGGAAAATCGAAAAAGAAATCTCTTTTTCGATTTTCACCCATTTCAATTTACAAGTTTTTTTGGTGCGTTTAGATTTGAGAGGGAGAGAGAAAGAGAGAGAGATTCTCGGTAATGACTAATTTATCAGCGGTCATGTATTTTCAAATAGCAAAGCATTTCGGAATTTTTTTAATCCTGTTATAAACTAAATACCTGTCCATCAGAACCAGCGGAAAAAACCCTGTTGTGACTGGGAACAGTTGCTAGAGCATTGACATCACCCTTGTGATAAGTGTGTGCTTGCAAAAGAGTTCCAAGATGACTGTCCCAAAACTGAACTGTGCCGGTACTATCTCCACTGACAAGAGTTCCACACCTATCAACAGTGAGATATAATAAAGCTCAGATGCAACGAAGAATTTAGAACTTTGTAAGTGAATGGAAATATATTCCTTTTACCTTAGGAACAGCAGTGACCAGACACAAAGCTCCGGTCCGCTACCCAAGCCACCTAGGCCAACTGTGATGCGATATCTCTCATGAAATGAGATAGTGTCCCAGCATCTAATGATACTGTGAGTTACAATAACGGGTTAGGATTACATACAGATTGAACATAAAACATGCCTAGATTTTCTTTAAATAGCAAGAAGAAAATGACACAGTATGGTTTTACCGCATCAACTTTACAGATATTCAGCCAACCAATAAAACATACCCATCACTACTGCCGGAAAATATTAACTTTGCATTGAGACTCCAAGCAACACTTAAAATGCGCCCTGCACTTGAATACAAGAGATAAGTTTTAGAGGAGGAATTATACAGGAGAAAGAGATGAAGGAAAAGTGTGTGAGCTAACCGCTAACCCGAGGAAATGATCTTCCATAAGTTAGTCCACTTGTATCAGACGAACGAAATATGCGTATACAACCATCATCACAGGCAATGGCTAACCGAAGGTTGTTATCAACATGTGTGGTATTAGGCTCATCTGAGTCATAATCATCCTCACTATAACTGGACTCACAATCGCTGTGATCATCATGATTTGCATGTCCATTGGCCATTTTCTGAGAATCATTTGGACAACAATCAAATGGTTCTACAGCCATTTGCCAGATCGATACTCCTACCGAGTCTAGAACAATCTACAAACAAACCGAATAAAGAGAACTAATATCAACACAGATAGGATGTTCATCTGCTTAAAAAAGATATTACACTAGTTTAAACAAAGATCAATGATTAATAGGAGAAGGAAGAGAGCGATTAAAAAATTTTGAGAGGAAGGGCATAAAGTGTGTAAATTTAATCGAGCTGTAATGCATAATTTTATTTTATGATAAACACGGTGCAATTCTCGCCTTATAAGCGAGTGCAATAGAGTTGAGTAGTTTGGTTGTTACAGTGATTGGGAAAGTTGAAACAAAAAGAATAAATACATGTCCAATAGAGCATACTATATTATTCCAATCTCAATGGGGCCTTGATGGTTTAGACTTCCTTGCTTGTTTAGCCTTCATCAAGAATAATTGTATTGTTTACATGCACAAGATGGTGAAGAAACAATACAGCTACACGAGCGCCGCTAGGGTTGTTTAGTTTGCTCAAGTTGTTCATGAATACAGTAACCTCGCTCAAACATAGCTTTTCAGTTCATCGTGGGTTAAGTTGACAAGCCACGGTCAAGAATCTCGAGATATATGTCAGTCTTCATAGAAAAAATCTCACAGTTTTTATAGCACTATCTGATTAAGCTTGATTATGACTTGTGTGGTTTGCTATAAAGAAAAATATTCTAAGATTATTACATGTGATGCAACATTCATTGCAGGATCATTTGCTATCGTTGAATGGTGGCAATCCTTTGCTGAGAATGCCACAAGCTCTTTTGCTATAGAATCTTAATTAGCTGATGGCGCAAGTAGTTAAAACAAAGGATTGGTTAAGGTCCAGTTTGAAATAAACTTTCTTAAGATAATGATGCTGAGAATGTTGCAGGCTCTTTTGCTATAGAATCTTAATTAGCTGATGGCGCAAGTAGTTAAAGCAAAGGATTGGTTGAGGTCCAGTTTGAAATAAACTTTCCTAAGATAATGGTGGGGCACTGCATTAATTTATTTTCTGTAAACATTTGCAGTATGTCACACTTTCGCAATAAAGGTTACATTTTGCAGCATTTACTGCAGCCTAGGGATTATCCACACACTATAAATTGGAGTTAACCTTACACAATTGTTCACATGCAAAAGATATGATTCTTTTAAAAAGATAGGTTGTATCCTGATGCAAAAACATTTGAACCCCATGCCTTTCAACTGAAATCAAGGGGCATTGCTATATGCATGAGGATGGTTTCAAGGAAAAAATAGACATTTATCAAGCCTTATTGCTAAGTTTGTTTTTTAGATGGGACTTTAATAATCTTTACACTAACATAGCATGTGATCATATTTTACAATATTATTTGATTGATGAAATATGTTTCGTTTTGCTCTTGCATATACTTGTGCCTTAGAATTAAACATAATTCCATACAGCAAATATATCATCTTTTCCTTTCTTTTGGGCTCCGTTGTCTATGACAAAGAATTTGGAGTTTGCCAACTGGTCATTTAGGACCATGACCCCTTCCCATGTCATAGTTTTTAGAACTAGGAATTTAGCACTCATTTCTTATAATTAGAGCTAGTGTTGCCATCATCCGTCCTTACAAAAACACGTGTGGTATTTTGTCATTCTCGTTTGTCGCAAGTGAATATGCAAGATTTCTGGATGGATATCCGTGTTCCCGTACAAACAAGTTTTCACAAGATGAAGTCAAGAGTTGAGCTCAATTTCGCATAGAATTATGTAATCAGGGTTATATAGACGTAAAAAGAACTTAGAATCTAACATAAATAAAGCTCAACCAAGGCATGGTATATCACTAGATGGTTCGCGTACTGATCTAATTAGGTCGGCGGTTATTCGTAAATTCCAGTTTAATTACATTTTAAACAAGCCATAAAATGCATGATGACAAACAACATCCTTCCTTCTTATCATATAAAGCTAGACTCCTATTTACTGAATGCTGCAAATGAAATGCTTTCAATCCTTCTCCTGCTGCTCATTTTGGTAAACTTGTATCATTACTTATAAGTATACACCATCGTGCAATAAAAACACTGAAAACACTGCTAGGTTTCTAGCACATCCACAAAGTTATGGATGTTGTATCATTACTTATAAGTTATATGTAGCAAAGTTTCTCAGAAAAAAAGGCATTCGAAGTTTAATGTCAAGATTATCATCATCTTAGGTGGTTGAGGTCAAAGTTTCTAACTTCAACATTCAAGAATCTGAGATATACAAAAATTATAAGTTTTCATCATATGTTCCAACTTCCAGGAATCTAAAAACCATTAATTTCACGGAATGAGATTAAAAGTTTCTAAATTTATTAATGAAAAACAATGAAAGACTCCAGAACTTCAGGTAATCAAACTTACAGCTTTGACTCCAATAAACTAAAACGATTAATTTGATTAAATGAAGATAAAACGTAAACCATTTTGCTGAATGATGACCAAGTACACCAAAAAACACTTAAATAACGAACCTTTTGTTGCAAGGAGAAGAGATCCCACTCTGATATCGAACCATCAATACTCGAAGACAGCAGCCTCGATCGGCACCAAACCAACGACGAGACTCTCGAGCTAGGGTTCCCTTGAATCGTCTTCATTCAGCCAAAATTCAAACAAATCAGCACCAATCAAAACACCAAAAGTATCGACTGACTAAAAAATCGAATCTAATCTCACCAGTTGACAATGCCAGCCAACGGCCCCAGGCGACACGAGCCAGAGCTCCAGCGATCCGTCCTCTCTTGCTGCGGAGACCTTCAACCCATCGATGCTTGTGGCGAGCGCCACGACGGCCGAGGGTTTCCAATCGACTGAAGAGCTCTTGTGGATCTCGAGCTTCTCCATTGACGAAGAGATTGAGGGTTTTAAGATCGCCGTCTTGATTGGTTAATTGAGTTCGATCATATAATTGAGTTTAATCACATCAAATGACAGGGAAAAAGGGATTTTTTGAGGAGAGAATTTGATGGCGGCTATTCGAGAAACCTAGGTTTTGTAAACATAAGAATTTAGTTGTAACGGAATAATGTTTGCAATTTTAGATCCCGCGTTTTGGGCTTGGGCTTTGGAGTGTATATAGCTGATTGATTAATAAAAGCCCGTTAAAATGGTCTTTATTGAACGGGCCAGATTTTAAGCCGGCTTGTGTATTTGCCTAAAATTCTATAAAATAAATTGCATGATCGCATCACATTCCCTTATGCTCGCTTACAGCGGATAATTTTACTAATAGAATTGAATTGAAGTGTTTGGAATATAAAAATGGAAATGAATTTTTTTAAAATCAACCCCTTTTTGGGAACGAACTTGAGATCTTTCACATTAAAAAGAAAATTGATACCAACTGAGCTAAGTAGAGTTGTTAAGAAAAGAAGTTTGTGGAAGGAGGAAGGAAGGAGATCTTGGGAAGTGCTGTTGGATTACCTCCTTTTCAGGAAGAGCTAATACTTATGCTTATTGGGTATTTTGGTTTGATACTGCTTCACACCCAAAAAGAAACGAGCTACGTCTGAGCTAAGCTTGGATATTGAAGTCTTCTTTCGTTTCTCGACGGTGAAGTAAAGACCAAGCTCATGAGCTTATTATTCTAGGTCGGAACAAGTTGATAGGATCCCATTTATTACGTCCTCATGTCGCCACACGGGAGGGATGTGGGACGCAAAAAGGAAGGAGAGGGATAGGATTTCTCTCGCTTTTGGCATAGCAGGCAAGCATGAATTAGAATCTTAATAAGTTGAACACCTACGTCAACAATTTATTTCAGGGGCCTTCATATATTTTGTAGAGTTTGAGAAATTTTCAAAGATTTTTATGCTGCCCTACTTCCGGCTTATTTATTCTTGATAAGTGGTGTATGCAGGTATGCATGAGCAATATACCCCATAAAATCCCAAAGGTCTCATTAATCTATTGTGTCCTCAGCATGAAATGTTTTTAAATGCACATCACCGCTCCCTTTTGTAAGTTTCTGCACCTCATCGTTGCAGACTCTATCATTTGTGGGAACTCGTCTATTGATGATGCTCGATATCGGCGATCTTCCAGATCGTGACACGTGGCAGATGACGTGTCCCAGAGCTCATGATGGAGGGTGGAATCTCCTTCAGATGTTGCTTCCCGTTGATCTGCCGATAGCTGCGATGTGTAGCTGAGATTGGATCCGGAGGCCATTGCTCCTGAAACATGTGGATCTCAATGGGTTGAGGTTGTGGTTGCCGAGCTACCTGTAAGGAAGTCTCGGGTGGTCGTACCACCTAGGACCCTCCAACGATCAAGTTAGTCTAGAGATCCGAGCAGAATAACGGCTTAGTCGAGTAGATTCTGCTTACCTTGACCGGCTGAAAGAGAGGTTTAAGTAACGGTGGCAGCAGGTGCAGCAGGCGCGAGAATCACGCCGGCCGTTACGCTCCCGACGTCACACCCGCGTGAAGAGCGAGACCTCCCATTAATGGTGAGACAGGCTCGTTAATGGGGGATCGTGGTGGCATGGAACGTGGGATATGGCCGGAAGAGATCTCACGCATGGCGAGATTCGCGGGATGGCGATACGCCTGCAAGCGGTGCTATTGGTCGGTCGATAAGACCGAGGAAGTTGACCTCGGCGGGAGAGCTCGCGGACAAGCGGGAGAGCCGAGGTATCTAGTTTCTGCGGTAGCTCGGGAACGAGCTGTGAGGCCGAGGAGGCCCATCATGCTGGGGCAAGCCAGCGTCTGCTCGGTAGGATGAGCATAAGGGTGGTTTGGTCGGCTGCTGTAGGCCCTTTCTTGCATGCTCTGGGACACGTCATCTGCCACGTGTCATGATCTGGGAGATCGCCGATATTGAGCATCTTCATTAGCCCCCCCCACTCTCGTCCCGACCAGCTGACGGGTCGGGTCGAGAGTGATCTGCTTGGTCACCCGAGGTGAGCTCTCTTCCGAAGATATCGTCGGGCGTGTCCCCGGGTAATCCGTTGTCTTTTTCTGGGTGACGCAGGCGAATCAGGGCGAGACCTTTTGCATTAAAGAGGGTGCGCCGGTAGGTGCGCTCCGTCACTGAGGCGACGGTCCACGTGTCGAGCATCGGTTGGGCGACGCGACGTGTTGCAGACCTGCGGCGTCTGATGGGATGTTGTCCAATGCGCGCGCGTCAGGTGGAGCGATCTGGGTCGTCGTATGTGAGGGGTTGTTTTTGACGGGAGTCGACGGTCACCGTTGGATGGGAGCGCCGGAGGCTATAGGTAGAGGTGGGCCTATCTCTTTTCATATTTTCCTCATCTTTCATCTCGTAAGCTCGGCACTCTTATCTTAGATCGGATCTTCTGCTTTCCCGAGAGCTTCTCAATCAGGTTAGATGTCTTGTTTTTTTTTCTTTCTTCTACTTCTTCTTCTTCTGAGTCGAGCCTCTTCTCCCTTTTGGCAAGACGAATGGTTCGATCCCAGACTCTTGGTGCCTTCGGCGCGCAGTCCCGAAAGAGGGACCGCGGTGCGGCCTGGCCTCTGGCTGACTCGAGCCCCGCGCTGGATGTGCCCCCGACGGCGGGGCCACCTGCCCTGCCACGGGCTCTTGGTGATTGTTCCGGTGGCGACCAAAGGCGTACACAGGTTCCCGACTCTCAGGCGAGGGACGCAGGAGAGAGCGAAGACGGGGTTCCTCTCAAGCGGAAGAGGACGGTCTCTCATGCTCCACTGGCGGATATTCTAGAGGGGACGCCCGTGCAGGAGGAGGACGCCCAGTTCGTGGTTCCGTCGGGGCTCTCCGTTGCGGCCAGTCTTCTCGCTGGCATGGAGGAGTCAGCCGGGGACCGGATGCCACGGGGGACGTTGAGGGCCCGAATGGCTGCTATCACAGAGGAGGTGGTTCAGGTATGCACTCCTTCAGGTATTGCTTCGGGCGACCTTTTCTTAGTTCGGGTGTCCTTAGGTTTTCCTACCATTTTTCGCCAGATCCTTCAGCACTGCGCCCTTATCATTCGTATGGAAGCTGAGGGGGATATTCGAGCTGCAGGGTCAGCAGAAGAGTCTTCTTCGGAGGTCGAGCGTCTTCGACTCGAGCTGCGTCTGGAGGGGGAGAGGTCGCTCGCCCTCAAAGCTCGATCAGAAGTTGCGGACCTCACCGTCTCGAAGTGCCGGGAGTCCTACAGCCGCCTAAGCGAGTCCCATCGAGTCGTTAAGGCGAAGTTGACGGAGCTGGCCGACCGCCTTGTAGCCATGAAGAGGGCGAGGGATGCCGGCAGGCGGGATGCCGACGCGGCGCGTCAAGCGGCGGAGGCCGCCGAAGCCCGGGCTAGGAGGGCGGTGACGGATTACAAGGAGTCGGACCAGTTTTACGTCGACCTCGGCGAGGCCTCTGCCATTGCATGGAACAAAGCTCTTGATGCCGTCAAGGAGCAGCTTCAGGAGTTCGCCGACGGTGAGCTCCGTGTTCGGGTCCTGCTCTCGGTGGTCCCGCCTCCGGCCGATAGTGATGAGGGGAGTGAGGTCTAGGCGAGGCTTGCCTCCCGATCTTTTCTGTTTTACCTCCTCTCTCTTTTGTAAGCCTCCGGGTAATTTGATAAGGCTGGGGAGCCCATAGTACCCTTGTAAAAGCTTTGACCTTTTGAATAAAAACTTTTTGTTTTTGCAATAGTGTCTGTGCTTGCGTTTCCTTTTGTTGGTAGACACTTGTATCTGCACAGTACTGCTTTATGGTCAGCATGTTCCTCGTCTAGCTATTACTCGTCGACTTGACTCTGATCATTTGCCGAGTGTGCGAGGACCGGCGGGAAGACGGTGTCTCCATAGCCCCGAAGTCGAAGTGTAGATCGCTAAGATGTTAATAGATTGGATGCCCCTTGTTAAGTTCACGTTCCTTAGTTGTTGGAGGGGACGTAATTGGCCAACTGAGGAAGATTGCCGAGCGGGGTAGCTGCTCGGTGCCTCGTGGTGAGGGCTTTGATCCTCAGCGCTGGAGGGGCCATAAGAGGCCTGCTGAGGATGGCCGAGCAGGGTAGCTGCTCGGTGCCTCTTGGCGAGGGCTTTGATCCTAAGCATGAGAGGGGCCGTGAGAGGCCTGCTGAGGATGGCCGAGCAGGGTAGCTGCTCGGTGCCTCTTGGCGAGGGCTTTGATCCTCAGCGCGAGAGGGGCCGTGAGAGGCCTGCTGAGGATGGCCGAGCAGGGTAGCTGCTCGATGCCTCTTGGTGAGGGCTTTGATCCCTGACATCGTGGGTAGGGACCTACCAGCCGGGGATGACCGAGCAGGGTAACTACTTGGTGCCTCTTGGCGAGGGCTTGGATCCCTGGTGCCATAGGTAGGAACCTACCAGCCGGGGATGACCGAGCAGGGTAGCTGCTCGGTGCCTCTTGGCGAGGGCTTGGATCCCTAGCGTTGTGGGTAGCGAGATACCAGCCGGGGATGACCGAGCAGGGTCGCTACTCGGTGCCTCTTGGCGAAGGCATTGATCCCCGGCGTCGTGGGTAGGGACCTGCCAGCCGGGGATTACCGAGCAGCGTAGCCGCTCGGTGCCTCTTGGCGAGGGCTTGGATCCCTGGCGTCATAGGTAGGGACCTACCAGCCGGGGATGACCAGCAGGGTAGCCGCTCGGTGCCTCTTGGCGAAGGCTTGGATCCCTAGCGTCGTGGGTAGCGAGATACCAGCAGGGGATAACCGAGCAGGGTTGCTGCTCGGTGCCTCTTGGCGAGGGCTTTGATCCCTGGCATCGTGGGTAGGAACCTACCAGCCGGGGATGACCGAGCAGGGTAGCTGCTCGGTGCCTCTTAGCGAGGGTTTGGATCCCTGGCGTCGTGGGTAGAGACCTACCAGCCGGGGATGACCGAGCAGGGTAGCCGCTCAGTGCCTCTTGGCGAGGGCTTGGATCCCTGGCGTCGTGGGTAAGGACCTACCAGCCGGGGATAGCCGAGCAATGGTCGGGCTCGGCTGCCTCTATGGAGGACTTTGATCCTTCAGGACAGGGGCCGAGCAGGGTTACTGCCCGGTGCCTCTTGGCGAGGGTTTTGATCCCTGTCAGTTGTGGTAGGAAGCTACCAGCCGGGGATAGCCGAGCAAAGGTCAGGCTCGACTGCCTCTAGGGAGGGCTTTGATCCTTAGCGCGAGAGGGGCTGTAAGAAACCTACTAAGGATGGGGGCCGGGCAGAGTTACTGCCCAGTGTCTCTTGGCGAGGGCTTTTGTCGTGAAGGATGGGGTCCGGACAGGGTTACTGCCCGGTGCCTCTTAGCGAGGGCTTTGATCCCCGGCATTGTATGTAGGGAAGCTACTGGCCAGGGATAGCTGGGCAGGGTAGCTGCGCAGCTGCCTCTAGACGAGGGCTTTGATCCCTGGCGTTGTGTGTAGGGAAGCTACCGGCCAGGGATAGCCGAGCAGGGTAGCTGCGCGGCTGCCTCTAGACGAGGGCTTTGATCCCCTCGCGTTGTGTGTAAGGAAGCTACCGGCCAGGGATAACCGGGCAGGATAGCTGCATGGCTGCCTCTAGATGAGGGCTTTAATCCTTGTTCCCGCCAAAATTTTTGGCTCAAAACCCATTCCAATAAAATAAAAATAAATAAATAAATAAATAAATAATAAAGGAGAGAACCTCTCTTTCAGAGCAAAGCTCTGTTCAAATCTCACGGCGGGAAATGAAGCAATGCTTCTGTTTCCCCCAATCAGAGCAAAGCTCTTTTTTAAAAGATAATAAAAATCAAATCATAAAATAAAGAAGCAACGCTTCAGCCAACTTGCGCTCTACGCTGCACGACACGTGGCAGCGCAGTTGCACTGCACGACACGTGGCCGCGCAGTTGCACTAGCGCAGTGCGCTGCGCGACACGTGGCAGCGCAGTTGCGCAGTGCTCTACGCTGCGCGACACGTGGCAAGCGTAGGTGCGCTTGCGCCAAACAGAATTAAAATTTCAGTAAGATCTTTCTGTTCTTATTAAAACAAGAAAATTGTCTTCTGTAAAACAGAAGCCATTGGATCAAATATCCAACAGTGGGGAAATATCCCCAAATCACTCAGAGAAAGATCTCTTTTAACCAACCTAACAAATCATTTGGCACTATAAAAAGGCTCCTAGACCCCAAGTCTAAACAACACAACTCAGAAAGATCAAAAACAACAGCACAGAGAATAGAGAGAACTCTGAAGAATTTTGAGAAAAAATTCAAGAAGAGAAAAAAGGTAAAAACCTTTATAAAAAAAAGAAGAATTTCTTCTGAATAGATCATTGATCTAAGAACAAGATCAATGATTTTCAATAAAAAAATATATATAAATAATTACAGTGCCTTGCACTTTTTTATGAACCATTGGTTCTAGAATCTTAAAGATTCTTTTCTTGAATCCAAAATTGGATCAAGTTATTGAACAGTGCCCTGCACTTGCAAAATCTGCACTGTTGCGCTCCTGGGTTGGCGCAAACCACCAGAGAGCGCCACGTGTCAGCTCCAAGACCACTTTGCGCTGTGCGCTTTTAAGATAGAGCATTGCTCTCTGAGCTTGGCGCAACTCACCAGAGCGCGCCACGCGTCAGCAGCGCAACAGCGCAGCGCACTGCGCCGTTGCGCTTGCGCTCACCCCGAGCATGACACGTGTCATCTCCATATGCGCATGTGCTCTATAATTGGCGCAAAGCGCCTGACAGGCCACATGGCCACTGTCAGTTTGATTAATGCACTGCATTATTTACAGAAGGGCCAAGCCCAATTAAGAAAGGCGTAACAGACCTAATTAAATGCAATACATTATTTTAAAGAAGGGCAGAGCCCAAACAGATGCTCTGCATCATTTATAAAGGGACAGAGCCCCAAATGCCCTTTTGTCGGATCTAAACGATCCTGTTTAAGTTGATCTTAGCCTCAAAAATGGCTAACGTATCCTTAAACTTTCAAACAGACTTTAGTCCCAAATCGGACTATAAATCCCCTAATCAACTTTGGTTCAAGGGTACATCTCTGAACTCCTCTGACACCTATCGTTGTAATCCTTCAACGACGTCAGAGAGGTGATGGGTCCCAACGGCCATACAATGTTGGACCGCAATGTCTTTAAACTACCAATGGACCGCAATGTCCTTAAACTACCAATGGACCCCCATGTCCCTAAACTGGAACATGGACCACTATGTCCCTAAACTGGAACAATAGAGCCCGAATGCTCTTTGTCGGATCTAAACGATCCTGTTAAGTTGATCTTAGTCTCAAATTAGACTAACGTATCCTTAACAAATGTTTAAATTGATCTTAGCCTCAAATAGGGCTAACGTATCTTTAAACCCTCAAACAGACTTTAGTCCCAAATTGGACTATAGATTCCCCGATCAACTTTGGTTCAAAGGTACATCTCTGAACTCCTCTGATATCTGTCGTTGTAATCCTTCAACGTCGTCAGAGAGGTGAGGGGTCCCGACGGCCATATGTTAAATGGACCACCATGTCCCTAAACTGGCAATGGACCACTATGTCCCTAAACTGGAACAATAGAGCCCAAACGCTCTTTTGTCGGATCTAAACGATCCCATTAAGTTGATCTTAATATCAAATTGGACTAACGTATCCTTAACAAATGTTTAAGTTGATCTTAGCCTCAATATGGCTAACGTATCCTTAAATTAAAACGCCAAACACAAATCTAAGTAAATACGGATTTGGACTAATCCACGTCCTACGGGCGAAGGCATAACTTATTCTCCGTATACAATCCACGGGCATCCACAAACAAAACAAACACACACGACACGAAGTGAAATTCTGGAGAAGGAGAAAGTTGTTACCGCGATGCGGTAGCGTAATTAACTGCAGGGGCTTGCGCCTGCAGGGAAGAGCGTCCCCACAATCAAAATCCCCTTAAGCGAGGGGGAATCTGACGAAATCTGCTACATCGGCCGCATCCGTCTAAACCTCCGATACACGGTGCCATAAATCAACTTGGCATCTTCGGAGAGGTGGATGGATAAAACCAAATAGCATCTGCCCCGAATCTCAGGCAAGACGTCCTCACATCGCCGCCGCGTCATTCAGAGGGGGACAGATTCTGGCACGCCCGGTGGGACCTTTTCCTCTTTCCACTCCACACTTCGTGTGTCGTGTTCGCGAACAAATCGCGGTTTGCTGTGGTTGCCTGTGGATTCAAGGTACTAAGATTTGGTGTCTTGCTCCGTGCAGAAAGAAAACAGAAGATCAATAGCTTCAAACTGCACTTCCTACAACTGCAACTCTCTCTCCGTCCCTATTGGAGGAGTGACTTACGGGTCCCAAGCGGCCTCTCTTTTCAAGATGCCAGTGGAGCAGGTAACTCAAGCCACCACTGGATTATTCTTCGGGACCATGCTCCCACCGATGAGCTTCAATGCCCCAATGACGTTGCAAGAAGCCCCAAAGAAGTCGGTCTTTGATCGACTTACCATTGCCGCGGTCCCTCTCAACGGGTCGCCCGACTCCACTGCCTCGGTTTTTAACAGGCTAGGTCAGAGCTCCAACGGGCCTATGAAAAAGCCAGCAATACCGGAAGATGTTATCCTAAAGCGGATAGCTATCCCTGCTCCCGTTCCAGGCAAAATCACCAAGGTTGCTTCCCCTACTCGGAAGTCTGCTTTTGATAGGTTGACCGACACCACTCAACGAACGTCGGTCTTTAAAAGGCTGATACCGACGAATTCTGACCAACACAGGGGGCATGAGGAGGTCATCCCTATGGATAAACCAACTCCAAGCGCACGACACGCTCGCCGTCGTCACTGGCGCCGGGTAAGGAAGGCTGGGGGCAATTCCCCTTCTGGGATAACTCCGCCAGCTCCGATGGTGGGGATCGAAACTGCTGTTCCAACTGGGAACAGCTTTGAGTTGCTGAACACGGTGCGCAGAAATTCTCCTACCGCGGTGTTGAAACGAACTCCTTCACCTGTGGAGAATACCCCAGAGAAGAAGCTAGAGCAGCCCCCTCAACGGCTGTCCTCCAAAATTTACAAAGTCTGGCGATAGGTCCAGGAATCGGTGATTGATCAAGATTACTCCCACCGAAAGAAAAAGATAAATGTTCAGCGAGAAGAAAGCCGTCCTGTCAAACCACAAAAGGCGACAGCTACTTGGGTGCCCACTGCAACGGCCCCCTCAACATCAATCACTCAAAAGAAAAGGAGACCGCAAAAAGCCCCTGTGAACATGGCGAACCGTGAAACCACTGAATCTAAACGCCCCAAGTCTGGGGGCATGGTGGTGCACACTGTTTATATGGCTGCCGGAAAGGAGGAAAGTCGCGCTTCGACGGGTCACCGACCACTCACCCGATCCATGACCAAAGCTCAGGAACAGCAGCAGAAGCTTCAGGAAATGCTGACGCAAATGGCTACACTCACCGGGCCAAAATAAAGCTCGGAGGCATCGTCAGAACAGCGTCATGAACAAGAAACCGATGCTGACTTCCTACGCAGATTCCTCGAAAAGAAGGACAAAGAAGCCGCAGAACAAGCGGCCAACATAAAACAAATGGCGCTCCTCTTCCAATATATGGTAGGGATGATGTTACAGCCGGACCGTCCAGCTGATGACCCTCCAATCATTGTTGGGGACGATGGAGGGGAAACCTCTAATCCTCCGCCGGCCCTTTCAGCAGCAAAAGAGGAAACCATTTCCAAAGCCGCACTGGATGACTATATAGCCCGGCAAATACGAGCTCATCAGGCAAGTGAAGCGGCCAGCCAAGTCGTCAAAACTGGGCGACCGTACCCGAGCCGGTATGACCAAATCAGTTACCCGCCGGGATATACGATCTCTAAGTTCCACGTATATAAGGGGACAGGGAACCCACATCAGCATGTCGCTCAATTCAGGGCCTTATGCGGCAACACTGGAGGCAACGACAAACTGCTGCTTCGCCAGTTTGTCGGCAGCTTACCAGAGACAGCCTTTGAATGGTATTCGGATCTACCTAACGACTCTGTCAAAACATTTGCGGAGATGGAGCTACTGTTTACGCAAAGATTCGTGAGTGCTAGTGGACGCACCCCGATAACAGCACTGATTAATGCCAGGATAAGGCCAGGCGAAACGTGGGTTCAATACGCAACACGATGGCGGAACCTATGGTCGAAATGTGAACAATGCATAGAAGAGGCACCTGTGGTAGGCATGTTCGTGGGCACTCTCGATCCGCAAGCGACCATCTCACAATTCATGATGTTCTTCAGGCCGACCACCTTCCAGGCCTTGATCAACAAATTAGCCCAAATGGACCAGATGGGCCATGGACCGTCTCCTCCAAAACCAAACTCTCGAAATGAGAAAGGAAAATGGAAAGTGATCGTCGTCGCCAATGCTCAGCAACAGCCGAGCAACTCAAAGTCGGCCATTCGCCAAAACAACGTGCGTCCACGCCCATCCCTCGAGGAGAGACCGGGACGTCCTTACTCGTTTCCTCAGAATAAAACGAGAAGACTGTTCGAGCTGGCGGTGCGCAACAGACTCATCAATCTGCCGAGTCCAAAACGTCTGTCGCAGCCAGGCGATCTCAATAATCCCAATTATTGCCCTTACCACCAAACGGTAAGTCACCCGATCGAGGATTGTTTCGTCTTTAAGAGATGGATCGAGGATCAGTACCTACAAGGCAAGTTTGCGCTGTCTGAAAACTGGAAGGTAAACCCGCCATAGCCGCACACTCCAAAGAAGACGGACACGATGGAAGCAGCTTGTTCTTTTGTTGAGGACGAAAACGATGGAGAAAACTCATCAGATGAATCCGAAGACTACGTAGCGAGTTGTCATATGATCTCTCACTCATTGGTGGATGATAAAGAGGCTCCTTGCGCCGAGAAACCGAAGGCGGGCCCTGAACCAGAAATTCTGCGGCCGTCAGACGAGTTGACCGATGCCTTCCTGAATAAGATTCGTCTGAAAGTTAAAACCAATCAAGAGCGTGAGATGGCCATACTGGAAGGAGCCAAACACCGACTACTAGATCAAAGAATCGAGGCACTTCCGTCAAATCAAAAGTCATCCGCTGCGGATAAAAACAAATTCAAGACGAGGAAAAGGTTCGCCAAAGCCCTATCAGTAGGAATGAAGCTACCACCCTCTGAAGAAAATACTCTCGGTGGAGTAGAGATGCATCCTAACTTCTGCTTATATCATCAGAAGATCATACATCCTACCGAAGACTGCGACTCCTTTAAGTGTTGGTGGCAAGGGTATGTCGCTCAAAAGCAACACTTCAATAGGACAAAGCGTGAAACTCGTAGACATCAGAAAAATGCGATAGATGAGCGCAAAAGAGCCGTCGACGACTGTCACATAGCCGACTCCAAGGGATTGCAAATTATCACCTTTAGAAGCGACTCTGACAAAGAAGCTGCCCTCAACCCTCTCCTCAAGGAATCCATTTCAAAAATGAAAGAATTGAGGAGTTGCGAGAAGTTCAGCCGTGCAATCGCACGCTACTCGGAAAAAATCTCGGCCCCGCAAACAAAGGATCGAGCAAAAAGGATAAAGGGAAGGGACAAAAGGCCCTCGTCGCCAACGCTCAACAACAATCGAGTGACCCTAGACCGGTTGTTCGCCAAAGCAACAAGCGGCAACCCCTCTATGAAAAGTTGAAATGACCTTACTCATTTCCCGGGATGAAACAAAGAGGCTGTTCGAACTAGCAGTGCGCAACAGGCTTATCACTCTACCGGAGCCGAAACACCAGCTACAACTGACTGGTGTCAACAATTCTAATTATTGCCCTTACCACCAAGTATTGGGCCATCCGATCGAAAACTGCTACGTTTTCAAAAACTGGGTTGAAGACCAATACCAACAGGGCAAGTTCGCACTGTCCGAAAACTGGAAGGTAAGCCCGCCACAACCACATGCTCCAAGAAAGGTAGATATGCCGGGGGCATCATGCTCATTCATAGGGAAAGCCCCATAGACCGAAAAGTCAGTAAACTAGAGATTCGCCTCAAATACGGCGACGGCGGACCGAAACGTCCTTAAACTAATGACGGACTGAAACGTCCTTAAACTAATGACGGACTGAAACGTCCTAAAACTAGCTGACGGACCGAAACGTCCTTAAACTAATGACGGACCAAAACGTCCTTAAACTAATGACGGACTGAAACGTCCTAAAACTAGCTTAAACTAATGACGGACTGAAACGTCCTAAAACTAGCTGACAGACCGAAACGTCCTTAAACTAATGCCGGACCGAAACGTCCTTAAACTAATGATGGACCGCAATGTCCTAAAATTTGCAAACGACCAAAACGTCTTTAAACTACTACCGCAGCATCCTCAGGCTGACGAGAATAAAAAAAAGAATAAAAAAATAATAATAATAAAAACGGTATGTCTATTTCCCCCAATCAGAGCAAGGCTCTGTTTGAATTTCAAAAAATTCAAAAATTGAAGCAACGCTTCAAATCCCGTGCGCTGCGCGCAACGTGCCACGTGTCAGAAGTTGATACGTCAGGCGCAGCGCCCAAGGCAGCGCGCCCAATCAGAGCAAGGCTCTATTTAAAACAAAAATTAAAGGAAGCAACGCTTCAGTTGCGCAAGCGCTGCGCTGCGCGACACGTGTCAGCACAGTTGCGCAAGCGCAGTTGCGCAAGCCCTGCGCTGCGCGACACGTGTCAGCGCAGTTGCGCAAGCGCTGCGCTGCGCGACACGTGTCAGCATAAACGCAGTTGCGCTGCACTGTGAGCTGTGCGACACGTGTTAGCGCAGTTGCCCTGCGCTGTGCGCTGCGCGACACGTGGCAGCCAGTTACGCTCGCGCAGTTGCGCTGCGTGACACGTGTCACGCGCTGGGGCGTTTGCACCAAACAGAATTAAAATTCTAGTAAGATCCTTCTGTTCTTATTAAAATAAGAAGACTGTCTTCTGTAAAATAGAAGCCCTTGATCAAAGATCCAACGGTGGGGAAAATTCCCCAAATCAGTCAGAGAATGATCTCTTTAACAAACTTAACAAATCTATGGGCACTATATAAAGACCCCCAGACCCCAACTCAAAACATCATCAATATCGTAAGAGATCAAGAACTTCAAAATAGAGAGAACTCTGAAAAATTTCGAAAGAACTCAAGAAAAAGGTAAAAACCTTTATAAAATAGAAGAATTTCTTCTGAATAGATTATTGATCTAAGAACAAGATCAATGATCTTCATTAAAAAAAATATAAATAATAACAGTGCCTTACACTTTTTATGAACCATTGGTTCTAGAATTTCATAAAAGTTCTTTTCTTGAATCCAAAATTGGATCAAGTTATTGAAGCAGTGCCTTGCACTTGCAAAACTGCACTGTTGCGCTCCTAGGTTGGCGCAAGCCACCAAAGAGCGCCACGTGTCAGCGGCGCAACAGCGCAGCGTACTGACGCAGCGCACTGCGCTGTTGCGCTCGCGCTCACCAGAGCGTGACACGTATCACCTCCACATGCGCTTGTGCTCAATGATTGGCGCAAAGCGCCTGACAAGCCAATATCAGAACAAATGCTTTGCATTATTCAAAAGGGACAGAGCCCAATTAAGAGGCCCAATGGACCAAAACAAATGCTCTGCATTATAAAAAAAAGGGACAGAGCACAATTAAAAAGGCCTAATAGGCCAGAATAAAATGCTATGCAGGGGCAGAGCCCCAGTAAAGGCCTAATAGGCCAAATGCAAATAAAATATTGAACATATTCCCAACTGGACTTAGCCTAATCATGGCCATAAGTGCTCAAATTAAATTGACTGAACACGGCTGCTCTCCTAAATCAATTTACATCCGGTTCGAGGGTACATCTCCGAACTCCTTTGACTCTTATCTTTGTAATCCTTCAACGTCGTCAGAGAGGTGACGGGTCCCGACAACCAAACATAAACTAACGGACTGTGGGGTCCTTAAACCTATGGACTCATGCGTCCTTAAACTACCAATGGACCACCATGTCCCTAAACTGGAGATGGACCACCATGTCCCCAAACTGGCAATGGACCGCAATGTCCTTAAACTATCTATGGACCACTACGTCCCTAAACTGGAACAATAGAGCCAATTGCTCTCTTGTCGGATCCAAACGATCCTGTTAAGTTGATCTTAGTCTCGAATCAGACTAACATATCCTTAACGAACATTTAAGTTGATTTTAGCCTCAATATGGCTAATGTATCCTTAAACTAAAACACCAAACCCAAATCTAAGTAAATACGGATTTGGACTAATCCACGTCCTACGGAGGACAGCATAACTTAGTCTCCGTATACAATCCACGGACATCCACAAACAAAACAAACACACACGACATGAAGTGAAATTCTGGAGAAGGAGAAAGTTGTTACCGCGATGCGGTAGCGTAATTAACTGTAGGGGCTTGCGCCTGCAGGGAAGAGCGTCCCCACAATCAAAAACCCCTCAAGCGAGGGGGAATCTGATGAAGTCTGCTACGTCGGCCGCATCCGTCCAAACCTCCGATACACGGTGCTATAAATCAACTTGGCATCTTCGGAGAGGTGGACGGATATAACCAAATAGCATCTGCCCCGAATTTCAGGCAAGACGTCCATGTCTTGGCCGCCGTTCGGAGGGGAACAGATTCTGGCACGCCCGGTGGGACCTTTTCCTCTTTCCACTTCACACTTCGTATGTCGTCTTCGCGAACGAATGCGGTTTGTTGCCTTTGGGTTGTAAGTTACTAAGATTTGGTCTTTTGCCTGGCGCAGAAATCAAGCATCAATGGCCTCAAATTGCTTGAACTGCTCGAAGTGCCAATGCAACCGACGCTCCACCTCACCTGGAGGTGTAGCATATAGGCCTCAAGCGGCCTCCGTCCTTACTATGCCTGTGGAGAAAATGACTCAGGCCACCACTGGCCTGTTTTTCGGGACCATGATCCCTCCTGCAAGCTTCACCCTGCCAATACCCGTACCGGAAGCTTCAAAGAAGTCGGTCTTCGATCGACTTGCTACTCCCACAGCCCCTCTCAACGGGTCATCCAACTCCTCGGTCTTCACCAGACTGAGTCTAAACTCCAAAGGGCCCGCCAAAAAGCCCATGATACCTGAGAAGGCCATCCCAAAAAAGACGGATGCTCCCGAAGTCGCCAAAGCGGTTTCTCCTGTCAAGGAGTCAGTCTTTTCAAGGCTGACTATTCCAGCTCCTGCCCCTGCTCGAGGATCTGTCTTTGACAGATTGAATATTTCCACTCAAAGGACGACCTCCGTTTTTAAAAGGCTGGCACCAGCAGCGCCTCATTCGGACAGGGGGCAAGATGAAGCTGTCCCTATCGCCGAGCCAGTCCCAACGGCTCGTCATGCTCAACGTCGCCACAGGCGCCGAGTAAGGAAGGCTGGGGGCAACTCTCCCTCGGGGCTAACTCCACCAGCTCCAATGGTGGAAGTTGATGCTGCTGTTCCAACTGGGAAAAGCTTTGAACCATTAAGGAGGGTGCGTAAGAACTCTCCAACTGCTATGCTGAAAAGATCTCCTCCACCTGTGGAGAGAGTTCCGGAAACGAAGCTGGAGCAGCCCCCTCAACGGCTGTCCTCCAGGATTTATAAGGTCTGGCGGAGAGTTCAGGACTCGGTAATCGACCAAGATCACTTTCGCCAACAGAAAAGGGCAAAAGTGCAAGAAGAAAAGAACCGTCCGAACAAACAGCAAAGGACGACCACCACCAGGATGCCTGCTGCAACGGTCCCCTCAACTTCAACGGCCCATAAGAGAAGGAAGCCAGAGAAAATTCCCACGCCCGCGGCAAATGCCAAAGGCGGTGAGCCTAAATGCCCTAAGTCCGGGGGCATCGTGGTCCATACCGTCTACATGGCGTCTGGTAAAGAGGACAGCCGTGCATCTACAAATCATAGACCGCTTACACGGTCAGTGACCAAAGCTCAGGAGCAACAGCAAATGCTCCAGGAGACGATGAACACGATGGCCGCACTCACTGGGCCAAAAGAAAGCCCTGAAGCGTCCTCTGATGAATGCCAGGAGCAAGAGACTGACGTTGAATTCCTTCGCCGCATATTGGAGAAGAAGTATAAAGTGGCTGCTGAACAAGCAGCCAACATAAAGTGAATGGCCCTCCTGTTCCAGGACATGGTGGGAATGATGATCCAACAAGATCCTCCTGCTGAAGATCCCCCGATCGTCCTTGAAGACGATAGGGGAGAAACGTCAAATCCTCCACCAGCTCTGTCAACAGCCAAGGAGGATACAATCTCCAAAGCTGACTTGGACGAATATATAGCTCAGCAGATTCGGGTTCATCAGGCGACTGAGGCAGCCGGCCAAGTTGTCAAGACGAGGCGACCGTATCCAAGCTGGTACGATTAGATCAAGTACCCGCCGGGCTATACAATACCGAAATTCCATGTTTATAAGGGGACGGGCAATCCCCACCAGCATGTTGCCCAGTTTAGGGCGCTTTGCGGCAACACTGGCGGTGATGATAAACTGCTGCTTCGCCAGTTCGTTGGCAGCTTGTCAGATACAGTGTTCGAGTAGTACTCTGAGCTCCCAAACGACTCTATCAAGACCTTCGCGGAGATGGAGCTGCTGTTTACCCAGCATTTTGCAAGCGCCAGCGAACGCACCCCGATGATGGCATTGATTAATGCCAGGGTGAAGCCAGGCGAGACATGGGTCCAATATGCTATACGGTGGCGGAATTTATGGTCAAAATGCGAGCAACGCATCAAAGAAGCTCCTGCAGTGGGTATGTTTATGGGAACCCTTGATCCGCAAGCAACCATCTCGCAATTTATGATGCTCTTCAAGCCGACTACCTTCCAGGCCCTGATCGACAAGCTAGCACAAATGGATCAGATGGGCCATAGACCCCCTCTTCCGAAGCCGGACTCCCGAAATGAGAAGGGGAAGGGGAAAGCAATTGTTGTCGCTAATGTTCAACAACAGCCGAGCAACTTGAAATCGGCTGTCCGTCAAAATAATATGCGTCTGCACGTACCCCTTGAGGAGAGGCTAGGACGTCCTTACTCGTTTCCCCGAGATAAAACGAGAAGATTATTCGAGCTGGCGTTGCGCAACCGACTCATAGATCTGCCGGATCCAAAACGTTCGTCGCAACCAAATGATGTCAATGAGCCCAACTAGTGTCCCTATCATCGGGTACTGGGTCATCCGATCAAAGATTGCTATGTCTTCAAAAATTGGATTGAAGATCAGTACCAACAGGGCAAGTTCGCGTTGTCCGACAGATGGAAGGTGAATCCGCCGCAACCTCACACCCCTAAAAGGATGAATACTCCGGGAGCAACATGCTCCTTCGTTGAAGAAGCTCCATGGGAGGTTGTGCTATCAGCCAAGACGAAGAGGATGCTGAACGATCTTCAAACATGCCCAGCGATCAAGTGGAAGAACCCGTTGGAACCTCAGATCATTGAAGGGATGTTAAAGCCGTGTCCAACTCCAAAGACTGATAGTAGTGGCCCAAGCACTCACAACCAGCCGTCAAAATCTTCAAAGAAGAAGAAAAAGAAATCCAAGAAGCACGTGAAGCCTGGCGACAAGCGCATGGACTTACAAAAACAAATTGACGCGCTGGAGGAATACAACCAGAAAGCACGGACTCCTATTACACTCCAAGAGTTCCTCATCCACGTCTTTTAAGAGGAAGATGGGGGGAAGATTTCGTCGGATGAATCCGAGGAATACGTGGCGAGCTGTCATATGATTTCCCATTCGTTTACAGACGATGAGGAAATTCCTTACGCTGAGAAGCTGGGGGCAGATCCTAAACCGGAGATTCTGAGGCCATCAGATGAAACAATTGACACATTCCTTAATGAAGCTCTTGTAAAAAGTAAAGCCGATTGGGAATGCGAGACGGTCATATTTAAAAGGGCCAAGCGCCAGCGACTTGACGAAAGAGCTGAGACACTCCCGCTGGAGCAGAATACATCCACTACAAATAAAAGCAAATTCAAGACGAGGAAAAGGTTTGCTAAGGCCATATCAATGGGCATGAAGCTACCATCCTCTGAGGAAACATTACTGGTGAAGCGGAAATGCACCCCTCCTACTGCTTGTATCATCGGAAGATTTCACACCCCACCGAAGAGTGCAAAGCTTTCAATGGATGGTGGCAGGGATATGTTGCTCACCGACAACATTTTAAGCGGGAGAAGCGCAAAACTCGTCGGGAGCGGAACGGTACGACCGAGGGACTTAACAGAACTACCGGCGATTGTCGCATGGTTAACGCTGGGGGATCACAAGTGCTTACATTAGAGAGCGATTCCGACAAGGAGCTGGCTCTTAGCCCCCTCTTTAAAGAGTCCACCTCAGGAAAAGAAGAAGAGCCGAGGGCCTGCGAAAATATTTGGCTGCGTAATCGCACGCTACCCGAAAAGAATTTCGGACCCTCAAATAAAAAAAATAAAGGGAAAGAAAAGGTCTCTGAAGATATCGCCCTGGATGACCAAGTTGTAGAAGAGCTAACTGCCAAGGACCCGCCACAGAAAAATAAGGTGGATTACAATGTCTTAGCGCATCTGAGGAAGCTACCCTCGCAGCTCAGTATTCTTGACGCCCTTTTACTATCAAAAGAGGCGAGAGACTCATTAATCAAGGCACTACAGGAGGCGGGGCAATTCCAAGCTTTCCTGGCCGAAGAAAAAATGAAGGATGAATTGGAAAAAGTGCACACGGCCGATGTCACTTTTGGCGATGAAGACCTTCTCCTTGGGACGTGCGAACACAATCGCCCCTTTTACGTCTCGGGATACTGCCACGATATAAAGATAGGCAAAATCCTGATTGACAATGGATCCTCCGTTAATCTCCTCAATGTGCGGGTGTTAAAAGAAATCTGCATGAGCGTCCAGCACCTTGATCGGGACAAGATCACCATCTCCGGGTTCGACTCCCAGTCATCAAAAACTCTTGGGTCTATGATACTGACGCTACGCTTCGGGCTACTCGTCACGGACATTAAGTTCCACGTCATAGACGCCAAGACATGCTACAATGCTCTGCTCGGCCGACCATGGTTACACGAGTACAACATCATCCCTTCTACGCAACATCAGTGTATGAAGTATTTTAAGGATGGTCTCGAGTATACCGTGACGGGAGAACTGAACCCGTTCTCTGTGAACGAGGTCCGCAAATATGAAGATGTCAAATACTTCTTACCGGATTTCGAAGACACGGAGAGGTGTCACAAGCCGGAGAATAAAGCTAATGCCATCATTCCTGTCTTCGGGAGTGATACTGAAAAAGAGGAAGAGATGATTTATTCGGGTCCACCCCAACACAACAAGCCGGGACAGTCCGCTCCCATGTTGATATTTGGCAGCGATTCGGAAGATGAGGTCCATGCGGTATTCTCTGCTCGACCTTCAATACAAACGTCCGCTGATGAAGAGCAAAGTCTGCAAGTCGCCATGGTGCCGCTTAAACACCATAAAGAACTGGATGCACTTGATATCTATAGTGTAGAGGAGCTGTTCTATATCCCTCTCAGGCGAGAAGGCAAAAAAGCAATTCTATTCTACCGCTCTGAAGAAACCAAAGTTGAGAAAGAAATCTGGCACGGTATGGATCCTACGCTTGACAGGCTTCAGCCCATCCGTGTGCCCAGATATTATACAGAAGGCTTGAAAAGGCTATTGAAGCGCCAGGGGATATCCTTTAAACAGACCGCTCAAAAAGCCAAGTTCTATGACAGGGTCTGGAACGTTCCCGGGACTCAGCACAAGTTGCCTAATGGGAGAATGGAAACAATCGGGCTTGGATACATTCGGTCCAAGAAACGAAAGCTACTCCACGGTTGCTACGTCGTGCATGACTTCGATGAAGAAGCGGATGCTCAATGGGAAGATGCTAATCCTGAACCAGTAAAAGTTCCTGATGAAAAAGTGCCCAGTCCGTCGTTCGAAGAACAAATGGACAAGCTTATAAGGGAAGCTGGTCAAAATGTCCGAGACTATCATAACCGCGAAATGGCCATCTACGAAAAAGCCAAAACGCAACGCCTCCTCCAACAGGCTGTGAAAGATGAAAATGCCGCTCCCTGTCAACCTGTTATAAATAAGGCACGACGCAGAGGCAGAAATAAGTCGAGAGGCGAAAAAAGCGCTCAACAGCAACAAAGCGGGACTAAGAAGCCACGCAAGCGGGAATCGAGCGTTCCGATCTATCACTCATAAAGAAAATGGGTCGAGCGTACTCTTTTCCTCGGGACAAGAAGAAGAAAATACTTGACCTCACTCTAAAACATCAGATACTTACACTGCCGGAGTCTAAACACCCCGAACAAGCAGGCGAAGTTTCTCACCCGAATTATTGCTCTTATCACCGAGTAATAGGGCACCCTCTCGAAAACTGCTTCACCTTCAAGAATTGGGTCGAATATCAGTATCAGCTTGGCAAGTTCGCTCTGTCTGACAACTGGAAGGTAACGCCGCCACAGAAGCACGAACTCAAAGCCACGAGAGCAGAACCAGTTCCACATTGGGCTTGGAAGCGGATTCGTACTTGTCATATGATAACAATATCAAAAGAAGAGCCCGAGAATATGGATGACCTTCCCTGGTGCTTCGAAAACAGCGACGATGAGGTGATCTCAGAATTTCCACCAGCCCCGAAAGAGCTGGAGGATGGAATACATACCACTGCGGATAACCTCAAGAAAATTGAGTTGGGGACGGCAAATGACCCGCGACCGACATTCATCAGCGAGCTGCTATCTGAAGAAAGGGTGGCTGCGTTAAAAGACCTGCTTATGCAGCATAAAGATTGCTTCGCATGGAACTATTCTGAAATGCCAGGACTAGATCCAGAAATTGCTGTACATAAATTGGCGATATCCCCGGACGTTAAACCAATCAAACAAGCGTCGAGAAGAATGCGGCTCGAGCTTGAGATGAGCATCAATGTTGAGGTCAAGAAACTGATCGACTCTGGCTTCATCCAGGAAGTCCAGTATCCCGAGTGGATCGCCAATATCGTCCCGGTGATGAAGAAAAATGGGACAGTGCATATATGCGTGGATTTCCGGGATCTCAATAAAGCTTGCCCGAAGGACGATTTCCCAGTGCTAGTCACCGAACTGATGATAGACAATACATCCACTCATGAGGTTTTCTCCTTCATGAACGGCTCATCAGGGTATAATCAGATAAAGATGCATCCCAAAGACCAGAAGCACACCGCCTTCAGGACTCCTTTAGGTATATTTTGCTATAAGGCGATGCCCTTCGGTCTAAAGAACGCCGGTGCCACCTATCAAAGGGCCATGACGAAAATTTTTGATAGCCTTATACTCGAAATCGTCGAATGCTATATCGACGATCTCGTGGTTAAAAGCAAATCATACGAGGAACATCTCGAGCATCTGAAGACCGTATTTCAACGCCTTCGACAATACAACTTGAAGATGAACCCTCTCAAGTGTGCATTCGGAGTTTCCTCAGGCAAATTCCTGGGATTCATCGTCCGACACCGAGGTATTGAAATAGATCTGTCAAAGATCAAGGCGATCATGGAAATGCCTCTGCCAAGGACTCTCAAACAGCTGCGGTCTCTCCAAGGGAAGCTCACGTATATACGGCGATTTATAGCCAACATTTCAGGCAAGTGCCGTCCTTACAGCCACCTGATGAAGAAGGGAACCCCGTTCTTCTGGGATCATAAATGCCAAGACGTGCTGGACGAAATCAAGAAGTACCTCCAGAATCCGCCAGTATTGGCTGCTCCGGTCAAGGGAAAACCCCTCATTCTTTATACAACCGCCCTCGAAGGTGCCTTAGGTGCATTATGGGCACAAGAGAACGATCAAGGAAAGGAGAGAGCTCTCTATTACTTGAGTCGAGTTCTATTGGGGGCAGAAAGTAACTATTCTGTTAGTTGTATGTATGCCCTAGAGGTCAGTATTGTACAGATTATGTATATTATATTGGATGCTTGGACATATATAGAGATGACTTTCTTGCTCGACATGATAGTATGCTATCTGGTTGCTATTTATCTTAACATGTACACTAGTCTCTTTATACTGTCTTATAGTTACATGTTGGTAAAGCCCTTAGGATTTGTACTTGACTACCTGGACTATGATGCAGATCATACTAGTGGGGACATAGTAGTCCATAAGTACATCCTTCAAGGTCCCTAGTCGTGGGTGTATCGAGACGGGGCATCGATATACCAGTGTAGACTAGCGTATACGCTTCTCGACCCATGTGATAGGCGATGGATGATCCCATATCCATTGGTGTTTGACATCAGAGATGGTATACGGGTGCTCAGTGAAAACTGGGTACACTGGACGGACTCGCCGAGAACTCCCAGATGGTATTATACCTCATGTCAGATGGCAGTTCTCAGGTGACACTTGTACAGGTTAGTCTGTAGACCCGAGATCGTCATAGAGTCTTGTGTGATTCCCACTGTGCTTTGATCTCCACCTTACCACGTCCATGAGGGCGTGCAAAACGGTGGTCTTTGGGTACAGTCCCGAGTCACATGGAGGCAATGAGCGATAGGAGGGGTTTCGTCTCTCCCGGTATTGGGGGTTGATGTTGCGCTGTGCTCGATTGGCCGTAACAGGGAAGTCCCTGGCCAGGGCTGATCAGAGATTTGCTGGTAAGTGTTACCAGTAGTTTCTCGACCCGTTACGAGCCTCACATTGGCACGACTTATCGGGTTATTGGGGTCTGACGTTTACCACCCCTAGACTTGATATGCGACGTATCTGACGAAGAGACTTGACTGTATGGTAAGTGTTACTGGTCGGATTCGCAGGAGTGTGAGCGGGCTAGCTCATCGATCTTCTGATCGCTCAATACCCGGGTGGCCGTTACGTTTGGCAGACCGCTTGCGGCTTGTGGGTGCTTGATATGATCATCATCTGCTACCGGCGTATTGACGAGTCTTTAGAGTCCTACACAGAGGTTTC
This sequence comes from Agapanthus africanus, assembly GCA_030015575.1. NCBI lineage: Eukaryota > Viridiplantae > Streptophyta > Magnoliopsida > Asparagales > Amaryllidaceae > Agapanthus > Agapanthus africanus. Next base: position 56,653,866 of record CM057344.1, read on the forward strand.
CTGGCTCAAGCGAAACGAAATAGGAGCGCATATGAGATATGTGCAGGACCGAGAATAATGCGTGTATGTGATACCGCATTTCATTCTCGCGATATATGTTTCGAATGGTTATATTCGATATGACCTAGTTATCGAATCATTGATTCGATAAATCGATGCATTGTATACTAGTCGGTTATGTGCGACATGACCGGATCATTGAATCAAGTGTTGATTTAATGATTTAATGTATAATTATATATTTGATATATTACTTTGCATTAACTAGTATTGGTTCACTTTAATCGGTTTTTTCTCACTTGATGCACATTGTATATGTGATATGCTTTCGTGCACTTTTTGTATCATGTTTGATGATACTTGATCATATGGTTAAGTGAATAGGATTAAACCATGGTTATTATGATAATTAGGGTTTTGCATTTTTATTTATTCATTTATTTATTCTTTTATTCATTTGGATAAGTATAAATGATAATGGTGGCAAGTTTTGTTTCTTATGAGATGCTTCATGAACATTTGACTTTTTGCAACCATTCTTGTCATTTTGCTTAACCCTAACCCACTCTAATCACCATGGTTAATTCTCTACACTTAACCTTAGTTAAGTTATGATAAATATTGAGTTTATTATTCATTTAACTCAAGTTATCATAATTTTTCTAGCTCATCTTCTTCTTCTTCTTCAAGTGAGCAACCTTGATGCCATCAATGGCATCTTGTGATCTAGTGAGCAAAATCCAAATCTAAAGTGAACCCATCTCCTATTTCTTCACCCTCTACCTCTAGCCAAGTTGTAGAATGTGTTTTCTTCACAAATTTCATCACTTTGTGAAGTCGGAGCTTGAACTTGCGATGCCTCGACGTAGATCGTCTTTGACACGAGCCGGCGACCTAGCTCACCCGTTTCTCCGACGAAGCCGACGCTTGAGCCCGGAGTTCGACTTGGACAGCGAGGAGATATCGTTGCGGAGCCGTGGAGGTGGACATCCGGATCTACAAAGGTTGTATTTCCGTTTAAACTCTAGCTAAGTGTTAACTAGCTTTTCTTTTCGCCTAGAATTCTAGCAAAGATCCGTAGTCTAGGGTTTCTCGGCACTAAAAATTTTAATTTGGCATGTTCGATGCCTTGTGAGACCTTACTAGAGTGCCTAGGAACCTTTCATATTCCCCTATTGAAAAACATTGCCTAGCGTTGATCTTCGCGGTAACAAAACTTAGGCACTATGCGTTGGCGCATGAAGTCCGTCTCATTTCGAAGGTGGACCCCCTTAAATATTTAATGTCGAAGGCCATATTGACGGGGCGACTCGCTAAATGGACCTTGCTCTTGATGGAGTTCTCGATAATGTATCAACCTCTCAAGGCAGTGAAAGGCCAGGCCATCGCCGACTTCCTCGCTGAGCATCCGATACCCGCCGATTCTCCTCTGAGTTGCGATCTTCCAGACGAACATGCGTTTGATGCAATCGACGGTGGTGATACCCGATGGGAGCTTTATTTCGATGGAGCATCTTCCATGAAGAAGCGCAAACAAAGTACCTCTATAATCAAATCGGGGGTAGGACTGATCTTTGTAACTCCACAAGGAGAGATAATGCGCTTAGCTTTTTCCTTAACAAAACCGAGGGCAAACAATGAAGCCGAATACGAAGCTTTGATAGCAGGCCTCGAGATCGCCATCGACATGGGAATTGAAAACCTCCTCATATACGGAGATTCCCAACTGGTCGTTAATCAAGTAAACGGCGACTACCAAACCTGCAAACCAGAGTTGGTGAAGTACGGCGAAAAGGTGCAGCAACTGTTGACCCAAATCCCTTCCTATACTTTGGAAAACATATCGCGCCCGGAAAACAGCAAAGCGGATGCATTGGCCAAGCTCGCTAAGGAACTGGCTGATGAGAACCTCGATGACGTCAGAATCGTGGTACAAAGCCGTCGGGTGCTTGCCCCAGCGGAAATATCTCCAGAATCATCCGAAGAAAACGGAGCGACTGAGCAGACGACCCTGCAAATAAAAGATCGAGAAAATACCGAGGATTGGAGAGAAGTCTTTATAGACTACTTCAAATACCGTCGAGCGCCCGAAGATGCGTCCTCAAGACATCAGCTTATGAAACGAGCTCTGTCTTTCGCCTTCGTCAATGATACTCTGTACAAGAGGTCATTTGATTCTCTGTGGTTGAGATGTCTGGGACCTGACGAAGCGAAAAGAGTCGTTCAGGAAGTTCACGACGGACTCTGCGGTTCTCACCAAGTAGGCCCAAAGATGAAGTTGAAGATCAAACGGATGGGCTACTACTGGCCCACGATAATTCAGGATTGCCTCGAATATGCGAAGCAATGCCACTCATGCCAAATTCATGGGGACTTCATCCACCAGCATCCAAATCCACTCCATCCAACGGTGGCTAGCTGGCCATTCGAAATGTGGGGAACTGACATAGTCGGCCCCATTGAAGCAGTATCGTCTAGAGGACATCGTTTCATCCTGGCGACGACTGACTACTTCTCCAAATGGGCAGAAGCAGTACCGTTGAGAGAAGTGAAGACGGAGAATATCCTCCATTTCTTCAAGACGCACGTCATTTATCGTTTGGAACTCCGAGATGGATCATCTCCGATAACGGGCCCGCTTACAGAAGCCACAAAATCAGTCGCTTCGCGCAACAACACAATATAGACTGGAGATATTCCTCAGTTTATAATCCGCGAGCTAGGTCTAGCTGAGGCCTTCAACAAGACCTTGACAAAGATCGTGAAGAAGACGCTGTCTCGAAATAAGAAGGACTTGTAGGGTTCTTAGGCACGCTAATGAAGTCTCACAAGGCATCAACCATGCCAATTTCGAATTTTACGAGTGCCGAGAAACCCTAATACGGATCGTTAACTAGAATTTTAGGCGAAACATTAAACTAGTTAACAACTTAACTAAAGATAAGAAGCTACAACCTTTGTAGATCCGGTTATCCACTTCCTTAGCTCCACGTAGTCGTCCCCTCGCTGTCCATCTCGAATCCCAGACTTTTGCATCGGCTTCATCGGAGAAAATGAGCGGACTAGTCGTCGGCTACGATGCCGAAGATGATCTACGTCGAGGTTACACAAGATCAAGCTCCAACTTCACCAAATTGTGAAACTTGTGAAGAAAACACCCCATACTACTTGGCAAGAGGTAGAGGGTGAAGAAATAGGATGTGGGTTCACTTTAGAATTGGATTTCTCACTCTTTTTCTCAAGGTGCCATTGATGGAGGCAAGGTTTTCTTCATGAATATGAAGAAGAAGAAGAAGAAGATAGAATATGATAAGTGTTGTTTAAAAAGAAAAATAAAAATGAATACTTATCATCTTCTAACTATGGTTATGTGTAGAGATTAGACCATGGTTATTTGGAATGGTTAGAGTTAAGCATGAAGACAAAATGGTCACATTAGTCAAACCTTCATGAAGCTTCAACAAGCTTCATGTTAGAATGAAACCATTTTGTTTTCTTTTATTTATTTCTCAAAAAAGAATGGATAAATAAATAAGTGAATAAATCAAAACCCTAACCATTATCATAACCATGGTATAAGTCTTAACACAAAGCCAAAAAAATACATGATACAATCATGTGCACAAAAGTATATCACATATACAACTTGTGAACATCAAGTGAGAAAATCCTTTTAAAGTGAACCAATACTAGTTAATGCAAAGTAATATATCAAATATATAATTATACATTAAATCATTAAATCAACACTTGATTCAATGATCCGGTCATGTCGCACATAACCGACTAGTATCCAATGTATCGACTTACCGAATCAATCTTCGATTCGATAACTAGGTTATATCGCATATAACCAATCGAAACATTCATCGCGAGAATGAAATACGGTATCACATACACGCATCATTCTCGGTCCCGCACATATCTCATATGCGCCCCTATTTCGTTTCGCTTGAGCCAGGAAACCTCTGCGTAGGACTCTAAAGACTCGTCAATACGCCGGCAGCAGATGATGATCATATCAATCACCCACAAGCCACAAGCGGTTTGCTAAACGTAACGGCCATCTGGGTATTGAGCGATCAGAAGATCGACGAGCTTGCCCGCTCACACTCCTGTGAATCCAACCAGTAACACTTACCGTACAGTCCGGTCTGTTCGTCTGATATGTCGCATATCAAGTCTAGGGGTGGTAAACGTCAGACCCCAATAACCGATAAGTCGTGCCGATGTGAGGCTCATAACGGGTCGAGAAACTACTGGTAACACTTACCAGCAAATCTCTGATCAGCCCTGGCCAGGGACTTCCCTGTTACGGCCAATCGAGCACAGCGCAACATCAACCCCCAATACCGGGAGAAACGAAACCCCTCTTATCGCTCATTGCCTCCATGTGACTCGGGACTGTACCCAAAGACCACCGTTTTGCACCCCCTCATGGACGTGGTAAGGTGGAGATCAAAGCACAGTGGGAATCACACAAGACTCTATGACGATCTCGGGTCTACAGACAAACCTGTACAAGTGTCACCTGAGAACTGCCATCTGACGTGAGGTATAATACCATCTGGGAGTTCTCGGCGAGTCCGTCCAGTGTACCCAGTCTCCACTGAGCACCCGTATACCATCTCTGATGTCAAACACCAATGGATATGGGATCATCCATCGCCCATCTCATGGGTCGAGAAGCATATACGCTAGTCTACACTGATATATCGATGCCCCGTCTCGATAAACCCACGACTAGGGACCTTGAAAGATGTACTTATGGACTACCATGTCCCCACTAGTATGATCTGCATCATAGTCCAGGTAGTCAAGTATTCATCCTAAGGGCTTTATCAACATGTAACTATAAGACAGTTTAAAGAGACTAGTATACATGTTAAGATAAAGTGCAACCAGATAGCATACTATCATATCGAGCAAGAAAGTCATCTCTAAATATGTCCAAGCATCCAATATAATATACATCATCTGTACAATACTGGCCTCTAGGGCATACATACAACTAACAATCTCCCACTTGCACTAGGGCCAGCTGCTGTAGTATCGCATACCGAGCATCCCGAAGAGTCTCTCAAACTGTATCTGGGGAATGGCCTTCGTGAGTGGATCCGTCGTGTTGTTCTTCGTGTCAACCCTCCTAACCTCGATCTCCCGGCGATCAACTATCTCCCGGATCAGGTGATACCGCCTCAGAATATTCCTGGATCGCTGATGGGACCTGGGTTCCTTGGCCAAAGCCACCGCTCCATTGTTATCGCAATACAAAGGTATTGGATGCTCAATGGATGGAACCACTCCAAGTTCAGTAATGAACTTCTTGATCCAGACAGCCTCTTTAGCAGCATCGTTGGCAGCGATGTATTCAGCCTCCATCGTCGAGTCTGCCGCGGTTTCCTGCTTGGAACTCTTCCAGCTAACCGCCCCTCCGTAAAGGGTAAAGACAAATCCCGACTGCGACTTAGAGTCGTCCTTATCACTCTGGAAGCTCGAATCGGTAAAGGACTCCACTTGGAGTTCTCCATTACCATACACCAAGAGCATCTCTTTAGTCCTTCGTAAGTACTTGAGAACGCTCTTCACAGCTGTCCAGTGACTCTCTCCAGGATCAGCTTGATACCTGCTCACTATACTTAGTGAGTATGCTACATCGGGTCTGGTACATAGCATCGCATACATGATAGAGCCTACAGCCGAAGCATAGCGTATCCCTTGCATGCGAGCTCTCTCCAAATCAGTCTTGGGAGACATCTCTTTGGAGAGAGTGACTCCAGAGATCGTGGGCAAGTTCCCACGCTTGGATTCTTCCATACTAAACCTCTTTAGTATGGTGTCAATGTACCTGGATTGGGACAATCCCAATATCCGTTTGGAACTATCTCTATAGATCCTTATTCCCAATATGCAGAAGGCATCACCAAGATCTTTCATTGAGAATCTTTGTGATAAGAAGAGCTTGACCAATTGCAGCATAGGAATATCATTTCCTATCAAGAGTATGTCGTCCACGTACAATACGAGGAAGACCACCTTACTCTCTGCTACTTTCTTGTAGATACAAGGTTCATCTGGGTTTTTGACGAAATCAAACTCTTTGATAACGACGTCAAAGCAGATGTTCCAACTCCGCGATGCTTGCTTTAATCCATAAATGAATTTAAGCAGCTTGCACACCTTCCCGCTGCTCCCACTGTCTATGAAGCCCTCTGGCTGAGTCATGTACACGCACTCTTCTAAATCACCATTTAGAAAGGCGGTCTTAACATCCATTTGCCAGATTTCGTAATCATGATATGCAGCGATGGCAAGCATGATCTGGATGGATTTAAGCATAGCCACTGGAGAAAAGGTTTCGTCATAGTCCATACCTGGTCTTTGACGAAAACCCTTTGCTACAAGTCTAGCTTTGAAAGTCTCCACTTTCCCATCTACACCAAGTTTTTTCTTGAAAATCCACTTGCTCCCGATGGGTTTTACCCCTTCAGGAGCAACATCCAAAGTCCATACTTTGTTGGTGTACATGGATTCCATCTCGGACCGCATTGCATCCAGCCATTTCACTGAGTCTTTACTCGTGATGGCCTGCTCGAAACTAGTTGGGTCATCATCCTCCATGATACAATCTTCGCTTCCACCGTCAATGAGAAAACCGTAGTATCTCTCAGGTGGACGAGAAACCCTGCTAGATCGGCGGAGAGGCTGGGGTTCGTCGGGTACTACTAAATCCTCTGATTCTACTAAATCTTCAGTTATAGTTTGTGTTGCTGGAACCTCTTCCAGTTCTACCTCAATGCCACTAATCTGTTTCATAAGAAAACCTTTTTCTAAGAAAGTGGCATGTCGAGAAACAAACACCTTTTGTTTCTTGGGGTGGTAGACGATATACCCTTGTGAATTTTTGGGATATCCTACAAACTTACATAAGACTGATCTTGCCTCGAGTTTATCCGGATTTTGTCTTTTGACGTAGGCTGGACAACCCCATATCTTAACATACTTAAGAGATGGTCTCTTCCCTTTCCATATCTCATATGGAGTGGTAGGCACTGATTTGGTAGGAACCATATTCAATAGGTGTATGGCTGTCTCAAGCGCATACCCCCAGAAGGAAATAGGTAACTCAGCTGTACTCATCATTGAACGCACCATATCTAATATGGTGCGATTCCTTCGTTCCGATACACCGTTGTGCTGTGGTGTATAAGGTGGAGTAAGCTGAGAGAGAATCCCATTTTCTTTTAGATAATCTTGGAACTCATTGCTCAAGTATTCTCCTCCTCGATCATATCGAAGGATCTTAATACTTTTGCCCGTTTGGTTCTCTACTTCTTGCTTATATTCTCTGAATTTCTCAAAAGCTTCAGACTTGTGTTTCAATAGGAACACATGCCCGTATCTAGAGAGATCGTCAGTGAATGTAATGAAGTAGGAAGAACCGTTCCTGGCATGGGTAGACATGGGACCGCATACATCACTATGTACCAATCCTAAGAGTTCAGTAACTCTTTCTCCGTGTCCACTAAACGGAGCTTTGGTCATTTTTCCTTTGAGACATGAATGGCAAGTATCATAAGATGATAATTCGAACGGATTCAAATAACCATCCTTATGTAACTTAGTCAGTCGTGTCGCATTGATATGACCAAGTCTACAATGCCACAAGTAGGATTCGTTCATTTCTGAACTTTTCCTCTTGTGTGTGTTTTGTATATTGAGAACTGTATTTTGATTTAGAATGAATATGCCATTATGTAACGATCCTGATGCAATCAACTTTTGATCTAGGAATATGTTCATAACATTATCATGTACTACAAAATTATATCCTTCTTTACTCAGTAAAGAAACTGATATAATGTTGCACATCATGTTCGGTATATAATAGCACTCATTCAGAATCATTGTATCACCACTTGGTAATACTAGGTGATATTCGCCAACTGCTTTGGCTGCAACATTTGCACCGTTCCCTACTTGAACGGAATGATCACCTTTTCCCAGTTCTCTACCTTTACGTAGCCCATGTAACTGTTTACATATGTGAGATCCTGATCCGGTATCTAATACCCAGGACGTAGGGTGAACTGAGAAACAGTTCTCAATAACTAACACATCTGAAGAAAATGTATCAACATGCATGTTCTTTTGGGCGGCTTGAGAATCCAGATATTCTTCTATTCCCTGTTCAGTCTTATAACTCTTATAAGAAAGAACGGGTCCAACGTTTCCCTGCTCAGTATAAATAAGCGGGTTCAGTCAATACATCCATATTATTATCTTTGTTAGGGCATGAAATGGTCGCTACCTGGAGAGAGAGAGAAGAAAACACTTTAGCGTATGCTCTTGCAAGATCAGATTGGTTATTATCTTATCTAATCAGGATGGCTCCCACTGGTTTTTATCAAATCTTCCTTCAAACCCTAAAAGGAAAGACTAGCCGGGATTAATTACACACTACAAGTTCGCCAATCTTTCAGCCAGGCCAGTGTCGGTACTTTGAGGGAGGTCCCCCATGCTTTCGCACGAACCTAATTAATGTAAACCTCGTTTTCCCAGAGGCGTAACCCCGTTGACACCTTTCTAGACACCTACTTGATTAGCTAATTGCAAACTCTCCCAGGAGTAACTCTTACTCGCAATAGGTATCGGGATCCAACTATCTCATAGAAGGTATGCAATCTCATTGCAAATTTCAACACTTGAAATTCCCAATAATATTTTACCCCTAGTGTTCTATGACCTTGACGAATGCCAAATAACCCATAGTCCACTAGTCAAATTCAACCCGTACATTTCTTGATTGAATTAAACCCACCCGCACGACCCTTGACGAATGCCAAACAACGCCGTACGAATACCCTAATCCAATCTGCATCATATGCATAAACAGATAAATACTAGTTAGCTACCGTACACTACGCCTTGACGAATGCCAAACTACCGTAGCACGAATACTAAGTAGTACTTATCTGAAATGACGGAGGGCTACGCAGGTTTTCAGAAAACCATGAGCGTAATGAACTTGATATCGTCGTAGAATCATGTGAAACTTTTAAATGGAGTGTTTTTTAGGCTTTTCTAGTTTTGCTAAAGGGGTCACTCCTGGTGAAGGGATCGTCGGCCCTTTCCTCGTCGAATGAGGTGCTGGATATATCATAAATATCACTGTACAAAGCAGAAACTATAGAAGTAATCAAAAGTCAAACCGAGTGTGTAGCATCTGCCAGTTATTGCTAAAGGAGTGACTCCCGGTGAAGGGATCTCGGTCCTTTCCTCATCGAATAAGGTGCAGGATATATCATATATACCGCTGTGCAAAGCAAGAACTGTAGCTACCCTTTTTATTTTTGAAATTCAATTCTACAACATCTTTAGGTTTCTTTTCTTTCATTAATCACATTAATGAAGTCCCATCATTTACATACCTAAACATCACAGATAAATACGACGTACACTTATGCCATCCGCATTCGCCTCGATGTCCCCTCGTGCACCGTTAGGTTAGGTAACTAACGGCAGAGCGGGGCAGGGCTAGCGCGGGTGTAAAACATAAGTAACGCCTATATAATATATCATATATACTATATAAAGTATCCATCACAGAACATATCACATGATCACATCACAGATATCGCAGCAGAAGAATCATATGAAATATTGGATATACTAGGACGTCCGTGTTTTCAATACGAGCCAGTATAAAACACGGATTCCACGGTCGTGATGAATAGCCAAACCCACACCCCTAGACCCCTACGAGAGCGGCAAGCAACCCTACCAATTCTAGAGTTAGGAGACCTGGACTCGACTCCTCGAGTTGGTCTCCCACTGGACTCTAGAACCCGGTTACTTATGCTCCCCTCCTTGGGTCTATCCTAGTGCGGAAAAGAAAATAATATACAGAGGGTGACATCTTCCGCAACCTGGAAGTGCCCCAATAAAAGAATATTACATACAAGTTTTTACATGAATGAAAATGAAAAACACTCATCTCACATAAAAACCCCCGGCTATTCAAACGACGATCCAATATAACATATCCAGCAACACATAACATCACATGTCATCAACGTAAGTAAATATGCGCATCCCAATTGTCGTTGACATATAGCAACGAAACCGGCGATATCACATATTACACTTACGGTCACAGAAAAGAAAGTGTAAAACTACAACAGTTGGAATCCGCAATCTGTTTAGACATCGCATGACTAATCAAATGAATTACTTAGACATCGCATGCCTAACAATTATAAACCCCGCATTTTAGTCTCATTATCAAAAACTCTTTTCAATATCAAGTTGGGCAATTCAACAAGATTCCCGACATTTTTGATCGAATGCTCGTCGCAAACTTTAGTAGGCGGCCGCACCCCCGATGCCGTCGACGAAGTGCACCAAGGCGGAACAACGCTGCCACGAGCACCCGAACGGATGCTTTCGGCGACGGGGTTCTCCTACAGTCACTTGGTCGGGGCTATGGAGCGAAGCTGTCTATTAAGTTTACCCGGCGAGTATCCGCGTACGCTACGTGATTGCGACGGACTTTTGATCACATCAAAATTCCGTGGCAACCGATCAAGTGAGACTAAACTGCTATGTTTATAACATTCATTCAGTTATCTCATAACTTATTGTGAATTTCAATTATTGTATCACATTCCGAATAAGATAGAAAATGTTAAACTTTCCGATCGAACAATCGAACTCCCAAGTTTTCCCGAAACAGCTCAACACATGAAATAAGTTCAAAGACATTCACTTCATGCCTCAGTACCAACGGTCCAGCCGTAGAAGGGTCAAGCCAACGCCTCACATATGGCACGCCGTACTGCCCCAAACCCTAAGGTTCAAAGGGCAGTTCAAGACGGTCACATAATCGAGTTAAGGTTTGTTGTCTTCTAGAGGGACCATCGCGTTACTTGCACTACTTAGAACGTCATTAAACTACGGAAAAATCCAACACTTAGAAATTTCCCGACAGGGGAAAAATTGGGTATTTATATCCGGTCGAACTTTTTAACATATTCTAAAATTACCCGGAAAGCCACATAGACAAAGTCTGATAATCCGATCGAATCATCTAAGCTCCAAAACACCCCAGAAAACTTAACTCTTGAGTTCAAATTAAAAATTCCCAGAAAACTCAGCAGTACAAAAACAAATTACTGTGCAAAATAGGAAGGGTGACGTCATTAAATGGCCGCGGAACCGCCGCAGAAGGCAGGCTTCTGCCGCGGTTCCGCGGCACTTTGGACACATCATTTGGAAAATTTTGCACCGTAATTCTTAGAATTTCCTGCTGAATTTTTAAAGCATTTTTAATCTGGAAAAAACCCAGTTTTTGAAAAAGTCCAGAGAGCGTGGAAAAATTAGGGTTTCGGGTTCGATCGGGTTTCAAACATCGTCTAAGCATCGCCTAAGACTCTAGCTAGGCTCTGATACCACTATAGGGTTTCTAGACACGCTAATGAAGTCTCACAAGGCATCAACCATGCCAATTTCAAATTTTACGAGTGCCAAGAAACCCTAATACGGATCGTTAACTAGAATTTTAGGCGAAACATTAAACTAGTTAACAACTTAACTAAAGATAAGAAGCTACAACCTTTGTAGATCCGGTTATCCACTTCCTTAGCTCCATGTAGTCATCCCCTCGCTGTCCATCTCGAATCCCAGACTCTTGCATCGGCTTCATCGGAGAAAATGAGCGGACTAGTCGTCGGCTACGATGCCGAAGATGATCTACGTCGAGATTACACAAGATCAAGCTCCAACTTCACCAAGTTGTGAAACTTGTGAAGAAAACACCCTATACTACTTGGCAAGAGGTAGAGGGTGAAGAAATAGGAGGTGAGTTCACTTTAGAATTGGATTTCTCACTCTTTTTCTCAAGGTGCCATTGATGGAGGCAAGGTTTTCTTCATGAAGATGAAGAAGAAGAAGAAGAAGATAGAATATGATAAGTGTTGTTTAAAAAGAAAAATAAAAATGAATACTTATCATCTTCTAACTATGGTTATGTGTAGAGATTAGACCATGGTTATTTGGAATGGTTAGAGTTAAGCATGAAGACAAAATGGTCATATTAGTCAAACCTTCATGAAGCTTCAACAAGCTTCATGTTAGAATGAAACCATTTTGTTTTCTTTTATTTATTTCTCAAAAAAGAATGGATAAATAAATAAGTGAATAAATCAAAACCCTATCCATTATCATAACCATGGTATAAGTCTTAACACAAAGCCAAAAAAATACATGATACAATCATGTGCACAAAAGTATATCACATATACAACTTGTGAACATCAAGTGAGAAAATCCTTTTAAAGTGAACCAATACTAGTTAATGCAAAGTAATATATCAAATATATAATTAGACATTAAATCATTAAATCAACACTTGATTCACTGATCCGGTCATGTCGAAAATAACCGACTAGTATCCAATGTATCGACTTACCGAATCAATCTTCGATTCGATAACTAGGTTATATCGCATATAACCAATCGAAACATTCATCGCGAGAATGAAATACGGTATCACATACACGCATCATTCTCGGTCCCGCACATATCTCATATGCGCCCCTATTTCGTTTCGCTTGAGCCAGGAAACCTCTGTGTAGGACTCTAAAAACTCGTCAATACGCCGGCAGCAGATGATGATCATATCAATCACCCACAAGCCGCAAGCGGTCTGCTAAACGTAACGGCCATTCGGGTATTGAGCGATCAGAAGATCGACGAGCTTGCCCGCTCACACTCCTGTGAATCCAACCAGTAACACTTACCGTACAGTCCGGTCTGTTCGTCTGATATGTCGCATATCAAGTCTAAGGGTGGTAAACGTCAGACCCCAATAACCGATAAGTCGTGCCGATGTGAGGCTCATAACGGGTCGAGAAACTACTGGTAACACTTACCAGCAAATCTCTGATCAGCCCTGGCCAGGGACTTCCCTGTTACGGCCAATCGAGCACAGCGCAACATCAACCCCCAATACCGGGAGAGACGAAACCCCTCCTATCGCTCATTGCCTCCATGTGACTCGGGACTGTACCCAAAAACCACCATTTTGCACCCCCTCATGGACGTGGTAAGGTGGAGATCAAAGCACAGTGGGAATCACACAAGACTCTATGACGATCTCAGGTCTACAGACTAACCTGTACAAGTGTCACCTGAGAACTGCCATCTGACGTGAGGTATAATACCATCTGGGAGTTCTCGGCGAGTCCGTCCAGTGTACCCAGTCTCCACTGAGCACCCGTATACCATCTCTGATGTCAAATACCAATGGATATGGGATCATCCATCGCCCATCTCATGGGTCGAGAAGCATATACGCTAGTCTACACTGGTATATCGATGCCCCGTCTCGATAAACCCACGACTAGGGACCTTGAAGGATGTACTTATGGACTACCATGTCCCCACTAGTATGATCTGCATCATAGTCCAGGTAGTCAAGTACACATCCTAAGGGCTTTATCAACATGTAACTATAAGACAGTTTAAAGAGACTAGTATACATGTTAAGATAAATTGCAACCAGATAGCATACTATCATATCGAGCAAGAAAGTCATCTCTAAATATGTCCAAGCATCCAATATAATATACATCATCTGTACAATACTGGCCTCTAGGGCATACATACAACTAACAGGACTGGCACGAGAGACTGCAAGAAGCTCTCTGGGCGTATCGAACTACGTTCAAAAAGGCCACAAACACAACGTTGTACGCGTTAGTCTTTGGTACAGAAGCAGTACTCCCTCTCAAGATAGAGATGCCTTCTCTATGAATGGCAGTCCACTACGAGCTGACGGACGAAGAAAATGCTCATCTTCGGCTTGAGGAGCTTGATGCCCTTGATGAAACCCGGCTCATAGCGCAACAAAATCTGAAGGCCTATAAAGCAAAGATGACGCGCTCATATGAAAGATTGACCCGGCCGAGGACATTCCGCCAAGGTGAACTCGTGCTAGTGGTCAAAAGGCCTATGATCCCCAATCGCGCCAAGCGAGAAAAATTCGAGCCAAACTATGAAGGCCCGTACATAATAGACAAGGTCTATCAGGGTGGAACCTATATACTCATGGATATGCACGGTGAAAGGCCTTTCAGGCCAATAAATGGTCGCTTCTTGAAGAAATACTACGCTTGATGAGCCACAGCCTAGGTCAATGATAGATGACGACGACTATGTCCGCTCGCTATCTTCCTAAGCTCAAGCTCTGTAAGTAGTAGCCGGCCTTCTCCGAACGAACCGAAACGTCCTTAAACTAATGACGGACCGAAACGTCCTTAAACTAATGCCGTAGCATCCTTAGGCTGACGAGATGAATAAAAAAAAGGGAATAAAAAATAATAATAATAAACGGTATGTACATAAGCAAAATGGGCACGGATGAAAACCCGAAAGGGCTCCGTGAGTAAAAACAGTAGGGCTACCGGCGAGTGTTCGTGAAAACCTGAAAGGGCGCGACCTCGTAAAAAAAAAGAATAAAAAGAATAAAAAAAACGGTACGTCCATAAGCAAAATGGGCACGGATGAAAACCCGAAAGGGCTCCGTGAGTAAAAACAGCAGGACTACCGGCGAGTGTTTGTGAAAACCTGAAAGGGCGCAACCTCGTTAAAGGACACTTACAGGGTCCTCTCGACCTTGTAAGGAGAAACCACCCGCGTGAGATCCTTACGACTCACAAGGGAGCAACACATTTAGGGATCCCCACGATTCCTAAGGAGAAAAAACACTTGCGAGATCCTCACGACTCGTAAGGAGAACTCTCTTATGGGACCCTCACGGCTCATAAGATTTGAAAGTTTTAAGTTACAGAGACCTAAACCTGTGCTTAAGCAAACCCCCCACAACCTGCGATATTGCCCTACAAGTGGTTCAATACTGACCCTTGTATACAATCCACGGGCGCGAATAAACATTTCCCTAACCAAGTCCCATCCGTGACTGGGGATACGTGCACATGATGAACAACCCTTATAAGTCCTCTCGACTTACAAGGAGAAAACCCTCTTGTAGGATCCTTACGACTTACAGAGGAACATACACTTAGGAATCCTCACGATTCCTAAGGAGAAAATACACCTACAAGATCCTCACGACTTGTAGGGAGAAATACCTTTGTGAGACCCTTACGGCTCATGAAGTTAAAAGTCTTAGTCGACAAGACCTTAACCCTGTTCGCTAAGCCACCTTTGTTCGACATCGACAGAGGCAAATGATGATTCGCTCCTGGCAATATCCCAGTTGTAGCGGTGCTGATGCCGAAATCGGTGTCTAATTTCAGGTTTACGGTGAAAAGCCAGTAGGCCGCACATGTATACGAAATAGCCGAAATGATGGGGCAACTTGTAATAAAAAAAGCGGCAAGTAAAAACGTATGCACACAAAACAGCCGAAATGATTGGGCAACTCGCAATAAAAAGCAGCGAGTAAAAATAAAAATAAACAGCCGAAATGATTGGGCACCGCGAAAAATAGCCGAAATGATTGGGCAATGATATAAAAGCCAAAATGATAGAGCATCGCGGAAATAAAACAATAAAAATGAATGAAACTTTTGCCCTACAGTTGAGATCACATCGATCCCTGTATACAATCCAAGGGCACAAACAAAGACAGAACTATACCTTCCCAACAGGCTCCGCCAGAAAGCTAAGCCAAATCTCAACGGTTCACCAACAGCCCAGAGACAACCGCGACATTCGTCTCAATACAGCAGACGCAGTGCCAGCAAACGAAGCGAAGATCAAATTCCCAGCTTCACGGTTTTGACGGTAACTTATATAAAACCTGAAAGACCACCACAGATCATTTCAACCCCAGGGAAACAAGTGTCCTTGGCAAACTCCTCAACTCAGGGAAACTAGCGTCCTTAATGAGAGCCTCCTGATTCGCGTCAGCTCGCAGAGAAACCAGTGTCTCCGCGAGAAATTCCCGATTCGTTTCAACCCCGAAGAAACCAGTGTCTTCAGCAAAATCCTTCAACTCAGGAAAACCAGCGTCCTTGACGAGAAAATCCTGATTCGCGTCGACCCAAAGAGAAACTAGCGTCTCCGCAGGAATACATCGATTCGTTTTAACACCAGGGAAATAAGTGTCCTTGGCAAACTCCTCAACTCAGGGAAACTAGCGTCCTTGATGAAAGCCTCCTGATTCGCGTCAGCTCGCAGAGAAACCAGTGTCTCCGCGAGAAATTCCCGATTCGTTTCAACCCCGAAGAAACCAGTGTTTTCGGCAAAATCCTTCAACTCAGGGAAACCAGTGCCCTTGACGAGAAAATCCTGATTCGCGTCGACCCGCAGAGAAACTAGCGTCTCCGCAGGAATACATCGATTCGTTTCAACCCCAGGGAAATAAGTGTCCTTGGCAAACTCCTCAACTCAGGGAAACTAGCGTCCTTGATGAGAGCCTCCTGATTCGCGTCGGCTCGCAGAGAAACCAATGTCTCCACGAGAAATTCCCGATTCGTTTCAACCCCGAAGAAACCAGTGTCTTCGGCAAAATCCTTCGACTCAGGGAAACCAGTGTCCTTGACGAGAAAATCCTGATTCGCGTCGACCTGCAGAGAAACTAGCATCTCTGCGAGAAATTCTCGATTCGTTTCAACCCCAGGGAAACAAATGTCCTTGGCAAACTCCTCAACTCAGGGAAACTAGCGTCCTTGATGAGAGCCTCCTGATTCGCGTCGGCTCGCAGAGAAACCAGTGTCTCCGCGAGAAATTCCTGATTTGTTTCAACCCCGGAGAAACCAGTGTCTTCGGCAAAATCCTTCGACTCAAGGAAACCAGTATCCTTGACGAGAAAATCCTGATTCGCGTCGACCCGCAGAGAAACTAGCGTCTCCGCGAGAAATTCTCGATTCGTTTCAACCCCCAGGGAAACAAGTGTCCTTGGCAAACTCCTCAACTCAGGGAAACTACTGTCCTTGATGAGAGCCTTCTGATTCGCGTCGGCTCGCAGAGAAACCAGTGTCTCTGCGAGAAATTCCCGATTCGTCTCAACCCCGAAGAAACCAGTGTCTTTGGCAAAATCCTCCGACTCAGGGAAACCAGCATCCTTGACGAGAAAATCCTGATTCGCGTCGGCCCGCAGAGAAACCAGTGTCTCCGCGAGAAATTCCCGACTCGTCTCAACTTGCAAGATAAAGCCTTAGGCAGCAGGGATTAAAAAACTTGTTTTCTGAGCACTGGGACCCTGCAAGTCGGTCTAAAACGATCTCTTGCATACTATTCACGGGTCTCACTCTCCAAAGTCGAATCTTGACAAGGAGGGAAACAACCGCTTACGGGTCCTCTCGACTCGTAAGAGGGAAAATTCTTTTATAAGATCCTTACAACTTATGAGAGAAAACGCACTTAGGAATCCTCACGATTCCTAAGGAGAAAATACACCTACGAGATCCTCTCGATCAGTAGGGAAAAAAGTCTCTATGAGACCCTCACGGCTCATAGAGTTGAAAAGTCTTGGGCGGCAATATGAACATGTGGCCTAAGCCATTGCTATTTCTTGAAAAAAAAACTAAGATGTTTACTCTATTATCTGTCAACCGTGTTTATTAAGACAGCACGCTGATAATAAGAGAAAGGGAGAAAGCAAAAGAGCATACAAGACATTGCAGAGAAAAACTGTGTATCTTTATTTATTAATTCAATCAAGTACAAGGTGAATCGTACAAAAGAATAAAGAATGGATACATCTTATTTGAAAAAGAAAATTTTTACAAGAAAATTTTTACAAAGGCAGCTACTGGGAAAGAAGCGTCTTAAATAGCCCTATCAGTTGTTCGCACACTTCCTTCCATGCCTTTTCCTGATCGGCCACCACCGCCAGTTCTGCCTCCACTTGAGCCCGTTGCTGCAAGAGGGATGCAAGCTGCTCCCCAACGGCCTGCTGAGCTGCTTCGCGGCCTTGGGCATTACGCTCGGCAGCGTCGAGTTTCTGCTTCAAGTTCAGCCCATTTGAGATGCGTTCCAGGAGACCCTCGAAGATAGCTTTCACCTGGGCAGCGTTCGCCTCAACTTCAGCACGTAGGCGAGCAGTCTCGCTTGAAGACTCTTGACATTCCCTCAGCCTTAAAGCCGCTTCTTGTTCCAAGTGGTGGGCGTAAGAAGCGCTTTGCTCAATCCATGCTGCTCTTTGATGGCTTGCGGCTAAGGTCTCGGGAGCAGGGCGCATGAACTCCAGTTGATGCAGGCGAGCCTCAATCTCCCTGCAGTGATTAACCCAAGACGCGACGATGCCCTCGTTATGGAAGTTTACGAGTATCACCAGCATTGGGTTAACCGCCGTAGCAAAATCTGCGGCAGATGTAGGAGTCTCGACGTCGAGTTCCTCAATGTAGTCGCTCAACATGCGCAGACTATTCGCGACGCCTTTCGAGGACAGACGTCTCAGGAAAGGGCCTGCCGGCATTATGACACGAGACTTGAAAGGCGCCAAGATCAGAACGACAGCTGAAAAAACAAGATACGATTAGATGACAGTTCAAGAAATACAAAAAAAGGTCATCAATGCGATAGTTTGCAATACCAGCTGCAGCAGGTGGCAAGGCCGGAAGGGCCGGTGGCGCGGCCGATCTTTCATCCCCTCCTTCGATTTGTAGCACTACAATCAGGACGAGGGAAAGTTAGAAATAATTCCATCACTGAAAAAGAAAGATATCTGTCGGAAACTATACTCACCAGCACCACTAGAGGAAGAAGCGAGTTCAGATGGGAAGGAGAAGTGTGGGTGCAACACCTGATAGAGATAATCAAAAAGCACTCCTGAAAAGACACAACAGTATGACTTTAGTACATAAATTATGCGGCTGAAAGATAAAACTAATAAGTTGTAAATCCATACCTTCCAACATCTTTGATGGTACAAGGGAGGGCTGAGAGGTGACCACCGCCAAGGCAGTAGTTGACGGCGCTCCCTCGAGCAATGGAGCATCGGCACTGGCCGCACCTGCGTTAAAAACAAGGATAAACTTGTCAGAAAGGATTGAAAGATAAAAAAGGGGGACTGTTCCCCTCCGAAAGGCGGTGCACAGGACCGCGGTGTCCTGACGCTGAGGTTCGGGGCAGATGCTATTTGGTTTTATCCGTCCACCTCTCCGAAGATGCCGAGTTGATTTATGGCACCGTGTATCGAAGGTTTAGACGGATGCGGCCGATATAGCAGACTTCGTCAGATTCCCCCTCGCTTGAGGGGTTTTTGATTGTGGGGACGCTCTTCCCTGTAGGCGCAAGCCCCTGCAGTTAATTACGCTACCGCATCGCGGTAACAACTCTCTCCTTCTCCAGAATTTCACTTCGTGTCGTGTGTGTTTGTTTTGTTTATGGTTGCCCGTGGATTGTATATGGAGACTGAGTAATGCCGTCGCCCGTAGGACGTGGATTAGTCCAAATCCGTATTTACTTAGATTTGAGTTTGGTGTTTTTAGTTTAAGGATGCATTAGTCGCGTTGCGGCTAAGATCAACTTAAGCATTCGTCAAGGATACGTTAACCCTATTTTGGAGTAAGATCGACTTGACGTGATGGTAGATTAATATATGTCCATCGGGACTCGTCGCCTCTCTGACGTCGTTGAAGGATTACAACGGCAGATGTCAGAGGAGTTCAGAGATGTACCCTTGAACCAAATTTGATTTGGAGTTTTATAGTCCGTTTAAATGCTTAAGGATACGTTAGCCGTATTTAGGGCTAAGATCAACTTAAACGGGATTGTTTAGATCCGGCAAAAGAGCATTTGGAGGCTCTATTGTTCCAGTTTTAGGGACGTAGTGGTCCATGTTCCAGTTTAGAGACGTGATGGTCCGACATTAGTTTAAGGACGTTTCGGTCCAATATTAGTTTAAGGACGTTTCGGTCCAATATTAGTTTAAGGACGTTTCGGTCCACGAGTTTAGGGACCCCGCAGTCCATATCGATGTGTGGTCGTTGGGACCCATCACCTCTCTGACGTCTTTGAAGGATTACAACGACAGTCGTCAGAGGGTTTCGGTGATGTACCCTCGAACCGGATATAAATTGATTTAAGAGAGCAATCTTGCTGAGTCAATTTAATTTAAGGACTTACGGCCAAAATTGGGCTTAGTCCAGTTGAAAGTGTTCAACATTTTATTTGCTTTTGCGTTGCATTTCTTTTTATTTTTATTTGGACTTTGCCCAGAAAGGATGCAGAGCATCAATTTGTTTTGGGCTCTGCCCTTTATAAATGATGCAGAGCATCAATTTCATTTGGGCTCTACCCTTTTATTGCTTTGCAATTTATTTTGGCCTGCTTAGTCTTTTTGATTTGGGCCTGGCCTTTTTAGGAAATGCATTGCATTTATCAGGCGCTTTGCGCCAATCAAAGAGCGCAAGCGCTCATGGTGATGACACGTGTCATGCAGCGCAGTGCACTGCGCTAGTGCGCTACGCTTGCGCTGCTGACACGTGGCGTGCTCCGGTGAGTTGCGCCAATTTCAGAGAGCAAAGCTCTATTCAAAAGCGCATAGCGCAAACGGTTCAGACGCTGACACGTGGCGCTCTCTGGTGGCTTGCGCCAATCCAAGAGCGCAACAGTGCAGTATTGCAAGTGCAAGGCACTATAATTTGAGAATCTTTTAGATTCAAGAACCGATGGTTCATAAGAGAAGTGTGAAACACTATTTGATTTCTTGATAAGTTTTTCTTGTTTTTCTTATCTCAGAGAACCAAAGGTTCATGAAAAGTGCAAAGCACTATTTAATTAATTAAAGATCATTGATCTTCTTTTTAGATCTATGATCTGTTCATAAGAGAACTTTCTCTTTCGCCAAAGGTTTTTTTTTACCATTTTGTTCTTGAGGAATTCTTCAGAGTTCTCCTTTTTTTTAGAAAAATGTTGATCCCTTTGAATTGAGGTCTGGGGCCCTTTTTATAGTGCCCATAAATTAGTTAAATTTGTTAAAGAGATGTTTCTCTGAGTGATTTGGGGAATTTTCCTCACCGTTGGATCTTTGATCCAAGGGTTTCTCTTTTACAGAAGAAAATCTTCTTGTTTTAACAAGAACAGAAAGATTTCTTTAAATCTCCATTCTGTTTTGCGCAACTCCCCAGCGCTTGACACGTGTCGCGCAGCGCAGCGCTTGCGCAGCTGTGCTTGCGCAACTGCACAGACACGTGTCGTGCAGTGCAGCGCTTGCGCAACGATGCTTGCGTAGTTGTGTTTGCGCAACTGCGCCGACACGTGTCGCGCAGTGCAGCGCTTGCGCAACTGAAACGTTGCTTCCTTTACTTTTTTGTTTTAAACAGAGCTTTGCTCTGATTGGTTGCGCTGCCTCGGGCGCTGCGCTGATGCGTCTGCGCCAGACACGTGGCGCCTTGCGCTCAGCGCAGAGGATCTGAAGCGTTGCTTCATTTATTGAAACTTAGATTTTGGGCAAATCGGAAGCGTCGCTTCATCTCCCGCCTTGGAATTTGAACAGAGCTTTGCTCTGATTGGGGTAAACAAATGCCCCCCACCGCTGCGCTTACGTGGCCTCCAAACGCAAGCGCAACGGTGGCAGAATCCTAACCGTCACGGCACCTTTTGGAAGTTGAAGAGGCACTCGATGCCTATAAATAGGACCTTTGGTCCCCCACAGATGCTTATCATCTTTCAGATTTTTACTTTCAGAACTCAGAGCCTTGCTCTCTTGTTTAGACACTTTTTAAAAGTTCAAACTTTAGAGAATTTTAGGTAAAAATATTAATTTTGATTAAATTAAATCAGCTTTAAGAGCTTTGCTCTCAATAGATCCCTGATCTAAAGAAGACCCATTTAGGATTTCACTTAGCAGAGGTTTGCTCTAAAGGGGTCTAAAGAGAACTAAAGGGAATCCTATTAGGGTTCCATTAATAGAGCTCTGCTCTCTGAAAGGTTTCCCTTGGATTTTCTTAATTAATGGAGCTTTGCTCCTTCCAAATCATATAGAAGAACTCTTAAGGGTTCTTCATGGCATTTGATACTATTATTATTATTATATCATTTTTTTTCTCAGAGCAAAGCTCTCAACGTTCTTAGGGAATTTTCCTTAAGTTCTCCTCATAACTGGTTTTTGACAGGTGTCACTCCTGTCTATAGAGCATTGCTCTCGAGGAGTTTTAACTCCCTATACCTTTTCCTCATTGCTAATCTTCCAATGTTGCTTCCTTCAGGCATTATGGCGGTGCATCTATACAGTCTGCACGAGTTCATTACCTACGAGGATATTCGTGCGCAGGGCCGTCAATAAAACCAAGAGTTTACAGACGCCCAATGTGCAGAGGTCATTGGTCGTCTGAACGCAAGCGGTGGTTGGCTGCTACCTCGTCATTCGGCTCTTTTGAAAGTCGTGCTGGGAGCAATATGGAGAGCACTTCCGAGTCTTCACGAGCCCCTACCGCTCAAAGCGTTGGATGATGCCGAAGACAAGGTGCATTCAGTGTTCCTGACAGGGCTGATTTCGAAGAAACGGCGGGACAGCCTCATTGACATCCTACATCAAATCTTCCAGAAGACGACGACAGTTGCTGCTTATCGAAAGCCAGAAGGGCTTGCCGAGGATCTCGACACAGAGGAGCGCGAGGGGCTGCGCATATGAATAATTAGAAAGGCCAGAAGAACTTTGGATAACCTTACTTTTGAATTCCTCAATCCGTGCCCCGGATCTGAGGTTATACCGTTGTAATAATTTGAATAATGTCTCTTATTCATTGCTCTTATGATTGTAAGAATTTTTAGCAATATGAATGGAAACCCCCTTTTTTATTTTAGCTTGTCTTATCTTTTGTTCCGAATATTTTGCATAAATGAATGTGTTTCGAACGCTTAATCAAATGTAGATCAGATGCTCTTTCCGTCGCTTTCTTCTTTCTTTTCTTCTCGGTACGCCACCTTAGTAAACATGGTCAACAGATAGTAGAGCACGCATCTTGACTTTCTTAAGAATCAGCGATGGCTTAGGCCGCAGGTTCAGATCTGCTGCCTAAGACTTTTCAACTCCATGAGCCGTGAGGGTCTCATAGAGACTTTTCTCCCTACGGATCGAGAGGATCTCGTAAGTGGTTTTTCTTCTTAGGAATCGTGAGGATTCCTAAGTATGGTTTTCTCTTATAAGTCATAAGGATCCTATAAGAGAATTTTCCCTCTTACGAGTCGAGAGGACTCGTAAGCGGTTGTTTCCCTCCTTGTCGAAACTCGACCTTAGAGAGTGAGACCCGTGAATAGCATGCAAGAGACCATTTTGGATTGATTTGCAGGGTCTTATTGTTCAGGAAGCAAGTTTTTTAGTCCCTGCTGCCTGAGGCTTCATTTGCAAGTTGAGACGAATCGGGAACTTCCCGCGGAGACACTGGTTTCTCTGCGAGCCGACACGAATCAGGAGGCTCTCGTCAAGAAGTGTTTGTATCCGTGAGTCGAGGAATTTGCTAGGGATTATTTGTTTCCCAAGCGCCAAGGATTATTTGTTTCCTTGGGGTTTGAAACGAGTCGAGAATTTCCCACGGAGGCACTGGTGGCCCTGCGAGCTGACGCGGATCAGGAGGCTCTCGTCAAGAAGTGTTTGTATCCGTGAGTCGAGGAATTTGCTAGGGATTATTTGTTTCCCAAGCGCCAAGGATTATTTGTTTCCTTGGGGTTTGAAACGAGTCGAAGATTTCCCACGGAGGCACTGGTGGCTCTGCGAGTCGACGCGGATCAGGAGGCTCTCGTCAAGGAGTGTTTGTATCCGTGAGTCGAGGAGTTTGCTAGGGATTATTTATTTCCCAAGCGCCAAGGATTATTTGTTTCCTTGGGGTTTGAAACGAGTCGAGAATTTCCCACGGAGGCACTGGTGGCTCTGCGAGTCGACGCGGATCAGGAGGCTCTCGTCAAGGAGTGTTTGTATCCGTGAGTCGAGGAATTTACTAGGGATTATTTGTTTCCCAAGCGCCAAGGATTATTTGTTTCCTTGGGGTTTGAAACGAGTCGAAGATTTCCCACGGAGGCACTGGTGGCTCTGCGAGTCGACGCGGATCAGGAGGCTCTCGTCAAGGAGTGTTTGTATCCGTGAGTCGAGGAGTTTGCTAGGGATTATTTGTTTCCCAAGCGCCAAGGATTATTTGTTTCCTTGGGGTTTGAAACGAGTCGAAGATTTCCCACGGAGGCACTGGTGGCTCTGCGAGTCGACGCGGATTAGGAGGCTCTCGTCAAGGAGTGTTTGTATCCGTGAGTCGAGGAGTTTGTTAGGGATTATTTGTTTCCCAAGCGCCAAGGATTATTTGTTTCCTTGGGGTTTGAAACGAGTCGAGAATTTCCCACGAAGGCACTGGTGGCTCTGCGAGTCGACGCGGATCAGGAGGCTCTCGTCAAGGAGTGTTTGTATCCATGAGTCGAGGAATTTGCTAAAGACGCTGGTTTCTTCGGAGTTGGACTGAACCGTCGAGATTTGGCTTCGTCTTCTGGCGGAGCCTGTTGGGAAAGTATGGTTCCCTCTTTGTTTACGCCCTTGGATTGTATATAGGGATCGATGTGATCTTAACTGTAGGGCCAAAGTTTTATCATCATTTTTTTTATCTCCGCGATACTCTATCATTTCAACTTTTATATCGCGAAGGTCGCGATTGCCCATTCATTTCGGCTATTTTTCGCGGTGCCCAATCATTTCGGCTATTTATTTTATTTTTACTCGCTGCTTTTTATTGTGAGTTGCCCAACCATTTCGGCTATTTTGCATGCATACATTTTTACTTGCTGCTTTTTATTGCAAGTTGCCATATCATTTCGGCTATTTATTTTATTTTTACTCGCTGCTTTTTATTGCGAGTTGCCCAATCATTTCGGTTATTTTGCATACATACATTTTTACTTGCTGCTTTTTATTGCAAGTTGCCCAATTATTTCGGCTATTCCGTATGCATGTATGGCCTACTGGCTTTCCGCCGTAAAACTGGAATTAGACACCGATTTCGGCATCAGCATCACTACAACTGGGATATTGCCAGGAGCGAATCATCATTTGCCTCCGTCGATGACGAACAAAGGTGGCTTAGCGAACAGGGTTAAGGCGCTGTCGACTAAGGCTTTTAACTTCATGAGCCGTAAGGGTCTCACAAAGGTATTTCTTCCTACAAGTCGTAAGGATCTTGTAGGTGTATTTTCTCCTTAGGAATCGTGAGGATTCCTAAGTGTATGTTCCTCTGTAAGTCGTAAGGATCCTACAGGAGGGTTTTCTCCTCATAAATCGAGAGGATTTACAAGGGTTGTGTACCATGCGAACATATCCCCAGTCATGGATGGGACTTGGTTAGGGAAATGTTTTATTCGCGCCCGTGGATTGTATACAAGGGTCAGTATTGAGCCATTTGTAGGGCAATATCGGAAGTTGTGGGGGTTGCTTAAGCACAAGTTTAGGTCTCTGTAACTTAAGACTTTCAACTCTTATGAGCCGTGAGGGTCCCATAAGAGAGTTCTCCTTACGAGTCGTGAGGATCTCGCAAGTGTATTTTCTCCTTAGGAATCGTGGGGATCCCTAAGTGTGTTGCTCCCTTGTGAGTCGTAAGGATCTCACGTGGGTGGTTTCTCCTTATAAGGTCGAGAGGACCCTATAAGTGTCCTTTAACGAGGTTGCACCCTTTCAGGTTTTCACAAACACTCGCCGGTAGCCCTGCTGTTTTTACTCACGGAGCCCTTTCGGGTTTTCATCCGTGCCCATTTTGCTTATGGACATACCGTTTTTATTTTATATATATTTTTTTCTTCTTCTCTCTTTTTTTACGAGGTCGCGCCCTTTCGGGTTTTCACGAACACTCGCCGGTAGCCCTGCTGTTTTTACTCACGGAGCCCTTTCGGGTTTTCATCCGTGCCCTTTTTTCTTTATGGATATACCGTTTTTTTTTTGTTTTTTTTATCTCGTCAGCCTAAGGATGCTGCGGTATTAGTTTAAAGACGTTTCGGTCTGCTATTAGTTTAAGGACATTTCGGTCCGTCTTTGAGAGGCTGACTACTGCTTATGAAACTTGAGCTTAGGAAGATAGCGAGCGGGCATGGTCGTCGTCACCTATCACTGACCTAGGCTGTGGCTCATTAAGCGTAGTATTTCTTTAGGAAGCGACCGCTTATCGGCCTGAAAGGCCTTTCACCGTGCATATTTATGAGTAGATAGGCTCCACCATGGTAGACCTTGTCTATAATGTACGGGCCTTCATAGTTTGGCTCGAATTTTCCCCGCTTGACGCGATTGGGGATCATAGGCCTTTTGACCATTAACACAAGTTCGCCTTGGCGAAATGTCCTCGGTCGGGTCAGTCTTTCATATGAGCGCGTTATCTTTGCTTTATAAGCTTCCATATTTTGTTGCGCTATGAGCCGGGTTTCATCAAGGGCGTCAAGCTCCTCAAGCCGAAGGTTAGCATTTTCTTCGTTCGTCAGCTTGTAGTGGATTGCCACTCGTAGAGAGGGTAACTCTACCTTGAGGGGGAGTACTGCTTCCGTCCTAAATACCAACGCATACGGCGTTGTGTTCGTGGCCGTCTTGAACGTAGTTCGATACGCCCAAAGGGCCTCTTGCAGTCTCTCGTGCCAGTCTCTTTTATTTCGGGACACCGTCTTTTTCATGATTTTCGTCAGGGTCTTGTTGAAGGCTTCAGCTAGACCGTTAGCTCGCGGATTATAAACCGAGGAATATCTCCAGTCTATATTGTGCTGCTGTGCAAAGCGACTGATCTTGTAGCTTCTGTAAGCTGGCCCGTTATCGGAGATGATCCGTCGCGGAGTTCCAAACCGATATATGACATGCGTCTTGAAGAAATGGAGGATATTCTCCGTCTTAACTTCTCTTAACGGTACTGCTTCTGCAAATTTAGAGAAGTAGTCAGTCGTCGCCAGGATGAAACGATGTCCCCTAGACGATGCTGGTTCGATAAGGCCGACTATATCGGTTCCCCACATCTCGAACGGCCAGCTAGCCACCGTTGGATGTAATGGATTTGGATGCTGATGGATGAAATCCCCATGAATTTGACATGAGTGACACTGCTTCGCATATTCGAGGCAGTCCTGAATCATCGTGGGCCAGTAGTAGCCCATCCGTTTGATCTTCAACTTCATCTTTAGGCCCGCTTGGTGAGAACCGCAGAGTCCGTCGTGAACTTCCTGGACGACTCTTTTTGCTTCGTCAGGTCCTAGGCATCTCAGCCACAGAGAATCGAATGACCTCTTGTACAGAGTATCGTTGACGAAGGCGAAAGACAGAGCTCGTTTCATGAGCTGATGTCTTGTGGACGCATCTCCGGGCATTCGGTGGGACTTAAAGTAGTCTATAAAGACTTCCCTCCAATCCTCAGCCTTTCTTCGTTCTTTTATTTGTAGGGTCGTCTGTTCAGTCGCTCCCTTCCCTTCGGATGATTCCGGAGATATTTCTGCTGGGACAAGCACTTGACGGCTTTGTACCATGATTCTAACGTCATCGAGATTCTCGTCAGCCAGTTCTTTAGCAAGTTTAGCCAATGCGTCTGCTTTGCTGTTTTCCGCGCGCGGTATGTTTTCCAAAGTGTAGGAAGGAATTTGGGTCAACAGTTGTTGCACCTTTTCGCCGTACTTCACCAACTCCGGCTTGCACGTTTGGTAGTCGCCGTTTACTTGACTAACGACCAGTTGAGAATCCCCGTATATGAGGAGATTTTCAATTCCCATGTCGATGGCGATCTCGAGGCCTGCTATCAGAGCTTCATATTCGGCTTCATTGTTTGTCCTCGGCTCTGTTAAGGAGAAAGCGAAGCGCATTATCCCTCCTTGTGGAGTCACGAAGATGAGGCCTACCCCCGATTTGACTAAAGGGGTACTTTGTTTGCGCTTTTTCATGGAAGATGCTCCATCGAAATAAAGTTCCCATTGGGTATCACCACCGTCGATCGCGTCAAACGCATGTTCGTCTGGCAAATCGTAATTCAGAGGAGAATCAGCCGATTTCGGATGCTCAGCGAGGAAATCGGCAATGGCCTGGCCTTTCACTGCCTTGAGAGGTTGATACGTTATCGAGAACTCCATCAAGAGCAGAGCCCATTTAGCGAGTCGACCTGTCAATATGGCCCTTGACATTAAATACTTAAGAGGGTCCACCTTCGAAATGAGACGGACCTCATGCGCCAACGCATAGTGCCTGAGCTTTGTTATCGTAAAGATTAGCGCCAGGCAGTGCTTCTCAATTGGAGAGTAATTGCTTTCTGCTCCCAGCAGAACTCGACTTAAGTAATAGAGTGCTCTTTCCTTCCCTTGATTGTTCTCTTGTGCCCATAATGCACCTAAGGAACCTTCGAGGGCGGTCGTGTAAAGAATGAGAGGCTTTCCCTTAACTGGAGAAGCCAATACTGGAGGGTTCTGCAGGTACTGCTTGATCTCGTCCAGTGCACCTTGGTATTTGTGATCCCAGACAAATGGGGTTCCCTTCTTCATCAGGTGGCTATAGGGACGGCACTTGCCTGAAAGGTTGGTTATAAATCGCCGTATGTATGCGAGCTTCCCTTGGAGAGATCGCAACTGTTTGAGAGTTCTCGGCGGAGGCATTTCCATGATCGCCTTGATTTTAGACGGATCTATTTCGATACCTCGGTGTCGGATGATGAATCCCAGGAATTTGCCCGAGGAAACTCCGAATGCACATTTGAGAGGGTTCATCTTCAAGTTGTATTTCCAAAGGCGTTGAAATACGGTCTTCAAATGCTCGAGATGTTCCTCGTATGATTTGCTTTTAACCACGAGATCATCAATATAGCATTCGACGATTTCGTGTATAAGGTCATCGAAGATCTTCGTCATGGCCCTCTGGTAAGTAGCACCGGCGTTCTTTAAACCGAAGGGCATGACCTTGTAACAAAATATTCCTAGAGGGGTCCTGAAGGCGGTGTGCTTATGGTCTTCGGGATGCATCTTTATCTGGTTATACCCTGATGAGCCGTCCATGAAGGAGAAAACTTCATGAGTGGACGTATTGTCTATCATCAGTTCGGTGACTGGCACTGGGAAATCGTCCTTCGGGCAAGCTTTATTAAGATCCCGGAAGTCTACGCATATGCGCACTGTCCCGTTTTCTTCATTACCGGGATGATGTTAGCGATCCATTCAGGGTATTGAACTTCCTGGATGAAGCCAGAGTCGATCAGCTTCTTGACCTCAGCATTGATGCTCATCTCAAGCTCAAGCCGCATTCTTCTCGGCGCCTGTTTGACTGGCTTGACGTCCGGAGATATCACCAATCTATGCACAGCAGTTTCTGGATCTAGTCCCGGCATTTCGGAATAGTTCCACGCGAAGCAATCTTTATGCTACAGAAGCACATCTTTTAACGCGGCTACCCTTTCTTCAGATAGTAACTCGCTGATGAATGTCGGTCGTGGATCATTTGCCATCCCCAACTCAATCTTCTTGAGGTTATCTGCAGTGGTATGGATTCCATCTTCCAGCTCTTTTGGCGCTAGTGGGAATTCTGAGATTACCTCGTCGTTGCTATTTTCGAAGCACCAGGGGAGGTCGTCCATGTCCTCGGGCTCTTCTTTTAATATTGTAATCATGTGACAGTTGCGAATTCACTTCCAATCCCAATGTGGAACCGGTTCTTCTTTCGTGGCCTTGGGCTCGTGCTTCTGTGGCGGCGTTACCATCCAGTTGTCGGACAGAGCGAACTTGCCAAGCTGATATTGATCTTCGACCCAATTCTTGAAGGTGAAGCAGTCTTCGAGCGGGTGCCCTATTACTCGATGGTAAGAGCAATAGTTTGGGCCAGAGACTTCGCTTACTTGTTCGGGGTGCTTGGACTCCGTCTGTGTAAGCATCTGATGTTTTAGAGCAAGATCAAGTATCTTCTTCGTCTTGTCCCGAGGAAACGAGTACGCTCGACCCATTTTCTTCATGAGGGATAGATCAATAACGCTTGACTCCCGTTTGCGTGGCTTCTTAGCCCTGCTTTGTTGCTGTTGAGCGCCTTTTTGGCCTTTCGACTTATTTCTGCTTTTGCGCCGAGCCTTCTTTATAACAGGTTGACAAGGAGCGGCATTTTCATCCTTTATGGTCTGTTGAAGGAGGCGTTGCGTCTTGGCTTTCTCGTAGATGGCCGTCTCGCGGTTGTGATCATCCCGTACTTTTTGACCAGCTTTCCTTATAAGCTTGTCCATTTGTTCTTCGAACGACGGACTGGACTCTTTTGCATCTGGAACTTTCACTTTCTCAGGATTAGCGTCCTCCCATTGAGCATCCGCTTCTTCATCAAGGTCATACACGACGTAGCAGCCGGGTAGTAACTCTCATTTCTTTGACCTGATGTATCCAAGCCCTTTTGTTTCCATTCTCCCATTAGGCAGTTTGCGTTGAGTCCCGGGGACGTTCCAAACCCTGTCATAGAATTTGGCCTTTCTAACGGTCTGTTTGAAGGGTATCCCCTGGCGTTTTAGCAGCTTTTTCAAACCTTCCGTATAATATCTGGGGAGACGGATAGGCTGAAGCCTGTCCAACGTAGGATCCGCCCCGTGCCAGACTTCTTTCTCCGCTTTGTTTTCTTCAGAGCGGTAAAATAGAATTGCTTTTTCTCTTTCTCGTTTGGGAGGGATATAGAATGTCCGCAGCTCTTCTAGACTGTAGATATTAAGTGCATCCAGTTCTTTATGATGTTCAGGCGGCACCATGACGACTTGTAGACTTTGCTCTTCGTCAGCGGACGTTTGTATTAAAGGTCGAGCAGAGAATACAGCATAGGCTTCATCTTCCGAGTCGCTGCCAAAGATCAATGTAGGAGCCGATGGTCCCAGCTTGTTGTGTTGGGGCGGATCCGAATAAACTATCTCCTCTTCCTCCTCGGTATCACTGCCGAAGACAGGGATGGTGGCGTTAGTTTTATTCTCCGGCTTGTGACACTTCTCCGTATCTTCGAAATCCGGTAAGAAGTATTTGGCATCTTCGTATTTGCGGACCTCGTTCACAGAGAACGGGTTCAGTTCTCCCGTCACGGTATACTCGAAACCATCCTTAAAATACTTAATACATTGATGTTGTGTAGAAGGGACGATGTTGTACTCGTGTAACCATGGTCGGCCGAGCAAAGCGTTGTAGCATGTCTTGGCGTTTATGACGTAGAACTTAATGTCCGTGACGAGTAGCCCGAAGCGTAGCGTCAGTATCACAGATCCAAGAGTCTTTGACGATTGGGAGTCGAACCCGGAGATGGTGATCTTGTCCCGAGCAAGGTGCTGGACGCTCATGCAGATTTCCTTCAACACCCGCACGTTGAGTAGGTTAACAGACGACCCGTTATCGATCAGGACTTTGCCTATCTTTATATCATGGCAGTATCCCGAGACATAGAGAGGGCGATTGTGTTCGCACGTCCCAAGTAGAAGGTCTTCATCGCCAAAAGTAACATCGGCCGTGTGCACTTTCTCCAATTCATCCTTCATCTTTTCCTCGGCCAGGCATACTTGGAATTGTTCTGGGTCTTGGAGCGCCTTAATCAACGAATCTCTCGCCTCTTTTGATAGCAAAAGGGCGTCAAGAATGCTGAGCTGTGAGGGCAGCTTCCTCAGATGTACTAAGACGTTGTAATCCACCTTATTCTTCTTTGGTGGGTCTTTGGCAGCTAGCTCTTCCATCACTTGGTCATCTAAGACGATATCTTCAGTGGCCTTTTCTTTCCCTTTATCTTTTTTGTTCGAGGGTCCGAGGTTCTTTTCGGGTAGCGTGCGATTACGTAGCCGGATATTTTCGCAAACCTTCGGTTCTTCTTCTTTTCTCGAAGCGGATTCTTTAAAGAGAGGGGCAAGTTCTAGCTCTTCATCAAAATCACTCCCGAATGTGGGCACTTGTGATTTACCGGTGTTAACCATGCAACAATCGCCAGCAGTTCTTTTAAGCTCTTCGGTCGTATTTCTTTGCTCTCGACGAGTTTTACGCTTTTCTAGCTTAAAGCGTTGTCGATGAGCAACATATCCTTGCCACCATCTATCGAAAGCTTTGCACCCTTGAGTGGGGTGCGAAATCTTTTGATGATATAAGCAATAGGAGGGGTGCGTTTCCATTTCACCAGTGATGTTTCCTTCAGAGGATGGTAGCTTCATGCCCATTGATATGGCCTTAGCAAACTTTTTCCTCATCTTAAATTGGCTTTTGTCGGTAGCGGAGGTGTTTAGCTCCAACAGGATCGTCTCAGCTCCTTCATCAAGTCGCTGGCGCTTGGCCCTTTCAAATATAGCCGCCTCGCGCTCCCGATCAGCTTTACTTTTCAACCGAGCTTCGTTAAGGAATGCGTCAATTACTTCATCTGATGGCCCCAGAACTTTTGGTTCAGAATCTGCCCCCAGCTTTTCGGTGCAAGGAGTCTCCTCATCGTTCGTGATCGAATGGGAAATCATATGACAGCTCGCCACACATTCCTCGGATTCATCCGATGAACTTTCTCCCTCATCTTCTTCTTGAAAGACGCAATTGAGGAACTCTTGGAGCGTAATGGGAGTCCGTGCCTTTTGGTTGTATTCATCCAGCGCGTCAATTTGCTTTTTTAAGTCCGTGCGCTTGTCGCCAGGCTTCACGGGCTTCTTAGATTTCTTCTTCTTCTTTTTCGAAGATTTTGACGACTGGCTGCAAGTGCTTGAACCACCACCGTCGGTCTTTGGAGTTGGACGTGGCTTCAACATCCCTTCAATGACCTGTGGTTCCAACGAGTTCTTTCACCTAATCGCTGGACATGTCTGAAGATCGTTTAGCATCCTCTTTGTCTTGGTTGATAATACAACCTCCCAAGGAGCTTCTTCAATGACGGAGCATGTTGCTCCCGGCGTATTCGTCCATTTAGAGGTGTGGGGCTGCGGGGGATTCACCTTCCATTTGTCAGATAACGCGAACTTGCCCTGTCGGTACTGGTTTTCAAGCCAATTCTTGAAAACGTAGCAATCTTCGATCGGATGGCCTAGTACTCGATGATAAGGACAGTAGTTGGGCTCGTTGACGTCACTTGGTTGCAACGGACGTTTTGGATCCGGCAGATTTATGAGTCTGTTGCGCAACGCCAGCTCGAATAACCTCCCCGTTTTATCGCGGGGAAAGGAATAAGGACGTCCCATCCTATCCTCAAGGGGTATGTACGGGCGTATATTATTTTGACGAGCAACCGGCTTCAAGTCGCTCGGTTGTTGTTGAGCATTAGCGACGACGATCGCTTTTCCCTTCCCTTTGTCATTTCGGGAATCCGGCCTTGGAAGAGGGGGTTTATGGCCCATCTGATCCATCTGCGCTAGTTTGTCAATCAAGGCCTGGAAGGTCGTTGGCTTGAAAAACATCATAAATTGTGAGATGGTTGCTTGTGGATCAAGGGTTCCCACAAACATACCCTCTGCGGGAGGTTCTTCAATGCGCTGTTTGCACTTCGACCATAAGTTCCGCCATCGTATAGCGTACTGAACCCACGTCTCGCCGGGTTTTATCCTGGCGTTAATCAGTGCCGTCATCGGGGTACGTTCACTGGCGCTTGCAAAACGCTGAGTAAACAGCAGCTCCATCTCCGCGAAGGTTTTAATAGAGTCGTTCGGGAGCTCAGAGTACCACTCGAACGCCGTATCTGATAAACTTCCAACAAACTGGCGAAGCAACAGCTTGTCGTCACCGCCGGTGTTGCCGCAGAGTGCCCTGAACTGGGCAACATGCTGATGAGGGTTGCCCGTCCCCTTGTAGACATGGAACTTAGGAATTGTATAACCTGGCGGGTACTTGATTTGATCATACCAACTTGAATATGGCCGCCCCGTTTTTACGACCTGACCCACTGCTTCCGTCGCTTGATGGACCCGGATCTGCTGAGCTATGTATTCGTCCAGATCGGCTTTGGAGATTGTCTCTTCTTTAGCTCCTGACAGAGCTGACGGAGGATTCGACGTCTCTCCCCTATTGTCTTCAAGGATGATCGGAGGATCTTCAGCAGGTGGATCTTGTTGAATCATCATACCCACCATATCCTGGAACAGGAGGGCCATTTTCTTTATGTTGGCTGCCTGTTCCGCAGCTTCTTTATCCTTCTTCTCCAGTACGCGACGAAGGAATTCAGCGTCAGTTTCTTGTTCTTGAAGCTCGTCCGAGGACGTTTCAGGGGTTTCTTTTGGCCCTGTAAGTGCGGCCATAGCGTTCATCATCTCTTAGAGCTTCTGCTGCTGCTCCTGAGCCTTGGTCACTGACCTCGTGTGCGGTCTATGACCTGTTGATATGCGGCTATCCTCTTTTCCCGATGCCACATAAACTGTATGAACTATCATACCCCCGGACTTAGGGCGTTTAGGCTCACCACCTTTGGCATTTGCCGCGGGCGCGGGGGTTTTCTCCGGCTTTCTTCTTTTGTGGGCCGTTGAAGTGGAGGGGGTCGTTGCAGTGGGCACCCTAGCGATTGTTGCCCCCTGCTGTTTAATAGGACGGTCCTTTTCTTTTTGCACTTTCGCATTCTTTTATTGACGAGAGTGATCTGGGTCGATCACTGAGTCTTGAACCCTCCGCCAGACTTTATAGATTCTTGAGGACAGCCGTTGAGGGGCTGTTCTTGCTTCGTTTCTGGAACTCTCTCCGCAGGCGGGGGAGATTTCTTCAGTGTAGCGATTGGAGAGTTCTTCCGTACCCTTCTCAGCAATTCAAAGCTGTTCCCAGTTGGGACAGCAGCGTTGACTTCCACCACTGGAGCCGGTGGAGTTAACCCTGAGGGGGAGTTGCCCCCTGCCTTCCTCACTCGTTGCCAATGGCGACGTCGAGCACGACGAGCCGTTGGGAATGGCTCAGGGATAGAGATAGCTTCTTTTTGCCCCCTATCTGAATGAGGCGCCGCCGGTGTTAACCTCTTAAAGACTGAGGTTGTCTTCTGAGGGGTGATATTCAACCTGTCGAAGACGGATCCTCGAACGGGGGCAGGAGCAGGAATCGTCGGTCTTGAAAAGACTGACTCTTTGACAGGGGAAGCCGCCTTAACGACTTCTGGAGCAGCAGTTACTGCCTTCCTTGGGACAACCAATTTAGAGTTTTGATTTAGCTTGGCGAAAACAGAGGCTGTTGGTTTGGTAGTGGACGGCCCATTGACAGGGGTCGTCGTAGCAGTGAGCCGGTCGAAGACCGACTTCTTGTTCACTTCCGGTGCAGGTATTGGCGTAGAGAAGCTTGTAGGTGGGATCATGGTCCCGAAGAATAGACCAGTGGTGGCTTGGGTCACCTGGTCTACCGGCAGAGCGAGGAAGGAAGCCGCTTGGGGTCCATATACTATACCTCCTGGTGAGGTGGAGTGTCCGTTGCAGTGGCACTTCGAGCAGTTGGTGCAATTAGAGGCCATTGAATCTTGAGTTCTGCGCCAGGCAAGAGACCAAATCTTAATAACTTGAAATCCGAGGGCAACCATTTAACAAACCGCGATTGGTTCGCGAAGACAACACACGAAGTGTGGAGTGGAAAGAGGAAGAGGTCCCACCGGGCGTGCCAGAATCTGTTCCCCTCCGAAAGGCGGCACACAGGACCGCGGTGTCCTGACGTTGAGGTTCGGGGCAGATGCTATTTGGTTTTATCCGTCCACCTCTCCGAAGATGCCAAGTTGATTTATGGCACCGTGTATCGGAGGTTTAGACGGATGCGGCCGATGTAGCAGACTTCGTCAGATTCCCCCTCGCTTGAGGGGTTTTTGATTGTGGGGACGCTCTTTCCTGCAGGCGCAAGCCCCTGCAGTTAATTACGCTACCGCATTGCGGTAACAACTTTCTCCTTCTCCAGAATTTCACTTCGTGTCGTGTGTGTTTGTTTTGTTTGTGGTTGCCCGTGGATTGTATACGGAGATTGAGTAATGCCGTCGGCCGTAGGACGTGGTGTTAGTTATATGTATGCCCTAGAGGCCATTACTGTACATTGGATGTATATTGTAGTGGATGCTGGGACATATATAGGTAGGACTTTCTTGCTCGACATGATAGTACACTATCTGGTTGCTCTTTATCTTAACGTGTATACTTTCTGTCTCTCTGTTGCATGTTGATAAAGCCCTTAGGATGTGTACTCGACTTCCAGGACTGTGATGCAGATCATACTAGTGGGGCCTGGATAGTCCATGAGTACATCCTTCAATGTTCCTAGTCGAGGGAATATCGAGACGGGGCATCGATATTCCAGAGTAGACTAGCGTATATCTTCTCGACCCATGTGATGGGCGATGGATGATCCCATATCCATTGGTGTTTGACATCGGAGATGGTATGCAGGTGCTCAGTGGAGACTGGGTACACTGAACGGACTCGCCGAGAACTCCCAGATGGTATTATACCTCACGTCAGATGGCAGTTCTCTGGTGACACTGGTACAGCTTAGTCTGTTGACCCGAGATCGTCATAGAGTCTTGTGTGTCTCCCACTGTGCTTTGATTTCCACCCTACCACGGCTCTACTGAGTCGTGCAAACAGGTGGTTTTTGGGTACAGTCCCGATTCACATGGAGGCAATGAGCGATAGGAGGGGATTCGTCTCTCCCGGTATTGGGGGTTGATGTTGCGCTATGCTCGACTGGCCATAACAGGAAATCCCTGGCCAGGGTTGCAGTGACCTACTGGTAAGTGTTATCAGTAGTTTCACACATGTCATGGACTTCACGTCGGCATGACTTATCGAGCTACTGGGGTCTGACGTTTACCACCCCTAGGCGAGATATGCGACATATCAGACGAACAGACCGGACTGTACGGTAAGTGTTACTGGTTGGATTCACAGGAGTGTGAGCGGGCTTGCTCGTCGATCTTCTGATCGCTCAATACCCGGGTGGCCGTTACGTTTAGCAGACCGCTTGCGGCTAGTGGGTGTTTGATATGATCATCACCTGCTGCCGGCGTATTGACGAGTCTTTAGAGTCCTACACAGAGGTTTCCTGGCTCAAGCGAAACGAAATAGGAGCGCATATGAGATATGTGCGGGACCGAGAATAATTCGTGTATGTGATACCGTATTCCATTCTCGCGATGAATGTATCGATTGGTTATATGCGATATAATCTAGTTGTCGAATCAAGGATTGATTCGATAAGCCGATACATTGGATACTAGCCGGTTATATGCGATATGACCGGATCGTTAAATCAAGTGTTGATTTGATGATTTAATGTATAATTATGTATTTGATATATTACTTTGCATTAACTAGTATTGGTTCACTTTAAATGGATTTTCTCACTTGAATTGTGCAAGTTATATATGTGATATATTTTTGTGCACATGATTGAATCATGTTTGATGATGCATGCATACTTAGTTAAGTGTATGATTAAACCATGGTTGTGTAATGGTTAGGGTTTTGTATTTATTAACTATTTATTTATTTATTCATTCTTCATTTGGAATGAAAATAAAATGGTTGATTATTTTGTTCTTTTCTTTGAAGCTTCAAGAAGCTTTGACCATTTTGTCTTCATCTACAAAACTTAACCATTCACTAACCCTAGTTGATTCTCTACACTTAACCAAGGGTAAGATTATGATAAGTATGCATTTTTTTATCTATTTTAAAAACACTTATCATTTCATCTTCTTCTTCTTCATCTTCTTCTTCCATGAAGAAAGCTTGCTACATCAATGGCAAGTGTTGAAAACAAGTGAGAAATCAAATTCTAAAGTGAACCCACTTCCTATTTCTTCATCCTCTACCTCTTGCTAAGTAGAATAGGGTGTTTCCTTCACAAGTTTTCTTGACTTGGTGAAGTTGGAGCTTGATCTAGCGATGCCTCGACGTAGATCATCTTCGGCATCGTCGTCGATGACCTAGCCCTCTTTTTCTCCGATGAAGCTGACGCTAGAGCCCAAGATCCGATTTGGACAGCGAGGGGACTTCATCACGGAGCCTAGGAAGTGGAGGACCGGATCTACAAAGGTTGTAGCCCCTTCCCTTTAGCTATATTTCCGTTTACTTGCATGCATCGCCTAGTTTATCTAGTTAACGATCCGTATTAGGGTTTGTAGGCACCCGTAATGTTTGAATTAGCCATGTTTGATGCCTTGTGAGACTTCATTAGTGTGCCTAGGAACCCTACACGTGGATTAGTCCAAATCCGTATTTACTTAGATTTGGGTTTGGTGTTTTTATTTTAAGGATGCATTAGTCGCGTTGCGGCTAAGATCAACTTAAACATTCGTCAAGGATACGTTAGCCCTATTTTGGAGTAAGATCGACTTGACGTGATGGTCGATTAATATATGTCCATCGAGACTCGTCGCCTCTCTGACGTCGTTGAAGGATTACAACGGCAGATGTCAGAGCAGTTCAGAGATGTACCCTTGAACCAAATTTGATTTGGAGTTTTATAGTCCGTTTAAATGTTTAAGGATACGTTAGCCGTGTTTGGGGCTAAGATCAACTTAAACGGGATCGTTTAGATCCGGCAAAAGAGCATTTGGAGGCTCTATTGTTCCAGTTTTAGGGACGTAGTGGTCCATGTTCCAATTTAGAGACGTGATAGTCCGATATTAGTTTAAGGACGTTTCGGTCCAATATTAGTTTAAGGACGTTTCGGTCCACGAGTTTAGGGACCCCGCAGTCCATATCGATGTGTGGTCGTTGGGACCCGTCACCTCTCTGACGTCGTTGAAGGATTACAACGACAGTCGTCAGAGGGGTTCGGAGATGTACCCTCGAACCGGATATAAATTGATTTAAGAGAGCAATCTTGCTGAGTCAATTTAATTTAAGGACTTACGGCCAAAATTGGGCTTAGTCCAGTTGAAAGTGTTCAACATTTTATTTGCTTTTGCGTTGCATTTCTTTTTATTTTTATTTGGACTTTGCCCAGAAAGGATGCAGAGCATCAATTTGTTTTGGGCCCTGCCCTTTATAAATGATGCAGAGTATCAATTTCATTTGGGCTCTACCCTTTTATTGCTTTGCAGTTTATTTTGGCCTGCTTAGTCTTTTTGATTTGGGCCTGGCCTTTTTAGGAAATGCATTGCATTTATCAGGCGCTTTGCGCCAATCAGAGAGCGCAAGCGCTCATGGTGATAACACGTGTCATGCAGCGCAGTGCGCTGCGCTAGTGCGCTGCTGACACGTGGCGTGCTCCAGTGAGTTGCGCCAATTTCAGAGAGCAAAGCTCTATTCAAAAGCGCATAGCGTAAACGGTTCAGACGCTGACACGTGGCGCTCTCTAGTGGCTTGCGCCAATCCAAGAGCGCAACAGTGCAGTATTGCAAGTGCAAGACACTATAATTTGATAATCTTTTAGATTCAAGAACCGATGGTTCATAAGAGAAGTGTGAAACACTATTTGATTTCTTGATAAGTTTTTCTTGTTTTTCTTATCTCAGAGAACCAAAGGTTCATGAAAAGTGCAAAGCACTATTTAATTAATTAAAGATCATTAATCTTCTTTTAAGATCTATGATCTGTTCATAAGAGAACTTTCTCTTTCGCTAAAGGTTTTTTTTTACCTTTTTGTTCTTGAGGAATTCTTCAGAGTTCTCCTTTATTTCTTTAGAAAAATGTTGATCCCTTTGAATTGAGGTCTGGGGTCCTTTTTATAGTGCCCATAAATTAGTTAAATTTGTTAAAGAGATCATTCTCTGAGTAATTTAGGGAATTTTCCCCACTGTTGGATCTTTGATCCAAGGGCTTCTGTTTTACAGAAGAAAATCTTCTTGTTTTAACAAGAACAGAAAGATTTCTTTAAATCTCCATTCTGTTTTGCGCAACTCCCCAGCGCTTGATACGTGTCGCGCAGCGCTTGCGCAGCTGTGCTTGCGCAACTGCGCAGACACGTGTCGTGCAGTGCAGCACTTACGCAACGATGCTTGCGCAGTTGTGTTTGCGCAACTGCGCCGACACGTGTCGCGCAGTGCAGCGCTTGCGCAACTGAAACGTTGCTTCCTTTACTTTTTTGTTTTAAACAGAGCTTTGCTCTGATTGGTTGCGCTGCCTCGGGCGCTGCGCTGATGCGTCTGCGCCAGACACGTGGCGCCTTGCGCTCAGCGCAGAGGATCTGAAGCATTGCTTCATTTATTGAAAATTAGATTTTGGGCAAATCGGAAGCGTCGCTTCATCTCCCGCCTTGGAATTTGAACAGAGCTTTTCTCTGATTGGGGTAAACAGGGACTGTAACTCGAAATTTACCTGATGAGCCGCCGGCCGAAACGGAGGCGTCTCCCTCCTCCATCGATACGAATCCACCTCCCGTGGCCTCATCACCGCACTCGACAGGGGCTGTCGTCGTACTCGCCCGACCAGGAGACGGCGGAAGACCGTAGACAAGGAGAGCAATGATTGGAGTATTGCCGGACTCTTGAGAAAGAGCGACTGGCTTTTCCCCAAGAGTCATGCCCGTCTCACCCGCTACTTCTTCGGGCTCGGCGGTCGCCATTGTCTCATCCGCCGTCACCATGGGGTCGCCGGTCTCAGGCGCCTCGTCCGCCGCTGCCTCAGGCTCAATTATAGTGGTCGTCTCATTTGCCGCCACCTCAGGCTCGGCATCAACGACCTTCTCAGGTGCAGCTCCCTCAGCCCCTAGATCAGGCTCGGCAACCCCAGCAACGTTGCCCACCGTCGGCTCGGGTTCAGCCGGTGCTTCTTCCTCTGGCCCCTCAGGTTCGACGGTCTCCGCCTCCCCCTCGGTTGGACTTGGCCCTGCAAGACAAGATATATAAGAACTGACAAGTTTACAATTCTTACAAAAAAATCTTGAAAGATACATTATCTGAAGTGGATTTATCGTTAGCACTCCGAACTGCATGCGCCACCTGTCTGCGAGCAGTGGACAAGGCGACCGGAGGCTCTTCTTAGGGGGTATCAGCATGAGGGACGGTGCTTGGGTCAGCTCCTACAGCCAAAGCAGCCCTGCGTGCCTTCGCCTCACGCCTTAGCCACTTTCTCTCCTCCCGAGCCGTCGAGACAGACCTCTTCAAAGCCTCCTTCATTGAGACGTCCTCGTCCGTGAATAGGGATGCCTCCAAATCTTTCAAGGCATCCCTTGTCGGCTTGTCGAGTTGAGTCTCTCACGGCAGCCCCGAAGAGACCGGGACTTCAGTAGCGGGCCCGGGGAGAGTACCTGCATCAACTGGCACAGCCCCTGTAAAGAAACAAAGGAAGAAGATTAGGTTGGCCATCAGAAAAGAGGATAAAAACTTACTAAGGCGAGACGTACCAACGCCCATTAAAGCGCGCTTTTCTTCCTCCTCCTGGAAGGTTTTTAAAGAGGCAGCGACGGCTTCT
Organism: Agapanthus africanus; assembly: GCA_030015575.1. Classification (NCBI taxonomy): domain Eukaryota; kingdom Viridiplantae; phylum Streptophyta; class Magnoliopsida; order Asparagales; family Amaryllidaceae; genus Agapanthus; species Agapanthus africanus. Next base: position 56,695,073 of record CM057344.1, read on the forward strand.
TCGGTAGTGACACCTGTTTAAAAGGGGAAAGCATTAGTCGAAGATAATGATAAAAATGCTATAAAATGACAAAGAGTACAGCTAATGATTACCTGCTCGAGCGAGTTTATTCAACCACGCTTCGAGCCTCGCTGATTGCTTAGAAGCCGCAATGGCAGCCGCCAGATCAGTGTCTACAGGGTCTACCGAGAAGCCCTTATTGCTGCCATACTCGCTTATACCTTCGGTAAGAGGGGCCTCGGGCTCTAAACCGAGGATAGCATCGAAAGAGAGGAGCAACTTCTTCTTCCTCTTCTGCCCACCAGCCCTGGGTGCACCCGAGATTGACTTGCGCTTCGCAGGCACCTTAGGGCGGCGGGTCCCGATATCCGTGCCCACGCCGGACTCCGGCGATACCACATCAACCGTCTCCGCTGGAGCACGGGGCGCTGGTGGCACATCCGCCGTATCAAGAAGCGATAATCCGCGCGGGGGGCTCAGCACGCATGGTGGCCTAACTCCGGCATCTTTCAACGGAGGAGTAACCGGGGTCCTTGGCTTCAAGGGAGCTTTACGATCGCCGCCGGGAGGCGCACCCTTGCGATCAATCAGCATGCGCTTCTCCGTAAGGATAACTGGACCCATTGCATGCGCGTACCAAGCCACGTACGCGTTGAGCACCTTGGGGACACAGCTCGGCTCGCTGATGAAGAAATAAGAGCCCGTGTTAAGCCACATGAAATGGTGCATCGCGCTCCTTATCCCCTCCCGGCTGGCCATGGGCTCTTCCAAAAAGGCTTCCAGCGGGATCCCCTGGTGATAGCTGGATTGTTGGGCGAACCGGTGAGGGTTATACCTCATGAAAAGTGCCATCTCATTCTTCCTGAACACCAGGTAACCCGGCCGAATGGAGTAGAGGTGGAAGATCTCTCGGGCTTTCAATATGGAGGCCCCGTCCTTAAAGTCATCGCGCAGCAGCACCACCGACTTAGTGGTTTCTGAGCCTATGGTTATGACTTTGTCCAAAAAAGAAACCTTCGCTCCGACCAGGTGTGGACGAAGGAGTAGCCCCCTAGCCTCTCGCGAAGACGCAACCACGATCAAGGCGCCGACCAGCCGCATGACTCTTGGGAGTCTGCACTTTTTAAAAAACGGAGGGATCTTGTGGACGCCGAACACCCCATGCACGTGCATTTCCATCCAACAGGTGAAGTAGTGCATCGGGAAATTAGCAGGCTGCACCCCAGGTTTATTAGCGTCCGCCGCCACGCTAAGTCCATTATAGAGGTGAGCCAACCCGGCAATTCCTATTGTTAACTGCAGGCCAGCCACCATCCGGTGCGCTGGGTAGAAAACGGATGGCCGCATGTGGCGCGGGTGCATGGGGAGCGCAAAGCTGCACAGCCACAATCCCAGGAACCCTACAAAAAAGGTCTCTTCATCCATGCCCGAGACGGCGATCTCCGACAACGGCGTGACGGCGGCGCTGGGGAGATAAAAATCCTTTTGATCACCCTCCGATGTTGGTCGACGGTCCGGGCCGAAGCCGAAAGGGTCGTCAGGCTTGGCGAACTTCTCGCACTGTTCCGATAGAAACTCCGGTCGAATGAAGCGGGCAATAAAATCTGCGAAACTGACTCACCGGGTACCCGATTCCAGATAGAACTCTTCATATATCTCCAGCACTTTCACCAGGCCCGGAAACTGGTGCTGAATAGCGTTCTCCGGCATCAGATTAAACACCAACGGCTTGGTGGCAAAGACATATTCGTCAGGAGGAAGCAGCTCCTCGTAATGCTCCCCTCTCATCGGCAGACCCGAGATTTCAGCAAACTCCTCCAAGGAGAAAGAGACTTCCCTGTCCGTCATCAGGAAGGTGTGGGTAGGGATATTCCATTGTTCAATAAAAGCCTTAACCCACCACATTGGAGGAGAGGGATACTCAAAGAGCGAGACATAGATGGCCGAATACAAGCCAATCTTCATCAGATGAGTTCTCTTCGCTGATAAGATATACCGGGCCCACTGCAATATCCGGAGGGCGGTCGCGGGATCAATCCAATGTTATAGGCCTGTCCCCAAGGGCGTGCTTCACCCTGACAGATTCGCCTCCCTAAAATGTCTATTGCCGGCGGCGGCTGCACAGGAATAGCACCAATCGCGGGTTGGAGGAGGTCATCCGAATTCCAATTTTTAACCTCCACGGCATACTTCACCGGGGGTTCATCCGCGTAAGGGAGCGAAGATATGGGCTCAGACGGCGTGGCGGAACCGAAACTTCGGCGACCCTGGATGATCTCATTATACCACCTACCCCACAGGTGAAGGCTCTTATGCTCGGGGTCATGATCCTTGATGAGAGCGAGCACTACTCGGTCCACTGGTGCCTGGGGAAATCCTCCCTCCGAGCGAACAAACGGGAAAGACAAATCAGGAGACATGTTCACTGCAAGGGACAAAAATCAACCGTCAGTATCGTAGTTCCAACGCCTAGCATTTTAAAATTTATACCACACTGCAATGCAGTGGGTAGGGGACCAAAGGGGGACCCATAAAATCTGGATGACAGTGCATCAGTTAATAAGACAACCCCATCATTGGATGAGACTGTTAATTAATCTCCAAGAGAATATTCTCATTAATAATAAAAATCCCTAGAGACAAGGAGAAAATCTCCTCTTTCAGAGCAAAGCTCTGTCACAGAGTGACACTTGTCAAACTCCGGTCTCAGGGGAATAAAATTCCTTAAAAGTGCCTAGCTCTGTGATAATGATGAGAAAATCTATTAAAAGAAAAAATTTCTTTAAACTCCTAAAGATTAAAATTTTTGGGATCCTAAAGATCCATGAAAACTCTTAGGAGTTCTTCATTTTTTAGATCAAAAAGATCTATATTTGGTCCATGAGCAAAGCTCTGTTCATGGGTTAAAAACCCTGAAACAAGATCTCTTCAGATCTATGGATTCTTGAGAGCAAGGCTCTGTTGGTGAAACCCCAAAGCGGTTTTCTTTAGATCAGAAGATCTATGAGAGCAAGGCTCTGTTGGTTAAGATTAATTAAAATTAATTTAATCTAAGATTAATTTTACCTAAAGTTTTTCTAAAGGTTCTAACTTTGGAAATGAGAGCAAGGCTCTGGAGTTCTTGAAAACAAGAGCAAGGCTCTGAAAATCAAATTTCTTAAAAGATGGTAATCATCTACTAAGAACCAGGAGTCCTATTTATAGACGCTTGTGCCCCTTCAACTCCTGAGTTGATCCGACCGTTGGGATCTTGTCACCGCTGCACTCACGTGTGCGCCACGTGAGCGCAACGGTGGGGGGGCATTTGTTTCCCCCAATCAGACCAAGGCTCTGTTTGAATTTCAAAAAATTCAAAAATTGAAGCAACGCTTCAAATCCCGTGCGCTGCGCGCAACGTGCCATGTGTCAGAAGTTGATACGTCAGGCACAGCGCCCAAGGCAGCGCGCCCAATCAGAGCAAGGCTCTATTTAAAACAAAAATTAAAGGAAGCAACGCTTCAGTTGCGCAAGCGCTGCGGTGCGCGACACGTATCAGCGCAGTTGCGCAAGCGCTGCGCTGCGCGACACGTGTCAGCATAAATGCAGTTGCGCTGCGCTGTGCGCTGCGCGACACGTGGCAGCGCAGTTGCGCTGCGCGACATGTGGCAGCGCAGTTACGCTTGCGCAGTTGCGCTGCGCTCTGCGCTGCGTGACACGTGTCATGCGCTGGGGCGTTTGCGCCAAACAGAATTAAAATTCTAGTAAGATCCTTCTGTTCTTGTTAAAACAAGAAGATTGTCTTCTGTAAAACAGAAGCCCTTGGATCAAAGATCCAACGGTGGGGAAAATTCCCCAAATCACTCAGAGAATGATCTCTTTAACAAACTTAACAAATCTGTAGGCACATATAAAGACCCCCAGACCCCAACTCAAAACATCATCAATATCGTGAGAGATCAAGAACTTCAAAACAGAGAGAACTCTGAAGAATTTCGAAAGAACTCAAGAAAAAGGTAAAAACCTTTATAAAATAGAAGAATTTCTTCTGAATAGATCATTGATCTAAGAACAAGATCAATGATCTTCATTAAAAAAATATATATAAATAATAACAGTGCCTTGCACTTTTTATGAACCATTGGTTCTGGAATTTCATAAAAGTTCTTTTCTTGAATCCAAAATTGGATCAAGTTATTGAAGCAGTGCCTTGCACTTGCAAAACTGCACTGTTGCGCTCCTGGGTTGGCGCAAGCCACCAGAGAGCGCCACGTGTCAGCGGCGCAACAGCGCAGTGCACGGACGCAGCGCACTGCACTGTTGCGCTCGCGCTCACCAGAGCGTGACACGTGTCACCTCCACATGCGCTTACGCTCAATGATTGGCGCAAAGCGCCTGACAAGCCAATATCAGAACAAATACTTTGCATTATTCAAAAGGGACAGAGCCCAATTAAGAGGCCCAATGGACTAAAACAAATGCTCTGCATTATAAAAAAAAGGGACAGAGCACAATTAAAAAGGCCTAATAGGCCAGAATAAAATGCTATGCAGGGGCAGAGCCCCAGTAAAGGCCTAATAGGCCAAATGCAAATAAAATGTTGAACATATTCCCAACTGGACTTAACCCAATCATGGCCATAAGTTCTCAAATTAAATTGACTGAGCACGGCTGCTCTCCTAAATCAATTTACATCCGGTTCGAGGGTACATCTCCGATCTCCTCTAACTCCTATCGTTGTAATCCTTCAACGTCGTCAGAAAGATGATGGGTCCCGACAACCACACATAAACTAACGGACTGTGGGGTCCTTAAACCCATGGACTCATGCGTACTTAAACTACCAATGGACCACCATGTCCCTAAACTAGCAATGGACCACCATGTCCCTAAACTGGCAATGGACCGCAATATCCTTAAACTGGAACAATAGAACCGATTGCTCTCTTGTCGGATCCAAACGATCCCGTTAAGTTGATCTTAGTCTCGAATCAGACTAACGTATCCTTAACGAACGTTTAAGTTGATCTTAGCCTCAATATGGCTAACGTATCCTTAAACTAAAACACCAAACCCAAATCTAAGTAAATACGGATTTGGACTAATCCACGTCCTACGGGCGACAGCATAACTTAGTCTCCGTATACAATCCACGGGCATCCACAAACAAAACAAACACACACGACACGAAGTGAAATTCTGGAGAAGGAGAAAGTTGTTACCGCGATGCGGTAGCGTAATTAACTGCAGGGGCTTGCGCCTGCAGGGAAGAGTGTCCCCACAATTAAAAACCCCTCAAGCGAGAGGGAATCTGATAAAGTCTGCTACGTCGGCCGCATCCGTCCAAACCTCCGATACACGGTGCCATAAATCAACTTGGCATCTTCGGAGAGGTGGACGGATAAAACCAAATAGTATCTGCCCCGAATTTCATGCAAGACGTCCATGTCTCGGCCGTCGTTCGGAGGGAAACAATGTCCATAAGCAAAACGGGCACGGATGAAAACCCGAAAGGGCTCCGTGAGTAAAAACAGCAGGGCTACCAGCGAGTGTTTGTGAAAACCCAGAAGGGCGCAACCTCGTTAGAAAAATAAAAAAAGAATAAAAAGAATTGAAATAAAAGAGAGAAGACTAAAGGAGCCACGGCAAAATCCCTAGTTCCAAACCTCGACGGTTCACCAGCAACCTAGAGACAACCGCGGCATTCGTCTCGATACAACAGACGCGATGCCAGCAAACGAAGCAAAGGCCAAATTCCTAGCTTCAGGGTCTTGACGGCAACTTACATAAAACCTGAAAAAGTATCGGAGATCATCCTACACCAGCGCGGAGTGGTTATGACTCATCGGGGCTCTCCAAAATGAGCCTAACCTCAAGTAAGAAGCGGCATGGCAAAATTCCTTACGCTTGCTCTTCCGACGGTCAAACTGCCAAGGAGGATTGCTTGAAGACGCCTTGTCCAGCCCCCGAAGGGATCAGAGACACGGCAGTCGCGGGACTACTTGAACAGCACGATTGCCTATCAAGGAATATATCAGCTGATGCAACGGTACGACGGCCAAAACCCTAAGTACCACAGACCCTAACGGACTTCTGTCGTAAAGAGCAGAGGTTAACTGTGACGTTAGGATATTCTTGCGAGAAATGTTCGATTCGTCTCGACTTGTGAAGAAATTGATGTCTTTGCGAGAACTTCTCGATGTGGCTCGACTCGTAAGATAAAGCCTTAGGCAGTAAGGATTAAAAAAATGTTTCCTAAGTACTGGGACCCTACAAGTTGGCCCAAAACGGTCTCTTGCAGACTATCCACGGGTCTCACTCTCCAAAGCCGAATCTCGATAAGGAGGGAAACAACCGCTTACGGGTCCTCTCGACTCATAAGAGGGAAAAAACTCTCTTATAGGATCCTTACGACTTATAATAGAAAACGCACTTAGGAGCCCTTACGACCCCTAAGGAGAAAATACACCTATGAGATCCTCTCGATCCGTAGGGAGAAAATTCTTTGTGAGACCCTCACGGCTCATAAAGTTGAAAAGTCTTAGGCTACAAGGACCCTAAACTTATTTCCTAAGCCCTCGATTCCATGGCTACTCATAACTTTGCACTACTTCACCCACGTACATACTTACGTGGGCAAAGTAGTGGGGGGCATTTGTTCCCGCCAAAATTTTTGGCTCAAAACCCGTTCCAATAAAATAAAAATAAATAAATAAATAAATAAATAATAAAGGAGAGAACCTCCCTTTCAGAGCAAAACTCTGTTCAAATCCCAAGGCGGGAAATGAAGCAATGCTTCTGTTTCCCCCAATCAGAGCAAAGCTCTGTTTTAAAAGATAATAAAAATCAAATCTTAAAATAAAGAAGCAACGCTTCAGCTAACTTGCGCTCTGCGCTGTGCGACACGTATCAAGCGTAGGTGCGCTTGCGCCAAACAGAATTAAAATTCCAGTAAGATCTTTCTGTTCATGTTAAAACAAGAAAATTATCTTCTGTAAAACAGAAGCCATTGGATCAAAGATCCAACGGTGGGGAAATATCCCCAAATCACTCAGAGAAAGATCTCTTTTAACCAACCTAGCAAATCATTTGGCACTATAAAAAGGCCTCTAGACCCCAAGCCTAAATAACACAACTCAGAAAGATCAAAAACAACAGCACAGAGAATAGAGAGAACTCTGAAGAATTTTGAGAAAAAACTCAAGAAGAGAAAAAAGGTAAAACCTTTATTAAAAAAAAGAAGAATTTTTTCTGAATAGATCATTGATCTAAGAACAAGATGAATGATCTTCAATAAAAGATATATAAATAATAACAGTGCCTTGCACTTTTTTATGAACCATTGGTTCTAGAATCTTAAAGATTCTTTTCTTGAATCCAAAATTGGATCAAGTTATTGAACAGTGCCCTGAACTTGCAAAATCTGCACTGTTGCGCTCCTGGGTTGGCGCAAGCCACCAGAGAGCGCCACGTGTCAGCTCCAAGACCACTTGCGTTGTGCGCTTTTAAGATAGAGCATTGCTCTCTGAGGTTGGCGCAACTCACCAGAGTGCGCCACGCGTCAGCAGCGCAACAGCGCAGCGCACTGGTGCAGCGCACTGCGCTTGCGCTTGCGCTCACCCGAGCATGACACGTGTCATCTCCATATGCACTTGCGCTCTATAATTGGCGCAAAGCGCCAGACAGGCCACATGGCCGCTGTCAGTTTGATTAATGCACTGCATTATTTACAGAAGGGCCAAGCCCAATTAAGAAAGGCTTAACAGGCCTAATTAAATACAATGCATTATTTTAAAGAAGGGCAGAGCCCAAACAGATGCTTTGCATCATTTATAAAGGGACAGAGCCCTAAATGCCCTTTTGTCGGATCTAAACGATCATGTTTAAGTTGAACTTAGCCTCAAAAATGGCTAACGTATTCTTAAACTTTCAAACAGACTTTAGTCCCAAATCGGACTATAAATCCCCTAATCAACTTTGGTTCAAGGGTACATCTCTGAACTCCTATGACACCTATCGTTGTAATCCTTCAACGACGTCAGAGAGGTGATGGGTCCCAACGGCCATACAATATTGGACCGCAATGTCCTTAAACTACCAATGGACCGCAATGTCCTTAAACTACCAATGGACCCCCATGTCCCTAAACTGGAACATGGACCACTATGTCCCTAAACTGGAACAATAGAGCCCAAATGCTCTTTTGTTGGATCTAAATGATCCTGTTAAGTTGATTTTAGTCTCAAATTAGACTAACGTATCCTTAACAAATGTTTAAATTGATCTTAGCCTCAAATAGGGCTAACGTATCTTTAAACCCTCAAACAGACTTTAGTCCCAAATTGGACTATAGATCCCCCGATCAACTTTGGTTCAAGGGTACATCTCTGAACTCCTCTGATATCTGTCGTTGTAATCCTTCAACGTCGTCAGAGAGGTGACGGGTCCCGACGGCCATATGTTAAATGGACCACCATGTCTCTAAACTGGCAATGGACCACTATGTCCCTAAACTGGAACAATAGAGCCCAAACGCTCTTTTGTCGGATCTAAACGATCCCGTTAAGTTGATCTTAATCTCAAATTGGACTAACGTATCCTTAACAAACGTTTAAGTTGATCTTAGCCTCAATATGGCTAACGTATCTTTAAATTAAAACGCCAAACCCAAATCTAAGTAAATACGGATTTGGACTAATCCACGTCCTACGGGCGACGGCATAACTTAGTCTCCGTATACAATCCACGGGCATCCACAAACAAAACAAACACACACGACACGAAGTGAAATTCTGGAGAAGGAGAAAGTTGTTACCGCGATGCGGTAGCGTAATTAACTGCAGGGGCTTGCGCCTGTAGGGAAGAGCGTCCCCACAATCAAAAACCCCTCAAGCGAGGGGGAATCTGACGAAGTCTGCTGCATCGGCCGCATCCGTCTAAACCTCCGATACACGGTGCCATAAATCAACTTGGCATCTTCGGAGAGGTGGACGGATAAAACCAAATAGCATCTGCCCCGAATCTCAGACAAGACGTCCTCACGTCGTCGCCGCGTCATTCGGAGGGGAACAATCCTTAGCGCTGGAGGGGCCGTAGGAGGCCTGCTAAGGATAACCAGGCAGTGAAGCTGCGTGGTTGCCTCTTGGCGAAGGCTTTGATCCCTAGCGTTGTGTGTAGGGAAGCTACCGGCCAGGAATAGCCGGGCAGGGTAGCTGTGCGGCTGCCTCCAGACGAGGGCTTCGATCCTTAGCGCTGGAGGGACCGTAGGAGGCCTGCTAAGAATAATCGGGCAGTGAAGCTGAGCGGTTGACTCTTCAAGATGTTTTGTTCGACCTTCCCGGTGTTAGTATGTGGAATAGGAACAGTCGCGGCGAGTACGCGTAACATGCGCATTGAATGTTTGCCGCGTGGCGGCACCTTTGTGGGCGAAAACGGGCGGCTGTTGGGTCCTTTGGGAGCGCAGCGGGCTATAAATCGGAGGGAGTGTTGGTCCTTCCTCTCTTCACAAGCAAATCGTAAAGATGGAAGACTTCCCCTTCACCACCCCTGACATCATTCACTTCGAAGACGTGTACCCTACGACCAGAACTGCACCAGGGACACGGTGCAGATGGTTTTTGGCAGCATCGAGGACCACTTCGGCCGGCTTCTCCCCCGGCGCTCGCCTCTGCTGCAGCTGCCGATGTACACCATTTGGAGGGCGTCGCCGGGGCTCTACAACCCCCTGTCTGAGCAGCTCCAAGACGAGGCCGTGGGCAAGCTACGGTCTCTGAGGCGTTTCGGCCTGATCTCTGCGGGTCGGCTGAACCGCTCGGTGGCGCTCCTCCGTGAGTGCTACCAATTGAGGCTTGATGCCAACGCGCGCACGGGGGGATCGAGGGCAGAGGCTGGACTCCGTGAGGCCTCGGCTGGTGGAAATATTCTTGGAGTACCACGAGCAGTGCTCTCTGCACCCCCTTCCCCCGCTGTTGTAATTAATTTTTTTTCGATGTATGGTCGAGGAGCCCCTAGTACTTTTTTTTAATAAATAAGACTGTTTTCTTCTTTTTCGCAATGTTCCATAGATCTTTTTTTATTACATAAGCAGCAGATTCTAGGACGAGTTTACATTGCCTTTAAAAAAGAAGTACATGCTAGTAGATGACCTTATCTGCACAGTGCGAGCCCCTCGGATGTTTGTTGGTCTCCATGCTCGGCAGAGGGTACTGGGCTCCGCGAGCGCCGGACGTATCATCTATTGATACGAGCATGATTTGGCCGATGGTCAGCTCGGCGGGAGAGGGACGCTGCTCCTGCTCGCGGTCGGTTTACCGCTTATCCCTCAGGTAGGCGGCGAGGTGCCCTGATCGGATGAGCTCCTCGACGTAGTCCCGGAGCTGCTTGTAACTCTCCGTAGAGTGGCCGAGCGACCTATGGAAACCGCAGTAGGTGCCCCGGGTTCGCTTCGAGGCTTGACGCGGGATCGGAGGGAACTTGGAGAATCCCTCGCCCTTAGCCTCCTCCAGTAGCACTGCTTGGGAGACGTTGAGCAGGGTGTACTCCTGGAACTTCGGATGGTAGGGCTGCTGACGCTCTGGTCTCCCTTCCCTTGCCCTCTTCTTATGATCGGTTCGGTCTGCCCGGGGAAGGTTTGCATTTACCTCGGACTCGAGCTGGACTTCTCGCTCGGTCCATGCTTTCACTTCGTCCATGGTCTTAGGTTGCGCCAGTGCAAAGGAGCGTAGCCACTCCTTGTGCCTAAGACCCGACCTGAGCGCCGTGATAACCGTTTCGTCCCGGTGCTCGGGGACCTCAAGAAGGGCGTTGTAGAAGCGGGTGACGTAAACTTTGAACGTCTCCTTTTCCCCGCTCTTGATTGTAAAGAGGTAGTCGACCGTGCGCTTTTGCCGACGGTTCCCGACGAAGTGGCCGAGGAACTGAGTGGCCAGCTCGTCGAAGGTTGAAATCGAGTGAGGCTCGAGTCCTCGGAACCAGTCCCACCCGGAGCGGATGAGGGTGGCCAGGAAAGCTCGGCACTGGGCGGTGTCGAAGTGGTCTTGGAAGCTCATCCCCGTGGTGAAGGCATCCAAATGGTCCTTCGGGTCAGATTTGCCGTCGAAGAGGGAGACCTTTGGGGGCTTGTTGCGGGAGGAGACACGGACGGTGAGCAGCTCCTCGATGAACGGTTTTGTGAGCGATTCGGCGGCATACCTAGCCCCGTAGCTCGAACGGTGACCTTCCCGATGCAGACTCTTCATCTTCTTCTCGAGGGCGTCGAGCCGGCCATGGTACCTCGACGACTCGGCGCATTCTAATCCCATCCCCCTGCTGTTGGCGGCCTGCGTCTGGTCTCGGCCGCGGTTTCTCTCAATGAGGATCCTCAAATCCCCGGGTGAGGTGGCCCTTGAGCTGCCTTGACGAGCCCCGTCTGCACGGCCTCGTCGGGGGAGGGTATGTCGGTCATGCCTGGTGACAGGCGAGCTAACCGACATTTCCTCAGGAGGGACAGGCGTGCGAAAGATCTCGGGGCGGGGCGCTCTAACGACGGACCTCGGTGTCGAGCTGTTGGGCGCCCAGTGGGTCGCAGAACGTACTGGCCCGGGGGATCCGCGGCCGTGGGAGGCAGCGAGGCGGCGGTCAGCCATGCCGACGCGGGCGGAGTCTTCTCGAGGCGGAGGAGCGACGATCTGGGGTTCAGGTCCTGCCGTTTGGACACGGACGAGCGCCTCCACGATGGACGCTAGTCGGTCTATTCGGCCGGCAAGGGCGTTGATGACAATCGCCGAGGGAGGTTCATCCGCGCTTCCGTTGAGGGGAAGGCGGCGGTTGGCGCTTGGATCGTCTTGAGGATCGCTCGCCATTGGAGTGAGATCGGGAGGCAAACTTTTGTTTTTGTAGAATCTCGTTTCCTACGGACGGTGCCAGCTGATGGAGGGTGGAATCTCCTTCAGATGTTGCTTCCCGTTGATCTGCTGATAGCTGCGATGTGTAGCTGAGATTGGATCTGGAAGCTATTGCTCCTGAAGCGTGTGGAACTCAATGGGTTGAGGTTATGGTTGCTGAACTACCTGCAAGGAAGTCCCGGGTGGTCGTACCACCGAGGACCCTCTGACGATCAAGTTAGTCTAGAGATCCGAGCAGAGTAACGGCTTAGTGGAGTAGAATCGGCTTACCTTAACCGTCTGAAAGAGGGGTTTAAGTAGCGGTGGCAGCAGGTGCAGCAGGCGCGAGAATCACGTCGGCCGTTATGCTCCCGACGTCACGTCCGCGTGAAGAGCGGGACTTCCCATTAATGGTGAGATAGGCTCGTTAATGGGGGATCGTGGTGACGTAGAACGTGGGATGTGGCCGGCGGAGATCTTGCGCAGGGCGAAATTCGCGGGATGGCGGTTACGCCAGCAAGCGGTGCTATTGGTCTGTCGATGAGACCGGGGAAGATGACCTCGGCGGGAGAGCTCACGGACGAGCGGGAGAGCCGAGGTATCTAGTTTTTGTGGTAACTCGGGAACGAGCTGTGAGGCCGAGGAGGCCCATCGTGCTGGGGCGAGCCAGCGTCTGCTCGGTAGGACGAGCATAGGGGTGGTTTGGTCGGCTGTTGTAGGCCCTTTCTTGCATGCTCTGGGACACGTCATCTGCCACGTGTCATGATGTCATGCCCCGCTTCCCAGAGTACGCTAATATAGGCACGTGACATAGCCAACCATGCTACCTGTGGATAGGAAAAATCCTTCCACAGTCACATTACGGCTGTAGAGATATCAAGAACAAGAAAGTAAACTAAACTATCTAGGACATGTCCATAAGCCAGAGTAAATGAGTCAAGAAATAAAATAATATGCGGAAGCAATAGATCCAATAAACGAACACCTGGAATAGTAAATTTGGATACCAACAGGGTACTCACCGCTCGGTCTAACAGCGGCAGTACTCCTGATCAGTCTGCAACAAAGGTAGAGGATCTGGGCCATACAAAACCCAGACGTCAGTGCGTCATAATATCAAGCAATACTATAAACAGGGGTAGCAAGACATACAGGTATGTGCATGAACAGTAAAACAGGTATAACAGTAATATAAATGAGGACAGTGAGGGTAATGTGTAGTGAGTAATCTAAACTGGTCTATTGGGTTAACCACTCTCAAGTCTTTGAAATCAATTTGATGAATCATCGATGTAACTCAATAGTATCCCGTGCATGCCCGGGATCACGGTCTATGACTCTCGGGCTGAATCCGAGACGTGCCGCAAGGCAGTAAAGGGTAATAGGTAATGACGAGTGATGTCAGCAGCATCACCCCAGGGCTGGCCTGGCCCGTAAGACTGATCAGAAAAGGTATCGAACTGTCGAGTTACAAGTCAGGTGTCATCATTGATTTCCCCATATCCCCAAGTTATGTGTTCAAGTCAGGTATTAATAAATCTGGAGTTAATGCCAACACAGGATCAAGCAGGTACAGGTTTGTCTGGATAGACAACAGGAAATGTCCGTAGGGACAACATGTCAAGGTTGTTGGCATTAGTAACAAGATCAGGTAACAGGTCAAGCTATGGTACATCAGGTCAGGTCAAGTAATGTACATATATCAAGTCATGTCAAGTAGTGGTGTATCAGGTATCAAGTCAACCAGTGATATATCAGGTCATAACAGGTAGTGCACATGTGTCAAGCGGATGCTCATACTAAAACTGTAGCAAGTACGAATGCACGGTAAAGCATGGATGCACAAATATTTATCAGGGATTACATCATGACTATGTAGGATGCACAAGATCAAGTATGGGATACTAATGTAACAGTAAAATGAAATAATATGGTCTCGGCGTGCAACTAGATATGTAATAAACCGTACGGATACTATAAAACTGTAAATCGGTAAAATTTGCTGAATATTAAAACACAAGCACTATTATTTATTAAATAGATATTGATATAATAATATTATCATGGATAACATATTCAAGCCGATTAATAACTATAAAAGTGGTATTGATTAACCATGCACAAGAAAGTTCCGTTCAGAAATTCAGCGTCACCCTGATTTGTAAAATAGCTTAAAAATAACAAACGTTCTCCAAAAGGGATGTGTCTTATACCAAATAAAAGATAATTCAATAAGATTTTCATTTTTATAAGTATAAGCATCTCAGATTGTCCCTAAAAAAATCTATGAACATTCGAAATTGAAAGTTTGCTGCTGTAATTTCCCTGGACAGCAGTTTAGAGACATTTTCATTTGCATTTTACATTATTTAAACAATTTATTTTGCAAGTAAATATTTCATAGAGTTATAGTATTCTAAGTTAGATTCATAACGAACTAAAGAACGTATACTAATGATTTTTTTATGATTTATAATGAATTTTATAAGGTAAGGTGTACAGTAAATTTCAGATTTTTCGTATCCGGTTTTCAACGACGTTTCATGTGTAAACTATAATATTTTCAAATGTATAACATTATAAAATACAGATTATACAATAATTAAAGATAATAATAAGAAATATTACGACGATATATATTTTAAATGATATGGATGCAAACGGGTATCACATAATCGTAAAATGATAAACTAACAAGTGCGGAACATATAACTAAGCAATATGAAATGTAACTATTCAATTTGATGCAGTATATGATAATATAGTATGTAACAAGATAAGTTTTCATGACCTAGATCTGAAATGATATGAATGGATGCAAACGGAACATGGAAAAGTTATAAAACTAAACATGGGGTGCATGATTTTAAATACAGGTATTCCATTTGTTAAAATAGATGCGTCTAAAGTAATGGAGCATATAATTAAGATTGGTTTGCATGCCCTAGATCTGAAATGCACTATACAAATGTAAACGGAACGTCGAAAGGCTGTAATATGAAACATGGGATGCTTGATTTAAAATACAGGTGTGATATTTATTTAAATAGATATATAATGAGTTATATAGCATGTAGCAAGATTAACTTGCCTAGACGGAACAAGAACGGATGTGTACGGAACGTCCTTCGTCGGCGAAATGTCGCGACGCGCGCACGGTACAAGGAACGGTTCCAAACAACGCACGAGGGTGATCACGCAAGTCAGGTACGTTCACTGAATCACTCGGATCGTCAGCGACGAGCACGGCTCCGGCGGTGATCACCGAAATCAAGTAACAAGATCAAGAAAAAGAAAGAAGAAAGAAAAAGAAGAAGTAAGAAGAAGAGGTTGTGTATTAAATAAGGAAAGAAAAATTAAATAAATAGAATATATATAAATATATATATGCAGAGGAGAGAGAGAGAGAGAAAGGGGTTGTTAGTTTGTTAGGAAATTAGATTTAAAATTTTAAAAGATTTTTAGATTTAAAATTTTAGATAAGAGGTTTCAGTTTGTTAAAAAAATCATATGAAAATATTTAAACTAAATTTTAAAATTAAATAAATTGAATTTTGGCAGGATACAAAAATATTTCAAAATGCGTCCGGATCGGGTCTAAAAATTCAGATTTAAAATACGAAAAATATGTGGGACTTTCAAAATTCAAAATGAATGCTCAGGTAACGAAAATGCATACCCCCAAGACCGGATACACGTACATGCGTGTAGCCATCCAAACACGTCCGTTTCACTGAACGGGACGAGAACAAGATGCACGGATGCTACCACGGGGTTAAGGGTATCATGCAGGCTATGAAATGCAATTTTAAATTATTTTACATGACCTAAAATGTTATATGGTAAAAGATGCAATGCCAGGTAAAATGCCAGTATGCAGTATACATGAGATGCAAGTGTCTATGTAACAAGTCAAGGTAATCTATAAATATGAATCAAACAGGTTCAAGCAAGCGGGTCGGGTCGAATGCAATGTAAAATGTAAAAATACCATTCGCACCCAAAACCCGTTAAATCAAGAAAATACCACAGATAAGTAAATACGAGAACTGGAATTGGTATAAATGAACTCGGTTGTTACATTATACCCAACTACAAAAAGAATTTCCTCCTCGAAATTCTAAGAACAAGAAAGGATAAACAATCAAGAAACTATAAGAATAGATGTGGAAACTTCTGCTGGATTTCATCTTCTCGCTCCCAGGTTGATTCTCCATGCGAGCGATTTCCTCAAGAAACAAGTACAAGAGGGATAACCTTGTTCTTAAGAACATTTTCTCTTTGATCCACAATCGACATCGGTCGCTTCTCAAAAGTCAAATCTTCTCGTACAGTCAGCTCCGAATGATCCAGCACGTGTGTTTCATCTCGAACATATTTACGGAGTTGAGATACGTGAAACATATCATGAACATTCGCCAAGGATTGCGGTAACGCCAATCGATATGCTATTTCTCCAACACGCTCCAAAATCTCAAAAGGTCCAACGAATCGAGGACTAAACTTTCCTCGACTTCCGAAACGAATCACTCCTCTAGTCGGTGATATCTTTAAGAATACCAAACCACCAACGGCAAACTTTAGAGGCCTTCTCGATGTATCTGCCCAACTCTTTTGTCGGTCTTGTGCTGCTTTCATATGATTCCGGATAGTGTTAACCTTCTCAACTGTTTGCACGATCAAATCCGGTCCCAGCAATCTTCGTTCTCTAACATCGTCCAGCAAACAGGTGAACGACACTTGCGACCGTATAAAGTTTCAAATGGATCCATCTGAATAGTCGCTTGAAAACTGTTGTTGTAAGAAAACTCCACCAAATGTAAATGATCCTCCCATGAACCCTTGAAATCTAACATGCAAGCTCTCAACATGTCTTCAAGAGTTTGGATCGTTCTCTCCGACTGGCTATCTGTCTGAGGATGATAAGCTGTACTAAACTTCAATCGAGTCCCCAAACTTTCCTGCTCCTCCAAAAGTGTGATAAGAAACGAGTGTCACGGTCGGACACGATGCTCACCGGTACTCCATGCAATCTTACTATCTCCTGCATGTACCGCTCTGCCAAAGCTTCTGTTGATCGACCAACTCGAAATGGTATGAAATGAGCTGCCTTGGTCAATCGATCAACAATCACCCAAACTGCATTGTTGCCCTTTCGACTCCGCGGTAGAGCTGTCACGAAATCCATGGTTATATGTTCCCACTTCCATTGAGGGATCGGAAGTGGTTGCAATAAACCAGCAACCCGTTGATGTTCAGCCTTAACTTGCTGACACACCAAACACTTTGCCACAAAATGGCAATATCCCGGTTCATGCCTTCCCACCAGAAATACTGTCGTATATCTCGGTACATCTTCGTGCCTCCTGGATGTATGGAATATGCTGAACTGTGCACCTCCTTCATAAGTTCTTCGCGAATGTCTCCTTTTGGCACGGATACTGAAAGCTATTGTGAATGGATGGTAAGCCTAGATTCGATTGTTTTCCAAGAATGTTGAGCACAAAACGGCTACCATATCGCAACGAACCATCTTCATGAATTAACAAGCCCGTTCGAAGTCCAGCTTCAACCTGTTCTCGAAACCTTTGCAATCTTGGGTTTTTTGACTGCGCTGTTTTAATACTCTCGATCAATGACGACTGTACTTGCAGCGACATCAACTGTCCTGAAGAATGCGGTAGCACAATCTCCAACTCGAATCTCCGAAAGTCTTCAATAAGTTCCTTTTTGTGCAGTCAACATCCGAATTGCTGGTAACCGACTAAGCGCATCCGGCACAACATTAACTTCCCCGGATGGTACTTAAGATCAAGATCGTAGTCAGCCATCAGGTCCAACCATCTACGCTGCCTCATATTAAGCTCCTTCTGTGTGAACACATACTTTAAGTTTTTGTGATAGGTGAAAACTTCGCCCCTTTCACCCAATAAGTAGTGTCTCCAAATTTTCAAAGCGAAAATCACCGCTGCTAGCTCCGAGTCATGAATTGGGTAATTCTTCTCATGGGTCTTCAACTGTCTCAATGCGTAAGCTATAAGCTTCCCATACTGCATCAAAACACAACCCAATCCTTTCCCAGATGCGTCGCTGTGAACCACCAATCCTCCAGAACTGTCTGACACGGTTAAAATAGGAGCGGTTATCAATCTCTGCTTCAATACCTTAAAAGCTGACGCACACTTATCCGTCCATACAAACGGTACTTCCTTGCGCGTAAGCTTGGTCAAGGCTCAGCCAAACGAGCAAAATTCTCCACGAACCTTCTGTAGTATCCTGCAAGTCTAAGAAAACTTCTGATCTCTACAACGTTCTTCGGAATCGGCCAGTCTTGAACTGCTGCAATCTTCCCTGGATAAACGGCGATTCCATCTCCAGCTACGATATGCCCCAAAAACTTCACTTCTTCAAGCCAAAACTCGCACTTGCTCATCTTTGCATACAATCTTTCTTGTCTCAATATCTGCAGTGTGATCTTTAAGTGTTCTGCATGCTCTTCAATACTCTTTTGAGTGGACCAAAATATCATCAATGAACACCACTATAAATTGGTCCAAGAATGGTGAAAAGATTCGGCTCATCAAGTCCATAAATATCGCCAGTGCATTCGTTACTCCGAAGGGCATCACTAATACTCGTAATGTCCATACCGAGTTCGGAACACAGTCTTACAAATATCTTCTGGTTTAACTCGGACCTGATGATATCCGGACCGCAAATCCAGCTTCGAGAATACCCTCACGCCACTAAGCTGCTCGAACAATTCGCCAATGCGAAGGATCGAGTACTTGTTCTTAATAGTCACCCGGTTTAATTCTCGACAATCGATGCACATCCTCCTTGTGCCATTTTTCTTCTTTACTAGAAGAACTGGAGTTTCCTAAGGCGAGTTACTGCTGCGAATCCAACCCTTCTCAAGTAATTCAGTAACCTACTTCTTAACTTCTTCCAACTCCACTGGTGCCATCGGATAGTACGCCTTTGAGATTGGAGCTGCACCAGGAACAAGATCGATCGCGAACTCCACATCTCGTTTTGGCGGTAAAATCGATATGTTCTCGAACACGTCCATGAACTCTCAAACTACAGCTGGCACTTCCTTCTTATCATCTTCCATTGACGAAAGAACATTGCTTGTCGGCCTAGCCCTAAACTCGACTAGCTCGACAGAACTGCTTCCTCCAGCAAAACAAACTCCGGATGTCCGGGAATCTGGAAAATCACTTTCATTTCCTTACAATCAATATGAGCGTGGAAAGTGCCAAGAAAATCGATTCCCAAGACAACAACAAACAAAGGGATGCACCAGAATTGAATAATTCTAATGCGGGGAAAACATGAACAAGTAAGATAGCGAGATGACTTCATCCGAAGTCAAGATATTGAAGAGGATTAAGCACGGTAAACACGATTCAAGCTGGCGATAAAACAATAACTGGTAAGCAATGAAACCGAGAGAAGCAAGGTAATATAACGATCATAAAACAAGGAAATGAATCAAAACTAGAATTTCAAGTTACTTAAATAGAGTACCACATCGTAACCATGCTGCAGTTCATAGTTACAATCACATAACTCCACTCAAGTCGCCCAAATCCTAGTATCAGAATCAAGAAACATAGAGAAACAATAGAGAACCAAAAGGTTTCAAATCGAGATGCAAAGTGGTTTGCATATCGTCAAGGTAAAGGATAAGAGAAAGATATGATTCAAAAATCACGATAACAAGGTGGCAGGACATGTGCCTAATCACGAGTATTCTGATTCGTGTATTGGGTCCAATACCCAACTACAAAAGAATCAAACTCGATTAACCTATATCCTATAGCTCTGATACCAAACAAACCATGTCACGCTCCGCTTCCCAGAGTAGGCTAAGATAGGCACGTGACATAGCCAACCATGCTACCTGTGGATAGGAAAAATCCTTCCACAGTCACATTACGGCTGTAGAGATATCAAGAACGGGAAAGTAAACTAAACTATCTAGTACATGTCCATAAGCCAGAGTAAATGAGTCAAGAAATAATATAATATGCGGAAGCAATAGATCCAATAAACAAACACCTGGAATAGTAAATCTGGATACCAACAGGGTACTCACCGCTCGGTCTAACAGCGGCAGTACTCCTGATCAGTCTGCAACAAAGGTAGAGGATCTGGGCCATGCAAAACCCAGACGTCACTGCGTCATAATATCAAGAAATACTATAAACAGGGGTAGAAAGACATACAGGTATGTGCATGAACAGTAAAACAGGTATAACAGTAATATAAATGAGGACAGTGAGGGTAATGTGTAGTGAGTAATCTAAACTGGTCTATTGGGTTAACCACTCTCAAGTCTTTGAAATCAATTTGATGAATCATCGATGTAACTCAATAGTATCCCGTGCATACCCGGGATCACGGTCTATGACTCTCGGGCTGAATCCGAGACGTGCCGCAAGGCAGTAAAGGGTAATAGGTAATGACGAGTGATGTCAGCAGCATCACCCCAGGGCTGGCCTAGACCGTAAGACTGATCAGAAAAGGTATCGAACTGTCGAGTTACAAGTCAGATTTCATCATTGATTTCCCCATATCCCCAAGTTATGTGTTCAAGTTAGGTATTAATAAATCTGGAGTTAATGCCAACACAGGATCAAGCAGGTACAGGTTTGTCTGGATAGACAACAGGAAATGTCCGTAGGGACAACATGTCAAGGTTGTTGGCATTAGTAACAAGATCAGGTAACAAGTCAAGCTATGATACATCAGGTCAAGTCAGGTAGTGTACATATATAAAGTCATGTCAAGTAGTGGTGTATCAGGTATCAAGTCAACCAGCGATATATCAAGTCATAACAGGTAGTGCACATGTGTCAAGCGGATGCTCATACTAAAACTGTAGCAAGTACGGATGCACGGTAAAGCATGGATGCACAAATATTTATCAGGGATTACATCATGACTATGTAGGATGCACAAGATCAAGTATGGGATACTAATGTAACAGTAAAATGAAATAATATGGTCTCGGCGTGCAACTAGATATGTAATAAACCGTACGGATACTATAAAACTGTAAATCGGTAAAATTTGCTGAATATTAAAACACAAGCACTATTATTTATTAAATAGATATTTATATAATAATATTATCATGGATAACATATTCAAGCCGATTAATAACTATAAAAGTGGTATTGATTAACCATGCACAGGAAAGTTCCGTTCAGAAATTCAGCGTCACCCTGATTTGTAAAATAGCTTAAAAATAACAAACATTCTCCAAAAAGGACATGTCTTATACCAAAATAAAGATAATTCAATAAGATTTTCATTTTTATAAGTATAAGCATCTCAGGTTGTCCCTACAAAAACCTATGAACATTCGAAGTTGAAAGTTTGCTGCTGTAATTTCCCTGGACAGCAGTTTAGAGACATTTTCATTTGCATTTTACATTATTTAAACAATTTATTTTGCAAGTAAATATTTCATAGAGTTATAGGAGTTAGCTTCATAGCAAACTAAAGAACGTATACTAATGATTTTTCTATGATTTATAATGAATTTTATAAATAAGGTGTACAGTAAATTTCAGATTTTTCGTATCCGGTTTTCAACGACGTTTCATGTGTAAACTATAATATTTTCAAATGTATAACATTATAAAATGCAGATTATACAATAATTAAAGATAATAATAAGAAATATTACGACGATATATATTTTAAGTGATATGGATACAGACGGGTATCACATAATCGTAAAATGATAAACTAACAAGTGTGGAACATATAACTAAGCAATATGAAATGTAACTATTCAATTTGATGCAGTATATGATAGTATAGTATGTAACAAGATAAGTTTTCATGACCTAGATCTGAAATGATATGAATGGATGCAAACGGAATATCGAAAAGTTATAAAACTAAACATAGGGTGCATGATTTTAAATACAAGTATTCCATTTGTTAAAATAGATGCGTCTAAAGTAATGGAGCATGTAATTAAGATTGGTTTGCATGCCCTAGATCTGAAATGCACTATACAAATGTAAACGGAACGTCGAAAGGCTGTAATATGAAACATGGGATGCTTGATTTAAAATACAGGTGTGATATTTATTTAAATAGGTATATAATGAGTTATATAGCATATAGCAAGATTAACTTGCCTAGACGGAATAAGAACGGATGTGTACGGAATGTCCTTTGTCGGCGAAATGTCGCGACGCGCGCACGGTACAAGGAACGGTTCCAAACAACGCACGAGAGTGATCACGCAAGTCAGGTACGTTCACTGAATCACTCGGATCGTCAGCGACGAGCACGACTCCGGCGGTGATCACCGAAATCAAGAACCAAGATCAAGAAAAAGAAAGAAGAAGAAGAAGTAAAAAAGAAGAGGTTGTGTATTAAATAAGGAAAGAAAAATTAAATAAATAAAATATATATAAATATATATATGCAGAGGAGAGAGAGAGAGAAAGGGGTTGTTAGTTTGTTAGGAAATTAGATTTAAAATTTTAAAAGATTTTTAGATTTAAAATTTTAGATAAGAGCTTTCAGTTTGTTAAAGAAATCGTATGAAAATATTTAAACTAAATTTTAAAATTAAATAAATTGAATTTTGGCGGGATACAAAAATATTTCAAAACGCGCCCGGATCGGGTCTAAAAATTCAGATTTAAAATACGAAAATATGTGCAACTTTAAAAATTCAAAATGAATGCTCAGGTAACGAAAATGCATACCCCCAAGAACGGATGCACGTACATGCGCGTAGCCATCCAAACACGTCCGTTTCACTGAACGGGACGAGAACAAGATGCGCGGATGCTACCACGGGGTTAGGGATATCATGCAGGCTATGAAATGCAATTTTAAATTATTTTACATGACCTAAAATGTTATATGGTAAAAGATGCAATGCTAGGTAAAATGCCAGTATGCAGTATACATGAGATGCACGTGTCTATGTAACAAGTCAGGGTAATCTATAAATATGAATCAAACAGGTTCAAGCAAGCGGGTCGGGTCGAATGCAATGTAAAATGTAAAAATACCATTCACATCCAAAACCCGTTAAATCAAGAAAATACCACAGATAAGTAAATACGGGAACTGGAATTGGTATAAATGAACTCGATTGTTACACATGATCTGGGAGATCGCCGATATCGACCATCATCAGCTCAGAAGAAAGGGCCTACAGGGGCCGACCAGGCCGCCCCTATGCCCGACCCGCAAGCACAAGCTGGCTCTCCTCAAAGCCCCCATGCATAAATTGGCTTTCTCGGCCTTCCAGCTCGCCTTTGAGCTACTACAGGACCAAGATGCCTCGGTTCTCCCGCTCGTCCCCGAGCTCTCCCGCTGAGGCCATTTTCCTCGGTCTCATCAACCGACCAACGGCACCACTCGCAGGCGTAACCGCCGCTCCGTGAATCTCGCCATACGCGAGAGCTCCGCCGGCCACATCCCACGCTCCACGCCATTACGATCCCCATTAACTAGCCTGTCTCTCCATTAATAGGAAGATCCGCTTATTACGGGGGCGTAACGGCCGGCGTGATTCTCGCGCCTGCTCCTGCGTGCCGCCGCCGCTATATAAACCCCTCTCCCAGAGGGATCAAGTAAGCATTTCTGCTCCACTTAGGCCGTTACTCTGCTCAGATCCTGTTACCGACTTGATCGTCGGAGGGTCCTCGGTGGTACCAAACCACCCCGAGACTTCCTTGCAGGTACTCAGCACAAATCTCCTCAAACCCATTGAGACCCACACATCGGAGGAGATCATGCTCCAGATCAAATCACAGCCGTCAATCGCAGCCATCGACAGATCAACGGAAGACAACATCTGAAGGAGACCGAAAAGGCCCTCCATCAGCTGGCGCCGTCTGTGTGAAACTAACTCCACAAAAACAAAAGTTAGTCTTCCGATCTCCAACCGCATGGCAAGCAATCACCCTGAAGATCCAAGCACCAGCCGCTGCCTCCACCTCAATGGAGGCGCGGATGAACCTCCCCCGGCGACTGTCATCAACGCCCTTGCCGGCCAAATAGACCGACTAGCGTCCATCGTAGAGGCGCTTGTCCGCGTCCAAACGGCAGGGCCTGAACCCCAGATCGTCGCTCCCCCGCTTCGAGAAGACTCCGCCCGTGTCGGCACGGCCGACCACCGACAAGTTACCTCCCTTGGCCACAAATCTCCTGGGTCGGTACTCTCTGCGGCCCGCTGGGCACCCTACAACTCCACACCAAGATCCGCCGCCAGAGCACCTCGCCTCGAACCTCCTCACGACCCTTACCCTCCCGAGAAGATGTCGGCCAGCTCGCCTGTTCCCAGGCGTGACCAACACCCCCTCCCTCGACGGGGTCGCGAGGATGGGGCTCGCCACGGCGGCTCGAGGGCTACCTCGCCCGGGGATCTGAGGAACCTCATCGAGAAGAACCAGGGCCGCATCCTGACGCAGGTCTCCCACAGTAGAGGCCAGGGATTGGGGGTGCCGAATTCTCGGGGTACCACGGCCGACTCGACGCCCTCGAGAAGAAGATCGAGGGCATACGTTGGGAAGGTCACCACTCGGGCGACGGGGCTAAGTATGTCGCTGACTCGCTCACCAAGCCATTCACCGAGGAGCTGCTCGCCGTCCATATCTCCTCGCGCAACAAGCCCCCAAAGGTCTCTCTCTTTGACGGGAAAACCGACCCGAAGGACCATTTGGAAGCTTTCACCGCGAGGATGAGCTTCCAAGACCACTCTGACGCCGCCCAGTTCCGAGCTTTCCCGGCCACCCTCATCCGCTCCGGGCGGGGCTGGTTCCGGGGACTCGAGCCTCGCTCGATCTCAACCTTCGACGAGCTGGCCACTCAGTTCCTCGGCCACTTCGTCGGGAACCGTCGGCAAAAGCGCACAGTCGACTACCTCTTCATAATAAAGAGCGGGGACAAGGAGACGTTCAAAACTTACGTCACACGCTTCTACAACGCCCTTCTTGAGGTCCCCAAGCACCGGGACGAAATGGTCATCACGGCACCCAGGTCGGGTCTTAGGCACAAGGAGGCTACGCTCCTTTACAATGGAGCAACCTAAGACCATGGCCGAAGTGAAGGCATGGACCGAGCGCGAAGTCCAGCTCGGTTATCCTTAGCAGGCCTCCTACGGCCCCTCAAGTGCTAAAGGTCAAAGCCCTCGTCTAGAGGCAGCCAAGCAGCTACCCTACCCGGCAATCCCTGGACGGTAGCTTCCCTACACACAACGCCAGGGATTAAAGCCCTCGCCAAGAGGCAACCGCGCAGCTTCACTGCCCGGTTATCCTTAGCAGGTCTCCTACGGCCCCTCAAGCGCTAAGGGTCAAAGCCCTCGTCTAGAGGCAGCCGAGCAGCTACCCTGCCCGGCTATCCCTGGCCGGTAGCTTCCCTACACGCAACGCCAGGGATCAAAACCTTTGCCAAGAGGCAACCGCTCAGTTTCACTGCCCGGTTATCCTTAGCAAGCCTCCTACGGCCCCTCAAGCGCTAAGGGTCAAAGCCCTCGTCTAGAGGCAGCCGAGCTGCTACCCTGCCCGGCTATCCCTGGCCGATAGATTCACTACACACAATGCCAGGGATCAAAGCCCTCGCTAAGAGGCAGCCGAACGGCTTCACTGCTCAGCTATCCATAGCATGCCTCCTACGGCCCTTTCAACGCTAAGGATCAAAGCCCTCGCCTAGAGGCAGCCAAGCGGCTACCCTTCTCGGCTAACCCCGGCTGGTAGCTCCCTACCCATGACGCCAGGGATCAAAGCTTTCGCCTAGAGGCAGACAAGCGGCTACCCTGCTCGGCTATCCCCGGTTGTTAGCTCTCTACCCATGACGCCAGGGATTAAAGCCCTCGCCTAGAGGCAGCCGACCGGCTACCCTGCTCGGCTATCCTCGGCTGGTAGCTCCCTACCCATGATGCTAGGAATCAAAGCCCTCGCCAAGAAGCACCGGGCAGTAACCCTGCTCGGCCCCATCCTAAAGGACAAAAGCCCTCGCCAAGAGGCACCGGGCAGTAACCCTGCCCGGCCCCCATCCTTAGTAGTCTTCTTACAGCCCCTCCCGCGCTAAGGATCAAAGTCCTCCCTAGAGACGGCCGAGCCCGACCCTTGCTCAGCTATCCCTGGCTGGTAGCTTCCTACCACAACCGACAAGGATCAAAGCCCTCGCCAAGAGGCACCGGGCAGTAACCCTGCTCGGCCCCCGTCCTGAAGGATCAAAACCATCACAAGAGGCAACCGGACCCGCCCTTGTTCGGTCATCCCCGGCTGGTATCTCCCTACCCATGACGCCAGGGATCAAAACCCTCGCCAAGAGGCACCGAGCGGCTACCCTGCTTGGCCATCCCCGGCCGATAGCTCCCTACCCACGACGCCAGGGATCCAAGCCCTCGCCAAGAGGCACCGAACGGCTACCCTGCTCGGTCATCCCCGGCCGGTAGCTCCCTACCCACGACGTCAGGGATCCAAGCCCTCGCCAAGAGGCACCGAGCGGCTACCCTGCTCGGTCATCCCGGCTGGTAGCTCCCTACACGATGCCAGGGATCCAAGCCTCGCCGAGAGGCACCGAGCGGCTACCCTGCTCGGTCGCTCCCGGTTGGTAGCTCCATACCCACGACGCCATGGATCAAAGCCCTCGCCAAGGGGCATTTGAAGCCCTCAGGGTGAGGCCACCGAGCTCTCTTCGGCTCGGCGCATCTACAGCGGATAGCCTACTGCCCATCAAATGCCGTGGATCTGAAGCACTCTCCAAGAGACACCAGGTCTTTATAAGTCTGAGCGATCCCCCCCGACTTCGGGGCCACGGAGATACCTTCTTCCCAACAGCCTTTGCACTTGGCAAGTGATCGAAACCAATTCGACGCGCGATCGCCAGACGAAGAAATGACCTGACATAGAAGCTCAACAGTGCAAGTCCGAATATTCTACGAGTATTCGGACCAAACAAAAGATAATGCGCAAGCAATGAAACAACAAAAGTTTTATTCTCTTAAAAACCAATATCTTTACAAGGGTATTGTGGGCTCCCCAGCTTTATCAAATGGCCCGGAGGCTTACAAAAGAGAGAAGAGGAAATATAAAAAAGCCTAAGTCACAAGCCCCTCCTACGCCTCACTCCCCTCATCGTTGTCTGCCGGAGGCTTGACGACCGAGAGCGGGACCTGGGCACGGAGCTCACCATCGGCAAACTCAGGAAGCTGCTCCTTGACGGCATCAAGAGCCTTGTTCCACGCGACGGCTGTATACTCGCCAAGTTCGGCATAAAACTGCTCCGACACCTTGTAATCGGCCACCGCCTTCTTAGCCCGAACCTAGGCGACCTCGGCCACCTGAAGCGCCGCATCGGCATCTCTCCTGCCGGCATCTCTCTCCTTGTTCATGGCCGCGAAGCGATCGGCCAGTTCCGTCAGCTTCGCCTCAACGACTCGGTGGGACTCGCTCAGGCAACGATAGGACTCCCGACACACTAAGACGGCGAGCTCCGCGGACTCCGATCGGGCTGCCAGGACATCGGCCCTCTCCCTCTCCAGACGCAGGTCAAGTCGCAGGACCTTGGCCTCCGAAGAAGACTCTCCCACCGGCCTCGCAGCATGGAAAACCCCCTTGGCCTCCATGCGTGTAACAAGGGCGCAGTGTTGAAGGACCTGACGAGAAACGGATGAGAAACTTCGAGACGCTCGAGCCAAAGAAAGGAGAGTCAAAAAAACACGAGAAGGAGTCCGTACCTGAACCGTCTCTTGAGCTATGGCCGCCATTTAGGCCCTAAGGGTGCCATGCAAGAGCTTGCCCTCGGCCGACTCTTCCATTCCAGTGAGCAGGCCGGAAACAATGGAAAGCCTAGACGTAACCATGAAAACGGCATCCCCTTCCTATACGGGAATTCCCTCAGCGATCCTCAACAGCGGTGCATGAGAGGCCGTCCTCTTCCTCTTAAGGGGAGCCCCGTCTTCACCCTCCCCTGCATCCCTCATCTGGGGCTCGGAAACCAGTGGACGCCTCAGGCCGCTGCCTAGACAATCGCTAGGAGCTCTAAGCGAAGCAGACGGCCTCGCCGCCGGCGGAGTATTCGGCGCAGGGCTCGAGCCGGCCGGGGGCGCGGCCGCACCACTGGCCTCCTTCCGGGACGAGACACCCAAAGCTCTGGATCGATCCATAGATCCGACTTAAGGAAGAAGAGCGCCGAGCTATCAGGATTTAAAGCAAGGAAAATATGAAGAGATAAGGACCCTGGAGTGGACCCCATCCTTATTTATTGCTGCCATCGCCCTCATCCAACGGCGCCCTTCATCTCCCGTTAAAACGACTCCTCTCGTCCAACGACCCCGATTGCTCCACCCGTCGCTCCAGCATTGGGCCGCATCCCATCGGACGCCGCAGGTCTGCAACACGCCGCGTCGCCCAACCGACGCTCGACACGTAGACCGTCGCTTCAGGGACATAACACACGAACCAGCGCACCTTCCTTAAATGCAGAGATCTCGTCCATGATTCGCTGGCTGAAAAGACAACAGATTGCCTGGGGACACGTCCCGACGATATCTACAAAGGGAGCTCGCCCCGGGTGGCCCTACAGTCCACTCTCGATCCGACCCATCAGCTGGTCGGGACGAGAGTTGGGGGGCTAATTGTAACATTTCAAAAAAATAAAATATTATTTTTGGGAATTTTCATAATTTAATATTAATTTTAATGAATATTTTAATAGTCGGTATAATTAAATACCGATAAATGGTGAAAATTCCGGAGAAAATTTTGGAAAATTCTAAAATAAGATATTTTGTGGAAATATGTCATTTTAAGCTTTTATGGTTACGTAAACGCTATTTTGGTGTTAACCGCGATTAAAAATCGCTAATTTGTATTTTTGGCTTTTTGTGAAAAAATGTGCACATGACATTTTCTACACTTGTTACACTGTTTCATGTTTTGGACCCATGGTGGCCTAGGGTTGGACCATACTTAGGTGACCATGGTGGCTTAAATCTTTTGGTTAGGATAAGTGGGTTACTTAAGGGTTGTTAGCTTTATTTTAAGGTGTTTAGGTTGGGCTGGACTTATGTAGGAGAGAGGAGAGAAAGAGCCATGATGGCTTTGTGTCTTATGGACATTTTATCAAGAGAAAGAGGGGGGTGGCTCCTAGGTAATGTCACAATCACCCCATGTCATTGCAAAGCTTTTGCCTCACATCTCTCTCTCTCACTCACAACACTTCACATTACCTCAGCTTCTTAACCAACTACACCACCACACCCCAACATCAAACAACAGCAGCTGCAGAACCAACTCCAGCAACACCATAAACCCTGCTACAGACACAGCAACAAACCTTTAACCAACAGCAGCAGCTGTAACCCCAAACAACACCCTACATCAGCCACCTCTGCTGCAACAGCAGCTGATGTATCATAACAGCCCCCTGCATCAGCTGCTGATACACCACTTCAGCTCCCATCCCTTCACATCAACAGCTACCCTAGCCCCAATAGCTGCAGCCACTAGCCCCTAGCACTTTAGCCCACACCTACCCACTCACATCAGTACACTTCAGCCCCCAAAATCAACAAATCAGCTGCTGAAACAGCCATTTCAGCAGCTACATCAGCCGAATTTCCTCACTTCAGCTACATCAGCCCCTTATGCAGCAACAAAAGCTTCAGCCTCAACACCACAACACCACCATACCCACACCAAAATCACAACAACTCACCACAAAACAACACCAAGCAACAACAACAACCACAACCCCAACTGCTGCTACAACAGCCAAGGAAAAACAAAGGAATTTGCAAGCAGCAGCAGCCACAGAAGCAGCATCAGCATCTGTTGCAACAACAACTTCAACCAGGGCATTCCAGCAGCACCAACCCACTCCTCCTCCCTTCAACCTTCCTTTCTCCTACACCCTAGGACACTCTTGAGGTATAATCTTGCAACCCAACTCTTTTCTTGCCAAGTTATGGGTTATTAGCTGAATTTTACTGTTATATCCGTGATCTAGTGCTAGTTTAGGAATTTTGAGTGAGATTTGGCCAAGAGATGGTTTTGAATGCTAATATAGTCTTATTAGGAGTGTGTGAGACCAGTTAACCCAAGATTGTTCCAGATTTCACCAAAATACCAGATAGTTTAGAATCGGTGAAATCTAACGATTTTGTCGATTTTGTGACCTTTCTGAGACCTGCTTTCACCCGGGACCTCCTAGAGTAAAATTGACTTGGCAGTAGGCTGTGCAGGCACCCTGGAACCACTACCCAAAGCCCTAGCCCCCAACTTCCATACCAGGCCGCAGATTTAATCCCCCTGGCCGCAATTTGCGGCCAGAGCAGTGGGGAACCTCCTCGTTTTGTGTGCACAGCCCTATTTCATGTAAACTTGACCCCCTGTGTGTCTAGTTTTGACTGATTCCAGTTAGGATAGAATCTGAGTTGATTTTCATGAGTTGGCGTATGATTTACGACTTGATTTCGTATGGATTTTAGGTATTTGGTGATTCGTTTCCGTCGGGTGGCGTTTGAACGCCAACGACCAGTGAGCATTGACTGTGTTTGCACGCAAGGCGATAAGTTTTTACTTATTGGCGTAACGTGCACCATTTTGGTTTCCGACATGGTTTTCATGAGTTTTAGCGTGTGATATCCTTGTAGGTACCCCACGTGGCGTCGAAGCATTGGAGATGCAAATGGCGATATCGGCAACGACACGCTTAAAGAAAGGTGAGTAGATTCATATCTACGGGGAGAAGTCGGGTGGATGGCGTATAGCACCCCCGCAGTCCGAAGTGATGTATACGGATGCGTATACACACCTACAATTATTATTGTTGTTTGGGAATTGTTTGATGTTTAAGATGGATAAATGGGTGGACTTGGATGATTTAGTGTCGCGAAACCCTAGGTAGTGGGTGCACTACACATACATATACACACATACATGTACACACATACATACTTGCATACATCCTTACTTCATATGTGGTTATGGGATTCTACATAGATATGTGTTCACATAGGTATGGGACTACGTGTTCACATACAGATTTGAGGATGATACATGGGATTGAGATGAGTCGATGAGTTAGATATGAAATTATGATATCGGTTATGGTAAAATTCGTATTTGGGATGCGTCTTGATGCTTTAGCGGATTTTGGGATTATGATGCCATAGGAATAGTGACATGTATATGTAAATGATCGACATGTGATTATGATATGAGATAGGATATGATATGATATGATATGACAGGATATTTATGATAGGCCGCCTTGGGCGTTGTTTACTCCTTGAGATGATATGTGCTGATGATATCGTTTTTGCTAGAGGCTGTAAATCAGAAGCTGGATTATGATTATATTGATAATATATGATGATGATATTGATGTATACGAGACTGTCGATCAGTGATCAGATCTTGATTATAGTGATGATGTTAGCATTGTACTAGACATAGGTCAGTACCCAGATAATGATATTTTATAAGAGAATACTTGATGAATAATATGGAAAATGTGATATTGACCCGTACCCAGATTGGGGATGTCGTACGACGGATTTACGTACGAGCTATAAATTGATGTTTGATCCGCACTCTTGTTTTGGGAATAATTGATTATAGAGATATGTTATCGGGTATGATCGTATCGAGGCGGGATCACCGACTATATGTATATGTATTTATATGTATCAACTCAGAGATTAGGTGGTTTCCCTTACCTACTGTTAGCTTTAGCTCAGCCTTGTAGTGGTGTAGCTATTTGACTTTTATGACCTTAGATGCAGTTTAGCGATCATTGTGTTAGTATTCAGCTCCCGCATATTATCATTGTTGCTCTGCATCGCATACTGTTGTGATTCATATTTTATTATTGATATCCTGCTGTTAGGACACCAGCACCATTACCGATGATGCGTATGTACCACGTACACTTATTTGCCGGCGCACACACATCTTCATCGGTAATTGCCATGTCACGAACACTTAGAAAATACTATTACTTGATTTAGCTTGTTAGCTTGTAGTGACATAATATTAGTATGCTTGCCTTATATGCCAGCTTGACATTGTAGTTATTACCTGTCACTTCATGCATACTGTTGTTTATTATATGCTGCATTCATGGATTCCCATGTTTATATTCATGATTTCACATGCTATTGATGATTTGGATTCGGGTTTCCATGAGATTTCTGGATTTGGAGGAAAACCGCAAAACATATATATAAACTGCTTTCTCTTTTTAATAAAAATGCGGTTTTCCCATGATGTATGAGTCGTCCACCATGAGTTTGCTGATGGATTTCGAGACCCGATTCGAGGAGTGGAGGAACCGTTTCGGGTACATGGTAGGCCCGGTGCGGTAACCCGGGGCAAGAGAATCGCAGATGATGGCGTTGAGCCTGGCAGGGGAGCACGACCGACCGGTGATTTTACCCGACACGTCGGATATCCGGAGGATACCGTCGTAGTCATGAGATGGATGGTAGGGGCCGATCTGGACTGACGGCGCCCTGAATTTTATGATTGAGATATTGAGGTACAGAAATTGTGATACAGAGATATCGAGGTATTGGGATTTATGTTTTGTGCCGATGCTGGGCACAGGTTTCATGATGTTTTCCATGATTTTTGACTATATCCTCATATTTACATGCATGATTGCATTGATCATACTTCACTGTATATATAACAGGATATGAGGGCGCTGTTATATATACCCTTACACCAATATTAGTGGAATGGGACGCTAATATATGTGTATTGATATCATTTTAAAAACTTTATCATACTTTTCATGCATTCATACATCATTCATATGATATATTGCCACCTGATGCACTGACACGGGCACATGGGTTTACACTTGGGTTAGGTATTTACCCTAGTCTTGTTATAGATTGCTGATTACATATATTTGAGGATTATATATTATGATCGTATGACCTAGGTTTGCGTCATACATGCGATTTTCTGTTCGTAAATCTTTTTCTACTCACGAGTTGGCAACTCACCCCCGTTGTGCCCCAGTTTCTTGCAGGTGTTGCCGTACGGGTTGCATTACGGCTTTGCGGGCACAGTTTCTTTCGGGTGACTTGCTAGTAGGTGGGTTATTTGTATCATACCCACCATTATACATTGTATATTATATTCAGTTGTATCTAGAAGTTCCATCAACCAAACATGTATTTATTTGAGATAGAGACCAGTGATGTTTATTCTTTCGACCTTAGAGTCACGTGTTATATTTCGATGGGTTTCTTGCTGGTTGAGTTTCATTTCTGTCGTGATCCTCGCCTTTAGGCGTTGTATATTATGTTGCTTTCAGGTTGATTTGATATGGTTCTTCCTACACTCTACTACTTCTCTTGGTTTGGATTTCTGGGTTCGGCTTACTTAGCTTACGTACGCCTTGAGACGTTCGTAGTTTAAGTGTCAGTCATACTCCGTACTTTCGGATCGTGACACTAATGATGATGCTCGATATCGGCGATCTCCCAGATCGTGACACGTGGCAGATGACGTGTCCCAGAGCTCAGAAGAAAGGGCCTACAGGGGCCGACCAGGCCACCCCTGTGCCCGACCCGCAAGCACAAGCTGGCTCTTCTCAGAGCCCCCATGCACAAATTGGCTTCCTCGGCCTCCCAGCTCGCCTCCGAGCGACCACAGGACCAAGATGTCTCGGCTCTCCCGCCAGTCCCCGAGCTCTCCCGCCAAGGCCATTTTCCTCGGTCTCATCAACCAACCAACAGCACCACTCGTAGACGTAACCGCCGCTCCGCGAATCTCGCTATGCACGAGATCTCCGCCGTCCACATCCCACGTTCCGCGCCATTACGATCCCCATTAACGAGCATGTCTCGCCATTAATGGGAAGATCTGCTTATCACGCGGACGTGACGTCGGGGGCGTAACAGCCGGCGTGATTCTCGCGCCTGCTCTTGCGTGCCGCCGCCGCTATATAAACCTCTCTCGTAGAGACATCAAGTAAGCATTTATGCTCCACTAGGCCGTTACTCTGCTCGGATCTTGTTACTGACTTGATCGTCGGAGGGTCCTCGGTGGTACCAACCCTCCCGGGACTTCCTTGCAGATACTCGGCGCAAATCTCCTCAAACCCATTGAGATCCACACATCGCAGGAGATCATGCTCCAGATCAAATTCCAACCATCGGCAAATCAACGGAAGACAACATCTGAAGGTGACCGAAAAGACCCTCCATCATATACATATTACAGGATATTGTAAGCAAGAGAATTTTTTAGAGTGGAAAGCATTTTTGGAGGGTTTTTGATGCGTGTCTTTGTACTAGGGATATTTTGACAGCGGAAAACTTTGTAGGGTCCTTTTTGACAATTTTTCCGTAATAAAATTCAACGTATGCACGCCGCGACAAACTCTCCAGAAACTACGTGAAGCGTCGATCCAATAATCAACGGCCGATATCAACCCAGCAGCTGAAGCTCTCTCATTGGCCGATACCTACAGATGTCGGTTTCCTATTAGCCCACCTCATCACATATGATGTTTTACCGTTACGCAGTCGGTTGGGCTCCAGTTATAAATTGCATTTCGAGGCAAAGGAGAGAGCCCAATCCATTTTCTAAGAAAACTCGAGTGCATCTCAGATCTGAAGCGATTTTGATCTCATTCGTGTTGCGATCCTGAAGGGGCCGCTAATGGATCGATCTGCGAGAGCTCGCGCTTCTGTCACCGTCTTCGCCCTTCTTCTTTCTGGTACGTCTTCGATCTCATCTCTTAAGCTTTGCTTAATCTCAAGATCTGATCTCATTTGAGCCGTTGGTGGTTGATTTCATGATTTTGTTGAAATTTTTAAGTTTTGTATTGATCGATCCCTTGTGCGTTTAGTTGATGAATGTTGTCGATCTGATCGGTTTGTTCGATTAATCTGCGTGCTTTGTTGAGATTTTGATGAGGAATCGGCTGATTGTGATGCCAATAGAGTTTAGGTTTCTAATTAAGCTTCGTATATCAATAATAATGGTGATTTGAGAAAGATAGGTTTCTAGTTTAGTAAATAGCTTGTAACCTTTGCAAATCTTCTTCAAATCCTAATTTGGAACAGGGTTAGCTGTTGTAAGGAAAGTACTACGAAGTGCTTTTAGTTTTTGTTTGTTGTTGTTCTTCTTATTGACACCATGAAGGTGAGAATTTGACTGCGTTAATTATATGCCATTTAAGAAAATGTAGAAGATTTCTCGATGTTTGTATAGATCGTTTGCTTTATTGTCCGTTTATTATATTATCTGTTGAAGTTGTTAACCTTTAAGATGCCACCTTATGCTGTTTAGAAGGGAGAAACGTTTTTATTTTGCAAAACAACACCTTGATAGAAAATGTAGAATGATTAATTTGTTAATAATAGATCATGCTTTCCTTGAGTCAAATTTGCAACCTTTTATGAGGCTTTGAGCTTTACTAATTTAAGACCTATCATTCTGCGCCATTTCAATGATACCATCACCATCGTAGGGGGAAAGACCTGTAACCAATCAACCACTTGATAGATAATTGAATTTTTTTATTTCAAATCTATATCTATATTCTATATTGCTATATAATGCAAATGGACTTGATTAGAAACCATCTTCTTATTTTTTTGAAAAACAAAGAAAAAAGGAGAAAATTACTCCATTCTTACGGTCTCCACATCTTTCATATAAAGAAAGAGACAAAAATAATTAATTGTTATGTTAAAAAGACAAATTTTAGAACCTCCACATCATCAAAGAAAAAGACAAAAATAATTAAACTTCTCTATTTTTTGAAAAACAAAGAAAAATGGATTTTCTAGAACTTGAGACAAAAAAAGAATTTTGTAGAAATTAGTTTGAATTCCAAATTCAATCTACATTATGCTCAAATCTAAGACAAAAAAGAATTTTCTAGAAGTTATTTTATTTATCATTTTTCAAATTCTGGTTTCATTTACTTATAACTACCTTCTTTTAGTAAATAACATATTATAATAATCCAAGTTATTAAAATGATTATTTTATTCACTTATTAACATTCAAAGTAATTTTACACCAAAATCTCCCCATTTTATGAAGTTCAAGAATTTTTTTCCTACTCTAAGTAGGATAAAGCTACAGACGTGCATTGCACGTGCAAAATGCTAGTCAAATATAATGTAAAATGCCATATGATAAAATTGTATGACCTTTCAATACCTGAGACAAAAAGCGGTACCATTAAGAGATAACTTAAAAGAATACTCATTTTTGGATAACTTGTTTACAGGATGCTTATTTGCATTCTCGATTGCAA
The DNA here is from genome assembly GCA_030015575.1 of Agapanthus africanus. NCBI lineage: Eukaryota > Viridiplantae > Streptophyta > Magnoliopsida > Asparagales > Amaryllidaceae > Agapanthus > Agapanthus africanus. Next base: position 56,731,207 of record CM057344.1, read on the forward strand.
AAGAGGAAGCTACCAAGTTGGGAACAGTCATCGGTATAGATCTTGGGACAACCTATTCATGTGTTGGTGTGTACAAGAATGGTCATGTTGAGATCATAGCTAATGACCAAGGGAACCGTATCACTCCTTCATGGGTAGCTTTCACTGATAGTGAAAGACTAATTGGAGAGGCTGCAAAGAATCAGGCAGCCGTGAACCCAGAAAGAACCATTTTTGACATCAAACGACTTATTGGAAGGAAGTGAGTCTTCTCTCCTTGTCCGCTTCTGGTTAAAAATGTTCCTTTTCCGATATTCACTAGCTAATGCCGACTTTTGATATATGTGATTCATAGGTTTGAGGACAAGGAGGTTCAGAGGGATATGAAGCTCGTTCCATACAAGATTGTGAACAAGGAAGGTAAACCATACATCCAAGTCAAGATCAAGGATGGGGAAACTAAGGTTTTCAGTCCTGAGGAAATCAGTGCCATGATTTTGACTAAGATGAAAGAGACCGCTGAAGCATTCCTTGGGAAGAAAATCAAGGATGCTGTTATCACTGTTCCAGGTAAAGGAAACTTTTCCTCGGAATGCTCTATGTTATGATTATACTGCCTTCTTTTGTTATATACTCACATTAATCTTTTTATTTTATTTTTATGTTGCAGCATACTTCAATGATGCTCAGAGGCAGGCAACCAAGGATGCCGGGGTAATTGCTGGCTTGAATGTGGCCAGAATTATAAACGAGCCCACGGCTGCTGCCATTGCGTATGGTCTTGATAAGAAGGGCGCGGAAAAGAACATCCTTGTCTTTGACCTAGGTGGCGGTACATTCGATGTCAGTATCTTGACCATTGACAATGGAGTTTTTGAGGTTCTGGCTACAAACGGTGACACTCATTTGGGAGGTAATATCTTTTGTTCCTTGTTGCTCTGTTTATCTGGCAATTCTCTTATGTGTGAGACTCACCCATCTCTGATCGTTCCATATAATCATGACTAGAGATTATGTTGTAGATATCATATTCATGTCTGCCAAGTATAATTTCATGAAATGTTACATGGGAAACGAATGGCATGAACCCATAGAAGGGCAAACATTTTTAGAAATGATCCATGTTCGATTTGTCTGCATTGAAACTTTATCAACCTTTTCAAATATCCTTGGTTGTCTTTTATGTTGCAAGTCTAAATATGTAGCTTTATGCTTCAGAGAACTTATTATGTAGGGATGTGTATAACTATAATTATCAGTTGCGTGTACTCACTTTGAATGATATAGTTTGTTTTCTGGTCCAACAATCTTTCAACAATTGATCTCAGCATCACTCACGGGAAACATCGGCAACTCTAATAATGTTGACTAAAGCTGACCTGCTACAAATTCTGTTAATAAATGCCTTATTTAGCTCACATGCTTTTTGTTCTTCAGGTGAGGACTTTGACCAGAGAATCATGGAATACTTCATCAAGCTGATCAAGAAGAAGCACGGAAAGGACATCAGCAAAGACAACCGTGCCCTTGGCAAGCTGAGGAGAGAAGCTGAGCGTGCCAAGAGAGCTTTGAGCAACCAGCACCAGGTCCGGGTTGAGATTGAATCCCTCTTCGACGGAGTGGACTTCTCCGAGCCATTGACCAGGGCCAGGTTCGAGGAATTGAACAACGACCTGTTCAGGAAAACTATGGGACCCGTGAAGAAAGCCATGGAAGACGCGGGACTGCAAAAGAGTCAGATCGATGAGATTGTTCTCGTCGGTGGAAGCACTAGGATTCCCAAGGTTCAGCAGCTTCTCAAGGATTATTTTGATGGGAAGGAGCCAAGCAAGGGAGTGAACCCTGACGAGGCTGTTGCTTATGGTGCAGCGGTCCAAGGTGGCATTCTCAGCGGAGAGGGTGGTGAAGGAACTAAAGGTATATTATCTTTTAGCCTAAATCGCAGGAAACCTCGTCACTTTTGTCCATATACCATCGAATGATTATTGACCAAGTTGTTCTTGAATCCTGTAGATATTCTTCTCTTGGATGTGGCACCTCTTACGCTTGGAATTGAGACTGTCGGTGGAGTGATGACCAAGTTGATTCCAAGAAACACTGTGATCCCAACCAAGAAATCTCAAGTATTTACTACATACCAGGATCAGCAGACTACTGTGTCCATTAAGGTACGATCGTTTCCATTTATGTTCAATTTATTTTGATTTCTTAAATCATAGTTGCATGTAAATAACAAGTAATATCAATCTGGTAACAGGTCTATGAAGGTGAGAGGAGTCTCACTAAGGACTGTAGGCTGCTTGGAACGTTCGATCTATCTGGAATCCCTCCAGCCCCCAGGTTCGTGCCCAGCTCAGATCTTAAATTTCGGTTGTTATCTTAGTTTGATATGATGCAATGTGGTTTTCAATTGCATTAGGATGCCGACCACATAGCTTAGAAAATGTAAAATTTGTTTCGTTAGTGCAAAAACTACAACTTATATTTGTTACCATCCACCATATGGAGTTTGGGTGCCCAGGATTTTAGCCCAATACCAAATCACAACGCAGTTCTTATTACGTATTGGGACACCAATTACTTAAAAACCATGCTCTTTTATATTTTAATGTAGTTAGAGCCTTAACCCTTTTTTCTCTCCAAAGGGTGTCTCCTGATATCTAGAGGCATGAGCATTATATGACAGCATATGAAGCTTTAAGACTTGGATCTGGTCTAAGATTTACTTATTATGGAACAGGGGTACACCTCAAATTGAGGTAACCTTTGAAGTCGACGCCAACGGCATCCTGAATGTTAAAGCGGAAGACAAAGGCACTGGCAAGTCTGAAAAGATCACCATCACCAATGAGAAAGGCCGCCTCAGCCAAGAAGAGATAGAGCGCATGGTCCGTGAGGCCGAAGAATTCGCAGAGGAAGACAAGAAAGTGAAAGAAAAAATTGACGCACGCAACCAGCTCGAGACATACGTGTACAACATGAAGAACACCATCGGCGACAAGGACAAGCTCGCCGACAAGATCGAGAGCGAGGAGAAAGAGAAAATCGAGGCGGCGTTGAAAGACGCGTTGGAGTGGTTGGATGACAATCAGAATGCGGAGAAAGAGGATTACGACGAGAAGCTCAAGGAGGTCGAGGCTGTTTGTAACCCGGTCATCTCTGCTGTGTATCAGAGGAGTGGTGGCCCTGGCGGCGCTGGAGCCGAGAGTGGGGATGACAACGACGACTCGCACGATGAGCTTTAGATGAAGAAAGAGAAACCTTGTCTTTTAATTTTTTGTGTAGAGGGGCTGAATGGTGACTATTAGTTAGTCTAGCAAAATTTTTGATACTTTGCTTTTATGTGCTTGTGCATGTTGTAGTTCTGATTTTTTTTTTTTTTTTTTTGGCCAAAATTTGTAGCTCTGGTGTTGTTTTGGCCCTTGGTGTGGTTATTCATCTGGTAGCATTGATCGAATAGAATGTCTGAAGCCTTGCTGATGCCATTAAAGATCATTCAGATGATTTCCAAATCTAAAGAGAATGAAATATTATGTGCAAGAGTTGTCTTATATATGAGTACAGGACCAATTAAAGCCATTTGCCAGAAATAATTTTCCTCCGCCAAACCGCTACATTTTATTAGTTTTTGGGCATTTGCTATCTACATGTGGAATAAAATTATTGGTGGTCTCTGGTCCCCAATAATATGACAATATGGCTATCTAGAAAGATTACGGCGGTCATACAAGCCTGAGTTTTAACTTATCGGCTTGCTTCAATTACTTAAACAAGTCTAAAAACTTATTCAAAACTTGTCTCGTTTATTTATTGAACGATACTGATTCCAAGCGAGCTTGAGCCTAGTCTTGACCTTTATTGAGCTTATTTAAATCAAGAAAATATATACAAATAATTATTAGCATGTATGAAAAGACATAACTATGTTCAATATTTTATTTGACAAACTGAGCTGTGAGAAATATTATTGTTATTACTAGATAAAGGAGTTAGTGCTTGTTTAAAACCCTGTGATTTTTTGATATTTTAGTGCATATTTGACAAAATATTTATTGTGATCTGAGTCTCTTGCTAATATTTGAAAAACATTTTGAATTTAATAATATATAACTATTTTATTATTGTTACTGACCATTGAATCGAACATAGGTCACATCGGTCGATATAATTACCGATATATCGTATCGGGACCCCTCATGATACAATAAAACCGATAAATTTGCGTCGATTTATCGGCCGATATGACAATATCGGCCGATATATCATCCGCATATGAAATAGGAGACACATGGCCCATACAATTCCGATATCCTATGATATCCGATATTTAATATCTTGCGACTAACTACTAATTATGCCATAAACCATTTGAGCCCATATGAGTCCTATTCATCTTTGTTTTTTTTTTTTTTGCCGAGCTTTAATTTAGGTTCAAAGTCGGGTTGTTTAGCTGTCAAAACGAGCTTGAACAATCTTTCAGAGAGCTGATTGGATTTGGAGCCGAACTTTCCACAAGAACAATCCATAACGACAAAATTTAGAAAACTAAATTAATAAATTAATAAATTCAAACATCACTGCATCATGATTTATATGTTTCCATATATAAAAATACATAAATGCAATTTAAAAAACAAACTATGTTGAAATTCTATTCTTGTCCTCTGATATTGAAAAAAAAATTAAGGATTGTCAAAAATTTCCTGATATTCATGTGCATACGCGAAGAAAAATATTGAAAACCGAAGAAAACGAAAAATCAGGTTTTCTGAAAATTTCGAGGATTTCTGAAAATTTCGCGATTTTCTGGCATGCAAAATCTTGAAAAAGGAAAGAAAAAGAAAAATTCTGAAAATTTCACAATTTTGATGTGGTTTAGCCGGTAAATACTGAAAGACGAAGAGAACCGAAAATTTTATAATTTTCGTGTGTTGTAGCAAGCATAATATTGATATACCAAAGAAAAATTAAAAATTTAGAAATGCTGAATATTTCATGACATTCAAGCAAATTATTGATAAACAAAAAACATCAAAATTATTGGATTTCTGAAAATTTCAGGAATTTCGTCTGCTATGGCAAATAAAATATTAAAAAAGAAATGAAAATTTTGGGCATTTAAAAATTTCATAATTTTCGAGTATTGCAGGCGCAAGCAAAATCTTGAGAAAACAAAGATAACAGAAAGTTCTAGGATTGCTAAAAATTCCATGATTTCCATAAAATTTCACAATTATAGGATTTCTACAAAATTCGCAACTATTTGAAAAGGCATTAAATTTTTAGTAATCCCAAATTTTCCGTTTTCTTTGTTTTATTAAAATTATGCTTGTTATACAGCACACAAAATTACAAATTCTTGTTTTTCACTATTTTGCTTATTGTAACATACAAACATCACAGAATTTTCGGAAATCCTAAAATTTTATATTTTCTTAGGTTTTTTAATAATTCTCTTCCTGTAGGAGAAGAATATTGCGAAATATTTAGAAATCCTAAAATTTTCGGTTTTTCAGTTTATCAATAATTACCGTGGAAAACAAAAATTGTGAAAATCCTAACATTTCCAGTTTTTCTTCCTTTTTAAAATATTTTTCTTTCTGTAGCTCCAGAATGTATTAAATTTTCAAAAATAACCAAATTTCTATTTTCTTTGATTTTTAAAAATTTTGTTTGCTAGCACACAAAAATCAAATTTTTTTGAAATCCTAAATTTTCAGTAATCTTTGGTTTATTAATATAAAAATAAAGAAATTTTAAAAAATCCTAAGCTTTTTTGTTCTCTTCAGGATTTCAATATTTGCTTACCCTAGCACATAAAATTGTGGAATTTTTAGTTTTCCCAAAATTTTCTGAATTTTTTCGAGTTTTCAATATTTTGCTTTATATATGAATATCGTGAAATTTTCAAAATTCTTAAAATTTTACGTAAGTTCTTGATATTTTGCTTCCTAAAGCACATGATGAAAATTTTTGAAATTCAAAATGGTTTTTAGTTTTCCTTGGTTTAATAATTTTTTGCTTGCTATATCACATGACATGCAAGAAATTTTTAAAAATCAGAAATTTTTCTGTTTAATAATGTTTTGCTTGCTATATAACATAAGAAAATTATGAAATAAATCTTGAAATTTTTAGTTTTCTTTGTTAATCAATATTTTTGCTTCTAGAGCCCGAATATTCCAAAAATTTTCAGATTGCCTGATGGTTTATTTTTCTTTGGATTTTAAAATTTTGCTTTTTATGGCATACGAAAATCGTGAAATTAAGGTTTTCTTCGGTTATTCAATATTTTGCTTGTTAAAAGAATAAGAATATCATGAATATTTTGAAAATTCAAAAGTTCTCTATTTTGTTCGGTTTATCAATGTTATATTTGCTATACCGCACAAAAAATCTCAAAATTTTTAGAAACACAAAAAAAAATTCTATTTTCATTTGTTTTTTAATATTTAATTTTTACACACGAAAAATCACGTAATTTTTAGAAATCCCAAATTTTTGTTTTCTGTCTTTCAATATTTTTCTTGATTTTTAGCATAGAAAAATCGGGAATTTTTTTTAAGTCACGAAATTTTCCGTTGCTTTGCTTCTTCCGAAATTTTGCTTGCTTCCACATGTAAGTCCACGTTGCGACCCCCGGTTCTTACGGGGAGGCGGAAACGGTATAAAAATCAAATTTTTAGCGCATGGGGCAACATGGACTAACAAAGTCGGGATCTTTTCTAAACTAAACTAGCAAACAAGCTAAAGAGAATTAGCTACTCGGAAAGATGGTTATACCTAACTTGAACTCCTTCATCTTCAAACTTTTGTAGAGGTTGATGGTGCTTTCCTCGTTGCCTTCTTCCGTCAAAGATGGATCCACCTGAGGGTTCAACCTTCGGGCTCTTTCTCGAACTTGGAGAGAACTAGAATCTTCGGCTTGCTAAACCTTTGATCCTAGAGTGAGTAGAGAGTGTCTAAGGGGTGTTTATCTTTCAAGGAGAGGGATTCTCAACACATGAGAAGGATTCTCCTTGAGCTAGAGAAAGAAGAAGATGAAGTGAGGAGAGAGAAGCTAAATGATAGAATGAGCTCTCTTTTCTTTCTTGCAACCATATCACAAAAGAAAAAGAATTATCAAATTAATAATAATAATGAAAATGAAATAGTTGATGGAAGGTTTAGGAATGACCATTATCATTTCAAACATTAAATGGTTTTGCAAGAATCAAAAAGCATCTTTCTTTTGTAATGATGATGGTCAAAACTTCAACCATGGTCAACAAGTCAACCATGGTCAACTAGTCAACAAAATCCAACCATGACACAATTTCATTTTATTAATATTATTAATTGATATAACATAAATCCATTAGGGTTTGGAAAAAGACGACTGTCAACTGTGCATACACACCCGTTCCGAAACCCTAATGAAAGTCCTCTTCCTCCTCCTCAAACAACTGTGCATACACACCTGCATTCTTGTTCCGAGGAACATGAATACCAAGAGATAAAATCAACCCCTAAACGTATACCAGTATCTGGCTCAAACCAGAGCCTACCAGTAATATCCGTCCGGACTCCAAACGTGCACAAGTGCGCGGATGAGAACGAACCCTGTCGCAAAGCCATGCGACCTCTGCTCTGTTTTGCCCAGAGGCGAATACCCTCTGTGTGGGACTCTAAAGACTCGACACTACGCTGGCAGTGGGTTTAACCACAGACCGCAAGCGGCACTAGCTGTGCGTAACGGTCCCCAGGTAGATGCCGACAAGAAGGCTGACGAGGTGAACCCCATCTGAACTCCTACTGAGTCTGAATGTGACAGTCTCCGTACAGTCCGGTCTGTTCGTCTAATACATCGCATGTCGGGCCTAGGGGGCGGTAAAACGTCAGTCCCCTAATAGCGGTACAAGTCGTGTCGGAGTGAAGCCCAAAACACCCTGAGATAACACTGGAAGCCTACCAGTATATCTCGCTTGCCCTGGCCAGGGACTACTCGTGTAATGGCTCTCCTAGACACAGCGCGATGTCAACCCCCAATACCGGGAGAGACGAATCATGTCTAACCGTCACTGCCTCCAAGTGCTTCGGGACTGCACCCAACCACCACATGTTTGCACGACTCCTTTGAGCCGTGGTAGGGTAGTGATCAAAGTGCAGTGGGAACACACTCGAGGCGAAGTGCCAGTGTCAAGTCAGCGGACTAAGCTGTACTCATGTCACCTGGGAACTGATAACTGACGATAGGTATAATACCAACCTGTCAGTTCCCGACGAGTCCTGTCCAGTGTACTCGTAACCCAACGAGCACCCGTATACTATATCCAGTACGACGTACTGATGGCTGTGGGACAGACCATCTCCCACACTGGGATGAGAAGCGCATACGCTAGTCTACTCCGGAGTATCGATGCCCTGTCTCGATAGTCCTGCGACTAGGGACCTGTATAAGGATGTGCTTATAGATTACCCAGCCCCCACTAGTGTGACTGCCATCACAACGCTGGTGATCAAGCAAAGATCCTAAGGGCTCCACTAATGCGTATAGGTGATATACTAATATAAACACATGTACACATTGAAGTAGAAACAAACCAAGTAGCATACTACTATATTGAGCAAGATTGTTTATACAAGGTGAATATCCCAAGCTTCCATTAAGTAATATACAAACTAGTATGATACAGTAATGGCCTCTAGGGCATATACACTAACAATCTCCCACTTGCACTAAGGCCATGTACTGGCGTATCGAAGACCTATCATCTCGATCAGCCGCTCGAACTGAGTCTGGGGCAGTGCCTTGGTGAATGGATCTGCAGTGTTTTCTTCTGAAGCAACCCTCCGAACCTCGATCTCCTTGCGATCCACGATCTCCCTGATCAGGTGATACCGCCTCAAGATGTGCCTGGATCTCTGATGGGACCTGGGTTCCTTCGCTAAAGCTATAGCCCCGTTGTTGTCGCAATACAGAGGTATTGGGTCAACAATGGACGGAACCACCTGAAGTTCTTTTAAGAACTTCCTCATCCAGACAGCTTCTTTTGCGGCATCAGATGCAGCGATATATTCCGCTTCCATAGTCGAGTCTGCAACGGTTTCCTGTTTGGAGCTTTTCCAACACACCGCCCCTCCATTGAGGGTAAAGACAAAACCCGACATGGACTTGGAATCATCCTTGTCACTCTGGAAGCTGGAGTCAGCAAAGGCCTCGATCTGGAGGTCTTTTCCGCCATACACCAAGAACATCTCCTTAGTCCTTCTCAGGTACTTGAGAATGTTCTTTACCGCTATCCAGTGTTTCTCCCCAGGGTTTGACTGATACCGGCTTACCACACTCAGTGCATAAGCTACATCCGGTCTGGTACACAACATCGCATACATTATAAAGCCTACCGCAGAAGCGTAGGGTATAATAGACATGCGATCCCTCTCTAAATCAGTCTTGGGAGACATCTCTTTAGAGAGGGTGATCCCGTGACAAGCCGGTAAGTTACCGCGCTTGGAATCTTCCATACTGAATCTTTTCACTATGGTGTCGATGTACCTGGACTGAGAAAGTCCTAATATCCTCTTGGATCTATCACGATGGATCCGGATCCCCAGGATGTAAGAGGCATCACCCAGGTCTTTCATGGAGAACCTGTGTGACAAGAAACACTTGACAGATTGTAGCATAGGAATGTCATTTCCTATTAAGAGAATGTCATCCACGTATAAAACGAGGAATACTACAGTTCTCGCTACAAATCTACTATAGATGCATGGTTCATCTGGATTTTTGATAAAGCCAAATTCCTTGACCGTCTCATTAAAACAGATGTTCCAACTCCGCGATGCCTGCTTTAGTCCATAGATGGACTTAAGCAACTTGCACACCTTTCCGCTGCTCCCACTCTGAATGAAACCCTCTGGCTGATCCATATAGACACACTCCTCTAAATTTCCATTTAGAAAAGCGGTTTTTACGTCCATCTGCCAAATCTCATAATCGTGGAAGGCAGCAATGGCAAGAAGGATCCGAATGGATTTCAGCATAGCCACTGGAGAAAAGGTTTCGTCATAGTCCAAGCCAGGTCTTTGACGGAAACCCTTTGCTACAAGTCTAGCTTTATAGGTCTCAACCTGTCCATCTACACCAATCTTCCTTTTGAAGATCCACTTGCATCCTACGGGTTTTACCCCGTCTGGAGCAATGTCCAACGTCCATACTTTGTTGGTGTACATGGACTCCATTTCGGTCCGCATTGCATCCAGCCATTTTACCGAGTCAACGCTCTGAACGGCCTGCTGGAAGCTAGTAAGCTCATCATAATCTATGATGCAATCCTCTCTATCCCCGTCTATGAGAAAACCGTAGTATCTCTCGGGCGGATGAGACTGCCTACTACTCCTGCGGAGCGGCGTAGGAATGTCCTGTTCTTTTGAACCCTCTGGTTCCACCAAACTTTCAGTAATAGCTTGTGGTTCTGGAATTTCTTCCAGTTCTACTGTGCTCCCACTTATCTGGTTTTCCAAAAACTCAGTTTCCAAGAAGTAGGCATGACGAGAAACAAGAACTTTTTGTTCCTCTTCACAGTAGAAGAAATATCCCTTGGAGTTCTTTGGATATCCCACAAACTTGCACTGTACTGAGCGTGCCTCGAGCTTGTCCGCATGCTGCTTCTTGACAAAAGCTGGACATCCCCATATCTTAATGTGATTAAGATGGGGCCTCTTTCCACACCACATTTCATATGGTGTGGTGGGCACAGTTTTAGTAGGAACTCGGTTCAAAAGGTATGCAGCTGATTCTAGCGCATACCCCCAGAAAGATCGCGGTAACTCAGCGTTACTCATCATGGACCGTACCATATCCAATAGGGTTCGGTTCCGTCTCTCCGATACACCGTTGTGTTGCGGAGTGTATGGAGGAGTAAGCTGAGAGAGAATCCCGTTCTCTTTTAAATAATTCAGGAACTCGGCACTTAAGTATTCTCCACCTCGATCCGATCTTAGAATCTTGATACTTTTGCCGGTCTGTTTTTCTACTTCATTCTTAAATTCCTGGAATTTTTCAAAGGCTTCGGACTTATGTTTCATTAAGAAGACATAACCGTACCTTGAAAAATCATCCGTAAAAGTAATGAAGTAAGAATAACCGCTTCGCGCATGTGTAGACATTGGACCACACACGTCGCCGTGTACGAGTCCCAAGAGCTCGCTCGCTCTTACTCCGTGTCCAGTGAACGGAGTCTTTGTCATCTTTCCTTTGAGACAGGATTGACAAGTGGCATATGATTGATATTCGAACGGATCCAAATATCCTTCTGTATGTAACTTAGTCAACCTTCTCTCATTGATGTGACCCAGTCTACAATGCCATAAGAAAGTCTGATTGATTTCCGGAGACTTTCTTTTGTGTGTATTCTGGACATTGAAAATCTGTGGTTGGTTTAACACGTATATACCATTGCTCAATGTACCTGACCCAATCAGAACTTGATTAAGGTGAATGTTTACAACATTACTTACAAACGCAAATTCATAACCTTCTTTAGAAACCAAAGATACAGAAATGATATTACAAGTTGCGTTGGGTACAAAAAAGCAATTGCGCAAAACCAAAACATGTCCATCTGACATTCCCAGGTGATAGTCCCCCACGGCTTTAGCATCCATGCTAGCTCCGTTTGCAACTCTGAGGGTCATGTCACCTGCCTTCAAAACCCTACGGTTTCTCAACGCCTGCAAAGAATTACAGATATGAGATCCTGATCCGGTATCCAATACCCAGGAAGTAGAGTTTATAGAAAGACAGTTTTCAATAACATACACACCTGAAGCTGAAGCCGCAACCTGCTTCAGTTCCTGTGTCCTGGCTTCCCAAGCCCTGCAATCTTTCTTCCAGTGTCCACTCTTGTGACAATAGAAGCATTCCTCTTTACCCACAAGCTTCCCCGCAATCTTTGTTGCCTTTTCCTTTCCCTTCGTACCCACTTTACTAACACCGCCTCTTGGTTTGGCGGGGGCTTTCTTCCTCTTTCCCTTGGCTTTCGCCTTGGACCTAGAGGAAGAAGATCCTCCTACAAACAAAGCGGGTGTTTCCCTACCCTTCTGTAGGGTGCCCTCTGCGCTCCTCAGCATGTTGAGGAGTTCTGAAAGTTCAACTTCTTTTTCTTGTAAGTTGAAGTTCAGTATAAACTGGGCGTAAGTGGATGGAAGGGACTGGAGAATTAAATCCGTATAGAGTTCACTTTCCAACGTGGTCCCAAGTTCCGCGAGCTCCTCAATGTAGCCAATCATCTTAAGCACGTGGTCCGCTACCGATGATCCGACGGCCAACTTTGCCGAAAATAACTTCTTCGACACTTCGTATCTTGCGATACGAGACTGCTCTCCATACAGTTCTTTTGTATGAAGAAATATGGATTCCAAATCCATATTCTCGTGCCTCCTCTGATGTTCGTTGTCCATAGAGGCAAGCACGAGGCATCTGGCCTTCGCGCAATCAATCTCCCAAGTCTTACGGATTTCCTTATCCGCGACGCTGGAGGTGGGACCTGGGACGGGGGGAGCTTTGGTGGTAAGAAGATACCCCAGCTTGTCGTAAGTGATTGCCATTTTGACATTCCTGAGCCAATCTTTGTAGTTTGGCCCTGTCAGTATGTTTTTATCTAGAAGTAACTTAAGTCCAGTCATTTCGATTTGGTCGCTGCAGGGGGGAGAGAAGAAACACTTTAGCATGATGCTCTTGCAAGTTTAGAGTGGTTTTTAATTTGTCTAAACAGGATGGCTCCCACTGTCTCTCGAATCCCTCCTCAAACCATAAAGGAAGAATTAGTCGGGATCAATCCCACCGCACAATACTTGCTTAACCGTTCAGCCAGGCCAGTGTTGGTACTTCGAGGGAGGTTTTCCAACGCTTTCGCGAAGTTCCTTAATTAAATAACCTCTTTTCCCTGGGGGCGTAGCCCCGCTAACACCTTTATAGGCACCTACTAGGTTTATAGCATTGATCGTTTAGTGAGAAATTTCCCGAGGAGTAGCATATACTCACAGTAGGATCGGGATCCAAATATCATCGCGTGACGAAACTGAAGGAATCCTACCAGAATCACCACACTCCAAATGGTATGCAAATCTAGCAAGTTTCAGTACTTATGAAACTCCCGATGTGGATTTTTGCCCCATGCTCTTATGACCTTGACTTTGGCCAACAAATCATAAGTCACATGTCAAGTTCTTCCCGTCGTTCTCCAGGTTAATTTGAATCCACCCGTACCTACCCTTGACTTTGGCCAACAAGGCAGTACGACTGTTCCAAATCAACGCATCTATCTATGCTGCACATGAATACCCAATAGCTACCAATCACTATGCCTTGACTTTGGCCAACAAACACAGCTTGAATACTATTGACTATTCATGTGAAACGACGGAGGGCTACGAATGGTTTTGGCGAAACCGTGAACGTAGTGAACTTGATATAATCGATGGAACGAGATAGCTTTTAGAAGGAGTGGCTCAAGCTCCGCATTTAAAAGTTAGTTTTGAAAAGAACCGAGTGGGTTTTCGAAAGTGTTCCAACGACTTTAACTTGGTTTATTATCTTGCATTAGTTCTTTTAATGCGTGATATTCTTGCATTAGTTCTTTTAATGCGTCCCATCATTTAAATCCTACCATTGCAGAAAACAACCAAAATATGACGTACGCTTATGCCATTCGCATTCGCCACGGGGCCCCGTCATCACCCGTTATGTTACTTAACTAACGACAGAGCGGGGGCTGGGCTAGCGCGGCTGTAAAACATAAGCAACACCTAAATAGTTATAAATATAGCAATGATAGACATTACAGATCACAGATGAATACATTGGATATACTAGGAATCCGCAATACGTTCGAGCCTGCAACGAAAAGCGGATTACACGGTCGCGGTGAATAGCCAAAACCCCACCCAAGACCCCTACGGGTGCGGCAAACTACCCGCCAAGTACCCGGTAGTTTGTGCACCCCTCCATGGGTCAATCCTAGGAGCAAAAACAGTAAAAAGAATTATACAATGACGGCTACAACCCCGACCCGGTTGTGCGGCCATACAAATAATATTATTACATCAATTTACATTTACAAATGAATGAAAGAAAAACAAAAGCTCATCTCACATCCATCCCGGCTATTCACCCGCGACAGTCCAACACATTCATATACACATTCCAATATCAAACACAGATCACAGAGATGTATAACCCCGACTAATCGACTTATAGCGATTAGCCGACGTTCAATACATACAAACATCACAGATATAACCATCATAGTCAAAGTGTAGTGAAGTCCGGAAAAAATACGGAATTATAGGCCCCCAAAAACAAATCTCTATTCTGGAAAATCTGGGCACATATAATATATCTTAAAAATCCTAAAACCAATACAGAGATATACTGCACCAAAATCGAGGCAGAGAGGAGACAAGACGACCGCGGATCCGTGGTGACATAGCTTGCTGTCGCCGCGGAAACGCGGTCGTTTGGTCAGATCTCTGGCTCGTTTTTGGTGGTTATCTTTAAAAAACCCTGAGATAATTTTTGGTATATAACAAATTTTGTTTTGACCAGAAAAATTTTTAACAGAAAATAGGGTTTTTGAAAAGTTTGGTTTTTGGATTTTTCGGTTCCGAACTTCGTTACACTTCACTACCTAGCTAGTTTAAGTTTAGTTAGGCTCTGATGCCACTGTAAGTCCAAGTTGCGACCCCCGGTTCTTACGGGGAGGCGGAAACGGTATAAAAATCAAATTTTTAGCGCATGGGGCAACATGGACTAACAAAGTCGGGATCTTTTCTAAACTAAACTAGCAAACAAGCTAAAGAGAATTAGCTACTCGGAAAGATGGTTATACCTAACTTGAACTCCTTCGTCTTCAAACTTTTGTAGAGGTTGATGGTGCTTTCCTCGTTGCCTTCTTCCGTCAAAGATGGATCCACCTGAGGGTTCAACCTTCGGGCTCTTTCTCGAACTTGGAGAGAACTAGAATCTTCGGCTTGCTAAACCTTTGATCCTAGAGTGAGTAGAGAGTGTCTAAGGGGTGTTTATCTTTCAAGGAGAGGGATTCTCAACACATGAGAAGGATTCTACTTGAGCTAGAGGAAGAAGAAGATGAAGTGAGGAGAGAGAAGCTAAATGATAGAATGAGCTCTCTTTTCTTTCTTGCAACCATATCACAAAAGAAAAAGAATTATCAAATTAATAATAATAATGAAAATGAAATAGTTGATGGAAGGTTTAGGAATGACCATTATCATTTCAAACATTAAATGGTTTTGCAAGAATCAAAAAGCATCTTTCTTTTGTAATGATGATGGTCAAAACTTCAACCATGGTCAACAAGTCAACCATGGTCAACTAGTCAACAAAATCCAACCATGACACAATTTCATTTTATTAATATTATTAATTGATATAACATAAATCCATTAGGGTTTGGAAAAAGACGACTGTCAACTGTGCATACACATCCGTTCCGAAACCCTAATGAAAGTCCTCTTCCTCCTCCTCAAACAACTGTGCATACACACCTGCATTCTTGTTCCGAGGAACATGAATACCAAGAGATAAAATCAACCCCTAAACGTATACCAGTATCTGGCTCAAACCAGAGCCTACCAGTAATATCCGTCCGGACTCCAAACGTGCACAAGTGCGCGGATGAGAACGAACCCTGTCGCAAAGCCATGCGACCTCTACTCTGTTTTGCCCAGAGGCGAATACCCTCTGTGTGGGACTCTAAAGACTCGACACTACGCTGGCAGTGGGTTTAACCACAGACCGCAAGCGGCACTAGCTGTGCGTAACGGTCCCCAGGTAGATGCCGACAAGAAGGCTGACGAGGTGAACCCCATCTGAACTCCTACTGAGTCTGAATGTGACAGTCTCCGTACAGTCCGGTCTGTTCGTCTAATACATCGCATGTCGGGCCCCCGATAAAACGTCAGTCCCCTAATAGCGGTACAAGTCGTGTCGGAGTGAAGCCCAAAACACCCTGAGATAACACTGGAAGCCTACCAGTATATCTCGCTTGCCCTGGCCAGGGACTACTCGTGTAATGGCTCTCCTAGACACAGCGCGATGTCAACCCCCAATACCGGGAGAGACGAATCCTGTCTAACCGTCACTGCCTCCAAGTGCTTCGGGACTGCATCCAACCACCACCTGTTTGCACGACTCCTTTGAGCCGTGGTAGGGTAGTGATCAAAGTGCAGTGGGAACACACTCGAGGCGAAGTGCCAGTGTCAAGTCAGCGGACTAAGCTGTACTCATGTCACCTGGGAACTGATAACTGACGATAGGTATAATACCAACCTGTCAGTTCCCGACGAGTCCTGTCCAGTGTACTCGTAACCCAACGAGCACCCGTATACTATCTCCAGTACGACGTACTGATGGCTGTGGGACAGACCATCTCCCACACTGGGATGAGAAGCACATACGCTAGTCTACTCCGGAGTATCGATGCCCTGTCTCGATAGTCCTGCGACTAGGGACATGTATAAGGATGTGCTTATAGATTACCCAGCCCCCACTAGTGTGACTGCCATCACAACGCTGGTGATCAAGCAAAGATCCTAAGGGCTCCACTAATGCGTATAGGTGATATACTAATATAAACACATGTATACATTGAAGTAGAAACAAACCAAGTAGCATACTACTATATTGAGCATGATTGTTTATACAAGGTGAATATCCCAAGCTTCCATTAAGTAATATACAAACTAGTATGATACAGTAATGGCCTCTAGGGCATATACACTAACACCACACGGATATCATGTAACTCTCAGAAATCATGAATTTTTCCTTTTTCGGTTTTTCAATATTTTGCTTGTTATGGCATAGAAATATCGCGAAAATTTTTAAAATCTAAAATCTTTTGTTTCATATGGCATACGAAAATCGTAAAGTTTAGGAGAATCATGAATTTTCTGTTTTAATTGGCTTTTCAATAATTTTTTTGATACAGCACGCCGAATATAACACAACTTTTAGATTTCCAAAATTTTCTAATTTTTCTTCTATTTTTCAATCTTTTGCTGCTTTTGCATAGGAATATGGCAAATTTTTTTTTAAAATCCTAAAATTTTCGGTTGTCTTAAGTTTATTGATATTTTGCTTGTTACACACGAAAATGCATGAAATTTATAAAAATCCCAAAATTTTCGATTTTCCTCGTTTGATTAATATTTTAATTATTATATAGCACGCAAAAATCGTGAAATTATCATAAATGCTAAATGTTTAAATATTTCCGGGTGTGTGTGTGTGTATTGGAATTGGGACCCTAAGGAAACTTGGGCATTTATTACTTGGACCATATTCAAGATTTATTCACATACTAGAACAAATCAAAATTTGCAAAGCATGAATTCGGCACTTATAGCTTCTATAGGATTATATATATATATATATATATATATATATATATATATATATATATATATATATATATATATATCACACGAATATCGTAAAATTTTCAAAAATATATATATCATACGAATATCGTAAAATTTTCAGAAATCCTGAATTATTCTGTTTGTTTGGGATTTCAATATTTTGATTGCTACATGAATACTGTGAACTTTTCAAAATTTCTAAAATTTTACATTTCCTTCAGTTTTCAATATTCTGCTAGGTATAGCATACGAAAATTGGGAAACTTTTTTGTATTTTTAGTTTTCTTCGGTATATGAATATTTTATTTGTTATATCACAAGAAATCCGCAAAATTCACAGTGTTCCTTGGGATCAACTTGGTCATCACTCCACCGACAGTCTCGATTCCAAGCGTAAGAGGAGCCACATCCAAGAGAAGAATATCTGCAAGAATCAAGAACAACTTGGTCAATAATCATTCAATGGTATACCGTCAAAAGTGATGGGGTTTTACTGCAATTTTGGCTGCTAGAAGATAATATACCGCTGGTTTTTTCGCCGCCCTCTCCACTAATAATGCTACCTTAGACCGCTGCGCCAAAAGCAACAGCCTCATCAGGGTTCACTCCCTTGCTTGGCTCCTTCCCATCAAAATAATCCTTGAGAAGCTGCTGAACCTTGGGAATCCTAGTGCTTCCACCGACAAGAACAATCTCATCTATCTGATTCTTTTGCAGTCCCGCGTCGTCCATGGCTTTCTTCACGGGTCCCATAGTTTTCCTGAATAGGTCGTTGTTCAATTCCTCGAACCTGGCCCTGGTCAATGGCTCGGAAAAGTCCACTCCGTCGAAGAGGGATTCGATCTCAACCCGGACCTAGTGCTGGTTGCTCAAGGCTCTCTTGGCACGCTCAGCTTCTCTTCTCAGCTTGCCAAGGGCGCGGTTGTCTTTGCTGATGTCCTTTCCGTGCTTCTTCTTGATCAGCTTGACGAAGTATTCCATGATTCTCTGGTCAAAGTCCTCACCTGAAGAACAGAATAAACGAGCTGATTCAATTTCCAAGTGACTTGTATTACAACCGTCTCTATCTATACTAAACCAAATAAGTTTTGCTTGTATGTCCAGTTTTATTTGATGACAGCAATCTAATTTTGACATTGTTTGGTAAAGGGCAATACAAGCAGAAACAAATGTTGATGAAAGCACCAAACAAATGTTGATGAAAGCACCGTCTAAAGTGTGTTGAAACATGACACAAACTAGATTTCTTGACAATATGTGTATTGGAGACATCAGTTATATTATCTTAATATTTAGAATCATTATAGAATTTAGAATCATTATAGAAAAAAGACTGCTAAAGGGACATAAAAAAGACGACAGCTACGAAAAATAACCATATAGAGCTCGCTTATAAAAATACCTGTCGAATAGGTTTGGAAAAGGACAAATGTCGCATTATGTGAGGCCATTAATTAAGATCAATTGCAAAAACCCTCATTTGATATGGTTTGCATTATATTATTAGAGATGGACATGATATGTACAAATAGAGCATAATCTAAATCAATGATTATATAGACTTAAAAACGATGATAGAGAGGGAAGCCTTATGCTACAAGATTGCTCAGATAATTGCATGACAAGAAACAAGGTGATTAATTTACCTCCCAAATGGGTGTCGCCGTTTGTGGCCAAAACCTCAAAAACTCCATTATCGATGGTCAAGATACTGACATCGAATGTCCCGCCACCAAGGTCAAAGACAAGGATGTTCTTTTCCCCGCCCTTCTTATCAAGACCATATGCGATGGCAGCAGCAGCTGTGGGCTCATTGATAATCCTAGCCACATTCAAGCCAGCAATTACCCCGGCATCCTTGGTTGCCTGCCTCTGAGCATCATTGAAGTATGCTGCAACATTAAAAATAAAAGGATTAATGTGAGTATATAAAAAAAAAGGAAGGCGGTGTAGGGTTCCTAGGCACACTAAGGAGGTCTCACAAGGCATCAACCATGCCAATTTATAATTTTACGGTGCCGAGAAACCCTAGACTACGGATCGTTGGCTAGAAGTTTAGGCGAAACAAGCAACTAGTTAACTACTTAACTAAAAGAACGGAAATACAACCTTTGTAGATCCGGTGCTCCACCTCCATAGCTCCGCAATGAAGTCTCCTCGCTGTCCAAATCAAATCCCGGGCTCTAGCGTCGGCTTCATCGGAGAAATGGGCGGGTAAGGTCGTCGGCTTCGTGCCGAAGATGATCTACGTCGAGGCATCACTAGATCAAGCTCCCACTTCACCAAGTCATGAAACTTGTGAAGAGAACACCCTATACTACTTGGCAAGAGGTAGAGGATGAAGAAATAGGAAGTGGGTTCACTTTAGAATTGGATTTCTCACTCTTTTCATCAAGTTGCCATTAATGGAGGCAAGCTTCTTCATGTGAAGAAGAAGAAGAAGAAGATGAAAATGTTATGATAAGTTTTTTTAGAATAGTAAACAAAAAGAATACTTATCATAATATTAACTATAGTTATGTGTAGAGAATTGACCAAGATTAAAGGAATGGTTAGGGTTAAGGAGAAGAAGACAAAATGGTTACTTTGGTCAAAACCTTCATGAAGCTTCAACAAGCTTCTCCATTGAAAGCAACCATTTTGTATTATTCTTTTATCTTTTCCAATAAATAAAAAGATAAATGAATGAATAAATAAATATAAACCCTAACCATTTACTTAACCAAGGTTTAACTCTTTACACAAAACCTAGCATTCATGCATCATCAAACATGATACAACCATTTGCACAAAAAGTATATCTCATATACAACTTGTACATCCAAGTGAGAAAATCCATTTAAAGTGAACCAATACTAGTTAATGCAAAGTAATATATCAAATATATAATTATGCATTAAATCATTAAATCAACACTTGATTCAATGATCCGGTCATGTCGCACACAACCGACTAGTATACAATGTATCGATTTATCGAATCAATTCTTGATTCGATAACTAGGTTATATCGCATACAACCATTCGACACATTCATCGCGAGAATGAAATACGGTATCACATACACGCATTATTCTCGGTCCCGCACATATCTCATATGCGCTCCTATTTCGTTTCGCTTGAACCAGGAAACCTCTGTGTAGGACTCTAAAGACTCGTCAATACGCCGGCAGCAGGTGATGATCATATCAAACACCCACAAGCCGCAAGCGGTCTGCTAAACATAACGGCCACCCGGGTATTGAGCGATCAGAAGATCGACGAGCAAGCCCGCTCACACTCCTGTGAATCCAACCAGTAACACTTACCGTACAGTCCGGTCTGATCGTTTGATATGTCGCATATCTCGCCTAGGGGTGGTAAACGTCAGACCCCAATAGCTCGATAAGTCGTGTCGATATGAGGTCTATAACAGTTCGAGAAACTACAGGTAACACTTACCAGTAAATCTCAGCAACCCTGGCCAGGGATTTCCGGTTATAGCCAATCGAACACAGCGCAACATCAACCCCCTATACCGGGAGAGACGAATCCCCTCCTATCGCTCATTGCCTCCATGTGACTCGGTACTGTACCCAAAAACCACCGTTTTGCACGCCCTCTTGGACATGGTAAGGTAGAAATCAAAGCACAGTGGGAACCACACAAGACTCTATGACGATCTCGGGTCAACAGACTACTCTGTACCAGTGTCACCAGAGAACTGCCATCTGACGTAAGGTATAATACCATCTGGGAGTTCTCGGCGAGTCCGTCCAGTGTACCCAGTCTCCACTGAGTACCCGTATATCATCTCTGATGTCAAACACCAATGGATATGGGATCATCCATCGCCCATCTGTATGGGTCGAGAAAGTATACGCTAGTCTACTCTGGTATATCGATGCCCCGTCTCGATACACCCACGACTAGGGACTTTGAAGGATGTACTTATAGACTATCTGTCCTCACTAGTATGATCTGCATTATAGTCCAGGTAGTCAAGTACACATCCTAAGGGCTTTACCAACATGTAACAGAGAGACAATCAGTATACGCGTTAAGGTAAAGAGCAACCAGATAGCATACTATCATGTCGAGAAAGAAAGTCCTCCCTATATATGTCCCAGCATCCACTACAATATACATCCTATGTACAGTAATGGTCTCTAAGGCATACATATAACTAACAATCTCCCACTTGCACTAGGGCCATCTGTAGCAGTGGTCGTAGTATCTCATACTCAACCATCCCATAAAAGTCTCTCTCTGGAAAATGGCCTTTGTGAGTGGATCCGCCGTGTTGTCCTCTGAGTCTACTCTCTTAACCTCGATCAGCCTGGAGATCAACCATCTCCATGATCAGGTGATACTGCCTTAGAATATGTCTGGATCACTGACGGGACGGGCGTTCCTTGGCATAAGCCACAACTCCATTGTCTCACAATGGTAGGAACGAAGTTCATCTCATGAACTAATATACACCCAAACAGCCTCTTTGGTAGCATCTTAAGTAGCGATGTATCCAGCCTTTATCGTCTAGTATGCCACGGTATCTAGCTTAGAACTCTTCCAACATACCGTCCCTTTACTGAGGGTAAAGACAATGCCTGCGACTGACTTCAGTCGTCCTTATCACCCTGGAACCCTTCCAGTGATTCTCCTCAGGATCGGTTGATACCATCTCACTACAACTAGTGAGAATCCTAACATCCAATTAGATCTATCTCATAGATTCAAAACCCAGGATTTAGGAGGTATCACTTTGATCCTATATGGAGAATCATTGTGATAAGCGGAGATTGACCGAGCGCAGCATAGGAAACTTCTTCCCTATCAAGAGTATGTCATCCACGCACTCTACGAGGATCATCACCATACTCCCTACTACCCTTTTGTATATACAAGGTTCATCTACCATTTTGATGATGTCAAACTGTTTGACTACTACATCAAAACAGATGTTCCAACTCCGCGATACCTGCTTTATCCTATAAAGCATCTTGTACACGTTTCCGCTGCTCCCACTGTCTACGAAGCCCTCTGGCTGTGTACTTATAGACGTTCTCTTCTAAAACATCATTTAGAAAAGCAGTCATGGCACCCAACCGCCAGATATCGTAGTCATGGTATGTAGCCGTGTCAAGTAGGATCTGGATGGACTTAAGCATAGCCACTTGAAAAGGTTTCATCATTATCCACGTCTGGTCGATGACGAAAAATTTTAACAAGTCTAGCTTTGAAAGTCTCAACTTTTCCATCTACACCAAGTAATCTTCTCAAGATATACTTGCTCCTGATGGGGATTTAACCCTTCAGATATAGCAACCAAAGTCCATACTTTGTTGGTGTATAAGGATTCCATCTCCGATCGCTAAACATCCAGCCATTCTTACAGAGTCTTACTCCTGATGGCCAGCTCGAAGCTAGTTGGGTCATCATCTCATGATGCAATCCTCGCTCCCACTGTCATAGAGAAACTGAAGTATCTCTCAGGTGGGTGAGGAACCCTACTAGATCGGCGGAGAGGCTGAGGTTCGTTGGTAACTATTGAATCCTTTGGTTCTTTCAAATCATCAGCCGTAGTTTGTATAGCTGGAACATTTCCAGTTCTACATCACAGACCTTGCCTCGAGCTTGTCCGGATTTTGCTTTTAGACATAGCCCGGACAGCCCCAAATCTTAACCAACTTAAGATATGGGCTCTTCCCTTTCCATATCACATATGAAGCGGTAGGCAACTGATTTGATTTGAACCCTATTCAATAGGTATGCAGCTTCTCAAGCGCATAACTCCCAAAAAGGAAACAGGTAACTCAGTATTACTCATCATAGAGCACACCTTATCACATAGGGTGTGATTGCTCCATCCCGATATACCATCGTGCTATGGTGTATTCTGAGGAGTAATGCTGAGAGAGAATCCCATTCTCTTTTAGAATAGTCCAGGAATTCCGTGCTCAAGTATTCTCCTCCCTGATCTCATCATAGGACATAATACTTATACCCGTATTTTGGTTCTCTACTTCTAACTTATATTCTGTGAATATCTCAAAAGGTTCGGACTTGTGTTTCAACAGGAACATAGGTCTGAATCTCGAAAGATCATCAGAGAATGTAATGAAGTACAAAGAACCAGTCCTGGCATATGTAGACAGGGGACCTACATACATCAACATGTATCATCCCAAGAGTTCACCAACTCTTTCTCTGTTTCCAATAAACAGAGCTATGGTCATCTTATCTTTGTGACATGACTGGCAAGTTTCACAAGATGTAAATTCAGACTGATTTAAATATGCATCTAAATGTAACTTCAGCCAGTCGGGTCGCATTGATATGGCCTAGTCTACAATACCTCAAGAAGGATCCGTTCATTTCTGAACTCTTCCTCTTGTGTGTGTTCTGTATACTAAGAACTGTAGTTTGATTTAGAACATTAATGCTTTTAGATAACGTGCCTGATCCGATCAACTTTTGATATAGGAAATGTTCAAAACATTATCCAACAATACAAAATTTTATCATTTCTTTACTTATAAAGAGACCGATATGATTTTGTATATCAGGTTCGGTATATAATAACATTCGTTCAGAATCAATGTATTTGGAATACAGGGTGACAGTGACCAATAGACTTGGCTACAACACTTGCCCCGTTTTCTGCCTCATGAAACTTATCACCCGTTCTCAGTTCTCTACCTAGCTGTAGCCCTATGTAACAAATTACATATCTGGGATCCTGATCTGGTATCACATACCCAGGAGTAGAGGATACAGAGAAACAGTTCTTGTGTAACGAACACACTCGAAGGAGATGCATCATATGCACTTTCTTCGTTTGGGCGGCACGGGAAATCTGGTATTCCCCAATTTCCTGCTGTCTTATAACAATTATAAGTTGGAGCGGGACCAACGTTCCCCAGCTCAGTATAACAAGCGGGTTCGGTCAATTTTCCGTATTATTATCTTGATTAAGGCGTGATATGGTCGCTACCTGGAAAGAGAGAGAAGAAAACACTCAGCGTGCGCTCTTGCAAGAATAGATTGGTTATTATTTTATCTAATCAGGATGGCTCCCACTGCTTTTTATCAAATCTTCCTTCAAACCCTAAAAGGAAAGACTAGCCGGGATTAATTACACACTACAAGTTCTCTAATCTTTCAGCCAGGCCAGTGTCGGTACTTTGAGGGAGGTCCCCCGTGCTTTCGCACGAACCTAATTAATGTAAACGTCGTTTTCCCAGAGGCGTAACCCCGTTGACACCTTTCTAGACACCTACTTGATCGGCTAATTGTAATGTGTAAAACTCTCCCAGGAGTAACAATTATTCGCAGTGGGTATCGGGATCCAACTATCTCATAGAAGGTATGCAATCTCATTGCAAATTTCAACACTTGAAATTCCCGATAATATTTTGCCCCTAGCAGCTATATGACCTTAACATAGTCAACAAATCATAAGTGCTAGTCAAGTTCAATCCGTCATTTCCCGATTGAATTAAACCCACCCGCACGACCCTTAACATAGTCAACAAAGTCGCACGACTACCCTAATCCAATCACATCATATGCTTATGCAGATAAGCACTAATTAGCTACCGCACACTACGCCTTAACATAGTCAACAAACGTAGCACGAATACTAACTAGTACTTATCTGAAATGACGGAGGGCTACGACAGGTTTTTCTGAAAACCTATTGCGTAATGAACTTGATATCGTTGTAGAATCAAATTATTTTGAAATGGAGTGTTTTTGAGGCTTTTCTAGTTTTGCTAAAGGAGTCACTCCCGGTGAAGGGATCGTCGGTCCTTTCCTCGTCGAATGAGGTGCGGGATATATCATATATATCACTGTGCAAAGCAAAAACTCTTAAAAGCAATCAAAAGACAAACCGAGTGTGTAGCATCTGCCAGTTATTGCTAAAGGACCGGGATCTCGGTCCTTTCCTCATCGAATAAGGTGCAGAATATATCACATATACCGCTGTGCAAAGCAAGAACTGTAGCTACCTGTTTTTATTTTGAAATTCGATTCTGCAACATCTTAGGTTTCTTTTATTTCATTAATCACATTAATGAAGTCCCATCATTTAAATACCTAAACATCACAGATAAATACGACGTACACTTATGCCATCCGCATTCGCCTCGATGTCCCCTCGTGCACCGTTAGGTTAGGTAACTAACGACAGAGCGGGGCAGGGCTAGCGCGGGTGTAAAACATAAGTAACGCCTATATAATATATCATATATACTATATACTGTATCTATCACAGAACATCACATGATCACATCACAGATATCGCAGCAGAAGAATCATATGAAATATTGGATATACTAGGACGTCCGTGTTTTCAATACGAGCCAGTATAAAACACGGATTCCACGGTCGTGATGAATAGCCAAACCCACACCCCTAGACCCCTACGAGAGCGGCAAGCAACCCTACCAATTCTAGAGTTAGGAGACCCGGACTCGACTCCTCGAGTTGGTCTCCCACTGGACTCTAGAACCCGGTTACTTGTGCCCTCCTCCTTGGGTCTATCCTAGTGCGGAAAAGTAAATAATATACAAAAGGTGACATCTTCCGCAACCTGGAAGTGCCCCAATAAAAGAATATTACATACAAGTTTTTACATGAATGAAAATGAAAAACACTCATCTCACATAAAAACCCCCGGCTATTCAAACACGACGATCCAATATAACATATCCAGCAACACATAACATCACATGTCATCAACGTAAGTAAATATGCGCATCCCAATTGTCGTTGACATATAGCAACGAAACCGGCGATATCACATATTACACTTACGGTCACAGAAAAGAAGTGTAAAACTACAACAGTTGGAATCCGCAACCTGCATAGACATCGCATGCCTAACAATTATAAACCCCGCATTTTAGTCTCATTATCGAAAACTCTTTTCAATGTCAAGTCGGGCAATTCAGCAAGATTCCCGACATCCTGATCGAATGCTCGTCGCAAACTTTACTAGGCGGCCGCACCCCCGATACCGTCGACGAAGTGCACCAAGATGGAACACCGCTGCCGCGAGCACCCGAACGGATGCTTTCGGCGACGGGGTTCTCCTACAGTCACTTAGTCGGGGCTATGGAGTGAGACTGTCTATTAAGTTTACCCGGCGAGTATCCGCGTACGCTACGTGATTGCGACGGACTTTTGATCGCATCAAAATTCCGTGGCAACCGATCAAGTGAGACTAAAGTGCTTGATTTATAACATTCATTCAGTTATCTCATAACTACTTGTGAATTCCAATTATTGTATCCCATTCCAGATAAATAGAAAATGTTAAATTTTCCGATCGAACATTCAAACACCCAAGTTTTCCGAAACTGTTCAACTCATGAAATAAGTTCAAAGACATTCACTTCGTGCCTCAGTACCAACGGTCCAGCCGTAGAAGGGTCAAGCCAACGCCTCACATGTGGCACGTCGTACTGCCCCAAACCCTAAGGTTCAAAAGGCAGTTCAAGACGGTCACATAATCGAGTTAAGGTTTGTTGTCTTCTAGAGGGACCATCGCGTTACTTGCACTACTTAGAACGTCATTAAACTACGGAAAGATCCAACACTTGGAAATTTCCCGACAGGGGAAAAGTTGGGTATTTATATCCGGTCGAACTTTTTTAACATATTCAAAAATTATCCGGAAATCCACATAGACAAAATCTGATACTCCGATCGAAACACCGAGTCCCCAATACAACCCAGAAAATTCAACTCTTGAATAAATATTAAAAATTCCCAGGAAAACCAGCACTGCAAAGTAGGAGTTACTGTGCAAAATTCAATGCACAAGGAGACATTTCGGCCGCGGAACCGCCGCACAAGCCATGTTTGTGCCGCGGAACCGCGGCGGTTTGATGGATTCAGGCTGTCGAATTTCACAGTAACCCTTACAATCTCCTGCTGAATTTTCTGCATATTTTTAATCCTCAAAAATCCCTGTTTTTGAAAAAAGTACATAGAGCATGTTTGTATTAGGGTTTCGGTTCGATCAGACTTCAAACGTCGTCTACGCATCGCCTAAGGCTCTAGCTAGGCTCTGATACCACTGTAGGGTTCCTAGGCACACTAAGGAGGTCTCACAAGGCATCAACCATGCCAATTTATAATTTTACGGTGCCGAGAAACCCTAGACTACGGATCGTTGGCTAGAAGTTGAGGCGAAACAAGCAACTAGTTAACTACTTAACTAAAAGAACGGAAATACAACCTTTGTAGATCCGGTGCTCCACCTCCATAGCTCCGCAATGAAGTCTCCTCGCTGTCCAAATCAAATCTCGGGCTCTAGCGTCGGCTTCATAGGAGAAATGGACGGGCAAGGTCGTCGGCTTCGTGCCGAAGATGATCTACGTCGAGGTATCACTAGATCAAGCTCCCACTTCACCAAGTCATGAAACTTGTGAAGAGAACATCCTATACTACTTGGCAAGAGGTAGAGGATGAAGAAATAGGAAGTGGGTTCACTTTAGAATTGGATTTCTCACTCTTTTCATCAAGTTGCCATTAATGGAGGCAAGCTTCTTCATGTGAAGAAGAAGAAGAAGATGAAAATGTTATGATAAGTTTTTTTAGAATAGTAAACAAAAAGAATACTTATCATAATATTAACTATAGTTATGTGTAGAGAATTGACCAAGGTTAAAGGAATGGTTAGGGTTAAGGAGAAGAAGACAAAATGGTTACTTTGGTCAAAACCTTCATGAAGCTTCAACAAGCTTCTTCATTGAAAGCAACCATTTTGTATTATTCTTTTATCTTTTCCAATAAATAAAAAGATAAATGAATGAATAAATAAATATAAACCCTAACCATTTACTTAACCAAGGTTTAACTCTTTACACAAAACCTAGCATTCATGCATCATCAAACATGATACAACCATTTGCACAAAAAGTATATCACATATACAACTTGTACATCTAAGTGAGAAAATCTATTTAAAGTGAACCAATACTAGTTAATGCAAAGTAATATATCAAATATATAATTATGCATTAAATCATTAAATCAACACTTGATTCAATGATCCGGTCATGTCGCACACAACCGACTAGTATACAATGTATCGATTTATCGAATCAATCCTTGATTCGATAACTAGGTTATATCGCATACAACCATTCGACACATTCATCGCGAGAATGAAATATGGTATCACATACACGCATTATTCTCGGTCCCGCACATATCTCATATGCGCTCCTATTTCGTTTCGCTTGAGCCAGGAAACCTCTGTGTAGGACTCTAAAGACTCGTCAATACGCCGGCAGCAGGTGATGATCATATCAAACACCCACAAGCCGCAAGCGGTCTGCTAAACGTAACGGCCACCCGGGTATTGAGCGATCAGAAGATCGACGAGCAAGCCCGCTCACACTCCTGTGAATCCAACCAGTAACACTTACCGTACAGTCCGGTCTGATCGTTTGATATGTCGCATATCTCGCCTAGGGGTGGTAAACGTCAGACCCCAATAGCTCGATAAGTCGTGTCGATATAAGGTCTATAACAGTTCGAGAAACTACAGGTAACACTTACCAGTAAATCTCAGCAACCCTGGTCAGGGATTTCCGGTTATAGCCAATCGAACACAGCGCAACATCAACCCCCTATACCGGGAGAGACGAATCCCCTCCTATCGTTCATTGCCTCCATGTGACTCGGGACTGTACCCAAAAACCACCGTTTTGCACGCCCTCTTGGACATGGTAAGGTGGAAATCAAAGCACAGTGGGAACCATACAAGACTCTATGACGATCTCGGGTCAACAGACTACTCTGTACCAGTGTCACCAGAGAACTGCCATCTGACGTAAGGTATAATACCATCTGGGAGTTCTCGGTGAGTCCGTCCAGTGTACCCAGTCTCCACTGAGCACCCGTATATCATCTCTGATGTCAAACACCGATGGATATGGAATCATCCATCGTCCATCTGTATGGGTCGAGAAGGTATACGCTAGTCTACTCTGGTATATCGATGCCCCGTCTCGATACACCCACGACTAGGGACTTTGAAGGATGTACTTATAGACTATCTGTCCCCACTAGTATGATCTGCATCATAGTCCAGGTAGTCAAGTACACATCCTAAGGGCTTTACCAACATGTAACAGAGAGACAATCAGTATACGCGTTAAGGTAAAGAGCAACCAGATAGCATACTATCATGTCGAGCAAGAAAGTCCTCTCTATATATGTCCCAGCATCCACTACAATATACATCCTATGTACAGTAATGACTTCTAGGGCATACATATAACTAACAGGCGGTATAATCAACATAGAGCATTCCAAGAAAAGTTTCCTTCACCTGGAACAGTGACAACAGCATCCTTGATTTTCTTCCCAAGGAATGCTTCAGCGGTTTCTTCCATCCTAGTCAAAATCATGGCGCTGATCAACTCAGGACTGAAAACCTTAGTTTCCCCATCTTGGATCTTGACTTGGATGTAAGGTTTACCGTCCTTGTTCACAATCTTGTATCGAACAAGCTTCATATCTCTCTGAACCTCCTTGTCCTCAAACCTATGAACCACACATATCAATGTCAGCATTAGCTAGTGAACATCGGAAAAATAACATTTTTAACCAGAAGCGGTCAAGGAGAGCAGACTCACTTCCTTCCGATAAGTCGTTTGATGTCGAAAATGGTTCTTTCTGGGTTTGCGGCTGCCTGATTCTTTGCAGCCTCTCCAATTAGTCTCTCAGTATCAGAGAAAGCTACCCATGAAGGAGTGATACGGTTTCCTTGGTCGTTAGCTATGATTTCAACGTGACCATTCTTGTACACACCGACACATGAATATGTTGTCCCAAGATCTATACCTATGACCGTTCCCAACTTGCTGGGTTCCTCTTTTGCAGCCGAGAATGCAAATAAGCATCCTGTAAACAAGTTATCCAAAAATGAGTATTCTTCTACGCAATCTCTTTACGGAAACACTTTCTTCTCAAGTATTTAAATATTATACGTTTTTATCATATGGCATTATACATTATATTTGCAAATGTTTTGCATTGAAATAAAAGTTCAATAATTTATCAAGTGGTCGACTGGTTATAGTGTTTCCGCCTTTGAAATTGTGATGGTTTCATTGAAATGGAACGGAATGAAGATGACGTATATATAGATATAGAACTTAAATTAGTTAAGTTCAACTTTCTGAAAGCCTCGGAAAAGGTTGAAAATTTGACTCAAAGGATAGCATACTCTCCATGTTATGATCTATTAACGAATTAATCGTCCAACGTGTGTCATTTTTCACAAAGAAGCTTTCCGCATCAAAATAGAAGCAAAGGTTTAGGTGGCATTTTAAAGCTAACAACTTCAACTGACATAGTAATACGCCACGAATAGAGCAAACGATCTAAACAAACATCGAGAAATCTTCTAGATTTTCTGAATTGGTATACAATTAACTACAGCAAATGAAATCAGAAGCAGGACTGAAGGCACTTCTTAACTCTATTTCAATTTAGGAATAAATGTAGTATCTTAAGCTAATTCAAAGAAAAATTGAAACTTTGCAATGACTACAAATTATTTACTAAATTAAAAACCTATCTATCTCAAATCACCATCATCTCGATCAACCGATTCCTCATCAAAATCTCAACCAAATATTCAGATTAAACAAACAAATTAATAAGATCGACGACAGCATTCATCAACTAAACGCACAAGACATCGATCGATACAAAAGCTAAGAAATTTCAACAAAAGCATGAAATCAAATCGTACTTTCTGAGATGAGGTCTTGAGACTAAGCAAAGCTGAAGAGATGAGATCGAAGACGTCACCAGAAAGAAGAAGAGCAAAGACGATGACAGAAGCGCGAGCTCTCGCCGATCGATGTATTAGCGCCCCCTTCAGGATCGCAACACAGATGAGATCAAAGTCGCTTCGGATTTGAGATGCGCTCAGGGTCTCACGTATGGGCTTCCTCTGTTTTCTGCCTCGATCTGGCGATTCATTTATATGGCTGGGGCCCGAACCGTTGGCAATGAGCCCGAGAAATTAACACATCGTGTTGATGATGGGGCATTTAAATGAAAGGATACAGCCATCAGGAAGGATTTTGGTAATTTTAACCCTTTTCATGACTAGATGTCTGCACTTAGAAATTTTAGAGATTCTATTCAGAAATATAATATTTGAGCGGTCGTATTTAGTATTATCTAAGCTTTAGGCATTGTATATAGGAAACATTTTTTCCCAATAAAAAAACCATAACTCTTTTAACTGATCTAGATTGGAACTAGCAGATAGTTTTCCATTGAATTAGTAGATCCTTTTCTATTTTGGTTAGAGATATTTCTATGAACAGTACAAGGACATGTTGAACGATGTACAATGGAAGTAAAATATGGAAATTCAGTTAGAAACGACCATTTTGTTGTTATTTCCTTCATTATCCACAATTCTATTTCAACCTTCTGTACAAAGATCCTCCTTGCTATAATCTAAGTCTCGTTGTCGCCTCTTGATCCATCTTGATCCGTCATTGTGAATAGGATATGAATTTTCTTTTTCTTTTTTCCTATTTCAAAAAAGGGCCAAGTAAATGACGAGGGAAATGACCGTTGATAGTTAGACTTTAACTGACGAAAAGGCCTTTTTAGCTAATGAAAATGATTTGGGGCTGGGGAGATGGTTAAGATGTCATCTTTAAAATTAAGAAAAGGATGAAGAAAATTTCTAACTATTTTATTCTTTTTGGGGGGAAAAGGGAGAATGCTGCATTACCCCTTTCTAGGTATAATAATACAGATGGATCGTAGTTGTCATGTCTTGCTAGTACTGGATGTATATGTTTCAGTTAAATATCATCAGACTTATAAAGATTATTGGATTGTACCGAATATCTCACGGTCCCTGAGATGCTTTCTTTAACTTTTCGGAAATCAACATGCTAGGATGAAATGCTACAGATACCGAACCCCAACCCTAACCCTAACACATATCTGCCTTATGGTTGAGAAGGATGTTAAGATTATAGCTAAGCAATAATATAATAATATTCTGCAATGAAATGGAAATTTGAATCTGTACAATTAGAAGTCTCGCTCTTTTATATGTATATGCACACTTATGAGGTGAGTTAGACTCAACTTTTCAATAATTAACCCAACCTCCCCACCAAACAAAAGAAGAAAAGAAACATATTTTAAGTTTTACTATGTTAATCGCAGTTTTTCTTTATAAATGGTATATAGATTTATGAATCAATAAAAACTGCCTTAAAGTTAGACAAATATCCCCTTCATTATGCCTTTTATTTTCCAATTTTCCAAGTTTCATTCTCAAATCAATATGCTAATTTTATTGTACAAGATTTTCCAAATTAAAACAACCAACTTATAATAAAGATATTCATTAGGTATATTCACTGATATGAGATGTGGTTGTGAACATTCATGCCAAGCGAGGGTAAATCAGGAGGGGGTGAGCCTCCTGGTTTAAGTTAAATAGGGGACCTATCCCGGTTATGTCTACTTTCACAGCCTCATTTTTTCTCACTAATGTATAATATTATTGGAACGAAAGTTATCTGAATCCGTGTTATCATCCCTCTTCAGGTTAGGAAGAAGATGATAGAAGCAAAGGAAAGAAAATATTTGACAGCATATTATCTTTATACTAATCAAAATTGGACATGAATTAGAATATATATACAAATTTTTTTGTTCGTCATCAAAACTCGTCATGGCCATCATCAGAGTCGTAATCCTGGTAGTGCGGTCGATCATCGACAGGCTCTTCCTCGAAAACCGCGTTGTAGAATGAGTCATGGTGGTCGAGCATCTCCTCGAGACTTAGCTTCCCATCTTTGTTATCATCGGCCTGCATATACGAAAACTTACAGATTTAAATTACGAAAGAGAGAAGAAAAATTTTCAAACTAGAACACATACTGTTACTATCTCACCTCTTGCACCAAGTACTTTGTATAATATATGGCATGATAAAGTTCCCCAGGTTGAAGGTGATAAATGATGGGCTTTAGTTCTTCTGCTGTCAGAAACCTGTGATCGGTTTCGAAATAAATCGCATCAGAAAAAATATGGACATAATAAAAAGACTCAAATGTAGGTACATGTCTTTGTCGACATCGAGCTCTGTGAATTTTTGTTCAGTGTCAAACACATTAGTATCCGAAATTTCATCATGGAACTCCCACAAGCTTAGCTTTCCGTCTTGATCTTGATCCATCTCGCTAAGCAGAACCATATAGAGACAGTTAGCTACTTTTTACACGACGAAGAAAATTGAGTACATATTGTGAGAATACCCGCATCGACCATATATTATGCAAATAAAACACAAAAATATTATTTTTATTTAAGTTTACCTCAGCTTTTCCCTCTGAAGCCACATTTGAATTTTTGGATTGCTACTGTCTTCAGGGTGCAAGAAGCTAAATATATAACAAACGAAATTATTGAAATTTTTATAAAAAAATGAAGTTCCATAAACAATAAAATTTTGATTTACAGAGCTTTACTTGTGGAACTCGGTTTCGTTGAGGGAACCATTTCCATCAACGTCGGCATTCACGAATTGTTCCTTCCACCACCCAGCTTTGCCATGATCCTTGTTGCTCCAATCTGCATCTTCGATCATCATTTCAGAATAACTTATTTGCTTCGCAAGAAACTGAATCATTACTGAGAGAGAGAGCAAGCGTGCACATGCACACCTTTCTCCTCTTGGGGAAAATCGGGCAAGAACTCGGCCAACGTAATCTCGGCATCCCCATCCTTATCATGCATCCTCATCGTCCTTTCCATGCTATACGCGAGCCGATCCATTGCCTGCCGTCGGTTCCAGACCTCCAACTCCTCGAAGCTAACGAAACCATCCATTGGTGCCACATCCAAAAGCGGAAAGAGATTCGCCAACCGCTCTGTGGTATTCAAACTCCCCTCCTCCCCAAAATAGTGCTCGAATACGCCAATCTCGTCCGCGAGCCTCTCCCTTAAGGCATTGACGTCTAGCAAAAGGCCTTTCTCTTCGGCTCTCCGCTCCAATTGGTCGACCAACGGGTCGAACGCCACGTGGTGGTGGAGCCTACGTGGGTGTTTGGAATGCGAGGTTTCCCGGGAGAGGAAGAACAGTAGGGAGGAGGCGATGAGGAGGTAGGCCACCACAGCCACCGCCGGTTTCGCCATTTTCCGGCGGTGGGTCTGGCCACCGGTGGGGGAGGGGTTTGGTGGTGGTGGTGGGACCCCCGGAATGGCCGGGTTTTGGGAAGTTGTGAGGTTAGAGAGAGAAATTTGAGAGATGGTTGTTTGCTTCCCTTTCCTGTTAGAGGTTTAAAATGGGGTAGCGCCCAATGTGACCGTTATAAAAGGGGAGCAATTAGTTTTCGGGAGGGTCGTTTTGGGTAATTATAGCAGATATTTTGCTGGGTCCCACCTTTGCTTCGTATATATGCAAATGCAAAATCCGTGTATTCCTATCCAAACTTTAATCGCATACGGATATCTCCGGTGACGATCTGAATCCGTGTCCCCCATCCCCCATCCGTCAATATCCAACGGATACAGATTTGTAAAGCCTACATCCGATTCGTATCTGATACCAAAAATAGTAAATTTTGGGTTTATTGAGTATTTTTTCCCCTATTTCATATCTTGTATCCGGCTTTTACCCGAAACGGATAGTAATTTTCATTTTCGACAACTAACTATATATCTAGGGTTGACAGAATCAATAACGGTTACAGCTATGCCCGATTGTTTTACATCCCTAATATAAAGTCTAGAGTTACCATTTTTCTGTAATTGCAGCAAAACCACCACCAAATATCCAAACATAAATGATAACTATCAGTACGCACAACCAAACTTTATCAGTTTTCTTCATCATAAAATTCAAAATGCATTGAAGCATCTGAGATAAATATTTTACAGTAATTAAAAATATATAGTGTTTAATTGACTGCATTTCCTGGTCTAAGGATAATTCCCCAGCCAACTAAGAGTGCTACCAGGAGAATGAAAATAGCAGTTACAATATTGAAGCCGGTTGGTTTTGGTTTCCCTCCATTTTCTCTTTCAGTAGAATTCTTCGCATTGTTGGAGTCGGCTAAAGGGCGGATAGAATCTCCATGGATTACATCCCAGAAAGATTTCCCTATGATAGAGGTCGCTTTGGTTTCAGGTTCTAATATCGAGGATGACTCTATTGGAGATTCGATGGCCATCATCTCTTTACACCGATCCCTTAGATCCTATGAAGGCATAAAAAAACGAGGTTAGGCGTGATTTGCTTTAATTGCCTGTACCGAAGAAAAAGATCCCAGCATTCCCCTGCTTGTCTTTGATGGAAAAAGGCATTATTCCACAGAAAAATACTTCTCGCCAAAGCATTTCAATGGAGCCAACTGAAGTTTTTAAGCTATTGATATTCGTCGCAATACATGTCCAACACAAAGATAACTTTGCTTTCGCCGTTTGACGTTGTTTTTTATTTGATTGACAAAAGTTGGTAAGAAGCTAGCCACACGCTCGCTATATGAATATATATAGTATTTTGTCAACAGTTGCGACATATCACTTGTAATGTAAGATATCCCTCCCTTTCTCCAATCAGTGCACCAGTACAATAACTGAAGTCTGCTCCTCCACTTTAATGAGTTGAGTTCTTTAGTGCAAAGAAGTAATTTAGACACAATTTGTTTCTTTCTCGCGATACCGGGAGGTTCATTAAGCTAATCTCTTCTATTATAACCCAAACTCAAGAGGAGGCATGTGTCATCTTCTCCTTATTTTAAGGGAAGTCCAAATTAATAAATAAGAAATTTTCTTTAATTTGTGCTTAAATACTAGTTGTCCCCCCCTTACTTAGTGATTTAAATTTGTATTTTACATTTTTTTGTCTCTTCTCCTTTTTGATAGTCTAAATTTGTATTCACAATTTTTGCACTTCTTAACCCACATAAAAATCTAGTCTTTTTTAAGCTCAAGATTCAGTTTTTATTATATAAGTGAAATAAATTAAAGGCCAAAATATTATATATTTAATAAGAAACATTACCTTGAAAGTCTCTGATGGTTGCAGGTAATCACAAATGAAGATGCCTGCCAACCACGGAACAAGAACTCTTCTAGGAAAAGATAGGCAACAAGGTTTCCTGTTGTCAAAAGCATAAAGATACAAGTAACAAGCTGAGCTAAAATGATGTGAAGGACCCAAGGAGTAATCTGCAATATATATATATATATATATATATATATATATATATATATATATAGAGAGAGAGAGAGAGAGAGACGGTACGGATCCTATAGGACGGGTTCGCGTTTTTAAAAGCACGAATATGAATGAGGGCTGTTGGATCTTGTGTTTTTAATCAACGGTTAAAATTAATTCAACTTAATAAATGGAAGGTGAATATTCTACCCCTTAGGAAAAAATTCTAGAGAAACATCAAATCCTTTAGTATTACCTACACAATATTTGGAAGTTTTGATATTTCTCTTGAATTTTTTTCTAAAACCAAGGAATAGAATATCCACCCAATTAAACTGAATTAATTTTAACCATTGATTAAAAACACAAAATCCAACGGTCCTCATTCATGTTCGTCTTTTTAAAAACTCGAACCCGCCCTATAGGATCCACGCGCGCGTGGATAGAGAGGAGTGATCTATTCCAAACCGGTCTGCGTTTTTTAAAAACCGGAACTCTCGATCCACGACATATTTGAACGATCCGAACCGTTCAAGTTGATCACCCTACCTTCAAATAGATGTGTATGAAAAATCAAAGAATTTGAAGACCTCCAACCCATGCGTTTAAAATGAACGCCTTTCAATATAGCAACATAAACTCCATCTAATGTATCGGTTAGAGGTTTTCAAATCCTTTAATTTTTCATACACATAGACTTGAAGGTAGGGTGATCAACTTAAACGGTTCGGATCGTTCAAATATGTCGTGAATCGAGAGTTCCGGTTTTTAAAAAAAGCGGACCGATTTTTAATAGAGCGCTCATATATATATATATATATATATATATATATATATATATATATATATAAAAAAGAATAATTAAGAAAAGAGGCCCTATGAAGCTTTTTCGTCAGGTGGTGTCAAAAATCTATATCATCCACCATTTTATTCGATGATCGGCACCCACCATCATTATCTTTATCATCTAAGATATGGATAGGCATCCACCATCATTATCTTTATCATCTAAGATATGGATACACCAAACTTCATGTGATTCCACCACTTTTTCACCGTTGAATTAGTAATGTAAAAAGTTATATTGTCGGTAAATCGTTAATTTCACCCACTAAATCAACGGTGACAAAATGGTAGAATTACATGAACTTTGGTGTATCTACGTCTTAGATGATATAAATGGAGTAGATGGTTGTCGATCATTGAAAATAATCATGGAGAGTGTATTTTTTCGACGCATAGAAGGAAATTACTTTCTATTGCACCTTTCCACCATTATATATATATAGGGAGCTGATCCTATGAGGTCTACTTTTCAAACACACAACACGTCGTGTTTTTCATCGATATCATCTAAGCCTCATTTTTTATTTTGAGGTCTACTTTTCAAACACACAACACGTCGTGTTTTTCATCGATCCGCACCGATCATCATAATCTATACAAGTTAGATAGGTAATGCATCAAATTTTACGAGATTTGAAGAGCTCTAACTAATTCATCAAATAGACTAAAAAATCGACAGCTTTATGATATATGAAAAACAAGATAGCTTGAAGGATGTGTTAGAAGTCACCAAATCTAATGAAACTTTATACATACACGTAGATCGAAGTGACCGGAACAGGTCGGTGAAAAACACAGGGTTGTGTGTTTAAAAGTTTGGCCTCAAAATAAGAAATGAGAACCAACTTCATAGAATCATCCCTATATATATATGAAATGAAAAATGGCGGTGTGACACTGAGAATACTGAGACAGCCACTTATTTCAGATAGAGGCGTACTTTAAGTTGTCGTTGCAAGGGAAGGAATAATGTAATCCTATGAGGAGAAGAGGGGATTTAAGTTTTAAATAGGTGCACGATTGATATGGTCCCTCATACGTTGGTGGAATTTTATAAAAGCAACATAACCACCTAGCATTTTAACTACCCGGTTGACTGATATTGATAATTTCCACCAGGACAAGTGAAAGTTAGCTGGGTAGCTATATGTGTATCAATCATAAAAAAAAGGTCAAGTATGTATAAAAGAGCGCTGACAATAACAATAATGTGTCGGCGCAGTGGTGAGAAAAAACCCTCATTCAGATTGCATACATGAGCATGCACGTTCCAAAATCGCAGAGTCAACCTACCTTAATTCTTGCAAAGTAAGCTGATAGTTGGCCTTAACTTCTGACATATCACCAGTTAACTCTCCGCTGCGATTAGTGGTCGTGTCCCCTTTATCGTCTGCCTCATCGGATATGATATCAAGTCTACTTCTCAAACTTGATACAATATCACCCTGATGGAAGAGATTTTGCAACATTACGGAGCAAAAAGGGCCCAAAAAAAGGGGGGAAAGGTAAGAAGGTTGGAGGTTTCAGTAGTAAGTAAATAAAGGGTAGAAAAAAGTGAGATTACATGACTTCCCGAAATACATGATAGGTGCATCGAGCAAAATATATAGGCATTGAATCTTATATGGATAATTTAATATCACAACTGAAACCAACTAATGTTATAGAGTATGCATAATAACTGATACCAGCACAATGGATTGAATAAGGTCAGATAATCAAGTTTCTGGTGACAAAATTTATTGAACATGCAGTTGTTGATGCCCATCAACGCCATTGCATTTGATCTAGTAGAATTGATAAATAAGAAGGAAAAAAACCTAATAATTAAATGGCATAAACTCTTAACAGGATGCCAAAATTTATAAAAGACAAATAACAAAGTCCAGGATGTTATCAAGAGCCACTGTAATGATCTTGAACCGTAATCAAATGGTTAAAAACAAAGATTATTGTGAACCAGAATTAACGCCTCATATCCTGCATGAATATTTAATATATTATGGTTTAAGGGAACACCGAGGATCCATCAGAAATAGGGATGTTGCAAGTTAGTTTAGCTCTTTTCACTTGTATTAGCACTTTATTTGCCCATTAGCATGCACTTTTCATTATAAGAGTTTAGAACCGTTAGAGTGGGGTTCCTGTTTTCCAAATTCATGAACTTTCTTGTGGGATGTCCGAACGAATGATCCGTTCAAGTTGATCAACACATCCTAGATAGTGTATGTTTACAATGTGCATAAACAAGTAAACTTATTTCAACCGTAAAACCTTTATAAATTTCAATCTAGTTGTAGGATATATAAAACACTTCCAAGTAGCGTGATTTTGTAAATATACACTATTTACGGTGTTTGATCAACTTGAACGGAACGGATCGTTCGTCGATCGGACGACCCACAAAAAAAGATCATGAATTTGAAAACATGAACCCCCGCCCCTTACGGATCTACTCTTTATTATAAACATTGTTTTACTAGTAGCACATAAATTAGGACCATTTCAAAACTCGCACAAACAAACAGACAGACAAACTAAGAAAAGCACATGATATCAAGGAAGAACAATGACAAAGGCTCCAAGTATCCAACCTTGGAAAAATTGAATGGTCCAATATACCCTCAGTAATGGATCTAAGCAGCGCTGGTCATTCGAATTCAACTTTCAGTTATCTCATCTTACCCATGGATTCCTCAGTTTAACTGAATTAGCAACCCCTCATTTGGGAAACTCTTTTGCAGTTAAGAAACTAGTTAAAGATACAGCTGCAGAATACATCAGTCCAGAATGCAGAACTTTATGGGTTTACCACCTTTTCTCTATAATGTGTTTTATGAAAATCTCTCTATTGACCTTCAAAGAATGCTCTTAAGTGAACAAACTATCCATCTTATTAAACCCATTGGCATTCAAAGAATGTTTTTCAGCGAACAACTTATCCACCATAAACCCTGAGTAGCCATTTGACTATGAAAGTTTACACCTGTAGTTTAGAATCTGATAAATCATAAATAACCTGTTGATAACTGACAACTTCTCAATGTAGTGAAGCAATAATAAGAGAATATATGAGATCTGATTATCCGAATACCTTCAAATCAGATATAGCTTGTGAAATAGGTTCTTTTGGACCAACATATGCAGAAGCGCTTATAGATCCATTGAAAACAACCAGTCCGACAACTTCATTCGAGCTGTATGCTTTACATGAAATTCAACAAGATTAGCCCTTTCTAGTTTCTACACGGAATACGTAAAAATGAAGACAGTATGATGCCTATATTTATCCCTAATAAATTTGTGAAAAGGTCAATATTATATGTTCCATAACAGTTAAAATCATCAACTCACCTTCAGCGGATGCATCTTTCATAAATGGTAAGAGAAATTCAACTTTATGCAAGCCCTCTGAAACTGCATGCTGGTCTTCAGTCACCTGAGAATTATGCACATATGGAATTAGTTAATTATAAGAGAGAGAGAGAGAGAGAGAGAGAGAGAGAGAGAAACTACACTTTTCCATATGGGAGAGTCCTAACACAAAACAAAAGCATGGGTTAACGTTATTTGCTTTATGCCTATATCGTTCAGGATACAGTACATACATTTTCCCCAAGTTAGGAACTATAATGCCAATTTGGCCATCTGGAATGTAAAGCTTCATAAAGACCTTCTGGTATCATGTTATAAAATTAGATTCCATATGCTTTTAACTTATCCAAGACCAATCATTATTGGGTTGGTTTTGCATTGACACAAAAAATCGAGTCCTCAACAATAACTGTAGATAAATTGATCTCACCAATTTTCCATCCACTAAGGCTGTGGCATTTTGCAGCTCTTTGGCATGACGAGTAATTCCGCTGTGAAGAATATTCTTGAATGTACAGGAATCTGTTGCCCCAACATGAAAAACAGGCAATCTGCAATGAATTAAATCAGGAAAGAATTAATTGCCAATGAATTCTTGAATGCTCCTGCATCAACTAGGCTTCAAATGCATATATAAAGTAGATTTGCATGGTGTTAATACAATATTACCACCAGCTAATATATGTAATATTATCATGCTAATTTCCATGGATAAATATACCTGTAGACATGAAGGTTTCTTTATCAAGGAATATGATTTTAACACTAGGTTCAATGAAAATTGTGGAAATTATTACAATAAATTCCCTTTAAGATTGATTATTCAACAATCCTGAATCATGATCATCACATTAACATTGCCCCTATCAAAATGAGCTTGCTACAGAATAGGAAGCTCGATGGGATTGGACAAAAAATTTCAAAGCAAGCAAATATGAGATGCAGCCCTCTGAAAAACGGTGCCAAATTTTTCACAAGAGAACTAAAGACAAGAGCAGAGCCTATCATTAAGTTCCAAAAGCAATTTGCTACCGTAAAAGCCATGAACTTGTTCTTATGCCCATCAGAGTTTGTTTATTTTTGTTAATCAAGTCAAATAAAGAATCAGAAGAAGGGTTTATGGTATTTCGAATAATTTAAAAAATGATCAAATTCACATTATGATGACATTCCACTACAATGAAATTTGCAATAAAATTTGAATTCAAATTAACAAGTTGCTAATGTTAAATTAGAAACATTTATTCATAACACCTACAATCAAATTCTTGATTATAGTTGCACATTATTCATCTTCAAAAAAGAAAAAAGAAAAAGGAAAAGCCTTTAGGTGAAATATGATATGCAGAATATAAGAGAGCATCAGCAATGCATTAGAAATATGACTTTCCATCCATAAATCCATAGTATATCAATATTCTAACAGGCACGGCCTAGAAAGGGAGAATAAAATAACGATGGTACCTTATCTCAAAATTATATGTGCATCTATAAGTTTGAAGTGAAGTTAACAGCTTCCCCATTTTGAAATCACAAGGTCGCATATTGCCAGATCCCACCGTGCAGATACGACAAGCCCACCTGTCCAATATAGTGAAAGTGACTTCAGTGGTACTCTAAAGTCTAAACAGATTTAAAACGATATAAGAAGATTGATTATATATTGATAATCTCAAGGATAAAAAGCATACTAGAGACCTATATAGCATACATCAGATCAATTAGTGTTTTTTTTTTATAAAAAGAAGACATTAAGGTTAAAAAATCCATTGGAAAATGATATAGTTTTATACTTTTATAATAAGAGGCGGGAATTTTCTCGTTCTGATGTCTCCGACAAATTATGATACTGTAATGTAGACAACTCAAAATATCCAACAAGAGTAAAAACACAAGACATTCTCAATAAAACCTTTGCTTCGATAATCTCCAACTCACTCCACCAAACCACTCATTTATTTGGCAATGTCTGCTGCCGGCACACTTTTTCCTGCTAACACAAGGGATTTGCCTCAACCTACAATATCAAACAACTACCTAACATCCATTTCTTTTACAACCAAAGTTACAGGAACCACAAAGTGACTTGAAACAAAATCATTCCTTATTTTCCCTGTTGGCTTGTAATTGCAACAAGACAGATTTTGGATGTAACTTAACAAACCATTTCATAATCCTCACCACATTGACAACCTTGCACAATCTAAAAAATATTTGAAACCGATTGGTCAAGTGCTCCGGAACCAAGCAGTTAATAGATGGTCAGGGAACTTGCAAATTTAGAAATATGCAAGACCCTATAAGTTTACAATCCACATTTTCTAGAGAGAGATATGAATGAAACAGATACCAACTAATGCCTAGAGGCTCAAGAAATTTCAACCAAACCTATCAGACTCTCCATCAGTACCACCAACCTAAATTTATGCAACCTTTCCGCTGCATTGCCAGTAATCTCACTTTTATGTTAGAACCTAAGACCTTGACTTCACAGTGGTCTCGACAATAGCAATCAATTGATGGTTTTAAATGTAAGGAATATATGAGAGGAAAACCTTAGTCAATTTTTTGCAGGAGATTGCGCAACTAAACAATAAGTATACCAATAAAACTGCAACCAACATAATTGCTGGTATATATGGCAGAAAAGAAAAAAGCTACAACTAAATAGGAAACATATATGCCTTCAGTAAGGTAGCTAACACGTCTCGCTGTGGATATAATTGAATATGATATGAGAAAACGCATATGATGTGTACTTACCATGAATATTTGATAAACAAAACTGAATAGATAATTTCTTTTAATAATAATGAAATTCAAATCAGGGTATACACTCATATTAGTAACGTAAATATTACAACCTGCTAGGGCTATAAGAAATATGGATTAGCAGCCTCTCATTGATTTTTTCATCATATAAAGGTGCTGCTTGTGCAACTCCCCTAACTGTCTGCAAGGAAAACAATTGGCTTATTAATTAACAATTTAACATATACAGAGTGAGGAAATCATCAATAAAACCAGCAGACACACTAGAAATAGGATTTTTAAGAACGCAACTATGTATATTCTTAACCATCGGTTGTGCAGTACAGTTGGCGCAATGGGGACTACAAATTCCCATTCTTTGTAAACTGCCGAGTCTGGAATATGAAATTTGTTGATTCACCATTCCAATCAGAAATACTTGCAGCTATCTTTTTGTTCCTTTTTTTTTGTAGGGGGGGGTGGGGAACCAGCAGCCATTCTTGGGTGTGCTTAAACAGATTCACATATTACATCATTTACAAATCCCCCCAATCAATAATATTCATTTTGCAATCAGATAACTCTAAAGACAAAAAACTTTTATAACAAATTTTAAGGGTCAGCTACATTATCCTTTTTTTCAT
Organism: Agapanthus africanus; assembly: GCA_030015575.1. Classification (NCBI taxonomy): domain Eukaryota; kingdom Viridiplantae; phylum Streptophyta; class Magnoliopsida; order Asparagales; family Amaryllidaceae; genus Agapanthus; species Agapanthus africanus. Next base: position 56,775,450 of record CM057344.1, read on the forward strand.
TCAGCTCTTTAAGGTGTCATTTTCTTGATTAAGCAAGCAATTAACATATTCTTTTGAGATTTGCCTGCCTCAATTCCTGTTCGTTTAAGCCTGTCTCTAGGCGGCATTGTTCCGCTAACTATAAGTTCATCACTCATCGACACACTTATCAACCTCTATTTCAATTTCACATGTCAGTTTTCTAAAAATTCCTGACCAAACATGAATATGCAAACTTTTATTACAAAATCATCCACCGGATAGAACTCCAAAATAATTATAGGAAAGAAAAAACTATTGTCTTGAATTACTTCAACAAGTAAAATACTTAACTTCAAATTCATCGACAAAGTATATACCTGCAGGATTATCGATGGCGAAGTAGCCTTAAACGAAGACTCTGACGCCCATAAATAAACCCCAACAACATTCATACCACCCATCAACATCCTCGAAACCTAAACAATCAAGAACACAAAACCAAGCAACATTAAAACCATCCAAACTCTTCAGGAAAAAAACCACAAAAATTTCACATGAACCCCTCGTACTTGTCGAGCGTGCTCAGCGACCCAATCGCCGTCGATCTCGAGAGACGGCGGCGCCTCATTTGAAGACTTCCCGCTCTTCGACCCCTTCTTCTTCTCCTCTCTGCTAGCGGGTTCGGATCTGAGAGCGCAAGCGGGGGATCCTCCATCGGTGAGAGGCGTCGGGATCAGATCGTAGATGAGGCCTCGATCTGAGTTAGGGGTCAGCTTGCCGATTATTATGCCAACCTATTGAACAAATGATTGAAAAATTATCAAGAGAGAGAGAGAGAGAGAGCGATCGATTTTGATTTGAGATTTTGAGGGCGAGAGAGTACTTGAGAGGGGGTTGAGGATTGAAAGAGGCGATTTTCTAGGGATTTGAGTTGCGATTCTTCGCCTGCTACTGATTTCACCATTGTGGATCTTCGAAAGAGAGCGATCGATCGAAGAGGGTGCGTTATTGGGTCACGGTATGATCGGCTTTGAGGTGGGTCGGGTAGAGTCCGTTTTAAGTAAGGCCCATAGAAGCTGGATCCGTCATTGAATGAAGGCCGAGGTCCACTAGATAACTAACAAACCAAACTGAATGGGCTTTTCTTGATCCAATTACAAATATTTACACAGTAGCTTCTTAAATTCCAATATTTTTGTTTAGGCCCCTCAAATTTGATAAGGGATATCAAGTCAGGACACATCGGGTTTCTTTTGGTCTTTGGTTCACTGTATATTACTATATTATTTTTTCCCGTCTTTCTTATTAATGATAAACTGTACACATTCATGTCGTAAATCTTATATGGAAGTTTTGTTCTTTTCTTGAGTTTTCCCTTCATCTCTTTCGCTGGAAGAGCAAAAGATAATTATTCAGATAGCATCTACTTATCTAAATTAAGCAGGGATGAACCGACATACGACTCAGCAGGGAATGTGCCCTCGCCGAGATTTTACGGAAAAAGGAATTCCTGCTTCCATCGCAGCATTATACTATGAGTGTGTAGTTCATTTTGGGTTCATAAATTCAACACAAAGATGGTTGTGCAATATATTATCCATTATCATTAGGGGTCGGTTCCCACCATTTTACATAATAAAAGTTGTTTTTATCATATTAAGCTTAAAATTTATATGTGCTTTAAGCAAACAAAAAAAATTTGTCTTCACAGAAAAATGAAGCAACAAAATATTTTGAGCCAGATTGGAAACTTGATACATACTGTGACCGTTTTTTGACCAAACTTCCTCGGTCCGTCACAGAATATAATCATAGGATAAGATTATTTTTTCGAAAGATTAGATTAGAGAGACGAAAACGAACATTTATTTTATTAAATTAGAGGGGCTTAGACAAATGTTGAAATCTCAGGTATCAATTTCCAAAACTGTCCCAAGGGCCTGTTTGGTTGGAGGATCGTGAGAGAATTGGATCACGGAATCCAAAAAAATGAAAGTATTTCATAATTTTGTATTTGGTTGTGGAATATGGATTTGTATGATTTCTTTTATTTTTTTATGGAGTCTCATCATAAAACAAGAATCCTTGAATCCTCAAAAATTTGGAGAATTTATAAGAATTTGGTACTATTCATTATACTTTTAGATAGAGTCTAGGATTGACGCGACCTGGATCGTGCCAAGGTGTTACCTTCCGTTGATCTGCTGATGGCGGCGATGGGTGGTTGGGATTGAATCTGGAGGTTGTCGCTCCTGAAGCGTGTGGATCTCAATGGGTTTGAGGTTGTGGTTGCCGAGCTACCTGCAAGGCAGTCCCGGGATGGTTGTACCACCGAGGACCCTCCGACGATCAAGTTAGAATAGATATCCGAGCAGAGTAACGGCTTAGTGGAGTAAAATGGCTTACTTGAACCATCTGAAGAAGGGGTTTATATAGCGGTGGCAGCAGGCAGGGCAGGCGCGAGAATCACGCCGGCAGTTACGCTCCCAACGTCAGCCCACGTGATGAGCGGGATCTCCCATTAATGGCGAGACAGGCTCGTTAATGGGGGATCGTGATGGCGTGGAATGTGGGATGTGGCCGGCGGATATCTCGCGCATGGCTTGATTCGCGGGATGGCGGTTGCGCCTGCGAGCGGTGTTGTTGGTCGGCCGATGAGACCGAGAAAGATGACCTCGGCGGTAGAGCTCGCGAACGAGCGGGAGAGCTGAGGTATCTTGGTTTTGTGGTAGCCCGGAGACGAACTGATAGGCCGAGGAGACCAGTTGTGCAGGGGGCTCGGAGGTGAGCCAGCGTTTGCTTGTAGGACGGGCACAGGAGTGGTCTGGTCGGACACTGTAGGTCCTTTCTTGTGAGCCCTGGGACACGTCATCTGCCACGTGTCATGATCTGGAAGATCACCGATATCGAGCATCATCATTAGCCCCCCACTTTCGCCCCGACCAGCTGACGGATCGGGTCGAGAGTGGCCTGTCGGGTCACCTGGGGTGAGCTTCCTTTCGAAGATATCGTCAGGCGTGTCCCCGAGTAATCTGTTGTATTTTCTGGATGATGTCAGCAAATCAGGGAGAGGTCTCTGCATTAAAGAGGGTGCGCCGGATCGCGCGTACTTTTGCTAAAGCGACAGATCACGTGCCGGGCGCTGGTTGGCTGACGCGACGGGCCGTAGACCTCTGGCGTCTGATGGGATCCGGCCAATGTGCGTGCGATAGGTGGAATGATCGTGGTCGTCGAATGCGAAGAGTTGTTTTGGCGAGAGTCGACTGTCGCCGTGGGATGAGGACGCCGGTGGTTATAAATAGAGGTCCCTCACTCTTGATCTTGTAAGCTCGGCGCTCTACTCTTAGGTCGGATTTTTGCGTTGCCGAGGACTTCTCCATCAGGTTGGATGTTTTCCTTTGAGGAGTCTCTAAATGTCGTCAGGGTAGATTCTAGGGATCCCTCTGCCGAGTCGGAGCCTTCCCGGGGAGTTATGGCCAGATCTTCTTCCCGGGGCCGTGCGTCAGGGGCGGATCCCCGGGCGGAGGTGGCGGATGCCCCTAGCGTGCCATCCTTGGTGAGGTACGAGAACGAGCTTGCCACCGCTCGGGCTCGTTTCCATATCCCGTTCGGCTACACTCTACGTTTGGCCGAGGAAGGAGAGAGAGCGGATCAGGTACGGGGTAAAGAGATTGCCTTGTACCTGGAATCCTTTTGGGCCGGAATGCGCCTGCCCTTCGTCTCCGAGATTGTTAGGGCGCTAAATTACTTTGGGCTAGCCCCGGGCCAGCTAGTGCCGAACTCATGGAGGATTCTCCTTGTGTTCCTGGTCCGCTTGAAGTTGTAGATGATTCCTTTTGGTCTGTCCATTCTTGTCTCCTCTCTTGTTTACAAAGGCCACCCCGGCATCCGTGCGGGCGACCCAAGGTGGGTTTATCTCTCCTTTAGGAAACGACGGGGGAGTGCACCCGGGTCGGGTGTCATCGCCTTGCCTTCTTCCATCCACGATTGGAAGAAGAAGTTTTTCTTCGTTGGGCCGCCGGAAAGTGAGGACTGGCCCGTGCCCACCCAGTGGTCTAGGGATAGGTGCTGGCGGGGAAGCCCGTCCAACGACCCTGACGCGGTGAGAGTGGCGGAGTGGGAGCACATTCCCCCGGCTGACGTGCTGCTTTCCGAGCGGACCCTTAGTTGGGCCGGGCTCAGCCCTGCCTAGTTCGTCGGTAAGTTAGGAGCTCGCAGGCGTTCTGTTAGGCTTGCGTTTATTTTCATTTTTTTGTGTTGCTAACTTCATTGTACCTTGCCTTGTGCAGAACTCATGGACCTGAGCTACCTTCAAGCGGCCATGCGCAAGCCGAAGAAGGGGTCGAAGGTTGGAGGGGCCAGCTCTTCTCTTCGGACGACGATCCCGTCTCCCCCAGCAGCCGCTCTGCCTCCGAGCTCGAGTGCGGATCACGCCCCAGAGTCCAGCGAGGCGTCGAGCCGATAGCGGGTTCGGGGGGAAGAGGCCCCGGCTTCGGAGGTAGAGACCAGCTCTCCGCCGTCGGCCCTCAAGAGGTTCCCCCGCGTAGTCCCGCGGACCCCGGCCTCCCCGATCTTGGTGGATGAGGGGGAGCTCCACTTTGAGGTGCCCTCGGGGCTTTCCGTCGCTGACAGCTTGCTGTCCGACATGGAGAGGTCGGCCGGGGGCAAGGTCCCTGGGGGGACTTTGAAGGCGCAAATGGCGTCCATTGCACAAGAGGTCGTGCAGGTTAGTGCTCGTACTTCATTCGATTTTTTACTTTAGTGTCTCGTCATTCGCGAGATTGGGTGCTCCTTTTTCTTTCTGACCCCCTTCTGATTTCTTCAGGTCCTCCCGCACGTCGCTCTCGTCGTCCGGATGGAGGAGGATGAAATAGCCCCGGCGATGCGGGCCACAGGCGAGCTCTCCTCGCTGGAGGAGAGCTCGAAGCGGGAGCTGGAGGGGGCGATGGCGAGGGTCGCTGCCCTTGAGGGCGAGGTGGCGGCAGGGAAGCAGGAGGCGGCGGCCGCGAAGGAGGCGGCGGCGGCCGCGAAGCAGGAGGTGGAGGCCTCGAAGCAGGATGTTGCCAGGTTCCGCGAGGCCGCCCAGGCTGCCGAGGCCAAGCTTCGGGACTCCAGGGTGCTCGTCGGCACCATGAAGAAGTCCGCGAGCACCCTCCGGGAGGAGTTGGAGGCTGCAGTAGAGGCGGCGAAGCGAGCCGACCTCAGAGCGGCGAAGGCGGTGGAGAACTTCCAGAAGTCGGAACAGTTCTACACCGTCCTAGCCTCGACCACCACCACCATCTGGCACGAGGCCCTCGACGCCGTCAAGGCTTGGATGCCGGAGTTTACTGACGAGGAGCTCCGGGCCGAATATTCTCGTGGGGATGACGGCCCCGGGGACGAGGTCGAGGAAGAGATACTTAGTGAGGGCGACGCCGAGGCTCCTATGGTGGGCGCTGAACTTCCCGGTGTTGCGCCTAGCCCTGTGGCCTGAAGCCCCCTGTCTTCTTATTTGTTTTTTTCTTCTTTTTGTTGCCTCGGGAATTTTGTAGGCCTCCGGGCATTTTGTAAGGCTGGGGAGCCCACAATACCCTTGTAAAGACTTTTTTCTTTGTGAATAAAGATTTTTGTTTTTGCAGTAGTGTTTGTGCTTGTATTTTCCTTTGTCGGTAGACACTTGTATTTGCGCAGTACTGCCTTCGTTTTATGTCGGTTCTTTGTCTAGCGATCACACATCGAGTTGAATTTGTTCGTATGTCGAGTGTGCAAAGACCGGCGGGGGGACGGTATCTCCATGGCCCCGAAGTCGAGGTGGAGATCGCTTAGACGTAGAACCGGATGCCTCTTGGTGAGGTCATGTTTCTTAGCGTGGAAGGCTCGGAAAGGTATGTTGATGATAGACCGAGCAGAGTAGCTTCCCAGGGCCTCTAGGCGAGGGCTTCGATCCCTGGAGTTGTAAGGTAGTGAATTGGCAGCCGGGGATAGCCGAGCAGGGTAGCCGCTCAGATCTCTCTTGCGAGGGCTTTTGTTCCTTAGCGCGGGAGGGGCCGTAAGAGGCCTACTAAAGACGTAGCCGAGCAGGGTAGCTGCTCGGTGCCTCTTGTCGAGGGCTTTGATCCTTGGGGTGTTGGGGTAAGGAGCTACCAGCCAGGGTTAACCGAGCAAGGGTGGGCCTGGTTGCCTCTTGCGAGGGCTTTGATCCTTAGCGCGGGAGGGGCCGTAAGTGGCCTACTAAGGATGGCCGAGCAGGGTTACTGCCCGGTGCCTCTTGGCGAGGGCTTTGATCCTTGGTTTGTTGGGGTAGGGAGCTGCCAGCCAGGGATAACCGAGCAAGGGCGGGCCCGATTGCCTCTTGCGAGGGAGGGGCCATAAGTGGCCTACTAAGGATGGCCGAGCAGGGTTACTGCCCGGTGCCTCTTGGCGAGAGTTTTGATCCTTGGTTTGTTGGGGTAGGGAGCTACCAGCTATGGATAACCGAGCAAGGGTGGGCCCGGTTGCCTCTTGCGAGGGCTTTGATCCTTAAGGACGGGCCGAGCAGGATTACTGCCCGGTGCCTCTTGGCGAGGGCTTTGATCCCTGGTTTGTTGGGGTAGGGAGCTACCAATCAGGGATAACCGAGCAAAAGCGGTCCCGGTTGCTTCTTGGTGAGGGCTTTGATCCCTGGTTTGTTGGGGAGGGAGCTACCAGCTAGGGATAACCGAGCTAGGGCAGGCCCGGTTGCTTCTTTCGAGGGCTTTTCATTCTTAGCACGGGAGGGGTCGTAAGTGGCCTACTAAGGATGGCCGAGCAGGGTTACTGCCTTGTGCCTCTTGGTGAGGGCTTTTTGTCCTTAAGGATGGCCGAGCAGGGTTGCTGCCTGGTGCCTCTTGGCGAGGGCTTTGATCCCTGGCGTTGTGGGGTAGGGAAGCTACCAGCCAGGGATAGCCGAGCAGGGTAGCTGCAGGGCTGCCTCTTGGAGAAGGTTTTGATCCCTGGCGTTGTGGGGTAGGGAAGCTACCAGCCAAAGATAGCCGAGCAGGGTAGCTGCAGGGCTGCCTCTTGGTGAGGGCTTCGATCCCTGGCGTTGTGGGGTAGGGAAGCTACCAGCCAGGGATAGCCGAGCAGGGTAGCTACAGGGCTACCTCTTGGTGAGGGTTTCGATCCTTGGCGTTGGATGGGCCGTGAGAGGCCTGCCAAGGATGAACCAAGCAGTGAAGCTGCTCGGTTGCCTCTTAGTGAGGGCTTAGGTCCTTAGCGTTGGAGGGGCCGCGGGAGGCCTGCCAAGGATGAACCAAGAGTGAAGCTGTTCGGTTGCCTCTCAGTGGGGGCTTAGATCCCTGGCGTTGTGGGGTAGGCGAGCTACCGGCCAGGGATAGCCGAGCAGGGTAGCTGTAGGGCTGCCTCTTGGTGAGGGCTTAGTTCCCTGGCGTTGTGGGGTAGGCGAGCTACCGGCCAGGGATAACCGAGCACGGTAGCTGCAGGGCTGCCTCTTGGTGAGGGCATAGGTCCTTGGTGCTGGAGGGGCCGTGGGAGGCCTGCCAAGGATGAACCCAGCAGTGAAGCTGTTCGGTTGCCTCTTAGTGAGGGCTTAGATCCCTGGCGTTGTGGGGTAGGCGAGCTACCGGCCAGGGATAGCCGAGCAGGGTTGCTGCAGGACTGCCTCTTGGTGAGGGCTTAGGTCCTTGGCGCTGGAGGGGCCGTGGTAGGCCTGCCAAGGATGAACCAAGCAGTGAAGCTGCTCGGTTGCCTCTTAGTGAGGGCTTAGATCCCTGGCGTTGTGGGGTAGGCGAGCTACCGGCCAGGGATAGCCGAGCACGGTAGCTGCTGGGCTGCTTCTTCGTGAGGGCTTTGGGAAAATGGACAGTCGCGAGTGACACGTGCCACGAACGCGTGGAGGAGGCGAAGCGCCCGAGCCACGTCGTTTCGATTTCGCATCGAGTGGTGCGATGTCCGCCACGTGGCAGCACAGTTGTGGGCGACCGTTGAACTCCGGGGGCATTGTGGGCTATAAAATAGAGAGATTGTTGATGACTCCTTTCCTCATACCCAAAACACGAGAATGGAGGACTTCTCTTTCACCATGCCCGATATCATAAGCTTCGAGGACGTGTATCTCTACAATCAGTACTGCACTGATGACATGGTGCAGTTGGTGATAGGCTGGATCGAGAATCATTTCGGTCGATTGCTCCCCCGGCGCTCCTCCCTACTTCAGGTGTTGATGTACTCTATCTGGAGGGCGTCGCCGGGGATCTACAACCCCTTATCCGAGCAGCTAAAAGACGAGGCCATTGGCAAGCTGAGATCTCTGAGGCGTTTCGGCCCGATCTCTGCGAGCCGGCTAAATCGCTCGGAGGCGCTCGTCCTTGAGTGCTACCACTTCAGGCTCGATGCCGACGCTAGCGGGGTCATCGAAGGGAGAGGTTAGACGCCGCGAGGGCTCGGCTGGCGAAAATATCCTCAGAGTACCACGAACAGTGCTCTCTGTACCCCATTCCCCCGCTGTTGTAATATATCTTTTTTTATGTACGACTGAGGAGCCTATAGTACCTCTTGAATGAATAAGATTCTTTTTCTTTTCTGCAATGCTTTATTGATCCCTTTTATTATATAAACAAAAGATCTCAAGAAAGATGTACATTGCTCTGAAAAGAAAATACATTCTAGTGGATGTTCTTATTCGTGCAGCTTGAGCCTCCCGGATGTTTGTTGGCATCTATGCCCGGCATAGGGTACCGAGCTTCATGGATACCAGACGTATCCTCCGCTGACACTACCATGATCTGGCCGATGGTTAGCTCGGCTAGAGAGGGACGCTGCTCCTGCTCGCGGTCAGCTTGCCGCTTGTCCCTCAGGTACGCTGCTAGGTGCCCCGAACGGATGAGCTCCTCGATATAGTCTCGGAGCTGCTTACAACTCTCCGTGGAGTGGCCTAGCGACCTGTGGAACCCGCAGTAGGGGCCCCGGATTCGCTTTGAGGCCATTCGCGAGATCGGGGGGAGCTTGAAGAACCTCTCGCCCTTAGCCTCTTCTAGTAGCACTGCCTGGGAGACATTGAGCGGTGTGTACTCCTGGAACTTTGGGAGATAGGGCTTTTGCCATTCAGGTCCCCTTCTCTCTTCTCTTGCCCTCTTCTTCTGGCCGATTAGCTCTGCTCGGGGGAGATTTATGCTTACCTCGGATTCGAGCTGGAGCTCGCGCTCGGTCTAGGCCTTTACCTCGGCCATGGTCTTAGATTGCGCTAGTGCAAAGGAGCGTAACCACTCCTTGTGTCTAAGACCAGACCTTAGTGTCGTGATGATCGTCTTGTCCCGGTGCTCGGGGACCTCGAGAAGAGCGTTGTAGAAGCGGGTGACGTATGCTTTGAACGTCTTTTTGTCCCCGCTCTTGACCGTGAAGAGGTGGTCGACGGTGCGTTTTTATCGCCTGTTCCCGACAAAGTGGTCGAGGAATTGGGTGGCCAGCTCGTCGAAAGTTGAGATTGAGCGCGGCTCAAGTCCTCGGAACCAGTCTCGTCCGGAGCGGATGAGAGTGACCGGGAAAGCCCGGCACTGGGCGGCGTCGGAGTTGTCTTGGAAGCTCATCCCTGCGGTGAATGCATCCAAATGGTCTTTCGGGTCAGACTTGCCGTCGAAAAGGGAGACCTTTGGGGGCTTGTTGCGAGAGGAGACGTGGACAGCGAGCAGCTCCTCGGTGAATGGGTTGGTGAGTGAGTCGGCGGCGTATTTAGCCCCGTCGCTCGAACGGTGACCCTCCCGATGCAGACCCTCGATCTTCTTCTCGAGGGTGTCGAGTCGGCCGTGGTACCCTGACGACTCGGCACATTCTGACCCAGGCCTCTGCTGTTGGAGGCCTGCGTCTGGCCTCGGCCTCGGTTCCTCTCAATGAGGTTCCTTAGATCCCTCGGCGAGGTAGTTTTCGAGCCGCCATGGTGAGTCTCGTCCGCGCGACCCCGTCGAGGGAGGGGGTGTCGGTCAGGCCTGGTAACATGCGAGCTGACAGACATCTTCTTGGGAGGGACATGTGCGCGAAGGATCTCGGGACGAGGCGCTCTGGCGACGGACCTCAGCGTTGAACTGTGAGGCGCCCAGCGGGCCTCAGAACGTATTGGCCCGGGAGATCTGCGGCCGTGGGAGGTAGCGACGCGGTGGTCGGCAGTGCTGACGCGAACATAGTCTTCTCTTCCCCTGTAGGGGTCCCGGTCCCGAGGCGGGGGAGCGGCGACCTGGGGATCTTGCCCTGCAGTTTGGACGTGGATGAGCGCCTCCACGAAGGGCGCGAGTCAGTCTATTCGGCCAGCAAGGACGCTAATGGCATTCGGCGGAGGAGGTTCGTCCACGCTTCTGTTGAGGGGGAGGCGGCGACTAGTGCTTGGATTTTCGTGATGATCGCTCGCCATTGAATTGAAATCGGAAAGTGAACTTTTATTTTTGTGGAATCAAGGATTTCCCACAGACGGCGCCAGCTGACGCGACCTGGATCGCGCCAAGATGTTACCTTCCGTTGATTTGCTGATGGCGGCGATGGGTGACTGAGATTGGATCTAGAGGCTGTCGCTCCTGAAGCGTGTGGATCTCAATGGGTTTGAGGTTGTGGTTGCCGAGCTACCTGCAAGGAAGTCCCCGGGTGGTTGTACCACCAAGGACCCTCCGACGGTCAAAGTTAGACTAGAGATCGGAGCAGAGTAACGGCTTAGTGGAGTAAAAATGGCTTACTTGAACGTCTGAAGAAGAGGTTTATATAGCGGTGGTAGTAGGCAGGGTAGGCGCGAGAATCACGCCGGCAGTTACGCTCCCGACGTCACGCCCGCGTGATGAGCGGGATCTCCCATTAATGGCGAGACATGCTCGTTAATGGGGGATCGTGATGGCGTGGAACGTGGGATATGGCCGGCGGATATCTTGCGCATGGCGAGATTCGCGGGATGGCGGTTGCGCCTGTGAGCGGTGTCGTTGGTTGGTCGATGAGACCAAGGAAGATGACCTCGGCGGGAGAGCTCGCAGACGAGCGGGAGAGCCGAGATATCTTGGTTTTGTGGCAGCCCGGGGACGAGTTGGTAGGTCGAGGAGACCAATTGTGCAGGGGGCTCGGAGGTGAGCCAGAGTTTGCTTGTAGGACGGGCATGGTCTGGCCGGCCACTGTAGATCCTTTTTTGTGAGCCCTGTGACACGTCATCTGCCACGTGTCATGATCTGGGAGATCACCGATATCGAGCATCATCAAGTATACTTTATTTATTTAATAACCCTCTCATTAAAATCCTTAAATCCAAGTCCCATTTTCTTTTTACCAACAAAACAAGAATTATAAGGATATACAAATCCAATACCAGAAATCCAATACCAACCAAATAACAAATTACCAAATCCAGAAATTTTCAACTGTACTATTTTGAAATCCAAATTTCATAATATTGCAACCTAACAGCTAAGCACCCGCCAGTTATTCTTTTGAATTTTATCAGGATTAGGGCTAAACCAACGTAGAAATATTGCACTTAAGAATATTAGAAAGCTAGTTTCTCAATGCAAAGTTTTTTACCAAAGCAGAATAAAGATCTCTTATGAAAGTTAATTTTTAGGCTTGAGATGACTTAAAAGATATATAAAAGTGATTCCACACTCAAAAGGAACAAAAGGCCTTGCAGATCCCCTTTCCTCACTCCCCCTCCCCCACTCTCTCCAACTCTTAGATCTCACCTATCGCTGCTCAAACTCTCTCTCAAATCCTTTCTCCTTCTTGTTTTCTCCTTTCTCTGATGGCGACCCTCGCACTCGAAACCCTAGCTCTCTCTCGCCCTCTCCTCGACCTCGCGATCGCCTCTTCGCCTCGATCGTCCCTATCGATCCGCAGAGATTTAGGCTTAGGGTTTGCTCCTCGATTCGCTTACCTTAGGGTTTCGCGCCGCCTCCAGAACCCTCCTTCAGCGATCGCAGCGGCGACTCCCAAGCCCGATCGCAGGAGCACGGTTGTCTGCGACGCTCAGGGGACTGCTACTGAGGGTAAAGTCCTTTCTTCTCTATTGAGATGTTTTCTTCCTGAGATTATCGCATTATTACTCTAATCCTGGGCATTTCTTAGGATCCTTGATAGAAAATGGATTAGATAACTGCCTCTTGCAATTTATTTGGAAAATGAACTTGCTAATAGATCTGAAGATATTTGGCTGCTTGATGCTGTCATTGTGCTATTTTGATGCAATTTTAGATGATTTTATTTGATAAGATCTATCTAACAGCATAAATTAGAGTCAACTCACTATGTGGTGTATTATGTTAGATATTGTGGTTTGTTTTGTATCTTGAATAAGATCTGTGATCTTGTATATAATGCTTAAAGGTGATTAGCTGCTGTGAGATGAGTCGGGATTAAAAGAAAAAAAAAGAAGTATCGGCAATTTAGATGGAGATTTATATCTGTGGAACTGCACTTAATGGGGATCTTGTGCGTAGGTAACTCAAAAGATTGTGTCTATGCATTGGGGGATTTTGAGAGTGATGATATCTCAATGTTCATTTAGGGGTGTAGAATTCCCATGTACGTTGGACACCTCTCAATGATGTTTCTTCTATGCTTGGTGCATCCATTACCGTAGCAAATTTGGACCATGTATAACATTATAGTGATTCCACAATTGTAAAATTGCTGAAAATGCAGGATAATGTGTGAAAAATTGCAGGAAAATGCTAACTATGTCCACAATACATCGTCCATCCGTGTTAATTATTTCTACCTAAGTAATTATTGAGTTATAAAAACAATAAATTGAACCCATTCCATGTGTATGCTACACTAGAAATTTGTAAGTGACTCCTGCATGCCATGTGTTGTTTTTTCTCTTTATTGATATGTTCAATATTTCTCACGATTTACTAGTTCAAAAGCAGCACGAGTTTACTTGAAATTTTCTTCTAAAACTGTTTGAAAGGCTAAAATCAAATGCTCTTTATTATCATGGCATCTTTATGTCGATCACAAGAAAGTCCCATTAATCTCAATTATCACGGCATCTTAATTCAAAGAGCCAAGCATTGATACTGTGGATTGTTATATACACCTAGTTAAACTTGAACTCATTTTAAATTACAGTTCTTAACTTAATTTATTCTGGATGACTAATTTCCAGGAAAACTCTGTTTTGTTACATATTGTTTATGTGCAAATATGTATAGTTTGGACTTGGGACGGTGTCTCATTAAGTTTCCTCGTTCATGTGCATCAATTATTGTCCATCATTTTGCTATTTAAGTTGGGATGAGTACATTACTTTACTAAATAAATTGGGATGAATTGGCTCTTCATCCCATCCAATGCCTTGAAATTTCATATTCTAGTTCTTTACAATTTGGTGAATAAGATTCTCATCAATCTTCAACTTAATTTACTCAACGGACGACACATCCCATTTGAATATTGAATCAAAAACATTTCAAAGAAACGATGGGTATATGATAATAATATAATATCATTTCTTATATATTGAAATACTCAATCTGATTAAATGTTCATAATGCTCCCTTTATACACACAGGTCTAATAGGAACTTCCTAGTTCCTACCTTTCAACACACAAGCCAAGCTCATGATTATCCTTCCTCTTCTGAACCTAGTATCCGATGCATGGGCCGCTCATTTCATATATTTTATTTTCCTGACCATCATATGTGAAGCTAATAGAAGTGAAAGAAGATGCTAAATTTGATGCATGCTTAAAACTAAATATAAATTTAGTAGGGAACTTGAATTTTAATCAACTATGGATTGAATTCAATTTATTACAATATAAGTATCTCTATCGAGTCAAAATAGGAACAGACAGCTTTAATTGTTGGTTGCAACTTGCAAGTAGCACTATAGCATAGTGGTAACCCTGGGTTCAAATCACTCGCATCACTAAAAAGAAAATTTTAATAGTTGGTTGGTTAATTGGTTCATAATTTATGCACATTACATGTATTATGGAATCAGAAAGAATTAAATTCAGTTCTTATCCAGTGTTTTACACGAGTACCCAGAAGTTGGCCCAGCTATAGAATATCAATCAAAAGTTTAGTTTTGGAATTTATGAGGCTTACCATGTTTATTTTATGTAACTGCATATGTGAAAACTTAATTTAATCGAAAATGATGGTAATTGATACTACCTGTTTTATTTTAGATCTGTTTTATTGGAAAGTTGAGTCTTCCTGATATTCTCTTTTTATCTCTTATGTTCTTCTTCCTCTTCTTTGATTTCTCTCTTCAGATCTTGAGAGCTGCAATTTTCTTTAAAACCGAAAGTTTTTCTCTTAAAGTACACTGGATCCATATCTTTTGAAAACCTGCAAACTTACGGTGTTAAAGTTTATATTAAAATTACACGATTGAATAGGGGGGAATCGAAGTTGTAGATCATCCCGACACTATCCCTATATTGTTTCCATCTTTTGCCACTTGCAAGTTGGAAGATGACTTGGCCAATTCTGAGTTAATAATGTTAAGGGATGAGACTTCCAAGAGCTTGAGACAAGAGTATGTCATTGCACCACTAGATTCCATACGAAAAAGTTGTATGAGGAGTTTGAATCAAGATAAAGTTACCACACTGCTGGAAACCATACAAGTTTACAACAAAGCTGTACACAGGTAGCAATATTTAAAATGGAAACCTTGAGTGTGATTGCCAGTACAGAGGGTACAATGACAAGAATTGCGTAGATGGATTAGTCATTTGGTGACCCCTGTGATCTAACCTAGTAAATTGCATAGGTATCAATGACATTCAGAATAATTCAAATATACCTGGAAGTAGTAGATTGGATATGTATCAGATTCTACCTTCAAAATGGAGTATATTATTCGAATTTTTGTTTGACCATCGAAGAAACTCTTTCTCATAACCTTATATCTAAAGACATGATTGATATTAGGTAATTTAATGAGGCTGAAAGCCTGAAATTATTGTATTGATGTCAACAATATATCCTCTATAAATGAGTCACATGAACCCTGGTAAACTAATGGCATCATGTGGAAATTGATGGAAAGAGTGGTACTAATCTTAATGTATAGTTTAATGTTTAGTGAATTAAGTGATACTAATGCCATCATATCAGTTGTTCTTCATAATCGCCATGCATTATTTCGACTTCATAAAATGTTTGGATATGCTTTTCAATTACAAAAGATGGTCAAGATTCAGGTTGTGTGTAGTGAATATTTGCGATTCAACAGCATCCACCATCCCTCTTTCTTTATGCACGGTGCTGGAGCCAGGAAGATCAACACTTGGTGAATTCTTAAAACAAATGAAAATTCTATCAACAAGTAAATAAAGTTTATACAATTTATTAATTTCTCCCTTTTTCGCAATCAGTCTTTTAAAAATAAATTGAAATTGGGAGTAGCTGAGTTTTTGTTATACATGATCAGTCATTTTATAGTTATTATTATCTAAGCCTTCATTAATGCTTGTCATCAAAAATTTATTGAACAATGTTTGATATCTTTAATTGAACCCAAGATAATTACCTTTTATTTAGTTTTAGCTTGTTTTTGTTTCATATTTTCAGCCAAAGTCTGAAAACAATGATTTACTAATTTGAACTGTTCCTGTATAAAGACTAAGTAGCTCGATTCTGAAGATGTCATTTCTCATGTCCTATATTTAGTGGACCATGGAAACCAGTCTGATTGGAATCTAGGGGAATACAGATCGCTTATGATTCCATTCAATAAAATTTGAATTGTAGTATATCAGTCACATGGTCCAAAATTCATGTATCATCAATTGCCATTAAATAAGAGGCATGGTTTAGCACCGTATCAACTTGGCCGATAAAGGTATTGCATATTCTTTCTCAATCATCATGGGAGATTAACTATAATATAGGCTGTTAAGTGGATTTGTACAGATTTTGAGTTAAATTATTAGTGAGAGTGATGAATTTGATCAATTTGATCATTTACGGGATCCCCAGAGCAGAGGGGTTCAAGGGAGAGGGCAATATATGATAATCACAATGCAAATTATGCACCATTTTGGGATGACATGAGTCTGCTTCCTGATGATGTAACCAGCAATATAGATTTTCATTGGATGTTTGCTAATTTGCTTTCCAAATAGTATCATCATCTTCATTTTCTTTCTTCTTGGTAAAGCTCTTTCCACATTTTACTGTCCAAAGGCATGTATAATAGTATAAAAAGGTCGTGGTTTTGCCTTCTATTTAAAATTCTTTATCTGTATCTACAGTTTTCTTATTTCCAATATTATCATGCTGCAATTTATGCCGCCACTATCACAAATATTGCATATTTAGTCTTGTCTAAATATAGGTTTCCATATTACAGTTCCAGATGTGACTAAAGAGACATGGCAATCACTTGTGATGGAGTGTGTACGTCCCGTGCTTGTTGAGTTCTGGGCACCATGGTGCGAACCCTGCCGCTTGATCCATCCTGTTGTAGCCAAGCACTCAAAGACGTACGAGGGAAAGCTCGACTGCTTCAAGATCAACACCGATGAGTTCCCAGACCTGGCAACCCAGTACGGAGTCAGAAGCATCCCAACGATGGTAATGTTTAAGAATGGTGAGAAGAAGGATACTCTTATAGGGGCTGTGCCTGGACCTCAGCTGCTCTCGTTCATCGATAGATTCCTTGGGAGCTAAGCTGGTTCTCTTCATGAATTTGGGCTGTTTGTTTGTTCATGCTTTACTCTTGTTGTTAATAAACACTCCCAAGCCGTATAGTTTCTGGTGGTGGTTAGAATTTTTACATCATCTTCTTGCAGTGATAGTCTTGTAGAAAGTTGCATTTGGGTAAATACTGCTTGTGTTGAAATGAAACAGAGATGTTTAGCGGTAGAATTTGAATCTGGTTCCACTTTTCTTTGCTACGGTTTTCCTTCCCTTCTCTGTAATGTTGGTTGGTTTTTTCTTTCTTTCTTTTTTAGTTCTCTATGATTCAGGTTAGTTTATATGCTAAACTGTATAATCCTTTGTAGCGTATCATTTGTCCTTAGAGAAATTATTGGTTCCATGGCTAATCTAATCATTTATAGTTTATTTCACTCGAAACCTTAGGTATCCAGTGGATGTCGACAAACGCTTCACCATTGTTAGAAACAAAACCTTGTTAAACTCTTAGGAATCTACCGGATTGTAGCCAAAAGCTTGACTTATTTGGAAATAGATTACTAAACTCGTGGTCCTCGTACTATCTTTCTCTTATCCAATCATAAACGGAAATGTAAGGCGAAACATGTGAACAGTGTATTATAGGACACGTAGGAAATGGATGAGGTGCCGACATTTTTGTACCAGAGACGCGGAAACAACACAAGAGAAGGGCAGAATCTGTGAAAATATCTACCTAGCTATGCGTGTTTGGTACAAATTATTACTTGTTTGGATCAGATAGAGGAAGACAGCATGGGCTATAAACAATAATACCACTGCTATGAATGATAAATGTGTCAACCTCCCTTGAACATATAATGAACTGTATTTCACTATAATCAACAACTTTTTGGCCTTTGTACTTGTGTCATCCACGTCACAGTGTCGGCCTATTCTATCTCTTTCTTTTCTCTCTATCCATTAGCCAAGTCATTATGCATGTTGGGAGTGGATTCTATCTTGATTTCTTTTGACCTACTCTTCTTCAGCATGCTACCTCGTAAATAATTAATAGTATGTGATTTCTTTTATTATTGGATGGGATCCCTTCGAAATAAGGGATGTAAACAGATCAGATATGGAGCCTATATAGTTATATAGGTGTCATCATATCTGTATCCTATAGTTGGTCTTAGGCAGATTCGAATAGGGTTAGTTATATCCGTATTTTGTGAAGTTGGACTCAGATATGAATGAATATTGGAAAAAATATATTTGAAAGTAAAAAATTACAGTTTTCGATATCAGATACAATCTAGAATGGAAATAGGCGTAACCATATCTGTATTCGGTGGCTATTGGAGGATGGAGATGCAAATGTAGAAATGAAAACTACATTTGGTAATACTCGGATCAGATGTGAAGTCAGCCGGAATTATCCATATGAGTTTATGTAATACCCAGTAGCCGTGATACAGTATTTTAAAATATACCTCTAAATCTAAATTCTATTTTACTGTATGTTTTTCTACTACTGATGTCTGAAACAAGTCATCTCTAAGTTATTGCTATTTTCATGTAAAAAATATATAAAATACTTCATCCTATTATACCAATATTAAATTTTTACTACTTATTGTTATTATATATAATATACACTACATATGTTCATTTCAAGTAAAATTAACCTATATATATAAATAACTTATTATGTTACTTTATTGCCACTACCTATATATTAGTTTTCCCAAACTAATTATATTCCTCACCTTAAACCCTAGCACTCAAAAGCCCCAGCCCACCCCTTATTTCCCCCCTCTCTATTATCTTTTCCACGAGCCCGGCCCAAAGCCAACACCCAGAAGCCCACGAACCAACCCCAGACCCGACCCAACCCGACCCGACTTCCCCATCTCCTTCTTCTTCTTCCCCTCCTCTTTTCCCGCTTCTCCTTTGCGCCACCTCCACAACCCCGTCCTCGTCCCAACGTCCTCGTGCCTGCTCCGCGAAGACCGCGGCCAACTCCATGACGACGAAGCCCACGATCCCAACAACCCCCGCATGACCCGCACTCCCCCACAACGAGCTCCTCCATCTCCCTCGACCACGCCACCTGCATCACCACAGAGCTTCTCACTTCATCACCATGGAGCTTCTCACTTCATCTCCTCCACCCATCAACAACACCGACCCCTAAAAGCCTCACCGCACTACCGACCTTCTCCCATCGCCGAAGCTCCCTCAAACCACTACGAAAACCTCCAGCGACCCATTTCCTCATCACCTCACACCATCGACCGCTGCCCGCTGCCGAACCCAAACGTCAGCCTCCACCGCCATCGTTCTGCATCAACAGCTCGCATCCTCGACCTCGTGACCACGCTCGCCGCCACGAGCACCGACCACCACCATCGTCGTCGGCTCACCCTAGCATCGCCTGAGCACCCCCAACCGACCTCGTCGCCGAGCTCCTCTTCTCCTCCTCCGCGTGGTCCACCCCGCTGCGAACACCACCGTCTCTCTCTGCACCGATCCCACTCCACACCCGAGCACCCATGGCCACCGCCTAACTCCGACGAACCTCTCCACCCATCACCACCACAACCTCCCTGCCGCAACCTCCTCGCTTCCACCTCACCAACCGAGCTCCACATAACCCAACACCACTGCCGCAACTCCATTGCCGTCCACCTCCTATCGACGCTGCCATCATCGCCACCGCCATCGCCGTCGTCCCCTCCTCTTGTGACTCGAGCCATGCCCCAAGTCCTCCTCTAACCCAGCTCCCTCATCGAGCCAGAGCTCACGAGCCTTTCCCTTCAGCTTTAAGCAGAGCCCCCGCCCGAGCCCCCTGCGCTGTCGACCATCGCCTGAGCCATCGCCGAGACTCCTAGCCGCCGAGTCTCCAAGCACCAAGGACGAGTCGAGCTCCCAACTCTAGCTCCAAGACGAACCCTACACATTGTCGTCACCGCCACTGTCGTAGCCCCTACCGCTAGCTGTGCCGAACCCTAAGCCATGTTGTGTCCGTGCCACACCGTGCCCGCCTTCGTGCCACTGCATACCCAGACGTGTCACGCCCCGTACCCATTCCCCGTGCCACATCGTACCCACTCCCCGTGCCACGTCGTGCCAGCCCCTGTGCCACACCGTGCTCGATCCAGTGTACGCATCGTGCCGCTCCCGCACCACGCACCGAGTCAAGACCGTGCCCAGTACCGTGTCACGCCCGCGTTATCACCATACCCGCTACCGTATCACGCCCACATCGCCGCCGCGTCCAGTACCGGGTCACCACGTATCGCGCTCGCGTCGCGCACGTGTCCAGCATCACATCGTGTCGAGTGTAGAGACGGATCCCGCACGTGGTGTCATTTCTATATCAAGCTGTAGGGTGTTTTTCGTCACCCCATTGAGATGGGAATACGCGCGTGCTTGCCAGGCGTACTACAGATTCCCCCTGCCTAGGATAGGCCGGGGTTTAATGATTGTGGGGATCCGAATCTCCGGCAGCCGCGGACTAAGCTGCCGTTAATTACCCCTCGCCTTTGGAGCGAGGGAACCTCCGATTGACGGGTTAAATTGGTCATGCAAACTCAATATGCAGTGTGCGTGTGATGTGTTTTGAAAGGGGTTTTTTGGGTATGTCGGGAGCCACGCAGAGTTTTTACGGGGGTCCCGCTACCCGGATAGCGGGCTGGGGGTCAAGGGGGCTAGCAGCCCTCTTGCGGGGTGCGGGGCAGCGTCCCGTTAGAAATTTTTTTCTATCAGGGACAGTGTCGTGGTGTATGTGTGTGTGCACATATGTATATATATATATATGCATATATATAAAAAAAGGAAGAAAAAGCATCCAAAGGATGCGTGGCGCTGTGCGCCTAGGTGCTGTGCGCTCAGACGCTAGAGTGCCACGTGTTGGCACGTAGGAGCTCTGCGCTTGAGCGCAAGCGCGCCACGTGTCGGCACGTGGGTGACTTGCGCTCGAGCGCAGGGCGCTGTAGTGCAAGCGCGCCACGTATCGGCACGCGGGCGCTCTGCGCTCGAGCGCCGGCGACAAAAAGAGCCAAAAAAAATTTCTCGGAAGAGAAATCAGAGAGGAGTTGGACTCCTGAGTGTTTTTTTTTGGGTTTAGTGAAAGGGGTTCTTCTTCTTCCTCCTCTGTTAGCTGGATCTTGAAGATCAAGAGATGTGAGATCTCAAAATCTCTCCTTTTGGGGATCTAAAGACAGATCCAAATTCCCCTTTGTGGGTTTCGTGGTGAAAAACTATTTTGTTTTGGAAAAGGAAGAGTAAAACTCTTGATTTAATTCAGAAGAAAGAAGAAGGTTTGAGACCTTCAGAAAAGGGAAAGAAATACAAACCCTAGGTTTTTGAGAGAATGAAAGTGTTCTTTTTTTACTCATCATGTTGCCTTTTATAGGCTTACATATTTACATATAGCCCCTTGGGCTTTGCAAAATGGCGTTTTGTCCATCCCATAGCTTATGTGCCATTTCATTTTTGCACATAAGCCATGGGCTTACAAAATATTGGCTTTATGCCCATTTTGCATACATTCATGTATAAAAAATTACATAAAAATTATTTATTACATGATTTTGTTGTTGGCATGGGGAGGCTGGCCGCGGGCTCGACTTGGACATGGACCCGCTTGACCTGGGCTTGGGCTCACCTAGCTTGGCGGTTGACCTTGACTTTGACTCGCTCAACCGGGGTGTAAATTTTTACCCCAACAAATTGCTCCCCATCAATAAATGCACACAGCATATGTGGGTCGTGTGCATGAAATTGATGGATCTTCTTTTGCGTGGAGGCGACTTGCTATGGTTCCCACTTTTCGGGATACACTGCCCTTTTTACGACATGGACGGTCGACGCTTGACGCGTCTACGAGACAGAGTGTCCGTGGTAGACGTTTCCCTTGCACGGAGTGATTTCGTTGACGTGCCCCCGGCGTGGAGTGTCGCTGGTCGACGTTTCCCCGAGGCGGAGTATCGACTGGTTGACGTGTCCCCGAGACGGAGTGTCTGCTTGACGTTTCCCCGGCACGGAGTGTCGTTGTTGGACGTTTCCCTGATGCGGAGTGTTTGTGTTGGACGTTTCCCCAATGCAGAGTGTCGCTGGTTGACGTTTCCCCGGCACGGAGTGTCGCTGATCGACTTTTTCCCGGCGCGGAGTGTCGGGTTGACTTTCCCCGGCACGGAGTGTCGCTGATCGACTTTTCCCCGGCGCGGAGTGTCGGGTTAACTTTTCCCCGGCATGAAGTGTCGCTGATCGACTTTTCCCCGGCGCGGAGTGCCGGGTTGACTTTTCCCCGGCACGGAGTGTCGCTGATCGACTTTTCCCCGGCGCGGAGTGTCGCTGGTTGACTTTTTCCCGGCACGGAATGTCGCTGATCGACTTTTTCCCGGCGCGGAGTGTCGGGTTGACTTTTCCCCGGCATGGAGTATCGCTGATCGACTTTTCCCCGGCGCGGAGTGTCGGGTTGACTTTTCCCCAGCACGGAGTGTCGCTGGTTGACTTTTCCCCGGCACGGAGTGTCACTGGTTGACTTTTCCCCAGCACGGAGTGTCTGCTTGACGTTTCCCCGGCGCGGAGTGTCGCTGTTTGACGTGTCCCCGAGACGGAGTGTCGCTGATCGACTTTTCCCCGGCGCGGAGTGTCGGGTTGACTTTTCCCCGGCACGGAGTGTCACTGATCGACTTTTCCCCTGCGCGGAGTGTCGGGTTGACTTTTCCCCGTCACGGAGTGTCGCTGATCGACTTTTTCCCGGCGCGGAGTGTCGGGTTGACTTTTCCCCGGCACGGAGTGTCGCTGATCGACTTTTCCCCGGCACGGAGTGTCGCTGGTCGACTTTTCCCCGGTACGGAGTGTCGCTGGTTGACTTTTCCCCGGCACGGAGTGTCGCTGGTCGACTTTTCCCCGGCGCGGAGTGTCGCTGATCGACTTTTCCCCGGCGCAGAGTGTCGCTGTTTGACGTATCCCCGAGACGGAGTGTCGCTGATCGACTTTTCCCCGGCGCGGAGTGTCGGGTTGACTTTTCCCCAGCACGGAGTGTCGCTGATCGACTTTTCCCCTGCGCGGAGTGTCGGGTTGACTTTTCCCCGGCACAGAGTGTCGCTGATCGACTTTTCCCCGGCGCGGAGTGTCGGGGTTGACTTTTCCCCGGCACGGAGTGTCGCTGATCGACTTTCCCCGGCACGGAGTGTCGCTGATCGACTTTTCCCCGGCACGGAGTGTCGCTGGTTGACTTTTCCCCGGCACGGAGTGTCGCTGATCGACTTTTCCCCGGCGCGGAGTGTCGGGTTGACTTTTCCCCAGCACGGAGTGTCGCTGATCGACTTTTCCCCGTCGCGGAGTGTCGCTGGTTGACTTTTCCCCGGTACGGAGTGTCGCTGATCGACTTTTCCCCGACGCGGAGTGTCGGGTTGACTTTTCTCCGGCGCGGAGTGTCGCTGATCGACTTTTCCCCGGCGCGGAGTGTCGCTGGTTGACTTTTCCCCGGCACGGAGTGTCTGCTTGACGTTTCCCCGGCGCGGAGTGTCGCTGTTTGACGTGTCCCCGAGACGGAGTGTCTGCTTGACGTTTCCCCGTTACGGAGTGTCGTTGTTGGACGCTTCCCTGATGCGGAGTGTCTGTGTTAGACGTTTCCCCAATGCAGAGTGTCGCTTGTTGACGCAGAGGTCGATGTTGGAATTGGTTGGTTTGATTTGTTTGATTTGAGTTGATATCAGCATCGCTACACTAGAATATAGTACCAGGAGCAAATCGTCATCTGTCTTGAGAGGATTTGGGAATTGTTTTTTTTTGTTTGGCATCTGCATTGCTGCACTGGAATAATGCCAGGAGCAACTCATCATTTGCCCCGGGAGGATTTGGGAATTGGTTTTTATTTGGCATCTGCATTGCTGCACTGGAATAATGCCAGGAGCAACACATCATTTGCCCCGGGAGGATTTGGGAATTGGTTTTTGTTTGGCATCTGCATTGCTGCACTGGAATAATGCCAGGAGCAACTCATCATTTGCCCCGGGAGGATTTGGAAATTGGATTTTGTTTGGCATCTGCATTGCTGCACTGGAATAGTGCCAGGAGCAATTCATCATTTTCCCCGGGAGGATTTGGGAATTGGTGGCTTAGGAGACAGGTTGAGCTCTCTATCACCTAAGGCTTTTCCATTTTATTGCCCGTAAGGGTCCCATAAAAGTATTTTCTCCCTACGAGTCGAAAGGATCTCGTAGGTGTATTTTCTCCTTAGGAGTCGTGGGGACTCCTAAGTGTGTTGCTCCTTTGTGAGTCATAAGGATATCACGCGGGAATTAGTGGCTTATGAGACAGGTTTAGATCCCTATCACCTAAGACTTCAATTTTATGGGCCGTAAGGGTCCCATAAAAGCATTTTCTCCCTGCGAGTCGAAAGGATCTCGTAGGTGTATTTTCTTCTTAGGAGTCGTGGGGACTCCTGAGTGTGTTGCTCCTTTGTGAGTCGTAAGGATCTCACGCCGGAATTTTCTCCTCACAAAGTCGAGAGGACTTTGCGAGTGCATTTCATCGCTTCCTTTTTTTTTTACGAGTCCGCGCCCTTTCGGGTTTTCACAAACTCGCCGGCAGTCCTGCTGTTTTTACTCACGGAGCTCTTTCGGGTTTTCATCCGTGCCCATTTCGCTTGTGGACATACCATTTTATTTATTTTATTTTATTTTATTTTATTTATTTTTTCTTTTTCATTTTTCATTTTTGTTTTTTGGACTTTGAATGCGGTCTCACCAGTAGGACTTGGGAGAGGTTGGGATCGTTTTACGCCCGTGGATTGTATACGGTTTTGCAGGATGTATGATCCAGACCGTAGGGCCGGAAAAATTTTGGGACTTTGTTGGCATCTGCATCGCTGCACTGGAATATGGTACCAGGAGCGACTCATCATTCGCCGTCGGGGTATGGGATTTGGAATTTGGTTGGCGTCTGCATCGCTGCACTGGAATATGGTACCAGGAGCGACTCATCATTCGCCACTTGGGGACTGGGGAGCGATGGCTTAGGAGACAGGTTTAGATCCCTATCGCCTAAGGCTTTTCAATTTTATGGGCCGTGAGGGTCCCATAAAAGCATTTTCTCCCTACGAGTCGTAAGGATTTCGCAGGTGTATGTTCTCCTTAGGAGTCGTGAGGACTCCCAAGTGTGTTTTTCCTTCGTGAGTCATAAGGATCCCACGAAGGTTTGTTCTCCTCATGTATCGTGAGGACATATGAGTGGATTTCTCTCGTTCCCAGTTTAATGACTTAGAGGTCGACTGTTTCCAGTTTAACGACTTAAAGGTCATCTGTTTCCAGTTTAAAGACTTAGAGGTATGTTGTTTCCAGTTTAACGACTTAGAGGTCATCTGTTTCCAGTTTAAAGACTTAGAGGTCGACTGTTTCCAGTTTAACGACTTAGAGGTCGATTGTTTCCAGTTTAACGACTTAGAGGTCATCTGTTTCCAGTTTAACGACGTAGTGGTCATCTGTTTCCAGTTTAAAGACTTAGAGGTCTGTTGTTTCCAGTTTAACGACTTAGAGGTCATCTGTTTCCAGTTTAAAGACTTAGAGGTCGACTGTTTCCAGTTTAACGACTTAGAGGTCGACTGTTTCCAGTTTAACGACGTAAAGGTCATCTGTTTCCAGTTTAACGACTTGGAGGTCATCTGTTTCCAGTTTAAAGACTTGGAGGTCGACTGTTTCCAGTTTAACGACTTAGAGGTCAACTGTTTCCATTTTAACGACTTGGACGTCATCTGTTTCCAGTTTAACGACTTGGAGGTCATCTGTTTCCAGTTTAACGACTTGGAGGTCATCTGTTTCCAGTTTAACGACGTGGTGGTCATCTGTTTCCAGTTTAACGACTTGGAGGTCATCTGTTTCCAGTTTAACGACGTGGTGGTCATCTGTTTCCAGTTTAACGACTTGGAGGTCATCTGTTTCCAGTTTAACGACGTGGTGGTCATCTGTTTCTAGTTTAACTACTTGGAGGTCATCTGTTTCCAGTTTAACGACTTGGAGGTCATCTATTTCCAGTTTAAAGACTTGGAGGTCGACTGTTTCCAGTTTAACGACTTAGAGGTCATCTGTTTCCAGTTTAACGACGTAGAGGTCATCTGTTTCCAGTTTAAAGACTTAGAGGTCTACGGATGGCGAGCTTGGAATTTTAGGGTAGGGGCCGGTATCAGCGTTGCTAACACTGAAGCAGAGGTGCCAGGAGCAATTCATCATTTGCCTTTTCCTGTTAGAGAGCGATGACTTAGGAGACAGGTTTAGGTCCCTATCACCCAAGGCTTTTCAATTTTATGGGCCGTGAGGGTCCCATAAAAGCATTTTCTCCCTGCGAGTCGTAAGGATCCCGCAGGTGTATTTTCTCCTTAGGAGTCGTGAGGACTCCTAAGTGTGGTTTTCCTTTGTGAGTCGTAAGGATCCCACAAAGGTTTGTTCTCCTCATGTATCGTGAGGACACATGAGTGGGTCTTCTCAATGGAGCATAATTTCCAAGGCGGAGACCAGCCGCGTAACTGGTGATTGCGGTGGGGCATGGGCATGATGAGAATTATTTGAGCCTGTGGATTGTATACGGTAGTCAAGTTGGGGACTAACCGTGGGGCCGAGGGAATTTTGAAAAATTGGATTTTTGTTTGTGTTTTTTTTTGTTTTTGTTTTACCGCGATTGCTCTATCCTTTCAGCTTTTCTTATCGCGAAGATCGCGATTGCCCCATCATTTCGGCTTTTATTCGCGGTTGCCCCATCATTTCAGCTTTATTTTCATCTTTACTTTACTCGCTGATTTTTATTGCGAGTTGCCCCATCATTTCGGCTTTATTTTCATTTTTCTTTTATTTACACATTTTTGTTTATTTACATATATATATATATTTACACATTTTTGTTTATTCCCAGTTTAATGAAGTGGTGGTCGACTGTTCCCAGTTTAATGACGTGGTGGTCGACTGTTCCCAGTTTAACGACGTGGTGGTCCTTTTTGCTTATCCCAGCTCCTTGAACTTTGATCTTGGCGGAGCTGTGTTGATGACCTAGCTCTGTGGCTTGCCGATACATCCGAAGATTGTGAGGTTTTTCTAAGCTTATATTGGTCCTCTGCCCAATCTTTGAAAATATAGCAGTTTTCGATGGTATGACCCACCACTCTATGATATGGACAGTATATGGGATTGCCGGTCATGTTCATTTCCTGTGGCCTCTTTGGAACAGGCAATTGCAGACCGCTGTTCAGGGCGTCCATGAATATTTTGCGGACTTCATCCCTCCTGAAGGAGTACACC
Source organism: Agapanthus africanus (assembly GCA_030015575.1). Lineage (NCBI taxonomy): Eukaryota > Viridiplantae > Streptophyta > Magnoliopsida > Asparagales > Amaryllidaceae > Agapanthus > Agapanthus africanus. Next base: position 56,802,273 of record CM057344.1, read on the forward strand.
TTCTTTTTTCTCTCCATTGGAGTAGGTGCCTTTACTGATGCTGGTCCTCGAGGCATATGTCTGGGAGGATTAGGTTCCCGAAAGGTTTCGGTCTCCATTTGCATGAAATCGGCGATCGTAGCTTAACTGTTTGCTAACACGCCTTTAGACAGTTCTATCTCTCCCATCTTGTATTGCCTTTCGACCCAATCTTTGAAGACGAAGCAGTCCTCAATGGCATGACCTATCACCCTGTGATAGGGGCAATATTTTGGGTCGTCGGTCATATTCTCTTCTTGCGGTCTCTTTGATTCTGGCAGTTGTAGACCGTTTCTTAGGGCGTCCCTGAATATCTTGTGGACCTTTTCCCTCTTGAAGGAATAAACCTTTTCCAGCTTCTCTTTCAGAGGCGATTCCCCCCCGGTGTATGTATCGGAGGGACTGGAGGCTGATTGCGGCCGTTTTTCGCGAAGGCGCTCCGCTTTTAGGTTGAAAGGGATATCAGTTGGCTGCCCCCGGGTATCAATCCCTGGCTCATGAGCCAAAATTTGATTCTGCTGTAATTGCAATCGGACGACTTGGGTCGCGAGATCTGCCACGACGTTTACCAGCTCGTCGACTTTGGAATAGACCTCGGCCATCTTCTCATCCCTGTCCTGAAATTGCCTTTGAAGCCATTGGAATAATGCTTGTTCTGTAGTTCCGGCTATGACAACCGGGTAATCTTTATTGCCTGAGCTCAATTTCGTAGGAACCACGGGCTCCTCTGGCTTATCGGCCTGAGCGGGCTCTTCATCATTTAGATCGAGCCGATACTGGGTAGCGTCAACCATATCATCACCATGGCTGTGAAGAAGAGGAGGGTTTGTTTCTTCATGTCCGGCCATGTAGACGTGTGGACCTCATATCCAGTCGTCTCTTTCTCATTGGCGGGGAGCTTAAAGAAGACTCTCGATCGAGCAGTGGTCAAGGGCACCGCTGGAGCTTGCTCGGGACGCGTTGCAGCTTTGTTGGTGTTGATGGCCTTGCCCCCAACTGGGGCCAAGGAAGGTCGTTCAGACACCGACTTGCGCTTGGGCTGAGGTGCCCTCGTGACCACCACATTTGGCCTCCTGCCTTTCGAGACCGGTTTGTCTGCCACCGGGGCTTGAGGAGCTGGGATGGCGCCAACTGGCATGAACATAATAGAGCCGAATGGTAGCAGCGGCTCCTCCCATTGTCGCCCGAGACTGGCCGGAAGGACCGTCCTAGAGTCTATCCTCATCGTGTAGGAGACGGGAGCTGAGTTCATCATTGAAGACATCGTCGAAAGGTGATTGCTTGAAAATCTGCATGAAAAAGCATTATTTTAGTATAAACATAGACATGTATATTGATTGAGCTCGCATGAACATTTAACCCGAAATATGGGAGGAGAGATTGGTCCCACCGGGCGTGCCAGAATCTGTAGGGTGTTTTTCGTCACCCCATTGAGATGGGAATACGCGCGCGCTTGCCAGGCGTACTACAGATTCCCCCTGTCTAGGGTAGGCCGGGGTTTAATGATTGTGGGGATCCGAATCTCCGGCAGCCGCGGACTAAGCTGCCGTTAATTACCCCTCGCCTTTGGAACGAGGGAACCTCCGATTGACGGGTTAAATTGGTCATGCGAACTCAATATGCAGTGTGCGTGTGATGTGTTTTGAAAGGGGTTTTTTGGGTATGTCGGGAGCCACGCAGAGTTTTTACGGGGATCCCGCTACCCGGATAGCGGGCTGGGGGTCAAGGGGGCTAGCAGCCCCCTTGCGGGGTGCAGGGCAACGCCCCGTTAGAAATTTTTTTCTAACAGGGACAGTGTCGTGGTGTATGTGTGTGTGCACATATGTATACATATGTATATATATATATATGCATATATATAAAAAAGAAGAAGAAAAGGCATCCAAAGGATGCGTGGGGGCAGCACCTTGGGCGCTGTGCGCCTAGGTGCTGTGCGCTCAGGCGCTAGAGTGCCACGTGTTGGCACGTAGGAGCTCTGCGCTTGAGCGCAAGCGCGCCACGTGTCGGCACGTGGGCGCTTTGCGCTTCAGCGCCTGACGCTCGAGGGCAAGCACGCTACGTGTCGGCATCGGGGCGACTTGCGCTCGAGCGCAAGCACGCCACGTGTCGGCACCGGGACGACTTGCGCTCGAGCGCTTGCGCTTGAGCGCAAGCGTGCCACGTGTCGGCACCGGGGCGATTTGCGCTCGAGCGCTTGCGTTTGAGCGCAAGCGCGCCACGTGTCGGCACGTGGGTGACTTGCGCTCGAGCGCAGGGCGCTGTAGTGCAAGCGCGCCTCGTGTCGGCACGTGGGCGCTTTGCGCTCGAGCGCTGAGCGCTGGAGCGCAAGCGCGCCACGTGTCGGCACGCGGGCGCTCTGCGCTCGAGCGCCGGCGACAAAAAGAGCCAAAAAAATTTCTCGGAAGAGAAATCAGAAAAGGGTTGGACTCCTGAGTATGTTTTTTTGGGTTTAGTGAAAGGGGTTCTTCTTCTTCCTCCTCTGTTAGCTGGATCTTGAAGATCAAGAGATGTGAGATCTCAAAACCTCTCCTTTTGGGGATCTAAAGACATATCCAAGTTCCCCTTTGTGGGTTTTGTGGTGAAAAACTATTTTGTTTTTGAAAAGGAAGAGTAAAACTCTTGATTTAATTCAGAAGAAAGAAGAAGGTTTGAGACCTTCAGAAAAGAGAAAGAAATACAAACCCTAGGTTTTTGAGAGAATGAAAGTGTTCTTTTTTTATTCAACATGTTGCCTTTTATAGGCTTACATATTTACATATAGCCCCTTGGGCTTTGTAAAATGGCGTTTTGTCCATCCCATAGCTAATGTGCCATTTCATTTTTGCACATAAGCCATGGGCTTACAAAATATTGGCCTTATGCCCATTTCGCATATATTCATGTATAAAAAATTACATAAAAATTATTTATTACATGATTTTGTTGTTGGCATGGGGAGGCTGGCCGCGGGCTCGACTCGGACATGGGCCCGCTTGACCTGGGCTTGGGCCCACCTAGCTTGGGGGTTGACCTTGACTTTGACTTGGTCAACCGGGGTGTAAATTTTTACCCCAACACAAGCGACCGAAGGCAAGTGAAATCCCTATTCACTTGTTTAATATGCTATAGTAAGCATTAGCTAAAGAGATTATATTATAGCTAGATATATAAATAAATATAATTAGATCGAAACCTATGCTTGAATTTCGTGTAGCGAATTATCGTGCCGTCTTACTTGAGTAGAGCCCGACTAGGGTTTATTACTGTGTTAGTAACGCGTGTAAATTAAATGGTTAATATCTAACTTGGTTTGTTAGAAGAAACGTTAGTTTCGATCGATGACTGAATGTTTATCTTAGGTGTTCGATGCAAACCTCATGCGAAAACAAAATCTAATATGTCGGAACTCATGATATTTAGACCCTAACACTGTTAAAAAATGCGGTGAAATTTTGTGGCACATCGATGTCGTTTTTACACATAAAGTGACGCCCTAACTTCAATACCGAAACTTGCATTTTACCGAACACTCGATATTGTTAAATTCATAATTAATTCCAGAAAAACCCAATCGCAGCGTTCCTAGGTTAGTTGCGAAGGTTACTGCATAACCTTTAACACAACGTGTATCTTTACTGTTAGATATATCCTATGAACATCGAAAACAAAGAACTTACCTGACCTTGGACTGCAGTCCAGAGCAGGAACTTACCCTTGACATGCATTTGTACCCTTGAAACCTTAATGTTTAATTGTGATAAAGTGCGGAGACAATTGTTTTATATTTCCAATGGTACCGGTTTCACTAAATTCCAGTATCATTTGCTATTTAAATCATATTTTAAACGGGTGACATGTACGGCAGATTTCTGTCAATTCAGCTTGCACCCTTCATCAGTAATTTGATCATAACCCCTAAAACAAAATGACTATTGTTGATCCGTCTCCTGTGCTGTAAAGTTAACTCATATCCCTACAATTAGTTGAACGGCAGAGTCGCCTAATTATGCTCCCAACTAGGAGTAAAGCGTGTTACGAAACGGACTTCCAGTTCAGAAACTGGATTTCCCGCAGTAAACACTTAAAATGAAATGACCATAACTAGCAAACCTGAAACCCGATTGACACGAAACCAATTTTTTTGTATATATGATTAAATACACTTCCTACTCCTTTCATATCGTTTTGCTTAATTATGCATGTGTGATTTTATATGAATTTTTCTAATCCAACCGACACTGGTTGCCCATATGTTTTTAGTAGTGCATTTACTGTATTCCCCTCCTGTTGCATGAAAGATATACCCGTGTAAATAGTATTCATTTGCAACGACATCCTAGTAACCGTGCTGCATTACCAAGTGATAATATCAGTGATCGGATTGTGACAAATACGTTAGTGTAAAAAGCGTGAAGGAATAAATGAAGTGACACATACTTGTACACAATCAGCGGAACCAAATAGTTATTGCATTGTTGACGCCTATGGGACATATATAAGTATAACTGTAACTAGAATGAGACGGTTATGGAAGCACTTATATTAGTGTCATAGGTAAGACGTCGAACACTGTCCATTTATCTTGGATACCAGTCGAGACATGCTTGATGGAGACCTTGTCTCCAGTTCTCGCGTAGACTTGTCATGGAGTGACTAGTATTTGGATTCCTGGCCGGTGCTTGATGCAGACCGTGGGGGTGGGATGGTTTGAGTGTGAGTTCGATCAACGGAATCTCAGGAGTCCCACTGCCGGCATATATAGCGATTTCGGGAGTCGTATGGATGGTGTTACTGATTATTAGCGAGCGTGATTCGGACCCGTGTTCCCTTGCACCTGAGGCCTACCGTTGGATTGGGGATACTCCTGCGGTGGTTGACGCTCACACTTGGACTGACGATAGGTTTATTGACTTGGACAGTGAGACTTAGAGACTGATAGGTTTAGTGACATGGAAATTGCATTGATTAATGATTCGATATACCTACTTTATTGTTTACCTGTACCGATTACTTCATGCTTATGTCATCACTCCATGTTTACTGTTTCATGTTCATTATCATTGCACGTTTACATATGTATTTATATATATTGCTATTGTGTCGCTCTGACTTCCTGAGTAGTCATGCTCAGAGTAAGAAGTGGACTTAGCTTGGATTAGGACCTGCCTTACCACGAGAATATTGCGGACATCTAGATCAGTGACGCCAGTGCTATCTTTTCCTTGGACTCTATCTGGTTAGTGTTATATCTGTTTTGGTAGAATTGATGACTGCATTTCTTATTACCTGTGCATTGATTACTGATTATCACGTGATGCTAGAAGCCGAAGTGTGACTACGTCAGGATATTTCCTTGACCGTAGGAGCATGACTGGCCTTATCACCCCTCGCATTCCGTATTTTGGAAAGCGGGGCGTGACAGTTTACATATCTATTCAGAACTCGAATCAACGACCGCTCATATTGACGAGAAAAGCTATTCCATCGGAGTTATAAGGTTGCGCTATGATGGTTGACCGTACTATAGGGGAAGGGAGAAGTTAGGTGTCAATAAGAAAAAGGCTCACATCATCGATTCGTTTCTGCTTAAAATTGTTTGTCGAAGGGGTTTGACAAAGCAAATAAATATCTTTGCCCATCAATACTTTTTTTTTGGTTTTTGAAGAGATTGGCCATAGATACCCGCCTTAACTGATGTCGGGTATATTGCTTAATTCAGCGTTCCACAAATCATGTACGTAATGCCTTATAGTATTTTGTTCAGTATTTTAATACCCCAAAGTTTCGTGCCGTTAGCAATTACTACCTTATGTTAATCCAGCCCTTCGTGAGTAAATATGGATGTGGACAAAATTGCTGACATAAGCAAGTCATACGAGGAATCCTTTTCTGAATACTCATGGAAGGGTAACATGAGGCATCAAATTGCTCATTAACGAGCAGAACTTTAGGGCCTGTTTGGTTGCAGGATTATGAGTTTGGATTTGGATTTTGGATTGTGGAATCCTAGGATTCCATAATTTTGTGTTTGGTTGCAGGATTAGAATTTCTAGGATTCCTTTGTTTTTTATGGGGGGCCCACCACAAAACAAGGATTCTTGAATCCTAAAAATTTTCAAGGATTTTCAAGGATTTTGCACTATTCATTGTACTTTTAGATGGGGCTCATATACTTTATTTATTTAACAATCCTCTCTCTCTATCTCTCTCTAAAATCCTCAAATCCAAATCCCACTTTTTTTCACCAACCAAACAAAGATTACAAGGATCTACAAATCCAATACAAGAAATCCAAAACCAACCAAACAACAAATTGCCAAATCCAAAAATTTCAACCGTACTATTTCGGAATCCAAATTCCATAATTCTGCAACCAAACAGTCCCTTAGGGTATTAATGTGCCAGGCATATTATTGATCAATTTACCAACTAATGTTTAGGTAAGATTTAATCCATAAATCTGGCAACCAATGATTAAACAGGATAGATATGACACGTGTCAACTGCATTAATTTTGTTGTCCCAGTTGCATCCGAGATGGATTTCAAGTATTAATATTATGCTAGTAATTGCTAAAGATTCACACATCATTTTGGTTGGGACCAGTTGGAGATCTACCCCAACTTAGGCCTATCATTTACCAATCAACATTAACCGCAAGGACATTTGAATCACATGTGATATTAATTTAGATCGGATGTTGGATTGTCATAGACCCCACAAGCATCCATTGTTAAATACTATTAAATTTTGTCCAAGTCAAGGCAATATTTAGCCGAAGCAACCATATGCTCATGTGGTTTTGGATAAATCGGGGCTTATGACATTTTGATTGTTGTTTCCTACCGAAGCATCTTTCTCTTTCGGTAATTATATAGAAAGGAAAGTCATATTGTATGAGGTATTCTGATGCGGGTTGGAGCGCGTCAAGATGTTACCTTCCGTTGATCTGCTGATGGCGGCAGCTGACGGCTGAGATTGGATCTGGAGGCTGGTTCCTGAATCGTATGGATCTCAATGGGTTTGAGGTTATTGTTGCCGTGCTACCCGCAAGGAAGTCCCGGGTTGGTTGTACCACCGAGAACCCTCCGACAGTCAAGTTAGAGAGGAAATCCGAGCAGAGTAACGGCTTAGGGAGTGGAAAACGACTTACTTGAACCGTCTGAAGGAGGGGTTTAAATAGTGGTGGCAGTAGGCAGGCGGGCGCGAGAATCACGCCGGCCGTTACGCTCCCGACGTCACGCCCGCGTGATGGACGGGATCTCCCATTAATGGCGAGATAGGCTCGTTTATGGGGGATCTGATGGTGTGGAATGCGGGACGTGGCCGACGGATATCTCGCGCGTGGCGAGATTCGCAGGATGGCGGTTGCGCCTGCGAGTGGTGCCGTTGGTCGGTCGATGAGACCGAGGAAGATGAGCTCGGCGGGAGAGCTCGGGAACGAGCGGGAGGCCGAGTTATCTTGGTTCTGCTAGAGCTCGGAGGCGAGCTGAGAGGGACGAGGAGGCCAGTTGTGCAGGGGGCTCGGAGACGAGCTAAAGGTTGCCCGTTGGACGTGCATAGGAGTGGCCTGGCCGGCCACTGTGGGTCCTTTCTTGCATGGTCTGGGACACGCCATCTGCCACGTGTCACGATCCGGGAGATCACCGATATCGAGCATCATCATTAGCCCCCCACTCTCGTCCCGACCCGCTCACGGGTCTGATCGAGAGTGGTCTGCCGGGTTACCTGAGGTGAGCTCCTTTTCGTAGATATCGTCAGGGGTGTCCCCGGGCAATCGGATGTGTTTTCGGGATGACGCCAGCGAATCAGGGGTGAGATCTTTTCATTAAAGAGGGTGCGCCGGATCGTGCGTACGTTCACTGAAGCGACAGTCCACGTGTCGGGCACTGGTTGGCCGACGCGACGGGCCGCAGACCTTTGGCGTCTGATGGGGTACGACCAATGCGTGTGCGACAGGTGGTGCGATCGTGGCCGTCGAATGCACCGAGCCGTTTCGGCGAGAGACGACTGTCGCCGTAGGATGCGTACACCGGCAACTATAAATAGAGGTGGGGTCCACATGAGGGCCTATTCCTCTTCATAATTTCCTCGTCTTTGGTATTGTTAGCTCAGCACTCTCTTTTTTAGGTCGGATCTCTGCGTTTCCCCTTCCGAGGACCCATCCTCTCAATCAGGTTAGATGTTTTCTTCTGAAGAGTTTGTAGAAATAGATCGAGTAGGGTCTAGGGAGCCCCTTGTAGATTCTTCTTCTTCTTGTTCTTCTGCTTCTTCTTCCACTGAGTCAGAGTCTTATCGGGAAGTCAGGGCCAGATCCTCTTCTCGGGGTCGCGAGATGAGGGCGGTTCCCAGAGCGGATGTCGCGGAAGCCCCTGGCGTGTTATCCACGGTGAGGTACGAGGATGAGCTTGCCACCGTTCGGACTCGTTTCCATATCCCTCCCGGCTATATGCTACGCTTGGCCGGGGAAGGAGAGAGGGCAGATTAGGTACGAGGTAAAGAGATTGCCTTGTACCTGAAAGCCTTTTGGGCCGGAATGCGCCTGCCTTTCTCTCCCGAGGTTGTTAGAGCGCTAAATTACTTTGGGTTAGCCCCGTACCAGCTAGTACCGAACTCCTGGAGGATTCTCCTTGGGTTCTTGGTCCGTTTGAAGTTGCAGATGATCCCTTTCAGTCTGTCCATCCTTTCCTCCTCTCTCATTTAAAAAGGTCACCCCGGCACTCGCGCGGGCGACCCGAGGTGGGTTTACCTCTCCTTTAGGAAACAATGGGGGAGTACAGCCGGGTCGAGAGTCGTCGTCTTGCCTTCTTCCATCCACGATTGGAAGAAGAAGTTTTTCTTTGTTGGGCCGCCAGAGAGTGAGGATTGGCCCGTGCCCACCCAGTGGTCTAGGGATAGGTGCTGGCGGGAAAGTCCGTCCAACGATTCCGACGCGGTGAAAGTGGCGGAGTGGGAGCCTATTCCCCCGGCCGACGTGCTACTTTCTGAGCAAGCCCATAGTTGGGCCGAGCTCAGCCCCGGCCAGTTCGTCGGTAAGTTAGGTGCTTGCAGGCGATCTGTTAGACTTGTGTTTATTTTCATTTCTGCTGGTGTTCTCTATTGTACCTTGTCTTGTGCAGAAACCATGGACTTGAGCCAATTTCGAGCGGCCATGCACAAGCCGAAGAAGGGATCGAAGGCTAGAGGCGCCGGCTCTTCTCGTCCGACGTCTGTCCCGGCTCGCCCGGCAGCTGTCCCACCCCAGCGTTCGAGTGCGGGCCGTGCCCCGGAGCCCAGCCAGGCGCTGAGCCGAAAGCGGGTTCGGGAACAAGAGGCCGAGGCTTCGGAGATGGAGACTGGCTCCCCGGCTTCGTCTCTCAAGCGGTTCCCCCAGACGGTTCCGCGGACCCCGGCCTCCTCGATCTTGGTGGAAGAAGGGAACCTTCGATTTGAGGTGCCTTCGGGGCTCTCCATTGCTGATAGCTTGCTGTCGGACATGGAGAGGTCGGCCGGAGGCAAGGTCCCTAGGGAGACCCTAAGGGCGCAGATGGCAGCGATCGCCCAAGAGGCCGTGCAGGTTAGTGTTCGCACCTTACTTGATTTTTCTCTCAACGTCTTACTATTCGTGAGATTTGGTGCCTCCCTTCTCTTTCTGACCCCCCTATGATTTCTTCAGGTCCTCCAGCACGTCGCCCTCATCATCCAGATGAAGGACGAGAAAATTGCCCTGGCGATGCGAGCCGCGGGCGAGCTTTTCTCGCTGGAGGAGAGCTCAAAGTTGGAGCTGGAGGCGGCGATGGCGAGGGTCGCTGCCCTACAGGGCGAGGTGGAGGCCGGGAAGCAGGAGGTAGCGGCCGGGAAGCTGGAGGTTGCCAGGTACCGCGAGGTCGCCCGAGCCGCCGAGGCCAAGGTTCAGGACTCCAAGATGCTCGTCGGCACCCTGAAGAAGTCAGCAAGCACCCTCCGGAAAGAGCTGGAGGCTGCGGTAGAGGGGACGAAGTGAGTCGATCTGAGAGCGGCGAAGGCGGTGGAGAACTACAAGAAGTCGGAACATTTTTACACCGACCTAGCCACGGCCACTACTCTCATCTGGCACGAGGCCCTCGACGCCGTCAAGGCTCGGATGCCGGAGTTCGCTGACGAAGAGCTCCGGGCCGTATATCCTTGCTGGGATGACGAGCAGGGGGACGACTCCAGAGGCGAGGCCGGGGAAGAGACTCTCGGCGAGGGCGACGCCAAGGCTCCTATGATGGGCGTTGATCCTCTAGGCACAGCCCGAGCCGTGGTAGATATTGAGCTTCCCGGGGTTGCGCCTGGCCCTGAGGCCCGAAGCTCCTCGTCTTCCTGTTTCTTTTCTTTTGCTGGATCGGGAATTTTGTAGGTTTCCGGGCATTTTGTAAGGCTGGGGAGCCCACAATACCCTTGTAAAGACTTTTGGCTTTGTGAATAAAGACTTTTTGCAGTAGTATTTTGCGCGCGTATTTTCCCTTGTCGGTAAACGCTTGTATTTGCACAGTACTGCCTTCGTGTTAGGCCTGTTTTTCGTCTAGCGATCACACGTCGAGTTGAATCTGTTCACTTACCAAGTGTACAAAGACTGGTGGGGAGACGGTATCTCCATGGCCATGAAATCGAGGTGGAGATCGCTCAGACGTAGATATACCGAATGCCTCTCAGTGAGGGCTTTATTCCTTAGTCAAGGGCAGTAAGAGTTGGCTAAGGATGGACCGAGCAGTGGAGCTGCTCAGCGGCCTCTTGGCGAGGGCTTTGATCCCTGGCGCTACGGGTAAGGAGCTACCACCCAGGGATAGCCGAGCAGGGTAGCCACTCGCTGCCTCTTGGTGAGGGCTTTGATCCCTGGCGCTGTGGGGTAAGGAGCTACCAGCCAGGGATAGCCGAGCTGGGTAGCCGCTCGGTTGCCTCTTGGTGAGGGCTTTGATCCCTAGCGCTGTGAGGTAGGAGCTACCAGCCAGGGATAGGCGAGCAAGGTAGCCGCTCGGCTGCCTCTTGGTGTGGGCTTTGATCCTTGGCACTGTGGGTAGGGAGCTACCGGCCAGGGATAGCCGAGCAGGGTAGCTGCTCGGCTGCCTCTTGGTGAGGGCTTTGATCCCTGGCGCTGTGGGGTAGGGAGATACCAGCCAGGGATAGCCGAGCAGGGTAGCTGCTCGGCTGCCTCTGGTGAGGGCTTTGATCCCTGGCACTGTGGGGTAGGGAGCTACCAGCCAGGGATAGCCGAGCAGGGTAGCCGCTCGACTGCCTCTTGGTGAGGGATTTGATCTCTAGCACTGTGGGGTAGGGAGCTACTAGCCAGGGATAGCCGAGCAGGGTAGCCGCTCGGCTGCCTCTTGGTGAGGGCTTTGATCCCTAGCGCTATGGGTAAGGAGCTACCAGCCAGGGATAACCGAGCAAGGGCGGGCCCGGTTGTCTCTTGATGAGGGTTTTTGATCCTTAGCGCGGGAGGGGCCGTAAGAGGCCTACTAAGGACGAGCCGAGCAGGGTTACTGCCCGGTGCCTCTTGGCGAGGGCTTTGATCTCTGGCATTGTAGGGTAGGAAACTACCAGCCAGGGATAACCGAGCAAGGGTAGGCCCAGTTGCCTATTGATGAGGGCTTTTGATCCTTAGCGCGGGAGGGGCCGTAAGAGGCCTATTAAGGACGGGCCAAGCAGCGTTACTGCCCGGTGCCTCTTGGCGAGGGCTTTGATCCTTAAGGACGGGGCCGAGCAGGGTTACTGCCCGGTGCCTCTTGGCGAGGGCTTTTGATCCCTGGCGTCGTGGGGTAGGGAACTACCAGCCAGGGATAGCCGAGCAGGGTAGCCGCTCGGCCGCCTCTTGATGAGGGGTTTGATCCCTGGCGTTGCGGGTAAGGAGTTACCAGCCAAGGATAGCTGAGCAGGGTAGCCGCTCGACTGCCTCTTGGTGAGGGATTTGATCCCTGGCGTTGCAGGGTAAGGAGTTACCAGCCAGGGATAACCGAGCAGGGTAGTTGCTCGACTGCCTCTTGGTGAGGACTTTGATCCCTGGCGTTGCGGGGTAAGGAGTTACCAGCCAAGGATAGTCGAGCAGAGTAGCTGCTCAGCTGCCTCTTTGTGAGAGCTTCGATCCCTGGCATCGGGGGTAAGGAGTTACCAGCCAGGGATAGCCGAGCAGGGTAGCCGCTCGAGTGCCTCTTGGTGAGGGCTTTGATCCCTGGCGTTGAGGGTAAGGATTTACCAGCCAGGGATAACCGAGCAGGGTAGCTGCTCAGCTCCCTCTTTGTGAGGGCTTCGATCCCTGACGTCGGGGGTAAGGAGTTACCAGCCAGGGATAGCCGAGCAGGGTAGCCGCTCGACTGCCTCTTGGTGAGGGCTTTGATCCCAGGCGTCGAGGGTAAGGAGTTACCAGCCAGGGATAACCGAGCAAGGTAGCTGCTCGACTGCCTCTTGGTGAGGGTGTTGGGGTCAAAATTTGCACCCCGGTTGACCGAGTCAAAGTCAAGGTCAACCCCAAACCAGGTGGGCCCAAGCCCAGGTCAAGCGGGCCCATGCCCAAGTCAAGCCCGCGGCCAGCCTCCTCCATGCCAAAATATAGATCATGCAATAAATAATTTTTATGTTTTTTTTTATGCATGAATGTATGCAAAATGGGCATAAAGCCAAATTTTTGTAAAGCCCATGGCTTATGTGCAAAAAGAAATGGCACATGAGCCATGGGATGGGCAAAATGCCATTTTGTAAATCCCAAGGGGCTATATGTAAATATGTAAGCCTATATAAGGCAACATGATGATGAATAAAAAAACACTTTTTCATTCCTCCAAAAACTAGGGTTCTTTGTGTCTCCTACTCCTCCAAGCTTCTAAACCTTCTCATTTCTTTTGAATTAAATCAAAAGTTTTACTCTTTCTTTTCCAAAACTAAATAGTTTTTCACCACAAAACCCATAAAGGGGAACTCAGATCTCCCATCAGATCTTAAAAATTAAAGATTTTTAAAATCTCATACTTCTTGTTCTTTAAGACTCAGCCAACGGAGGAAGAAGGAGGAGACCCATCTCTAAAAATCCCACCTTGGGAAGATCCAGAACCAAAGGGAGAAACAAATAAGCCCCCCTTTGATCATTTTTAAAACTTTTGGGAGTTTAACTCCACAAATCGGGAGCACAGCTCCCAGTGAAGGGGACCAAAGTCCCCTTTCTGTTTGACGCCCAGTGTCTAGCACCTAGAGCGCTTGCGCCACGTGCAGACACGTGGCGCACCCAGCGCCCAGAGCGCTTGCGCCCACGTGCCGAGCACGTGGCGCGCCAACGCCCAGAGCGCTTGCGCCCACGTGCTGACACGTGGCCCGCCCTGCGCCCAGAGCGCTTGTGCCCACGTGCCGACACATGGCGCGCCCTGCGCCCAGAGCGCTTGCGCCCACGTGCCGACACGTGGCGCACCCAGCGCCAAGAGCGCTCGCGCCCAGCGCCTAGTGCGCTAGCGCCCAGCGCTTGCGTGCTAGGCACGTGAGGCGCTGGCCCCACGCATCCTTTGGATGCCTTTCCCCCTTCTTTATACACACACACACATATACATATGTGTACATACACACACACACACACTCCACGACACTGTCCTCCGTTAGAAAAAAATTCTAACGGGACGCTGTCCCGCACCCCGCAAGGGGGCTGCTAGCCCCCTTGACCCCCAGCCCGCTATCCGGGTAGCGGGACCCCCGTAAAAACTCTGCGTGGCTCCCGATATACCCAAGCCCCCTTCAAAACAAAACACACGTACACTGCACATTGAGTTCGCATGACCAGTTTAACCCATTAATCGGAGGTTCTCTCGCTCCAAAGGCGAGGGGTAATTAACGACAGCTTAGTCCGCGGCTGCCGGAGATTCGGATCCCCACAATCAATAAACCCCTGCCTACCCTAGGTAGGGGTATCTTTAATGCGCTTGACAAATGCACGCGTATTCCCATCTCAATGGGGTGACGAAAAACACCCTACAGATTCTGGCACGCCCGGTGGGACTTATCTTTCCTCCCATATTTCGGGTTAAACGTTCATGCGAACTCAATCAATATACATACCTATATTTATACTAAAATAATACTCTTTCATGCAGGTTTTCAAGCAATCACTTTTCAACAATGTCTCCAAAGATGAACCCAGCTCTCAGCACGGCTCCTATCTCCTACACGATGAAGATGGACGCCAGGACGGTCCTTCCGGCCAGTTTCGGGCGACAGTGGGAGGAGCCGCCACTACCATTTGGCTCTATTCTCTTCATGTCAGCTAACGCCATCCCATCTCCTCAAGCCCCGGTGACAGACAAACCGATCTCGAAAGGCAAGAGGCCAAATGTGGTGGTCTCGCAGGCGCCCCAACTCAAACGCAAGTCGATGTTTGAACGACTTTCCTTGGCCCCAGCTGGGGGCAAGGCCATTGACACGAACAAAGCAACGAGGCGTCTCGAGCAAGCTCCGGCGGTGCCCTGACAACTGCTCGATCGGGTGTCTTCTCTAAGCTCCCCGCTAATCGACTCACGGTGGCTTCCCAGGAAATGGATGCCCGCCAAGCCCTTAAAATTGAGAAGCTAAGGCAAGAGGCTCAGATATAGAGCCAACAAAAAGGCTAGGGTTCCTGCTAGGATGAACCTCATGAGGTTCGAAGAACAGGGTTACCCCGCCGAAGATGAGGAAATGGCTAGATATGTGGTTTACACTGTCTACACGGTGGGCACGCGCAGCAAGAGCAAGGACGGGGCCACCACATCTCAAATCCAATCTGGCTTGAATGTGGTTGCCGCTTCCCAAGAACAGCCACCTCTGCTGGGTGATGAAAACCCTTTCGATGAGGATGATAGGCAGAAAGACCCTTCGGTCCATGAGGAGTCAGGCTCGGAAAGCGAAGATGAGCCAATCTTCCGTCCCAAGAACGCAGAGCAGCAACTTCTCCAAGAGCTCCGAAAACAGCTCAGAAGTAAAGACGAGGAGATGGCCAAGCTCTACTCAAAAATTGACGACTTGACAAACGTCGTCTTACAGCTCACGGCCCAACTTGCCTCCCAGCCGCCCAATCAGGCGCAGGGCTCTCATGAACCGGGAAACGGTGTCCCGAAACTGTCGACGCCCGTTCCCTCATATCCAAAAGTGGGCGAACCACATGAAAATCAGTCGCATCCTATCTCAGGAAATGTCTTGGCTACCGATGATAGTAACCCGCTAACTCAAGATCAAATCATGGATTTGGTTGCCAACAAAGTCAAAACATTGGTAGCCGAAGCTGAAGCGCAGAAAGATGTTAGCAGTAGCGGGAGACCATATCCTGCTCAATATGATATGGTAGAGTTTCCTAGCGGCTATGTCATCCCTAAATTCGGAAGATTCGACGGGACGGGAAATGCGAATCAACATATCGCCCACTTCAAAGCCTCATGCGGGAATACTGGGGGCAACGATGCGCTTCTCCTCCGCCAGTTCGTTAATAGCTTGACCGATGTTGCTTTCGACTGGTACGCGAGCATACCGGATGGATCCATTACTACTTTCGTTCAAATGGAATCTTTGTTTCGACAAAGGTTCATGAGCGTCAGCGATAAGATCACCATTGCCGAGCTCGTAAGGACCAAGCCCAAGAACAACGAAAGCAGTACGGATTTTATAACCCGATGGCACAATCTCTCCGTCAAATGTGAACCGCCGATAGAGCAGGACCAATCTGTCAGTCTTCTCGTCGGAAATCTCAATAATTGGATGGCCCCATTTTTATGCACCGCGGGCCTCAAAACATTCCAGGAGCTGACCAGGAAAGTTCATATGCTGGAGCGCTCAAAGTAGGAGTCCTTCTCGGATTCCCAAAATAACAATAGGTCCTGGAGAAACCGAAAGGACGAAAATCGCAAAAGCGGAGGTTCTGACGATACTGAATCTTTTAACACTTTGGCTAACCGAAATAAGCGAGGGATGAGCGGGCCTAGTGCCAACCAGCCTCAGAAGCCAGTGTTCGGAGAGGGAGGAGAATCTCCACTAAAAGAGAAGCTGGACAAGGTCTATTCCTTCAGAAGGGACAAAATCCGTAAAATATTCAAAGACGTCATGAGGAACGGTCTACAACCGCCAGAGTCAAAAAGACCGCAGGAAGCGAATATGACCGACGATCCCAAATACTGCCCTTATCACAGAGTGATAGGTCATGCCATTGAGGACTGCTTCGTCTTCAAAGATTGGGTTGAAAAGCAATACAAGGCAGGAGAGATAGAACTGTCCAAAGGCGTGTTAATAAACAGTCAAGTCGCAACCGTCAATTTTACACAAACGGAGACCGAAGATCTTCGTGAAACTGATTCTTTCAGACATCTGCCTTTCACTGAAAACAGTCGACCACCACGTCGTTAAACTGGGAATAATCGAGCTCTAAGTCGTTAAACTGGGAATGTAAAAAAAATATATATATATGTAAATAAACAAAAAAATGTGTAAATAAAAGTAAAATAAAGAAAAGCCGAAATGATGGGGTAACTCGCAATAAAAATCAGCGAGTAAAAATAAAAATGAAAATAAAGCCGAAATGATGGGGCAACCGCGAATAAATAGCCGAAATGATAGGGCAATCGCGACCTTCGCGATAAGAAAAGTTGAAATGATAGAGCAATAGCGGTAAATAAAAAATAAAAAACAAACAAACAAAAACAAACAAAACAAAGGCGAATGATGAGTCACTCCCGGTACCATATTCCAGTGCAGCGATGCAGACGCCAACAAAAATTCAAATTTCCAAAATTCTCGCTGCCCTACGGCCAGTCCCCAGATCGACTATCGTATACAATCCACGGGCTCAAATAATTCTCATCATACCCATACCTCACCGCAATCACCGGTCCAGCGGCCGGTCTTTGCCCTTGGACTTATGCTCCATTTTGGAAGACCCACTCATGTGTCCTCACGATACATGAGGAGAACAAACCTTTGTGGGATCCTTACGACTCACAAAGGGAGAAAAAAAACACACTTAGGGGTCCTCACGACTCCTAAGGAGAAAATGCACCTTACGGGATCCTTATGACTCGTAGGGAGAAAATGCTTTTATGGGACCCTTACGGCCCATAAAATTGAAAAGCCTTAGGTGATAAGGATCTAAACCTATCTCCTAAGCCATCGCTCCCCAATTCCCAAGCGGCGAATGATGAGTCGCTCCTGGTACCATATTCCAGTGCAGCGATGCAGACGCCAACCAAATTCCAAATTGCATACCCCAACGGCGAATGATGAGTCGCTCCTGGAACCATATTCCAGTGCAGCGATGCAGACACCGACAAAGCCCCGAAATTTTTTCGGCCCTACGGTCTGGATCATACATCCTGCAAAACCGTATACAATCCACGGGCGTAAAATAACCCCAATCTCTCCCAAGTCCTACTGGTGAGACCACATTCAAAGTCCCACCAAAAATAAAGAAAAAATAAATAAATAAAAAAAATGGTATGTCCACAAGCAAAATGGGCACGGATGAAAACCCGAAAGGGCTCCGTGAGTAAAAACAGCAGGACTGCCGGCGGGTTTGTGAAAACCCGAAAGGGCGCAAACTCGTGAAAAAGAGATGAAATACACTCACAAAGTCCTCTCGACTTTGTGAGGAGAAAATTCCCTCGTGAGATCCTTACGACTCACAAAGGAGCAACATACTTAGGAGTCCCCACGACTCCTAAGGAGAAAATACTTCTACGGGATCCTTACGACCCGTAGGGAGAAAATACTTTGTGAAACCCTTACGGCTCACAAAATTGAAAAGTCTTAGGTGATAGGGACCTAGAACCTGTCTCCTAAGCCATCACTTCCTGATAAACAAGCGCAAATGATGATTCGCTCCTGGTACCATATTCCAGTGTAGCGATACTGATGCCAAGAAAAAACCAATTCCTAAATTCTTTCGGGGCAAATGATGAGTTGCTCCTGGCATTATTCCAGTGTAGCAATACAGATGCCAAACCAAAACCAATTCTCAAATCCTCTCATGACAAATGATGATTCGCTTCTGGTACCATATTCCAGTATAGCGATGCTGATGTCAACCCGAATCAAATCAAACCAGCAAGCTCTGCGTCGAAATCATGCTTCGTCTCAGAATGTACCCCGTATCGGAATCATACTTTGCCTCGGAGTACCTTCCTTCCCTGTCGGAATTATACTTCGCCTGGGAATCAACCTCTGCATCGAAATTATGCTTCGGTCAGAATGTCTGCCGCTCTTCGGAATGATGCTCCGATCCTTGGAATCATGCTCCACCCTTCGGAATGATGCTCCGAATCCTGGAATCATGCTCCGCTCTTCGGAATGATGCTCCAAACCCTGGAATCATGCTCCACCCATCGGAATGATCCTCTGAATCCTGGAATTATGCTCCGCTCTTCGGAATGATGCTCCGATCCTTGGAATCATCCTCCACCCTTCGGAATGATGCTCCGAATCCTGGAATTATGCTCCGCTCTTCGGAATGATGCTCCGAATCCTGGAATCATGGTCTGCTCATCGGAATGATGCTCCGATCCCCTGGAATCATGCTCCGCTCTTCGGAATGATGCTCCGATCCTTGGAATCATGCTCCGCGCTTCGGAATGATACTCCGATCATTGGAATCATGCTCCGCTCTTCGGAATCATGCTTCGATCCTTGGAATCATGCTCCGCTCATCGGAATGATGCTCCGAATCCTGGAATCATGCTCCGCTCTTCGGAATGATGCTCCGAATCCTGGAATCATGCTCCGCTCTTCGGAATGATGCTCCGAACCCTGGAATCGTACTCCGCTCATCGGAATGATGCTCCGATCCCCTGGAATCATGCTCCGCCCATCGGAATGATGCTCCGATCCCCTGGAATCATACTCCACTCTTCGGAATGATGCTCCGATCCCTAGAATCATGCTCCGCGCTTCGGAATGATGCTCCGCGCTTTGGAATCATGCTCCGCGCTTCGGAATCATGCTCCGCTCTTCGGAATAATGCTCCGCTCTTCGGAATAATGCTCCGATCCTTGGAATCATGCTCCGCTCTTCGGAATGATGCTCCGAATCCTGGAATTATGCTCCGCTCTTCGGAATGATGCTCCGAACCCTGGAATCATGCTCCGCTCATCGGAATAATGCTCCGATCCTTGGAATTATGCTCCGCGCTTCGGAATGATACTCCGATCCTTGGAATCATGCTCCGCTCTTCGGAATAATGCTCCGATCCTTGGAATCATGCTCCGCTCTTCGGAATGATGCTCCGAATCCTGGAATTATCCTCCGCTCTTCGGAATGATGCTCCGAATGCTGGAATCATGCTCCGCTCTTCGGAATGATGCTCTAAACCCTGGAATCATGCTCCACTCTTCGGAATGATGCTCCGATCCTTGGAATTATGCTCCGCGCTTCGGAATGATGCTCCGATCCTTGGAATTATGCTCCGCGCTTCGGAATGATGCTCCGATCCTTGGAATCATGCCTCTACTCTTCGGAATTATGCTTCGACTCTTCGGAATGATCCTCCGACCTCGGAATTATGCTCCGCAAATCAGAATGATGCTCAGATCCCCGGGAATCATGCTCCCCGGGATGATGCTCCGCCCCTGAAATGATGTTCCACCTCGAAGTCCAATTTCAAGCTCCATCAATTTCATGCACACGACTCACATATGTGGTGTGCATTTATTGATGGGGGGCACTTTGTTGGGGTCAAAATTTGCATCTCGGTTGACCGAGTCAAAGTCAAGATCAACCCCAAGCCAGGTGGGCCCAAGCCCAGGTCAAGCGGGCCCATGCCCAAGTCAAGTCCGCGGCCAGCCTCCTCTATGCCAAAATATAGATCATGTAATAAATAATTTTTATGTTTTTTTTATGCATGAATGTATGCAAAATGGGTATAAAGCCAAATTTTTGTAAAGCCCATGGCTTATGTGCAAAAAGAAATGGCACATGAGCCATGGGATGGGCAAAATGCCATTTTGTAAAGCCCAAGGGGCTATATGTAAATATGTAAGCCTATATAAGGCAACATGATGATGAATAAAAAAACACTTTTTCATTCCCCCAAAAACTAGGGTTCTTTGTGTCTCCTTCTCCTTCTCCAAGGTTTTAAACCTTCTCATTTCTTTTGAATTAAATCAAGAGTTTTACTCTTTCTTTTCCAAAACTAAATAGTTTTTCACCACAAAACCCACAAAGGGGAACTCAGATCTCCCATCAGATCATAAAAATTAGAGATTTTTAAAATCTCATACTTCTTATTCTTCAAGACTCAGCCAACAGAGGAGGAAGGAGGAGACCCATCTCCAAAAATCCCACCTTGGGAAGATCCAGAACCAAAGGGAGAAACAAATAAGCCCCCATTTGATCATTTCTAAAACTTTTGGGAGTTTAACTCCATAAATCGGGAGCACAGCTCCCAGTGAAGGGGACCAAAGTCCCCTTTCTGTTTGTCGCCCAGCGTCTAGCGCCCAGAGCGCTTGCGCCATGTGCAGACACGTGGCGCGCCCAGCGCCCAGAGTGCTTGCGCCCACGTGCAGACACGTGGCGCGCCCTGCGCCCAGAGAGCCTGCGCCCACGTGCCGACACGTGGCGCGCCCAGCGCCAAGAGCGCTCGCGCCCAGCGCCTAGTGCGCTAGCGCCTAGCGCTCGCGTGCTAGGCACGTGAGGCGCTGGCCCCACGCATCCTTTGGATGCCTTTCCTCCTTCTTTATACACACACACACACACACACATATATATACATATGTATACATACACACACACACACACACTCCACGACACTGTCCTCCGTTAGAAAAAATTTCTAATGGGGCGCTGCCCAGCATCCCGCAAGGAGGCTGCTAGCCGCCTTGACCCCCAGCCCGCTATTCGGGTAGCGGGACCCCCGTAAAAACTTTGCGTGGCTCCCGATATACCCAAGCCCCCTCCAAAACAAAACACACGTACACTGCACATTGAGTTCGCATGACCAGTTTAACCCGTTAATCGGAGGTTCTCTCGCTCCAAAGGCGAGGGGTAATTAATGACAGCTTAGTCCGCGTCTGCCGGAGATTCGGATCCACATAATCAATAAACCCCTGCCTACCCTAGGTAGGGGTATCTGTAATGCGCCTGACAAGTGCGCGTGTATTTCCATCTCAACGGGGTGACGAAAAACACCCTACAGAGGGCTTTGACCCCTGGCGTTGAGGGTAAGGAGTTACCAGCCAGGGATAACCGAGCAGGGTAGCTTCTCAGCTCCCTCTTTGTGAGGGCTTCGATCCCTGGCGTCAGGGGTAAGGAGTTACCAGCCAGGGATAGCCGAGCAGGGTAGCCGCTCGACTGCCTCTTGGTGAGGGCTTTGATCCCAGGCGTCGGGGGTAAGGAGTTACCAGTCAGGGATAACCGAGCAGGGTAGCCGCTCGACTGCCTCTTGGTGAGGGCTTGGATCCCTGGTGTTGCGGGTAAGGAGTTACCAGCCAAGGATAGCCGCTCGACTGCCTCTTGGTGAGGACTTTGATCCCTGACGTTGAGGGTAAGGAGTTACAAGTCAGGGATGACCGAGCAGGGCAGCTACTCGGCCGCCTCCTCACGAGGTTCTGTCCGACCTTCCCGGTGTAAGTATGGGGAATAGGGACAGTCACAGGCAACACGTGTATCGAACGCGTGGGGGAGGTGAAGCGCCGGAGCCGCGTCGTTTCGATTTCGCCAAGAAAGGCTCAAGATTTGCCGCGTGGCGGCACAGTTGTGGGTGAAACGGGCGACTGTTGGATTCTCGAGGGCGCAGCAGGCTATAAAGTGGAGGGAGCGTTGATCACTCTTTTCTTCACACCCGACACATAAGAATGGAGGACTTCCTTTTCACGATCCCCGACATCGTAAATTTCGAGGATGTGTACCTCTATGACCAGTACTGCATCGAGGACATGGTGCAGCTAGTGATTGGCTGCATTGAGGATCATTTCGGCTGGCTGATTCCCCGGCGCTCCTCCCTGCTCCAGCCGCTGATGTACTCTATCTGGAGGGCGTCGCCGGGGCTCTACAACCCCTTGTCCGAACAGCTGAGGGAAGAGGCGGTCGGTAAGCTAAGGTCTTTGCGGTGCTTTGGCCTGATCTCCGCGGGTCGGCTGGATCGCTCGGTGGCGCTCATCCTTGAGTGCTATCAATTGAGGCACCACGCCGACATTCGTGGGCGGCATCAGAGGCAAACGGCTGAAGCGGCAAGGGCTCGGTCGGTGGAAATATGCTCGTAGTACCACGAGCAGTATTTCCTGCCATCTGTTCCCGACGAAATAGCCAAGGAATTGGGTGGCCAGCTCGTCGAAGGTTTAGATCGAGCGTGGCGCGAGTCCTCGGAACCGGTCTCGTTCGGAGCGGATGAGAGTGGCCGGGAATGCTCGGCATTGGGCAGCGTCAGAGTTGTCTTGGAAGCTCATCCCAGCCGTGAACGCGTCCAGATGATCCTTCGGGTCTGACTTCCTGTCGAAGGGCGAGACCTTGGGGGGCTTGTTCCGGGAGGAGACATGGACGACGAGAAGCTCCTTGGTGAAAGGCTTTGTGAGCGAGTTGGCGGCGTATTTAGCCCCGTCGCTCGAGTGGCGACCTTCTCAATGCATGCCCTCGATTTTCTTTTCGAGATCATCGAGCCGGTCATGGTATCCCAACGATTCGGCACATTCCGATTTTTAGCCCCTGCCGTTGGAGACCTGTGTCTGGCCGCGGCCTCGGTTCCTTTCGATGAGATTCCTCAGGTCCCCTGGAGAGGTAGTCTTCGAGCTGTCGTGATGAGTCCTGTCCGTGTGACCTCGTCGAGGGAGGGGGTGTTGGTCATGCCTGGGAGCAGGCGAACTGACCGAAATCTTCTCGGGAGGGACAGAAGCACGTAGGGGCTCGGGGCGAGGCACTCGGGCGACAGACCTCGGCGTTGAACTGCCGGGTGCCCATCGGGTCATAGAATATGTTGGCCCGGGAGATCGGCGGCCGCGAGAGGTAGCGGAGCGGTGGTCGACAGTGCCGACGCGAGCAGAGTCTTCTCTCTCTCTGCAGGGGTCCCGTTCCCGAGATGGGGGAGCGGCGACCTGGGGAACTTGCCCCGCCATTTGGACATGGACGAGCGCGTCCACGACGGACGCAAGTCAATCTATCCGGGTGGGTAGGACGTTGATGGCGTTCGGAGGAGGAGATTCTTCCGCGCCTCCGTTGTGGGGGAGGCGGCGGCTAGTACTTGGATCGTCGTGGTGTCCGCTCGCCATTGGGTTGAGATCGGAAGATGAACTTTTGTCTTTGTGGAATCAAGGATTTCCCACAGACGGCGCCAGCTGACGCGGGTTGGATCGCGTCAAGATGTTACCTTCCGTTGATCTGCTGATGGCGGCTGACGGCTGAGATTGGATCTGGAGGCTGGCTCTTGAATCGTGTGGATCTCAATGGGTTTGAGGTTGTTGTTGCCGAGCTACCTGCAAGAAAGTCCCAGGGTGGTTGTACCACCAAGGACCCTCCGACGGTCAAGTTAGAGAGGAAATCCGAGCAGAGTAACGGCTTAGTGAGTGGAAAACGACTTACTTGAACCGTCTAAAGGAGGGGTTTAAATAGTGGTGGCAGTAGGCATGCAGGCGCGAGAATCACACCGGCCGTTACGCTCCCGACGTCACGCCCCCATGATGGACGAGATCTTCCATTAATGGCGAGACATGCTCATTAATGGGGGATCGTGATGGCGTGGAATGCGGGACATGGCTGGCGGATATCTCGCGCATGGCGAGATTCGCGGGATGGCGGTTGCGCTTGCAAGTGGTGCCGTTGGTCGGTTGATGAGACCGAGGAAGATGAGCTCGGCGGGAGAGCTCGGGAACGAGCGGGAGGCCGAGTTATCTTGGTTCTGCTAGAGCTCGGAGGCGAGCTGAGAGGGCCGAGGAGGCCAGTCGTGCAGGGGGCTCGGAGACGAGCCAAAGGTTGTCCGTTGGACGGGCATAGGAGCGGCCTGGTCGGCCACTGTGGGTCCTTTCTTGCATACTTTGGGACACGTTATCTGCCACGTGTCGCGATCCGGGAGATCACCGATATCGAGCATCATCATATTCCCTTCTGATCACTAAAGTAATAACAGGATTTAAAGATTTAGTGTATCAAGTTTCAGACATATATTAATGGCCGTCGATAAGTGTCCTCGGAAAATATGGATTTTTAAGGCCCGTGCAATATGGTTTTGATGAGTTCTAATAGACTAACAATTGCTATTTAAGCTGACTTTTAGATGACATGCAATGCATTGCCATGATATTTATCTTGCATCTTTCATGGTGATTGTGACATTTACAAACTATGATAGGATAGGATTGGGATATAGATGACGTGTCGAAGAGAGAGAAATTATGTTGTTGATTGTATGAAAGTTGATGTAATAATGATAAACGACCGTATCCAGCAATAGAAAAAGTGGCCAATGTGAACACCTATTTAGATTTAGAAAAGTCGACATCTCTAAAATCTAAATTTCATTAATAAGGAATTCCTAATATATTTATTATGATGAGCAATACTTTTTCTACTCATAATTTGTCTGTTCAAAAGTTTACCCCAGAAATAAAATGGTAGGACCCACGATACTTATGTAATAGTATCAAACATGTGGGCTCATGGTGTTTGTCTTTTTGGTAAATTTTTGGATAAACAAACCGTGGTAGTAAAAGTATTTTGGTTTATGATAGCATTGATTCTAAATATTTCTTATAATAGACAAATAGCGTCTAATAATTTAATATTTAAAGCACCGTATGTATCTCAAAAACGAATGTTCAAGAGAAGAAAAACAAACTTATTTTTTTAGATGAGTTTCATCAAAAAGACTTATTACTAGCCAACTGAAAGTGCGAGACATAAACCATGATAGTTCATCAAGCAAATAAAACAGCTGAACGAAGACGTGGCGGGCCGCTTCCCACTGTACGGAAACGAAGACGTGGGGGCCGCTTCGTATTTACTAAGAAATAAATACGTTAAGCGTAATTAAGCAATATATATAAAATGCATAAAAAATGACAAGAGATATAAAATAAACAACAATCTTTATTCACATTCATCTTTACATACAACTGTTTTAAAAAGGAAAGGTACAATGATATAAACTAATGCCTAAACAGTGGCACACAAAAGAAAATAAATACAAGGAGAGCTAGTAGTCCGTCTAAGTGATGAGCTGGTCCACGTCCTCTTGACTAGGCTTGATCTCCTGAGAGTCCGGTCCTCCTGACGAATATTTCAAAAAAAGAAACAGACGGGAATGTCGTCAGCGAACTAGCGCTCGGTAAGTCCCAAAAGAAGAAATGGAATATAACAAATAACGTGAAAAAACTGGTAAGTTGCACATGTATAAACTTGTTATTCTAACGTAATTGTTTATAACTTGGTACAGAAGATATTTATGTATATGAGAGGAGTCTATCTTACCCGTGGACTATGGTAATATGTAGTACAAGGCCCCGTCAAAACCCACAGGACAACGACACGAGGGTTTATATAGGTGTCTTTTAAGTGTCCATCTCGTGCCACGTTAATACATTCCGTATTATCTACCCCATTATTCCCGTGTAATATATTGTATATGTTATGTTTACAAAATTTGCCGAAACCATGGATACAAATTGTTCAAGTAGTCAGATTCAGGATGTAATCATGTATTCAAGAAGTCATCTTAAGTCATAACTATGGTTCGGTCAAGTCAAGTCAAGTATTCAGGTTTGATATTGATTTTTGAATTCAGGTATTTAGGTCATGTTCAAGTATTCATATTAAACTTTAGATTCATGTTTGAATTGGACTCTGATTTGAGTTTAGATTCAAGTTTGAATTAGACTCAGAGTGAGCCAGACACTTGAAACTGATTTAGATCCTGATTTAGGTTCGGGAGTCATCGGTAATTGCTGCACATGAACGGCAGAATTTGTGTCTTTTACCAAGACAATTACCATTGATAACTCCGTTAAGTTTTCTACCTTAAATAGGCAGGCACCCACTTTCTCCGGCTCCTTGAGGCTTAAGAGAATTGATCCTGCTTAAACCTATATTTACTAAAGTACTTAAATATTGTTTTATATAACTCGAGAGGGTTTTATGAAAAATATTTTTTATATAATTAAAAATAAGCCTCGGGAAATTATTTTTATTATTTAAGATTTTCATGGATGTGAATTTTAAAGATTTGAGGTATTTTAGTGATAATTGCTTAGCTTGGAAACTTCATGGTATTTTATTGTAAAACTTGTATTTTGTTGGTATTTTGATGGTATTTTGGTGAAACTTGTAATTCTTACATTTAAAAAAATGTAAGTTTATTATATTTTGAAAATATATAAATTTGTAATGTTTATATAATTATTAAAAATTAAATTTTATTTAAGTAGAAAAATGCGTTTTTCTTAAAGACCGTACTTAAAACCTTTCGAGACCGAATGCTCCGTGATGAGATATGTATCTCGCTCTACTAACCCAAGGTTGTGCGATAATCTGCACCATCCAATAGTGGGTCCCCTAAAAAGAGCAGTAGAGATATATTCGCAAAGGAATTTAAAATACAATTTATAAGAAATCCGGTTTTTATAGTAAGTGGTATTTTCTTGTAAAGTTGTACCAGTAACAATTTTCCAACAAAAATGTATCGTGCTATGGAACCAAGTGTGTACGTGAGGGGTATGTTGTTACCCCATGAAGTTTTTCTAAAAGTATATTTAAGCAAAATAATAAAAGATGATATATAAAATTCATGATATTTTAGTGAAAAACTTAAATTAAAGTTATTTTACATGAGAACATTGATGAAATTTTGATTCTAAATATTAGGGTTTAAGATTATAAGTATTGTATAAAAATTTGTTTGACCAAAAGATAATAGAAATTGGAGTTATAGGAAACTCCACTTTTACCGATTTTCATAAAAGATAAATTCAACGAAGTGAAAAGAAGTTTAGGAGGGACTTACTACTTAGTTAGGTTAAGAAAAAATATAAGAAGAGAGAGTTGTCGTCGTGGCGTCGCGGAATCACCGGAATTTGCTTCGATTCTTGCCGGAAATTGATCGCTTGCTAACTCCTTTTTTACTCCACTTATACTTGATAAATTTCGAGAGTTTTGGCTAGAATTTTCAGAATGATATTGAGCCAACGGGTGGGACGGTATTTATAGTGTAGAATTAGAATTTTGGAATTAAAATGGTGAATTAAAATATATTAAAAATATGATAAATGGTGAAATGAAAGGTCTTTGTTTGATTGCTCTGCAGGGGTGTTAGGGGTAGGGAAAGAGTCCAGTGTGCAAAGCCCGTGCATCATTTGCCACGGTTGAACCATCGGCGCCGGTCTACATGGAGTTTCCGCCGGCCGATCTAGGGGGTTGGGTCATTGGATTTGTGGCACGCGTTATTCTCAGTGCTGTAAGGTAGTGGGAGCACCTCGGCCATCGAAACGTGGCCAAATGCGGAACAAATTTTTTTTAAAATCCGGCGCTACCATTACCCGATTAACAAAATCGAAACCATTAACCCTAAAACTAGCAAACCAAACACAAAGAGATAGAATGGTTATACCTAATGAACCAAGTCCTTCGGGTCTTTAACCGTTTCCAAGCTCCTAGCGATGCGGATCGAGTTTGGTCGCCGGTCTTCCTTCATCTCCGATGATCCACATGAGGGAAACGGCACAACCTCCAGGTTCGCCAAGCGGACCAACCGACCCTCTAGAATTGCTAGTAGTAGAGAGTAGGGTGTGTAGAATAGTGTCACTATAATTCTTTCTCTCACTTATAAGCTTAAGTAAGCATCAAGTGAAGATGATGAGGTGATAAAAAAGAGATGGCATGAAAATTGGCTAAGTATTTTTTGTGTGAGCATGAGAGTGAGAGAGCACAAAATTTAACCACCATAAATGAGCAAGTATTCCCCCACCTAAGTGGCCGGCCCTCTCTCTCATGCCCTCACAAAATGTCATTTTCAAATTACATTAAACAAATCAAGACCATACCAATCTCTACATGTCCAACCCATGCTTTGACTAAAAAACCATAGTCACCTTTCCACCTCATTATAAACAAAATGATTTTCAAAAGAAAATCAATAATGATGTGGCACCTTGTAGAAACCATTCCGTATAAATACGGAATGCTTCCCGGTATATGTATCGAAATACACATACGCGTATTCGTACGAAAATACGAATAGCCAAAAAGAGAAAATAAATAGTGAGCAATCATACTAGAATACATATATATAAATACATATGTAAATTATTAAATCAAAACTTGATTTAACAATCTGGCTTAATCCTAAGCCGTTAGTATTATCAACCGCCCGATTAAATTCTGTGCAGTCCGTGCAGACATTTAATCGGACACCTGTATGTATCAACATACGTTACCTACACTATATCGTCTGAGCCGTGAAAACCCTCTGTGTGGGAATCTAAAGACTCGTCAATATGCTGGCAGTGGGTTTAACCACAAGCACGTCAGCGGCACTAGCTGTACGTAACGGCTACCCAGGTATTGAGCGAAAGGAAGGCCGACGAGCAAACTCATCCGAACCTCTACTGAGCCTGTCAGTGACAATATCCGTACAGTCTGGTCTGTTCGTCTAAGAGTATCGCATATCGAGTGTAGGGGGGTGGATAAAGTCAGATCCCTAATAACGCGATAATTCGTGTCGGTATGAAACCCATCACCTCCTGAGAAACTACTGATCCAAATCAGTAATTCTCCATTACCCCGGCCGAGGATCTCAGGTGATGGCCACCCGTGCACTGTGTGACATCAACCCCCAATACCGGGAGAGACGAATCCTTGATGATCCGCTCACTGCCTCCATGTGGCTCGGGACTGTACCCAACTAAAACATGTTTGCACATCTCCTTTGAGCGTGGTAGGGTAGTAATCAAAGCACAGTGGGAACTCACACGAGACAAATGATGATCTCAGGTCGACAGACGAACCTGTACACATGTCACCAGGGAATTGCTATATGACAATAGGTATAATACCAACTAGCATGTTCCCGGCGAGTCCGTCCAGTGTACTCATAACCCAATGAGCATCTGTATACTATCTTAGGTGAACAACTAACACCAATGGCTTGTGAGACCAGCCACCGCCCCTCGTCAGGGTCTAGATAAGTATACACTAGTCTACACTGGAGTATCGATGCCCAGTCTCGATACTCCCACGACTAGGGACATTTAAGGATGCGCTTATTTACCCCCAGCTCCCATGTATGTGATCGCCATCACAATGCTGGTAGTCAAGCAAGAATCCTGCGGGCGTTATCAACATATACATGACGATAAAGACAAACCAGATAGAATACTATCATCTCGAGTAAGACTGTTCTATTGGTATAGGTCCTCTCTCAATAATCATAATCACCTGCCTGTGACTACGATAATTTCCTTGAGGGCACTATAACCAACAATCTCCCACTTGCACTTAAGGCCAATTATTGTGATGTCGCATACTCACAGCCCGTATGATACCGAACACCCAACTTCTCTACTAATCAGTCTCACAAGGCCTATTTGTGAAACTAATGCGTTCGAGAAATAGCCTCAGTGAGTGGATCCGCTCTAGTGTTTCTTTCTCTATCTCTTTATATCTCAACTCCGCGGAGAAAAATATCTCCCGAAATGAGCAATACCTGTCTTAGAATATGTCTGGATATCTGATGGGACCTAGTTCATAAATGAACTCCAAATCCAAACTTCTTAGACTATATCGTCAACTGAATTTAATCAGTATCACGTGCCATGCCTCCCTCAGTATCCGCTTGGACCACCCGTCCAAACTACTGCCCCTCGTCAGAGGGAAAACTAAAACTCTGACAGTCACTCTGTCATCCAGGTCACCTTGGAAGTCTGGAATGATAACCGTCTCCTGAAGGAGCCTGCCGTTATCAAATCCCTAGAACATCCACTTATGTTCATAAACTGCTTCTAATCGTTTTTCTCCAGAATTGGATTAACATATCAACTTTTTGCATCTAGTGCGAAAACAACATCTGGTGTAGTACTTGACATGTCATGATTGACTCAATTGCCTAAGCAAGTGATATGCCAATCATGCACATCCCTCTCCCCTTTAGTTTGTAAGACACCTTTAGAGAGGGTGACTCCATCACCTGCAGGTACTCCACCATGCTAGGAGTCGTCCATTCTAAATATCTTTAGAATACTGTCTAAGTACCCAGATTGGGAAACTACCTAAATCTAGATATAAAGCCATAGATCTAGTAACAAGAATGCCAGATATAATATCCATATCCTTTGTGGAGAAAACACCGTGTGACAACCATAGTATAACCGATCGTAGTATAGGAATTTTACTTCCTATTTTGTGTATGTTATCCCAAATACCAGGACACACACCCTACTATCTTCTTAATAGATCTATCCCCTATTCTGATGAAGTCAAAACCCATGACTGCCACATCATAAATAGATGATGTATCTATGCTATATCCGCTTTAGTCTATAAATAGACACAAGCCACTTGTCCACTACGCTTCCGCTGCTCCCACTGATTATGACAACTCTCTGGCAGAGTCATATACACGCGCACTTCTAAAACTAGTTTAGAATGACGCTGTACTCATCCTCCTACCAGGTCTCATAGTCTGAAACAACAGCAGCGTCAAGTTTGGGTAAACAAGAACCTCTCTGTCACAGTCCTTGAGGCTACCGAAGTACCTCTTGGGTGCCTAAGGTAACCCTCCATATCTGCGAAATGGCTAATGGAATGTCAAACTTGATTGAATCTTTAGGTTCTTATTAAATCTATAGTAATCGTTTGTGGTTCTGGAATCACTTCCAGTTCTACCATACTCCCACTACTGTTTTTCTGAAAAAAATTTCATTTTACTAAAACTGCGACGAGTCTAGAACAATATCACTATTGATCTTCCAGATGGTAGAAAGTTAACCCTTGTAAAAGCCCGGGATAACCCACAAACGGCTATTACTGAAATGTGCCTTGAGTTTATCCGGATTCTGGTTTTAAGCATCAGCCGGACGACTCCCTATACCTTAACATCGTTAAGATATAAATTGATTCTATATATATATCTAATATAGAAACAAAAGCACTAATTTAATTTGAACCAGATTCAAATCATGCAGCTGTCTCCAGTGCATGTGAACTAAATGGAGAGAGGCCGATCAGCATTACTCAACTTAGGAGTGCGTCCAATTATGAGTAACCTGAAAGAGAAACAAGTTTCTCAAAACCATTACTATCAACTGAATACCTCATACAAGTATCTACATCTTCGATCACTTTGAAGAATCCTGATATTTGCGACACCTAGTTCTCTACTTTATTCTTGTACCTATAACTTCTCAAACTTGGACCTTGTATTTCTACGAAACACATGTCTAAAACTTGAGAAGTCATAAGTAAATAGAATAAAGTACGAGGACCAACCCCTTTGTCCTAATGGACACTGGACAACATATAATACATTGTATAAGTCCCCTGAGTTTAATAACTCAAACCCTGTACGTCGTAGGTTGAAAACTGTACCCAGGAGATTTCCTCAAATATCACCAATTACAACGAATTCCGATATAATTAGGATGGTCACCTAATTCCCAAT
The DNA here is from genome assembly GCA_030015575.1 of Agapanthus africanus. NCBI lineage: Eukaryota > Viridiplantae > Streptophyta > Magnoliopsida > Asparagales > Amaryllidaceae > Agapanthus > Agapanthus africanus. Next base: position 56,833,819 of record CM057344.1, read on the forward strand.
AACTTACTCCCACTCATCATCTGTAAAACTATACAGATGTGAGAATCATACCTGGTAAATACATACCCTGGAGTAAGGGTCTAATTGGGAAATCAGTTTACAATTAACAATGCACAGTGAAACTGAAACATGAAAATGTTTTGAAGGGGTATCCGGGTATTCCTAGTAATGCCTCTTCCATTATTCAGATTCATGACTGTAACGGTATATTTCTCTGCCATCTCTCCAAATCCCTTTATTTGTCTTTAGTCGTTACCTTCTGTACACCTTCGTTAGGCTTAAATGGTTTTCTTCCTTCCCTACCGTTCGGCACCAGCCTATGGTTTGGAAGAAGACTATCCAATAAGCGTAATAGGTATACTCTCCTAATCCTAGGAGTACTCACAACCGGAGAGAAGGTGATGATAAAAGACAACTGAATAAATCTTATTCCTATTTCTCCTGAACCAGAATCCATCCTCGAAAAAGGTTCCTTCGAGTTTGTATATAACCATACAATGGATTTATCTAATGGAATTGGATATTCGTAGTGATACGGAGTGTTCTGGAGAAATACAAAGGTGAAGTAGTAGTGGCGATGAAAGAATTGGTTTGGTCATGAATAACAGTCGCATTTTACTTTGCCCTCTTTCTAACCCTTTTATTTGTCTTTACTTATTACCTTCTGCACACTACACTTAGGCTAATTGGTTTTCTTCATTCCCTACCGTTCGGCACCTGCCTATGGTTTGGAAGAAGACTATCCAATGAGCATAATAGGTGTACCGTCTCCTAATCTTAGGAGCCCTCACAACCTGAGAGAAGGTAAAAGGAAAAGACAACTGAATTATCCTGTTCATTTTCTCCAGAACCAGAAACCATCCTCGAAAAAGTTCCTTCGAGTTCGTATATAACCATATGATGGTTTTATCCAATGCAAATGGATGTTCGTAATAATATGGGGTGTTCTGAAGAAATACAAATGGTAGAAGAAGGAGCGGCAATGATATATGCAACTCGGACAATCCAAAAGCTAGTGTTTTTAAGAAAGTTCGGTTAACTTGGTCATTGAGTTATTGTCTAGGGTCGGGCCATGGTTGCTGCCAAAGAGAGAAAGAGAAGAAACACTCAGCGTGCACTCTTAACCCAGATCAGAATAGATAATCACTTTATCTAATCTGGATGGCTCCCACCGTTTTCTCGAATTCTCCTCCAAACTCAAAAGGAGAATTAGTCGGAATTACCCGAGGAGTAATCCTACTCATCAGTGGGAATCGGGATCCAACTATCATCGCATGATAACTTGATGGAAGCCATTCAAGTTATCACACTCCAGAAGGTATGAGCATGCCTGGCAAGTTTCCTGTATGTTTGAAACTTCCGATGTGATTTTTATCCCATGCTCTTATGACCTTGACGTAGGCCAACAAATCATAAGTCACATGTCAAGTTCTACCCGTCATTATCCAAGTTAATTTGAATCCACCCGTACATACCCTTGACGTAGGCCAACAAGGTAGTACGACTGTTCCAAACCAACGCATCTATCTATGCAACAGAAAAGTAACAAATAGCTACCATACACTATGCCTTGACAAAGGCCAACAAACATAGCATGAATACTAAGTGCTACCCGTCTGAAATGACGGAGGACTACAAATGGTTTTTGGCGAAAAACCTTTAACGTAATGAACTTGATATCGTTGAACGAACCGGATAGCTTTTATAGAAATATAGCTGCGAAAACCTTTGCTAAAGAGGTCACTCCCGGTGAAGGGATCTCGGCTCTTTCCTCGTCGAATGAGGTGCAGGATATTCCAAACTGAATACCACGATGCAAAGAAAAAATAATCGACTATAGTAAAGTTATTACGTTAACGCAAACTTTCACTCAAGGGGTCACTCCCGATGAAGGGATCTCGGCCCTTATCTCGTCGAATGAGGTGCTGGATATTCATAACCGAATACCACTGTGCAAAGCAAAAGCGTACGTCTGTAATGTCAGTTTTAAAATTGGTTCCAACAACATCAAATATTGGTTTGTTTTATCCTTGCATTGATAAGAATCAATGCAGTCCCATCAATTAATCACACCAAAAAAGAACGAAAATATAATGTACGTATATGCCATCCGAATTCGCCACTGGGTCCCGTCATCACCCGTTAGGTTACTTAACTAACGACAGGGCGGGGACCGGACTAGCACGGGTGCAAAACATATACAACATCTACTAGTATATATATAATAATCGCTCCAGGCATGATAAATGCAACATCACAGAAAAGTAATAAGCATCACAGAACAATACAGATAATCTGGGATCCCCGGGTATCCATTGAGCCATAAATGAAAACCCGATGTTTCCCTGATCGTGTGGATAGCCTGTGCAATGAAAGTCCTAGACCCCTACGAGCGCGGCAAGTTACCCTCCAAAACCTGAAGTGAGGCCGCCCCCTTTAGCAAAGTGAATGGACCATCCAGCACTTCACGGAATCCGGTAACTTGAGCACCCCTTCTTGGGTCAACCTATATCCCATACGAGTGCGGCGAATAGCCCGCCAATTCTAGAGTAAGGTCCCCTCCGTCTCAACGCCATGAGATGCGGATATGTTGCCCTCTAGAACCCGGCTATCCGTACACTCCTCCGTGGGGTAATCCTAGTACAGAAAAGAAAATAATATACAAGGGTGACATCGATCTCAGCTCGGTCGTGCCCCAAAAGAATAATATACAAACAGGCAATGACGGAAGTCCACATGTCGGACGCTCGCCCCGCAATATCAAATGTACAAATACAACAAAATTGTACTACCACTGCACCCAGGCTATCCACCACGACAATCCGCAACATCACAGCACAACACAGAACATCAACGTGAATGTCACGTTGACAAACCCGTCTAAAAGGACTATAGCGATTAGACAAAATTTACCGATCAAATGACATTCACGGTCACAGATAGAAATGTAAAGTACTGAAAAATTACACAGTTAAAATTTCGATCGACTAAAATTATCCGCAAAGGCCCCAAAAGCAAATCTAGTACTCAAAATATTCTAGGCCAAAACAAATCATCACAAAAATCATCCTTTTTATGTTCTGAGCTACAGTAAAAAAATTATCGCCCGTCTCCACTAAATGGCCGCGGAACCGCCTCTAATAGGGGGTAAGTGCGGCGGTTCCGCGGTGCTTTGGAGGATTCAGGAGCCCAACTTTTTTCTGCACATATAAAATCGCCTGCACGGATTTTTAAGCCTATGGAAATAATTTTTTGAGCACTTTCAGAAATCGACAGAAACTTTGCAAATCGGAAAATTGTTTTAGAAATTTTGATCGATCGAGATTTTAAGCTTGTGCAAACTAGCTAGTAGGGTTTAATGGGTGGCTCTGATACCATTGTAAGGTAGTGGGAGCGCCCCGACCATCGAAACGTGGCCAAATGCGGAACAAAAATTTCTTAAAACCCGGCGCTACCATTACTCGATTAACAAGATCGAAACCATTAACCCTAAAACTAGCAAACCAAACACAAAGAGATAGAATGGTTATACCTAATGAACCAAGTCCTTCGGGTCTTTAACCGTTTCCAAGCTCCTAGCGATGCGGATCGACTTTGGTCGCCGGTCTTCCTTCATCTCTGATGATCCACCTGAGGGAAACAGCACAAGATCTAGGTTCGTCAAGCGGACCAACCGACCCTCTAGGATTGCTAGTAGTAGAGAGTGGGGTGTGTAGAATAGTGTCACTATAATTCTTTCTCTCATTTATAAGCTTAAGTAAGCATCAAGTGAAGATGAAGAGGTGATCAAAAAGAGATGGCATGAAAATTGGCTAAGTATTTTTTGTGTGAGCATGAGAGTGAGAGAGCACAAAATTTAACCATCACAAATGAGCAAGTATTCCCCCACCTAAGTGGCCGGCCCTCTCTCTCATGCCCTCACAAAATGTCATTTCCAAATTACATTAAACAAATCAAGACCATACCAATCTCTACATGTCCAACCCATGCTTTGACTAAAAAACCATAGTCACCTTTCCACCTCATTATAAACAAAATGATTTTCAAAAGAAAATCAATAATGATGTGGCACCTTCTAGAAACCATTCCGTATAAATACGGAATGCTTCCCGGTATATGTATCGAAATACACATACGTGTATTCGTACGAAAATACGAATAGCCAAAGAGAGAAAATTAATAGTGAGCAATCATACTAGAATACATATATATAAATACATATGTAAATTATTAAATCAAAACTTGATTTAACAATCTGGCTTAATCCTAAGCCGTTAGTATTATCAACCGCCCGATTAAATTCTGTGCAGTCCGTGCAGACATTTAATCGGACACCTGTATGTATCAACATACGTTACCTACACCATATCGCCTGAGCCGTGAAAACCCTCTGTGTGGGACTCTAAAGACTCGTCAATACGCTGGCAGTGGGTTTAACCATAAGCACGTCAGCGGCACTAGCTGTACGTAACGGCTACCCAGGTATTGAGCGAAAGGAAGGCAGACGAGCAAACTCATCCGAACCCCTACTGAGCCTGTCAGTGACAATATCCGTACAGTCTGGTCTGTTCGTCTAAGAGTATCGCATATCGAGTGTAGGGGGTGGATAAAGTCAGACCCCTAATAACGCGATAATTCGTGTCGGTATGAAACCCATCACCTCCTGAGAAACTACTGATCCAAATCAGTAATTCTCCATTACCCCGGCCGAGGATTTCAGGTGATGGCCACCCGTGCACCGTGCGACATCAACCCCCAATACCGAGAGAGACGAATCCCTGATGATCCGCTCACTGCCTCCATGTGGCTCGGGACTGTACCCAACTAAAACCTGTTTGCACGTCTCCTTTGAGCGTGGTAGGGTAGTAATCAAAGCACAGTGGAAAATCACACGAGACAAATGACGATCCCAGGTCGACAGACGAACCTGTACACATGACACCAGGGAACTGCTATCTGACAATAGGTATAATACCAACTAGCATGTTCCCGGCGAGTCCGTCCAGTGTACTGATAACCCAATGAGCACCTGTATACTATCTTAGGTGAACAACTAACACCAATGGCTTGTGAGACCAGCCACCGCCCCTCGTCAGGGTCTAGATAAGTATACACCAGTCTACACTGGAGTATCGATGTCCAGTCTCGATACTCCCACGACTAGGGACATTTAAGAATGCGCTTATATACCCCCAGCTCCTACGTATGTGATCGCCATCACAATGCTGGTAGTCAAGCAAGAATCCTACGGGCTTTATCAACATATACATGACGATAAAGACAAACCAGATAGAACACTATCATCTCGAGTAAGACTGTTCTATTGGTATAGGTCCTCTCTCAATCATCATAATCACCTGCCTGTGACTACGATAATTTCCTTGAGGGCACTATAACCAACAAGTGCTTCCTCCATTTTCCACATGTTCGAATTTTTTCCGACTTTTCATTTTTGTTTGTATTGCACGTGTAAACTTTTGGGCTTCCAAAAAGTTTAAAAATAAATTAGAAAAAAATAATGTGTCTAATGGGAATCGAACAAAGGGGTTACGTCACAGCAATGCAGAGGTTTTACCAGTGAGTTACAAGTTGATTCTTGCTGTTTTTTAACAGAATTTCCTTATAACTCAAACTCCGAATGTATAACTCATTTTCTGTACATTAAATTAGAAAATTCCGTACAGTAAATTTAGAGTCGTTACAATAAGGGGTTGGCTCGCAAGAATTCACATTATACAACCTCATGGTGTCTATCGGGCCGGGTCGGTCTGGAGCCCGCCGGGCCGGCCCGGCCCGTTTAAAATTTTTGAATTTAAAAACAAAATTTAAAGTAAATTTTTATTTTTACGAAAATATTTCGGAATTTTTTTAACCCAGTTCGCGTAGGTCCCGGGATAGTCCTACATATTTTATTAATTAAAAAATATTTTGAGGGGGATATAAGTTGACAAAGCTTGCTTTTCATACAATTGTCAAAAAAATTTAAAATACAATTCAATTAAAAAAACTAACTGGTTAGTTTCTATCGGTCTTTATTCTTTATCGGTGTTGGTGTAACGATTCTGGAATCACTATAATGTATAGAAGAGAGTTGCACAAGCTGAGTTTGAGTTATAAGTTACTTTTGCTAAATAACAGTAAGAAACAACTTGTAGCTCACTGGTAAAGCCTTGCACTGCTGTGACGTAACCTGTGTGTTCGAATCCCATCAGACACAATATTTTTATGATTTTTCTTTTTAAATTTTTGGAAGCCCAAAAGATTGCACGTGCAATACACAGAAAAATGAAAAGTCAAAAAAGTCAGAAAAATCAAATATGTGGAAAATGGAGTAAACACCGAGATGTACACATGGCACAAATTCAGAGACCCAACCCTTCCAATCGTTCGGCCAAATGCCCATCAAGGCCGGCGCCGATAGTCGGATATGCCCAAATTGCCCCGGGCTTTGCACATTCACCCCTTCACCTACCCTTAACTCCTCTGCGCTGTTTGGTTTCTATGCAATCAAACATAGACATTTCATTTCACAATTTAATATCATTTTTAATACCTTTTAATCCAAATTTTAATTCCAAAACCTTAATTCTCCACTATAAATATTACCTTATGCCATAGCCCTTGACCTTTTTGAAAATGCTAGCCAAAATTTTCTCAAAAGTTTCTAAGTTTAAGTGGAGTAAAGTGGAGTTAGCAAGCAAGCTTCTTCCGGCGGAGAATCGAAGCTAATTCCGGAGTTTCCGCGACACCCAAAAGCCTTCCACCCCTTCTTTCACCCCTTCTTAACATAATCAACCTGTAAGTCTCTTCCAATCTCCATTTCTCTTCTTTAAAAATCCATTTATAAACGTATATCGGTAGGTGGAGTTAATACCGATATCTATTTTCTAAACCCTAAAACTTCCCTTTTTCTTACATATTATTCATCCAAATTTTTACACAATACTTGTAATCTTAATTATAAATGTTTAGAATAAATTTGAACCAATAATATTATGTTAAATAACTTTAATTTAAGTTTTTTTATTTAAATACTATGAACTTTAAATATCATCTCTTTTAGTTTTTGTTATAAACATACCTTTAGGAAAACTTCACGAGATAACGACCTATCTCTCACATACACACTTGGTTTCATAGTACGATACTCTTTGAATGTATTTTTGGTTTCGAGGATAATATTACATTAAAATAACACATAATAAAACCCGTTTTCTTTTAAAACGGTATTTTAAATCTCTTTGCGATTATGTTTCTACAACCCTCTTTAGGAGACCCACTATTGGATGGTGCGGATTATCACACATTCTTGGGCTAGTAGAGTGAGATACAGACCTCTTCACGGAGTATTCGGTCTCGAAAAGTTTTAAATACGGTTTTTATGAAAAACGCAATTTTCTAATTAAATAAAAGTTAATTTTTAATAATTATATAAAAATTACAAATCCATATATTTTCAAAATATAATAAACTTACATTTTTTAAATGAAAGAATTATAAGTTTCAATAAAATACCATCAAGTTACCAAAAGAACAAGTTTTACAAAAAAATATCATGAATTTCCAAAGCTAAAGGATTGTCACTAAAATACCCCAAATCCTTAAGACTTGTGCTCATGAAAATCCTAATAATATAAATAACCCCTCGAGATTTATGTTTAACTATATTATAATATTTTTCATAAAACCCCTCGATTTATATAAAACAAAATTAAGGGCCTTAGTAAATATAGGTTTAAGCGGGATCAATTCTCTTGAGCCCTAGAGAGCCGAAAAAAATGAGTGCTTGCCTATTTAAGGTAGAAAACATAGCAGAGTTATCAATAATAATTGTCTTGAAAAAATACACAAATCCTGCTGTTTATGTACAGCAGTTACCGATGACTCCCGAACCTAGTTCAAGATCTAAATCAATTTACAAGTGTCTGACTCAATCTGAGTCTAATTCAAATCTGAATCCAAAATCAAGCATGAATACTTGAACATGAACTCTTGAATGCAAACCATAAATATCAAACATATATACTTGCCTTAACCAAACCCTGGTTATAATTGGACATGAACTTAATATGAATATTAGAACACAATGGTTGCTATTGAAATTGACTTGACTCGAACCATGAATACAACTCGACATGAATACAAAAATACTTGACACGAATACATGATATTGCCATGAACTCAATCTTGCAACTTGATATATTCATGGATTCGAGTAAGGCCGGTAATTTTAACTGTAACTTAGCATACACGGAGTGTTGTGATAGTTCATGTGTGAATCCAACGAAATCTCAAGAGTCCTCCTAGATCATGAATCCATATCTACTAACACAAGCAAGCTATCTTGAGGGCCCGTGTTTCTTTGCTCCTGAATTACAGCCTGTTGAGTTTGGAATACTTCAACACTAGATTGAAATTCCGTTACTAACACTTGATTCGGGCCCGTAGTTCCTTACCTTTGGATTACAGCCTGTTGGGTTTTAGAACACTCTTGAGATTGGTTGACATTCACCCTTGAATTTATGTTTCATTAGTTGACCTATATAAAGACCTTTTAGGACACTTACTTTTACTTCATGATCACTATATCTACACCACACGGCCATGCTATACTATACTCATGTTATTTTGCCATGATATATATAGAGAACTACATGTTAAATAGAATCGTCATGCTTACAGTAAATGTCATGTTTAAATAACATATCCCTAGTCTATTGTTTCATGTTATACATTTTCTTTGTCATTATAGTTTTATACTTCACACCCATTTCTTGGGGACTTACCGAGCGAAAGTTCGTTGACGGGCATTCCACCCACCTTTGTTTCTTAGAATGTTTGTCAGATATTTTGGAGACTGAGGAGGTGGACACCACCAAGGAGGAGAACGATCAGATCATGACTTAGGACTATACTTGCATTCTTTTTTTTTCCCCAGTTTATGTATGCTACCTGTTTAGGCATTTCTTTTCTTGTATTGTATTTCCTTTCAGTTGAACTCATATATTGTAAATGCTTCAAGTTGAATGTAAATAAAGTTATTGAAGTTTAAATCTCATGTCTGTTTCTTATCATTTTATATTGCTTATTTTACGCTTAGCGTATTTATTCCGGAAAATGACCTTCTCGAAATAAATACGTCGCGGGATTGCCACATCACCATTTCAATATGTTGGGAAGCAGGGCGTGACAGGTTTTGTTGGTGGCCCATACAGGTCAGTTCTGCATGAACTTTCAAGCAATATATTACAAGAAATATCCAATTCAACAACTTTACATTCCTTGCAATTCAATTTCCGTTGAATTTATTTTAATCTTTCTTCTCTATCTAAGATGATGGATTCTCCCAACAATCCTACCATCAACGTCAATGGAAGTATACCACCATAACCTACCCTTACCGTTCTACCACCTCCACCTACCGTAGCCGTTCCACTCACAGAATAGACGATACTTTTGGAGGCTATCAAAATCCTACTTGAGGGTCAGCAGGCTCAAAGCACGATTTTGCAGGAGCAGACTGCTCTCCTTCAACAGAGTTTCATCCACTCTGAAGCAGAAACACCGGGAGCGAAGCAATTTCGAGCGTTACACCCGAAGAACTTCTCAGGGAAAGAGAAACCGCTTGAAGCCGAGGAATGGGCTCAGAGCATAAAAGATGATCTAGCCGCAGCCCAGGTTCTAGAGGTGGCTTGGATCAGAATAGCAAAACTCTAATTTACTGACAATGCCAAAGTCTGGTGGAAGGCCGAAGAGAGCCGTCTTGAGCATCCAATTGAGTGGAAAACTTTCCGTAATCTCTTTGACGCCAAGTATTTTCTGGAAACCGCCCATTTCGAGATGGAACAGAAGCTCATTCACCTGCAACAAAGATCCATGTGGGATAAGTCGGTGGACGAGTATGATACCGAATTCACCATGCTCGGCAGATTTGCCGTCCATTTAATTCCTACTACAGAAATCAGAGTTAGGCGCTTCCAGCAAGGATTAGATCCTGAGATTCAAGACGCCCAAGCAACATGGGGAAACTTAACACACGAAGCAGCTTTGAAGTCAGCCCGTCACCATGAAACTGTCATTAAGAAGAAAGGAAGGCCATAGTTGGTCGGTATGAAACGACCCGCCAATCAGATTACTGGAGGAACCTCTTCTAGGCTAACTCTCCCAGCGCTAGCTATGAGGCCAGGAGGATCATTTTTTTTAGACCGAAACCAACTTCTATATCTATTGTAAGAGAATCGGACACTAAGTCAAGAATTACTGTCGAGCGAATGGTCTTTGTCTGATATGGGGATCATTCTCACATACTATAGGAACTTGCCCACACAACCGAACTGGCCCAGCCTCTGCACTAGACCAGCTATTCAAGCTCCACCTACTCGGTTAGCTCTTCTTGCACCACCTCCACGCGGATCACCTTTACCTTGTCAGCTATTGATGTACCAACATGCATATAGAAATGTATAGAGACGTCAGGCTTTCACCTTGGCGGCCGTAGAAGCTGAAGTTATTGGTCAAGGTAACCCTGGTAAATCCCCTCCCATCTTTTTCAGCCTTTCAAATTCTTGCATCCTTTTGGTCTTTCATCTACATAAACATTTTCATACACTTTCGGTAAAATATCAGTAGTTCGTTCACCATTGCTGTAATCAAAATTTTTCTTGAATCTATTACAATTTCCTTGTATAAATTTCCAGGAAGAAATTTTTATAAGGTGGGTAGAATGTAACGACTCTGGAATCATTGTACAAAATTTTTCTTTTTAATGTACAGAAGAGAGTAGCACAACCTGAGTTTGAGTTATAAGTTACTTTTGCTAAATAATAGCAAGAAACAACTTGTAGCTCACTGGTTAAGCCTTGCACTGCTGTAACGTAGCCCGTGTGTTCGAATCCTATCAGACACAATATTTTTATGATTTTTCTTTTTAATTTTTGGAAGCCCAAAAGATTGCAAATACAATACACAGAAAAATGAAAAGTCAGAAAAATCAAACATGTGGAAAATGGAGTAAACACTGAAATTTACACGTGGCACAAATTCAAAGTCCTAACCCTTTCAATCGACCGGCCAAATGCCCATCAAGGCCGGCGCCAACGGTCGGATCATGTCCAAATTGCCCCGGGCTTTGCATACTCACCCTTCACCTACCCTTAACTTCCCTGCACTGTTTGGTTTCCCTGCAATCAAACGGAGACCTTTCATTTCACAATTTAACATCATTTTTAATGCTTTTTAATCCAAATTTTAATTCCAAAACCCTAATTATCCACTATAAATACTACTCTATGACCTAGCCCTTCACCATTCTGAAAATTCTAGCCAAAATTCTCTCAAAAGTTCCTAGATGTAAGTGGAGTAAAATGGAGTTAGCAAGCAAGCTTCTTCTGGCGGAGAATCGAAGCTAATTTCGGAGTTTCCGCGACACCCCAAAGCCTTCCACCCCTTCTTCTACCTCTTCTTAAAATAATCAACCGGTAAGTCCCTTCCAATCTTCATTTCTCTTCTTTAAAAATTCATTTTTAAATGTATATCGGTAAGTGGGGTTAATACCGATATCTATTTTCTAAACCCTAAAAACTCCCCTTTTTCTTATATATTGTTCATCCAAATTCTTACACAATACTTGTAATCTTAATTATGAATGTTTAGAATAAATTTGAACCAATAATATCATGTAAAATAATTTAATTTAAGTTTTTTATTTAAATACCATGAACTTTAAATATCGCCTCTTTTAGATTTTGTTACAAACATACTTTTAGGAAAATTTCACGAGGTAACGACCTACCTCTCACATACACACTTGGTTTATAGCACGATACTCTTTGAATATATTTTTGGTTTCGAGGATAATATTACATTAAAATACCACATAAATCTAAAACCGGTTTTCTTTTAAAACCATATTTTAAATTTCTTTGCGATTATACCTCTATAACCTTCTTTAGAGGACCCGCTATTGGATGGTGCGGATTATCGCACATTTTTGGGCTAGTAGAGCGAGATGTAGATCTTCTCACGGAGCATTCAGTCTCGAAAGATTTTAAATACGGTTTTTAAGAAAAACACATTTTCTAATTAAATAAAAGTTAATTTTTAATAATTATATAAAAATTACAAATCCATATATTTTCAAAATATAATAAACTTACATTTTTTTAAATGAAAGAATTACAAGTTTCAATGAAATACCATCAAGTTACCAAAAGAACAAGTTTTACAATAAAATATCATGAATTTTCCAAAGCTAAATGCTTATCACTAAAATACCTCAAATCCTTAAAACTCATGCTCATGAAAACTCCAATAATATAAATAATGCCTCGAGGTTTATGTTTAACTATATTATAATATTTTTTTATAAATCTCTCTCGAGTTATATAAAACAAAATTAACGACCTTAGTAAATATATGTTTAAGCGGGATCAATTCTCTTGAGCCCCAAGGAGCCGGGAAAAGTGAGTGCTTGCTTATTTAAGATAGAAAACACAACGATGTTATCAATGGTAATTGTCTTAGAAAAAGACACAAATCCTGCCGTCCATGTGCAGCAGTTACCGATAACTCCCGAACCTAATTCAAGATTTAAACCAGTTTACAAGTGTCTGACTCAATCTAAGTCTAATTCTGTAATGACCCTGAAATTTCTGTACAGATTTTTTTTCAAAATACAGAAAGGAGTACCTTAGCCTAAGCACAAGTTATAAAATTAATTTGCTTTTGAACAGCAAGAAAGTATTTGTAGCTTATTGGTAAAGCCTTGCACGGCTGTGACATAGCCCCTGTGTTCGAATCCCTCCAGCCATATATTATTTTTATTCATTTTTCTTTTGAACTTTTAGAAGCTCAAAAGTTTGCACGTGCACTACACGTAAAATGAAAAGTCACACTAAAAAAAAACATGCGCACTGAGTCATATGAAGCGACTAGGACACGTGTCTTCAATCTAGAGCCCTTACCCCCTAAACGACCGGCGAGATGTTGCCATGGGCCGGCGCCGCCGGCCCCCCCGTTGGTAATGCTCCCAAATTTTCACCCCTAACCCCTTGGCCTCCCCCACTACCCCTATGCTGTTTGATTTCTCTGCATTTATCTAGAGAATGATAAATCCCTTCTTTAATCCATTTTAATGCATATTTTTAATTTATTCTTCAATCCTCAAAACCTTAATTTCTCCTATAAATACAAACATCACACCATAGCCTCCTCATTCAGAATTCCATTGTCAAAACTCTCTAAAAATTTTTAAGTCCAAAAGTTGTACAAGTGGAGTTAGCTCAAGGCAAAATTCTGGCAACGTTTCGGGACAAATCCGGCGACGAAACGACTCCACGACGTTTTCAAAAGTTACCTCTACCTCTTCCCTCTTTTATCAATCAGTAAGTCCCTTCTCACCTCCTCTCTTTCTATTAAAAAGACTTCTCTTTTCAAAATTCGTCGGAAGCGGAGTTAATCCGACTTCCGATTATAATTTTTTTAAAAACTCAATTTTTCTTAATCACATAATAACCATCTCTTTATGTCACGCCTCGCTTCCCAAAGGAAGTGAAGGATGACGTGGCATGGTCTGCAATCTAACTATATTGAAGGTGGTCTATTCAATACAGTTACGTTAAGCGTATGAATATTTAACATGCATGATGTGTACCAAAACAAAAATAATAAAAGCGAAAGGCATTTATTTCCATTAACCAAATTTTATTACATCTGAAAAGAAAGAGTAAAATAAACTAAGTAGTTTAATTATATCGAGGAGAAACAAAAGTCTTAAACATGTGGGCAACAATAAAAATTAAAACTAGCTAATCTTCCGTCGTCAAGTCTGCATAATCTTTATTAGTTGGCTCCACACCTTGATCCTTGTCATAATACTCATTCCCATCTGACGGACATTCCAAAGATAGAGGAAGAAAAGGGAAGTCCGTCAGCGAGTTATACTCGGGTAGGATTGCCTCATAAGGAAGTAAAGATATAGAAACAAGCAAGTATATATAAGTATGATTCTTATGTGCAGATATGATGTATATGGGTATGAGGGTATGTGATGTATACAAATTAGATATGTTGACAGAGGTATATGTGAATATGAGTAGGTTGTATGAGGTATATATTAGGTAAAAGTTCAAGTCCAGTCAATCGGGTATTCAGTCAAAGAATTAGATCAGGTTAAATAAGGTGTGTATTGATGGAATTGACTGGTGGACATACTCTTATCCTTGAGGTATCCCATAACTAACTGGAAGCAGTATGAGCTGTCACTTGTGCCTGGGGTGGCAATCAATACGGTAGCGTGAACATCCCCGAAAGGTATCCCATGACTACGATGGGGCTTTGTCTAGCGTGAATATCACTCAAGTGCACATGTATGCCCACCCTTCAGTTCCATAATAAACAACAAGTCTAAACTGGTAAAATATCCACATCCAAGATACTGAATGATTCGTGTCTCATAAAGAAAGGTAGATAAGGTAACAGGTGAGTATATCACATGATATTATATGGGTTTAGTGTTGAGCATCAATATGTATCTACTAAGTATTGTAATCGTTTTAGTTTGTCAAATAAGGGTCCGGATACTCACGATTATTCCGTTGTGGCCACGGTACAACAACCGGGGAAGTGAAATGTACGGTTTCACTTCCCGGGATCATGATCGAGTAGTAGGGGAATCCGAGTTTCGCATCTCCTTGTCTAATCAAACTACCCATCCCCGTGGTTCAGTATAAAGGTTTTTACGAATTAGAGTTAGTGCGCATATTACTAGGCATGGAATTTCCATATTGTATGTCATCCACATATTGGATCATTCGCCCTCAAGTAGGGTTAGTATTCGTCCGAATATCGGGTTAGTAGTCGTCCCCACATTGGATTGTTCACCATGCCTGCAGGAATCCTCATATATAAGTATTCCATACCTAAGTCCACGCATTCTAACCTTAACCGTATCATGTGTTATGTATGTCATAAACTTATAATTAAAAAAGTTGATCTCATTTAATGTGGCTTCTCACAACCACTCATTTTATCTTGTTATCTTCTTAAGTTTGTAAGGTACTTCGTATCATTTTATAAAATACTTCGTTAATAAAGGATGATAGTGTTTAATGATATTTATTGTTTATAAGAAAACCATGATATTTGGAATATTTATTGTTTACCGCCGAAAACAGAGACGAAACCGGGTAGGTCGTCTTGCCTGAATTTGGGGGCAGATGCTATTTGGGTTTATCCATCCACCTCTCCGAAGATGCCAAGTTGATTTACGGCACCGTATATCGGAGGTTTGGACGGATGCGGCCGTTGTAGCAGACTTCGTCAGATTCCCCTTCATTGTGAGGGTTTTTTGATTGTGGGGACGCTCTTCCCTACAGGCGCAAGCCCCTGCAGTTAATTACGTTACCGCATCGCGATAACCACTTTCTCCCGCTCCAGAAGTTCACTTCGTGTCGTGTGTGTTTGTTTTATTTTTGGTTGCCTGTGGATTGTATATGGAGACTAATTTATGTTGCCGCCTATAGGGCGTGGATTAGTCCAAATCCATATATTCTTAGATTTGGGTTTGGTTTGATTTAAGGATCGTTAATTTCGTTTGAGATTAAGATCAACCTAAATGTTTGTTAAGGACACATTAATCTAATTTTAGACTAAGATCTACTTAACAAGGTTTTAGGATCATTCAGATCCAACAAAAGAGCATTTGATCTCTATTGTTTTAGTTTAAGGACGTTACGGTCCGTAGCTAGTTTAAGGACGTTGCGGTCCGTTGTAGTTTAAGGACGTTGAGGTCCGTATTGGTATGTGCCCATTGGTTTGGGAGTGCACCAAAGAGTTGTTGTTTGTCGGGACCCGCCACTTCTCTGAAAACGTTGAAGAATTATAATGACATGTATCAGAGGTGTGGAGAGATGTACCCTTGAACCAATTTCCAGATTGAGAGGAGATGTGGGATGAATATCCGTCGGAAGATTGTTATCAAGGTTTAGGAAGACATGAGCACAAGGGGGGGGGGGAGGGGAAGGGGCTCGATTGATTGGAGATCAAAGAGGTTTTGGCCTCAGGAAACTTGGCTAATTTGGGCTAGGTCTGGGTTTCCATAGTCACCCCTCCAGTGCTAAGCACCGGTATATGCAACACTCACATGTATCGTACGTGAGGCGCTAGATCAGTTTAAACACTGAACTTTGGAGGAGCTCACGTGTGAACACGTGAGGCACTCCAAAGTGGGAGATGTTTTCTGGGTTTTATTCCCTCTTTCATATAAGTGCTAAATACTTGGTTCCTGTGGTGCTCACGTGCGAACATGTGAGGCGCCCTCAAAATGTGAGTGCCGTTTTTGGGTCTATTCCCTTTTTCATATAAGTGCTAAGCACTTGATTGGGGTCCGTGTAGAAAACACGTGACTGCCTTAGGAGCCACTTCTTGTTCTTTTTAAATGCTCGCGTGTGAAACACGTGACTCGGCGATTCTTTTTTGTTCATCAGAGGTGCTCACGTGGGAAAACACGTGAGGTTTCGTTATAGTGTTGAACACTAATAAATCACCAGTCTTTCCTTCTATGTGCATGAAGATTTTTGATCTCATATTAACGATGCTGGGATATGAGTTTAGAGAATTTCAAGTCTCTTATTTTATAAGAATTAAGTTCTTTTTTTAGGGTTAAACCCTAGTTTTATCAGAGGAATTAAATTTCTATATACTTTTGTAAGAATTAAATTCTTTGAATTTAGTTCTTTCCCCTAAATTTTGAATCCGCATAACAGAATCTCCCCGATAAGAATTAAATTCTCAACTTGTGGGGAGATCTTCTTCTGCAGATCTCAACTAGAGGAAGAACTAAGTTCTTTTTTTTTTGAAGGGTTAAACCCTTTGTTTGAGAATTAAATTCTCTTTTGTTTTTGTGGGAGTTTTTTGGAAAGCTTATGGGGCGGTCTCCTCCTGTCAGAGAATTAAATTCTCTCTGTATTTTTCTCCCCCCCTCTCTGTGTGTTTC
Organism: Agapanthus africanus; assembly: GCA_030015575.1. Taxonomy (NCBI): domain Eukaryota; kingdom Viridiplantae; phylum Streptophyta; class Magnoliopsida; order Asparagales; family Amaryllidaceae; genus Agapanthus; species Agapanthus africanus. The sequence continues at coordinate 56,850,812 of CM057344.1, forward strand.
TCCTTCTCTCCTCGCTCCTATTTATACGAGAAGAACAAGAATCAATTTGTTAAGAGAATCCCTCATTGGGAGATCATGATTGATTACATGATCTTTTAGATCAATCAGTGAATTTTATTCACTGTTGGATTTTTAATCCAAAGGCTCTCTTTGTAACAGAGAAAATTTCTTATTTGTTTAACAAGATTACGAATATTTTGTTAGTCTTAACAAGATTAGAATTTTATTCTATCATATCTTTTTAGTTTAACAAGATCAGAAATATTTTTTCTTAATATAGAATTTAATTCTATCATATGGATATCTCGTTAGTTTAACATAGAATTTTATTCTTATCATATGAATATCTTGTTAGTTTAACAAGATTAGGAAAATATTTTCCTTTGATAAAATTTTATTCTACCAGATGATCACCGTTGGATCTTTGATCCAAAGGTCCTCTGTTTAACAGAGAAAATCTTTCTAGTTTGAGAAAGACCAGGAAAATATTTTCCAAATAGAATTTAATTCTAGAATTCGATAGGAGCATTTTAAATTGGGGCGCTCAGATGCTTTGCAAGTGAGCGGCAAGAGAACTCACGTGTAACACGTGACCCCTACTATGGGTTTTAGCCTGTTTATTTTTAGCTCTCATATGAGCATATGAGCGCTCATGTGTTTAATACGTGAGGCCTATTTGGTCATTAGTTATTTATGTTCAGCGCTTATATACTTTGCATATGAATGCTGACGTGTTTACACGTGAGGCCTGTTTGGCCCTTAGTTATGTGTTTTCAATGCCTACATGCTTTGTATATGAGCGCTCACGTGTTTAACACGTGAGGGCTGTTTGGCCCTTAGTTATTTATGTTCAGCGCTCATATGCTTTGCATATGAGCGCTCACGTGTTTAACACGTGAGTTATGTTTGGCCCTTAGTTTTTTGTTTTCAACGCTCATATGCTTTGCATATGAGCGCCCACGTGTTTAACACGTTGTTTTCCGCCGAATACAGAGACGAGACCGCGTAGGTTCGTCTTGCCTGAATTTCGAGGGCAGATGCTATTTGGTGCTATCCGTCCACCTCTCCGAAAATGCCAAGTTGATTTATGACACCGTGTATCGAAGGTTTAGATGGATGCGGCCGATGTAGCAGACTTTGTCAGATTCCCCCTCATTGAGGGGTTTTTGATTGTGGGGACGCTCTTCCTTGCAGGCGCAAACCCATGCAGTTAATTACGCTACCGCATCGCGGTAACAACTTTCTCATTCTCCAGATGGTCACTTCATGTCGTGTGTGTTTATTTTGTTTTTGGTTGCCCGTGGATTGTATATGAAGACTAATTTATGTTGTCTCCCGTAGGGCGTGGACTAGTCCAAATCCGTATCTTCTTAGATTTGGGTTTGGGTTGGGTTTAAAGATACGTTAGTCCCATTTGAGACTAAGATCAACTTAAACGTTTGTTAAGGATACGTTAGTCTAATTTTAGACTAAGATCAATTTAACGATTTGTTAAGGATACGTTAATCTAATTTTTAGACTAAGATCAACTTAACGGGATCATTTAGATCCAACAAAAGAGCATTTGGACTCTATTGTTTTAGTTTAGGGACATTGCGGTTCATAATTAGTTTAAGGACATTATGGTCCAGTTTAAAGACGTCATAGTCTATAAAGTTTAGAGACATCATAGTCTATAGGTTTAAGGACCCCACAGTCCGAGGTTAAGGATATCATAGTCTATGGGTTTAAGGACCCCATAGTCCAAGATTAAGGACATCATAGTCCATGAGTTTAAGGACCCCACAGTCCATAGAACGCCTGGTTGTCGGGACCCGTCACCTCTCTGAAGACGTTGAAGGATTACAACGACAAATATCAGAGGAGTGAAGAGATGTACCCTTGAACCAATATTGGTTGGGAGATCTGTAGTCCAATTTAGACTAAGATCTGAAATTCATGAGCATATGGGCTCAATTAATCTGAATGAGGGGTTTATGGCTAACTTGGGCTCGGCCCACTCAGTTAAGATATTAAACATTTGACAATGCTGAGTATTGATTTGGGTTCTGACAGCCTTTCTGTCTTTTATTGAATATTGAGAATTCATCATAGCTCTAGGGCTTTATTTAAAGAACAGTTTATGTTTTATCAGCGCACGCATGAGGAACACGTGGCGCGCTTGGCGTTAGCGCCAGTTAATGAGCGTATTGCGCTTCTGGTGAAGTAGCACACATGTGAGGAGCACGTGGTGCGCTTGGCGCTATGCGCCAGATAACGAGCGCATTGCGCTTCTGGTGAAGTAGCGCACACGTGAGGAGCACGTGGCGTGCTTGGCGCTGAGCGCCAAACAATGAGCGCAGTGCGCTATATTTGGAGCGCTGAGGCGCTTCTGTTAAGTAGCGCACACGTGAGGAGCACGCGGCGCGCTTGGCGCTGTGCGCCAGTCTTGAGCGCAGAGCGCTTCTTTAAATTTGGAGCGCTAAGACTCTTTTACATTAGGAGCGCTAAAACTCTTTTAAATTAGGAGTGCTAAGGCTCTGTAGCGCTTTGCGCTTGATGTGGAGCGCTGAAGCGCTCCTTTTAAATTGGAGCGCTAAGCCTCTTCTTTTATGCAACTTTGATCAGTTTTGCGCTCTGAAAATTAAATTCTCTCTTATAAGAGATTTCGTCTCATGGATCTAAGAACAAAGTTCTTATTTTATAGGAGATATTTCGATCTTTTATGTTTTTGATGAAAGGCTTTGTCTTTATGGATCTGTGATCCTAAGAGAATTGAATCATTCTCCCCCGCTTTTTATAACGAGATGTTATGATCTCTTTTGTAAAAATCAATTTGTCTTATAGATCTATAATCTGTCATAAGAACTAAGTTTTTTTCCTGATGAGATTTTTTATCTCTCTGTTTTTACCTTGGAGAAAAGTTCTTCTCCTGCCGAGAGCTTTGCTCTTCTCTTCTGAACTTTTTTCAAAGTTTATGGGGGAGGGGGATCCTCCTTCTAAGACTTGAAGTCTAGGGGCCTTTATATAGTGAAGGCTGATTTGTTCAATCGGTTAAGGAGATCTTTTCTACAATTGATTTGGGGATTTCCCTACCGTTGGATCTTTGATCCAAGGGTTTCTGATTTACAGAAAGTATTCTTCTTGTTTTTAATAAGATTGGAAAATCTTTCCCCACACAGAATTTATTCTGTATTTTAGTGATTTTTAATTACCATTGGATCATTGATCCGATGGTGCTCTGATTTACAGAGCACAATCTTTTTGTTTGGGAAGATTTTGAGGAATCTTTCATTAACATAATTTTATTCTGGTCAATTGATGATTTTTAATCATGTTCGTTGGATCTTTGATCCAACGGTTGGGAACATTTAGTTCCAGCACTAGCGCTCCCGTGCTTTGCACGTGGTGCGCTGCTTAGAGTGCAGCACACTTAGTGCTAACGCTTACGTACTTTGCACGTAGTGCGCTGCTTAGAGTGCAGCGCTCTTACCGCTGGCGTTCATGTGCTTTGCACGTGAGCGCTGCCTCAGAGTCTTTGACTCTCTCAGCGCTGGCGCTGCTATGAAGCGCTGCTTCATTTCAAAATTTGAAATTTAAACAGAGCCTTGCTCTGATTGGGGGAACAAATGCACCCCACCGTTGCGCTCACGTGGCTCACACGTGAGTGCAGTGGTGACAGCATCTCCACCATTAGATCAACTTTGAAGTTGCAACGGCTCTCAGTGCCTATAAATAGGGCCTTTGGCCCTTAAGATGACTTCTGTTCAACTTCCTTCTTGTTTCCTGAGAATCAATATCTCCTTTTAGAGCATAACTCTCTGTTTTAAGAACTCTCTTAAAGACAGAACTCTGTCAAAATTTTTTAGGTAAAAGATCAAATCTTTAAAGAGATTAGTCGATAAACTAGGGTTTCACCCATTAATCAAAGCATTTGCTCTTCTTAGATCATATATCTTCAGGAAAACCTTTTTAGGGTTTCTCAACAGAGCTTTGCTCTTGTTAGATTTTAGACCTTTCTTAGGGTTTTCTAACCCATAATAGAGCTTTGCTCTTTTCAAATCATATAGCTTTGTTAATCTCTTATGAAGAACTCTTAGAGTTTGTTCATAGATCTTGACGATCTCAGAATTTTAATTCATTAAAAATTTTATTTTAACTTTTCTGATAGGTTATTCCATCATTTTTACAGAGTAAGGCTCTCGAGGAATTTTTATTCCTTTCATCATCAGAGTTGACAGATGTCACTCTGTTATAGAGCGCTGCTCTCAATGGGAGATTTACTTCTTAGCCCGAGAAGTTCTCATTAAATGAGAATCTTTTAAGGATTTCCTCGTTTAATGACAGTTTCATCAAATGATTAGATTGTTTTATTAATGATGAACTGTCATCTAGATTATGTGGGTCCCCTTTGGTTCCTTTTCACTGCACTGCAGTGCGGTACGGATTTAAAATACCCAGTGATAGAACTTAATCTGTAGCATTGGCGGATGAAAATTTATTCTTTTCCGCTCAGGTACTATGATTTCGACACTTCCTTCCCGTTCGTCCATTCGGAAGGCGGATTCCCCACAGCACCAGTGGACCGAGAAGTTTTTGCACTGATCAAAGACCATGATCTGGAGCACAGGAATCTTTATCTATGGGGAACATGGTACAACCAAATCATCAGGGATCGGCGGAGCTTTTCTTGCGCGGTACCTGTTCCCTGATTAAAAATCAGGAATTACCTCAATGAGGTATCACGTGCTCATACGTGACCAAGGGTCACGTGTTGACACGTGATAATTTCCTATGACTTCCACTTTATGGAATTAAACTCTAAAATCAAACAAAGGTGTAAACAAACGGCTAAGGAAAGACCCTAATGGGGCGTCACGTGCTCACATGTGACCAGAGGTCATGTGTTGACACGTGATGGTCCTTCAGCCCAGTTAAAAGACAGAATTAAATTTTGAATGAGCGAGGGTTACGTGCTAACACGTGATAGGCTTGGAAAGCCTTATAAGTTGATAGAATTAAATTCTAATTAAGGGAAATCAAAAACCCTAAATGGGAAAGTATTTCTTTAAATCTTTTCAAACAAAAGAGGACTATGCCCTGTAAAGTGGAGCACCATTGGATTAAAAATCCAATGGTGATTAAAAATCACCAATTTATGGAAAGATTTTATACAAGAAAAGATTTCCCTAAAATTTACCAAGAATAACAAACAGAATATCTTCTGGATTAAAAATCCAATGGTGAATAAAATTCACTGAGTGATCTAAAAGATCATATTAGTTACGAAAAACAAACAAAATCTTTCAATGAAAAATTTACTAAACAAATTGATTTTTTTCTTTCTCCTATAAATAGGAGCCAAGAAGAGGAAGAGGATATAGAATTTTAGAGATCTTGAAATTTTCTGAAGGAAAATAGCAGAGAGAAAAGAAAGAAGAATTCAATTCTCAAGAAAAGAAAACCCTAGGTAAGAAAAGAGAAAGGGATCAAAGCTTCATAAAACAGAAAAAGAGAATTTAATTCTCAATCTAAGAGTTTAACTCTTCTGCAAAACAACTTAGTTCTTCCTCTGGTTGAATATTTGCAGAAGCAAATCTCCCCACAAGTTGAGAATTTAATTCTCATCGGGGAGATTCTGCCATGCAGATCCAAAACTTAGAGGGGGAACTGAGTTTAGAGAATTTAATTCTCCCAAAGATAAAACTATGGTTTAACCCTATATGAGAATTTAATTCATCCAAATTCACAGGAATTTAATTCCTCCAAGATAAAACTAGGGTTTAACCCTATATGAGAATTTAATTCTCCCAAATTCATAGGAATTTAATTCCTCCAAGATAAAATTAGGGTTCAACCCTGCTTGAGAATTCAATTCTTCCAAACTCATAGGAATTTAATTCCTCCTAAATGAAATTAGGGTTTCACCCTACATAAGAATTTAATTCTTCCACATTCATAGGAATTTAATTTCTCTAAAACATAATTAGGGTTTAACCCTACAGAGAATTTAATTCTTAAAATAAAGAGACTTGAAAGATCTCCATGCACGTAAAGTACTTAGTCACGTGACTCCAATCCTCCGTGATCAGAAATGAAAGAATAAAACCAGGTCACGTGCCCCCACGTGACCCCTAAAAAGATCCTCCAAAATAAGAAGAAATTAGCTGGGAGGCAATGCCTCACGTGCTCCCACGTGACTTCCAAAACAAAGAGAACAAAGGTAAAGGTAGACTCTAATTAGGGCGCCCTCACGTGTCCTCACGTGACCCCTAATAAACACCTTAATAAATCAGCGCATGAGTGCCTATCACGTGCCCACACGTGATGGCCGTGAAAACTAAAAGTGTTTAACACTTATTTGCAAATTTGAGAATAGAATAAAGGAAGACTGGTCCCCACCTTCAGAGGCATCACATGGCCCCACGTGACCAATCCAATTTTAGTGTTTAACACTATTTTGAGCATTTTGTCCTTAGTGTTTAACACTATTTTCAGCGCATCACGTGGGAACACGTGACCATCAAATATATGTTAGTGTCTAACACTATATTCAAATCAATCCTAGCCTAAATTGGCTAAGTTCTTCAGAGGCAAGACTTCTCTTTTTACTGAGTCTCAAGTACATCCTTACCTTCCAAAATTGAATATCCTATATAGCATATGAGTGCTCAGCACTCAACAAAAGACAAAATATTATCAGAGCCCTCAAACTCTTGTTTAGCATTGCTAAATAAAGAGGGGATGAACCCAGACAACCGTCTAATGGTCCAATAAAGGGCCAACATTTCAAACTTAATTGGACTTAGCCCAAATTGGCCATAAATTCTTAATTCAGATTTAACTGAGCCAATGTGCTCATAACCTAATTAATTGATCTTAGTTCCAAATTGGACTACAGATCTCCCAATCAACTTTGGTTCAAGGGTATATCTCTGAACTCCTCTGATATTTGTCGTTGTAATCCTTCAACGTCTTCAGAGAGGTGACGGGTCCCGACAACCACACATTTCACGGACTATGATGTCCTTAACCTTGACTTTGAGGTCTTTAAACTTATGGACTATGATGTCCTTAACCTTGACTGTGAGGTCTTTAAACTCACGGACTACGATGTCCTTAATCTTGACTGTGAGGTCTTTAAACTCACGGACTATGATGTCCTTAATCTTGACTGTGAGGTCTTTAAACTCACGGATTACGATGTCCTTAACCTTAACTGTGAGATCTTTAAACTCACGGACTACAATGTCCTTAACCTTGACTGTGATGTCTTTAAACTCACGGACTATGATGTCTTTAACCTTGGACCGAGATGTCCTTAAACTAACAATGGACCACCATGTCCTTAAACTGGTAATCGACCGCAATGTCCCTAAACTAAACAATAGAGCCCAAATGCTCTCTTGTTGGATCTAAATGATCCCGTTAAGTTGATCTTAGTCTGAAATTAGACTAACGTATCCTTAACAAACGTTTAAGTTGATTTTAGTCTCAAATGAGACTAACGTATCCTTAAACCCAACCCCCAAACCCAAATCTAAGAAAATACGGATTTGGACTAATCCACGCCCTACGGGTGACAACATAAATTAGTCTCCGTATACAATCTACGGGAAACCAAAAACAATACAAACACACACGACACGAAGTGACCATCTGGAGAAGGAGAAAGTGGTTACCGAGATGCGGTAGCGTAATTAATTGCAGGGGCTTGCGCCTGCAGGGAAGAGCATCCCCACAATCAAAAACCCCTCAACGAGGGGGAATCTGACGAAGTCTGCTACACCGGCCGCATCCGTTTAAACCGTCGATACATGGTGTCATAAATCAACTTGGCATCTTCGGAGAGGTGGACGGATAGCACTAATTAGTATCTTCCCCCCCAAATTCAGGCAAGACGTTTGTCTTCCCGGTTTTCGGCAGGGAACAGATTCTGGCACGCCCGGTGGGACGTTTTCCTCTTTCCACTCCACACTTCGTGTGTCGTGTTCGCGAACGAATTGCGGTTTGATATGGTTGCCCTTGGGTTCGAGGTACTAAGATTTAGTTTCTTGCTTGGCGCAGAAAACGAAACATCAAATGCGTCTACTTGCGCGAAGTGTTCCAACTGCAACTGCAACTCGCGTTCTACCTCATATGGAGGCATAGCTTACGGGCCCCAAACGGCCTCCCTGTTCACAATGCCGGTGGAACAGGTCACTCAGGCCACCATTGGATTGTTTTTCGGGACCATGCTCCCGCCAACGAGCTTCAGCGCTCCTATACCAACACAAGAAGCTCCCAAGAAGTCGGTCTTTGATCGGTTTGCAACTACAGCGGCCCGTCCCAAAGGGTCATCCAGCTCCGGCGCCTCAGTTTTCGCCAGATTAGGCCAAAGTTCATGTGGGCCCATGATGAAGCCTGCAATTCCAGAAAAGCTTATTCCAAAGAGGATAGCCATCCCTGCTCCTGAAATCGTCAAGGCGGCTTCTCCTGCCAAAGGGTCAGTCTTCACAAGATGGACTACTCCGGCTCCCACGCCAGTCGAAGTCCTCAAAGCTACTTCCCCCGCCCAGAGGTCTGTCTTTGACAGGTTAGACATTGCTGCTCGACGAACGTCGGTCTTCAAGAGGCTGATACCAGCAGCGCCTCACCAGAACAGGGGGTATGACGAAGCCATCCCCATAGCCGAACCAATACCATCCGCGCGACATGCTCGCCGTCATCACTGGAGCCGAGTACGGAAGGCCGAGGGCAGCTCTCTGTCTGGATTTATTCCACCAGCTCCAACGGTGGAGATCGATGCTGCTGTTCCAACCGGGAACAACTTTGAATTGTTGAACAAGGTGCGCAGAAACTCTCCTACCGCCGTACTGAAAAGATCTCCTCCACCCGTGGAGAATGTTACAGAAACGAAGCCGGAGCGGTCCCCTCAGCGGCTGTCCTCCAAAATTTACAAGGTCTGGCAACAGGTTCAAGACTCAGTCATTGATCAAGATTACCCTCGCCGATAGAAAAAAGTGAAGGTTCAACAAGAAGAGAACCATCTTGCCAAGCCATAAAAGGCAACAGCTGTATGGGTGCCCGCTGCGACGGCCCTCTCGACTTCAACTGCTCAAAAGAGAAGGAGGCCAGAGAAGGCCCCTGTGACTATGGCAGGCCACAAAGACGCTGAGCCCAAACGCCCCAAGTCTGGGGGCATAATGGTACATACTGTTTATATGGCTTCTGAAAAAGAGGAAAGCCGCGCTTTTACGGGTCACCGACCGCTCACCCGATCCGTGACAAAAGCTCAGGAGCAACAACAGAAGCTTCAGGAAATGCTAACGCAAATGGCCGCACTCACCGGGCTAAAAGAAAGCCCGGAGGCGTCATCAGAGCAGCGTCATGAACAAGAAACCGATGCTGACTTCCTCCGCAGAGTCCTCGAAAAGAAGGACAAAGAGGCAGCGGAACAAGCTGCTAACATAAAACGAATGGCGCTTCTCTTCCAAGACATGGTCGGGATGATGTTACAGCCAGAACCTCCAGCTGAAGACCCTCCGATCATTATTGAAGATGATAAAGGAGAAGCGTCAAATCCTCTACCGGCCCTGTCAGCAGCCAAGGAGGAAACCATCTCAAAAGCCACGCTCGATGATTATATAGCTCAATAAATACGAGCTCACCGAGCGAACGAAGCGACCGGCCAAGTCGTTAAAACTAGGCGACCATATCCAGGCTGGTATGACCAAATAAATTACCCGCCGGGATATACGATCCCCAAATTCCATGTGTACAAGGGGATAGGCAATCCCCACCAGCATGTCGCCCAGTTCAGGGCTCTATGTGGCAACACCGGGGGCGATGATAAATTGCTACTTCGCCAATTCGTCGGCAGTTTGTCGGAGACGGCATTTGAGTGGTATTCTGAACTTCCCAACGATTCCGTCAAAACTTTCGCAGAAATGGAGCTATTATTCACCCAGCGATTCGCGAGTGCTAGTGAACGCACCCCAATAACGGCATTGATCAATGCCAGGGTGAAGCCTGGAGAAACATGGGTCCAATATGCAATACGATGGTGAAATTTATGGTCGAAATGCGAGTAGCGCATCGAAGAAGCGCCTGCGGTAGGCATGTTCGTGGGTACTCTTGACCCTCAAGTAACTATTTCCCAATTCATGATATTATTCAAGCCGACCATGTTCCAGGCCTTGATTGACAAGTTGGCCCAAATGGACCAGATGGGTCATAAACCATCTCCTTCAAAGACGGATCCTCGAAATGAAAAAAGAAAAGGAAAAGCAACTTTCATCGCCATACTCAACAACAGCCAAGCAACTTAAAGCCGGTTGTTCGCCAAAACAACGTGCGTCCACGTCCATCTCTCGAGGAAAGAGTGGGACGTCCTTACTCGATTCCCCAGGATAAAACGAGGAGACTGTTCAAGCTGGCAGTGCGCAACAGGCTCATAAAATTACCGGATCCAAAACGTCCGTTGCATCCAGGTGATGTCAACAATCCTAATTACTGCCCTTACCACCAAGCAGTAAGCCATCCAATCGAAGATTGCTTCATTTTCAAAGACTGGATTGAAGACCAATACCAACCAGGTAAGTTCGCATTATCCGAAAATTGGAAGGTGAACCCGCCACAACCTCACGCCCCTGAAAAGGTGGACATGCCGGGGGCATCGTGCTCATTCATAGAGAAAGTCCCTTGGACCGAAAAGTCCGTAAACTAGAGACTCGCCTCAAATATGGCAACGACGGACCGAAACGTCCTTAAACTAATAATGGACCACTATGTCCTAAAACTGGCGACGGACCGAAACGTTCTTAAACTAACAATGGACCACTATGTCCTAAAACTAATTGTTGACCGAGACGTCGATAAACTACTGTGGATTGCAGCGTCCCAAGGCTGACACAAAAAAAAAAGAATAAAAGAATAAAAAAAGAAAAAGAAAACGGTGTGTCCATAAGAAAAATGGGCACGGATGAAAACCCGAAAGGGCTCCGTGAGTTAAAAAAGCAGGGCTACTGGCGAGTTTTGTGAAAACCCGAAAGGACGCAATCTCGTTAAAAGACACTTGCAAGGTCCTCTCGACCTTGTGAGGAGAAACCACTTGCGTGAGATCCTTACGACTCATAAGGGAGCAATATACTTACGGATCCCCACGATTCCTAAGGAGAAATTACACTTGCGAGATCCTCATGACTCGTAAGGAGAACCCTCTTATGAGACCCTCATGGCTCATAAGATTCAAAAGTCTTAAGCTACAGGGATTTGAACCTAATCTTAAGCGGCCACGACAACCTCCAATGCTGCCCTACAAACGGTTCAATGCTGACTCTTGTATACAATCCACGGGCACGAATAAACATTTCCCTAACAAAGTCCCATCCGTGACTAGGGATATGTCTACACGGTAAACAACCCTTATAAGTCCTCTCGACTTATAAGGAGAAAGCACTCTTGTAAGATCCTTACGACTTATAAGAGACCATACACTTTGGAATCCTCACGATTCCTAAGGAGAAAAACACACCTACGAGATCCTCACGACTCGTAGGGAGAAAAACCTTTATGAGACCCTTACGGCTCATGAAGTCTAAAGCCTTAGTCGACAAGATCCTAACCCTGTTCGCTAAACCATCTTTGTCCGACATCGACATAGGAAAATGATGATCCGCTCCTGGCAATATCCCAGTTGTAGCGGTGCTGATGCCGAAATCGGTGTCTAATTCCAAGCTTGCAGTAAGAACCTAGCGAGCCACACATGCATACGAAATAGCCGAAATGATGGGGCAACTTGCAAAAAAATCAGCAAGTAAAAATATGTGCATGCAAAATAGCTGAAATGATTGGGCAACTCGCAATAAAAAGCAGCGAGTAAAAATAAAATAAATAGCCGAAATGATTGGGCACCGCAAAAAATAGCCGAAATGATTGGGCAATCGCGACTTTCGCGATATAAAAGCTGAAATGATAGAGCATCGCGGAAAGAAATAGAATTTTTTTTCTTCTGAAAGGGTGAAATTTATGCCCTACAGATGAGATCACATCGATCCCTGTATACAATCCAGGGGCACAAACAAAGAGGGAACCATACCTTCCCTCCAGGCTTCGTCGAAGCGAAGCCGAATCTCGACGGTTCATAGACAACCTAGAGACAATTTCGACATTCGTCGCAATATTGCAAACACAATGTCAACAAACGAAGCGGAGGAAGATCCCTAGCTTCAGGGTCTCGACGTCAACATCAACAACTTAGAGATCAACAACAGCGTTTCTCTTTACTCCAGCAGGATGCTGATGCAACGTCAATGAAAGACCTCACGGTCGAAACAAAGCGGAGTGACGGCAAAATCCCAGCTCCACCTCAGCATTCGCCTCGTTACACCAGACGCAATGTCAACAACGGCGTTCCTTCGCAGTCTAGCAGGATGCAGATGCAACGTCAACGAAAGACCTCACGGTCAAAACAACGGAGCCACGGCAAAATCCTAGTTCCAAGTCTCGACGGCCACATCTACAGCCTGGAGACCCACAACAGCGTTCCTCCTCGTTCCAGCAGGACTCAGACGCAACATCACCAAACGGAGCCACGACTTAGTCCCTAGTTCCAAATCTTGATGGTTCACAGACAACCTAGAGATCACCTTGACATTCATCTCGTTACAGCAGACGCACCATCACCAAACGGAGCCACGGCAAAATCCCTAGTTCCAAGCCTCGACGGTTCACCAACAACCTAGAGACAACCACGACATTCGTCTCGATACAGCAGACACAATGCCAGCAAACGAAGTAAAGGCTAAATTCCTAGCTTCAGGGTCTTGACGGAAACTCAAATAAAACCTGAAAGACTATCAGAGATCATCCCACACCAGCGTGGAGTGGTCACCACCTCAATGATCGTCTCGATACAGTAGACGAGATGTCACTACAGCGTCCTTCCTCCAACAGGATTCGGACACGCCAAAGCAAACGAAGCGAAGGCCAAATTCCTAGCTTCAGGGTCTTGACGACAACTCGTGTAAAACCTGAAAGACTATCGGAGATCATCCCACCCCAGCGCGGAGTGGTTATGACTCATCTGGGCTCTCCAAAATGAGCCTAACCTCAAGTAAAAAATAGCATGGCAAAATTCCTAACGCTTGCTCTTCCGACGGTCAAACTTCCTAGGAAGATTGCTTGAAGACGTCTTGTCCAGCCCCTGAAGGGATCAGAGACACGACAGTCGCAAGGCTACTCGAACAACAAGATTGCCTATCGAGGAATACATCAGCCAATGCGACGGTACGACGGACAAAACCCTAGCACCACAAACCCTAACGGACCTCTGTCGTAAAGAGCAGAGGTTGACTGTGACGTTAGGATATTTTTGCGAGAACTGCTCGATTCGTCTCGACTCGTGAGGAAATTAGTGTCTTTGCGAGAACTGCTCGATCCGTCTCGACTCGTAGGGAAAAGCCTTAGGAAATGGGGATAAGAACCGGTTTCCTAAGCACTGGGGCCCTGCAAGTCAGTCCAAAATGGACTCTTGCATACTATTCATGGGCCGCACTCTCTAAAATCGAATCTCGACAAGGAGGGAAACAACTGCTTACGGGTCCTCTTGACTTGTAGAAGGGAAAATTCTCTTGTGAGATCCTTACGACTCTCAAGAGAAAACACGCTTAGGAATCCTCACGATTCCTAAGGAGAAAATACACCTACGGGATCCTCTCGACTCGTAGGGAGAAAATTCTTTATGAGACCCTCACGGCTCATAAAGTTGAAAAGTCTTAGGAGGCAGATCTTAACCTTGAATCGTAAGCCATCATTGTCCTGCAAAGAAATCGAAATAGACTATCCACAGAATACACTTACTAAAAGAGGTACACCATCATAAAGAAAAAATATATCTTTTATTCATGAATCAAAATGAATACAAAGTACAACTCATGAAAGAACAAAAAAAAATATACTCTCATTTAGGAGTATGTACAAAGGAAGAATGAAAAAATATATATACAATTCTTCAGGTCGGCGGGCGATTCACCAGGTCTGCCAGTTCACCCCTTTTTCGCTGGGCCTCGCCTTCATGATTCAGTATCGTCAAGAGACGGGCCTCTGCTTGAGTCTGTTGGGCCTGGTATGAGGCAAGCCGGCCTTCAAGCTCTTTTTCAGTGGCTTTATGGGCTTTGACCATTTCACGAGTAAACACAGCAGCCTTATCAATGGCTACCACCTCCTTGATGGCCTCTTGGAGCACTCTCCAAAGTTCGTATGCTTTAGTGGCCTTGGCCGTAAGGCTGGCTTGAAGCTCCCTCAACGCTTTAGAAGCCAGCTCCCTCTCCGAAAACTTGCGGCTGAGCCTTTTCTCACATGATATCATGTTCGCAGCACACCGTTTAATCTGCCCCTGTAAACTTGCTTTCGCGGCCACAACCTCTGAAGGAAGGCGTGTGCATTCAAGAACATGCAAGCAAGTCTCCACCTGCCGACAAAACTCAACCCAGACTTGCACCACTGTTTCACTATGATAGGTGACAAGAAAGGGAAGAGAGCCGTTAGCTTCAGCGGTAAACGCTTCGGCCGTAATTAGACTACCAGCGCGAAGGTCCTCGATTAGGGATGACAGAGAGGCGAGGCTTAGCTTTGCCATCCGTTCCGAGGCACGCAGAGCATAGGGGCCGGGTGGCATCGCGATGCGAGACTCCAGCGCGGTGAGAACTGGCAGAGCTGTTCAGATTTATAAACAGTCAGCTAAACTTGTAAGCAAAAGAACAAATGGAACAACGTTGGGATTTTACTCACCCACAGTCATGCAAGAGGGATCTGAAGGCTCCCTAGGCCCGTCAAGAATCTCAACCTCGTCGTCGGCTTCCAGAACTGTAAAAGACATCAATGTCATTTTATGAAATAGTGATAACGCTGTGAAAAGAGGGTAAACAACACTAACCTTGCCCGGAAGAGAGGACGATACGTTGAGGAGATATCGCCTGCAGAGCAGCCATCTCCAACAGGCGCTGAAAGGACTGCCTGGGAGACAGATCAGCAATAGATGCCGCCAATCCGGGCAATTCTGAAAGTACAGAAGGGTTTCAGATAATGGAGAGATTGTTAATGTAAAATATAGAAGGCTACCTTCGATGCTCCTCCCATTCTGAGCTGGAGGGATAGCAGCTTCAGCAGCCTCCTCCGTGACCTCAGGCACATCATCGGGGACGTGGACCAATGCAGCGACTTCCGAGTGAGGAGAAGCGGCTGCCACTGTAGGCTCCAACGGAAGGACGGTAGCCTCGACTACCTGTACCCCAGTCTCCGGGTCGCCCTCAGGAAGATCCATTGGAGCAGCGATCGACATAGATGCCTCCCCCGAGGGAGCAAGTGCTTCGGGAGCGGGAACCACCGAGGAAGACTCTATCGCAAGAGCAACAGTTGCATCGACCCCCTCCACACTGATTGGTGTTTCACTGGGGATATCAGCAGAATCTATGGTTAAAGCACGACTCAGAGCCTCCGCCGCCGCCGAAGTCCCTGCAAGGTTTGTACAAGGATAAGGATACATATATATGTATGCAAGCAATACGAAATATTACAAAGAGATATATGAACATACCGATGCGTAAGGGAGCCTCCAATATGGCTTGTTCAAGCCGACGCTCCTTTCTGAGGAGATGTGCTCGCCGAGGTCCGAGGGTAGACTCGTGGCCACCGGTCCACAGTGAAAGCGCATCCTCAGCGTCGGCCGAAACAGCCTGTTTAAGGATCCTTTCGCCCCATTCTTCCAAAGGGCCTATAAATCGCCGCCGTATCCACGTAGGTTCTTCATAAAGGATGACGGCAGGATGAACCCAGGAAAAGTAGGCCACAATCCGATTCTTGCATAGCTAGCAGTTCATCCTGAAGAATAGACTCGGACTCTATTAAAGAGTCGAGCAGATTGGTGGCCGTCTTCCTCCGCCTCTTGGACCCAGAACTAACCGCCTAAGACGATCGTTTCCTCCCCCGTGGAGCTTTGGTACGGTGCTAATCCACTTCACCTTCAATGTCCTCGCTTGGCGGTGCTACCGAGGACGACACGGCCATTGTCGACGCCGCGGACGATGATACTGCTACCGCGCTGTGAGAGTTAATTCCACTTCTGCCGCCCCCGGAATAATTACGACACTGGTATCTCTCAAGGGAGGACGAACTGTTACACGCGGTTGCGGCGGAACTCCCGTGGCTTGAATCGGAATGGGAGCGCTGTATCCAAGAAGAACTCTCTTCTCCTCAGCAATAATTAGACTGACCTGGTGGAGGTACCAGCCTGTGAAAGACCCCACACATCGAGAAATATGATCAGCTTCAGGGATCATGAAGTAAGAACCAGTGTTCAGCCGCATAAAGTGATCAGCGGCGTCACGAACAGCTTCAGGCGATGGGCTAGGCGCCACTGTAAATGCCTCGAAGGGGACGCCCTGATCATATCCAAGTTGCCGGGCAAAGCGGTGTGGGTTGTACCGCATAAAGAGGGCCGTACCGTTCTGACGAAATACCAGATAACTTGGTCTGATCGCGTACAGGTGCATGGCTTCTATGGGCTTCAGAGAAGGTACCCCCTCTTTCGACAAGTCGTGGATCTGTTGAATCAGTCCTGAGGGAGCAGATAGGGCTCGATCGATGAATACCATTCTGCTCGTATTAGCATAGGGAGTGATCAGCACACGAATAGCCCCAAACTGAGTCGGGTCAGGAGCAGAAGCATCCACCAGCCGCATCAGTCGCGGAAAAGTATAGGCGTCATAAAATTTGGGTCTTTGGTGTATAGCAAAGGCCCCCAACACGTGCATCTCAATCCAGGATGTGAAGTAATGAAGAGAGAAATTTACCACATCTACACCTGGAGTTGAGGTATTTGCCGCGGCGCCTAACCCATGATATAGATGCGCTAGCCCTAGAATGCCCACAGCTAGTCGCGATCCCCCAGCAATGCGATGAACATGGTAAATAACTGAGGCTCTCATGAATGGCGATGCATTGGAATGATGAACCAGCTAAGCCAAACGCTGAAGCCCACAAAGAAAGTCTCCTCATCCATACCAGGAGCTGCAATCGACTCGAAAGATACCGCCGACATGATGGGAATGTAATACTGCGGCAAGTCCTCTTCTTTAGTCGGCCGCCTGTTTAAACCAAACCCAAAGGGGTCGTTAATGTTCACGAACTTCAGAGCCGTCTTTGATAGGACATCCTCACGAAGGAAACAAGTGATAAAACTTTTAAAAGTGACGCCCTGCTCCTCTGACTCCGTGAACAGTTTGTCAAAAATACTTAGGGTCTTGATCAAACTCGGGCGCTTGTGGCGGACGGCGTTCTTGGTAGACAGGCCGTCAAGCATTGCAGGCTCGGTTTCGAAGACATACTCATCGGGAGGCAGCAATTCTTCATAAAGTGTCCCCCTGACCGGCAGCCCTGAGATCTCGCGAAATTCTTCCAGAGAAATTGAAACTTCGCGGTCCCTTAGAAGGAAGGTGTTGGTGGGAAGATTCCATTGGTTAAAGAAGGCCTTAACCCACCAGACATGGGGAGATTGGCAGTGGAAAAGGGATGCATATATCGCCTGATAAAGTCCAACCCTCTGCAGTCGCGCGCGATGGGCGGACAGGATGTAACGAGCCCAGAGAAGGTAGCCCATGGGATGTCGAGGGGTAAGTCCTATCTTGTAAATCTGTCCCCATGGCTAGGCTTCGCCCTGGCAAATGCGGCGCCCCAAAATATCTATAGCCGGCACCAGATGGTTCGGAATACCAGTTGTTGAAGGCTCAAGCCGTCCCATAGGGGTCCAATTCGGCATCTCCACAGCAAAGGCAGTCCGTGGAGGATCCATTGGCAGAAACAGACGGGTAGGCTCCGTCGGTATCTCGCAAAGAAAACTGCGGCGACCGCGGATGATGTGACCGTACCAGGTCCCCTATAACAGCAAGTTAGTGCGACTCGGGTCATGAGCCCTGATCATCGCCTTCACTTCCTCGTCAGACGGTGACTGAGGAATAGCAGCCTCCGAGCGAGTGAAAGGGAAGTATGGAACAGAAGTCAGTGCGCCTGAAATAAAAGAAGGGGAAACTGTTAAGCAAAGCTAACATGTGTTTATAAAGGCATATATGAAAAGACAGTGGAAGAAAGCAACATAGGACTCATTTTATGGGACCATTGGTTACAAAACACATGGGTCCCACAAAATCAAGATGGCGGCTTGCTAATGATGAGGCAAAGCAATCACTATGAGACAAAAAGAAGATTCTCAATAAATGACCAGTGGATTTCAAATGACCCTACACATTCCCCAAAAAGAAATCCATCTTGGACTCTGCAACAAATCAAGCAGAGCAAGGGAATTAAATTCCCAGAAAACACCACTGCAAATCTCTTCTTCTTGGTTGCAAAGAAACAACTCAGGGCAAGAAAACCCCAAGAAGTTCTCTGGGAAGAACTAAGTTCTTCATAGGAATTAAATTCCTTTTGAAAAGGGGAATTAAATTCCCAGAAAACATTTTTTCAGATCCGAAGCTCTTTGAGGTGGAATTAAATTCCACAGAAAAGACAAGCGCAGCCATTGATTCCTTAAGATCAGAGAAACCCTAGCAAAAGGGGTTTATTCTTTAAAATTTGGACATCTCTGAAGAACTTAGAAAGATGGGTTCTTTAAAGGGAAAAACCCTTGGCGTGGATTTAAAATCCAAAGAGTTTTTTTATATATGTATGAAAGTCCTTCGGTCGTTCAAAGCCATTACCTGAAGAAAAGATTCTTTCTTGAACAGAGTTAAACTCTGAGGATTTTAGAACAGAGAACTGAGCTCTGAGAAAGAGAATTAAATTCTCAAAAGAAAATTAACAAAGAAGAAGATGAAAGAGTGGAGGCGCTTCTGAAGAGACCCGTGCATTTATAGGATGTGATGGGAAACGTTTCATCTCCCCTATTCCTCAGACAGATCCAACGGTCACAAAGGTGACAGCGTTGCACTCACGTGCAGACACGTGAGAGCAACGCTGTGGGGGCATTTGTTCCCTGATTAAAAATCAGGAATTACCTCAATGAGGTATCCGTGCTCACACGTGACCAAGGGTCACGTGTTGACACGTGATAATTTCCTATGACCTCCACTTTATGGAATTAAACTCTAAAATCAAACAAAGGTGTAAACAAACGGTTAAGGAAAGACCTTAATGGGGCGTCACGTGCTCACACGTGATGGTCCTTCAGCCCAGTTAAAAGATAGAATTAAATTCTGAATGAGGGAGGGTCACGTGCCAACACGTGATAGGCTTTGAAAGCCTTATAAGTTGATAGAATTAAATTCTAATTAAGGGAAATCAAAAACCCTAAATGGGAAAGTGTTTATTTAAATCTTTTCAAACAAAAGAGGACTATGCTCTGTAAAGTGGAGCACCGTTGGATTAAAAATCCAATGGTGATTAAAAATCACCAATTTATGGAAAGATTTTATACAAGAAAAGATTTCCCTAAAATTTACCAAGAATAACAAACAGAATATCTTCTGGATTAAAAATCCAATAGTGAATAAAATTCACTGAGTGATCTAAAAAATCATATTAGTTACGAAAAACAAACAAAATCTTTCAATGAAAGATTTACTAAACAAATTGATTCTTTTCTTTCTCCTATAAATATGAGCCAAGAAGAGGAAGAGGATATAGAATTTTGGAGATCTTGAAATTTTTTGAAGGAAAATAGTAGAGAGAAAAGAAAGGAGAATTCAATTCTCAAGAAAAGAAAACCCTAGGTGAGAAAAGGGAAAGGGATAAAAGCTTCATAAAATAGAAACAGAGAATTTAATTCTCGATCTAAGAGTTTAACTTTTCTGCAAAACAACTTAGTTCTTCCTCTGGTTGAAGATTTGCAGAAGCAAATCTCCCCACAAGTTGAGAATTTAATTCTCATCGGGGAGATTCTGCCATGCAGATCCAAAACTTAGAGGGGGAATTGAGTTTAGAGAATTTAATTTTCCCAAAGATAAAACTAGGGTTTAACCCTATATAAGAATTTAATTCTCCCAAATTCACAGGAATTTAATTCCTCCAAGATAAAACTAGGGTTTAAACCTATATGTGAATTTAATTCTCCCAAACTCATAGGAATTTAATTCCTCCAAGATAAAATTAGGGTTCAACCCTGCTTGAGAATTCAATTCTTCCAAACTCATAAGAATTTAATTCCTCCTAAATGAAATTAGGGTTTCACCCTACATAAGAATTTAATTCTTCCACATTCATAGGACTTTAATTCCTCTAAAACATAATTAGGGTTTAACCCTACAGAGAATTTAATTCTTAAAATAAAGAGACTTGAAAGATCTCCATGCACGTAAAGAACTTGGTCACGTGATGACACGTGACTCCAATCCTCCGTGATCAGAAAAGAAAGAATAAAACCAGGTCACGTGCCCCCACGTGACCGCTAAAAATATCCTCCGAAATAAGAAGGAATTAGCTGGGAGGCAATGCCTCACGTGCTCCCACGTGACCTTCAAAACAAAGAGAACAAAGGCAAAGGCAGACTCTAATTAGGGCGCTCTCACGTGTCCTCACGTGACCCCTAATAAACACCTTAATAAATCAGCGCATGAGTGCCTATCACGTGCCCACACGTGATGGCCGTGAAAAATAATAGTGTTTAACACTTATTTGCAAATTTGAGAATAGAACAAAGGAAGACTGGTCCCCACCTTCAGAGGCATCACATGGCCCCACGTGACCAATCTAATTTTAGTGTTTAACACTATTTTGAGCATTTTGTCCTTAGTGTTTAACACTATTTTCAGCGCATCACGTGGAAACACGTGACCATCAAATATATGTTAGTGTTTAACACTATATTCAAATCAATCCTAGCCTAAATTGGCTAAGTCCTTAAGAGGCAAGACTTCTCTTTTTACTGAGTCTCAAGTACATCCATGCCTTCCAAAATTGAACATCCTATATGGAATATGAGTGCTCAGCACTCAACAAAAGACAAAATATTATCAGAGCCTTCAAACTTTTGTTTAGCATTGCTAAATAAAGAGTGGATGAACCCATACAAATGTATAATGGTCCAATAAAGGGCCAACATTTCAAACTTAATTGGACTTATCCCAAATTGGCCATAAGTTCTCAATTCAGATTTAACTGAGCCAATGTGCTCATAACCTAATTAATTGATCTTAGTTCCAAATTGGACTACAGATCTCCCAATCAACTTTGTTTCAAGGGTACATCTCTGAACTCCTCTGATATTTGTCGTTGTAATCCTTCAACGTCTTCAGAGAGGTGACGGGTCCCGACAACCACACATTTCACGGACTATGATGTCCTTAACCTTGACTGTGTGAGGTCTTTAAACTCACGGACTATGATGTCCTTACCCTTGACTGTGAGGTCTTTAAACTCACGGACTATGATGTCCTTAATCTTGACTGTGAGGTCTTTAAACTCACGGACTATGATGTCCTTAAGCTTGACTGTGAGGATGTCCTTAACCTTGACTGTGAGGTCTTTAAACTCACGGACTATGATGTCCTTAACCTTGACCGTGATGTCCTTAAACTAACAATGGACCACCATGTCCTTAAACTGGTAATCGACCGCAATATCTCTAAACTAAACAATAGAGCCCAAATGCTCTCTTGTTGGATCTAAATGATCCCGTTAAGTTGATCTTAGTCTGAAATTAGACTAACGTATCCTTAACAAATGTTTAAGTTGATCTTAGTCTCAAATGAGACTAATGTATCCTTAAACCCAACTCCCAAACCCAAATCTAAGAAAATACGGATTTGTACTAATCCACGCCCTACGGGCGACAACATAAATTAGTCTCCTTATACAATCCACGGGCAACCAAAAACAAAACAAACACACATGACACGAAGTGACCATCTGGAGAAGGAGAAAGTGGTTACCGCGATGCGGTAGCGTAATTAACTGCAGGGGCTTGCGCATGCAGGGAAGAGCGTGCCCACAATCAAAAACCCCTCAACGAGGGGGAATCTGACGATGTCTGCTACATCGGCCGCATCCGTTTAAACCTTCGATACATGGTGTCATAAATCAACTTGGCATCTTCGGAGAGGTGGACGGAGAGCACCAATTAGCATCTGCCCCCCCAAATTCAGGCAAGATGTTTGTCTTCCCGGTTTTCGGCGGGGAACAGTACCCTCGGAGCCCATTTTAGCGATCTCTTACGCTGACCTACCCCCGGTGAACTATGTCATGGAGGAGGTTAATTGGACTTCAGATGGTCTCCTTCAGCCTTCTATGGCTGCGATACCTGTACAGCCTCCAATGGTGTTGGACATCCTAGGGCTGCGTATATGCCAAGGTGAGTCGCACCCTTGGGGACAGCCATACAACATAGGCTTGACTCCCCGTCATCCAGCCGGATATTTGCAGTGGGCCTGGTACATTTTGTCCGCCAAGAGGTTGCAGTTGTTGAGGCTCGGGTTGTATCCCGCAGTTTACGTTTCTCTCTTTCAGTACTCCACGCCTCCTACATGGTGGGTAAAAGTTTTTTGGAACAATGGAACGTTCCAACTCACACCATCGCTTTGTTGGATCGGGAAGTCTCCATCTCTTTAAAGGTGTTCGCGGAGATTTCTGGCTTGCTTGTTAGAGGGGAGCATTATGAGGAACTACTTCTTCATGATGAGCACGTCTTTGCCGCCAAGTCGGTGATGATGGGCCTTTCCCTGGACAACGCCATTCAACATCAATCACCGAGTTTGATTAAGGTGTTGAATATCTACGAGGGCCTATTTCTCGAGTCTGAGAGCCGTAGGGTTAATTTTACGGATTTTATCGCTCGTTTTCTCCGCTCGGAAGTATTGTCGAAGGAAGCCGCGAAGTTCGCCAAACTTGACGATCCTTTTGGCTTAACTTTGGGCAACCTGCCGACGGCGGAGGCGGATCAGAAGAGTTTCTTTCTCCCCGACACCCCGGTCGTCTCTTTTGCAGAGCTTGCAGCTTTTTGGATCGACGAAGAAACGTTCTTTTTAGGGTTTTTCTCGGGCTATGGCTGAGCTGGTTTGCGCTTCCGATGTACCCTTGTCGTATGAGGCCATCCGTCTTCTACCCAGCGCATCGAATGGTTATTGGGATGAAAGTGGCCGTCGGGGTTGCTGGGTTAGCCCATTTGTATCACGGCCTTAGCCTAACGGCAGAGTTGCATGTGCTTCTCAATGCATCCCGTGAACTTCTCAATGCATTACTTCACCTCGCGGCTCGAGTTGCATGTGCTTGGCGCCTTTGGAATTCACAAAAGGCCCCTTTTTTTTTATGAAAGATATAACCTTATTCGACTGCTGCGGCTGGTTGACGCTTCTATTTTAGAACCGACTCCACGAGAGGCTCGGGGTTTACTCCTTCACCCACGTACCGTCGGGGATGGCATGACCTTCATTGACAAGGTCTTAAGTATCGGTAAAGAATCCGAGAAGGCGGTGCAACCGTTACGGGACACTTTTAAAGATGGCGCCTCTACTTTGAAAGCTCGGGAGATTCTCCACCTATATTCGATCAGGCCGCGCTTTCTGGTGTTTAGGCAGAATGATGCGGTGTTGTTTATGAGATACAACCCGCATCGTTTCGCCCAACAATCTAGCTAAAATCAGGGTGTTCCGCTTGAAGCCTTTCTAGCTGAGCTGCTCGCCACAGAAGAAGGCATCCGCAGCGCGCTACACCATTTCATGAGGCTCAACACCGGTTCTAACTTTTTTATCAATGAGCCAAGCTGCGTCCCAAAGGTGTTGAACGTGTACGTGGCGTGGTACCGCATGCGATGGGTGTTGTCATCAGGGAGGAAAAGAAGTTATTGCTGGATCGTAAGGGTGCAGCCCTTGATGGTAATCCAGCTATTCCTTTGAAGTAACGGACCGTCGTTCGTCCTCCTTTGAGAGAGGTTGCTGTAGTTGTGGTCCCGCGTATGATGCACAAGCGCCGTGGGTAGAGAATTCAATTCTCAAAGGAGATTAGTTCTCCATAGGAGCTTGCTCCCCCCATAATGCGCATATGCACAAGCGCCATGTGCGCTACGTGCAATGTACGTACGCCCGCCACATGCGCGCCACGTGAAACGCACGTTAGAGAATTCAAGTCTCAAAGGAGATTAGTTCTCCATAGGAGTTTGCTCCCCCCATAAACTTTGAAAAAAATTCAGAAGAGAAGACCAAAGCTCTCGGCAGAAGAAGAACTTTTCTCCAAGGTAAAAATAGAGAGATAAAAAATCTCATCAGGAAAAGAACTTAGTTCTTATAACAGATCATAGATCTATAAGACAAATTGTCTTCTACAAAAGAGATCATAACATCTCGTTATAAAAAAAGGGAGAGAATGATTCAATTCTCTTAGGATCACAGATCCATAAAGGTAAAGCCTTTCATAAAAAACATAAGAGATTGAAATATATCCTATAAAATAAGAACTTTGTTCTTAGATCCATGAGACGAAGTCTCTTATAAGAGAGAATTTAATTCTCAGAGCGTAAAACTGATCAAAGTTGCATAAAAGAAAAGCCTTAGCGCTCCAATTTAAAAGGAGCGCTTCAGCGCTCCACATCTAGCGCAAAGCGCTGCAGAGCCTTAGCGCTCCTAATATAAAAGAGCCTTAGCGCTCCAAATTTAAAGAAGCGCTCTGCGCTCAAGACTGGTGCACAGCGCCAAGTGAGCCATGTGCTCCTCACGTGTGCGCTACTTAACAGAAGTGCCTCAGCGCTCCAAATATAGAGCACTGCGCTCATTGTTTGGCGCTCAGCTCCACGTGCTCCTCACATGTGCGCTACTTCACCAGAAGTGCAATGCGCTCATTATCTGGCGCATAGAGCCAAGCGTGCCATGTGCTCCTTACGTGTGCGCTACTTCACCAGAAGCGCAATATGCTCATTAACTGGCGCTAGCGCCAAGCGCGCCACGTGTTCCTCATGCGTGCGCTGATAGAACATAAACTGTTCTTTAAATAAGGCTCTAGAGCTATATTGAATGCTCAGCATTCAATAAAAGACAGAAAGGCTGTCAGAACCCAAATCAATGCTTAGCATTGTCAAATGTTTAACATCTTAACTGAGTGGGCCGAGCCCAAGTTGGCCATAAACCCCTTATTCAGATTAATTGAGCCCATATACTCATGAATTTCAGATCTTAGTCCAAATTAGACTACAGATCTCCCAACCAATATTGGTTCAAGGGTACATCTCTTCACTCCTCTGATATTTGTCGTTGTAATCCTTCAACGCCTTCAGAGAGGTGACGGGTCCCGACAATCAGGCATTCTATGGACTGTGGGGTCCTTAATCTCATGGACTATGATGTCCTTAATCTTGGACTTTGGGGTCCTTAAACCCATGGACTATGATGTCCTTAACCTCGGACTGTGGGGTTCTTAAACCCATAGACTATGATGTCTCTAAACTTTATAGACTATGACGTCTTTAAACTGGACCGTAACTTCCTTAAACTAATTATGGACCGCAAAGTCCCTAAACTAAAACAATAGAGCCCAAATGCTCTCTTTTGGATCTAAATGATCCCGTTAAGTTGATCTTAGTCTAAAATTAGACTAACGTATCCTTAACAAATCGTTAAGTTGATCTTAGTCTAAAATTAGATTAACGTATCCTTAACAAACGTTTAAGTTGATCTTAGTCTCAAATGAGGCTGACGTATCTTTCAACGTCTTCGGAGAGGTGACGGGTCCCGACAACCAAACACTCTACGGACTATGGGTTCCTTAAGCCCATGGACTACGATGTCCTTAACCTCGGACTGTGGGGTCCTTAAGCCCATGGACTATGATGTCCTTAAACTTTACAGACTATGATGTCTTTAAACTACGGACTGTGGGGTCCTTAAACTCATGGACTATGATGTCCCTAACCTCGAACTGTGGGGTCCCTTTAAACCCACGGACTATGATGTCCTTAACCTTGGACCACCATGTCCTTAAACTAGTAATCGGCCGCAATGTCCTTAAACTAAAAAATAGAGTTCAAGTGCTCTTTTGTTGGATCTAAATGATCCTGTTAAGTTGATCTTAGTCTAAAAATTAGACTAACGTGTCCTTGACAAACGTTGAGTCAATCTTAGTCTAAAATTAGACTAATGTATCCTTAACAAACGTTTAAGTTGATCTTAGTCTCAAATGAGACTAACGTATCCTTAAACCCAAACCAAAACCCAAATCTAAGAAAATACGGATTTGAACTAATCCACGCCCTACGGGCGACAATATAAATTAGTCTCCGTATACAATCCACGGGCAACCACAAACAAAACAAACACCCATGACACGAAGTGACTATCTGGAGAAGGAGAAAGTTGTTACCGTGATGTGGTAGCGTAATTAACTGCAGGGGCTTGCGCCTGTAGGGAAGAGCGTCCCCACAATCAAAAACCTCTCAAATGAGGGGGAATCTGACGAAGTCTGCTATATCGGCCGCATCCGTTTAAACCTTTGATACATGGTGCCATAAATCAACTTGGCATATTCAGAGAGTTGGACGGATAGCACCAATTAGCATCTACCTCGAAATTCAGGCAAGACGTCCGACGCGTCTTCGTCCGCGTCTTTCGGCGGGGAACAGATTCTGGCACGCCCGGTGGGACCTTTTCCTCTTTCCACTCCACACTTCATGTGTCGTGTTCACGAATGAATCGCGGTTTGATATGGTTGCCCTTGGGTTCGAGGTACTAATATTTGGTTTCTTGCTTGGCGTAGAAAACGAAACATCAATGGCGTCTACTTGCGCGAAGTTTTCCAGCTGCAACTGCAACTCGTATTCCTCCTCATTTTGAGGCATAGATTACGGACCTCAAGCGGCCTTCCTGTTCATGATGCCGGTGGACCAAGTAACTCAGGCCACCACTGGGCTGTTCTTTGGGACTATGATCCCACCCATGAGCTTCAATGCCCCGATGTTGCCGTAAGAAGCCCCAAAGAAGTCGGTCTTCGATCGACTTACCACTACCGCGGCCCCTCTCAATGGGTCGCCTAAGTCCAATGCCTCAGTTTTGAGCAAACTGGGCCAAAGCTCAAGTAGGCCCATGAAGAAACCCGCGATACCTGAAGCGGCCATCCCAAAGCAGATAGCCATTCCTGCTCCTAAAGTCGTCAAGGCAGCTTCCCCTGCTAAAGGGTCGGTCTTCACAAGACTGTCCGTTTCAGCTCCTACTCTATGCGAAGTCACGAAGACTGCTTCCCTTGTTCGAAAGTCGGCCTTCGCAAGACTGACCATCTCCTCTCAACGGACGTCAGTCTTCGACCGGCTAGCGCCAATAACAGCCTCTCCTCAAAACAGGGGGCATGACAAAGCCATCCCCATAGCCGAACCAACACCATCTGCACGACATGCTCGTCGTCGTCACTGGCGCCGAGTACGGAAGGCTGGGGGCAGCTCTCCGTCTGGATTTACTCCACCAGCTCAAACGGTGGAGATCGATGCTGCTGTTCCAACCAGGAACAACTTTGAATTGCTGAACAAGGTGCGCAGGAACTCTCCTACCGTTGTACTGAAAAGATCTCCTCCACCCGTGGAGAATGCACCGAAGGCAAAGCCGGAACAACCCCCTCAGTGGCTATCCTCCAAAATCTACAAAGTCTGGCGACAGGTCCAGGAGTCGGTGATTGATTAAGATTACCCTCACCGACAGAAAAAGGTGAAGATTCAGCAGAAAGAGAACCGTCCTGTCAAGCCACGAAAGACGACAGCTACCTGGGTGTCCGCTACAACGGCTCCCTCGACTTCAACTGCTCAAAAGAAGAGGAGGCCAGAGAATGCCCCTGTGACTACGGCAGACCACAAAGACGCTGAGCCCAAACACCCCAAGTCTGGGGGCATAATAGTGCATACTGTTTATATGGCTTCCGGAAAAGAGGAAAGCCGCGCTTCGACGGGTCACCGACCGCTCACCCGATCCGTGACAAAAGCCCAGGAGTAGCAGCAGAAGCTTCAGGAAATGCTAACGCAAATGGCCGCACTTACCGGGCCAAAAGAAAGCTCGGAGGCGTCATCGGAGCAGCGTCATGAACAAGAAACTGATGCTGACTTCCTCCGCAGAGTCCTCGAAAAGAAGGATAGAGAAGCAGCAGAACAAGCGGCTAATATAAAACGAATGGCGCTTCTCTTCCAAGACATGGTCGGGATGATGTTACAGCCAGAACCTCCAGCTGAAGACCCTCCGATCGTTATTGAAGATGATAAAAGAGAAGCGTCAAATCCTCTGCCGGCTCTGTCAGCAGCCAAGGAGGAAACCATCTCAAAAGCCACGCTCGATGATTATATAACTCAACAAATACGAGCTCACCGAGCGAACGAAGCGGCTGGCCAGGTTGTCAAGACTGGACGATCCTATCTGGGCTGGTATGACCAAATAAGTTACCCGCCGGGATATACGATCCCCAAATTCCATATGTACAAAGGGACGGGCAATCCCCACCAGCATGTCGCCCAGTTCAGGGATCTTTGTGGCAATACCAGGGGCGATGATAAATTGCTACTTCGCCAGTTCGTCGGCAGCTTGGCAGAAACGGCCTTCGAATGGTATTCAGAGCTTCCCAACGATTCCGTCAAAACTTTTGCAGAGATAGAGCTACTATTCACCCAGCGTTTCGAGAGTTCTAGTGAACGCACCCCAATAACGGCATTGATCAATGCCAGGGTAAAGCTTGGAGAAACATGGGTCCAATATGCAATACGATGGCGAAATTTGTGGTCGAAATGCGAGCAACACATCGAAGAAGCGCCTGCTGTAGGCATGTTCGTGGGTACTCTTGACCCTCAAGCAACTATTTCCCAATTCATGATATTCTTCAAGTCGACCACGTTCCAGGCCTTGATTGACAAGTTGGCCCAAATGGACCAGATGGGTCATAGACCATTTCCTTCAAAGACGGATCCTCGGAATGAAAAGGGGAAAGGAAAAGTGACTTTCGTTGCCACTACTCAACAACAGCCGAGCAACTTAAAGCCGGTTGTTCGCCAAAACAACGTGCGTCCACGCCCATCCCTCGAGGAAAGACTGGGACGTCCTTACTCGTTTCCCCAGAATAAAACGAGGAGACTGTTCGAGCTGGCAGTGCGCAACAGACTCATCAATCTGCCCGATCCAAAACGTCCGTTGCAGCCAGGCGATGTCAACAATCCTAATTACTGCCCTTACCATCAAGCAGTAAGCCATCCAATCGAAGATTGCTTCATCTTCAAAGACTGGATTGAAGACCAATACCAACAAGACAAGTTCGCATTATCCGAAAACTGGAAGGTGAAATCGCCACAACCTCACGCCCCTAAAAAGGTGGACATGCCGAGGGCATCGTGCTCATTCATAGAGAAAGCCTCTTGGACCGAAAAGTCCGTAAACTAGAACGCCTCAAATATGGCAACGACGGACCAAAATGTGCTTAAACTAACGATAGACCGCTATGTCCTAAAACTGGCTGTGGACCGAAACGTTCTTAAACTAACAATGGACCACTATGTCCTAAAACTGTCTGATGACCGAAACGTCGTTAAACTACTACCAACCCGCGGCATCCTCAGGCTGACGTGGTAAAAAAAACGGTCCATAAGCAAAAAGGGCACGGATGAAAACCCGAAAGGGCTCCGTGAGTAAAAACAGCAGGGCTACCGGCGAGTTTTTGTGAAAACCCGAAAGGGCGCAATCTCGTTAAAAGACACTTGCAAGGTCCTCTCGACCTTGTGAAGAGAAACCACCTGCGTAAGATCCTTACGACTCACAAAGGAGCAATACACTTAGGGATCCCCACGATTCCTAAGGAGAAATTACACTTGCGAGATCTTCACGACTCGTAAGGAGAACCCTCTTATGAGACCCTCACGGCTCATAAGATTCAAAAGTCTTAAGCTATAGGGATCTGAACCTGTTCTTAAGCGGCCACCACAACCTCCAACTTTGCCCTACAAGTGGCTCAACGCTGACCCTTATATACAATCCACGGGCGCGAATAAACATTTCCCTAACAAAGTCCCATTCGTGACTAGGGATATGTCTACACGGTGAACAACCGTTGTAAGTCCTCTCGACTTATAAGGAGAAAACACTCTTGTAAGATACTTACGACTTATAAGAGACCATGCACATAGGAATCCCCACGATTCCTAAGGAGAAAACCCACCTACGAGATCCTCACGACTCGCAGGGAGAAATACCTTTATGAGACCCATACGGCTCATGAAGTCAAAAGCCTTAGTCGACATGATCCTAACCCTGATCGCTAAGCCACCTTTGTTCGACATCGACAGAGGCAAATGATGATTCGCTCCTGGCAAGATTCCAGTTGTAGCGGTGCTGATGCCGAAATCGGTGTCTAACTCCAAGCTTGCAGCGATGAAGCTAGCCACACATGCATACGAAATAGCCGAAATGATGGGGCAACTTGCAACAAAATCAGCAAGTAAAAAAATATATGCATACAAAATAGCCGAAATGATTGGGCAACTCGCAATAAAAAATAGCGAGTAAAAATAAAATAAATAGCCGAAATGATTGGACAACTCGCAATAAAAAACAGCGAGTAAAAATAAAATAAATAGCCGAAATGATCGGGCATCGCGAAAAATAGTCGAAATGATTGGGTAATCGCGACTTTCGCGATATAAAAGCTGAAATGATAGAGCATCGCGGAAAGAAATAAAAAAAAATTCTGAAAGAGTGAAACTTTTGCCCTACAGATGAAATCACATCGATCCCTGTATACAATACAGGGGCACAAACAAAGAGGGAACCATACCTTCCCCTCAGGCTTCGTCGAAGTGAAGCCGAATCTCGATGGTTCATAGACAACCTGGAGACAATCTCAACATTCGTCGCAATATTATAAACACAATGTCAACAAACGAAGCGGAGGAAGATCGCTAGCTTCAGGGTCTCGACGTCAACATCAACAAGTTAGAGATCAACAACGGCGTTCCTTCCCAGTCTAACAGGATGCAGATGCAACGTCAATGAAAGACCCCACGGTCGATACAAAGCAGAGTGACGGCAAAATCCCAGCTCCACCTCAGCATTCGTCTCGTTACACCAGACGCAATGTCAACAATGGTGTTCCTTCGTAGTCCAGCAGGATGCAGATGCGACGTCAATGAAAGACCTCACAGTCGAAACAAAGCGGAGTGACGGCAAAATCCCAGCTCCACCTCAGCATTCGTCTCGTTACACCAGACGCAATGTCAACAACGGTGTTCCTTCGCAGTCCAGCAGGATGCAGATGCAACATCAATGAAAGATCTCACGGTCGAAACAAAGCGGAGTAACGGCAAAATCCCAGCTCCACCTCAGCATTCGTCTCGTTACACCAGATGCAATGTCAACAATGGCATTCCTTCGCAGTTCAGCAGGATGCAGATGCAACATCAATGAAAGATCTCACGGTCGAAACAAAGCGGAGTAACGGCAAAATCCCAGCTCCACCTCAGCATTCGTCTCGTTACAGCAGACGTAATGTCAACAACGACGTTCCTTCGCAGTTCAGCAGGATGCAGATGCAACGTCAACGAAAGACCTCACGGTCAAAACAACGGAGCCACGGGAAAATCCCTAGTTCCAAGTCTCGACGGCCATATATACAGCCTGGAGACCCACAACAACGTTCCTCCTTATTCCAGCAGGACTCAGACGCAACATCACCAAACGGAGCCACGGCTTAGTCCCTAGTTCCAAATCTCGATGGTTCACAGACAACCTAGAGATCACTTCGACATTCGTCTAGTTACAGCAGATGCAACATCACCAAAAGGAGCCACGGCAAAATCCCTAGTTCCAAGCCTCGACGGTTCATAGACAACCTAGAGACAACCACGACATTCATCTCGATACAGCAGACGCAATGCCAGCAAACGAAGAAAAGGCCAAATTCCTAGCTTCAGGGTCTTGACGGCAACTCATATAAAACCTGAAAGACTATTGGAGATCATCCCACACTAGCGCGGAGTGGTCACCACCTCGATGTTCGTCTCGATACAGCAGACGAGATGTCACTGCAGCGTCCTTCCTCTAACAGGATTCGGACACACTAAAACAAACGAAGCAAAGGCCAAATTCCTAGCTTTAGGGTCTTGACGGCAACTCATATAAAACCTGAAAGACCATCAGAGATCATCCCACACCAGCGCGGAGTGGTCACCACCTCAACGTTCGTCTCGATACAGCAGACGAGATATCACTACAACGTCTTTCCTTTAACAGGATTCGGACACGCCAAAGAAAACGAAGCGAAGGCCAAATTCCTAGCTTCAGGGTCTTGACGGTAACTCATATAAAACTTGAAAAACTATTGGAGATCATCCCCCACCAGCGCGGAGTGGTCACCACCTCGACGTTCGTCTCGATACAGCAGACGAGATGTCACTACAGCGTCCTTCCTCCACAGGATTCGGACATGCCAAAGCAAACGAAGCAAATGCCAAATTCCTAGCTTTAGGGTCTTGACGGCAACTCATATAAAACCTGAAAGACTATCGGAGATCATCCCACGCTAGCGCGGAGTGGTCACCACCTCGACGTTCGTCTCGATACAGCAGACGAGATGCCACTACAGCGTTCTTCCTCTAGTAGGATTCAGACGCGACAATCAAACAACGGAGCCATGGAAAAATCGCTAGTTCCAAATCTCGACGGTTCACCAGCAACCTAGAGACAACCACGACATTCGTCTCGATACAACAGACGCAATGCCAGCAAGTGAAGCGAAGGCCAAATTCCTAGCTTCAGGGTCTTGACGGCAACTCATATAAAACCCGAAAGACTATCGGAGATCATCCCACCCAGTGCGGAGTGATTATGACTCATCGGGGCTCTCCAAAATGAACCTAACCTCAAGTAAAAAGCGGCATGGCAAAATTCCTAACGCTTGCTCTTCCGACGGTCAAACTGCCAAGGAGGATTGCTTGAAGACGTCTTGTCCAGCCTTCGAAGGGATCAGAGACATGAAAGTCGCAAGGCTACTCGAACAGCAAGATTGCCTATCGAGGAATACATTGGCCAATGCGACGGTATGACGGACAAAACCCTAGTACCACAAACCCTAACGGACCTCTGTCGTAAAGAGCAGAGGTTGACTGTGACGTTAGGATATTTTTGCGAGAACTGCTCGATTCGTCTCGACTCGTGAGGAAATTAGGGTCTTTGCGAGAACTTCTCGATTCGTCTCGACTCGTAAAAAAAAGGCCTTAGGCAATGGGGATAAGGACCTGTTTCCTAAGTACTAGGGCCCTGCAGGTCAGTCCGAAACGGACTCTTGCATACTATTCACGGACTACACTCTCCAAAGTCGAATCTCGACAAGGAGGGAAACAACCACTTACGAGTCCTCTCGACTTGTAAAAGGGAAAATTCTCTTGTGAGATCCTTACGACTCTCAAGAGAAAACACACTTAGGAATCCTTACGACTCCTAAGGAGAAAAGACACCTACGATATCCTCATGACTCGTAGGGAGAAAAGTCTTTATGAGACCCTCACGGCTCATAAAGTTGAAAAGTCTTAGGTAGCAGATCTGAACCTGATTCCTAAGCCATCACTACCCCTCGAAGAAGCCAAAACAAGATGCTCACTCTATCATCTACATGCTACGCTTACTAAAGAGACATGCCGGCAATAAAGAAAAGAGAAAAAAGCGACAAGGAGAACATTTGATTCGCATTTGGTTAAGCGTTCGAAGCATACCCGTTCATGCATGTGCAAAAGATTTAGTACATAAAATAAAACACGCTGAAATGAGGAATTTGCCATTCATACTTTGAAAAGTTCTTACAATCATGGAAGCAGTAAACGAAAACATCATCAAAATGATTACAATGGTAAAACCTCGGATCCAGGGCATGGATTGAGGAATTCGAAAGTAAGGCCGTCTAGAGTCTTTTTGGCCTTTCTGACCATTCTCGTGTGCATCTTCTCGCGCTCACGAGTGTCGAGATCCTCGCCAATGTCCTCTTCCCTTTGATAAGAAGCGATAATCGTCGTCTGTTGGAAAGTTTGATGCAGAATATCAATGAGGTTATCTCCCCGCTTCTTCGAGATCAGCCTCGACAGGTACACCGAATGTACCTTGTTTTCAGCATCATCTAGTGCAGTAAGCGGCATGGTTTCGTGAAACCCAGGAAGTGCTCCCCAAATTGCTTCCACTACGATTTTCAAGAGAGCGGAACGGCGAGGAAGCAGTCGACCGACGTGTGCATACAGACGATCCATAATCTCCGCACATTGGGCATCTGTAAACTCTTGGTTCTGGCAACGGCCCTGAACGCGAATATCCTCATAAGAGATAAACTCGTTCAGACTGTATAAATGAACAGCCATAGTGCCTGAAAAGATACATTATTAAAAGATTAGTAATGAGGAAAAACAGGCACAGGGATTTACACGACTCTTGATATCTCCATGGAGAAAACAAATTCTAATTATGACACCTAACAAATTTGAATTTGCGAGAAATCTTAAAAAAAAAAGGAATCTCATTTAATAAGTGACCCCTCGGGTCTAGGAGTTAAACTCCTCGAGAGCAATGTTCTGTAAACAGGAGTGACACCTGTCAAAGTTAATCATGAGAAGAATTTAAAGAAATTCCCGAGAATGCTAAGAGCCATGCTCTGCGAGGAAGATGAAGTAACCTATCAGGAACCCTAAAAGCAAAGCTTTTAATGAATTTGATATCCATGGATAAAACTCTTAAGAGTTCTTCATAAAAAATTAACAAATCAACATGATTCAAAAGAGCAAAGCTCTGTTCATGGGCTATGAAATCCCAAGAAAAGATCTCTTTAGATCTATGGGTTCAGGAGAGCAAAGCTCTGTTAAAGAAACCCTAAATGGGTTTTCTTTAGATCAAAGATCTATGAAGAGCATGGCTCTGTTAATGGGTAAAAGCCTAATTTATTAAAAGTTTTAAACTTTACCTAAGTTCTGACAGAGTTTTGACTCTTAAAAAAGTTCTTAAACAAGAGAGCTATGCTCTGTAGGAGAATGAAATTCTCAGAAAACAAGAAGAAGATGGAAATCATCTAAGAGATCAAAGGTCCTATTTATAGGCATTGAAACGCCTCTTCAACTTCTGAGTTGATCTAAGGGCGCAGATGTCGCTACCGATGCACTCACATATGGGCCACGTGAGCACAACGGTGGGGGGCATTTGTTTCCCTCAATCAGAGCAAAGCTCTGTTTTGAAATTCAAAATTCAAAAATTGAAGCAACGCTTCAGATCCAGCGCTAGGCGCGCTGCACGCCACGTATCAAACACGGATGCGCTAGCGCCAGGTGCGCTGCACCATGTGTGCGCTACCGCTAGGCGCGCTGCGCGCCACGTGTCAAACACGGATGCGCTAGCGCAGACTGTGCTACGCTCTGAGCAGCGCACCACGTGTCAAACACAGGTGCGCTGCGCTCTGAGCAGCGCACCACGTGCAAAGCACGGGTGCGCCAGCGCTGGAATTATAAAATTCCCCATCATTAGATCAAAAGATCTAATAATAATGATAAATCATTAATTAATCAGAATTAAAATTCTTTATGGAAAGATTTTCCAATCTTGTTGAAAACAAGAAGATTGCCTTCTGTAAAACAGAAGCCCTAGGATCAAAGATCCAATGGTGGGGAAACATCCCCAAATCAATCAGAGAAAGATCTCTTTAACTGATTTAACAAATCAACTTGCCCTATATAAAGACCCCAAGACTTCAAGTCTGATATATAGAGAAACCCCCTATAAATTTTGAGAAATTCGAAAAAAGAAGAGCAACCTCTCAGCAAAAGAAGATTATTTCTTCAAGGTAAAGATCATGAACGATGAACACAGAGATGAAATCATCTCATAAAAAGAAGAATTATCTTCTTAAAAGATCATAAATCTACAAAGACCAAGGTCTTTTATAAAAAGATCAAAAGATCTCATCATAAAAAACAAAGAAGTACTTACTTCATTAACATATTATTGATCTATAAAGGCAAAGCTTTTCAAAAATAAGAACTGTTGTTCTTGAATCTTGAGACAAAGTCTCTTTTAAAAGAACATAAATTTGTTCACAGATCACAAAATTGATCAAATGCGCTTTGCGCTATTGAACTGCGCCTTGCGCTCTTGAACAGCGCTTCTGCGCTTTCTGGACAGGCGCTCAACGCCAAAATGCGCCACGTGTCAACCACGTGTGCAACTTGCGCTTTGCGCTTCTGAAATAGCGCACTGCGCTCATGGGCTGGCGCTCAGCGCCAAGCGCACCACGTGTCACTCACGTGTGCGTCACTAAATTGAAAGCGCAATGCGCTCATAAATTAGTGCTCAGCGCTCATAAACTAGCGCAATGCGCCCATCATCTGGTGCTTAGCGCCAAGCGCGACACGTGTCCTCCATATGTGCACTACTTGGCAGAAGCGCATTGCGCTCTTTAATTGGCGCAAAGCGCCTGACGCTCCACGTGTTGCGCTGACAGAACATAAATCGTTCTTTAATAAGCCAAAGCTCTAATGAATGCTCTGCATTCCATACGAGACAAAAATATTGTCAGAAGGGCCAAGCCCAAATAAAGGCTCAATAGCCAGAATAAAAATGTTAAACATTTATCGGACTTAGCCCAATATTAGCCATAAGTCCTCAACTTATATTTAATTGAGCCCATTTGCTCATGAATATTTAATAGATCTTAGTCCCAAATTGGGCTACAGATCTTCCAACCAACTCACACCGGTTTGAGGGTACATCTCTTGTAATCCTTCAACGTCTTCAGAGAGGTGACGGGTCCCGACAACCAAACACTCTACGGACTGTGGGGTCCTTAAGCCCATAGACTACGATGTCCTTAACCTCGGACTGTGGGGTCCTTAAGCCCATGGACTATGATGTTCTTAAACTTTACAGACTATGATGTCTTTAAATTACGGACTGTAGGGTCCTTAAACTCATGGACTATGATGTCCCTAACCTCGGACTGTGGGGTCCCTTTAAACCCACGGACTATGATGTCCTTAACCTTGGACCACCATGTCCTTAAACTGGTAATCGGCCGCAATGTCCTTAAACTAAATAATAGAGTTCAAGTGCTCTTTTGTTGGATCTAAATGATCCTGTTAAGTTGATCTTACTATAAATTAGACTAACGTGTCCTTGACAAACGTTGAGTCGATCTTAGTCTAAAATTAGACTAATGTATCCTTAACAAACGTTTAAGTTGATCCTAGTCTCAAATGAGACTAACATATCCTTAAACCCAAACCAAAATCCAAATCTAAGAAAATACGGATTTGGACTAATCCACGCCCTACGGGCGACAACATAAATTAGTCTCCGTATACAATCCACGGGCAACCACAAACAAAACAAACACCCACGATACGAAATGACCATCTGGAGAAGGAGAAAGTTATTACTGCGATGCGGTAGCGTAATTAACTGCAGGGGCTTGCGCCTATAGGGAAGAGCGTCCCCATAATCAAAAACCCCTCAAACGAGGGGGAATCTGACGAAGTCTGCTATATCGGCCGCATCCGTTTAAACCTTTGATACATGGTGCCATAAATCAACTTGGCATATTCAGAGAGTTGGACGGATAGCACCAATTAGCATCTGCCCCGAAATTCAGGCAAGACGTCCGACGCGTCTTCGTCCGCGTCTTTCGGCGGGGAACAGATTCTGGCACGCCCGGTGGGTCCTTTTCCTCTTTCCACTCCACACTTCATGTGTCGTGTTCACGAATGAATCGCTGTTTGATATGGTTGCCCTTGGGTTCGAGGTACTAATATTTGGTTTCTTGCTTGGCGTAGAAAACGAAACATCAATGGCGTCTACTTGCGCGAAGTGTTCCAGCTGCAACTGCAACTCGTATTCCGCCTCATTTGGAGGCATAGATTACGGACCTCAAGCGGCCTTCCTGTTCATGATGCCGGTGGACCAAGTAACTCAGGCCACCACTGGGCTGTTCTTTGGGACTATGATCCCACCCATGAGCTTCAATGCCCCGATGTTGCCGTAAGAAGCCCCAAAGAAGTCGGTCTTCGATCGACTTACCACTACCGCGGCCCCTCTCAATGGGTCGCCTAAGTCCAATGCCTCAGTTTTGAGCAAACTGGGCCAAAGCTCAAGTAGGCCCATGAAGAAACCCGCGATACCTGAAGCGGCCATCCCAAAGCAGATAGCCATTCCTGCTCCTAAAGTCGTCAAGGCAGCTTCCCCTGCTAAAGGGTCGGTCTTAACAAGACTGTCCGTTTCAGCTCCTACTCTATGCGAAGTCACGAAGACTGCTTCCCCTGTTTGAAAGTCGGCCTTCGCAAGACTGACTATCTCCTCTCAACGGACGTCAGTCTTCGACCGGCTAGCGCCAATAACAGCCTCTCCTCAAAACAGGGGGCATGACAAAGCCATCCCCATAGCCGAACCAACACCATCTGCACGACATGCTCGTCGTCGTCACTGGCGCCAAGTACGGAAGGCTGGGGGCAGCTCTCCGTCTGGATTTACTCCACCAGCTCCAACGGTGGAGATCGATGCTGCTGTTCCGACCGGGAACAGCTTTGAATTGCTGAACAAGGTGCGCAGGAACTCTCCTACCGCTGTACTGAAAAGATCTCCTCCACCCATGGAGAATGCACCGAAGGCAAAGCAGGAACAACCCCCTCAGTGGCTATCCTCCAAAATCTACAAACTCTGGCGACAGGTCCAGGAGTCGGTGATTGATCAAGATTACCCTCACCGACAGAAAAAGGTGAAGGTTCAGCAGAAAGAGAACCGTCCTGTCAAGCCACGAAAGACGACAGCTACCTGGGTGCCCGCTACAACGGCTCCCTCGACTTCAACTGCTCAAAAGAGGAGGAGGCCAGAGAATGCCCCTGTGACTACGGCAGACCACAAAGACGCTGAGCCCAAACACCCCAAGTCTGGAGGCATAATAGTGCATACTGTTTATATGGCTTCCGGAAAAGAGGAAAGCCGCGCTTCGACGGGTCACCGACCGCTCACCCGATCCGTGACAAAAGCCCAGGAGTAGCAGCAGAAGCTTCAGGAAATGTTAACGCAAATGGCCGCACTTACCGGGCCAAAAGAAAGCTCGGAGGCGTCATCGGCCCACTCAGTTAAGATGTTAAACATTTGACAATGCTGAGCATTGATTTAGGTTCTGACAGCCTTTCTGTCTTTTATTGAATACTGAGCATTCATCATAACTCTAGGGCTTTATTTAATGAACAGTTTATGTTCTTTCAGCGCACGCATGAGGAACACGTAGCGCGCTTGGCGCTAGCGCCAGTTAATGAGTGTATTGCGCTTCTGGTGAAGTAGTGCACACATGAGGAGCACGTGGCTAGCTTGGTGCTATGCGCCAGATAACGAGCGCATTGCGCTTCTGGTGAAGTAGCGCACACGTGAGGAGCACGTGGCGCGCTTGGCGCTGAGCGTCAAATAATGTGCGCAGTGCGCTATATTTGGAGCACTGAGACGCTTCTGTTAAGTAGCGCACACGTAAGGAGCACGTGGCGCGCTTGGGGATGTGCGCCAGTCTTGAGCGCAGAGCGCTTCTTTAAATTTGGAGCGCTAAGGCTCTTTTACATTAGAAGCGCTAAAGCTCTTTTAAATTAGGAGCGCTAAGGCTTTGCAGCGCTTTGCGCTAGATATGGAGCGCTCCTTTTAAATTGGAGCGCTAAGGCTCTTCTTTTATGCAACTTTGATCAGTTTTGCACTTTAAGAATTAAATTCTCTCTTATAAGAGATTTCGTCTCATGGATTAAGAACAAAGTTTTTATTTTATTAGAGATATTTCAATCTCTTATGTTTTTGTTGAAAGGATTTGCCTTTATGGATATGTGATCCTAAGAGAATTGAATCATTCTTCCCCTTTTTTATAATGAGATGTTATGATCTCTTTTGTAAAATACAATTTGTCTTATAGATCTATGATCTGTTGTAAGAACTAAGTTCTTTTCCTGATGAGATTTTTTAGCTCTCTGTTTTTACCTTGGAGAAAAGTTCTTCTTCTGCCGAGAGCTTTGCTCTTCTCTTCTGAATTTTTTCTAAAGTTTATGGGGGGGTTCCTCCTTCTGAGACTTGAAGTCTAGTGGCCTTTATATAGTGAAGGCTGATTTGTTCAATCGGTTAAGGAGATCTTTTCTCCAATTGATTTGGGATTTCCCCACCGTTGGATCTTTGATCCAAGGGCTTCTGATTTACAGAAGGCAATTTTCTTGTTTTTAACAAGATTGGGAAATTTTCCCCACACAGAATTTATTCTGTATTTTAGTGATTTTTAATCACCATTGGATCATTGATCCAACGGTGCTCTGATTTACAGAGCACAATCTTTTTATTTGGGAAAATTTTGAGGAATCTTTCCTTAACAGAATTTTATTCTGGTCAATTGATGATTTTTAATCATGTTCGTTGGATTTTTGATCCAACGGTTGGGAACATTTAGTTCCAGCGTTAGTGCTCCCGTGCTTTGTACGTGGTGCACTGCTTAGAGTGCAGCGCACTTAGCGCTAGCACTTACGTGCTTTGCACGTAGTGCGCTGCTTAGAGTGCAGCGCTCTTAGCGCTAGCGCTCATGTTCTTTGCACGTGAGCGCTGCCTCAGAGTCTTTGACTCTCTCAGCGCTGGCGCTGCTATGAAGCGCTGCTTCATTTCAAAATTTGAAATTTAAACAGAGCTTTGCTCTGATTGGGGGAAACACACATGAGGCCAAATTTTGAGGACTCTCCCCCCTTTTGTTTATAAGGGAACAAGTAACTTTTAGCCAAAAAATTTGGCGGGAACAAGTGCCCCCCACTAATTTGCTCACGTAAGTATGTACGTGGGTAAAGTAGTGCAAAGTTATTCATGGCCATAGAATTGATGGCTTAGGAGACAAGTTTAGGATCCTTGTAGCCTAAGGCTTTTTCATCTACCTGAGCCGTAAGGGTCTAAAGAAGGTTTTTCTCTCTACAAGTTGAGAGGATCTCATAGGTGCATATTCTCCCTAGAAATCGCAATGATTTCTATGTATTCATTGCCCCCGTGAGTTGTAAGGATCTCACTCGGGTATTTTTCCTTACGAATCATGAGACCCGTAAATAGCTTCTTCATTTTATTGGCGAATGTGGCATGTGGATAGTGTACAAGAGTCAGTTTTGACCTTTTTATAGGGCGGCAATGGCTTAGGAAACAGGTTTGGATCTGCCGCCTAAGACTTTTCAACTTTATGAGCCGTGAGGGTCTCATAAATGGGTTTCTCCCTACGAGTCGAGAGGATCCCGCAGGTGTATTTTCTCCTTTGAAGTCGTGAGGATCTCCTAAATGTGTTTTCTTCTGAGAGTCGTAAGGATCTCACAAGAGAATTTTCCCCCTTACAAGTCGAGAGGACCCGTAAGTGGTTTTTTTTCCCTCCTTGTCGATATTCGACTTTGGAGAATATGGCCTGTGGATAGTATACAAGAGCCAGTTTGGACCTGCTTGTAGGGCCACAGTGCTTAGAAAACAGGTTGATATCCCCGTTGCCTAAGGCTTTTCACCTTCATGAGCCATGAGGGTTTCACGAAGTTGTTTTCCTTGCGAGTCGAGTCGAGTCGAGAAGTTCTCGCTGGAACATTGTTTTCCCTACGAGTCGAGACGAGTCGAGAAGTTCTCGCAAGAATATCCTAACGTTATAACCCCTGCTCTTTACGACAGAAGTCCGTTAGGTTTTGTGGTACTAGGGTTTTTGTCCGTGGTACCGTCGCGTTGGCTGATGCATTCCCCGATATGCAATCTTGCTGTTCGAGTAGCCCCACGACTGTCGTGTCTCCGATCCTTTCAGGGGCTGGACAAGATGTTTTCATGTAATATCCCGGGTCATATTACCGTCGAAAGAGCAAGCGTTAGGGATTTTCCATGCCGCTTTTTACTTGAAGTTAGGCTCAGTTTGGGAGCCCCAATGAGTCATAACCACTACACGCTGGTGTGGGATGATCTCCGACGGTCTTTCAGGTTTTATTTGAGTTGCTGTCAAGACCCTGAAGCTAGGGATTTTCCTTTGCTTCGTTTGCTGGCATTGCGTATGCCGTAACGAGACGAATGTCGAGGTTGTTTCTAGGTTTTCTGTAAACCGTCGAGGCTTGGAACTAGGGACTTTGCCATGACTCCGATGTAGTTTCTAGGTTGTTGGTGAACTGTCGAGGCTTAGTACTAGGAAATTTTCCATGGCTCCGAGGTTTTGACCCTGGGGTCGGTTGTTGACGTTGCATCTGTATCCTGCTGGAGTTGAGAAGGAACGCCGGGGTGACATTGCGTCTGCTGTATCGAGACAAACGTCGAGGTGGTCTCTAGGTTGTTTGTGAACCGTCGGGACCTGGAACTAGGGACTTCGCCATGGCTCCGAGGTAGTCTCTAGGTTGTTGGTGAACCGTCGAGACTTGGAACTAGGGACTTTGCCATGGCTCCGAGGTAGTCTCTAGGTTGTTGGTGAACCGTCGAGGCTTAGAACTAGGGACTTTGCCATGGCTCCATTGTTTTGATCCTGGGGTCTGTTGTTGACGTCACGTCTGCATCCTGTTAGAGTAAGAAAAAACGCCGTTGTTGATCTCTTGACTGTCTGTGAACCGTCGAGATTTGGAACTAGGGACTTTACTATGGCTCCGTTTTGTTGACGTTGCGTCTGCATTTTGTTGGAGTGAGAAGAAATGCCGTTGTTGATCTCTAGGCTGTCTGTGAACCGTTGAGATTTGGAACTAGGGACTTTACCATGGCTCCATTTTATTGACGTCGCATCTGCATCCTGTTGGAGTGAAAAAAACGCCGTTGTTGATCTCTAGGCTGTCTGTGAACCAATGAGATTTGGAACTAGAGACTTTGTCATGGCTCCGTTTTATTGACGTCGTGTCTGCATCCTGTTGGAGTGAGAAGAAACGCCGTTGTTGACACTGCGTCTGCTATAGAGAGATGAGTGTCGAGTCTCTAGGTTGTCTGTGAACCGTTGAGACTTGGAACTAGGGACTTTTCCATGGCTCTGAGGTAGTCTCTAGGTTGTTGGTGAACCGTCGAGATTTGGAACTAGGGACTTTGCCGTGGCTCCATTTTTTTTGATCCTGTGGTCGTTTGTTGACGTCGTATCTGCATCCTGCTGGAGTGAGAAGAAACGCCGTTGTGATCTTTAGGCTGTAAATGTTGCTGTCGAGATCTGGCTCTCCCTTTAATGGAGCCTGGTGGGAAAACATTGTTTCCCTTTTCATTAAGCCCATGGATAGTATACAGGGGTCAGTATGGACTCACCTGCAGGGCAAAAGTTTCATTTCATTTTATTTCTTTCCGCGATGCTCTATCATTTCAGCTTTTTATATCGCGAAAGTCGTGATTTCCCAATCATTTCGGCTATTTTATCACGGTGCCCAATCATTTCGGCTGTTTTTTCTTTTTACTCGCTGCTTTTTATTGTGAATCGCCCAAACATTTCGGCTGTTTTTATATGCATATATTTTGCTCGCTGATTTTTATTGCGAGTTGCCCCATCATTTCGGCTATTTCATATGCATACATTTTGCCCACTGATTTTTATTGCGAGTATGAAACCTGAGATCTGATACCAATTTTGGCATCAGCACCGCTGCGACTGGAATATTGCCAGGAGCGAATCATCATTTGCCGTGAGAGGACTTGGAATTGACACCTGTTCAGGCATCAGCATCGCTGCGACTGGAATATTGCCAGAAACGAATCATCATTTGCCTTGAAAGGACTTATAATTTGATACCAATTTAGGCATCAGCATCGCTACGACTGGAATATTGCCAGGAGCGAATTATCATTTGCCTTTGCTGATTTGAACAAAGGTGGCTTAGTAGACAGGGTTAGGATCCTGTCGACTAAGACTTTTCGACTTTATGAGCCGTAAGGGTCTCATAAAGTTATTTCTCCCTACGAATCGTGAGGATCTCATAGGTGTATGTTCTCCTTAGAAGTCGCGAGGATTTCTAAGTGGTGTTTTCTTTTATAAGTCGTAAGAATCTCATAAGAGTATTTTCTCCATATAAGTCGAGAGGACTTACAAGTGTCATTCACCATTTGAGGACATTCCTCGTGATTGGTGGAACTTGGTGGGGGAACCGTTTATTTGTGCCCATGGATTGTATACAGGGGCCAGCATTGTACCGCATGTAGGGCAACTTAAGGAGTATGACGGCTTAAGGACATGTTTGGATCTCTGTAACTTAAAACTTTGAATCCTATGAGCCGTGAGGGTCTTACAAGGGGAGTTCTCTTTACGAGTCGAGAGGATCTCGTAAGTGAAAATTTCATGAGATTGTGCCCTTTCGGGTTTTCACAAGCTCGCCAGTAGCCCTGCTGTCTTTACACACGGCGCCCTTTTGGGTTTTCATCCGGGCCCATTTCGCTTGTGGATGAACCGTATTTTTTTTACCATGAGATTGCGCCCTCTCAGGTTTTCACAAGCTCTCCGGTAGCCCTACTTTTTTTACTCACGGCGCCCTTTCGGGTTTTCATCTGTGCTTATTTCGCTTGTGGACGCACCGTTTTTTACTCCTCTGTTCGCCAATGGAACTTTTGGGAGACTTCGTCACCGGGGCAGCTGTGCAGCCAATGGGGCTTGAGTTGCATTCTTCTCCGCTGGGACTTGTGGCCTTGAATTCCACTATCGCCGTGTTTGAGACGACGTATTTAGTTTAAGGACATTACGGTCCATTATTAGTTTATGGACATCTCGGTCCGTTGTTATTTTAGGGACATCTCGGTCCAGGGCCAGCTTCGAGGCGAAGTTTTTCCTAATACTACTTATAGAGTCTTGACTCAGGAAGACAGCAAGCGGACATGAGCATCGTCATCTATTATTAACCTGAGTTGTGACTTGTCAGGCGTAGTATTTCTTAAGGAACAAGCCGTTTATTGGCCGGAAGGGTCTTTCGCCATGCATATCCATGAGCA
The DNA here is from genome assembly GCA_030015575.1 of Agapanthus africanus. Taxonomy (NCBI): domain Eukaryota; kingdom Viridiplantae; phylum Streptophyta; class Magnoliopsida; order Asparagales; family Amaryllidaceae; genus Agapanthus; species Agapanthus africanus. The sequence goes on from CM057344.1 coordinate 56,895,655, forward strand.
AGTAGGCCCCACCTTGGTAGACCTTGTCTATAATATACGGACCCTCATAGTTCGGCTTGAATTTTCCCTGCTTTGCACGAGTGGTGATCATAAGTCTTTTTACGACTAACACGAGTTCGCCTTGGCGGAATGTTCTTAGCCTAGTTAGTCTTTCGTATGAGCGCGTCATCCTTATTTTGTAAGCTTCCAGGTTTTGCTGCGCCATGAGATGAGTTTCATCGAGGGTATTGAGCTCCTCATGCCGAAGATGGGTATTTTCTTCATTCGTCAGCTCATATCGAACTGCCACTCGTAGAGAGGGTAGCTCTATATCCAAGGGAAGTATCGTTTCTGTGCTGAATACCAATGTGAATGGCGTTGTATTAGTGGCCGTTTTAAACATGGTTCGATAAGCCCAGAGAGCTTCATGCAGTCCCTCGTGCCAGTCCTTTTTATTTCTGGACACCATTTTCTTTATGCTCTTTGTCAAGGTCTTGTTGAAAGTCTCAGGTAGACCGTTAGCTCGGGGATTATAGACTGAAGAATATCTCCAATCTATATAATGCTGTTGTGCGAAGCGGCTGATCTTATGGCTCCTGTAGGCCGGCCCATTATCCGAAATGATTCGTCGCGGAGTGCTGAAACGGTAGATGACATGCGTCCTGAAGAAATGGAGGATATTCTCCGTCTTCACCTCCCTTAGCGGTACTGCCTCTGTCCACTTAGAGAAATAATCGGTTGTTTCCAATATGAACCGATGTCCTTTAGATGACGCTGGTTCGATGGGCCCAATTATACCGGTTCCCCACATTTCGAACAGCCAACTAACCAGTGTTGGGTGTAGCGGATTCGGATGTTGGTGAATGAAGTCACCATGAATTTGGCACGAGTGACACTGCTTCATATATTCGAGGCGGTCCTGAATCATTGTGGGCCAGTAGTAAACCATTATTTTGATCTTCAGGTTTATCTTTGGCCCAGCTTGATGAGAACCGCAGAGTCCGTCGTGAGTTTCTTGGATGACCCTTCTTGCTTCTTCTGGTCCCAAACACCTTAGCCATAAACTGTCGAACGATCTCTTATATAGAGTATCATTGAAAAAGGTAAAAGACAGGGCTTGTTTCATGAGCTGATGTCTCAAAGATGCGTTTTCGGGTGTTCGATGGGATTTGAAGTAGTCTATGAAGACTTCTCTCCAATCCTCAGCCTTTTCTTCGTCCTCTATTTAGAAGACTGCTTGTTTAGTCGCTTCTTTTCCTTCAGATGGCTCCATTGAATCATCTGAAGATATTTCTGCTGGCGTGAGAACCCGGTGGCTTTGCACAACGTTCCGTACATCATCGAGATTTTCATCAGCCAGCACCTTAGCGAGCTTAGCTAACGCATCCGCCTTACTATTTTCCGCCAGCGGTATGCTTTCCAGGATGTAAGAGGGAATTTGAATTAGCAGTTGCTGCACTCTTTCGCCATATTTTACCAATTCTGGTTTACACGTCTGATAGTCGCCATTTATTTGGCTAACGACTAGCTAGGTGTCTCCATATATGAGAAGGTTTTCGATGCCCATGTCAACAGCAATCTCAAGAAACGCTATCAAAGCTTCGTACTCAGCCTCATTGTTTGTACTCGGCTCTGTTAAGGAAAGGGCGAAACACATTATCCCTCTTTGCCGAGTTACGAAGATAAGGCCCACCCCAGATTTGATCATGGGGGTGCTTTGTTTTCATTTCTTCAAGGAAGATGCTCCGTCGAAGTATAGTTCCCATCGGGCATTATTTCCTTCCTTCTCCCCTTCAATTGCGTCGAACGCATGTTCATCTGGCAATTTGTAATTTAAAGGAGAGTCGGCTGGTATCGGACGCTCAGCGAGAAAGTTGGCGATGGCCTGGCCTTTCACCGCCTTGAGGGGTCGATACGTTATCGAGAACTCCATCAAGAGGAGGGCCCATTTGGCAAGTCTTCCTATTAGTATGGCTCTTGATATCAAATATTTGAGAGGGTCCACCTTTGATATAAGATACACCTCATGTGCCAGGGCATAGTGTCTTAGCTTCGTTATCGCGAAGATCAGTGCCAAGCAATACTTTTCAATGGGGGAGTAGTTTTTTCTGCCCCCAAAAGGACTCGACTTAAATAGTAGAGAGCTCTCTTCTTTCCTTGATCGTTCTCCTGTGCCCATAGCGCACCTAAAGAACCTTCAAGGGCTGTTGTATATAGGATGAGAGGCTTTCCCTTGACCGGAGCGGCCAGTAACGGCGGGTTCTGCAGATATTGCTTGATTTCGTCTAGTGCATTTTAGCTATGAACCGTCGGATATACGCGAGTTTTCCTTAGAGATACCGCAGTTGCTTGAGAGTATATGGTAAGGGCATTTCCATAATCGTCTTGATCTTTGATGGGTCTATTTCTATGCCTCGGTTTCGTACAATAAATCCCAGGAATTTGCCTAAGGAGACTCCAAACGCGTATTTCAGAGGGTTCATCTTCAGATTATATTTCCAAACACGCTGGAACACTATTTTCAAATGCTCCCAGTGCTCCTCGTATGATTTGCTTTTCACCACGACGTCGTCGATATAACATTCGACAATCTCATATATGAGGTCATCAAAGATCTTCGTCATAGCCCTCTGGTAGGTAGCGCCAGCGTTCTTCAAACCGAAAGGCATCACTTTATAGCAAAATATGCCCAGCGGAGTCCGGAAGGCGGTATGCTTTTGGTCTACGGGGTGCATCTTTATTTGATTATAACCTAAAGATCCATCCATGAAGGAGAAGACTTCATGGGTGGCTGTGTTATCGATCATCAGCTCGGTAACCGTTACTGGGAAGTCATCCTTCGGACAAGCTTTGTTAAGGTCCCGGAAGTCCACGCAGATGCGTACTGTCCCATTTTCCTTCATTACCCGAACGATATTGGTGATCCAGTCAGGATATTGAACTTCTTGGATGAAGCCGGAGTCAATTAGTTTCTTGACTTCGGCGTTGATACTCATCTCAAGTTCAAGCCACATTCTTCTTGGCGCCTGTTTGACTGGCTTAACGTCCGGCGATATAGCCAATTTATGCACCGCTATTTCTGGATCTAATCCGGGCATCTCGGAATTGTTCCATGTGAAACAATCTTTATACTACATAAGCACGTCCTTTAGTGTGGCCACCTGTGTTTTAGACAACAGCACGCCGACGAACGTTGGCCTCGGATCGTTTTCCGTCCCTAAGTTAATTTTCCTTAGATTGTCCGCCGTGGTGTGTATCCCATCCTCCAGCTCTTTTGGAGCCGGTGGAAATTCTGAGATCACCTCGTCCTCATCCTCATCTGCGGAGCAGTGGTGTATGGTGTTTTTCGTCACCCCATTGAGATGGGAATACGAAAACGCTTGTTAGGCACATTACAGATTTCCCCTGCCTAGAGTAGGCTGGGGTTTATTGATTGTGGGGATCCAAATCTCCGGCAGTCTCGGACTAAGCTGCCGTTAATTACTCCTCGCTTTTGAAGCAAGAGAAACTCCGATTGACGGGTCAAACATGTCATGCGATCTCAATGTGCAGTGTTGTGTTTTGAAGGCGTTTTGGGTATATCGGGGGCCCCGCGGAGTTTTTACGGGGGTCCTACTACTCGGATAGCAGGCTGGGGGTCAAGAGGGCTAGCAGCCCCCTTGCGAGGTGCGGGACAGTGTTGTGGAGTGTGTGTGTGTACATATATATATATATATATATATATATATATATATATATATAAGGGGAAAAGCGCTCAAAGGACGCGTGGGGCCAGCGCCTCACGTGCCTAGCACGCGAGTGCTGGGCGCTTGAGCGCGTGAGCGCTTGAGCGCGTGAGCGCTGTGTGCTTAGGCGCTAGCGCATCACATGCCCGGCACGTGGGCGCTGGACGCTGGACGCTTGAGCGCTAGGCGTTCGAGCGCTAGCGCTTCTGGGCGCTTAAGCGCTAGGCGCTCGAGCGCTAGCGCTTCACGTGCCCGGCATGTGGACGCTGGGTGCTCGGGCGCTGGAGCGCTAGCGCATCACGTGCCTGGCACATGGGCGCTGGACGCTTGAGCGCAAGGCGCTCGAGCGCTAGCGCTTCACGTGCCCGGCACGTGGGCGCTGGGCGCTGGGCCTTAGGCGCTCGGGCACTTTGGTGCCGGCGAGAAAAAGGGGCTTTTAGCCCCAGAAATCGGATTTAAACTCCCAAAAGAGGATTTAGAGTGGAGTTAAACTCCTAAGATGTTTTTGGAGATGATGAAAGGGGCTTCTCCCTTGAGCTCAGGATCTTCCTAAAGTGGGATTTTTGGGAGATGGGTCTCCTTCTTCTTCCCCTCAGTTGGCCGGATCTTGGATGAAAAGGGAGGTGATTTAAAAAAATCTCTCCATTTTAAGATCTGATAGAAGATCCAAGTTCCCCTTTGTGGGTTTTGTGGTGAAAAACTATTTAGTTTTGGAAAAGGAAGAGTAAAACTCTTTATTTAATTCAAAAGAAAGAAGAAGGTTTTAGAACCTTGAGGAAGGAGAAGATCACAGATCTTGATTATTTTTGGGAGAGAGAAAAAGTTGTTGAGATATTTTCATTATCTTTGCCTTTATAGGCTATACACTTTACATATAGCTCCTTGGGCTTTACAAAAATGGTATTTTGCCCATCCCATACCTCATGTGCTATTTGTTTTTGCACATAAACCATGGGCTTTACAAAAATTTGGCTTTATGCCCATTTTTCTTACATTTTTTTTTCAAAAAAATAAAAAAAGAAATACACCAAAATTATTTATTACAAAATTTTTATTTTTGCATGGCGGAAGGAGGCCGGCCGCTCCATGTTCGGTCTCGACCCGGGCATTGGCCTACTTGACCTGGGCTTGGGCCCACTTGGTTTGGGGTTGACTTTGATTTTGACTTGGTCCACCAGGGTGTAAATTTTGACCCCAACAAAGTGCCCTCATCAATAAATGCACACATCATATGTGAGTCGTGTGCATGAAATTGATGGATTTTCTTTCGCGTGGAGGCGACTTGATTTGGTTCCTTCTTTTTGGGAAGCTGGCACTGCCCTTTTTACGACATGGATGGTCGATGCTTGACGTGTCTTCGAGATGGAGTGTCTGGTTGACTGGATTCTAAGGCGGAGCATAATTCCGACGAGGAGGTCGTTGCTGCCCTTTTAACGACGTGGACGGTTGGTGCTGCCTTTTAGCGATGTGGACGGTCGATGCTACCCTTTCAGCGACGTGGACGGTCGGTGCTGCCCTTTTAGCGACTTGGACGGTCGGTTCTGCCCTTTTAGCGACTTTGACGGTAGGTGCTGCCCTTTTAGCGACGTGGACGGTCGGTGCTGCCATTTTGGTGACGTAGACGGTCGATGCTGCCCTTTTAGCGACTTGGATGGTCGATGCTGCCCTTTTAGCGACTTGGACGGTCGGTTCTGCCCTTTTAGCGACTTGGACGGTCGGTTCTGCTCTTTTAGCGACTTGGACGGTTGGTGCTTGATTTGACTTGCTCCGCTTCTTGCGGTGTCAGGGATTTGACTTGTTTCTGAGGTGGAGCTTGATTCCGCCAGGGAGGTCGTTGGTTGTTTTGCTGATTTGATGTGATTTGGGTTGACATCAGTATCGCTACACTGGAATATGGTACCAGGAGCGAATCATCATCTTCCATGAGTGGATTTAGAGATTTTGGTTTTGGTTTGGCATCGGCACCGCTTACATTGGAATATGGTATCAGGAGCGGATCATCATTTGCCATGAGGGGATCTCCCTCGTTTCCAGTTTAACGACTTAGGGGTCATCTGTTCCCAGTTTAACGACTTGGAGGTCATCTGTTCCCATTTTAAAGACTTAGGGGTCTATTGGATTGGAGTTTGGAATTTTGGTTTTAGGGTAGGCATCAGCATTGCTAACACTGAAGCACATGTGCCAGGAGCAATTCATCATTTGCCTTTTCCTGTTGGGGAGCGATGGCTTAGGAGATAAGTTTAGGTCCCTATCACCTAAGACTTTTCAATTTTATGAGCCGTAAGGGTCCTATAAAAGCATTTTCTCCCTACGAGTCGAAAGGATCTTGTAGGTGTACTTTCTCCTTAGGAGTCGTGAGGACTCCCAAGTGTGTTTTTCTTTTGTGAGTCGTAAGGATCCCACGAAGGTGTTTTCTTACGAGTCGTGAGGATCCCGTAAGTTTGTTCTCCTCATGTATCATGAGGACACATAAGTGGGTCTTCCCAAATGGAGCATAAGTCCAAGGGCGGAGACCGGCCGTTGGACTGGTGATTGCGGTGGGGTATGGGTATGATGAGAATTATTTGAGCCCGTAGATTGTATACGGTAATCAATTTGGGGACTAACCGTAGGGCCGGGAGAATTTTGAGAAATTGGATTTTGGTTGGCGTCTGCATCGCTGCATTAGAATATGGTACCAGAGCGACTCATCATTCGCCGTTTGGGGACTTGGAATTTAGATCTTGTTTGGCATCAGTATTGCTGCACTGGAATAATACCAGGAGCAACTCATCATTTGCCCCGGGAGGACTCGGGATTTGGTTTTTTTTAGGTCGGCATCAGCACCGCTAACACTGATGCAATGCCAGGAGCGACTCATCATTTGCCATTGCCCGTTTGGGGAGCGATGGCTCAGGAGACAGGTTATCCCTATCACCTAAGACTTTTCTATTTTATGAGCCGTAAGGGTCTCATAAAAGCGTTTTCTCCCTACGAGTCGAGATGATCTCGCAGGTGTGTGTTCTCCTTAGGAATCGTAGGGATCCCTAAGTGTGTTGCTCCTTTGTGAGTCGTAAGGATCTCACGTTGGGATTTTCTCCTCACAAGGTCGAGAGGACTTTGCGAGTGTATTTTATTTCTTTTCACGAGTTTGCACCATTTCGGGTTTTCACAAACACACCGACAGTCCTGCTTTTACTCACGGAGCCCTTTCGGGTTTTCATCCGTGCCCATTTTGCTTGTGGACATACCGTTTCTTTTGCTGCTGGTGGGACTTTAAATGTAGTCTCACCGGCAAGATTTGGGAGAGATAGAGGTCGTTTATGCCCATGGATTGTATACGGTTTTACAGGATGTATGATCTAGACCGTAGGGCTGGTGTGCTCAATTCGCTTGCGAGTTGGAGCATTCATGCATAATATTTCTTGAGTCGGCCATTGATGGGTGGCATGGGCCTTTCTCCTTCGGCACTTTTTAGTTGGTAGGATCCTCCGTCGAACACTTTCTCGATAACGTTTGGTTCTTCCCAGTTTGGCTCGAATTTTCCCTTGGCATGTCGATTGGGGATGATCGGTCTTTTGAGGACCAACACTAATTCGTCTTTCTTGAAAGCGCGGAGGCGGGTTATCTTGTAATTGTCCCGTGACATTTGTGCTCGGTATAGCTCCAGGTTTTGCTGCATCGCCAGCCTCTTTTCTTCGAGGGCGTCGAGCTCTTCAAGCCGAAGGAGCACATTTTCCTCCTTCGTTAACTCGTGTTGAACGACCATTCTTAAGCTTGGAACTTCGACTTCGAGGGGGAGGACCGCCTCCACTCCGAAGAGCAATGAGTATAGAGTAGACTGAGTTAGAGTGCGGTGCGTAGTACGATATGCTCACAACGCCTCGTGAAGTTTGAGATTCCAGTCTGTCTTGTTGGCTGAAGCATTTTTCCTCAGGAGCTTGCATAGAGTCTTATTGAAGGTTTCGGAAAGTCTATTTGCTCTTGGATTATAGATGGAGGAATATCTCCAATCTATCTTGTGCTGAGTAGCGAACCTTGAGACTTTGAAGCTCTTGAAAGAAGGCCCGTTGTCAGAAATGATTCTTCTTGGTGTACCGAAGTTGTATAGAATATTATGCTGGAAGAACGTCAGAATATTTTCTGTCTTGACTTCTTTTAGCGGGACAGGTTCTGCCCATCTGGAGAAATAGTCAGTTGCGACCATTATGAACCGTGGCCTCTGGATGATGGAGGATCAATTGGGACTACAATGTCGGTGCCCAAAACTTCGAAGGGCCACGATGCCACCGTAGGATGCAACGGATTGAGATGCTTATGAATGAAATCGCCGTGAATTTGGCAGATATGCCATTTCCTTGCATGCTCTACGCAATCCCGTATCGTGGTCAGCCAGTAATACTCAAGCCGTTTAATTTGAAGTTGCATCTTGGGGCCAGATTGGTGAGCACCGCAAACGCCCGAGTGAACTTCTTTCATGACCTTTTGGGCTTCGGCCAGTGACAGACACCTGAGCCAGAGTTGGTCATATGACCTGCGATATAGCGTGTCATTTACAAACACGTATCGGAAAGCTCTCTTCTTCAGCTGAATCCTTGAAGATTTTCCTTCGGGCAGCTTGTCGTATCGGAGGTACTTTATGAAGGGTTCTCTCCAATCGGGCTCGTCTTGGATGATCGAAGCTTCTTCGGCAGGATTGCTCTTCTGTTCCGCGCTTTCCTCTTCTCGTAGAGAGACTGGGGGTAGAATTTGCCGGCTCCTGACTGTGATTAGAATTTCGTCCATGTCAAGATCAGCCGGCTACTTGGCTAAGTGAGCAAGTACGTCAGCCCTTCCATTCAACGCCCTAGGAACTCTCATCAGCTCAATATGGATGAACTGTTTCATAAGCTCCACCACCCAACTTCTGTACCGAGCTAACTCGGGTTTGTATATCTTATAGTCGCTGCTTACTTGGTTGATGATGTTAGTGTATATGCCCTAGAGGCCATTACTATATCATACTAGTTTGTATATTACTTAATGGAAGCTTGGGATATTCACAGTTGTATAGACAATCTTGCTCAAAATGGTAGTGTGCTACTTGGTTTGTTTCTACTTTAATGTGTACATGTGTTTCTTTTAGTATATCACCTATACACATTAGTGGAGCCCTTAGGATCTTTGCTTGATTACCAGCGTTGTGATGGCAGTCACACTTGTGGGGGCTGGGTAATCCACAAGCACATCCTTATACAGGTCCCTAGTCGTAGGACTATCGAGACAGGGCATCGATACTCAGGAGTAGACTAGCGTATGCGCTTCTCATCCCATCAGGGGAGACGGTCTGTCCCACAGCCGTCAGTACGTCGTACTTGAGATAGTATGCGGGTGCTCATTAGGTTACGAGTACACTGGACAGGACTCGTCGGGAACTGATTGGTTGGTACTATACCTATCGTCAGTTATCAGTTCCTAGGTAACATGAGTACAGCTTAGTCCTCTGACTTGACACTGTCACTTCGTCTCGAGTGTGTTCCCACTGTACTTTGATTACTACCCTACCACGGCTCAAAGGAGTCGTGCAAACAGGTAGTAGTTGGGTGCAGTCCCGAAGCACTTGGAGGCAGTGACGGTTAGACAGGATTTGTCTCTCCCGGTATTGGGAGTTGATATCGCGCCGTGTCAAGGAGAGCCATTACACACAGTCGTCCCTGGCAAGGGCAAGCGAGATGCTCTGGTAGGTTTCCAGTGTTATCTCAGGGTGTTCTGGGCTACACTCCGACACGACTTGTACCACTATTAGGGGACTGACGTTTACTTCCCCCCTAGGCCCGCCATGCGATATTCTCAGACGAACAGACCGGAATGTACATAGACTGTCACATTCAGGCTCAGTAGGAGTTCAGATGGGTTTCACCTCGTCAGTCTTCTTATCGGCATCTACCTGGGGGCCGTTACGTACAGCTAGTGCCGCTTGCGGTTTGTGGTTAAACCCACTGCCAGTGTAGTGTCGAGTCTTTAGAGTACCACACAGAGTGCTATTCGCCTTTAGGCAAAAGAGTAGAGGTCGCATGGTTTTGCGACAGGGTTCGGTCACATCCGTGCACTTGTGCACGTTTGGTGTCCGGACAATTATTACTAGCTGGTTTTGGTTTAAGCCAGATCCTAGTATACATTTTGGGATTGGTTTTATCTCGTTTGTATTCGTGTTCCTCGGAACGCGGATGCGGGTGTGTATGCACGGTTGACAGAGACAGAGGCAGAGGATTCTCATTTGGGTTGTTGACTGTTGACTTTTGCTAAACCCTAATGAGAATTAGAAATATGATTAATAATAATATTAATTAAGTATTATTGTGCCTTGGTTGGGTTAAAAGGTTGACTTTGTTGACTTGTTGACTTTGTTGACCGGTTGATTAGGTTGGACTTGTTGACCATCATCATGACAATGGCTATCATTTCATGGCATTGACCTTTGCTTGCTTGTTTTGTTCACAAATTGCATTTAATGCATGAAATGATATTGCCATTTGATATGATAACAACCATCACATAATACTCAATTATTATTATTTGTTATGATTATTTTGGATTATGAGAGCAAGGGTGGAAAAAGTCTTTCTCATTCTATCATTCTCATTCTCTCTCATCCTCAAGCCCTCCCTCTTCCTCTTGCTCTCTCTAGCTCAAGGAAACTCCCTCTCATGAGTTGAGAACCATTTCCTTGGAGATAAAAACCCAAAACACTTCTATACTCATCCTAGTATACAAGGTTTAGCAAACCAAGTGTTCTAGTTTCCTCTAGATTGAGGTTGGAGCCAAAGGTAGAAGCTTTCGGGTAGATCCATCTTCGGCACAAGGAGACGACGAGGAGAGAACCATCCGACCATCACAAGGAGTCGAAGAGAAGGAGTTCAAGTTAAGTTATAACTCCCTAACCGAGTAGGTAAAACTCCTAATTAGGTTGTTAGATAGTTGGTTTAACAAAGATCCGTTTTTGAGTCCATGTTACCCCACCGTAGAAAATCGTTTTTCACCATTTCCGCAACCCCAAAGAACCGAGGACGGGTAACGTGGACTTACAGTGGTATCAGAGCCTAGTTAAACACTATCTAACATGTTAACAAAGTAACTAGAAGTTGGATCGGAGAAAAAACCGCAAAACACCCCGAAAATATCAACTTTCTGCCGATTTTGTTTTCTGTTCAAAAATTAATAAATCATATACTAAAAATCGGCTCATGGTTTTTAAAACACAGCAAAGAAAAATGGTCCAGTGAATCGGTCAAAGCGCCGCGGAACCGCGGCAGGAGCGTGCTCCCGCCGCAGATCCGCGGCCGAGTTGACTCGGTCGTGGGCAATTTTTCCTGCAGTGTGTTCAGTGGGGTGTTTTGGGATTTTTACAATATGTTTTTTCTGACCAGATTTTCCAGAAAGCAAAATTTGTTTTTGGGGTGGTTAAAAATCCGTATTTTGATCGAACTTCTAAAGACTTTAGCTAACGGGTTATATCTGTGATGTGATATATGTATTGAACGTCTGCTAATCGCTATACGTCGATTAGTGGGGGTTATACATATCTGTGGTCTGTAATGTTGATGGTATGTATATATGAATTCATTGGATTGTCGCGGATGAATAGCCGGGGGGTTGTGAGATGAGAGTTTTCTTTATCTTTCAATTCATGTAATTTGTAATTGATGTAATATTATTTATTTGGCCGCACATCCGGGATGAGGTTGTAGCTGCCATTGTATAATTTCTTTTACTGTTTTTGCTCCTAAGATAGACCCAAGGAGGGGTGCACAAACTACCGGGTACCTCGAAGTGCCGAATGGCCTACTCACGTTGTTGAGGGAGGTTGCTTTACTTCGGGTATTTGGCTGGTAGTTTGCCGCACCCGTAGGGGTCTAGGGTGGGGTATTGGCTATTCACCGCGACCGTGTAATCCGCCGTTCGTTACAGGCTCTTACGGAATGCGGATTCCTAGTATATCCAATGTGTTCATCTGTGATCTGGAATGGCTATCATTGCATCTGACGAATGTATATATCTATATATGATATCTATTTAGGCGTTGCTTATGTTTTGCATCCGCGCTAGTCCAGCCCCCGCTCTGTCGTTAGTTAAGTAACCTAACGGGTAATGACGGGCCCCCGTGGCAAATGCGGATGACATAAGCGTACGTCATATTTTCGTTGTTTTCTGCAATGGTAGGATTAAATGATGGGACACATTAAATTAATGCAAGAAAATAAACCAAAGTAAAGTCGTTGGAACAATTTCAAAAACCACTCGGTTTCTTTTCAAAAACCAACTTTTAAACGCGGAGCTTAAGCCACTCCTTTTAAAAGCTATCTCGTTCCATCGATTATATCAAGTTCACTACGTTCACGGTTTTGCCAAAACCATTCGTAGCCCTCCGTCATTTCACATGGATAGTCAATAGAATTCAAGCTATGTCTGTTGGCCAAAGTCAAGGCATAGTGATTGGTAGCTATTGGGTATTCATGTGCAGTATAGATAGATGCGTTGGTTTGGGACAGTCGTACTGAGTTGTTGGCCAAAGTCAAGGGTAGGTACGGGTGGATTCAAATTAACCTGGAGAATGACCGGTAGAACTTGACATGTGACTTATGATTTGTTGGCCAAAGTCAAGGTCATAAGAGCATGGGGCAAAAATCCACATCGGGAGATTCTAAAGAACCAGAAACTTGCTAGCGCTGCATACCATTTGGAGTGTGATGATTCTGGTAGGATTCCTTCAGTTTCGTCACGCGATGATATTTGGATCCCGATCCTATTGTGAGTATATGCTACTCCTCGGGAAATTTCTCACTTAACGATCAATGCTATAAACCAAGTAGGTGTCTAGAAAGGTGTTAGCGGGGCTACACTCCCAGGGAAAAGAGGTTATTTAATTAAGGAACTTCGCGAAAGCGTTGGAAAACCTCCCTCGAAGTACCAACACTGGCCTGGCTGAATGGTTAAGCAAGTATTGTACGGTGAGATTGATCCCGACTAATTCTTCCTTTTTGGTTTGAGGAGGAATTCGAGAAACAGTGGGAGCCATCCTGTTTAAATAAACTAAAAACCACTTTAAACTTGCAAGAGCATCATGCTAAAGTGTTTCTTCTCTCTCTCCTAATTGCAGCGACCAATCGTCATGACCGGACTTAAGTAATTACTAGATAAAAACATACTGCCTGGGCCAAACTACAAAGATTGGCTCAGGAATGTCAAAATGGCAATCACTTACGACAAGCTGGGGTATCTTCTTACCACCAAAGCTCCCCCTGTCCCAGGTCTCACCTCCAGCGTCGCGTATAAGGAAATCCGTAAGACCTGGGAGATTGACTGCGCGAAGGCCAAGTGCCTCGTGCTTGCCTCTATGGACAATGAACATCAGAGGAGGCACGAGAATATGGACCTTGAATCCATATTTCTCCATACAAAAGAACTGTATGGAGAGCAATCCCGTATCGCCAGATACGAAGTCTCGAAAAAGCTGTTTTCGGCGAGATTGGCCGTCGGATCATCGGTAGCGGAACACGTGCTTAAGATGATTGGCTATATTGAATAGCTCGCGGACCTTGGGACCACGTTAGAGAACGAGCTCTATACTGACTTGATTATCCAGTCCCTTCCATCCACTTACGCCCAGTTTATCCTGAACTTCTATACTGACTTGATTATCCAGTCCCTTCCATCCACTTACGCCCAGTTTATCCTGAACTTCAACTTGCAAGAAAAAGAAGTTGAACTTTCAGAACTCCTCAACCTGCTGAGGAGTGCAGAGGGCACCCTACAGAAAGGTAGGGAAACATCTACTTTGTTTGTAGGAGGATCTTCCTCTTCTAAGTCCAAGACGAAAGCCAAGGGAAAGAAGAAGAAAGCCCCCGCCAAACCAAGGGGCGGTGTTAGTAAAGTGGAAACGAATGGGAAAAGCAAAGGTAACAAAGATAGCGGGGCAGCTTGTGGGAAAGGAAGAGTGCTTCTATTGTCATAAGAAAGGACACTGGAAAAAGGATTGCAGGGCTTGGAAGGCCAAGAACCAGGACCCGAAGCAAGTTGCGGCTTCGGCTTCAGGTGTGTATGTTATTGAAAACTGTCTATCAATAAACTCTAATTCTTGGGTATTGGATACCGGATCAGGATCTCATATCTGTAATTCCTTGCAGGCACTGAGAAAGCGTAGGGTTTTGAAGGCAGGTGATATGACCCTCAGAGTTGCAAACGGAGCTGGCATGGATGCTGAGTCCGTGGGGGACTATCACTTGGGAATGTCAGATGGACATGTTTTGGTTTTGCGTGATTGTTATTTTATACCCAATGCAACTTGTAATATCATTTCTGTATCTTTATTATCTAAAGAAGGTTATGAATTTGCATTTGTAAGAAATGTTGTAAACATTCACCTTAATTAAGTTTTGATTGGGTCAGGTAAATTAAGCAATGGTATATACGTATTAAACCAACCACATATTTTTAATGTCCAGAATACACACAAAAGAAAGTCTCCGGAAATAAATCAGGCTTTCTTATGGCATTGTACACTGGGTCACATCAATGAGAGAAGGTTGACGAAGTTACATACAGAAGGATATTTAGATCCGTTCGAATATCAATCATATGCAACTTGTCAATCCTTTCTCAAAGGAAAGATGACAAAGACTCCGTTCACTGGACACGGAGTAAGAGCGAGCGAGCTCTTGGGACTCGTACACAGCGACGTGTGCGGTCTAATGTCTACACATGCGCGAAGCGGTTATTCTTACTTCATTACTTTTACGGATGACTTTTCAAGGTACGGATATGTCTTCTTAATGAAACATAAATCCGAAACCTTTGGAAAATTCCAGGAATATAAGAGTGAAGTAGAAAAACAAACCGGCAAAAGTATCAAGACACCGAGATCTGATCGAGGTGGTGAATACTTGAGTGCTGAGTTCCTGGATTACCTAAAAGAGAATGGAATTCTCTCTCAGCTTACTCCTCCATACACTCCGCAACACAATGGTGTATCGGAGAGACGGAACCGGACCCTATTGGATATGGTACGTTCCATGATGAGTAACGCTGAGTTACCGCGATCATTCTGGGGATATGCACTAGAATCATCTGCATATCTTTTGAACCGAGTTCCTACTAAGACTGTACCTACCACACCCTATCAGATGTGGTGTGGGAAGAAACCCTATCTTAAGCACATTAAGACATGGGGATATCCAGCTTTTGTCAAAAAGCAGCATGCGGACAAACTCGAGGCACGCTCAGTACAGTGCAAGTTTGTGGGATATCCAAAGAACTCCAAGGGATATTTCTTCTATTACGAAGAGGAACAAAAGGTTTTTTTTTCTCGTCATGCCTGCTTCTTGGAAACTGAGTTTTTTGAAAATCAGATAAGTGGGAGCGCAATAGAACTGGAAGAAATTCCAGAACCACGAGCTATTACTGAAAGCTTAGTAGAACCAGAGGGTTCGAAAGAACATGACATTCCTACGCCGCTCCGCAGGAGTAGTAGGCAGTCTCATCCGCCCGAGAGATACTACGGTTTTCTCATAGACGGGGATAGAGAGGATTGCATCATTGATAGTGATGAGCCTACTAGCTTCCAGCAGGCCATTCAGAGCGTTGATTCAGTAAAATGACTGGATGCAATGCGGACCGAAATGGAGTCCATGTACACCAACAAAGTATGGACTTTGGACATTGCTCCAGATGGGGTAAAACCCGTAGGATGCAAGTGGATCTTCAAGAAGAAGATTGGTGTAGATGGACAGGTTGAGACCTATAAGGCTAGACTTGTTGCAAAGGGTTTTCGTCAAAGACCTGGTTTGGACTATGACGAGACCTTTTCTCCAGTGGCTATGCTGAAATCTATTCGGATCCTTCTTGCCATCGCTGCCTTCCACGATTATGAAATTTGGCAGATGGACGTAAAGACCGCTTTTCTAAATGGAAATTTAGAGGAGTGTGTCTATATGGACCAGCCAGAGGGTTTCATTCAGAGTGGGAGCAGCGGAAAGGTGTGCAAATTGCTTAAGTCCATCTATGGACTAAAGCAGGCATCGCGGAGTTGGAACATCTGTTTTGATGAGACGGTCAAAGATTTTGGCTTTATCAAAAATCCAGATGAACTATGCATCTATAGTAGATTTGTAGCAAGAACTGTCGTATTCCTCGTTTTATACGTGGATGACATTCTTTTGATAGGAAATGACATTCCTATGCTACAATCTGTCAAAGGGTTCTTGTCACACAGGTTCTCCATGAAAGACCTGGGTGATGCCACTTACATTCTGGGGATCCGGATCCATCGTGATAGATCCAAGAGGATATTAGGACTCTCGCAGTCCAGGTACATCGATACCATACTGAAAAGATTCTGTATGGAAGATTCCAAGCGCGGTAACCTACCGGCTTTTCACGGGATCACCCTCTCCAAAGAGATGTCTCCCAAGACTGATTTGGAAAGGGATCGCATGTCTATTATACCCTACGCTTCTGCGGTAGGCTCTATAATGTATGCGATGTTGTGTTCCAGACCAGATGTAGCTTATGGACTGAGTGTGGTAAGCCGGTATCAGTCGAAGAGAAACACTGGATAGCGGTAAAGAACATTCTCAAGTACCTGAGAAGGACTAAGGAGATGGTCTTGGTGTATGGCGGAAAAGACCTCCAGATCGAGGCCTTTGCTGACTCCAGCTTCCAGAGTGACAAGGATGATTCCAAGTCCATGTCGGGTTATGTCTTTACCCTCAATGGAGGGGCGGTGTGTTGGAAGAGTTCCAAACAGGAAACCGTTGCTGACTCGACGATGGAAGCGGAATATATCGCTGCTGCTGATGCCGCAAAAGAAGCCATCTGGATGAGGAAGTTCTTAACGGAACTTCAGGTGGTTCCGTCCATTGTTGATCCAATACCTCTGTATTGTGACAACAATGGGGCTATAACTTTAGCAAAGGAACCCAGGTCCCATCAGAAGTCCAGACACATCTTGAGGCGGTATCACCTGATCAGGGAGATCGTGGGTCGCCAGGAGATCGAGGTTCGGAGAGTTGCTACGGAAGATAACATTACTGATCCACTCACGAAGACCTTACCCCAGACTCAGTTCGAGCGGCTGATCGAGATGATAGGTCTTCGATACGCCAGTACATGGCCTTAGTGCAAGTGGGAGATTGTTAGTGTATATGCCCTAGAGGCCATTACTGTATCATACTAGTTTGTATATTACTTAATGGAAGCTTGGGATATTCATAGTTGTATAGACAATCTTGCTCAAAATAGTAGTATGCTACTTGGTTTGTTTCTACTTTAATGTGTACATGTGTTTCTTTTAGTATATCACCTATACACATTAGTGGAGCCCTTAGGATCTTTGCTTGATTAC
The DNA here is from genome assembly GCA_030015575.1 of Agapanthus africanus. NCBI lineage: Eukaryota > Viridiplantae > Streptophyta > Magnoliopsida > Asparagales > Amaryllidaceae > Agapanthus > Agapanthus africanus. The sequence goes on from CM057344.1 coordinate 56,912,716, forward strand.
CAGCGTTGTGATGGCAGTTACACTCGTGGGGGCTGGGTAATCCACAAGCACATCCTTATACAGGTCCCTAGTCGTAGGACTATCGAGACAGGGCATCGATACTCCGGAGTAGACTAGCGTATGCGCTTCTCATCCCAGCAGGGGAGACGGTCTGTCCCACAGCCGTCAGTACGTCGTACTTGAGATAGTATGCGGGTGCTCGTTAGGTTACGAGTACACTGGACAGGACTCGTCGGGAACTGATTGGTTGGTACTACACCTATCATCAGTTATCAGTTCCCAGGTGACACGAGTACAGCTTAGTCCGCTGACTTGACACTGTCACTTCGCCTCGAGTGTGTTCCCACTGTACTTTGATTACTACCCTACCACGGCTCAAAGGAGTCGTGCAAACAGGTAGTGGTTGGGTGTAGTCCCGAACCACTTGGAGGCAGTGACGGTTAGACATGATTCATCTCTCCCGGTATTGGGAGTTGATATTCTCAGACGAACAGACCGGACTGTACGGAGACTGTCACATTCAGGCTCAGTAGGAGTTCAGATGGGTTTCACCTCGTCAGTCTCCTTATCGGCATCTACCTGGGGGCCGTTACGCATAGCTAGTGCCGCTTGCGGTCTGTGGTTAAACCCACTGCCAGTGTAGTGTCGAGTCTTTAGAGTCCCACACAGAGAGCTATTCGCCTTTAGGCAAAAGAGTAAAGGTCGCATGGTTTTGCGACAGGGTTCGGTCACATCCGTGCACTTGTGCACGTTTGGTGTCCGGACAGTTATTACTAGCGGGCTTTGGTTTAAGCCAGATCCTAGTGTACGTTTTGGGATTGGTTATCTCGTTTGTATTCGTGTTCCTCGGAACGCGGATGCGGGTGTGTATGCATGGTTGACAGAGACAGAGGCAGAGGATTCTCATTTGGGTTGTTGACTGTTGACTTTTGCTAAACCCTAATGAGAATTAGAAATATGATTAATAATAATATTAAATAAGTATTATTGTGCCATGGTTGGGTTGAAAGGTTGACTTTGTTGACTTGTTGACTTTGTTGACCGGTTGACTAGGTTGGACTTGTTGACCATCATCATGACAATGGCTATCATTTCATGGCATTGACCTTTGCTTGCTTGTTTTGTTCACAAATTGCATTTAATGCATGAAATGATATTGCCATTTGATATGATAACAACCATCACATAATACTCAATTATTATTATTTGTTATGATTATTTTGGATTATGAGAGTAAGGGTGGAAAAAGTCTTTCTCATTCTATCATTCTCATTCTCTCTCATCCTCAAGCCCTCCCTCTTCCTCTTGCTCTCTCTAGCTCAAGGAAACTCCCTCACATGAGTTGAGAACCATTTCCTTGGAGATAAAAACCCAAACACTTCTCTACTCATCCTAGTATACAAGGTTTAGCAAACCAAGTGTTCTAGTTTCCTCTAGATTGAAGTTGGAGCCAAAGGTAGAAGCTTTCGGGTGGATCCATCTGCGGCACAAGGAGACGACGAGGAGAGAACCATCCGACCATCACAAGGAGTCGAAGAGAAGGAGTTCAAGTTAAGGTATAACCCTCTAACCGAATAGGTAAAACTCCTAGTTAGGTTGTTAGATAGTTGGTTTAACAAAGATCCGTTTTTGAGTCCATGTTACCCCACCGTAGAAAATCGTTTTTCACCATTTCCGCAACCCCAAAGAACCGGGGATGGGTAACGTGGACTTACAGAAGACAAGCTGGGAATCACTGTAAACCCGTACCCGAAGGATTTCCATTTTTATGGCGAGCTCCAGACCAGCTATCAGAGCTTCTCTGCGCCGTTTTCTGAATCCGAGAGGGTCTCTTCATTTTTTAACGACAAATGAGAGACCATATGGCAATTCGCTACGTAATCCTCGGGTTCTTTTGACGAGCCGTTTCCCTCATTAATGTCACTATCTCCGTTATCAAGTATGTGGTAGAGAAACTCTTCGAGTGTGACTGGGGTCCGTGCCTTTTGGTTGTATTCCTCCAGTGCATCGATGTATTTTTGCAGGTCCGTATGCTTATTGTCAGGCTGCGTGGGCTTCTTGGTCTTCTTCTTTGCCTTCGAAGACTTCGAAGGCTTGGCCTGGAGGTCTTGCCCCTCGTTACCAGTTTTCGGTGTTGGGCGCGGTTTAAGCATCCCCTCAATGATCTCGGGCTCCAGCGGGCTTTTCCATTTGATCGCCAGACATGATTTAAGATCCTTCAATATTCTTTTAGTTTCAGTTGAAAGGACCACTTCTTAAGGAGATTCCTCCACAAACGAGCATGATGCTCCTTGCGTATCCACCTTTTTAGGAGCATGCTTCTGTGGCGGGTTTACCCTCCAGTTTTCGGACATCACAAACTTGCCTTGTTGGTACTGGTCCTTAACCCAATTTTTGAAGAAGTAGCAATCCTCAATTAGGTGGCTTAATACTCTGTTGTAGGAGCAGTAGTTGGGACTGTTGACGTCACCAGGCTGCAGTGGACGCCTCGGATCGGCAGAGTGATAAGTCTGTTGCGCACTGCCAGTTCGAACAGTCTCCTCGTTTTATCCCGGGAAAACGAGTAAGGACGTCCTAGCTTCTCTTCGAGGGATCGGCGTCGGCGTGTGTCGCTTTGGCGAGCAACCAGTTTCGGGTCAATTGGTTGTTGTTGAGCATTAGCAACGACGGTCGCTTTCCCTTTGACCTTTTCATTCTGCGGATCTATTTTTGAAGAGGACGGCCTATGGCCCATCTGGTCCATTTAGGCCTGCTTGTCGATCAAGGCCTGGAAGGTGGTTGGTTTGAAGAACATCATAAATTGAGATATAGTCGCCTGAGGATCAAGGGTCCCTACAAACATGCCCATGGCAGGAGCTTCTTCTATGCATTGTTCGCATTTTGAACATAGGTTCCGCCACCGAAGTGCGTATTGAACCCAGGTCTCTTCTGGTTTCACCCTGGCATTGATTAATACCATGATCGGGGTGCGCTCGCTTGCGCTTGCGAACCGCTGTGTGAATAGTAATTCCATCTTCGTGAATGTTTTGGCAAAGTCATTTGGGAGCTCGGAGTACCATTCAAATGCCGTCTCCGATAAGCTGCCAACAAACTGGCGAAGCAGCAGTTTGTCATCGCCTCCAGTATTACCGCACAAAGCTCTGAATTGAGCAACGTGTTGGTGTGGATTGCCTGTCCCCTTATACACATGGAACTTAGGGATCGTATATCCCGGTGGGTACTTGATTTGATCGTACCAGCCTGGATAAGGTCGCCCAGTTCTGACAACTTGGCCAGTCGCTTCACTTGCTTGATGAGCTTGTATTTGTTGAGCTATTTAGTCATCAAGGGCAGCCTTGGAGATTATTTCTTCCTTGGCTGCTGAGAAAGCCGGAGGAGGGTGTGACGTTTTTCCTCTGTCGTCTTCGATAATTATCGGAGGGTCTACGGCCGGAGGTTCCGGCAGGATCATCATCCCAACCATTTCTTGGAACATGAGCGCTATCTGTTTTATATTAGCAGCTTGTTCCGCGGCCTCCTTATCCTTCCTTTCCATCACCCTTCGTAAGAACTCCGTATCAGTCTCTTGCTCCTGGCGCTGCTAAGACGTTGATTCCAGGTTTTCTTTCTGCCCGGTGAGTGCTGACATTTTCATCAGCATTTCTTGGAGCTTTTGTTGCTGCTCCTGAGCTTTTGTCAATGACCGAATGAGTGGTCGATGACCTACGGAAGCACGGCTTTCCTCTTTTCCGGAAGCTATGTACACCGTGTGCACGATCATGCCCCCAGACTTGGGGCGTTTGGATACACCACCTTTAGGATCTGCTGCCGGTAGTTAGAAGTTTTCTAGCCTTCTTTTTTTATGAGAAGTCAAAATCGAAGGAGCCATTGTGACCGGCGCCTGCATGGAGGAAGTCCCTCGTTATATGGTGGAGGGATGGTCCTCCTCTTGCTAAGCTTTTATTTTCTTCAGTCGGCAAGAGTGTTCATTATTGATCACAGAATCTTGGACTTTCCGCCAGACCCTGTGGATTTAGGAGGATTGCCGTTGAGGGGGCTGCTCCGGCTTCGCCTGCTTCATGCATTCAGCCGGTGGGGGAGATTTCTTCAGCACCGCGGTTAGGGAGTTCCTCCGCACCCTGTTAGGAGGTTCAAAGCTGTTCCCAGTTGGAATAGCAGCGTCAACTTCCACCATTGGAGCTGGTGAGGTGAGTCCAGAGGGGGAGTTGCCCCCATCTCTTCTCACTCGGCGCCAGTGGCGACGTCGAGTGCGCCTTGCATATGGGATTGCCTCAGTTGTCGGAGTGGCTTAGTCATGTCCCCTGCTATAATGAAGGGCCACTGCTGGTGTCCGCCTGTTGAAAACTGACGTTCGTTGAGAGGGGACGGTCAATCTTTCGAAGGCTGACCTTTTGGTAGGGGAAGCGGTCTTGATGACTTCGCCGAAAGCAGGAGTTGGAATGGCTAATCTTGCGAAGACCGATCCTTTAGCAGGAGAAGCCCTGTCGATGACTTTACCCGCCGTGGCTGGAACGGCTATCCGCTTCGGGTATTGCGAGCCTCTTTGTGGGCCCACTTGAGCTTTGGCTCAGTCTATTGAAGACTGAGGTGGCAGACTTGGACGACCTGTTGAGAGGGGCCGTAGTGGTTGCAAGCCGATCAAAGACCGACTTTTTCGGAGCTTCCTGTGATGGCAATGGGGCGCTGAAGCTTGTTGGCGGGAGCATGGTCCCGAAGAACAATCCAGTGGTGGCCTGAGTGATTTGATCCACTGGCATTGAGAAGATACAGGCCGAATTTGGCCCATACGTAACTCCTCCAACGGGGACGGAGTGAGAGCTGTTGTTGCAGTTGTCGCAGCTGGAAGCCATTGATGTTCACTTCTTCTTTCTGCACAGGAGGAAGATACCAAATCTTAGTACCTCGAATCCAAGGGCAACCATAATAAACTCCGATTTGTTCACGAACACGACACACGAAGTGTGGAGTGGAAAGAGGAAAAGGTCTCACCGGGCATGCCAGAATCTGTTTACCGCTGAAAACAAAGACGAACCGGGTAGGTCGTCTTACTTGAATTTGGGGGCAGATGCTATTTGGGTTTATCCGTCCACCTCTCCAAAGATACCAAGTTGATTTATGGCACCGTATATTGGAGGTTTGGACGGATGCGGCCGTTGTAGCAGACTTTGTCAGATTCCATCTTGTTGTGAGTGGTTTTTGATTGTGAGGATGCTCTTCCCTATAGGCGCAAGCCCCTGCAGTTAATTACGTTACCGCATTGTGATGACCACTTTCTCCTGCTCCAGAAGTTCACTTCATGTCGTGTGTGTTTGTTTTATTTTTGTTTGCCCGTGTATCGTATACGGAGACTAATTTATGTTGCCGCCCGTAGGGCGTGGATTAGTCCAAATCCGTATATTCTTAGATTTGGGTTTGGTTTGATTTAAGGATTGTTAATCTCGTTTGAGATTAAAATCAACTTAAATGTTTGTTAAGGATACGTTAGTCCAATTTTAGACTAAGATCTACTTAACAAGGTTTTAGGATCATTCAGATCCAACAAAAGAGCATTTGGGTTCTATTGTTTTAGTTTAAGGACGTTGCGGTCCGTAGCTAGTTTAAGGACGTTGCGGTCCATTTTAGTTTAAGGACATTGTGTTCCGTATTGGGATGTGCACATCGGTTTAGGAGTGCACCAAAGAGTCGTTGGTTGTCGGGACCCGCCACCTCTCTGAAGACGTTGAAGAATTATAATGACATGTATCAGAGGTGTGGAGAGATGTACCCTTGAACCAATTTCCAGATTGAAGGGAGATGTGGGATGAATATCCATCGGAAGATCGTTATCCGTGTTTGGGACTAGGATCGGTTTAGGAAGACATGAACACGGGGGGGGGGGGGGCTCGATTGATTGGAGATCAAAGAGGTTTTGGTCTCAGGAAACTTGGCTAATTTGGGCTAGGTCTGGGTTTTCATAGTCACCCCCCAGTGCTAAGCACTGGTATATGCGGCATTCACATGTATCGCACGTGAGGCACCAGATTGAGGTTAAATACTGAACTTTGGAGGCGCTCACGTGTGAACACGTGAGGCACTCCAAAATAGGAGCTGTTTTCTGTGTTTTATTCCCTCTTTCATATAAGTGCTAAACACTTGGCTCCTGTGGTGCTCACGTGCGAACACGTGAGGCGCCTTCAAAATGTGAGTGTCGTTTTTGGGTCTATTCCCTTTTTTCATATAAGTGCTAAGCACTTGATTGGGGGCCGCGTAGAAAACACATGACTGCCCTAGGAGCCACTTCTTGTTCTTTTTAAATGCTCGCGTGTGAAACACGTGACTCGATCTCAGCCATTCTTTTTTGTTCATTAGAGGTGCTCACGTGGGGAAACACGTGAGGTTTCGTTATAGTGTTGAACACTAATGAATCACCAGTCTTTCCGTCTATGTGCATGAAGATTTTGATCTCATATTAACGATGCTGGGATCTGAGTATAGAGAATTTCAAGTCTCTTGTTTTATAAGAATTAAGTTCTTTTTTCATGGTTAAACCCTAGTTTTATCAGAGGAATTAAATTCCTATATACTTTTGTAAGAATAAAATTCTTTGAACTTAGTTCTTTCCCCTAAATTTTGAATTCGCATAACATAATCTCCCCGATGAGAATTAAATTCTCAACTTGTGGGGTGATCTGCTTCTGCAGATCTCAACCAGTGGAAGAATTAAGTTCTTTTTTTTGAAGGATTAAACCCTTTGTTTGAGAATTAAATTCTCTTTTGATTTTGTGGGAGCTTTTTGGAAAATTTATGGGGCGGTCTCCTCCTTTCAGAGAGTTAAATTCTCTATGTATTTTTGTTCCCCTCTCTGTGTGTGTTTCTCCTCTTCTCCTCGCTCCTATTTATACGAGAAGAACAAGCATCAATTTGTTAAGAGAATCCCTCATTGAGAGATCATGATTGATTCCATGATCTTTTAGATCAATTGGTGCATTTTATTCACCGTTGGATTTTTAATCCAAAGGCTCTTTGTATAACAGAGAATTTTTTTGTTTGTTTAACAAGATTACGAATACCTTGTTAGTTTTAATAAAATTAGAATTTTATTCTATCATATCTTTTTAGTTTAATAAGATCAGAAATATATTTTCTTATAATAGAATTTAATTCTATCATATGGATATCTCGTTAGTTTAACATAGAATTTTATTCTTATCATATGATATTTTGTTAGTTTAACAAGATTAGGAAAATATTTTCCTATGATAGAATTTTATTCTACTAGATGATCACCGTTGGATTTTTGATCCAAAGGTCCTCTGTTTAACAGAAAAGATTTTTCTAATTTGAGAAAGATCAGGAAAATATTTCCCAAATAAAATTTAATTCTAGAATTTGATAGGAGCATTTTAAATTGGGGCGCTCACATGCTTTGCAAGTGAACGGCAAGAGAACTCACGTGTTTAACACGTGACCCCTTGTATGGGTTTTAGCCTGTTTATTTTCAGCGCTCATATAAGATATGAGCGCTCACGTGTTTAACACGTGAGGCCTATTTGGTCATTGGTTATTTATGTGCAGCGCTCATATGCTTTACACGTGAATATGCTCATGTGTTTTACACGTGAGGCCTGTTTGGCCCTTAGTTATGTGTTTTCAACGCCTATATGCTTTGCATATGAGCGCTCACGTGTTTAACACGTGAGGGCTGTTTGGCCATTAGTTATTTATGTTCAGCGCTCATATGCTTTGCATATGAGCGCTCACGTGTTTAACACGCGAGGCCAAATTTTGAGGACTCTCTCCCTTTTTTTATAAAGGAACAAGTAGCTTTTAGACAAAAAATTTGGCGGGAACATTTATCATTTTGGAAACCCACGATATTTTTTTGAGAAAATACCTTTTTAATAAAAGGTTAGGGTATTTATTTGAAAATTATCCTTTAACAAAGTTTTAGATATTCTTTTTGAGAAATATCGTTATACGGGTTATGGTATTTGTTGAAAACAGCCTTTTAGATATTCTTTTTGAGAAATATCGTTAGATGTATACTACCAGAAGAATTTTCTCTGAAAGAGGACAGCCTCATCCCCATCGATATGGCTTTGGTGAATCGTTTCCTTGTCTTGATCCTGCTTTCATTTGCGGCGGATGTATTTTGATCTGGTGGGAGTGTTTCGACCCTTTTGTCCAGTCGCCGGCGTTTGGTCTTTTCAAATATGGCCATCTCACGCTCCCGATCAGCTTTACTTTTCAGGAGAGCTTCGTTGAGGAATGCGTCGATCATTTCATCTGACGGCCCCAAAAGTTCCGATTCAGGCTCTGCCCCTAGTTTCTTTGTGCAAGGAGCCTCTTCATTGTCTAGCGATAAATGAGAGATCACATGGCAACTTGCTACGTAATCCTCAGATTCGTCCGACGAGTCTTCTCCATTATCTTCGTCCTCAAGGACGTGGCTGAGGAACTCTTGGAGCATGATGGGAGTCCGTGCCTTCTGATTATACTCCTCCAGCGTGTCGATCTATTTCTGTAGGTCCGTGCGCTTGTCGCCAGGCTTCACGGGCTTCTTGAATTTCTTCTTCTCTTTCGAAGATTTCGTCGGCTGGGTGTGAACGCTTTGGCTATCACCACCAATATTTGGAGTTGGGCGCGGCTTCAGCATCCCCTTGATGATCTCAGGTTCCAACGGGTTCTTCCATCTAATCGCCGGTGGCGATCATTCAGCATCTTTTTGGTTTTGGCCGAAAGGGCCACTTCACATGGGGCCCCTTCAACAAAAGAGCACGATGCCCCTGATGTGTCCACCATTTTAGGAGCATGAGGCTGTGGCGGGTTCACCTTCCAGTTTTCGGATAACGCGAACTTGCTTTGTAGGTATTGATCCTCAACCCAGTTTTTGAAGACGAAGCAATCTTCGATCGGATGGCTTACTGCTCGGTGGTAAGGGCAGTAATTAGGATCGTTGACATCGCCTGGCTGCAACGGACGTTTCGGACTTGGCAGATTGATGAGTCTGTTACGCACTGCCAGCTCAAACAGTCTCCTCGTTTTATCCTAAGGAAACGAGTAAGGATGTCCTAGTCTCTCCTCGAGGGACGGGCGTGGACGCACGTTGTTTTGGCGAACAACCGGCTTTGAGTTGCTCGGCTGCTGTTGAGTATTGGCGACGACAATTGCTTTCCCTTTTCCCTTCTCATTTCGAGAGTCTGGCTTTGGAGGAGACGGTCTGTGACCCATCTGGTCCATTTGGGCCAGTTTGTCGATCAAGGCCTGGAAAGTAGATGGCTTGAAGAACATCATGAACTGGGAGATGGACGCTTGAGGGTCAAGAGTGCCCACCGCCGGCGTTTCTTCAATCCGCTGTTCTCACTTTGACCATAAGTTTCGCCATCGTATCGCGTATTGAACCCATGTTTCGCCTGGCCTTACCCTGGCGTTGATCAATGCGGTGATCAGGGTGCGTTCACTAGCACTCGCGAATCTTTGTGTAAACAGTAGCTCCATCTCCGCAAATGTTTTGACAGAGTCGTTAGGTAGCTCCGAATTGTTAGTTATATGTATGCCCTAGAGGCTATTACTGTACATAGGATGTATATTGTAGTGGATGCTGGGACATATATAGGGAGGACTTTCTTGCTCGACATGATAGTATGCTATCTGGTTACTCTTTACTTTAACGTGTACACTTATTGTCTTTCTGTTACATGTTGGTAAAGCCCTTAGGATGTGTACTTGACTACCTGGACTATGATGCGGATCATACTAGTGGGGACATGGTAGTCCATAAGCACATCCTTCAAGGTCCCTAGTCGTGGGTGTATCGAGACGGGGCATCGATATACCAGAGTAGACTAGCGTATACCTTCTCGACCCATACAGATGGGCGATGGATGATCCCATATCCATTGGTGTTTGACATCAGAGATGATATACGGGTGCTCAGTAGAGACTGGGTACACTGGACGGACTCGCCGAGAACTCCCAGATGGTATTATACCTCACGTCAGATGGCAGTTCTCTGGTGACACTGGTACAGAGTAGTCTGTTGACCCGAGATCGTCATAGAGTCTTGTGTGATTCCCACTGTGCTTTGATTTCCTCCTTATCACGTCCAAGAAGGCATGCAAAACGGTGGTTTTTGGGTACAGTCCTGAATCACATGGAGGCAATGAGCGATAGGAGGGGATTCGTCTCTTCCGGTATAGGGAGTTGATGTTGCGCTGTGTTCGATTGGCTATAACCGGAAATCCCTGGCCAGGGTTGCTGAGATTTACTGGTAAGTGTTACCAGTAGTTTCTCGAACTGTTATAGACCTCATATCGACACGACTTATCAAGTTATTGGGGTCTGACGTTTACCACCCCTAGGCGAGATATGCGACATATCAGACGATCAGACCGGACTGTACGGTAAGTGTTACTGGTTGGATTCACAGGAGTGTGAGCGGGCTTGCTCGTCGATCTTCTGATCGCTCAATACCGGGGTGGCCGTTACGTTTAGCAGACCGCTTGCGGCTTGTGGGTGTTTGATATGATCATCACCTGCTGCCGGCGTATTGACGAGTCTTTAGAGTCCTACACAGAGGTTTCCTGGCTCAAGCGAAACGAAATAGGAGCGCATATGAGATATGTGGGGGACCGAGAATAATGCGTGTATGTGATACCGTATTCTATTCTCGCGATGAATGTATCGAATGGTTGTATGCGATATAACCTAGTTATCGAATCGAGGATTGATTCGATAAGCCGATACATTGGATATTAGTCGGTTATATGCGATATGACCGGATCATTAAATCAAGTGTTGATTTAATGATTTAATGTATAATTATATATTTGATATATTACTTTGCATTAACTAGTATTGGTTCACTTAAGATGGATTTTCTCACTCGAATGTACACAAATTGTATATGTGATATACTTTTGTGCACTTGTTTGTATCATGTTTGATGATACATGCTAACTTGGGTTTGTGTAAAGAATTAAACCATGGTTATTTAAATGGTTAGGGTTTTGATTTTCTTATCTATTCATTTATTTATTTATTTATTCTTTTTGGAAAGATAAATAAAATGGTGACTTATTTTGTTTCTTTCTTGAAACTTCTTGAAGTGTTGAGAGTCAAAGCCATTTTGTTTCTTTCCTAAACCCTAACCCTTTAACTTAACCCTAGTTCATTCTCTACACTTAACCATGGTTGTTTTTATGATAAGAATGAATGTGATTTTCTTTTTAAGTTAATCCCTTTTATTCTTTCATGTTCATCATCTTCTTCAAGCTTTGTGAAAGCTTGCAAGCTTCAATGGTGAAATGAGAAAAAGAGTGAGAAATCCAATTCTAAAGTGAACCCACTTCCTATTTCTTCATCCTCTACCACTTGCCAAGTAGTATAGGGTATTTTCTTCACAAGTTTCATGGCTTGGTGAAGTTGGAGCTTGATCTTGTGTTGCCTCGACGTAGATCATCTTCGGCATCGAAGTCGACGACCTAGCCCGCCCATTTCTCCGATGAAGCCGACGCTAGAGCCCGGGATCCGATGATTGCAGCGAGGGGACTTCATCGCGGAGCTATGGAGGTGGAGGACCGGATCTACAAAGGTTGTATTTCCGTTCACTTAGTTAAGTTGTTAACTAGTTGCATGTTTCGCCTTAAACTCTAGTCAACGATCCGTATTAGGGTTTCTCGGTACTTGTAAAATTTTAAATTGGCATGGTTGATGCCTTGTGAGATCTCCTTAGAGTGCCTAGGAACCCTACAGTGGTATCAGAGCCTAGCTAGAGCATTAGGCGAAGTGTAGACGACGTTTGAAATCCGAACGAACATCGAAACCCTAATCCAAAATGCTCTCTGGACATTTTTTAAAAACTGGGTTTTTTACGGATTAAAAATTCTTAAAAAATTCAGCAGGAAGTTCTAAGAATTACGGTGCAAAAATTACCAAAATATACGTCTAAACCGCGGCGGAACCGCGGCAGAAGCCTGGATTCTGCGGCGGTTCCGCGGCCATCTGATGACGTCAGCCTTCCAATTTTGCACAGTAATTTGTTTCTTGAGGTGCTGAGTTTTCTGGGATTTTTTAATCTGAACTCAAGAGTTGAGTTTTCTAGGGTGTTTTGGAGCTTTGATGATTCGATCGGATTATCAGACTTTGTCTATGTGGCTTTCCGGATATTTTAGAATATGTTAAAAAGTTCGACCGGATATAAATACCCACCTTTTCCCCTGTCGGGAAATTTCCAAGTGTTGGATCTTTCCGTGGTTTAATAACGTTCTAAGTAGTGCTAGTAAAGCGATGGTCCCTCTAGAAGACAACAAACCTTAACTCGATTATGTGACCGTCTTGAACTGCCTTTTGAACCTTAGGGTTTGGGGCAGTACGGCGTGCCACATGTGAGGCGTTGGCTTGACCCTTCTACGGCTGGACCGTTGGTACTGTGGCATGAAATGGATGTTTTTAAACTTATATCATGTGTTGATCTGTTTTGGGAAAACTTGGGTGTTCGATTGTTCGATCGGAAAGTTTAACATTTTCTATTTATCTGGAATGTGATGCAATATTTGGAATCCACAAGTAGTTATGAGATAACTGAATGAATGTTATAAACATAGCACTTTAGTCTCACTTGATCGGTTGCCACGGAATTTTGATGTGATCAAAAGTCCGTCGCAATCGCGTATTGTACGCGGATACTCGCCGGGTAAACTTAATAGACAGCCTCACCCCATAACCCCGACCATGTGACTGTAGGAGAACCCCGTCGCCGAAAGTATCCGTTTGGGTGCTCGCGGCAGCGGTGTTCCGCCTTGGTGCACTTCATCGACGGCTTCGGGGGTGCAGCCGCCTACTAAAGTTTGCGACGAGCATTCGATCAGGATATCGGGAATCTTGTTGAATTGGCCGACTTGATATTGAAAAGTGTTTTCGATAATGAGACTAAAATGCGGGGTTTATAATTGTTAGGCATGCGATGTCTAAGGAATTCATTTGATTAGGCATGCGATGTCTATGCAGGTTGCGGATTCCAACTGTTGTAGTTTTACACTTTCTTTTCTGTGACCGTAAGTGTAATATGTGATATCGCCGGTTTCGTTGCTATATGTCGACGACAATTGGGATGCGCATATTTACTTACGTTGATGACATGTGATGTTATGTGTTGCTGGATATGTTATATTGGATCGTCGTGTTTGAATAGCCGGGTTTTTTTATGTGAGATGAGTGTTTTTCATTTTCATTCATGTAAAAACTTGTATGTAATATTCTTTTATTGGGGCACTTCCAGGTTGCGGAAGATGTCACCATTTGTATATTATTTTCTTTTCCGCACTAGGATAGACCCAAGGAGGAGGGCACAAGTAACCGGGTTCTGGAGTCCAGTGGGAGACCAACTCGAGGAGTCGAGTCCGGGTCTCCTAACTCTAGAATTGGTAGGGTTGCTTGCCGCTCTCGTAGGGGTCTAGGGGTGTGGGTTTGGCTATTCATCGCGACCGTGGAATCCGTGTTTTATACCGGCTCGTATTGAAAACACGGACATCCTAGTATATCCAATGTTTTATATGATTCTTCTGCTGCGATATCTGTGATGTGATCATTTGATATGCTGTGATGGATACTGTATATAGTATATATGATATATTATATAGACGTTACTTATGTTTTACACCCGCGCTAGCCCTGCCCCGCTCTGCCGTTAGTCACCTAACCTAACGGTGCACGAGGGGACATCGAGGCGAATGCGGATGGCATAAGTGTACGCCGTATTTATCTGTGATGTTTAGGTACTTACATGATGGGACTTCATTAATATGATTAATGAAAGTATAAGAAACCTAAAGATGTTGTAGAATCGAATTTCAAAATAAAACAGGTAGCTACAGTTCTTGCTTTGCATAGCGGTATATATGATATATCCTGCACCTTATTCGATAAGGAAAGGACCGAGATCCCTTCACCGGGAGTGACTCCTTTAGCAATAACTGGCAGATGCTACACACTCGGTTTGTCTTTTGATTGCTTCTATAGTTTCTGCTTTGCACAGTGATATATATGATATATCTCGCACCTCATTCGACGAGGAAAGGACCGACGATCCCTTCACCGGGAGTGACTCCTTTAGCAAAACTAGAAAAGCCTCAAAAGCACTCCATTTCAAAATTCATTCGATCCTACAACGATATCAAGTTCATTACGCAATAGGTTTTCAGAAAAACCTGTCGTAGCCCTCCGTCATTTCAGATAAGTACTAGTTAGTATTCGTGCTGCGGTTGTTTGGCATGCGTCAAGGTGTAGTGTACGGTAGCTAACTAGTGCTTATCTGCTAGCATACGATGCGATTGGATTAGGGTATTCGCACGGCGTTGTTTGGCATGCGTCAAGGGTCGTGCGGGTGGGTTTAATTCAATTAAGAAATATACGGGTTGAACTTGACTAGCGGACTATGGGTTGTTTGGCATGCGTCAAGGTCATAGCACGCTAGGGGCAAAATATTATCGGGAATTTCAAGTGTTGAAATTTGCAATGAGATTGCATACCTTCTATGAGATAGTTGGATCCCGATACCCACTGCGAGTAAGAGTTACTCCTGGGAGAGTTTTACACATTACAATTAGCCGATCAAGTAGGTGTCTAGAAAGGTGTTAATGAGGTTACGCCTCTGGGAAAACGAGGTTTACATTAATTAGGTTCGTGCGAAAGCACGGGGGACCTCCCTCAAAGTACCGACACTGGCCTGGCTGAAAGATTGGCGAACTTGTAGCGTGTAATTAATCCCGGCTAGTCTTTCCTTTTAGGGTTTGAAGGAAGATTTGATAAAAACAGTGGGAGCCATCCTGATTAGATAAAATAATAACCAATCTATTCTTGCAAGAGCGCACGCTGAGTGTTTTCTTCTCTCTCTCTCCAGGTAGCGACCATATCACGCCTTAATCAAGATAATAATACGGATTATTGACCGAACCCGCTTGTTATACTGAGGTGGGGAACGTTGGTCCCGCTTGTTATAAGACAGAACAGGAAACTGGGGAATACCAGATTTCCCGTGCCGCCCAAACGAAGAAAGTGCATATGATGCATCATCTTCGGGTGTGTTCGTTACAAAGAACTGTTTCTCAGTATCCTCTACGTCCTGGGTATTTGATACCGGATCAGGATCCCAGATATGTAATCTGTTACATAGGGCTACAGAAAGATAGAAAAACTGAGAACGGGTGATAAGTTTCATGAGACAGAAAACGGGGCAAGTGTTGCTGCCAAGTCTGTTGGTCACTGTCACCCTGTATTCCAAATACATTGATTCTGAACAAATGCTATTAGATACCGAACCTGATATACAAAATCATATCTGTCTCTTTATAAGTAAAGAAATGATAAAATTTTGTATTGTTGGATAATGTTTTGAACATTTCCTATATCAAAAGTTGATCGGTTCAGGCACGTTATCTAAAAGCATTGATGTTCTAAATCAAACTACAGTTCTTAGTATACGGAACACACACAAGAGGAAGAGTTCAGAAATGAACGGACCCTTCTTGAGGTATTGTAGACTAGGTCATATCAATGCGACCCGACTAGCTAAGTTGCACATAGATGCATATTTAAATCTGTTTGAATTTACATCTTGTGAAACTTGCCAGACATGTCACAGAGATAAGATGACCATAGCTCTGTTTATTGGAAACAGAGAAAGAGTTAGTGAACTCTTGGGATGATACATGTTGATGTATGTTGGTCCCCTGTCTACATATGCCAAGATTGGTTCTTTGTATATCATTACATTCTCTGATAATCTCTCAAGATTCAGACATATGTTCCTGTTGAAACACAAGTCCGAACCTTTTGAGATATTCACAGAATATAAGTTAGAAGTAGAGAACCAATAAGGGTATAAGTATTATGTCCTTTGATGTGATCAAGGAGGAGAATACTTGAGCATGGAATTCCTGGACTATTCTAAAGGAGAATGAGATTCTCTCTCAGCATTACTCCTCCGAATACACCATAGAACGATGGTATATCGGGGCGGAGCAATCACACCCTATTCGATATGGTGCACTCTATGATGAGTACTACTGAGTTACCTGTTTCCTTTTGAGGGTTATGCACTTGAGAAGATGCATACCTATTGAATTAGGTTCGAATCAGATCACAGCCTACCACTCCATATGAGATATGGTATGGGAAGAGCCCATGTCTTAAGCTAGTTAAGATTTGGGGTTGACCAGCCTATGTCTAAAAGCAAAATCCGGACAAGCTCGAGGCAAGGTCTGTTATGTAGAACTGGAAATGTTCCAGCTATACAAACTGCAGCTGATGATTTGAAAGAACCAAAGGATTCAATAGTTACCAACGAACCTCAGCCTCTCCGCCGATCTAGTAGGGTTTCTCACCCACCTGAGAGTTACTTCGGTTTCTCTATGACAGTGGGAGCGAGGATTGAATCATGAGATGATAACCCAACCAGTTTCGAGCTGGCCATCAGGAGTGAGACTCTGTAAGAATGGCTGGATGTTTATCGATCTGAGATGGAATCCTTATACACCAACAAAGTATGGACTTTGGTTGCTATATCTGAAGGGTTAAATCCCCATCAGGAGCAAGTATATCTTGAGAAGATTACTTGGTGTAGATGGAAAAGTTGAGACTTTCAAAGCTAGACTTGTTAAAGGTTTTCGTCATCGACCAGGCGTGGATAATGATGAAACCTTTTTCAGTGGCTATGCTTAAGTCCATCCGGATCCTACTTGCCACGGCTACATACCATAACTACGATATCTGGCGGTTGGGTGTCTTGACTGTTTTTCTAGAATAATGATTTGGAAGAAAGCGTCTATAAGTACACAGCCAGAGGGCTTCGTAGACAGTGGGAGCAGCGGAAACGTGTGCAAGATGTTTTATGTAATAAAGCAGGCATCGCGGAGTTGGAACGTCTGTTTTGATGTGTTAGTCAAAGAGTTTGACATCATCAAAATGGTAGATGAACCTTGTATATACAAAAAGGTAGTAGAGAGTATGGTGGTGATCCTCGTAGAGTACGTGGATGACATACTCTTGATAGGGAAGTAGTTTCCTATGCTATACTCGATCAATCTCCGCTTATCACTATGATTCTCCACATAGGATCAAACTGATGCCTATTAAATCCTGAGTTTTGGATCTATGAGATAGATCTAAATGGATGTTAGGATTCTCACTAGTTGTAGTAAGATGGTATCAATTGGTCCTGGGGAGAATCACTGGAAGTGTTCCAGGGTGATAAGGATGACTGAAAGTCAGTCACAGGCATTGTCTTTACCCTCAGTAAAGGGACGTTATGTTGGAAGAGTTCCAAGCTAGATACCGTGGCTAACTAGACGATAAAGGCAGGATACATCGCTACTTAAGATGCTACCAAAGAGGCTGTTTGGGTCTATATTGGTTCATGAGATGAACTAGGTTCCTACCATTGTGTGACAATGGAAGTTTGGCTTTGGCCCAGGAACCCCGGTCCCATCAGTGACCCAGACATATTCTAAGGCAGTATCACCTGATCATGGAGATGGTTGATCTCCAAGGAGATCGAGGTTAGGAGAGTAGACTCAGAGAACAACACGGCGGATCCACTCACAAAGGCCTATTCCTAGAGAGAGACTTTTATGGGATGGTTGAGTATGAGATACTACAACCACTGCTACAGATGGCCCTAGTGCAAGTGGGAGATTGTTAGTTATATGTATGCCCTAGAGGCCATTACTGTACATAGGATGTATATTGTAGTGGATGCTAGGACATATATAGGGAGGACTTTCTTGCTCGACATGATAGTATGCTATCTGCTTACTCTTTACTTTAACGTGTACACTGATTGTCTCTCTGTTACATGTTGGTAAAGCCCTTAGGATGTGTACTTGACTACCTGGACTATGATGCGGATCATACTAGTGGGGACATGGTAGTCCATAAGTACATCCTTCAAGGTCCCTAGTCTTGGGTGTATCGAGACGGGACATCGATATACCAGAGTAGACTAGCGTATACCTTCTCGACCCATACAGATGGGCGATGGATGATCCCATATCCATTGGTGTTTGACATCGGAGATGATATACGGGTGCTCAGTAGAGACTGGGTACACTGGACGGACTCGCCGAGAACTCCCAGATGGTATTATACCTCACGTCAGATGGCAGTTCTCTGGTGACACTGGTACAGAGTAGTCTGTTGACCCGAGATCGTCATAGAGTCTTGTGTGATTCCCACTGTGCTTTGATTTCCTCCTTACCACGTCCAAGAGGGCGTGCAAAACGGTGGTTTTTGGGTACAGTCCCGAATCACATGTAGGCAATGAGCGATAGGAGGGGATTCGTCTCTCCCGGTATAGGGAGTTGATGTTGCGCTGTGTTCGATTGGCTATAACCGGAAATCCCTGGCCAGGGTTGCTGAGATTTACTGGTAAGTGTTACCAGTAGTTTCTCGAACTGTTATAGATCATATCGACACGACTTATCGAGCTATTGGGGTCTGACGTTTACCACCCCTAGGCGAGATATGCGACATATCAGACGATCAGACCGGACTGTACGGTAAGTGTTACTGGTTGGATTCACAGGAGTGTGAGCGGGCTTGCTCGTCGATCTTCTGATCGCTCAATACCGGGGTGGCCGTTACGTTTAGCAGACCGCTTGCGGCTTGTGGGTGTTTGATATGATCATCACCTGCTGTCGGCGTATTGACGAGTCTTTAGAGTCCTACACAGAGGTTTCCTGGCTCAAGCGAAACGAAATAGGAGCGCATATGAGATATGTGGGGGACCGAGAATAATGCGTGTATGTGATACCGTATTCTATTCTCGCGATGAATGTATCGAATGGTTGTATGCGATATAACCTAGTTATCGAATCGAGGATTGATTCGATAAGCCGATACATTGGATATTAGTCGGTTATATGCGATATGACCGGATCATTAAATCAAGTGTTGATTTAATGATTTAATGTATAATTATATATTTGATATATTACTTTGCATTAACTAGTATTGGTTCACTTAAGATGGATTTTCTCACTCGAATGTACACAAATTGTATATGTGATATACTTTTGTGCACTTGTTTGTATCATGTTTGATGATACATGCTAACTTGGGTTTGTGTAAAGAATTAAACCATGGTTATTTAAATGGTTAGGGTTTTGATTTTCTTATCTATTCATTTATTTATTTATTTATTCTTTTTGGAAAGATAAATAAAATGGTGACTTATTTTGTTTCTTTCTTGAAACTTCTTGAAGTGTTGAGAGTCAAAGCCATTTTGTTTCTTTCCTAAACCCTAACCCATTAACTTAACCCTAGTTCATTCTCTACACTTAACCATGGTTGTTTTTATGATAAGAATGAATGTGATTTTCTTTTTAAGTTAATCCCTTTTATTCTTTCATGTTCATCATCTTCTTCAAGCTTTGTGAAAGCTTGCAAGCTTCAATGGTGAAATGAGAAAAAGAGTGAGAAATCCAATTCTAAAGTGAACCCACTTCCTATTTCTTCATCCTCTACCACTTGCCAAGTAGTATAGGGTATTTTCTTCACAAGTTTCATGGCTTGGTGAAGTTGGAGCTTGATCTTGTGTTGCCTCGACGTAGATCATCTTCGGCATCGAAGTCGACGACCTAGCCCGCCCATTTCTCCGATGAAGCCGACGCTAGAGCCCGGGATCCGATGATTGTAGCGAGGGGACTTCATCGCGGAGCTATGGAGGTGGAGGACCGGATCTACAAAGGTTGTATTTCCGTTCACTTAGTTAAGTTGTTAACTAGTTGCATGTTTCGCCTTAAACTCTAGTCAACGATCCGTATTAGGGTTTCTCGGCACTTGTAAAATTTTAAATTGGTATGGTTGATGCCTTGTGAGATCTCCTTAGAGTGCCTAGGAACCCTACAGTGGTATCAGAGCCTAGCTAGAGCATTAGGCGAAGTGTAGACGAAGTTTGAAATCCGAACGAACATCGAAACCCTAATCCAAAATGCTCTCTGGACATTTTTTAAAAACTGGGTTTTTTACAGATTAAAAATTCTTAAAAAATTCAGCAGGAAGTTCTAAGAATTACGGTGCAAAAATTACCAAAATATACGTCTAAACCGCGGCGGAACCGCGGCAGAAGCCTGGATTCTACGGCGGTTCCGCGGCCATCTGATGACGTCAGCCTTCCAATTTTGCACAGTAATTTGTTTCTTGAGGTGCTGAGTTTTCTGGGATTTTTTAATCTGAACTCAAGAGTTGAGTTTTCTGGGGTGTTTTGGAGCTTCGATGATTCGATCGGATTATCAGACTTTGTCTATGTGGCTTTCCGGATATTTTAGAATATGTTAAAAAGTTCGACCGGATATAAATACCCACCTTTTCCCCTGTCGGGAAATTTCCAAGTGTTGGATCTTTCCGTGGTTTAATAACGTTCTAAGTAGTGCTAGTAAAGCGATGGTCCCTCTAGAAGACAACAAACCTTAACTCGATTATGTGACCGTCTTGAACTGCCCTTTGAACCTTTGGGTTTGGGGCAGTACGGCGTGCCACATGTGAGGCGTTGGCTTGACCCTTCTACGGCTGGACCGTTGGTACTGTGGCATGAAATGGATGTTTTTAAACTTATATCATGTGTTGATCTGTTTTGGGAAAACTTGGGTGTTCGATTGTTCGATCGGAAAGTTTAACATTTTCTATTTATCTGGAATGTGATACAATATTTGGAATCCACAAGTAGTTATGAGATAACTGAATGAATGTTATAAACATAGCACTTTAGTCTCACTTGATCGGTTGCCACGGAATTTTGATGTGATCAAAAGTCCGTCGCAATCACGTAGTGTATGCGGATACTCGCCGGGTAAACTTAATAGACAGCCTCACCCCATAGCCCCGACCAAGTGACTGTAGGAGAACCCCGTCACCGAAAGTATCCGTTTGGGTGCTCGCGGCAGCGGTGTTCCGCCTTGGTGCACTTCATCGACGGCGTCGGGGGTGCAGCCGCCTACTAAAGTTTGCGACGAGCATTCGATCAGGATATCGGGAATCTTGTTGAATTGCCCGACTTGATATTGAAAAGTGTTTTCGATAATGAGACTAAAATGCGGGGTTTATAATTGTTAGGCATGCGATGTCTAAAGAATTCATTTGATTAGGCATGCGATGTCTATGCTGGTTGCGGATTCCAACTGTTGTAGTTTTACACTTTCTTTTCTGTAACCGTAAGTGTAATATGTGATATCGCCGGTTTAGGGTTTCTCGGCACTTGTAAAATTTTAAATTGGCATGGTTGATGACTTGTGAGATCTCCTTAGAGTGCCTAGGAACCCTACACGAATACCATTCAAAGGCCATTTCTGCTAAGCTGCCGACGAATTGACGAAGCAACAGTTTGTCGTCACCTCCAGTGTTGCCGCATAAAGCCCTGAATTGAGCGACATGCTGATGTGGATTCCCTGTCCCCTTGTACATATGGAATTTAGGGATCGTATATCCCGGCGGGTAACTGATTTGGTCATACCAGCTTGGATACGGTCGCCCAGTTTTGACGACCTGGCTACCGCTTCATTTGCCTGGTGAACTCGTATTTGTTGAGCAATATAATCATTTAGGGCGGTCTTGGAGATAGTTTTCTCTTTGGCTGTTGAGAGAGCCGGAGGTGGATTTGATGTTTCTCCTCGGTCGTTTTCGAGGATAATCGGAGGATCTTCAGCTGGAGGATCTGGCTGTAACATCATTCCTACCATGTATTGGAAGAGAAGCGCCATTTGTTTTATGTTGGCAGCTTGTTCTGCCGCTTCTCTGTCCTTCTTTTCGAGGACTCTGCGTAGGAAGTCAGCGTCAGTTTCCTGTTCGTGACGCTGTTCTGATGATGTTTCCGGGCTTTCTTTTGGCCCGGTGAGCGCGGCCATCGCAGTCAGCATCTCCTGGAGCTTCTGCTACTGTTGTTCCTAGGCTTATGTAATGGATCGGGTGAGTGGTCGGTGGCCCATAGAAGCGCGGCTATCCTCCTTCCCAGATGCCATATAGACAGTGTGCACCACCATGCCTCCAGACTTGGGGCGTTTAGATTCAGTGTCTTTGCGATTTGCCAAAGACGCATGGATCTTCTTCGACCTCCTTCTTTTGTAGGCGGTCGAAGTTGAGGGGGCCGTTGTAGTGGGCACCCAAGCAGCTGTTGCTTTTTCTGGCTTAACAGAGAAGTCCTTCTCCTGCCGAACCTTCATTTTTTCTGTCGGCGGAGATAGTCTTGATCCATTACGGAATCTTGGACTTGACGTCAGACCTTGTAAATTTTAGAGGACAGCCGTTGAGGGGGCTGCTCCAGCTTCTCCTTTGGGGCATTATCCACAGGTGTAGGAGATCTTTTCAATACGGCAGTTGGTGTGTTTTTGCGCACCCTTCTTAGCGGTTCAAAGCTATTCCCGGTCGGAACAGCAGTATTGATTTCCACCATTGGAGCTGGCGGATTTAGCCCAGAGAGGGAGTTGCCCCCAGCCTTCCTTATCCGGCGCCAGTGACGATGGCGGGCATGTCGCGCGATTGGAGTTGGTTTAGCCGTAGGGGTGACCTCCTCATGCCTCCTGTGTTGGTCAGAATTCGCTGGTATCAGCCTTTTAAAGACCGACGTCCGTTGAATGGGGACAGCTAACCTATCAAAAGCAGACTTCCGAGTAGGGGAAGTAACCTTGGTGATTTCTCCTGGAACGGGAGCAGAAATAGTCAGTCTTGTGCAGACCGACCCTTTGGCAGGAGAAACCGCCTTGACGATTTGGGAGAAAGGATGGCTATCCGCTTCGGGATAACGCCTTCTGGTATTGCAGGCTTCTTCATGGGCCCGTTGGAGCTCTGGCCTAGTCTGTTAAAAACCGAGGCAGTGGAGTTGGGCGACCCGTTGAGGGGGGCCGCAGTAGTAGCAAGCCAATCAAATACTGACTTCTTGGGAGCTTCTCAAGAGGGTAAAGGGGCGTTGAAGCTCATGGGTGGGAGTATGGTCCCGAAGAATAGTCCAGTGGTGGCTTGAGTCACCTACTCTACTGGCATCTTGAAAAGGGAGGCCGCTCGGGGCCCGTAAGTCACTCCTCCAGGAAGGACGGAATGAGAGTTGCAGTTGCAGGTAGTGCAGTCTGAAGCCATTTGTTTCGCCCAATCAGAGCAAAGCTCTGTTGAAATTCAAAATTCAAAATTCTTAAGCAACACTTCAAGTCTCGAGCGCAACGCGCCACATGTCAAGCGCTGATACGTCAGCGCAGGGCCCAAGAAGGCGCACCCAATCAGAGCAAAGCTCTATTAAAGGAAGCAACGCTTCAGTTGCGCTGCGCTGTGCGCTGCGCGACACGTGTCAGCGCAGTTGCGCTGCGCTGTGCGCTGCGCGACACGTGTCACGCGCTAGGGCATCTGCGCCGAACAGAATTAAAATTTTAAGAAATCTTTTCTGTTCTTGTTAAAACAAGAAGATTTTTTTCTGCAAAGCAGAAACTCTTGGATCAAAGATCCAACGGTGGGGAAAATTCCCCAAATCACTCAGAGAAATGCCTCTTTAACAAATTTAACTAATTTATGGACACTATTAAAAGGACCCTAGGCCTCAATTAAAAGGCATCAACATCTTTCTAAAAGAAAAAGAAGGAGAGAAGAGAACTCTGAGAAACTCCTCAAGAATAAAAAAAAAGAGGTAAAAACCTTTAGAAAAAAGAGAAAGTTCTCTTAGGAACAAATCATAGATCTAAAAACAAGATCAATAATCTTTAATAAAAATAAAATAAAAATAGTGCTTTGCACTTTTCATGAACCTATGGTTCTCTGAGATAAGAAAAACAAGAAAAAAAGAAAAACTTATTTTTTTTTGATCTAAATTAGATCAAGAAATCAAATAGTGCTTTGCACTTCTGTTCTTGAATCTAAAAGATTCTTGGTGCTTTGCACTTGCAAACTGCGCTGTTGCGCTCCTGGGAGAGCGCCACGTGTCAGCATCTAAATCACTTGCGCTATGCGCTCTTGAAATAAGAGCTTTGCTCTCTGGAGTTGGCGCAACTCATCAGAGCGCGCCACGTGTCAGCAGCGCAACAGCGCAGCGCACTAGCGCAGCGCACTGCACTGTTGCGCTTGCGCTCACCAGAGCATGACACGTGTCTTCACCACAAGCGCTTGCGCTCAGTGAGTGGCGCAAAACGCCTAACAAATGCAATGCAGGGCCAGGCCCAATTAAAAGACCAAACATGCCTAATTAAATTGATGCTCTGCATCATTTATAAATGGGCAAAGCCCAAACAAAAATAATAAAATGCTATGCAGATGCCTTGCAGAGCCCAAAATAAATTGATGCTCTGCATCTTTTATGGGCAGAGCCCAAACAAGAAAGTAGAAGTAATGCAATGCATTATTTAAGTGTGGGCAAAGCCCTAGCACAGGTCTAATGGACTAAAAATAAATAAAATGTTGAACATTTTCAACTGGACTTAGCCCAATTCTGGCCGTAAGTCCTTAAATTAAATTGAACTGAGCACAAATGCTCTCTCTCAAATCAATTTATATCCGGTTCGAGGGTACATCTCCGAACTCCTTTGACATCCATCGTTGTAATTCCTCAACGACGTCAAAGAGGTGACGGGTCCCAACGACCACACATCAATACGGACTGCGGGGTCCTTAAACTCGTGGACCGAAACGTCCCTAAACTATTGTTGGACCGGAACGTCCTTAAACTAATATTGGACCGAAAAGTCCTTAAACTAATGTCGGACCACTACGTCCCTAAACTGGAACACGGACCACTACGTCCCTAAACTGGAGCATGGACCGCAACGTCCCTAAACTACCTATGGACCACTACGTCCCTAAACTGGAACAATAAAGCCTCCAAATGCTCTTTTGCCGGATCTAAACGATCTCGTTTAAGTTGATCTTAGCCCCTAAACACGGCTAACGTATCCTTAAACATTCAAACGGACTATAAAACTCCAAATCAACCTTGGTTCAAGGGTACATCTCTGAACTCCTCTGACATCTGCCGTTGTAATCCTTCAACGACGTTAGAGAGGTGACGAGTCCCGATGGCTAGATATTAAATGGATTCCCACGTTAAGTTGATCTTAGTCTCAAACAGGACTATCGTATCCTTAACGAACGTTTAAGTTGATCTTAGCCGCAACGCGACTAATGCATCCTTAAACTAAAAATACCAAACCCAAATCTAAGTAAATACGGATTTGGACTAATCCACGTCCTACGGGCGACGACATTACTCAGTCTCCGTATACAATCCACGGACAACCACAAACAAAACAAACACACACGACACGAAGTGAAATTCTGGAGAAGGAGAAAGTTGTTACCGCGATGCGGTAGCGTAATTAACTGCAGGGGCTTGCGCCTGCAGGGAAGAGCGTCCCCACAATCAAAAACTCCTCAAGCGAGGGGGAATCTGACGAAGTCTGCTACATCGGCCGCATCCGTCTAAACCTTCGATACACGGTGCCATAAATCAACTTGGCATCTTCGGAGAGATGGACGGATAAAACCAAATAGCATCTGCCCCGAATCTCAGCGTCAGGACATCGCGGTCCTGTGCGCCGTCCTTCGGAGGGGAACAGATTCTGGCACGCCCGGTGGGACCTCTTCCTCTTTCCACTCCACATTTCGTGTGTCGTTTTCGCGAACCAATCGCGGTTTGTTAACGGTTGCCTTTGGATTTCAAGTTTACTAAGATTTGGTCTTTTGCCCGGCGCAGAACTCAAGCATCGATGGCCTCTAACTGCACCAACTGCTCGAAGTATCACTACAACGGACGCTCCACCTCACCTGGAGGTGTAGCATATGGGCCCCAAGCGGCCTCCTTCCTCGCTCTGCCGGTAGAACAAGTGACCCAGGCCACCACTGGCCTGTTCTTCGGGACCATGATCCCATCTACAAGCTTCCCTGAGCCAATACCTGCACCGGAAGTGAACAAGAAGTCGGTCTTCGACCGGCTTACTGCTACTACGACCCCTGTCAACGGGTCGCCCACTACCAAACCGACAGCCTCTGTTTTCACCAGGCTAAATCAGAACTCTAAACTGGCTGTCCCAAGGAAGGCAATGACTGCTGCTTCAGAAGTCATCAAAGCGGTTTCCCCTGTCAAAGAGTCAGTCTTTTCAAGGCTGACGATTCTTGCTCCTGTCCCTGCTCGAAGATCTGTCTTCGATAGGTTGGATATCACACCTCAGAAGACAACCTCAGTCTTTAAGAGGTTAACACTGGCGGCGCCCCATTCAGACAGGGGGAAAAAAGAAGATGTCTCAATCTCCGAACTAGTCCCAACGGCTCGTCATGCTCGACGTCGCCATTGGCAACGAGTGAGGAAGGCAGGGGGCAACTCCCCCTCAGGGATAACTCTACCAGCTCCAGTGGTGGAAATCAACGCTGCAGTTCCAACTGGGAACAACTTTGAACTGCTGAGGAGGGTACGGAAGAACTCTCCAACCGCTACACCGAAGAGATCTCCTCCACCTGTGGAGAGAGTCCCAGAAACAAAGCAAGAACAGCCCCCTCAACGGCTGTCCTCAAGAATTTATAGAGTTTGGAGGAGGGTTCAAGACTCCGTGATCGACACGGATCACTCCCGTCAACGAAAGAAGATGAAGGTGCAAAAAGAAAAGGACTGTCCTATTAAACAGCAGAGGACAACGATCACCAAGATGCCCACTGCAACGGCCCCTTCAACTTCAACGGCCCACAAAAGAAGAAGGCCGGAGAAACCCCTCGCACCCGCGGCAAATGCCAAAGGTGGTGAGCCTAAACGCCCTAAGTCCGGGGGCATGATAGTTCATACCGTCTACGTAGCATCTGGTAAAGAAGATAGCCGCATGTCTACGGGTCATCGACCGCTCACCCGATCAGTGACCAAGGCACAGGAGCAATAGCAAAAGCTCCAAGAAATGATGAATGCTATGGCTGCACTTACCGGACCAAAAGAAATCCCTGAAACGTCCTCGGACGAACGTCAGGAGGAAGAAACCGACGCTGAATTCCTTCGTCGGATATTGGAGAAGAAGGACAAAGAGGCTACTGAACAAGCAGCCAACATACAGCGCATGGGCCTCCTCTTCCAAGACATGATAGGGATGATGATACAACAAGATCCTCCGGCCGAAGAGCCCCCGATCGTTCTTGGAGACGATAGGGGAGAAACATCAAATCCTCCACCAGCTCTGTCGATGGCTAAGGAGGATACAATCTCCAAAGCTGATTTGGATGAGTACATCGCCCAACAAATACGGGTTCATCATGCAACCGAAACAGCCGGTCAGGTCATAAAGACGGGGCGGCCATATCCAAGTTGGTATGATCAAATCAAGTACCCACCCGGTTGTACAATTCCCAAGTTCCATGTCTACAAAGGGATGGGCAATCCTCATCAGCATGTTGCCCAGTTCAGGGCACTCTGCGGCAACACCGGCGGTGATGACAAGCTGTTGCTTCGCTAATTTGTTGGAAGCTTATCAGATACGGCGTTTGAATGGTACTGTGAGCTCCTGAACGACTCTATTAAAACCTTCGCGGAGATGGAGCTGTTGTTTACTCAGCGTTTTGCAAGCGCCAGTGAACGTACCCCGATGACAGCACTGATTAACGCCAGGGTAAAGCCAGGCGAGACGTGGGTTCAGTACGCTATACGATGGCGGAACTTATGGTCAAAGTGTGAGCAGCGCATTGAAGAAGCTCTCGCGGTGGGTATGTTTGTGGGAACCCTCGATCCACAAGCAACCATCTCGCAGTTTATGATGTTTTTCAAGCCGACTACCTTCCAGGCCTTGATTGACAAGCTAGCACAGATGGATCAGATGGGCCATAAACCTCCACTCCCAAAGCCGGACTCCCGAAATGACAAGAGGAAGGGAAAAGCGATCGTCGTCGCTAATGCTCAACAACAACCGAGCGACTCGAAGCCGGTTGCTCGTCAAAATAATATGCGCCCGTACGTACCCCTTGAGGATAGGATGGGACGTCCTTATTTCTTTCCCCGTGATAAAACGAGGAGGTTATTCGAGCTGGCGTTGCACAACAGACTCATAAATTTGCCGGATCCAAAACGTCCGTTGCAACCAAGTGACGTCAACGAGCCCAACTACTGTCCTTATCATCGAGTACTAGGCCATCCGATCGAAGATTGCTACGTTTTCAAAAATTGGCTTGAAAACCAGTACTGACAGGGCAAGTTCGCATTATCTGACAAATGGAAGGTGAATCCCCCGCAGCCCCACACCTCTAAGGGGACGAATACGCCGGGGGCAACATGCTCCGTCGTTGAAGAAGCTCCTTGGGAGGTTGTATTATCAGCTAAAACGAAGAGGATGCTAAATGATCTTCAGACATGCCTAGCGATTGAGTGGAAGAACCCGTTGGAACCGCAGGTCATTGAAGGGATGTTGAAGCCACGTCCAACTCCAAAGACCGATAGTGGTGGTTCAAGCACTTGCAGCCCGCCGTCAAAATCTTCGAAAAAGAAGAAGAAGAAATCTAAGAAGCCCGTGAATCCTGGCGACAAGCGCACGGACTTACAAAAGCGAATTGACGCGCTGGATGAATACAACCAAAAGGCACGGACTCCCATTACGCTCCAAGAGTTCCTCAACCACGTCTTTCAAGAGGAAGGAGAGGGAGAAAGTTTGTCAGATGAAGCTGAAGAATGCGTGGCGAGCTATCATATGATTTCCCATTCGATCACGAACGATGAGGAGACTCCTTGCACCGAAAAGCTGGGGGCAGATCCTGAACCAAAAGTTCTAGGGCCACCAGAGGAAATAATCGGCGCATTACTTAATGAAGCTCGATTGAAAAGTAAAGCTGATCGGGAGCGCGAGGCGGCTATATTTGAAAGGGCCAAGCGCCAGCGACTTGATGAAGGAGCTGAGACGATCCCGCTGGAGCAAAACACCTCCGCTACCGACAAAAGCCAATTCAAGATGAGGAAAAAGTTTGCTAAGGCCATATCAATGGGCATGAAGCTACCATCCTCTGAAGGAAACATCGCCGGTGAAGTGGAAACGCACCCCTCGTATTGCTTATATCATCGGAAGATTTCGCACCCCACTGAAGAGTGCAAAGCTTTCGATAGATGGTGGCAAGGATATGTTGCTCATCGACAACGCTTTAAGCGGGAAAAGCGTAAAACTCGTCGGGAGCAAAGAAATACGACCTAAGGGCTTAAAAGAACTGCTGGCGATTGTTGCATGATTAACACCGGTAAATCACGAGTGCCTACATTTGGGAGTGATTCTGATGAAGAGCTAGAACTTGCCCCTCTCTTTAAAGAGTCCGATTCGAGAAAAGAAGAAGAACCGAAGGTTTGCGAAAATATCCAGCTACGTAATCGCACGCTGCCCGGAAAGAACCTCGGACCCTCGAACAGGAAAGATAAAGGGAAAGAAAAGGTCTCTGAAGATATTGTCTTAGATGACCAAGTGGTGGAAGAGCTAAGCGCCAAGGACCCGCCGAAGAAGAATAAGGTGGATTACAACGTCTTAGCACATCTGAGGAAGCTGCCCTCACAGCTCAGCATTCTTGACGCCCTTTTGCTATCAAAAGAGGCAAGAGATTCGTTGATTAAGGCCCTCCAAGATCCAGAACAATTCCAAGCATGCCTGGCCGAAGAAAAGATGAAGAATGAATTGGAGGAAGTGCACACAGTCGATGTCACTTTCGGCGACGAGGACCTTCTCCTCGGGACGTGCGAACACAATCGCCCCCTCTATGTCTCAGGATACTGCCACGATATTAAGATAGGCAAAATCCTGATCGACAATGGATCCTCCGTTAATCTCCTCAACGTGCGGGTGTTAAAAGAAATCTGCATGAGCGTCCAGCACCTTGCTCGGGATAAGATCACCATCTCCGGGTTCGATTCCCAATCGTCAAAGACTCTTGGATCTGTGATACTAACGCTACGCTTCGGGCTACTCGTCACGGACATTAAGTTCCACGTCATAGACGCCAAGACATGCTACAACGCTTTGCTCGGCCGACCATGGTTACACGAGTACAACATCATCCCTTCTACACAACATCAGTATATGAAATATTTTAAGGATGGTTTCGAGTATACCGTGACGGGAGAACTGAACCCGTTCTCTGTAAATGAGGTCCGCAAATATGAAGACGCTAAATACTTCTTATCGGATTTCGAAGACACAGAGAAGTGTCGCAAGCCGAAGAATAAAACTAACGCTACCATCCCTGTCTTCGACAGTGATACTGAGGAGGAAGAGAAGATAGTTTATCCGGGTCCACCCCAACATAACAAGCCGGGACCATCGGCTCCCACATTGATCTTTGGCAGCGACTTGGAAGATGAAGTCCATGCTGTATTCTCTGCTCGACCTTCAATACAAGCGTCCGTTGACGAAGAGCAAAGTCTACAAGTCGTCATAGTGCCGCTTAAACACCATAAAGAACTGGATGCACTTAATATCTACAGTGTAGAAGAGTTGCGGAAATTCTATATCCCTCCCAGGCGAGAGAGCGAGAAGGCAATTCTGTTTTACCGCTCTGAAGAAACCAAGGTAGAAAAAGAAATCTGGCATGGCGCGGATTCTACGCTCGACAGGCTTCAGCCTATCCGTCTCCCCAGATATTATACGGAAGGTTTGAAAAAGCTGCTGAAACGCTAGGGGATACCCTTCAAATAGACCGTTAGAAAGGCCAAATTCTATGTCAGGGTCTGGAACGTCCTCGGGACTCAACGCAAACTGCCTAACGGGAGAATGGAAGCAAAAGGGCTTGGATACATCCGGTCAAAGAAACGAGAGTTACTACCCGGCTGCTATGTCGTGTATGACCTTGGTGAAGCGACGGATGCTCAATGGGAGGATGCTAATCCTAAGCCAGTGAAAGTTCCAGATGCAAAGGAGCCCAGTCCGTCGTTCGAGGAACAAATGGACGAACTTATAAAGAAAGCTGGTCAAAAAGTCTGAGACGATCATAACCGCGAAATGGTCAGCTACGAGAAAGCCAAGACGCAACGCCTTCTCCAACAGGCCGTAAAGGATGAAAATGCCGCTCCTTGTCAACCTGTTATAAAGAAGGCTCAGCGCAAAAGCAGAAATAAGTCGAAAGGCCAAAAATGCGCTCAACAGCAACAAAGCAGGGCTAAGAAGTCACGCAAATGGGAGGCGAGCGTTATTGATCTATCCCTCATGAAGAAAATGAGTCGAGCATACTCTTTTCCTCGGGATAAGACGAGGAGGATATTTGAGCTTGCTCTAAAACATCAGATGCTCATGCTGCCGGAGTCCAAACACCCCGAACGAGCAAGCGAAGTCTCTGACCCAAACTATTGCTCTTACCATCGAGTAATAGGGCACCCGCTCGAAGACTGCTTCACCTTTAAGAATTGGGTCGAAGATCAGTACCAGCTCGGCAAGTTCGCTCTGTCTGACAACTGGAAGGTAACGCCGCCACAGAAGCACGAGCCCAAGGCCACGAAAGAAGAGCCAGTTCCGCATTGGGATTGGAAGCGAATTCGTACTTGTCACGTGATAACGATATCAAAAGAAGAGCCCGAGAACATGGATGACCTTCCCTGGTGCTTCAAAAACAATAACGATGAGGTAATCTCAGATTTCCCACCAGCGCCGAAAGAACTGGAAGATGGAATCCATACCACTGCAGATAACCTTAAGAAAATTGAGTTGGGATCAGCAGACGACCCGCGACCGACATTCATCAGCGAGCTGCTATCTGAAGAAAGGGTAGTTGCGTTAAAAGACGTGCTTCTACAGCATAGAGATTGCTTCGCGTGGAATTATTCCGAAATGCCGGGACTAGATCCAGAAATTGCTGTGCATAAATTGGCGATATCCCCAGACGTCAAGCCAGTCAAACAGGCACCGAGGAGAATGCGACTCGAGCTCGAGATGAGTATCAACGCTGAGGTCAAGAAGCTGATCGACTCTGGCTTTATCCAGGAGGTTCAATACCCCGAATGGATCGCTAACATCGTCCCGGTGATGAAGAAAAATGGGACGGTGCGCATATGTGTAGACTTCCGCGATCTTAATAAAGCTTGCCCGAAGGACGATTTCCCAGTGCCAGTCACCGAGCTGATGATAGACAACACGTCCACTCATGAAGTTTTCTCCTTTATGGACGACTCATCAGGGTATAATCAAATAAAGATGCATCCCGAAGACCAGAAGCACACCGCCTTCAGGACTCCTTTGGGTATATTCTGCTACAAGGTGATGCCCTTCGGTCTAAAGAATGCCGGTGCCACCTATCAGAGGACCATGACGAAGATCTTCGATGACCTTATACACGAAATCGTTGAATGCTATATCGACGACCTCGTTATTAAAAGCAAATCATATAAGGAACATCTCGAGCATCTGAAGACCGTATTTCAACGCCTTCGGCAATACAACTTGAAGATGAACCCGCTTAAGTGTGCATTCGGAGTTTCCTCAGGCAAATTCCTAGGATTCATTGTTCGACATCGAGGTATTGAAATAGATCCGTCCAAGATCAAGGCGATCATGGAAATGCCTCCGCCGAGGACTCTTAAACAGTTGCGGTCTCTCCAAGGGAAGCTCGCATACATACGACGATTTATAGCCAACCTCTCTGGCAAGTGTCGTCCTTATAGCCACCTGATGAAGAAGGGAACCCCATTCATCTGGGATCACAAATGCCAAGGCGCACTGGATGAGATCAAGCAATACCTACAGAGCCCTCCAGTTTTGGCTGCTCCGGTCAAGGGAAAGCATCTCATTCTTTACACGACCGCCCTTGAAGGTTCTTTAGGCGCGTTATGAGCACAAGAAAATGACCAAGGGAAAGAAAGAGCACTCTACTACTTAAGTCGAGTTCTACTGGGGGTAGAAAGCAACTACTCCCCCATTGAAAAACACTGCCTGGCGTTGATCTTCGCGATAACAAAGCTCAGGCACTACGCGTTGGCGCATGAGGTCCGTCTCATTTCAAAGGTGGACCCTCTTAAATACTTGATGTCAAAGGCCATACTGACGGGACGACTCGCTAAATGGACCCTGCTCTTGATGAAGTTCTCGATAATATATCAGCCTCTCAAGGCAGTGAAAGGCCAGGCCATCGCCGACTTCCTCGCTGAGCATCCGATACCTGCCGATTCTCCTCTGAATTGCGATCTTCCAGACGAGCATGCGTTTGATGCGATCGACGGTGATAATACCCGATGGGAGCTTTATTTTGACGGAGCATCTTCCATGAAAAAGCGCAAACAAAGTACCCTATACTCAAATCGGGGGTAGGCCTCATCTTCGTGACTCCACAAGGAGGGATAATGCGTTTCGCTTTCTCCTTAACAGAGCCAAGGACAAACAATGAAGCCGAATACGAAGCTCTGATAGCGGGCCTCGAGATCGCCATTGACATGGGAATTGAAAACCTCCACATATACGGGGATTCTCAACTGGTCGTTAGTCAAGTAAACGGCGACTACCAAACGTGCAAACCGGAATTGGTGAAATACGGTGAAAAGGTGCAACAATTGTTGGCCCAAATCCCCTCTTATACTTTAGAGTACATATCGCGTGCGGAAAACAGCAAAGCAGACGCGTTGGCCATAATTGCTAAAGAACTGGCTGACGAGAACCTCGATGACGTTAGAATCGTGGTACAAAGCCGTCGAGTGCTTGCCCCGGCAGAAATATCTCCGGAATCATCCGAAGAAAAATGAGCGAACGAGCAGACAACCCTGCAAGTAAAAGATTAGGAAAATACCGAGGATTGGAGAGAAATCTTCATAGATTACTTCAAGTCCCACCGAATGCCTGAAGAAGCGTCCACAAGACATCAGCTCATGAAGCGAGCTCTGTCTTTCGCCTTCGTCAACGATACTCTGTACAAGAGGTCATTCGATTCTCTGTGGCTGAGATGCCTAGGACCTGACGAAGCAGAAAGAGTCGTTCAGGAAGTTCACGACGGACTCTGCGGTTCTCACCAAGCGGGCCCAAAGATGAAGTTGAAGATCAAACGGATGGGCTACTATTGGCCCACAATGATCCAGGACTGCCTCGAATATGCGAAGCAATGCCACTCATGCCAAATTCATGGGGACTTCATCCATCAGCATCCAAATCCGCTACACCCGACAGTGGCTAGCTGGCCATTCGAAATGTGGGGAACTGATATAGTCGGCCCCATTGAACCAGCATCGTCTAGGGGACATTGTTTCATCCTGGCAACGACTGACTACTTCTCCAAATGGGCAGAGGCAGTACCGCTGAGGGAAGTAAAGACGGAGAATATCCTCCACTTCTTCAAGACGCACGTCATATATCGGTTTGGAACGCCAAGACGAATCATCTCCGATAATGGGCCAGCCTACAGAAGCCACAAGATCAGTCGCTTCGCGCAACAGTACAATATAGACTGGAGATATTCCTCAGTTTATAATCCACGAGCTAATGGTCTAGCCGAGGCCTTCAACAAGACTTTGACAAAGAACATGAAGAAAACGGTGTCACGAAATAAAAAAGACTTGCACGAGAAGCTGCAAGAAGCTCTTTGGGCATATCGAACTACGTTCAAGACGGCCACGAACACAACGCCGTACACGTTGGTGTTCGGTACAGAAGCAGTACTTCTCCTCGAGATAGAGCTACCCTCTCTACGAATGGCGGTCTACTACGAGCTGACGAACGAAGAAAATGCTAACCTTCGGCTTGAGGAGCTTGATGCCCTTGAAGAAACACGGCTCATAGCACAACAAAATCTGTAAGCTTATAAAGCAAAGATGACGCGCTCATACGAAAGATTGACCCGACCGAGGACATTCCGCCAAGGCGAACTCGTGCCAGTGGTCAAAAGGCCTATGATCCCCAATCGCGCCAAGCGGGGAAAATTCGAGCCAAACTATGAAGGCCCGTACGTCATAGATAAGGTCTACCAGGGTGGGGCCTACCTGCTTATGGATATGCATGGTGAAAGGCCTTTCAGACCGATAAACGGTCGCTTCCTGAAGAAATACTATGCCTAATGAGTTACGGCCTAGGTCAATGATAGACGACGACGACTATGTCCGCTCTCTGTCTTCCTAAGCCCAAAACTCTATAAGTAGTAGCTGGCCAACTGACCGAAATGTCCTTAAACTAATAGCGGACCGAAATGTCCTTAAACTAATAGCAGACCGAAACGTCTTTAAACTACCACCGCAGCATCTTTTAGGCTGACGAGATATAAAAAAAAAACATATAAAAATAAATTTAAAAAAAACGGTATGTCCATAAGCAAAAAGGGCACGGATGAAAACCCGAAAGGGCTCCGTGAGTAAAAACAGCAGGGCTACCGGCGAGTGTTCGTGAAAACCCGAAAGGGCGCGACCTCGTAAAAAAAAATATATATAAAAATAAAAAGAATAGAAAAAAAAGCGGTACGTCCATAAGCAAAATGGGCACGGATAAAAAAAA
This sequence comes from Agapanthus africanus, assembly GCA_030015575.1. NCBI lineage: Eukaryota > Viridiplantae > Streptophyta > Magnoliopsida > Asparagales > Amaryllidaceae > Agapanthus > Agapanthus africanus. Next base: position 56,948,103 of record CM057344.1, read on the forward strand.
AACCGAAAGGGCTCCGTGAGTAAAAACAGCAGGACTACCGGCGAGTGTTTGTGAAAACCTGAAAGGGCGCAACCTCGTTAGAGACCGCTTATAGGGTCCTCTCGACCTTGTAAAGGAACAACCACCCGCGTGAGATCCTTACGACTCACAAGGGAACAACACACTTAGGGATCCCCACGATTCCTAAGGAGAAAATACACTTGCGAGATCCTCACGACTCGTAAGGAGAACTCTCTTATGGGACCCTCACGGCTCATAAGAGTTGGAAGTCTTAAGTTACAGAAACCTAAAGCTGTGCTTAAGCAACCCCCACAACTTTCGATATTGCCCTACAAGTGGCTCAATACTGACCCTTGTATATAATCCACGGGCGCGAATAAACATTTCCCTAACCAAGTCTCATCCGTGACTGGGGATATGTTCCCATGGTAAACAACCCTTGTAAATCCTCTCGATTTATGAGGAGAAAACCCTCCTGTAGGATCCTTACGACTTACAGAGGAAACGAACACTTAGGAATCCTCACGAGTCCTAAGGAGAAAATACACCTACAAGATCCTCATGACTTGTAGGGAGAAATAACTTCGTGAAACCCTTATGGCTCATGAAGTCAAAAGCCTTAGCCGACAGGACCCTAACCCTGGTCGCTAAGCCACCTTTGTTTGACATCAACAGAGGCAGATGATGATTCACTCCTGGTAATATCCCAGTTGTAGCGGTGCTGATGCCGAAATCGGTTTACAGCGAAAAGCCAATAGGCCGCACATGCATACGAAATAGCCGAAATAATATGGCAACTTGCAATAAAAAACAGCAAGTAAAAATGTATGCATGCAAAATAGCCGAAATGATTGGGCAACTCGCAATAAAAAGCAGCGAGTAAAAATAAAATAAATAGCCGAAATGATTGGGCACCGCGAAAAATAGCCGAAATGATTGGGCAATCGCGACCTTCGCGATATAAAAGCTGAAATGATAGAGCATCGCGGAGATAAAACAAAAAAAAATGATGATAAAACTTTGGCCCTACAGTTAAGATCACATCGATCCCTGTATACAATCCAAGGGCATAAACAAAGAGGGAACCATACTTTCCCAACAGGCTCCGCCAGAAGATGAAGCCAAATCTCGACGGTTCAGTCTAACTCTGAAGAAACCAGTGTCTTCAGCAAACTCCTCGACTCACGGATACAAACACTCCTTGACGAGAGCCTCCTGATTCGCGTCGACTCGCAGAGCCACCAGTGCCTCCATGTGAAATTCTCGACTCGTTTCAAACCCCAAGGAAACAAATAATCCTTGGCGCTTGGGAAACAAATAATCCCTAGCAAACTCCTCGACTCACGGATACAAACACTCCTTGACGAGAGCCTCCTGATTCGCGTCGACTCGCAGAACCACCAGTGCCTCCGTGTGAAATCCTTGACTCGTTTCAAACCCCAAGGAAACAAATAATCCTTGGCGCTTGGGAAACAAATAATCCCTAGCAAACTCCTCGACTCACAGATACAAACACTCCTTGACGAGAGCCTCCTGATTCGCGTCGACTCGCAGAGCCACCAGTGCCTCCGTGTGAAATTCTCGACTCGTTTCAAACCCCAAGGAAACAAATAATCCTTGGCGCTTGGGAAACAAATAATCCCTAGCAAACTCTTCGACTCACGGATACAAATACTCCTTGACGAGAGCCTCCTGATTCGCATCGACTCGCAGAGCCACCAGTGCCTCCGTGTGAAATCCTCGACTCGTTTCAAACCCCAAGGAAACAAATAATCCTTGGCGCTTGGGAAACAAAGGATCCCTAGCAAATTCCTCGACTCACGGATACAAACACTCCTTGACGAGAGCCTCCTGATTCACGTCGGCTCGCAGAGAAACTGTGTCTCCGCGGGAAATCCCCGATTCGTTTCAACATGCAAATAAAGCCTCAGGCAGGAGGGACTAAAAAACTTGCTTCCTGAACAATGGGACCGTGCAAGTCAATCCAAAATGGTCTCTTGCATACTATTCACGGGTCTCACTCTCCAAAGTCGAATTTCGACGAGGAGGGAAACAACCGCTTGTGGGTCCTCTCGACTCGTAAGAGGGAAAAATTCTCTTATAGGATCCTTACGACTTGTAAGAGAAAACCACACTTAGGAATCCTCACGATTCCTAAGGAGAAAACCCACCTACGAGATCCTCTCGATCCGTAGGGAGAAAAGTCTCTATGAGACCCTCACGGCTCATAGAGTTGAAAAGTCTTAGGCAGCAGATCTGAACCTGCGGCCTAAGCCATCGCTATCTCTTAAAAAAAAAACTAAGTTATCTGCCAATTATGTTTATCAAAGATAACATGCTGATAATAAGAGAAGGCAGAAAGCAAAAGAGCATACAAGACATTGCAAAAGAAAATGTGTATCTTTATTCATTGACTTCAATCAAACACAAGATGAATCGTACAAAAGAATAAAGAATGGATACATATTATTTAAAAGGAAATTTTTACAAATACATTGATACAAAGGCAGCTATTGGGAAGGAAGCGTCTTAAGTAGCTTTATCAGTTGTTCGTACACTTCCTTCCATGCCTTTTCCTGATTGGCCACCACTGCCAACTCCGTCTCTACTTGGGCCTGTTGCTGTGCAACAGATGCAAGCTGATCCCTGACGGCCTGATGAGCAGCTTCACGGCCTGGAGTGTCATGCTTGGCGACATCAAGTGCCCGCTTCAGTCTCAGCCCATTTGATATGCGCTCCAGAAGGCCCTCGAAGACGGCCTTTACCTCAGTGGCGTTTGCTTCAACTTCAGCACGCAGGCGAGCAGTTTCGCTTGAAAATTCTTGGCACTCCTTCAGCCTCAAAGCTGCTTCTTGTTCTAAATGACGGAAATAAGAAGTGCTTTGCTCGAGCCATGCTCCTCGTTGAGTGCTCACGGCCAAAGTCTCAGGGGATAGGCGCATCGACTCCAGCTGATGAAGGCGAGCCTCAATCTCCCGACAATAGTTAACCCAAGAGGTGACAATACCCTAGTCATGGAAGGTGGCAAATATCAACAACATCGGGTTAACCGTCGTAGTGAAGTCCTCAGCAGATGTAGGAGCCTCGACGTCGAGTTTCTCGATGTAGTCGCTCAACATGCGCAGACTATTCGCCGCACCTTTTGAGGACGGACGTCTCTGGGAAGGGCCGCCCGGTATTGTAATGCGAGACTCGAAAGGCAACGAGACTGGAACGACAGCTGAAAAGGACAAAATGTGATTAGATGATGATTCAATAAATACAGAGAAAGTCATTGATAAAATAGTTTACTATACCGGTTGAAGCAGGTGGCAAGGCCGGAAGGGCCGGTGGCGCAACCGATCTTTCTTCTCCCCCTTCGATTTGTAACACTGCGGTCAGGACAAGAGAGAGTTAGAAATAATTCTACCACTGAAAAAACAAAGATATCAATCGGGAACGGTACTCACCAGCGCCACCAGAGGGGGAGGCGAATTCAGATGAGAAGGAGAAGTGTGGGAGCAACACTTGATAAAGATGGTCAAAAAGCACTCCTGAAAGACACAACAGTATAACTTTAGTACAAAAATTATGCGTCTGGAAGATAAGATTAATAAATTACAAACCCATACCTTCCAACATCTTCGAGGGTATGAGAGAGGGTTGAGAGGTGACCACCGCCAAGGCAGTCGTTGAAGGCGCTCCCTCGAGCAGTGGGGCATCGGCACTGGCTGCACCTGCATTACAACAAATGCGAATTTGTCAGAAAGGATTGTAAGATAAAAAAAATAGCAACTTAGGATTTACCTGATGAGCTGCCGGCTGAAACAGAGGCGATTCCCTCCTCTATTGACATGAGACCACCGCCCGTGGCCTCATCACCTGACTCAATGGGAACCGTCGTAGTGCTCGCGAGACCTGGAGACGGTGGGAGATCGTAGGCAGGGAGGGCAATGATTGGAGCGGTGCCAGATTCTTGGAAAGAAGCGGCTGACTCCTCCCCGAGAGTTGTGCCCATCTCATCCGCTACTTCTTCGGGCTCCGCCGCCTCCATCGGCTCATCCACCGTCACCACGAGGTCACCGGCCTCAAGCGCCTCGTCCGCCACCACCCTCGGTTCAGTTGTAATGATCATTTCATCTGCCGCCACTTCAGGCTGGGCATCAATGACCCTCTCAGCTGTAGACCCCTCAACCTCTATCTCGGGCCCCGAAGCCTCGACAATGTGGCCCACTGTCGGCTCGGGTTCGGCAGGCATCACCCCCTCTGTTTCCCTAGGATGAACGGTCTCCGCCTCACCCTCGGTCGGACTTGGCCCTGCAAAATAATATATGTAAGAACCGTCGGCATTATAACCTTCACAATAAAAATTCTGAAAGAGATGTTACCTGAAGTGGACTTATCATTTACGCTTCGAACGGCACGCGCCACTTGTCTGCGAGCAGTGGATAGGGTGACAGAGGCCTCTTCGGAAGGAGTATCTGCCCGAGGGACGGTGCTTGGGCCCGCTCCCGTAACCAAAGCAGCCCGGCGCGCCCTCGCCTCGCGCCTCAGCCGTTTCCTCTCCTCCTGGGCCGTTGAGACGGACCTAACCAGGGCCTCTCGCATTGAGGCATCCTCGTCTGTATACAGGGATGCCTCCAAACTCTTCAAGGCATCCCTCGTCGATTTGTCAAGTCGAGGCCCTTGCAGCAGCCCCGACGAGACCGGAACTCCAGTGACGGGTTCCGGAAGAATATCTTCGTCGACTGGTATAACCCCTAGAAAGAAACAAGGAAAGAAAGTTAGGTTGATCATCGAAAAGAACGACGAAATTTGCTTTTAAAAAAAAGGGGGATGGGACATACCGGCGCCCGCTAAAGTGCGTTTCTCCTCCTTCTTTTGAAAGGTTTTCAAAGAGGCAGCGATAGCTTCTTCGGTAGAGACACCTGTTGAAAATGGGAAAAAGTATTATTCAAGAATAATGATGAAAAATGCGATGAAATGATGAGGAGAGCAGCTAATAATTACCTGACTCAGCGAGTTTACTTAACCACGCTTCAAGCCTCGCTGATCGCTCAGAAGCCGCAATGGCGGCCGCCAGGTCGGTGTCTGCGGGGTCTACCGCGAAGCCTTTTTGCTGCCATACTCACTTATTCCTTTGGTAAGATAGGCCTCAGGCTCTAAGCCAAGAATCGCGTCAAGGGAAAGGAGCGACTTCTTCTTCTTTTGCCCGCCAGCTTTGGATGCACCCGGGACTGATTTACGTTTAGCGGACGCCTTAGGGCGGCGGGTCCCGATATCCTCGCCGGCGCCAGACTCTGGCGGTACCACATTTACCGCCTCCACTGAAGCACAGGAGGCTGGTGGCGCATCCACAATATCGCGAAGTGGCAATCCGCGCGGAGGGCTCAACACGCGCGGAAGTCTGACTCCAGCACCTTTGAATGGAGAAATAACCGGGGTCCTCGGCTTCAAGGGAGCCTTGCGATCGCCGCCGGGAGGCGCGCCCTTGCGGTCAACCAGCATGCGTTTTTCCATTTGGATAACTGGACCCATAGCATGCGCATACCAAGCCACGTACGCGTTGAGGACTTTGGGGATGCAGCTCGGTTCGCTGATGAAGAAATAAGAACCCGTGTTGAGCCGCATAAAGTGGTGCATTGCATTCTTTATCCCTTCTCGGCTAACCACGGGCTTTTCCAAGAAGGCTTCCATCGGGATCCCTTGGTTGTAGCTCGATTGCTGAGCAAACCGGTGAGGATTATACCTCATGAAGAGTGCTGTCTCATTCTGCCTGAACACCAGGTAGCCCGGCCGAATGGAGTAGAGATGGAGGATTTCCCGAGCCTTCAGTATGGAAGCCCCGTCTTTAAAATCATCGCGTAGCGACACTACCGACTTGGTGGTCTCTGAGCCTATTGTTATGACCTTATCCAAGAAGGAAACCTTCGCCCCGACCAGGTGTGATCGAAGGAGCAGCCCCCTAGCCTCCCGCGGAGGTGCAACAACGATCGAAGCCCCGACCAACCGTATGACCCTTGGGAGCCTGCATTTCTCAAAAAAGGGAGGAATCCTATGGGCACCAAACACCCCGTGCACGTGCATTTCCATCCAGGAAGTAAAGTAGTGCATCGGGAAGTTGGCGGGTTGCACCCCAGGCTCACTAGCGTCCGCCGCTACGCTAAGTCCATTATAAAGATAAGCCAGCCCGGCAATTCCTACTGACAACTGTAAACCAGCCACCATCCGATGCGCTGGGTAGAAAACAGTCGGCCGCATATGGCGTGGATGCATAGGAAGAGCAAAACTGCACAACCACAAGCCCAAGAACCCTACAAAGAAGGTCTCTTCATCCATGTCAGGGACGGCAATTTCTGAAAAAGGGACGATGGCGGAACCGGGAAGATAAAAGTCTTTGTGGTCATCCTCCGATGTGGGTCGGCGATCAAGACCGAACCCAAAAGGGTCGTCAAGCTGGGCGAACTTCTCGCTCCGCTCTGATAAGAACTCTGGTTGAAGGAAGCGAGCAATGAAATCTGCAAAACTGACTCCCCTGTCACCCGATTCTAGATAGAGTCCTTCATAAATCTCCAATACCTTCACTAAGCCTGGGTACTGGTGCTGAATAGGGTTCTCCGGCGTCAGGTCAAACACCAGCGGCTTGGTGGCAAAGACGTATTCATCGGGAGGAAGCAGCTCCTCGTAAGGCTCTCCCCTCATCGGCAGACCCGAGATTTCAGCAAACTCCTCTAAGGAGATAGAGACTTCCCGGTCCATCATCAGGAAGGTGTGTGTGGGAATATTCCATTGCTCGATAAAAGCCTTAACCCACCAAGTTGGAGGAGAAGGATACTCAAAGAGCGAGACATAAATGGCCGAGTACAAACCAATCCTCATCAGATGAGTCCTCCTCCCTGATAGGATGTACCGGGCCCATTGCAAATATCCAGCAGGCGATCGTGGGATCAGTCCAATGTTATAAGCCTGTTCCCAAGGGCGCGCTTCACCCTGACAAATTCTCCTCCCTAAAATATCTATTGCCGGCGGCGGCTGTACGGGGATAGCACCAATCGCAGGCTGGAGGAGGTCATCCGAATTCCAATTTTTGACCTCCACGGTATACTTCACCGGGGGTTCATCTGCGTAGGGGAGTGAAGATGTTGGCTCAGACGGCGTGGCGGAACTGAAGCTGCGATGACCCTGGATGATTTCATTGTACCACCTACCCCACAAGTGAAGGTTTTTGTGTTCGGGTGTCACGACCCGCAGGGTACGGAACGTGACTGGCACTTAAGTTTACGAAACGTCTAAAGGCGTCCGTAAAATAAGTAAGCCAAAAGCCCAGAGAACAAAACCAATTAAGCAAAAGAGTGAAGAAAACCCAAACATTTGAAAGCAAGTTTATCAAATAAGTCATATAAAACCCCTTTTAAAAACAATACTAATTTTTCCGAAAATTTCGGCAGAGTCTCCTTTGTAAATACTGGCCCCCAAAAATGGGTGCAACAAGAATATATGTAAAACCAACAAAAAGGCATCCCCAAGCGGGAGCTAGCTCTTCGCTATAAGGCGGTCACAAATCCCACGCAATATAAATGACAACAAGCGTAATAATCATAAGGAAGCATGAAAAAAGTAGCATGTCGGCTCAAGTGAGCTCGACCCCAAAAACAGCATAAAATCCACAAACCTCACAGTCTCATCTCTAGGTCAATATACAATAATCTGGTAGAAACAGTAGATGGAGTACACTAGATACAAAGAATATACAAGGTGGTACAAAAATGATAACATAACCCACCTATGAGCAAATCTCGAGCCCAAGCAAAACAGGCAAAAGAACAAGTGCGCCCGCCGCTACTGAACTGACGGAGCGGACCTGCAAAAGACTGTGGCACAACGGGGGTGAGTTGCCAACTCGTGAGTAATAAATAACATCTGCAAAGGCTATCGTATGCATGCACACAAGCATCCTAGCATCTAAAATACAGGTATGACTGGATGCACTAGCAGGTGTGTATATCATATCAGTGTGCTAATATGTATGCAACATGAAAATCTGAGGTCTCAATAGGTATATATAAGAAATATTTTATCTCTTTTTGTTTTTGAAACTCTTTTAGAATGCCAGCATAATGTCAATGAATCGACGAAAATCGGTGTCCAGCAACGACACCCAAAAGCTGTCTCAAATCTCATAAATGTATCTCTGGCCTCAGCCGTCCGGCTGACCCATCTCAAATATCAATATCTCATCATCTAGCGGCCACGGTCGGTATCCTCTGGATATCCGCCGTCCCAAACAGTCACCGGTAGGTAATCCGTCCCCTGCCAGGCTCAACGTCATCACCACATTCCTCTTGCCCCGGGGTACCTTACCGGGCCCACCATGTACCCGTGCCGGTTCCTCCACTCCTCGACACGGATTTCCAAATCCACAGCAAACTCATGGTGGACGACACTTACATCACTAGAAAACCGCAATTTACATATTTTAAAAAAATATAATAAGTTTAGAAATTTTGCGGCTTTCCCCCGAAATCCAGCAATATCATAAAATCTCAAGAAATCCTCATAAGTGCATATATCAATGATAATGAATGCGTATGATATCAATAATCAAGTTGCGATGTGTGATTAATGTATTAAGCATGAACAATTAATATGATGAAGTACATGCACATGAATAGCAATACTACGGTTTCATTTTTAAAAGTTATCTAGTGTGGTGGCATGGCAATTACCAGGGTGTGTGTGTAAACATGAATAGTGCTCGTGCTGCATATAAAAACCTGGTAATGGTGCATGTGTCCTACAATTGAGTTTGCGTATATGGGTATAACATATTGTTCTAATTGCAGCAATTATCATGCCAGTAATATTATTCTAATGTCACAAGTGGTTATCCAGTTTACTATTTTTCAGTTTACTAAATCTATCGGGCGACTTGCGCCATCCAAACGATCGTCCCCCGTAGATGTTAAATCTACTCACCGGGATCCCTGGCTAGCTGTGTCCAATCACCGCCTTTCCCTTTCGCGCCGCGTCTGACGTCTCCGCGACCGAACCTGGAATTTACATCAATACCAGACATAAGGTTACACATTCAAGAACGACGCAAAACCCCAACGAAACTACTAAAGTTCGCTAGCTAGGTACAACGTGCACAAAGTGCGCGGAACACACGCGAAAATCGCAAAACTGCCGAAAAACGCCGATTTGGTCGCCCGGCAAAACTACAACCCGACTACCCAAAAATCCGCACTCACGTATCCTAAAAGTCGTAGGACAAGCCATACAATCATCAAGATATCAAAAATAATTCATCACATAACTTTTAGAAAAATCTAGTAAGCATTTGCATTCCAATTTCGGTGCAAAAATCGCCGATTTGCGACAAAACGACTACAATAAAGCATAATTACCCAAGCACACTACAAGCAATCTACAAACACTAATTACAATACAATAGCAATGATTCCAATCCTATTTTCCATAACCACCAATTCTTGAATTTATAACCTAGCAAAATCCAATCAATTTCCACACTTGAAAACTTAATTTAACACAACAAAAGCCCACATAAGAAAATTAATTTCTTAGATTAGGTTAGCAAAATACTAGATAACAATTTAGGTCTAAACAACTAAATAATGTTTTCTAAACCCTAATCAACTCATTTATCAAGCTTCAAATACTATTTTCCATACATAAACCTTCTCTTGAAAATCCTAAAACAACAATTTCACACTTCTAAATTTAACTAAATTAGCATAATTGAAAACTACATAAACAAGGTGATCATATAGATTAGTTAATTATCAACTAGATTAACTAAAAGACAAGCTAATTAACTAACATGGCTTCAAACCCTAGTTAAACAAACTATTTTTTTTTTAAACTAGATTAGAAATTATTTAACTTTTAACACTAAACCATGCATTTAAAGGAATTTAGCAACAAAAGAAAGTAACTTTGATGAGAATTATACCTCACTTGAGATCTAGAAAGAATGGATTTTGCTCCAAATGATGGCCTCAAACACCAAGATCCAAGCAAGAATGGCTAAGGATAATGATAGCATAAGGATTTTGTTTGGATTTTTGAATAAAGTGTGGATTTTGATGTGTTTTCTTGAAGAAATTGAAGGAAAATGAAAAGAAAAGAGAGGAAGAAGAGGGTGTGCAGGTTTCGGCCAGTATTGAGGTGAGGGGGAGGGTGTGGGCAAGTGGGGAAAGTCAAGGGTCAAGTCTCCAAGTCAAATGCACCATACCTTATTCATCTTAATTAAAATAAATCCATAAACAATCCCATTTTCACACAAGAAAGAAACCAACATAAGAGGCCAGAAATTTCTGGACTTGGTCAGGGTTGGGCTGTCCAAGGGCTGAGGGAAAAGAGAGAGGGGTTTTACAAAAGAAATTTTATGCAAAAAGGCCCCCTACAACTCAAAAATTGCAAGTTTTAGCTCAAAATTCAATAAATTCGTTTCATAACATAAAAATTTGTTAAAAATCAAAATAAATTACTAAAAATTCATGTTATCACTAGATTATAATTATCATAATTTTAGAGATTAAAATTAGCCCGGAAAAATTTGTATTTATCGCTTATTTAATGTATTTTCTTACCGGCTTAAAATAATATTAAAAAAATGAAAAATAGGGAAATTTTTTTAAATGACCAAAATTTCATAATTAACTCGTTAGCTACTAAAAACAAGTAATTACCTATCCATTTAAGGTATAATTAGCCCTAAACTGCAAAATAACAAGAAAGACGGTTTTCGGAAAAATACCGAATTTTCACCGAATTTCAGGAAAACACCAAAACGACTTTTCAAGACGCTACAATCTTCCCCCCTTAAAGAAATTCGGTCCCCAAATTTAAAATAATATAGCTACGCGTACCTTCGAAGAGATGGGGATACTTCTTCCTCATCTCGCCCTCGGTCTCCCAGGTAACCTCCTCGCTGCTCGGGCTACGCCAAAGGACCTTGACGGTTGGTATAATCTTCGACCTCAACTTCTTCACCTGCCGATCCAGGATGGCCACCGGCTGCTCTGCAAAAGAAAGGTCGCGCTCTAGCTGGACTGTCGGGTGCTGAATCGCATGCGAAGGGTCGTGAAGGTACTTGCGGAGCATCGAAACATGAAAAACGGGGTGACCATCGGGAAAGCTGGGTGGAAGAGCCAAACGATATGCAACAGCGCCGACACGCTCGAGGATCTCGAAGGGACCTACGAATCTAGGGCTAAGCTTTCCCTTTTGCCCAAAACGCATCACGCCCTTCATCGGGGAGACTCTCAGAAAAACATGGTCGCCAACTGCGAACTCTAATCTGCGACGGCGCCTGTCTGCATAGGATTTCTGCCTGCTCTGAGCCGCTCTCATCCGGTCTCGGATCAACTGGATCTTCGATGTCGTCTCCTCAACAAGCTGCGGCCCCAAAATGCTGCTCTCGCTGAGCTCTGTCCAACAAACGGGCGATCTGCATCTCCTCCCATACAATGCCTCGAAAGGTGCCATCTGAATAGTATCCTGGAATCTGTTGTTGTAGGAGAACTCCACTAGAGGTAAATGACGATCCCAGCTACCACCAAAGTCTAAAACGCACGCTCTGAGCATGTCCTCGAGAGTCTGAATGGTCCGCTCTGACTGTCCGTCGGTCTGCGGATGAAACGCTGTGCTGAAGCTCAAACGAGTGCCCAAAGCCTCCTGAAGTCTCTGCCAAAGTCGGCTGGTGAACTGAGTGCCTCGATCTGACACGATACAAGTCGGTACGCCATGTAGTCGCACGATCTCGTCAATATAGAGCTGAGCATACTGAGCGAAGCTGAAAGTCGTCTTCACTGGAAGGAAGTGAGCCGCCTTCGTCAATCTATCCACGATCACCCAGATGGAGTCGTACCCTCGACTGGTCCTGGGTAGACCCACAACGAAATCCATCGAAATCTGCTCCCATTTCCACTCTGGAATGGGTAACGGCTGTAGGTCTCCTGCGGGCCTCTGGTGCTCGGCCTTGACTTGCTGACAAGTCAGGCATCTCGAAACGAACTCCGCAATGTCCCTCTTCATCCCGTCCCACCAGTAGGTCTCTCTCATATCATGGTACATCTTGGTGGAACCTGGGTGGACACTATACACTGATCGGTGTGCCTCCTCAAGAATGTCGCGCCGCAATCCATCAGCATCTGGTACGCACAGTCTAGATCCATATCGTAAAATCCCCTGATCGTCAACCACGAACTCGGAAAATCTGCCCTGTCCCATCTGTGCCATGGTCTCTGAGCAACGGTCGTCACTGCGCTGTGCCTCATATATACGGTCAAGCAACTGTGGGCGTGCACGAACATGCGCGAGCTGTCCCCCTGTCTGAGTGAACTCGAACTCCACTCGGCTGTCACATAACATCTGCCAATCTGCTGACGACTGCCTCTGCACTGTGCGCAAAAAGGATAGACTACCCCCGGGCCTCCTACTCAACGCATCTGCCACCACATTCGCCTTGCCTGGGTGATATAAGATCTCGCAGTCATAGTCTTTCACCAACTCCATCCAACGACGCTGTCTGAGGTTCAGGTCTCGCTGCTGAAATATGTACTTTAAGCTCTTGTGATCGGTGAATATCTGACACGACTCGCCGTAAAGGTAATGTCGCCAAATCTTCAGTGCAAAGACCACTGCAGCCATCTCCAAATCATGAGTGGGGTAGTTCTGTTCATGCTGCTTCAACTGCCGAGAAGCATAAGCGATCACCCGGCCATGCTGCATCAATACGCATCCTAATCCCACTCGCGAAGCATCACAGTAGACAACAAATTCGCCTGATCCCGAAGGCAAAGATAATACCGGCGCCGTAGTCAAACAAGTCCGTAGTTGCTGAAAACTGCGCTCGCACTCCTCTGTCCAAACGAAAGGAACTCCCTTCCGGGTCAAACCGGTCAACGGTGCAGCTATACGGGAGAAGTCCTGAACAAAACGCCTGTAATAGCCCGCCAGGCCTAGAAAACTACGGATCTCAGTCACTGATGTAGGTCGGGGCCACTGCTGAACAGCCTCAATCTTCTTCGGGTCCACACAAATGCCGTCTCTCGTAACCACGTGACCCAAGAATCCGACGCTGTCCAGCCAGAAAGCACACTTGGAGAACTTCGCGAACAGCTGGTGCTCCCTCAGAGTCTGTAACGTAATCCGCAAGTGCTGCTCATGCTCCTCTCTGCTCCGGGAGTACACCAAGATATCGTCGATAAACACGATGATGAACAAGTCAAGATACGGCCTGAATGTACGGTTCATCAAATCTATGAATGCTGCCGGGGCGTTGGTGAGTCCGAACGACATCACCAAAAACTCGTAGTGGCCGTAGCGCGTGCGGAAAGCTGTCCTCGGTATATCCTCCTGTCGAACTCGCAGCTGATGGTATCCTGATCGCAAATCGATCCTCAAAAAATACCCCGCACCCTGAAGCTGGTCGAACAAATCATCAATGCGCGGCAACGGATATCTGTTCCGAACGGTAACTTTGTTCAGCTGGCGGTAGTCGATACATAAGCGCAAACTTCCATCCTTCTTCTTGACAAACAGGACCGGAGCACCCCACGGAGAAACACTCGGTCGAATAAGCCCCTTATCTAACAAATCCTGCAACTGATCCTTCAGCTCTCGAAGCTCTGCCGGGGCCATCCGATAAGGTGGTATAGAAATAGGCCCCGAACCGGGAATCAAATCAATGCAGAACTCCACATCGCGCTCAAGCGGTAGCCCAGGTAGCTCATCAGGGAAAACATCAGGGAACTCACAAACTACCGGGACCCGGTCCAACGGAACATCTGCAGCTCGAGTATCACAAACTAACGCTAAGAATCCCTGACATCCCTTCCGCAAGAGCTGACCAGCGCGAAGAGACGAAATTAAGCTGGGAAGGGTGACACTGCGGTCTCCCGGAATAACAAGGACTGGCTCTCCCGGAAAGCTAAATCTGACTTCCTTCTCACGGCAGTCCACCGAAGCATAACAAGTGGCTAGCCAATCCATGCCCAGAAGCACATCAAAGTCCAACATATCGAGGAGTATCAAATCAACTGATGAATCCCTCTCCCCGATACGAACGGAACACAAACGAAATACAAACCGAGCGACAAACGACTCGCCTACCGGAGTAACAACAACAAGCGGCTGATCTAACGACGATGACTCACGGCCCAACATCGGTGCAAAGTGTGTAGAGACGTACGAATGTGTGGAACCTGGGTCGAATAATACCCGTGCGTCGAAAGAACAAACTGGCAAAGTACCTGTCACAACGGCATTGGATGCCTGCGCATCCTGCGGTGTCAAAGCAAATACTCGGGCCTGTCCTCCACCGATAGCGGGCTGACCTCGACCTCGGCCTCTGCCTCCTCGTCCTCTCTGAACAGGACCGCCGCGTCCACGGCCTCTCGGTGCACCTAGCTGGCGTGGAGCATCGCCTGGGGTAGGAAGTAGGGCTCTCTGAGGAGGGGGTGGTGATGGTGGTAGGGTCACGTGCGGAACTGTCGCTGCTCCCTGTCGTCTCACCGGACAGTCTCTGACAAGATGATGCAGACTCCCGCACCCAAAACACCCTGGAGACGGCTGCTGCCCCTGGGGATAAGAACCATATAACTGTCCCCGCCCAAATCCTCTGCCAGGCCTATCTCTCAGAAAGAATCTGGCGCGCTGTCTCTGAGACGGTACAACGGTGCGAATCCTCTTCGGCCCAGAAACGGCCGAAGTCCGCGATATGCGTGCCTCCATCCGCAATGCCGTATCCATAGCAGCTGAATAAGTGTCGTAGTGCTGGGCGCCAATGGCAAGATATAGCTGGGCATCAAGTCCCTGTACGAACCTCTTCACCATCTTCTCCTCGGTATCCACCAAATACTGAGCATATCGGGATAACTGTGTAAACTGGATGTCATACTCAGACACCGTCATCCCAGGTGTCTTGACTAAGGCCTCGAAGCTGCGAGCTCTGGCGTCACGAACGCTCTCTGGAAGGAAACGGGCTAGAAAGACCGCTGTAAACTCGGCCCAAGTCATAGGCGGTAGATCTGCAGCTCGACCTCTCAAGACTGACTCCCACCATGTCTGCGCGAGACCCTCTCGTCGGAAAATCGCAAGCTCTACCCATCGATCATCCGAACATCTCAGCGAACGGCAGATCCTGGCTAAACTGTCAAGGAACGTCTGTGGGTCCTCCGCTGCCTCGGTGCCGGTGAATACTGGAGGTCTCAGCCTCATGAAATCCTGTAGTGAAACCGGAATGGCCACGGTGGTAGTAGTAGGAGCAGGTATCATGGTCGTCTGTGATGTAGTAGGTACGTCATCCGGCCTCGGTGTACGACTGGCTGCAACTAGGGATCCTACCATCTGACGTAGCTCCTGCATGCCTCCCATCATCTGTCGCAACTCCTCCATACCGGTCTCGAGCCTATCCATACGGCCTGGGGAAGGTGGATCGGTCTGTCCCTGCGGCGTAGGCATACCACCCTGCTCAGTCCTAGTCTCGGACGAGCCAGCTCGAATCTCATCTCTGGCGGCAGCCCTCTGTGCCCTCGTAGCCTTCGGCGGCATAGTGGCTGTTACAGGAAAACGGATAGTAAGGACAGTGCAATAGGATTATAGGATACACGGAATTGAAGAAGGAATTTTTCAAGCAAGTATATCCTAAAATCACTTAGGCGGAGTACCGTATCGTAAGTATGCCGCGGACATACGCACGCTACGTTACCCTGCTTAAGTCACTTACTCCATCTACCAAGGGTCATCCTACACTCACAAAGGTAAAACCTATCGCTCTGATACCAACTTTGTCACGACCCGCAGGGTACGGAACGTGACTGGCACTTAAGTTTACGAAACGTCTAAAGGCGTCCGTAAAATAAGTAAGCCAAAAGCCCAGAGAACAAAACCAATTAAGCAAAAGAGTGAAGAAAACCCAAACATTTGAAAGCAAGTTTATCAAATAAGTCATATAAAACCCCTTTTAAAAACAATACTAATTTTTCCAAAAATTTCGGCAGAGTCTCCTTTGTAAATACTGGCCCCCAAAAATGGGTGCAACAAGAATATATGTAAACCAACAAAAAGGCATCCCCAAGCGGGAGCTGGCTCTTCTCCATAAGGCGGTCACAAATCCCACGCAATATAAATGACAACAAGCGTAATAATCATAAGGAAGCATGAAAAAAGTAGCATGTCGGCTCAAGTGAGCTCGACCCCAAAAACAGCATAAAATCCACAAACCTCACAGTCTCATCTCTAGGTCAATATACAATAATCTGGTAGAAACAGTAGATGGAGTACACTAGATACAAAGAATATACAAGGTGGTACAAAAATGATAACATAACCCACCTATGAGCAAATCTCGAGCCCAAGCAAAACAGGCAAAAGAACAAGTGCGCCCGCCGCTACTGAACTGACGGAGCGGACCTGCAAAAGACTGTGGCACAACGGGGGTGAGTTGCCAACTCGTGAGTAATAAATAACATCTGCAAAGGCTATCGTATGCATGCACACAAGCATCCTAGCATCTAAAATACAGGTATGACTGGATGCACTAGCAGGTGTGTATATCATATCAGTGTGCTAATATGTATGCAACATGAAAATCTGAGGTCTCAATAGGTATATATAAGAAATATTTTATCTCTTTTTGTTTTTGAAACTCTTTTAGAATGCCAGCATAATGTCAATGAATCGACGAAAATCGGTGTCCAGCAACGACACCCAAAAGCTGTCTCAAATCTCATAAATGTATCTCTGGCCTCAGCCGTCCGGCTGACCCATCTCAAATATCAATATCTCATCATCTAGCGGCCACGGTCGGTATCCTCTGGATATCCGCCGTCCCAAACAGTCACCGGTAGGTAATCCGTCCCCTGCCAGGCTCAACGTCATCACCACATTCCTCTTGCCCCGGGGTACCTTACCGGGCCCACCATGTACCCGTGCCGGTTCCTCCACTCCTCGACACGGATTTCCAAGTCCACAGCAAACTCATGGTGGACGACACTTACATCACTAGAAAACCGCAATTTACATATTTTAAAAAAATATAATAAGTTTAGAAATTTTGCGGCTTTCCCCCGAAATCCAGCAATATCATAAAATCTCAAGAAATCCTCGTAAGTGCATATATCAATGATAATGAATGCGTATGATATCAATAATCAAGTTGCGATGTGTGATTAATGTATTAAGCATGAACAATTAATATGATGAAGTACATGCACATGAATAGCAATACTACGGTTTCATTTTTAAAAGTTATCTAGTGTGGTGGCATGGCAATTACCAGGGTGTGTGTGTAAACATGAATAGTGCTCGTGCTGCATATAAAAACCTGGTAATGGTGCATGTGTCCTACAATTGAGTTTGCGTATATGGGTATAACATATTGTTCTAATTGCAGCAATTATCATGCCAGTAATATTATTCTAATGTCACAAGTGGTTATCCAGTTTACTATTTTTCAGTTTACTAAATCTATCGGGCGACTTGCGCCATCCAAACGATCGTCCCCCGTAGATGTTAAATCTACTCACCGGGATCCCTGGCTAGCTGTGTCCAATCACCGCCTTTCCCTTTCGCGCCGCGTCTGACGTCTCCGCGACCGAACCTGGAATTTACATCAATACCAGACATAAGGTTACACATTCAAGAACGACGCAAAACCCCAACGAAACTACTAAAGTTCGCTAGCTAGGTACAACGTGCACAAAGTGCGCGGAACACACGCGAAAATCGCAAAACTGCCGAAAAACGCCGATTTGGTCGCCCGGCAAAACTACAACCCGACTACCCAAAAATCCGCACTCACGCATCCTAAAAGTCGTAGGACAAGCCATACAATCATCAAGATATCAAAAATAATTCATCACATAACTTTTAGAAAAATCTAGTAAGCATTTGCATTCCAATTTCGGTGCAAAAATCGCCGATTTGCGACAAAACGACTACAATAAAGCATAATTACCCAAGCACACTACAAGCAATCTACAAACACTAATTACAATACAATAGCAATGATTCCAATCCTATTTTCCATAACCACCAATTCTTGAATTTATAACCTAGCAAAATCCAATCAATTTCCACACTTGAAAACTTAATTTAACACAACAAAAGCCCACATAAGAAAATTAATTTCTTAGATTAGGTTAGCAAAATACTAGATAACAATTTAGGTCTAAACAACTAAATAATGTTTTCTAAACCCTAATCAACTCATTTATCAAGCTTCAAATACTATTTTCCATACATAAACCTTCTCTTGAAAATCCTAAAACAACAATTTCACACTTCTAAATTTAACTAAATTAGCATAATTGAAAACTACATAAACAAGGTGATCATATAGATTAGTTAATTATCAACTAGATTAACTAAAAGACAAGCTAATTAACTAACATGGCTTCAAACCCTAGTTAAACAAATTATTTTTTTTTTAAACTAGATTAGAAATTATTTAACTTTTAACACTAAACCATGCATTTAAAGGAATTTAGCAACAAAAGAAAGTAACTTTGATGAGAATTATACCTCACTTGAGATCTAGAAAGAATGGATTTTGCTCCAAATGATGGCCTCAAACACCAAGATCCAAGCAAGAATGGCTAAGGATAATGATAGCATAAGGATTTTGTTTGGATTTTTGAATAAAGTGTGGATTTTGATGTGTTTTCTTGAAGAAATTGAAGGAAAATGAAAAGAAAAGAGAGGAAGAAGAGGGTGTGCAGGTTTCGGCCAGTATTGAGGTGAGGGGGAGGGTGTGGGCAAGTGGGGAAAGTCAAGGGTCAAGTCTCCAAGTCAAATGCACCATACCTTATTCATCTTAATTAAAATAAATCCATAAACAATCCCATTTTCACACAAGAAAGAAACCAACATAAGAGGCCAGAAATTTCTGGACTTGGTCAGGGTTGGGCTGTCCAAGGGCTGAGGGAAAAGAGAGAGGGGTTTTACAAAAGAAATTTTATGCAAAAAGGCCTCCTACAACTCAAAAATTGCAAGTTTTAGCTCAAAATTCAATAAATTCGTTTCATAACATAAAAATTTGTTAAAAATCAAAATAAATTACTAAAAATTCATGTTATCACTAGATTATAATTATCATAATTTTAGAGATTAAAATTAGCCCGGAAAAATTTGTATTTATCGCTTATTTGATGTATTTTCTTACCGGCTTAAAATAATATTAAAAAATTGAAAAATAGGGAAAAATTTGTAAATGACCAAAATTTCATAATTAACTCGTTAGCTACTAAAAACAAGTAATTACCTATCCATTTAAGGTATAATTAGCCCTAAACTGCAAAATAACAAGAAAGACGGTTTTCGGAAAAATACCGAATTTTCACCGAATTTCAGGAAAACACCAAAACGACTTTTCAAGACGCTACATCGGGGTCATGATCCTTGATGAGAGCGAGCACTACGCGGTCCACCGGTGCCTGGGGAAACCCTCCCTCCGAGCGAACAAACGGAAATGACGAATTGGCAGACATGTTTCCTGCAAAGAGAAAAACATTAGCCGTCAGTATTATAATTCCAACGCTCAACATGTTTAAATTTTTATACCGTACCGCAATGCAGTGGATTAGGGGGACCAAAGAGGGGCCCACAAAATCTGGATGACGGCGCATCATTTAGTAAGATAGTCCCATCGTTGGATGAGACTGTCAGTTAATAAAAAGATCCCCAAGAGAATATCCTTATTGATGGGAAATCCCCAGAGACAAGGAGAAAATCTCCTCTTTTAGAGCAAAGCTCCGTCACAGAGTGACATTTGTCAAACTCTGGTCTCAAGGGAATAAAAAATTTCCTTGGAAAGAGCCCAACTCTATAATGATGATGGAAAAGCCATCAAAAAGGAAAACTTTAACTCCTAAAGATTAAAAACTTAGGATCTTAAAGATCCACAAAAACTTTTAAGAGTTCTCCACTTTCAGATCAGAAAAGGTCTACATTTGATCATAGTCACAATATTCGCGAATTATTCAGAAAATTCGCGAATTATTCGCGAATAATTGGCTTGACGAATAACTCTGCGTTTTAATCGCCATTGCCGGATGATTCGTTTAGTACGCGAATTATTCGCGAATTATTCGCAAAATTCGCGAATAATTCGCGTACCAAACGAATTATTCACATCACTGCCTAAACTTTAGCCACAAATCAATTGACAGCACACACACACTGTAGCACTCCAAATTTTAAAATCAAAATTCCAACTTGAGCTTCAGAAGTTCAGATCCATTTCTTCTCTGAGTTCTCTCAAGTCTCAACTCTCAAGTCTCTCACTGCCTCACCTCCAGTGCTCCACAACCCTCACCTAGTCGCCTCGACGCCTCCACGACTACATCGCCTCCACGACCCCACCACCGCCTCCACGACTCCAGGCTCTCCACGCCTGACGCCTCCACGACTCCAGCGCCTCCACGACTCCACGCCTCCACGACGACTCCACCGCCTCCACGACGACTCCACCGCCTCCACGACTCCACCGTCTGTACGAGGACCATGACTCCACCGCAGCCTCACCGCCTCTTCGATTAATTAGGGTTTCTCCAGTCCAGACTCCAGACTCGTCTTCGGCCTTCTTTCAACCCCACCGCCGCCTCCTCGACCCAAATCCATCTCTCCAGACTCGAATCTCCAGACTCCACCGCCGCCTCGCCGGAATTTCTCCTCACCTTCTTTCGATTCCAAGACCGCCGGAGATTCCCAAGGTATATTTTTCTTGTCTGCTGTTTTTTTTTTCTTTTTGGGTTCTGATGAAATTGGATTCTGATGCAAAATCAATTTTTGATGAAAAATTCCCAAATCAACATACACACAGAGCATATCGAAATCAATTTTTGATGAAAAATTCCCAAATTCCCAAATCAATTTTTGATGCAAAATCAATTTTTGATGAAAAATTCCCAAATTCCCAAATCTAGAGAGCATATCGGGAGCAAAGAACAGATCTGCAGTTCTGCACCTCACCTCAAAAGCTTTTTTCTCCATTTGATACTCTCCAGTGAGCTCAATGATTTCACTCCCATGTTCTCCTTCGATAGAGAAATTTGAGAAGAGGGCAGGGTACCCATTTGAAATTTTCAAATGGATTTCTCTAGTTTACCAAGAAATCTTCAAAAAACTTGAAATTTATGCAAAATAATGGACAGAGGTTCAATATCCATGAGCTCAAATTTCTAAAAATCCAAATGGGTCTTTAGATTAAAACCCCAAAAAAGGAATAAAGAAGAGAACTTTAGATCTTGAGGGGATCTATTGGGTTTCTATCAATAGTGGGATGGATCATGGAAAAGAGAAGGAAAAGGTGTGATTTGTTGATCTATTAATTCAACACACACACAAGACACAAAGGAAGGAAATATCAAGACAATAAGAACTAAGAAAAGAGTCCTGGAGCTGTAGAGCATATGACCTCTAGTATACTATATGTGTTGATTGTTGTTTCATAATCGATATGCACGCTATCTCAATTGTCAAGTATTTGGATATGTATTGATTGTTGTTTCATTTTAGTGCTAAAAATCGATTTTTAAGGATAGATTGAAGAAAATGTTAGGACTTATATTTAATTAAATTATGTGAATTATGTAATAATATATTGTTTTGTGAATTATATTTTTGATATAGGAATATGCCTCGCGAAAGGGATCCCTTGTGGGAATATATTACAAAAGTTGGAGGCACAAAAGTTAAATGCAACTTTTGTCAAGAAATGTTTGTCGGGGGTATAACTCGGATGAGATATCATTTCTCAAAGATCACTTGCAAAGATATTCGGCCTTTCCCCAATGTTACCGATCCTATTCGTGATCTTGCTTTGAAAGAAGTACACGATTTGGAATCTAAAAATAAGAAGACAAAAATTTCGGGGTTTTGGAATCCCTCTGGTAGTTCTTCAGGTTCCATTGCACAAGAATCTTTAATTTCTCAAGAGGCCACTCAAGTGACTCAACCACAAAGTGGAATTCAAAGAACCATTAATGCAATGATTAAGAAGGCGGAAAAGGAGGAAACAGACAAATCACTAGTTAGATGCATGGTTAATGATAACTTGGCATTTAACTTGTTGCGTTCTCCTAGCTTTCATGAAGCTATTCGTGCCATTGCCAAAGTTGGACCGGGTTATGAGCCGCCGAGTAGTGAATTAGCAAGAACAACACTATTGGAGGATTTGAAGGGCGAAGCAAATGAATATGTGCAAGGTATGAGACAATCATGGGAGACTTGTGGTTGCACAGTAATGTCGGATGGATGGACGGATGGAAGGAATCGACCTTATTTGAATTTGCTCGTTTCTTGCCCTAAAGGTGTGGTATTCTTGAAGTCTTTATGCACGGTGGGAAACAAAAAGGATGCATTATATATATATAACTTCATCTCATCGGTTATTGAAGATATTGGTCCGAACAATGTTATTCAATTCATATCGGACAATGCTTCAAACTACCTAGCCGCCGGAAATATGATTGTGGATAAGTACAAACATATTTTCAAAACTAGTTGTGCGGCACATTGCATCAATCTAATGTTCAAAGAATTTGATGCACTTGAAAGTGTGGCTCCTATTCTTCATAGTGCAAGAAGAGTTGCTAAGTTCATGTATAGATACCAACATGTGTTGGATTTGATGAGAACTCACACGGGTGGTCGTGAGTTAAAAAGGCCCGGAGCTACAAGGTTTGCTACACAATTTATTTGCCTTCAATCTATCTTGGAACAAGAGCAATCTCTCCGATATATGCTTGCTTCTTCGGAATGGAGGGAATTGGCTCCATGTAAAAGTTTGGAGGGTATGGAGATACAAAACTTGTTTCAAGGGAATGAGTTTTGGGATTGTGGTAGACAACTTATAAGGGTTATGGAACCACTTTTTTGAATCTTAAGAATGGTTGATGGTGATAGTTCTTCATCCGGATACATATATTATGGAATTCGGAAAGCTAAAGAGGCCATAAAGCTTATTTTCAATGAAGATAGTGCCAAATATTTGCCATTTTGGACAATCATTGATGAAAGGTGGAAGAAATCTTTATATTGTGATATGTATGCGGCGGCTTTTTATTTGAATCCTCACTTGTTTTATGATGGGCATGCAAAAATGGATACCGATGTAAGAAATGGTTTGGAGAAAGTCATATTAAAGATGTTGGCTTACAATGAAAGGATCAACATAGTTAGAGAGCTCAAGGATTACCATTCAAAGGATCCGAGCATATTTGGAGAGATGGCAATTGGATCTTTACATGTTGCTCATCCAAGTAAGCATAGTTACAATTTTTCCTTTTGCATATTATTTCCAATATCATGTTAAATGTTTTTAATTAATTTTTTCTTTTTGTTTATGGTATTAGGACTATGGTGGGACATGTGGGGTAGTGCGGTGCCTATATTGCAAAAGTTGGCAATTAGAATATTGAGTCAAACATGTAGTTCATCGGCGTGTGAGAGAAATTGGAGTGCTTTTGATGCGGCGTACACTAAAAAGAGGAACCGGCTTGATCCTACTAGATTACAGGATTTAGTGTATGTGAGAGTGAACAATCATTTGAAGAGGACAATGCAAAAAAAAGAGCAACTTGATTCGACTCCGATCAATCTTGAAAAACTTGATTGTAATATTGCCGATATATTTTATGGAGATGGTGGAGTTTGCATTCAAGATGATCGCATTCGTGGCAATTACGATGATGAGAATGATGATCATGGCGATGAAGATGATAGAGGCAATGATGATGAAAATGCCGTAGAACTTGACTTTTTAAATGCTACGGATATTTCTCCTTCCGGAGTGCCATAGATTTTTTGCTTTATTGACATATGTTTTTATGGTATTTTTGTCATTTTGAATTTTGGGTTGGTCATCAATCTTCAAGATCTATGTAAGTGAAAATAGCATGTTGAATAGTTGATGATGAAATATAGTCTTTTTCTTTTGTCTACAAGTATCATAAAGAATATTACATATTTGTCTTCTCATTTGCCCTCTGTAGTCTAGAATATTACATGTTATGTACATACTCATATATTAATTTATTGCTCGAAATCCTTCCCGAACATTTCCTGAACACTTACCGAATCTTTCCCGAATACCTGCCGATTTTTTCCGAATAGTTCTCCGAATCCGAATTTTCGTCCTCGCCGAATTATTCCCGAATGGCGAATTTGTGACTATGCATTTGATCTATGAGCAAAGCTCTGTTCATGGGTTAAAACCCATGAACAAGATCTCTGTAGATCTATAGATTTCTGAGAGCAAGGCTCTGTTAATAAAACCCCAAAGGGGTTTTCTTTAGATCAAAGATCTATAAGAGCAAGGCTCTGTTAATCAAATTTAATTTAATTTAATTTAATTTAAATTTTACCTAAGTTGTTCTAAAAATCTGAACTCTGGAAAGAAATGAGAGCAAGGCTCTAAAAATCTTAAACAAGAGCAAGGCTCTGAAATTCAAGTTCTTGAAAATGGTAAAAAAATTTATCAAGGACCAAGGGTCCTATTTATAGGCGCTTGCGCCCCTTGAGCTCACCCCTTGATCCAACGATCAGGAGTTTGCCACCGCTGCACTCACGTGTGCGCCACGTGAGCGCAACGGTGGGGGGGCATTTGTTTCTCCCAATCAGAGCAAAACTCTGTTGAAATTCAAAATTCAAAATTCTGAAGCAACGCTTCAAGTCTCGGGCGCAACGCGCCACATGTCAGGCGCTGATACGTCAGCGCAGCGCCCAAGAAGGCGCACCCAATCAGAGCAAAGCTCTTTTAAAGGAAGCAACGCTTCAGTTGCGCTGCGCTGTGCGCTGCGCGACACGTGTCAGCGCAGATGCGCTAGCGCAGTTGCGCTGCGCTGTGCGCTGCGCGACACGTGTCAGCGCAGATGCGCTAGCGCAAGTTGCGCTGCACGACACGTGTCAGCGCTAGGGCGCTAGCGCAGTTGCGCTGCGCTGTGCGCTGCGCGACACGTGTCACGCGCTAGGGCATCTGCGCCGAACAGAATTAAAATTTTAAGAAATCTTTTCTGTTCTTGTTAAAATAAGAAGATTTTCTTCTGCAAAACAGAAGCCCTTGGATCAAAGATCCAACGGTGGGGAAAATTCCCCAAATCACTCAGAGAAAGGCCTCTTTAACAAATTTAACTAATTTATGGGCACTATAAAAAGGACCCTAGGCCTCAATTAAAAGGCATCAATATCTTTCTAAAAGAAAAAGAAGGAGAGAAGAGAACTCTGAGAAACTCCTCAAGAATAAAAAAAAAGAGGTAAAAACCTTTAGAAAAAAGAGAAAGTTCTCTTAGGAACAAATCATAGATTTAAAAACAAGATCAATGATCTTTAATAAAAATAAAATAAAAATAGTGCTTTGCACTTTTCATGAACCTTTGGTTCTCTGAGATAAGAAAAACAAGAAAAAAAGAAAAACTTATTTTTCTTTGATCTAAATTAGATCAAGAAATCAAATAGTGATTTGCATTTCTGTTCTTGAATCTAAAAGATTCTTGGTGCTTTGCACTTGCAAACTGCGCTGTTGCGCTCCTAGGAGAGCGCCACGTGTCAGCATCTAAATCACTTGCGCTATGCGCTCTTGAAATTAGAGCTTTGCTCTCTGGAGTTGGCGCAATTCATCAGAGCGCGCCACGTGTCAGCAGCGCAACAGCGCAGCGCACTAGCGCAGCGCACTGCACTGTTGCGCTTGCGCTCACCAGAGCATGACACGTGTCTTCACCACAAGCGCTTGCGCTCAGTGAGTGGCGCAAAGCGCCTAACAAATGCAATGCAGGGCCAGGCCCAATTAAAAGACCAAACAGGCCTAATTAAATTGATACTCTGCATCATTTATAAATGGGCAAAGCCCAAACAAAAATAATAAAATGCTATGCAGATGCCTTGCAGAGCCCAAAATAAATTGATGCTCTGCATCTTTTATAGGCAGAGCCCAAACAAGAAAGTAGAAGTAATGCAATGTATTATTTAAGTGTGGGCAATGCCCTAGCACAGGTCTAATGGACTAAAAATAAATAAAATGTTGAACATTTTCAACTGGACTTAGCCCAATTCTGGCCGTAAGTCCTTAAATTAAATTGAACTGAGCACAAATGCTCTCTCTCAAATCAATTTATATCCGGTTCGAGGGTACATCTCCGAACTCCTTTGACATCCATCGTTGTAATTCCTC
This sequence comes from Agapanthus africanus, assembly GCA_030015575.1. Classification (NCBI taxonomy): domain Eukaryota; kingdom Viridiplantae; phylum Streptophyta; class Magnoliopsida; order Asparagales; family Amaryllidaceae; genus Agapanthus; species Agapanthus africanus. The sequence goes on from CM057344.1 coordinate 56,974,279, forward strand.
AACGACGTCAAAGAGGTGACGGGTCCCAACGACCACACATCAATACGGACTGCGGGGTCCTTAAACTCGTGGACCGAAACGTCCCTAAACTAATGTTGGACCGGAACGTCCTTAAACTAATGTTGGAACGGAACGTCCTTAAACTAATGTCGGACCGGAACGTCCTTAAACTAATGTCGGACCACTACGTCCCTAAACTGGAATATGGACCACCACGTCCCTAAACTGGAACACGGACCACTGCGTCCCTAAACTGGAACATGGACCACCACGTCCCTAAACTGGAGCATGGACCGCAACGTCCCTAAACTACCTATGGACCACTACGTCCCTAAACTGGAACAATAGAGCCTCCAAATACTCTTTTGCCGAATCTAAACGATCCCGTTTAAGTTGATCTTAGCCCCTAATCATGGCTAACGTATCCTTAAACATTCAAATGGACTATAAAACTCCAAATCAATCTTTGTTCAAGGGTACATCTCTGAACTCCTCTGACGTCTGCCGTTGTAATCCATCAACGACGTTAGAGAGGTGACGAGTCCCGATGGCCAGATATTAAATGGATTATCACGTTAAGTTGATCTTAGTCTCAAACAGGACTATCGTATCCTTAACGAACGTTTAAGTTGATCTTAGCCGCAACGCGACTAATGCATCCTTAAACTAAAAATACCAAACCCAAATCTAAGTAAATACGGATTTGGACTAATCCACGTCCTACGGGCGACGGCATTACTCAGTCTCCGTATACAATCCACGGGCAACCACAAACAAAACAAACACACACGATACGAAGTGAAATTCTGGAGAAGGAGAAAGTTGTTACCGCGATGCGGTAGCGTAATTAACTGCAGGGGCTTGCGCCTGCAGGGAAGAGCGTCCCCATAATCAAAAACCCCTCAAGCGAGGGGGAATCTGACGAAGTCTGCTACATCGGCCGCATCCGTCTAAACCTCCGATACACGGTGCCATAAATCAACTTGGCATCTTTGGAGAGATGGACGGATAAAACCAAATAGCATCTGCCCCGAATCTCAGCGTCAGGACATCGCGGTCCTATGCGCCGTCCTTCGGAAGGGAACACCATTGATCTTCTGTTTTCTGCACGGAGCAAGACACCAAATCTAAGTACCCCAAATCCAAAGGCAACCATAGCAAACCAAAATTCGTTCGCGAGCACGATACATGAAGTATGGAGTGGATAGAGGAAGAGGTCCCACCGGGCGTGCCAGAATCTGTTCCCCTCCGAATCACGGAGACGCGATATACGTCTAGCCTGAAATTCGGGGCAGATGCTAATTGGTGCTATCCGTCCACCTCTCTGAAGATGCCAAGTTAATTTATGGCACCATCTATCGAAGGTTTAAACGGATGCGGCCGATATAGCAGACTTCGTTAGATTCCCCCTTGTTAAAGGGGTTTTTGATTGTGGGGACGCTCTTCCCTGCAGGCGCAAGCCCCTGCAGTTAATTTCGCTACCGTATCGCAGTAACAACTTTCTCCTTCTCCAGCTGGTCACTTCGTGTCGTGGGTATTTGTTTTGTTTGTGGTTGCCCGTGGATTATATACGGAGACTTATTTATGTTGTCACCCGTAGGACGTGGATTAGTCCAAATCCGTACTTTCTTAGATTTGGGTTTGGGGTTTTGGTTTAAGGATACGTCTGTCTCATTTTGGACAAAGATCAACTTAAAAGTTTGTTAAGGATACGTTAGTCTAATTTTCAGACTAAGATTGACTTAACGAGATCATTTAGATCCAACAAGAGAGCAATTGGGGCTCTATTGTTTAGTTTAGAGACATTGCGGTCGATTACCAGTTTAAGGACATGGTGTTCCATGGAATGTATGGCCGTCGGGACCCGTCACCTCTCTGAAGATGTTGAAGGATTACAACGACAAATATCAGAGGAGTTCAGAGATGTACCCTTGAACCAATATTGGTTGGGAGATCTATAGTCCAATTTGGGACTAAAGTCTGTTTGAAGGTTTGTGAGCATATAGGCTCTGTAATTGAATGCACATTGCATTGGGTGTTGAACATTTTATTGTTCTAGCTGTTGAGCTTTTATTTGGGCTTGGCCCTTTTATAATGCATAGCATTGGGCTCTGTAATTGAATGCACAGCACTTAGCTCTGTAATTAAATGCATAGCATTTATATTAGGTCTGTTAGGCCTTTACTTGGGTTCAGAATTTAAATTTGGCCTGTTAGGCCTTTTAATTGGGCTCTGCCCTTTCTTAATAATGCACAGCATTTAATGGTTTGACAGTGCGCCACGTGGCTTGTCAGGCGCTTTGCGCCAATTAAAGAGTGCAATGCGCTAGCGCATGCGCAGGTGACACGTGTCACGCTCTGCGCTAAGCGCAAGTCTGTTAGCGCAGTGCGCTGCGCCAGTGAATGACGCGTGGCGCGCTCTGGTGCAGTGCGTCAATCCAAAAGCGCAGTGCGCTGTTTTTAGAAGCGCAAAATGCAGATTGTGTCTGTGGTTGACACGTGGCGCGTTCTGGCGCAGTGCGCCACTCCAAGGAGCGCAAAGGCGCATTTCAAAAGTGCAAGGCGCTGTCCAATAGCGCACAGCGCATCTTGATCCAATTTAGATCAAAGAAACAAGTTTTTCTTGTTCTAAAGAGATTCTACCTCAAGATTCAAGAACCAATGGTTCATCAAAAGGCTGTGCCTTTATATAGATCAAAAAATCTAGGGATGAAGTAAATTACTTCTTTAATTTTTTTGTGATTGGATCTTTTTTGATCTTTTTTCTTTTTTATATTGAAGATCTTGATCTTGTTCTTAGATCTTTGATCTTTTTAGAAGAAATTCTTCTTTTTGTGAGGTGTTTTCATCTCTGTTCTTCAAGAATTTAATTTTTTACTTCGAAGAAGATGATCTTCTTTCTTCAAAGGCTTGCCCCTTCAAATTTTTTCAGAGTTCTCCCTTTTCTTTATCTGTGTATCTGTGAGACTTGGAGTCTAGGGGCCTTTATATAAGGCCAATTGGTTTGTTGAGTTAGTTACAGAGATCTTTCTCTGATTGATCTGGGGATATTTCCCCACCGTTGGATCTTTGATCCTAAGGCCTCTGTTTTACAGAAGATAATCTTTTTATTTTAATAAAATTGGAAAGATCTTTCTAGAATTTTAATTCTGATTAATTAAATAATTTATTATTTAAGTTTTAGTACTGGCGCAGTTGGCGCAAGCGCACCTGTGCTTGACACGTGCCGCGCAGCGCAGTACGCAGCGCAACTGCGCTAGCGCACCTGCGCTTGACACGTGCCGCGCAGCGCAGAGCGCAGCGCAACTGCGCTAGCGCACCTGCCGCGCAGCGCAGAGCGCAGCGCAACTGTGCTAGCGCAACTGCGCTTGACACGTACCGCGCAGCGGAGAGCGCAGCGCAACTGCTATTTGACACGTGCCGCGCAGCGCAGAGCGCAAGTGTTCTGAAGCGTTGCTTCATTTATTTAAAATTTGAATTTTAAAACAGAGCCATGCTCTGATTGGGGGAAACAGAAGCGTTGCTTCATTTCCCGCCTTGGAATTTGAACAGAGCTTTGCTCTGATTGGGGGAAACAATGCCAAGTTGATTTATGGCACCGTGTATCGGAGGTTTAAACGGATGCGGCCGATGTAACAGATTTTATCAGATTCCCCCTCGTTTGCGAGGGGTTTTTGATTGTGGGGATGCTCTTCCTCGCAGGTGCAAGCCCCTGCAGTTAATTATATTACCGCATCGCGGTAACCACTTTCTCCTTCTCCAGATATTCAATTCGTGTCGTGTGTGTTTGTTTTATTTTTGGTTGCCCGTGGATTGTATACGGAGACTAATTTATGTTGTCGCCCGTAGGGCGGGGATTAGTCCAAATCCGTATTTTCTTAGATTTGGGTTTGGTTTGATTTGAGGATCGTTAACCTCATTCGAGATTAAGATCAACTTAAATATTTGTTAAGGATATGTTAGTCTAATTTTAGACTAAGATCTACTTAACAAGATTTATGATCATTTAGATCTAACAAAAGAGCATTTGGGCTCTATTGCTTTAGTTTAGGGACATTACGGTCCATGGTTTAAGGACATCATAGTCCGTGGAGTTTAAAGACATCATAGTTTATAGAGTTCAGTTTATGGACGTTGCGGTCCATAAGTTTAAGGACATCATAGTCTATAAAGTTTAGTTTAAGGACGTTACGGTCCATTGGGTTTAAGGACATCATAGTCCATGGAGTTTAAGGGCATCATAGTCCATAAAGTTTAGTTTAGGGTCGTTGCGATCCATTGGGTTTAAGGACATCATAGTCCATGGAGTTTAAGGACATCATAGTCCGTAGAGTTTAGTTTAGGGACGTTGTGGTCCATTAGGTTTAAGGACATCATAGTCTATGGAGTTTAAGGACATCATTGTCCGTAGAGTTTAGTTTTGGGATGTTACGGTCCATAAGTTTAATAACATCATAGTCCGTGTTTAAGGACATCATAGTCCAAAGAGTTTAGCTTAGGAACGTTGCGGTCCATTGGGTTTAAGGACATCATAGTCCATGTTTAAGGACATCATAGTCCATAGAGTTTAAAGACATCATAGTCTGTAGGATTTTGGTTTAACAGTTTGGGGATGAGCCAAAAGTTATTGGTTATTAGGACCCTCCATCTCTCTGAAGACGTTGAAGAATTACAACGACATGTATCAGAGGTGTGGAGAGATGTACCCTTGAACCGATGTCCCGACTGAAGGGGGATGGGATGAACATCATTTTAGATGCCATCTGTTAGGAGCTCATTAGCTATCTTTGGGACTGAGATCGATTTTGGGGACCCTGAGCATGAGGGGCTCAATTGATTGTCCTCGGGAGATTTGGTCTGAGTTTGGCTAATATTTGCCTTTCATAGTGTTAAACACTACTATATACTCAGCGCTCACGTGCTCCCACGTGAGACGCTTGAAGTAGTGTTAAACACTAAAAATTTGAGGCGTTCAAGTGGGGTCACGTGAGGCGCTTGAAGTTGGCGCTGTTTCTTTGGGTTTATTCCCTTGTTCTTTTTTGAGCGCTAAGCACTATTGGGTCACATGGGATCACGTGAGGCGCCCCAAAAATGGAAACTGCTTTTGATTTATTCCCTTTTTGCTTTATAAGTGCTAAGCACTCTTTGGAGGTCACGTGGGATCACGTGAGCCAATCTCAGCTGTCCTCTTTTCTTCATCAGGGATGCTCACGTGGGAGCACGTGATCGGCCATTATCATGTTGGGTGCTAATATTTTTTCATTCATGGAGATCTTGAGTTTTGAGACTTTCAAGCCCACCGTTTCATAAGAATTAAATTCTTATATAAGGTTAAACCCTAGTTTTACTAGAGGAATTAAATTCCTATATTTTCTTGTAAGAATTAAATTCTTTGAACTTAGTTCTTTTCCCTATATTTGAATCTACATAACAGAATCTCCCCGATGAGAATTAAATTCTCAACATGTGGGAAGATCTTCTTCTGCAGATCTCAACCAGAGGAAGAGCTAAGTTCTTTTTAGAAGAGTTAAACTCTCGTGGAGGCGAAGAAGAGATAAGATGTTCTCTGCTTTTCTTCTTTTCACTTACCTAGGGTTTCTCTTTCTGTTTTCTCTCTTGAACTTGATGTTTAGGGGGGGTCTTCTATACCAAACTTGAAATCTTGGGTCTTTTATATAGGGGAGGCTGATTTGTGGATTCAGTTAAGGAAATCTCTCATAGAGAGATTTCATAATTGATTTGAGGAATTTATCCACCGTTGGATCTTTGATCCCAGGACTTCTGTTTTACAGAAGACATTTCTCTAGTTTTTTAACAAGATTGGGAAAATATTTTCCCATATAGAACTTATTCTGTATCTTGGTGATTTTTAATCACCATTGGATCTTTGATCCAATGGTGCTCTGATTTACAGAGCACGATCTTTCTTGTTTAGAAAGATTGAGAAAATATTTTCCAAATAGAATTTGGATCCTTTTATTTAGAATTTAATTCTATTGACTCAGAAGGCATTTGAAATCTCTCACGTGCAGCACGTGACCCTTCACAGAATTAACTTGGTTTGTTTGTATGCAGCAGTCCAAATAGAGGGAAGGCATCACGTGTGCTTTTCTGCTCTTTGTTTGTTTTATAACCGGGTCCTACACGTTTTGTGTGAAAGACGATCACGTGCTTGGATGTGAGGCTTTAATTGCTGCTTACTAAGTGGAGCCGCTTACTCTGTATACAGATGCATCACGTGCTTGCACGTGATGCTCCACCAGCGGGAAGTTTTTCCTTTCCCTCTCTGAGTCTCTTTATAAGGGATCGATGATCACGTGCTTACACGTGATGCTTCCATTAGTAGGGAATTTTCCCTTCCCCTTTTCTTTCTGAATTTTTATAAGGGAACAAATGCCCCCACAGCGTTGTTCTTACGTCGCTTGCACGTAAGTGCAACGCTGTCACCTTTGTAGCCGTTGGATCTGCCTAGGGAACAGGGAAGATGAACAGTTCCCCATCATGTCTTATAAATGCAGGGGTCTCGTCTCTGCAACACCTCCATTCCTTCATCTTTTTCCTTCTTTGCTGTCACGACCCGAAATAGCACGTGACTGGCACTTTAATCATATGAAGTCTATAGGACCTCATCTAATTCAAGTAAGCCAAAAGCCCAGAAATCTAAAACCATTTTATGGAGTAAATAAAGAAAACTAGTTTTTAAGAAGTGAGAAAACATGTTTTAAAAGCAAGGTTTTTTAAATAAGTAAGCCGAATATGCATTTTTAAAATCTATAGTCTTTTCTGAAAATTTCGGCAGAGTTTCCTTTGTAAATACTGGCCCCAAACGGGGTACAACATGAATAATATATATGCAGTGATAAAAGGCATCCCCAAACGGGAGCTAGCTCTTCGTCAATCGACGGTCACAACCACGCAAGCAGTATAATATACAACGCCAAAGGGCGAGGATCAAAACTCAAAGGAAAATTCAAAATCAGCATGAAAACCATAACACTACAATGCGTGACTCTAAGGTCGAAATAATACACAATTGGTTTTCTAAGTCTGAAACAATATACAAGTTTTGGTTGATGGAATTTCTAGATACAACTAAATAAAATAGTACAATGGTGGTTCTGATGCAAAAGAAGCCACTTACCAAAGCAATCACCCAGAAAGGAAGCAATGTGCCAGAAAAGCCGTAATGGAACCTGTACGGCAAAACCTGCAAGAAACTGTGGCACAACGGGGGTGAGTTGCCAACTCGTGAGTAGAAAACATCACAGAGCAGAAATCGTATGTATGACACTATCCTAGGTCAATACGATCAATATATATATAATCCTCAAATGAATAAGTCTGAACCATGATAAGGTGGCAATGTAACATCTATATAAGAGTGTAGTGCCAAGTGCTCGTGCCAGTGCCTCAGGTAATAACATATCATAAATATGAGGTATGATCAATGTCGACTATATCATGAAGTCTAAGTATGTGAATATCATCCAACTATGTGATCAATGTCATCAATGTCAACATATGTATGTGGAAGTCGTCCATGTGTCACCCAATGACAATAAGTATCATGCATGTAAATATCATAAACATATGCATGGAAGTATGGGGATGTAAATCAACATGCGTCGCTCGCGACATATCAAAATCATGGAACCTGAGTGTCAAGTATCGACACTTGAAAACATCATGAAACCTGTGCCTAGCATCGGCACGTAAATCCTCATATATCGGACTCCGTCAGTCTGGATCGGCCCACGGACTCCGCAGTCCGGATCGGCCCATATCATCTCTCAACTCCGGTCGGTATCCTTCGGATATCCGCCTAGCCCAAATACAATCACCGGTAGATAGTAGTCCTTCTGCCAAGCTCACCGTCTGCAACACAGCGATCCGTTCTCACCCCGGGGTACCATAACGGGTCCACCATGTACCCGCAATCGGCCTCATCCGCTCCTCGAATCGGGTTTCACATGTCGCTCTCAGCACCGAGAAAACACATGGTGGACGCACTGAAATATCATATCAAGGGTAACCGGTTTTTTTTTTAAAAGATCACATACTCTCTTTGGAAATATCCACGGTTCCCAAATCCAGAAATATCATGAAAACAACATATCTCAATGCGTATAATCAAAAGCATGATGTATGCGACATGTAAAAGAAATGTAAGCATATCAGTATATCATGCAATATGAAGTAGTAATATGCACATATTGAGGAAAACCGCTCTTTTAAAGTGAATCAGTTTTAAAGAGTATCTTGCGGTTCCCAAATCTCCAAATCCAGTGAGAATCATCTATGTATGTGCGAATACGTATGTATGCACGTATGTGTGTACAATAGGTATGTACACAAGTATGCCATGCAAGGGATCATATCCTGAATGCAGCAGTACTACAGTGTAGTGACATGGCAATTATCGATAATGAAGTGTGTGAGCCGGCAAGCAAGTGTACGTGGAACATACGCATCATCGATAATGGTGCTGGTGTCCTAACAGCATGGGTTTAATATACAATAAACTCATTTACACATGCAATGCGATGCGAATAGCATGAATATGTGGAAATCGAAAAATCAACGCAACAGTGAAGAATCTACAACAATATATAAATGTCATGCAGTTTTGCCATTTGAAATAAGACGAATCGGGGTTTTTAGTAAAATAAGGGCTACGGTGTTTTTAAGAAAAGATGTGTCTTTTGAAAATATCCGTAGAATCCCTTTGCCTATCATTGAAATACTCCTGATTCGTTAGTTTTGAAATAGGTATAATATCGGCCTAGTCTAACATCTACTAAGCAACTACAGATCTAGCAAATACGCTAATCGGGAGGGGTATGGAAACCACCTACATCTGAGTCGATATATATATATAATAGTCGGTGATCCCGCCTCAATAGTATCACGTACGATACAGTATATCATATGACGTCCTCGAGTCATGAGTGTGGATCTATCATCAAGATAAAGCTCGTACGGTAAATCATCGCACGGCATCCCAATAGCTGGGTACGGGTCAATATCACATTCATCTCATTAATTATCTGGTATCCTTATCGTCATATCACATAATCTGGGGCACTAGTCTAAGTCTAGTACAATCGATACCATCTATATAAATATGAATGCGTGTGTGAAACACACGTCCAAAGGCCCGCTAAAAATCTTATGTCGTATCCCAAATACGAATCACATCATATCACCGATCTCATGGCACTATGCCCAATCTCATCGACTCATCTCCAAATATCGTCTACAATCCTCATCATCTAGGTATAACCATAACAAATAAGCATGTGTGTGCGTGTGGGTGTAAACCTATTCTAGGGCTCGCAACTAGGAACTATACTAGTCTACAACTAACCCTATTCTATCCATAGTACACCTAATCTCATCTCAATTATCCATATCGCACCTAATGCTATCAAACACATATATAGTATAAGTATAGTATACTAAAGCTCGAACTGCGGGGGTGCTATACGCCATCCATCCGACTTCCCCCGTAGATATAATCTACTCATCTTGTATCCTGCATGTCGGTGTCGATGTCGCCTTCATCTTCTTCATCGTATGGAATCCACATGATGGTACCTACATAGAGAACATAATCGGAATGCGTATTAAAATCACATCGGGAATACCCAAAACGACACGCTAATGCCTATAGGTTAGAACTTATAGACTACACTTTCAAAACCATCAAACGACCCTCGATCTCATCGTACAAACGTCAAGTGATCGAGGTAAAACACAATACGCAAATCCAGAATTTAAAATACGAGAAATGAAACACGAATCCAAAATAGAAACTACAGAAAACGGTCCCAGATCTTACCCTAGGTCAAATTGGACAATTTTGCACATGCCATAGGTCTAATTTACTGGAGATGGGGCCATGGAAGAAACACGAACCCAAATGGGCCAGGTCTGGCCGCAATTTGCGGCCAGGTGGATTTAATTTGCGGCCAGGGAATGGACTTAGGGGCTGGGGTCTTAGGGTTATCTTCCTAGGTGCCTGCACACTCCTCTGTGTTCACAAAACAATTTTCAGTGTCTCCAAGTGATAGCAGATTTCAAATAACCCCCACAGAATCCACAAATTTCCGATATCGGCTTTTCTAAATCCGTATTCCGGGTTTCTAGTCTCCGTTTTAGGCCTGAATTCTAGCACTAGGGGGTTTGTGTCGTCTCTTCTGAGCTTAATTTCACATCACAACTCTCAATTTCCTTTAACCCTAACTAGATTTTTCCTAAGTCCTCAAAACCACTCGATATCAACATGAAACATGTATGGATGCATAAGGAATTGAAACACTGCACTAATGGTGCATAAATTATCTCCTTTGGCAACTCAAGAATTTTCTTGAGTTGCTCAAAGCCCTCAAAATCTTCTCTTTCTTGGTCCATTGGGTAGCTAGAGGGCTTGTACACCTTTTTTGTGAAATGGGTGTTGGGTTTTGAGTTGAATTTCATGGTGTTTTGGGGGATTTTGTGGAGGAGAAGAGGAGGGGCAGCAGCAACAGCAGGAATGGGGGAGAGAGGGGAGAGGAATGAGTGAGAATAATGATGGGGAATGGCTCAAGACTAGGTCAACATAAACCCTCACCTTTCTCTCTCTCACCCATACCTATTTCTTTATTCTTTTCTTTTTCTTTTCTAATAAACCAACAACCATGAAATAAAACATGTAGGAAAGCTATAAGAAAATGTAACAAGTCAAAAAAAGATATGGTACATGTTTGCACAAAATAAGCTTAAAACGCGATTAGCGATTTTTAATCGCGATTAGCACTAAATTAGTGTCAAATTAATCATAAAAACTTAAAAATTGCATAATTCGCATAAAACACGCTCTTTTAGTAATTTCTATAATTTTCCAAAAATTTTCCCCAATTTATCGATATTTAATTATACCGAAATATTAAAATATTCATTAAAAATAATATTAAATTATAAAAATTCCCAAAAATAATATTTTATTTTTTTGAAATGTTACATTTGCTTTCTTTTTAATTCTCCTCTTCAGAGTTTAGTTCTCTGTCCATTGAAAATTTTCAGAGTTTAACTCTGCCAAAAGAACTCCTTTTTAGGTAAAGCTCTTAAACATCAGAGAACCCTTTTCTTAAAGAAAGCCTCTGGATTTTAAATCCATCATGAGAGCTTTGATCTCCTCTAAAACCCATCTCTTAGAGATCCAAAGATGTGATTTTTGAGTAATAACTCTCAATGTTTTGGGCATGGCATTCGATTTTTCATTTCCTCTTTATGGGGTTTCTGGAATTTAATTCCATTGCATAAAAGGAATTTAATTCCTCACCGAAGAGCTTAGCTCTGAAAGATCAAGAGGACCCTTTGGGAATTTGATTCCCCAGTGTTCTTGAAAATCTTTTTAAGGGATTTTTCCTTTATTATTATTTTTATCCATTTGACAGAATTTGTAATGGGTGTTCTTTTGTGAGAATGTCCCAAGTCGTTTAAACTCCAATGTGTATTTATTGAGAATCTCTCTTTTTTTTCTTTTCCGGGATGCTCTATCATTTCAGCTTTTTATATCGCGAAAGTCGCGATTGCCCAATCATTTCAGCTATTTTTCGCGGTGCCCAATCATTTCGTTTATTTTTCCTTTTTCTTTACTCGCTGCTTTTTATTGTGAGCTGCCCAATCATTTCGGCTATTTTTGTATGCATATATTTTACTTGCTACTTTTTTGCTGCGAGTATGGAACTCAAGACCTGATACCAATCTTAGCATCAGCATCGCTGCGACTGGAATATTGCTAGGAGCGAATCATCATTTGCTGTAAAGGACTTGGAATTTGTTACCGATTTAGGCATCAGCATCGCTACCACTGAGATATTGTCAGGAGCGAATCATCATTTTCCTTGAAAGGACTTGGAATTTGATACCGATTTAGGCATCAGCATCGCTACCACCGAGATATTGTCAGGAGCGAATCATCATTTGCCTTTGTCGGTTCAAACAAAGGTGGCTTAGCAATCAGGGTTAGGATCCTGTCGACTAAGGATTTTAACATCATGAGCCGTAAGGGTCTCATAAAGATGTTTCTCCCTACGAGCCGTGCGGATCTCGTAGGTGTGTTTTCTCCTTAAGAGTCGTGAGGATTCCTAAGTATATGTTCTCTTATAAGTCGTAAGGATCTTACAAGAGTGTTTTCTCCTTATAAGTCGAGAGAACTTACAAGTGTTTTTCACCACATGAGGACATTCCTTATCGTTGGTGGGACTTGGTGAGAGAATGTTTATTTGTGCCCGTGGATTGTATACAAGGGTCAATATCGAACCGTTTGTATGGCAATCTGGGGAATGTGATGGCTTAAGAACAGATTCAGATCCCTGTAGCTTAAGGCTTTTGATCCTATGAGCCGTGAGGGTCTTATAAGGGAATTCTCCTTACGAGTCATGAAGATCTCGTAAGTGCAATTTCTCCTTGGGGATTGTAAGGATTCCTAAGTGTTTTGCTCTTTTGTGAGTCATAAGGATCTCACGCAAGTATTTTCTCCTTATAAGGTCGAGAGGACCCTGCAAGTGCACAGGAAAGTTTTTATGAGTCTGTGCCCTTTCGGGTTTTCACAAACTCGTCGGCAGCCCTGCTATTTTTACTCACGGAGCCCTTTCGGGTTTTCATCTGTGCCCATTTCGCTTATGGACGTACCATTTTTTTTGCCGCGTTAGCCTAAGGATGCTGCAGTTCATAGTAGTTTAAAGACGTTTCAGTTCATAGTTAGTTTCAGGACATTTTAGTCCGTCATTAGTTTAGAGACATTTTGGTTCGTTGAATTTTTGCTGCGAAGTTTTGCCGGATGGCACCTACAAAGTTTGGTACTCAGGAAGACGGTGAGCGGACATAAGCGTCGTCATCTATCATTAACCTGGGCTCTGACTCGTCATGCATAGTATTTCTTAAGGAATCGGCCGTTTTTTGGCCGGAAGAGTCTTTCGCCATGCTTATCCATGATTAGGTAGGCCCCACCTTGGTAGACCTTGTCTATGATGTACGGGCCTTCATAGTTCGGCTCGAATTTCCCCCATTTAGCACGATTGGGGATCATAGGTCTTCTGACAACTAGTACGAGTTCGCCTTGGCGGAATGTTCTCGGCCTAGTTAGTCTTTCGTATGAGCGTGTCGTCCTTGCTTTGTAAGCCTCTAGATTTTGCTGCGCCATGAGACGAGTTTCATCAAGGGCATCGAGCTCCTCAAGTCGAAGATGGGCATTCTCTTCGTCTGTTAGCTCGTAATGAATCGCCACTCGTAGAGAGGGTAGCTCTATCTCGAGGAGGAGTACCGCTTCTGTGCCGAATACCAACGCGAATGGCGTTATGGTCGTGGCCGTCTTGAACGTTGTTCGATAAGCCCAGAGAGTTTCATGCAGTCTTTCATGCCAGCCTTTTTTGTTTTTGGACATCGTCTTCTTTATGATCTTTATCAAGGTTTTGTTGAAAGCCTCAGCTAGACCGTTAGCTCGGGGATTATAGACCGAAAAGTATCTCCAATTTATGTTATGCTGCTGTGCGAAGCGGCTGATTCTGTGACTTCTGTAGGCCGGCTCATTATCGGAGATAATCCGTCGCGGAATGCCGAACCGATAGATGACGTGTGTCTTGAAGAAATGGAGAATATTCTCCGTTTTCACTTCTCTTAGTGGTACTGCTTCTGCCCATTTAGAGAAGTAATCAGTTGTCGCTAATATGAACCGATGTCCTCTAGATGATGCTGGTTCTATGGGCCCAATTATATCGGTTCCCCACATTTCAAACGGCCAGCTAGCCACTGTTGGGTGTAGCTGGTTTGGATGCCGGTGGATGAAGTCTCCATGAATTTGGCATGAGTAGCACTGCTTCACGTATTCGAGACAGTCCTGGATCATCGTTAGCCAATAGTAGCCCATTCTTTTGATCTTCAGCTTTATCTTTGGCCCAACTTGATGAGAACCGCAAAGTCCGTCTTGAATTTTTTGGACGACTCACCTTGCTTCTTCCGGTCCCAGGCATCTTAACCACAGAGAGTCGAACAATCTCTTAAACAGAGTATCATTGACGAAGGTGAAAGACAGGGCTCGTTTCATGAGTGATCAGTCGAAAATATTCTATTTTTAACATATCAATTTCCCTACTATTTGCAATCATCTAAAGGTGTTCAGTATAAATATAGCACATATTAGCAAATTGTCTGTAAAATACCAAATAACATGTGTTATACATTATAACCAGCATTTTGAGCGAACTTGAGTGTTTATAATTGCATGCATAATCTTTTGTATAGCGCAACACTTGTCTCGAGATTGTGTGCAGGAAATTCCAGGTAAAGAGCCAAAACTGCTAAAAGTGCTGATAAAAATACGCCAGGTCCAAGACTTGTGATCTGGCAGTGAACAAGACAGAGTAAAAATATTTCAGATATCAGAAAAATACCATGAGGCCAATATCAAGAAACTCAGGAAGTTTCAGGCACCAAAGCACCCACAGGGCCGCGGATCCGCGGCCGAATGGACCTTTGTGCGGCGAATCCGCGGCCACGTGATCATGACGTCAGCATATTTCAGTGTCAGGTTTCTCCATTCAAGATCAAAACATCTTCAAGCCACCTTAAATTCCAGAGATCTCCAGAAGCTTCTGTCCGAACAGCCAAGCTTCTTGTACAAGCTAAACACCTACAAGCTTCTCAAATAAGCTAGCTAAACCTAGAAGGTTCTTCCCAACAACCAAGCTTATCAAGGAAGCTAGCTAACTAACTAACTCTAGAAGGTTCTACTCAACTACCAAGCTTGCAAGAGAATCTAAACTAAACCTAGCTTCTAAAGGAAGCTAATCCTAATCAAGCTTCTAGGGGAAGTTAAGGAGAAGGCTATAAAAAGGACCCAAGGGAATCATTACAAGGGGTTGTAGGTTGTTGAAAGTTGTTGAAAATTGAGCCAAAATTCCACAAGTTGAGTGACACAACTTATGCATTCAAACCCTAACCCTAATCCAATCCCAAAAGCCAAATTCAAGATCTCCGAGTACAAATCAAGCAAGAAGCCATCAACCTTTTAGAAGCGACGCCGATCTTCAACCGAGCAAGTGATCCAAGACGATCCACGACTCACGGAGACGATGCGAAGCTAATTCGACGATCGAGTTCTTTCCTCAATTCTTGTAGTTCTTGAGCGAATTGTAACGGAATTGTTGAATAATAAAAGGTGAAATTTCTTTATCTTGCTTATCTTTGTATTTGAGCATTATGATTAGTTCTCAATTCTTGATTGTGTTCTTTGTCATAATGTTTGAGTAAAAACTTCGCTCGTGGAGGAATCGAGAGAATAGATAGATGATGATGGTGATTACAATCTTGAAACGATTCTTAATTCTTATGAGTTTTGTAAACTCTAGTAAGATGAATCATCGACAATCTAGTTTCGAGCGAGATGCTTTCTTGAATGTTTTCGCTTTTAATTAGAGATCAACGATCGATAATTCAATTTACTAGAGGCTAGCATTTGAATGATAATCAACAAAAGGACAAAGGATGAGATGAAGAAACCCTAGTTCCTTCAATAGATCCTTAAACCTCGTTGATCGTCATCGATCTAGCAACAAATCATCAATGGATAAGAATACTTAATCACAAGTCTTCATCCTCACTATCGATTCGATCGATTCCTACGAGCTTCATTACAAATCTTGATTACTCATTCAAATTGGATATCATCAATTCTTGATTCTTGATTTTTAGTATTTCTTGATATTAGATCTAGATTTTGATAATTCTTGAAATTCACTTTTATAAATCTTGAATCGAATTCTCTTTTCTTTTCTCTTTAATTTTCAATTCATCTAAATCAATTACGATCAAATCACACTTTCTTAGTGGACGATCAGTATTCATTAACGCGCTACATCGACACCGTTATTGATTGAGGTTAACAAATTTCTTTGATTGTAATCTTTACACATTTTCAAAACACGACACACAAAGAATCATTCAATCAAATGGCGTCGTTGCTGGGGATCGTGTGCTAATTTGTTCGTTTTTGAAATTTGAGTTGAAAGATTTATCAAACCATCAAAAATTTTAGATCAAAATTCGCACAAACACTAAACGATTTATTGTGAATTGTTGCGAGGAAATCTGGAATCGGTGGATGATTGTTAGCGTATGTGCGTGTTCAAGTTTAGTTTTAAATACCGCAATCAAGACGGTTTCGCTTGTAGCTAGCCGGTTGAGTACGGGTCGTCCGCAGGGAGATGGGAGTCTTTTTCAATGTGCGTTAACGAGTTAAGTCCGGTTTTTTCAGATTTTGTTGTGGTTATCTAAGTGTTAAGTTGATATTTAAAGAGAGCTTGTTAGGGTTAGGATTAGGTTAGTTTGAGTTAGGAGTCTCCACATCTTTCGTTGCCCCTCTTAATATCGGTGTTACGGTAATCGGCAACAACGGGGATTAGCACGACTAGAAAGGACTTTGCGAGTATAAGCTAGGCTTTCCAACGTATAAGTCTTCCTTTTGGTGCTTGTCCGTCCGTTCTTGGCTCTTAGCCATAACCTCCGGTTAATTCAACCACAACCGGTCTCACTACGGAATCACCGCTATCATGTAGGATAGGGTGCCGTAAGGAGTGGATTGTGGTTCAATTAACGGGAGTCGATTTAAGCTGTTGGGCAAGGAAAGAGTGAGAAAGATTTCCTTCTCTCAAACTTCCCTTATCCTACCCTAACAAGTATTAACTACTCACACTTCATGATAAGAAAAAACAAAACAAAACAAAAGAAGAAGATAGAAAGAAGGAGATTAGAAGAATACGACTAACTATTTGCGACCTCACCTTGGCGAGGATCAAGCGTAAGCATCATTGTCGTATGTAAGGATAAAGAAAAAAGAGAAGAAAGAAACAACAAGGAAATAACAACAACTACTTAACGAATTTAAAGTTACAACAATTATAGCAAAAGTAAGACAAGCATGATAATAAAATGATCTTCTTTATTCACCATTCCTCACTCACAAAGCTCACTACAAGTTTAATGGAGAAGAGATGAGAAGAAGAAGAACATGTAAACTAAAACCTAGCAAAAAGAAAATACAAGAATGGACCCCTTCCTTCACAAAGTTCTGGGCTATTTATAGGCCAAAAAAATGAAAACCTAGGGCAACCACCAGAACACCTGTACAATGACCAAAATACCTCCCAAAACCCTGTGCATGCGGCGCCAGTACGGCCGCGGATCCGCGGCCTAGACCCCCCTTTTGCCGCGGATACGCGGCCCTTTGGAGGAATTGGGGCTTCTGCTTTTTTGGGCTTTCCTGGTTTGCTGTGTACATTATTCTGGCATATGTATTTTATCAATTTGGCTCCACGATTTTTCCAGAATTTCTGTTGAGGGAAAGGTGGACTTTTTGTCAAGATTTTGTCATGATTGCCTCGAGCTCCGCGTAGATCTCTTGGGTCTTGTGCTACCATTGAGCCTTGTGCATGAGAATGACATTGATTTAACATTTTGTCTTCCTAAACTGGTATCTGGCAACATACGGATGAAGAGCGGAGACCGTTTTTTCTCAGTGGTTGGCAGGAACCCGGATTTTTTCGTGTTTTTCCATGAATTTCACCGTTTTAGAACCGAGAACCTGTATCCTGTAATTGACTAGCAAACACGGCTCAAGAGTATCTACGGATATGCAATGTGATAAAAATTGGGCGGTATGAAAATGCAAAATTCTGATATGAACAAATACCCCCAAACTTATCATTTGCTCGTCCCGAGCAAAGCCAATTTATTCACAAAAAATTTCCTAACCTCACTTTCGCAGGGAACGCGATTGCACTGAGCATGTGCAACAAGCCGTTAAACCTCTAGGTGTCCCTAGTAGGAGGAGTGTTGTCTCCTGAGGGTTTTCAGCGGATACTACCCACAAAATCCGGTCAAGTTGGTTTTGTAAAATAACTAAGCTTCAAACCCTAAAGTTTTGTTTTAGAAAATAACAATTCTATAATCCTAAGTCTAGACCATCGAACCTTTATTTTTCACACCTCGCTTCTTATTTAACTACAGATTTTATATGTCTTTACGTGCAGTGCAAATAGTGTCGTTAAGTTCCCGAAAGGTCGAATAAAGTCATCATGTCGCACAATAAAGCCCAGATAACAATTTAAAAAGGATCACATAAGTTTTATAAAGAGTTAAGCATTTTTCAAGTTTCGTTTTCCAGTAAGGTTTCAACTTCAGAATTTCTATCTTCCATAACAGGAAACTAAGTCGTATTTTTCACTCCACCTTTTTCTTGTTTTCATTTCATACACACTTCTGTGAACGTGCAATAGTCTTTATCATAGAATAAAACCTTCATATCTCCGCTAAAATTTTTATAAAAGCCTGTCTTTTATCAAGATTATTCTCACACAAAGAACCGTTAGGAATTTTAACTCGGAGAGAACACTTGCTTGACTTTGTTTTAAAACTGGACTTTCTAGGCTTCTTAGCGAGCTTTGGGCCAATGCACCCAAACCAGTTGGTTTTAGGGCATTAGGTGTAGAAACACCCCAGCGGACTTAATTACTCAAGTTACCTAGGTCCAAAAACAAAAGACAGTTTGGCGTGAAAATCAGATGATTTAATACGAACGGAGATATAACCGGCAGTTCAATTATTTTTTTAGATAAAAGACGTGTTTAGTGGGTTTGGTGTGTAATCATTCCAATCAAGTTTCCGATGGGTTATTTTTCAGACTTAGCTCCAATTACGGTATCAATAACATTCCTTCATATTCGCTTTACTTCATAAACTATTCTTGACATTACTTATTTCAGAACAAACCTGTTTGATCCTCAGAAAATCATTTATCTGTTTAAAAGTTTAAACATGAAAGACTTATCATCTAATTCCCAAAATCTTACGACACGCGTAGTGTGATGTAAAGACGTATATCAGCTATAGTTAACTTCAAAGGAGAGTTATCTTTCAGGTTTTCAAAATCCAAACATAAGATTTAGTTATTCCTATTTTTTCAAACAAAAACCGTCGAATGTTGAATCAGAGTTCTTCCACAAGCTAACTTGACAAAAATGTTTTTATATTTTTTAGAAAATTTTCAAATTTTTATGGATTTTATGGATATTAATATGCAGATGCAAAATATACGTATGAATGCGAAGGTAAGAAATGCGTACCGAGCGTACCCCCAAACTTAAACTGGACAGTGTCCTCACTGTCGTTGCATGAAGAGATCATTTGAAGGGTCAAAATTGTCGGTTAGCGATACACAAATTTTTATTTGTTTTTGTTTTTAAAGAAAAGAAAAAGAATATACACAAATATATACAAAATGGTTTGTACATATCCCCAAACTTATTTGGAACAGTGTCCACTGTTCTTGGCTGGATAACCGAAGTTTGGAGGTAGGCAGAGGAAGATCATTCAGGGTAAACCGGCTCCTGTAAGAACAGGAGCTCCTCTGTTGGTTCGGCGCTAAGGTACGGTTTGCATCGGTGTCCATTTACCTTGAAGAGTGAACCGTCCTTTGGATTTTCCAAATCCACAGCGCCCTGCGGATACACATTCCGCACAAAATACGGCCCTTTCCAGCGAGATCTGAGCTTTCCAGGATGGAAGTGAAGTCGGGTGTCGTAAAGCAATACCTGCTGACCAGGTACGAAGGTTTTGCGCAAAAGGTGTTTATCGTGAAACACCTTCGTTCGGTTCTTAACAACAACCGCGTTATCGTAAGCCTCATCCCTAAGCTCGTTTAGTTCGTTCAACTGCAGCTTCCGATGGCTGCCCGCATCTTCGAGAGACAGATTCAGCTCCTTTATCGCCCAAAATGCGCGATGCTCTATTTCGACAGGAAGGTGGCAGGCTTTTCCGTACACAAGCCGATAGAGAGACATGCCAAGGTCGGTCTTATAAGCGGTTCTAAATGCCCAAAGGGCATCAGTGAGTTTCAGCGACCAATCCTTACGGTTCTTGGAAACCGTCTTCTCCAGTATCTGCTTGATTTGCCGATTTGAAACTTCGGCCTGCCCGCAGGTTTGGGGGTGGTAGGGAGTAGAGAGCTTATGATTAATGGAGTATTTCCGCATCAAGGCCTCGAAAGTCCTATTGCAGAAATGACTTCCATTGTCGCTAATGATCGCTCGAGGGTGGCCAAACCGCGAGAAAATGTTTTCTTTAAGGAACCTAACGACAACCTTGTTGTCGTTAGTCCGGCTCGGCACAGCCTCGACCCATTTAGAGACGTAATCAACAGCTAGAAGGATGTACAAGTTCCCGAAAGAGCTGGGAAACGGCCCCATGAAATCTATCCCCCAAACATCGAAAATCTCCACAACCAAGATCGGTTGGAGCGGCATCTCATTTCTCCGGGATATCCGGCCCATGTGTTGGCACCGGGAGCAAGTCTTGCAATAGTCGTGAGCGTCTTTGAAAAGTTGTGGCCAGTAGAAACCACATTGCAAGATCTTCTCAGCTGTCTTTCTGGGCCCAAAATGCCCGCCACACGCTTGATCGTGGCAAAACGACAGCACACTCTTGAATTCCTCATCAGGGACACACCGACGAATAATCTGGTCAGGACAGTACTTGAACAAGTAGGGTTCGTCCCAGTAAAAGTGTTTTACTTGGGATAAGAAGCGAAGTCTGTCCTGACCTGATTATTCGTCGGTGTGTCCCTGATGAGGAATTCAAGAGTGTGCTGTCGTTTAGGGTTCGGCTCGCGTAATAGATTACGTGCGGCATCTTGTTGATGTGCTGTCCAAGGACAGCACCGATGGCAAAGTCGGATGCATCGCACATAATCTCGAATGGGTGCGTCCAGTCAGGTGAAGAAAGAACGGGAGCAGAAGTGAGTGAGCGTTTCAGTGACTCGAATGCAGTCACACAGCTCGAGTTGAAGTCGAAAGGCGCGTCCTTGGCCAGCAAAAGCGTCAAGGGCCTAGCAATCTTGCTAAAGTCCTTGATAAACCGTCTATAGAAACCGGCATGGCCAAGGAAGGCTCGGATATCTCTGACGCATCGGGGAGGAGGCAGATTGGAAATGACCTCAATCTTTGCTTTGTCAACCTCTATGCCATTTTGCGAGATGATATGTCCTAAGACAATACCTTCGCGCACCATGAAGTGGCATTTCTCCCAGTTCAAAGTGAGATTCTTGTCCTTACATCGGGTAAGGACAGCGTCAAGATGCAGCAAACACTCGCTGAAGGAATCGCCGAAGATGGAGAAGTCATCCATGAAAATCTCCAGAAATTTTTCCACCATGTCTGAGAAAATTCCCATCATACACCGCTGGAAGGTAGCGGGCGCATTGCATAACCCAAAGGGCATGCGTCGATATGCAAACGTGCCGAAAGGACAAGTGAAAGTGGTCTTGTCCTGGTCTTTTTCGGCGATGGGAATTTTATTATAGCCGGAGTAACCATCAAGAAAGCAGTAGTACTCGTGTCCGGCCAATCGTTCAAGCATCTGGTCAATGAAGGGTAGCGGAAAGTGGTCTTTCCGCGTTGCGGCGTTGAGTTTTCTGTAATCAATGCAAACTCGCCACCCAGTTTGGGTGCGAGTAGGGATTAACTCGTTCGCCTCGTTGGTTATGACCGTGATGCCCGACTTCTTGGGGACAACGTGAATGGGGCTAACCCACTGGCTATCTGAGATAGGGTAAATGATACCACTATCTAGACATTTGACGATCTCCTTCTTCACAGCCTCCTTCATGACTGGATTAAGACGTCTTTGTGGATCCCGGGCTGGTTTGGCATCATCCATCAGATGAATGTGATGCTCAACGATCAGGGGACTAATCCCCTTGATGTCCGCCATGGACCAGCCAAAAGCTTGCCTGTTGCTGTGCAAGACCGCGAGAAGGGCTTTCTCTTGCTCGGGAGCTAGAGAAGCCGAGATGATGACAGGGAGGGTCTCGTTCTCACCTAAGTAAGCATACTTAAGGTGAGACGGCAACGGCTTGAGTTCGAGCGTTGGAGGTGAAACGATGGAAGGCAAGACTGGTGCAAAGGTCTCGAACTCAAAGGATTCCAGCAAAGGTTCAAAGCGAGTGTAGGCAACCGAGTTGGATGGTTCAGGTAACTCATCCGGAAAGTCGAAGGATTCAAACTCGGGTTGTGCGCAGCTAAGATCGTTCGAAAACGTGAAACACTCGTAGTCGTTGTCGGGCGCAGAAACAGCAGCAGGTTCGAAGAGAAACGCACTAGTGGCGTCAAGATTATCGTGATCAAACAGAAACTCCTCGAATTCACACTCTTCTGGGGTGATCTCCTGGATCGAGCAGACGTCCAGTATATGAGCATTAGGTTCGGCGGGTTGATTCCCCAACCTAAAATGTTGAGTTCAATCGTCATATTTCCAAAAGAGAGGTTCATTGAACCATTGCGACAATTGATCACAGCATTTGAGGTTGCGAGAAATGGGCGACCGAGTATCACCGGAATTTGATTCCGGGGGTTAGCTACAGGCTGTGTATCTAATACAATGAAGTCAACGGGGAATATGAAGTCCCCGACTCTTATCAACACATCCTCTAGCTCACCCCTAGGGTGGGTGATCGATCGGTCGGCCATTTGGAGAGTGCAGTGCGTGGGTTTCAGCTCTCCGACGCCTAATTGCTCGTATACTGAATACGGAAGCAGGTTAACACTGGCACCAAGATCTAATAGTGCGCGGTTGATGTTCTTATCCCCAATAGTAATTGAAATCGTAGGACAGCCAGGGTCCTTCCGTTTTTGTGGTAAAGATTGGGTAAGAGCATCACTGTTTTTGTGGTAAAGATTGGGTAAGACCATCACTCACAGCACTAGCCAAGAAAACTTTCTTGGGTACCTGAGACTTCCTCTTTTTCATGCACAAGTTCTTTAAGATTTTCGCGTAGGACGGGACTTGTTGGACAGCATCTAAAAGAGGAATGTTAATGTTAACCTGCTTAAATAACTCCAGAATCTTCTCCATTTGAGGATTTTGTTTATTAGACCTCAACCGGTTTGGAAATGGAACATTTTGAAAATTGGTTGCGTCTAATGCTGGAGGAGGAGATTGTGGAGTTGGAACGGATCCCAGAATAGGTGTCTTTGTGGAGTGAGAAGTGGGTCCGTTCAGAGCAGAAGAAGAGGGAGGGGAGCCTTGTGAAGAACGGAAAATAGGCTCAGAAGACGAAGAAGAAGAAGAAGAAGAAGAAGCGGCCGGGGTGTCATCGTTGATCCGTTTGCCAATGTTGTTTTGCAGCGTCCTCCCCGATCTCAATGTGGTCACGGCACTCACATTATGGTTTTGTTGTTCAAGAGCAACATGTGCATTATGTGGGTGACCGGGATTTGGAAGTGGCTGGGACGGGAGCTTCCCCTTCTCTCGCTCGCTTAAGGCCGCGTTCAGCTGTGCAATCTGGGCCTCGATGGTCTTGATGCTTTGCCCGTGTGCGGCAGTGTGTTGCACTAAAGATTAAATGGAAGACTGGATGTTGGCGGTGGATTGAGTCGATTATTTAACAAACGCCTCCAGACTTCGTTCGAGCGAGGAAACCTTATCGTTGTTTGACGGAACAAAGTTGTTTGGTGGAAAAGAATTGTTGGGTGCAAAGTTGTTCGTTTGGTTTTGGAAAGGTTGGGGTTGGAAGGGCTGCTGATATTGATGCTGAGTTTGTTGTTGCGCTTGTTGTTGCGGCGGAGGGGCCCTTTGGAAATTGTTGCCCTGGAATTGATTCTGATTCTGATTCCAGGCGAAATTAGGGTGGTTCCTCCAACCGGGATTGTAGGTGGAAGAGTATGGATCATTCCTCGGTCTTTGCTGGAAGGCAGCATTAACCTGATCCTGTCCTTGCGAGGGTGGATTGTAAGGACACTCTTCGGTCAAGTGGGAAGGATCGGAACAACAAGCGCAGATGGTACGAAGGGGGAGAACAGGAGCAGGAGCAGGAGCAGAAAATTTGCTCTCTATCGCTTCAAGTTTTCGTGTTATTGCAGCCATTTCAGCTTTCATCGCAATAGAGACATCAAGTTGGTGGATTCCTACCCTAGACTGACCGGTAGAAGTGGAGGTAGAAGAAGAAGAAGTCGGTCTGGTGCTCTCCCACTGTAGCGTTTGCTCCGCAAGATCGTCAAAGAACTGCCACGCTTCCTCGTCAGATTTCGATAGGAAGTGGCCCTGACAGATGGTTTCCAGCAACTGCTTCGTTGCTGGGTTCAGTCCCTCGTATAAGGTTTGGCAGAGTTGCCATTTCTCTATACCGTGGTGAGGACACTGAACAAGAAGGTCTTTGTACCGGTCAAAGCACTTCCAGAAGGGTTCAGAAGGAAGCTGGGAGAATTGGTTGATTTCATTTCGAATCCTTGCGGTTTTATGATTCGGATAGAATTTTTTCAGAAACGCTTTAACAAACTCGTCCCAGCTGGTGATTGAGTGGGAAGCGGTGCTATACAGCCATTTTTCGGCGAGATCGCATAAAGTGAACGGAATGACCCGTAGACGTATAGCATCGTCCGACAGCTGGGTTGTTTTCATCATGGCACAGACGTTTTGAAATTTATTGATGAAGATATAGGCATCTTCAGATTCGAGCCCATGAAAACGTGGAAGCATGTTGATGAAATGGGGCTTAATTTCAAAGTTGTCCCCATTGGCCGGAGGAAGAGAAAGGCAGGTGGGAAGTGCAGAACGGGTGGGATAGAAACGATCCTGGAGCGCGATTCGCTGCGGCGCTACAACAGGCGGTGGTGGTGGGAGATTGGTCTCCGTAGGAGGTGGAGCCAATCCAGCGGTGGTCAAAGAGATGTTCGGATTAAATCCCGACATCGCGGAAGAAGAGGTTGGTGAAGGTGAAGGTGAAGGTGAAGATGTATGAACAGAATTCCGGTTAACGTCGGAGTTGGCCGGCAAAGGAAGGGGTGAAAGAGGAGTGGACGGAGTATCGACTTCGGAGTCGATCGCGTAGTCGGTAGCGACTAACGTAACGCGGACTAGACGGGCGCTAGTGTCCCGAGTCCAAGCGGACATACACTAAACGAGTTTAGTATAGTCAAAGCGGAGAAGGTGAGGGTAAGAAAACGTCAATGGAGAAAGGCGACAAAGGGCAAGTTTTTATAAAAGTTTTTGGTTTTTTCCTTTTTTTTTTAGAAAGATTTTTACAGAAGTATGTACGGAAATACGGCTTAAGCAATCACAAACAAGATATGCACAATCACACCTAGATCTAGGGTAACCTAGGTCTACTAGACCTGCTCCTGAACTTGATTGTCGAAGTTGAACAGTGTCGAGAAACTGGCTTAAAAATACACTGATCACGAGGCCAGGTAAGTGCAGAGATAATAGGAGGTTGTCCAACGCTTTCGCGAAGTTCCTTAATTAAATAACCCTTTCTCTTTCGGCGGTTGCGCCTTTAACACTTTCCTAGACACCCCGTAAACAATATACGGTTAAGCGAGGTTCTAAACACGGTTTATCTTCTCCTAATGAGCGCGAAGTCCTTAGGGCTGAAGTCTAGTATTTTTTTAATTTACAATGGACAATGCATATGCTTCAGTGATTTTTAGGGTCCTGGGAAGGGTGATGAAATCCCCACCCAATCTGGATTGGTTTCAAGCCCCTTAAGTCCGTATTAAAGAAATGCAAAGCAGTAACAAATCAACTGCAAACAATTTTTTTTTTTTTTGCGGCGCAAAGAATCCTGCACAAGAACAGTTTATTGGAAGGGGGAGAAGAATTTACGCAAAGAAAGCTGCAGAAAACACAATTCAGTGGAGTCCAGGGGAGTGGAGAGGAGCAGAGAGACTTACAGAGAAAAGATGGCAGCCCAAGGCCACCAAACGGCCGCGGATCCGCGGCCTTAGCCCTCTATTGCCGCGGATCCGCGGCAGGAACAGAGAGTTGGGGCTTCGTTTTTCTGTGGGGACTTCCTATTGGTGTCTTCTGCCTGTCTGGATGTGTAGAATTCTGATATGCTCACTGTATATGCTCCAGATTTTTACAGTAGACCGGATGCTTCGTTTTTGTCCGTCGCGGTGTAGCCGCGAACTGTGGGTCTATCTTCCCACGTCTTTGGCACTTTACTTGAACTCCGTATTTTCAACGTCTTGGCCACTGAACTCGAACCTTGTATTTTCCTGCACACTTGCACAAAAGCTAATCAAAAATAACAAGATGATTTTTTACAAAATATTTTTTTTTTGTTGTTTTTCGGTTGTTATTATATTCACAAATTAACCCGAAATTACACAAGGAAATAAACTACCGTCTCCCCGGCAACGGCGCCATTTGATTGTTAGCGTATGTGTGTATTCAAGTTTAGTTTTAAATACCGCAATCAAGACGGTTTCGCTTGTAGCTAGCCGGTTGAGTACGGGTCGTCCGCAGGGAGATGGGAGTCTTTTTCAATGTGCGTTAACGAGTTAAGTCCGGTTTTTTCAGATTTTGTTGTGGTTATCTAAGTGTTAAGTTGATATTTAAAGAGAGCTTGTTAGGGTTAGGATTAGGTTAGTTTGAGTTAGGAGTCTCCACATCTTTCGTTGCCCCTCTTAATATCGGTGTTACGGTAATCGGCAACAACGGGGATTAGCACGACTAGGAAGGACTTTGCGAGTATAAGCTAGGCTTTCCAACGCATAAGTCTTCCTTTTGGTGCTTGTCCGTCCGTTCTTGGCTCTTAGCCATAACCTCCGGTTAATTCAACCACAACCGGTCTCACTACGGAATCACCGCTATCATGTAGGATAGGGTGCCGTAAGGAGCGGATTGTGGTTCAATTAACGGGAGTCGATTTAAGCTGTTGGGCAAGGAAAGAGTGAGAGAGATTTCCTTCTCTCAAACTTCCCTTATCCTACCCTAACAAGTATTAACTACTCACACTTCATGATAAGGAAAAACAAAACAAAACAAAAGAGGAAGATAGAAAGAAGGAGATTAGAAGAATACGACTAACTATTTGCGACCTCACCTTGGCGAGGATCAAGCGTAAGCATCATTGTCGTATGTAAGGATAAAGAAAAAAGAGAAGAAAGAAACAACAAGGAAATAACAACAACTACTTAACGAATTTAAAGTTACAACAATTATAGCAAAAGTAAGACAAGCATGATAATAAAATGATCTTCTTTATTCACCATTCCTCACTCACAAAGCTCACTACAAGTTTAATGGAGAAGAGATGAGAAGAAGAAGAATATGTAAACTAAAACCTAGCAAAAAGAAAATACAAGAATGGACCCCTTCCTTCACAAAGTTCTGGGCTATTTATAGGCCAAAAAAATGAAAACCTAAGGCAACCACCAGAACACCTGTACAATGACCAAAATACCCCCCAAAACCCTGCGCATGCGGCGCCAGTACGGCCGCGGATCCGCGGCCTAGACCCCCCTTTTGCCGCGGATACGCGGCCCTTTGGAGGAATTGGGGCTTCTGCTTTTTTGGGCTTTCCTGCTTTGCTGTGTACATTATTCTGGCATATGTATTTTATCAATTTGGCTCCACGATTTTTCCAGAATTTCTGTTGAGGGAAATGTGGACTTTTTGTCAAGATTTTGTCATGATTGCCTCGAGCTCCGCGTAGATCTCTTGGGTCTTGTGCTACCATTGAGCCTTGTGCATGAGAATGACATTGATTTGATATTTTGTCTTCCTAAACTGGTATCTGGCAACATACGGATGAAGAGCGGAGACCGTGTTTTCTCAGTGGTTGGCAGGAACCCGGATTTTTTCGTGTTTTTCCATGAATTTCACCGTTTTAGAACCGAGAACCTGTATCCTGTAATTGACTAGCAAACACGGCTCAAGAGTATCTACGGATATGCAATGTGATAAAAATTGGGCAGTATGAAAATGCAAAATTCTGATATGAACAAATACCCCCAAACTTATCATTTGCTCGTCCCGAGCAAAGCCAATTTATTCACAAAAAATTTCCTAATCTCACTTTCGCAGGGAACGCGATTGCACTGAGCATGTGCAACAAGCCGTTAAACCTCTAGGTGTCCCTAGTAGGAGGAGTGTTGTCTCCTGAGGGTTTTCAGCGGATACTACCCACAAAATCCGGTCAAGTTGGTTTTGTAAAATAACTAAGCTTCAAACCCTAAAGTTTTGTTTTAGAAAATAACAATTCTATAATCCTAAGTCTAGACCATCGAACCTTTATTTTTCACACCTCGCTTCTTATTTAACTACAGATTTTATATGTCTTTACGTGCAGTGCAAATAGTGTCGTTAAGTTCCCGAAAGGTCGAATAAAGTCATCATGTCGCACAATAAAGCCCAGATAACAATTTAAAAAGGATCACATAAGTTTTATAAAGAGTTAAGCATTTTTCAAGTTTCGTTTTCCAGTAAGGTTTCAACTTCAGAATTTCTATCTTCCATAACAGGAAACTAAGTCGTATTTTTCACTCCACCCTTTTCTTGTTTTCATTTCATACACACTTCTGTGAACGTGCAATAGTCTTTATCATAGAATAAAACCTTCATATCTCCGCTAAAATTTTTATAAAAGCCTGTCTTTTATCAAGATTATTCTCACACAAAGAACCGTTAGGAATTTTAACTCGGAGAGAACACTTGCTTGACTTTGTTTTAAAACTGGACTTTCTAGGCTTCTTAGCGAGCTTTGGGCCAATGCACCCAAACCAGTTGGTTTTAGGGCATTAGATGTAGAAACACCCCAGCGGACTTAATTACTCAAGTTACCTAGGTCCAAAAACAAAAGACAGTTTGGCGTGAAAATCAGATGATTTAATACGAACGGAGATATAACCGGCAGTTCAATTATTTTTTTGGATAAAAGACGTGTTTAGTGGGTTTGGTGTGTAATCATTCCAATCAAGTTTCCGATGGGTTATTTTTCAGACTTAGCTCCAATTACGGTATCAATAACATTCCTTCATATTCGCTTTACTTCATAAACTATTCTTGACATTACTTATTTCAGAACAAACCTGTTTGATCCTCAGAAAATCATTTATCTGTTTAAAAGTTTAAACATGAAAGACTTGTCATCTAATTCCCAAAATCTTACGACACGTGTAGTGTGATGTAAAGACGTATATCAGCTATAGTTAACTTCAAAGGAGAGTTATCTTTCAGGTTTTCAAAATCCAAACATAAGATTTAGTTATTCCTATTTTTTCAAACAAAAACCGTCGAATGTTGAATCAGAGTTCTTCCACAAGCTAACTTGACAAAAATGTTTTTATATTTTTTAGAAAATTTTCAAATTTTTATGGATTTTATGGATATTAATATGCAGATGCAAAATATACGTATGAATGCGAAGGTAAGAAATGCGTACCGAGCGTACCCCCAAACTTAAACTGGACAGTGTCCTCACTGTCGTTGCATGAAGAGATCATTTGAAGGGTCAAAATTGTCGGTTAGCGATACACAAATTTTTATTTGTTTTTGTTTTTAAAGAAAAGAAAAAGAATATACACAAATATATACAAAATGGTTTGTACATACCCCCAAACTTATTTCGAACAGTGTCCACTGTTCTTGGCTGGATACCCCGGCTAAGACTTTTCCTTCCACTTCTACTTCTGTTTCTGACCCCAGATCGTCGACCCTACCATTTTCTTCCGAGCCCATTCTCCGTTTTCCCCAAGGATCGACACCTCAGCAAACCTCTTCTAGTCCACCAAAGACGATCCCCACTCCTATTCTTAGATCGTTCCTACCCACACGATCTTCTCCAGTGTTGGACCCCGATCTTATTGCTCAAGCTCCTTATCCGAATCGGTTAAGGGGAAACAGACCAAGTCCGCAAATGGAGAAGATCACGGAAATCTTTAAACAGGTTAACATCAACATCCCTCTCCTAGATGCTATCCAACAAGTTCCCGCTTATGCGAAAATTCTCAAAGACTTGTGCACTAGGAAGAGGAAGACTCAAGTGCCAAAAAAGGTATTCATGTCAAAGACTATAGACACAGCTTTTCCCCAACAATTACCGAGGAAACGTAAGGATCTTGGCTATCCTACTATTTCTATTTCGATTGGGGATAAACACATCAACCGTGCTCTACTTGATCTTGGCGCAAGCGTTAACCTGCTTCCTTTCTCGGTTTACGAGTAGTTAGGGATCGGAGAGTTGAAACCAGCTCCCTGTACTCTCCAGATGGCCGACCGATCAATCACCAAACCTAGGGGTGAACTAGAGGATGTGTTGATAAAAATCGTGGAATTTGTATTCCGTGTGGACTTTATTGTACTTGATACACAGCCTATAGAGAACCCACGGAATCAAATTCCGGTGATTCTTGGTCGCACTTTTTGGCCACTTCCAATACTATAATCAACTGTCGTAACGGTTCTATGACCCTATCCTTCGGGAATATGTCAATTGAGCTGAACATTTACAAGTTGGGAAGTGTACCCTCCGAACCTACTGCTCAGGTATGTTATGTCGAATTAATGGATGTCGACAGCAGCGAATTTGACGATCCTCATGATACTGATCTAGACTCTTTTCATATGTTGATATTTGACCCAACTATGTATCATACACATACAGATTCTTCCACCGAGTTGTCCGGGTCAACAACTAACACTGATTATGAACTGTTTTTGGAGTCTGAAGATCACCCCGCGCTTTGTGATGACATTATTCTTCGGGGTATCGATGAGAGTTTTGAGGAAATCTTCGCTGATGAGCTCGCATTTTTAGCAAATACGGGTGTTGAGATGAATCATCTCCCAAACAAAGAAATTGAACCTCTACCCCTTCTTCTGGACTGTAAAGAGAATGCGAGTAATCCATCACAATCACTGAGTCGTCTCTCCAAAACGAGACGCAAACACATTCTATTCCACCACTTACCCTTTCCTTACTTCTTATTCCACCAACCGGTGCACTGCACGGATAAAATCTTTGAATGGTTGGTGTTGACTTTTGGTCTTTGCAAAGCTTGGTATCGACCAATAATCTTGACCCCCTCTTGTGACTTTCAAAGCTTAACATTGTTTAATTCAAGTTTGGGAGGGGGGTATATTTGACTCTGTTTACCCCAATCAGAGCAAAGCTCTACCTTGAAAATCTAAATTTTAATAAATGAAGCAGCGCTTCAAATTCTTTGCGCTGCGCGCAACACGCCACGTGTCAGGCGCAGATGCATCAGCGCAGCGCCTAAGAAGGCGCGCCCAATCAGAGCAAAACTCTATTTAAACTAAAATTAAAGGAAGCAACGCTTCAGTTGCGCATTTGCGCTGCGATGTGCGCTACGACACGTGTCAGCGCAGATGCGCTAGCGCAGTTGCGCTGCGCGACACGTGTCAGCGCAGATGCGCTAGCGCAGTTGCGCTGCGCTGTGTGCTGTGCGACACGTGTCATGCGCTGGGGCATTTGCGCCAAACAGAATTAAAATTCTAAAGATATCTTTTCTGATCTTGTTAAAACAAGAAGATTTTCTTCTGTAAAACAGAAGCCCTTGGATCAAACATCCAACGGTGGGGAAAATTCCCCAAATCACTCAGGGAAAGATCTCTTTAACAAAATTAACTAATTTATGGGCACTATAAAAAGGACCCTAAGCCTCAATTCAAAGGCATCAACATTTTCTGAGAAAAAAAAGAGAACTCTGAAGAATTCCTCAAGAACAAAAAAGGTAAAAACCTTCAGAAAAAGAGAAAATTCTCTTAAAAACAGATCATTGATCTAAGAACAAGATCAATGATCTTCAATAAGAAAGAAAACTAACTAATAATAGTGCTTTGCACTTGCTTATGAACCATTGGTTCCTTGAAAACAAGAAAAACTTGTTTTCTTTGATTTAAAATCGATCAAAAGATAAAACAGTGCTCTGCACTTGCAAGAACAGCGCTGTTGCGCTCCTGTGTTGGCGCAAGCCACCAGGAAGCGCCACGTGTCAGTAGCGCAGCAGCGCAGCAGCGCAGCGCACTGACACAGTGCACTGCGCTGTTGCGCTTGCACTCGCCAGAGCGTGACGCGTGTCACCACCATATGAGTTTGCGCACATTACTTGGCGCAAAGCGCCTGACAAGCCACGTGGGGCACTGTCAGAGTATTTAATGCTCTGTATTATTAAAGAAAAGGGACAGAGCCCAATTAAAAGGCCTAACAGGCCTAATAAAAAAATGCTATGCATTTTAAAAAAAAGGGGGGCAAAGCCCAAACAAAGAAATAGATGCTCTGCATCATTTATAAAAGGGCAGAGCCCAACCAAAACAAGAATAATGCAGTGTATTACTAAAAAGGGGTAAAGCCCTGGTATAGACCGAAAAAACAAATAAAAGTGTTGAAATTTTTTCAATTGGACTTAGCCCAATCGTGGCCGTAAGTCCTCAAGCTAAATTGACTGAGCAAAATTGCTCTCTCTTAAATCAATTTATCTCCGGTTCGAGGGTACATCTCCGAACTCCTCTGACATCTATCGTTGTAATCCTTCAACGACGTCAAAGAGGCGACGGGTCCCAACGACTACACATGAATATGGATTGCGGGGTCCTTAAACTCGTGGACCGAAACATCCTTAAACTAATATTGGACCGAGACGTCCTTAAACTAATGTTGGACCGAGACGTCCTTAAACTAATGTTGGACCGAGACGTCCTTAAACTAATGTTGGACCGAAACGTCCTTAAACTAATGACGGACCACCACGTCCCTAAACTGGAATACGGACCACCACGTCCCTAAACTGGCGATGGACCCCCATGTCCCTAAACTGGAACATGGACCACTACGTCCCTAAACTGGAACAATAGAGTCTCCAAATGCTCTTTTGTCGGATCTAAATGATCCCGTTTAAGTTGATCTTAGCCCCAAACACGGCTAACGTATCCTTAAAAATTCAAACAGACTATAAAACTCCAAATCAACTTCGGTTCAAGGGTACATCTCCGAACTCCTCTGACACCTATCGTTGTAATCCTTCAACGACGTCAAAGAGGTGACGGGTCCTGGCGGCCATATATTAAATGAATCACTACGTTAAGTTGATCTTAGTCTCAAACAAGACTAACGTATCCTTAACGAACGTTTAAGTCGATCTTAGCCTCAACACGGCTAACGTATCCTTAAACTAAAAACACCAAACCCAAATCTAAGTAAATACGGATTTGGACTAATCCACGTCCTACGGGCGACGGCATTACTCAGTCTCCGTATACAATCCACGGGCAACCACAAACAAAACAAACATACACGACACGAAGTGAAATTCTGGAGAAGAAGAAAGTGGTTACCGCGATGCGGTAGCGAAATTAACTGCAGGGGCTTGCGCCTGCAGGGAAGAGCGTCCCCACAATCAAAAACCCCTCTAGCGAGGGAGAATCTGACGAAGTCTGCTACATCGGCCGCATCCGTCTAAACCTCCGATACACGGTGTCATAAATCAACTTGGCATCTTCGGAGAGGTAGACGGATAAAACCATATAGCATCTTCCCCGAATCTCAGGCTAGACGTCCTCGCGTCGACTCGGCCGCCATTCGGAGGGGAACAAATTCTGGCATGCCCGGTTGGACCTTTTCCTCTTTCCACTCCACACTTCGTGTGTCGTCTTCGCGAACGAATCGCGGTTTGTTAATGGTTTCCTTTGGGTTGCAAGTTACTAAGATTTGGTCTTTTGTCTGGCGCAGAACTCAAGTATCAATGGCCTCTAACTGCACCGACTGCTCAAAGTGCCACTGCAACGGACGCTTCACGGCCTCCTTCCTCGCTTTGCCGGTTGAACAGGTGACCCAGGCCACCACCGGCCTATTTTTCGGGACCATGATCCCGCCTTCAAGCTTCCCTATGCCAATACCTGCACCGGAAGTGAACAAGAAGTCGGTCTTCGACCGGCTCACTGCTACGATGGCCCCTGTCAACGGGTCGTCCATTACCAAGCCAACAGCCTCTGTCTTTGCTAGGCTGGATCAGAACTCTGAGGGGCCCACCAAGAAGCCTGTGAATCCCAAGGTGACTGTCCCAAGGAAGGCAATAGCCGCTGCTCCAGAAGTCGTCAAGGCGGCTTCCCCTGTCAAAGAGTCAGTCTTTTCAAGATTGACTATTCCTGCTCTTGCACCTGCTAGAGGATCTGTCTTCGACAGGTTGAATATCATCCCTCAAAGGACAACCTCAGTCTTTGAGAGGTTAACACCAGCAGCGCCTCAACCGGACAAAGGGCAAAAAGAAGACGTCTTTATCTCCGAGCCAGTCCCAACGGCTCGTCGTGCTCGACGTCGCCATTGGCGACGAGTGATGAAGGCAGGGGGCAACTCCCCCTCAGGGCTAACTCCACCGGCTCTAGTGGTGGAAGTCAACGCTGCTGTTCCAACTGGAAACAAGTTTGAACTGCTGAGGAAGGTACGTATGAACTCTCCAACCGCTACATTGAAAAGATCTCCTCCGCCCACGGAGAGAGTTCCGGAAACGAAGCAAGAACAGCCCCCTCAACGGCTGTCTTCAAAAATATACAAGGTTT
The DNA here is from genome assembly GCA_030015575.1 of Agapanthus africanus. Taxonomy (NCBI): domain Eukaryota; kingdom Viridiplantae; phylum Streptophyta; class Magnoliopsida; order Asparagales; family Amaryllidaceae; genus Agapanthus; species Agapanthus africanus. The sequence continues at coordinate 57,008,670 of CM057344.1, forward strand.
GGCGGAGGGTTCAAGACTCCGTGATTGATCCAGACCACTCTCGTCAACAGAAAAAGGCGAAGGTGCAAAAAGAAAAGGACCGTCCTATTAAACAGCAGAGGACAATGATCACCAGGATGCCCACTGCAACGGCCCCCTCCACTTCAACGGCCCACAAAAGAAGAAGGCCGGAGAAAACCCCCGCGCCGGCGACAAATATCAGAGGTGGTGAACCCAAACGCCCTAAGTCTGGGGGCATTATAGTTCATACCGTCTATATGGCGTCTGGTAAGGAGTACAGTCGCATATCTACGGGTCATCGACCGCTTACGCGATCAGTGACCAAGGCTCAGGAGAAACATCAAAATCTCCAGGAGATGATGACCGTGATGGCCGCACTCACTGGGCCAAAAGAAACCCCTGAAACGTCCTCGGATGAACGTCAGGAACAAGAAACTCACGCCGAATTCCTTCGTCGCATACTGGAGAAGAAGGATAAAGAGGCTGCGGAACAGGCAGCCAGCATAAAGAAAATGGCCTTCCTGTTCCAGGACATGGTGGGCATGATGATTCAACAAGATCCACCTGCTGAAGATCCCCCAATCATCCTTGAAGACGATAGGGGAGAAACGTCGAATCCTCCTCCAGCTCTCTCAACGGCCAAGGAGGAGGCAATCTCCAAAGCTGACCTGGACGAACATATAGCTCAGCAGATCCGGGTTCATCATGCGACTGAAGCAGCCGGTCAGATCGTCCAAACAGGACGACCATATCCGGGCTGGTATGATCAGATTCAGTACCCGCCGGGCTATACAATACCTAAGTTCCGCATATATAAAGGGATAGGAAATCCGCATCAGCATGTCGCTCAATTCAGGGCCTTATGCGGCAATACTGGAGGCGATGACAAATTGATGCTTCGCCAATTCGTCAGCAGCTTGTCAGAAACAGCGTTCGAATGGTATTCCGAACTCCCGAACGATTCTGTCAAGACGTTCGTTGAAATGGAGTTGCTATTCATTCAGCGATTCGCGAGCGCCAGCGAACGAGCCCCGATAGCAGCATTGATTAATGCCAGGGTAAGGCCTGGCGAGACGTGGGTTCAGTACACTATACGCTGGCGAAACTTGTGGTCAAAATGCGAACAACGCATTGAAGAAGCGCCCGCGGTGGGCATGTTCGTAGGTACCCTAGACCCTCATGCCACTATCTCACAGTTCATGATGTTCTTTAAGCCGACCACATTCCAGGCTTTGATCGACAAGCTGGCCCAGATGGATCAAATGGGTCACAGACCTTCTCCCCCGAAGCCAGAACCGCGGAATGACAAGGGTAAAGGGAAGGCAACCTTCGTCGCGAATGCTCAGCAGCAACCCAACACCCCAAAGCTAGCGGATCAATTGGGAGAGAGACGACGGTTCTATATTGAGAAAATGAGGCGCCCCTACTCATTCCCGCGGGATAAGACGAAGAGGCTGTTCGAGCTGGCTATGCGCAACAGGCTTATCAACCTGCCGAATCCAAGCCAACCGCCACAACCCAACGAGGCGAATAACCCCAATTATTGCCCTTATCATCAAACGGCAGGCCATCCGATTGAGGATTGCTTCGTCTTCACGGGATGGATTGAAGATCAATACCTACAAGGCAAGTTTGCCCTATCTGAAAAGTGGAAGGTAAATCCACCCCAGCCGCACATTCCGAAGAAGACGGACACGATGGGGGCAGCTTGTTCTTTTGTCAAGGACGAAAACAATGGGGAAAACTCATCAGACGAATCCGAAGACTACGTAGCGACTTGTCATGTGATCTCTCATTCACTGGCGGATGATGAAGAGACTCCTTGTGCCGAGTAACCAAGGGCGAACCCTGAGCCGGAAGTTCTACGGCCGGCAGACGAGTTGATCGATATCTTCCTAAATGAAATTCGTCTGAAAGCAAAAGCCAATCAAGAGCGTGAGATGGCCATACTGGAAAGAGCCAAGACACTCTCGTCAAATCAAAAGCCATCCACTGCAGATAAAAACAAATTCAAGACAAGGAAAAGGTTCGCCAAAGCCCTATCAGCGGGAATGAAGCTACCGCCCTCTGAAGAAAATACTTTCGGTGGAGTAGAGATGCATCCTAACTTCTGCTTATATCATCAGAAGATCATACATCCTACTGAAGACTGCGAATCCTTTAACTGTTGGTGGCAAAGGTATGTCACTCAAAAGAAACACTTCGACAGGACAAAATGTGAAGCTCGTAGACGTCGAAAAAGTGCGATAGATGAGCGCAAAAGAGCCGCCGACGACTGTCATATAGCCGACTCCAAGGGGTCGCAAATTATCACCTTTGGAAGTGACTCTGAGGAAGAAGCTGCCCTCAACCCTCTCCTCAAGGAATCTATTTCGAAAATGAAAGAATTGAGGAGTTGCAAGAACGTTCAGCCGTGCAATCGCACGCTGCTCGGAAAAAATCTCGGCCCCGCAAATAAAGGATTGAGCACAAAAGATAAAGGAAAGGAAAAAACAGCCCTCGAGGCCAACATTCAAGAGCAATCGAGTGGCCCTAGACCGGTTGTTCGCCAAAACAATCTGCGACCACGCCTGTCGCTCGAAGAGAGGTTGAAACGTCCTTACTCGTTTCCGCAAGATAAAACAAGGGGACTGTTCGAGCTGGCGTTGCGGAACCGACTCATAAATCTACCGGAGCCAAAACGTCCGTCACAACCAAATGACGTCAATGAGCCCAACTACTGTCCCTATTACCGAGTACTGGGTCACCTGATCGAGGATTGCTACGTCTTCAAAAACTGGGTTGAAGATCAATACCAACAAGGTAAGTTCGTCATCCCCGAAAACTGGAAGGTAAGCTCGCCACAACCGCACGCATCGGGAAAGATGGAGACGCCGGGGGCATCATGCTCATTAATAGGGAAGGCCCCAGGGACCGAAAAGTCAATAAACTAGATGTTCGCCTCAAATAGGGCAACGGCGGACCGAAACGTCCTTAAACTAACGGCGGACCGCAACGTCCTTAAACTAATTACGGACCGTAACGTCCTTAAACTAATGATGGACCGCAATGTCCTCAAACTTGCAAGCGGACCGAAACGTCCTTAAAACTACTACCGCAGCGTCCTCAGGCTGACGCTAAAAAAAAAAGGTATGTCCATAAGCAAAATGGGCACGGATGAAAACCCGAAAGGGCTCCGTGAGTAAAAACGACAGGACTGCCGGCGAGTGTTTGTGAAAACCCGAAAGGGGGCAACCTCGTTAAAACAAACAAACAAACTTATAGGGTCCTCTCGACCTTGTGAGGAGAAACCACCCACGTGAGATCCTTACGACTCACAAGGGAGCAACACACTTAGGGATCCCCATGATTTCTAAGGAGAAAATACACTTGTGAGATCCTCACGACTCGTAAGGAGAACTCTCTTATGGGACCCTCACGGCTCATAAGATTTGAAAGTCTTAAGTTACAGAGACCTAAATCCGTGCTTAAGCAAACCCCCCTACAACTTCCGATATTGCCCTACAAGTGGCTCAATACTGACCTGTGTATATAATCCACGGGCGCGAATAAGCATTTCCCTAACCAAGTCTCATCCGTGACTGGGGATATGTTCGCATGGTGAACAACCCTTGTAAATCCTCTCGATTTATGAGGAGAAAACCCTCCTATAGGATCCTTACGACTTACAGAGGAAACGAACACTTAGAAATCCTCACGATTCCTAAGGAGAAAATACACCTACAAGATCCTCACGACTTGTAGGGAGAAATACCTTTGTGAGACTCTTACGGCTCATGAAGTTAAAAGCCTTAGTCGACAGGACCTTAACTCTGTTCGCTAAGCCACCTTTGTTCGACACCGACGGAGGCAAATGATGATTCGCTCCTGGCATTATCCCAGTTGTAGCGGTGCTGATGCCGAAACCAACGTCTAATTTTAGGTTTACGGCGAAAAGCCAATAGGCCGCACATGCATGCAAAATAGCCGAAATGATTGGGCAACTTGCAATAAAAAGCAGCAAGTAAAAATGTATGCATGCAAAATAGCCGAAATGATTGGGCAACTCTCAATAAAAAGCGGCGAGTAAAAATAAAATAAATAGCCGAAATGATTGGGCAACTCGCAATAAAAAGCGGCGAGTAAAAATAAAATAAATAGCCGAAATGATTGGGCAACTCGCAATAAAAAGCAGCGAGTAAAAATAAAATAAATAGCCGAAATGATAGAGCACCACGAAAGATAGCCGAAATGATAGGGCAATCGCGACCTTCGCGATATAAAAGTTGAAATGATAGAGCATCGCGGAAAAAGAAACAAAATGAAAAATAAAATTTATGCCCTACAGGTGATGTTACATCAAACCCTGTATACAATCCAAGGGCATAAACAAAGAAAGGATCATACTCCTCTCCTAGGTTTCATCATAAGTGTAATGACCCCAAAAATCTTTATACATTTGTATTATCTCTCTTCAAAAATATACCGTATTTATTTGTACTTGGTATTTTTCTCTTTCTATTAAATTTATTATTATTTTATTCCTCAATCTATTATGTATTTTTTTCTAGGTACAATTTCTTTTTCTTATATTTAAGTTTTTAACTTCTCATTCTTATTTTTTCCTTTCATAAATATTTAACCCAAATCCATTATTCTTATTCTCCATAGCCCATCTAAAAAGCCCATTTTCTTTTTAAGCAACATCATATATTTAATTCTAATTAAATATATGCATGAACAACTTTATAGCTCATTGGTTAAGTCCTTGCATTATTATTCCATAAGTCGCATGTTCAAATCCCCATTCTTGCAATTATTTTTTATCATTTTTTATTCTTCCCATAACCTACAAATGAGACCTTTCATTTCCAAAATGAATGGTGACCTTTCATTTCTCTTTTAATTCTCATGTTAAATGCATATATTATTATTCACCATTACAACATCTTTATTTGTCCTCCTCCATCTTTTCCTTCCTCATATTTTTCTATCTCTCACTTCTTCCTCTTCACCAAGATGACAAGAAGAAGAACATGAAGAAGTCTTCAAGAAGGTCTCGCTACTAACGCGAGGCTATCGGCGGATAGACAAGCCCGGTGACAATACCGGCTTGTGCATGTAAGTCCCTTCTCTCTCCTTTCCCTCACCTTTTTTTTCCCTCTTGTCATGCATCGTGAACCCCCTATTCTTTTCATATCATAATCCATAAGAGAAGACACACATAAACATATACATATACATAAACATAAGTTTAGATATATATGATTCTATATGGTTTAATAATATCTTATTATCTCTTGTTCAAATTAAAGTATTTTTAATTCTTTCTTCATGATTATGAATGTTTATTACAAGTTGTGAGAACATAGATTTCAATCCATAATATATCTACGATATCTCATGGAATCGGTTTGGTTATTAAAAGAAAGGATAAAGCTTGCATAAAAATACTAGTTAATCTTTTTTGCCGATTTTAGTATACACATCAATACCTTTAGGTTTAAAATAATTTTTAGACATTGATTTTTACTTCTGAAAATTTCATGGAATTTACATATGATAGATTATATTATTTTATACATGCTGTAAAAATTTTAGATCGATCCGCATAACGGTTTATGAATTACATCGTATTTATTCACTGATCGTAAAATAGAAAACTGCAGTTATCGGTCAATTTCTACGACATATAACTTGGTATACCGGTATCCAAATTGAGCAAACTCATGTGTTTTTGATATCTACATCGAATGAACTAGATTTTATTAGTTTTATATTTTTACTGAAAACCGACGTAAAATATAGAAAACTGTGTTACAATATTAAGTGACGGATCTGGACAGAATCTGTTCCGATTCGCACACTGTTTTTAAATTGGACATAACTCGAACACCCGATGTCCGTTTGTGACAAAATTTAGATGTGTAGATGCACCATTGATAGAACTATAATTTTCTGTATATTATATTACTTAGGAATGCATGAAACAACCTGATATAGGCTTTGCAATAGAATATATAGTTGCTGTCCAGAAATCTGAATTTCTGTTTTAAATGCTGATATTAAAATGATCATAACTAGAGCTTCAGAAATCCAAATCATGTGAATCTTGGTGTTTTCGATAAGTACATCGAAATACCTACAATTTTCTAATAATTTTCGTAACCTGAAACCTGATACAAATTAACTTAAACTGCGTTTTAAAAATATGTGACGGTGCCGAATAGATTCTGATCTGTTTTGCGCGACGATACGAAAACATATATATCTCTCAAACCGGTAGTCATATTTAGGTAAAACTGGAACTCACGCATGCAAAACATTTAGAGCCATATTTCTGTTTATATTTCGCATTCGTTCAACTTGATTAATTAGTCGTACATAATATTTCTTTACAGCATTGTTTATGGTAGTTACTCGAATAATATACTTGACTCATTTCATGCTATTCGAACATGTATACATATTTATCTTGATCATTAAATTGTTGTATGTACTTAAATACGATAATTAAATACTTGAGTTATATTTTGAAAACTATACAAAAATATTTTTACATAAAACCCCCTCAAGTTTATAAATTACCCTAAGGACCCTAACAATTATAAGACCACGATTCATAATTCTGATTGTCTGACTCGGGTTTGAGTCTGATTAATTTGACTTGAATCTGATTCAAGTCAACCTATAATCTACAAGATTCCAATTCAAAATGAACACATGAATCCATGAATACAATTATCAATTTATACAATTTGGCTGAACCGAACCATGGATATATTCCTTTTACATGATTCTCAGTATTCCATTTACATGACTCTACGGTTACAACCGTTTCCTGATATCATGGTTTCGGTCAGTCAGTCAATCAATCTACAATTACTACAATTTACAAGATAACAATACAAATAAGACTTCGCGGGGTTTAAGGGGTAGATTGGTACGGAAGGTGTTAAAGGTGGCACGAGGTGGTCAGATTTAATACACCTAACATGAATCCAGTTGCTGTTGTACCGTGGCATAAACGGTTCCTTGTACTATACGTGCCCTTAGTCTCTGGCATATAGAGACTCCTCTCGTATACACTGGCATCCTTCTGTACCAAGCTACAAAACTTGAATATGTTTCAAGTCAATCTATATTCTTTTATATTCCAACTCAAGATGAATACATGAATTCCAGATTCCAGTTAACAATCTATATAATTTGACCGAACCGAACCATGGATATTCCTTTTACATGATTCCCAGTATTCCATTTACATGACTCTACGGTTATAACCGTTTCCTGATATCATGGTTTCGGTCAGTCAATCAGTAAATCAGTCAATCAGTCAATCAGTCAATCAAGTCAATCAAAGTCAATCAAGCAATCATTACAAGTTTACAAGATAAAAATACAAATATGACATCGCGGGGTTTAAAGGGGTAGATTGGTACGGAAGATGTTAAAAGTGGAATGAGGTGGTCAGATTAAGACACCTAACCTATATTCAGTTGCTGTTGTACCGTGGCATAAACGGTTCCTCGTACTATACGTGCCCTTAGTCTCTGGCATATAGAGACTCCCCTCGTATACACTGCCATCCTTCTGTACCAAGCTACAAACAACTACGTTAAACAATATTCCATAATATTCAACACTACAATACTTTAGAAAATACTATACTCTGTCACTCTTATTCTTCATTATCCTTTGGGACTTACCGAGCGACCTGTTCGCTGACGACATTCTATTTCTCTCTTCTTGGAATGTCGTCAGGTGCGTTGGACCAAGTTGAGACCGAGCCAACAACTGAAGATTTGGAGCAGTTCCAAGAAGATCCAGAACTCTAGACTTTGTACTTGTTCTTTCCAGTATTTCCTTTTATTATTATGCCACTGTTTAGGCATTGCTTTCTTTTTTTTCATTCCAGTTGTATTTTCATTTCATGCATTGTATAAAGAATGTTATTAATAAAAGTTGCTGTTATCTCAATCTCATTTGTCTCTTGTGATTATTTTATATTGCTTAGTTACGCTTAGCGTATGTACTTCTGAGTACATACGTAGCGGGCCTCGTCACGACCACTTCGCCGTACATTGGGAAGCGGGGCGTGACAATAAGAAGAAGCCAAATCTCGACGGGTCGCAAATGGCCTAGAGGTCATCTCAACACTCGTCTCGTAACAACGGATACAACTTCAAGCGAAGCAGAACAGCGGCAACTCCCAGTTCCATGGCTCGGCGATATACAAATCACCCAGAGTCAAACCCTCATTCCATGAAATACGGATACAATAAAAAAATTCCTGGCTACGTGGAACGCGGCTTATGTCAATCCTGACCCCGTGGAAAACGTCCAGAGCGGATCCTGGTCCTCGCAGAGCACGGCAATGAACCCGTGCGAAGCATCCAGAGCGGAACCTAGTCCTCGCCGAACACGGCAGTGAACCCGTGGGAAGCATCTAGAGCAAAAATTCCTGGCTACGTGGAACGCGGCTTATGTCAATCCTGACCCCGTGTGAAACATTCAGAGCAAAAATTCCTGACTACGTGGAAAGCGGCTTATGTCAATCCTGACCCCGTGGAAAACGTCCAGAGCGGATCCTGGTCCTCGCAGAGCACGGCAGTGAACCCGTGCGAAGCATCCAGAGCGGAACCTAGTCCTCGCCGAACACGGCAGTGAACCCGTGGGAAGCATCTAGAGCAAAAATTCCTGGCTACGTGGAACGCGGCTTGCGTCAATCCTGACCCCGTGTGAAACATCCAGAGCAAAAATTCCTGGCAACGTGGAAAGCGGCTTATGTCAATCCTGACCCCGTGGAAAACGTCCAAAGCGGATCCTGGTCCTCGCAGAGCACGGCAGTGAACCCGTGCGAAGCATCCAGAGCGGAACCTAGTCCTCACCGAACACGGCAGTGAACCCGTGGGAAGCATCTAGAGCAAAAATTCCTGGCTACGTGGAACGCGGCTTATATCAATCCTGACCCCGTGTGAAACATCCAGAGCAAAAATTCCTGGCTACGTGGAAAGCGGCTTATGTCAATCCTGACCCCGTGGAAAACGTCCAGAGCGGATCCTGGTCCTCGCAGAGCACGGCAGTGAACCCGTGTGAAGCATCCAGAGCAGAACCTAGTCCTCGCCGAACACGGCAGTGAACCTGTGGGAAGCATCTAGAGCAAAAATTCCTGGCTACGTGGAACGCGGCTTGCGTCAATCCTGACCCCGTGTGAAACATCCAGAGCAAAAATTCCTGGCTACGTGGAAAGCGGCTTATGTCAATCCTGACCCCGTGGAAAACGTCCAGAGCGGATCCTGGTCCTCGCAGAGCACGGCAGTGAACCCGTGCGAAGCATCCAGAGCGGAACCTAGTCCTCGCCGAACACGGCAGTAAACCCATGGGAAGCATCTAGAGAAAAAATTCCTGGCTACATGGAACGCGGTTTATGTCAATCCTGACCCCGTGTGAAACATCCAGAGCAAAAATTCCTGGCTGCGTGGAAAGCGGCTTATATCAATCCTGACCCCGTGGAAAACGTCCAGAGCGGATCCTGGTCCTCGCAGAGCTCGGCAATGAACCCTTGCGAAGTATCCAGAGCGGAACCTAGTCCTCGCCGAACACGGCATTGAACCCATGGGAAGCATCTAGAGCAAAAATTCCTGGCTACGTGGAACGCGGCTTATGTCAATCCTGACCCTGTGCGAAACATCCAGAGCAAAAATTCCTGGCTACGTGGAAAGCGGCTTATGTCAATCCTGACCCCGTGGAAAACGTCCAGAGCGGATCCTGGTCCTCGCAGAGCATGGCAGTGAACCCGTGTGAAGCATCCAGAGCGGAGTCTAGTCCTCGCTTAACACGGCAGTGAACCCGTAGGAAGCATCCAGAGCAACTCCTGACTCCGTGAAATGCGGATAAGGACAACTTCACCCATCACCTGTGGGTCCTCACGACTCGCAAGGGAATAAATTCTCTCGTAAAATCCTTACGACTTTCAAGAGAACACACTTAGGAATCCTCATGATTCCTAAGGAGAAAACCCACCTACGAGATCCTCTCGATCCGTAGGGAGAAAAGTCTCTATGAAACCCTCACGGCTCATAGAGTTGAAAAGTCTTGGGCGGCAGATCTGAACCTGCGGCCTAAGCCATCACTATCTCGTGAAGAAATCAAGGCGCTTACTCTATTATCTGCTAATTGTGACAACATGCTGATAATAAGAGAAAGAAGAAAGCGACAGAAAGAGCATCCGATTTACATTTGATCAGGCGTTCGAGACACACTCATTCATGCATAAGCAAAAGACTCAGGACAAAAGATATATAATAAAGACAAGCTGGGATAAAAAAAATTCCATTAATGTTGCCCTAAGTTCTTACAGTCATAAAAACAATAAACGAAAGTTACAATGGAATAACCTCAGATCCAGGGCATGGATTGAGCAAATTCAAAAGCGACCCTATCTATGACTTTCCAAGCCTCGCGGACCATCCTAGTGTGCTTTTTTTCGCGAGCACAAGCGTCAGGGTCCCCCCTGATGTCTTCCACCCTCCGATAAGCAACGAGTATGGCAGACTGTTGAAAGACCTCGTGCAAGAGATCGATAAGACTGTCCCGCCATCTCTTTGAGATAAAGTTCAACAGGTACACCGAGTGCACCTTATCCTCAGCGGCATCCAGCGCCCTAAGCGGCACACCGGAACAGAACAGGGGAAGCGCTTCCCAGATGGCTCCCATGATAAGCTTAAGAAGGGAAGAACGCCGGGGAAGCAGAGGACCGATGTACGCGTCGAAGCGGCTCATGATTTCAGCACACTCCGCGTTTGTGAACTCTCGATTTTGAGAGCGGCCAAGTCGGCGTATGTCCCCGTAAGAGATGATCTCGTTAAGAGCATACATATGGGCATTCAATGTTCCTGTGAAAGAAGATCAGCAAAATTAGCAGACCGACTGATTCGGCGAATTCTTGTTAAAAAATGAGCACAAAGAGTTAAACTCTTCGAGAGCAATGCCCTACGAATAGGGGTGACGCCTATCAGATGCCATAATAATGGAAATTTGAAGAAGTCCCCCAAGAACTCTGAGATCCTTATTATTAAAAGATGATATAATCCTTTAGAAACAAAACTCCATTTTTAATTTTCATTATCCATACTTAAACTCTTAAGAGTTCATCTCATTTTTAGATCAAAGAGATCTATGTCTTGACAAAGATGCAAGGTTCTGTTCATGGGTCAAGAAACCCTGAAACAGATTCTTGAGAGCAAGGCTCTATTGGTGAAACTCCAGAAGGGTTTTCTTTAGATCAAAGATCTATGAGAAAAAACTCTATTAATTGAAATTAATTTAATTCAAGGTTAATTTTTACCTATAAAGTTTCTTTTGAGGAAAATTTAACTCTGAGAGTTCCTAAAGGCAAGAGCAAAGCTCTGGAGTTTTGAAAGTAAAAGTCTTAAGGATGATAATCATCTGCTGAGGACCAAAGGTCCTATTTATAGGCATCAAGTACCCTTTCATCTTCCAAAGTTGCCGCAACGGTTGGAATTCCGCCACCGTTGCGCTCACGTTTGGCGCCACGTAAGCGCAATGGTGGGGGGGCATTTGTTTACCCCAATCAGAGCAAAGCTCTACCTTGAAAATCTAAATTTTAATAAATGAAGCAACACTTCAGATTTTTTGCGCTGCGCGCAACACGCCACGTGTCAGGCGCAGATGCATCAGCACAGCGCCCAAGAAGGCGTGCCCAATCAGAGCAGAGCTCTATTTAAACTAAAATTAAAGGAAGCAACGCTTCAGTTGCGCAAGCACTGCACTGCGCGGCACGTGTCAGCGCGGATGCGCTAGCGCAGTTGCGCAAGCACTGCGCTGCGCGGCACGTATCAGCGCAGATACGCTAGCGTAGGTGCGCTGCGACACGTGTCACCGCAGATGCGCTAGCGCAGTTGCGCTGCGCGACACGTGTCAGCGCAGTTGCGCTGTGCGCTGTGTCAGCGCAGATGCGCTAGCGCAGTTGCGCTGCGCTGTGCGCTGTGCGACACGTGTCATGCGCTGGGGCATTTGCGCCAAACAGAATTAAAATTCTAAAGAAATCTTTTCTGTTCTTGTTAAAACAAGAAGATTTTCTTCTGTAAAACAGAAGCCCTTGGATCAAAGATCCAACGGTGGGGAAAATTCCCCAAATCACTCAGGGAAAGATCTCTTTAACAAAATTAACTAATTTATGGGCACTATAAAAAAGACCCTAAGCCTCAATTCAAAGGCATCAACATTTTCTGAGAAAAAAAAGAGAATTCTGAAGAATTCCTCAAGAACAAAAAAAGGTAAAAACCTTCAGAAAAAGAGAAAATTCTCTTAAAAACAGATCATTGATCTAAAAACAAGATCAATGATCTTCAATAAGAAAGAAAACTAACTAATAATAGTGCTTTGCACTTGCTTATGAACCATTGGTTCCTTGAAAACAAGAAAAACTTGTTTTCTTTGATTTAAAATCGATCAAAAGATAAAACAGTGCTCTGCACTTGCAAGAACAGCGCTGTTGCGCTCCTGTGTTGGCGCAAGCCACCAGGAAGCGCCACGTGTCAGTAGCGCAGCAGCGCAGCGCACTGACACAGTGCACTGCGCTGTTGCGCTTGCGCTCGCCAGAGCGTGACACGTGTCACCACCATATGAGTTTGCGTACATTACTTGGCGTAAAGCGCCTGACAAGCCACGTGGGGCACTGTCAGAGTATTTAATGCTCTGCATTATTAAAGAAAAGGGACAGAGCCCAATTAAAAGGCCTAACAGGCCTAATAAAAAAATGCTATGCATTTTAAAAAAAAGGGGGGTAAAGCGCAAACAAAGAAATAGATGCTCTGCATCATTTATAAAAGGGCAGAGCCCAACCAAAACAAGAATAATGCAGTGCAATACTAAAAAGGGGTAAAGCCCTAGTACAGGCCGAAAAAACAAATAAAAGTGTTGAACATTTTTCAATTGGACTTAGCCCAATCGTGGCCGTAAGTCCTCAAGCTAAATTGACTGAGCAAAATTGCTCTCTCTTAAATCAATTTATCTCCGGTTCGAGGGTACATCTCCGAACTCCTCTGATATCTATCGTTGTAATCCTTCAACGACGTCAGAGAGGCGACGGGTCCCAACGACCACACATGAATATGGACTGCGGGGTCCTTAAACTCGTGGACCGAGACGTCCTTAAACTAATATTGGACCGAGACGTCCTTAAACTAATGTTGGACCGAAACGTCCTTAAACTAATGACGGACCACCACGTCCCTAAACTGGAATATGGACCACCACGTCCCTAAACTGGCGATGGACCCCTATGTCCCTAAACTGGAACATGGACCACTACGTCCCTAAACTGGAACAATAGAGCCTCCAAATGCTCTTTTTTCGGATCTAAACGATCCCGTTTAAGTTGATCTTAGCCCCAAACACGGCTAACGTATCCTTAAACATTCAAACAGACTATAAAACTCCAAATCAACTTCGGTTCAGGGGTACATCTCCGAACTCCTCTGACACCTATCGTTGTAATCCTTCAACGACGTCAGAGAGGTGACGGGTCTTGACGGCCATATATTAAATGAATCACTACGTTAAGTTGATCTTAGTCTCAAATAAGACTAACGTATCCTTAACGAACGTTTAAGTCGATCTTAGCCTCAACACGGCTAATGTATCCTTAAATTAAAAACACCAAACCCAAATCTAAGTAAATACGGATTTGGACTAATCCACGTCCTACGGGCGACGGCATTACTCGGTCTCCGTATACAATCCACGGGCAACCACAAACAAAACAAATATACACGACACGAAGTGAAATTCTGGAGAAGGAGAAAATGGTTACCGCGATGCGGTAGCGTAATTAACTGCAGGGGCTTGCGCCTGCAGGGAAGAGCGTCCCCACAATCAAAAACCCCTCTAGCGAGGGGGAATCTGACGAAGTCTGCTACATCGGCCGCATCCGTCTAAACCTCCGATACACGGTGCCATAAATCAACTTGGCATCTTCGGAGAGGTAGACGAGTAAAACCATATAGCATCTGCCCCGAATCTCAGGCTAGACGTCCTCGCGTCGTCTCGGCCGCCATTCGGAGGGGAACAGATTCTTGAAAATAAAATTTTTACACAAAATGTGGAGCCAAAAATAAAGTTTGGGGGAGGATTTTCACGATCATATTTATTGCCCCCATTAATAAATTTCCTCCCAGGCTTACAAGTTTTTGTGATCTAGCGGATGGCAATAGTGAGGACACTGTTGAAAACAAGTTTGGGGGAGGTTTGTGCTTATTTTCGCATCATTTGCTTATCACTTTGCATAAGCACAAAACACAAAAACATATAAAAAAAAGTTTGTACATAAATAAGATAATAAAAGATTAGATAGTGAAAAATTACATCCAAAAGATTAGAAAAATTTAAGAAAACCAAGAAAATTAGAAGTTTTCTTAAAAAAAACTAGTAATAAGTAGTTATGAGCCGTTGTCCCAAGGGTTAGTAAGAAGAAGGAGGTCACTAATCTAAGGATAAAAATAAGTCTGAAAAATAATTCCTATTCTAGAAGCCAAACATTTGAACGTTGATACCCTACTATATGCACTTACACACGTCTTGAAGCTCGGGATAGTAGAGGATACCTTGAAATGTTCTTGTCTAAAAGCCAAAGTATGAAGGAAATTATAAATGAATAAAATATAAAAATGGTGAAGAAAAAAAATGAACACTGGTTTTGTTATCGCCAAGGCAGCAATAAAAAAATATAGCGAGGGTGCTTCATCACCTAGTGCCTTAGACCAACTGGTCTGGGAGTCACTGTTATGCCTTAGGTGGTGCAAGACGAGGAAAATAATAATACACCTAATAAGCAAGCATATGAGTAATCGGTCGGTTAGTACCTCAAGAAGTATTAACGGTCGCATGAAAAATGTGTGAGCAATTTCATCTAAATATTCACAATTAAAAAGTACTGAGGTAGATGGACAAGAGTATGATAGCTTGAATTGAATTCTCCGAGTGTAGGGAAGTTCTTTACACACACGTAGGGGTATATGATCGATATTTGGAAGAAAGATAGGAATGAAGAATAAAGATGATGTTTTATTGAGGGATGATGTGATTTCTGACATTTTTTCATGACTATTAAGATAGGGCTCATGACAACCGAAAAGCCAGTATAGTTGGAAACTCTGATTTTTAAAGTCTTTCTTTTATAATTTTTATCTTTACATGTAACTTTCACGGTCTTCCTTTTATTATTGGATTTTTTGGGTGCAATCCGCTGAAAACTCTCAGGAGACAACACTCCTCCTACTAGGGACACCTAGAGCTTTAAAGGCTTGTTGCACGTGCTCAGTGCAATCGTGTTGCCTACGAAAGTCTGCTAGTTAGTTTTTCTTTTTTTTTATTTTCTCCTTCTCTTTTTAATAAAACAAGTTTGCTCGAGACGACCAAAATTAAGTTTGGGGGAATTTGCTCAGTCGAAAATATTGCATTTTTAACACATCAATTTCCCTACTATTTGCATTCATCTAAAGGTGTTCGGTATAAATATAGCACATATTAGCAAATTGTCTGTAAAATACCAAATAACATGTGTTATACATTATAACCGGCATTTTGAGGGAAATTGAGTGTTTATAATTGCACGCATAATCTTTTGTATAGCGCAACACTTGTCTCGAGATTGTGTGCAGGAAATTCTAGGTAAAGAGCCAAAACTGCTAAAAGTGTTGATAAAAATACGCCAAGTCTAAAACTTATGATCTGGCAGTGAACAAGACAGAGTAAAAATATTTCAGATATCAGAAAAATACCATGAGGCCAATATCAAGAAACTCAGGAAGTTTCAGGCACCAAAGCACCCACAGGGCCGCGGATCCGCGGCCACGTGATCATGACGTCAGCATATTTCAGTGTCAGGTTTCTCCATTCAAAATCAAAACATCTTCAAGCCACCTTAAATTCCAGAGATCTCCAGAAGCTTCTGTCCGAACAGCCAAGCTTCTTGTACAAGCTAAACACCTATAAGCTTCTCAAATAAGCTAGCTAAACCTAGAAGGTTCTTCCCAACAATCAAGCTTATCAAGGAAGCTAGCTAACTAACTAACTCTAGAAGTTTATACTCAACTACCAAGATTGCAAGAGAAGCTAAACTAAACCTAGCTTCTAAAGGAAGCTAATCCTAATCAAGCTTTTAGGGGAAGCTAAGGAGAAGGCTATAAAAAGGACCCAAGGGGATCATTACAAGGGGTTGAAGGTTGTTGAAAGTTGTTGAAAATTGAGCCAAAATTCCACAAGTTGAGTGACACAACTTGTGCATTCAAACCCTAACCCTAATCCAATCCCAAAAGCCAAATTCAAGATCTCCGAGTACAAATCAAGCACGAAGCCATCAACCTTTTAGAAGCGACGCCGATCTTCAACCGAGCAAGTGATCCAAGACGATCCACGACTCACGGAGACGATGCGAAGCTAATTCGACGATCGAGTTCTTTCCTTAATTCTTGTACTTCTTGAGCGAATTGTAACGGAATTGTTGAATGATAAAAGGTGAAATTTCTTTATCTTGCTTATCTTTATATTTGAGCATCATGATTAGTTCTCAATTTTTGATTGTGTTCTTTGTCATAATGTTTGAGTAAAAACTTCGCTCGTGGAGGAATCGAGAGAATAGATAGATGATGATGATTACAATCTTGAAACGATTCTTAATTCTTATGAGTTTTGTAAACTCTAGTAAGTTGAATCATCGACAATCTAATTTCGAGCGAGATACTTTCTTGAATGTTTTCGCTCTTAATTAGAGATCAACGATCGATAATTCAATTTACTAGAGGCTAACATTTGAATGATAATCAACGAAAGGACAAAAGATGAGATGAAGAAACCCTAGTACCTTAAATCTCGTTGATCATCATCGATCTAGCAACAAATCATCAATGGATAAGAATACGTAATCACAAGTCTCCATCCTCACTATCGATTCGATCGATTCCTACGAGCTTCATTACAAATCTTGATTACTCATTCAAATTGGATATCATCAATTCTTGATTCTTTATTTTTAGTATTTCTTGATATTAGATCTAGATTTTGATAATTCTTGAAATTCACTTTTATAAATCTTGAATCGAATTCTCTTTTCTTTTCTCTTTAATTTTCAATTCATCTAAATCAATTACGATCAAATCACACTTTCTCAGTGGATGATCCGTATTCATTAACGCGCTACATCGACACCGTTATTGATTGCGGTTAACAAATTTCTTTGATTGTGATCTTTACACATTTTCAAAACACGACACACAAAGAATCATTCAATCAATGAGCTGATGTCTTGAGTATGCATCTTCCGGCGTTTGACGGGATTTGAAGTAGTCTATAAAGACTTCTCTCCAATCCTTAGCCTTTTCTTGGTTCTCTATTTGTAGGGCTGTTTGCTTGGTCGCTTCCATTTCTTCAGACGACTCCGGAGATATTTCTGCTGGTGCAAGAACCCGATGGTTTTGTACAATGATCCTTACGTCATCGAGGTTTTCTTCATCCAGTTCTTTAGCGAGTTTGGCTAATGCATCCGCTTTACTATTTTCTGTACGCGGTATTCTTTCCAGGACGTAGGAAGGGATTTAAGTCAGCAGTTGTTGCACTCTCTCGCCATACTTTACCAACTCTGGTTTGCACGTTTGATAATCGCCGTTTATTTGACTAACGACCGGCTAGGAGTCTCCATATATGAGGAGATTTTTTATTCCCATGTCGACAGCGATCTCAATTCCTGCTATCAAGGCCTCATATTCTGCTTCGTTGTTTGTTCTTAGCTCTGTTAAGGAAAAGGCGAATCGCATTATCCCTCCTTGTGGAGTTATGAAGATGAGGCCCACCCCAGATTTGATTATGGGGGAGGTGTGCTTTCGCTTCTTTATGGAAGATGCCTCATCGAAGTAGAGTTCCCATCGGGTATCACTCCCTCCTCTCTCCCCGTCGATCGTGTCAAACGTGTGCTCGTCTGGTAATTCGCAATTTAGGGGTGAATCGGCAGGTATCGGATGCTCGGTGAGGAAGTCGGTGATGGCCTGGCCTTACACTGCCTTAAGAGGTCGGTATGTTATCGAGAATTCCATTAAGAGTAAGGCCCATTTAGCGAGCCGTCCCGTTAGAATGGCTTTTGACATCAAATATTTAAGAAGGTCCACCTTTGATACGAGACGGACTTCATGCGCCAAAGCATAATTCCGAAGCTTCGTTATAGCGATGATTAACACTAGGCAGTTTTTTTCGATAGGGGAGTAGTTGTTTTTTGCCCCCAGGAGAACTCGACTCAAATAGTAGAGGGCTCTCTCTTTCCCTTGGTCATTCTCCTGTGCCCATAACGCGCCTAATGAACTTTCAAGGGTGGTTGTGTACAGGATGAGGGGCTTTCCCTTGACCGGAGCGGTCAGTACCGGCGAATTTTGCAGGTATTGCTTGATTTCGCCCAGTGCGCTTTGGCAGTTGCGATCCCAGACGAACGGGGTCTCCTTCTTCATTAGATGACAGTAGGGGCAGCATTTGCCGGAGAGGTTAGCTATGAACCGCCGGATATATGTGAGCTTTCCTTAGAGAGACCGCAGTTGCTTGAGAGTTCTTGGCGGAGGCATTTCCATAATCTCCTTGATCTTTGACGGATCTATTTCTATACCTCAATGTCGTACGATGAATCCTAGGAATTTGCCTGAGGAAACTCCGAACGCGCATTTCAGAGGGTTCATCTTCACGTTGTATTTCCGAAAGCGCTGAAATACTATCTTCATATGCTCCCATTGCTCCTCGTACGATTTGCTTTTCACCACGAGATCGTCAATATAACATTCGACAATCTTATGTATGAGGTCATCAAAGATCGTTGTCATGGCCCTCTGATAGGTAGCGCCGGCGTTCTACAGACCGAAAGGCATCACTTTGTAGCAGAATATTCCTAGAGGAGTCCGGAAAGCGGTATGCTTCTGGTCTTCGGGATGCATATTTATTTGATTGTACCCCGATGATCCGTCCATGAAAGAGAAGACTTCGTGAGTGGACGTGTTATCTATCATCAACTCGGTAACCAGTATAGGAAAGTCATCCTTCGGGCAAGCTTTGTTGAGGTCCCGAAAGTCCACGCAGATGCGCACCGTCCCATTTTTCTTCCTCACTGGGATAATGTTGGCGATCCAGTCAGGGTATTGAACTTCTTAGATAAAGCCGGAGTCGATCAGTGTCACGCCCCGTTTCGCAGAGTGCGCTAAGATAGGCATGTGACAGAGCCAACCATGCTATCTGTGGATAGGGAATATCCCTCCACAATCACATTACGGCTGTAGAGATATCAAGAACAATAAAAAACTATCTAACACATGTCCATAGGCCAAAATAAACGAGTCAAGAAATAATATAATATGCGGAAGCAAAAGATCTAATAAATAAAACACTTGGAAAGTAAAACTGGATACCAACAGGGTCCTCACCGCTCGGTCTAACAGCGGCAGTACTCCTGATCAATCTGCAACAAAGGTAGAGGATCTGGGCCATGCAAAACCCAGACGTCGGTGCGTCATAATATCATGCAATAAAATAAACAGGGGTAGCAAGACATACAGGTATGTGTATGAACAGTAAAACATGTATAACGGTAATATAAATGAGGACAGTGAGGGTAATGTGTAGTGAGTAATCTAGACTGGTCTATTGGGTTAACTACTCTCAAGTCTTTGAAATCAATTTGTTGAATCATCGATGTAACTCAATAGTATCCCGTGCATACCCGGGACCACGGTCAAGATTCTCGGGCTAGAACCGAGACATGCCGCTAGGCACTAAAACAGGAAATATGTATAGATGAATGATGTCAGCAGCATCATCCCAAGGCTGGTCTAGCCTCTAAAACTGATCAGTATAAGCAAGCGAACTGTCGAGTTACAAGTCAGGTTTCATCATTGATTTCCCCATACCCCCAAGTTATATATGTTCAAGTCAGGTATTAATAAATCTGGAGCTAATGCCAACACAGGATCAAGCAGGTATAGGTTTGTCTGGATAGACAACAGGAAATGTCCGTAGGGACAACAGGTCAAGTTTGTTGGCATTAGTAACAAGATCAGGTAACAGGTAAAGCCATGGTACATTAGGTGAAGTCAGGTAGTATATAGGTATCATGTCATGTTAAGAAGTGCACGGTATCATGTCGTGTCAAGTAAAGGTATATCAAGTCATGTCAGGGGTGCACAAATGTCACGTGGGTGCTCGTAATCAAACCCTAAAAATTATGGGTACACAAAACAAGTATGGGGTACCAATGCAACAATAAAATGGAATAGTGTGATGTGGTATGCAAATAGGTACAGATTAAAACATATGGATGCACAGTTATCGATTAGGGTTAAAGTTAAAGTTCCAACATTAATTAAAATACACTTTATTAAATATGGAATGCTAATATCATATTATTATGTATTATATGATCTATGGATGCAATTGTATCTATACTAGACGAGATGGATGCAAATAGGTATCCGAAAGGTTATAAATTATAAAAATGGTACTATGGACTGTACAAATAAGCATTATGTGATTCAAATATGGATATGGGTACAGTGTATTGTAATCTAATATGCAACAAGATATGTTTTCAAGTTCTAGATCTAAAATGATATAAACGGAACATCGAAATGTTAACATGGAATATGGGGCACTAGATTTAAACAACAGGTTTAATATGTATTTAAATAAGTAGGTAATAACTTAAATAGCATGTAGCAAGTTTTACTTGCCTAGACGGATCAAGAAACGGGGTGTACAGAAAGTCTCGCGTCGGCGGAAAAGTCACGACGCGCGCACGGTATACGGAACGGTTCCAAACAACGCACAAGGGTGATCACGCAAGCAAGGCATGTTCGCTGGGTCGTTTGGATTGTCGACGTCACGGCTTTGGCGATGATCGGAAAATACGGATCAAGAAAGCAAAGAAAAGAAAAAGAAGAAAGGAGAAGAAGAGAAGAGAAGGAAGAAGAAGAAGTTGGTCTGCGATTTAGTGTTTGGGGACAGAGGCGAGGCAGGCAAGACGACACGACGATGATGGGGGTTTTCCGATGAAGTACACGGTGAAGGTAGTGGGGTTTCTTGATCATCGGGGATTAGGTGGTGCAGGGGTTGTTGCTCGGGATCTTTGGGGAGGAGGAAAGAGAAGAAGGTGGAGACAAGGGGTGGTCGACGACGACGAGGGGTCGCCGGCGTGAGGGTGCCGGCGATGGCTCGCTGTGGGTTTCGGTGTGCAGGGATTCTTGGGTTGGCTTGGGGGTCTTGTTGGGAATGAAGGGGAGAGGAGGAAATGAGGAAGGTGACGAGGGTGGTGCTGACGAGGAGGTGACGGCAAAGGCGTAGGTGGATGAAGGCGACGAGGTCAGGGAGTTGGGTTCTCGGGGTGAGGTAACGGGGAAGAAGAAAGTATAAAGAAGAGAGAGAGGGCTGAGTTGCTGAGGGTTAGGTTAGGTTTTCAAATAAATATATATAAAATAATATATATATATAATATGCACAGAAAGAGAGAGGACTGAGTGGTTAAGATTGATTTTAAAATATATTTGAATATTTTATTTTGTTAAGAAATTGTAAAACCGTTTGGTATATAAAGGAATTTAATATTCATCCATTTTGAGATTTTGGCAAATACAAACTTACTCCAAAACACGCCCGGGTCGGGTCCAAAAATTCAGATTTAAAATATGAAAAATATATGCAACGTCCAAATTTCAAATTGAATGCCCAGGTAACAAGAATGCATACCCCCAAGAACGGATGCACGTACGTGCGCGTAGCCATCCAACACGTCCGTTTCACTGAACGGGATGAGAACAAGATGCGCGGATGCTACCATGGGATTTGGGGTATCATACAGGCTATGAAATGTATTTTTAAAATATTTTACGTGACTTAAAATGTTATATGGTAAAAGATGCCATGCCAGATAAAATGCCAGTATGCGATAAAGTTGAAAATGCACAAGTCTACACAACAAGTCAGGGTGATTCATAAATATGAATCAAACAAGTTTCAAGCAAGCGGGTCGGGTCGAATGCAATGTAAAATGTAAAATACCATTCGCACCAAAATACGATAAATCAAGAAAATACTACGAATAAAGAAATACGAGAACTGGAATTGGTATAAATGAACTAGGGTGTTACAATCAGCTTCTTGACTTCGGCGTTGATGCTCATTTCAAGTTCGAGCTGCATTCTTCTTGGCGCTTGTTTGACTGGTTTGACGTCTGGAGATATTGCCAATTTATGCCCAGCTATTTCTAGATCTAGTCCCGGTATCTCGGAGTAGTTCCATGCGAAGCAGTCTTTATACTGCATGAGCACATCTTTTAGCGTAGCCACCTGCTCTTTAGACAGCAGCTCATTGACAAACGTTGGTCGTGGGTCGTTTTCCGTCCCCAAGTCGATTTTCCTTAGGTTGTCCACAGTAGTATGTATTCTATCTTCCAACTCTTTTTTCGTCGGTGGAAATTCTGAGATCAACTCATCTTCACCCTCATTTTCGAAGCACTAGGAGAGGTCATCCATATTCTCGGGCACTCCTTCTTCTGACAGCGTTATCACGTGACAGGTACGAGATCGCTTCTAAGATCGGTGTTGATCTGGTTCTACTCTCGCTATATACGTTGCTTTTGGCATATGCCTTTGTGGTGGGGCTACCCTCCAACTGTTGGATAGAGCGAATCTGCCGAGTTGATATTGGTCTTCGACCCAGTTTTTGAAGGTGAAGCAGTCTTCAAGAGAATGTCCTATCGCTCGGTGATAGGAGCAATAATCCGGGTGATGAACCCGGTTTGCTTGATCGGGTGCCGAGACTCCGGGAGTGTCATCTTCTGATGTTTCATGATAAGGTCAGAGATTCTCCTTGTCTTGTCTCGAGGGAAAGAATATGCTCGACCCATCTTTTTCATAAGAGACGGATTCCGGCTGACCTTTTCTCGATCGAGTGGCCTTTTGGATCCGTTTTGTCGCCGTCGAACGTTTTTTTCCGTTCTTCAACTTGTTTTTGCCTCCGCCTCGGGCCTTTTTCTTATCTTGGGAATGCATGGCGGGCTGACGGAAGAAGGCATTGTCATCCTCCGTAGACTGCTGAAAGAGGCGTTGCGTCTTGAATTTCTCGTAAATGGCCATTTTGCGGCTGTGGTCGTTCCGAACCCTCCAACTTACTTCCCTTACTTGCTTGCCCATCTGTTCTTCAAACGATGGACTCGGAATTTTTATGGCAGGACCTCATTCTGGTTCAGCGTCGGCGTCTTTTAAGAGATCATCCTCTTCTTCATCAAGGTCCTTCATGACATGGCAGCCATTGAACTGCTCCCGTTTCTTAGACTGGACATATCCAAGCCCGATCGTTTCTATTTTTCCGTTGGGCAATTTTCGCTGAGTTCCGGGGACGTTCCAGATCCTGTTGTAGAATTGAGTCTGTCGCGCGGTTTGCTTAAAGGGTACACCTTGGCAACTCAATAACCTCTTTAATCCCTCTGCATAGTATTTGGGTAGACGGATTGGTTGGAGCCTGTCAAGCGCAGGTTCGGCACCACTCCAGACTTCTCTCTCGACTTTAGTTTCCGTGGATTGATAGAATAGGATCGCCTTCTCACCATTTTTGTCTGGAAGGGACATAGAATGTCTGCAGCTCTTGCACACTATATGTCTCGAGCGTATCAAGCTCTCTATAGCGCTGCTGCGGAATCATGGCGATTTGCAAACTCTGATCGTCTCCAGTGAGGACCTGCATTAATGGGCGAATCGAGAACACTGCGTTGACTTCGTCTTCAGAGTCACTGCCGAAGACTAGAATAGGGGTAGATGGTTTATATTCACTGCAAGTCAAATTACAAGAAAATACCATATGCTATTCAAAGTTAGGTTTATATTGACTAGAATATTTCATTTTATAAAACTTACAACTATGAAAACCCTAAAGATGATAAATAAATACTTAAGGTTTATTTTGAAAATATACCATAACTATTTTTCATAAAACCCCTTCAAGTTATATTAATTTACAATAAGGACCCTAGTAAATATAGGTTTAAGCGGGACCAGTTCTCTTGAGTCTCAGGAAACCGAAGAATATGGGTGCTTGCCTATCTAAGGCAGGCAACCTAAAAATGGTGTTATCAATACGATAATTGTCTTGGAAAAAGACACAAATCCTACCTTTCATGTACAGCAGTTACCGCTAACTCCAAAACTAATTCAGGACTTTAATTCATTTTAAAGTGTCTGACTCAGACAGTGTCTCAGTCTAATCTGAAATCAACCGATCTATCCTTGAGTATGATTCAAGTACAACTCCAATTCAACATGAATCCGTTTATACCAGAATTCAATGTATATCAACATGACTCGACCGAACCGAACCATGGATATACTCTGATTACATGACTATCCATTCATATCCATTCCGTTTACATAATATCATGGTTTCGACAAGTCGTACATCTATTAAACCAAACAATACACATCCATACAAAATACATTACGGGGGTTTAAAGGGGTAGACTGGCACATAATGTGTTAAAAGTGGCACGAGATGGTCATTAAAAGACGTAACTATATATCCATTACCGTTGTTCCGTGGTTTTATCGACGGAGCCTTGTACTACGAGTTATCATAGTCTACGGTGTAAGTTGGACTCCTCTCGTATATACTAGCATATTCTGTACCAAGCTACAAACAACCGCGTTAGCATAACAATCAAATATTATACCAGTTACATCCTCTTATCTGTCTATTCTATTTCTATCTCTCTTTGGGGCTTACCGAGCGATTGTTCGCTGACGACATTCTTATTTCTCTTCTTTTTTTGGAATGTTGTCAGGAGGACCCGATTTTGAGTAGTTCGAGACCAGTCAGGAGCACTTGGAGCAGACCACTGAGCAGCACGACCATTAAGCTTTACTTATACTTACTTTACTTTCAGTTCATGCCATTGTTTAGGCATTGCTTTCCTTTCTTGTATTTACATTTTCAGTTGTATTGTAAAGAAATGTTTAATAAATAAAAGTTTTTGTTCAATTACATCTCTTGTCATTTTTCTTGTGTACTTTATTATATTGCTTTTTTACTCTTAGCGTGTTTACTTCTGAGTAAATACGTAGCGGGCCTCGTCACGTCTCCTTACCCGTACACTGGGAAGCGGGGCGTGACAGGTTTTATTGGCGGCCCATGCAGGTCAGTGCTGCATGGAACCCTACCATGCAGGTCAGTTCTGTATGGACATGCAGGTCAATTCTGTATGAATTCCTAAGCAATATAATACAAGAATCAGCAACTAAAAATATTCTTCATATTTCATATTTCTTGAATCTTACAATTTCATATTTTTTGAATCTATCCTAACCCTGTTTTTTCTTTCAAGGTTATGGTTCTCCAAATAATACCAGTACAACCTTCAACAACATACCACAACCTCTTCCACTTACGCCTACCATTGCAGCTCCGATCAACAAGCAAACGATATTGCTTGAGGCAATTCGAAACCTTCTGGAAGGACAGCAGCAGCAGACTGCTATCTTATTGAACCGCCCAGAAGCGGAATCATCCGGAGTGAAGCAATTTTGGGCATTGCACCCGAAACAATTTTCTTGGGAAAGAGAGCCCTTTAGAAGCTGAAGAATGGGCTTAGAGCATTGAGGACGATCTGGTAGCAGCACAAGTGCCAGAGATCTCTTGGGTACGGGTTGCAAAGCTGCAACGCACCGATAACGCGCGAGTTTGGTAGAAGGCGGAAAAAAGCCGTCTTGCCCAGCCTATCGAATGGAAAACTTTTCGCGACATGTTCGACGCGAAGTACTTTCCAGAGACTGCCCGATTCGACATGGAACAACAATTCATTCACTTACAATAAGGCTCTATGTGGAGCAAATCGGTGGATGAGTATGATGCCGAGTTCACTATGTTGAGCAAGTTCGCGGCACACCTCATTCTGACATCTGAGATCAGGTCCAGAAGATTTCACCAAGGGTTAGATCCGGACATCCAAGCTGCCTTAGCTACAAGGGATTTCCTAACCCATGACCTAGCACTGAAAGCTGTCCGTCGATACGAGACAGTAGTGAAGAAGAAGGGTAGACCTCAATTCCCCAGAGTGAAGCGCCCTGCCACCCAGTTGGCAGGAGGAGCCTCTTCAATACCAACTTTTGAACCCAGTAGACCAGAAGCAACAAATAACCGGCCAAGTCCAGATTTTTGTTTCTACTGCAAAAGGGATGGGCACCTGTAGAAGAACTGTAGGCGCGCAAAAGGCCTGTGCTTAGTTTGTGGCGCATCTACTCATGAAATTGGAACATGTCCTTATAGACGCAACCCAGTTCCAACTCACAATACTTATCCGCAGCGGCCAGCTATCTAAGCTCCTGCACCTCGTCTTGCTCTCCCAGCTCCACCTCCACGTGGACCTCCTGCACAGCCTAATCGCCAATTCCATCAGGCACTGAGGAATATGCCTCGAGGGCAGAGGAACATACCCCAAGAACAGAAGAATGTGCCTCCAGCTAGGATGAATGTACCCCGGCATCAGGCTTACACATTAGCGGTCGTAGAAGCCGAGACTGTAGATCAAGGTAGCCCTGGTAATTCCCTTACATCTTTTTCAATCTTTCCAAAACTTTTGCATTCTTTCGTTCTTCCAAATATTTTTTTCATGCATCATCAATAGTTCTATCACCATCATCAAATTTTTCTTGAAACTGTTACACTTTCCTTCTATAAATTTCGAGGACGAAATTTTTATAAAGAGGGTAGAATGTAATGACCCTGAACTTTCTGTACAGAATTTTTTTCAAAATACAGAAATGAGTACCTTAGCCTGAGCATAAGTTATAAAATTAATTTGCTTTTGAACAGCAAGAAAGCACTTGTACCTCATTGGTAAAACCTTGTACTGCTTTGACATAGCCCCTATATTCGAATACCCCAGACATATATTATTTTTATTGATTTTTCTTTTAAATTTTTAGAAGCTCAAAAGTTTGCACGTGCACTATACGTAAAGTGAAAAGTCACACTAAAAACAAACATGTGTACTGAGTTATATGAAGCGACTAGGACATGTGTCTTCAATCCAGAGCCCCCACCCCCTAAACAACCGGCGAGATGTTGCCAGGGGTCGGTGCCGTCGGGCCCCCCCGTTGGTAATGCTCCTAAATTTTCACCCCTAACCCCTTGGCCTTCCCTTACTACCTCCATGCTGTTTGATTTCTCTGCATTTATCCAAAGAATGATAAATCCACGCTTTAATCCATTTTAATGCATATTTTTAATTCATTCTTCAATTCTCAAAACCCTAATCTCTTCTATAAATACAAACATCACACCCTAGCTCCTCATTCAGAATTCCATTGCCAAAACTCTCTAAAAATTCCTAAGTCCAAAAGTTGTACAAGTGGAGTTAGCTCAAGGCAAGGTTCCGGTGACGTTTCGGGACAAATTCGGCGTCGAAACGACTCTATGACGCTTTCGAAAGTTCCCTCTACCTCTTCCCTCTTCTATCAATCAGTAAGTCCCCTCTCTCCTCCTCTCTTTCTATTAAAAAGACTTCTCTTTTCAAAACTCGTCCGAAGCGGAGTTAATCCGACTTCCATTCTAATTTCTTTAAAAACTCAATTTTTCTTAACCACATAATAACCATCTCTTTATATCTTGTTTAGTAAACATAAAACAACATCTACAACAAGTTTCAATTCAAAATAATATGTATTGCAACTTTTATTTCATTTTTACGGTAAAATACCATTTAGTTTACATACGACATTACTTTATAGTTAGGCTCATATTACCTTTAGAAAACTCACGAGGTAATACATACCTCATCATAACACTCATCTTGACTTAGCACGATGGTTTTTGTAACAACTTTTGATGGACAAAACACAGTTTACATTAAAATACCTTAAATTATCTAAACCTGTATTCTTTAAATTGTTTTAATTAATTCCTTCCAAATAAGCCTCTACAACCCATTTTGGGGAACCCGATCGGGATGGTACGGATTATCGTACGTCCTCGAGACTAGTAGAGCGAGATGCAGACCTCCTCACGGAGCATTCGATCTCGATAGAATTTTTATTACAATTTTTAAGAAAACGTGATTTATATTTAACAAATAAATTCTATTTTTTTATAATTATATATATATAATTATATAAATATTATCAAAATATCTATTTTAAATATAATATACATTCCATGTTTTCTAATAAAAAAAGAATCACAAAAGATCATGAAAATACTATCACTTTCAATACAAATCAAATTACAAGAAAATACGATATGCTATTCAAAGTTAGGTTTATATCCACTAGAATATTTCATTTTATAAAATTTACAACTATGAAAACTCTAAAGATGATAAATAAACACTTGAGATTTATTTTGAGAATATACCAAAACCATTTTTTATAAAACCTCCTCAACTTATATTAATTTATAATAAGGATCCTAGTAAACATAGGTTTAAGCGGGATCGGTTCTCTTGAGCCTCAGGGAGCCGGAGAATATGGGTGCTTGCCTATCTAAGGTAGACAACCTAAAACAGTGTTATCAATACGGTAATTGTCTTGGAAAAAGACACAAATCCTGCCTTTCATGTACAGCAGTTACCGCTAACTCCAAAACTAATTCAGGACTTCAATTCGTTTTAAAGTGTCTGACTCAGACAGAGTCTCAGTCTAATCTGAAATCAACCGATCTATCCTTGAATATGATTCAAGTACAACTCCAATTCAACATGAATCCGTTTATACCAGAATTCAATGTATATCAACATGACTCGACTGAACCGAATCATGGATATACTCTGATTACATGACTATCCATTTATATCCATTCTGTTTACATGATATCATGGTTTCGGCAGGTCGTACATCTATTAAACAAAACAATACACATCCATACAAAATACATTACGGGGTTTTAAAGGGGTAGACTGGCACGGAATGTGTTAAAAGTGGCACGAGATGGTCATTAAAAGACGTAACTATACATCTATTACCGTTGTTCCGTGGTTTTATTGACGGAGCCTTGTAATACGAGTTATCATAGTTTACGGTGTAAGTTGGACTCCTCTCGAATACACTAGCATATTCTGTACCAGGATACAAACAACCGCGTTAGCATAACAATCAAATATTACACCAGTTACATTATCTTATTTGTCTATTATATTTCTATTTTTCTTTGGGACTTACCGAGTGATGATTCGCTGACGACATTCCTATTTCTCTTCTTTCTTTGGAATGTTGTTAGGAGGACCCGACCCTAAGGAGTTCAAGACCATCCAGGAGCATTTGGAGCAGACCACTGAGCAGTATGACCATCAGGCTTTACTTGTACTTACTTTACTTTCAGTTCATGCCATTGTTTAGGCATTGCTTTCCTTTCTTGTATTTACATTTTCAGTTGTATTGTAAAGTAATGTTTAATAAATAAAAGTTGTCGTTCAATTACATCTCGTGTCATTTTTCTTGTGTACTTTATTATATTACTTATTTACGCTTAGCGTGTTTACTTCTGAGTAAATACGTAGCGGGCCTCGTCGCGTCTCCTTACCCGTACACTGGAAAGCGGGGCGTGACAAATTCAAATCTGAATCCAAAATCAAACACGAATACTTAAACATGAACATGAACACTCGAATGCAAACCATAAATATCAAACATGTATACTTGCCTTAATGAAATCCTGTTTATAATTGGACATGAACTTAATATGAATACCAGATCACAATAGTTGCTATTGAAACTGACTTGACTCGAACCATGAATACAACTCGACCTGAATACAAGAATACTTGACACGAATACCTGATATTGACATGAACTCAATCTTGCAACTTGATGTATTCATGGATTCGAGTTAGGCTGGTAATTTTAACTGTAACTTACTATACACGGGGTGTTGGGGTAGTTCATGTGAGAATCCAATGAAATCTCAGGAGTCCCCCTAAATCATGAATCCATGTCTACTAACACAAGCAAACTATCATGAGGTCATGTATTTCCTAACTCCTGGATTACAGCCTGTTGCGTTTGGAATACTTCAATACTAGGTTGAAGTCCCGTTACTAACACTTGATTCTGTTGGATATAGTGCCCTCAAAGTCAATTATTGGATCGCAGGCACGTGATTGCAATGATTGAGGGAGGACATATGCCGTTAGGACAGTCTTACTCAAGATGATAGAATGCTATCTGGTTTATCTTTATCATCGTGTACAGCTTTAGGTGACCTTACAGATCACTATTACACACTGATAGAGCCCTTAGGATTCATGCTTGACTACCAGCAGTATGATGGCGATCATATACGTGAGAGTTGGGTCGTCTATAAGCACATCCTTAAACTGGTCCCTAGTCGTGGGAGTTTCGAGACTGGGCATCGATACTCCATTAGTAGACTAGTGTATACAGTCGAGACTCCGACGAGAGGCGATGGCCGGTCTCACAAGCCATTGGTGTCAGTTGGTTCATCTAAGATGTATACAGGTGCTCATTGGGTTATGAGTACACCGGACTGGACTCGCTGGGAACATGCTGGTTGGTATTATACCTGATGTCAGATAGCAGTTCCCTGGTGACATGTGTACAGGTTAGTCTATCGAGCTGAGATTGTCATTTGTCTCATGTGAGTTCCCACTGTGCTTTGATTACTACCCTACCACGGCTCAAAGGAGTCGTGCAAACAGGTTTTAGTTGAGTACAGTCCCGAGCCACATGGTGGCAGTGAGCGGATCGGTAGGGGTTTTGTCTCTCACGGTATTGGGGGTGAGATCGCGCTGTGTCTAGGAGAGCCATTACACGAAGTCCTTGGCCAAGGCAGAAGATTTACTGGTAGGTATTCCAATAGTATCTCAGGGTGTTCTAGGCTACACTCCGACACGACTTGTACCGCTTTTGGGGGTCTGACTTTTACCAACCCCCTAGCCCGACATGCGATGCTCATAGACGAACGGACCTTACTGTACGGATATTTTCACTGACAGGCTCGGTAGGGTGTCAGGATGAGTTCTCTCATCGACATCCCTTTTGGCCAATACCTGGTAGCCCGTTACGTACAGCTAGTACCACTGACGTGCTAGTGATTAAATCCACAGCCAAAGTATTGACGAGTCTTTAGAGTCCCCTACAGACAGTTTCTCAAGTTTCGGGCGAAACGTTGTAGAGGCCGTATGGTATTATGGCAGAGTTCGATCATATACATGCAACCGTGCATGGATCATGATCGGGCGGATCATACTAGTGGGCTTTGGTTTAAGCTGGATCCTAGTATTAGATTTGTTGGATTACTTTAGTCTCATCGCATTTGCATTCAATCGGAATGCGGATGCAGGTATGTATATACAGGTGAGGGGTATTCTTGTGATCCGTCACGAGTTTACTTTAGATGATGCCGTTCTTTTTATTGTTGCAAACATTTGAATTAATGTTTGCTTATGAAAGTTGTGAGTGGAATTCATCATGAGGTGCATTAAATGTGGCATATGCAATCTAGTGACTCATGGTATCATTATTTATGCAAATGCCACATTTTATGATTGATTATTGTGTTGATATGATACTTGGAGAGAGAGGGCAGCCATGTTAGGCTTGGGGTTGCTCTTGATTTATTCTAGCTTCTCTCATTTTATCATCACACACAAGAAAAGAAAAGCTCTTCTTCTTCTTCCTCTAGCTCATAACTTCCACCAATGGCATCATCTCCAACCTCCATCCATACACTCTCATGTGTTGAGAATCAATAGATGCTTGAGACAAAATTATCACACACATTCTCTACTTGACCTTGGACATGTCGGCTAGCAAACTTCATGTTCGAGTTGCTTCGGATGAAGCGGGAGCCCGTAAAAAGACTCATTGATGTGGTGTCCTTCCGACGAGGAGACCGGAGATCGAAGATGCCACGAGGAGCTTGGGATGGTGGCCAAAAACCGAAGGACACGGATCGATCGGTATAGCCACTCTCACTTCTTAGTAGTTAACTAGTTTAGCGTTAATGGTTCGATCCGGGTGAAAGACTGCGATAGCGCCGGTTTCCTAAAAAGTTTTTGTTTCCGCATTTGGTCTCGGATTGACGGCCGGGGCGCTACCGTAGACTTACATGGTATCAGAGACACGCCATTAACCTTTACTAGCTTCTTCTCACGTGTTTAAAACTTCGATCGATCGAAATTTCCGAATCGTATTTTCAATTCAGTGTGCTTGCTGTCGAATTTCAAAGTTGTTCAAACAATTATTCTAGGCATCTTAAAAATACATGCAGGCATAACTAAAGCTACAGAAAATGTTTGGAGACCTAAGTCCAAAATTACACCGCGGAACCGCCGCTAAATGTCGCATTTGGCGGCCCATCCGCGGCCCTTTTTGGGCTACAGTGCCCCAAATTTTTTCTGAGGGTTTAGTTCATGGAAATATGATTTTTGTGATATATAATTTTGGCCCAGATTATTTTGAGTGCTAGAATTGTACTTGGGGCCCACTTCGGGAAGTTTTGTCGATTGGAATTTTAAATACGTTAGTTTACAGTACTTACGTTATATCTGCGACCGTGAATATCATTCGAGCGGTAAATCTTGTCTAATTGCTATAGTCCTTTTAGACGGGTTTGCGAACATGACATTCACGTTGATGTTCTATATTGTGCTGTGATGTTGCGGATTTGTCATGGTGGATAGCTTGGTGCAATGTTAGTACAGTTTGGTATTATTTGTACATTTGATATTGCGGGGCGAGCGTCCGACATGTGGACTGCCGTCACTGCCTGTTTGTATATTATTCTTTTGGGGCACGACCGGGTTGAGGTCGATGCACCCGTTGCACATATTTTTCTTTTTTGTATTAGGATTACCCCACGGTAGGGTGCACGGATAGCCGGGTTTTAGGGGGCCAACGGGCCCGCATCTCATGGCTTTGAGACGGAGGGGGCTTCACTCTAGGATTGGCGGGCTATTCACCGCACTCGTAGGGGGTATAGGTTGACCCAAGGAGGGGTGCTCAAGTTACCGGATTCCGTGAAGTGTTGGGTGGTCCATTCACTTTGCTGAAGTGGGCTGCCTCGCTTCAGGTTTTGGC
The DNA here is from genome assembly GCA_030015575.1 of Agapanthus africanus. Lineage (NCBI taxonomy): Eukaryota > Viridiplantae > Streptophyta > Magnoliopsida > Asparagales > Amaryllidaceae > Agapanthus > Agapanthus africanus. Next base: position 57,041,771 of record CM057344.1, read on the forward strand.
AGGTAACTTGCTGCACCCGTAGGGGTATAGGTTTTCATTGCACAGGCTATCCACACGATCAGGGGAACGCCGAGTTTCACTTCCGGCTCAAAGGAAACCCGGGGATCCTAGATTATCTGTATTGTTTTGTGATACTTATTACTTTTCTGTAATGTTGCATTTATCATGCCATGAGTGATTATTATATATTGATATATATACTAGTAGATGTTGTATATGTTTTACACCCGCGCTAGTCCAGTCCCCGCTCTGTCGTTAGTTAAGTAACCTAACGGGTGATGACGGGACCCAGTGGCGAATGTGGATGGTATATACGTACATCATATTTTCGTTCTTTTCTGGTTTGATTAATTGATGGGACTGCATTGATTTTGATCAATATAAGGAAAAAAAAACCTTATCGATGTTGTTGCAACAATTTTCAAAAAGCTGTTATTATAAGGATGTTCTCTTTTGTTTTGCACAGTGGTATTCGGTTATGAATATCCTGCACCTCATTCGACGAGGCAAGCGCCGAGATCCCTTTATCGGGAGTGATCCCTTGGACAGAAGTTTGCGTCAGGGTAATAACTTCACTATAGTCGATTACTTTTTGCTTTGCATCGCGGTATTCAGTTGGAATATCCTACACCTCATTCTACGGGGAAAGAGCCGAGATCCCTTCACCGGGAGTGACCTCTTTAGCAAAGGTTTTCGCCACTATATTTATAAAAAGCTATCCGGTTCTTTCAACGATATCTAGTTCATTACGTTAAAGGTTTTTCGCCAAAAACAACTCGTAGCCCTCCGTCATTTTAGACGGGTAGCACTTAGTATTCATGCTAGGTTTGTTGACCTTCGTCAAGGCATAGTGAATGGTAGCTGCTTGTTACCTTTCTGTTGCATAGATAGATGCGTTGGTTTGGGACAGTCGTATAGCCTTGTTGACCTTTGTCAAGGGCTTGTACGGATGGTTCCAAATTAACCTGGACAATGACGGATAGAACTTGACATGTGACTTATGATTTGTTGACCTTCATCAAGGTCATAAGAGCATGGGGTAAAAATCACATCGGGAGTTTCTAAAGAAACTGAAACTTGCCAGATATGCGCATACCTTCTGGAGTGTGATAACGTGAGTGGATTCCATCACGTTATCATGCGATGATAGTTGGATCCCGATTCCCACTGATGAGTTGTTTACTCCTCGGGTGATCCCGACTAATTCTTCTTCCAGGTTTAGAGAAGAATTTGAGGTTACAGTGGGAGGATTCCTGATTAGATAAAGTGATAACCATTCTGATCTAGGTTAGAGTGCACGCAGAGTGTTTCTTTTCTCTCTCTCTTTGGCAGCGACCATGGCTCGACCCTAGACTATGACTCAGTGACCAAGTTAACCGAACCTTCTTAAAACACTGGCTTTTGGATTGTCTGAGTTGCATACCTCATTGCCACTCCTACTTTTACCCTTTTTCTCCGGAACATTTCGTATCACTACGAACGTCCACTTCCATTGGATAAAACCATCATATGGTTATATACGAACTCGAAGGAACTTGTTCCAGATTCGAGGATGGTTTCCGGTTCTGGAGAAAATGAATAGGACTATTCAGTTGTCTTTTCCTTTTACCTTCTCTCGCGTTGCGAGTGCTCCTTAGATTAGAACGGTACACCTATTACGCTAATTGGATAGTCTTCATCCAAACCATAGGCAGGTGCCGAAAGGTAGGGAATGAAAGAAACCGATTAGCCTAAGTGAGGTGTACAGAAGGTAATAAGTAAAGACAAATAAAGGGATTAGAAAGAGGGCAAAGTAAATTGCGACTGCTATTCACGACCGAACCAAGTATTTCATCGCCACTCCTACTTCACCTTTGTATTTCTCCAGAACACTCCGTATCACTACGAAAATCCACAGTTTATTGGATGATCCATCGTATGGTTATATACGAACTCGAAGGAACTTGTTCCAGTTCGGGGATGGATTCTGGTTCAGGAGAAATAGGAATAAGGTTTATTCAGTTGTTTTTTATCTTTACCTTCTCTCGCGTTGCGAGTGCTCCTAGGATTAGGAAAGTACACCCATTATGCTTATTGGATAGTCTTCTTCCAAACCATAGGCTGGTGCCGAACGGTAAGGAAGAAAGAAAACCATTTGGCCTAAAGGTGGTGTACAGAAGGTAATGACTAAAGACATATAAAGGGATTTGGAGAGATGGCAAACAAATATACGGTTACAGTTGTGAATCTGATAATGGAAGAGGCATTACTAGGAATACCCGGATACCCCTTCGAAACATTTACATATTTCAGTTTCACTGTGTATTGTTAAAAGAAAACTGATTTCCCAATTAGCCCTTACTCCAGGGTATGTATTTACCAGGTTTGATTCTCACATCTGTATGGTTTTACAGATGATGAGTGGGAGTAAGTTATTGGGAATTAGGTGATCATCCTCATTATATCGGGATTCGTTGTAATTGGTGATATTTGAGGAAATCGCCTGGGTGTTTGCCGGACGGCAAATATTTGGTTTTGAATATCCGTTGTTATGCACCAATTTCAAACTGATATATCTGTACGTTTATTTTTTATAAAGTGAGATATAACTTTTTGAAATTATGTTCATGACATTTACCTATATCAGTTGATGGTTAGGTAAGGAGCATTCAACAGCGGTGTAATTCTTCATAACCATAGTACAATTTTCAACCTACGACGCACAGGGTTTGAGTTATTTAACTCAGGGGACTTATACAGAGTATTGTATGTTGTCCAGTGTCCATTAGGACAGAGGGGTTGTTACTCGTACTATATTCTGTTTACTTGTGACTTCTCTAGTTCTTAGACATGTGTTTCATAGAAATGCAAGGTCTAAGTTTTGAGAAATTATAGGTATAAGAATAAAGTAGAGAACCAGGTGTTGCAAGTATCAGGATTCTTCAAGGTGATCGAAGATGTAGATATTTGTGTATGGTATTCAGTTGATAGTAATGATTTTGAGAAACTTGTTTCCCTTTCAGGTTACTCATATCTGGATGTATTCCTAAGATGAGTAATGCTGATCGGCCTCTCTCCATTTAGTTGACATGCACTGGAGACAGCTGCATGATTTGAATCTGGTTCCAATTAAATCAGTGACTTTGTTTCTATATTGGATATAGAATAGTTCATATCTTAACAATGTTAAGGTACGGGGAGTTGTCCGGCTTATGCTTAAAACCAGACTCTGGATAACTCAAGACGCGTTTCTATAATGGCTATTTGTGGGTTAGCCCGGGCTATGACGAGGGTTGACTTTCTACCATCTGGAAGATCAATAGTGATATTGTTCTAGACTCGCTACAGTTTTGATAAAAATGGATTTTTTTTCAGAAAACAGTAGTGGGAGTATGGTAGAACTGGAAGTGATTCCAGAACCACAAACGATTACTGGAAATTTGATGAGAACCTAAAGATTCAATCAGATTTGACATTCCATTGGCCACTCCGCAGATGTGGTGGGTAACCTCAGGCACCCGAGAGGTACTCCGGTAGCCTCAAGGACGGTGACAAGGAGGTTCTTGTTTACCCAGACTTGCCATTGCTGTTGTTCCAGACTGCGAGACCCGGCAGGAGGATGAGTATAGTGTCGTTCTAAACTAGCTTTAGAAGTATACGTGTATATGACTCTGCCAGAGGGTTGTCGTAGTCAGTGGGAGCAGCGGAAGTATAGTGGACAAGTAGCTTATGTCTATTTATGGACTAAACCAGATATAGCGGAGATAGATCATCTATTTCTGATGTGACAGTCATAGGTTTGACTTCATCAGAGTAGTAGATGGATCTGTTAAGAAGGTGGAGGGTGTGATGTCCTGGTATTTGGATGACATACACAGAGTAGGAAGTGAAATTCCTATACTACAATCGGTTATTCTTTTGTTGTCACACAGTGGTTTCTCCACATAGGATATAGATATAATATCAGACATTCTGGTTACTAGATCTATGGTTTTAGATTTAGATTTGGGTAATTTCCTAATCTGGGTACTTAGACAGCATTCTACAGGTGTTCTAGAATGGACGACTCCTGGCATGGTAGTGTACCTACAGGTGATGGAGTCACCCTCTCTAAATGTGTCTTACAGACTAAAGGGGAGAAGGATATGCATGATTGACGTATCACTTGCTTAGGCAATTGGGTCAATCATGAGATGTCAAGTACACCAGATGTTGTTTTTGTACTAGATGCAATAAGTTGATACTAATCCAATCCTGGAGAAACATTCGGAAGCAGTTTTAGAACATAAGTGGATGTTCTAGGGATATGATAACGACAACCTCCTTCGGGAGACGGTTATCATTCCAGGCTTCCAAGGTGACCTGGATGACAGAGTGACTGTCAGAGTTATAGTTTTCCCTCTGACGAAGGGCAGTATTTTGGACAGGTGGTCCAAGCAGATACTGAGGGAGGCGTGGCGCGGGATACTGATTAGGTTCAGTTGACGATACAGTCTAAGAAGTTTGGATTTGGAGTTCATTTATGAACTAGATCCCATTAGATATCCAGACATATTCTAAAACAGGTATTGCTCATTTCGGGAGATGGCTTTCTCCGCGAACTTGAGATAAAGAGAGACATAGAAAGATACATCAGGGCGGATCCACTCATTGAGGCTATTCCTCGAACGCAATAGTTTCACAAACGAGCTTTGTGAGACTGATCAGTAGAGAAGTTGGGTGTTCAGTATCACACGGGCTGTGAGTATGCGAAATCGCAATAATTAGCCTTGAGTGCAAGTGGGAGATTGTTGGATATAGTGCCCTCAAAGTCAGTTATTGGATCGCAGGCACGTGATTGCAATGATTGAGGGAGGACCTATGCCGGTAGGACAGTCTTACTCAAGATGATAGTATGCTATCTGGTTTATCTTTATCATCGTGTACAGGTTTAGGTGACCTTACAGATCACTATTACACATTGATAGAGCCCTTAGGATTCTTACTTGACTACCAGCAGTATGATAGCGATCATATACGTGAGAGTTGGGTCGTCTATAAGCACATCCTTAAAGTGGTCCCTAGTTGTGGGAGTTTCGAGACTGGGCATCGATACTCCATTAGTAGACTAGTGTATACAGTCGAGACCCCGACGAGGGGCGGTGGCCGGTCTCACAAGCCATTGGTGTCAATTGGTTCACCTAAGATGTATACAGGTGCTCATTGGGTTATGAGTACACCGGACAGGACTCGCCGAGAACATGCTAGTTGGTATTATACCTGACGTCAGATAGCAGTTCCCTGGTGACATGTGTACAGGTTAGTCTATCGACCTGAGATCGTCATTTGTCTCGTGTGAGTTCCCATTGTGCTTTGATTACTACCCTACCACGGCTCAAAGGAGTCGTGCAAACAGGTTTTAGTTTGGTACAGTCCCGAGCCACATGGAGGCAGTGAGCGGATCGGCAGGGGTTTCGTCTCTCCTGGTATTGGGGGTGAGATCACGCTGTGTCTAGGAGAGCCATTACACGAAGTCCTTGGCCAAGAAAGAAGATTTACTGGTAGGTATTCCAGTAGTATCTCAGGGTGTTCTAGGCTACACTCCGACACGACTTGTACCGCTTTTGGGGGTCTGACTTTTACCAACCCCCTAGGCCCGACATGCGATGCTCATAGACGAACGGACCAGACTGTACGGATATTGTCACTGACAGGCTCAGGAGGGTGTCAGGATGAGTTCGCTCATCGACCTCCCTTTTGGTCAATACCTGGTAGCCCATTACGTACAGCTAGTACCACTGACGTGCTAGTGGTTAAATCTACAGCCAAAGTATTGACGAGTCTTTAGAGTCCCCCACAGACAGTTTCTTAAGTTTCGGGCGAAACGTTGTAGAGGCCGTATGGTATTATGGCAGGGTTCGATCATATACATGCAGCCGTGCACGGATCATGATCGGGCGGATCATACTAGTGGGCTTTGGTTTAAGCCGGATCCTAGTATTAGATTTGTTGGATTACTTTAATCTCATCGCATTTGCATTCAGCAGGTATGTATATACAGGTGAGGGTTATTCTTCTGATCCATCACGAGTTTACTTTAGATGATGCCGTTCTTTTTATTGTTGCAAACATTTGGATTAATGTTTGCTTGTGGAAATTGTGAGTGGAATTCATCCTGAGGTGCATTAAATGTGGCATATGCAATCTAGTGACTCATGGTATCATTATTTGTGCAAATGTCACATTTTATGATTGATTATTGTGTTGATATGATGCTTGGAGAGAGAGAGGGCAGCCATGTTAGGCTTGGGGTTGCTCTTGATTTATTCTAGCCTCTCTCATTTTATCATCACACACAAGAAAAGAAAAGCTCTTTTTCTTCTTCTTCCTCTAGCTCATAACTTCCACCAATGGCATCATCTCCAACCTCCATCCATACACTCTCATGTGTTAAGAATCAATGGATACTTGAGACAAAATTATCACACATATTCTCTACTTCACCTTGGATATGTCGGCTAGCAAACTTCATGTTCGAGTTGCTTCGGATGAAGCGGGTGCCCGTAAAAAGACTCATTGATGTAGTGCCCTTCCGACGAGGAGACCGGAGATCGAAGATGCCGCGAGGAGCTTGGGATGGTGGCCAAAGACCGAAAGACACGGATCGATCGGTATAGCCACTCTCACTTCTTAGTAGTTAGCTAGTTTAGTGTTAATGGTTCGATCCGGGTGAAAGACTACGATAGCGCTGGTTTCCTAAAAAGTTTTTGTTGCCGCATTTGGCCTCGGATTGACGGCCGGGGCGCTACCGTAGACTTACAGATTCGGGCCCGTGGTTTCTTACCCCTGGATTACAACCTTTTGGGTTCGAGAACATTCTTGAGATTGGTTAACATTTACCCTTAAATTTACGTTACATTAGTTGACCCATGTAAAGACCTTTTAGGACACTTACTTTTACTTCATGATCACAATACCTACACCACACGATCATGCTATACTATGCTCATGTTATTTTGCCATGATATATATAAAGAACTACGTGTTAAATAGAATCGCCATGCTTACAGTAAATGACATGTTTAAATAACATATCCCTAATCCATTGTTTCATGTTATACATTTTCTTTATCATTATAGTTTTATACTTCACACCCATTTCTTGGATGCTTACCGAGCGAAAGTTCTCTAATGGGCATTCCACTCACTTTTGTTTCTTGGAATGTTCGTCGGATACTTTGTAGACCGAGGAGGTGGACACCACCGAGGAGGAGCACGATCTGATCACGACTTAGGACTAGACTAGCTTTTTTTTCTTTTCAGTTTATCTATTCTATCTGTTTAGGCATCTCTCTTCTTGTATTGTATTTCTTTTCAGTTGAACTCATGTATTGTAAATGTTTCAAGTTGAATGTAAATAAAGTTGTTGAAGTTTAAATCTCATGTTTATTTCTTGTCATTTTATATTGCTTATTTTACGCTTAGTCTATTTATTCCGGGAAATGACCTTCTCGGAATAAATACGTTGCAGACTTACCACGTCACCATTTCAGTATGTTGGGAAGTGGGGCATGACAGTCGGAGTCTTCAATACTCTTAACATGTTGTTGTTTAGTTTCTATATCGAATCAATCTTTTTGGCACACTGCGATCTCCAGTGCGTCATCCGATAGCCTCGCTCTCTTGTTATTCATAACTCTGTTACCTGCACTAAAAGCACACTCTAAAACTATTGTGGACACTGGAGTTGTTAGTAAATCATGAGTCATGGCAGAAAGCACATGTTACATATGTCCATGTGTTTTCCACCAATCCAAAATATCAAGATTATCTATTTGATCAGCGGTAAGAAAATTACTAAAATCAGTTTGCAAATACATTATAAGCTCATTATAAGTAGAAGAATTAGAAACAGCTGTTTTTTGTTTTTTTTTTTGCTGCAAAAACTGAAATATTCCTTTTTTGGAACTTTGTTGTGAAGAGGAAGATAAAGAAGAAGTTCTGGTTTCACCGTACTGTGTATCATATATGGCATACAATTCATGCAAATAAGAATCTAAAACATTTTTATACTTTCTTATATCAGTACCTAAGTTTTCATGGTATCCATCAAATAAAAAAATTATCTTTTATAAGTCTAGAATAAAAAAACAGATGCTAAACAAAACAATGCAGGAATTTCCCCCCAATATTTATTCAATTTCGTAAGTATGCTATGTAACATTCCAGCAAATGCACTTTCAGGATCAATTACATGCTCATTAATAATCTTACTAACATATAATAAATGTTCTACTGCTAATAAACACCAGATAAACATTTAGTTATATGTAAAATATTTCTAAAAATTTCAAAATATATTCACAAACATACCAATCATAATCTTCTAAATTATTATTATGCATTTGTTCCTCATAAAATAAAGTAACGGACTCCCGATATTTTAAAACACATTTCAACATCTCATAAGTAGAATTCCACCTAATTTGAATGTTGAATTTGAAAGATCTAAATTTTAAATTTAACTTAGTACAAGTTTGCTTAAAAATCTGCTTTCGGGGTCTAGAGGTTTCAATAAATATCATTGGATTTTTAAGTTTCGCTAAATGAGGATCAATTATAGTAAGACCATCATGCACAATTAAATTTAACACATGGAATGCACATCTTTGATGAAATAATTCTCCATTCAAAACATAATTTAAACTATTTTTTAAAATTGCTATTGTAGAATTATTATTAGTAGCATTATCAAAACTAACAGAAAATATTTTATTTTGAATATTACATTCACGTACAGTAGTCAAAATACAATTACTTATATTATTTTCAGTATGTGGATGCTTCATTTTTTAAAAACCAATAATCATTTTATGTAAAAACCAATCATTATCAATGTAATGTACAGTAACACAAATATAACTCATACCCCAATTTGTAGTCCAAAAATCAGAAGTTAATGCAATTTTACTCTTAAGATTTGCAAAAATATCAATCAAATTGCCTTTACCATCATAATTTTTTTTAAAACATCACTTCTAAGTGTTATTGTAATATTCTGAAATTTTGGAAATAAATAAAATTAATTAATTAAATAATAAAGTGTTAAATTAAAAAGTTGTTAAAAGAAAATTAGACAATTTCATAAGATGTATGTAAAACAAATTAAATAAAAATTTTAGTATGCCACATAAATAAATTATGAGGGTTTTAATGTGAATTTTAGCTTCATTTTAATAAAAAAAAAGGTGTTTTATAATAATATAAGTTGTGAAGGGTTTTTATATAAAGTTTAGGATATTGTGCAAATTGGGTTTTGAATAAGGGTGTAAATGAAAAAGGGGAAGAAAACATTTTAACTCAGAATTTTATTACAAATTAACACAAATTTATGTGATAATGTAAGGACACCTCCTACTTGCATGCACACACACACACACAACACCTCCTCCTTACATGAGGATGACACCCTTTAGCCTTTGACACCTCCTTCTACACCTCACCCTTCCCTCTTCTCATATATAAGTTATGTTCAGATCATTTAACTAATTTACAATCTGAAAATTTAAGAAAGAAAAAGAAAACTAAAAGAAAATAAGGAAGAACAAGAGAAAGAAGAAGAAAAGAGCTAAGTTTAGGGATTTCTCATCATCAAGCTTGGACAAGAAGCTTATGCATCTTGGAGGGTGTTCTTCCAGCAAATTATTTGTAGGTAAAATCCTTAATCATAGTAGAGATTTAATTCTGAAACTAGTTCAAAGTTTGAAATCAAAATGTCTAGAATATCGTATTTTTAGGCAAAAATCGAGTCGGTTTGAATCTGTTTTAGTTTAGAGAAAAATTAACTGAACTAAACATGATCTAAATGATGTATGTTGAACCTAAAGCAAAGCATAGGAACACGAACCAGAGGTCTCGGATTTTGGCCGGCGACCAAAAGAGAAATTCCGGCGACGCCGGATTTTTGGGTGAGTTGGGAAGTGTGGTTTTTATAGTAGCTCTATGTTTGTGTGATAGGAGTTTTGGTATTGTTTAATTATGTTAGTTTAACTGTATATAAAATCTGGGAACTAATATCATAAAAAGAAATCAAAATTCTAAAATACGACACGGGTAAAACGTAACGCGTTCTGTTTCTGTCGCGATGCAGCGTTGGGTTAAATTTCAGTGAGGATTGAGTGTTAGATAGTTGAAATAGTCGTATGCAATATAACTAGTACGTAAGAACTTGTGTTTTCATATTCGCCGTATCGGAGTAGCCGTTTTCTTATATAAGTTAATTCTCGATGTTAGATTCAAATACGGGCAGTTCGGAGGCCGTAAGGAAATGAAAAGGATTGGCGATTCCTGAGTAAATACGACGTTTTTCCGGTGAGTAGACTAAACATCTACCGGGAAATTTTGTAAAGATGGCGTGTTACGCCCATAGTTTTATTTAAATAAAAGTTTTACTTTTGTATGCTAAGTTAATAATACACATTCATATACATACCTATGCATCACTGTGGTAATAGATGTAGAACACTGCACAATTATTGACGAGTTATGCCACACGTGCACACCTTTACATCTTGTAATGACCCCAAAATCTTTATACATTTGTATTATCCCTCTTCAAAAATATACCGTATTTATTTGTACTTGGTATTTTTCTTTTTCTATTAAATTTATTATTATTTTATTCCTCAATCTATTATGTATTTTTTTTCTAGGTACAATTTCTTTTTCTTATATTTAAGTTTTTAACTTCTCATTCTTATTTTTCCTTTCATAAATATTTAACCCAAATCCATTATTCTTATTCTCTACAGCCCATCTAAAAAGCCCATTTTCTTTTTAAGCAACATCATATATTTAATTCTAATTAAATATGTGCATGAACAACCTTATAGCTCATTGGTTAAGTCCTTGCATTGTTATTCCATAAGTCACATGTTCAAATCCCCATTCTTGCAATTATTTTTATCATTTTTTTTATTCTTCTCATAACCTACAAATGAGACCTTTCATTTCCAAAATGAATGGTGACCTTTCATTTCTCTTTTAATTCTTATGTTAAATGCATATATTATTATACATAATTCACCATTACACCATCTTAATTGTCCTCCTCCATCTTTTCCTTCCTCATATTTTTCTATCTCTCATTTCTCCCTCTTCACCTAAAGTCCAAGAAGAAGAACATGAAGAACTCTTCAAGAAGGTCTCGCTAGTAACGCGAGGCTGTCGGCGGATAGACAAGCCCGGTGACAATACCGGCTTGTGTATGTAAGTCCCTTCTATCTTTCTCTACCTCCATCTCTTTCTTTTTATGTTTCTCTTGTCATATTATCATGAACCGCCTCTCGTATCATATCATAGTACTTAAATGGATAAAAGAATTGTTATATATATAAATATTGGTAACACATCAAAACACACATATATACTTATATAATTTCGATTAGATTAATGATTGCCTCTTATTCAAGTTACGTTGTCGTTTAATTGAATTATAACTTTCCTTCATGTCTTGCATTTAGATTTAACATAATTAATAATGGAATAAATCTAGAGGAAAATGGTATGGCATGATATACATTCACATATAAGTTCTTAGAAAAATAAGTATTGTATCAGTTTTGTCGCTATTAGAAATTCATATATTAAAATTGCGGAGAACAATTAGGATATATCATTTGTCGGTATATTTTAAATTACTTTATTTATATTTTGTAAAAGAAAATGAAGTTACGCATAAATACCATGTTTTTCTCATTTCTCACATATGACATATCAATACCTTTAGTTTTAAAATAATATTTATAAATTAATTTTTAATTCTGAAAAATTCAGGAAATTTACATATGATATAATTTATTATTTTGTACACGCTGTAAAAATTTTAGATCGAACCGCATAACGGTTTAGGAATTACATCGTATTTATTCACTGATCGTAAAACAGAAAACTGCAGTTATCGGTCAACTTCTAAGACACATAACTTGGTATACCAGTATCCAAATTGAGCAAACTCAGGTGTTTTTGATATATACATCGAATGATCTAGATTTTCTTAGTTTTATAGTTTTACTGAAAACCCATCTAAGATAAAGAAAACTGCATTACAATATTAAGTGACGGATCTGGACAGAATCTGTCCTGATTCGCATATTGTTTTTAAATTGGACATAACTCGAACACCCGATATCCGTTTGTGACAAAATTTAGATGTGTAGATGCACCATTGATAGAACTATAATTTTCTGTATATTATATTACTTAGGAATGCATGAAACAACCTGATATAGGCTTTGCAATAGAATATATAGTTGCTGTCCAGAAATCTGAATTTCTGTTTTAAATGCTGATATTAAAATGATCATAACTAGAGCTTCAGAAATCCAAATCATGTGAATCTTGGTGTTTTGGATAATTACATCGAAATACCTACAATTTTATAATAATTTTCGTAACCTGAAACCTGATACAAATTAACTCAAACTGCGTTTTAGAAATATGTGACGGTGCCGAATAGATTCTGATCTGTTTTGCGCGACGATACGAAAACATATATATCTCTCAAACCGGTAGTCATATTTAGGTAAAACTGGAACTCACGCATGCAAAACATTTAGAGCCATATTTCTGTTTATATTTCGCATTCGTTCAACTTGATTAATTAGTCGTACATAATATTTCTTTACAGCATTGTTTATGGTAGTTACTCGAATAATATACTTGACTCATTTCATGCTATTCGAACATGTATACATATTTATCTTGATCATTAAATTGTTGTATGTACTTAAAGACGATAATTAAATACTTGAGTTATATTTTGAAAACTATACAAAAATATTTTTACATAAAACCCCCTCAAGTTTATAAATTACAATAAGGCCCCTAACAATTATTGAACTTCCAATTATCTTTCTTTTAGTCTGACTCGGGTTAGAGTCTGACTATTTCTGACTTGAATATGATTCAGGTCAATCTATATTCTTTTATATTCCAACTCAAAATGAATACATGAATCCCTGAATCCAGTTAACAATCTATATAATTTGGCTGAACCGAACCATGGATATATTCCTTTTACATGATTCTCAGTATTCCATTTACATGACTCTACGGTTATAACCGTTTCCTGATATCATGGTTTCGGTCAGTCAGTTAATCAATCATACAACCAATACAATTTACAAGATAACAATACAAACAAGATATCGCGGGGTTTAAGGGGTAGATTGGTACGGAAGGTGTTAAAGGTGGCACGAGGTGGTCAGATTTAATACACCTAACATGAATCCAGTTGCTGTTGTACCGTGGCATAAACGGTTCCTTGTACTATACGTGCCCTTAGTCTCTGGCATATAGAGACTCCTCTCGTATACACTGGCATCCTTCTGTACCAAGCTACAAAACTTGAATATGTTTCAAGTCAATCTATATTCTTTTATATTCCAACTCAAGATGAATACATGAATTCCAGATTCCAGTTAACAATCTATATAACTTGACCGAACCGAACCATGGATATTCCTTTTACATGATTCCCAGTATTCCATTTACATGACTCTATGGTTATAACCGTTTCCTGATATCATGGTTTCGGTCAGTCAATCAGTCAATCAGTCAATCAGTCAATCAAAGTCAATCAAGCAATCATTACAAGTTTACAAGATAACAATACAAATATGACATCGCGGGGTTTAAAGGGGTAGATTGGTACGGAATATGTTAAAAGTGGAATGAGGTGGTCAGATTAAGACACCTAACCTATATTCAGTTGCTGTTGTACCGTGGCATAAACGGTTCCTTGTACTATACGTGCCCTTAGTCTCTGGCATATAGAGACTCCCCTCGTATACACTGGCATCTTTCTGTACCAAGCTACAAACAACATCGTTAAACAATATTCCACAATTTACTACAATACAATACTTTAGAAAATACCATACCCTGCCACTCTCATTCTTCATTCTTCTTTGGGACTTACCGAGCGACCTGTTCGCTGACGACATTCTATTTCTTTCTTCTTTGAATGTCGTCAGGTGGTTTGGACCCGGCAGAGATTGAGCCATCGCAAGAAGACTTGGAGCAGTTTACTGAAGACCCTGCACTGTAGTTTCATTGTACACTTTTCCTTTCTGTACTTCTCATTTCCTGTTATGCCACTGTTTAGGCATCTTTTATTTCAGTTGTATTTCCTTTCATGTATTGTACAAAGAATGTTAATAAATAAAAGTTGCTGTTCTTTTTATACTTTTGTCTCTTGTGATTATTTTATATTGCTTAGCTACGCTTAGCGTATGTACTTCTGAGTACATACGTAGCGGACCTCGTCGCGTCCACTTCGCCGTACACTGGGAAGCGGGGCGTGACAGGTTTTGTTGGTGGCCCATGCAGGTCAGAGCTGTATGAATCCCTGTCATGCAGTTCTGGTCTGCGTGAACAACCTAAGCAATATAACACAAGAAACAGCAACTAAAACATTCTTTACAATCATGTTCCTTGAATCTTACCATTTCATATTCCTTGAATCTTATCATCCGTTGAATCTATCCTAACCCTCTTCTTTCACTCACAATCACCAAATTGTTTTGAAACTGTTACACTTTCCTTTTACAAATTTCGAGGACGAAATTATTTTTAAGGAGGGTAGAATATAATGACCCCAAAATCTTTATACATTTGTATTATCCCTCTTCAAAAATATACCGTATTTATTTGTACTTGGTATTTTTCTTTTTCTATTAAATTTATTATTATTTTATTCCTCAATCTATTATGTATTTTTTTTCTAGGTACAATTTCTTTTTCTTATATTTAAGTTTTTAACTTCTCATTCTTATTTTTCCTTTCATAAATATTTAACCCAAATCCATTATTCTTATTCTCTACAGCCCATCTAAAAAGCCCATTTTCTTTTTAAGCAACATCATATATTTAATTCTAATTAAATATGTGCATGAACAACCTTATAGCTCATTGGTTAAGTCCTTGCATTGTTATTCCATAAGTCACATGTTCAAATCCCCATTCTTGCAATTATTTTTATCATTTTTTTATTCTTCTCATAACCTACAAATGAGACCTTTCATTTCCAAAATGAATGGTGACCTTTCATTTCTCTTTTAATTCTTATGTTAAATGCATATATTATTATACATAATTCACCATTACACCATCTTAATTGTCCTCCTCCATCTTTTCCTTCCTCATATTTTTCTATCTCTCATTTCTCCCTCTTCACCTAAAGTCCAAGAAGAAGAACATGAAGAACTCTTCAAGAAGGTCTCGCTAGTAACGCGAGGCTGTCGGCGGATAGACAAGCCCGGTGACAATACCGGCTTGTGTATGTAAGTCCCTTCTATCTTTCTCTACCTCCATCTCTTTCTTTTTATGTTTCTCTTGTCATATTATCATGAACCGCCTCTCGTATCATATCATAGTACTTAAATGGATAAAAGAATTGTTATATATATAAATATTGGTAACACATCAAAACACACATATATACTTATATAATTTCGATTAGATTAATGATTGCCTCTTATTCAAGTTACGTTGTCGTTTAATTGAATTATAACTTTCCTTCATGTCTTGCATTTAGATTCAACATAATTAATAATGGAATAAATCTAGAGGAAAATGGTATGGCATGATATACATTCACATATAAGTTCTTAGAAAAATAAGTATTGTATCAGTTTTGTCGCTATTAGAAATTCATATATTAAAATTGCGGAGAACAATTAGGATATATCATTTGTCGGTATATTTTAAATTACTTTATTTATATTTTGTAAAAGAAAATGAAGTTACGCATAAATACCATGTTTTTCTCATTTCTCACATATGACATATCAATACCTTTAGTTTTAAAATAATATTTATAAATTAATTTTTAATTCTGAAAAATTCAGGAAATTTACATATGATATAATTTATTATTTTGTACACGCTGTAAAAATTTTAGATCGAACCGCATAACGGTTTAGGAATTACATCGTATTTATTCACTGATCGTAAAACAGAAAACTGCAGTTATCGGTCAACTTCTAAGACACATAACTTGGTATACCAGTATCCAAATTGAGCAAACTCAGGTGTTTTTGATATATACATCGAATGATCTAGATTTTCTTAGTTTTATAGTTTTACTGAAAACCCATCTAAGATAAAGAAAACTGCATTACAATATTAAGTGACGGATCTGGACAGAATCTGTCCTGATTCGCATATTGTTTTTAAATTGGACATAACTCGAACACCCGATATCCGTTTGTGACAAAATTTAGATGTGTAGATGCACCATTGATAGAACTATAATTTTCTGTATATTATATTACTTAGGAATGCATGAAACAACCTGATATAGGCTTTGCAATAGAATATATAGTTGCTGTCCAGAAATCTGAATTTCTGTTTTAAATGCTGATATTAAAATGATCATAACTAGAGCTTCAGAAATCCAAATCATGTGAATCTTGGTGTTTTGGATAATTACATCGAAATACCTACAATTTTATAATAATTTTCGTAACCTGAAACCTGATACAAATTAACTCAAACTGCGTTTTAGAAATATGTGACGGTGCCGAATAGATTCTGATCTGTTTTGCGCGACGATACGAAAACATATATATCTCTCAAACCGGTAGTCATATTTAGGTAAAACTGGAACTCACGCATGCAAAACATTTAGAGCCATATTTCTGTTTATATTTCGCATTCGTTCAACTTGATTAATTAGTCGTACATAATATTTCTTTACAGCATTGTTTATGGTAGTTACTCGAATAATATACTTGACTCATTTCATGCTATTCGAACATGTATACATATTTATCTTGATCATTAAATTGTTGTATGTACTTAAAGACGATAATTAAATACTTGAGTTATATTTTGAAAACTATACAAAAATATTTTTACATAAAACCCCCTCAAGTTTATAAATTACAATAAGGCCCCTAACAATTATTGAACTTCCAATTATCTTTCTTTTAGTCTGACTCGGGTTAGAGTCTGACTATTTCTGACTTGAATATGATTCAGGTCAATCTATATTCTTTTATATTCCAACTCAAAATGAATACATGAATCCCTGAATCCAGTTAACAATCTATATAATTTGGCTGAACCGAACCATGGATATATTCCTTTTACATGATTCTCAGTATTCCATTTACATGACTCTACGGTTATAACCGTTTCCTGATATCATGGTTTCGGTCAGTCAGTTAATCAATCATACAACCAATACAATTTACAAGATAACAATACAAACAAGATATCGCGGGGTTTAAGGGGTAGATTGGTACGGAAGGTGTTAAAGGTGGCACGAGGTGGTCAGATTTAATACACCTAACATGAATCCAGTTGCTGTTGTACCGTGGCATAAACGGTTCCTTGTACTATACGTGCCCTTAGTCTCTGGCATATAGAGACTCCTCTCGTATACACTGGCATCCTTCTGTACCAAGCTACAAAACTTGAATATGTTTCAAGTCAATCTATATTCTTTTATATTCCAACTCAAGATGAATACATGAATTCCAGATTCCAGTTAACAATCTATATAACTTGACCGAACCGAACCATGGATATTCCTTTTACATGATTCCCAGTATTCCATTTACATGACTCTATGGTTATAACCGTTTCCTGATATCATGGTTTCGGTCAGTCAATCAGTCAATCAGTCAATCAGTCAATCAAAGTCAATCAAGCAATCATTACAAGTTTACAAGATAACAATACAAATATGACATCGCGGGGTTTAAAGGGGTAGATTGGTACGGAATATGTTAAAAGTGGAATGAGGTGGTCAGATTAAGACACCTAACCTATATTCAGTTGCTGTTGTACCGTGGCATAAACGGTTCCTTGTACTATACGTGCCCTTAGTCTCTGGCATATAGAGACTCCCCTCGTATACACTGGCATCTTTCTGTACCAAGCTACAAACAACATCGTTAAACAATATTCCACAATTTACTACAATACAATACTTTAGAAAATACCATACCCTGCCACTCTCATTCTTCATTCTTCTTTGGGACTTACCGAGCGACCTGTTCGCTGACGACATTCTATTTCTTTCTTCTTTGAATGTCGTCAGGTGGTTTGGACCCGGCAGAGATTGAGCCATCGCAAGAAGACTTGGAGCAGTTTACTGAAGACCCTGCACTGTAGTTTCATTGTACACTTTTCCTTTCTGTACTTCTCATTTCCTGTTATGCCACTGTTTAGGCATCTTTTATTTCAGTTGTATTTCCTTTCATGTATTGTACAAAGAATGTTAATAAATAAAAGTTGCTGTTCTTTTTATACTTTTGTCTCTTGTGATTATTTTATATTGCTTAGCTACGCTTAGCGTATGTACTTCTGAGTACATACGTAGCGGACCTCGTCGCGTCCACTTCGCCGTACACTGGGAAGCGGGGCGTGACAGGTTTTGTTGGTGGCCCATGCAGGTCAGAGCTGTATGAATCCCTGTCATGCAGTTCTGGTCTGCGTGAACAACCTAAGCAATATAACACAAGAAACAGCAACTAAAACATTCTTTACAATCATGTTCCTTGAATCTTACCATTTCATATTCCTTGAATCTTATCATCCGTTGAATCTATCCTAACCCTCTTCTTTCACTCACAATCACCAAATTGTTTTGAAACTGTTACACTTTCCTTTTACAAATTTCGAGGACGAAATTATTTTTAAGGAGGGTAGAATATAATGACCCCAAAATCTTTATACATTTGTATTATCCCTCTTCAAAAATATACCGTATTTATTTGTACTTGGTATTTTTCTTTTTCTATTAAATTTATTATTATTTTATTCCTCAATCTATTATGTATTTTTTTTCTAGGTACAATTTCTTTTTCTTATATTTAAGTTTTTAACTTCTCATTCTTATTTTTCCTTTCATAAATATTTAACCCAAATCCATTATTCTTATTCTCTACAGCCCATCTAAAAAGCCCATTTTCTTTTTAAGCAACATCATATATTTAATTCTAATTAAATATGTGCATGAACAACCTTATAGCTCATTGGTTAAGTCCTTGCATTGTTATTCCATAAGTCACATGTTCAAATCCCCATTCTTGCAATTATTTTTATCATTTTTTTATTCTTCTCATAACCTACAAATGAGACCTTTCATTTCCAAAATGAATGGTGACCTTTCATTTCTCTTTTAATTCTTATGTTAAATGCATATATTATTATACATAATTCACCATTACACCATCTTAATTGTCCTCCTCCATCTTTTCCTTCCTCATATTTTTCTATCTCTCATTTCTCCCTCTTCACCTAAAGTCCAAGAAGAAGAACATGAAGAACTCTTCAAGAAGGTCTCGCTAGTAACGCGAGGCTGTCGGCGGATAGACAAGCCCGGTGACAATACCGGCTTGTGTATGTAAGTCCCTTCTATCTTTCTCTACCTCCATCTCTTTCTTTTTATGTTTCTCTTGTCATATTATCATGAACCGCCTCTCGTATCATATCATAGTACTTAAATGGATAAAAGAATTGTTATATATATAAATATTGGTAACACATCAAAACACACATATATACTTATATAATTTCGATTAGATTAATGATTGCCTCTTATTCAAGTTACGTTGTCGTTTAATTGAATTATAACTTTCCTTCATGTCTTGCATTTAGATTCAACATAATTAATAATGGAATAAATCTAGAGGAAAATGGTATGGCATGATATACATTCACATATAAGTTCTTAGAAAAATAAGTATTGTATCAGTTTTGTCGCTATTAGAAATTCATATATTAAAATTGCGGAGAACAATTAGGATATATCATTTGTCGGTATATTTTAAATTACTTTATTTATATTTTGTAAAAGAAAATGAAGTTACGCATAAATACCATGTTTTTCTCATTTCTCACATATGACATATCAATACCTTTAGTTTTAAAATAATATTTATAAATTAATTTTTAATTCTGAAAAATTCAGGAAATTTACATATGATATAATTTATTATTTTGTACACGCTGTAAAAATTTTAGATCGAACCGCATAACGGTTTAGGAATTACATCGTATTTATTCACTGATCGTAAAACAGAAAACTGCAGTTATCGGTCAACTTCTAAGACACATAACTTGGTATACCAGTATCCAAATTGAGCAAACTCAGGTGTTTTTGATATATACATCGAATGATCTAGATTTTCTTAGTTTTATAGTTTTACTGAAAACCCATCTAAGATAAAGAAAACTGCATTACAATATTAAGTGACGGATCTGGACAGAATCTGTCCTGATTCGCATATTGTTTTTAAATTGGACATAACTCGAACACCCGATATCCGTTTGTGACAAAATTTAGATGTGTAGATGCACCATTGATAGAACTATAATTTTCTGTATATTATATTACTTAGGAATGCATGAAACAACCTGATATAGGCTTTGCAATAGAATATATAGTTGCTGTCCAGAAATCTGAATTTCTGTTTTAAATGCTGATATTAAAATGATCATAACTAGAGCTTCAGAAATCCAAATCATGTGAATCTTGGTGTTTTGGATAATTACATCGAAATACCTACAATTTTATAATAATTTTCGTAACCTGAAACCTGATACAAATTAACTCAAACTGCGTTTTAGAAATATGTGACGGTGCCGAATAGATTCTGATCTGTTTTGCGCGACGATACGAAAACATATATATCTCTCAAACCGGTAGTCATATTTAGGTAAAACTGGAACTCACGCATGCAAAACATTTAGAGCCATATTTCTGTTTATATTTCGCATTCGTTCAACTTGATTAATTAGTCGTACATAATATTTCTTTACAGCATTGTTTATGGTAGTTACTCGAATAATATACTTGACTCATTTCATGCTATTCGAACATGTATACATATTTATCTTGATCATTAAATTGTTGTATGTACTTAAAGACGATAATTAAATACTTGAGTTATATTTTGAAAACTATACAAAAATATTTTTACATAAAACCCCCTCAAGTTTATAAATTACAATAAGGCCCCTAACAATTATTGAACTTCCAATTATCTTTCTTTTAGTCTGACTCGGGTTAGAGTCTGACTATTTCTGACTTGAATATGATTCAGGTCAATCTATATTCTTTTATATTCCAACTCAAAATGAATACATGAATCCCTGAATCCAGTTAACAATCTATATAATTTGGCTGAACCGAACCATGGATATATTCCTTTTACATGATTCTCAGTATTCCATTTACATGACTCTACGGTTATAACCGTTTCCTGATATCATGGTTTCGGTCAGTCAGTTAATCAATCATACAACCAATACAATTTACAAGATAACAATACAAACAAGATATCGCGGGGTTTAAGGGGTAGATTGGTACGGAAGGTGTTAAAGGTGGCACGAGGTGGTCAGATTTAATACACCTAACATGAATCCAGTTGCTGTTGTACCGTGGCATAAACGGTTCCTTGTACTATACGTGCCCTTAGTCTCTGGCATATAGAGACTCCTCTCGTATACACTGGCATCCTTCTGTACCAAGCTACAAAACTTGAATATGTTTCAAGTCAATCTATATTCTTTTATATTCCAACTCAAGATGAATACATGAATTCCAGATTCCAGTTAACAATCTATATAACTTGACCGAACCGAACCATGGATATTCCTTTTACATGATTCCCAGTATTCCATTTACATGACTCTATGGTTATAACCGTTTCCTGATATCATGGTTTCGGTCAGTCAATCAGTCAATCAGTCAATCAGTCAATCAAAGTCAATCAAGCAATCATTACAAGTTTACAAGATAACAATACAAATATGACATCGCGGGGTTTAAAGGGGTAGATTGGTACGGAATATGTTAAAAGTGGAATGAGGTGGTCAGATTAAGACACCTAACCTATATTCAGTTGCTGTTGTACCGTGGCATAAACGGTTCCTTGTACTATACGTGCCCTTAGTCTCTGGCATATAGAGACTCCCCTCGTATACACTGGCATCTTTCTGTACCAAGCTACAAACAACATCGTTAAACAATATTCCACAATTTACTACAATACAATACTTTAGAAAATACCATACCCTGCCACTCTCATTCTTCATTCTTCTTTGGGACTTACCGAGCGACCTGTTCGCTGACGACATTCTATTTCTTTCTTCTTTGAATGTCGTCAGGTGGTTTGGACCCGGCAGAGATTGAGCCATCGCAAGAAGACTTGGAGCAGTTTACTGAAGACCCTGCACTGTAGTTTCATTGTACACTTTTCCTTTCTGTACTTCTCATTTCCTGTTATGCCACTGTTTAGGCATCTTTTATTTCAGTTGTATTTCCTTTCATGTATTGTACAAAGAATGTTAATAAATAAAAGTTGCTGTTCTTTTTATACTTTTGTCTCTTGTGATTATTTTATATTGCTTAGCTACGCTTAGCGTATGTACTTCTGAGTACATACGTAGCGGACCTCGTCGCGTCCACTTCGCCGTACACTGGGAAGCGGGGCGTGACACATCTTACACTACATCTCGTCGATATTAACATGTCACTTTTACACTAAATATTTATCTTGTTAAATATGATTCTTATCATACCTGAATTATTACTAATAGTGGTAACTTGCATAAATGACATCATATTTATCATCCGAGTATTCTAAGTTGATATAAGAAGCTTTTATATTATTGAGAATTGATGGTTTGGGGTTTTCTTGTACTATTACATAAATCCAGTGATTTCATGATTTATGTGACATGTCCACCATGAGATATTTTATGATTTGGTTTTATTCCGGACCGAGTGGGGGAGTTATACAGTCGCGGATTTTACGTTATCCAGACTGAGTGGGGGAGATATACAGTTGGATACATGGTGGACCCGGTCGAGACCGAGGGGCAGGATAGCCGCATTTGAGGCGGGGGAGCCTAGCGAGATTACTCGATACCGGAGAGAGTTGTGAAACACAGCGGATATCTAGAGGATACTGATTGATCTATTTTATGTGTAGTAACCGCAATAAATAACGGTGTCGCGTGTAGCTAGACAAAAATGAGTACGGGTCGTCCTCTGGGAAATGTTGAATATTTTATTCTTACTTTAGGCGTGTTGAGAAAGAAAGGAAGAAGAATAAAGAATGGTGAAGAATGGTTGTAGGATCTAGATCTACGTTAAACACGGATGCAAAATATAGATCTAGATTAACTACGGATGTAGGTTTTATAGTAGAAGGGGGCTTGTAGGGTTCATTGGGATTTAGTAGTTATGGATGATTAATTAAAAATTACTCTTTTTATCCTTTAATAGATTTAAAACTAGAATGACAGTGATGCATATAGATTAGGGTTTCTGGAGGGAAAATGGTTCCCACTCTTAACCCCTATCTCGATATGGAACTCCGTTCATATCTAGCCTTTACCAAAACAATTATTAATCTAATCTCTAATCGCGATCGAGACTAGCAATGAATTGGTAGCGCGCCCAATTAGGATGTTAACTATTCTTTTGATAAAGTTTATAAACTTTATAGGACTTAAAAAGAGTTTAAGGATCTTCATCATCCATTAACCTACCCTAATCCCATGAAGCCTAACAAGCGAAGAATTACTCACGCATGTTGGGAGAAGAAGAGATGGAGAGGGAAATCATATTAAAAGTACAAAGAGATAGAATAAGAAAATAATTAACTTTATTAATCAACAAAATTCATTTACACTTTCTTGCCTTAGAAAATGATTACAAAATGCTAGTTTGCTTCTCGATCTCTTCTAAGGAGGTAGATGAATCGTCGATGATCAGCCTGGATGCGTGAGCCTGTTGTGGACTTCGTGATCTTTTCAGCTTGATGATTTTTTCAAGAGGCTCTCGGTCCTTATTTATAGTCACAGAGCCAGAACCCTGGTTTCCTAATATGGAAACTAGTTGTTAGGATCCTAACCACCAAAATCCCATATCTCAACTCCTCAAATCCGCGGTGGAATCGCGGCCATTGGATAGGTTTAGCCGCGGATCCACCCCCTTTTGGTGAGATCATAGCCTCTAATTTTTGTAGCTTCATATCTGTAACACTTGGTAATGTTTTGAGTATCTAGACTTTGAAAATCTTTTCTACTTTTCTGCCAGAATTAGTTTTTTCAATTTACTTGAATATCTTTGGCAGATTTGATCTTGATAATTCGGATTTCCTTGATTCCAGTCCTGAAATAATTTCTGCACAATTATCTCAATAAATAATGTTAGTAGAATTTGTTTTTATTGAGATATTATCTTTAACCATTTGTCATGATATTTTAGTTGTAAGAGAAATGGTCAAAAGTATTTAATAAGGTAAGCATATTAAATGGGCCAGATGTTACATGGATATTATATGCTTACTTTTTCCTTCATAATGTTAATTATAATATAAAAACACATGAAAATAGTATTTTTACAGATAAACCCTCATATGTGTCATATATTATAATAAACACCTTTTTATATAGAAACAGTAGGAAAAATGTCATATTAAAAGTGCAGTTTTATCAACTGAACAAATACCCCCAAACTTAACTTTGATCGTTCCGAGCAAACTAGTTATTCAAGAGAAAAAAAAAGAAAGGAGAAAACTAAGCACACTTTCGTAGGTAACACGATTGCACTGAGTGCGTGCAACAAGCCGTTAAACCCCTAGGTGTCCCTAGTAGGAGGAGTGTTGTCTCCTGAGAGTTTTCAGCGGATTACACCCACAAAATCCTATAATAAAAGAGAGATTGTGAAAGTTACATATAAAGATAAGAACTATAAAAGAAAGAACTTGAAAATAAGAGTTTTCAACTACAGCAGTTTTTCAGTTGCTATGAGCCCTATCTTAATGGTCGTGAAAAAATGTTAGAAATTACATCATCCCTCAATAAAACATCGTCTTTATTCTTCATTCCTATCTTTTTTTTCAAACATCGATCATATACCCCTACGTGTGTGTAAAAGATATCCCTACACTCGGAGAATTCAATTCAAGCTATCATACTCTTGTCCATCTACCTCAGTACTTTTTAATTGATGAATATTTAGATGGAATTTGCTCACACATTTTTCATGCGACCGTTAATACTTCTTGAGGTACTAACTGACCGATTACTCATGTGCTTGCTTATTAGGCGTATTAGTATTTTGCTCGTCTTGCAACACCTAAGGCTTAGCAGTGACTCCCAAACCAGTTGGTCTAAGGCACTAGGTGATGAAGCACTCTTGCTATATTTTTTATTGCTGCCTTGGTGATTATAAAACCAGTGTTCATTTTTCTTCACCGTTTTATCTTTTTATTCATTTATTATTTCCTTCATACTTTGTCTTTTAGACAAAAGCATTTCAAGGTATCCTCTACTATCCCGAGTTTCAAGGCGTGTGTAAGTGCGTATAGTAAGGTATCAACGTTCAAATGTTTGGCTTCAGGAATAGGAACTATTTTTCAGACTTATTTTTATCCTCAGATTAGTGATTTCCTTCATCTTACTAACCCTTGGGACAACGGCTCATAACTACTTATTACTAGTTTCGTTTAAGAAAACTTCTAACTTTCTTGGTTTTCTTAAATTTTTTTAATCTTTTATATGTAAATTTTCACTTTCAAACTTTCATCATTAAATTTTTTTTGTGTGGTTATATATAGTATAATGCAAAGTAATGCGTAAATAAGCACAAACCTCCCCCAAGCCTGTTTGCAGCAGTGTCCTCACTGTTGTCTTCTGCTAGATCACAAAAACCTGTAAGCTTGGGAGGAAATTTATTAACTGGGGCAATAAATATGATCATGAAAATCCTCCCCCAAACTTATTTTTGGCTCACAATTTTAAGAAAAATTTTATTTTCAAGAGCCAGATTATACCTCCTCCAAACTTGAGTTAAACAATATTAAGCTTTGAAAATCACAAGAGGGGGTCAAAGTTATTGGTCAATGCCAAGGTTTGCAAAGACCGAAATTCAACACCAACCATTCGAAGATTTTATCGGTGTAGTGTATCAATTGGTGGAAGAACATGTTGTAGAGAGGCAGGAAGAAGTGGGGAAAAGATAAGTGGCGGGATAGAATATATTTGCATCTAGTTTTGGAGAGATGACATGGTGATTGTGATGGATTACTCCCATTCTCTTTATAGACCAGAAGATGGGGTGGAGATTCAATTTCTTTGTTTTGTAGATGATTCATCTCAACACCCGTGTTTGCTAAAAATGCGAGTTCATCAGCGAAGATTTCCTCAAACCTTTCATCGATATCCCGAAGAATAATGTCATCAGAAAAAATGGGGTGATCGTCGGACTCTATAAAAAGTTCCTCATCAGCGATAGATGTTGACCCAGACAACTCGGTGGAAGAGTCCGTGTATGTATAATATATAGTTGGGTCAAACAACAACATATGAAAAGAGTCAGTATCATGAGGCTGATCAAATTCGCTGCTGTCGACATCCATTAATTCGACAGAACATACTTGAGCAGTAGGTTCGGAGGATACACTTCCTAACTTGTAAATGTTCAGCTCAATTGATATCTTCTCGAAGGATAGGGTCATAGAGCCATTACGACAGTTGATTACAGCATTGGAAGTGGCCAAAAAGGGTCGACCGAGAATCACCGGAATTTGGTTCCGTGGGTTCGCTACGGGCTGTGTATCGAGAACAATAAAGTCCACAAGGAATACAAATTCCACGACTTTTATTAACACATCCACAAGCTCACCCATAGGTTTAGTAATTGATCGGTCGGCCATCTGGAGAGTTGTGTTCGAGGGCTTTAACTCTCCGATCCCTAATTGCTCATAAACTGAGTAAGGAAGCAGGTTAACACTTGCGCCAAGGTCAAGTAGAGCACGGTTAATATTTTTACCCCCAATAGAAATAGAAATTGTAGGACAGCCAGGGTCCTTACGTTTCCTTGGTAATTTTTGGGGGGAAACTGTGTTTACAGTACTCGACATGAACACCTTTTTTGGAACTTGAGTCTTCATCTTCCTAGTGCATAAGTCCTTGAGAATTTTCGCATGAGCCGGGACTTGTTGTATAGCATCTAGGAGAAGGATATTAATGTTAACTTGCTTAAAGATGTCAATAATCTTCTCCATCTGCGGACTCGGTGGAGAAGGTGGTGTAGGTAGGAAAGATCCCAGAATAGGAGTGGGGATCGTCTTTGGTGGACTAGAAAAAGTGTGCTGAGGGTTCGAGCCTTGGAAAAAACGGAGAATAGGCTCGAAAGAAAATGGTGGGGTAGACGAACTGGGGTCAGAAGTAGAAGTAGAAGTGGAAAGAAAAGTCTCAGCCGGGGTATCATCAATTGATTCATCATTAGTAGTATCAATCTTTTCACTGACATGGTTGTCAAGCACTCTTCTAGATCTCAATGTGGTAATAGCATTCACATGATGTGAGTAGCAAGGATTCGGTATAGGTTGAGCTGGAAGTTTCCCTCTCTCTAGCACTTATTTCGGCTTTTAATTGTGCAATTTGTGCTTCCATCGATTTAATACTCTCACCTTGAAAGGCAGAGTTCTTTTTTATGTCATCGACGGAAGACTTCATC
Organism: Agapanthus africanus; assembly: GCA_030015575.1. NCBI lineage: Eukaryota > Viridiplantae > Streptophyta > Magnoliopsida > Asparagales > Amaryllidaceae > Agapanthus > Agapanthus africanus. The sequence goes on from CM057344.1 coordinate 57,069,285, forward strand.
TCAGCCGAAACTTGCATGAATTTTGTCAGAATCAAATTCATGGTTTGTTCGAGTGAAGAGGAGTTATCAGTATCAGTTAATTGCAAAGAATTGTTATACAGTGCAGAAGTGTTGACTGGATTTCGAAAGTTTTGTGATTGATAGGGGTGCCGACTCAATTGTAGTGGTTGCTGTTGTGGTGGAGGGACCCTTTGAAAGTTATTTTGGTTTGGAACCGTGTTTTGAGTTTGTTGTCGGTTCCAAGCAAAGTTAGGGTGATTCCTCCAACCCTGATTATAAGTGGAAGAATACGGATCGTTTCTAAGTCTTTGTTAAAAAGCAGAATTGGTATGCTCTTGACCTTGAAATGGAGAATTCAAAGGACATTCTTCCGTAAGATGTGATGGATCAGAACAGCATCCACAAACAGTTTTAGGGAGTGTCATCTGATTTAGGGAGGCTACTAAAAATTTATGTTCCATAACTTCGAGTTTTTTTTGCATTACTGCCATTTCAGCTCTAACTCCTATGGAAACATCGGATTGGTGAATACCACCCCTAGACGATGGTTGGTTTACACTCTCCCACTGTAAAGATTTTTCAGCGAAATCTTCTAAAAATCTCCAGGTTTCACCATCATCTTTAGTCATGAAGGTGCCTTGACACATGGATTCAAGTATCTGTTTTGTTGTAGGATTAATGCCCTCATATACGATTCTGCACAGATCCCATCTAGGGATTCCGTGATGAGGACATTGAACTAACAGATCCTTGAAGCGTTCAAAACACTTCGAAAATGGTTCATTGGGAAGCTGGGTAAATTGATTTATTTCGCTACGGACTCGAGCTGTCTTATGATTAGGGTAGAATTTCTTTAGGAAAGCTGTGACGAATTCCCCCCAGTTTGAAATAGAATGTGCGGCTGTGTTATAAAGCCACTTCTCGGCTATATCGCACAAAGTGAATGGGAGAAGACGTAATCTCATAGCATCCACAGAAAACTGTGAAGTGCCCATCATAGCGCATACATTTTCAAATTTGGTAATAAAGACGTATGCGTCTTCAGACTCAAGACCGTGATATTTTGGTAAAAGATTGATGTAGTGGGGTTTAATTTCAAAATTATCCCCGTTGGCTGGTGGAATAGATAAACAAGTAGGAAGTGGACCATGGATAGGATAGCATTTCTCTTGGAGGGAGATGCGCGGTGGATTCTGCTCACCTATGGGCAGTGGCAGCATGGTATTATAATTTGATGGAGTACCGTCCATCTCGGTCGATGTGGAGGATGGTGGGGAAAAAGAAGATGAAGAAGTACCGACCTCGGAGTCGATAGCAGGAACACGGACAAGACGGGCACTAGAATCCCGCGTCTTGCCGAGCATGCACTAAACGGTTTTAGCGTAAGTGGCAGCGTGTGTACTTTTTAAAAATTGGTTTGTTCTTGAAAAAGTGTGTCGGACTTAGACAAATCACACAAAAATGCACAAACTACCCTGAAACTAAGGTTACCTAGGTCAAGTCTCTAGACTGCTCCTAGACTTCCAAAGGACAAGCCGTAGGATCAATTCTCTACCACCTCTTTACTACTCTTGTGGCCAGGTAAGTGCCAGGTAAGTGGGAGGTATCCGCTATACGAATCACCGAAAATAGCGGGCCTAATTAAGTAACCACTTGCCTTAGACACACTTGCCTAGGCACCACAAAAGTAATATGGATAAGCGATAGATTACCCATGACCTTCCTCTGTCCTTATTGAGCGCGACAATCCTTAGAGTCTTGTCTAGATATTTTTTAAATTAATGTAGGGTTGATGCAGATGCTCGGTTTGTGATTTATGGGGGCTTAGGAAGGGTGATAAAATCCCTACCTAATCTGAATTTTGGTCTTTCCCCTTAAAAATCCGTATTAAAATATGAATTAACAAACTAATTACAAAACTTTGCAAAAAGATTTTTGAGCGGCAAAATTTTGCAAAGAATCCTGCAGAAAAGATATTTTATTAGATTTCAGAGGAGAGAGAAATATATAGAAAAAATACCAGAAAAGTTTGCAACCCTAAATCCCCCAAGAAAACCGCGGTTCCGCCGCCAATAGGCTCTTTGTGCCGCGGTTCCGCCGCCGACTAGGAAGATCTGATGAAGATTTTTGCTACGTGGCCTCCTTTGCTCCTCTGGATCTTAATGAATGTCTCTGAATCTCTGTTTCCTCAAATCTGTGACTCCAGATTCCCTCGCAAAATTCACACAATAATCGTTAAATATATAATTTGCAGTTTTGTTTATTTTTATGATATAGATCGAATAAGAATTCAACACGAATAGTAAGAAAAAAAAATATTACGCACGTATCCCCGGCAACGGCGCCATTTGATTGATCTATTTTATGTGTAGTAACCGCAATCAATAACGGTGTCGCGTGTAGCTAGACCGAAATGAGTACGGGTCGTCCTCTGGGAAACGTTGAATATTTTATTTTTACTTTAGGCGTGTTGAGAAAGAAAGGAGGAAGAATAAAGAATGATGAAGAATGGTTGTAGGATCTAGGTCTACGTTAAACACGGATGCAAAATATAGATCTAGATTAACTACGGATGTAGGTTTTATAGTAGAAGGGGGCTTGTAGGGTTCATTGGGATTTAGTAGTTATGGATGATTAATTAAAAATTACTCTTTTTATCCTTTAATAGATTTAAAACTAGAATGATAGTGATGCATGTAGATTAGGGTTTCTGGAGGGAAAAGGGTTCCCACTCTTAACCCCTATCTCGACATGGAACTTCGTTCATATCTAGCCTTTACCAAAACAATTATTAATCTAATCTCTAATCGCGGTCGAGACTGGCAATGAATTGGTAGCGCGCCCAATTAGGATGTTAACTATTCTTTTGATAAAGTTTATAAACTTTATAGGACTTAAAAAGAGTTTAAGGATCTTCATCATCCATTAACATACCCTAATCCCATGAAGCCTAACAAGCAAAGAATTACTCGCGCATGTTGGGAGAAGAAGAGATGCAGAGGGAAATCATATTAAAAGTATAAAGAGATAGAATAAGAAAATAACTACCTTTATTAATCAACAAAATTCATTTACACTTTCTTCCCTTAGAAAATGATTACAAAATGCTAGTTTGCTTCTCGATCTCTTCTAAGGAGGTAGATGAACCGTCAATGATCAGCCTGGATGCGTGAGCCTGTCGTGGACTTCGTGATCTCTTCAGCTTGATGATTTTTCCAAGAGACTCTCGGTCCTTATTTATAGTCATAAAGCCAGAACCTTAGTTTCCTAATATGGAAACTAGTTGTTAGGATCCTAACCACCAAAATCCTATATCTCAACTCCTCAAATCCACGGCGGAACCGTGGCCATTGGATAGGTTTAGCCGCGGATCCGCCCCCTTTTGATGAGATCATAGGCTCTAATTTTTGTAGCTTCATATCTGTAACACTTGGTGGTCTTTTGAGTATCTAGACTTTGAAAATCTTTTCTAGATTTCTGCCAGAATTAGTTTCTTCAATTTACTTGAATATTTTTGGCAGATTTGATCTCGATAATTCGGATTTCCTTGATTCCAGTCCTGAAATAATTTCTGCACAATTATCTCAATAAATAATGTTAGTAGAATTTGTTTTTATTGAGATATTATCTTTAACCATTTATCATGATATTTTAATTTTAAGAGAATTGGTCAAAGGTATTTAATAAGGTAAGCATATTAAATAGGCCAGATGTTACATGGATATTATATACTTACTTTTTCCTTCATAATGTTAATTATAATATAAAAACACATGAAAATAGTATTTTTACAGATAAACTCTCATATGTGTCATATATTATAATAAACACCTTTTTATATAGAAACAGTAGGAAAAATATCATATTAAAAGTGCAGTTTTATCAACTGAACAGATACCGACCGGTGTTATTGATTACAGGATCATTCGAGGAATGATGCTTGAGAGAAATGGAAGTTTTGTATCGATGATGAACACGGAAAGATGAATTTTATTGGGAATAAAGGATGAGATTTCAATTTTGGTTATGTGATTTGTAGTACAGATTCATGCTTTCCATATGCTATCATACATCATACTTGCTCTCATTTCAGTTAGTTATGATCGTCATATTTACATTATTAACCATTGTATATTAGTTATATTCACTGAGTTGGCAACTCTCCCCCGTTGTACCACAGTTCCTTGAAGGGGTAGAGTGGACGGATAGCAGCAGTGCAGATCCACTTTTTCAGCTTTTATCGCATCTTTTGATAGGTGGGTTACATGTGTAGTAACCTTCTCTTTTGGTATTGTATTTTGGATCTAGAAAATCTCCATCAGACTTTGTACTATGACTTAGAATGAGAGATGGGTATATGTATATTATTTAACAGATGAGATCGTGGTTATGTTAGAAGATATTCCTTTTATTTATGTCTGAGATTCTTATTGATATCCTATATACTGAGTTTTTATTTCCGCTGTTGATGTTGTTGATCCCAACTAGGGATGCAATCAAATTTAACAATTTATAATCGTTTTTATTATGAATTCACTAGTGAGTTATTGTTAATATCTTAATTCAATAAAACGGTGATTTTTACTTAAAACTAAAATTTCATGAAAATTCCGCAAAAAGGATTTGGTCTTGGTTTTTCGGCTTACTCGGGTTGTGTAATATATTTAGATAATACACAATCTAAGTGCCGGTCACATCCAAACTTTGGGGTCGTGACAAAGTTGGTATCAGAGCCTAGGATTAACTTTACGGAATCAAGTAGTGAGTTAAGATAAGTTGACGTGAGTCCGTGATTTAGGATGACCTTTGGTTTGATGGAGTAGGTGATTTAGGATGAGTGCAGTACCGTACGTATGTTCCGCGGCATATTTACGTTACCATACTCAGCCTAAACTAATCTTAGGATATGTATCTTGATTGGTCCTTCCTTTGACTCTCTGTTATTGATTGTTCATATTCGTAAGCCTTATCAACTCTCGTTTCTTCTTCCAGTTGCTATGGCTACGCGAGCTAGGCGAGCCGCAGCCAGAGATGCAGTTAGGGCGAGTCCGCCTGTGACGGCGACTGTTACACCGGACGTTCCGGCGGTGCCTGAGCATGTTGATCCTCCTCTTCCAGATCGTATGACTAGGATAGGGGAGGACATGTTAGGATTGCAGCGAGTAGTAGGACAGTTAGCTGAGGCCACTCGAGTACAGAGACAGGATCCGGCACCGACCATGGCAGAGTCCGTAGTACAGCCCACGCAGACGGTCGCACTTGTAGACACGAGGGTGATAGAGGTATCGCTTTCAGAGTTTATAAGGTTGAGACCTCCGGTATTTACAGGGACCGATGTAGCGGAGAATCCTCAATCGTTTCTTGATAGGATGGCGAGGATTGGCAGATCATTGCGATGTTCTGATGCGAGGTCTGTTGAGCTGACTAGTTTTCGTTTGGAGGGGCTTGCACAGGAGTGGTGAGAGTCAATGGAGAGAGGACGAGCTACGGGTCTTCCTCCGATGTCGTGGACCGAGTTTTCCGAGGTCTTTCTTGCCAGATTTCTTCCACGGAGTGTGAGAGACGCTAGAGCTAGCAGTTTTGAAGCGTTGCGGAAATCGGCAAGTATGTCGGTAGCAGATTATGATTTACGATTCACCCAGTTGTCGCGCTATGCTCCATATTTAGTTCCTATGGAGGAGTTTCGGGTGAAGAGGTTCCTAAGGAGTCTGGACACGCAGTTGTATCTAGCTATAGGCTCCTAGCATTTTGATACATACACGCAGGCCATGGATGCAGCAATACGAGTGGAGGAGCGATTGAGCGAGGCAGTGGTTGTTCCGGAGCCAAAGAGGAGTAGACCGATCGGGCCAATGACTAGGCAGTTTGGCAGAGGTAAAGGCAGGTGCACTCCAGGCCGCAGTCTCGGACGGGGTTGGACCCAGGGCCAGATATTCAGTTCTTATCCCGAGATAAGAGGAACCCGTCTATATGTTTTATTTGCGGACTTCCAGGACATTTTGCGTGGGATTGTAGATCCCAGGAAGGGACCGTTGTTCCACAGGCTGCTTTACCCCCTCCACCTTCTACGCCGATGGCTTTACTTCCTCTTCCAGTTGGCACTACGCGTCAGGCAGTTGCACCACGAGGTCGAGGCATTGCAAGACGCTCTCAGAGAGGTCGAGGAGATAGAGGTAGAGGACGACAGGATGTGGGCAGGGGCCAGGCACGGGTTTTTGCGCTGACTCCACAGGATGCCCAGGCATCAAATGCAGTTGTGACAGGTACTCTTGTAATATGTTCCTTAGAAGCCCATATTTTATTTGATCCCGGTTCTACACATTCTTACGTATCTTCACGCTTTGCACTTTCTTTGGGGAAAGGGTCGTCGTTGTTAGAGTTACAGTTAGTGGTAATTACTTCGGTGGGAGATTTTTTTATAGCTCGACACGTATTCAGGTCATGTTCTGTACGTATTGGTGATAGAGATTCGCTCGTTGATCTGATTCTCCTGGATATGTTAGATTTCGATATACTTCTCGGTATGGATTGGTTGGCCGCTTTTCATGCCTATGTAGATTGTCGGGGAAAAGCGGTTAGATTTTGTTTCCCAGGTGAACCGATTTTTGTTGTGCAGGGGGACTGTAATATAACTCCTGCCAACATGATTTCTGCTCTTTGTGCGGGACGACTCTTGAAGAAGGGTTGTCATTGGTTCTTAGCATTTGTTCAGGACTTAGGAGTTGCTGAGATTTCATTGGACCAGGTTCCAATCGCACGAGAATTTCCGAAGGTGTTTCCTGCTGAATTACCAGGATTACCGTCCGATCGTGATATTGAATTTTGCATTGACTTGATTCCGGGTACGGGGCCTATTTCTATACCACCATATCGGATGGCCCCGACGGAGTTGAAAGAACTCAAAAGCCAGTTGCAAGAGTTGTTAGATAGAGTACTTGTTCATCCCAGTGTATCACCGTGGGGAGCTCCTGTCTTATTTGTAAAGAAGAAAGACGGTAGTATGAGATTGTGCATCGATTACCGACAACTGAATCGCATCACTGTGCGAAATAGGTATCCACTACCATGTATCGATGACTTGTTCGATCAGTTGCAGGGAGCTGGCTACTTCTCGATGATTGATTTGCGGTCAGGGTATCACCAGTTGAGGGTTTGGAAGGACGACATTCCGAAGATTGCTTTTCGCACCCGATACGGGCGCTATGAGTTTCTGGTGATGCCGTTCGGACTCACCAACGCCCCAGCAGCTTTTATAGATATAATGAACCGTATCTTCTGGACCTTCCTTGATCAGTTTATTATAGTATTCATTGATGATATTCTCGTTTATTCTCGGAGCCGAGAGGAGCACGAGCAGCATTTGCGCATTACTTTGCAGACCTTGAAGGAGCATCAGCTGTTTGCAAAATTCTCCAAGTGTGCTTTTTGGCTGGCTGGTGTGGAATTCTTGGGTCACGTAGTTACAAGAGATGGGATATGTATGGACACAAAGAAGATTGAAGCGGTACAGCACTGGCCCAGACCTATGTCTGTTACCGAGGTTCGAAGTTTTTTAGGTCTGGCGGGTTATTACAGACGTTTTGTGCAGGATTTCTCTCGAATCGCTGCCCCGTTGACTGGATTGACCAGGAAGGAGGTTCCCTTTCTTTGGACAGATGCATGTGAACAGAGTTTTCAGCATTTGAAGACGCGCTTGACGACTGCACCAGTATTATCTTTACCTTCCGGGTCAGGTGGTTTTGTTGTGTATTATGATGCATCTCGAGTGGGTTTAGGCTGTGTATTGATGCAGCACGGCAGGGTTGTGGCTTATACTTCTAGACAGTTGAAGAGACACGAGCAGAACTACCCCATTCATGATTTGGAGATGGCTGCGGTGGTATTTGCACTGAAGATTTGGGGGCATTACTTGTATGGAGAGTCGTGCCAAATCTTCACAAATCATAAGAGCTTAAAATATATTTTTCAGCAGAGGGATCTGAACCTAAGACAGCGTATGGATGGAACTCGTGAAGGATTACGATTGTGAGATCTTGTATTATCCAGGCAAAGCGAATATTGTAGCAGATGCTTTGAGTCGGAGACCTGGAGGTAGCTTATCTCATTTGCGCATCATGCAGAGACAGCCTTCTACAGGCTAGCAGATTTTATGTGATAGTCGTATACAGTTTGAGTTCACTTCGACAGGAGGACAGATAGCATATGTTTGCACCCGACCTCAGTTATTGGATCGTATTCAAGAGATACAGCCCGCAGATACTCGTATATTAGAGATTATGGATCAGGTTAGACAAGGCAAAGAGTCGGAGTTCGTGATAGATGACCGAGGAGTATTACGTTTTGGGACTCGTCTTTGTGTGCCAGATTCGGATGGACTGAGACGTGAGATCTTAGAGGAGGCCCATAGATCAGCGTATAGTATTCATCCTGGTTCCACCAAGATGTATCATGACTTGAGGGATGTTTATTGGTGGAAGGAATGAAGAGGGATGTTGCGGAGTTTGTTTCGAGATGCTTGACTTGTCAGCAAGTCAAAGCGGAGCACCAGAGGCCGGCAGGAGAGTTGCAGCTCTTGCCCATTCCAGAGTGGAAATGGGAATAAATTTCCATGGATTTCGTTGTGGGTCTACCCAGGACTAGAAGAGGGTATGATTCGATTTGGGTGATTGTAGATAGATTAACAAAGGCAGCTCACTTTCTTCCGGTGAAGACGACGTATGGGTTTGCACAGTATGCTCATATTTATATTGATGAGATTGTACGATTACATGGAGTTCCGACGTGCATAGTATCAGATCGGGGTACCCAGTTTACTAGCAGGCTATGGCAGAAACTTCAAGAAGCTCTTGGTATACGACTGAATTTTAGTACAGCTTTCCACCCACAAACAGATGGTCAGTCAGAGCGGACCATTCAGACTTTAGAGGATATGCTTCGAGCTTACAGCCTTGATTTTGGTGGTAGTTGGGATCGTCACCTACCTTTGATAGAATTTTCATACAACAACAGTTTTCAGGAGACGATCCAGATGGCACCCTTTAAAGCTTTATATGGGAGGAAATGTCGATCGCCTGTTTGCTGGACGGAACTGAGAGAGAGTAGCATTTTGGGACCGCAGATAGTACAGGAGACTACAGAAAAGATTCAGCTGATACGAGACAGAATGAGAGCGGCGCAGTGCAGACAGAAATCATATGCAGATCGACGACGTCGTAGACTCGAGTTTGATGTGGGAGATCGTGTGTTTCTTTGTGTATCTCAGATGAAAGGTGTGCTGCGTTTCGGGAAAAGGGGAAGCTCAGCCCCAGATTGTTGGATCTTACGAGATTCTGGAGAGAGTGGGTGCTGTAGCTTATCGTTTAGCACTTCCACCGAGTTTTCCCGATGTGCATCCGGTGTTTCACGTTTCGATACTTCGCAAGTATCTTCACGATCCTTCTCACGCGATCCAGCATCAGACCTTACAGCTTGAGCCGGATTTATCCTACACAGTGCAGCCAGTCGCTATTCTAGACAGGCAGGCAAAGAAACTGAGATCGAGTGTACTTCCATCTGTAAAGGTCCTTTGGAGAGGAACGAATCGTGAGGAGATTACGTGGGAGACTGAGGATGCAATGCGAAAGAAATTTCCACATCTTTTTTAAGGTACGTCTAGTTAAGTTTTAAATTCGAGAACCGAATTTTCTTAAGGGGGGAATATTGTAACATTCTGAAATTTTGGAAATAAATAAAATTAATTAATTAAATAATAAAGTGTTAAATTAAAAAGTTATTAAAAGAAAATTAAGCAATTTCATAAGATGTATGTAAAACAAATTAAATAAAAATTTTAGTATGCCACATAAATAAATTATAAGGGTTTTAATGTGAATTTTAGCTTCATTTTAATAAAAAAGGTGTTTTATAATAACATAAGTTGTGAAGGGTTTTTATATAAAGTTTAGGATATTGTGCAAATTGGGTTTTGATTAAGGGTGTAAATAAAAAAGGGGAAGAAAACATTTTAGCTCAAAATTTTATCACAAACTAACACAAATTTATGTGATAATGCAAGGACGCCTCCTAGTTGCATGCGTACACACACACACAACACCTTCTTCTTGCATGAGGATGGCACCCTTTAGCCTTTGACACCTCCTCCTACACCTCACCCTTCCCTCTTCTCATATATAAGTTATGTTCAGATCATTTAACTAATTTACAATCTGAAAATTTAAGAAAGAAAAAGAAAACTAAAAGAAAGTAAGGAAGAACAAGAGAAAGAAGAAGAAAAGAGCTAAGTCTAGAGATTTCTCATCGTCAAGCTTGGACAAGGAGCTTGTGAATCTTGGAGGGTGTTTTTCCAGCAAGTTATTTGTAGGTAAAATCCTTAATCACAGTAGAGATTTAATTCTGAAACTAGTTCAAAGTTTGAAATCAAAATATCTAGAATATCGTATTTTTAGGAAAAAATCGAGTCTGTTTGAATCTGCTTTAGTTTGGAGAAAAGTTAACTGAACAAAATAAGATCTAAATGATATATGTTGAACCTAGAGCAAACCATAGGAACATGAACCAGAGGGCTCGGATTTTGGCCGGCGACCAAAAGAGAAATTCCGGCGACGCCAGATTTTTGGGTGAGTTGGGAAGTGTGGTTTTCATAGTAGCTCTGTGTTTGTGTGATATGAGTTTTGGTATTGTTTAATTATGTTAGTTTAACTGTATATAAAATCTGGGAACTAATATCATAAAAAGAAATCAAAATTCTAAAATACGACACGGGTAAAACGTAACGCGTTCTGTTTCTGTCGCGATACAGCGTTGGGTTAAATTTCAGTGAGGATTGAGTGTTAGATAGTTGAAATAGTCGTATGCAATATAACTAGTACGTAAGATGTAACAACCCTAATTTTCCTATACACTTTTCTATACAATTTTTTTTTAATTTTTAAAAAAATCCATAAAGGAGTATTTTAACCTGAGCACAATATATATATATATATAAGTAATTATTTTGTTTTTAAATAACTCCATTTTTAGTGTACATAAAATTGTTTTAAAATTAAAGTAATACTTGGGGTATTTAATGTTGCTGTTACCACTTTAAGTAGTTATTTTCCCACAATAATTACAAGAAGGAGCTTGTAGCTCATTGGTAATACCTTGCACTGCTGAACCAAGCCACCAGAGTTCAAATCTCATACCCCACATTATTTTTGTATTTATTTTGTTTTAATTTCTTTTAGAAGTCAACAGTCAAAACGCCATAACTCACAAAACTTGAACTGAAAACTGAAAAGTAAATATACCATAAATTTCCCCAAGAGAATCCCCGGCCCCTGACTCGGCCGAGTCGGCCGGCGAACCGGCCGACTCGGTCCGGCGCCGCCGGCCGGACTCGACCGGACGGCCGAGTCGCCAACATAGAAGTTGGACATCTTTGACCGGGCAACCCTCCTGCACGCTTTAATTGGTCAGATCGGTTACCAAATGCCCAATAAATCCCTTTTACTCCAAGGTTTAATGATTTTTAATGATTTATATATAATTTCTATATATTTTTATATTTTTTTATATTAAAAACCCTAACACTAGCCTAATCCTATATAAACACCCCATACCCTCTACCCTATCATCCTAAATTCTTAAGTCCACTCTCTCAAAATTCCAAGAGAACTTGGTACGTTAGAAAACGAGCGAAAGGCGAAGCGCTGACGAAATCGACGGCGAAATTCCGGTGATTGTGCTAGGACCTCTCAACGACGATTCGACGCACCGGAAAACCCTCTACTTCCCTCTCACTCTCTAGTATTGTCCAAACCCGTAAGTCCCCCTTTTCTATCTTTCTTTTCTTTCATTAAAATACGAACTTATAAACTCGACGGAAATCGGAACAAACCGATTTCCGATTCGGTTTTCTATAAAATCTCACTTATCACCAATTCCATAATGCTTAAACATCTTCATGTTGACTACTAATCACTTAACAATTAATTTGAACAAGTTTTCACACATGAAATGATAGCTTTTGCAATATATCGTATTCTTTCACTTAAATACCAAAATGTTTAGTTTTCACATTTAACCTCTTAACATTGCTATACCTTAAACTAGATCACGAGATGATGACCTGCCTCCTCACACACTCTTATGTAATCATAACACGCTACCTTGAAAACTTAGAATACGATAAAACAAGATTTTACATTAAAATACCATTTTCTTAATAAAACCTTTTCTAAAAGTTCAAAGTTATATACAATTTTAAAACAATATCTTTTAATAGGAAATACGATAAGTTGTGGACAACGATCGTTTATCTAAACCTGACTTTGTGGTGTCTAGGCTAGTGTGTCTAAGGCGAGTGATTACTTAATTAGGGCCACTACTTGTAGTGGAGAGCCTCCCATTCACCTGACACTTACCTGGCCGCAATTGGCGGTGAAGAGGCGATTTGAGGATTCTAATGACTTGTCGTTTAGACCATTTAGAAATAGGCTAGTTGGCTTAGGAAACCCTAGAATCTAAAATACGGAAATTTACACCTTTTACAAATAAATACCTTATCTTTATAAAACCGTTTTTCTAAATGATTAGTATTTATTAAATCTTTGCAAAGCGCCACTACAACCCACCTTTGGGGAACTCGTTAGGGATAGTACGGTTTATCGTGCACTTTCGGGCTTAGTTGTGCGAGATTCAGACCTCCGCAAGGAGCATTCGGTCTCGAAAGGTTTAAAATACGACATTTAAGAAAAATGAGATTTTTGGAAAATAAAATATTTATTAAAAATTATTCTTGTATAAACATATGTATATTTATCATTTAAACACCTATTTTATTATAAGATAAAGTTTCCACCTTTTCCTAAAAATTACAAGATTAAAAGTTACATTAAAATACCATGAATTTCAAATAAATCGATATTACAAATTAATACCTTTATTTATGTAATTATGATATTTTCACTAGAAATAACACAAAATAAAATCACACTCATTATAACTATAAAGACGAATAATAAATACTTGAGGTGTATCTTGAAAACTATACAAAAGTATTTTTACATAAAAACCCCTCAAGTTTTATAAATTACAATAATGACCCTAACAAATATAGAATTTCGACTTACATTTCTTTTGGTCTGACTCGGATTTGAGTCTGATTATTTCTGACTTGAATATGATTCAAGTCAATCTATATTCTTTAATATTCCAACTCAATATGAACACATGAATCGCAGAATCCAGTTAACAATTTATACAACTTGACTGAATCAAACCATGGATATACATCCATTATCCCGTTATTCCATTTACCTGATTATGCAGTTAAAATCTGTTTACTGATATCATGGTTTTGGTCGGTCATCCAACTTATACAATACAACACAACAATACAATCAAAACACTACGGGGTTTTAAGGGGTAGTTTGGTACGGAAGATGTTAAAAGTGGCACGAGACGGTCAGACTTAAGATACCTAACATGAATCCAATTGCCGTTGTTCCGGGCCTTCTAACGGAGCCTTGTACTCTATTTTCCGTTTGCCCTGGTCTCTAGCATATAGAGACCCCTCTCGTATACATTGGCATTCTTCTATACCAAGCTACAAACAACAGCGTTAATACAACATTACAAAAAATAGTATACAACTTTAGAAGATACCTCTTATTCTATCTTTCTAATTCCTCCTTATCTTTGGGACTTACCGAGCGACCTGTTCGCTGACGACATTCTATTTCTTTCTTCTTTGAATGTCGTCAGGTGTTTTTGACCCAGCAGAGATCGAGCCCACCGGTGAAGACTTGGATCAGTTTCACGAAGACCCCGAGCTCTAGACATTGTACCTTGTTCTATTCAGTATTTTCATTTCCTGTTATGCCATTGTTTAGGCATCGCTTTTCATTCCAGTTGTATTTACTTTTCATGCATTGTACAAAAGAATGTTATTAATAAAGTTGCTGTTATTTCTATATCTCTTGTCTCTTGTGATTTACTTTTATATTGCTTAGATACGCTTAGCGTATGTACTTCTAAGTATATACGTAGCGGACCTCGTCGCGTCCCTTTCGCCGTACCCTGGGAAGCGGGGCGTGACATAAGAACTTGTGTTTTCATATTCGCCGTATCGGAGTAGCCGTTTTCTTATATAAGTTAATTCTCGATGTTAGATTCAAATACGGGCACTTCGGAGGCCGTAAGGAAAGGAAAATGATTGGCGATTCCTGAGTAGATACGACGTTTTTCCGGTGAGCAGACTAAACATCTAACGGGGAATTTTGTAAAGATGGAGTGTTACGCCCGTAGTTTTATTTAAATAAAGTTTTACTTTTATATGCTAAGTTAATAATACACATTCATATACATACCTATGCATCACTGTGGTAATAGATGTAGAACATTGCACAATTATCGACGAGTTATGCCGCACGTGGACACCTTTACATGTTACACTACACCTCGTCGATATTAACATGTCACTTTTACATTAAATATTTATCTTGTTAAATATGATTCTTATCATACCTCAATTATTACTAATAGTGGTAACTTGCATAAATGACATCATGTTTATCATCCGAATATTCTAAGTTGATATAAGAAGCTTTTGTGTTATTGAGAATTGATGGTTTGGCGTTTTCTTGTACTATTACATAAATCCAGTGATTTCATGATTTATGTGACATGTCTACCATGAGATGTTTTATGATTTGGTTTTATTCTGAACAGAGTGGGCGAGTTATACGGTCGCGGATTTTACGTTATCCAGACTGAGCGGGGGAGATATACAGTGGATACATGGTGGACCCGGTTGAGACCGATGGGCAGGATAGCCGCATTTTGAGACGGGGAAGCCTAGCGAGCTTACTCGATACCGGAGAGAGTTGTGAAACACGGCGGATATTTAGAGGATACTGACCGGTGTTATTGATTACAGGATCATTCGGGGAATGATGCCTGAGAGAAATGGAATTTTTGTATCAATGATGGACACAGAAAGATGAATTTTATTAGGAATAAAAGATGAGATTTCAATTTTGGTTATGTGATTTGTAGTACAGATTCATGCTTTCCATATACTATTATACATCATACTTGCTCTCATTTTAGTTAGTTATGATCGTTATATTTACATTATTAACCGTTGTTTGTTAGTTATATTCACTAAGTTGGTAACTCACCTCCGTTGTGCCATATTTTCTTGCAGGGGTAGAGTGGACGGATAGAAGCAGCGCAGATCCACTTTTTCAGTTTTTATCGCATCTTTTGATAGGTGGGTTACATGTGTAGTAACCTTCTTTTTTGATATTGTATTTTGGATCTAGAAAATCTCCATCAGACTTTGTACTATAACTTAGAATGAGAGATGGGTATATGTATATTATTTGACAGATGAGATCGTGGTTATGTTAGAAGATATTCCTCTTATTTATGTCTGGGATTCTTATTGATATCTTATATACTGAGTTTTTATTTCCGCTGTTGATATTGTTGATCCCAACTAGGGATGCAACCAAATTTAACAATTTATAATCGTTTTTATTTTGAATTCACTAGTGAGTTATTGTTAATATCTTAATTCAATAAAACGATGATTTTTACTTAAAACTAAAATTTCATGAAAATTCCGCAAAAAGAATTTGGTCTTAGTTTTTCGGTTTACTCGGCTTGTGTAAATATGTTTAGATAATACACAATCTAAGTGCCGGTCACATCCAAACTTTGGGGTCGTGATAGTTGTTCTGGGTATTCTTTGAAATACTGGATTATATGCGTTTTTTTACCAGTCTATTAAATTTTCGTTTTTTGCAAAACCAAATGGTTATTCAGCATGTATGACATATCTTGCAAATTATCTTCTATTAGTATTTTGTGAATAAGAAAAAACTAATTAAAGAGTTAGACGACATATTTATAGTCGTCTGCCGAGAATCAGTTTTTTTGTGTTTGATTAAATTTCTTTTTAGATGGATAGTTCCACCTGAAGTGGCACAAGTAAAATCTGTTTGGCAAACTGCCCGCACGTTTTTACCTGCAACTGCTTGTACTACAAAATATTTCCAAACATCAGAAGCTTTGACTCTTTTATCTTTAGGGGCAGAAGCTCTTGCTTCAAGAACGGGAAGAACATGAACTTCTTCAGGGACATTATTTTGCGAAACAGCAGAGAACTCATAATTAAAACATTCATAATTAGGAGAATAAGAATCAAAATTAGTTTGTAGCATATTGGTTAATGTCTGTCTCTCTTGTGAATCCATATCGATTTAAAATGAACGTCTCCATGAAGATGAAGCACCCTAGTTATCTTATGAAGATGAGCCTGACATTCTTAATTAAAAATATTAGTAACAGAGAAAGAGAGATGATAAAAAGTATACGAGAAAAATATATAATCAATAAAAAAAACTGATTCAAAATAGCAGAATCAAATTAGTGAAACCGAAGTGAAGATTGAGACTGCGAAAATGAAGATTGCGTGATTCCAATTTTAACAGTAAACTTCTCGGAAATTAAAGAGAGTGATAGGGAGATTGAAAATTCTGTTGTTGTGGATTGTGAGAAGAATGAGAAGTGTAAATATATATTTATAGAGTTTTGGATTAGAGTTATAAAAATGTATAATTTTGAGTTAAGGCGTTTTAGATAATTTTACAAATCCCATTTTAATTCAAATTTCCCACATTATTAAAAAACACACCCCCATTAAAAAAACCCACCCCAAGGGTTTGACCGGCCCCCACCCCAAACCCCTAGGGCCAAATTCAAATTGATTTGGCCGGGCCAGGCCGGCCTGAGCCCGCCACGTGACGCTCGGACCGGGCCATTTTTCGGGCCGGTCCGCGGGTTGCCGGGACCGTCGGACACCTTGAATGCAACCATGCATGAATGCACAAGCCTTTGCACCCTCATTCTTAACTCAAGGGAGCCTTAAATGCAGGAATTCGGACCGTACACCCTGTGGCTTTGGTGCTTTTGATTGATTAGAGAATGGTCAAAAGTCCTTCAAAGTCTCTCCTATTCATAGGCTTCTAGAAGCAACAATTAAATCTTTAATTATCGTGATCACTCCCCACGTTTCTTCTTCAATCTTGAATATTCTTCAATCGTGGTTACGCGGTGTCAACCTTTGACACATAGTAACCCACATTCTTTTGCACGTTCGTCGGTCGATGACTACCATCCTCGGCCGTCGCCAAGAGCCAAATTTGTTGATTCTTGTCCATCTGTTCTTGTCTTCTTGTCGTCGAATTTTGTTGCAAACACATAGTCTTCGATAATTCTCTTGAAGCTCAAATTTGTAGGAAAAGTTTGCAACTCTATAAAGACCATTTATTTTAGAAACATGAAGCAAAACATTTTTTGTGTGTGTCGGATCTTTCGGAAATCGAACCCGCGACTTCTTATATTGTACAGGAAAATGATACCCACTGTGCCAAACCCCGTCGGTAAGCGAAACAATTTTCTTGAAATTCTATGAGGACAAGTAATTTGAGAAGGGAAAAAATTACTAGCAATATGGAACAGAGGGGTAACATTGTATCAAGCTTTTTGCTGATTATTTTAATAATGATCCCAAAATTGTAATGCATAATACTTTGTTCACCATTTATACAAAGAAAAAAAGAATTGCAAATGTATGCTATGATGCATGATAAATTGGGCCGTAAAGATTCATTACCCACATTATTGTTCTAGAACATATAAATTCTTTGGCAATTAGTAGCAGATCAGACTACTACAACTATTTGATCAGTTTGTTAGTCGGTAAGGTTTATGTACAATTCCCATATGACATCATCAGATAGAAACTAGTTATCCACCATCTGTGGTTATGATTTGATAAGAATGAAATAATATTTTTAAAAATAGGAACTGATTATTCCTTCAATATCAGTCATCTGTGTATTTGGTTATGGA
This sequence comes from Agapanthus africanus, assembly GCA_030015575.1. Classification (NCBI taxonomy): domain Eukaryota; kingdom Viridiplantae; phylum Streptophyta; class Magnoliopsida; order Asparagales; family Amaryllidaceae; genus Agapanthus; species Agapanthus africanus. Next base: position 57,087,189 of record CM057344.1, read on the forward strand.
TGGTGAATAACCTGTTTCTACCTGAATATGTAATTATATCATCTGTGGGATGATCAAATAAGCCAATTTTATTAGGAATTTAAATATTAGTATGTTGGCCGAATAATCCATCCTTATTTGCTTAGCTCAAATTATCATATATAATGTACTGTTATGATTTTTAATAAATGATTAATATGGTTATAGACGGTAGCATCATGACAACTCAAACGATAAATTAGATTTGTTCACAAACAATTAAATTTACTCCTCTTATGACCATACAATATGTCATAATTATTTATACACTTTAATCACCCCCTGCTTTTACAATTTAAAATGTTTTCCCTAAAGGTTTTTTTTTTAAACTTAAAACCCCCCCAACCACCCCCCCCCCCCCCCAACCCAAAAAAAAACCAAAAAACCGAAGAAAAAACTGGCAATTACTTATTACCCTTCAAAAACTTTTAAGTCCTCTTAACCTCCGGTTTCGTAACTCTGTTAGTCAGCTAATAGAAAATTGGGCTGGGGACATTAAATCCCTCCAACCCTTCTTCTTCATCATCATCTAAAATCCCTAATTAAAACCCCAAGTCAAAATGGAGATTAAGAAATTGTTGTTCAAATTTTCCAATTAGCAATGGAATTTGGATCTTCTTTCTCAACCTTCTCCAGCCATGAAGCATCGATCAAAATTAATGATGACGAGTACAAGTCCCCGCTCCTTCACGCCAAATTCCCTATCTCCATCTTCGACCTCCCTTTATCACATCCATTTTTGCTTCTGCTGCCCCCATCTCCGTCTCCGCCGTCGACCCCTCCGACCTCTCTCTCAACCTCCTCACTTCTCCTTCCCTTCCTTCCCCTCCGTCGTGCTCCCCTATTGCCTAAACCCTAACATCCTAAACCCTCACCCAAGCCCTTTTGCTCTCAATCTCCTCAGCCACTTATCTCCTTCCAATTGTCCGCAAACCCTAACCCTAGTTCTTCACCATCCTCAAGCCCTTCTCCTTTACCAAATCCTTCTCTGATATAGCTTAGCTAACGGCCACGTTTTTTTGGGACGGAAAATTGGAGGGGTAAAAAGAAACAAATTGAAAGTTTTTGGAGTGATAGGTTATTACCGAGTTTTGGGTTTTTTAGTAATTAGATAAATTTTGGGGGTTTTAAGTAAAAAAAACTTTTCCTAAAAGATTTTTGAGTTGGGAATAATGGATATTTTCTTTTTGCCTACATTAGTGAAAGAATATTATGATTAATTATTTTACTCGTCAGCTATGGCGAGATTATTAAGAGGCATTTGAGCTTTGATATAGTTGTTGTCTTTCAAGGTAATGAAGAGCCATCTAGAAAATTATTATTGAGCCATTAATATGTTAGCTATTTGTTTTTTTTGATAAATTGTTAAAAAGCCCCGGTCCACTCGGGAGTTGACCAAAAACCCACGTAATTTTCAAAATTGTTGAAAATGGCCTATTATTCAAGATCTTTGTGAAGAAATCTTTGGGCCCTATTTTATTTAGGGCTTGTATTCTCTCAACTGTTTGGATACAACTGTTTAGATATTACAGTAAACTGCAACTGTTTAGATATTATATGCAACTGCTTAGATATTACAAGCAAGCGTTTGGATATTACGGACAACTGATATATATAGGGAGTTTTGAATGACCGAGGTTTTTTTTTTAACAAGAGCAAAAAGCCCACGAGTTTTTACATAGGTTTGAAGCCTGCGTTTTTTTTTAATAATTCACCCTTGTTTTTTAAATATATAAAAATAGTGGGAATGCTGTTCAAGTATAAAGTTTGGCATAAAATAAAAAGAGTTTTCCCATCTATTATATATCATTGGGTGTTTTCCTCATGGAATTCTTTTTCATCTCTGACGTTATCTTATCAAACTAACATAATAATCAAAATGATATTTCATCTATATTTATGCTTGCGCACTCATATCATGTTGGTTTAACCTAAAGAACACTGAATCGGGGATTGCTTGCAGAAAATATTATCATATTCGTCTTTTTAAACAAAATGAGTAAAATTGCAGTTGTAGATAAGGTCGTTTCCCCATTTTTAAAATGATCCCGAACTCTTTTTACCACTAATTATTTAAACTTGTTATTCAATGCAGTAGCCAATAAAAAAAGAACTCTGCTTATTTAATAGGTGACCAATGGTCTAAAAGAAAGTGTCCTAGATCAACCGACCAATTAATTAAGTTAGCAACAATTAATCTTCATACTATCAAAATTAATTGAGTATGCATGGATTCCACGCGCTTGCAGGATCTTTAAGATAACTTACTCTTTAAGAAAAGAAAGCATCTTAAATATCAAATATTTTATGTTTGATTTGTACCATTTTGACTCAAACATGCTAATTGGACGTTCACATGTACATTCTCAACTCTTGCTCACTTCCTTCCTTCCTTCGTTTTTTTATAAACTAGAAGTCCAAATGTTAAAAATGTAGATTGTTGATCAAGAGTTATATTATGTCGATTGTTAAAAATGTAGATTGTTGATCTTTTAACCGACTATTAGAGTTTAGTTCTCAGTATGCTTTCGACCCCACATTTTGACCAAAAAGGAGAGTGCTTTCTCCTGACCAGTTCATCTCATGCAAATAGCATCTAGAGTTGGTACATTTTAGCAACTCAATTAAACTTTACTATACACGTCCCCGCGCGCGCACGACGGAGAGGGAAGCCCTAGATCAAAATATAAGATCAAATTGAAATCTTAACAACTCAATGCCTCCGTTATGTATTGTTGAATCTATAGGAATCATAATGGACTCTTGGCGTTGCTGGATCATTTTTTATCGTGGACTTTCAGGACATAGATCAAGCCAAGGGATAGCTCCTCGTATCGCCATCCTGCACTCACACATTATCTTCTATTAGATGGAAAATCCATGGACCGACCCATCGTCACCATCCCGTAGAAATTAAGAGATCGCCTCAAGAATGCCTTCGGCATCAATCTACTAACCGATCCCGTCGTCATGGACCGACAATAGACTCTGATCAATAAATGGAATGCATTAGTTGACCGTCTTTCGGTTGGACAGTAAGGTTCAAAGAAGGGGAATCGAGAGAACAAAATTCATTGCAGTGACAATAGTTGTTAAATCCATTCCTCTATCCCTTTAGTGAAGCGGGAACTATAGGCAAAGAGTCGGGCAACATCTCCGGCCCCAGAGTTCGTTTAATATAAGGTAGAGAAGCTCTAGTGGAGGCCCGTTTGCTTATGTTTTATCATATAATTAAATTTCTCATCTCCAGCTATCGGAGATCTCATTTACGTACCAACCTTACATATGGGCATAGTACTCTATGTATTAACGATAAAGAATTGGTAGGGCGTTTATACAAATAGGTATATCCATATATTAAACCTACCTATATACAAAGAAAAAACGAGTTATCAGCTGGTAGCTCGTATTAAACAGTCGGCTGGGGTCCAGAGGTGGTCCAATCCGACTGTTAAATCGACGATTGGTTCCGACCACATTGATCTACACATGGAGTGATATGTGCATATAAAATTGTTATTAATATAATGTATTACAAATGATGGATCAAGCATTTATAAAACGGATGGTTTTAAACTCAATAAAAATGCCGGTGACACTAAATTAAAAACATAGAGGTAAAAATAAAATAAATACAAATTTAGCAGTTCCAAAAAGGGCAGGTTAGTTTCTCACAAGAGAAAAGGTAGCACGTGCTGCAACACCTATTGTTGTATATAAATAAAAAACGTAGAAGCTCTCTCAAATCTCTCATCCTCGCTTCCTTCTTCTTCCTTCCTTCAATTACTCTCCTCTTGCCATTCACACCCCCTTTTTTTTCTCCAACACTCACGCCATCTCTTCTCTAAGCATCTCTTCTGAGAGAGGCCAAGAAACAGAGCATCTTTAATAGGTATGCTTTGCTTAATCTCTCATCTTGTTTTTTTTTTCCTTTGCCCTCTTAGATTTGATTAGAATTATGTATGATTGTGGGGTTCTTCTTAATTTGGTGTTTTGATGGGTAATTTTTATGATATTTGAGAGTTATTTTCGTGTTCTGATACAAAACGCTTCATAAGATCTAACAAAGAAGCAATTCTGACGGTCATTGGTCATTACAGGCCGTCTGTAATAAAGCCTCTGTAAATGTTTCTTTGATGAGAGCTTATTGGGTAATGTTTAAATTGGTTATTTAATGGATAATTGATTGATATAAGTTTTAAATAAATAACCTATAGATAACAAGTTAAGTCATTTATGAGCATAATGGATTAGGGTTTACTGGGGATTTTGATGCATAAAGGAGATGAGTTAGAATAATTTGATTTATAATCACAAAAAAAATTAGCCTCAAGAAGGTCATTGAAGTAATTAACCAATAGAAAACAACAAACATTATAAGGAATTATGTGATGGGAAATTTGTTGATTAATTTTTTATGTTCCTCTCTAGTGCTATTTTGGAAAGTTTTGAGTTGATTAATGATGGCATTAATAATTTGAGAGCTATTTAATTGAGCTTTAATTTGGGGATTTTGATTTATTGAGCAGAGGAATTGAACTATTTTTTGCCAGAGCAACAGGAACCTAGCAATTAAGTTGCAAAATTTCATAAATTCAGACCTTAAGGAAATCTCTTTTGTAATCAACAGATAGATTTTACAATTTTACAGCCTAAATAAATAAATAAATAAATAAGCAGCAGAAAAAGGAAATTAACAAGCAATTCTAACAATTTTAAAATTCTGAAGTTTCATGAATAATTGTTTAACTTGTTATCCATGAAAAAACACATGAAATATTTTTAGGGCATACCATGGATAAATTTATTCACAAATAGAAAAGAAAATTGAAAGGATCATCTCAACTACATCAACCTAATTTACCTATTCAACTTTAACTTCACCTTAACCTACATTATTTCATTAATTCTGATAACTCAAACCCCAACCAACAATTTTCTTTTATGGGTATATAGTCATTTCATGAGTTAAGCCATATTTGCAATAGTTTTGAACCCCATGCCTTTTGCTCAACTGCTGGAAAGCTTTACTAATAAGCTACTAATGGACGCGCATCGATAACTATCTGAATTGTTAAAACATCAAGTCAGATCGGATTTATCATAATCCGCGGTATCAGCGCCTTTCCAAGTTTCATTTTACTTTTCAAACACAGTCCAGTCTTAAGATTTTAAAGTGTAATCATTAAATAGAAAATCTGTTAATTACCAAACTAAACCTTAAAAGTTTCATTGTCAGATTAATGAATGCATTGTGACCACTCTCAAAAAAATACACAAAAGAGCTGAGCTCAGCTGGAGTCTTGAAATGAGCATAGCTATTACTAGCTTAGCCGCACAACATACATTGGCACATAATAGATTTATACCCACAAATTCTGGATGAAAATTGGGCATTTTGTAGAAGAGAAAAAGCAATAGAACAGAAATTTCTGAATAATTTTCTAGAAGATATTATATTTTATAGGCGAACCGTGATCGATACATTTCGGTTACTTATCCTTATCTGTTTGTTCACGGTTTCATTGTTTTGGCATCAAGCCATTTTGCATTGAAGATAATTGTTTCTTTGGATCTTATCTTAAAATTTGGCTTTGCATTCCCCACATTTGTCCTCTTTATTTTTGGACAAATATACCACAGCAATGCCATATTTGCTTATGTTTCTAATATCAGCAGTTTTTGGCACCTTTCACTAACAATTAGTACATAATTTGCAATCTTGGAAACTCTCAAGTTGGTCTCTTAATCATAGACACGATGCATTTTTTATTATTATTAAAAAAGCCGGAACATGATGCAAGCAAGCTTTAAACCCCATGATCTCAGCTGCAAACGATTTAAACACTAAACTATATATAGTTTGTTTGTCATGGCCGTGCTTACTTTAGTTCTTGATATGTATCGTATAGCTTGGTAATCATTTACCTATTATAACACAAGCTTTTAGATTAAAGTTGGTTTCATAAATTGCAACCCTAGCTAATTACAGGATAGTAAATCCTGTAATTTAACTTTATTAATTGTTTAAATGCTCTCTACCTCACATGAACTTGAAGATTTTTAATTAAAACATCCACATATTCATGATAACAAACCTGATCTTCATCTTGCATTGTGTTTGGCATACATATATAGATATGGAGGCAGAAGGAACCATGATGACCACCTCATACTTCGACGGAACCATGCGTAAAGCTCGCTCTCATCATGAACAATCAAAAGGGCGCTCCTCCGGCTACGCCACCTCAGCCACGGGCACACACCAATCATCACCGGCCGTCACCTCGTTCGACTGCAGCATCTGCTTAGACCTCGTGGTGGATCCCGTGGTCACCCTCTGCGGCCACCTCTACTGCTGGCCTTGCATTTACAAATGGCTCAATTTTGATACCACCGCATCCTCCTCGCGTCGTTGCCCGGTCTGCAAGTCCCCGGTATCTCAGGCTTCACTAGTCCCTCTCTATGGCCGTGACGCCGCTGCTACCACTAATAATAATGTAACTAAGAACAATAAAGGCCTTGATAAAATACCAAGCAGGCCCGGGCCCGGAGTCGTGCATCGAGCCGTTCAGCCCGAGCATCATCTCCATCACCACCATTATTACCCGTCGCCATGGTCGACGTCTGGGGGAGTTTTGGGCGGACTAGCGATCGCGATCCTGCCATTTTTCGCGTCTTTCATGAACAACGGCACTCAAGGAGACAATCAGGAGCAGATGCATCTTGCGAGGATGAATCAGTTCATGAGGATTGATGGAAACAATATGAGTGAGAGCCAGAGATTGAGGGAGAAGAGAGTCGAGAATTCGCTGCATCAGATTTGGGCCTTTCTGTTTTGTTGCTGTATTTTCTGGCTGTTTCTCTTTTGAGTCGGTTTTGGTTAATTACAAGATGTTGTAAATAAAAGTTGTATATGGTTGTTGCATGTAATATATGAGGTTAGAGCTATTGTGTAATATGAGGTTAATGAATGATTATGCAATTCTTCTTCTTCTCTTTGTTTGTTGAAAAGGATGTTAATTAGGATGAGGTTTGGTGAATTTCTATATCCAAACTATGAGATGTCCCTATATATTAAATTGAATCGAATAATCTTCTTATTTTCATGAGGTCGAGTCCTATTTGATGTCCTTATCTTTCCTTATCACTTAGGGATTGGATGTACCCCAACTCTACATCAAAGGTACTACTATGATTGTGGCTTGAAGTAACTGTTTGATCACAGGGCAAGCAACTTTGGCAGTTGTGTGTGTGTTTATATATACAGTTGTGTGTGTGTTTTTATATATATCTATATATATATAAATATGTGTGTGTGTGTATGAATGAATTAACAAAGAAAACGAAATCTCAACTGTCGTAAAAGTCTCCTACGACAGTTAGAAAGATGAACTTTACACATTATAATTCTATGATTGGTATGTACATGCGGAGATTTATGGTCTAAAGCATAGGAGTATAAATAATATAGTGATTTTCATGCTATTTGTTCATGTATCTACAGATGTTATCCTGTAGAAAACCCGTTAATTTTAGAACCAAATGATGAAGGCTCAGAAACCATGTAAATGAGAAGATTGTCATCATAAATAGGTCTGTGGATAAATATGAGCGGTGTTGATCATCCATCTGAAGAAAGTGAAAAACGAATATTTTGACTGTCAGAATCACTACTACAAATAAGGGTTGCCCCTACGGATATCTGCGTAGGGGCGAAAAAATACCCCGTAGGTGCAAAGGCCGCAGGTGCAAGTTGAAGCCCTGAACTTGCCCCTACGGGCAAATTCGTGCCCCTACGGATATATCTGTAGGTGTTATTGCCCCTACGGATTACTCCGTAGGGGTAATCAAATCATATATGTATTTTTTTTTTGAATATATTGTATGTACCTACGGATACAACCGTAGGTCCTTGTTCTACCCCTACGAATAACTCCGTAGGGGATAGGCATTAGCCCCTACGGCGATATCCGTAGGGGCACTCCCAACATCCTGCACTGAGATCAGGAGGGAAAATATCAGGAAACCTGATATTTTGCCCTTACGGATAAATCCGTAGAGGATAGACTGTGGCCCCTACGGACATATCCGTAGGGGCACTCCCAACACCCTTCACTGAGATCAGGTGGGAAAATATCAGGTTTCCTAATAGTTTGCCCCTACGGATAACTCCGTAGGGGCAACGTATATACCTACGGCTTAATCCGTAGGTACATATTGTCTGTATTTTTTTTTTAAAAATGGGCTGCTAGATTTTTTCCCGCCCTGTGCACAATACTATATACATCAATCAAATCATATATTGCAGTATTCATAATCACATCTCACGCATATATATAATATACAAAAGAAACCCAAAAACTGAATATGATATAAATACAAACCAATATCAATATCGTTTCAAAATGTAGTACAATGTGATATAAATAAATACATGTTTCAAAAAATAAGAACCAAAAAGCTAACCTAGTTCGGTCCAGCTCCACCTCTGAATAACGTTAGAATAACGCGCGCCTGCTCCTCGGTCAATACACTCTGCAATGCTACAAATAAGGGAGTCTGAGCGGCATGTGGAGCTGGCGATGTGGTCTGCGCAGCTGCCGTCGAGGTAGTCGCTTGCGGAGCCGCGGCTGCGGGAGTCTGAGTGGGCGGTGGAGCTACAGGAGCTGTCTGCGGAACCGCAGCCGATGTAGTGGCTTGCGCAGCCGCAGCCGAAGGAGATGCATGTGGAGGCTCGGCCGATCTACCATGTCGCGTCTGGACATAACGTGTGTAAGAAGCGTGTAAGAACTGTGTATTATTCGAATTCGTTTCATTATTAAGTTATTTCGAAACCCTGTTTGGATATCTAGTTTGGAAAAGCGTTGTTTATTTTAATTACATATGTATGTATGATTAATCAAACTTAAGTCTAAAACCAAATAAGCTCAAGCTACGTACTAATTATGGATATGTTGATATGTATATAATATGAAATGATATTTTACTATAAAGTAGTATACATACCAGCATCTCCTTCAACTCCTGAACGGTGGCCCTCAAGCTATCCAGTTCCTGATGGACATGCCGGTCACTGGAGACGGAGGAAGTAACCGCCGGGGTGGAGTCCAACCTCATATGGGCCCTACTAGGGCCCAATCCCCGGCCTCTCTCCCAACCTCCGTGGTGCTCTCCGTGTGCGGCGTCCAGAACTGGGGTCAGCAGCCTCGGATCGTTCTGTCCGGTAAAATCGATCCCCGAGGCCTGGGCCTGCTCAACCACCCGCTCCTACACCCACATTAAGCAGTAAAGTATAAGTATAAAATTTAAACTTGAACCTTCCAAAACTAAAATTTCAAATTTGGGTAGAAAAAATATTAACACTTACGCAGTACTCCTGGGTAGCGACGTCGGGATATCGAAGCTCGCCCGTGGCGGGATCTGTCGAGGTGCCGTGGACGGCAAGATATGCGGACAGCATGCTCGGTGTACCACCTGACGCCACGGTCCGAGATGTCTGCAATATTAGAAAGTAACTCTTAATATTAGAAATATTAGAGAATAACTCTTAATATTGCAGAATATTAGAGAATAACTCTTAATTTACCGATAACTCCATGGCTCGAGTAATGTTCCTCGAGCCACCTGTGTAAGTGGGGCGACCCCTCTTCGCCGACTTCCTGTTCTCCGTATTCTGAGCGGCCTGTTTCTGCACAACGCATTAACATTTAGTTTTCTAATTAAGAAACACAAAGAAATAAATTATATCATAAATAATGAATTAAATTTAAAATACATACTTGTTTGCATTCGGAGTCGAAATAAGCGCACAATAGAGGCCATGTCTCTACGTTGACTCTCGCAAACGCCGGAGTAGATAGGAGGGCCGCTCTCTCTGCCTCGGGGGTCGCTATCCACAGGGAGTAGCAGTCGGCCTTCAGCTCATTCCTGTTGTATCGGACCTTGGCCTGCATGTTCTTCATCAGGCCATTGTACAGAGCATGAAGGTCGAGCACCCTCCCCGGGTGATCAGGGTCGGCTACAGGCTGAAAATCGTAATCCAACTGAAAATACAAAAAAAAACATTGTTATTAGATTGCAAGTGTTAATAATAAATATATTGGATAGATCAAATGAAAATATATATTAATACATACCCGAGCCTGATCAAAGAAGAGGGCGAATGAGCGCTGGTGCTGCTCGCCCCACTCAACGTGAAGTGGATAGTTCTTCACGATCCGGCTCTCGTCCCCCAAATACCGGCCGAACCTCTCGGCATGAGGACCGGTATAGCGATAGTCAAGGGTAAAAAATAGGGGGAATGCTGCCTCCCCCCTAGCTCTATCAGACCTCAGCCTATGGGACTGATTCGGGCCTCGAGTCCCCCTCTGGGGATGGAGAGGCCCTGCGTCTGCACGAAATATCAAGACAATCAATAATAAGACAAAGTTGTATTAAGAAATCAAGGTTAAACAAAAATTCAAGTGTGATATATACCTCCGGTGACTAGCGCACGAGCCTGGGCCCGAGCAGCAGCACGAGCGGGACGATAGTTCCTCCGGTGAGGAACAACCGGGGTCCCGGACCCGGACGCATCCCCTCCAACTATAAAATAAACATCGACGCTAAATTTCCATAAAGTTCATATTTATTCTATAGAGCATATGTAAAATGAATAAATATTTTAAATTTATTCATACTAACCTGTAGACGATGCGGAGGGTATGGAAGCGGCAGGAGTGGCCCCTGTGGAAGGTGTGGACGCACCACCTATAATTAGACAATTAAAAATAGATTATATAAGTAATTGCAAAAAGAATGTGTAGATCAATAATATAACGTTCTAAATCAATATGCATGCACTATAGGATATATAAACATACCCGCAGGTGCGGTGGTGTCACCACCTACAGCTAGACAATAATAAAAATTGCTAAGTAAGAGCAAAAGAAATGTGTGTATTTATGATATAGCATTCTAAATCAATATACATACACTATATGATATATAAACATACCTGGAGGAGCGGGGGTGGCCTCTGTCCCAGATGTGGACGCATCACCAACAACTAGACAATCAAACATTGACAATATAAGTAATTTTGACATAAACATGCATGAATATCTGTAATATTACATTCAAAATGGATATGCGTGCAGTATACCTGGAGGTGTGGCCAAATCAACACGGAAGGAGGCATCCGAAGGGGTCTCCGATCTGGGTGCAAGACCGGCCCTCTGAAGCTCCCTACGGAGCTCTCCGGGCGGCAGAACCGCTCTGCCTCTGCCTCTGCCTCTGCCGCGGCTGGAGCTCCTGCCGCCCCTCGCTGCTCCCGACATCGTCATCAAATCTAGATAAACGGTTCGTGGACGCATTAGACAATCATTAAAAGTATTGACTATATATGATCTAGAGCGTAAAATGTGAAGTAATAATATAACATTACTGATAACCTTTTTCGTTTCGTGGGCGCATCATACATATCTACTTGGATTTCATCGTCGATGTCATTTCTAACCCACGTAACTTCATGATCGGTCGAAGACAACCCGTCCTTCGAAACAGACGGTCGGAGCACTTTAAGCCTTCTCTCTTCTTCGTCCTCATCGCTGTCCTCATATTCTGGGACATCGTAGACATCTCTAGGTTTCCATCGGCATACAACACTCCACCCCGGATGCTTCAAACACTGTGAGTAGTATACTTGGAACGCTTGGTTCGGAAAGATAAACGGATCGTCCTGACCGTAAAATCGAAGTGTGTTCACACTGGTCAATCCATATTCATCTTTCCAAGTCCCAAGACTGCTTCTCCACCTGTCTGTATCGGTTCGCGGATCGTACCAAGTACAGTGGAATATATAAAAGGGTTCTGATCGTCCGGGATAGTGGATGCCGAGTATACAATTTAAGTACCCATAGTAAATCACACCGTCCGATCCTACCGTCGCAATCCCACTATTCTGAGTGGTTCTAGATGTTTCTATGTCCTTAACTTCGAATTTGTATCCAAGGACACCAAATCCTTTGTAATATGCAACCTCCATACTAGGAAATTGAGCTAAACATCTTGAATCACTCTCAAATGATGCAGACAAGTTCGGATCGTGGATCTAACAAAACAAATTTTACGATAAATACATAACGATACAAGTTTAGATTAAAACTGATAGCAATAAAATGTAATTCGAATAACTTACATGCTCTGTGACCCAATCACAAAAATTATCCTGATGGTATTTTTCCAAACGCTCTTCGTTCCAATCAGGATGCCCCTCACGTACCTCGTTAAAATGAGTTCTGTTTTCGACAAATAATTGTGACATTAATATTATATCATTTCATACACACACAAACACAGATATAACAATTAATCCAAAAGAACTTACTCTCTAATTTGTTCAAGACATGCGCAATTAAGCAAGATAAACCGGTATATCTTGTTGATAAACATAGTGTCTACCCTCTTATACTCGGCTTTACCATATGGCCCGTCTTGAATTCTTCGTGGTCGGTTAAGCCTTGTCTCAATATTCTCGACCAGATAGCGGGAACAAAATGTGGTTGCTTCATCAAGAAGATAACCTTGCATGATAGAATCCTCTGGTCGATTTTTATTGCGTATATACTTCTTAAGAGTGTAAAGGTACCTAATGAGAATATGTTGAATAAATAAATACGGGCATACAGGACAACAATAAATTTATAAATTGCGCGAAACGAAAAATTACACGTACCTCTCGACGGGATACATCCATCGATATTGTACCGGTCCGGCTAACTTCGCCTCAGTTGCAAGATGAACCGTCAAGTGTATTATGATATCGAAGAATGACGGTGGGAAAATACGCTCAAACTTGCAAAGTATCAACGCAATAGAATTTTCTAGTTTATCCAGCGTCGCAACCTCCAGTGTTTTAGCACACAACTCCCTGAAAAAACAACATAGGTCGTTGATTACTAGACCAACCGAGTCGGGGAGAGAAGTCCTGAGGGCTAATGGAAGAAGGTGCTCCACGATAACATGGTGATCATGACTTTTCAGCCCATCGATCTTGCCCTTCACAATTTTTATTTTCTTGCTGAATGATCCTGAGAAACCTGTGGGGACTTTCAAATCATGCAACACCTGCAGGAATCTTTTCTTCTCCGGTTGTGACATATGATAAGCGGCATTGGGAAGTACAAACTTGCCCGGTTTACCCGCTACCGGTTTAGGATGCAGTTCACTTCTTATTCCCCACTCTTGTAGATCCATCCGGGCATTCATGTTGTCTTTCGATTTCCCGTCTTTACACAGAAGCAAGTTAAGTATGTGCTCTGATACTCCCTTCTCTATATGCATGACGTCCAGACAATGACGCACTGAATTTGTAGACCAGTACGGAAGCTCGAAGAAAATTCTTAAGTTGTTCCAATATTGTGGTTTGACCTGTCTCGTCGGATCCATCCCGAAGGTCACGTTATTGTAACCATCCCATTTAGCAGTCACGTCCTCTCCGGATAATGGGGATGGAGGCCCAAGAAGCTCCTGATGACCATCAAAGCGAACCGTGTCTAACCTATAGGGGTGGTCTGGAGGCAGAAAACGTCGATGGCCGCAATAACAAACCTTCCTGCTAAAATTCAAAAATTTTGATGTTGTGTGTTCATGGCAATGAGGACATGCTTTGTGACCATGTACGGACCAACCTGATAGCATTCCATACGCAGGAAAGTCATTAATTGTCCACATTAAAGCCGCACGCAGTATGAAGGTTGTATTTGTGTTTGAATCATATGTCTCTACACCATCAATGAACAAAGTTTTCAGCTCCTCGATCAGAGGTCGGAGATAGACGTCGATATTGTTCCCCGGTGAGTTTGGTCCGTCGATAAGAAGAGGTATCATAAAGTATGATTGGTCCATAGCCAACCAAGGCGACAGATTATAAATTATCATTACAACGGGCCATGTACTGTGACTTCCAGCCATATAGTTGAATGGGCAGAAGCCATCGGCAGCCAGTCCGAGCCGGACATTGCGAGGATCGCTACTGAATATTGCGTGCCTCCTATCGAAATCCTTCCATGCCGGTGAATCTCTTGGATGGCTCATTTTTCCATTTTCGCTTGGAGGAGCACGGTGATGCCAAATCATTGCCTCGGCTGTTTTCTAACACCTGAATAGCCTCTGTAGCCTCTGTGTTATGGGAAAATATCGTGCTATCTTCACAGGTATATCAGGCTTCTTATCAGAATCTTTCGGCTTATACCTGGCCTCTCCGCATGTTGGACACTCTTTCAAATCTGAATTCTCTTTTTGGTACAACACGCAATTTTTAGGACATGCTTGAATCTTCTCGCACTTTAGACCCAAATCAGACATCATTTTCTGGGCTTCGTACCAGCTTTCGGGCACATTATTTCCCGGAGGCATAGAATCTTTCAAGAACGAAAGAAGCATTGTGAATGACTTGTTGCTCCATCCATTTAGGCACTTAATTTGGAAAAGTTGGACGAACCATGAGAGGGTGGAATACTTCGCATTCTCATAAATTGGTTTCCTAGCATCATTCATGAAATTTTCATATTTATCCGCACGCGGTCCTTGACCGGAAGGAATGTCATCTTCGGTACGAATAGATTCACCTAGAGCAGCCTCTACCATATCCTCCATTTCTTCTGATGGAAATAAATTTCCGTATCCTGCCGTATTACCGAATTCTTCTTCTTCTCCTGCCGCATTATCGTGTTCTCCTTCTTCTTCTACCGCAGTACTGCATTCTTCTCCTTCCCCGTGATATTTCCAAGTTGAATAAAGTCTAGTAAACCCATGTTTTACAATATGAAGCTCTGTCAATTCTACCTTCTGCCAGTACTTATTGCCACATCTATCGCACGGACAGAGAATCTTCTCTATTATGATCTTATTATGTGCTCGTGAAAATTCAAGGAAAGCAGCAACTCCTGCGACAAACTTAGGTTGCATACGTTGTTTCCAATCCACATACATCCAGTCCTTAACTCTGACGTACTCATGGGCCATGTTAGACTGAATAACATATAAATTGTAGGTTATGCTGACTATATTGAGAAATATAAGAACGGGATAGTTACTGACAAAGGAGAAAATCCGTGTATATACTTTGTGTGTGCGTTTGTCGTTGAAAAGAATAAATTATCGCACGTTATGTTAACCGATAGACGGGGACTAAGTGGCGCTTTTAGTTTCATATATGGGTATCGATGGGAATATGAAGGTTTCATATTATCATATATTGGTTTTAACCCGAACATCTCGAATCGCTCTCTAATTATGCGTTTGTATGTATGTGTTCCGGCTGTCGGGGGTAGGCTTCTATCCCATTAAGAATGTATAGAGCGAATGCCCATCACTTGTGCTTTCAACCGTTTCGAGTAAATTTCGGCAGCACCTCCCCGCTGTTCTCCGAGTACACTGTAATAGAATAGATAATCATTTCAAAGCTGTGAAACAACGTTGAAATGAACATCTAATCTATCTTTGTACACGGAGAACCAGCGGAAAGATACCGACGAAATATCTCGAAACGGATGAAAACACAAGTGAATGAAGGCGTTTGCTTTATACATTCTTAACTTGTCCACACGGGACAAATCTATGGGTTACCATACGATTGAATTTTCTCGTCGCGTAGACTATACGACGGTTGTTAGTATCGAGCTATACTGTCCGATATTTAACAACCTTCGTATAGTTCTAGGTCACGATGAGCATCGCACGTATGTTAACCGATAGACGGGGACTAAGTGGCGCTTTTAGTTTCATATATGGGTATCGATGGGAATATGAAGGTTTCATATTATCATATATTGGTTTTAATCCGAACATCTCGAATCGCTCTCTAATTATGCGTTTGTATGTATGTGTTCCGGCTGTCGGGGGTAGGCTTCTATCCCATTAAGAATGTATAGAGCGAACGCCCATCACTTGTGCTTTCAACCGTTTCGAGTAAATTTCGGCAGCACCTCCCCGCTGTTCTCTGAGTACACTGTAATAGAATAGATAATCATTTCAAAGCTGTGAAACAACGTTGAAATGAACATCTAATCTATCTTTGTACACGGAGAACCAGCGGAAAGATACCGACGAAATATCTCGAAATGGATGAAAACACAAGTGAATGAAGGCGTTTGCTTTATACATTCTTAACTTGTCCACACGGGACAAATCTATGGGTTACCATACGATTGAATTTTCTCGTCGCGTAGACTATACGACGGTTGTTAGTATCGAGCTATACTGTCCGATATTTAACAACCTTCGTATAGTTCTAGGTCACGACGAGCATCGCACGTATGTTAACCGATAGACGGGGACTAAGTGGCGCTTTTAGTTTCATATATGGGTATCGATGGGAATATGAAGGTTTCATATTATCATATATTGGTTTTAATCCGAACATCTCGAATCGCTCTCTAATTATGCGTTTGTATGTATGTGTTCCGGCTGTCGGGGGTAGGCTTCTATCCCATTAAGAATGTATAGAGCGAATGCCCATCACTTGTGCTTTCAACCGTTTCGAGTAAATTTCGGCAGCACCTCCCCGCTGTTCTCCGAGTACACTGTAATAGAATAGATAATCATTTCAAAGCTGTGAAACAACGTTGAAATGAACATCTAATCTATCTTTGTACACGGAGAACCAGTGGAAAGATACCGACGAAATATCTCGAAACGGATGAAAACACAAGTGAATGAAGGCGTTTGCTTTATACATTCTTAACTTGTCCACACGGGACAAATCTATGGGTTACCATACGATTGAATTTTCTCGTCGCGTAGACTATACGACGGTTGTTAGTATCGAGCTATACTGTCCGATATTTAACAACCTTCGTATAGTTCTAGGTCACGACGAGCATCGCACGTATGTTAACCGATAGACGGGGACTAAGTGACGCTTTTAGTTTCATATATGGGTATCGATGGGAATATGAAGGTTTCATATTATCATCGAGTATCATATATTGGTTTTAACCTGAATATCTCGAGTCGCTCTCTCATTATGCGTTTGTTATGCATTCGTGTTGTATGTGTAACATGATTTTAAACCATTGAGATCAAGATTGATAGAACTGATCATCCTACATTGCAATAGCATTCATCAACCAAAAACTATTATTGCAATGGTATACATCTATAACAATCAACAATTAAAACTACAAATATAGGATACTGATATCATAAAGCGTTATGAGACACGTCATCTGCCACGTGTCGTGATCATGGAAATCGCTAATATTGAGCATCATCAAGATTAGATTATGGTTTTGAAGCAAGTTATTGAGCATCTTGGATTGATTGTCAAGTGTTGATTTTTATTTCAACACTTGACAGAATGAAAATCATAAATACAGTTGCAAAATGTGTTCCTCACCCCCATAAAGTGGATCTTAACAATCCAGACAAGACCATCATTGTTCAAATTGCCAAGGTAGACATAATCTCAGTAGTTATTTACGGTTGCTAGCTTGTATTGCTTGTTGCTATTCTTTTTTTTCCTTGCCCTTTCTTTCTTTCTTTTTTTTGGGGGGTGGGGGGTTGTGTTTGAAAAGTTTTAACCAACTCACTGCTATTTCTAGGCAATGCAGGAATATAACTAGTTTTATCCCCCAAAAGAAAGAGCTTCAGGCTTCATGCGTCAAGCGATGTGTATAATTATATGATTTTCTTGCTAGCGGTTCATTTACAACTATTCTTTAGTCTATATACCTAACATCTGCTACTAGATATTACATCTTGCATCAACACCCCGCATGTTAAAATCAAAATCGATTATTTTTTTCTTGATCTTTTTCTGATTTTCTACCATCTGTGTCGAGTAAATTATGATTAACATTGTATTTGTCAACTAATCAGAAGAGCCATTCAACCAGCCCCACCGTAACCCTAACCCCAGCCCCACCGTAACCCTAACCCCAGCCCCACCCCAGCAGCAGCCGAGCCCCAACCCTAACCCTACCCCGACCCCGACCCCGACCGCCACCGCGACCCCTGCCCAACCCCAACTCTCGCGCGCGCAACCCAGACCCAGCCATGAACCCTAAGCCCAAAATAATCCAAAAATGCTTTAATTTACCTCGAGATTTATACCTGAACGGCTGCTGGTGGGCTGGAGCGACGACGGTGGCGATTTGGCGACGAAACCGGCGGTGGCGACAAAACCGGCCGTGGCGAAGACGGTGGCGACGAAACCGGCGGTGGCGACGACGGTGGCGACGGTGGCGGCGATTTGGGGTTTTTTCTCGCGCGCGATTGAGAGAGAGAGAGAAAGTGAGCGTAGGCGATCGATCTGGCTTTATTTTAAAACGATATTTACTTGCCCCTACGGACATAACCGTAGGTCTTTTGTTTGCGGCTCCGTAGGGGCAAACACCAAATTAAGAATTAATATTTTTATTCTTGGACGTCTGTGCCCGTAGGGGCAACCTTTTAGCCCTACGGATTAATCCGTAGGGCCAAGCTAAATCTGCCCCGACGGATATTTCCATCCGTAGGGGCAACCCCCTATTTTACTAGTGAATGCGTTTTCTCAAAAATAAATATATGGAAAAGCATACGATGGAAGGTATCTAGAATCCCTAGATCCAACAAAACTAAATGAGATCATAAAAACACACAAGCATAAAGGCAACATGCTAAATATGTTACATTGGCTATAGTTTTGAACAGTGTGGATCTTGATAGAATTAAGTATACTTAAATCCACATGCATCACAACTCAAGCAATAACATTTGAAAGGAAATATCCCAATAGAAAAAGTTCAGAAGGAAAGAAAAGACTGGGTTCTTATACTTCAGACAACCACCCAACAATTAATTATTACTGCAAGTCAAATTTTAAAAAAAAGAAACTTGCTTTTAAGAAATACAAGAGCCATATTAGAAGCGCTGCACATGATCACATATTCAATTCCGTATTGCTATTAAGAAATCGTTAATTGTAAGAAAAAAGAAAGCAATAAATTAGAAACATTTCAAATAAAGAAGACAATTCATTAATTGTATGAAAAATAATTAAAGGACAATAAAAAAAAATAAAATCCCTGCAATTCCATGAAAACCAACTTGCTTGGACCTTTTCTTCAATCTTTGAAAGATTCTACCCAATACTTATCTTTTACTTAAAACTCGAAAGAAACAAACTCCTTAGAACCCATGCCACACCCTCGCACTAATACTGGGCCCAATCAGTATAATACCCTGCCCTTATCTTTAATCCCATGACACATCCTCCAACACTATTAGTCTACCCAATCCTTATCATTTACTTGTTGTTCTCAACTTTTTTGCTTTTTTGGATTTAAATTTTTTGATGGGTTCATATCATCTTAGATATGCTGACGTTTTATTGAATCCCTGATTGCATGGGGAATACAATAGAGATGGAGAAAAAGAGAGTTTTTGAAAGGAAGACGAAGAGGGCCAGTTTGATGGATCATCCTGAAGGTATTAGGGTTTATGATGCTGGAGCATGTGAGATAACTATGAAATTTTTTTCTATTAATTTATTTTTACCCTTTTGAAGAACATTAACAGAAAAAAAAAAAAAAGTAGTTTCAACAAAAACGGAAGACGAAGAGCATTTGTTAGCTATTAGAGTTCACACATTAATTTGCACAGACAGGTGTTTCCTATCTTGATCTCTCATATTTCTCAACTTCTTTTTATATTACAGTACCCACATTGGTCGATCGTATCTTGATACCACATGTTGCTTCAAGTAAAAAAAATTCATACCCATCTTTCAATTCTCTCACATAGCTGTGAAATATAACTGAAAATAATTAAGAAAATAATTTTTATTTGCTTAATTTAATCAAGAGTTCACATACAAATATATATAGACCACTTATCATATTTTAACCGATTTAACAACTCATTATATTCATAACTAATATCTAATAACTAAATATATCACTATAGTGAATAGACACCTATTTCGACGGCAATATACCGTCGAAATAGGTCTATTTCGTCGGCTGGCACCAAATAGCCACGAAGGAACACCGACGCAATAGGTTGCGTCGCAATTGGTTATTTCGACGGCTAATTTCCGTCGAAATAGTTTTTTTCTCGACGGGTAATTTCTGTCGAAATATATAAGCTATTTAAGTTAAAAAAAATTGTTTCAAGAATCATTTAAAAATCATTTTCTATATTTCGACGGGAAATGGCTATTTCGACGGAAATTTCCCGTCGTAATAGAGTGGAGAAATAAAGTGGACAGTAAAAAAAAAGTTTAAAACAGCCAAGAAAATCTCCAATCCAATCTATTTCAATTTAATATCGATTCCATTCCCGTCAAATAACGATTCTAATACAAATTCCATTCCATTCAAATATCAATTATCCAAATACGATTACAATACATACTACGCGTTCCTTTACAATCTTAACATCATAAATTTACAAAAGTGGGAAATGAAAAATTAAGGGAGGACGAAAGGAGGGAGAGTCGATCACGAAGGAGGCGCTGATGGATTTCCTGGGTAAAACCCCTGCGATTAAAAGTTTAAAATACATGAATCAGTATAGATATTTAATTTAATCAAATGTGTGCGTGTGCGCTTGTTTGTGTGCGTGTGTGTATGTATGCTTGCGCGCGCGGACTTGTTTGTTTGTTTGTGTGTATGCTTGCGCGCGCACGTGTGTTTGTTTGTTTGTATGCTTGTGTGCGCGCGCGCGTGCGCGCATGTGTGTGTGCGCGCGCGTGCGCGCATGTGTGTACACATGTGTGTGTATGTATGTGTGTATGTATGTGATATGTGCGTATGTATGCATGCGTGTGTGTATGTGAGAGGTGATATGTATGCATGTGTGTATGTGATATGTGCGTATGTATGCATGTGTTTGTCTGTGTGTATGTATGCATGTGTGTTTATGTATGATTGTGCGTGTATGTATGCATGTGTGTGTGTGTGTGTGATATGTACGTATGTATGCATGTGTGTGTGTATGATTGTGTGTATGTGACATGTGATATGTGTGTATGTATGCATGTGTGTGTGTGCGCTTGTGCGTGTATGTGTGTGTATGTATGATTGTGCATTTGTGATATGTGCGTATGTGTGTATATATGTAAGGGTTATCAAACTTACCGGAGGTATGTGCCTCCCAGCCTGGACGTACGCGTCGATAAGATTAAGCCTCTGCTCGAGAGTCCAGCCAACAAATATGTTGGGGTCAAAATTTGCACCCCAGTTGATCAAGTCAAAATCAAGATCAACCCCAAGTAAGCGGGCCCAAGCCCAAGTAAGTGGGCCCATGCCCAAGTCGAGCCCCGCGACCGACCTCCTCCATGCCTAAATAAAAAATCATGTAATAAATAATTTTGATATAATTTTTTTATGCATGAATGTAAGAAAATAGGCATGAAGCCAAATTTTTATAAAGCCCATAGCTCATGTGCAAAAGAAATGAGCACATGAGGCATGAGATGGGAAAAATGACATTTTGTAAAGCCCAAGGGGCTATGTGTAAATGTGTAAGCCTATATAAGGAAACATGATAATGAAATAAAAGGGCTTTTTTCATTCCCATAAAAAATCTAGCGTTCTTTGTGTCTCCTTCTCCTTACTCAAGGTTCTAAACCTTCTTCCCCTTTTCAATTAAATCAAGAGTTTTACTCTTTCTGTTTCAAAAATAAATAGTTTTTCACCACAAAATCCACAAAGGGGAGCTTGGATCTTCCTTCAGATCTTAAAAAGGAGAGATTTTTAAAATCTTGCCCCTCTTGTTCTCCAAGATCCGGCCAACAAAAGAGGAGGAAGGAGACCCATCTCCAAAGATCCCATTTTGGGGAAAGTTCCAAGGCTCAGGGGAGAAGAAAGGGGTCCCCTTGAGCATTTACAAAGATTTCTTGGAGTTTAATTCCACAAACCAAAGTTTCTGGAAGTTTAACTCCATAAAAATAAACAAACAATAATAATACATCTTTTTTTTAAGGAGTTTTAACTCTAAAAGTCAATTGGAGTACAACTCCCAGTATAGGGGCTGAGCCCTCCTCCCTTATTTTCCGCTGCGCCATGAGCCCAGGGCCCGCGTGCTATGCATGCCCAGCGCCCGCGTGTTGCGCCCAGCTCCCGCGTACCATGCACGTGAGGCGCTGGCGCCTTCGCCCAGTGCCCGCGTGCCATGCATGTGAGGCGCTGGTGCCTTCTCCCATGCATCCTTTGGATGCCCCTTTCCCCTTTTTTTTTATATATATGTACACACACACACACACACACACACACACATTACAACACTGTCTCCGTCAGAAAAAAATTTCTAACGGGGCGCTGCCCCGCACCCCGTAAGGGGGCTACTAGCCCCCTTGACCCCCAGCCCGCTATCCGGGTAGCGGGCCCCCGTAAAAACTCTGCGGGCCTCCCGATATTTCCAAAATCCCTTCAAAACACAACACTGCATATTGAGTTCGCATGAACTGTTTGACCCGTCAATCGGAGGTTCTCTGCTCCAAAGGCGAGGGGTAATTAACGACTGCTTTGTCCGCGGCTGCCGGTGATTCGGATCCCCATAATCAATAAACCCTAGCCTACCCTAGGCAGGGGGAATCTGTAATGCGCCTGACAAGCGCGCGCGTATTCCTATCTCAATGGGGTGACGAAAAATACCCTACAGATTCTGGCACGTCTGGTGGGACCGATCTCTCCTCCCATATTTCGGGTTAAACGTTCATACGAACTCAATCAATATACATATCGCTTGCCTGTACTGAAATCATGCTTCTATTTGCAGGTTAACGACTTTCGACTGCAATCTTCGGACGCAACAAAATGTTTCCAAGGACAAGCTCAGCTCTCGACACAGCTCCCATCTCCTACACGATGAATATGGACACCAGGATGGTCTTCCCGGCCAGTCTCGGGCCACAATGGGAGGAGCTGCTGCTACCATTCGGCTCTATTATGTTCATGCCAGTTAGGGCCATCCCAGCTCCTCAAGCTCCAGCAACGGACAGACCGGCCTCGAAAGGAAGGAGACCAAATGTGGTGATCTCGAAGGCACCACTATCCAAACGCAAGTCGGTGTTTGAACGACTTTCCTTTGCTCCAGCTGGGGGCAAGGCCATCAACACCAACAAAGCAATAAGGCGTCTAGAGCAAGCTCCAGCGGTGCCCTTGACAACTGCTCGATCGGGTATCTTCTCTAAGCTTCCCATCAATCGACTCACGGTGGATTCCCAAAAAACGGATGCCTTCCAAGCCCTTAAAATCGACAAGCTAAAACAGAAAAGGCTCAGATACAGATCCAACAAAACGGCTAGGGCTCATGCTATGTTGAACTTCATGAGGTTCCATGAACAGGGTCACCCCGCCAAAGATAAAGAGACGGCTGGATATGTGGTCCACACTGTCTACATGGTGGATACGCGCAACAAGAGAAAGGATGGGTCTACTACATCTCAAATCCAATCTGGTGTGAATATGGCTGCCACATTCTAAGACCAGCCTCCTCTGGAAGGTAATGAAGACCTTCCAGTAAGGCTGATAAGCAGATAGAGCCCTCAGTTCATGAGGAGTCAGGCTCGGAAAGCGAAGATGAGCCAACTTTCCATCCTAAGACCGCAGAGTAGCAACTTCTCCAAGAGCTCTGAAACAACTCAAAAGCAAAGACAAAGAGATGGCCAAGCTCTACTTAAAAATTGACGACCTGACGAATGTCGTGATGCAGCTCACGGCCCAAGTTGCCTCTCAGCCGCCCAATCAAGGGCAGGGCTCTGCCCATGAACCGAGAAGCGGTGTCCCGAGGCAGCTGACGCCTATTCCCTCAAATCCAAAGGTGGGCGGACCGCATGAAAGTCAGTCGCATCCCATCTCGGGAAATGTCTTGGCTACCGATGACAGTAGCCCGCTAACTCAAAATCAAATCATGAATTTGGTTGCCAACAAAGTCAAAACCTTGGTAGCCGAAGCCGGAGATCAAAAAGATGTCAGTAGCAGCGGGAGACCATACCCTGCTCGGTACGATCTTGTGGAGTTTCCTACTGGCTATGTCGTCCTCAAATTTGAAAGGTTCGATGGGACGGAAAATGCGAACCGGCACATTGCCCAATTTAAAACATCATGTGCAAACACTGGGGGCAATGATGCGCTCCTTCTCCACCAGTTTGTCAATAGTTTGACCGATGTTGCTTTCGATTGGTATGCAAGCATATCGGATGACTCGATCATGACGTTCACTCAAATAGAATCCATGTTCAAGCAAAGGTTCATGAGTGTCAGCGATAAAATCACCATTGCTGACCTCGTAATGATCGAGCCAAAGAACAACGAAAGCAACATGGATTTTATAGTCCGATGGCGCAATCTCTCTATCAAATGTGAACCGCCGTTGGAGCAAGACCAATCCGTCGGTCTTCTTATAGAAAATCTGAATGACTGGATGAAACATTTCCTGTCCACCGCAGGCCTCAAAACATTCCATGAACTGACCAAGAAAGTTCAAATGTTGGAATGCTCAAAGCCCGAGTCCATTTAGAATCTCCAATTTACAAACAGACCGAGACATCGGAGGGACGACAACCGGAAAAGCGAAAGTTCCAACAGCACCGATTCTCTAAATAAACAAAGAGCGGGCGGAGCAAAGACTAATAAATCTCGGGGGCTAACTTTGGAGGAAAGAAGAAATAAGGTCTACTCTTTCAGAAAGGACAAGGTCCACAAAATTTTCAAAGATGCTCTGAAGAATGGCCTGCGGCTACCAGAACCAAAAAGGCTAAGTGAAGCGAGCAGGACCGATCATCCCAATTTTTGCCCATACCACCGAGTCCTAGGGCACACTATTGAAGACTGCTGCATCTTCAAACATTGGGTCGAAAAGTAATATAAGGCAGGAGAGATAGAACTGTCTAAAGGCGTGTTAACAAACAGTCAAGCTGTGACCGCCAATTTCATATAAACGGAGACCGAAGTCCTTTGGGAACATGATTCTCTCAGACATCTGCCTTTCTTTGAAAAGAGCGGACAAAGGCAACAAGCTAAGAGCCAAGCGAGCAACATTGCCGATGAAGAAGAAATAGACGGGTACACAACCCATACGGTCTACATGATGGAGCTCAGAGGAACAAGTACTCCTACGCCTTATAGCCATGACAATGATGCGGTTGTTGCTGTCCAACACCGGCTCGATCCAAATGATGAAGAGCTCGCTCAGGCCATTAAGCCAAAGAAACCCGTGGTTCATGCTGAATCAAGTTCAGGCGGTAAGGATGACCCCGTTGTCATACCCGGAACTATAGAACCAATGGCTTCAAAGGCAACTTCAGGACAGGGATGAGAAGATGGCCAAGGTCCATTCCAAAGTCGACGAGCTGGCAAATGTCGTGGCAGATCTCACGACCCAAGTCCCCCGATTGCAATTACAGCAAAATCAAATTTTGGTTCATGGGCCAGGAACTGATATCCGGAAACAACCAACTGATACCCCCTTCGGCCCAAAAGCGGAACACCTTTGCGAAAAACGGCCGCGATCAGCCTCCAGTCCCTCTGATACATACACTGAACGTAGTAAGCGGACAGTTGGCGAACCAAAAACTGATCGTCCTCGAGGTCCAGCATCAGTAAGGGAACCTACTCTAATGGAGAGAAAGAAGAAAGTATACTCCTTCAGGAGGGATGAAGTCCGCAAAATATTCGAGGATGCCTTGAACAACGGTCTGCAACTGCCTATTCCAAAGAGGCCACATGAAATGAACATGACCGGCAATCCCGTATACTGCCCATATCATTGAATGGTGAGTCATACCATTGAAGACTGCTATGTTTTTAAAGATTGGGTGGAGAACCAATACAAACTTGGGAAAACCTCATAGCCGTCAGATGTACCGACAAGCCACGGAGCTACGGTCATCAACACAGCTCCGCCAAGATCAAAGTTTGAGGAGCTGGGATAAGCAAACAACTGACCACCACGTCGTTAAACTGGGAGCATACGACCACCACGTCGTTAAACTGGGAGCATACGACCACCACGTCGTTAAACTGGGAATGTAAAAAAGAATGTGTGTAAATAAAAAAAATATGAAAATAAACGAAAAAAGAAAATAAAGCCGAAATGATGGGGCAACCGCGAATAAATAGCCGAAATGATAGGGCAATCGCGACCTTCACGATAAGAAAAGCTGAAATGATAGAGCAATCGCGGTAAAAAAAAAAACCCTTCCAAATGGCGAATGATGAGTCGCTCCTGGTACCATATTCCAGTGCAGCGATGCAGACGCCAACCAAATTCCAAATCCCTAAATTCCCAACGGCGAATGATGAGTCGCTCCTGATACCATATTTCAGTGTAGCGATGTAGACGCCAACCAAATTCCAAATCCTAAAATGGCGAATGATGAGTCGCTTCTGGTACCATATTCCAGTGCAGCGATGCAGACGCCAACCAAAATCCAATTTCCCAAAATTCTCCTAGCCCTACGGTTAGTCCCCGAACTGACTACCGTATACAATCCACGGGCTTAAATAATTCTCATCATACCTATACCCCACCGCAATCACAAGTCCAGCGGCCGGTCTCCGCCCTTGGAATTATGCTCCATTTGGGAAGACCCACCCATGTGTCCTCACGATACATGAGGAGAACAAACTTACGAGATCCTCTCGACTCGTAAGAAAACACCTTCGTGGTATCCTTACGACTCACGAAGGAAAAACACACTTGGGAGTTGTTCATACCGGAATTATGCTCCGCCTCGGAATCAAGTCAACCAGTGACATTCCGTGCCGGGGACAAGTTGAACGACCAGAGACACTCCATGCGGGGGAAACGTTGACCAGCGATACTCCGCCTCGGGGACAAGTCGACCATCGACACTCCGTGCCGGGAAAACGTCACAAACAGACACTTCGTGCCGGGGACACGTCAACTAGCGACACTCCGTGCCGGGGAAATGTCACATACAGACACTCCATCTCGGGGAAACGTCATAACACAGACACTCCATGCCGGGGAAACGTCGACCAGCGACACTCCGCCTCGGGGACAAGTCGACTAGTGACACTCCGTGCCGGGGAAATGTCACAAACAGACACTCCGTGCCGGGGACACGTCAACCAGCGACACTCCGTGCCGGGGAAACGTCATATACAGACACTCCGTCTTGGGGAAACTTCCAACAGAGACACTCCGTCTCGGGGAAACGTCCAACACAGACACTCCGTGCCTGGGACAAGTCAACCAGCCGACACTCCGTAATGGGGAAACGTCAAGCAGACACTCCGTGCCGGGGACAAGTCAACCAGCCGACACTCCATAACGAGGAAACGTCAAGCAGACACTCCGTCTCGAGGACACGTCAACCAGCGACACTCCGTACCGGGGAAACGTCAAAGAGACACTCCGTACCGTGGAAACGTCAAAGAGACACTTCGTGCCAGGGAAACGTCCAACACAGACACTCCGTGCCGGGGACACGTCAACCAAAGAGACACTCTATGCCGGGGACACGTCAACCAGCGACACTCCGTACCGGGGAAACATAAAAGAGACACTTCGTACTAGGGAAACGTCAAAGAGACACTCCGTACCAGGGAAACGTCCAACACAGACACTCCGTGCCGGGGACACATCAACCAGCGACACTCCGTGCCGGGGACACGTCAACCAGCGACACTCCGTACTGGGGAAACGTCAAAGAGACACTCCATACCGAGGAAACGTCAAAGAGACATTCCGTGCCAGGGAAACGTCCAATACAGACACTCCGTGTCGGGGACACGTCAACTAGCGACACTCCGTACCGGGGGAACGTCAAAGAGACACTCCGTACCGGGAAAACGTCAAAGAGACACTCCGTGCTAGGGAAACGTCCAACACAGACACTCCGTGCCGGGGACACGTCAACCAGCGACACTCCGTGCCAGGGAAACGTCACATAAAAACACTCCGTCTCGGGGATACGTCATACACTGATACTCCGTCTCGGAGATATGTCAAGCATCGACCGTCCATATCGTAAAAAGGGCAGTGCCAGCTTCCCAAAAAGAGGGAACCAAATCAAGTCGCCTCTACGTGAAAGAAGATCCATCAATTTCATGCACACGACCCACATATGCGGTGTGCATTTATTGATGGGGGGCACTTTGATGGGGTCAAAATTTGCACCCTAGTTGACCAAGTCAAAGTCAAGGTCAACCCCAAGTAAGTGGGCCCAAGCCCAAGCAAGTGGGCCCATGCCCAAGTCGAGCCCCGCGGTCGGTCTCCCCATGCCGAAATAAAAAATCATGTAATAAATAATTTTGGTGTAATTTTTTATTCATGAATATAAGAAAATGGGCATGAAGCCAAATTTTTGTAAAGCCCATGGCTTAGTGCAAAAGAAATGAGCACATGAGGCATGGGATGGGCAAAATGCCATTTTGTAAAGACCAGGGGGCTATGTGTAAATGTGTAAGCCTATATAAGGCAACATGATAATGAAATAAAAGGACTTTTTTCATTCCCCTCAAAAATCTAGGGTTCTTTGTGCCTCCTTCTCCTTCCTCAAGGTTCTAAACCTTCTTCCCCTTTTCAATTAAATCAAGAGTTTTACTCTTTTTTTCCAAAAATAAATAGTTTTTCACCACAAAACCCACAAAGGGGTGCTCAGATCTTCCATCAGATCTTAAAAAGGAGAGATTTTTAAAATCTTACCCCTCTTGTTCTCCAAGATCCGGCCAACAAAAGAGGAGGAAGGAGACCCATCTCCAAAGATCCCATTTTGGGGAAAGTTCCAAGGCTCAGGGGAGAAGAAAGGGGTCCCCTTGAGCATTTACAAAGATTTCTTAGAGTTTAACTCCACAAACCAAAGTTTCTGGGAGTTTAACTCCATAAAAATAAACAAACAATAATAATACATCTTTTTTTAAGGAGTTTAACTCCAAAAGTCAATTGGAGTACAACTCCCAGTATGGGGGGCTGAGCCCCCCTCCCTTATTTTCCACTGGCGCCATGCGCCCAGAGCCCGCGTGCCATGCACGTGAGGCGCTGGTGCCTTCTCTCACGTATCCTTTGGATGCCCCTTTCTCTTTTTTTTATATATATGTATACACACACACACACACACACACACACACACACACACCCCACAACACTGTCTCCGTTAGAAAAAAAATTTCTAACGGGACGTTGCCCCGCACCCCACAAGGGGGCTGCTAGCTCTCTGACCCCTAGCCCGCTATCCGGGTAGCGGGCCCCCCGTAAAAACTCTGCGGGCCCCCGATATATCCAAAACCCCTTCAAAACACAACACTGCACATTAAGTTCGTATGACCTGTTTGACCCGTCAATCGGAGGTTCCCTCGCTCTAAAGGCGAGGGGTAATTAACGGCAGCTTAGTCCGCGGCTGCCGGAGATTCGGATCCCCACAATCAATAAACCCCAGCCTACCCTAGACGGGGGGAATCTGTAATGCGCCTGATAAGCGCGCGCGTATTCCCATCTCAATGGGGTGACGAAAAACACCCTACAAAATAGATCGGCAGCGGGAGCGGGAGCGGCAGTCGATTGGCGCGAGGAACCGCCGGATTCCGGCGTCCGCTCCTAAGGCGATCCATGAAACATAGGGGTCCTGGTCCTAGAGGCCCTAGTCCGTATCGGCATCTCCGAAGGCGATCCGTCAGCCGGCTGAAACCTAGGAGGTGGATGCCCGGTCGGCTGGAAACGAGTGTTATACTAATGCGAAGTGATCTTGGAGGACACGCACTGTACTCTCTCGTGATGATCCGGCCTAAACGCCATGAAAGCCCTATCTACAATAAATGTTCTCTGTGCGTCATCAACCGGGTGTCCCTGCTCCGCCTCCATTACCTGGATCAACCGATCTCTCTCAGCCGCCATCGCCGTCTGTTTGTAGAAAAAATGTATTACTGCCATTCTAAAAGCTACACAATAATTATTCTGAAATAATTAAGAAGCTCGGCATATGTAGAGTCTTACATATATCTCATGTGCCTTAATCTATGCAGGCCCGCCGTCGTCCTGTACAAATTGAGCCCGGTAGATTTCGATACGATCAAGGGACTCTCCACCATAAATTTCTTCCTGCATATAACATTTAGAAAGTTCATACATAAATTTCTAAGATAATTTTAACGTATTAATATCAAATACGATACTCATGTGTCCGATGGCAACCTGCTGGAAACTCTTGCTCCCACCCCTATAAATATCGTGCAACTGAGTGCGAGATGATTTTCCTCACTCGCTCTTCTCCTGCAGTTATATCAAATACTGTTTACTGAGTTGCTATAAAATAGTAAAAAGGTATCGTCAAAGACATACCTTAAACTCTCCGGATAAGAAATGATCGACCAAGGCATGTCAGTATTCGTCGGACTAATCTGGATCTGGCTTAATCGAATACATCTCATCCGGTGAAGCACAGTTTTCAAGCTTTCTAAAATTTTTGTTCTTATGGCCTCTCCAATTCTTCGCCATATGACTACATATCTTATCATAAACTGTGCGTTCATCGTAAACCCCCTGGGGGCCCTCTCCGCCAACAGACCGGAACTCGAACCGAGCCTGCGAAACGGGATAATTCATCGTTGTATGGGTATTTTATAGTAATTTAGTAGACGTGTATGTATATATGTGTGCGTTTGTGATATATACGTATGTGTGTGTACATGTGTAAATATAAAAAAAGTGCAGTGTTGAATTTTATAAAGAAATCTAACCATCATCTCCTATATAACGACTTGTTTCTTTAGCCCTAACGCTTCACTGTCCCAATCTAGGACCTCCCACTCGTCATCCTCGTCTTTCAACATATGAGGCATGCGATTCTCACTGTTCACTATTGACGATATCATTTTTTTCACTTCTTTATTAGTTCTTGTCACAACATCCCCTGTGAACGCAAGGTATACAATCGGCTTGCTAGGAGCATGTGGCATCCCCCTCCATATATCACTGGCCTGTGTGGGTCCTCTCTCAGTCCGTTTCTTTTTCTGAGAGGACTGCCTCTTGTCCCCGGTAGAATGACCGGTCCTGCTATCTGAACCTGACATATCTAAAACAACTTCACGGAATATAGTTTAATATGTTAGATAAAAAATAATAGTGAAAATTATTGCTGAAAAGAATATTATACATGAGCAATAAATGGTAGAGATAATATGCAGGGAAAAAAATAAAATACGGAAATAATATAAATTAACTTGAAAATCCCTGTATATTAGAATTCGAAACTGTAGGAGATAATATGCGGAAATAATATGCGGAAAAAGATAAAATGTATGAAATAATATGCGGAAAGAAAGATGCAATAAATTGTAAGTTTCACATTACTTAAATTATGAGTATCATACAAGAGCGAGTTAATATATCAAGATATTTAAAGTCTTAATTAGACTTCTGGTTCTACAACCGCCGATGGCACATCAGAGACTATTTCCGACTTCATGTCTGTTCTTGATAAACCGCTGTTGAATTCGATTGGAATAACATCATCATGTATAACCGAGATTGTAGGACAACTAATCTCCCTTACATCACTTTCATCCATGTTGTAATAGTCTCGTAGATTCGTCACAACAGCAACATCCCACTGGGCATCTCTAGGGTCTGCGACATAAATGCATTGACGGGCTTGGCTGGTGAGAATATAAGGCTCTTCACCAAAAGCGAGTTTCGATGAATTGAGTAAACGCAGTCCATTTTCAACTTTGAACCCAGTATGTTCATGATGGATATCGTACCACAGACACATTGTCACGCCCTTCTTCCTAGAGTGCGGTAAGATAGACACGTGACAGAGCCAACCATGCTACCTGTGGATAGGAAAAATCCCTCTACAGTCATATTACGGCTGTAGAGATATCAAGAACAAGAAAGCAAACTAAACTATCTAGTACATGTACATGAGCCAGAATAAATGAGTCAAGAAATAATATAATGTGCGGAAGCAAAAGATCCAATAAATAAAACACCTGGAAAGTAAAACTGGATACCAACAGGATCCTCACCGCTCAGTCTAACAGCGGCAGTACTCCTGATCAGTCTGCCGCAAAGGTAGAGGATCTGGGCCATGCAAAACCCAGACGTCAGTGCGTCATAATATCAAGCAATAAAATAACAGGGGTAGCAAGACATACAGGTATGTGTATGAACAGTAAAACAAGTATAACAGTAATATAAATGAGGACAGTGAGGGTAATGTGTAGTGAGTAATCTAGACTGGTCTACTGGGTTAACTGCTCTCAAGTCTCTGAAATCAATTTGATGAATCATCGATGTAACTCAATAGTATCCCGTGCGTGCCCGGGACCACGGTGAAGATTCTCGGGCTGAATCCGAGACGTGCCGCTAGGCAGTAAAATGGTAGTATGTAACGATGAGTGATGTCAGCAGCATCACCCCGGGGCTGGCCTAGCCCGTAAGACTGATCAGTAAAGGTATCGAACTGTCGAGTTACAAGTCAGGTTTCATCATTGATTTCCCCATATTCCCAGGTTATGTATTCAAATCATGTATTGATAAATCTGGAGTTAATGACAACACAGGATCAAGCAGGTACAGGTTTGTCTGAATAAACAACAGGAAATGTTCGTAAGGACAACAAGTCAAGATTGTTAGCATTAGTAACAAGATCAGGTAACAGGTCAAGCTATGGTACATCAGGTCAAGTCAGATAGTGTATATAGATCCAATCATGTCAAGAAGTGCACGGTATTAAGTCGTACCAAGTAGCAGTGTATCAAGTCATGTCAGGGGTGCACAAATGTCATGTGGGTGCTCATAATCAAACTATAATAAGCATGGGTACACAAAAATAAGTATGGGGTACCAATGTAATAATAAGATGGAATAATGTGATGTGGTATGCAAAATAGGTATAGATTAAACATATGGATGCACAGTTATCGATTAGGGTTAAAGTTATAGTTCCAATACTAATTAAAATACACTTTATCAAATATGGAATGTTAAAATCACATTATTATGTATTATATGATCTATGGATGCAACTGTATATATACTAGATGAGACGGATGCAAATAGGTATCCGAAAGGTTATAAACTATTTAAAATGGTACTATGGGCTATACAACTAAGCAATATGTGATATAAATATTGGTATGGATGCAGTTTAATGTAATCTAATATGCAAAAAGATATGTTTTCATGTTTTAGATCTAAAATGATATAAACGGAACATCGAAACGTTAAAATGAAATATGGGGCACTAGATTTAAACAACAGGTATAATATGTATTTAAATAAGTATATAATAATTTAAATAGCATGTAGCAAGATTAACTTGCCTCGACGGATCAAGAAACGGGTGTGTACGGAACGTCTTACGTCGGCGAAATGTCACGACACGCGCACGGTACACGGAACGGATCCAAACAATGCACAAAGGTGATCATGCAAGCAAGACACGTCCGCTGGGTCGTCGGGATAGTCGACGTCACGTCCGGTTTCCGGCGAACTACAGAAATACAGAAATCAAGAAAACAAAGAAAAGGAAAAAAAGAAAGAGTAAGGGAATGAATTGCTCACTGTAGTTGTGGGTGCTGTGGATTCAGAGAGGAGGTGTGAGGGTGACGACGAGGTTGACGGAGCTCCGGCGAGGCTAGGGTGCTCGGGTTCTGTGGTTTAGGTTTTGGGCTCGGTGTTGGTACAGGGAATGGAGAAAAGGAGAGAAAGAGGAGATGGTTGGGGTGTTGGAGTGTGCAGAGGATAAGAAGGGTGATGGTGGTGCGGATGGCAATCACGAGAGATCGCCGGCGATGGAGGTGTGCAGGTTTGGGTGATGGGTTTTCGGGTGCAGGGATGTGCAGGGCTTGGGGTTTGCAGAGGAGGAGAAAATAATAGGAAGGTTAGGTGGTAGAGAGGGAGATGAGAGAAAGGTAGAGGAGATGGTGGTCGCGGGGTGAGGTGACGAGGCTAGGGTTAGGGTTTTCTATTTTTCGTGGCGAGGTGCACGGTTTAAATAGAGAGGGAAAGAGACGAAGGAGGGAGATGAGTGTAAGCGAGAGAAGGGAGGTGAGCGGATCTCGCTTACCGTGAGAGGAGAAAGAAAGAAGGGGAGAGAGAGAGAGAGAGAAAGGAGAGAGAGAAAGAGAGAAAGAAGAAAGAGAGTGAGTGAGTGCTGTTAGTTAGGAAAAAAAAATTCTTTTGTTTTCTTTAAAAAATTTAAATAGAATATACATAATGATACGTAACAGTTAGGATAAAACTAAAATATATTTTAGTTTAATTAAGGTATATAATAGTTTATAAAGAATTAAGGAATATAATATTAGTCCGTTTTGAGATTTTGGTAAATACAAACTTACTCCAAAACACGTCCGGGTCGGATCTAAAATTCAGATTTTAAATATGAAAAATATATGCGACTTCCAAAATTCAAAACAAATGCTCAGCTAACGAAAATGCATACCCCCAGTAATGGATGCACGTATGTGCGCGTAGCCATCCAAACACGTCCGTTTCACTGAACGGGACAAGAACAAGATGCGCGGATGCTACCACGGGATTAGGGGTATCATGCAGGCTATGAAATGCAATTTTAAATTATTTTACATGACCTAAAATGTTATATGGTAAAATATGCAATGCCAGGTAAAATGCTAGTATGCGGTATACATGAGATGCACGTGTTTATGTAACAAGTCAGGGTAATTTATAAATATGAATCAACAGGTTCAAGCAAGAGGGTAGGGTCGAATGCAATGTAAAATGTAAAATACTATTCGCACTCAAAACACGATAAATCATTAAAATACCACAGATAAGTAAATATGGGAACTGGAATTGGTATAAATGAACTAGGTTGTTTTATTATACCCAACTACAAAAAGAATTTCGTCCTCGAAATTCTAAGAACAAGAAAAGATAAACTATCAAGAAACTAAAAGAATAGATGTGGAAACTTCTGCCGGATTTCATTTTCTCGTTCCCAAGTTGATTCTCCATGTGAGCGATTTTCCCAAAAAACAAGTACGAGAGGGATAACGTTGTTCTTAAGAACCTTTTCTCTTCGATCCACAATCGACATCGGTCGCTCCTCAAAAGTCAAATCTTCTCGGACAGTCAGCTCCGAATGATCCAGCACGTGTGTTTCATCTCGAACATACTTACGGAGTTGAGATACATGAAACACGTCATGAAATTCGCCAAGGATTGCGGTAAAGCCAATCGATACGCCACTTCTCCAACACGCTCCAAAATCTCGAATGGCCCAACGAATCGAGGACTAAGCTTGCCTCGACTTCCAAAACGAATCACCCCTCTAGTCGGTGATATCTTCAAGAATACCAAATCACCAACAACGAACTCTAAAGGTCTTCTCGATATATCTGGCCAACTCTTTTGTCGGTCTTGCTGCTTTCATAGGATTTCGGATAGCGTTAACTTTCTCAATTGTCTGCACGATCAAATCCGGTCCCAACAATCTTCGTTCTCCAATATCGTCCCAACAAACAGGTGAACGACACTTGCGACCATACAATGCTTCAAATGGAGCCATCTGAATAGTCACCTGAAAACTGTTGTTGTACGAAAACTCCACCAAGTGTAGATGATCCTCCCATGAACTCTTGAAGTCTAACATGCAAGCTCTCAACATGTCTTCAAGAGTTTGGATCGTTCTCTTCGACTGGCCATCTGTCTGAGGATGATAAGCTGTGCTAAACTTCAATCGAGTCCCCAAAATTTCCTGTAAGCTCCTCCAAAAGTGTGATAAGAAACGGGAGTCACGGTCGGACACGATACTCACCGGTACTCCGTGCAATTTTACAATCTCCTGCATGTACTGTTCTGCCAAAGCTTCCGTTGATTGACCAACTCGAAATGGTATGAAATGAGCTGCCTTGGCCAATCGATCAACAATCACCCAAACTGCATTGTTGCCCTTTGGACTCCGCGGTAAAGCCGTCACGAAATCTATGGTTATATGTTTCCACTTCCATTGAGGAATCGGAAGTGGTTGCAATAAACCAGCAACCCTTTGATGTTCAGCCTTAACTTGCTGACACACCAAGCACTTCGCTACAAAGCGGGCAATCTCCTGTTTCATGCCTTTCCACCAGAAATGCTGTTGTAGAACTTGGTACATCTTCGTTCCTCCTGGATGTACGGAATATGCTGAACTGTGCGCCTCCTTTATAAGTTCTTCGTGAATATCTCCTTTTGGCACACACAAACAGCTACCATAACGCAACGAACCATCTTCATGAATCAACAAGTCCGTTCGAAGTCCAGCTTCAACCTGTTCTCGAAACTTCTGCAATTTTGGGTCCTGCGACTACGCTGCTTTAATATTCTTGATCAACGATGACTGTACTTGCAGCTGCATCAACTGTTCCGAAAAATGCGGTAGCACAACCTCCAAATTGAATCTCCGAAAGTCTTCAACAAGTTCCTTCTGTGCAGTCAACATCTGAATTGCTGGCAACTGACTAAGCGCATCCGGCACAACATTAACTTTCCCCGGATGGTACTTAAGATCAAGATCGTAGTCAGCCATCAGCTCCAACCATCTACGCTGCCTCATATTAAGCTCTTTCTGTGTGAACACATACTTTAGGCTTTTGTGATCGGTGAAAACCTCGACCCTTTCGCCCAATAAGTAATGTCTCCAAATCTTCAAAGCGAAAATCACAGCTGCTAGCTCCAAATCATGAGTTGGGTAATTCTTCTCATGGGTCTTCAACTGTCTCGATGCGTACGTTATAACCTTCCCATGCTGCATCAAAACACATCTTATTCCTTTCTCAGATGCGTTGCTGTGAATCACCAATCTTCCGGAACTGTCTGGCACGGTCAAGATAGGAGCGGTTATCAATCTCTGCTTCAACGCCTCAAAAGCTGACTCACACATCTCCGTCCACACAAATGGTACTTCCTTGCGCGTAAGCTTGGTCAAAGGCTCAGCCAAACGAGCAAAATTCTCTACGAACCTTCTGTAATACCCGGCAAGTCCAAGAAAGTTTCTGATCTCTGCAACGTTCTTCGGAATCGTCCAATCTCGAACTGCTGTAATCTTCTCGGGATCAACGGCGATTCCATCTCCGGATAAGACATGCCCCAAAAACTTCACTTCCTCAAGCCAAACTCGCAGTTGCTCATCTTTGCATACAATCTTTCTTACCTCAATTTCTGCAGTACGATCTTCAAGTGTTCTGCATGTTCTTCAATACTCTTCGAGTAGACCAGAATATCATCGATGAACACCACTATAAACTGGAGAATGGTGAAAAGATTCGGTTCATCAAGTCTATAAATATCGCCGGTGCATTCGTTACTCCGAAGGGCATCACTAAATACTCGTAATGTCCATACCGAGTTCGGAATGCAGTCTTGCAAATATCTTCTGATTTAACTCGGACCTGATGATATCCGGACCGCAAATCCAGCTTTGAGAATACCCTCGCGCCACTAAGCTGCTCAAATAATTCGCCAATACGAGGGATCAGGTACTTGTTCTTAATAGTCACCCGGTTTAATTCTCGATAATCGATGCACATCCTCCTTGTGCCATCTTTCTTTTTGACTAGAAGAACTGGAGCTCCCCAAGGTGAGTTGCTGCTGCGAATCCAATCCTTCTCTAGCAATTCGGTAACCTGCTTCTTGACTTCTTCCAACTCCACTGGTGCCATCGGATAGTACGCCTTTGAGATTGGCGCTGCACCAGGAACAAGATCGATCGTGAACTCCACATCTCGTTTTGGCGGTAAACCCGAGATGTCCTCGAACACGTCCATGAAATCTTGAACTACAGCCGGCGCTTCCTCCGTATCAACTTCTATCGATGAAAGAACACTGTTTGTCGGCCTAGCCCTAAACTCGACTGGCCCGACAGAACCGCTTCCTCCAGCAAAACAAACTCCGGATGTCCGGGAATCTGGAAAATCACTTTCTTTGCCCTACAATCAATGTGAGCGTGGAAAGTGCCGAGAAAATCCATTCCCAAGACAACTTCAAACAAAGGGATGCACCAGAATTGAATAATTCTAATGCGGGAAAGACATGAACAAGTAGGATACTTGAAACGATTTCACTTGAAGCCAAACACTGAAGAAGATATGCACGGTAAACAGAATTCAAGCTTGCGAAAAAACATGAACTGGAAAGCAAGAGAAACAAAGCTATATAACGGCCATGAAACAAGGAAGTGAATCAAGACCAGGACTCCAAGTTACTTAAATAGAGTACCGCATTGTAACCATGCTGCAGTTCATAGTTATAATCACATAACTCTGTTCAAGTCGCCCAAATCCTAGTATCAGAATTAAAGGAATAGGACGGAAGAAACAATAGGGAACCAAAAGAATTTCAACTCGAGATGCAAAGTTGTTTGCATATCGTCAAGACAAGGATTAAGAGAAAGATAAGATTCAAGAATCACGATAACAATGTGGCAGGACATGATCCTAATCACGAGTATTCTGATTCGTGTATTGGGTCCAATACCCAACTACAAAAGAATCAAACCCGATTAACCTATATCCTATGGCTCTGATACCAAACAAACCCTATCACACCCCGCTTCCCAGAGTGCGCTAAGATAGGCACGTGACAGAGCCAACCATGCTACCTGTGGATAGGAAAAATCCCTCCACATTCACATTACGGCTGTAGAGATATCAAGAACAGGAAAATAAACTAAACTATCTAATACATGTCCATGAGCCAGAATAAATGAGTCAAGAAATAATATAATGTGCGGAAGCAAAAGATCCAATAAATAAAACACCTGAAAAGTAAAACTGGATACCAACAGGATCCTCACCGCTCGGTCTAACAGCGGCAGTACTCCTGATCAGTCTGCAACAAATGTAGAGGATCTGGGCCATGCAAAACCCAGACGTCAGTGCGTCATAATATCTAGCAATAAAATAAACAGGGGTAGCAAGACATACAGGTATGCGTATGAACAGTAAAACAGGTATAACAGTAATATAAATGAGGACAATGAGGGTAATGTGTAGTGAGTAATCTAGACTGGTCTACTGGGTTAACTACTCTCAAGTCTCTGAAATCAATTTGATGAATCATCGATGTAACTCAATAGTATCCCGTGCGTGCCCGGGATCACGGTGAAGATTCTCGGGCTGAATCCGAGACGTGCCGCTAGGCAGTAAAAGGGTAGTATATAACGATGGGTGATGTCAGCAGCATCACCTCGGGGCTGGCCTAGCCTGTAAGACTGATCAGTAAAGATATCGAACTGTCGAGTTACAAGTCAGGCTTCATCATTGATTTCCCCATACCCCCAGGTTATGTGTTCAAGTCAGGTATTGATAAATATGGAGTTAATGCCAACACAGGATCAAGCAGGTACATGTTTGTCTGAATAGACAATAGGAAATGTCCGTAGGGACAACAGGTCAAGATTGTTGGCATTAGTAACAAGATCAGGTAACAGGTCAAGCTATGGTACATCAGGTCAAGTCATGTACTGTATATAGATCCAATCATGTCAAGAAGTGCACGGTATCAAGTCGTATCAAGTAGCAGTGTATCAAGTCATGTCAGGGGTGCACAAATGTCATGTGGGTGCTCATAATCAAACTATAATAAGCATGGGTACACAAAAACAAGTATGGGGTACCAATGTAACAATAAAATGGAATAATGTGATGTGGTATGCAAAATAGGTATAGATTAAACATATGGATGCACAGTTATCGATTAGGGTTAAAGTTATAGTTCCAATACTAATTAAAATACACTTTATCAAATATGGAATGTTAAAATC
Organism: Agapanthus africanus; assembly: GCA_030015575.1. NCBI lineage: Eukaryota > Viridiplantae > Streptophyta > Magnoliopsida > Asparagales > Amaryllidaceae > Agapanthus > Agapanthus africanus. The sequence continues at coordinate 57,126,916 of CM057344.1, forward strand.
ACATTATTATGTATTATATGATTTATGGATGCAACTGTATATATACTAGACGAGACGGATGCAAATAGGTATCCGAAAGGTTATAAACTATTTAAAATGGTACTATGGGCTATACAACTAAGCAATATGCGATATAAATATTGGTATGGATGCAGTTTAATGTAATCTAATATGCAAAAAGATATGTTTTCATGTTTTAGATCTAAAATGATATAAACGGAACATCGAAACGTTAAAATGAAATATGGGGCACTAGATTTAAACAACAGGTATAATATGTATTTAAATAAGTATATAATAATTTAAATAGCATGTAGCAAGATTAACTTGTCTCGACGGATCAAGAAACGGGTGTGTACGGAACGTCTTACGTCGGCGAAATGTCACGACACACGCACGGTACACGAAACGGATCCAAACAACGCACAAAGGTGATCATGCAAGCAAGACACGTCCGCTGGGTCGTCGGGATAGTCGACGTCACGTCCGGTTTCCGGCGAACTACAGAAATACAGAAATCAAGAAAACAAAGAAAAGGAAAAAAAGAAAGAGTGGAGAAGAAGAGAAGGGAATGAATCGCTCACTGTAGTTGTGGGTGCTGTGGATTTAGAGAGGAGGTGTGAGGGTGACGACGAGGTCGACGGAGCTCCGACGAGGCTAGGGTGCTCGGGTTCTGTGGTTTAGGTTTTGGGCTCGATGTTGGTGCAGGGAATGGAGAAAAGGAGAGAAAGAGGAGATGGTTGGGGTGTTGGAGTATGCAGAGGATAAGAAGGGTGATGGTGGTGCGGATGGCGATCACGAGAGATCGCCGGCGATGGAGGTGTGCAGGTTTGGGTGATGGGTTTTCGGGTGCAGGGATGTGCAGGGCTTGGGGTTTGCAGAGGAGGAGGGAATAATAGGAAGGTTAGGTGGTCGAGAGGGAGATGAGAGAAAGGTAGAGGAGATGGTGGTCGCGGGGTGAGGTGACGAGACTAGGGTTAGGGTTTTCTATTTTTCGTGGCGAGGTGCACGGTTTAAATAGAGAGGGAAAGAGACGAAGGAGGGAGGTGAGTGTAAGCGAGAGAAGGGAGGTGAGCGGATCTCGCTTACCGTGAGAGGAGAACGAAAGAAGGGGGGAGAGAGAGAGAGAGAGAGAAAGGAGAGAGAGAAAGAAGAAAGAGAGTGAGTGAGTGCTGTTAGTTAGGAAAAAAATTCTTTTGTTTTCTTTAAAAAATTTAAATAGAATATACATAATGATACGTAACAGTTAGGATAAAACTAAAATATATTTTAGTTTAATTAAGGTATATAATAGTTTATAAAGAATTAAGGAATATAATATTAGTCCGTTTTGAGATTTTGGCAAATACAAACTTACTTCAAAACACGTCCGGGTCTGGTCTAAAAATTCAGATTTTAAATATGAAAAATATATGCGACTTCCAAAATTCAAAATAAATACTCAGGTAACGAAAATGCATACCCCCAAGAACGGATGCACGTATGTGCGCCTAGCCATCCAAACACGTCCGTTTCACTGAACGGGACGAGAACAAGATGCGCGGATGCTACCACGGGGTTAGGGGTATCATGCAGGCTATGAAATGAAATTTTAAATTATTTTATATGACCTAAAATGTTATATGGTAAAAGATGCAATGCTAGGTAAAATGCCAGTATGCGGTATACATGAGATGCTTGTGTCTATGTAACAACTCAGGGTAATTTATAAATATGAATCAACAGGTTCAAGCAAGCAGGTAGGGTCGAATGCAATGTAAAATGTAAAATACCATTCGCACCCAAAACACGATAAATCAATAAAATACCACAGATAAGTAAATACGGGAACTGAAATTGGTATAAATGAACTAGGTTGTTACACACTTGAACATGATAACCGTTTGTTCATGATAACGCACCCGAATTATTTTTTTAAGCATCCCGTAATAGTCCAATTTTCCCATGGTTGGATTTGAATATCTAGAAAATGAATATCCGGTAACAGTGGATGTGACAAAGACGCCGCAATTCTGAAAACTTTTATTTTGATCAGTTTTTCTGGTGTGAAATCTAAACCCGTTAACAACGTAACCGGAGAGGTACTCAGCTTGTTTATCTGGACCATACGCTAGCGCTTTTATATCTTCTGAAACTTGTCTATCATTAGGATTTCTTTCAATCTATTAAGGTAAAACGGATTAAGTTATGTGTGTGTGTATCAACATGAGTTGTAGTTTAGTTTTTATAGTTTATAACTTACACGTGCTTTCAACCAAGCGGAAATGTGTTTATGTCGCTCCTTATCGATATCCCATTACCGAGTTCGTTTAGTAGGTGGACGGGATTGAGCATTCCAAACACTGTATATATCGCAAATAAACATTTAATTTTGACTTGAAGATATTCTATAATTATGTTAAGAAAAAAATAATAAATACTTTACTCGATGAAACTGTTCACATCTGAACAGTTAAATAAAACGCAACGGTGAATCATGCCGAGCTGCTCAGATGCAGTGTGACCCGACTTCAACCTAGTTCCTTTTCTTGGGCCCGGAAGACGGATATTACAGGTCTATTGTCAACCATGTTCTCATTACGTCTCGGCCTATTAAATGCAGTCTCAACACTCTTTAAATACATAGAACAGAATATCATACATTCCTCCGCGAGAAACCCTTCAGCGATCGACCCTTCAAGCTGACTCTTGTTACGGATCTACCGTTTTATTTTGTACATGAACCCGACGGAAGCAAACAAATTTAATTCGTTTTATTATAAATATTCTATTTATTATGAACAATAAAGAGTTGTTATATAAGTTTTACTTCTTGAATGGATACATCCACCGATAATTCACGGGACCACCTGAACGTGTCTCTTGAGCAAGGTGAACCATGAGATGCACTATTACGGTGAAAATAGAAGGTGGAAACAATATCTCCATTTTATAAAGTATGCGAGGTATTTTATTCTCCAGGGTTCTAAAATCGTTTGCAGAGTAATTTTTAGAGCCTAACTCTCTGAAGAAATGACACAAATCAGTCACAACTGATATAACGTCGTTATCTGGTAATGCCCTAACAATAATGGGAAGCAATTGCTGCATGATCATATGACAGTCGTAGCTTTTCAGGCCGACGAGAGTTTTCTTTTTCAAGTTTACGCATTTACTAATGTTAGCAGAATATGCATCCGGTACTTTTACTTGTTTAAGTACCTTAAGGAAACCCAGTTTCTCATTATCGGATATCGCGTGCTTTGCTGGTGGAATAGCCCATTTACCATTCTCTTTCGGAGTTGGATACAATTCTGGTCGCAAATTCTTTGTAGCAAACCATTGTTGTATCACTAATGTGTCTCTGTTCTTGAATTTGGTATTCAACAGAGTACTCAGTAAGAGCTCACAGACGTTCTTCTCGATGTGTATGATGTCCAAGTTGTGGCGAAGATTAAGAAAACGCCAATACGACATTTCATAAAATATAGATCTTTTTCTCCAATTATTTGATATTTCATTCGGAATAGTATGCTTATATTTCTTACCAAAAAAACATTGATGTGCTCTACGTCCACAAACACCTTTATCATTTTTGGCTGAGGAGGGGGCCGATTCTCCTGCTCACCATTGAACTTGATTCCATTGCGTCGATAAAGATGATCCAACATTTAGCCAATGACGATATCCAGTGAAACAGAAAATCCGATTTACTGGCGTTTCACAGACGGTATTCTCTTGACAACAGGGGCAAGCACGATGACCTTTCGTACTCCATCCTAAAAACATGGCATATGCCGGGAAATCGTTTATTGTCCAAAACAACGCTGCGCACTGTGTGAATATCTCCTTTCTGTGGACATCATAAGCAACGATGCCGGTCTCCTATAACTCATTCAACTCATCGATCAACGGCTTCAAATAAATATCGATATCAATTCCAGGAGAGTTGCTTTCAGGGATCAAAAGAGGCATTTGGATGTAAGATTGTTTCATACTCATTCACTGTGGGAGGTTATAAACTACTAGTGTAACGGTCCATACACCGTGAGATGCACCTCCTTTAAACGGTTTCAATCCATCAGCCGATAATCCAAGTCTTACATTACGAGCTTCCGCAGCGAACGTGGGAAATTGAGCGTCAAATCTTTGCCACTCTTCACCATCAGCGGAATGCCGTAAGACTCCATCCTTCCTGCGATCATTTTCATGCCATGTCATAAGTTCGGCATATTTAGACGACAGAAATAATCTCTGTAGTCTTTTCTTAATAGAAAAAAGCACAACACCTTTACAGGAATTTTCGGAATTGACTCCTCGTCCCTCGGCGGCCTTTTAGGTAATATCCATCTCGATTCCCCATAAGTTCTACACTTATTTAAGTTCCTGTCATCATCTGTCGTGAATAACATGAAGTCATTTGGACATGCATCGATTTTTTGATAACTGAAACCGATATCGGCAATAATCTTCTTCATCTCTTGAAAATTTGCAGAGAAATCGAAATTCAGGTAATCCACCTTCTCTATCTTTAGAAAGTCATCGACCAACTTATTGCTCTATAAACTTTTGTATTTAAGATGAAACATGCGAACCATCCAATCCAACTTCATCATTGTCGCACCCTCGTAAAGGGGTTTCTTAGTATCCTCCATATACTTAAAAAATCTAGCAGATTCGGAATCTGGAACCTCATCATCCGTAGGGGTATTATCGTTCATGCCATCATATAACTTGTCCGTCATATCATTTAAGCCGGTGGTTGATGGGGTTCTCATAGGTGGCGGTAACAGACGATGTGCACCGATTCTATAGTCCACGACCTCTCCATGCAAGTGCCATATAGTGTAACCTTCACAGAATTCGTTAGCAAGCATATGCTGTAACGATTTTGTTTTCTAATACCTAATAAAAGGTCTTTTAATTAGTACCAAGTATTTACTTACGTGTTTCGTTGATAGAAAAATATTTTATTTTAACAATTTTATTTTTCAAAGTAATGTCAGTAAAGAATTTAAATTTTCTAAAAGCTATTTATATTTTTCTGGGCTTAAAATAATTTTTATAATGCCCTAACAACGATTTACATATTTTATTATAAATTAAAATAATTATTTTCGTAATTAAAATATTTTCCAGAATAAAATAGATTTTTATTTATTTCGATAACTAACAAATACCATAGGTATGGGAAAATAATTTATTTTTAGCCTAAAATCATTTTTAAACTGAAGGTAGCAATAAAATATAATTTCTGGAATTTTCTCATATTTTCCCCGTATTTTACGATATTTTAAACAATTTTAGCCCAAATTTGATTTTCTTAAATAAACAGTTAGATTTAAAAAAAATAAATATAAATAAATATAAAATCCCTTTGATCATGGACCGTTGGATACAAGATCCAATGGCCCAGAACCAATGGCAGCGCCCACGTTGTAGGGACCACGCGAAAATGCGCGGTCTCCTTTTTCGGCCACGTGGAAGCGCAGGCGGGCGGATCCAAGGCCGTTGGATCATGATCCAACGGCTGAGGTGAAGAGGCGGCGGCGTCTAATCATGGGAAATGGTTTGGGCGTGGATTCTTAGGATTTTTAACAGATTTTGGATTTTATTGTTGGGGAAAAGACCATACAAATAGATACCTTCAAACACTGATTTCTCACACCTCAGAACTCCAAAAATTCTGAAAAAAATACCCACGCCTTCGTATCGACAACGCCGATACTGTGGTTCCATCCAAGCATCGAGGAAAAATCCGAGCATGGAGCAATTGAGGATTTAGTGCGAGTCTACATTTTCAACCCATCGGCATCCAATTCAAACAAAAGGTAGGAACCGCCCCTCTCCACTTGTCTGTCGTGTTCTTTCTTATAATGATATTAGTTTCAAGTCCTAATCCCCAACTTCATATTAAAATGATGTTAAAATATTTCTGCATGTTTATTTTGGTACCCCTTAATGATAAGAATTTGACCCCATGTTTAAAATGGTTTAATTAATTATCTCTGTATGCGTGAATAGTGCACCCTCAACCTACATGGAGTATGATATGCTTAAAGTTATAACTCATGGGGCATCAATCCACCCTTTTTGCACACCCACTTACCCATGTTACCAATATGATCTCGAAATAGGTTACTTTCACAAAATACCATCATTTTATTAAAATGCCGTGTATGTTTAAAATATCCATATGAGATAAGATATTTGGAATAAATGTTTTAGACACTAAAACGATATATTTTTATTTATACTTTTATCCACCAACTACTTTAGTTTTGTTAAATCCCTTTACCTTTTGAAAGGGGGTAATACTAAATCTAAATAATTGTGATATGGTTTTTCAACTTAGCCCCTCTCACTCGAGAGAATATTTTTATATTAATTTTTCTTAGCATATTAACTAAAGTTTAATAAGTTACCCTAATAGGGGAATATTTTATATGAATCACCCCGTGGTTACTAGACAATCGTCCCTGAAAAGGACACAAATCCTGCCGCCCATGTGCAGCGGTTGTCAACGCGGAGTCGTTCTTGTCGAATAACACCTCTAATAGATTACCCTAATAATAGGGTAATGTTTTATGTAAGTATCTCGTGGTTGATAGACAATCGTCCCTGAAAAGGATACAAATCCTGCAGTCCATGTGCAGCGGTTGCCAACACAAACGTATTTTCTAAAATAGCACCTCAAATTTAAAACATCATAAGTTTATAAAAATTATTAATTACACTAAAATACCTCAATCCATCCTAAAAATATATAATTTCATTTAAATACCTTGACCTTTATTAAAAGGCTATTTTCAACAAAGACCATAACCCGTATAACGATATTTTTCAAAAGAATATCTAAAACTTTATTAAAAGATAATTTTCAAATAAATACCCTAACCTTTTATTAAAAGGATATTTTCTCAGTAAAATACTATGGAATTCCAAAATGATAAATTTTCCAAATATCATGGTTTTCTTATAAACAATAAATATCATTAAACGTTATCATCCTTTATTAACTAAGCATTTTATAAAATGATATGAAGTACCTTACAAACTTAAAAAGATGTCAAGATAAAATGGGTGGTTGTGGAATTCCATATTAAATGAGATCAACTTCTTGATTACAAGTTTATGACATACATGACACATGATACAGTTAGGGTTAGAATGCGCGGACCTAGGTATGGAATACTTATATATGAGGATCCCTGCAGGCAGGGTGAACAGTCCAATGTGAGGACGACTACTAACCCGATATTCGGGTGAATACTAACCCTATTTTGGGGGTGAATAGTCCAATGTGTGGACGGCTACTAACCCGATATTTGGGCGAATACTAACCCTACTTGAGGGCGAATGATCCAATATGTGGATGACATACAATGTGTAAATTCCATGTCTAGATGTATATACACTAACTCTAATTCGTCAAAACCTTTATATACTGAATAACGGGGATGGATAGTTTGATTAGGCAAGGAGATACGGAACTCGGATTCCCCTACTACTCGATCATGATTTCGGGAAGTGAAACCGTACATTTCACTTCCCCAGTTGTTGTTTCGTAGCCACAACGGAATAATCGCGAGTATCCGGACCCTTATTTGACAAACTAAAACGATTACAATATTTAGTAGATACATATTGATGCTCAATACCAAACTCACATAATATCATGTGCTATACCCACCTGTTATCTTATCTACCTTTCTTTATGAGACACGAATTATTCAGCATCTTGGATGTAGATATTTTACCAGTTTAGACTTGTTTATTATGGAACTGAACGGTGGAAATACTTGTACACTTGAGCGATATCCACGCTAGACAAAACTCCATCGTAGTCATGAGACACCTTTCGAGGATATTCACGCTACCACATTGATTGCCATCCCAAGCACGAGCGCCAGCTCATACTGCTTCCAGCTAGTTATGGGATTCCTCAAGGATACGAGTATGTCCACCAGTCAATTCCATCAATACACACCTTGTTTAACCTGATCTAACTCTTAGACTGAATACCCGATTGACTTGACTTGAACTTTTACCTAACATATACCTCATACAACCTACTCATATTCACATATACCTCTGTCAACATATCTAATTTGTATACACCTCATAAACTCATACATCATATCTGCACATATGCATCATACTTATATTTACTTGCTCGTTTCTATTCCATTACTTCTTTATGAGGCAATCCTATCCGTGTATAACTCGCTAACAGACTTTCCTTTTCTTCCTCTATCTTTGGAATGTCGATCAGATAAGAATGAGTATTATGGCAAGGATCAAGTTGTGGAGCCAACTAATGAAGATTATGCAGACTTGACGACGGAAGATTAGCTAGTTTTTTTGTTGCCCACTTGTTTAGGGCTTTGCTTCTTTTTCGATATAATTAAACTATTTAGTTTGTTTTACTCTTTCTTTTGGGATGTAATAAAGTTTGGTTAATGGAATAAATGCCTTCCGCTTTTATTATTTTTGTTTTGGTATATATCCTGCATGTTATTCATACGTTTAACGTAACTGTATTGAATAGACCACCTTCAATACAGTTAGGTTGCAGACCATGCCATGTCACCCTTCACCTTCTTTTGGGAAGCGGGGCGTGACATATGCAGTCGAACCGTCACTCGACTATCACTTCTACCATTACAACATTTCCTACAGGGACAGGGGATCCGACTACCACCCACTCTTGATGAGAATTGCATAAACTCTTATACACCGATTTTAAATTCAGAGCCAAATTTGTTCTTATTTATTTAAGTCTTATTCATTCTTGTCCGATACGTAAAACCTAATACAGTTCACAATTAATTATTATATCATAACAAACATTTTAAAATCAAACACGATATTAACAATTCTAACTCGCAGTGAGAAAGCTAAGAACGAGATGGTTATAAACAAAGAAGATAATGACAACAGTGTCTCGGAAATACATTTGAGTGATTTATCATGGCTGCAAATAATATTAACGCTTCTATCTTGGATGTCAATGGCTAACGGCTGTCGGGGGTAAGGCTTCTATCCTATTAAAAATGTATAACGCATACACCCTCTGGACTTATGCTTTTATTCGTTTCGAGAAAATTTCGGCAACACCTTCCCGATGTTCTCCGAGTACACTGCAATAGAAGAGATAAATATCTCAATACTATCAGTATTGAGATGATCATCTCAACTATATTTGTACACGGAGAACAAGCGGAAAGGTACTGACGAAACTCATCTCGAAACGAATGAAAAGCATAAGCATGCAGAGAAATGTATGCGTTATACATTCTTAACTTGTCCAAAACGGGACAAATCTATCGGTTATAGTACGACTAGTATTCTCGTCGCATAAACTACGAGATGGTTGTCAACGAAGAACGATTAAGGTTCGAGGTTGACAGCGCACGCGCAGTTTTATGTCACGAAAGTAACCGTACGCATATAACTGATAGACGGGTTCTAAGTCGCGATATTTTTTCAAAGTGAGATACTCGATGACGATATGTATCGGTTTGCTTTTATTCATCATCGAGTATCATGCACTTAATTAGATTGGTTTTGATGGTTATCGTTTCAGTATCGTTGGTTATTTAACTATTTTGTTTAAGGTTTTGGAATTTTCAGTTTGAATGGTAAGTTCTTAAACAATTGATATTATTAATGAAGTATCTGTATTCATTAAAATAAATACGTATCCATACAATGAAAATTACATAAAGATAAGTCTCACACACACACACACACTCTCTCTCTCTCACAAATATATGTCTTCAGGCTAACTTTAGTGTATATAAAGTTAATTAGTTTATGGCATGTCGAGTATCTATATTTTCGGTTTAATTAATATTTAATTGGTGGCTTAATCTAGATATGGTGACTTGGCTAATTTTAACACTTAAGAATTAAAAGTGATAAAGTTGTGTACCGGAAACTAGTGTATATAGATTGCGAAGAAGCAGGAGCAATCATGCCGACGTGAAACCTACAATCACACAAATTTTTAGTTACATATTCTATACATCTCTATAAATAACAACAATATATATATACTCCTAATTATAATTAACTAAAATTAGCAACCTAACCCAAACCCTAAACTTAAAATTAACTCTAATTAGAAATTACCCCAAACCCTAAATAAAAATAGCCCTAACACTAACCATAAAATTAATTAAAATCATCGAATTATTAACCCTAACCCTTACACTAACCTAAAATTAACCCTAACACTAACCTTAAACCTAAACCTATAATTAATCCATTCCATAAACCTAAAATTGACACTATCCCTGAAATTAATCCAAACACTAGACATAAAATTAATTAAATTTAACAAAAATCCAACTAATTAACTAAATTAATAAAACTACTCACAGATTTTGGGATCGGAGGCGTTAGAGCGGAGGCCGGGTTCAGAGAGGAGGGGACTGGAGGCAAGATGATGGTAGATTAGAGAGGCTGGGGCTTATAAGGGTGCGGTCGAGTGTGTGCGGGGGCCAAGGGATCAAAGGCGGGGAGGGGGCACGGTCGCGTTGGCTCGGAAGGTCTCGGAGGGCTTGAAGGTGGCCGTCGAGGAGCGGATCGCAGCGGCTGGAGGGGCTTGGGGCGCGGTCGAATGCTCAGAGGCTGGCGAGGGAGGAGGAGCAGATATTATAGTATGGGGGGAAATTTTAGAAGGGGCGAAATAAATTTTTAGAATGGGGATAAGGGGGGAGTTATTTCGACGCGAGATTGGCGACGAAATTTACATTGACCATAGTTAACAAAATCTCCAACTTTTTCGTCGGATATAGACCTATTTCGACATCTTTATACCGTCGAAATATCCCTCCAAAAATTTGCCGACACAATAAGGCCCAATTTCCTGTAGTATATTCATAACACTCCTCGCGAGTTGGAGCGTAAATGTCAATCATGCCAAACTTGGACAGAAGACGGCCGAAAACCGTTCGAGAAAGAGGTTTGATAAGAATATCTGCTAGTCGAGTAGAAGAAGAATTATGTTGGAGTGCAACCACCTTATCTGTCATCTTGTCACAAATGAAGTGGCAATTTATTTCGATATGTTTGGTCCGTTCATGGAAAAATGGATTCTCAGTAATATGGATCGTGATCTTGTTATCACAGAAGAATGTAGTCGGAAGAGAAGAAGAAACCCTAAGGTCTGTCAGAAGGAAGGTAAGCCACACTAACTTAGCAACTGTATGCGCCATAGATCTATACCCAGTCTCTGCAGAAGAACGAGACACTACATTTTGCTTCTTACTCCTCCATGTAACCAAGTTTCCTCCCAAGAAAACACAATAGCCACTCATGAAACGGCGATCATCAATGGATCCAGTAAAATTAGCATCCGCAAAGGCTGAGCGACAACTTAGATGATGGTTTGTAAAGAAGACCATATCCTGAAGAACTTTTGATATATCTGAGAATATAGTCAACTGCCTTAAGGTGAGAGATCAAATTATTATGCATATACTGACTCACTGTGCTAATGGCAAAGGTAATATCAAGACGAATAACAGTGATTTAAATAAGCTTCCCAACTAGACGTCGATATCGTCCCGGGTAAGATAGTGGCGGATCCGAAGGAGAGCTCAATTGAGACAGCTTGACCGAGGAATCCATAGAAGTGTTTACTGGTTTACATCCCAGAAATCCTGTTTCAGATAGAAGATCAAGTGCATACTTACGCTGAGAGCTGTAATCTACCATAATTCCGTAATACTTCAATTCCAAGGAAATATTTAACATAGCCTGGAGGGGAAATCGAAGGGAGGGAAGTGGCTTGGAGGTTAGTCGATGGTGTTGGAGGGGGGGGGGTCGAGGGGGAATCAAAGGGAGGTGAGGGCTTCTGGAGTGGAGTCGGTCCGGAGTGGGTGGTAGTAGGGGCAGCGGTAGGCCTGGAGGAGAATCGAAAGGAGATCGAAGGCGGGGTAGGGTCCAGAGGAGGTTTTGAGGGCAGGTTGGAGTGGCAAAGGGGCTGCGGCTGGAAGGGGGGAAATTAGGGTTAGTTTTTTTTCTCAATTATTTTCAATGCTATGATACCATAAAAATAATTAAGAAAATAATTGTTATTGGCTTAATTTAATCAAGAGTTCACACACGCGCGCACGCGCTCACACACACATATATATACAGAGAGAGATCATCTCTCGTATTTTAACCGATATCTAACAACTCATTATATCCGTAACTAATATCTGATAACTAATTATATTCATAAAAATAACTATGCTATAATGTTGCCTAATTAGTTAAGTTTCCTTACAAGGTCACATAAGGAGGAGCAACAAAAAAGGAAATGATTACCATGTAAACATAAAGAGAAAATGAGTCCATAACAGCACCTAGTCTTCCGAGAAATAAAAGTTGAATGCATTTGGTTTCACTTCACAAGGAGCAGAAAAAATGACCAATATACATACAGGCTAAATGGATTAATGAATGCCGAACTTAGTTGTTAATTTCCAATCATATTAATCTTTAATATATGTTTTTTTTTTTTCTTTCCCGTCAATATTTGGTGGTTTCTGCCAAAGGGTATAAACTAATAAAGTATGGAAACTTACCTACTCCATAAGGTGGTTCGCTTTCTCCTTGTCGTTCTTGATAAAAGCATCTACAGCCTGTGAAATGCAAGCAATTATTATGTCACCTGTTTTACTTACTCTGAAGGAGACCAATGCTTAAATTATACAGGGGAAACACATGCAAGACCCAAAAACAAAAGAAAAGGAGAGTACTCAACAAGGTTTTTTTTGGAAATCAATCCCCTTCGGGGATCGAACTTGCAATCTGTCACATTGAAGTACGCAACAAGTTGCTTACAGCGTCTGATGATGCTCGATATCGGTGATCTCCCAGGTCATGACACGAGGCTGATGACGTGTCCCGAAGCTCACAAGAAAGGACCTACAGTGGCCGACCAGGCCACTCCTGTGCTCGTCCTACAAGCAAACAACTGCTGGTTCGCCTCCGAGCCCCCAGCACAATTGGCCTCCTCGGCCCTATCAGCTCGTCTCCGGGCTACCACAGAACCAAGATATCTCGGCTCTCCCGCTCGTCCGCGAGCTCTCCCGCCGAGATCATCTTCCTCGGTCTCATCGACCGACCAACGGCACCACTCACAGGCGCAACCGCCATCCCGTGAATCTCTCCATGCGCGAGATATCCGCCGGCCACATCCACGTTCCACGCCATCACGATCTCCCATTAACGAGCTTATCTCGCCATTAATGCGGGATCCTGCCCATCACGCGGGCGTGACGTCGGGAGCGTAACGGCTGGCGTGATTCTCGCGCCTGTCTGCCTGCTGCCACCGCTATATAAACCCCTCTTTCAGACGGTTCAAGTAAGCCATTTTTACTCCACTAAACCGTTACTCTGCTCGTATTTCCTCTCTAACTTGACCGTCGGAGGGTCCTTGGTGGTACAACCACCCTGGGACTTCCTTGCAGGTAGCTCGGCCCAACCAACCTCAAACCCATTGAGATCCACACGCTTCAGGAGCCAGCCTCCAGATCCAATCTCAGCCGTCCATCACCGCCATCAGCAGATCAACGGAAGGCAACATCTTGACGTGATCCGACGCACGTCAGCTGGCGCCGTCTGTAGGAAATCCTTGATTCCACAAAATAAAAAGTTCATCTTCCAATCTCAACTAAATGGAGAGCGGTCATCACGACGATCCAAGCACCAGCCGTCGCCTCCCCTACAACGGAGGCACGGACGAATCTCCTCCCCCGAATGCCATCAACGCCCTAGCCAGCCGGATAGATCGACTGGCGTCTGTCGTGGAGGTGCTCATCCGCGTCCAAACGGCAGGACAAGATCCCCAGGTCGCCGCTCCCCCACCTCGGGACCGAGACCCCGGCGGAGGGAGAGAAGACTCCGCTCGCGTCGGCACTGCCGACCATCGCCTCGCTGCCTCCCACAGCCGCAGATCCCCCGGGCCGATACAATCTGCGACCCGCTGGGTGCCCCACAGTTCAACACCGAGGTCCGTCGCCAGAGCGCCTCGCCCCGAGATCCTTCGCGCACCTGTCCCTCCCGAGGAGATGTCGGTCAACTCGCCTGTTACCAGGCATAACCGACACCCCCTCCCTCGACGGGGTCGCACGGGCGGGGCTCGTCATAGCAGTTCACAGACTACCTCGTCAGGGGATCTAAGGAACCTCATTGAAAGGAACCGCAGCCACGGCCAGGCACAGGCCTCAATCAGTAGAGGCCAAAGATCAGAATTTGCCGAATCGTCGGGATACCACGTTCGACTCGACGTCCTTGAGAAGAAGATCGAAGGTATGCATCGGGAAGGTCACCGTTCGAGCGACGGGTCTAGGTACGCCGCCGACTCGCTCACCAAACCATTCACCGAGGAGCTGCTCGCTGTCCACGTCTCCTCTCGCAACAAGCCCCCGAAGGTCTCCCTCTTCGACGGCAAATCTGACCCGAAGGACCATTTAGATGCATTCACCGTGGGGATGAGCTTCCAAGATAACTCCAACGCCGCCCAATACCGAGCTTTCCTGGCCACTCTTATTCGCTCCGGACGAGACTGGTTCCGAGGACTCGAGCCATGCTCGATCTCAACTTTCGACGAGCTGGCCATCCAATTCCTCGGCCACTTCGTCGGGAACAGGAGGCAAAAACGCACAGTCGACCATCTCTTCACAATCAAGAGCCGGGACAAAAAGACATTCAAAGCATACGTCACCCGCTTCTACAACGCCCTTCTCAAGATCCTAAAGCACCGAGATGAGACGGTCATTACGGCGCTTAGGTCTGGTCTTAGGCATAAGGAGTGGTTACGCTCCTTTGCATTAGCGCAACCTAAGACCATGGCCGAGGTAAAGGCCTGGACCGAGCGTGAGGTCCATCTCGAATCCGAGGTGAACGCAAATCTTCCCGGGGCAGAGCAAACCGACCAGAAGAAAAGAGCAAGAGAAGAGAGAAAGAGGCTCGAGCGGTCAAAGCCCTGCTCACCGAAGTTTTAGGAGTACATCCCGCTCAATATCTCCCAGACTGTACTGCTAGAGGAGGCTAAGGGCGAGGGGTTCTTCAAGCTCCCCCCGATCTCGCGCATGGCCTCAAAGTGCACCCGAGGCCCCTTCTGTGGTTTCCATGGGTCGCAGGTCCACTCCACGGAAAGCTGTAAGCAGCTCCGAGACTACATTGAGGAGTTCATCCGTTCGGGACACCTCGCAGCGTACTTGCGAGACAAGCGGCAAGCTGACCGTGACAGGAGCAGTGTCTCCCTCCCGGCGAGCTGACAATCAACCAAATCATGGTCGTGTCGGTGGAGGGTACGTCGGGTGCCTACGAAACTCAGTACCCTATGCCGGGTGTAAAGGCCGACAGACATCCGAGGGGCTCAAGCTGCACGAATAAGAGCATCTACTAGCGTGTACTTCTTTTCAAGGCAATGTAAACCTTTCTTGAGAACTTTTGTTCATGTAATAAAGGGATCAGTAAAACATTGCAAAAAAAAAAGAGTCTTATTTATTCAAAAAGGTACTATGGGCTCCTCAGCCGTACATCGAAAAAGAAAAATTACAATAGCGGGGGAAAGGGGTGCAGAGAGCACTGCTCGTGGTACTCTGAGGATATTTCCGCCAGCCGAGCCCTCGCGGCCTCTAACCTCTGCCCCCGATGCCCCCCGCGGACTTCGGCGTCGTGCCTCAATTGATAGCACTCAAGGACGAGCGCCACCGAGCGATTTAGCCGACTCGCGGAGATCAGGACGAAGCGCCTCAGAGACCTTAGCTTGCCAACGGCCTCGTCCTTCAGCTGTTCGGACAAGAAGTTGTAGAGCCCCGGCGACGCCCTCCAGATGGAGTACATTAACAGCTGAAGCAGGGGGGAGAGCCAGCGGAGCAATCAGCCAAAATGCTCCTCGATGCGGCCTATCACCAACTGCACCGTGTCCTCAGTACAACACTGATCGTAGAGGTACACGTCCTCGATGTTTAAGATTTCGGGGTTGGTGAAAGGGAAGTCCTGCATTCTTACGTTTCAGGTGTGAGGAGAGGAGTAATCAACATTCCCTCTGTTTTATAGCCTACAACTCCCCGGAATTCCGACTGTCACTCGTTTCACCCGCAACTGTGTCGCCACGTGGCAGACATCACGCCGATGCGAAATCGAAGCGACACTGCTCAGGCGCTTTGCCTTCCCCACGCGCTCATGACACGTGTCTCCCGCGACTGTCCATCTTCTCTGTACTCACACCGGGAAGGTCGGACAGAAGCTCGCGCGAGAGGCGCCGAGCAGCTTCACTGCTCGGTCCTTCCTTAAGAATCTAAGCCCTCGCCAAGAGGCGGCCGAGCGGCTACCCTGCTCGGCTATCCTTGGCTGGTAGTTCCCTACCTTGCAGCGCCAGGGATTTAAGCCCTCGCCAAGAGGCAGCTGAGCGGCTACACTGCTCAGCTATCCCTGGCTGGTAGTTCCCTACCTCGCAGCGCCAGGGATCTAAGACCTCGCCAAGAGGCAGCCGAGCGGCTACCCTGCTCGGCTATCCCTGGCTGGTAGTTCCCTACCACACAGCGCCAGGGATCAAAGCCCTCGCCAAGAGGCACCGGACAGCAACCCTTCCCGGCTATCCTTAAGGATCAAAAGTCCTCGCAAGAGGCAACTGGGCCCGCCCTTGCTCGGTTATCCCTGGCTGGTAGCTCCCTACCCCACAACACCAGGGATCAAAGCTCTCGCCAAGAGGCATCGGGCAGCAACCCTGCTCAGCCCGTCCTTAGTAGGCCTCTTACGGCCCCTCCCGCGCTAAGGATCAAAAGCCCTCGCAAGAGGCAACCGGGCCCGCCCTTACTCGGTTATCCCTGGCTGGTAGCACCCTATCCCACAACGCTGGGGATCAAAGCCCTCGCCAAGAGGCACCGGGCTGCAACCCTGCCCGGCCATCCTTAAGGATCAAAAGCCCTCGCAAGAGGCAACCGGGCCCGCCCTTGCTTGGTTATCCCTGGTTGGTAGCTCCCTACCTCACAACGCCAGGGATCAAAGCCCTCGCCAAGAGGCACTGGGCAGCAACCCTGCTCGGCCCGTCCTTAGTAGGCCTCTTACGGCCCCTCCCGCGCTAAGGATCAAAAGCCCTCGCAAGAGGCAACCGGGCCCGCTCTTGCTCGGTTATCCCTGGTCGGTAGCTCCCTACGCCACAATGCCAGGGATCAAAGCCCTCGCCAAGAGGCACCGGACAGCAACCTTGCCCGGCCATCCTTAAGGATCAAAGCTGTCGCTAAGAGGCATCGGGCAGCAACCTTGCTCGGCCCCGTCCTTAGTAGGCCTCTTACGGCCCCTCCCGCGCTAAGGATCAAAAGCCCTCGCAAGAGGAACCGGGCCCGCCCTTGCTCGGTTATCTCTGGCTGGTATCTCCCCACCCCACAACGCCAGGGACCAAATCCCTCGCCAAGAGGCACCGGGCAGTAACCCTGCTCGGCCCGTCCTTAGTAGCCCTCTTACGGCCCCTCCCGCACTAAGGATCAAAAGCCCTTGCAAGAGGCAACCGGGCCCGCCATTGCTCGGTTATCTCTGGTTGGTAACTCCCTACCCCACAACGCCGGGGATCAAAGCCCTCGCCAAGAGGCACCGGGCAGCAAACCCAACTCGGCCCGCCCTTAGTAGGCTTCGCACGACCCCTCCCCGCTGTTCCCCTCCGAACGGCGGCCAAGACAGGGACGTCTAGGCCTGTGATTCGGGGCAGATGCTATTTGGTTTTCTCCGTCCACCTCTCCGAAGATGCCAAGTTGATTTATGGCACCGTGTATCGGAGTTTTAAACGGATGCGTCCAATGTAGCAGACTTCGTCAGATTCCCCCTCGCTTGAGGGGTTTTCGATTGTGGGGACGCTCTTCCCTGCAGGCGCAAGCCCCTGCAGTTAATTACGCTACCGCATCGCGGTAACAACTTTCTCCTTCTCCAGAATTTCACTTCGTGTCGTGTGTGTTTGTTTTGTTTGTGGTTGCCCGTGGATTGTATACGGGGACTAATTTATGTCGTCGCCCGTAGGACGTGGATTAGTCCAAATCCATATTTTCTTAGATTTGGTTTTGAGGTTTTGGTTTAAGGATACGTTAGTCATATTTGAGGCTAAGATCAACTTAAACGTTTGTTAAGGATACGTTAGCCTAATCTCCAGACTAAGATCAACTTAACGGGATCGTTTAGATCCAACAAGAGAGCAGTTGGCTCTATTGTTTAGTTTAATGACATTGCGGTCGATTTCCAGTTTAGGGACATGGTGGTCCATTGCCAGTTTAGGGACATGGTGGTCCAACATTCCCATTTTGGGGATGGATACTGGTTTAAGGACGCATTAGTCCAACATTCCCGTTTTGGGGACGAATATTGGTTTAAGGACGCATTAGTCCATGAGTTTAAGGACGCATTAGTCCATGAGTTTAGGGACCCCACAGTCCGTATTGATGTGTGGTTGTCGGGACCCGTCACCTCTCTGACGACGTTGAAGGATTACAACGACAAGTGTCAGAGGAGTTCGGGGATGTACCCTTGAACCGGATGTAAATTGATTTAAGGAAGCAGTCATGCTCGGTCAATTTAATTTGAAGACTTACGACCAGAATTGGGCTAAGTCCAGTTGAGAATGTTCAACATTTTTATTTGTGGTTGGCCTGTTAGGCCTTGGCTTGGGCTTTACCCTTTGTTTGATAATGTATAGCATTAATCTTGGTCCATGTTGGACCTTTATTTGGGCTCTGCTTCTTTTTAAATGATGCACAGTATCTGTTTTGGTCTGAAAGACCTTTGTTTAGGCTCTGCCCCTTTTTTAAAAAAATAATGCATTGCATTTAATCAGGCCTGTTAGGCCTTTTTTAATTGGGCTCGGCCCTTCTTTTCAATAATGCAGTGCATTAATTCTCTGGCACTGGCCATGTGGCCTGTCAGGCGCTTTGCGCCAATTAATGAGCGCAAGCGCATGTAGAGGTGACACGTGTCACGCTCTGGTGAGCACAAGCGCAGAGCGCTGCGCCAGTGCGCTGCGTTGTTGCGCTGCTGACACGTGGCGCGCTCTGGTGAGTTGCGCCAATTTAAGAGAGCAGTGCTTTATTTTAAAAGCGCATAGCGCAAATTGTTCTGGAGCTGACACGTGGCGCTCTCTGGTGGCTTGCGCCAACCCAAGAGCGCAACAGTGCAGATTTACAAGTGTAAGGCACTGTTAATTATCTTGATCTAATTTTGGATCAAAGAAAAGAATCTTTTATGATTCCAGAACCAATGGTTCATCAAAAGGCAATGCCTTTATAGATCAAATGATCTGTGAAGTAATACCTCTTTTTGTTTGTCATTTTTTATTGAAAATCTTTGATCTTCTTCTTAGATCATTGATCTTTTTTAGAAGAAAATTCTTCTTTTTCTAAAGGTTTTACCTTTTTCTTTCTTTCTTTCTGAATTCTTCTCAAAGTTCTTATATGAGCTCTTGTGAATTCTCTCTGTGTTTCTCTGTGTTTTAGACTTGAAGTCTAGGGGCCTTTTTTATAGTGCCATTTGATTTGTTAAATCAGTTAAAGAGATCTTTCTCTGAGTGATTTAGGGATTTTTCCCTACCATTGGATCTTTGATCCAAGGGCTCTTGTTTTACAGGAAAGAATCTTATTGTTTTAATAAGATCAGAAAGATCTTTCAGAATTTTAATTCTGTTTGGCGCAAGCGCACTTGCGCTTGACACGTGTCCCGCAGCGCAACTGCGCTGCCACGTGTCGCGCAGCGCAACTGCGTTGCCACGTGTCGCGCAGTGCAGAGCGCAAACCATCTGAAGCGTTGCTTTCTTTATTTTTTTTACTTTAAATAGAGCCTTGCTCTGATTGGGTGCGCTGTCTTGGGCGCTGCGCTGGCGTATCAGCTTTTGACACGTGGCGCGTTGCGCGCAGCGCAAGGAATTTGAAGCGTTGCTTCAATTTTTGAATTTTTGAAATTCAAACAGAGCTTTGTTCTGATTGGGGGAAACAAATGCCCCCCCACCGTTGCGCTCACGTGGCGCACACGTGAGTGCAGCGATGGCAAGATCCTGGCCGTTGGATCAATTGAGGAGTTGAAGGGGCACAAGCTCTTATAAATAGGACCCTTGGTCCTCAACAGATGTTCACCATCTTCAAGAATTTTAATTCTCAGAACTTCAGAGCCTTGCTCTTGCTTTCAAGAACTCCAGAGTCTTGCTCTCATTTCCAAAGTTAAAACCTTTAGAAAAACTTTAGGTAAAATTAATCTTAAATTAAATTAATTTTAATTAGTCTTAACCAACAGAGCCTTGCTCTCATAGATCTTCTGATCTAAAGAAAACCCCTTTGGGGTTTCACCAACAGAGCCTTGCTCTTAAGAATCCATAGATCTAAAAGGATCTTGTTTTAGGGTTTTTTTAACCCATGAACAGAGCTTTGCTCATGGACAAAACATAGATCTTTTGATCTAAAAAAAAAATGAAGAACTCTTAAGAGTTTTCATGGATCTTTAAGATCCTAGAATTTTTTAAAAAATTTTTAGGAGTTAAAATTTTCTTTTGATGGATTTTTCCATCATTATTACAGAGCTAGGCACTTTTAGGGAATTTTATCCCTTTGAGACCAGAGTTTGACAAGTGTCACTCTGTGACAGAGCTTTGCTCTGAAAGAGGAGATTTTCTCCTTGTCTCTAGGGATTTCTCATTAATGAGAATATTCTTTTGGGGATCTCCTCATTAGTTGACAGTCTCATCCAATGATGGGGTTGTCTTATTAACTGATGCACTGTTATCTAGATTTTGTGGGTCCCCCTTTGGTCCTCCACCCACTGCATTGCAGTGTGGTATAAATTTTAAAATGCCAAGCGTTGGAATTACAACACTGACGGCTGATTTTTGTCCCTCCGCAGGAAACATGTCTGCTGACCTGTCATTCCCGTTTGTTCGCTCAGAGGAAGGATTCCCTGAAGCGCCAGTGGATCAGGAGGTGCTTGCCCTCATTAAGAATCATGACCCCGAGCACAAGAACCTTCACCTGTGGGGCAGGTGGTATAATGATATCACTAAGGGTCGCCGAAGCTTCGGTTCCGTGACGCCGTCCGAGCCCATCTCGTCGATCCCCTATGCGGACGAACCCCCGGTGAAGTATGCCGTGGAGGTCAAGAACTGGAATTCGGAGGATCTTCTCCAGCCTTCGATCGCTGCCATTCCCGTGCAGCCGCCGCCGGCCGTGGACATTTTGGGGAGGCGAATATATCAGGGTGAGGCACGCCCTTGGGGACAGGCTTACAACATTGGATTGACCCCGCGACAACCGGCCGGATATCTGCAGTGGGCCAGGTACATCCTATCGGCGAAAAGGACTCATCTGATGAAGATTGGTCTGTACTCGGCAATCTATGTCTCGCTTTTTGAGTACTCCGCTTCCCCGACGTGGTGGGTTAAGGCCTTCATCGAACAATGGAACATCCCCATCCACACCTTCCTTATGACGGACAGGGAAGTCTCCATCTCCCTGGAAGAGTTCGTCGAAATCTCGAGTTTGCCGGTGAGGGGGGAGCATTACGAAGAGCTGCTTCCTCCTGACGAATACGTCTTTGCCACCAAGCCGCTGGTGTTTGATTTGACGCCAGAGAAATCTATTCAACACCAGTTTCCGGTCTTGGTGAAGGTGCTGAACATATACGAAGGGCTTTATCTGGAATCAGGTGTTCGGGGAGTCAGTTTCGCAGATTTTATCACCCGCTTCTTTCGACCGGAGATTCTATCGGAGCGGAGTGAAAAGTTCGCCAAGTTCGATGACCCTTTCGACTTCGGCTTGGACCGTCGACCAATATCGGAAGACGATCAGATGGATTTCTATCTCCCCGACGTAGCTATCGTGCCTTTGTCAGAAATCGCCGCCCCGGGCATTGATGAGGAGACCTTCTTTTTAGGGTTTTTGGGATTGTGGTTGTGTAGCTTCGCGCTCCCCATGCATCCGCGCTACATGCGGCCGTCCATTTTCTACCGAGCGCATCGGATGGTGGCTGGCTTGCAGTTATCAATAGGAATCACCGGGTTGGCTCACCTATATAATGGACTTAGCGTGGCGGCGGACGCTAATGAACCCGGGGTGCAGCCTGCCAATTTCCCGATGCACTACCTCACCTCGTGGATGGAAATTCACGTGCACGGGGTATTCGGCGTCCATAAGAGCCCTTCGTTTTTTGAGAGGTGCAGACTCCCAAGAGTCGTGCGGCTGATCGGTGCCTCGATCGTGAGTGCGCCTCCGCGTGAGGCTAGGGGGTTGCTCCTCCGTCCACACTTGGTCGGAGCGAAGATTTCTTTTATAGATAAAGTCATAACTATCGGCTCAGAAACCTCCAAGTCGGTGGTGGCGCTGCGTGACGACTTCAAGGACGGGGCCTCCGTACTGAAAGCCCGGGAGATTCTTCACCTCTACTCCATTTGGCCGGGCTACCTGGTGTTCAGGCAGAACGAGATGGCGCTCTTCATGAGGTATAACCCCCACCGGTTCGCCCAACAATCAAGTTATAACCAGGGGGTCCCGCTGGAGGCGTTCTTGGAAGAGCCCGTGGCCAGCAGGGAGGGGATACGGAGCGCAATGCACCATTTCACGCGGCTGAATACGGGCTCCCACTTTTTCATCAGCGAGCCGAGCTGCGTCCCCCGGGTCCTTCACGCGTATGTGGCTTGGTACGTGCACGCAATGGGTCTAGTTATCCGTGAGGAGAAGCGCATGTTGGTTGACCGCAAGGGCGCGCATCCCGGCGGCGACCGCAAGGCTCCCCTGAAGTCGAGGACCCCTGTCGTTGCTCCGTTGAAAGGTGCTGGAGCTGGACCACCGTGCGTGTTGAGCCCTTCGCGCGGATTACCTCGTGTTACCGTGGATGTGCCACCAGCCCCCCGTGTTCCAGTGGAGACGGTAAATGTGGTTTCGCCAGAGTCCGGCGTGGGCGCGGATATCGGGACCCGCCGCCCTAAAGTGCCTGCAAAGCACAAGTTGATCATGGGTGCGGCTGGGTCCCGCGCACAGAAGAGGAAGAAGAAGTTGATCCTTGCTGTTGATGTTGTGTTCGGTCAAGAACCTCATGCTCCCTATAACGAGGGCCTGGGCGAGTGACCAACAAAGGATTAGTTATGCTGCCGGACGACACTGATCTGGCGGCCGCCATCGCAGCTTCAGAGCGATTGGCGAGGCGCGACGCGCGGCTAGCTAAGCTTGCGCAATCGGGTAATTACTAGTCGCATTTTTTTATCGCATCGTACCTTTATTATTGTCTTTGACTAATACTTTTCCCCTCTTTTCTTTAAACAGGCATCACCACTGAAGAAGCTATTGCGGCTTTCCTCAAAACCTTTCAAGAGGAGGAACGACTCAGAGCATCGTTAGGGCTCGGTATATTTCGATTCATTAAGTCTTTATTCTCTTTTGTTATGGTCAATCTAACCTTTCCTTTGTCTTATTGCAGGGACTGCGGGACCTATTTTGCAAGCCGATGCGGGGACTCTTCCCGGGCCAACTACTGCAGTCCCAGCCTCATCAGGGCCACTGCGAGAAACCTGACTTGAGACGCCGATGAGAGATGCCTTGAAGGCTCTAGAGGCAACTCTATACGAGGAAGAAGATGCTTTGATGAAAGAAGCGTCGAAGAGGTCCGTCTTGACGGCCCGAGAGGAGAGGAAGCGGTTGAGGCGCGAGGCGAAGGAGCGTAGAGCTGCTTTGGCCGCGGGAGCGGGCCCAAGCACCATTATTCCCGCTGCTTCTCTTTCTGAAGAGCCCCCGGTCACCTTGTCTACCGCTCATAGACAGGCGGCGCGTGCGGTTCGGGAGGCCAACGATCGATCCACCTCAGGTAACGTGTTTTTCAAGGCTTTATCGTAAGAGCTGTAAAACTATCGTTTCTGATACATCTTGTTTTGCAGGGCCAAGTCCAACTGAGGGAGCGGCGGAAACCGTCGAGCCTAAGGGGATAGAGGAGAAGGTACTGGCTGAACCCGAGCCGACAGTGGGCGACGTCGTTGGGGTTGCTGGACCCGAGCTGGAGGCTGGGGAAACTGTGCCAGAGAAGGCCATCGATGCCGAGCCCGAGATAGCGGCAAATGAGACGGCTGCTATAACCGAGCCTGGGACAGCAGCGGATGGAGCGCTCGAGATCGGCGGCCCCATGGCGATGGCGGACGAGACAGCAGCGACCGCCAAGCCCAGGGGAGTAGCGGGTGAGACGAGCACGACTCCCGAGAACAAGCCAGCCGCTCTTTCTCAAGAGTCTGGCAATGCTCCCATCATTGCTCTCTCCGTCTACGGTCCTCCGCCGTCTCCTGGCCTTGCAAGCACGACGACGGCCCCCGTAGAGTCTGGTGATGAGGCCACGGGAGGTGGACTCGTGTCGATGGAGGAGGGAGACGCCTCCGTTTCGGCTGGCGGCTCATCAGGTAAATTTCGGGTTACCGTCTTTTTGTTTTTATCTTGCAATCCTTCCTGACAGGCTTATCTTTGTTTTTAACGCAGGTGCGGCCAGTGCTGACGCTCCATTGCTCGAGGGAGCGCCGTTAGCTACTGCCTTGGCGGTGGCCACCTCTCAGCCTTCTCTCGTACCATCGCAGATGCTGGAAGGTATGGATTCGTGACCCTTTAGTTTTATCTTTCGGCCGCACAATTTATGTACTAATGTCGTACTATTGCGTCCTTGCAGGAGTACTTTTTGATCACCTCTATCAGGTGCTGCGCCCACACTTCTCCTTCCCATCGGAGCTCGCTTCTTCCTCCAGCGGCGCTGGTGAGTATAATTTCCAATTGATGCCTTTCTTTTTTTTATTAATAGAATTATTTCTGACGCTTCCTCGTCTTGATTGCAGTGCTACAAATCGAAGAAGGAGATGAAAGATCGGTCGCGCCACCGGCCCTCCCGGCTTTGCCGCCTGCTGCAGCTGGTATAGTAAACTATCCCATCGATGACTTTCTTATATTTCTTGAACCGCCATCTGATCGTATTTTATTTTTTTAGCTGTCGTTCCGAATTCGGCGCCCTTCAAGTTTCGCATCATAATGCCGGCAGGCCCCTTCCTGAGACGTCCATCTTCAAAGAACGCTACGATGAGTTTGGGGATGCTGGGCGGGTACATTGAAGAGATTGACGCGAGCGCTCCCCCATCTGCTGTAGATTTCGCTGCGGAGGTTAATCCGATGCTGGCGACGCTTGTAAATTTTCATAATGAAGGCGTCGTCGAGTTTTGGGTTAATCACTGCAGGGAAATCGAGGCCCGCCTGCATCGACTGGAGTTTATGTGTCCTGTCCCCGAGGTCTTGGCCGCGAGCGCTCAATGGGCTGCATGGATCGAGCATAGCACTCCTTACTTCCGCCACCTCGAACAAGAAGTTGCTTCAAGGCATAAGGAGTGCGGTGAGACTTCGAGCAAATCTGCCCAACTGCACGCTAAGATGGAGGCAAACGCTGCACAGCTGAAGGTTATCTTTGAAGGCCTTCTGCGATGCCTCTCCGAAGGGTTAACATTGAGGCAGCAGCTTGACACCGTCAAGCGGGATGCACCTAATCAGGAGGCATCCCAGCAGGCAGCTGAGGAGCAACTTTCATCCTACCTGCAGCATCGGGCCCAGGTGGAAGCGGAAGTGGCCGCGACAGCCGCTCAGGAGGAGGCGCTGAAGGAAGTGCGGGAGCAGCTCGCGGATTTGTTAAAGCCATTTCCTTCTCAGTAGCTACTTTTTTGTATCATTATACACTTGTAACCTTTGAATAAAATGTACACATTCTTTATTCTTTTATACGATTCGTCTTGTACTTAATTGAATTCATGAATAAAGATATATACATTTTTTTTGCAATGTCTTGTGTCATCTCTGCTCTTTCTTCCTTATTTTATTATCAGTATGCTGTCTCAGTAAACATGGTTGACAGGTGATAGAGCGAGCATATTGTCTTGGCTTCTTTAAGAGGTAGCGATGGCTTAGGCCACAAGTTCAAATCTGCTGCCTAAGACTTTTCAACTTTATGAGCCGTGAGGGTCTCATAAAGACTTTTCTCCTATGGATCGAGAGGATCTCGCAGGTGTATTTTCTCTTTAGGAATCGTAAGGATTCTTAAGTGTGTTTTCTCTTATAAGTCGTAAGGATCTTATAAGAGAATTTTCCCTCTTACGAGTCGAGAGGACTCGTAAGCGGTTGTTTCCCTCCTTGTCGAGATTCGACTTTGGAGAGTAAGACCCATGGATAGTATGCAAGGGACCGTTTTAGACCGACTTGCAGAGTCCCAGTGCTTAGGAAACAAGTTTTTTAATCCCTGCTTCCTAAGGCTTTATCTTGCAAGTCGAGACGAATCAGACAGCTCTCGTCAAGGACACTAATTTCCCTGAGTCGGGGTATTTTGCTGAGGACACTGGTTTCCTCGAAGTTGAAACGAATCGAAGTATTCCTGCAAAGACACTGGTTTCTCTGCGGGTCGACGCGAATCAAGAAGCTCTCATCAAGGACGCTAGTTTCCCTGAGTTGAGGAGGTTGCCAAGGACACTGATTTCCGTGGGGTTGAAACGAATCGGAGTATTCCTGCAAAGACGCTAGTTTCTCTACGGGCCGACGCGAATCGAGGTGATCTCGTCAAGGACACTGGTTTCCCTGAGTCGAGGAGGTTGCCAAGGACACTGATTTCCCTGGGGTTGAAATGAATCGGAGTATTCCTGCAAATACGCTAGTTTCTCTGCGGGCCGACGCGAATCGAGGTGCTCTCGTCAAGGACACTGGTTTCCCTAAGTCGAGGAGGTTGCCAAGGACACTGATTTCACTGGGGTTGAAACGAATCGGAGTATTCCTGCAAAGACGCTAGTTTCTCTACGGGCCGACGCGAATCGAGGTGCTCTCGTCAAGGACACTGGTTTCCCTGAGTCAAGGAGGTTGCCAAGGACACTGATTTCCCTGGGGTTGAAACGAATCAGAGTATTCCTACAAAGACGCTAGTTTCTCTGCGGGCCGACGCGAATCGAGGTGCTCTCGTCAAGGACACTGGTTTCCCTGAGTCGAGGAGGTTGCCAAGGACACTGATTTCCCTGGAGTTGAAATGAATCGGAGTATTCCTGCAAAGACGCTAGTTTCTCTGCGGGCCGATGCGAATCGAGGTGCTCTCGTCAAGGACACTGGTTTCCCTGAGTCGAGGAGGTTGCCAAGGACACTGATTTCCCTGGGGTTGAAACGAATCGAAGTATTCCTGCAAAGACGCTAGTTTCTCTGTGGGCCGACGCGAATCGAGGTGCTCTCGTCAAGGACACTGGTTTCCCTAAGTCGAGGAGTTTGCCAAGGACACTGATTTCCCTGGGGTTGAAACGAATCGGAGTATTCCTGCAAAGACGCCATTTTCTCTACGGGCCGACGCGAATCGAGGTGCTCTCGTCAAGGACACTGGTTTTCCTGAGTCGAGGAGGTTGCCAAGGACACTGATTTCCCTGGGGTTGAAACGAATCGGAGTATTCCTGCAAAGACGCTAGTTTCTCTGCGGGCCGACGCGAATCGAGGTGCTCTCGTCAAGGACACTGGTTTCCCTGAGTCGAGGTAATGTGTCTTTCGGGTTTAATATGAGTTACCATCAAGACTTGGCTCCATTTTCTGATGGAGCACGGGGAGGAAAGGTGCGATTCCTTCATTGTTTGTGCCCCTGGATTGTATACAGGGATTGCTGTGATATCGCCTGTAGGGCAAAAGTTTCATTCATCATCATTTTCTTTGCTATTATTTTATTCGCGGTGCTCTATCATTTCAGCTTTTATATCGCGAAAGTTGCGATTGACCAATCATTTCGGCTATTTTTCGCGGTGCCCAATCATTTCGGCTATTTATTTTATTTTTACTCGCTGCTTTTTATTGCTAGTTGCCCAATCATTTCGGCTATTTTGCATGCATACATTTCTTTTTACTTGCTGATTTTTACTGCAAGTTGCCCCATCATTTCGGCTATTTCATATGCATTTTTACTCGCTGCTTTTTATTACGAGTGTAGAATTTGGAATCTGGTGCTAATCTCAGCATCAGCACCGCTACAACTGGAATATTTCCAGGTGCGAATCATCATTTGCCATGAAAGGACTTGGAACTTGATACTGATTTAGGCATCAGTATCGCTACAACTGGGATATTTCCAGGAGCGGATCATCATTTGCCTCCGTCGATGTCGAACAAAGGTGGCTTAGTAAACAGGGTTAGGATCCTGTCGACTAAGGCTTTTGACTTTATGAGCCGTAAGGGTTTCACAAAGGTATTTCTCCCTACAAGTCGTGAGAATCTCGTAGGTGCGTTTTCTCCTTAGGGATCATGAGGATTCCTAAGTGTATGTTCCCCTGTAAGTCGTAAGGATCTTACAAAAGGGTTTTCTCCTTATAAGTCGAGAGGACTTATAAGGGTTGTTCAACGTACGGACATATCCCTAGTCACGGATGGGACTCGGTTAGGGAAATGTTTATTCGCGCCCGTGGATTATATACAAGGGTCAGTATTGAGCCACTTGTAGGGTAATATCGAAGGTTGTGGGGGTTGCTTAAGCACAGGTTTAGGCCTCTGTAACTTAAGACTTTCAAATCTTATGAGCCGTGAGGGTCCCATAAGAGAGTTCTCCTTACGAGTCGTGAGGATCTCGCAAGTGTATTTTCTCCTTAGGAATCATGGGGATCCTAAGTGTGTTTCTCCTTTGTGAGTCGTAAGGATCTCACGCGGGTGTTTTCTCCTTACAAAGTCGAGAAGACCTTGCAAGTGTCTTTTAATGAGATTGCGCCCTTTCGGGTTTTCACAAACATTCGCCGGTAGCCCTGCTGTTTTTACTCACAGAGCCCTTTCGGGTTTTCATCCGTGCCCATTTTGCTTATGGACATACCATTTTTTTATATCCCTTTTTATTCTTTTTTCTAACGAAGTCGCGCCCTTTCGGGTTTTCACGAACACTCGCCGATAGCCCTGCTGTTTTTACTCACGGAGCCTTTTTGGGTTTTCATCCATGCCCATTTTGCTTATGGACATACCGTTTTTTTAATTTTATTTTATTATTATTTTTTTTAATCACGTCAGCCTGAGGATGCTGTGGTAGTAGTTTAAAGACGTTTCGGTCATCAGCTAGTTTTAGGACGTAGTGGTCCATCATTAGTTTAAGGACGTTTCGGTCCGTCGTTAGTTTAAGGACGTTTCGGTCCATCATTAAAGAAAGCCGTCTACTACTTATAGAGTTTGGGCTTAGGAAGATAGCGAGCGGACATAGTCGTCGTCATCTATCATTGACCTAGGCCGTGACTCATTAGGCGTAGTATTTCTTTAGGAAGCGACCGTTTATCGGTCTGAAAGGCCTTTCACCGTGCATATCCATGAGTAGGTAGGCTCCACCCTGGTAGACCTTGTCTATGATGTACGAGCCTTCATAGTTCGGCTCAAATTTTCCTCGCTTGGCGCAATTGGGGATCATAGGTCTTTTGACCACTAGCACGAGTTCGCCTTGGCGGAATGTCCTCGGCCGGGTCAATCTTTCATATGAGCGCGTCATCTTTGCTTTATAAGCCTCCAGATTTTGTTGCGCTATGAGCCGGGTTTCATCAAGGGCATCAAGCTCCTCAAGCCGAAGGTGAGCATTTTCTTCGTCCGTCAGCTCGTAGTGGACTGCCACTCGTAGAGAGGGTAACTCTATCTTTAGGGGGAGTACTGCTTCTGTACCAAATACCAACGCGTACGGCGTTGTGTTCGTAGACGTTTTGAACGTAGTTCGATACGCCCAGAGAGCTTCTTGCAGTCTATCATTCCAGTCCTTCTTATTTCGTGACACCGTCTTCTTCACGATCTTCGTTAAGGTCTTGTTGAAAGCCTCAGCTAGACCGTTAGCTCGGGGATTATAAACCGAGGAATATCTCCAGTCTATATTATGTTGTTGCGCGAAGCGATTGATCTTGCGGCTTCTATAAGCTGGCCCGTTATCGGAGATGATCCGTCGTGGAGTTCCAAACCGATAAATGACGTGCGTCTTGAAGAAATGGAGGATATTCTCCGTCTTCACTTCCCTCAGCGCTACTGCTTCTGCCCATTTGAAGAAGTAGTCAGTCGTCGCCAGGATGAAACGATGTCCCCTGGATGATGCTGGTTCGATAGGGCCGACTATATCAATTCCCCACATTTCGAATGGCCAGCTAGCCACCGTTGGATGTAGTGGATTTGGGTGCTGATGGATGAAGTCCCCATGGATTTGGCATGAGTGGCATTGCTTCGCATATTCGAGGCAATCTTGAATCATCGTGGGCCAGTAGTAACCCATCCGTTTTATCTTCAACTTCATCTTCGGGCCTGCTTGGTGAGAACCGCAGAGTCCATCATGAACTTCTTGGACGAATCTTTTTGCCGCTTCAGGTCCCAGACATCTCAACCACAGGGAATCAAACGATCTCTTATACAAAGTATCGTTGACGAAGGAGAAAGACAGAGCTCGTTTCATGAGCTGATGTCTTGAGGACGTATCTTCAGGCGTTCGACTGGACTTGAAGTAGTCTACAAAGACTTCTCTCCAATCCTCAGCCTTTTCCTGGTCTTTTATTTACATAGCCACTTGCTCAGTCGCACCATTTTCTTCGGATGATTCCGGAGATATTTCGGCTGGGGCAAGCACCCGACGGCTTTGTACCATGATTCTTACGTCATCGAGGCTTTCGTCAGCTAGTTCTTTGGCGAGCTTGGCTAACGCGTCCGCCTTGCTATTTTCTGCACGCGGTATACTCTCCAGCATGTAGGAGGGGATTTGAGTCAGCAGTTGTTGTACTCTCTCGCCATACTTTACCAGTTCGGGTTTGCACGTTTGGTAGTCGCCATTTACTTGACTGACGACCAGTTGGGAATCTCCGTATATGAAGAGGCTTTCGATTCCCATGTCGATGGCGATCTCAAGGCCTACTATCAAAGCTTCGTATTCGTCTTCATTGTTCGTCCTCGGCTCTGTTAAGGAGAAAGCAAAGCGCATTATTCCTCCTTGTGGAGTTACGAAGATGAGGCCTACCCCCGATTTGATTATAGGGGTGCTTTGTTTGCGCTTCTTCACGGAAGACGCTCCATCAAAATAGAGTTCCCATCGGGTATCACTACCGTCGATTGCATCAAACGCATGTTCGTCTGGCAGCTCGCAATTCAGAGGGGAATCAGCCGGTATCGGATGCTCAGTGAGGAAGTCGGCGATGGCCTGGCCTTTCACTTCTTTAAGAGGCTGATAGGTTATCGAAAACTCCATTAAGAGCAAGGCCCATTTAGCGAGTCTCCCTGTCAATATGGCCTTCGACATTAAATATTTAAGGGGGTCCACCTTCGAAATGAGACGGACTTCATGCGCCAACGCATAGTGCCTGAGCTTTGTTATCGCGAAGATCAACGCCAAGCAGTGTTTTTCGATGGGAGAATAATTGCTTTCTGCCCCCAGGAGAACTCGACTCAAGTAATAGAGAGCCCTTTCCTTCCCTTGGTCGTTCTCTTGTGCCCATAATGCGCCTAAAGAACCTTCAAGGGCTGTTGTATAAAGAATAAGGGGTTTTTCCTTGACTGGAGCAGCCAGCACTAGCGGGTTCTGCAGGTATTGCTTAATTTCGTCCAGCGCACTCTGGCATTTGTGATCCCAGACGAACGGGGTTCCCTTCTTCATCAAGTGGCTATAAGGACGACACTTGCCTGAAAGATTGGCTATAAATTGCCGTATGTACGCGAGCTTACCTTGGAGAGACCGCAATTGCTTGAGAGCCCTTGGCGGAGGCATTTCCATGATTGCCTTGATCTTTGACGGATCTATCTCGATACCTCGGTGTCGGACGATGAATCCTAGGAATTTGCTCGAGGAAACTCCGAATGCGCACTCGAGAGGATTCATCTTCAA
This sequence comes from Agapanthus africanus, assembly GCA_030015575.1. Lineage (NCBI taxonomy): Eukaryota > Viridiplantae > Streptophyta > Magnoliopsida > Asparagales > Amaryllidaceae > Agapanthus > Agapanthus africanus. The sequence goes on from CM057344.1 coordinate 57,158,746, forward strand.
GTTGTATTGTCGAAGGCGTTGAAATACGATCTTCAGATGCTCGAGATGTTCCTCGTATGATTTGCTTTTCACCACGAGTTCGTCGATATAGCATTCGACGATTTCATGTATGAGGTCATCGAAGATCTTCGTCATGGCCCTCTGATAGGTGGCACCGGCGTTCTTTAAACCGAAGGGTATCACCTTGTAGCAGAATATTCCCAGAGGGGTCCGAAAAGCGGTGTGCTTCTGGTCTTCGGGATGCATCTTTATCTGATTGTATCCCGATGAGTCGTCCATGAATGAGAAAACTTCATGAGTGGACGTATTGTCTATCATCAGCTCGGTGACCGGTACTGGGAAATCGCCCTTCGGGCATGCTTTATTGAGATCCCGGAAGTCTACGCATATGCGCACCGTCCTATTTTTCTTCATCACCGGGACGATGTTGGCGATCCAATCGGGATACTGAACTTCTTGGATAAACCCAGAGTCGATCAGCTTCTTGACTTCGGCGTTAACGCTCATCTCAAGCTCGAGCCGTATTCTTCTCGGTGCTTGTTTGATTGGTTTAACGTCCGGGGATATTGCCAATTTATGCACAACAATTTCTAGATCTAGTCCTGGCATTTCGGAATAGTTCCATGCAAAGCAATCTTTATACTGCATAAGCACATCTTTTAATGAAGCCACCCTTTCTTCAGATAGCAGCTCACTAACGAACGTTGGTCGCGGGTCGTTTGCCGTCCCCAACTCAATTTTCTTGAGATTATCTGCAGTAGTGTGTATTCCGTCTTCCAGCTCTTTTGGCGCCGGTGGAAATTCTGAGATCACCTCGTCATCGCTGTTTTCGAAGAACCAGGGAAGGTCATTCGTATCCTTGGGTTCTTCTTTTCATATCGTTATCATATGACAAGCACGAGCTCGCTTCCAAGACCGATGTGGATCTGGTTCAGCTCTTGTTACTTTGGGTTCATGCTTCTGCGGCGGCGTTACCCTCCAACTGTCAGATAGAGCAAACTTGCCGAGCTGATACTGATCTTCAACCCAATTCTTGAAGGTGAAGTAATCTTTGAGAGGGTGTCCTACTACCCTGTGATAAGAGCAATAGTTCGGGTATGAGACTTCGCCTGCTTGCTCAGGGTGTTTAGACTCCGGCAGTGTGACCATTTGATGTTTTATAGCGAGGTCAAGTATCTTCTTTGTCTTGTCTTGAGGAAAGGAGTATGCTAGACTCATCTTCTTCATAAGAGATAAATCCGGACCGCTTGAATCCCGCTCGCGTGACTTCTTGGTCCCGCTTTATCGCTGCTGCACGCCTTTTCCGCTCTTCAATTTGTTTTTGCCTCCGCGTCAGACCTTTTTTACAACAGGTTGACAGGGAGGGGCATTTTCATTTTCCACAGCCTGTTGAAGAAGGCGCTGCGTCCTGGTTTTCTCGTAAAGGGCCATTTCTCGATTATGGTCGTCTCGAATCTTTTGACCAGCTTGCCTTATAAGCTTGTCCATTTGTTCTTCGAACGACGGACTGGGCAGTTTTACGTCGGGAACTTTTTCCGGCTTAGGGTCAGCATCCTCCCATTGAGCGTCCCCTTCTTCATTGAAGTCATATACAACGTAGCAGTCGCGGAGCAGCTCTCGTTTCTTAGATCGAACATATCCAAGCCCGATTGCCTCCATTCTCCCATTGGGCAACTTGCGCTGAGTTCCGGGAACATTCCAGATTCTGTCGTAGAACTTAGCTTTTCGAGCAGTTTGTTTAAGGGGTACACCTTGGCGCCTCAAAAGTCTCTTTAGTCCGTCCGTATAATATCTGGGTAGACGGATGGGTTGGAGCCTGTCAAGTGTAGAATCTGCACCGTGCCAGATTTCTTTCTCCACTTTGGTTTCTCCGGAGCGGTAGAATAGGATCGCCTTTTCACCTTCTCGCCTGGGAGGGACATAGAACGTCTGTAGCTCTTCTACACTGTAAGTATTGAGCGCATCCAGTTCTTTATGATGTTTAGGTGGAACCATAGCGACTTGCAGACTTTGCTCTTCGTCAGCGAATGTTCGCATTGGAGGCCGAGTAGAGAATATAGCATGAACTTCATCTTCTGAGTCACTGCCAAAGATCAATGTAGGAGCGGACGGTCCTGGCTTGTTATGCTGGGGTGGACCCGAATAAACCATCTCTTCCTCTTCCTCCATATCACTCCCGAAGACAGGGATGGTGGTGTTCATACCATAATATTGCATTATTATATTCCCCATTCTTATTCTTTTTATAAATAAACAGGTGCTTTTGACGCATGTCTGCTACATATTACAGGATACAGGTTCTTGGAGCGAAAACAGTGAAAAAGACAAAAGATGATACAAAAGCAGGACTTTTGACCAACAAGTAGAAGAATTCTAGTCAAGCCTAGACGAAGAATAGTTCACAAAGGTACAAGGCAACGCAAGGTCCAAAACATCAAAGTGAAAGGTTAAAAGACCATTACAAGTTTTCACTGAAGATCTGGAGAAGACCCAGATGCCAAATGGAGAAAAGAACTAAAGAAATAAAAAGCCCAAACAGCAGAGAAGAAACCCACAAAAAATAATCAGAGGATCCGACCAATGGGCCGCGGAACCGCGGCCCTACCCCCACCCATGTCGCGGTTCCACGGCCATCTACTGCACATGTCGGTGCAGAAAACTGCTGGCGGTGCGTCGGTGCTTTTGTTGGGATTTTTAGGGGGTATATCTGTAATATCACATGTGCGAGCAATTGTAACCCTAATTTTCCTATTCCTTATAAATATGTATTCAAAATATTGTATGAGGCGTGGCTCTTTTTGATAAATAAAAATTCAGATTCTTTTGAAGATTTGAAAGCATCATTTCTGTAAGTTCATCTTTTAATTTCTGCCTTAGTCGTATAATTAAATTCTTGCCCTAGATAAAGTAATCTTTTGCCTTAGTTTAATCTAGTGTAGAATCTCTTAAACTGCAGTAGGTAAGTAATATATTAGATCTAAAAATACACAGAATAAAAATGATGTTTTTAATAGATCCCCTAATGAGCGAGTAATTTCCTCGCTTGTTAGGGTTAGGAATAAGGGAGGGATTGAGAGATGAATATCTCTCATATCTTTCATGCCCAATCATTTGTAATAACTAGAACTTCATGCATTCATACATGATCCGCTCCCTACGGCACCCTACCCACGAGGTAACGGTGAAACCGTAGTATAAAGGATCGGACATGCATGTCTTCCATGAAGGTTAGAGCAATTATTAGGAAAGGACGGACAAGGATCTAGAGGAAGAAACTTCGTTTCTTCCCAATCATCCTAATCCCTTTTACTAATAATTGCTATAACTCCTAAAAGATTTAATTGAGGGCATTGAAAGAGGTGTGAAATTTAATCTTACCAAACTCCACCTTAGACCTAATCCTAGCAAGTTTCTTAACCATCGTACAACTTAGTTTTTAGATTCAATTAAAGGACCAAACACCCATTGGAATTAGCTCGTAAGAACACTTAGGAAAATTACAACATCCCTGTGGACCGACCCGTACTCACCGGCTAGCTGCAAAGCGACGCCGTTCTTGATTGCGGTAAATTATCTTTGATCGTAAAAACCTATCTAAATCAAATGGCGCCGTTGCCGGGGATGGCGTAAAAATTTCCTTTTTGTAATTTCGGGTTGATATAAATTTTAAAAAAATCATAAAAATCTGAAAATATAAAAAGTACAAAATTTTTATCATTTTTTTATTTGTTTGAATGGTTTATCGTTTGAATTTTGCAGGACCAGCGAAGAATCTCGGATCTGGAAACATCCAGAGTGCGAAACAGAAAAGGGTACATCAGAACAGAAGAAGATTGGAACAGCAAAACTACAGAATTTTTTCAGACGCCTGATCCCTCCATCAGATCGCTTAACCGCGGCCGAACAGCACTTAAAACCGCGGATCCGCGGTGGCCTTGTGACTTCATCGCCTGAAAAAAATTCTCGGGGATCGTGCTGACTTTTCAACCGCGGAACAGCCGCATTATCACCCTTTTAACCGCGGAAGGGCGGCTCTGTGGTAACATCAGCGAGCAAAAATTGCACTGTAATCTTCTTTCTCTCGCCTCTGAACCTCCCGATATATCTTTTGTCAAATTTTCTGCAGGAATTCTTTGCGCATAAATAAGAATATCTTTCCCCTTCTCAATAACAGATTTTCTGCAGGTTTCTTTGTGCCGCGCTAAAAATAATTAATTGCAAGTGAAGTTACTGCTTTGCATATTTTAATCGGACATTAAGGGGCTATTGACCAAACTCAGATTCGGTGGGGATTTCATTACCCTTCCCAGGACCCCAGAAATCATTTAAAACATTTGCATTGACCAATCTTAATTAAAAAATATTAGACTCAGCCCTAAGGACGTCGCGCTCACTAGGACAGAGGACTAGTATAGGCATCGGCCGTTTATCCTAACCTGACTTTGCGGTGCCTAGGCAAGTGTGTCAAAGGCTGGTGGTTTTTAATTAGGCCCACTACTGTGGTTCCTTCCCACTTACCTGGCTGCAATTGGCGGTGAAGAGGCGGTTTGAGGTCCCATCTCTAGCCCTTTGGAACAGTTAGGAGCTGTCTAGCGGACCTAGGTGACCCTAGATCTAGGCTTGATTGTGCATTTGTGGTTGAGTGCATTTGTGTCAAAAGTCTCTTTTCAAAAAAAAAATTTTGCAAAAAATATCACATAAAAAAAAAGAGAAAATCTTTTCAAAACTTGTAACTTGTCGCTAAAAAAATCTTGCACCCCACTTACACCACTTCCTCTCATTGACGTTTTCTTACCTCCACATTCTGTCTTTCATTTTTCTGACTACACTACCCCTTTAGTGTATGTCACTTTGGACTAGGGACACTAACGCCCGATTAGTCCGTGTTTCGTTGGTACCGACCGACGAACCTTTCGACACCGAAGTCGAAATTCCGTCCACTTTCTTACCTCCACCTTCAAATTCTTCTTCTGAAGGCATGTCGGGATTCAATCCTAACAATACCTTACCGACGGGAATGATTCCACCTCCGATAGGTGCGAATAACCTGAATCAACCGCCTATTGAAGCATCCACATGAGTTGCGCTCCAGGATCTCTTTTACCCTGTCCGCACCTCTTTACCTACCTGTCTTTCACCCCCACCGGCAAATGGGGTCAATTTTGAAATAAAACTCCACTTCATCAATATGCTGCGAAAATTTCATGGATTGGAATCGGAAGATGCGTATATTTTTATCAATAAATTCTAAAACGTTTGCGCTATGATGAAAACGACCCAATTAAGTGATGACGCTATAAGGCTAAGGATCATTCTTTTCACCTTATGTGACTTAGCCGAGAAGTGGCTATACAGCACCGCATCACATTCAATTTGAAATTGGCACGAGTTTGTGAAAGCTTTTCTTAAAAAGTTCTATCCTCATCACAAAACAGCTAGAATCCGAAATGAGATTATACAATTTTCACAGCTTCCTTCCGAACCATTTTGGAAGTGTTTTGAAAGATTCAAAGACCTACTCGTTCAATGCCCTCACCATGGGATCGAAAGTTGGCAACTTTGCCAAACATTATACGAGGGATTTGTAGGGTTCCTAGGCACTCTAATGAGGTCTCACAAGGCATCAACCATGCCAATTTCAAAATTTACGGTGCTGAGAAACCCTAAACTACGGATCGTTGGCTAGATTTCTAGGCGAAAAAGAAACTAATTAACAACTTAACTAAAGTTTAAACGGAAATACAACCTTTGTAGATCCGGTGCTCCACCTCCATAGCTCCGCAACGAAGTCCCCTCGCTGTCCAAATGAATTCCCGGGCTCTAGCGTCGGCTTCGTCGGAGAAATGGCGAGCTAGGTCGTCGATGTCCATGCCGAAGATGATCTACGTCGAGGCATCGCTAAATCAAGCTCCACCTTCACCAAGTCATGAAAACTTGTGAAGGAAACACACTCTACTACTTGGCAAGAGGTAGAGGATGAAGAAATAGGAAGTGGGTAGACTTTAGAATTGGATTTCTCACTCATTTCCATCAATCACCATTGATGGAGCTTACTTTCTTCAAGTGAAGAAAGGAAGAAGAAGAAGAAAGTGTTATGATAAGTTATTCTAAAATGAAAAAGAAAATGAAAACTTATCATAATCTTAACCATAGTTAAGTGTAGAGAATGAACTAGGGTTAGTTCAAATGGTTAGGGTTAAGGATGAGACAAGAATGGTGACTAAAGTCAAAGCTTCATGAAGCTTCAATAAGAAACAAAGAAAGCCACCATTCTTATCTTTATCTTTTCCAAATAAATAAATAAATAAATAAATGAAAAAGCAAAACCCTAATCATCTCTTAACCATGGTTTAATCCTTTACACTTAACCATATGATCAAGTATCATCAAACATGATACAAATATGTGCACAAAAGCATATCACATATACTTCTTGCACATCAAGTGAGAAAATCCATTTAAAGTGAACCAATATTAGTTAATGCAAAGTAATATATCAAATATATAATTATGCATTAAATAATTAAATCAACACTTGATTCAATGATCCGGTCATGTCGCACACAACCGACTAGTATACAATGTATCGACTTATCGAATCAATCTCCGATTCGATAACTAGGTTATATCGCATACAACCATTCGATACATTCATCGCGAGAATAGAATACGGTATCACATACTCGAATCATTCTCGGTCCCGCGCATATCTCATATGCGCTCCTATTTCGTTTTGCTTGAGCCAGGAAACCTCTGTGTAGGACTCTAAAGACTCGTCAATACGCCGGCAGCAGATGATGATCATATCAAGCACCCACAAGCCGCAAGCGGTCTGCTAAACGTAACGGCCACCCGGGTATTGAGCGATCAGAAGATCGACGAGCAAGCCCGCTCACACTCCAGTGAATCCAACCAGTAACACTACCGTACAGTCCGGTCTGATCGTCTGATATGTCGCATATCTCGCCTAGGGGTGGTAAACGTCAGACCCCAATAGCTCGATAAGTCGTGTCGATATGAGGTCTATAACAATTCGAGAAACTACTGGTAACACTTATCAGTAAATCTCAGCAATCCTGGCCAGGGATTTCCTGTTATAGCAAATCGAACACAGCGCAACATCAACCCCTATACCGGGAGAGAAGAATCCCCTCCTATCGCTCATTGCCTCCATGTGACTCGGGACTGTACCCAAAAACCACCGTTTTGCACGCCCTCTTGGACGTGGTAAGGTGGAAATCAAAGCACAGTGGGAACCACACAAGACTCTATGACGATCTCGGGTCTACAGACTAACCTGTACCAGTGTCACCAGAGAACTGCCATCTGACGTGACGTATAATACCATCTGGGAGTTCTCGGCGAGTCCGTCCAGTGTACCCAGTCTCTACTGAGCACCCGTATATCATCTCTGATGTCAAACACCAATGGATATGGGATCATCCATCGCCCATCTGTATGGGTCGAGAAGGTATACGCTAGTCTACTCTGGTATATCGATGCCCCGTCTCGATACACCCACGACTAGGGACTTTGAAGGATGTACTTATAGACTATCTGTCCCCACTAGTATAATCTGCATCATAGTCCAGGTAGTCAAGCACACATCCTAAGGGCTTTACCAACATGTAACAGAGAGACAATCAGTGTACACGTTAAGGTAAAGAGCAACCAGATAGCATACTATCATGTCGAGCAAGAAAGTCCTCCCCATATATGTCCAAGCATCCACTACAATATACATCCTATGTATAGTAATGGCCTCTAGGGCATACATATAACTAACAATCTCCCACTTGCACTAGGGCCATCTGATAGCAGTGGTTGTAGTATCTCATACTCAACCATCCCATAAAAATCTCTCTCTGGGAACAGGCCTTTGTGAGTGGATCCGCTGTGTTGTCCTCTGAGTCTATTCTCCAAACCTCGATCACCCTGGAGATCAACCATCTCCATGATCAGGTGATACTGCCTTAGAATATGTCTGGATCATTGATGGGACCGGCGTTATTTAGCATAAGCCACAACTCCATTGTCTCACAATGGTAGGAACTAAGTTCATCTCATGAACAAATATACACCCAAACAGCCTCTTTGGTAGCATCTTTAGTAGCGATGTATCCTGCCTTTATCGTCTAGTATGTCACGGTATCTAGCTCGGAACTCTTCCAACATACCGTCCCTTTACTGAGGGTAAAGACAATGCCTGTGACTGACACTCAGTCGTCATTATCACCGTGGAACACTTCCAGTGATTCTCCCCAGGATCGATTGATACCATCTCACTACAGCTAGTGAGTATCCTAACATCCATTTAGATCTATCTCATAGATCCGAAGTCCAGGATTTAGTAGGTATCACTTTGATCCTATGTGGAGAATCATTATGATAAACGGAGATTGATCGAGCGTAGCATAAGAAACTCCTTTCTTATCAAGAGTATGTCATCCACGTACTCTACGAGGATCAACACCATACTCCCTACTACCTTTTTGTATATACAAGGTTCATCTACCATTTTGATGATATCAAACTCTTTGACTACTTCATCAAAACAGATGTTCCATCTCCGCGATGCCTGCTTTATCCTATAAAGCATCTTGTACATGTTTCCGCTGCTCCCACTGTCTACGAAGCCCTCTGGGTGTGTACTTATAGACGCCCTTTTCAAAAACTTCATTTAGAAAAACTATCATGACACCCAACCACCAGATATCGTAGTCATGGTATGTAGCCGTGGCAAGTAGGATCTGGATGGACTTAAGCTTGGTTACTTGAAAAAGGTTTCATCACAATCCACGCCTGGTAAATGATGCAAACTTTTAACAAGTCTAGCTTTGAAAGTCTCAACTTTTCGATGTACACCAAGTAATCTTCTCAAGATATACTTGCTCCTGATGGGGATTTAACCCTTCAGATATAGCAACCAAAGTCCAACTTTGTTGGTGTACATGGATTCCATCTCAGATCACTAAGCATCCAGCCATTCTTACGGAGTCCCACTCCTGATGGCCAGCTCGAAGCTAGTTGGGTCATCATCTCATGATGCAATCCTCGCTCCCACTGTTATAGAGAAACAGAAGTATCTCTCAGGTGGGTGAGGAAACCTACTAGATCGGCGGAGAGGCTGAGGTTCGTTGGAATCTACTGAATCCTTTGGTTCTATCAAATCATCAGCTGCAGTTTGTATAGCTGGAACCTTTCCAGTTCTACATTACAGACCTTGCCTTGAGCTTGTCCGGATTTTGCTTTTTAGACATAGGCTGGACAACCCCAACTCTTAACTAACTTAAGAGATGGGCTCTTCCCTTTCCATATCACATATGAAATGGTAGGCAACTGATTTGATTCGAACCCTATTCAATAGGTATGCAGCTTCTCAAGTGCATAACTCCCAAAAAGGAAATTGGTAACTCAGTAGTACTCATCATAGAGCACACCTTATCATATAGGGTGTGATTGCTCCGTCCCGATACACCAACGTGCTATGGTGTATATGGAGGAGTAATGCCGAGAGAGAATCTCATTCTCCTTTAGAATAGTCCAGGATTTCCGTGCTCAAGTATTCTCCTCCTTGATCTCATCATAGGACATAATACTTATACCCGTATTTTGGTTCTCTACTTCTAACTTATATTCTGTGAATATCTCAAAAGGTTCGGACTTGGGTTTCAACAGGAACATAGGTCTGAAACTCGAAAGATCATCAGAGAATGTAATGAAGTATAAAGAACCAGTCCTGGTATGTGTAGACAGGAGACCTTACATACATCATCATGTATCAGTCCCAAGAGTTTACTAACTCTTTCTCTGTTTCCAATAAACAGAGCTGTGGTCATCTTATCTTTGTGACATGACTGGCGAGTTTCACAAGATGTAAATTCAAACTTATTTAAATATGCATCTGCATGTAACTACAGCCAGTCGGGTCGCATAGATATGACCTTGTCTACAATACCTCAAGAAGGATTCGTTCAGTTCTGAACTCTTCCTCTTGTGTGTGTTCTGTATACTAAGAACTGTAATTTGATTTAGATCATCAATGCTTTTAGATAACGTGCCTGAACCGATCAACTTTTGATATAGGCAATGTTCAAAACATTATCCAACAATACAAAATTTTATCATTTCTTTACTGATAAAGAGACTGATATGATTTTGTATATCAGGTTCGGTATCTAATAACATTCGTTCAGAATCAATGTATTGGTAATACAGGGTGATAGTGACCAACAGACTTGGCTGCAACTCTTGCCCCGTTTTCTGCCTCATGAAACTTATCACCCGTTCTCAGTTCTCTACCTTTCTGTAGCCCTATGTAACAGATTACATATCTGGGATCCTGATCTGGTATCACATACCCAGGACGTAGAGGATACAGAGAAACAGTTCTTTGTAATGAACACACCCGAAGATGATGCATCAGCATGCACTCTCTTCGTTTGGGCGGCATAGGAATTCTGGTAATCCCCAATTTCCTGCTCTGTCTTATAACTATTATAAGTTGGAGCGGGACCAACGTTCCCCAGCTCAGTATAACAAGCGGGTTCGGTCAATAATCCGTATTATTATCTTGATTAAGGTGTGATATGGTCGCTACCAGGAGAGAGAGAGAAGAAAACACTCAGCGTGCGCTCTGGCAAGAATAGATTGGTTATTATTTTATCTAATCAGGATGGCTCCCACTGCTTTTTATCAAATCTTCCTTCAAACCCTAAAAGGAAAGACTAGCCGGGATTAATTACACACTACAAGTTCGCCAATCTTTCAGCCAGGCCAGTGTCGGTACTTTGAGGGAGGTCTCCGTGCTTTCGCACGAACCTAATTAATGTAAACCTCATTTTCCCAGAGGCGTAACCCCGTTGACACCTTTCTAGACACCTACTTGATCGGCTAATTGTAATGTATAAAACTCTCCCAGGAGTAACACTTACTCGCAGCGGGTATCGGGATCCAACTATCTCATAGAAGGTATGCAATCTCATTGCAAATTTCAACACTTGAAATTCCCGATAATATTTTGCCCCGAACGATTTATGACCTTGACAAGGTCAACAAACCATAGACCGCAAGTCAAGTTCAACCCGTCATTTCTTGATTGAATCAAACCCACCCGCACGACCCTTGACAAGGTCAACAAGGCCGCACGACTACCCTAACCCAATCTGCATCATATGCATAAGCAGATAAATACTGGTTAGCTACCGCACACTGCGCCTTGACAAGGTCAACAAACGCAGCACGAATACTAAACAGGACTTATCTGAAATGACGGAGGGCTACGACAGGTTTTTCTGAAAACCTATTGCGTAATGAACTTGATATCGTTGTAGAATCGAATGATTTTGAAATGGAGTGCTTTTGAGGCTTTTCTAGTTTTGCTAAAGGAGTCACTCCCGGTGAAGGGATCGTCGGTCCTTTCCTCGTCGAATGAGGTGCGGGATATATCATATATATCACAGTGCAAAGCAAAAACTCTTAAAAGCAATCAAAAGACAAACCGAGTGTGTAGCATCTGCCAGTTATTGCTAAAGGAGTCACTCCCGGTGAAGGGATCTCGGTCCTTTCCTCATCGAATAAGGTGCAGGATATATCATATATACCGCTGTGCAAAGCAAGAACTGTAGCTACCTGTTTTATTTTGAAATTCGATTCTACAACATCATTAGGTTTCTTTTATTTCATTAATCATATTAATGAATTCCCATCATTTAATTACCTAAACATCACAGATAAATACGACGTACACTTATGCCATCCGCATTCGCCTCGATGTCCCCTCGTGCACCGTTAGGTTAGGTAACTAACGGCAGAGCGGGGCAGGGCTAGCGCAGGTGTAAAACATAAGTAACGTCTATATAATATATCATATATACTATATACAGTATCTATCAAAGAACATCACATGATCACATCACAGATATCGCAGCAGAAGAATCATATGAAATATTGGATATACTAGGACGTCCGTATTTTCAATACGAGCCAGTATAAAACACGGATTCCACGGTCGCGATGAATAGCCAAACCCACACCCCTAGACCCCTACGAGAGCGGCAAGCAACCCTACAAATTCTAGAGTTAGGAGACCCGGACTCGACTCTTCGAGTTGGTCTCCCACTGGACTCCAGAACCCGGTTACTTGTGCTCCCCTCCTTGGGTCTATCCTAGTATGGAAAAGTAAATAATATACATCAACGGTGACAACTTCCGCAACCTGGAAGTGCCCCAATAAAAGAATATTACATATAAGTTTTTACATGAATGAAAATGAAAAACACTCATCTCACATAAAAACCCCCGGCTATTCAAACACGACAATCCAATATAACATATCCAGCAACACATAACATCACATGTCATCAACGTAAGTAAATATGTCCATCCCAATTGTCGTTGACATATAGCAACGAAACCGGCGATATCACATATTACACTTACGGTCACAGAAAAGAAAGTGTAAAACTACAACAGTTGGAATCCGCAACCTGCATAGACATCGCATGCCTAATCAAATGAATTCCTTAGACATCGTATGCCTAACAATTATAAACCCCGCATTTTAGTCTCATTATCGAAAACACTTTTCAATACCTAGTCGGGCAATTCAACAAGATTCCCGACATTCTGAACGAATGCTCGTCGCAAACTTTAGTAGACGGCCGCACCCCCGATGCTGTCGACGAAGTGCACTAAGGCGGAACACCGCTTCCGCGAGCACCCGAACGGATGCTTTCGGCGACGGGGTTCTCCGACAGTCACTTGGTCGGGGCTATGGAGTGAGGCTGTCCATTAAGTTTACCCGGCGAGTATCCGCGTACGCTACGTGATTGCGACAGATTTTTGATCACATCAACATTCCGTGGCAACCGATCAAGTGAGACTAAATTGCTAGATTTACAACATTCATTCAGTTATCTCATAACTTTTGTGAATTCCAATTATTGTATCCCATTCCAGATAAAATAGAAAATGTTAAACTTTTCGATCGAACATTCGAACACCCAAGTTTTCCCGATACAGGTCAACACATGAAACAAGTCTAAAAACATTCAGTTCGTGCCTCAGTACCAACGGTCCAGCCGTAGAAGGGTCAAGCCAACGCCTCACATGTGGCATGCCGTACTGCCCCAAACCCGAAGGTTCAAAGGGCAGTTCAAGACGGTCACATAATCGAGTTAAGGTTTGTTGTCTTCTAGAGGGTCCATCGAGTTACTTGCACTACTTAGAACGTCGTTAAACTACGGAAAAATCCAACACTTGGAAATTTCCCGACAGGGGAAAAGTTGGGTATTTATATCCGGTCGAACTTTTTAACATATTCTAAAATTTATCCGGAAAGCCACATAGACAAAATCTGATAATCCGATCGAACATTCGAATCCCCAAAACAATCCAGAAAATTCAACTCTTGAATTAATATTAAAAATTCCCAGAAAATCCAGCATAATTTAATAAGAGTTACTGTGCAAACAGTGGAGGATTACGTCATCAATAGGCCGCGGAACCGCCGCATAAGCCATGCTTATGCCGCGGTTCCGCCGCAAACTATACTGTTCATTGGAAACTTTTTGCGCCGTAATTCTTATATTTCCCTGATGAATTTTTTAGCAATTTTTAATTTGGAAAAATCCCAGTTTTTGAAAAAAGGACAGAGAGCTATTTTTGAGTTGGGTTTCGGGTTCGTTCGGGTTTCAAATTCCGTCTAGACTTCGCCTAAGGCTCTAACTAGGCTCTGATATCACTGTAGGGTTCCTAGGCACCCTAATGAGGTCTCACAAGGCATCAACCATGCCAATTTCAAAATTTACGGTGCCGAGAAACCCTAAACTACGGATCATTGGCTAGATTTCTAGGCGAAAAAGAAACTAGTTAACAACTTAACTAAAGTTTAAACGGAAATACAACCTTTGTAGATCCGGTGCTCCACCTCCATAGCTCCGCAACGAAGTCCCCTCGCTGTCCAAATGAATTCCCGGGCTCTAGCATCGGCTTCGTCGGAGAAATGGCGAGCTAGGTCGTCGATGTCCATGCCGAAGATGATCGACGTCGAGGCATCGCTAAATCAAGCTCCACCTTCACCAAGTCATGAAAACTTGTGAAGGAAACACACTCTACTACTTGGCAAGAGGTAGAGGATGAAGAAATAGGAAGTGGGTAGACTTTAGAATTGGATTTCTCACTCATTTCCATCAATCACCATTGATGGAGCTTGCTTTCTTCAAGTGAAGAAAGGAAGAAGAAGAAGAAAGTGTTATGATAAGTTATTCTAAAATGAAAAAGAAAATGAAAACTTATCATAATCTTAACCATAGTTAAGTGTAGAGAATGAACTAGGGTTAGTTCAAATGGTTAGGGTTAAGGATGAGACAAGAATGGTGACTAAAGTCAAAGCTTCATGAAGCTTCAATAAGAAACAAAGAAAGCCACCATTCTTATCTTTATCTTTTCCAAATAAATAAATAAATGAAAAAGCAAAACCCTAATCATCTCTTAACCATGGTTTAATCCTTTACACTTAACCATATGATCAAGTATCATCAAACATGATACAAATATGTGCACAAAAGCATATCACATATACTTCTTGCACATCAAGTGAGAAAATCCATTTAAAGTGAACCAATATTAGTTAATGCAAAGTAATATATCAAATATATAATTATGCATTAAATAATTAAATCAACACTTGATTCAATGATCCGGTCATGTCGCACACAACCGACTAGTATACAATGTATCGACTTATCGAATCAATCTCCGATTCGATAACTAGGTTATATCGCATACAACCATTCGATACATTCATAGCGAGAATAGAATACGGTATCACATACTCGAATCATTCTCGGTCCCACGCATATCTCATATGCGCTCCTATTTCGTTTTGCTTGAGCCAGGAAACCTCTGTGTAGGACTCTAAAGACTCGTCAATACGCCGGCAGCAGATGATGATCATATCAAGCACCCACAAGCCGCAAGCGGTCTGCTAAACGTAACGGCCACCCGGGTATTGAGCGATCAGAAGATCGACGAGCAAGCCCGCTCACACTCCAGTGAATCCAACCAGTAACACTACCGTACAGTCCGGTCTGATCGTCTGATATGTCGCATATCTCGCCTAGGGGTGGTAAACGTCAGACCCCAATAGCTCGATAAGTCGTGTCGATATGAGGTCTATAACAATTCGAGAAACTACTGGTAACACTTACCAGTAAATCTCAGCAACCCTGGCCAGGGATTTCCTGTTATAGCCAATCGAACACAGCGCAACATCAACCCCCTATACCGGGAGAGACGAATCCCCTCCTATCGCTCATTGCCTCCATGTGACTCGGGACTGTACCCAAAAACCACCGTTTTGCACGCCCTCTTGGACGTGGTAAGGTGGAAATCAAAGCACAGTGGGAACCACACAAGACTCTATGACGATCTCGGGTCTACAGACTAACCTGTACCAGTGTCACCAGAGAACTGCCATCTGACGTGACGTATAATACCATCTGGGAGTTCTCGGCGAGTCCGTCCAGTGTACCCAGTCTCTACTGAGCACCCGTATATCATCTCTGATGTCAAACACCAATGGATATGGGATCATCCATCGCCCATCTGTATGGGTCGAGAAGGTATACGCTAGTCTACTCTGGTATATCGATGCCCCGTCTCGATACACCCACGACTAGGGACTTTGAAGGATGTACTTATAGACTATCTGTCCCCACTAGTATGATCTGCATCATAGTCCAGGTAGTCAAGCACACATCCTAAGGGCTTTACCAACATGTAACAGAGAGACAATCAGTGTACACGTTAAGGTAAAGAGCAACCAGATAGCATACTATCATGTCGAGCAAGAAAGTCCTCCCCATATATGTCCAAGCATCCACTACAATATACATCCTATGTATAGTAATGGCCTCTAGGGCATACATATAACTAACAGGATTGAACCCGGCAACGAAGCAGTTGCTAGAAACTATTTGTCAAGGTCACTTTCTAACCAAATCTAGTGAGGAAGCATGGCAGTTTCTTGAGGACCTTAGTGAATAAACAATTCAGTGGGAGAGCACCGAGACCACATCATCATCTTCTAGTGGTCAGTCTAGGGCAGGCATACATCACTTAGATATATCGATAGCTATGAAGGCCGAGATGGCCGCTTTTACGAAAAAGCTAGAAGCGATTGAGACCAAAATCTCATCGCCTTCTCCTGCCCCTGTTATGCCTCCACGAACTATTTGTGCTTGTTGTGCGGATCCATCACATCTCACCGAAGAGTGTCCTTACAATGCATCTACTCAAGGACAGGATCAAGTCAATGCTGCCTTTCAGCAACGACAAAGAAACGATCCATACTCTTCTACATACAATCCGGGTTGGAGGAGTCACCCAAATTTCGCTTGGAACCAATATCAATAATTCCAAGGAAATAACAATTTTCAAAGGCCTCCTCCTCCACAACAACAAGCACCTCCACAAACTCAATTTCAACAACCTTTCCAAGAGCAACCTTACCCTAATCAAGTGAACAATTTTGTGCCTAACACTTCTTACCCGCCAAACAATTTTGTTCAACCTAATAATGACAAGGTTAGCTCGCTCGAAAGAAGTCTAGATGCGTTCCTAAAGCAATCTACACAATCTACAGCAAGATTAGAGACTTCTATTCAATCTTTGGTGCAAAACAGTGCCTCACACGATCAAAGCATCAAATCTATTGAGGCACAAATTGCACAACTCAATGCAGCATTGAGCGAGCGAGAAAAAGGAAAGCTCCCATCTCAACCACTGCCAAATCCCGGTCACGCACATGCTGCATATCAACAGCAGAATCATAACGTAAATACTGTGACTACGTTGAGATAGGGAAAAGTGTTGCAAAATAATGTGGGTATTCACAATGGCACCCCTGCCGGTGGCCCTTCTTCATCTTCTTCACCTTCTTCTTCTTCTTCTTCTTCTTCGTTAGAGCCTATTCTTCATCCTTCACACGGCTCTACCTCTTCTAGCTCGAATGGACCCACTTCTTACAACACGAACACATCTACACGGGGTTCCGTTCCAACTCAACAATCTAATCCGCAAAAATTGGACTCAACAACCTTTCAAAATGTACCTTTTCCAAACCGCTTGAGATCCAATAAACCAACTCCACAAATGGAGAAGATTGTCGAGTTGTTCAAACATGTTAGCATAAATATCGCTCTTTTGGATGCAATCCAACAAGTTCCTTCATATGCAAAAATCTTAAAGGACTTATGCACCAAAAAGAGGAAGTCACAAGTACCAAAGAAAGTTTTCATGGCTAGTGCGGTTAGTGATGCTCTTGTCAATTCTTTACCCCCAAAGCAAAAGGACCCCGGTTGTCCTACTATTTCGATAACAATTGGAGACAAGAACATCAATAGAGCACTATTAGATCTTGGTGCTAGTGTCAATTTGCTACCTTATTCTGTGTACGAGCAATTAGGCGTTGGAGAGCTTAAGCCCACTCACTGTACTCTCTAAATGGCCGACCGATCAATCACCCATCCTAGAGGAGAGTTGGAGGATATGTTAATTAGAGTAGGGGATTTCATTTTCCCCGTTGACTTTATTGTTATGGATACACAACCTGTCGCTAACCCCCGGAGTTAAATTCCGGTGATACTTGGTCGACCATTCCTTGCGACCTCCAACGCGGTGATCAATTGTCGTAATGGTTCAATGAATCTATCTTTTGGCAATATGACAATTGAACTCAATATTTTTAAGTTGGGAAATCAGCCTGCCGAGCCTAATTCTAGCGTACTTGATGTTTGCTCGATCAATGAGATCGCGGAGGAGGACTGTGAGTTCGAAATTTTTTTGTTCGATCACAGCAATGTTAACGCCACTAGTGCGTTCCTCCTAGAATCCGACACAGCTTTCACGGCGAACAACGATTATGAGTGTTTCACCTTTGTTGACGATTTTGAAGACTCATCACCCGAGTTTGAGTCTTTTGCTTTTTCGGATGAGTTAGTTGAACCATCCGACTCGGTTGCGTACACTCGATTTGAACCTTTGATGGAATCCTTCGAGTTTGAAACAGTTACTCCATTGTTACCATCTATTGTTTCACCTCCTAAACTCGAACTAAAGCTTTTGCCTTCACACCTAAAATATGCTTATCTAGGTGAGAATGAGACCTTACCCGTTATCATATCGGCCTCTCTAGCTCTTGAGCAAGATAAGGCCCTTTCAATAGTCTTACACAATAATCGGCAAGCTTTTGGCTGGTCTATGGCGGACATCAAGGGGATTAGTCCTCTCATAGTCGAACATCATATACACTTGATGGATGATGCCAAGCCGGCAAGGGATCCATAAAGACGCCTCAACCCCATTATGAAAGAGGCTGTCAAGAAGGAGATTGTTAAGTGTCTTGATAGTGGTATCATTTACCCTATCTCGGATAGCCAATGGGTTAGCCCCATTCATGTTGTGCCAAAGAAATCGGGCATAACGGTCATTACCAATGAGGCAAATGAGTTAATTCCCACTCGCACCCAAACTGGGTGGCGAGTTTGCATCGACTATAGAAAACTCAATGCCGCGACAAGGAAAGACCACTTTCCTTTACCTTTCATTGACCAAATGCTAGAACGATTGGCTGGGCAAGAGTTCTATTGCTTTTTGGATGGCTATTCCGGCTATAACCAAGTCCCCATCGCCAAAGAGGATCAAGACAAGACCACACTTACTCGTCCTTTTGGCACTTTTGCTTATCGTCGCATGCCCTTTGGGTTATGCAATGCACCCGCTACATTTCAGCGGTGTATGATGGGGATCTTTTCAGACATGATCGAAAAGTTCTTGGAGATCTTTATGAATGATTTCTCCATTTTTGGTGACTTCTTCGACGAGTGTTTACGACATCTTGATGCAGTTCTTATCCGCTGTAGGGATAAGAACCTAACTTTGAATTGGGAGAAGTGCCACTTTATGGTACGAGAAGGCATTATCTTAGGACATGTCATCTCGCAAAATGGCATAGAGGTTGATAGAGCCAAACTTGAAGTCATCTCTAATCTTCCTCCTCCTAAATGCGTCAAAGACATCCGAGCTTTCCTTGGCCATGCTGGATTTTATAGACGGTTCATCAAGGATTTTAGAAAGATTGCTAGACCCTTGACTCTCTTATTGGCCAAGGACACAACATTTGATTTCGACTCAACTTGCATGGAAGCATTCGAGCCTTTGAAACACTCTCTCATTTCTGCGCCTATTCTTTCATCTCCAGACTGGACGCAACCTTTTTAAATTATGTGCGACGCATCAGATTTTGCTATTGGTGTTGTTCTTGGACAGCACATTAACAAGATGCCGCACGTGATTTATTACGCTAGCCGTACATTAAATGGGGCCCAACTAAATTACACAACAACAGAAAAAGAGTTTTTAGCAGTTGTGTTTGCACTTGAAAAATTTCGGCCTTATTTAATCGGCTCTCCTGTTATTGTGTATACGGATCATTCAGCTCTTCGCCACCTTTTTGCAAAGAAGGATGCAAAATCGAGGCTAATACGTTGGATCCTCCTGTTACAAGAGTTTGACCTTGTCATAAGGGATAAAAAAGGATGTGAGTAGTCGATCACCTGTCACGACTTCCTTCTTCGCCTACACTTGAACTTCCTATCACTGATGCTTTTCCCGATGAGCAACTCTTGACCGTTTCTTGCGAACCATGGTTCGCTGATATTGTAAACTACTTAGCCACCGGCTTGATACCTAGAGATTGGTCGAAACAAGATAAACTTCGATTCTTGTCCCAAGTAAAGCATTTTTACTGGGATGAACCTTATCTTTTTAAATACTGTTCCGACCAAATCATTCATCGGTGTGTACTGGAAAATGAGGTTAAGAGTGTGCTGTCTTTTTGCCACGATCAAGCATGTGGCGGGCACTTTGGCCCAAAGAAGACAGCCGAAAAAATCTTGTAGTGTGGTTTCTACTGGCCATGACTCTTTAAGGATGCATATGAATACTGCAAGACTTGCTCCCGGTGCCAACACTTGGGCCGGATATCGCGGAGAAACGAAATGCCGCTCCAACCAATTTTGGTTGTGGATGTTTTTGATATTTAGGGAATAGACTTTATGGGACCGTTTCCAAATTCTTTTGGGAATGTTTATATTCTCTTGGCTGTTGACTACGTTTCAAAGTGGGTTGAGGCTGTGCCTAGACGAACGAATGATAATAAGGTTGTCGTTCGATTTCTTAAAGAACATATCTGTTCTCGATTTGGGCACCCTCGAGTGATAATAAGTGATAATTGTTCTCACTTTTGCAATAGGATTTTTGAGTCCTTAATGCGCAAATATTCTATTACCCACAAGCTGTCAACTCCATACCATCCCCAAACATATGGGCAAGCCGAGGTTTCAAATCGACAAATCAAGCAAATCTTGGAGAAAACTGTTTCTAAAAATCGTAAAGATTGGTCACTCAAATTGATCGATGCACTATGGGCTTTCCGTACTGCATACAAGACCGATCTTGGTATGTCTCCATACCGGCTTGTTTACGGGAAGGCTTGCCACCTCCCAGTAGAGATTGAGCACAAGGCATTTTGGGCTATCAAAGAGTTGAATTTATCTTTAGGAGATGCGGGCGGCAAGCGAAAGCTGCAGTTAAATGAATTTGAAGAGCTGCGGGATGAGGCATATGATAATGCCGTAATTGTTAAAAACCGAACTAAGGTGTTCCACGAAAAACACCTTTTGCGAAAAACATTTAAACATGGTCAACAGGTTTTACTCTATGATACTCGGTTACATTATCACCCCGGCAAGCTCCGTTCTAGATGGAAAGGACCTTTTGTAGTTCGCACCGTTTATCCTCACGGTGCGGTTGATCTTGAAAATCCGGAGGACGGTACTTTATTCAAAGTAAATGGACATCGATTGAAACCGTTCTTCACAGCGGACCATTCGGAGGAGCTCCTGTTTTTACAGGAGCCGATTTACACCGATTGATTTTCCTCCACTTTCACCCCCGAATTTCCAATCAATTTTTCCAAAACTTTATTTCAAATAAGTTTGGGGGTGTGTATCATTTGTAAATATGTTAATAAGCAGGACATTGCCGACATTATCGACTCTCTTGGTGCAGCATGACAGTGAGAACACTGTCCAGTTTAAGTTTGGGGGTATGCTCGGTACGTCTTCTTCCTTCGCATTCATATGTATATTTTTGCATTTGCATATTTATTTGAAAACTCATAAAAATTGAAAAAATTTCAAAAATTATAAAAATTACTATATTCAATTTTGGCCATATTTAACTTGAGTTTGACAAATAGGTTAACTGGCTACGAACAACTAGATCTTAGACTTAGTAAACTAAAAAACCCTAAAAATAACCTTCTTTAAAGATTAACGGTAGAAAGTATATGTCTTTGTAGTTTATTTAGAAATAGGCAAATTTTGGGTTCACTTCTTGAGCTAAGTCGAAATAAAGGAAAAGTATTGATTTTTATTAGAGTATAAGTTTGAAAGATAATTCCTAGCTTAAGTATAGATTCTGAAAATGTATACCCTACAAATTGCACAATCACGCACCTTGAAACTTGGAATAGTAGAGGAGACCTTGAAATGCTCTTGTCTAAAGTCCTTAGTACGAAAAAATGAAAAAAATACAAGTGTGAATAAAGAAAAAAAATGAACACTGGTTTTTGTGATTACTTAAGGCTGCAAAAATAGAAAAATACTTAGCGAGGGTGCTTCATCACCTAGTGCCTTAGACCAACTGGTTTGGGAGCCACTGCTAAAGCCTTGGGTGTTGCAAGACTAGGAATTACGCTTTAAAGTGCAAACATATTTTGTAATCGGTCGTTGGTACCTCAAGAAATATTAACGGTCACATGAAGGATGTGTAAGCAAAATTCAATTAAAAATTCACCAATTAAGAAGTGCTTTGGACAACGGACAAGGGTATGATTGCTTGATTTGAATTTCCAAGTGTAAGGGTGATTTATACACGCACGTGGGGATATATATGATTAGAGTTTAGATAAGAGAAATGAATGAAGAATAGAACTTGTATCTTTAGTAGAGTTGATAAAAATTCCTAAGTGGAGATGGAATCCTAGAAAGAAAACTTAAGAAATGCTGAAAGCTGAGTGAGTCTATGGAACATATATAATCTTAAGTTAAATAATGAGGAAGTGTGAAGAATATGGGTGGATAATTTACGAGTCGACGATAATAGAATTCCTTGTTAGAAAACCTAATTGGAGAATTAAAGTCGAAAAAGCCAAATTGATAGGATTTTGTGGGTGTAATCCGCTGAAAACCCTCAGAGACAACACTCCTCCTACTAGGGACACCTAGAGGTTTAACGGCTTATTGCACGAGCTCAGTGCAATCGCGATTCCCTGCGAAAGTGCGTATAGGTTTTTGTCGAGAATAAAACTAGGTTTGCTCAAGGACGAGCAAAAGATAAGTTTGGGGGTATTTGTTCATACCATAATATTGCATTATTATATTCCCCATTCTTATTCGTTTTATAAATAAACATGTGCTTTTGACGCATGTCTGCTACATATTACAGGATATAGGTTCTTGGAGCGAAAACAGTGAAAAAGACAAAAGATGATACAAAAGCGAGACTTTTGACCAACAAGTAGAAGAATCCTAGTCAAGCCTAGACGAAGAACAGTTCACAAAGGTACAAGGCAACGCAAGGTCCAAAACGTCAAAGTGAAAGGTTAAAAAACCATTACAAGTTTTCACTGAAGATCTGGAGAAGACCCAGAAGCCAAATGGAGAAAAGAACTAAAGAAATAAAAAGCCCAAACAGCAGAGAAGCAACCCACAAAAACTAATCAGAGGATCCGACCAATGGGCCGCGGAACCACAGCCCTACCTCCATCCATGCCGCGGTTCCGCGGCCATCTACTGCACGTGTCGGTGCAGAAAACTGCTGGCGGTGCGTCAGTGCTTTTGTTGGGATTTTTAGGGGGTATATCTGTAATATCACATGTGCGAGCAATTGTAACCCTAATTTTCCTATTCCTTATAAATATATATTCAAAATATTGTATGAGGGATGGCTCTTTTTGATAAATAAAAATTCAGATTCTTTTGAAGATTTGAGAGCATCATTTCTGTAAGTTCATCTTTTAATTTCTGCCTTAGTCTTATAATTAAATTCTTGCCCTAGATAAAGTAATCTTTTGCCTTAGTTTAATCTAGTGTAGAATCTCTTAAACTGCAGTAGGTAAGTAATCTATTAGATCTAAAAATACACAGAGTAAAAATGATGTTTTTAATAGATCCCCTAATGAGCGAGTAATTTCCTCGCTTGTTAGGGTTAGGAATAGGGGAGGGATTGAGAGATGAATATCCCTCATCTCTTTCATGCCCAATCATTTGTAATAACTAGAACTTTATACATGCATGCATGATCCGCTCCTTACGGCACCCTACCCACGAGGTAACGGTGAAACCGTAGTATAAAGGACCGGACATGCATGTCTTCCATGAAGGTTAGAGCAATTATTAGGAAAGGACGGACAAGGATCTAGAGGAAGAAACTTCGTTTCTTTCCAATCATCCTAATCCCCTTTACTAATAATTGCTATAACTCCTAAAAGATTTAATTGAGGGCATTGAAAGAGGTGTGAAATTTAATCTTACCAAACTCCACCTTAGACCTAATCCTAGCAAGTTTTTTAACCATCGTACAACTTAGTTTTTAGATTCAATTAAAGGACCAAACACCCATTAGAATTAGCTCGTAAGAACACTTAGGAAAATTACAACATCCCTGTGGACCGACCCGTACTCACCGGCTAGCTGCAAAGCGACGCCGTTCTTGATTGCGGTAAATTATCTTTGATCGTAAAAACCTATCTAAATCAGGTGGCAATAGTTTTGTTCTCCGGCTTGTGACACCTCTCCGTGTCTTCGAAATCTGGCAAGAAGTATTTTGCATCTTCGTACTTGCGGACTTCGTTTACGGAGAACGGGTTCAGCTCTTCTGTCACGGTATACTCGAGACCATCCTTAAAGTACTTCATACATTGATGTTGTGTAGAAGGGATGATGTTGTACTCGTGTAACCAAGGCCGGCCGAGCAGAGCATTATAGCATGTCTTGGCGTCGATTACGTGGAATTTAATGTCCATAACAAGCAGCCCAAAGTGCAACGTCAGTATCACAGACCCGAGAGTCCGTGATAATTGAGAGTCGAACCCGGAGATGGTGATCTTATCCCGAGCGAGGTGCTGAACGCTCATGCAGATTTCCTTCAATACCAGTACATTGAGGAGATTGAGGACCCGTTGTCAACCAAGATTTTGCCTATCTTTATATCGTGGCAATACCCTGAGACATAGAGGGGCCGATTGTGTTCGCACGTCCCAAGGAGGAGGTCTTCGTCACCGAAAGTGACATCGGCTGTGTGTACTTCCTCCAACTCGTCCTTCATCTTTTCTTCAGCAAGGAAGGCTTGGAACTGCTCGGGCTCTTGCAGCGCCTTGATTAACGAATCTCTTGCTTCTTTTGATAATAAGAGGGCATCGAAAATACTGAGCTGCAAGGGTAGCTTCCTCAAGTGTGGCAGAACGTTGTAGTCCATCTTATTTCTCTTTGGCGGGTCCTTGGCGGTTAGCTCTTCCACAACTTAGTCATCTAGGGCGATATCCTCCGAGACCTTTTCCTTTCCCTTATCTTTTTTATTTGAGGGTCTGAGATTCTTTTCGGGTAGCGTACGATTACGCAGCCGGATATTTTCGCAGGCCTTCGGCTCTTCCTCTTTTCCTGAGGTGGACTCTTTAAAGAGAGGGCTAAGCTCCATTTCCTCGTCAGAGTCGCTTCCGAATGTGAGAACTTGCGCTTTCCCGGTGTTTACCATGCGACAATCGCCGGTAGTTCTTCTAAGCTCCTCGGTCGTACTTTCCCGCTCTCGACGAGTTTTGCGCTTTTCCCGCTTAAAATGTTGCCGGTGAACAACATACCCTTGCCACCATCTATTGAAAGCTTTGCACTCTTCGGTGGGGTGCGAAATCTTTTGATGATATAAGCAGTAGGAAGGGTGCATTTTTGCTTTGCCGGCAATGTTTCCTTCAGAGGGTGGTAGCTTCATCCCTATTGATACGGCTTTGGAAAACCTTTTCCTCGTCTTGAATTTGATTTTGTCGGCAATGGATGTACTTTGATTTGATGGGGGTGCCTCAACCCTTTCGTCTAGTCGCCGGCGCTTGACCCTTTCAAATAGGACCGTCTCGCGTCCCGATCAGCTTTACTTTTCGAAAGAGCTTCGTTGAGGAATGCATCGATTGTTTCATCTGATGGCCCCAGAAGTTCCAGTTTAGGATCTTCCCTCAGCTTCTCAGTGCAAGGAGTTTTCTCGTCGCCTGTAAACGAGTAGGAGATCATATGACAACTTGCTACGTAACCCTCAGATTCATCCGTCGAGCTTTCTCCATCATCTTCTTCCTGAAAGACGTGGTTGAGGAACTCTTGGAGCATGATGGGAGTCCGTGCCTTCTGATTATACTCTTCCAGCGCGTCAATCTGTTTCTGCAAGTCCGTGCACTTGTCGCCAGGCTTCACGGGTTTTTTGGATCTCTTCTTCTTTTTCTTTGAAGATTTCGACGGCTGGGTACAAGTGCTTGGGCCATCACCACAGATCTTTGGAGTTGGGCGCGGCTTTAGCATCCCTTCGATGATCTGGGGTTCTAGTGGGCTCTTTCACCTGATTGCCGGGCATGTCTTGAGATCATTCAACATCTTCTTGGTCTTGGCTGATAGCACAACCTCCCATGGAGCTTCTTCAATAAGGGAGCACGTTGCCCCCGGCGTATTTACCCTTTTAGGGGTATGAGGTTGCGGCGGGTTCACCTTCCATCTTTCAGACAACGCAAACTTCCCCTGTTGGTATTGGTCTTCAATCCAGTTTTTGAAGACGTAGCAATCCTCGATCGGATGACCCAATACTCGGTGATAAGGACAGTAATTGGGATCATTGACGTCGTTTGGCTGCAACGGGCGTCTTGAATCTGGCAGATTGATAAGTCTATTGCGCAATGCCAATTCGAACAGTCTTCTCGTTTTATCTTGAGAAAACGAGTAAGGACGTCCTAGCCTCTCCTCGAGGGGTACGCGCGGACGCATATTGTTTTGACGGACCATCGGCTTCAAGTTGTTCGGTTGTTGTTGAGCATTAGCGACGACAATCGCTTTTCCTTTCCCCTTCTCATTTCGAGAGTCCGGCTTTGGAGGAGACAGCCTATGGCCCATTTGGTCCATCTGAGCTAGCTTGTCGATCAGGGCCTGGAACGTGGTTGGTTTAAAGAACATCATGAACTGTGAAATAGTTGCATAAGGATCTAAGGTGCCCACGAACATGCCCACCGCTGGCGCTTCTTCAATGCGTTGTTCGCACCTCGACCATAAGTTCCGCCATCGGATTGCATATTGAACCCAGGTTTCGTCCGGCTTTACTCTCGCATTGATCAATGCTGTTATTGGAGTACGCTTACTGGCACTTGCGAAGCGCTGGGTAAACAACAACTCCATTTTAGCGAAGGTCTTGACGGAGTCATTTGGAAGTTCGGAGTACCACTCAAATGCTGTCTCCGATAAGCTACCGACGAACTGGCGAAGCAACAATTTATCATCACCGCCGGTATTGCTACAAAGGGCCCTGAACAGGGCTACATGTTGATGGGGATTGCCGGTCCCCTTATAAACATGGAATTTCGGTATAGTATAGCCTGGCGGGTACTTGATCTGATCATACCAGCTCGGATATGGTCTCCCCGTCTTGAAAACTTGACTGGCTGCCTCAGTTGCCTGGTGAACTCGTATCTACTGAGCTATATATTCGTCCAAGTCAGCCTTGGAAATTGTCTCCTCCTTGGCCGTTGACAGAGCCGGTGGAGGATTCGACGTTTCTCCTCTGTCATCTTCAAGGACGATCGGAGGATCTTCAGCAGGAGGATCTTGCTGGATCATCATACCCACCATGTCCTGAAACAGAAGGCCCATTCATTTTATATTAGCTGCTTGTTCTGCAGTCTCTTTGTCCTTCTTTTCCAGTATCCTGCGAAGGAATTCGGCGTCGGTTTCTTGCTCCTGGAGCTGATCCGAGGACGCTTCTGGGCTTTTTTTTGGCCCTGTGAGTGCGGCCATCGCAGTCATCATTTCTTGGAGCTTCTGCTGCTGCTCCTGAGCTTTAGTCACCGATGGCGTAAGCGGTCTATGACCTGTGGATATATGGCTGTCCTCTTTCCCCGACGCCATGTAGACGGTGTGTACCACAATGCCCCCGGACTTAGGCCGTTTGGGCTCACTACCTTTGACATTCGCCGTAGGCGTGGGGGCTTTCTCCGGCCTTCTTCTCTTGTAGGCCGTCTACGTTGAGGGGGCCGTTGCTTTGGGCATCCAGGTAGTCGTTGTCTTCCGTTGCTTGACAGGGGGGTCTTCCTCCTGTCGGACCTTCAACTTTTTGTGCTGGTGAAAGAAATTCGGATCAACCACCGATTCTCGGACTCGCCGCCAAGTCTTGTAGATTTTGGAAGACAGCCGTTGAGGAGACTGCTCCGGCTTTTCTGGTTTTGTTTCCACAACGGCCTCTACCGGTGGAGAAGATCTTTTGAGCACCGCAGTTAGCAAATTTCTGCGTACCCGGTTCAGCAGCTCAAAGCTGTTCCAAGTTGGAACAGCAGCATTAACTTCCACCGTTGGAGCCGGTGGCGTCATCCCAGAGGGGGAGTTGCTCCCGGTCTTCCTTATCCGGCGCCAGTGGCGACGTCGGGCGTGACGGGTTATTGGGATTGGTTCGGCGATGGGGATGGTTCTATCTTGCTTCCTGTCCAGATGAGGCGCCGCTGGTGTCAGCCTCTTGAAGACTGATGTCTTTTGGGTAGCGGTATCCAATCTGTCAAAGATAGACCTTCGAGCAGGAACGGGAGCCGGAATAGTCAGTCTTGTAAAAACTGACTTTTTAGCAGGAGAAGACGCCTTGACGACTTCAGGAGCAGAGGTGGCTATCTTCCTCGGGATGGCCACTTCAGGGGTTATGGGCTTCTTGGCATGCCCATCAGAGTTCAGGTTCAGCCTGGTAAGGACCGAGGCTGCCGGCTTGACATTGGACGACCCGTTGAGAGGGGCCGTGGTAGTAGTGAGCCGATCGAAGACCGACTTCTTTTGCGCTTCCTGTACGGGCACTGAAATGGTAAAGCTTGCTGGCGGGAGCATGGTCCCGAAGAATAGACCGGTGGTAGCCTAAGTCACTTGTTCCACCGGCATAGCAAGGATGGAGGCTGCTTGAGGCCCATAGGCTACACTTCCAGGTGAGACGGAGCGTCGGTTGCATTTGCATTTGGAGCAGTTTGAGCAGTTGGACGCCATTGCTGTTTGATTTCTGTGCCAAGCAAGAGACCAAATCTTAGTAACTTGAAACCCTAGGGCAACCATTAAAAAACCGCGATTCGTTCGCGAAGACGACACATGAAGTGTGGAGTGGAAAGAGGAAAAGGTCCCACCGGGCGTGCCAGAATCTGTTCCCCTCCGAACGGCGGCCAAGACAGAGACGTCTAGGCCTGTGATTCAGGACAGATGCTATTTGGTTTTATCCGTCCACCTCTCCGAAGATGCCAAGTTGATTTATGGCACCGTATATCGGAGTTTTAAACGGATGCGTCCGATGTAGCAGACTTCGTCAGATTCCCCCTCGCTTGAGGGGTTTTTGATTGTGGGGACGCTCTTCCTTGCAGGCGCAAGCCCCTGCAGTTAATTACGCTACCGCATCACGGTAACAACTTTCTCCTTCTCCAGAATTTCACTTCGTGTCGTGTGTGTTTGTTTTGTTTATGGTTGCCCGTGGATTGTATACGGGGACTAATTTATGTCGTCGCCCGTAGGACGTGGATTAGTCCAAATCCGTATTTTCTTAGATTTGGTTTTGGGGTTTTGGTTTAAGGATACGTTAGCCATATTTGAGGCTAAGATCAACTTAAACATTTGTTAAGGATACGTTAGCTTAATCTCCAGACTAAGATCAACTTAACGGGATCGTTTAGATCCAATAAGAGAGCAATTGGCTCTATTATTTATTTTAATGACATTGCGGTCGATTGCCAGTTTAGGGACATGGTGGTCCATTGCCAGTTTAGGGACATGGTGGTCCAACATTCCCATTTTGGGGAAGGATACTGGTTTAAGGACGCATTAGTCCAACGTTCCCGTTTTGGGGACGAATATTGGTTTAAGGACGCATTAGTCCATGAGTTTAAGGACGCATTAGTCCATGAGTTTAGGGACCCCACAGTCCGTATTGATATGTGGTTGTCGGGACCCGTCACCTCTCTGACGACGTTGAAGGATTACAACGACAAGTGTCAGAGGAGTGCGGGGATGTACCCTTGAACCGGATGTAAATTGATTTAAGGGAGCAGTCATGCCCGGTCAATTTAATTTGAGAACTTACGGCCAGAATTGGGCTAAGTCCAGTTGAGAATGTTCAACATTTTTATTTGTGGTTGGCCTGTTAGGCCTTGGCTTGGGCTTTACCTTTTGTTTGATAATGCATAGCATTAATCTTGGTCCCTGTTGGACCTTTATTTGGGCTCTGCTTCTTTTTAAATGATGCACAGCATCTGTTTTGGTCTGAAAGACCTTTGTTTGGGCTCTACCCCTTTTTTAAGAAAATAATGCATTGCATTTAATCAGGCTTGTCAGGCCTTTTTTAATTGGGCTCGGCCCTTCTTTTCAATAATGCAGTGCATTAATTCTCTGGCACTGGCCATGTGGCCTGTCAGGCGCTTTGCGCCAATTAATGAGCGCAAGCGCATGTGGAGGTGACACGTGTCACATTCTGGTGAGCGCAAGCGCAGAGCGCTGCGCTGTTGCGCTGCTGACACGCGGCGCGCTCTGGTGAGTTGCGCCAATTTAAGAGAGCAGTGCTCTATTTTAAAAGCGCATAGCGCAAGTTGTTCTGGAGCTGACACGTGGCGCTCTCTGGTGGCTTGCGCCAACCCAAGAGCGCAACAGTGAAGATTTACAAGTGCAAGGCACTGTTAATTATCTTGATCTAATTTTGGATCAAAGAAAATAATCTTTTAAGATTTCAGAACCAATGGTTCATCAAAAGGCAATGCCTTTATAGATCAAATGATTTGTGAAGTACTACTTCTTTTTATTTATCATTTTTTATTGAAAATCTTTGATCTTCTTCTTAGATCATTGATCTTTTTTAGAAGAAAATTCTTCTTTTTCTGAAGGTTTTACCTTTTTCTTTCTTTCTCTCTGAATTCTTCTCAAAGTTCTTATAAGAGCTCTTGTGAATTCTCTCTGTGTTTCTCTGTGTTTTAGACTTGAAGTCTAGAGGCCTTTTTATAGTGCCATTTGATTTGTTAAATCAGTTAAAGAGATCTTTCTCTGAGTGATTTAGGTATTTTTCCCTACCATTGGATATTTGATCCAAGGGCTCCTGTTTTACAGGAGAGAATCTTATTGTTTTAATAAGATCAGAAAGATCTTTCAGAATTTTAATTCTGTTCGACGCAAGCGCACTTGCGCTTCACATGTGTCGCGCAGCGCAGAGCGCTAGCGCAACTGCGCTGCCACGTGTCGCGCAGCGCAGAGCGCAGCGCAATTGCGCTAGCGCAACTGCGCTGCTACGTGTCGCGCATCGCAGAGCGCAAACCATCTGAAGCGTTGCTTCCTTTATTTTTTTACTTTAAATAGAGCCTTGCTCTGATTGGGTGCCCTGCCTTGGGTGCTGTGCTGGCGTATCAGCTTTTGACACGTGGCGCGTTGCGCGCAGTGCAAGGAATTTGAAGCGTTGCTTCAATTTTTGAATTTTTGAAATTCAAACAGAGCTTTGCTCTGATTGGGGGAAACACCCGTGCTAAGGATCAAAGCCCTCGCCAAGAGGCAACCGGGCCCGCCCCTGCTCGGTTATCCCTGGCTGGTAGTTCCCTGCCTCGCAACGCCAGGGATCAAAGCCCTCGCCAGGAGGTACCGAGCATCTAATCCGCTCGGTCCATCCTTAGCACCCCTCTTTGTGCCTCACACGCTAAGGAACAAAGCCCTCACTAAGAGGCATCCGGTCTATCTGCGTCTGAGCGATCTCCCCCTCGATTTCGGGGCCATGAAGATACCGTTTTCCCACCGGTCTTTGCACACTTGGCAAATGAACAGGTTCAACTTGACTTGTGATCGCTAGACGAAGAACCGACCCGACATGGAGGCGGTACTGTGCAGATACAAGTGTTTACCGACAAAAGAAAATACGCGCGCAAATACTACTGCAAAAATAATTCATTCCCAAAATCAAAGTCTTTACAAGGGTATTGGGGGCTCCCCAGCCTTACAAAATGACCGGAGGCCTACAAAATTCCCGATGCAACAAAAGAAAAGAAACAAGAAGAAGAGGGGCTTCAGGCCTTAGGGCCAGGCGCAACCCCAGAAAGCTCAATATCTACCATGACTCGGGCTACTTCTGGGGGCTCAGTGCCCATCACAGGAGCCTCGGCGTCGCCCTCACCGGGAGTCTCTTCCCCGGCCTCGCCCCCGGGGTCGTCCCCCTGCTCGTCATCCCCGCGAGGATATTCAGTTCGGATCTCTGCGTCAGCGAACCCCGGCATCCGAGCCTTGACGGCGTCGAGGGCCTCGTGCCAGATGAGGGTAATGGTTGAGGCTAGGTCGGTGTAAAAATGTTCCGACTTCCTGTAGTTCTCCACCGCCTTCGCCGCTCTGAGATCGGCTCGCTTCGTCCCCTCTACCGCCACCTCCAGCTCCTTCCAGAGGGCGCTCGCCGACTTCCTCAGGATACCGACGAGCACCTTGGAGTCCTGAAGCTTGGCCTCGGCGGCCTGGGCGGCCTCGCGGTACCTGGAAACCTCCTGCTTCCCGGCCGTCACCTCGCCCTCGAGGGCAGTGACCCTCGCCATTGCCGCCTCCAGCTCCAACTTTGAGCTCTCCTCCAGCGAGGAGAGCTCGCCCGCGGTTCGCATCGCCGGGGAAATTTCCTCTTCCTCCATCTGGACGATGGGGGCGACGTGCTGGAGGACCTGAAGAAATCATAGGGCGGTCAGAAAGAAAAGGAGGGCACCAAATCTCGCGAATGATAAGACGCTGAGTGAAAAATCAAGTGAGGTGCGAGCACTAATCTGCACGGCCTCTTGGGCGATGGCCGCCATTTGCACCTTGAGAGTCCCTCGAGGGACCTTGCCCCCGGCCGACCTCTCCATGTCGGCCAGCAAGCTGTTAGCGACGGAGAGCCCCGAGAACACCTCAAAGCGGAGTTCCCTCTCGTCCACCAAGATCGGGGAGGCCGGGGTCCGCGGAACCGTTCGGGGGAACCTCTTGAGGGACGACCCCGGGGAGTCGATCTCCATCTCCGGAGCCTGGGCCTCCTGTTCCTGAACCCGCTTCCGGCTCGGCGCCTGGCTGGGCTCTGGAGCACAGCCCGCACTCGAATGCTGGGGTAGGTAGGCTGCCGGGGGAGCTGGGGCCGACGTCGGACGGGAGGAGCTGGCACCTCCAGCTTTTGATCCCTTCTTCGGCTTGCGCATGGCCGCTCGAAGTTGGCTCAAGTCCATGGGTTCTACACAAGACAAGGTACACTGGAGTCAGCAACACAAATAGAAATGAAAATAAAACACAAGTCTAACAGATCGCCTGCAAGCTCCTTACTTACCGACGAACTGGGCGGGGCTGAGCCCAGCCCAACTAAGGGCCCGCTCAGAAAGCAGCACGTCGGCCCGGGGAATGGGCTCCCACTCCGCCACTTTCACCGCGTCGGGATCGTTGGACTGACTCTCCCGTCGGCACCTATCCATAGACCACTGGGTGGGCATGGGCCAGTCCTCACCCTCTGGCGGCCCAACAAAGAAAAACTTCTTTTTCCAATCGTGGATGGAAGAAGGCAAGACGACGACTCTCGACCCGGCTGCACTCCCCCGTTGTTTCCTAAAGGAGAGGTAAACCCACCTCGGGTTGCCAGCGCGAGTGCCGGTGTGACTTTTGTAGATAAGAGAAGAAGCAAGGGTGGAAAGCCTGAAAGGGATCAACTGCAACTTCAAACGGACCAGGAACCCAAGGAGAATCCTCCAGGAGTTCGGCACTAGCTGGACCGGGGCTAACCCAAAACGATTCAGCGCTCTAATGACCTCGGGAGAGAAGGATAGGCGCATTCTGGCCCAAAAAGCTTCTAAGTACAGGGTAATCTCCTTGCCTCGTACCTGATCTGCCCTCTCCCCTTCCTCGGCCAAACGTAGCGTATAGCCGAGAGGAATATGGAAACGCTTCCGAACGGTGGCAAGCTCATCCTCGTACCTCACCGTGGATGACACGCCAGATGCATCCATGACCTCCGTTCTGGGGATCGCCCCCGACGCACGACCCTGGAAAGAGGATCTGACCCTAACTCCCTGGGGGGACTCCGATCCGGAAGAAGGAGAAGAAGAAGAAGAAGAATGAGAAGAGGAAGAATCTACAGAGGGCTTCCCAGACTCTACCCCAACTACAAGTACAGACTCCTCAGAGGAAGACATCTAACCAGATGAAGAGGGGTCATCGGAAGAGAAAACACGGGAATCCCGACCTAAAGAGGAGAACGCCGAGCTGACAAGACCAAAGACGAGAAAATTATGAAGAGGAATGGGCCCTCATGTGGGCCCCACCTCTATTTATAACGGCCAGCGTGTTAGTGATATGTATGGCCTGGAGGCCATTACTATACATAAGATGTATATTGTAGTGGATGCTTGGACATATATAGGGAAGACTTTCTTGCTCGACATGATAGTACGCTATCTGGTTGTTCTTTATCTTAACATGTACCCCGATTGTCTCTATATTACATGTTGATAAAGCCCTTAGGATATGTACTCGACTACTGGGACTATGATGAGATCATAGTAGTGGGGCCATGGTAGTCGACGAGTACATCCTATAACTGTTCCTAGTCGAGGGTGTATCGAGACAGGGCATCAATATACCAGAGTAGACCAGCGTATGCGCTTCTTGACCCATATGATGGGCGATGGATGATCCCATATCCATTGGTGTTTGACATCAGAGAAGGTATACGGGTGCTCAGTGGAGACTGGGTACACTGGACGGACTCGCCGAGAACTCCCAGATGGTATTATACCTCATGTAAGATGGCAGTTCTCTGGTGACACTTGTGCAGGTTAGTCTGTAGACCCGAGATCGTCATAGAGTCTAGTGTGATTCCCACTGTGCTTTGATTTCCACCTTACCACGTCCAAGAGGGCGTGCAAAACGGTGGTTTTTGGGTACAGTCCCGAGTCACATGGAGGCAATGAGCGATAGGAGGGGTTTCGTCTCTCCCGGTATTGGGGGTTGATATTGCGCTGTGCTCGATTGGCCATAACAGGGAAGTCCCTCACCAGGGCTATTTTAGAGATTTACTGGTAAGTGTTACCAGTGGTTTCTCGACCCGTTGTGAGCCTCACATCGGCACGACTTATCAGTTATTGGGGTCTGACGTTTACCTCCCCTATACTTGATATGCGACATATCAGACGAGGAGACCGGACAGTACGGGAAGTGTTACCATTAGGCTTTTACAGGAGTTGGAGCAGGCTTGCTTGCTGATCTTCTGATCGCTCAATACCCGGGTAGCCGTTACGTCCAGCTAGTACCGCTGACGGCTTGTGGGTGCTTGATATAATCATCACCTACTGCCGGCGTATTGACGAGTCTTTAGAGTCCTACATAGAGGTTTTACTGGCTCAAGCAAAACGAAATAGGAGCGCATATGTGATATGTGCGGGACCGAGAATAATGCGTGTATGTGATACCGTATTCTATTCTCTATTGTATCGGCCGGTTATATGTGATATAGCCGGGTTATCGAATCAAGTGTTGATTCGATAAGTCGATACATTGGATATTAGTCGGTTATATGAGATATAACCGGATTATTAAGTCAAGTGTTGATTTAATAATTTAGTGTATAATTGTATATATGATATACTAATTTACATTAACTAACATTTGTTCACTTAAGGTTTTTTTTCTCACATGTGCACAACTTTAATATATATGTGATATATATTAAAATGTGTTTTCTTTTTGTATCATGGTTGTTGATACACATGATATGGATGTATAAGACATACATCATTCTAATTTTAGTGGAGGGGTTTTTATATTTAAAGTAAATCTAAATTGGTTGATATTTGTTAAGTGCATGAAGCTTGTAGAAGTTTTTAGTGCTTTGACAAATTCAACTCAATTTGTTTAACTTAAGATATTTAGTTAACCCAACCATTAGAATTAGCCATGGTTATGTCTCTACATGAGTTAGTATATGATACTCACTCACCATGGTTAGCTTTCTCACTTGATCATTATCTTTCTCTCTTTATTTCTTCATCTTCTTCCTTGAGCTAAAAAGCTCTCTAGGGTTTGATCCAAAGTGAGAAACATTGTGAGAAAATAAATTCTAAAGTGAACCCACTTCCTATTTCTCCATCCTCTACTAGACCAGCACTTTAGTTTAGGGTGTTTGCTTCACTAA
Source organism: Agapanthus africanus (assembly GCA_030015575.1). Lineage (NCBI taxonomy): Eukaryota > Viridiplantae > Streptophyta > Magnoliopsida > Asparagales > Amaryllidaceae > Agapanthus > Agapanthus africanus. The sequence continues at coordinate 57,194,278 of CM057344.1, forward strand.
TTCTCTAGTTAGTGAAGTAGTAGCTTGAGTTGGTATTCTCTCGACGTAGATCATTTTCGGCCTCGATGACTTCAAGCAAGAACGCTTCTTTCGCCTCGTGAAGGCATGCAAGAGCCCGGGAGAACAATAATCGCAGCGAAGGGACTACAACAAGGAGTTTTAGAAGTGAATGACCGATCTACAAAGGTTGTATTTCGTATTCACTTAGTTGTAATTGTTATTTACTAACATGTGTAACCCTATTTATCTAGCAAAGATCTTGTTTAGGGTTGTTCGGCACGGCTAAAATTTTAATCGGGCATGGTTGATGCCTTCTTAACCCTTGTTAGAGTGCCTAGTAACGCTACAGTGATATCAGAGCCTAGCTAGAGTATTAGGCGACGTGTATACGATGTTAAAACTCCGAACGAACCCTGAAACCTCAAAATCAACCCCTCTCTGGTCATTTTTTAAAACTGTGATTTTTCCTGAATTAAAAATACCTAAAAAATTCAGTCGGTAATTTTAAGCATTACCGTACAAAACGATGACGTATGCCGTACGGACCGCCGCGGAACCGCGGCCATACCTTGCTTGGGCCGCGGATCTGCGGTCGTACAGTGAGCTTTGACTTTTCTTTTGGCACAGTAATGCCCTTACCTGCTATTTATATTTTATGGGTATTTTTTATCTGACTCAAGTGTTGAGTGATCTGGGGTTTATTTTGTATTCATTGATTCAATCGGAAAATTTAATTTCGTTATGTTTTCCGGATATTTAGAAACTGTTAAAATGTTCGAACGGATATCATTAACTCATTTTTTCCCGGCACGAAAAACTTTCGAGTGTTGAATTTTTCTTGTGTTTAAATCTTTCGGAAAAACGTGCAAGTAACGCGATGGAACCTCTAGAAGAACACAAACCTTAACTCGATTATGTGACCGTCTGAACCGCCTCTAAACCTTAGGGTTTGGGGCAGTACGGCGTGCCACATGTGAGGCGTTGGCTTGACCCTTCTATGGCTGGACCATTGCTACTGTGACGTATTCTGGAATTTTTGAACTCCGCTCAAGTGTTAAGCTATTTTGGAAATCTTAGGTATTTGATAATTCGATCGGAAAGTTTAATACTGTCTATTTATCTGGAATGTGATACAATATGTGGAATTCATATAGATAGGCATGAAATGCGAAGTATGTGTTATTTCGAATTTACGATGTCTAAGGAGATTGTGGATTCCAAATGTTGTAGTTTTACACTTTCTTTTCTGCGACCGTAAGTGTAATATGTGATATCGCCGGTTTCGTTGCTATATGTCAACGACAATTGGGATGCGCATATTTACTTACGTTGATGACATGTGATGTTATGTGTTGCTGGATATGTTATATTGGATCGTCATGTTTTGAATAGCCGGGGGTTTTATGTGAGATGAGCGTTTTTATTTTCATTCATGTAAAATTAAATGTATGTAATATTCTTTTATTGGGGCACTTCCGGGATGAAGTTGATGTCACCATTTGTATATTATTTACATTTCCGCACTAAAATAGACCCAAGGAGGAGATCATAAGTAACCGGGTTCTAGAGTCCAGTGGGAGACCAATTCGAGGAGTCGAGTCCGGGCCTCCTAACTCTAGAATTGGAAGGGCTGCTTGCCGCTCTCGTAGGGGTTTAGGGGTGTGGGTTTGGCTATTCATCGCGATCGTGGAATCTGTGTTTTATAGAGGCTCAAAATAAAACATGGACCTCCTAGTATATCCATTATTTCATATGTTTCTTCTGCTGCGATATCTGTGATGTGATCATTTGATATGTTGAGATGGATACTGCATATAGTATATATGATATATTATATAGACGTTACTTATGTTTTACACTCGCACTATCCCTGCCCCGCTCTGCCGTTAGTTACCTAACCTAACGGTGCACGAGGGGACATCGAGACGAATGCGGATGGCATAAGTGTACGTCGTATTTATCTGTGATGTTTAGGTGACTTAAATGATGGGACTTCATTAATATGATTAATGAAAGAAAAAAAACCTAAAAGATGTTGTAGAATCAAATTTTTCAAAAAGGGTAGCTACAGTTTTTGCTTTGCATAGCGATATATATGATATATCCTGCACCTTATTCGATGAGGAAAGAGCCAAGATCCCTTCACCGGGAGTGACCTCTTTAGCAAAACTGGCAGATGCTACAACACTCGGTTTGTCTTTTGATTGCTTTTGGAGTTTTTGCTTTGCATAGTGATATATATGATATGTCCTGCACCTTATTCGATGAGGAAAGAGCCGAGATCCCTTCACCGGGAGTAACCTCTTTAGCAAAACTAATGAAAGTCTCAAAATCACTCCATTTCAAAATTTACTTGATTCTACAACGATATCAAATTCATTACGCAATAGGTTTTCAGAAAAACCTGTCGTAGCCCTTTGTCATTTTAGATAAGAACTGTTTAATATTCGTGCTGCGTTTGTTGGCCTTTGTCAAGGCTTAGTATGCAGTAGCTGAATGGTGCTTATCTGCTTATGCATATGATGCAGATTGTTTTGGGGTAGTCGTACGACCTTGTTGGCCTTTGTCAAGGGTTGTGCGGGTGGGTTTGATTCAATCAAGAAATGACGGGTTGAACTTGACTAGCATCCTATGATTTGTTGGCCTTTGTCAAGATCATAGGGGTTAGGGGCAAAATATTATCGGGAATTTCAAGTGTTGAAATTTGCAATGAGATTGCATACCTTCTATGAGATAGTTGGATCCCGATACCCACTGTGAGTAATTGTTACTCCTGGAAGAGTTTTACACAGGACAATTAGCCGATCAAGTAGGTGTCTAGAAAGGTGTCAACGGGGTTACGCCTATGGGAAAACGAGATTTACTTTAATTAGGTCCGTGCGAAAGAACGGGGAACCTCCCTCAAAGTACCGACACTGGCATGGCTGAAAGATTGGTGAAATTGTAGGGTGTAATTAATCCCGGCTAGTTTTTCCTTTTAGGGTTTGAAATAAGATTTGATAAAAACAGTGGGAGCCATCCTGATTAGATAAAATAATAACCAATCTGATCTTGCAAGAGCATACGCTAAAGTGTTTTTCTTCTCTCTCTCTCCAGGTAGCGACCATATCATGCCTTAATCAAGATAATAATATGGATGTATTGACCGAATCCGCATGTTATACTGTGCTGGGGAACGTTGGTTCCGTTATTTCTTATAAGAGTTATAGGACTGAACAGGATATAGGGGAATACCAGGATTCCCATGCTACCAGAATGAAGAAAGTACATGTTGATACATTTTCTTCAGGTGTGTTCATTACAGAGAACTATTTCTCCATTTGCTCTACGTCCTGGGTATTAGATACCGGTTCAGGATCCTATATATGTAATCAGTTACATGGGCTGAGGAAAGGTAGAGAACTTGGAGAAGGTGATAAAGACATAAGGGTTGGAAATGGTGCAATTGTTGCAGCTAAAACCGTCGGGGAATATCACCTTGTATTAACAACTGGTAACACATTGATTCTGAACGAATGCTATTACATGCCGAACCTGATATGCAACATTATATCGGTTTCTTTATTAAGTAGAGAGGGATATAATTTTGTATTACAGGATAATGTTATGAACATTTTCCTGAACCAAAAGTTGGTTGGATCAGGCACGTTGTGCAATTGCATTTATGTTCTAAATCAATCAACTGTTTTAAGCAAAACAAACACACACAAGAGGAAGAGTTCAGAACTGAACGAATTCTTCTTGAGGCATTGTAGACTAGGTCATATCAATGCGACCCGGCTAGCTGAAGTTACATTTAGATGCATATTTAAATTAGTTTGAATTTACATCTTATGAAACTTGCCGGTTATGTCTCGAAGATAAGATGACCATAACTCTGTTTATTGAAAACAGAGAAAGAGTTAGTGAACTCTTGGGATTGATACATGCTGATGTATGAAGGTCCCCAGTCTACATATGCCAGGACCGGTTCTTTGTACTTCATTACATTGACTGATGATCTCTCAAGATTCAGACATATGTTCCTGTTGAAACACAAGTCCGAAACTTTTGAGATAATCAAAGAATATAAGTTAGAAGTAAAGAACCAAAAACGGGTATAAGTATTATATCCTTTGATGTGATCAGGGAGGAGAATACTTGAACACGGGATTCCTGGACTATTCTAAAGGAGAATGAGATTCTCTCTCAGCATTACTCCTCCGTATACACCATAGTATGATGGTATATCGGGGCGGAGCAATAGCACCCTATGTGATATGGTGTGCTCTATGATGAGTATTACTGAGTTTCCTATTAGGAGTTGTGCACTTGAGAAGCTGTATACCTATTGAATACGGTTCAAATCAAATCAGTTGCCTACCACTTCATATATGATATGGAAAGGGAAGAGCCCATATCTTAAGTTTGTTCAGATTTGGGGTTGTCCGGCCTATGTCTGAAAAATAAAATCTGGACAAGCTCGAGGCAAAGTCAGCTATGTGAATGTTTGTTGGATATCCCAAGCATTCGCAAGGAGATATCTTCTACCTAACCGAGGAACAAAAGATGTTTTGTTTCTCAGCATGCCATCTTTGTGAAAAGGAATTTCTTGAGAAAAAATTAGTGGTCATGAGGTAGAACTGGAAGGAGTTCCAGCCAAACAAACTGCAGCTGATGATTTGGTAGAACCGGAGGATTCAATAGCTCCCAATGAACCTCAGCCTCTCCGCCGATCTGATAGGGGTCCTCACCCACCTGAGAGATACTTTGGTTTCTCTATGACAGTGGGAGCGAGGATTGCATCATAAGATGATGACCCAACTATTTTCGAGCAGGCCATCAGGAGTGGGGACTCTGTAAGAATGGTTGGATGCTAAGCGATCTGAGATGGAATCCATATACACCAACAAAGTATGGACTTTGGTTGCTTTATCTGAAGGGTTAAATCCCCATTAGGAGCAAGTATATCTTGAGAAGATTACTTGGTGTATATGGAAAAGTTGAGACTTTCAAAGCTAGACTTGTTAAAGATTTGCATCATAGACCAGTTGTGGCTAATGATGAAACCTTTTCTGGGGCCTATGCTTAAGTCTATCCAGATCCTACTTGCCACTGCTACATACCATGACTACGATATCTGGTGGTTGGGTGTCATGACAACTTTTCTAAATGTTAATTTGGAAGAGAGCGTCTATAAGTACACAGCCAGAGGGCTTCGTGGACAGTAGGAGCAGCGGAAACGTGTGCAAGATGCTTTATAGGATAAAGCAGGTATTGCGGAGTTGGAACGTCTGTTTTTGATGTGGTAGTCAAAGAGTTTGACTTCATCAAAATGGTAGATGCACCTTGTATATACGAAAAGGTAGTAGGGAGTATGTTGATGATCCTCATAGAGAACGTGGATGGCATACTCTTGATAGGGAAGGAGTTTCATATGCTACGCTCGGTCAATCTCCGCCTATCACAAGGATTCTTCATATAGGATCAAAGTGATACCTCCTAAATCCTGGGTTTTGGATCTATAAGATAGATCCAATTAGATGTTAGGATACTCACTAGTTGTAGTAAGATGGTATCAATCGATCCTGGGGAGAATCACTGGAAAGGTTCCAGGGTGATAAGGACGACTGAATTTCAGTCACAGGCATTGTCTTTACCTTCAGAAAAGGGACGGTATGCTGGAAGAGTTCCAAGACAGATACCGTGGCATACTAGATGATAAAGGCTGGATACATCGCTACCAAACATGCTACCAAAGAGGCAGTCTGGGTGTATATTAGTTCATAAGATGAACTTCGTTCCTACCATTGTGTGACAATGGAGTTGTGGCTTATGCCTAGGAACGCCCGTTCCATCAGTGATCCAGACATATTCTAAGGCAGTGTCACCTGGTCATGGAGATGGTTGATCTCCAGGGAGATCGAGGTTAGGAGAGTAGACACAGAGGACAACAACGCGGATCCACTCACAAAGGTCTTTTTCCCAGCAGAGACTTTTATGGGATGGTTGAGTATGAGATACTTCAACCATAGCTAATTGTTGGGTATGTGATACTACAACAAATGGCCCTAGTGCAAGTGGGAGATTGTTAGTTATATGTATGCTCTAGAGGTCATTAATGTACATAAGATGTATATTGTAGTGGATGCTTGGACATATATAGGGAGGACTTTCTTGCTCGACATGATAGTACGCTATCTGGTTGTTCTTTATCTTAACATGTACTCCGATTGTCTCTATGTTACATGTTGATAAAGCCCTTAGGATATGTACTCGACTACTGGGACTATGATGAGATCATACTAGTGGGGCCATGGTAGTCGACGAGTACATCCTATAACTGTTCCTAGTCGAGGGTGTATCGAGACAGGGTATCAATATACCAGAGTAGACTAGCGTATGCGCTTCTTGACCCATATGATGGGCGATGGATGATCCCATATCCATTGGTGTTTGACATCAGAGAAGGTATACGGGTGCTCAGTGGAGACTGGGTACACTGAACGGACTCGCCGAGAACTCCCAGACGGTATTATACCTCACGTCAGATGGCAGTTCTCTGGTGACACTTGTGCAGGTTAGTCTGTAGACCCGAGATCGTCATAGAGTCTTGTGTGATTCCCACTGTGCTTTGATTTCCACCTTACCACGTCCAAGAGGGCGTGCAAAACGGTGGTTTTTGGGTACAGTCCCGAGTCACATGGAGGCAATGAGCGATAGGAGGGGTTTCGTCTCTCCCGGTATTGGGGGTTGATGTTGCGCTGTGCTCGATTGGCCATAACAGGGAAGTCCCTGGCCAGGACTGTTTTAGAGATTTACTGGTAAGTGTTACCAGTAGTTTCTCGACCCGTTGTGAGCCTCACATCGGCACGACTTATCAGTTATTGGGGTCTGACGTTTACCACCCCTATACTTGATATGCGACATATCAGACGAGGAGACCGGACTGTACGGGAAGTGTTACCATTAGGCTTTTATAGGAGTTGGAGCGGGCTTGCTTGCTGATCTTCTGATCGCTCAATACCCGGGTAGCCGTTACGTCCAGCTAGTACCGCTGACGGCTTGTGGGTGCTTGATATGATCATCACCTACTGCCGGCGTATTGACGAGTCTTTAGTGTCCTACATAGATATTTTACTGGCTCAGGCAAAACGAAATAGGAGCGCATATGTGATATGTGCGGGACCGAGAATAATACGTGTATGTGATACCGTATTCTATTCTCGCGACTATTGTATCGGCCGGTTATATGTGATATAGCCGGGTTATCGAATCAAGTGTTGATTCGATAAGTCGATACATTGGATGTTAGTCGGTTATATGAGATATAACCGGATTATTAAATCAAGTGTTGATTTAATAATTTAGTGTATAATTGTATATATGATATACTAATTTACATTAACTAACATTTGTTCACTTAAGGTTTTTTTTCTCACATGTGCACAACTTTAATATATATATGTGATATATATTAAAATGTGTTTTCTTTTTGTATCATGATTGTTGATACACATGACATGGGTGTATAAGACATACATCATTCTAATTTTAGTGGAGGGGTTTTTATATTTAAAGTAAATCTAAATTGGTTGATATTTGTTAAGTGCATGAAGCTTGTTGAAGCTTTTAGTGCTTTGACAAATTAAACTCAATTTGTTTTACTTAAGATATTTAGTTAACCCAACCATTAGAATTAGCCATGGTTATGTCTCTACATGAGCTAGTATATGATACTCACTCACCATGATTAGCTTTCTCACTTGATCATTATCTTTTTTTCTTTATTTCTTCATCTTCTTCCTTGAGCTAAAAAGCTCTCTACGGTTTGATCCAAAGTGAGAAATATTGTGAGAAAATAAATTCTAAAGTGAACCCACTTCCTATTTCTCCATCCTCTACTAGACCAGCACTTTAGTTTAGGGCGTTTGCTTCACTAATTCTCTAGTTAGTGAAGTAGTTTCTTGAGTTGGTATTCTCTCGACGTAGATCATCTTCGGCCTCGAAAACTTCAAGCAAGGACACTTCTTTCGCCTTGTGAAGCCATGCAAGAGCACGGGAGAACAATGATCGCAGCGAAGGGACTACGGCAAGGAGCTTTAGAAGTGAATGACCGATCTACAAAGGTTGTATTTTGTATTCACTTAGTTGTAATTGTTATTTACTAGCATGTGTAACCCTAATTATCTAGCAAAGATCTTGTTTAGGGTTGTTCGGTACGGCTAAAATTTTAATCGGGTATGGTTGATGCCTTCTTAACCCTTGTCAGAGTGCCTAGTAACCCTACACAGCGTACTCATCCAACGGCGACAGTTGTCTCTCGCCAAAAACGACTCCTCGCGTTCAACGGCCACCATCACTCCACCTGTCATGCGCACATTGGCCGCACCCCATCAGACGCAGGAAACCTACGGCCCGTCGTCTCAACCAACCAGCGCTCGACACGTGGGCAGTCGCTTCGGTGGCCGTACGCACGATCCGGCGCACCCTCTTTAATGGAGGATCTGATCCCTGATTCCCCGACGCCACGATATCATTGAAAAGGAGCTCACCTCGGGTGACCCAGCAGACCACTCTCGACCCGACCCATCGGCTGGTCGGGACAAGAGTGGGGGGCTAATGATGATGGTCGATATCGGTGATCTCCCAGGTCATGACACGTGGCTGATGGCGTGTCCCGAAGCTCACAAGAAAGGACCTACAATGGCCGACCAGGCCACTCCTGTGCCCGTCCTACAAGCTAACAACTGCTGGCTCACCTTCGAGCCCCCTGCACAATTGGCCTCCTTGGCCCTATCAGCTCGTCTCCGGGCTACCGCAGAACCAAGAGATCTCGGCTCTCCCGCTCGTCCGCGAGCTCTCCCGCCGAGTTCATCTTCCTCGGTCTCATCGACCGACCAACGGCACCACTCACAGGCGCAACCGCCATCCCGTGAATCTCGCCATGCGCGAGATATCCGCCGGTCACATCCCACGTTCCACGCCATCACGATCCCCCATTAACGAGCCTGTCTCGCCATTAATGCGGGATCCCGCCCATCGCACGGGCGTGACGTCGGGAGCGTAACGGCCGGCGTGATTCTCGCGCCTGCCTGCCTGCTGCCACCGCTATGTAAACCCCTCCTTCAGACGGTTCAAATAAGCCATTTTTACTCCACTAAACCGTTACTCTGCTCGGATTTCCTCTCTAACTTGACCGTCGGAGGGTCCTTGGTGGTACAACCACCCCGGGACTTCCTTGCAGGTAGCTCGGCCCAACCAACCTCAAACCCATTGAGATCCACATGCTTCAGGGGCCAGCCTCTAGATTTAATCTCAGCCATCCATCGCCTCCATCAGCAGATCAATGGAAGGTAACATCTTGACGTGATCCGACGCACGCCAGCGTCATAATAGGCCTTCATAGTGTCCCAGTTCTGTTTCGTAGCTCTACGGAAGAACATGCATTTATCCTCGTCAACATCTAGATAATTGGACACAAAAAAACTCTGTTAAAGATGACGAAAAGCCACATTCTAATTTTCTTGTTAGATACTGCAAAATATATATTAGCATGCACAGGTGAGAGAAGCAGCTATCCTAGATTATTTATTAGAGGTAGCTCACCTGGATTCTGGTCAGTAGAGTCCTTTCCCCCTCAATTCTCAATCAATTCAAAGGGTTCCACAATAAACGAAAGGTCATTCAAACAACTAACAGTATGCTAACAAAATAACTAACATACTCTAGTATACCATACACTAGGGAAACTATCTAGGTTAAAGAACATACAAAGTCTCCTTGCTTCAAATAGCTAAAACACCAATGATTAAATCAGCCAATTGAAGTCTCTATGTATTCTAAGGAACTCAAAATAATGAGAAGGTCAACAATGTCAGTAGCTTTCGCAAGTCCCTTAACCGCAGACAAATAAAAAGTCATATCTGTATTTGACAATATCGGATACGGGTAGGAAACGTGCATTAAAGAGATGGATACGGATATGGTTATAAATAAGATTAAAGATGAAACACATATGAATACGGAGCAGTAAAATGTAATTAATTGATACAAATCATTGAATACTAATTTAATATTAGTACTTAATTGATAAAGACAAATATACATGCAAATGAATATTATATGTTGTGTATGACTTCCATTCCGATCCGTATCGATTTTCCATAGATTCAGACTTATCTACAAGGCAAGAGATGACAGATTCAGACTTATCTATAAGGCAAGAGATAACAGATTCAGATCTATCCACAAGCAATATGGATATTTATTAGTTGCGAAATTAGTTATTTAGACTTATCTCTAGTTATTTAGACGTATCTCTAGTATACTATATATATTGTAGTATTTTATAACCCTAAAAATTGATGCCTTTAAGATACTTTTTTTTAGAGAGAATTATTTGTGAAAGAGATTTGTATTCGTCTACCGTTTGTACCTATCCATTTTTGGTTATTAATAAAGCACCGCCTTCGTCTAATTAGTAAGTTCACGTATTTTCTATTTGCCTGTGGTTTTGATTTCTTCTCTATATCGTTTGTTTTGTCTTTGTGATCGTATTTGTCGCAACAAACTGGTTTCAGAGCTATTGTTGCGTTGTGGGATTTTTGGTTAAACCATTAGGTCTTTAATTTTGCGATTTAGGTTAACGGTGGGTAACGACAACACCCTCTTCTCTAACTTTTTAGATTGTAATTTTAAAGTTTTAGGGTTCATTAGTGTTTAAAGTATTTTGATTTGATCCCACATTATCTTTTCGACAATTATGAAGTTCGATATCGAGAAGTTCGATGGAAATATGAGTTTCTGTTTGTGGCAAGTCCGTATGGTTGCCGTTTTGACTCAAAACAATTTGAAGAAGACGATTCATGGAAATGATAAAAAGCCTTCCACTATGACGGAGGAAGCTTGGGGGGATATGGATGAAAAAGCCCTCACAGCTATCCACTTGTGTTTGAAAAACAAAGTTCTACAAAAAGTTTTGGTGGAGAAGATGGCGGCTGATTTGTGGAATAAATTGGAGGGGTTATATTTAAGAAAATCCTTTACGAATCAACTCTTGTTGAAGCAGCGTCTCTACACATTTCGCATGTCAGAAGACTCTTCAATAAAATCTCACGTTGGTGAGTTAAATATGATCATTACGGATCTGGATAAGATCGACATTAAGATTGATGATGAAGATCAAGCTCTTCTCTTGTTGTGTTCGTTGCTATCTTCTTGTAAGAGCTTTCATGACACCATGGTTTATGGACGAGACACGATCTCAATCAAAGATGTCAAGATGAATTTGATAAACAAAGAGAAGAACAATAAGAAGTTGATTTCCACCGAAGTGGATGATTCATCGTCTGGCTAATTTATTCAAGGAAGAGCGGAGAAGAGAGATCCGGAAGCAAATAGGAAGTAGTCGCAGTCATATTTGGAGTCATCAATCATATTCGTTTCTTGCGGTCTTTTTGACTCTAACAATTGTAGACCATTTCTTAGGGCGTTCTTGAATATCTTATGGACTTTGTCCCATCTGAAGGAATAGACCTTGCTCAGCTTCTTTTCCAAGTGTGATTCGCTTTTCTCTCCCAATACTGGCTTCCGAGGCTGGTTGGCATTAGGCTCGTCTGTCCCTCGTTTATTTCGGTCAACCGACGTATTAAAAGATTCAGTGTCGTCGGAATTTCCACCTTTACGGTTATCGTCTTTCCGATTCCTCCAGGATTTATTGTTACTTTGGAAGTCCGGGATGGACTCTTGCTTTCAGCGTTCCAACATTTGAACTTTTTTTGTCAGCTCCTGGAACGTTCTGAGATCCACTGCGCATAGAAAAGGACTCATCTAATTGCCGAGATTGCCTATGAGGGGGATGACAGATTGGTCATGTTCCAGAGACGGCTCGCACTTGACGGTGAGATTGTGCCATCGGATTAAAAAATTCATGACGCTTTCGTTCTTCTCTGGTTTGGTTCTTGCAAGGTCAGCAATGGAGATTTTGTCGCTGACACTCATGAATCTTTGCTTAAACAGTGACTCTATTTGGGCAAACGTAGCGATGGAGTCGTCCGGTATATTTGCATACCAGTCGAAAGCGACATCGGTCAAGCTATTTTGGCGGAGGAGAAGCACATCATTGCCCCCAGTATTCCCGCAAGATACTTTAAATTGGGCAATGTGTTGATTTGCATTTTCTGTTCCATCGAACCTTTCGAATTTGGGGACAACGTTACTGTAAGGTGTATGGTGTTTTTCGTCACCCTATTGAGATGGGAATACACGCTCACTTGTCAGGCGCATTACAGATTCCCCCTGCTTAGGGTAGGCTGGGGTTTATTGATTGTGGGGATCCGAATCTCCGGTAGCCGCGGACTAAGCTGCCGTTAATTACCCTTCGCCTTTGGGGAGAAGGAACCGCCGATTGACGGGTCAAACATGTCATTCGAACTCAATGTGCAGTGTTGTGTTTTGAAGGGGTTTTGGACATATCGAGGGCCCCGCAGAGTTTTACAGGGGTCCTTCTATCCGGATAGCGGGCCGGGGTCAAGAAGGCTAGCAGCCCCCTTACGGAGTGCGGGGCAGTGCCCCGTTAGAAATTTTTTCTGACGGGGGGGGGGGGGTTTAGTGTGGAGTGTATATAAAATGAGGAGGAAAATGGCGTCCAAAGGACGCGTGGGTGCCAGCGCCTCACGTGCCTAACACGTGACGTGGGCGCTGGGCATTGGCGCCTCACGTGACGTGAGCGCTAGGCGCCCTACGTGCTTGTCGCATGGGTGCCCCATGTGCTTGTCACGCGGGCGCCGGGTGCCCCACGTGCTTTGCGCGCGGGCGTCGGGCGTCCCACGTGCTTGGCACGCGGGCGCTCGGCGTCAGCAGGAAAAGGGACTGGTCCCTGCACTGGGAGCTGTGCTCCCGATTTGACTTATGGAGTTAAACTCCTGACAGAGAGGACAAGTGGGCTTAGCCCTTTCACTGGGAGTTGTACTCCCAAAACGAAAGATTTATTATTTTATATATGTATAATATTTTTTTTTGAGGAGTTAAACTCCTAAGATATTTTCGGAGCTGATGAAAGGTGATTCTTTTCTTCTCCATTGGGCCCTGGATCTTCCCCAAAGTGGGGTTTTTGGAGGTAGGTCACCTTCTTCCTCCTTCGGTTGGCCGGATCTTGGAGAAAGGGGGTGAGATTTAAAAATTCCCCTTTTTGAGATCTACTGGAAGATCTAATCTCCCCTTTGTGGGTTTTGTGATGAAAAACTATTTAATTTTGGAAAAGGAAGAGTAAAACTCTTGACTTAATTGAAAAGGGAAAGAAGGTTTAGAACCTTGAGGAAGGAGAAAGAGGCACAAAAACCCTAAAGTTTGAGAGAATGAAAAAGTTCTTCTTTATTTCATTATCATATTGCCTTATATAGGCTTACAAATTTACATATAGCCCCTTGAGCTTTACAAAATGGCCTTTTTGCCCATCCCATGCTTCATGTGGTCATTTCTTTTGCACATAAGCCATGAGCTTTACAAAAATTTAGTTTTATGCCCATTTTCCTTACATTCATGCATAAAAAATTACATTAAAATTATTTATTACATGATTTCATTTTGGCATGGGGGAGGTCGGCCGTAGGGCTCGACTTGGGCATGGGCCCACTTGATCTGGGCTTGGGCCCGTTTATTTGGGGTTGACTTTGACTTGGTCAATCGGGGTGTAATTTTCGACCCCAACAAAGTGCCCCCCATCAATAAATGCACACCGCACATGAGTTGTGTGCATTAAATTGATGGATCTTGGAGTTGGACTTCGAGGAGGAACATCATTTCAGGGGCGGAGCATCATTCCGGGAGCATAATTCCGGGGATCGGAGCATAATTCCGAGGATCAGAGCATAATTCCGAAGAGCAGAGCATGATTCCACGGATCAGAGCATCATTCCGAAGAGCGGAGTATGATTCTGAAGATCGGGGCATGATTCCGAAGAGCGGAGCATGATTTCGAAGATCGGAGTATAATTCCGAAGAGCGGAGCATGATTACAAGGGGTCAGAGTATAATTCCGACGAGCAGAGCATAATTCCGGGGACCGGAGCATAATTCTGGAGTGCGGCAGACATTCTGACCGAAGCATAATTTCGATGCTGAGGTTGATTCCCAGGCGAAGCATAATTCTGACAGGGAAGGAAGATACTCCGAGGCGAAATATGATTTCAATACGGGGTACATTCTGAGATGAAGCATGATTTCGTCACAGAGCTTGTTGGTTTACTTGATTTCGAGACGGAGCATAATTCCGACGGGGAGGTCATTAGTTGACTTGATTCCAAGGCGGAGCGTAATTCCGACAGGGAAGGCAGATACACCGAGGAGAAGCATGATTTCGACATGGAGTACACTCTGAGACGAAGCATGATTCCGATGCAGAGCTTGTTGGTAGACTTGATTCCGAGGCGGAGCTTAATTCCGACGGGAAGGTTGCTTATTGCCTAGATTCCGAGGCGGAGCGTAATTCTGACAGGGAAGGCAGATACACCGAGGCGAAGCATGATTTCGACACGGGGTACACTCTGAGACGAAGCATGATTCCGACACAGAGATTGTTGATTTGATTTGATTTGGGTTGACATCAGCATCGCTACACTGGAATATGGTACCAGAAGAGAATCATCATTTGCCATGAGAGGATTTGGGGATTTTGGTTTTGGTCCGCATCTGCATTGCTGCACTGGAATAATCCCAGGAGCAACTCATTATTTTCCCCGGGAAGATTTGGGAATTGGTTTTTGGGTCGTCATCTACATTGCTGCACTGGAATAATGCCAGGAGCAACCCATCATTTACCCCGAGTGGATTTGGGAATTGGTTTTTGGGTCGGCATCTGTATTACTGCACTGGAATAATGCCAGGAGCAACTCATCATTTGCCGTTGCCCGTTGGGGAGCGATGGCTCAGGAGACATGTTTAGATCCTAATCACCTAAGGCTTTTCAATTTTATGATCCGTAGGGGTCTCATAAAAGCATTTTCTCCCTACGTGTCGAAAGGATCTCATAGGTGCGTTTTCTCTTTAGGAGTCGTGAAGACACCCAAGTGTGTTTTTCCTTTGTGAGTCGTAAGGATCCCACGAAGGTGTTTTCTTACGAGTCGTGAGGATCCTGTAAGTTTTGTTCTCCTCATGCATCGTGAGGACACATGAGTGGGTCTTCCTAAATGGAGCATAATTCTAAGGGCGGAGATCGGCCGGTGGACTGGTGATTGCTGTGGGGGTATGGGTATGATGAGAATTATTTGAGCCCGTGGATTGTATACGGTAGTCAGTTCGGGGACCAACCGTAGGGCTGGGAAAATTTTGGGATTCTGTTGGCGTCTGCATCGCTGCACCGGAATATGTTACCAGGAGCGACTCATCATTCGCCGTTGGGACATTCATAGATTTGAAATTTTGGTTGGCGTCTGCATCGCTACACTGGAATATGGTACCAGGAGCGACTCATCATTTGCCATTTGGGAACTTAGATTTTGGTTGGCGGCTGCATCGCTGCACTGGAATATGGTACCAAGAGCGACTTATCATTCGCCATTTTATTTATTTATTTTTTACCGCGATTGATATATCAATTCAGCTTTTCTTATCGCGAAGGTCGCAAGTGCCCTATCATTTCATCTATTCATTCGCGGTTGCCCCATCATTTCGGCTGTTTATTTTCATTTTTATTTCACTCGCTGATTTTTATTGCGAGTTGCCCCATCATTTCGGCTTTTTTTTATTTTCATTTTTTTTATTTACACATTTTTACATCCCCAGTTTAACGACTTAGAGGTCGATTGTTCCCAGTTTAACGACGTGGTGGTCGGCTATTTTCAGAGAAAGGCAGATGTCTGAGAGAATCAGTTTCACAAAGGACTTCGGTCTCCGTTTGTATGAAATTGGCGGTCGCAGCTTGACTGTTTGTTAACACGCCTTTAGACAGTTCTATCTTTCCTGTCTTGTATTGCTTTTCGACCCAATCTTTGAAGACGATGCAGTCCTCAATGGCATAACCTATCACTCTGTGATAGGGGCAGTATTTGGGGTCGTCGGTCATATTCGTTTCTTGCGGTCTTTTTGATTCTGGCAATTGTAGACCGTTTCTTAGGGCATCTTGGAATATTTTACGGACTTTGTCCCTTCTGAAGGAATAGACCTTATCCAGCTTCTCTTTCAGTGGAGCTTCTCCTCCCTCTCTGAACACTGGCTTCCGAGGCCGGTTGGTATTAGGCCCGCTCATCCCTTGCTTATTTCGGTTAGCCGAGGTGTTGAAAGATTCATAATCGTCGGAATTTCCGCCTTTGCGATTATCGTCCTTTCGGTTTCTCCAGGACCTATTATTATTTTGGGAATCAGAGGAGGATTCCTGCTTTGAGCGCTCCAACATCTGAACTTTCCTGGTCAGCTCTTGGAATGTTTTGAGACCCGTGGTGCATAGAAAAGGGTCCATCCAATTGCTGAGATTTCCGACAAGGAGGATGACATATTGGTCCTGCTGTATCGGCGGTTTACATTTGATGGAGAGATTGCGCCATTGGGTTATAAAATCCACGTTGCTTTCGTTGTTCTTTTGCTTGGTCCTTACAAGGTCGGCAATGGTAATCTTATCGCTGACACTCATGAACCTTTGTCGAAACAGAGATTCCATTTGGACGAAAGTAGTAACGGAGCCATCCGGTATGCTCGCGTACCAGTCGAAAGCGATATCGGTCAGGCTATTAACAAACTGGCGGAGGAGAAGCGCATCATTGCCCCCAGTATTCCCGCATGAGGATTTAAAATAGGCGATGTGCTGATTCGCATTTCCTGTCCCATAAAATCTTTCGAATTTGGGGATGACATAGTCGCTAGGAAATTCTACCAGATCATACTGAGCAGGATATGGTCTCCCACTACTGCTGATATCTTTTTGCGCTTCGGCTTCAGCTACCAATGTTTTGACTTTGTTGGCAACCAAATCCAAGATTTGATCTTGAGTTAGCCGGCTACTGTCATCGGTAGCCAAGACATTTCCCGAGATAGGATGCGACCGACTTTCATGCGGTACGCCCACCTTTGGATTTGAGGGAATAGGCGTCGGCTGTCTCAGAACACCGTTTCCCGTTCATGAGCAGAACCCTGCGCTTGATTGGATGGCTGAGAGGCAACTTGGGCCGTGAGCTGCATCACGACATTCATCAAGTCGTCAATTTTGGAGTAAAGTTTGGCCATCCCTTGTATTTACTTCTGAGCTGTTTCGGAGCTCTTATAGAAGTTGATGCTCTGCGTTCTTGGGATGGAAGATTGGCTCCTCTTCGCTTTCCGAGCTCGACTCCTCATAAACCGAGGGATCTATCTGCTTATCAGCTTCACTGGGAGGATTTTCATTACCCTTTGGAGGAGGCTGGTCTTGGGAAGTGACAGCCACATTCACACCATATTGTATTTGAGATGTAGTGGCCCCATCCTTGCTCTTACTGTGCGTGCCCACCATGTAGACAGTGTGGACCACATATCCAGCCATCTCTTTATCTTTGGTGGGGTGACCCTGTTCTTGGAACCTCATGAAGTTCAGCCTAGCATGAGCCCTATCCCTTTTGTTGGCTCTTTATCTGTCTGTCTTAGCTTCTCAATTTTGAGGGCTTAGCGAGCATCCGTCATCCAGGAAGCCACCGTGAGCTGATTAACGGGGAGCTTAGAGAATATACCCAATTGAGCAGTTGTCAGGAGTGCCGTCGGAGCTTGCTTGAGATGCCTTGTTGATTTGTTGGTGTTGATGGCCTTGCCCCCAGCTGAGGCCAAAGAAAGTCGTTCAAACACTGACTTGCGTTTGGGTTGGGACGCCTTTGAGATCACCACATTTGGCCTCTTGCCTTTCGAGGCCGGTTTGTCTGTTACTGGAGCTTGAGAAGATGGAACGGCGCTAGCCGGCACGAACAGAATAGAGCCGAATGGTAGCAGCAGCCCCTCCCATTGTCGCCCGAGACTGGCCGGGAGGACCGTCCTGGCATCCATCTTCATCGTGTAGGAGATGGGAGTTGTGCTGAGAGATGAGATTGTCCTTGGTGATATTTTGTTGCGTCCGAGGATTGCAATTGGAAATTGTTAACCTGCACAAAGAAGTATGATTTTAGTACACGCAATCAATGTATATGTTGATTGAGTTCGCATGGATATTTAACCCGAAATATGAAAGGAGAGATTGGTCCCACCGGGCGTGCCAGAATCTGTAGGGTGTTTTTCGTCACCCCATTGAGATGGGAATACGTGCACACTTGTCAGGCGCATTACAGATTCCCCGGCTTAGGGTAGGCTGGGGTTTATTAATTGTGGGGATCCGAATCTCCGGCAGCCGCGGACTAAGCTGCCGTTAATTACCCTTCGCCTTTGGGACGAAGGAACCTCCGATTGACGAGTCAAATAGGTCATGCGAACTCAATATGCAGTATTGTGTTTTGAAGGGGTTTTGGACATATCAGGGGCCCCGCAAAGTTTTACGGGGGTCCCACTACCCGGATAGCGGGCTGGGGGTCAAGGGGGCTAGCAGCTCTCTTGCGGGGTGCGGAGCAGCGCCCCGTTAGAAATTTTTTCTAACGGGGGAGGTATTTTTAGTGTGGAGTGTATATAAAATGAGGAGGACAAGGGCGTCCAAAGGACGCGTGGGTTCCAGCGCCTCACGTGCTTAGCACGCGGGCGCTGGGCGCTTGTGACTCACGTGGTTGGCACGTGCTTGTCGCACCGGCGCCCCACGTGCTTGTCACGCCGGGCGCCCCACATGCTTGGCATGCGGGAGCCGGGCGCCGGACGTGCTTGGCACGCGGGCGTCGGGCGCCAGGCGCCGGGCGCCCCACGCAGGCACTAAACGTCAGCAGGAAAAGGGACTTGGTCCCTACACTGAGAGCTATGCTCCCGATTTGACTTATGGGGTTAAACGCCTAACAGAGAGGACAAGTGGGCTTAGCCACTGCACTGGGAGTTGTACTCCCAAAAAGAAAGATTTATTATTTTATATATGTATAATATTTTTTTTGAGGAGTTAAACTCCTAAGATATTTTTGAAACTGATGAAAGGGGACTCCTTTCTTCTTCCTTGGACCCTGGATCTTCCCCAAAGTGGGGTTTTTGGAGGTGGGTCTCCTTCTTATTCTCCTCGGTTGGCCGGATCTTGGAGAAATGGGGTGAGATTTAAAAATCTCCCATTTTTGAGATCTGCTGGAAGATCTGATCTCCCCTTTGTGGGTTTTGTGGTGAAAAACTATTTAATTTTGGAAAAGGAAGATTAAATCTCTTGATTTAATTGAAAAAGGAAAGAAGGTTTGGAACCTTGAGGAAGGAGAAGGAGGCACAAAAACTCTAGATTTTAAGAGAATGAAAAAGTTCTTCTTTATTTCATTATCATACTGCCTTATATAGGCTTACAAATTTACATATAGCCCCTTGGGCTTTACAAAATGGCATTTTTTCCCATCTCATGCCTCATGTGCTCAGTTCTTTTGCACATGAGCCATTAGCTTTACAAAAATTTGGTTTTATGCCCATTTTCCTTACATTCATGCATAAAAAATTACATCAAAATTATTTATTACATGATTTCATTTTGGAATGGGGGAGGCCGGCCGCGGGGCTCGACTTGGGCATGGGCCCACTTGACCTGGGCTTGGGCCCGCTTATTTGGGGTTGACTTTGACTTTGACTTGGTCAACCGGGGTGCAATTTTCGACCCCAGCACTTACCACTGAGAAATTCCACCAGATCATATTGTGCAGGATACAGTCTCCCACTACTGCAGGCAACTTTCAGTGTTTCGACTTCGGCCACCAATATTTTGACTTTGTTTGTGACCAAATCCAAGATCAGGTCGCGATAGCGGATTGCTGTCATCGATAGTCAAAACATTTCCTGAAGTGGAATGTGGCCGACTTTCATGCGACTCGCCTATTTTCGGACTTAGGGGAACATGTCTCGGCTGTTTCGGGCCATTGTTATCCGGTTCATGAGTAGAGACTTATGGTTGATTAGGCTGCAGCTGAGCAACTTGGGCCGTGAACTGCATGATAATATTTGTCAAGTCGTCAATTTTTTAGTAGAGGTTGGCCATTTCATTGCCTTTGTTTTTTAGCTACTTTTGGAGTACTTGGAGAAGCTGCTGCTCTACGGTCTTTGGGGCGGAAAATCGGCTCCTTTTCGCTTTCAGAGCCCGACTCCTCATGAACTGAGAGATCTTTCTGCTTATGAGCCTCACCAAATGGGTTTTCGTTATCTTTCGGAGGAGGCTGGTCTTGGGAAGTGCCCGCCACATTCAAACCCGACTGGGCTTGTGATGTGGTGTCTCCATCCTTGCTCTTTCTGCACATGCCTGTGATATAAACCGTGTGAACCACATATCCAGCCATCCCTTTATCGTCAGCACTTGATCTTTCGGACCGTCGTCTTGGCCTTTCCTCTTCGGGAAAGAACAAGCGACTGGAGACGGTTGGCCTGGCTAAGTTCTTAGGCGACGTTGGTACCCCTTTCTGGATTTTCCCCGTTGCTTTCGTGCGGCATGGAGAGCTTGGTAACCTCTTGAAGAGATGGTGTCAGACTTTCTATATTGAGGCTTAGACACATCTCTTCGCAGAACTGTTCGGATGGTCGTCTTCTTGATTTTGGCTGTCATGACATTTTTCTGAACCCACTTTAAGGGTTCGAAAGAATTGTTGACTTTGAAGGCCGACTCAGCTGTCATCGCTGGGTAACACTGTCTTTGAACCTCACAAAATTCAACTTGGTTCGAGCCTTGGCCCTCTTGCTGTCTCTATATTTGAGCCGCTTTTGTCTCAACTTTTCTGCTTTGAGAACTTGGCGGGCATCCGCTTTCCTGGAAGCCGCCGTAGAATGATTGACAGGAAATCCAGAGAAGACGCCCGATCGTGCAATTGTCAAGGGCACCACCTGAGCTTGTCCGAGACGCTTTGTAGCTTCATTGGTGTTGACTGCCTTGCCCCCAGTTGGAGCAATGGAGAGCCGTTGAAATAAAGATTTACACTTGGGCTGGGGTGCCCTTGCGACCATGACATTTAGCCACCTTCTCTTTGAGGCTGGTTTGGCCACTTTGCTTATCGGAGCCTCAACAATAGGAGCACTGACGACTGAGGTGAATGTGATGGAGCCGAATAGAAGCAACGGCTCCTCCCATTGCCGCATAAGGTTTGACAGGAGAATCACCCATGCATTCGTTTTCATTGTGTATGAGACTGTGGCTACATCAGTAATCGAGTTCGTTTTTGGCGACATCGACGTTATGTTTGAAATTGCAATTAAAAGTTGCTAGCCTGTATGAAAGAGCATGATTCAGTACAACGAAGATGTATATATTGATTGAGTTCGCATAATTGTGTGACCCGAGACATGAGAGGAGAGATAAGGTCCCACCAGGTGTGCCAGAATTTGTAAAGTGTTTTTCATCACCCTATTGAGATACTAATGGGCATCACTTGTCATGAGGATACAGATTCCCCCTGCCTAAGGTAGGCTGGGTTTCATTGATCGTGGGGATCTAAATCTCCGGCAGCCGCAGACAAAACTACCATTAATTACCCCTCGCCTTGATGCGAGGCGAGAGAACCTTCAATTAACGGATCAAACATATCGTGCTAACTCAATGTGCAGTATGTATGTGTTGTATTTTGCCAACAATGCGAAAGAGCGTGTTCATTTCATTTTTTATTTATTTTGTAGATATTTACAAGAAAAATTTTGAAAGAAAAATTTTGAAAGAAAATTTCGGTAATTATTTTTTTTCTTTTTTTTGAAAAAGTTTTATTCAAAGTAGAGGCACGGCGCGCGCGCCCAGGCACGCACACAGTGTGCACGTGCATGCACGGTGCGCGCGGAGGGGCCTTTGCCCGGGTTTTGGAGCTTGAACTCCAAAGGGGTTTCTTCTTCTCTTTTGTCCTAGAGACTCTCTTGAATTTTCAAAACTTTGATTTTGGATCTTGAACGGTGAAAATAGGCCCTTTTTATCTCTTCCAAGTCTTGGATCTTGCTAAAAATGAAGCTTTAGTGATGGTTCTCCTTTTCCTTCCTCTTCTCTTTGGGATCTTGACGAAGGAGATGGAGGGAATTAAAAACCTCTCTCTTTTGGGATTTGATGAAGGATTGATATTTCCTTTCAATGGATTTGAGGCATAAATCTATTTATTTTTTAGAAAAGAGAGATTTTTTCTTTGATTTAATTGAAAAAAGAAAGAAGAACTTAAAGAGAGAGAAGAGGGAGACAAAAACCCAAGAAAATATTTAGGGAATCAAAGTTGTTCATTTTCTTCATAATGTTAGTCTTTTATATGCCTTATATTTTACATTTTGCCCTTTGGGTTTTACAAAATAGCTATTTTACGTTACCCATGCCCATGTGCTCATTTCTTTTGCACATAAGCCATGGGATTTACATAAATTGGCTTTATGCCCATTTTTTAACATTAATTTCCTAATTCATTGTATTATTATATTTATTTGTTACATTTTGTTTCTCTTGACATGGGGACGGGCCCCTCATACTTGAGCTCGACTTGGACATGGGTCCACCTGGTCTGAGTTTGGACCCACTTGCTTGGGCAGGGCTTGGGCTCACTTGATTTTGTTTCGAGCTTGGGTCCACTTGTTCGCGGTTTGACTTTGACTTTTAGTCAATGTGGTGTAATTTTTGACCCCAACATCCCCAAGAAGGTAAAAAAGGCCAAACACAAAATACCATATAGAGAAATATCCACAAACAAGGTGGAACATGTAATTTCTGTAAACACAAGGACAAACATGTATATATGAATTAAATGAAATGTTATACAACAAAAACAACCAACTGCCCAACTAAAAGTGATCTAAAGATATTTGTTGACACAACAAACAAGAAAAAGAATAAGCGTATGTTCACGTAGATGATACTCACTAAGAGCTTCACGAATCGCATCTATGTTAAGCCCAAATCCATCTCCAAGCATTGAGAACAGGAAGTCTTCGACATCTTTATTCCTAATTGAAAATAATCAAGAGAAAATATTTTATTGGCTTAATCATGAATTAGCTTTACATGCAAATATAGAGTCATAGTCCACCTCTCATATCTTAACTGATCTAACTTCTTCCTATATCTTAACTAAACTAACAACTCATTACTAATATCTAACCCATTATATTCATAACACTCCCCCACAAGCTGGAGCGTAGATGTCAATCTTTCCAAGCTTGGACAGAAGATGAGCGAAAACCAGTCGAAGAAGAGGTTTGGTGAAAATATCCGCTAGTTGAGTCGAAAAGGAAACATGTTGGAGTGCAACCACCTTATCTGTCACCTTGTCACGACTGAAGTAGGAATTTATTTCAATATGCTTGGTCCGCTCATGAAAAACTGGATTCTCAGCAACGTAGATTGCGAAGATTGTAGTCAGAAGAGAAGAAGGAACCCAAAGATCTGTCACAAGAAAGGTAAACTATACCAACTTAGCAACTGTATGTGCCATAGATCGATACTCATCCTCGGCAGAAGAACGAGCCATTATATTTTGCTTTTTACTCCTTCACATAACCAAGTTTCCTCCCAAGAATACACAGTAACCACTAAATAGTAGAAACAGCTGCAAATGTACTAAGAAGGTGATCAACGTAGTACAGTCCTTTCTGCTCATGCCCCCAATCAATTCGCTGCTTCGTCAGAAGATTCTGTATCATAAAATGAGATGGATAAAATGTTATAGAGCAGTTAGAATCATTTGTAAGCTGACGAATAGAAAGCAGATTTTTTTTAAAGATGGCACAATTAAAGTATTTTTTAGGTGTAAAGATGAAATAAGTGATAAATCAGCGGGGCCAGAAACAGGTGTGATATTACCATCATCCATGAAAATCAACTTGTGAGGGCTAGAAGTAAGATCAGACGGTCCATCACGAGACATCTGATGTGAAACGCCGGAATCAGCGACCTACGAATTAGAATGGGAAAGGAACGATATATCTGATGGAGTAGAAAAGTTGGAAGGAGCTACAGAGGAGAGGAGACGACGCAACTGGCCCCACTCAGCACTGGATGGCGGTTCACAACCCACTCTCAAATATGGCTGGGCCAAAGCTAGAGACCATTAAACAATCAACAAAATAATCAATTCGAGCCAAGAAAGGACCAAGAACAGCAAGAACCAGCAATAAATCTCTAAAATGAGCCTCAGAATCGATCAAGAAATGATCTCAACAGCTCAAAAATGACCTAGATTGATGAATAATAACAGAAATCACAAACAAACTAAAGGAATCCATCAACTCGACCTTCTAAGATAACTGAACCAACTCGAAGCAAAGAGGATCAAAATCGAAGCCTTATCTCTCCATTTTGTTAAGATCCGAGTCAATGTGGGCGAAGGAGCTAAGATTTGGAAGCAGAGGGCTCGACTGACGTCGATATGGACTCCGGTGAGGTCTGGAGAGGCCGTCGACTAGTATTGAGGTGGATCGATTTGAGTTGAGGTGGATCGAGGCTCTGCGATGGGGCTTTAGATAATAGTGGCAGCTTCGATTTCGAACCAGAGGGCTCGATTAACTTCGACGAGGCTCTAGCGTGTTCCAGCGAGGTCGATTTGGTGTCAGGGGATGTCCGACGAGGTGGATGAAGGTGGACGGTGGATAGGGGGTTGGAGGGGTGGTCGAGGGGGATGAGAGTTCGTCGAGGGGTCGTCGAGGGGAGATCGAAGGAGCAGGGAGGCGGCGGCTGATGGGAAGGAGGTAATTTGGGAAATTAGGGGTTTTTTCTTGATTATTTTCAGAGTTTTGATACCATGAAAATAATCAAGCGAAAATATTTTATTGGCTTAATCATTAATGCGTTCTACATGTAAATATATAGACTCATAGACCATTTCTCATATCTTAGCTGATCTAATAACTTCTCATATCTCAACTAATTTAACAACTCATAACTAATATTTAACAATCCATTATATTCATAACACTAATAACTCTTTTACCATCAATAATTTGCGATGCGACAGGTCTCACCAAAGAAGGCTGAGCATACGCTTTTCCAAGAATGTGATCTGTTTCTTTTGTTTTGACCTCTTCCGATTTTCGCATAATTGCGTCGATCTGTGAGCAACGTCTTCAGGAAGGAATTTCCCTGAATTTGCAAAACCTATCTCACCATTGCATGTATCGTATGCACCAACAGTAGAATTGCCTTGAAGCTGGCATAGAATCTCACCAGCCCTATTAATATCATGCTTTTATTTGCAGTAAGCAATGGTTATCTTCTCAAGCGAACAAACTGGACTAAAGGCATCAAGCAAGCCCTTTAATTCCTTGCTATTAGATTCTGAAGTGAAGGTACAAGATAAACTCATGTCACAAAAATTCAACAAATCCAAAGATTAACTTCAGTTAGTTCTATGGACTGCTAATGATAAATATCTTCTCTCAACAAATGTGAAGGATTATATAGAAGATGGCTACAATGTGACACCGAGAAATACATGAACATGAATCACAAACAAAATATAGTCCATGTTCCTTCCCCCTCTTAGGCTTAAATGAGATACTAATAGGACTTGTCAGCAAAAGTATAGGAGGACCTGTTAGGGACAAAAATAAATATATAAATAACTTTATTTAGATATCTAAAAGAAAGAAGTAATGAATGACGATTCATATAATGTTGTTACTCACTTACTCTAGAGCACAAAGGCATTGCTAAGTAAATAGATATTAAGCATTTTTAAACTCAACATAGTCAATTCTAATAACCCAGAATTTAGAAGTGAAAATTAAGCATCCCTGCAAGATAGCTCATGCAGAGTCAAGGAATATTACAAATTTTTACGTTTAAGAGCAATGTATTAAGAGCAAATAACAAAGGGAAAAATGGATCAAGCTCATGATCTTTAAAAGCAATAGGACTAGATCCCTACCTCCCCGGGCCCCAAAAAACTTGCCCAAAACTCCCTAATGCATGCATTTCATGTATCGAGATCACTAAATTATATTTATCATTCATTCGTATAAAATTATTTACAAACTACCCTCGTCTCTTACCTGGCTATCTTCATCCTCTTTCTCTCAAACTCCAAAATACTTTTGAAACCTCTTTTGAACTCTCTCCTCTTAAACTAAAAATACCAGTGAGAAATCTCCTCCACTTCCTTCTCTCAAACTTCAAAATATTCTTGAAACCTCTCTTCATTTTCCTCCTCTTAAACTACAAAATACACATGGCACCTCTCTTCATCTTCCTCCTCTCAAACTTTAAACTCTCAAATATTCTTGAAACCTCTCTTCATCTACCAACTCTCAAACTCCAAAAATCTCTCTTCATCTACCACCTCTCAAACTCCAAAATACCCTTGAAACCTCTCCTCATCTTTCTTCTCTCGAACTCCAAAATATCCATGAAACTTCTCTTCATCCTCCTCTCAAACCCCAAAATATCCATGAGCGATCTTCATATTCTCAGACGAAAAAATCCCTCTCTTCGTTTTCTCTCATTAGTGACCCACCATAAATTCTCCATCCTTCGTCACTTAAAGTGAGGTTTCTAACTTTTTCAATCTCTCGAATTCTTTGTTTCTAATCTCTAGATTTTGAAAACTCGCGATTTGAAAAAGTCATGGTTTCGAAAATCCCTAAATCTTCAACAATTCGTTCACACTTCTTCTGTGATTTCAAAAATTCTAACGCTACATTCAAAAATCCTAAGTATCATGCCTTCTGAAGATAACAATGTTTACTACAGGTAGTTAACTATATTTACCAATTAATTATTACATATAATAGTTAATTAGTACATTTACTATATAACTACTACATTATCAATTAACTACTACATTTATCAATTAACTACCACATATATATTTACCAATTAACATCTATATACACCATTTAATTACTACATCTATAACATAACTACTACATTTATTGTTGGCTATAGTGCCCTCAAGGCAATTATTGTAATCGCAGACAGGTGATTATGATGAATGAGGGAGGATCTATACAGGTAGAATAATCTTACTCAAAATGATAGTATACTATCTGGTTTGTCTTTATCATCATGTGCATGCATTATGTGGTATTACAGATCACTATTACATGTTGATAGAGCCCATACTATTCTTGCTTGACTACCAGCATTATAATGGCGATCATATACGTGGGAGCTGGGTGGTCTATAAGCACATCCTTAAATATCCTTAATCGAGAGAGTATCGAGACTGGGCATTGATACTCTAGAGTAGACTAGTGTGTACTTATCGAGACCCCGACGAGGGGCGGTGGCCGGTCTCACAAGCCATTGGTGTCTGTTTGTCACCTAATATAGTATACAGGTGCTTGTTGGGCTATGAGTACACTGGACAGACTCGCCGGGAACATACTAGTTTGTATTATACCTATTGTCAGATAGCAGTTCCTAGGTGACATATCACTACTACAAATAAAGGTTGCCCCTACGGATATATGCATAGGGGCGAAAAATACCCCATAGGTGCAAAGGCCGCAGGTGCAAGTTGATGCCCTGAAGTTGCCCCTACGGGCAAATTCTTGCCCCTACGGATTTATCTGTAGGTCCTGTTGCCCCTACGGAGTAATCCGTAGGGTATAAAATTTTATATTATTTACGGTTTTTTTAATATATTACATGTACCTACGGATATAACCGTAGGTCCATGTACTACCCCCTACGGATATCTACGTAGGTACTTTTCCGTAGGGGCAAAATATCAGGATTCCTGATATTTTGCCCCTACGGATAACGCCGTAGGGGAGAGGCAGTGGCCCCTACGGATATGTCCGTAGGGGCACTCCCAACCCTCTGGCACTGAGATCAGGGGGTAAATATCAGTTACCGCTGATATTTTGCCCCTACGGATATCTCCGTAGGGGCAACATGTGTACCTACGGATTAATCCGTAGGTACATATTATCTGTATTTTATTTTAAAAAATGGGCTGCTTGATTTTTTCCCGCCCTGTGCACAATAATATATACATCAATCAAATATAAAATTAATCATCACACAACATATATTGCAGTATTCATAATCACATCTCACGCATATATATAATATACAAAAGAAACCCAAAAACTGAATATGATATAAATATAAACCAATATCAATATCGTTTCAAAATGTAGTACAATGTGTATGATATAAATAAATACATGTTTCAAAAAATAAGAACCAAAAAGCTACTCTAGTTCGGTCCAGCTCCACTTCTGAATAACGATAAAATAACGCGCGCCTGCTCCTCGGTCGATAAACTCTGCAATTCGTCGCGAGCGGGAGTCTGAGCGGCATGTAGAGCTGGCGATGTGGTCTGCGCAGCCGCCATCGAGGTAGTCGCTTACGGAGCCGCGGCTGCGGGAGTCTGAGTGGGCGGTAGAGCTACAGGAGCTGTCTGCGGAACCGCAGCCAATGTAGTGGCTTGCGGAGCCGCAGCCGAAGGAGATGCATGTGGAGGCTCGGCCGATATACCCTGTCGCTTCTGGACCTAACGTGTGTAATAAGCGTGTAAGAACTGTGTATTATTCGAATTCGTATCATTATTAAGTTATTTCGAAACCCCGTTTGGATATCTAGTTTGTTGTTTATTTTAATTACATCTGTATGTATGATTAATCAAACTTAAGTCTAAAACCAAATAAGCTCAAGCTACGTACTAATTATGGATATGTTGATATCTATATAATATGACATGATATTTTACTATAAAGCAGTATACATACCAGCATCTCCTTCAACTCCTGAACGGTGGCCCTCAAGCTCTCCAGTTCCTGATGGACACGTCGGTCACTGGAGACGGAGGAAGTAACCGCCGGGGTGGAGTCCAACCTCATATGGGCCCTGCTAGGGCCCAGTCCCCGGCCTCTCTCCTAACCTCCGTGGTGCCCTCCGTGTGCGGCGTCCAGAACTGGGGTCAGCAGCCTCGGATCGCTCTGTCCGGTAAAATCGATCCCCGAGGCCTGGGCCTGCTCAACCACCTGCTCCTACACCCACATTAAGCAGTAAAGTATAAGTATAAAATTTAAACTTGAACCTTCCAAAACTAAAATTTCAAATTTGGGTAGAAAAAATATTAACACTTACGCAGTACTCCTGGGTAGCGACGTCGGGATATCGAAGCTCGCCCGTGGCGGGATCTGTCGAGGTGCCGTGGACGGCAAGATATGCGGACAGCACGCTCAGTGTACCACCTGACGCCACGGTCCGAGATGTCTGCAATATTAGAAAGTAACTCTTAATATTAGAAATATTAGAAAATAACTCTTAATATTGCAGAATATCACAAAGGTCGGTCTATTGTAATTTACCGATAACTCCATGGCTCGAGTAATGTTCCTCGAGCCACCTGTGTAAGTGGGGTGACACCTCTTCGCCAACTTCCTGTTCTCTGTATTCTGAGCGGCCTGTTTCTGCACAACGCATTAACATTTAGTTTTCTAATTAAGAAACACAAAGAAATAAATTATATCATAAATAATGAATTACATTTAAAATACATACCTGTTTACGTTGGGAGTCGAAATAAGCGCACAATAGAGGCCATGTCTCTACGTCGACTCTCGCAAACGCCGGAGTAGATAGGAGGGCCGCTCTCTCTGCCTCGGGGGTCGCCATCCACAGGGAGTAGCAGTCGGCCTTCAGCTCATTCCTGTTGTATCGGACCTTGGCCTGCATGTTCTTCATCAGGCCATTGTACAGAGCATGAAGGTCGAGCACCCTCTCCGGGTGATCAGGGTCGGCTACAGGCTGAAAATCGTAATCCAACTGAAAATACAAAAAAACATTGTTATTAGATTGCAAGTGTTAATAATAAATATATTGGATAGATCAAATGAAAATATATATTAATACATACCCGAGCCTGATCAAAGAAGAGGGCGAATGAGCGCTGGTGCTGCTCGCCCCACTCAACGTGAAGTGGATAGTTCTTCACGAGCCGGCTCTCGTCCCCTAAATACCGGCCGAACCTCTCGGCATGAGGACCGGTATAGCGATAGTCAAGGGTAAAAAAAGGAGGAATGCTGCCTCCCCTAGCACTGTCAGGCCTCAGCCTATGGGACTGATTCGGGCCTCGAGTCTCCCTCTGGGGATGGAGAGGCCCTGCGTCTGCACGAAATATCAAGACAATCAATAATAAGACAAAGTTTTATTAAGAAATCAAGGTTAAATGAAAATTCAAGTGTGATATATACCTCCGGTGACTATCGCATGGGCCTGGGCCCGGGCAGCAGCACGAGCGGGACGATGGTTCCTCCGGTGAGGAACAACCGGGGTCCCGGATGCGGACGCATCCCCTCCAACTAGAAAATAAATATCGACGCTAAATTTCCATGAAGTTCATATTTATTCTATAGAGCATATGTAAAATGAATAAATATTTTAAATTTATTCATACTAACCTGCAGACGATGCGGAGGGTATGGAAGCGGCAGGAGTGGCCCCTGCGGAAGATGTGGACGCACCACCTATAATTAGACAATTAAAAATAGATTATATAAGTAATTGCAAAAAGAATGTGTAGATCAATAATATAACGTTCTAAATCAATATGCATGAACTATAGGATATATAAACATACCCGCAGGTGCGGTGGTGTCACCACTTACAGCTAGACAATAATAAAAATTGCTAAGTAAGAGCAAAAGGAATGTGTGTATTTATGATATAGCATTCTAAATCAATATACATATACTATATGATATATAAACATACCTGGAGGAGCGGGGGTGGCTTCTGTCCCAGATGTGGACGCATCACCAACAACTAGACAATCAAACATTGACAATATAAGTAATTTTGACATAAACAGGCATGAATATCTGTAATATTATATTCAAAATGGATATACGTGCAGTATACCTGGAGGTGTGGCAAAATCCACACGGAAGGAGGCATCCGAAGGGGTCTCCGATCTAGGTGAAAGACCGGCCCTCTGAAGCTCCCTACGGAGCTCTCCGGGCGGCAGAACCGCTCTGCCTCTGCCTCTGCCTCTGCCGCAGCTGGAGCTCCTGCCGCCCCTCGCTGCTCCCGACATCGTCATCAAATCTAGATAAACGGTTCGTGGACGCATTAGACAATCATTAAAAGTATTGACTATATATGTATAGAGCGTAAAATGTGAAGTAATAATATAACATTACTGATAACCTTTTTCGTTTCGTGGGCGCATCATACATATCTACTTGGATTTCATCGTCGATGTCATTTCTAACCCACGTAACTTCATGATCGGTCGAAAACAACCCGTCCTTCGAAACTGACGGTCGGAGCACTTTAAGCTTTCTCTCTTCTTCGTCCTCATCGCTGTCCTCGTATTTTGGGACATTGTAGACATCTCTGGGTTTCCATCGGCATACAACACTCCACCCCGGATGCTTCAAACACTGTGAGTAGTATTCTTAGAACGCTTGGTTCGGAAAGATAAACGGATCGTCCTGACCGTAAAATCGAAGTGTGTTCACACTGGTCAATCCATATTCATCTTTCCAAGTTCCAAGACTGCTTCTCCACCTGTCCGTATCGGTTCGCGGATCATACCAAGTATACTGGAATATATAAAAGGGTTCTGATCGTCCGGGATAGTGGATGCCGAGTATACAATTTAAGTACCCATAGTAAATCACACTGTCCGATCCTACCGTCGCAATCCCACTATTCTGAGTGGTTCTAGATGTTTCTATGTCCTTAACTTCGAATTTTTATCCAAGGACACCAAATCCTTTGTAATATGCAACCTCCATACTAGGAAATTGAGCTAAACATCTTGAATCACTCTCAAATGATGCAGACAAGTTCGGATCGTGGATCTAACAAAACAAATTTTACGACAAATACATAACGATACAAGTTTAGATTAAAACCGATAGCAATAAAATGTTATTCGAATAACTTACATGATCTGTGACCCAATCACAAAAATTATCCTGATGGTATTTTTCCAAACGTTCTTCGTTCCAATCAGGATGCCCCTCACGTACCTCGTTAAAATGAGTTCTGTTTTCGACAAATAATTGTGACATTAATATTATGTCATTTCATACACACATAAACACAGATATAACAATTAATCCAAAAGAACTTACTCTCTAATTTGTTCAAGACATGCGCAATTAAGCAAGATAAACCGGTATATCTTGTTGATAAACATAGTGTCTACCCTCTTATACTCGGCTTTACCATATGGTCCGTCTTGAATTCTTCATCGTCGGTTAAGCCTTGTCTCAATGTTCTTGTCCAGATAGTGGAAACAAAATGTGGTTGCTTCATCAAGAAGATAAACCTTGCATGATAGAACCCTCTGGTCGATTTTTATTGCGTATATACTTCTTAAGAGTGTAGAAGTACCTAATGAGAATATGTTGAATAAATAAATACGGGCATACAGGGCAACAATAAATTTATAAATTGCGCGAAACGACAAATTACACGTACCTCTCGACGGGATACATCCATCGATATTGTACCGGTCCGGCTAACTTCGCCTCAGTTGCAAGATGAACCGTCAAGTGTATTATGATATCGAAGAATGACGGTAGGAAAATACGCTCAAACTTGCAAAGTATCAACGCAATAGAATTTTCTAGTTTATCCAGCGTCGCAACCTCCAGTGTTTTAGCACACAACTCCCTGAAAAAACAACATAGGTCGTTGATTACTAGACAAACCGAGTCGGGGAGAGAAGTCCTGAGGGCTAATGGAAGAAGGTGCTCCACGATAACATGGTGATCATGACTTTTTAGCCCATCGATCTTGCCCTTCACAATTTTTATTTTCTTGCTGAATGATCCTGAGAAACCTTTGGGGACTTTCAAATCATGCAACACCTGCAGGAATCTTTTCTTCTCCGGTTGTGACATATGATAAGCAGCATTGGGAAGTACAAACTTGCCCGGTTTACCCACTACCGGTCTAGGGTGCAATTCACTTCTTATTCCCCACTCTTGTAGATCCATCCGAGCATTCATGTTGTCTTTCGATTTCCCGTCTTTACACAGAAGCAAGTTAAGTATGTGCTCTGATACTCCCTTCTCTATATGTATGACGTCCAGACAATGACGCACTGAATTTGTAGACCAGTACGGAAGCTCGAAGAAAATGCTTAACTTGTTCCAATATTGTGGTTTGACCTGTTTCGTCGGATCCATCCTGAAGGTCACGTTATTGTAACCATCCCATTTAGCAGTCACGTCCTCTCTGGACAATGGGGATGGAGGTCCAAGAAGCTTCTGATGACCATCAAAGTGAACCGTGTCTAACCTATAAGGGGTGGTCTGGAGGCAGAAAACGTCGATGGCCGCAATAACAAACCTTCCTGCTAAAATTCAAAATTTTTGATGTTGTGTGTTCATGGCAATGAGGACATGCTTTGTGACCATGTACGGACCAACCTGATAGCATTCCATACGCAGGAAAGTCATTAATTGTCCACATTAAAGCTGCACGCAGTATGAAGGTTGTATTTGTGTTTGAATCATATGTCTCTACACCATCAATGAACAAAGTTTTCAGCTCCTCGATCAGAGGTCGGAGATAGACGTCGATATTATTCCCCGGTGAGTTTAGTCCGTCGATAAGAAGAGGCATCATAAAGTATGATTGGTCCATAGCCAACCAAGGCGACATATTATAAATTATCATTACAACGGGCCATGTACTGTGACTTCCAGCCATATAGTTGAATAGGCAAAAGCCATCGGTAGCCGGTCCGAGCCCGACATTGTGAGGATCACTACTGAATATTGCGTTCCTCCTATCGAAATCCTTCCATGCCGGTGAATCTCTTGGATGGCTCATTTTTCCATTTTCGCTTGGAGGAGCACGGTGATGCCAAATCATTGCCTCGGCTGTTTTCTTGCACCTGAATAGCCTCTGTAGCCTCTGTGTTATGGGAAAGTATCGTGCTATCTTCACAGGTATATCAGGCTTCTTATCAGAATCTTTCGGCTTATATCTGGCCTCTCCGTATGTTGGACACTCTTTCAAATCTGAATTCTCTTTCCGGTACAACACGCAATTTTTAGGACATGCTTGAATCTTCTCGCACTTTAGACCCAAATCAGACATCATCTTCTGGGCTTCGTACCAGCTTTCGGACACATTATTTCCCGGAGGTATAGAATCTTTCAAGAACGAAAGAAGCATTGTGAATGACTTGTTGCTCCATCCATTTAGGCACTTAATCTGGAAAAGTTGGACGAACCATGAGAGGGTGGAATACTTCGCATTCTCATAAATTGGTTTTCTAGCATCATTCATGAAATTTTCATATTTATCCGCACGCGGTCCTTGACCGGAAGGAATGTCATCTTCGGTACGAATAGATTCACCTAGGGCAGCCTCTACCATATCCTCCATTTCTTCTGATGGAAATAAATTTCCGTCTCCTGCCGCATTACCGAATTTTTCTTCTTCTCCTGCCGCATTATCGTGTTCTCCTTCTTCTTCTACCGCAGTACTGCATTCTTCTCCTTCCCCGTGATATTTCCAAGTTGTATAAAGTCTAGTAAACCCATGTTTTACAATATGAAGCTCTGCCAATTCTACCTTCTGCCAGTACTTATTGCCACATCTATCGCACGAACAGAGAATCTTCTCTATTATGATCTTATTATGTGCGCGTGCAAATTCAAGGAAAGCAGCAACTCCTGCGACAAACTTAGGTTGCATACGTTGTTTCCAATCCACATACATCCAGTCCTTATCTCTGACGTACTCATGGGCCATGTTAGACTGTATAACATATAAATTGTAGGTTATGCTGACTATATTAAGAAATATAAGAACGGGATAGTTACTGACAAAGGAGAAAATCCGTGTATATGCTTTGTGTGTGCGTTTGCCGTTGAAAATAATAAATTATCGCACGTATGTTAACCGATAGACGGAGACTAAGTGGCGCTTTTAGTTTCATATATGAGTATCGATGGGAATATGAAGGTTTCATATTATCATATATTGGTTTTAACCCGAACATCTCGAATCGCTCTCTAATTATGCGTTTGTTGTGTATTCTTGTTGTATGTGTGTGTTCCGGCTGTCGGGGGTAGGCTTCTATCCCATTAAGAATGTATAGAGCGAACGCCCATCACTTGTGCTTTCAACCGTTTCGAGTAAATTTCGGCAGCACCTCCCCGCTGTTCTCCGAGTACACTGTAATAGAATAGATAATCATTTCAAAGCTGTGAAACAACGTTGAAATGAACATCTAATCTTTCTTTGTACACGGAGAACCAGCGGAAAGGTACCGACGAAATATCTCAAAACGGATGAAAACACAAGTGAATGAAGGCGTTTGCTTTATACATTCTTAACTTGTCCACACGGGACAAATCTATGGGTTACCATACGATTGAATTTTCTCGTCGCGTAGACTATACGACGGTTGTTAGTATCGAGCTATACTGTCCGATATTTAACAACCTTCGTATAGTTCTAGGTCACGACGAGTATCGCACGTATGTTAACCGATAGACGGGGACTAAGTGGCGCTTTTAGTTTCATATATGAGTATCGATGGGAATATGAAGGTTTCATATTATCATCGAGTATCATATATTGGTTTTAACCCGAACATCTCGAATCGCTATCTAATTATGCGTTTGTTGTGTATTCTTATTGTATGTGTGTGTTCCGGCTGTCGGGTGTAGGCTTCTATCCCATTAAGAATGTATAGAGCGAACGCCCATCACTTGTGCTTTCAACCGTTTCGAGTAAATTTCGGTAGCACCTCCCCGCTGTTCTCCGAGTAAACTGTAATAGAATAGATAATCATTTCAAAGCTGTGAAACAACGTTGAAATGAACATCTGATCTATCTTTGTTCACGGAGAACCAGCGGAAAGGTACCGACGAAATATCTCGAAACGGATGAAAACACAAGTGAATGAAGGCGTTTGCTTTATACATTCTTAACTTGTCCACACGGGACAAATCTATGGGTTACCAGACGATTGAATTTTCTCGTCGCGTAGACTATACGACGGTTGTTAGTATCGAGCTATACTGTCCGATATTTAGCAACTTTCGTATAGTTCTAGGTCACGACGAGCATCGCACGTATGTTAACCGATAGACGGGGACTAAGTGGCGCTTTTAGTTTCATATATGAGTATCGATGGGAATATGAAGGTTTCATATTATCATCGAGTATCATATATTGGTTTTAACCTGAATATCTCGAATCGCACTCTAATTATGCGTTTGTTGTGCATTCGTGTTGTATGTGTAACATGATTTTAAACCATTGAGATCAAGATTGATAGAACCGATCATCCTACATTGCAATAGCATTCATCAACCAAAAACTATTATTGCAATGGTATTCATCTATAACAATCAACAATTAAAACTACAAATGTAGGATACTGATATCATAAAACGTTATACGCAACATTGATAGAACTGATAAAGAAAAAAACGAAACACAAACCGTATCAAGATTTAACAACTTTGATTATGTTATATACACGGGCCGATATTTTCATATTAGCCAATAGGCAAAAATAGATTGCAGTCTGGATATGGCATAATGGCAGATGTTACCTATATGCATACATGCATGTTGTCTCCCCATTTTTTCATAAATTAAACCAACTTTTCTATACATGCTAGCAATTACTGGATATATTCAGGTTAAATGCATAGAGCTAGCCGTAATTTCCTCTACGGTAAAATTTCATCAATGCAACACTTTGGTTCGCCTAACTAGATCGCTATTCACGAACACAATCTATTTATATGGCATGATTTTATACACTTAATTTTACCACATTTAATGAAAATGACGTTGAAAAAGTACGTCCTCTTTTATTTTTTCCGATGATCGGTATTCATCATTTTCTTCGTTATCATCTAAGATGTGGATACATCAAATTTCATGTGATTCTATAACTTTTTCATCGTTGATTCAGCAATGTAAAAAATTTTATTGCCCTTAATTTTGAACCCACTAAATCAACGGTGAAAAGTTGTAGAATCACATGAAATTTGTTGTACCCACATCTTAGATGATAACGAAGAATATGATGTATGTCGATCGTCGGAAAAAATAAGGAAGGACGTATTTTTTCGATGCCATAAGAGAAAATTCCCTCCTTCATTATATGTATGTGTGTGTGTGTGTGTGTGTGTGTGTGTGTGTGTGTATATATAATTTTCCAACAAGGGATTAGGATATCATCAAGTCATGTTACAACACTAGATAAATTAATCTTAATGGAGTTTTTGTCTAATCAAATTCAACTCCAACCATCATTTTAAAAGAACGAACCAACATCATTAAAAAAATGTAAATACCAACTCCAAATTCCCAAAAAAGTAACGAGTAGGATGAAAATAAAGCCTATCCGTGCTTTTTGTTCTCTTTGTAAGCAGCATTATAAATGGCCGAGTTACGAAATATGTTGTTAGGCATGAGTTAAGCCGATAAACAAATTCAGATCATTTAATCATATTTATCTTCCTAAAAACCCGTCATTGATTAAAAGTTGATAGCAATGATCAAGCAATACGGGAATTTAACCAACACTGTTCACGTATAATCAATCTTGC
This sequence comes from Agapanthus africanus, assembly GCA_030015575.1. Taxonomy (NCBI): domain Eukaryota; kingdom Viridiplantae; phylum Streptophyta; class Magnoliopsida; order Asparagales; family Amaryllidaceae; genus Agapanthus; species Agapanthus africanus. Next base: position 57,231,802 of record CM057344.1, read on the forward strand.
ACCACTAATCATTCCTACGACAACCGTTAGTCGACAATCAGATGGATCTCTCTCTAAATCATACCCTGCTGTCAAACGTTCTTCTCCCATCAAATCAATTATACTAGTATAGGTCGCGATGAGTACAACCGTCAAAACCAATCACACCGCCCACACACGAAAACTAGCCATGCTCATAACATTTACATATCCTCAACTAACCCATTAAAACTCTCTCCAGGTTGGATATTAGTTGACCAACCACAATTAAACCGCCCACACACGAAAACTAGCCATGCCCACCCTAGCCCCAGCCCCAACCCCAACCTAACCCTAGCCCCAGCCCCAGCCCCAGCCCCAGCCCTAGCCCAGCCCCGCCCCAACCTAACCCTAACCCCAGCGCGGCCAGCTAAACCCCAACCCCAACCCTAAGCCAAACCCTAACCCCAGCCCCAGCCCCAGCCACAGCCGAACCCCAACCCTAACCCTAACCCCAACCCTGACCCCGACCCCGACCGTGACCCCTGCCGAACCCCAACTCGCGCGCGCAACCCCAGACCCAGCCATAAACCCTAGCCCTAAATAATCAAACGTGCGCAACCCCAGACCCAGCCATAAACCCTAGCCCTAAATAATCAAAAAATTCTTTAATTTACTTGAAGATTTACTCACCTGAACGGCGGTGGCGACGACCTGAACGGCGGTAGCGATGACGAGAACGGCGGCGACGACGAGAACGGCGGTGGCGACGATGAGAACGGCGGTGGCGACGACGAGAACGGCGGTGGCGCTGACGAGAACGACGGTGGCGATTTGGGGATTTTCTTTCGCGTGCGATCGAGAGAGGAAGTGAGCGTATGCGATCGATCCGTGCCTTTATTAAATCGATATTTAGTTGCCCCTACAGATTTGTCCGTAGGTCCTTGGTTTGCGGCTCCGTAGGGGCAAACACCAAATTAAGAATTAATATTTTTATTCTTGGACATCTGGGCCCGTAGGGGCAACCTTTTAGCCCTATGGATTAATCCGTAGGGCCTAATTAAATCTGCCCCTACGGATTTCAATATCCGTAGGGGCAACCCCCTATTTTACTAGTGTATGTACAAGCTAGTCCGTCGACCTGAGATCGTCATTTGTCTTGTGTGAGTTCCCACCGTGTTTTGATTACTACCCTACCAAGGCTCCAAAGAGTCGTGCAAACAGGTTTTAGTTGGGTACAGTCCCGAGCCATATGGAAGAAGTGTGCGGATCGTCGGGAATTCGTCTCTCCCGGTATTGGGGGTTGATGTCTCGCAGTGCACGGGTGGACATCACCAGAAATCCTTGGCCAAGCTAGTCGAGAATTACTGATTTGGATCAGTAGTTTCTTAGTTGGTGATGGGGTTCATACCGACACGAAATGTCGCGTTATTAGGGGTCTGACTTTATCCACCCCCTACACTCGATATATGATACTCTTAGACGAACAGACCGGACTGTACGGAGATTGTCACAGGCAGGCTCAGTAGGGGTTCGGATGAGTTTGCTCGTCGACTTTCCTTTCGCTCAATATCTGGGTAGCCGTTACGTACAACTAGTGCCGCTGACGTTCTTGTGGTTAAACCCACTGCCAGCGTATTGACGAGTCTTTAGAGTCCCACACAGAGGGTTTTCCTGCTTCAGGCGAAACGATGTAGTGGCCGTATGGTTTTACGGCAAGGTTCGATCATATACATACACTTGTGCACGTATCATGATTCGGACGGATAATATTAGTGGGCTTTGGTTTAAACCAGATTCTAGTATTATATTATTGGATTATTTTCGTCTCTATGTATTCATATTTTTCGGAATACAAATACGGGTATGTATATACAGATGATGGGTATTCTTGTAATTTATTTCAAGATGCTTTTAGAAGATGCCACCTCAATTTTGTTTATAACCATTTTGATAAATGGTTAATAAGGTGGTGGATGAGGTGTGACATGGCATTTATAGAAGCATGGATCACTTGGTGACTCATAGGGTGAGTCATGAGTTACTATTGTGGCATGCTTGATATTTGTTGTTGTGAGATATTTTGTGAGTGGCTTGATTCATTATTCTTTGTTCACAACACTTAGCCATTTTTTCTTTAGTTTCTTCATGCTTCACACTCTCATCCTCAAGCCTTTTCTTCTACTTTCACCCTAAAAGTCTCATGTGTTGAGAAACCTAGAGTGTTTGGAGACAAATTAATCCATCATTAGATTTTACATCCTCTAGGCTATCTATTTTAGCGAACTAGGTACCCTAGTTACCTCGGCTATGAGGTTGGAGCTCGGAATACAAATCCTTGTTCCCATCTGAATGACGACGCGACGTGGACGTCTTGCCTGAGATTCGGGACAGATGCTAATAGGTGCTATCCGTCCACCTCTCCGAAGATACCAAGTTGATTTATGGCACCGTGTATCGAAGGTTTAAACGGATGCGGCCGATATAGCAGACTTCGTCAGATTCCCCCTCGCTTGAGGGGTTTTTGATTGTGGGGACGCTCTTCCCTGCAGGCGCAAGCCCCTGCAGTTAATTATGCTACCGCATCGCGGTAACAAATTTCTCCTTCTCCAGATGATCACTTTGTGTCGTGGGTGTTTGTTTTGTGTTTGGTTGCCCATGGATTGTATACGGAGACTAAGTTCTGTTGTCGCCCGTAGGGCGTGGACTAGTCCAAATCCGTATCTTTCTTAGATTTGGGTTTGGGGGTTGGGTTTAAGGATACGTTAGTCTCATTTGAGACTAAGATCGACTTAAACGTTAGTTAAGGATACATTAGTCTAATTTCGACTAAGATCAACTTAACGGGATCGTTTAGATCAAACAAGAGAGCATTTAAGAGAGCCCTGTTGTTTAGTTTAGTGACGTTGCGGTCGATAGGTAGTTTAAGGACATTGCGGTCCATTGTTAGTTTTAAGAAGTTGCGGTTAAGGTTAAGGACCTCATAGTCCGTGGCTTTAAGGACTCCATAGTCCGACTTTAGTTTTAAGACATCTCGGTCAAGGTTAAGGACGTCATAGTCCGTTGTTAGTTTTAAGCCATCCCGGTCAAGGTTAAGGACATCATAGTTCGAGGATTTAAGAACTCCACAGTCCAGCGTTAGTTTTAAGACATCTCGGTCAAGGTTAAGGACGTCATAGTCCATGAGTTTAAGGACCCCACAGTCCGTATCAATGTGTGGTCATCGGAACCCGTCACCTCTTTGAAGACGTTGAGGAATTACAACGCCAAGTATCAAAGAAGTGAAAAGATGTACCCTTAAACCAAGGTAGATTAAACGATCTTTGTTCCAATTTGGAGTCAAGACCAATTAATTATGTTATGAGCCAATTAGCCCAATTAAGTTTGTGTTGAGGACTTATGGCCAGCTTGGGCTAAGTCCAATCATGTTTAGAATATTGGCCCTCTGTTGGCTCATTGAAAGAGATGCTTTGCCTTTAGAAACGTAGCCAATTGGGCTAAAGCTAATGTTAAACACTAAAGGCCAACAGTGTTGAACACTGGGATTAAGATTAGCAAGTTAGTGTTTAATACTAAAAGATAATCAGTGTTAGACACTAAAGCAAATCAGTGTTAAACACTGGAAATAGAGATTTCAAATTAGTGTTTAACACTAAGGCAAATCAGTGTTAAACACCGGATACATAGACTTTAATTTAGTGTTAAACACTAAGAAATTCAGTGTTAAACACTGCAAATAGAGTTTTTCAATTAGTGTTAAACACCGAGGCAAATCAATGTTAAACACTGGATGCAGAGGTTTCAACTTAGTGTTAAACACTAAGGCAAGAGGGGTCACGTGGTAGCACATGAGAGCGCCCTGCTTCTCTTTATTTTGTTCTGCCAAAAGTATTGAATACTTTGGAGCATCACGTGCTGTCACGTGATGGGAATTTGGGTGTTTATTTGTTAGAGCTTCAGCCAAGGGGTCACGTGGTAGCACGTGAGAGCGCCCTAGAGCTCTTTTCTGTTTCTTTTGCCTCTTTCTCTGTGTGGTTCAGAAGTCACGTGGGGCACGTGAGGCGTTGCCTCAAAACTCTTTTTGTGGATCTTTGCAGGGGTCACGTGGTAGCACGTGACCCTGATCCTTTGCTTTTTTAAGGATCTGTTCTTCTTTTAAGAATTAAATAAACTTTAGAGGAATTAAATTCCTGTTTTCTTCTGAAGAATTATATTCTTAGATAGGGTTAAACTCTAATCTTCTTTAAGGGAATTAAATTCCTGTGATTTTGATAGAATTAATTTCTTAATTAGGGTTAAACCCTGGTTCTGTCCATTTTGAAGGAATTAAATTCCTATAACATAGGGTTGAACCCTAATTTTATCTCAAAGGAATTAAATTCCTATAATTCTGTGAGAATTAAATTCTCAAAATTCCATTCCTCCTCTGTGCTTTGGATCTGCATAGCAGGATCTCAACCCAATGAGAATTAAATTCTCAATTCTTGGGGAGATGTGCACTTTGCAGATCCTCTACCAGAGAAAGAACTAAGTTCTTTTTTTTTATATAAGAGTTAAACTCTTTTGAGAATTAAATTCTCCTTTGAAGCCTCTCTTTTCTTGCCTAGGGTTTTTCTTTTGCCGAGGATCAAATTCTTCCAAAATCCCAAGCATTTTTTTTTTATCTCTTTCTCTGTATGTCTTTCTCTTTCCTTTTTTCTCTTTTTTAATTCTCTCCTTTGGCTCCTATTTATAGGAGAAGGAAAAGAATCAATCAGTTTTAGTGAATGTTTCACTGAAAGATTTGATTTGTTTATTGAGAGATTTGATTTATCTTTATCATTCATCTGGGCCTTTGGATTATTAGGTGAATTTTATTCACCATTGGATTTTAAATCCAAAGATGTCTCTTTGTTATTTCGGTTAGATTTAAGGGGAAATCTTTCCAAGTCTGATATTTTCCCATAAATTGGTGATATTTAATTACCCTTAGATTTTTAATCTAACAGTTTCAGATAATTCTTTTCTATTTTGGAAAAATTTGAAAGATTATTCCTCAGAATTTAATTCTGTCAGAGAATAAAGCTTTTAAAGCCTGTCACGTATAGCCACGTGACCGTTGGTCACGTGTGCGCACGCGACCCCTGGTCACGTGTAAGCACGTGACCCCTGGAATGGGCTTCCTTCCTTCTGCGCTCTGTTCTTTGCCGCTGCTTAGCCATCACGTGCCAACACGTGACCATTGGTCACGTGTGAACACGTGATGCTTCTTCTGAAGCTTTTTCTTGATTTAGTGAATGTGGTTTGTGCTGAACGTCACGTGCCAACATGTGACCGCTGGTCACGTGCTAGCACGTGATACTTCCTCCGTAGATTTTTCCTGATTTTATATCAGGGAACAAATGCCCCCACAGCGTTGTTCTCACGTGTCAGCACGTGAGTGCAACGCTGTCACTTTTGCGACCGTTGGATCCATCTAGGGAATCGGGGAGATGAAGCGTTTCCATCACATCCTATAAATGCCCATGTCCTTTCAGAAGAACCTCCACTTTGCTCATCTTCTTCCTTTGAAAACTTTTTCTTTGAGAATCTAATTCTCGTCCCTCAGAGCTTAGTTCTCTGCTTCAAACTTTTCAGAGTTTAACTCTGTTGAAGGATCCCTCTTCCTCTCAGGTAATGGCCTTTGGATAATCGAAGAACTTTCACAGAACTCTCAGGATTTTAAATCCGTACTAAGGGTTTTTTCCTTTTTTAACAAAAAACACATTTCTCTTCGAGTTTTTCAACAGAAACATAAAGCCATTTAATCTTCAAACAATAGATCTTTTAGGGTTCATCTGATCTTTAGGGAGATGATGAGATCTGTTGCCTTTTCCAAGGAATTTAATTCCGTCTAAAAAAATGTTTCTGGGAATTTAATTCCCCTCTCTCAATAAGGAATTTAATTCCTATGAAGGACTTAGTTCTACCCATGGAGGCTTCTTAGGGTTTTCTTGCCCTGCGTTGTCCTTCTCAACTGAGAGGAAGAAGTTTGTAATGAATTTCCATGGTCGTTATTTCAGGTATCATGGATGTCCATTTGTATAATCTTGATGAGATTATCTCTTACGGGAATATTCGTGCACTGGGCCGCATCCAGAACCAGGAGTTCACCAACGCTCAGTGTGCTGAGATCATGAGCCGCTTTGACGAGTACAACCATCGGCTACTCCCTCGTCACTCTCCTCTTCTGAGACTCATCGTGCTGGCAATCTGGGAAGTGCTTCCTCTCTTCAGCACCGGCGTACCGCTCAGGGCATTGGACGCTGCCGAGGATAAGATATATTCGGTGTATCTGATGAGCCTAATCTCGAAGAGAAGGCGCGACAACCTCATTGATCTCTTGCACCGGGTTTTTCAGCGGTCAGCTATACTTGCTGCCTATCGGAGGGTGGAGAACATTCGTGAGGACACCGACGCTTGCGACCGCGAAAGAAAGCATACTAGGATGGTTCGAAATGCCTGGAAGATCTTGGACAAAGTTACGTTCGAGATCCATGCCCCGCGTCCGAGGTCTTACCGTTGTAAACGTTTTCTTTTTTTTATTTTGTATGAACCTTTTAAAGCATGAATAATAAATCTTATCATGTCCTTCTGTGTTTGCATGCCCCTTTTTTTTGATTTTGTCATATATATTTTTTTATTGTTGCTGCTGATGTGTCTAGTGTGCAAGGCATTATTTCACTTTCTGGTACACATCAAGATTGATGCTCACGTGCTCCACACGTGGGGTCCCTTTGATGGGGCTGTTCAATTTTTGATGCCATGTTTCTGTGCATGGCAGTAGATGCAGAAAAGGAGTCTTGGAAATAGTTCCCTTTCTTGATTTCCAACGCCTTCCCTTTTTTGGGCCTTGGAAATAGTTCCATCATGCCATGTTCTCCACGCGCATCATTTAATGCTCCTCTTTATAATCTTGAGGCCATAGCCTATTTTCTCTTCACCGAGAAATCTATTCTTGCTTTGGTGTGATTTTCCTTGAGAGACAACTGAGTGCCATGGCCTGCAACCGCCCTCATGCTCGTCGACAGCCATGGGAGGTACCTATCGAGGAGATGATTCCTCGCTTTGCTGCAAGATTGGTGGACCCTCTCCTTACCGACGACGAATGCGACTCGGCGACATATGAGCTCTCGGTCCGTAGGGGGTCCCCCCTCCCAATGGGCTCCCTCTGGCTCCGGATGATTCTTGCTGCCGTGCTTGCTGACATCCCTCCCCACCCGGCGGAGATGACCCTGGCGATGCTCGACGCGGCTGAAAAAAAGCTTGAGGGTTTTCACGAAGCGTGCCTGGTTATTCTGGCTTTGAAAGATTGCTCAGTTCACCTGTTGAGCCAAATAAGAGCCCGGCGAGCTATTATGTCTGCTTTCGCGGACGAACATGGCGCCAATCGGTGGGGAGCGACTCCTCACGAGAACCGTCGTTTTGATGTGTAGGAGAAAGCAGAGAGAGAGATGGAGAATTTTGTTCTTTGTTTTGTTAACCCTTGTGCTACTGATCCCGTGTTTGGTGACCTTTTCCCACTAGCGTAGTAAATTCAAATCAATGTACTCTTTTTATCGTTAGCTTTCGCATGCTTTATGGTGAACCCTCATGTATGCCAGGTACTCGTATGTGTGTCTGGCTTGCATAAATGAACCTCATATCTTTCTCATAAGAGCTTTCTTTAATTGTGAGTGATATTATCATTTTTCATGCGCATCAGAGCTTTTGGGCATTATTTCTTTTCGAATATTCATATAATTGCGAATGCGTGCTTGATATACGTCGGAAATCTTTCTTGTTGCTTCCCATACCAGATGATGTGCACGTGTTTTAGATCGACTATTACTGTCGACCGGGGCTTGTTTATACAGTCTTGAGCGTACTCGTCCTGTTTCACAGGCTGAGGCCGTAAAAGTGAGCCTGAGTGATCTGATAAAGCAACGCGCGGCGAACATGGTGTCATGCGAGAAGAGGCTCGGCCGCAGACTCTCAGAGGGAGCTGGCCTCTAAAGCGCTGAACAAGCTTCAAGACAATCTTACTGCCAAAGCCAATAAAGCGTATGAACTCTGGCGAGTGCTTCAAGAGTCTATCAGAGAGGTGGTGGCTCTTGATAAGGCTGTCATTTTCACCCGCGATAGGGTCGAGGCTCACAAGGCTACCGAGAAAGAGCTCGAAGGCCGGCTCGCTTCGCATCAGGCCCGGCAGGCTCAAGCGGAGGCCCGTCTTCTGGCGATCCTGAATCATGAAGCCGTGGCCCAGCAGAAACAGGATGAGCTAGCAAAATTGCTAAATCGCCCGCCGGCTTGAAAACTTGTATCTTTTCCTTTCTTTTTGTACATACTCCTGAATGAGAGTACTTTCTTTTTGTTCTTTCATGAATTATACTTTGTATTCTTTTTGGTTTATGAATAAAAGGCATATTTTTCTCCTCAATGGTGTGTCCCTTTTATTGAATGTGTTCTGCGGACAATTTATCTTGGTCTCCTTGCAAGATAGCGATGGCTTAGGATTCAGGGTTAAGATCTGCCTCCTAAGACTTTTGAACTTTATGAGCCGTGAGGGTCTCATAAAGAGTTTTTCTCCCTACAGGTCGAGAGGATACCATAGGTGTAAGTTCTTCTTAAGAATCGTGAGGATTCTTGAGCGGGTTTTCCCTTGGGAGTCGTAAGGATCTCACAAGAGAGTTTTCTTCCCTACAGGTCGTGAGGACCCGCAAGTGTTGGGTGCAGTCGCCTTTATCCGTATTTCACGGGGTTGGGGGTTGCTTTGGGATGTTTTTCAAGGTACCGTAGTTTAAAGACATTGCGGTCAAGGTTAAGGACCTCATAGTCCGTGGGTTTAAGAACTCCACAGTCCAATGTTAGTTTTAAGACATCACGGTCAAGGTTAAGGACCTCATAGTCCGTGGATTTAAGGACTCCACAGTCCGATGTTAGTTTTAAGACATCACGGTCAAGGTTAAGGACCTCATAGTCCGTGGATTTAAGGACTCCACAGTCCGATGTTAGTTTTAAGACATCACGGTCAAGGTTAAGGACCTCATAGTCCGTGGATTTAAGGACTCCACAGTCCGATGTTAGTTTTAAGACATCACGGTCAAGGTTAAGGACCTCATAGTCCGTGGATTTAAGGACTCTACAGTCCAATGTTAGTTTTAAGACGTCACGGTCAAGGTTAAGGACCTCATAGTCCGTGGATTTAAGGACTCCACAGTCCAATATTAGTTTTAAGACATCACGGTCAAGGTTAAGGACCTCATAGTCCGTGGATTTAAGGACTCCACAGTCTGGTGTTAGTTTTAAGACATCACGGTCAAGGTTAAGGACCTCATAGTCCGTGGATTTAAAGACTCCACAGTCCAATGTTTGGTTGCCGGGACCCGTCACCTCTTTGAAGACGTTGAGGAATTACAATGATAGATATCAAAGGAGTGAAGAGATGTACCCTTTAACCAAGGTAAAATCAGTCCAGAATCATCATGGTTGATCGATTGTTAGTTTTAAGACATTACGGTCGAGGTTAAGGACATCATAGTCCGTGGATTTTAAGGACTCCACAGTCAGGTGTTTGCTCTGGATGCTTCACACGGGTTCACTGCCGTGCTTAGCGAGGACCAGGCTCCGCTCTGGGCGTTTTCCGCGGGGTCAAAGAGTGACGTTATCCGCGTTCCACATGACCAGGAATTTTGCACTAGATGTTTCACACGGGTTCACTGCCGTGTTCGGCGAGGACTAGGCTCCGCTCTGGATGCTTCACATGGGTTCACTGCCGTGCTCTGCGAGGACCAGGATCCACTCTGGACGTTTTCCACGGGGTCAAAGAGTGACATTATCCGCATTCCACGTGACCAAGAATTGTGCACTAGATGCTTCACACGGGTTCACTGCCGTGTTCGGCGAGGACTAGGCTCCGCTCTGGATGCTTCACACGGGTTCACTGCCGTGCTCTGCGAGGACCAGGATCCGCTGTGGACGTTTTCCACGGGGTCAAAGAGTGACATTATCCGCGTTCCACGTGACCAGGAATTTTGCACTAGATGCTTCACACGGGTTCACTACCGTGTTCGGCGAGGACTAGGCTCCGCTCTGGATGCTTCACACGGGTTTACTGCCGTGCTCTGCGAGGACCAGGATCCGCTCTGGACGTTTTCCACGGGGTCAAAGAGTGACATTATCCGCGTTCCACGTGACCAGGAATTTTGCACTAGATGCTTCATAGGGGTTCACTGCCGTATTCGGCGAGGACTAGGCTCCGCTCTGGATGCTTCACACGGGTTCACTGCCGTGCTCTGCGAGGACCAGGATCCGCTCTGGACATTTTCCACGGGGTCAAAGAGTGACATTATCCGCGTTCCACGTGACCAGGAATTTTGTTGATTATATCCGCATTTCACAGAGTTGGGATTTGACTCTCTGTGGGAGTACATCGTCGAGTCATGGAACTGGGAGTTGCCACTGTTCCGCTTTGCTTGATGTTGTGTCTGCTGTAATGAGACGAGTGTTGAGAGGATCTCTAGGCTGTCTGTGAACCATCGAGATTTGGCTTCTTCTTCTGATGAAACCTGGGGAGGAGGAGTGTGATTCCTTCTTCGTTTGCGCCCTTGGATTGTATACAAGGATTGATGTAACATCACCTGTAGGGCAAAAACTTCATTTCTATTTTATTTCTTTTTCCGTGATGCTCTATCATTTCAGCTTTTATATCGCGAAGGTCACGATTGCCCCATCATTTCGGCTATTTTTTCGCGGTGCCTAATCATTTTGGCTATTTATCTTTTTTTTTACTCGCTGCTTTTTATTGCGAGTTGCCCAATCATTTCGGCTATTTCTCATGCATACATTTTTACTTGCTATTTTTATATTGCAAGTTGCCCTATCATTTCGGCTATTTCGTATGCTTGTGTGGCTTGCTGGCTTTTTGCTGCAAACTTGGATTTAGACACCGATTTTGGCATCAGCACCGCTACAACTGGGATATTGTCAGGAATGAATCATCATTTGCCTCTGTCTATGTTGAACAAAGGTGGCTTAGTAAACAGGGTTAAGGGTCCTGTCGACTAAGGCTTTCGACTTCATGAGCCGTAAGGGTCCCGCAAAGGTATTTCTCCCTACAAGTCGTGAGGATCTTGTAGGTGTGTTTTCTCCTTTGGAATCATGAGGATTCTTAAGTGCATGTCCTCTTGTAAGTCGTAAGGATCTTACAAAAGGGTTTTCTCCTTATAAGTCGAGAGGACTTACAAGGGTTGTCCACTATATGAACATATCCCTAGTCACGGATGGGACTCGGTTAGGGAAATGTTTATTTGTGCCCGTGGATTGTATACAAGGGTCAGTATGAGCCGCTTGTAGGGCAATATCGAAGTTCGTAGGGGTTGCTTAAGAACAGGTTCAGGTCTCTGTAACTTAAGACTTTCGAATCTTATGAGCCGTGAGGGTCTCATAAGAGGCTTCTCCTTACGACTCGTGAGGATCTCGCAGGTGTATTTTCTCCTTAGGAATCGTGAGGATTCCTAAGTGTATTGCTCCTTTGTGAGTCGTAAGGATCTCACGCGGGTGTTTTCTCCTTACAAGGTCGTAAGGACCCTGCAAGTGTTCTTTAATGAGGTTGCGCTCTTTCGGGTTTTCACAAACACTCGCCGGTAGCCCTGCTGTTTTTACTCACAGAGCCCTTTCGGGTTTTCATCCGTGCCCATTTCGCTTATGATCATACCGTTTTTTTTAATTTTTTAATTTTTTATTCTTTTTTTTTGTATCGGCTTTGAGATGCTGCAATCCACCGTAGTTTATTGACATCTCGGTCAACAGCTAGTTTTAGGACATAGTGGTCCATTGTTAGTTTAGGGACGTTTCGGTCCGTTATTAGTTTAAGAACGTTTTGGTCCGTTGTTAGTTTAAGGACATTTCGGTCCGTCGGTAGTTTAAGGACATTTCGGTCCGTCATTGAAGAAGGCCGGTTACTACTCATAGAGTTCGGGCTTAGGAAGATAGCGAGCGGGCATAGTCGTCGTCATCTATCATTGACCTAGGTCGTTTCTTTAGGAAGCGACCGTTTATTGGCCTGAAGGGCCTTTCACCGTGCATATCCATGAGTAGATACGCTCCACCCTGATAGACCTTGTCTATGACGTACGGGCCTTCGTAATTCGGCTCGAATTTTCCCCGCTTAGCGCGATTGGGGATCAAAGGTCTTTTGACCACTAACACGAGTTCGCCTTGGCGGAATGTCCTCAGCCTGGTCAATCTTCCATATGAGCGCGCCATCTTTGCTTTATAAGCCTCCAGATTTTGTTGCGCTATGAGCCGGGTCTCATCAAGGGCATCAAGCTCCTCAAGCCGAAGGTGAGCATTTTCTTCGTCCGTCAGCTCGTAGTGAACTGCCACTCGTAGAGAGGGTAACTCTATCTCGAGAGGGAGTACCGCTTCTGTACCGAATACCAGCGTGTATGGCGTTGTGTTCGTGGCCGTTTTGAACGTAGTTCGATACGCCCAGAGAGCTTCTTGCAGTCTCTCATGCCAGTCCTTCTTGTTTCGGGACACCATCCTTTTCACAATCTTCGTCAAGGTTTTGTTAAAAGCCTCGGCTAGACTGTTAGCTCGGGGATTATACACTGAGGAATATCTCCAGTCTATGTTGTGTTGTTGCGCAAAGCGGCTGATCTTGTGGCTTCTGTAGACTGGCCCATTATCGGAGATGATCCGTCTTGGTGTTCCAAACCGATAAATGACGTGCGTCTTGAAAAAATGGAGGATATTCTCCGTCTTCACTTCCCTCAATGGTACTGCTTCGGCCCATTTGGAAAAGTAATCAGTGGTCGCTAGGATGAAACGATGTCCCCTTGACGATGCTGGTTCGATAGGGCCGACTATATCAGTTCCCCACATCTCGAATGGCCAGCTAGCCACCGTCGGATATAGTGGATTTGGATGCTGATGGATGAAGTCCCCATGAATCTGGCACGAGTGGCATTGCTTCGCATATTCGAGACAGTCCTGAATCATCGTGGGCCAATAGTAGCCCATCCGTTTAATCTTCAACTTCATCTTCGGACCCGCTTGGTGAGAACCGCAGAGTCCGTCATGAACTTCCTGAATGACTTTTTTCGCTTCATCAGGTCCTATGCATCTCAACCACAGAGAATCAAACGACCTCTTGTACAGAGTATTATTGACGAAGGCGAAGGACAGAGCTCGTTTCATGAGCTGATGTCTTGAGGACGTATCTTCGGGCGTTCGACGGCACTTGAAGTAGTCTATAAAGACTTCTCTCCAATCCTCGGCCTTTTCTCGGTCTTTTATTTGCAGGGTCGTCTGCTCAGTTGCTCCCTTTTCTTCGGATATTTCCGAAGATATTTCTGCTGGGGCAAGCACCCGACGGCTTTGTACCACAATTCTGACGTCATCGAGATTCTCGTTAGCCAGTTCTTTAGCGAGCTTGGCTAATGCATCCGCTTTGCTGTTTTCCGCTCGTGGTATGTTTTCCAAAGTGTAGGAGGGAATTTGGGTCAACAATTGTTGTACCTTTTCGCCGTACTTCACCAACTCTGGTTTGCACGTTTGGTAGTTGCCATTTACTTGACTGACGACTAGTTGGGAGTCTCCGAATATGAGGAGGTTTTCAATTCCCATGTCGATGGCGATCTCAAGGCCTGCTATCAAAGCTTCATATTCAGCTTCATTGTTCGTCCTCGGCTCTGTCAAGGAGAAAGCAAAGCGCATTATCCCTCCTTGTGGAGTTACGAAGATAAGGCCTACCCCTGATTTGATTATAGGGGTGCTTTGTTTGCGCTTCTTCATGGAAGATGCTCCATCAAAATAGAGCTCCCATCGATTGCGTCAAATGCATGTTCGTCTGGTAATTCGCAATTCAGAGGGGAATCGGCGGGTATCGGATGCTCAGCGAGGAAGTCAGAGATGGCCTGGCCTTTTACTGCCTTGAGAGGTTGATAGGTTATCGAGAACTCCATCAAGAGCAGGACCCATTTGGCAAGTCTCCCTGTCAATATGGATTTCGACATTAAATATTTAAGGGGGTCCACTTTCGAAATGAGACGGACTTCATGCGCCAACGCATAGTGCCTGAGCTTTGCTATCGCGAAGATCAATGCCAGGCAGTGTTTTTCAATAGGGGAGTAGTTGCTTTCTGCCCCCAGGAGAACTCGACTCAAGTAATAGAGAGCTCTTTCTTTCCCTTGGTCGTTCTCTTGTGCCCATAATGCACCTAAGGAACCTTCGAGGGCAGTTGTATAAAGAATAAGAGGTTTTCCCTTGACTGGAGCAACTAACACCGGCGGGTTCTGCAAGTATTGCTTGATCTCGTCCAGCACGCCTTGGCATTTGTGATCCCAAATGAAAGGGGTTCCCTTCTTCATCAGGTGACTGTAAGGGCGGCACTTGCCTGAAAGGTTGGCTATAAATCGCCGGATGTACGCGAGCTTCCCTTGGAGAGACCGCAATTGTTTGAGAGTCCTTGGCGGAGGCATTTCCATGATCGCCTTAATCTTCGACGGATCTATCTCAATACCCTGGTGCCGGACAATGAACCCTAGGAACTTGCCTGAGGATACCCCGAACGCGCATTTGAGGGGGTTCATCTTCAAGTTGTATTGCCGAAGGCGTTGAAATACAGTCTTTAGATGCTCGAGATGTTCCTCGTATGATTGGCTTTTAACCACGAGGTCGTCAATATAGCATTCGACGATTTCATGTATAAGGTCATCGAAGATCTTTGTCATGTCCCTTTGATAGGTGGCACCGGTGTTCTTTAGACCGAGGGCATCACCTTGTAGCAGAATATTCCCAAAGGGGTCCGAAAAGCAGTGTGCTTCTGGTCTTCGGAATGCATCTTTATCTGATTATACCCTGATGAGCCGTCCATGAAGGAGAAAACCTCGTGAGTGAACATGTTATCGATCATCAACTCGATGACTGGCACCGGGAAATCGTCCTTCGGGCAGGCCTTATTAAGATCTCGGAAATCTACGCAGATGCGCACTATCCCATTTTTCTTCATCACCGGGACGATGTTGGCGATCCATTTAGGATATTGAACCTCCTGGATAAAGCCAGAGTCGATTAACTTCTTGACCTCGGCGTTGATGCTCATCTCAAGCTCGAATCACATTCTTCTCGGTGCCTGTTTAACTAGTTTGACGTCCGGGGATATCGCCAATTTATGCACAGCAATTTCTGGATCTAGTCCCGACATTTCGGAATAGTTCCATGCGAAGCAATCTCTATGCTGTACAAGCACATCTTTTAACGCAGCCACCCTTTCTTCGGATAGCATCTCGCTGACAAATGTCGGTCGCGGGTCATTCGCCGTCCCCAACTCAATTTTCTTGAGGTTATCTGCGGTAGAATGTATGCCATCTTCCAGCTCTTTCGGTGCTGGTGGAAATTCCGAGATGACCTCGACGTCATTGCTGCTTTCAAAGCCCCAGGGACGGTCATTCATGTTCTCGGGCTCTTCTTTTGATACCGTTATCATGTGACAAGTACGAATTCGCTTCCAAGACCAATGTGGAGCTGGTTCTGCTCTTGTGGTTTTGAGTTCGTGCTTTTGTGGCGGCGTTACCTTCCAGCTGCTAGATAGAGCAAACCTGCCTTGCCGGTACTGGTTTTCGACCCAGTTCTTGAAGGTGAAGCAGTCTTCGATAGGGTGTCCTATGGCTCGGTGATAAAAGCAGTAGCCCGGATGAGAGACCTCGTTAGCTTGCTCAGGGTGCTTAGACTCCGGCAATGTGATCATTTGATGTCTTATAGCGAGATCGAGTATCTTCTTCGTCTTGTCTCGAGGGAAGGAGTATGATCGACTCATCTTCCTTATGAGGGACAAATCCGGACCGCCTAATTCCCGATTACGTGACTTTCCAGTCCCGCTCTGTCGTTGTCGAATGCCTTTTCCGCTCCCTGACTTATTTCTGCCTCTGTGTCGGGCCTTTTGCACGGCAGGTTGACAGGGAGGGGCATCTTTGATTTTGCAGCCTGTTGAAGAAGACGTAGCGTCCTGGCTTTCTCGTAGATGGCCATTTCGCGATTGTGGTCGTCCCAAGCCTTTTGACTCGCTTTCCTGATAAGCTTGTCCATTCTTTCTTCAAATGACGGACTCGGCATTTTGATTGCGAGATCTCGTTTCGACACAGGGTCGGCGCTTTCTAATAGGGCATCCTCTTCTTCATCGAAGCTATATACGGCATAGCTACTGTGGACTCGTTCCCGTTTCCCGGATCTCACGTATCCAAGCCCAAGCGTTTCCATTCTCCCGTTGGGCAATTTGCGCTGAGTCCCAGGGACATCCCAAATCCTGTTATAGAATCGAGCTTGTCGAATAGTCTGTTTTAAGGGTACCCCTTGGCGCTTCAATAGCCTTTTCAATCCGTTTGTGTAATATCTGGGCAAACGGATGGGTTGAAGCTTGTCAAGTGTGGAATCCGCGCCATGCCAGATCTCTTTCTCCACTCTTGTTTCTGTGGACTGATAGAATAGGATCGCCTTTTCGTCTTTTCGCCTGGGAGGTGTAAGTCTACGGTAGCGCCCCCCGGCCGTCAAACAGACGCCAAATGCGGAACAAAAACTTTTAACTGACGCTATCGTATACTATAACCCGGATCTGCCATTATTGCTAAACTAACATACTACAAAGACGATAGAAAGGTTATACCGAACGATCCGAGTCCTTCGTTCTTTAACCATCATCCCACGCTTTGTTGCGGCTTCTCCGATCTCGTCGATCTCCGATCTCCTCGTCCAGGTGGCACCACGTCAACGGTTCTTTAAACGGGCTCCCGCCTCTGACTCGAGGCAACTCGGTCGTCAAGTTTGCTAAAAGAGACGACCAAGATTGATGTAGAGAATGAGTAGAAGACTTTGTCTCGCTTCGTCCAAGGCTATGGACGAACGGTTAATGAAGTTGCCGTTTGAATTGGGTGAAATGAGAATTGTCTATTCTAATTTCCATGCACCAAAATCCTTATTCTTTTTTCCAATCAACAACCATATTCATCCAAGAGGGGGGGAGGCCGGCCACTATAAATGGTAGAGGGATTGAGTGTAGGAGAGGGGGAGGTGACAATAAGGAATAAAGATCTTGAAGAAAATATCCTAAGCTTTACAAAACTCCATTAATGAACTAATGAATCATCGCCCTTAGTCACCAAAACATTAATGGAACAATTAATGCAACCATGAGTCACTAATCCTAGTCACCACCTTTTAGATGCTTCTAGAACCTTCCACACTCATATCAAGAAAAGATAAATCCTTCTTTAACCGAATGTTAAAGACGGGTGATAGAAAACTGGAAACTGGAAACTTCCAAAAGCGATCCTGAAACGAATTTCAGGACAACCCCGTAACAGTATAAACATACCCGCATTTGTATTACGACCGAATACAAATGCAACTGAGACAAAGATATTATATCTACACAGTATAATATTCGGATCCGGCTTAAACCAAAGCCCACCAGTATTATCTGCCCGAAATATGACACGTGCGTAAACGCACGTGCATTTTCCAAACCCTACCATAAAACTATACGGCCTCCACAACGTTTCATCCGAACTTGGGAAACTGTCTGTGGGGGACTCTAATGACTCGTCAGTACCCTAGCAGTGGGTTTAACCACAAGCCGTCAGTGGCACTAGCTGTGCGTAACGGCTGCCCATGTACTGACCTCAAGGGAGGCCGATGAGCGAACTCATCCGGAAACCCTACTGAGCCTAACAGTGACAATGTATATACAGTCCGGTCCGTTCGTCTATGAGTATCGCATATCTGCCTAGGGGGCTAGTAATGTCAGACCCCCAATAGCAGTATAAGTCGTGTTGGAGTGTAGCCTAAAAGCACCCTGAGATACTACTGGAGTACCTACTAGTAAATCTCCTGCCACGGCCGTGGGCTTTGTGTAATGGCTCTCCTAGACACAGCGCGATCTTACTCCTAATACCGGGAGAGACGAATCCCCTGCCGATACGCTCACGTGTCTCCATGTGGCTCGGGACTGTACCCAAAAACTAACTGTTTGCACGACTCCTTTGAGCCGTGGTAGAGTAGAAATCAAAGCACAGTGGGAACTCATACGAGACAAATGACGACCTCAGGTCGATGAACTAACCTGTACACATGTCACCAGGGAACTGCTATCTGACAATATGTATAATACCAACTAGCAGGTTCCCGGCGAGTCCTGTCCGGTGTACTCATAACCCAATGAGCACCTATATACATCTTAGGTGATCCAACTGACACCAGTAGCTTGTGAGACCGGCCACCGCCCCTCGTTGGGGTCTCGACTGTATACACTAGTCTACTCCGGAGTATCGATGCCCTGTCTCGAAACTCCCATGACTAGGGACCACAATTAAGGATATGCTTATAAACCACCCAACTCTCACGTATATGATCGCCATCATACTCTTGGTAGTAAAGCAAGATCCTAAGGGCTCCATCAAAGTGTAACAGTGATCAGTCACCTGAACCTGTACACGACTGATAAAGGCAAACCAGATAGCATACTATCATCTCGAGTAAGACTTTCCTACCGGTATAGGTCCTCCGCAATCATTGCAATCATGTACTTGCGATCCAATAATTGACTCTGAGGGCACTATATCCAACAGGAAGGACGTAAAATGTTCGCAGCTCCTGCACGCTGTGAGCTTCAAGCGCGTCAAGATCTTTGTAGTGCTCCCGTGGAGTCATGGTAATTTGCAATCTCTGATCACCACCAGGGAATTCTCGTATTGACGGTCGATTGGAGAACACAGCATTCACCTCGTCTTCCGAGTCGCTTCCGAAGATCAACCTGGGGGCAGACGGTCCCGAGTTGTTGCGTCGAGACGGCCCAGCGTAAACTATTTCTTCTTCGTCTTCGGTATCACTCCCGAAAACAGGAATGGTAGCGGAGGCTTTGTTCTCTGGTTTGCGACACTTCTCCGTGTCCTCGAAATCTGGCAAAAAGTACTTTGCATCCTCGTACTTGCGGACTTCATTCACGGAGAACGGGTTCAGCTCACCCGTTACGGTATACTCGAGACCATCCTTGAAATACTTCATACACTGATGTTGTGTATGTTGGAGATAGTGCCCTCAGAGTCAATTATTGGATCGCAGGTATGTGATTGCAATGATTGCGGAGGACCTATACCGGTAGGACAGTCTTACTCGAGATGATAGTATGCTATCTGGTTTGCCTTTATCAGTCGTCTACATGTTCAGGTGACTGATTACATGTTACACTTTGATAGAGCCCTTAGGATCTTGCTTTACTACCAACAGTATGATGGCGATCATATACGTGAGAGTTGGGTAGTTTATATGCATATCCTTAATTGTGGTCCCTAGTCGTGGGAGTTTCGAGACAGGGCATCGATACTCCGGAGTAGACTAGTGTATACAGTCGAGACCCCGACGAGGGGCGGTGGCCAGTCTCACAAGCCACTGGTGTCAGTTGGATCACCTAAGATGTATACAGGTGCTCATTGGGTTATGAGTACACCGGACAGGACTCGCCGGGAATCTGCTAATTGGTATTATATATATCGTCAGATAGCAGTTCCCTGGTGACATGTGTACAGGTTAGTTCATCGATCTGAGGTCGTCATTTGTCTCGTGTGAGTTCCCACTGTGCTTTGATTTCTACCCTACCACGGCTCAAAGGAGTCGTGCAAACAGGTAGTTTTTGGGTACAGTCCCGAGCCACATGGAGGCACATGAGCGGATCGGCAGGGGATTCGTCTCTCCCGGTATTGGGGGCGAGATCGTGCTGTGTCTAGGAGAGCCATTACACAAAGCCCACGGCCGTGGCAGGAGATTTACTGGTAGGTACTCCAGTAGTATCTCAGGGTGTTATTGGGCTACACTCCGACACGACTTATACTGCTATTGGGGGTCTGACGTTACTAGCCCCCTGGGCAGATATGCGATACTCATAGATGAACGGACCGGACTGTATATACATTGTCACTGTTAGGCTCAGTAGGGTTTCTGGATGAGTTCGCTCATCAGCCTCCCTTGAGGTCAATCCATGGGCAGCCGTTACGCATAGCTAGTGCTGCTGACGGTTTGTGGTTAAACCCACTGCCAGGGTACTGACGAGTCATTAGAGTCCCCCACAGATAGTTTCCCAAGTTCGGGCGAAACGTTGTAGAGGCCGTATGGTTTTATGGCAGGGTTCGGAGAATGCACGTGCGTTTACGCACGTGTCGGTTTTCGGACAGATGATACTGGTCGGCTTTGGTTTAAGCCGGATCCGAGTATTGTATTGAGTAGATATAATATCTTTGTCTCAGTTGCATTTGTATTTGGTCGTAATACAAATGCGGGTATATTTATACAGTTACGGGGTTATCCTGAAATTCGTTTCGGGATCACTTTTGGAAGTTGCCAGTTTCCAGTTTTCTATCAGCCGTCTTTTAACATTCGGTTAAAAGACGGATTTATCTTTTCTTGAGATGAGTGTGGAAGTTTCTAGAAGCATCTAGATGAGGTGACTAGGTTAAATGGTGTTGTATTTTCATTGGTTGCTTTTGGTGTGTTCACACTTTGTGTTCACACTTGAGATATTTGTTTGTGTTCACACTAGAGATATTTGTTTGTGTTCACACATGATATTTTCTTGTGGTCACCCCCCTCTCCTACACTCACCCTCCTCCTCCCTATATATGGCCGGCCCTCTCCTCTCTCACTCTCACTTGAGTTTTCATCTGGTAAAAAGATTATGACAGATTTTGGGGTGTATAGAATTTCACAGCTCATTTCATTCCATCACCCGATTCGAGTGGCAACTTCATTAACCGTTCGTCCATAGCTTTGGACGGAACGAGACAAAGTCTTCTACTCATTCTCTACATCAATCTTGGTCGTCTCTTTTAGCAAACTTGACGACCGAGTTGCCTCGAGTCAGAGGCGGGAGCCCGTTTAAAGAATCGTCGACGTGGTGCCACCTGGACGAGCAGATCGGAGATCGAAGAGATCGAAGCAGCCGCAACAGAGCGTGGGATGATGGTTAAAGAATGAAGGACTCGGATCGTTCGGTATAACCTTTCTACACTCTTTACAGTTTGTTAGTTTAGCAATAAGGGCAGATCCGGGTTAAAGTATACGATAGCGCCAGTTAAAAAGTTTTGTTCCGCATTTGGCGTCTGTAGACGGCCGGGGCGCTACCGTAGACTTACAGTGTAGAAGGGATGATGTTGTACTCGTGTAACCAAGGTCGGCCGAGCAGAGCATTGTAGCATGTCTTAGCGTCTATGACGTGAAACTTAATGTCCGTGACGAGTAGCCCAAAGCGTAGCGTCAATATCACAGATCCAAGAGTTCGTGATGACCGGGAATCAAAACCGGAGATGGTAATTTTATCACGAGCGAGGTCTTGAACGCTCATGCAGATTTCCTTCAACACCCGAACATTAAGAAGATTGACGGAGGATCCATTATCAACCAAGATTTTGCCTATCTTGATATCGTGGCAATATCCGGAGACGTATAGGGGACGGTTATGGTCGCACGTCCCAAGGAGCAGGTCTTCGTCACCGAAAGTGATATCGGCCGTGTGTACTTCTTCCAGTTCGTCCTTCATCCTTTCTTCAACGAGGAAGGCTTGGAATTGTTCGGGCTCTTGTAGCGCTTTGATTAATGAATCTCTCGCTTCTTTTGATAATAGGAGGGCGTCGAGAATGCTGAGCTGAGAGGGTAGCTTCCTCAGGTGCGCTAGGATGTTGTAGTCCACCCTACTCCTCTTGGGCGGATCCTTGGCAGTCAGCTCTTTCATGACTTGGTCATCTAAAGCGATATCCTCAGCGACCTTCTCCTTTCCCTTATCTTTTCTAGTTGCGGGTCCGAGATTCTTTTCTGGGAGCGTGCGATTGCGCAGCTGAATGTTTTCGCAGACCTCTGGTTCTTCCTCTTTACCTAAAATGGATTCTTCAAAGAGAGGGCCCAGAGCCATTTCTTCATCAGAGTCACTCCCAAAGTTGAGAACTTGTGATCCTCCGGCGTTGACCGTGTAACAGTTGCCGGTAGTGCTTTTGTGTCTGCCGGTTGTACTTCCCTGCTCCCGACGAGTTCTGCGTTTCATGCGCTTAAAATGTTGCCAGTGAGCAACATATCCCTTCCACCATATCTTAAAAGCGTCGCACTCCTCAGTGGGGTGTGAAATCTTCCGATGATACAAGCAGTAATTAGGGTGTCTCTCTGCCTCATTGAGCGTGTTTTCTTCCGAGGTGGTAGCTTCATTCTCATTGACATGGCTTTGGCAAACCTTTTCCTTGTCTTGAATATGTTTTTATCCACGTCGGGTGTCTTTTGACCTGGTAGGAATGCTTCGACTCTTTCGTTTGGTCGCCTGCGTTTGGCTCCTTCTGATGCGGCCATCTCACGCTCCCGATTGGATTTACTTTTCAAACGAATCTCGTCTAGAAAGGCGTCCATCATTTCATCTGTCGGCCATACAAGTTCTGGCTCAGGCTGTGCCCCTAATTTCTCAGTGCCCAGAGTTTTCTCATCGTCCGTAAACGAGTGGGAAATCACATGACAACTCACCACATATCCCTCGGTTTCTTCCGACGAGCTTTCTCCATCATCTTCCTCCTGAAAGACGTGGTTGAGGAACTCTTGGAGTGTGATGGGAGTCCGCGCCTTTTGATTGTACTCTTCCAGCGCGTTAATCTATTTCTGCAAATCCGTGCGCTTGTTTCCAGGCTTCACGGGCTTCTTGGATTTCTTTTTCTTTTTCTTCGAAGATTTTGACGGTTGGGTGTGAGTACTTGGGCTATCACCACCGATCTTTGTAGTTGGGCGCGGCTTCAACATCCCTTCGATGATTTGAGGTTCGAGCGAGTTCTTTCATTCGACCGCCGGGCATGTGTGAAGATCAATCGGCATCCTTTTGGTTTTAGCTGATAGCATGACCTCCCATGGCGCTTATTCGATGAAAGAACAGGTTGCCCCCGGTGTATCTGCCTTCTTAGGAGTATGCGGCTGTGGCGGGTTCACCTTCCATTTCTCGGACAGCGCAAACTTGCCCTGTAGGTATTGATCTTCAATCCATCCTTTAAAGACGAAGCAGTCCTCAATCGGATGGCTTACCGTTTGGTGGTAAGGGCAGTAGTTGGGGTTATTCACCTCATTGGGTTGCGGTGGTCGCCTTGGGTTTGGCAAGTTGATAAGCCTGTTGCATACCGCCAGCTCGAATAACCGTATCGTCTTGTCCCGCGGAAATGAGTAGGGGCGTTTCATTTTCTCATTATAATGACGCCGTCTTTCTTCCAGTTGATCCGCCGGCTTTGGGGCACTGGGTTGCTGCTGAGCGTTCGCAACGAAGGTTGCCTTCCCTTTACCTTTGTCATTCCGCAGTTCTGGCTTCGGGGGAGACGGTCTGTGACCATCTAGTCCATCTGGGCCAACTTGTCGATCAAAGCCTGGAACGTGGTTGGCTTAAAGAACATCATGAACTGGGAGATAGTTGCATGGGGATCTAGGATACCCACAAACATGCCCACCGTGGGCGCTTCCTCAATGCGTTGTTCGCATTTCGACCACAAGTTTCGCCAGCGTATAGCGTACCGGACCCACGTCTCGCCTGGTTTCACCCTGGCATTAATCAATGCCGTTATCGGAGTGCGTTCGCTGGCGCTTGCGAAACGCTGGGTAAACAGCAGCTCCATCTCCGCAAATGTCTTAATAGAGTCGTTTGGGAGCTCGGAGTACCACTCAAATGCTGTCTCCTATAAGCTACAAACGAACTGGCGAAGCAACAATTTATCATCACCGCCGGTATTGCCGCAAAGAGCCCTGAACTGGGCAACATGTTGGTGGGGATTGCCAGGCCCCTTATAGACATGGAATTTTGGTATTGTATAGCCCGGTGGGTACTTGATCTGATCATACCAACTCGGATATGGTCTCCCCGTTTTTACGACTTGACCGGCTGCCTTAGTCGCCTATGAACCCAGATCTGCTGGGCTATGTACTCGTCCAAGTCAGCCTTGGAGATTGTCTCCTCCTTGGCCGTTGAAAGAGCCGGTGGTGGATTCGACGTTTCTCCTCTATCATCTTTGAGGATGATCGGTGGGTCTTCAGCAGGAGGATCTTGCTGGATCATCATCCCTACCATGTCTTGGAATAAGTGGGCCATCTGTTTTATATTGGCTGCTTGTTCTACAACCTCTTTATCTTTCTTTTCCAATATCCTCCGAAGGAACTCAGCGTCGGTTTCTTGTTCTTGTCGCTGATCCGAGGACGCTTCGGGGTTCTCTTTTGGCCCAGTAAGCGCGGCCATCGCGATCATCATTTCCTGGAGCTTCTGCTGTTGCTCCTGAGCTTTGGTCACTGACCGTGTAAGCGGTCTATGACCTGTAGATGCACGACTGTCTTCCTTCCCTGACGCCATGTATACAGTATGGACCATGATGCCCCCGGACTTAGGGCGTTTAGGCTCACCGCCTTTGGCATTTGCCGTGGGCGTGGGAATTTTCTTCGGTCTCCTTCTCTCGTGGGCCGTTGAAGTTAAGGGGGTTGTTGCAGCGGGCACCCTGGTGACTGTCGTCCTTTGCTGTCTGATAGGATGTTTCTTTTCTTCCATCACTTTCGCCCTTTTTTGCTGACGAGAGTGACTTTGTTCAATTATGGAGTCTTGAACTCTCCGCCAAACTTTATAAATTTTGGAGGACAGCCGTTGAGTGGGCTGCTCCAGCTTCGTTTCTGTAACCTTCTCCGCAGGTGGAGGAGATCTTTTTAGCGTAGCAGTTGGAGAGTTCTTGCGTACCCTCCTAAGTGGTTCAAAGCTGTTCCCAGTTGGGACAGCCGCATTAGCTTCCACCATTGGAGCAGGCGGAGTTAGCCCTGAGGGGGAGTTGCCCTCAGCCTTCCTTACTCGGCGCCAGTGGCGACGTCGAGCATGACGAGCCGTTAGGACTGGCTCGGCGATAGGGATAGCTTCATCTTGCCCCCTGTCCGAATGAGGTGCTGCTGGTGTCAGCCTCTTAAAGACTGAGGTTGTCATTTGAGTGGTGATATTCAGTCTGTCAAAGACAGACCCTCGAGCAGGAGCAGGAGCCAAAATAGTCAGCCTTGAAAAGACTGACTCTTTAACAGGAGAAGCCGTCTTAACGACTTCTGGAGCAGGGGTGGCTGTCTTCCTCGGGACGGCCATTTCAGGGTTCCTGGGCTTCTTGGCGGGCCCATCAAGGTTCTGGTTCAGCCTGGCAAAGACAGAGGCTACCGGTTTGATATTGGACGACCCGTTGAAAGGGGCCGTTGTAGCAGTGAGCCGATCGAAAACCGACTTCTTGTTTGCTTCTGGTGCGGGCACTGGCATGGTGAAGCTTGCAGGTGGGATCATGGTCCCGAAAAACAGACCCGTGGTGGCCTGGGTCACCTGTTCCACCGGCATGGCGAGGATGGAGGCCGCTTGAGGCCCATAGGCTACACCTCCTGGTGAGGCGGAGCGTTGGTAGCACTTGCATTTTGAGCAACTCGAGCAGTTGGAGGCCATTGATACTTGATTTCTATGCCAGGCAAAAGTCTAAATCTTAGTAACTTGAAACCTAAAGGCAACCATTAACAAACCGCAATTCGTTCGCGAAGACGACATACGAAGTGTGGAGTGGAAAGAGGAAAAGGTCCCACCGGGCATGCCAGATCTGTTCCCCTCCGAATGACAGCGCGACATGGATGTCTTGCCTGAGATTCGGGGCAGATGCTAATAGGTTCTATCCGTCCACCTCTCCGAAGATGCCAAGTTGATTTATGGCACCGTGTATCGAAGGTTTAAACGGATGCAGCCGATGTAGCAGACTTCGTCAAATTACCCCTCGCTTGAGGGGTTTTTGATTGTGGGGACGCTCTTCCCTGCAGGCGCAAGCCCCTGCAGTTAATTACGCTACCGCATCGCGGTAACAACTTTCTCCTTCTCCAGATGATCACTTCGTGTCGTGGGTGTTTTTTTTGTGTTAGGTTGCCCGTGGATTGTATATGGAGACTAAGTTATGTTGTCGCCCTTAGGGCGTGGACTAGTCCAAATCCGTATCTTTCTTAGATTTGGGTTTGGGGGTTGGGTTTAAGGATACGTTAGTCTCATTTAAGACTAAGATCGACTTAAACGTTAGTTAAGGATACGTTAGTATGATTTGGACTAAGATCAACTTAACGGGATCGTTTAGATCCAACAAGAGAGCATTTAAGGGAGCCCTGTTGTTTAGTTTAGTGACGTTGCGGTCGATAGGTAGTTTAAGGACATTGCAGTCCATTGTTAGTTTTAAGACGTTGCGGTCAAGGCTAAGAACCTCATAGTCCGTGGCTTTAAGGACTCCACAGTCCGACGTTAGTTTTAAGACATCTCGGTCAAGGTTAAGGACGTCATAGTCCGTTGTTAGTTTTAAGACATCCCGGTCAAGGTTAAGGACATCACAGTCCGAGGATTTAAGGACTCCACAGTCCGGAGTTAGTTTTAAGACATCTCGGTCAAGGTTAAGGACGTCGTAGTCCATGAGTTTAAGGACCCCACAGTCCGTATCAATGTGTGGTCATCGGGACCCGTCACCTCTTTGAAGACGTTGAGAAATTACAACGCCAAGTATCAAAGGAGTGAAAAGATGTACCCTTAAACCAAGGTAGATTAAACGATCTTTGTTCCAATTTGGAGTCAAGACCAATTAATTATGTTATGAGCCCATTAGCCCAATTAAGTTTGTTTTGAGGACTTATGGCCAGCTTGGGCTAAGTCCAATCATGTTTAGAATATTGGCCCTCTGTTGGCTCATTGAAGGAAAGGCTTTGCCTTTAGAAACTTAGCCAATTGGGCTAAAGCTAATGTTAAACACTAAAGGCCAACAGTGTTGAACACTGGGATTAAGATTAGCAAGTTAGTGTTTAACACTAAAAGATAATCAGTGTTAGACACTAAAGCAAATCAGTGTTAAACACTGGAAATAGAGATTTCAAATTAGTGTTTAACACTAAGGCAAATCAGTGTTAAACACCGGATACAGAGACTTTAATTTAGTGTTAAACACTAAGAAATTCAGTGTTAAACACTGCGAATAGAGTTTTTCAATTAGTGTTAAACACTGAGGCAAATCAATGTTAAACACTGGATGCAGAGGTTTCAACTTAGTGTTAAACACTAAGGCAAGAGGGGTCACGTGGTAGCACGTGAGAGCTCCCTGCTTCTCTTTATTTTGTTCTGCCAAAAGTATTGAATACTTTGGAGCATCACGTGCTGTCACGTGATGGGAATTTGGGTGTTTATTTGTTAGAGCTTCGGCCAAGGGGTCACGTGGTAGCACGTGAGAGCGCCCTAGAGCTCTTTTCTGTTTCTTTTGCCTCTTTCTCTGAGTGGTTCAGAAGTCACGAGGGGCACGTGAGGCGTTGCCTCAAAACTCTTTTTATGGATCTTTGCAGGGGTCACGTGGTAGCACGTGACCCTGATCCTTTGCTTTTTTAAGGATCTGTTCTTCTTTTAAGAATTAAATAAACTTTAGAGGAATTAAATTCCTGTTTTCTTCTGAAGAATTATATTCTTAGATAGGGTTAAACTCTAATCTTCTTTAAGGGAATTAAATTCCTGTGATTTTGATAGAATTAATTTCTTAATTAGGGTCAAACCCTGGTTCTGTCCATTTTGAAGAAATTAAATTCCTATAACATAGGGTTGAACCCTAATTTTATCTCAAAGGAATTAAATTCCTATAATTCGGTGAGAATTAAATTCTCAAAATTCCATTCCTCCTCTGTGCTTTGGATCTGCATGGCAGGATCTCAACCCAATGAGAATTAAATTCTCAATTCGTGGGGAGATGTGCACTTTGCAGATCCTCTACCAGAGAAAGAACTAAGTTCTTTTTTTCTATATAAGAGTTAAACTCTTTTGAGAATTAAATTCTCCTTTGAAGCCTCTCATTTCTTACCTAGGGTTTTTCTTTGGCCGAGGATCCAATTCTTCCAAAATCCCAAGGCTTTTTTTTATCTCTTTCTCTGTATGTCTTTCTCTCTCCTTTTTCTCTTTTTTAATTCTCTCCTTTGGCTCCTATTTATAGGAGAAGGAAAAGAATCAATCAGTTTTAGTGAATCTTTCATTGAAAGATTTGATTTGTTTATTGAGAGATTTGATTTATCTTTATCATTCATCTGGGCCTTTGGATTATTAGGTGAATTTTATTCACTATTGGATTTTAAATCCAAAGATATCTCTTTGTTATTTCGGTTAGATTTAAGGGGAAATCTTTCCAAGTCTGATATTTTTCCATAAATTGGTGATATTTAATCACCCTTAGATTTTCAATCTAACGGTTTCAGATAATTCTTTTCCATTTTGGAAAGATTTGAAAGATTTTTCCTCAGAGTTTAATTCTGTCACAGAATAAGGCTTTTAAAGCCGGTCACGTATGGCCACGTGACCGTTGGTCACGTGTGCGCACGCGACCCCTGATCACGTGTAAGCACGTGACCCCTGGAATGGGCTTCCTTCCTTCTGCGCTCTGTTCTTTGCCGCTGCTTAGCCATCATGTGCCAACACGTGACCACTGGTCACGTGTGAACACGTGATGCTTCTTCTGAAGCTTTTTCTTGATTTAGTGAATGTGGTTTGTGCCGCTGCTTTTAAACGTCACGTACCAACACGTGACCGCTGGTCACGTGCTAGCACGTGATACTTCCTCTGTAGCTTTTTCCTGATTTTATATCAGGGAACAATCCTCACGTGGATCATCTTCGATGGAGGGAGACCGGAGATCAAGCTTGATCATGGAGGCCTCTAGGAGCTTGGGATGATGGTTAAAGACCAAAGGACACGGATCATTCGGTATAACCTTTCTAAACTCCTCTATATGTTTGCTAGCTTAAGGTTTATGATAGATCCGTATTATGGGGTTGTTCTAGCGCCAATGTTATAAAAAATTTGTTCCGCAATCGGTCACGATAGATAGGCAGGACACTGGCATAACCCAACATGTATCAGAGCTACTAGACAGGGATGCCGACCCATGGAGCGTTCTCACTGTGGTGACAGTAGTGGCGAAGCGCAGGCTCTTACCCCCAGGGTGCCTCGTGCGGTTATATGGTCCGGCGAGTTGTAGTCCGTCGCAAGGGGATTAGTAAAAAGTAGCTGCTGAGGGACCTATGGACGCCACGGCCAGTTTCCGCTGCGTTGACTGGCCTAACATGGTATCAGAGACAACCTATAAACCCTTATATAGCTGTTTTAGACGATGTTTAAATAACGAAACCGAAACAATCCGCAAAGTATTCAAGTTTCTGTCGAAATTTTAGATTCATCAAATTTTTTTAAACAATTGCAGAATACTACTCTTGAGACAACTAGAATACACTTTAAAAACGAGACCAAAACTCCAAAGTACGGCTATTTTCCCGGCGTCGCCGGTTTTCCTTAGGAGTTGGGTCTCAGAATTTTGGGTGTGTTCTGGACTCTTGAATATTATTTTTTAGGTATTGTTAGTTTTTTCCCAGATTGCATATTCTGTTATCTCATGGTTTGGGGAAATACGGAGTATTTCGAAGTCGCTATTTTTAACACCATTTAAAAGTTTTCAGTACATACATTACTATCTGCGACCGTGAATGTCATTAGAGCGATATAACTCGTCTAACTGCTATATGTTCTATCAGATGGGTTTGCGAACATGACATTCACGTTGATATTCTGTGTTGTGCTGAGGTTGTGGTTGGATTGTCGTGGTGGATAGCCAGTGGTGCAATGATAGTTATACAGTTCAGATTCTTTTGTACATTTGATATTACGGGGCGAGCGTCCGACATGTGGACTGTCGTCTCTTCCAGTTTGTATATTATTTTTTTGGGGCACGACCGGGTTGAGGTCGATGTCACCCTTTTACATATATTTTCTTTTTCTGTACTAGGATTACCCCACGGAGGAGTGCTCGAGTAGCCGGGTCCTTGAGGGCCATGGGTCCGCATCTCATGGCGTTGAGATGGAGGGGGCCTCATTCTAAAATTGGCGGTCTATTCGTCGCAATCATAGGGGGTACAGGATGACCTACGGAGGGGTGCTCAAGTTACCGGATTCCGTGAAGTGCTGGGTGGCCCATTCACTTTGCTGATTAGGGTTGCCTCACTTCTAGGATTGGCGAGTAACTTGCCGCGCTCGTAGGGGTCCAGGTTTTCATTGCACAAGCTATCTACACGACAGGGAACGTCGGGTCTCATTTGCGACTCAAATGAAACCCGAGGCTCCAAGATTATCCACCATTCTATGTTGCTTGCTGAGATTCTGTGATGTTGCTTATATCATGCCTGAGACGAATGTTATATATATTTATATATATTAGTAGATGTATATGTTTTGCATCCACGCTAGTCCAGCCTCCGCTCTGCTGTTAGTTAAGTAACCTAACGGTGCATGACGGGACCCCGTGCCGAATGTGGATGGCATATACATACATTGTATTTTCGTTCTTTTCTGGTGTGATATGAACTAAATTGATGGGACTGCATTAATTCTTATTAATGCAAGGAAAACAAATCTATATATGATGTTGTTGGAACCAAGTTTTTAAAAAAACAGACATTACAGACATTTCCTTTTGCTTTTCACAGTAGTATTCGGTTATGAATATCCAGCACCTCATTCAACGAGGCAAGAGCCGAGATCCCTTCATCGGGAGTGACCTCTTGAGCAAAAGTTTGTGTCATCGTAATAACTTCACTATAGTCGATTCTTTTTTTTTGCATCGTGGTATTCAGTTTGGAATATCCTGCACCTCATTCGACGAGGAAAGAGCCGAGATCCCTTCACAGGGAGTGACCTCTTTAACAAAAGTTTGCGCCACTATATATTTGTAAAACCACTCGGTTCCTTCAACGATATCAAGTTCATTACGTTAAAGGTTTTTCGCCAAAAACCAATCGTAGCCCTCCATCATTTCTTACAGGTATTACTTAGTATTCATGTTGTGTATGTTGACCTCTGTCAAGACACGGTGAATAGTAGCTGGGTAATGCTTGTTTGTTGCATAGATTTGCGATTATTTAGGATAGTCTCACAATCATTTTGACCTTTGTCAATAGCTTGTGCGGGTGGGTCAAAGTTAATCCAGGACAATGACGGGTTGAACTAGACTTGCGACTTATGATATGTTGACCTCTGTCAAGATCATAAGCCGCTTGGGGTAAAAACCACATCAGGAGTTTCAAACATACAGGAAACTTGCCAGGCATGCGCATACCTTCTGGAGTGTGATGACTTGAGTGGATTCCATCAAGTTATCATGCGATGATAGTTGGATCCCGATTCCTACTGATGAGTAGGTGTTACTCCTCGGGTGATTTTAGATGATCCCGACTAATTCTCCTTTTTGGGTTTGAGGGAGAATTCGAGGAAACAGTCGGAGCCATCCTGATTAGATAAAGTGATTAACCAATCAAATCTAGGTTAGAGTGCATGTTGAGTGTTTCTTTTCTCTCTCTCTTTGTCAGCGACCATGGCCTGACCTTAAAAACTCATCAACCAAGTTAACTGAACCTTCTTAAAAACATTTTGGCTTTTGGATTGTCATTTAGTCGCATATATCATTGCCGCTCCTACATCCCTTTTGCATTTCTCCAGAACAATCTGTATCACTACAAAGATCCATATTGATTGGATATGCCATCGTATAGTTACATACGAACTTGAAGGAACTTTTTCTAGTTCGAGGATGGTTTATGGTTATGGAGAAATTGAATAGGATTATTCGGTTGTCTTTTATCTTTACCTTCTCTCAGGTTGCGAGGGCTCCTGGTATTAGGAGAGTACACCTATCGTGCTTATTGGATAATCTTTTTCCAAACCATAGGCAGGTGCCGAAAGGTAGGGAAGGAAGAAAAACAATTAGCCTAAGTGTGGTGTACAGAAGGTAATAAGTAAAGACAAATAAAAGGATTAGAAAGAGGGCAAAGTAAAATGTGACTGCTATCGTTCACGACCAAACCGCGTATTTCATCACCACTCCTACTTCACCTTTGCATTTCTCCGGAACACTCTGTATCACTACAAAGATCCATATTGCTTGGGTATGCCATCGTATAGTCACATACGAACTCGAAGGAACTTGTTCCAGTTCGATGATGGTTTCTGGTTCTAGAGAAATAGAATATGATTATTCAGTTGTATTTTCTCTTTACCTTCTCTCAGGTTGCGAGAGCTCCTAGTATTAGGAGAGTACACCTATTGCGCTTATTGGATAGTTTTCTTCCAAACCTTAGGCTGCTGCCGAAGGGTAGGGAAGGAAGAAAATCAATTAGCCTAAGTGTGGTGTACAAAAGGTAATAAGTAAAGACATATAAATGGATTGGAGTGATGGAAAGGAAATATACGGTTACAGTAATGAATCTGGATAGTGGAAGACGCATTAGTAGGAATACCCGCTTACCCCTTCAAAACATTTTCATGTTTCTGTTTTACCGTGCGGTGCTAATTAAAAATTGTTTTCCCAATTAGATTCTAATTCCAAGGTATGTATTTACCAGATTTGATTCTCACATCTGTCTGGCGTTACAGATGGAGAGAGTGAGTAAGATATTGGGAATTTGGTGATTATATCCTCTATATATATCAGAATTCTTTGTAATTGGTGATATTTGAGGAAATCACCTGAGTTTTGCCTGACGACAAATATTTGGTTTGAATATCCGTTGTTATGCACATATTTCAAACTGATATATCTGTACGTTTATTTTATAAAATGACATATAAATTTTTGAAATTATGTCTATGACATTTACCTATATCAATTGATGGTTAGGTAAGGTGCATTCAACAATGGTGTAATTCTTCTTAACCATAGCACAATTTTCAACCTTCATAGCACAGGGTTTGAGTTATTAAACTCGGTGGACTTATACAAAGTATTGTATGTTGTCCAATGTCCATTAAGACAAAGGGGTTGGTACTCGTACTATATTCTGTTTACTCATGACTTCTCCAGTTCTAGACAACTATTTCGTTGAAATACAAGGTCCGGATATTGAGAAGATATAGGTATAAGAATAAAGTAGAGAACCATATGTTGCAAGTATTAGGATTCTTCAAGGTGATCGAAGGTGTAGATACATATGTAAGGTATTCCATTGTAAGTAATGGTTTTGAGAAATTGCTTCTCTTTCAGGTTACTCATAGGTGGATGCATTCCTGGATAAGTAATATTGTATGGCCTCTTTCTATTTAGTTGATATGCACTGGAAATGGCTACATGATTTTTGAATCTGGTTCCAATTAAATTAGTGCCTTTGTTTCTATATTGGATATATAGAATGGATTCATATCTTAACGATGTTAAGGTATATGGAGTTGTCCGGCTGATGCTTAAAACCAGAATCTAGACAAACTCAAGACAAGTTTCAGTAATGCCAGTTGTGGGTTATCCCAGGCTTAGTCAAGGGTTAACTTTCTACATGACTCACCACCAGTTTTAGTAAAATGGATTCTTTTCAGAAAACATTAGTGGGAGTATGGTAGAATTGGAAGTGATCCCAGAACCACAAACGATTACTGAAAATTTAGTAGAACCTAAAGATTCAATTAGATTCGACAATCCATTAGCAACTCCGCAGATTTGGTGGGTAACCTCAGGCACCCGAGAGGTACTTCGGTCTCCTCAGAGACGGTGACAGGGAGGTTTATGATTACCCAAACTTGCCACTACTGCTGTTCTAGACTATGAGGTCTGGCAAGAGAATGGGTATAACGTCGCTCTAAACTAGCTTCAGAAGGGCACGTGTATATGACTCTACCAGAGGGTTGTTGTAATCAGAATGGAGCAGCGGAAGCATAGTGGGTAAGTAGCTTATGTCTATTTATAGACTAAAGCAGGTATAGCGGAGATTGATCATCTATTTTTGATGTGACAGTCATAGAGTTTGATTTCATCAGAATAAGAGATGGATCTGGTAAGAAGATAGTAGAGAGTGATGTCTGGGTATTTGGATGACATGCACTTAATAGGAAAAGATCTTCCTATATTATGATCGGTTATACTGTGGTTGTCACAATGTGGTTTCTCCAAATAGGATATGGATATAATATCAGGGATTCTGGTGACTAGATCTATGGCTTTAGATCTAGATTTGGAAAGTGTTCCAATTCGGATACTTTGACATTATTCTAAAAGTGTGTTAGAATGGACGACTCCTGGCAAGTGGTGTACCTGCAAGTGATGGAGTCACCCTCTCTAAAGAGATGTCTTTTAGACTGATAAGGAGAGGGATTTGCATGATTGGTATATCACTTGCTTAGGAAATTGAGTCAATCATGAGATGTCAAGTACAACACCAGATATTGATTTTGCATAGGCTGCAAAAAGTATATATTAATCCAATCCTGGAGAAACGTTGGGAAGCAGTTATGAACATAAGTAGATGTTCTTGGTATATGGTAACGGCAGCCTCCTTTAGGTTATCATTTCAGGCTTCCAAGGTGACCTGGATGACAGAATGGCTGTCAAAGCTAAAGTTTTCTCTCTTTTGAGGGACAGTATGTTGGACAGGTGGTCCAAGAGGATACCGTGGAAGGCATGGCGCAGGATACTGAGTGTATGATATAGTCTAAGAAGTTTGTTGGAGTTCATTTATGAACTGGGTCCCATCAGATATCCAGACAAATTCTAAGACAGGTATTGCTCATTTCGGGAGATAGTCTTTCTCCGCGAAGTTGAGAAATAGAGAGAGATAAAGACAGAAACACTGGAGCGGATCCACTCACTGAACCTATTTCTCAAATACAATAGTTTTACAAACGAGCTTTGTGAGACTAATTAGTAGAGAAGTTGGGTATTCGGTATCACACGGTCTGTGAGTATGCGACACCGCAATAATTAGCCTTAAGTGAAAGTGGGAGATTGTTGGCTATAGTGCCCTCAAGACAATTATTGTAATCGCAGGCAGATGATTATGATGATTGAGGGAGGACCTATACGGGTAGAACAGTCTTACTCAAAATGATAGTATGCTATCTGGTTTGTCATTATCATCATGTACATGCATTATGTGGTATTACAGATCACTATTACATGTTGATAGAGCCCATAGGATTCTTGCTTGACTACCAGCATTATGATGGCGATCATATACGTGGGAGCTGGGTGGTCTATAAGCACATCCTTAAATATCCCTAGTCGAGGGAGTATCGAGACTGGGCATTGATACTCCAGAGTAGACTAGTGTGTACTTATCGAAACCCCGACGAGGGGCGGTGGCCGATCTCACAAGCCATTGGTGTCTGTTTTTCACCTAAGATAGTATACAGAAGCTCGTTGGGCTATGAGTACACTGGACGGACTCGCCGGGAACATGCTAATTGGTATTATACCTATTGTCAGATAGCAGTTCCCAGGTGACATGTGTATAGGTTAGTCTATCGACCTGAGATCGTCATTTGTCTCATGTGAGTTCCCACTGTGTTTTGATTACTACCCTACCACGGCTCAAAGGAGTCGTGCAAATAGGTTTTAGTTGGGTACAGTCCCAAGCCACATGGAGGCAGTGAGCGGATCGTCGAGAATTCATCTCTCCCGGTATTGGGGGTTGATGTCGCAGTGCACCGGTGGCCATCACCAGAAATCCTTGGCCAAGGTAGTCGAGAATTACTGATTTGGATCAGTAGTTTCTCAGTTGGTGATGGGTTTCATACCGACACGAAATGTCGCGTTATTAGAGGTCTGACTTTATCCACCCCCCTAGAATCGATATGCGATACTCTTAGACGAACAGACCGGACTGTACGAAGATTGTCACGGATAGGCTCAGCAGGGGTTCGGATAAGTTTGCTCGTCGACCTTCCTTTCACTCAATACCTGGGTAGCTGTTACGTACAGCTAGTGCCGCTGACGTGCTTGTGGTTAAACCCACTGCCAGCGTATTGACGAGTCTTTAGAGTCCCACACAGAGGGTTTCCTTGCTTCAGGCGAAACGATGTATAGGCCGTATGGTTTTACGGCAGGGTTCGATCATATACGTGCACTTGTGCACGTATCATGATCCAGACGGATAATACTAGTAGGCTTTAGTTTAAGCCGGATTCTAGTATTATATTATTGGATTATTTTCGTCTCTATGTATTTGCATTTTTCAGAATGCAGATACAGATATGTATATACGGATGAGGGGTATTCTTGTAATTTATTATAAGGTGCTTCTAGAAGATACCGCATCATTTTTTTATAACCATTTTGATAAATGGTTAATGAGGTGGAGGATGAGGTGTGACATGGCATTTATGGAAGCATGGCTCACTTGGTGACTCATGGGGTGTGTCATGAGTTATTATTGTGGTATGCTTGATATTTGTTGTTGTGAGATATTTTGTGAGAGGCTTGATTCATTATTCTTTGTTCACAACACTTAGCCATTTTCTCTTTAGTTGCTTCATTCTTCACACTCTTATCTTAAAGCTTCTTCTTCTACCTCCACCCTAAAAGTCTCATGTTGTTGAGAAATCTAAGGTGTTTGGAGACAAATTAATCCATCATTAGAGTTTACATCCTCTAGGCTATCTAGTTTAGCGAACTAGGTATCCTAGTTACCTCGGCTATGAGGTTGAAGCTCGGAATACAAATTCTCAGGTGGATCATCTTCGATGGAGGGAGACCGCAGATCAAGCTTGATCATGGAGGCATCTAGGAGCTTGGGATGATGGTTAAAGACCGAAAGACACGAATCATTCGTTATAACCTTTCTAAACTCCTATATATGTTTGCTAGCTTAAGATTTATGGTAGATCCGTATTATGGGGTTGTTCTAGCGCCAGTTTTATAAAAAATTTGTTCCGCATTCGGTCATGGTAGATGGCCAGGGCACTGGCATAACCCAACATTTATAGCATAATAACTGCATTTACTTGTTGACCACTACATTTACAAATAATACCTACATAAACATAAATTAAAGTATCCAAATTATAAAAAAGTGATAGCTATGAACAAAATATTTTCGTTGGAAGAATTATCATTGAAGAAAAAGTATTTTGGAGATTTTTCCCTGAAATGATTTGTGCAAAACACAAGTACATTGAATATAGTAGTTATCTGGTTATATGAATTAGTTATCACGTAAATGTAGTACATTCAATTAACTAAATGTAGGAGTTATGACCTATTTAATTACAGCTGTGTGAATTATTACTACAGTACAATATTTAATGTAGGACAGTTATGATACACTCCGGGGACAACTTAACTTAAACAATACCAAACAAATGTAGTAATTATTGGCTAAATGCAGTAGTTTGGTTGGAACCGGCATTTTTTGTCTTGAAGATGAGGTGGAAAGTAAAATGGTAGTGTTGGGATATTAGAAAATACAAAGAGGCTATTATACCAGGTAGGAACGGAGCCGGGATTATAGGTTTGCGGGGGCGAGCTAAATTACAAAAAATGTCCATAGAATTATTCAAGTTATATAAATTATCATGGTTTAAAGATACAAGTTATGTAACAACCATGATTAGAAACTAATATCTCTTATTTGGAAAAATGAGTTTAATTATGTAAATTGTTAAAATATCTATGAGTTATATAATGATTGTTTTCGAGTTTTTAGATTAGAACAAATGAACAATCATACATATCCCACAAAAAAAAAGTATATACTAATCATGCAACCCTTGATATGAAACCATGCCTAATAGCAGTAGATAGATTGAAGGAAAACAAGTTATTTGTAAGGAGACAATGGATAATATATTGTATACATTATATGAAAGAAGAATGCGACATTTAAACTTTGTTGGGCTTTTGAATGCAATACACGACCAAGGAAACATGTGATCCATCAGGTGCGATTTGAATTTAAATTTCATTTTGTACTCTTGGATATGCATCTATACAATTAGATATGTTTGCAAATAGGATTCATTTTATAAGATTTTGAAAGTATTTATCCTCTTTTTTCTGTATTATTAATTGCAATTAAATCTGATTTTGATTGATTTGCTATGGATACAAGTATTAATATTATAACAAGATTTAGATTTAAAAAGAATTGTTATTAAATCTAGAAAGTAAAAGATTTTTACAAAATCTTTATAACTAATAAAAGATTAGATATACAAGAGATGAAAGATAGGTATATTATTTAGTTAAGATTTTTTTTATCCAAAAAGCATAACAGGTGTACTTTCCTAATACAAGTAGCTCTCAACTAGGGAGAAGGTGAAGAAGGGGAGACGACCAAATTATAAAATTCAATTCCTCCAGAACCCTTGGCCATTCTCGAACTGAAATAAATTTCTTCAAGTTCGTATGTAACTATACGAGATGGTCGTTCAAAACGATATAGATCTCCATAGTGATACGGAGTGTTCTGGAGAAAAGCAAATGGAAATTAGGAGTGGCAGGGATATATGTGATTTTGTCGTGAATCATGACAATCTATAACGACTTTGAAATTCCTGTACAGAATTATTTGTTTAAATATAGAGAAAAGGGTATTTTAGCCTGTTGTGGAGTTATAAGTTAAATTTGTTTAACAACAGTAAGAAATAACTTGTAGCTCACTGGTAAAACCTCTACACTGCTGTGACATGGCCTGTGTGTTCGAATCCCCTCAGTCCCAATTATTTTTAAGATTTTTCTTTTTAATTTTTTGGTAGCCGAAGAGTTGCACGTGCAATTCATGGAGAATCGAAAGGTTTCAGAAAAATCAAACAGGCGCAAAGAGGAGTACACAGATCTACACATGCGACACGAATCTCGAAGCGAGACCCCAAGATCCGACCGCCCATTTCTTC
Source organism: Agapanthus africanus (assembly GCA_030015575.1). Lineage (NCBI taxonomy): Eukaryota > Viridiplantae > Streptophyta > Magnoliopsida > Asparagales > Amaryllidaceae > Agapanthus > Agapanthus africanus. Next base: position 57,270,500 of record CM057344.1, read on the forward strand.
AAAATGCCGGCTGCCGACGGTCCGATTTGATCCAATCGTCTCCATACTTTGCACACAAGCCCCTTCGACTCCCTTCTACTCCCCTGCACTGTTTGATTTCTCTACAATTAAACAGTGATCCTTCAATTCATCATTTAACACCAATTTTAATTCTTTTAATCCAAATTTTAATTTCCAAACCCTAAATTCTTCACTATAAATACCACCACATCTCCTGGCTCTCCCCTATTCTGAAATTTCTATCAAAAATTCTCTCAAACTCTCTAATTACCAAGTGGGGTTAAGGCTATTCAAGTGGAGTTAAGCAAGCCAAGAGGAGTAGCGATCAAATTCCGACGACCGAAGTATCGCCGACGAGACCAAGACCCCTCTCTCTCTCTTCTTTACCCTTTTTTTAGCACTACTCAACCAGTAAGTTCCTCTTCTCTCTATTTCTTTCATCTCAAATCTTCTTCTAAACATACATCGACAAAGTGGAGTTAACTCCGACATATTGTTATTTTTAACATTTGTACTCCACTGCATAAGCAAAATAGGTCAAACTAACATTCTAACACCACTCTTAACCTTATTTACAATCATTTAGTTTTTAGTTTAATAAAATTTTCATGTGACACAATCATTTAACAAACTTTTCATTAAAATACCATGAACTTTAGTATAACCCCTTTTTTGATAACTAGTATACCTACCTCTAGAACCTTCACAGGGTAATGACCTACCCCATACGCACACTATGGTTTCATAGCACGAGATTCTAAAAATATGGTTTATTTAAAGAATATGTTTTACATTAAAATACCACATTTTTTCAAAATAAGTTTCTTTTAATCAATGTTTTTAAATCCTTGGCAATTGTGCCTCTACAACACTCGTTAGGGGACCCGCTAATGGATGGTGCGGATTATCGCACATTCTTGAGATAGTAGAGCGAGATGCAGAACTCCTCACAGAGCATTCGGTCTCGAAAGGAAATAAAAAAAATACGGTTTTTAAGAAATACGACTTTTCTAACCAAAACAAACTTTGAAAAAAATTATATAAAGTTATGAATCCGTATTTTAAATAAAAATAAATTATGAAACTATATTTTTAAAATGAAAGATTAGAATTTTTAATAAAATACCAACAAGTTTCCAAAAATAGTAGCTTTCATAAAAATACCATAAACTTTTAAAAGTTAGGTTTTATCACTAAAACACCACAATAATTAAAATACATGTTCATGAAAACCCTAAATATTACAAATCATCCTTGAGATTTATTTTTAAACTATATTAACATATATTTCATAAAACCCCTCGAGATATGCAAACAATACTTAAGGACTACAGATTAATATACCTTTAAGCAGGACCAATTCTCTTGAGCCCCAGGGAACCGGAAAAAGTGAGTGCTTGCCTATTCAGGTTAGACAACTTAACGGAGTTATCAATGACAATTGTCATGGAAAAAGACACAAATCCTACCGTTCATATATAGCAGTTGTCTGATTTCTCCCGAACATAAGATCTTCAACTGTTAAATCAATGCATATGAAAAAGACCTGAACTCGAATCCAAACTCAAATCTAAACTTGAATCTAAACTCGAACTCAAACCCAAACTCGAATCTAAACTTGTACTTGAACTAAAATCTAAACTTGAACATGAACTCAAACTCAATTTACTCGAACTAACTTGACTCGAACCAAGATTACAATTGTCATGACTCGTATATTACTCGACTCACTCAACTTCATTCTACACTTTTTGCAATATATGGTTTCGATCAAGACATGTTATAATCAATCAATCAAATTAATTAAGTATATTATACAGTCATAGATTAGTTATACTCGGGGTGGTTAGGATAGTTTCTTGTGTGAATCCAACGGAGCTTCAAGAGTCCTGTATTAACCTTTTTCTTTAATTTACTCGAATATCAATCGGATCGACTCATCCACAGCCTAGAGTGTCACGCCCCGCTTCCCAATAGACGGAAACGGTGACGTGGCAAGCCATGACGTATTTATTTCGAGAAGATCATTTCCCGGAATAAATACGCTAAGCGTAAAATAAGAAATATAAAATGACAAGAAATAAACATGAGATTTAAATTTCAACTTTATTTACATTCAACTTGATTCATTTACAATACATGATATCAACTGAAAGAAAAAATATAAGAATGGAAATGCCTAAACAAGTGGCATACATAAACTGAGAAAAAGATATCTAGGCCTGGGTCGTGTTCGGTCCGTGGTCTTCCTCGGTAGTGTCCACCTCCTCAGTCTCCACGATATCTGACGAACATTCCAAGAACATAAAGAAGGGTGGAATGCCCGTTAGTGAACTTTCGCTCGGTAAGTCCCCAAGAAATGAAGTGAAATATAAAGTATAATGAATAAAGAAAAATGTATATCATGAACAATTGCTTATGAAATATGATGTGTCGGCATGTCGTTTACTGTAAACCTGGCAAGTTTATTTAGTATGCAGTTATTTATATCATGAACTAACATGAGCAGAGTATAACATGGCCGTGTAATGTAGGTATAGTGAATATGAAGTGATTGTAAGTGTCTTAACGGTCTCAACTTTGGTATACTAATTTAATATAAGTTCAAGAGTGAATGTCAATCAATATCAAGAGTGTTCTCGAATCCAACAGGCTGTAGTCCAGAGGTAAGGAAACACAGGCCCTCATGATAGCTTGCTTATGTTAGTAGACATGGATTCATGATCTAATGAGACTCGTGAGATTTCGTTGGATTCACGCATGAACTACCCCCAACACCCCGTGTATGCTAAGTTACAGTTAAAATTACCAGCCTTGCTCGATTCCATGAATACATCAAGTAGTGTATATGCCCTAGAGGCCATTACTGTATCATACTGGCTTGTATATTACTTAATGGAAGCTTAGGATATTCACAGTTGTATAGACAATCTTGCTCAAAATGGTAGTATGCTACTTGGTTTGTCTCTACTTCAATATGTGCATGTGTTTCTTTTAGCATATCGCTTATATACATATTAGTGGAGCCCTTAGGATCTTTGCTTGATTACCAGCGTTGTGATGGCAGACACACTTGTGGGGGCTGGGTAATCTATAAGCACATCCTTATACAGGTCCCTAGTCGTAGGATTATCGAGACAGGGCATCGATACTCCGGAGTAGACTAGCGTATACGCTTCTCATCCCAGCAGGGGAGATGGTCTGTCCAACAGCCATCAGTACATCGTACTGGAGATAGTATGCGGGTGCTCGTTAGGTTACGAGTACACTGGACAGGACTCGTCGGGAACTGTTGGTTGGTATTATACCTATCGTCAGTTATCAGTTCTCAGGTGACATGAGTACAATTTAGTCCGTTGACTTGACACCGTCACTTCGCCTCGAGTGCGTTCCCACTGTTCTTTAATTACTACCCTACCACGGCTCAAAGGAGTCGTGCAAACAGGTAGTAGTTGGGTGCAGTCCCGAAGCACTTGGAGGCAGTGACGGTTAGACAGGATTCGTCTCTCCCGGTATTGGGGTTGATATCGCGCTGTGTCTAGGAGAGCCATTACACATAGTCGTCCCTGGCCAGGGCAAGCGAGATATACTGGTAGGTTTCCAGTGTTATCTCAGGGTGTTCTGGGCTACACTCCGACACGACTTGTACCGCTATTAGGGGACTAACGTTCGCCAACCCCTAGGCCCGCCATGCGATATTCTTAGATGAACAGACCGGACTGTACGGAGATTGTCACATACAGGCTCAGTAGAAGTTCGGATGGGTTTACCTCATCGGCCTTCTTATCGACATCTACCTGGGGACCGTTACGTACAGCTAGTGCCGCTTGCGGTCTGTGGTTAAACCCACTGCCAGCGTAGTGTCAAGTCTTTAGAGTCCCACACAGAGAGTTTCCCTGTACTGAGCGAAACGTGTAGAGGCCGTATGGTTTTACGGCAAGGCTACGATCACCTACGTGCACTTGTGTGCGTATGCTGTTCGGGCAGGCAATACTAGTGGACTTTGGTTTAAGCCGGATCCTAGTATTGCACGGATGGATTTGTTTTGTCTTCTGTGCATTCGCATTCTACGGAATGCGGATGCGGGTGTGTATGCACAGTTTTGAGGAGCGAAGAAGAAGGAGGTTCCTCATTAGGGTTTTGACAGTTGATTCGATCAAAACCATTTTGAGGCGGACTCATTAGGGTTTTGGCAGTTGGTTCGGTCAAAACTATTATGAGCCGGGGACATTATTTACTAATCTTTTTAGTGATTATTGTGTGATGGCTAATTTCTTTGACCATTTGACCATACTTGACTCTGTTGACCGTTTGACCAAAGTTGACTTGGACCTTCATAAGAGGTCTAGAGTTTTCTTTGGATTTCTTTTTATTTTTGGATTATAAAAATGGTCAAGTCAATGTAGCCATCAACTTTATCATGATAGGATTAGTAATGATGATATTTGTGTATTATTGCAACCATGGTTGTTTTTCTCATATTGAATATTCATTTCTATTTTCTCATTCTCTCTCTTGTGAGAAGAAAAAGAAAAGCTCTATGGTTGTTCTCCTTCTTCTTCCACCTCTTGATTCTTCCTTTGATCTCAAGTGTTAAGAGAAAAAGGATCCTAGTTGACAAAACCATCCATCAACCTCTTCTACACAACCTAGGACATCAAGACTGGCGATCTTGTTGCCCTAGTTGCCTCGGCTCGAGGTGGAGCTCGGTGTACAACTCTCGGGTGGATCGTCTTCGACTCAAGAAGGTCGCGGAGGTGACCAAGATCCGGATCGATCCTCGGAGCGTGGATGGACGAGCAGGACAGCGGAGAGAAGACCCGAAGGACCGGTATCGTGAGGTATAATCTCTATGGCATAGTAGATAACACCTCTTGTAGTTTGCTAGTTTCTAGTTTAGCAAAGATCCTTCTTTTAGTCCATGTTGCCTTTGTGCCAAAAAATCGTTTTTCGCCGTTTCCGCCTCCCCGTAAGAACCGGGGTGAGCAACGTGGACTTACAGTGGTATCAGAGCCTGGCTAAACATAAACTAGCAAGTTAGCAAAGTATTTAGAATTTCGATCGGAAAAAAATCGCGAAACACGTCCGTAAAAACTAACTTTCTGCCGATTTTTTATACTGCTCTAAAAATAATTTGACATATATGAAAAATCGGCTCAGGGTTTTCTAAAGACACAGAACAAAAATGGTCCAGTGAGTCGGTCAAAGCGCCGCGGATCCGCGGCAAGAACATGCTTCCTGCCGCGGATCCGCGGCCGAGTTGACTCGGCCGTGGACCATCTTTGCTGCAGTGTACTTAGTTGGAGATTTTGGGATTTTTAATATAGTTTGTTTCTGCCCAGATTTTCCAAAGAACAAATTTGTTTTTGGGGTGGTTACAAATCCGTATTTTGATCGAAATTCCGTAGACTTTGGCTAATGGATATTATCTGTGATGTGATATATGTATTGAACGTCTGCTAATCGCTATACGTCGATTAGTGGGGGTTATACATATCTGTGATCTGTAATGTTGATGGTTTGTGGATATGAACTCGTTGGATTGTCGCGGATGAATAGCCGGGTGGATGTGAGATGAAAGTTTTCTTTTTCTTTCATTCAAATATAAAATTTGTAATTGATGTAATATTATTTTATGGCCGCACATCCGGGATGAGGTTGTAGCCGTCATTGTATAATTTCTTTTACTGTTTTTGCTCCTAGGATAGACCCAAGGTGGGGTGCACAAACTACCGGGTATCTCGAAGTGCCGAGTGACCTACTCACGTTGTTGAGGGAGGTTGCTTCGCTTCGGGTACTTGGCGGGTAGTTTGCCGCACCCGTAGGGGTCTAAGGTGGGGTTTGGCTATTCATCGCGACCGTGTAATCCGCTTTTCGTTGCAGGCTCGAACGAATCGCAAATTCCTAGTATATCCAAAGTGTTCATCTGTGATCTGAAATGGCTATCATTGCATCTGACGAATGTATATATCTATATATGATATCTATTTAGGCCTTGCTTATGTTTTGCATCCGCGCTAGTCCAGCCCCCGCTCTGTCGTTAGTTAAGTAACCTAACGGGTGATAACGGGACCCCGTGGCGAATGCGGATGGCATAAGTGTACGTCATATTTTCGTTGTTTTCTGCAATGGTAGGATTAAATGATGAGACACATTAAATTTAATGCAAGAAAATAAACCAAAGTTAAAGTCGTTGGAACAATTTCAAAACCACTCGGTTTCTTTTCAAAAACAGAAAACTTTTAAAAATGCGGAGCTTAAGCCACTCCTTTTAAAAGCTATCAGGTTCCTTCGATTATATCAAGTTCACTACGTTCACGGTTTCGCCAAAACCATTCGTAGCCCTCCGTCATTTCAGTTAAATATTCAGTAGTATTCAAGCTATGTATTTTGACCTTCGCCAAGGCATAGTGATTGGTGGCTGCTGAATATTTATCTGTAGCATAGATAGATGCGTTGGTTTGGGACAGTCGTACTACTATTTTGGCCTTCGTCAAGGGTAAGTACAGAAGGGTTCAAATTAACCTGGACAATGACGGGTAGAACTTGACATGTGACTTATGATATGTTGGCCTTCGTCAAGGTCATAAATGTAGGGTTCCTAGGCACTCTAATGGAGTCTCACAAGGCATCAAACATGGCCAATTAAAATTTTACAAGTGCCTACAAACCCTAATACGGATCGTTAACTAGATAATGAGGCGATGCAAGCATGTAAACGAATTAAATGGTAAAGGAAAGTGGCTACAACCTTTGTAGATCCGATCCTCCACCTCCATGGCTCCACGATGAAGTATCCTCGCTGTACAAATCGGATCTTGGGCTCTAGCGTCGGCTTCATCGGAGAAAGAGCGGGCTAGGTCATCGACGACAATGCCGAAGATAATCTACGTCGAGGCATCGCTAGATCAAGCTCCAACTTCACCAAGTCAAGAAAACTTGTGAAGGAAACACCCTATACTACTTGGCAAGAGGTAGAGGATGAAGAAATAGGAAGTGGGTAGACTTTAGATTTGGATTTCTCACACTTTTTCATCAATCACCATTGATGTAGCAAGCTTTCTTCATGGAAGAAGAAGATGAAGAAGAAGAAGATGATATATCTCATAAGTTTTTTAAAATAAAAACAATATGATACTTATCATAATCTCAACCATGGTTTAGTGTAGAGATTTAACTAAGGTTAGATGAGTGGTTAGGGTTAGAGAAGAGACAAGAATGGTGGACTTGTTCAAAACTTCAAGAAGCTTCAACAAAAAACAAACTAAGCCACCATTTCTTTTTCTCTTTATCTTTTCCAAAACAATAATAAATAGATAAATAAATAAGAGAAAAGAAACCCTAACCATTCACTAAACATAGTTTAATCTTTACACAAACCCAAATGAGCAAGTATCATCAAACATGATACAAACAAGTGCACAAAAAATATATCACATATACAATGTGCATTTCAAGTGAGAAAATCCTTTTAAAGTGAACCAATACTAGTTGATGCAAAGTAATATATCAAATATATAATTATACATTAAATCATTAAATCAACACTTGATTCAATGATCCGGTCATGTCGCATATAACCGGCTAGTATCCAATGTATCGGCTTATCGAATCAATCCTTGATTCGATAACTAGGTTATATCGCATATAACCATTCGATACATTCATCGCGAGAATGGAATACGGTATCACATACACGAATTATTCTCGGTCCCGCACATATCTCATATGCGCTCTTATTTCGTTTCGCTTGAGCTAGGAAACCTCTGTGTAGGACTCTAAAGACTCGTCAATACGCCGGCAGCAGATGATGATCATATCAAACACCCACAAGCCGCAAGCGGTCTGCTAAACGTAACGGCCATCCGGGTATTGAGCGATCAGAAGATCGACGAGCAAGCCCGCTCACACTCCTGTGAATCCAACCAGTAACACTTACCGTACAGTCCGGTCTGTTCGTCTGATATGTCGCATATCTCGCCTAGGGGTGGTAAACGTCAGACCCCAATAGCTTGATAAGTCATGCCGACATGAAGTCCATGACATGTGTGAAACTACTGATAACACTTACCAGTAGGTCACTGCAACCCTGGCCAGGGATTTCCTGTTATGGCCAGTCGAGCATAGCGCAACATCAACCCCCAATACCGGGAGAGACGAATCCCCTCCTATCGCTCATTGCCTCCATGTGAATCGGGACTGTACCCAAAAACCACCTGTTTGCATGACTCAGTAGAGCCGTGGTAGGGTGGAAATCAAAGCACAGTGGGAGACACACAAGACTCTATGACGATCTCGGGTCAACAGACTAAGCTGTACCAGTGTCACCAGAGAACTGCCATCTGACGTGAGGTATAATACCATCTGGGAGTTCTCGGCGAGTCCGTTCAGTGTACCCAGTCTCCACTGAGCACCCGCATACCATCTCCGATGTCAAACACCAATGGATATGGGATCATCCATCGCCCATCACATGGGTCGAGAAGATATACGCTAGTCTACTCTGGAATATCGATGCCCCGTCTCGATATTCCCATGACTAGGAACAATGAAGGATGTACTCATTGACTACCCAGGCCCCACTAGTATGATCTTCATCATAGTCCTGGAAGTCGAGTACACATCCTAAGGTCTTTATCAACATGTAATCAGAGAGACAGAAAGTATACATGTTAAGATAAAGAGCAACCAGATAGCGTACTATCATGTCGAGCAAGAAAGTCCTACCTATATATGTCCCAGCATCCACTACAATATACATCCAATGTACAGTAATGGCCTCTAGGGCATACATATAACTAACAATCTCCCACTTGCACTAGGGCCATCTGTAGCAGTAGTTGTAGTATCTGATACTCAACCATCCCCTAAAAGTCTCTCTTTGGGAAAAGGCCTTCGTGAGTGGATCCGCCGTGTTATCCTCTGCGTCTACTCTCCTAACCTCGATCACCCTGGAGATTAACTATCTCCATGATCAGGTGATGCTGTCTCAGAATATGTCTGGGTCACTGATGGGACCAGGGTTCCAGGGCCAAAGCCACAGTTCAATTGTCACACAATGGTAGGAACCTAGCTCATCCTATGAACCAATATACACCCAAACTGCCTCTTTGGTAGTATCTTTAATAGCGATGTTACCAGCCTTTATTGTCTAGTTTGTCACGGTATCTAGCTTGGAAATCTTTCAACATACCGTCCCTTTACTGAGGGTAAAGACAATGCCTGTGACTGACATTCAGTCGTCTTTATCACCCTGGAACCCTTCCAGCGATTCTCCCCAGGATCGATTGATACTATCTCACTATAGCTAGTGAGAATCCTAAAATCTATTTAGATCTATCTCATAGATCCAAATTCCAGGATTTAGGAGGTATCACTTTGATCCTTTATGGAGAATCTATGTGATAAGAGGAGATCGACCGATCGTAGCATAGGAAATTCCTTTCCTATCAAGAGTATGTTGTCCACGTACAATACGAGGATGACCACCTTACTCTCTACTACCGTTTTGTATATACAAGGTTCATCTACTATTTTGATGAAGTCTAATACTTTGACTACCACATCAAAACAGATGTTCCAACTCCGCGATGCCTGCTTTATCCTATAAAGCATTTTGCACACGTTTCCGCTGCTCCCACTGTCTACGAGGCCCTCTGGCTGTGTACTTATAGACGCACTCTTCTAAAGCATCATTTAGAAAAGCAGTCATGACACCCAACCACCAGATATCGTAGTCATGGTATGTAGCCGTGGCAAGTAGGATCTGGATGGACTTAAGCATAGGTACTGGAAAAGGTTTCATCATTATCCACGCCTGGTTGATGACGAAAACCTTTAACAAGTCTAGGTTTGAAAGTCTCAACTTTTCCATCTACACCAAGTAATCTTCTCAAGATATACTTGCTCCTGATGGGGATTTAACCCTTCAGATATAGCAACCAAAGTCCATACTTTGTTGATGTATAAGGATTCCATCTCAGATCACTAAGCATCCAGCCATTCTTACAGAGTCCCTACTCTCGATGGCCTGCTCGAAAATGGTTGGGTCATCATCTCATGATGCAATCCTCGCTCCCACTGTCATCGAGAAACCGAGGTATCTCTCAGGCAGGCGAGGAACCCTACCAGATCGGCGGAGAGGCTGAGGTTCGTCGGGGACTATAGAATCCTTTGGTTCTGTCAAATCGTCAGCTGTAGTTTCGAATAGCTGGAACCTTTCCAGTTCTACAGAACTGACCTTGCCTCGATCTTGTCCGGATTTTGCTTTTGACATAGGCCGGACAATCCCAAATCTTAACTCACTTACGAGATAGGATTTTCCCACACCATATCTTATATGGAGTGGTAGGCACTGATTTGATTCGAACCTAATTCAATAGGTATGCAGCTTCTCACGCGCATAACTCCCAAAAAGGAAATAGGTAACTCAGTAGTACTCATCATAGAGCACACCTTATCATATAGGGTGTGATTGCTCCGCCCCGATATACCATCGTGCTATGGTTTATACGGAGGAGTAATGCTGAGAGAGAATCTCATTTTCTTTTAGAATAGTCCAGGAATGTCATGCACAAGTATTCTCCTCCCTGATCTCATCGTAGGACATAATACTTATACCCGTATTTTTGTTCTCTACTTCCAACTTATATTCTGTGAATACCTCAAAAGGTTCGGACTTATGTTTCAACAGGAACGTATGACTGAATCTTGAGAGATTATCAGAGAGTATAATGAAGTATAAAGAACCAGTCCTGGCATGTGTAGACAGGAGACCTTACATACATCAACATGTATCATCCCAAGAGTTCACTAACTCCTTCTCTGTTTCCAGTAAACAGAGCTATGGTCATTTTATCTTTGTGACATGACTGGCAAGTTTCACAAGATGTAAATTCAAACTAATTTAAATATGCATCTAAAATGTAACTTCAGCCAGTCGGGTCGCATTGATGTGACCTAGTCTACAATACCTCAAGAAGAATTTGTTCATTTCTGAACTCTTCCTCTTGTGTGTGTTCAGTATACAAGGAACTGAAGTTTGATTTAGAACGTCAATGCTTTTAGATAACGTGCCTGAACCGATCAACTTTAGATATAGGAAATGTTCAAAACATTATCCAACAATACAAAATTATATCATTTCTTTACTAATAAAGAGACTGATATGATTTTGTATATCAGGTTCGGTATCTAATAGTATTTGTTCAGAATCAATGTATTGGTAATAAAGGGTGACAGTGACCAACAGACTTGGTTGCAACACTTGCCCCGTTTTCTGCCTCATGAAACTTATCACCCGTTCTCAGTTTTTCTACCTTTTTGTAGCCCTATGTAACAGATTACATATCTGGGATCCTGATCCGGTATCATATACCCAGGATGCAGAGGATACTGAGAAACAGTTCTTTGTAATGAACACACCCGAAGGAGATGCATCATATGCACTTTCTTCGTTTGGGCGGCATAGGAATTCTGGTATTCCCCAATTTCCTGCTCTGTCTTATAACAATTATAAGTTGGAGCGGGACCAACGTTCCCCAGCTCAGTATAACAAGCGGGTTCGGTCAATACATCCATTTTATTATCTTGATTAAGGCGTGATATGGTCGCTACCAGGAGAGAGAGAGAAGAAAACACTCAGCGTGCGCTCTTGCAAGATCAGATTGGTTATATATTTTATCTAATCAGGATGGTTCCCACTGTTTTTATCAAATCTTCCTTCAAACCTTAAAAGGAAAGACTAGCCGGGATTAATTACACTCTACAACTTCGCCAATCTTTCAGCCAGGCCAGTGTCGGTACTTTGAGGGAGGTTCCCCCGTGCTTTCGCACGGACCTAATTACTGTAAACCTCACTTTCCCAGAGGCGTAACCCCGTTGACACCTTTCTAGACACCTACTTGATCTGCTAATTGTAAAGTGCAAAACTCTCCCAAGAGTAACAATTACTCGCAGCGGGTATCGGGATCCAACTATCACATGGAAGGTATGCAATCTCATTGCAAATTTCAACACTTGAAACTCCCGATAATTGTTTTTACCCCTAGCACCTATGACCTTGGCTAAGGTCAAAAAATCATAGGTACTAGTCAAGTTCTACCCGTCATTTCGTGATTAATTAGACCCACCCACATGACCCTTGGCTAAGGTCAACAAAGCCACATGACTGTCCTAACTAATCGCATCATATGTTGTGTAGGAAGACATCACTTAGCTACCGCACACTACGCCTCGGCTATGGTCGACAAACGTAGCACGAATACTAAGTACTCTACTTCCTAAAATGACGGAGGGCTGCGAATGGTTTTTGTGAAAACCTTTAACGCTTTGAACTTGATCTCGTTGCGGAATCAAATGGTTTTTAAATGGAATGTTTTTCGAAGCTTTTCTAGTTTTGCTAAAGGGGTCACTCCCGGTGAAGGGATCGTCGGCCCTTTCCTCGTCGAATGAGGTGCCGGATATATCATATATATCACTGTGCAAAGCGGAAACTATAGAAGCGATCAAAGACAAACCGAGGGTTGTAGCATCTGTCAGTTATTGCTAAAGGAGTCACTCCTGGTGAAGGGATCTCGGTCCTTTCCTCATCGAATAAGGTGCAGGATGTTCTACAATGAACACCGCGATGCAAAGCAAGAACTGTAGCTACCTGTTTCATTTTGAAATTCAATTCCACAACATCAATTAGGTTTATTTTCTTTCATTAATCTCATTAATGAATATCCCATCATTTAAGTCCACCTAAACATCACAGATAAATATAACGTACGCTTATGCCATCCGCATTCGCCTCGATGTCCCGTCTGCACCGTTAGGTTAGGTAACTAACGCCAGAGCGAGGCAGGGCTAGTGCGGGTGTAAAACATAAGCAACGTCTATATAATATATCATATATACTATATATAATATCTGTCACAGAACATTACATGATCACATCACAGATAAATCACAGCAGAAGAAACATATGAAATATTGGATATACTAGGACGTCCGTGTTTTCAATACGAGCCAGTATAAAACACGGATTCCACGGTCGTGATGAATAGCCTATCCCACACCCCTAGACCCCTACGAGAGCGGCAAGGAACCCTACCAATTCTAGGGTTAGGAGACCCGGACTCGACTCCTCGAGTTGGTCTCCCACTGGACCCCAGAACCCGGTTACTTGTGCTCCCCTCCTTGGGTCTATCCTAGTGCAGAAAAGTAAATAATATACATCAACGGTGACATCTTTCGCAACCTGGAAGGGCCCCAATAAAAGAATATTACATACAAGTATTTTACATGAATGAAAATGAAAAACACTCATCTCACATAAAAACCCCCCGGCTATTCAAATACGACGATCCAATATAACATATCCAGCAACACATAACATCACATGTCATCAACGTAAGTAAATATGCGCATCCCAATTGTCGTTGACATATAGCAACGAAATCGGCGATATCACATATTACACTTACAGTCACGGAAAAGAAAGTGTAAAACTACAACAGTTGGAATCCGCAATCTCATTAGACATCGGATGCCTAATCAAATGAATTCCTTAGACATCGCATGCCTAACAATTATAAACCCCGTATTTTAGTCTCATTATCGAAAACTCTTTCCAATATCAAGTCGGGCAATTCAACAGGATTCCCGACATTCAGATCGAATGCTCGTCTCAAACTTCAGTAGACGGCCGCAGCCCCGACGCCGTCGACAAAATGCACCAAGGCGGAACACCGCTACCGCGAGCACCCGAACGGATGCTTTCGGCGACGGGGTTCTCCTACAATCACTTGGTCGGGGCTATGGAGTGAGGCTGTCTATTAAGTTTACCCGGCGAGTATCCGCGTACGCTACGTGATTGCGACGGACTTTTGATCACATCAAAATTCCGAGGCAACCGATCAAGTGAGACTAAACTGCTATGTTTATAACACTCATTCAGTTATCACATAACTGTTTGCGAATTCCAAGTATTGTATCACATTCCGGATAAATAGAAAATGTTAAACTTTCCGATCGAACAATCGAACACCCAAGTTTTCCCGATACAGTCCAACACATGAAATAAGTCTAAAAACATTCAGTTCGTGCCTCAGTACCAACGGTCCAGCCGTAGAAGGGTCAAGCCAACGCCTCACATGTGGCACGCCGTACTGCCCCAAACCCTAAGGTTCAAAGGGCAGTTCAAGATGGTCACATAATCGAGTTAAGGTTTGTTGTCTTCTAGAGGGTCCATTGCGTTACTTGCACTACTTAGAACGTTATTAAACTACGGAAAATCCAACAATTGGAAATTTCCTGGTAGGGGAAAAAATGGATATTTATATCCGGTCGAACTTTTTAACATATTCTAAGATTATCCGGAAAAGCACACAGACAGAATTAAACAATCCGATCGATACACCGAGTCCCCAATACAACCCAGAAAATGCAACTCTGAAAAAAATATTAAAAATTCCCAGGAAAACCAGCACAGAAAACTAAGAATCACTGTGCAAAATTAGATGCACAAAACGACAAAATGGCCGCGGAACCGCCGCATGAGCAAGTTCATGCCGCGGATCCGTGGCGCCTTTATGGAATCAGGCCATCGAATTTTACAGTAACTATTAAAATCCCCTGCTGATTTTTCTGCATATTTTTAATTTACAAAAATCCACATTTTACAAAAATATCCAGAGAGCATGTTTAGGGTTAGGGTTTCGGTCCGATCGGATTTCTAACTCCGTCTACGTATCACCTAAGGCTCTAGCTAGGCTCTGATACCACTGTAGGGTTCCTAGGCACTCTAATGGATTCTCACAAGGCATCAAACATGGCCAATTAAAATTTTACAAGTGCCTACAAACCCTAATACGGATCGTTAACTAGATAATTAGGCGATGCAAGCCTGTAAACGAATTAAATGCTAAAGGAAAGTGGCTACAACCTTTGTAGATCCGGTCCTCCACCTCCATGGCTCCGCGATGAAGTCTCCTCGCTGGACAAATCGAATCTTGGGCTCTAGCGTCGGCTTCATCGGAGAAAAAGCGGGCTAGGTCATCGACGACGATGCCGAAGATGATCTACGTCGAGGCATCGCTAGATCAAGCTCCAACTTCACCAAGTCAAGAAAACTTGTGAAAGAAACACCCTATACTACTTGGCAAGAGGTAGAGGATGAAGAAATAGGAAGTGGGAAGACTTTAGATTTGGATTTCTCACACTTTTTCATCAATCACCATTGATGTAGCAAGCTTTCTTCATGGAAGAAGAAGATGAAGAAGAAGAAGATGATATATCTCATAAGTTTTTTAAAATAAAAACAATATGATACTTATCATAATCTCAACCATGGTTTAGTGTAGAGATTTAACTAAGGTTAGATGAGTGGTTAGGGTTAGAGAAGAGACAAGAATGGTGGACTTGTTCAAAACTTCAAGAAGCTTCAACAAAAAACAAACTAAGCCACCATTTCTTTTTCTCTTTATCTTTTCCTAAACAATAATAAATAGATAAATAAATAAGAGAAAAGAAACCCTAACCATTCACTAAACATAGTTTAATCTTTACACAAACCCAAATGAGCAAGTATCATCAAACATGATACAAACAAGTGCACAAAAAATATATCACATATACAATGTGCATTTTAAGTGAGAAAATCCTTTTAAAGTGAACCAATACTAGTTGATGCAAAGTAATATATCAAATATATAATTATACATTAAATCATTAAATCAACACTTGATTCAATGATCCGGTCATGTCGCATATAACCGGCTAGTATCCAATGTATCGGCTTATCGAATCAATCCTTGATTCGATAACTAGGTTATATCGCATATAACCATTCGATACATTCATCGCGAGAATGGAATACGGTATCACATACACGAATTATTCTCGGTCCCGCACATATCTCATATGCGCTCCTATTTCGTTTCGCTTGAGCTAGGAAACCTCTGTGTAGGACTCTAAAGACTCGTCAATACGCCGGCAGCAGATGATGATCATATCAAACACCCACAAGCCGCAAGCGGTCTGCTAAACGTAACGGCCACCCGGGTATTGAGCGATCAGAAGATCGACGAGCAAGCCCGCTCACACTCCTGTGAATCCAACCAGTAACACTTACCGTACAGTCCGGTCTGTTCGTCTGATATGTCGCATATCTCGCCTAGGGGTGGTAAACGTCAGACCCCAATAGCTTGATAAGTCATGCCGACGTGAAGTCCATAACATGTGTGAAACTACTGATAACACTTACCAGTAGGTCACTGCAACCCTGGCCAGGGATTTCCTGTTATGGCCAGTCGAGCATAGCGCAACATCAACCCCCAATACCGGGAGAGACGAATCCCCTCCTATCGCTCATTGCCTCCATGTGAATCGGGACTGTACCCAAAAACCACCTGTTTGCACGACTCAGTAGAGCCGTGGTAGGGTGGAAATCAAAGCACAGTGGGAGACACACAAGACTCTATGACGATCTCGGGTCAACAGACTAAGCTGTACCAGTGTCACCAGAGAACTGCCATCTGACGTGAGGTATAATACCATCTGGGAGTTCTCGGCGAGTCCGTTCAGTGTACCCAGTCTCCACTGAGCACCCGCATACCATCTCCGATGTCAAACACCAATGGATATGGGATCATCCATCGCCCATCACATGGGTCGAGAAGATATACGCTAGTCTACTCTGGAATATCGATGCCCCGTCTCGATATTCCCACGACTAGGAACAATGAAGGATGTACTCATTGACTACCCAGGCCCCATTAGTATGATCTTCATCATAGTCCTGGAAGTCGAGTACACATCCTAAGGGCTTTATCAACATGTAATCAGAGAGACAGAAAGTATACATGTTAAGATAAAGAGCAACCAGATAGCGTACTATCATGTCGAGCAAGAAAGTCATACCTATATATGTCCCAGCATCCACTACAATATACATCCAATGTACAGTAATGGCCTCTAGGGCATACATATAACTAACAATAAGAGCATGGGGAAAAAATCCACATCGGGGGTTTCTAAAGAAACTGAAACTTGCTAGTACTGCATACCATTTGGAGTGTGATGATTCTGGTAGAATTCCTTCAGTTTTATCACACAATGATATTTAGATCCCAATCCTACTGTGAGTATATGCTACTCCTCGAGAACTTTCTCACTTAACGATCAATGTTATAAACCAAGTAGGTGTCTAGAAAGGTGTTAGCGGGGCTACACCCACAGGGAAAAGAGGTTACTTAATTAAGGAACTTCGCGAAAGCATTGGAAAACCTCCCTCGAAGTACCGACACGGACCTGGATGAACGGTTAAGCAAGTATTGTACGGTGAGATTGATCCTGACTAATTCTTCCTTTATGGTTTGAGGAGGGATTCGAGAGACAGTGGGAGCCATCCTGTTTAGATAAATTAAAAACCAATCTAAACTTAAAAGAGCATCACGCTAAGTGTTTTCTTCTCTCTCTCTTAATTGCAGCGACCCAGTGACCAGACATAGGTTACATCTAGATAATAAAATGACTGAATCTGACTGTTATGACTGGCAAAGGTCTGTCCAGATGTCCATTGTCTATGACAAGCTGGGACACCTCTTGACTGATCCAACCCCTGCCGCCTCAGGTCCAGTTTCCCCTGTCACAGATATTCATATCCGCAAGACATCGGAAAAAGACTGTGCGAAAGCCAAGTGCCTCGTGTTAGCCTCAGTTGATGGTGCATACCAGAGGCAGCACGAGAAGATGGACTTAGTTTCTATCTTCCTCCATAACAAAGATTTATATGGAGAGCAATCTCGTATCGCAAGATATGAGACCTCGAACGAATTGCTTCTAGCGAGGTTGGCTATCGGGTCATCTGTAGGGGGCAACGTCCTTACAGAGACCAGCTATTTTGAGCTCACGGACCTGAAGACCATGTTAAAGAACAGGTCAGATGCTGACTTGATTCTACAGTCTCTACCTTCTACCCTGAAAGAAACCAGGGAAGTAAAAGGAAAGGAAAGGGCAGAAGTTTCGGGACTGGATGTAGTAAAAGAGAGACGTTCCTATTGTTACGGGAATGAACATTGGAAGAAGGATTGCAGGGCTAGCAAAGCCAGTAGCCAGAATTCGAAGCATGTTGTGGCTTTGGCTTCGGGTGTGTTTGTAATAGAGAACTGTATGTCAGTTAACCCTACTTCCTGGGTATTGGATACCGGATCAGGATCCCACATCTGTAATTCGTTACAAGCTCTGAGAAACCGTAGGGTTATCAAGATAAGTGATATGACTCTCATGGTTGCTAACGGAATGAGTATGTACGCTGAATCCATAGGGGAGTATCATCTTGGACTGACAACTGGGCAGATATTGATTCTGCGTGACTGTTTTTATGTACCAGGTGCGACTTGTAATATCATATCTGTATCTTTACTTTCTAAGGAAGGATATGATTTTACTTTTGTAAGCGATATAGTTAACATCCACCTAAATCAAGTTCTGATTGGGTCAGGTACATTGAAAAACGGGATATACGTATTAAATCAACCTCAGGTTTTCAGTGTCCAGAACACACTTAAAAGAAAGTCTCCGGAATTAAATCAGGTTTTCTTATGGCATTGTAGAGTGGGTCATATTAATGAGACACGGTTGACAAAGTTACATAAAGAGGGATACTTGAATCCGTTCGAGTACCAGTCTTATGCCACTTGTTAATCATGTCTCATGGGAAAGATGACAAAGACTCCGTTCACTGGACACGGAGTAAGAGCGAGCGAGCTCTTGGGACTCATACACAGTGACGTGTGTGGTCCAATGTCTACACATGCGCGAAGTGGTTATTCATACTTCATTACTTTCACAGATAATTTTTCTAGGTATGGACATGTCTTCCTAATGAAGCATAAATCCTAGGCCTTTGAGAAATTTCGGGAATACAAGAATGAAGTTGAAAAACAAACAGGCAAAAGTATCAAGACACTGAGATCTGATCGAGGTGGTGAATACTTGAGTGCCGAGTTTCTGGGCTTCTTAAAAGAGAATGGAATTCTCTCTCAGCTTACTCCTCCATACACACCACAACACAACGGTGTATCGGAAAGGAGGAATCGAACCCTATTGGATATGGTTCGTTCCATGATGAGTAAGGCTGAGTTACCGCGATCCTTCTGGGGTTATGCACTAGAATCAGCTGCATATCTTTTGAACAAGCTTCCCTCCAAGACTGTGCCTACCACACCATATCAGATGTGGTGTGGGAAGAAACCCCATCTTCAATATCTGAAGATATGGGGATGTCCAGCTTTTGTTAAAAAGCAGCATACGGACAAACTCGAGGCACGCTCAGTACTGTGTAAGTTTGTGGGATACCCAAAGAACTCCAGGGGGTATTTCTTCTATCACGCAGAGGAACAAACGGTTTTTGTTTCTCGTCATGCTCACTTTCTGGAACATCGGTTTTTAGAAAAAGGTACAAGTGGGAGCGTAGTAGAACTGGAAGAAATTCCAGAACCACAAGCTATTACTGAAATCTTGGAAGAACCAGAAAGTTCAGGAGAACCGGACATCCCAGTGCCTCTCCACAGGAGTAGTAGGCAGTCTCATCCGCCCGAGAGATACTACGGTTTTCTCATAGACGGGGATAGAGAGGGTTGCACTATAGATTATGGTGAGCCTACTAGCTTCCAGCAAGCCGTTCAGAGCGGTGACTCGGTAAAATGGCTAGATGCAATGCGGACCGAGATGGAGTCCATGTACACCAACAAAGTTTGGACTTTAGACTTTGCTCCAGAAGGGGTAAAACCCGTAGGCTGCAAATGGATCTTCAGAAAGAAGATTGGTGTAGATGGGCAGGTTGAAACCTATAAAGCTAGGCTTGTTGCAAAGGGCTTTCGTCAAAGACCTGGTTTGGACTATGACGAGACCTTTTCTCTAGTGGCTATGCTCAAATCCATTCGGATCCTTCTTGCCATTGCTGCCTTCCACGATTATGAAATCTGGTAGATGGATGTAAAGACGGCTTTCCTAAATGGAAATTTATAAGAGTGCGTCTATATGGATCAGCCAGAAGGATTCATTCAGAGTGGGAGCAGCGGTAAAGTGTGCAAGTTGCTCAAGTCCATCTATGGACTGAAGCAGGTATCGCGGAGTTGGAACATCTGCTTCGATGATACTGTCAAAGAATTCGACTTTATCAAAAACCCAGATGAACCATGCATTTACAGTAAGATTGTAGAGAGAACTGTAGTATTCCTCGTCTTGTACATGGATGACATTCTCCTAATAGGAAATGATATTCCTATGCTACAGTCAGTCAAGAGATTCTTGTCGCAGAGGTTCTCCATGAAGGACCTGGGCGATGCCAACTACATTCTGGGGATCCAGATCTATCGTGATAGATCTAAGAGAATGTTAAGAGTTTCACAGTCCAGGTACATCGACACCATACTGAAAAGATTCAGTATGGAAGATTCCAAACGCGGTAATTTACCGGCTGGTCATGGGATCACCCTCTCCAAAGAGATGTCTCCCAAGACTGATTTGGAAAGGGATCGCATGTCTATCATACCCTACGCTTCTGCGGTAGGCTCTATAATGTATGCGATGTTATGTACCAGACCAGATGTAGCATACACATTGAGCGTTGTAAGCCGGTATCAGTCGGACCCAGGGGAGAAATACTGGATAGCGGTAAAGAACATTCTCAAGTACCTGAGAAGGACTAAGGAGATGTTCTTGGTGTATGGCGGAAAAGACCTCCAGATCGAGGCCTTTGCTGACTCCAGCTTCCAGAGTGACAAGGATGACTCCAAGTCCATGTCGGGTTATGTCTTTACCCTCAATGGAGGGGTGGTTTGCTGGAAGAGTTCCAAGCAGGAAACCATTGCAGACTTAACTATGGAAGCGGAGTACATAGCTGCTTGCGATGCCGCAAAGAAAGCTGTCTGGATGAAGAAGTTCCTCATGGAGCTTCAGGTGGTTCCTACCAGTGTTGATCCAATACCGTTGTATTGCGACAACAATGGCGCTATTGCTTTAGTGAAGGAACCCAGGTCCCATCAGAAGTCCAGGCACATTTTAAGGCGGTACCACCTGATCAGGGAGATCGTAGATCGCCGGGAGATCGAGGTGAAGAGAGTAAATTCGGAGAAAAACACTACAGATCCACTCACGAAGGCCCTGCCCCAGACTCGGTTCGAGCGGCTGATCGAGATGATAGCTCTTCGATACGCCAGTACATGGCCTTAGGGCAAGTGGGAGATTGTTAGTGTATATGCCCTAGAGGCCATTACTGTATCATACTACCTTGTATATTACTTAATGGAAGCTTGGGATATTCACAGTTGTATAGACAATCTTGCTCAAAATGGTAGTATGCTACTTGGTTTGTCTCTACTTCAATATGTGTATGTGTTTCTTTTAGCATATCGCTTATATACATATTAGTGGAGCCCTTAGGATCTTTGCTTGATTACCAGCGTTGTGATGGCAGACACACTTGTGGGGACTGGGTAATCTATAAGCACATCCTTATACAGATCCCTAGTCGTATGATTATCGAGACAGGGCATCGATACTCCGGAGTAGACTAGCGTATGCGCTTCTCATCCCAGCAGGGGAGATGGTCTGTCTAACAGCCATCAGTACATCGTACTGGAGATAGTATGCGGGTGCTCGTTAGGTTACGAGTACACTGGACAGGACTCGTCGGGAACTGTTGGTTGGTATTATACCTATCGTCAGTTATCAGTTCTCAGGTGACATGAGTACAACTTAGTCTGTTGACTTGACACTGTCACTTCGCCTCGAGTGTGTTCCCACTGTTCTTTAATTACTACCCTACCACGGCTCAAAGGAGTCGTGCAAACAGGTAGTAGTTGGGTGCAGTCCCGAAGCACTTGGAGGTAGTGACGGTTAGACAGGATTCATCTCTCCCGGTATTGGGGGTTGATATCGCGCTGTGTCTAGGAGATCCATTACACATAGTCGTCCCTGGCTAGGGCAAGCGAGATATACTGGTAGGTTTCCAGTGTTATCTCAGGGTGTTCTGGGCTACACTCCGACACGACTTGTACCGCTATTAGGGGACTGACGTTCGCCACCCCCTAGGCCCGCCATGCGATATACTTATACGAACAGACTGTACGGAGATTGTCACATACAGGCTCAGTAGGAGTTCGGATGGGTTTACCTCATCAGCCTTCTTATCGACATCTACCTGGGGACCGTTACGTACAGCTAGTGCCGCTTGCGGTCTGTGGTTAAACCCACTGCCAGCGTAGTGTCGAGTCTTTAGAGTCCCACACAGAGAGTTTCCCTGCACTGAGCGAAACGTGTAGAGGCCGTATGGTTTTACGGTAAGGCTATGATCACTTACGTGCACTTGTGTGCGTATGCTGTTCGGGCAGGCAATACTAGTGGGCTTTGGTTTAAGCCGGATTCTAGTATTGCACGGATGGATTTGTTTTGTCTTCTGTGCATTCGCATTCTACGGAATGCGGATGCGGGTGTGTATGCACAGTTTTGAGGAGCGAAGAAGAAGGAGGTTCCTCATTAGGGTTTTGACAGTTGATTCGGTCAAAACCATTTTGAGGCGGACTCATTAGGGTTTTGGCAGTTGGTTCGGTCAAAACCATTATGAGCCGGGGATATTATTTACTAATCTTTTTAGTGATTATTGTGTGATGGCTAATTGCTTTCACCATTTGACCATACTTGACTTTGTTGACCGTTTGACCAAAGTTGACTTGGACCCTCATGAGAGGTCTAGAGTTTTCTTTGGATTTCTTTTTATTTTTGGATTATGAAAATGGTCAAGTCAATGTAGCCATCAACTTTATCATGATAGGATTAGTAATGATGATGTTTATGTATTATTGCAACCATGGTTGTTTTTCTCATATTGATTATTCATTTCTATTTTCTCATTCTCTCTCTTGTGAGAAGAAAAAGAAAAGCTCCATGGTTGTTCTCCTTCTTCTTCCTCCTCTTGATTCTTCCTTTGATCTCATGTGTTGAGAGAAAAAGGATCCTAGTTGACAAAACCATCCATCAACCTCTTCTACACAACCTAGGACATCAAGACTGGCGATCTTGTTTCCCTAGTTGCCTCGGCTCGAGGTGGAGCCCAGTGTACAACTCTCAGGTAGATCGTCTTCGACTCAAGAAGGCCGCGGAGGTGACCAAGATTCGGATCGATCCTCGGAGTGTGGATGGACGAGCAGGACAGCGGAGAGAAGACCTGAAGGACCGGTATCGTGAGGTATAATCTCTATGGCATAGTAGATAACACCTCTTGTAGTTTGCTAGTTTCTAGTTTAGTAAAGATCCTTCTTTTAGTCCATGTTGCCTTTGTGCCAAAAAATCGTTTTTCGCCGTTTCCGCCTCCTCGTAAGAACCGGGGTGAGCAACGTGGGCTTACAAACTGCTGCACATGGAAGGCGGGATTTATGTCCTTTTCCAAGACAATTACCATTGATAACTCCGTTAATTTTTCTACCTTAAATAGGCAAGCACTCACTTCTCCGGCTCCCTGAGGCTCAAGAGAATCGTAATAACTCCAATTTCAATGTACAGAAAATTGTTTAAAAGTTAATGTACAATTGGGGTATTTGCAATCTTGTGTGCACTATAAGTATTTGTTTTACTTTTGAATATCAAGAAAACACTTGTAGCTTATTGGTAAAGCCTTGCACTGCTGTGACATAGCCCCTGTGTTCGAATCCCCCCAGCCACATTATCTTTTTATTAATTTTTCTTTTAATCTTTTAGAAGCCAAAGGATTTACACGTGCACTACACGTAAAATGAATAGTTACAGAATAAACAAACATGTGCACGAGAGTATATGAAGCCTGAGGGACACATGGCACAAATCCAAGCGCCACATGGCACAAATCCAAGTGCCTCTCACCGGGAATCGACCGGCGACGCTAGCGTAGGAGACCGGCACCGCCGGGCCCCCCGCAGGGGATTCTCCCCATCTTTTCACCCGAGCACCCCTTGTCCTACCCCACTTCTCCCATGCTGTTTTTTTTCTGCGCATTTTCCAGAGAACTTTAATCACCTTTAATCCAATTTTTAATGCATTCTTTAACCCTCTAAACCCTAGTTTTCCCTATAAATACAACACTCCATTTCACCTCTCCTCACTCAGAATTTCATTACAAAAACTCTCAAAAATTCTCAAGTCCATATAGTTGTGCAAGTGGAGTTAGCAAAAGGTAAGATTCCGACGACGTTTCGAGGAGATTCCGGCGACGAAACGATGCCCTGACGCTTCCCTACTCTTCCCCCTTCTCCCCTCTATCCTAATAGCCAGTAAGTCCCTTCTTCCCCTCTCTTATTCTATTCTAAAACTTTCAATCTTCAAAACCCGACGGAAGCGAAGTTAATCCGACTTCCGATTCGGTTTTTCTTTAAAAACTCTATTTTTCTTAAACAATAAAATACCATACTCTCATATAATATTTAACAAACACATTAAAACAAGTTTCATCTCAAAAGAATCTTTTATGCAACTTTTATCGTATTTTTACGGTAAAATACCACATACTTTATTTTCGACACAAATCAACATAATACTTGTATCACCTTTAGATAACTCATGAGGTAATGACCTACCTCATCACAACACACATCTTTGAAATAGCACGATGAAATTTTAGGAATATAGTTGTAGGATAATACGACATTACAAATAAATACCATCAAACTTGCAAAACCATTTCTTTAAAAAATGTGTTAATCAATTCCTTGCAATTGCGTCTCTACAACCCACTTTTAGGGACTTCGTTCGGGATGGTGCGGATTATCACACATCCTCAGGCCTAGTAGATAGAGATGCAGACCTCCGAAAGGAGCATTCGATCTCGATGGAATTTTAATGCATTTTTCTTTAGAAAATGAGATTTCTACAAAAAATAAATAAAATTTATTTTTATTAAATATATATATATATATATTATCAAAATATCTATTTTAATTATATTATATAAATATTCCAAGTTTTATAAATAAAAGGAATCACCATTATAGGAAAATACCATTACAATTCTCTGCAAAATACCGATATTTCAATAAAATACCATATACTATGAAAACTGGGTTCTACTCACTAGAAATTTCACTTTTATAAAATATACATCTATGAAAACCCTAAAGACGATAATTAAATGCTTGAGATGTATTTTGAAATTATATCAAAATTATTTTTACATAAAACCCCCTCAAGTTATACTAAATTACAATAAGGACTCTAGTAAATATAGGTTTAAGCGAGACTAATTCTCTTGAGCCTCAGGGAACCGGAAAATATGGGTGCTTGCCTATCTAAGGTAGACAATCTAATAAATGATGTTATCAATACGGTAATTGTCTTAGAAAAAGACACAAATCCTGCCGTCCATGTGCAGCAGTTACCGATAACATCAAAACTAATTAAGGATTTCCATTTCTTTTCAAAGTGTCTGACTCATACCGAGTCTCAATCTAATCAATCTGACTTGAATGTGATTCAAGTATAAACTGCAATACAACATGAATCTATGAATCCGTCTATTCAATCTATATCAATCTATATTGACCGAACCGAACCATGGATATACTCCGTCTACATGACTCTCCATTTATATCCATTCCGTTTACTAATATCACGGTTTCGGCAAGTCATCCATCTATATAACAAAACAATGCAATCAATACAAAAGACATCGCGGGGTTTATAAAGGGGTAGATTGGTACGGAATGTGTTAGAAGTAGCACGAGACTTTAACCTTAATACACCTAACCAGAATATCCATTGTCGTTGTACCGTGGCTGAACGGTTCCTTGTGCTCCGTATACCTTAGTCACCGGAATAGTGGGACTCATCTCGTAAACACTGGCATATTCTGTACCAAGCTACAAACAGCTGCGTTAACATTATAATCAAACATTACTATTCATATTCTCTTTCTATCTATTCTATCTCTACTAATCTTTGGGACTTACCCAGCGATTGTTCGCTGACGACATTCCTTTTCTTCTTTCTTTGGAATGTTGTCAAGTGATTTGGACGCCCTAGAGTCCGAGCCCAGTACTAAGAACTTGGAGCAGTTTGCTATCGACCCAGAGCTGTAGGCACTTGTACATACTTTTTATTTCAGTTATGCCATTGTTTAGGCATTGCTTTCTATTCATGTATTTACATTCCAGTTGTACATGTAAATGAATGTTTAAGAAATAAAGTTGATGTTCATTTATATTCCTGTCTCTTGTGTACATTTACTTTATATTGCTTAGATACGCTTAGCGTGTTTACTTCTGAGTAAATACGTAGCGGGCCTCGCCGCGTCCCCTTGTCCGTACACCAGGAAGCGGGGCGTGACAAGAGTTGATCCTGCTTAAACCTATATTTACTAATGTCTTTAAATATTGTTTTATATAACTCGAGGGGGTTTTATGAAAAATATTTTTATATAATTTCAAAAGAAACTTTGAGAAGTATTTATATTATTTAGGGTTTTCATGGATATGAATTTTAAGGGTTTGAGGTATTTTAGTAATAATAGCTTAGCTTGGAAAGTTCATGGTATTTTATTGTAAATCTTGTCTTTTGTTGGTATCTTGATGGTATTTTGGTAAAACTTGTAATTCTTTCACTTTAAACTATAAGTTTATTATATTTTAAAAATATACGGATTTGTAATTTTTATATAATTATTAAAAATTAAATTTTATTTAAGAAGAAAAATGCGTTTTTCTTAAAAACCGTATTTAAAATCTTTCGAGACCGAATGCTCCATGAGGAGGTCTGCATCTCGCTCTGCTAGCCCAAGAATGTGCGATAATCAGCACCATCCAATAGCAGGTCCCCTAAAAAGGGTTATAGAGGCATAATCTCAAATGTATTTAAAATATAATTTAAAAGAAATCAGGTTTTTTTTTTATAGTAAATGGTATTTTCATGTAATCTTGTACTCGTAACAAATATTCCACTAAGATGTATCGTGCTATGGAACCATGTGTGTATGTGAGAGGTAGGTCATTACCCCGTGAAGTTTTCTAAAGGTAAAGTATTAAAAAAATACCAAAAGAGGTGATGTTTGAAGTTCATGGTATTTAAATGAAAAACTTAAGTTAAAGTTATTTTACATGATATTCTTGATTAAAATTTTATTCTAAACATTATGATTTAAGATTACAAGTGATGGGTACAAGTTAGATTGAAAAAATATTAAAGAGAAGGAGTTTTCTAGGGTTTTGTAAAAGATATCGGTATTAACTCCACTTACCGATATATGATTTGAAATGGAATTTCAAAGAATAAGAAGGGGGATTGATAGGGACTTACCACTTGGTTATATTAAGAAGAGGTAGGAGAAGAGTTTTTTGTCGTAGTGGCGTCATGAGATCGCTGGAATTTGCTTCGATTCTCGCCGGAAGTTGATAGCTTGCTAACTCCTTTTTTACTCCACTTGTACTTAAGAAATTTTGAGAATTTTGGCTAGAATTTTCAGAATGATGAAGGGCTAGGGTATGGGGTAGTATTTATAGTATAGAATTAGGGTTTTGGAATTAAAATGATGAATTAAAATACATTAAAAAGATGATAAATTGGGAATTGAAGGGGCTCTGTTTGATTGCAGGGCAATCAAACAGTGCAGAGAAGTTAGGGGTAGGGTAAGAGTCGAGTGTGCAAAACCCGGGGACATTTGGGCCTATCCAAGCCGTCGGTACCGGTATTTATGGGGTTTTAGCCGGTCGAGTTAGGATTTTGGGGCTCTGGATTGATGCCACGTGTACTACTCAGTGTTTAAACCCTTTTACACATGTTTGATTTTTCTGACTTTTCATTTTTGTGTGTATTGCATGTGTAAATTTTTGGGCTTCCAAAAAGTTTAAAAAATAAATCAGAAAAATATAATGTGTCTGATGGGAATCGAACACAGGGGCTACGTCACAGCAGTGCAAGGCTTTACCAGTAAGCTACAACTTGTTTCTTGCTGTTATTTAGCAAAAGTAACTTATAACTCGTACCCAGGCTGTGATACACTCTTCTGTGCATTAAAAAGAAAAATTTTATACAGTGATTTCAGAGTCGTTACATTCTACCCTCCTTATAAAAATTTCGTCCTCAAAATTTATACAAAGGTGTTGTAACAAATTCAAGAAAGTTTGGTTAAAGCAGCGGTGAAGGAATTACTGATATTGTATAGAAAGTGAATAAGAATGTTTGGGTAGATGAAAGAACGAAAAGATGCAAGAATTTGAAAAGACTGAAAAAGATGGGAGGAGGTTTACCAGTATTATCTAGACCTATGGGTTCGGCTTCTACGACTGCCAAAGTGAAAGCCTGACGTCTTGGCATATTTCTCTGTACATGCTGATACATCGATAGCTGAAGAGGTAAAAGTGGTCCGCGTGGAGGTGGTGCAGGAAGAGCTAACCGAGTAAGTGGAACTTGAATAGCTGGTCTAGCTGCGAAAATTGGCCCAGTTCAGTTGTGTGGGCAAGTTCCTATAGTGTGTGAGGATGATCCACATATCAGACAAAAACCATTCGTTCGACGGCAATCCTTGACTAGATGTCCGGTCCTCTTACAATAAATACATAAATTGGGTTCAGTCTCGGAAAATGATCCTTCTGGCCTTATAGCCAGCGCTGGGAGAGTTGACCTAGAAAAGGCTCCTCCATTAATCTAGTTGGCGGGCCGTTTCATACCGACCAACTGTGGTCTTCCCTTCTTCTTAATGACAGCTTCATAATGACAGGCTGACTTCAAAACTGCTTCATGTGTTAGGTATGCCCCCGTTGCTACGGTAGCCTGGATCTCAGAATCTAATCTTTATTGGAAGCACCTGGCTCTGATTTCTGCAGTAGGAATTAGATGGGCAGCGAATCTGCCGAGCATGGTGAATTCGGCATCGTACTCGTCCATAGACTTATCCCACATGGATCCTTGTTGCAGGTGAATGAACTTCTGTTCCATCTCAAAGTGTGCGGTTTCCGAAAAATACTTGGCGTCAAAGAGATCACGGAAAGTCTTCCACTCGATCGGATGCTCAAAACGGCTCTCCTCGGCCTTCCACCAGACTCTGGTATTGTCAGTAGGTTGGAGTTTTGCTATTCTGACCCAAGCCATTTCTGGAACTTGGGCTGCGGCTAGGTCGTCTTCTATGCTTTGAGCCCATTCCTCGGATTCAAGCGGTTTCACTTTTCCTGAGAAGTTCTTCGGGTGTAATGCTCGAAATTGTTTCACTCCCGGTGCTTCTGCTTCAGAGAGGGTGAAACTCCGTTGAAGGAGAGCAGTCTGCTCCTGTAAAATCATGCTTTGAGCCTGCTGACCATCGAGTAGGCTTTTGATAGCCTCTAGAAGTATCGTCTGTTCTGTGAGTGGAGTGGCTACGGTAAGTCAAGGTGGTAGAACGGTAAGGATAGGTTGCGATACTGGACTTCCATCGTTGGTGCAAGGGTTGCTGGGAGAATCCATCACCTTAGATAGAGAAGAAAGATTAGAATAGATTCAATGGAAATTGAATTGTAAGGAATGTAAAGTTGTTGAATCTCATATTTCTTATTATATATTGCTTATGACTTCTTGCAGAACGGATCTGTATGGGCCACCAACAAAACCTGTCACGCCCCGCTTCCCAATAGACGGAAACAGTGACGTGGCAAGCCGCGGCGTCTTTATTTCGAGAAGGTCATTTCCCGGAATAAATACGCTAAGCGTAAAATAAGCAATATAAAATGACAAGAAATAAACATGAGATTTAAATTTCAACAACTTTATTTACATTCAACTTGATTCATTTACAATACATGATATCAACTGAAAGAAAAAATACAATAATGGAAATGCCTAAACAAGTGGCATACATAAACTGAGAAAAAGATAACTAATCTAGGCCTGGGTCATGTTCGGTCCGTGCTCTTCCTCGGTAGTGTTCACCTCCTCAGTCTCCACGATGTCTGATGAACATTCCAAGAACACAAAGACGGGTGGAATGCCCGTCAGCGAACTTTCGCTCGGTAAGTCCCCAAGAAATGAAGTGAAATATAAAGCATAATGAATAAAGAAAAATGTATATCATGAACAATTGCTTATGAAGTATGGTGTGTCGGCATGTCATTTAATGTAAACCTGGCAAGTTTATTTAGCATGCAGTTATTTATATCATGGTAACTAACATGAGTAGACTATAACATGGCCGTGTAGTGTAGGTATAGTAAACATGAAGTGATTGTAAGTGTCTTAATGGTCTCTACTTGGGTATATTAATTTAACGTAAGTTCAAGGGTGAATGTCAATCAATATTAAGAGTGTTCTCGAACCCAGCAGACTGTAATCCAAGAGTAAGGAAACACGGGCCCTCATGATAGCTTGCTTGTATTAGTACACATGGATTCATGATCTAGTGGGATTCCTGAGATTTCGTTGGATTCATGCATGAACTATCCCAACACCCCGTGTATGCTAAGTTACAGTTAAAATTACCAGCCTTGCTCGATTCGATGAATACATCAAGTTGCAAGATTGAGTTCATGTATATATCAGGTATTCATGTCACGTGTTCATGTATTCATGTCAAATTGTATTCATGGTTCGAGTCAAGTCATAGTGTTCAAATATTCATGTTTTGCTTTACTCAAGTTCAAGTGTTCCGATTCATGATCAATGGTCAAGTATACCTGTTTGAGTTTGATATTGATTTCAGGTGTTCAAGTTCATGATCAAGTATTCATGTTTGCTTTGATGTTTGAATTCAAGTATTCATGATCAAGTATTCGTGTTTGGTTTTAGATTCAGGTTTGAGTTTGGATTCAGACTTGAGTTAGATTCAGACTTGAGTCAGACACTTGTAAACTGATTTAGATCCTAAATTAGGTTCGGGAGTCATCGGTAACTGCTGCACATGAACGACAAGATTTGTGTCTTTTTCCAAAACAATTACCATTGATAACCCCGTTAAGTTTTCAACCTTAAATAGGCAAGCACTCACTTTCTCCGGCTCTCTGGGGCTCAAGAGAATTGATCCCGCTTAAACCTATATTTACTAAAGTTCTTAAATATTGTTTTATCTAACTCGAGGGGGTTTTATGAAAAATATTTTTATATAATTTCATTATAAACCTCAAGAATTTATTTCTATTATTTAAGGTTTTCATGGATGTGAATTTTAAGGGTTTGAGATATTTTAGTAATAATAGCTTAGCTTGGAAAATTCATGGTATTTTATTGTAAAACTTGTCTTTTGTTGGTATCTTAATGGTATTTTGGTGAAACTTGTAATTTTTTCACTTTCAAAAATATGTTTATTATATTTTGAAAATATATGGATTTGTAATTTTTTTATAATTATTAAAAATTAAATTTTATTTAAGTAGAAAAATGCGTTTTTCTTAAAAACCGTATTTAAAACCTTTCGAGACCGAATGGTCCGTGAGGAGGTCTGCATCTCGCTCTACTAGCCCAAGGATGTGCGATAATCCGCACCATCCAATAGTGGGTCCCCTAAAAAGAGTTGTAGATGCATAATCACAAAGGTATTTAAAATACAATTTAAAAGAAACCCAGTTTTTTTTTATAGTAAATGGTATTTTCATATAATCTTGTACTCATAACAAATATTCCACTAAGATGTATCGTGCTATAGAACCATGTGTGTATGTGAGGGGTAGGTCATTACCCCATGAAGTTTTCTAAAGGTAAAGTATTAACAAAATACTAAAAGATGTGATGTTTGAAGTTCATGATATTTAAATGAAAAACTTAAGTTAAAGTTATTTTACATGATATTCTTGATTAAAATTTTATTCTAAATATTATGATTTAAATTTACAAGTGATTGGTACAAAAAATATTAAAGAGAAGGAGTTTTTTAGGGTTTTGTAAGAGATATCGGTATTAACTCCACTTACCGATATATGATTTGAAATGGAATTTCAAAGAATAAGAAGAGAGATTGATAAGGACTTACCACTTGGTTATATTAAGAAGAGATATGAGAAGAGATTGTTTTCGTCGTGGCATCACGAGATCGCCGGAATTTGCTTCGATTCTCGCTGGAAGTTGATAGCTTGCTAACTCCTCTTTTACTCCACTTGTAAGAAATTTTTAGAATTTTGGCTAAAATTTTCAGAATGATGAATGACTAGGGTATGGGGTAGTATTTATAGTATAGAATTAGAGTTTTGGAATTAAAATAATGAATTAAAATGCATTAAAAAGATGATAAATTGGGAATTGAAGGGGCTCTGTTTGATTGCAGGGCAATCAAACGGTGCAGAAGAGTTAGGGGTAGGGTAAGAGTCGAGTGTACAAAACCCGGGGACATTTGGGCCTATCCAAGCCGTCGGTACCAGTTTTTATGGGGTTTTGGCCGGTCGAGTTGGGGATTTGGGGCTCTGGATTGATGCCACGTGTACTACTAAGTGTTTAAACCTTTTTGCACATGTTTGATTTTTCTAACTTTTCATTTTTGTGTGTATTGCACATGTAAACTTTTGGGCTTCCAAAAAGTTTAAAAAATAAATCAGAAAAATATAATGTGTCTGATGCGAATCAAACACAGGGGTTACGTCACAGCAGTGCAAGGCTTTACCAGTGAGCTACAAGTTGTTTCTTACTGTTATTTAGCAAAAGTAACTTATAACTCGTACCCATGCTGTGATACACCTTTCTGTACATTACAAAGAAAAATTTTGTACAATGACTTTAGAGTCGTTACATAGAGTCCCGATACTAACACATGAAATGTGCCCGTGTTTCCTTGCTCCTTGGGCCCCACTCTTAAGCTCGTGAATACTTCTACGGCCGCCTTGGCATGCACACTTGGAACTTAACGTTAATATGGTGACCATATAGAAACCTATAGTATATACTTACCCATGAACATATACTCTTACTCGTCATATATATTCCATAATTGTCATTTTCTTTACTCTTATTTTATTCCTTGGGACTTACTAAGAGATAGTTCGCCGATGAGCATTCCACCCACTTTTATTTTCTTGGAATGTTCGTCGAATACGGTCGAGGCGGAAGAAGTGGAGGCCACAGAAGAGGACTATGACCAGATTGCTACTCAGCAATAGCTTAGCCTCATTTTTTTCCTTCAGCTTATGTATGCCACATGTGTAGGCATTTCCTCTTGTTGTATTTACCTTCCAGCTGAAACTCATATACTTGTAAATATTTGAAGTTGAATGTAAATAAAGATATTTATTGAATTTTTTTACAGTTTTCATTTATTCTTGCATTGTGTATTATTGTTTCAATACACTTAGTATATTTATTTAGGGAATGAGCTTCTCTGGATAAATATGCCGCGGGCTTGACACGTCATCATTTCCGTCTACTAGGAAGCGGGGGGTGACAGGTTTTATTGGTGGCCCATACAGTCAGTTCTGCATGAAGTTGTAAACAATATACCACAAGAATTAATGAATTCAACAAATATTTACATTCCTTGCATTTCAAATTTCTTGAATCTATCTTAACATATCTTTTATATCTAGGTGATGGACTCTCCGAACAATACCAGCACCAACGTCAACTGCAATACTCTACCTCCTACTCTACCACCACCACCTACCGTTGTAGCTCTTATCAATGAGAAAACGGTACTTCTTAAGGCTATTAAAATCCTATTGGAGGGTCAGCAGCAACAGACTGCGATTTTTATGAACCGCCCCAAGGCGGAGGCACCTGGAGTTAAGCGATTTTGGGCCTTACACCCAAAGAGCTTCTCGGGTAAGGAGATCCCGTTTGAAGCAGAAGAATGGGCTCAGGCGATCGAGGATGATCTGGCAGCGGCTCAAGTGCCAGATATTGCTTGGGTAAGAGTTACTAAGTTGTAACTGACTGATAACGCCAGGGCATGGTGGAAGGCTGAGGAGAGCCGTCTCGCACAACCGATAGAATGGAGAACATTCCGAAATGTCTTCGATGCCAAGTACTTCCCAGGGACTTCCCGCTTTGACATAGAGCAGTAATTCATCCATCTACAACAAGGCTCGATATGGGTCAAGTCTGTGGATAAATATGATACTGAGTTCACCATGCTCAGCAGGTAAGTTTTATTCACAAATTGAATTTTTCCCACCTCACTTACTACACTGCTAACACAAGGTTGTAACAAGTTGGCTGCACACCTCATTCCCACTGCTGGGATCCGGGCACGATGATTCCAGCAGGGGTTGGACCCTGAAATCCAAGCTGCACTCGCTACAGGGGATTTCCTAACCCATGAGCTTGCTTTGAAGGCTGCCTAACGTTATGAGGCAGTTGTGAAGAAGAAGGGCAGGCAGCAAACTGCCGGTGTGAAACATCCTGTGCACCAAATCACAGGTGGGGCCTCTTCCAGGACAGCCTTCAATGGACCATCTCGGAGGCCAGTAGATTCGTTTTCCAACAGCAGGCCAGACTTTTGCATTTATTGCAAAAGAACATGGTGCCTTGTGAAGAACTGTCGCAGGGCAAACAACTTGTGCCTGATCTGTATGTCTTCTACTCACGCCATTGGAGCATGCCTCCAGAACCGAGAACCCAACAACCCTCCAGCTAGACCGGCGATCCAAACTCCTCCTACCCGGTTAGCTTTACCAGCTCCAACTCTCCGCACCCAGACTGCTCAACCCCAACGTCGGGTGTTTAACCAAGCACAGAGGAAAGTGCCACGACGCCAAGCATTCACTATGTCGGTCGAAAAGGCTGAAGCTATTGGTCAGGTTATCACCAGTAAATCTCTTCCCTATTTCCTTTCAAGTTATTTCATATCCTAGTCATCTATATTTGCTATACCTAAACCTATCCCACGCGACTTAGGTACAATCTTAGTAGCCTCCCTACCAGCACTCGCGCTCTTCGACACTGGGGAATTGCATTGCTTTATGTCGCAACGGTATGTAAGAACTCATGTGATCCAAGTTAAGCCGCTCGTATACAGCTGGAATGTTAGTTCAGATAACGACGTTCTAAAAGCAACTTTGGGATACAATCTGTGTCCAGTGGTCGTCTGCAGTCGAGAATTCTATGCGGACTTCAAGGTGCTGGACATACCGAACTTCGACGTAGTCTTGGGAATGGACTGGCTGGGAACTTTCTTCGCTACCATGGACTGTCGCCAAAGGAGTGTAGTGTTTGAAATACCAGATCACCCAGTATTCTACTTCAAAAGCGGAGACCGGACCTTAAAGCCTAGGATCTACCAAGAAAAACCAAAGAAGGCAGAGATTGCAGCGTTGCAAGCAGATGGATCGAAGCCAGAAGTAGTTCGAGAGTTTGAGGATATTTTCCCTGAAGATATATCAGGTTTTCTTCCTGATCGAGCTCTTGAATTCAGTATCGATTTACAACCCGGCGCATAACGAGTAATAAAAGCTCCATAACGGTTGAGTCCAGAGGGATTAAAGGAGATCTGCATTCAGTTGGACGAACTCCTGAAGAAAGATTAGATCTGACCCAGTACTTCAAGTTGGGGATCGCCGGTGCTACTGGTGAAGAAGAAGGAAGGTACGTACCAGATGTGCGTAGATTATCGAGCTCTAAACAAGGTGAAAATTAAAAACAAGTATCCGCTACCTCACATCGATGACTTTTTCGATCAGTTAAGTGGATCTTGTGTCTTCTCAAAATTAGATTTTCATTCAGGATATCATCAGGTGAAGGTCAAGGAGTCCGACATTCCGAAGACGGTATTTAGGACTCGTTATGGTCATTATAAATATCTCGTAATGCCATTTGGAGTGACCAATGCACTTGCCATCTTTATGAACTTGATGAACCAAGTTTTCCGAGAGTACTTGACAGGTTTGTTGTTATCTTCATCGATGACATCATGGTGTATTCAAAGAATCGGAAAGAGCACCCCGAGCACTTACGGATTGTCCTGGAGACATTACAACAACATCAGTTCTATGATAATTACAGCAAGTGTGAATTTTGGCTAGATCAAGTCGGATTTCTCGAACATATCGTTTCAGGCGAAGGAATCTCTGTGGATCCAGCTAAGATGTCAGCTGTCAGCGAGTAGCCGACACCAAAGACGGTGAAAGATATAAGAAGTTTCATAGGCTTAGTAGGATACTACCGACGATTCATTGAAGGATTCTCAAAGATCACAGCACCCCTGACCAAGCTCACACGCAAAGACGAAGCATTCGTGTGGTCAGAAGCATGTGAGAAGGCTTTTGTAGAACTCAAGTCAAGATTAACCTCTGCTCCTATCCTCGTAATACCGGATCAATCTGCCGGATTCTATGTATATTAGGATGCGTCAGGTAAAGCATTAGGATGTGTTCTACATCAGCATGGAAAAGTTGTGGCTTTTGTATCAAGACAGCTAAAGGTCCATGAGCGCAACTATCCAACACATGACCTGGAATTGGCAGCCGTCATCTTCGCACTCAATATTTGGCGCCACTATTTTTTAGGAGAACGAGTG
The DNA here is from genome assembly GCA_030015575.1 of Agapanthus africanus. NCBI lineage: Eukaryota > Viridiplantae > Streptophyta > Magnoliopsida > Asparagales > Amaryllidaceae > Agapanthus > Agapanthus africanus. The sequence continues at coordinate 57,306,903 of CM057344.1, forward strand.
GATCTATATACTGACCAAAAAAGTCTGAAGTATGTATTTACTCAGAAAGAACTCAACCTGCGGAAGAGAAGATGGTTAGAACTCATGGCGGACTTCGGCATCAACCTACGGTATCATCCTGGGAAGGTGAACGTGGTTCCTGATGCACTTAGTCGCCATCCATTAGTAATGAACCCACCGCTCAGTGGAGACTACAACAAGAATTGCACGGATTAGAGATCGAAGTAGTTATACCAGGTAACGCTTCATATTTGATGAACTTACAAGTCCGGTCCACTCTTATAAATCAAATCAAGGCAGCTCAAGAAAATGATGCCAAGCTACAAAAGATCTGAGAACAAGTAGAAAGTGGATTACGAACTGACTTCATCATTCACGAAGATGGATCCTTGCGCTATGGAAGCCGTTTATGCGTACCAGTCGGCCATGTTCGAGAAGAGTTGATAAAAGAAGCTTACAGCTCTCCTTATTCTGTACACCCCGGTGGCACGAAGATGTACAAGGATCTACGACAACACTACTAGTGGCATGGAATGAAGTGCGAAGTAGCTAGAAGCATAGCAAAGTGTTTGATGTGTCAGCAAGTGATGGCTAAACATCACAGAACAGCCGGTCTACTTCAGCCGTTACCAATCCCAGAATAAAAATGGCAACACATTACCATAGACTTCGTGACTGCTCTCCCTCACAGCACGAAGGGTAACGATGTAATTTGGGTTATTTTGAATCGACTCACTAAGGTGGCTCACTTTATTCCATTCAGAGTTAGCCAGTCAACTGAAACGTTGGCAAGGAAGTACATGGAGGTGGGTAAAAATCTAAAGTAAGATTTAACCCTTCAAGATGTACAATACTTGTCTTGATACCCATAAACTCATGTAGGAGATCGTGAGATTATATGGGGTACCTATCTGCATTGTCTCCCATCGTGATACGAGATTCCGATCACAATTTTGGCAGAGTCTGCAAGCTAGCCTGGGAATGAGTCTGAATTTCAGCACGGTGTATCATCCACAAAAAGATGGACAGTCCGAGCGAACAATTCAGATATTAGAAGATATGCTGAGAGCCTGTATGTTAGATTTCGGAGGTTCGTGGGAAGATCACTTACACCTTGTGGAGTTCTCATATAACAACAGCTATCAGGCAAGCATTGGGATAGCACCTTTCGCAGCACTCTCAGGACGGAAGTATCGTTCCCCATTTAGTTGGGACAACGTGGGAGATCGTGAACTCCTTAGGCCAGAGATGATCGTGACAACTGTGGATGTAGTTCGCACGATCAAGAAAAAGATGCGCATAGCCCAAGACCGACAAAAGCATTGGGCAGATGCAAAATGTCGACATCTGGAGTTTCAACCCGGAGAGTATGTATTCATGAAGATCTTTCCAAACAGAGGAGCGATACGTTTTGGTAAGAAGGGTAAGCTAAGTCCAAGGTACATATGACCGTTCGACATACCCGAACGAGTTAGAGAAGTGGTATACCGTTTAGCACTACCACCCGCATTGGAAGGAGTGCACAACGTGTTCCATGTATCCCAGCTACGAAGATATGTGAGCGACCCCAGCCAGATACTTAATCACTCAGAGCTCACGGTATAAACTGATCTAACTTGTGAGCAGCAACCAATTGAGATTCTGGACCGAAAGGTGAAGACATTGCGGAACAAGGAGGTGAACTTGGTCCGGGTGATGTGGAGAAAGGATTCGCCGGGAGAATCAACTTGGGAAAGAGAAGAAGATATGCGTGCACGATACCTTTTTGAAAATTAGTCTCTATGTAAATTTCAAGAACGAAATTTTTATAAAGAGAGTAGAATGTAACGACTCTGAAATTCCTGTACATAATTATTTGTTTAAATGTAGAGAAAAGGGTATTTCAGTCTGTTATGGAGTCATAAGTTAAATTTGTTTAAGAACAGTAAGAAACAATTTGCAGCTCATTGGTAAAGCCTATACACTACTGTGACATAGCCTGTATGTTCGAATCCCCTCGGTTCTAATTATTTTAAAGATTTTTCTTTTTAATTTTTCGGAAGCCCAAGAGATGCACGTGCAATTCACGGAGAATCGAAAGGTTTCAGAAAAATCAAACAGACGCAAGGAGGAGTAAACATATATCTACACACGTGTTACGAATCTCGAGGCGAGATCCTAAGATCTGACCGCCCATTTCTTCAAAATTCCCGCCGCCGACAGTCTGATTTGATCCAATCGTCTCCGTGCTTTGCACACAAGTCCCTTCGACCCCCCTCTACTCCCCTACACTGTTTGATTTCTCTGCAATTAAACAGTTGTTAGGAATATGTATGCCCTAGAGGCCATTATTGTATATTATAGTGGATGCTTGGACATATATATAGAGGACTTTCTTGCTCGACACGATAGTATGCTATTTGGTTGCTCTTTATCTTAACATGTTCACTTGTTTTAGTTTACTGTCTTTTTAATACATGTTGATAAAGCCATTAGGATGTTAGCTTGACTACCTTGACTATGATGCAGATCATACTAGTGGGGCTTATGTAGTCCACAAGCACAACCTTAACAGTTCCTAGTAAAAAGAGTATCGAGACAGGGCATCGATATTACAGAGTAGACTAGTGTATACGTTTCTTGACCCTGTATTGGGGCGATGGATGATCCCATATCCATTGGTGTTTGACATCAAAAATTGTATATAGGTGCTCATTAGAGGTTAAGTACACTGAACAGACTTGCCGAGAACTCCTAGATGGTATTATACCTATCGTCAAATAACAGTTCCTTGGTGACACTTATACATGTTAGTCTGTAGACCCGAGATTGTCATAGTGTCTTGTGTGGTTCCCACTGTGCTTTGATTTCCAACCTACCATGGTATAAGGTTTCCTTAGCACCTTACCTAGGATTTGGAAGTATCACACATGCCACAATAAAAAATTAAGGAGGTGTTAAGCAAACTAACCTAGGAATCGAACTAGAAATTTGGGGTAACAACTAATAGTATCACATACAATAAAGAATCTATCACTAAGTGGAGAGATTACAACCTTTGTAGTCCTCTCCTTCACTTCTGTAGCTCCTTGTTGTGGTCCCTTCGCTGCGATCATCGAACTCTCGAACTTTTGAGAGGCCCCACACGGTGTATGATGCATGCTTGCTTGTAGTCTTTGAAATCCAAGATGATCTACTTCGAGGAAACACGAACTCAAGCTATGACTTCATCAATATGGAATTAGTGAAGCTAACACACTAATCTAAATAGCTAGTATAGAAAAGGATGATGAAGTAGGAAATGGGCTCTCTTTAGTTTTCTTTTTCTCACTTTATTTCATCACATTAAAAAAAAGCTAGCAAGCTTTCATGAGGAAGAAGAAGATGAAGTAATGAAAGAATAATTGAGATGAGTTTAGAAATGCAACCATGGTGATTTATGTCATGCCTTAACCCATGTAGAGAATAAACCATGGCTAAGGGTTAAAGGTTAGGTAAACAAATATGTTAAGCAAAAACAAAAGAGGTGGACTTAGTCAATGTTCTACAAGCTTCTTCCAAAAGATCAACCATAACAAATCCACATTATTTGAATTACTTAATAATAAATATAAACCCTAACATTAACCCTAGCATGGTATAAGTCTCATACATCCATGTTGCATGTGTAACTTAGCATGTCACAATGATATATATCACATATGTGTGTGTGTGTGTGTGTGTGTGTATATATATATATATATATATATATAATTTGTGAACAAAATAAAACAATACAATAACATATATCATATATATATTAATGTACCATCAAGTGAGAAAAAGTAATGCTTAAGTGAGCTAATATTAGTTAATGTAATTTAATATATCAAATATATAATTCTACATTAAATAATTAAATAAATACTTGATTTAATAACCCGGCTATATTATATATAACCGACTAATATCAAATGCAACAACTTAGCGAATCAACACTAGATCCGATAATCCGGTTATATCACATATAACTGACCAATGTCACAAGTCGTGAGAATAGAATGCGGTATCACATACGCGCATTAATCTCGGTCCCGTACATATGACATATGTGCTCCTACTCCGTTTCTCCTGAGCCAGGAAACCTTTGTGTAGGACTCTAAAGACTCGTCAATATGCCGGCAGTAGGTGATGATAATATCAAACACCCACAAGCCGCAAGCGGTCGGCTAAACGTAACGGCCACCCGGGTATTGAGCGATCAGAAGATTAACAAGCAAGCCTGTACATACTCCTGCGAATCCAATCAGTAACACTACCGCACAGTCCGGTCTCTTCGTCTGATATATCGCATATCCAGTCTAAGGATGGTGATCGTCAGACCCCAGTAACCGATAAGTCGTGTCGATGTGAGGCTCATAACAGGTCGAGCAACTACTGATAACACTTACCAGTAGATCTCCATATTAGCCCTGGCCAGGGACTTCCAGTTATAGCCAATCGAGCACAGCGCAACATCAACCCCCAATACCGGGTGAGACGAAACCCCTCCTATCGCTCATTGCCTCCATGTGATTCAGGACTGCACCCAAGAGCCACCATTTTGCACGTTCTCATGAACGTGGTAAGGTGGAAATCAAAGCACAATGGGAATCACACAAGACTCTATGACGATCTCGGGTCTACAGACTAATCTGTACCAGTGTCACCAGAGAACTGCTATCTGACGATAGGTATAATACCAACTAGGAGTTCTCAGCGAGTCCGTTCAGTGTACCCAGTCTCTACTGAGCACCTGTATACCATCTTTGATGTCAAACACCAATGGATGCGGGATTATCCATCACCCATCATATGGTTCAAGAAGCGTATACGCTAGTCTACTCTGGAGTACCGATGCCCTGTCTCGATATTCCCTCGACTAGGAACAATTATAGGATGTACTTTTAGACTACCCTGGCCTACTAGTATGATCTCAATCATATTCCTAGTAGTCAAGTACACATCCTAAGGGCTTTATCAACATGTGAGAGCAAGAAAGTAACACAATACAACTCAATATGTTAAGACAAAGAGTAACCAGATAGCATACTATCATATCGAGCAAGAAAGTCCTCTCTATATATATCCAAGCATCCACTATAATATACATCATATGTACCACAATGGCCTCTAGGAAATATACATAACTAACACATGGCTCTACTAAGTCGTGCAAGCAGGTGGATTTTGGATACAGTCCCGAGTCACATGGAGGCAGTGAGCGATAGGAGGGGTTTCGTCTCTCCTGATATTTGGAGTTGATATTGTACTATGCGCGATTGGTTATAACCGTAAGTCCCTGGCCAGGGCTGATGAGATTTACTGATAAGTGTTATCAGTAGTTTCTCGATTGGTTATAGGCCACACATCGGCATAACTTATCGAGTTATTGGGGTCTAACGATTCCACCCCCCATACTTGATATGCGACCTATCAGACGAAAAGACCAGACTGTACGGTAAGTGTTGCTTATAGGCTCTACGGGAGTTTGAACAAGTTTGCTTGTTGATCTTCTATTCGTTCAATATCTGGGTGGCCATTACGTCCAGCTAGTTCCGCTGACGGCTTGTGGGTATCTGATATGATCATTACCTACTGTCAGCGTATTGACGAGTCTTAAGAGTCCCACATAGAGGTTTCCAAGCTCAAGCGAAACGAAGTAGGGCATGTATGGAGATATGTGCGAGAGCTTGATTAAATACGAGTATATGATACCATATTCTAATCTAGCGTTTTTGATATTAGTCGGGTTATATATGATATAACTGGATTATTGAATCAAGTGTTGATTTAATAATTAACTAATATATTACTCATTTTAATTCTTTTCTTTATTCATATATATTTGATATATATATACAAATGTATCATGGTTGATGATACAAAGAATATGGCAATATAAGAATCACATCGGTTGATAAATATATATGAATAAAAACAAATGAAGAAATGAGTCATGCTTCTATGATATTCTCAAAGGCCCTGTTTCCCCAATATATTTAACCTAATAAAAGGGCAAAGCTCTGTTGAATTCAATGAGGCAGCGCCTCACATGCTCTCCACGAGATCGCCAACGCTAGAGCCAATTTCATAGGATTAAGTCCTATGGCGGCGCCTCACGTGCTCCTCACACGGGTGCCAATGTACAAAGCACAGAAGGGTTCATTATATAAGAGTTAAACTCTTAGATGGCGCCGCACGTGCTCCTCACGCGGGCGCCAATATGCAAAACATAGAAATACCCATCTTAAGAATTAAATTCTTAAATGGCGCCTACGTGCACAACACGTGAGCACCAGCACCCACGTAGAATTAAATTCTACGATACTCTCTATTAAACAGAGCTGTTGGATCAAAAATCCAACGGAGATGATAAATCATCAAGATATAGAATCAAATTCTATTAGGAGAAAATATCTCCCATATCTTTCTAAATAAGAAAGATACTCTCGGTTGGATCAAATATCCAATTGTAGAATAAAATTCTATTCTGGAATGCATTCGCTCAATTTTTCTAAATAAGAAAGATTGCTCTCTGTAAAACAGAGAACCGCTGGATTAAAAAATTCAATGGTGATTAGAAATCACTATTTTACAGAATAAATTATGTATATGGAAAATATTTCCCCAATCTCGTTAAAAACCCAAAATCATATTCTGTAAAAAACAGAAGTTCTTGGATCAAATATCCAATGGTGGGTAAAATTCTCCAGATCAATTTTGAGACCAACTAAATCAATTGGAATCTCTTAATGAGAGATTTGTCTCAAAACTAATTAACAATCTGCCTTCACTATATAAAAGACCCGAGACTTCATGTCTCAGGGAGGGGAAAAAAAGGAGGAGACACACAGAGAAGACAGATACGCACAGAAAAAAAAGGAGATAGAACGAACCCCCGAGAAGCTTCTGCAAAATACAACGAGCTCTTGAGAGAAAAGAGAATTTAATTCTCAAAGGAAGAATACTTTCCTCTTCAAAACCCTAGGTAAAGAAAAGATATCAAAATATCTCTATCATATCTAAGGGTTTAACCCTTCTCAAAGAACTTAGTTTTTTCTCTGGATCTGAGTTCCACAAGACAAATCTCCCACAAGTTAAGAATTTAATTCTCATCGGGAAGAGCTTGTTCTTGAGAATCAAAGATTGAGAGAAGAAAAAATTTTAAATAGAGTCCATGATACTCCAGGAACTCAGTTTCTTCAAATCGAGAACTTAGTTCTTTAAAAAAACTCAACCTAAAATCCTCAAGTATAATAATTTTAGCAAGCGTTAATGGTCAAAGCGTCAGTGATAGAGGTTTAACCTCTCTGGAAATATCAACAGAGATTTAAATCTCTAAAAATGATAAAAGGAAAAAGACTAGCGCCTCATGTGCTTCCTACGTGGACGCCCCTTGTAACAACGCCTAGCGCCTCACGTGAAAAGCACGTGAACACCTAAAACAGAAGGCCAACGCCGCACGTGCTCATCACGTGGGCGCTGAACAAAAGTACACAACACTCCACAAACAGCCAAAATGGCTGGGTGCTCAGCTCTCATTAGGTGACGCCCATGACTGAATACTTCACATGTCATATATGTGAGTGTCAGAGGTCAAATAAGTGCTCAACACTTTAGCATAAAAGAAAGGGGCTGAACAAACAGAGCCCAAATAAGTGCCTAGCAATTTTGAATACAAGAAAAGACTAAGCGGGCCAAGCCCCCAAGTTGGCTAGGTCGCTGAAGTTTTTCCTGCAGCTGAGCCCAAATGCTCTGTTGTTGGATCCGAGATAAAAATGATCCTTGAAATTCCTCTAAGTTGATCTTAGTCTCAAATTGGACTAACGTATCCTTAGTAAAAAACAAATTGAGCCCTAAATTCTCATATATATTTAAGTTGATCTTAATCTCAAACTAGATTAACGGTTCTTAAATGAAACCAAGCCCAAATCTAAAATATACGGATTTGGACTAACCCGCGCCCTACGAGCGACGACATAAATTAGTCTCCATATACAATCCACGGGCAACCAAAACCAAAACAAAATATACACACAATACGAAGTCAACTGCCGGAGTAGGAGAAAATGGTTATCGCAATGCGGCAACGTAATTATTTGCAGGGGTTTGCGTCTGCAGGGAAGAGCGTCCCCACAATCAAAAACCCCTCATAAAACGAGGGGGGATTTGACGAAGTCTGCTACAACGGCCACATCCGTCCAAACCTCCGACATATGGTGCCATAAATCAACTTGGTATTTTCGAAGAGGTGGACAGATAAATTCAAATAATATCTGCCCCCAAATTCAGGCAAGACGATCCATCCCAGGTTCGTCTCTGTTTTCGGCGGTAAACGGGTTCTAGTAACCATGACTCATTCTTTTTAATTGATTTATTCATCCATACTTATCTATCTATCTCAATCTCATCTCCAAGGTTCATTCTTATCTTTCTAAGTTCATCTTCTTCACTTTCTTCACTAGATATTTTTCTAGGTTGGAAATGAAAATAAAAAGGAAAGAATTTTAATGGGAAAAAATCCCCACTTCATCAACCTACACTAGAATAGCAAATTAGTATTGGTTGTTATTTTCACTAATTCATAAATTAGTGAAGTGTGAGTTTGAGAGTGAGAAGTTTCAAGGTGGACCTTTCTTTGACAACGAAGAATATGAACAAGCTTGTTCCATCTTTCAAGTAGAGTCGTAGAAGAGTTCTAGGACTACTACATGGAGCAATTGAAGTGAAGGACCGGTCTATAAATGTTGTAGTTTCCATTCACTTAGTGTTAATCACTTTTTGCTTTGTTTTGAAACCCTAATCTCTAGTTCGATTCATGTTTAGTAAACTTAGCAATCTAGAATTTTTTAAATTTCTCACATGCTTTTGTTAAAAACTCTAGTAGAGGTGCTAAGACAAACTTACAACAGTGACCCTTCAATTCATCATTTAACACCAATTTTAATTCTTTTAATCCAAATTTTAATTTCCAAGCCCTAAATTCTTCACTATAAATACCACCCCATCCATTATCTCTCCCCATTATGAACTTTCTATCAAAAATTCTCTCAAACTCTCTAATTACTAAGATGATTTAAGGCTATTCAAGTGGAGTTAAACAAGCCAAGAGGAGTAGCGATCAAATTCCGACGACCGGAGCATCGCCGACGAGACCAAGACCCCCTCTCTCTTCTTTACCCTCTTTCTAGTACTACTCAACCAGTAAGTCTCTCTTCTCTCTATTTCTTTCATCTCAAATCTTCTTCTAAACATACATCGACAAATTGGAGTTAACTCTGACATATTGTTATTTTAAAGATTTGTACTCCACTTTATAAGCAAAATAGGTCAAACTAACATCCTAACATCGCTCTTAATCTTATTTACAATCATTTAGTTTTTAGTTTAATAAAATTTTCATGTGGCACAATCATATAACAAACTTTTCATTAAAATACCATAAACTTTAGTATAACTCCTTTTTCGATAACTAGTATACCTACCTCTAGAACCTTCATGGGGTAACGACCTATCCCACACGCACACTATGATTTCATAGCACGAGCTTCTAAATATATGGTTTATTTAAAGAATAGGTTTTACATTAAAATATCATATTTTTTCAAAACGGGTTACTTTTAATCGATGTTTTTAAATCCTTGGAAATTACGTCTCTACAACTCTCGTTAGGGGACCCGCTAATGGATAGTACGGATTATCACACATTCTTAGGATAGTAGAGCGAGATGCAGAACTTCTCATGGAATATTCGGTCTCAAAAGGAAATAAAAAATACGGTTTTTAAGAAATATGACTTTTCTAAACAAAACAAACCTTGAAAAAAATTATATAAAGTTATGAATCCGTATTTTCAATAAAAACAAACTATAAAACTATATTTTTAAAATGAAAGATTAGAATTTTTAATAAAATACCAACAAATTTCCAAAAGTAGTAGTTTTCATAAAAGTACTATAAACTTTCAAAAGCTAGGTTTTATCACTAAAATATCCCAACAATTAAAATACATGTTCATGAAAACCCTAAATATTACAAATCACCCTCAAGGTTTATTTTTAAACTATATTAACATATTTTTCATAAAACCCTCTCGAGATATGCAAACAATACTTAAGGACTCTAAATTAATATATGTTTAAGCATGATCAATTCTCTTGAGCCCCAGCGAACTGGAGAAAATAAGTGATTTCCTATTTAGGTTAGACAAATTAACGGAGTTATCAATGACAATTGTCTTGGAAAAAGACACAAATCCTGCCGTCCATGTGCAGCAGTTGTCTGATTTCTTCCGAACATAAGATCTTCAACAGTTGAATCAATCCATATGAAAAAGACCTGAAATCGAATCCATACTCAGATCTAAACTTGAATCTAAACTCAAACACAAACCCAAACTCGAAACTCGAATCTAAACTTAAACTTGAACTCAAATCTAAACTCGAACATGAACTCGAACCCAATCTACTCGAACTAGCTTGACTCAAACTAAGATTGCAATTGTCACGACTCGCATATTACTCAACTCACTCGACTTCATTCTACACCTTTTGCAATCTATGGTTTCGATCAAGACATGTTATAATCAATCAATCAAATTAATTAAGTATATTGTGCAGTTATAGACTAGTTATACTCGGGGTGTTTGGGATAGTTTCTTGTGTGAATCCAATGGAGCTTTAGGAGTCATGTATTAACCTTTTATTATTTTACTCGAATATCAATCGGATCGACTCATCCACAGCCGAGAGTCCCGATGCTAACACATGAAATGGGCCCGTGTTTCCTTACTCCTGGGGTCCCGCTTTTGAGCTCGTGAATACTTCTACGGCTGTGTTGACATTCATACTTGGAACTTAACATTAACATAGTGACCATATAGAGACATATAGTATATACTTACCCATAAACATATACTCTTACTCGTCATATATTCTACAATTGTCATTTTCTTTACTCTTACTTTATTCCTTGGGACTTACCGAGCGCTAGTTCGCTCACGGACATTCCATCCACTTTTTTTTCTTGGAATATTCGTCGGATATGGTCGAGATGGAAGAAGTGGAAGCCACAGAGGAGGACTACGACTAGATTGCTACTCAGCAATAGCTTAGCCTCATTTTTTTTCTCCAGCTTATGTATTCCACATGTTTAGGCATTTCCTCTTGTTTTGTTTACCTTCCAGTTGAAATGTACTTGTAAATATTTGAAGTTGAATGTAAATAAAGATATTTGTTGAAAAATTTTATAGTTTTTTTTATTCTTTCATTGTGTATTATTGTTTCAATACACTTAGTATATTTATTTAGGGAATGACCTTCTCTGGATAAATATATCGCGGGCTTGCCACGTCATCGTTTCCGTCTACTGGGAAGCGGGGCGTAACACAATCCGAAAGCCAAAGTGTGTAAGAAGGTCGGTTAACTTGGTTCTGGAGTTTTAGTTTAAGGTGTGTCATGGTCGTAAACCAGAGAGAGAAAAGAAACACTCAGCGTGCACTCTAACAAGATTAGATTGATTAATCACTTTATCTAATCAGGATGACTCTTACTGTTTCCTAGAATGCTCCTTCAACCCTAAAAGGAGAATCATTCGGGATCATCTGAAAATCACTCGAGAAGTAACACCTACTCATAAGTGGGAATCGGGACCTAACTATTATTGTGTGATAATCTTGACGGAAGCCGATCAAAATTACCACATTTCAGAAGGTATGCGCAAACTTGGCAAGTTTCCCTTATATTTGAAACTCTCGATACAAATTTTTTCCCCAAGCGACTTATGACCTTGGCAAAGCTCAATAAATCATAAGTCACAAGTCAAATTCAACCCGTCATTATCCTGGATTACATTAGACCCACCCGTATGACTCTTGGCAAAGGCTAACAAAGTCACACGACTGTCCTAACTAATCGCATCACTATGCAGCAGAAAAGCATCATAAAACTACCGAACACTACGTCTTAGCAAAGGTCGACAAACGTAGCACGAATTCTAAGCAATACTAATTTGAAATGACGGAGGGCTACGACTGGGTTTTGGCGAAAAACCTTTAACGTAATGAACTTGAAACGTTGAAAGAGCTCGAGTGGCTTTGAAATGGAGTGGTTTAGGTTCCTCTTTTAAAACAAGTAACATAAACTTTTGCTTAAGAGTGAACTCCCCATGAAGGGATCAAGGCTCTTTCCTCATAGAATGAGATGCAGGATATTCCTAGCCGAATACCTCTATGCAAAGCAAAAGAATACGACTATGCTTTTGAAGAAAACCGAATAGTTTTAAAAATTAGTTTCGACAACATCATTTAGGTTTTTTTTCCTTGCATTAATCAGAATTAATACAGTTCCATCAATTAATCATATCATGCTAGAAAAGAAACGAAAATAGGCACGCACATATATTCCATCCGCATTCGCCACAGGGTCTCGGGTCTTCACCGTAAAGTTACTTAACTTATGGCAGAGCAGGGATAGGACTAGCGCGGATGCAAAATATATATAACGTCTACTAAATATATATAATATATATATAAACATTTGGCTCAGGCATGCTATCAAGTAACATCACAGAAGCATCACAGCAGAAGCAAACACAATATGGAAATGCGGATAATCTAGGAAAAGTACATTTCAATGGAGCCAAATATGAAATGCAATTTTCCCAGTCATGTGGATAGCCCATAGTATCAGACCCTAGATCCCTACGAGTGCGGAAAGCTGTCACGCCCCACATCGTAGTAGACAGAAACGGTGACGTGGCAAGCCCGCAGCATATTTATCCAGAGAAGATCATTCCCTAATAAATATACTAAGCGTATTGAAACAATAATACACAATAAAAGAATAAATGGAGAATGTAAAATTTTTCAACAAACATTTTTATTTACATTCAACATCAAATGTTGACACGAAGAATAACATGGCGGATCCACTCACGAAGGCCATACCTCAGATAAAATTTGAGAGACTCTTCGGGATGTTGGGTATGAGATACTACAACAACTGGCCTTAGTGAAAGTGGGAGATTGTTAGTTGTATGTATGCCGTAGAGGCCATTATTGTACATGATTGTATATTATAGTGGATGCTTGGACATATATAGAGAGGACTTTCTTGCTCGACATGATAGTATGCTATCTGGTTGCTCTTTATCTTAACATGTAGACTTGTATTGTGATACTGTCTTGCTCCTACATGTTGATAAAGCCCTTAGGATGTACTTGACTACCAGGATTATGATGCAGATCATACCAGTGAGGCCAGGGTAGTCCATAAGTACATCCTTTAATTGTTCCTAGTCAAGGGAATATCGATGCCCCGTTTTGATACACCCTCGACTAGGAACAATTAAAGGATGTACTTATGGACTACCCTGGCCCCATTAGTATGATCTGCATCATAATCCCGGTAGTCAAGTACATCCTAAGGGCTTTATCAACATGTGAGAGCAAGACAGTATCACAATACAAATCTACATGTTAAGATAAAGAGCAACCAGATAGCATACTATCATGTCGAGCAAGAAAGTCCTCTCTATATATCTCCAAGCATCCACTATAATATACAATCATATACAATAATGGCCTCTAGGGCATACATACAACTAACAATCTCCCACTTGCACTAAGACCAGTTGTTGTAGTATCCCATACCCAACATCCCGAAGAGTCTCTTAAATTGTATCTGGGGTATGGCCTTCGTGAGTGGATCCGACGTGTTATTCTTCGTATCAACTCTCCTGGCCTCGATCTCCCGGTGATCAACTATCTCCCGGATCAGGTGATACCGCCTCAGAATATGCCTGGATCGCTGATGGGACATGGGTTCCTTGGCCAAAACCACAGCTCCATTGTTATCACAATACAAAGGTATTGGATGCTCGATGGATGGAACCACTCCAAGTTCAGTTATGAACTTCTTCATCCAGACGGCCTCTTTGGCGGCATCGTTGGCAGCGATGTATTCATCCTCTATCGTTGAGTCTACCATGGTTTCTTTCTTAGAACTCTTCCAACAAACTGCCCCTTCATTGAGGATGAAGACAAAACTCGAGACCGACTTAGAGTCGTTCTTATCATTCTGGAAGCTCGAATCGGTAAAGGACTCCATTTGAAGTTCACCGTTACCATACACCAAGAACATTTCTTTAGTCCTTCTCAAGTACTTAAGAATGTTCTTCACAGCTGTCCAGTGATTCTCTCCAGGATCTGCTTGATACCTACTCGCTACACCTAGTGAGTATGCAATATCAGGTCTGGTACATAACATCGCATACATGATAGAGCCTACTGTCGAAGCATAGGGTAATCCTTGCATGCGAGCCCTCTCCAAATCAGTCTTGGGAGACATCTCTTTGGAGAGAGTGATTCCTAAGATCGTGGGTAAATTCCCACGCTTGGAATCTTCCGTACTAAACCTCTTTAGTATGGTGTCAATGTACCTGGATTGGGACAATCCCAACATCCATCTATAGATCTTAATCCCCAAGATGTAGGAGGCATCACCTAGATCTTTCATTGTGAATCTTTGTGATAAGAGATTGATCGAGTGCAGCATAGGAACATCATTTCCTATCAAGAGTATGTCATCCACGTACATACGAGGAAGACGGCCTTACTCCCTGCCACCTTCATGTATACACAAGGTTCATCTACGTTTTTGACGAAGTCAAACTCTTTGACTGCCATATCAAAACAGATATTCCAACTCCGCGATGCCTGCTTTAACCCGTAGATTGATTTAAGCAGCTTGCACACCTTTCCGCTGCTCCCACTGTCCACAAAGCCCTCTGGCTGTGTCATGTACACACTCTCTTCTAAATCACCATTTAAAAAAGCGGTCTTGACGTCCATCTGCCAAATTTCGTAGTCATGGTATGCAGCGATGGCAAGTAGGATCCGGATGGACTTAAGTATAGCCACTGGAGAAAATGTTTCATCATAATCCATACCTGGTCGTTGACGGAAACCTTTTGCTACAAGTCTAGCTTTGAAAGTCTCAACTTTTTCATCTACACCAAGTTTTTTCTTGAAAATCCATTTGCTCCCAATGGGTTTTACCCCTTCAGGAGCATCTTCCAAAGTCTATACTTTTTTGGTTTACATGAATTCCATCTCAGATAGCATAGCATCCAGCCATTTCCCACTCGTGATGGCCTGCTCGAAGCTAGTTGGGTCATCATCTTCCATGATGCAATCCTCGCTCCTACCATCAATAAGAAAACCGTAGTATCTCTCAGGTGAATGAAGAACCCTACTAGATCAGCGGAGAGGCTGAGGTTCGTCGGGGACTATTGAATCCTCTGGTTCCACTAAATCTTCAGTTGTAATTTGTGTAGCTGGAACTTCTTCCAGTTCTACCTCTTTGCCACTAATTTCTTTTTCAAGATATTTCTTTTTTAAAAAGGTGGCATGACGAGAAACAAACACCTTTAGTTCCTCACTGTGGTAGAATAGATATCCATATGAATACTTTGGATATCCCACAAACTTGCAAAGTACTGATCGTGCCTCGAGTTTATCCGGATTTTGCCTTTTGACATAGGCCGGACAACCCTATATCTTAACTCGTTTAAGATATGGTCCCTTTCCACTCCATATATCATATGGTGTTGTAGGCACTGATTTAGATGGAACTTGATTCAATAGGTATGCTGCTGTCTCAAGCGCATAACCCTAAAAGGAAATAAGTAACTCAGCGGTGCTCATCATAGAGCGCACCATATCTAATTGGGTGCGATTCCTCCGTTCCGATACACCGTTCTGCTGTGGTGTGTACGGAGGAGTGAGCTGAGAGAGAATTCCATTCTCTTCTAGATAGTCCAGGAACTCTGTGTTCAAGTATTCTCCTCATCGATCAGATCGAAGGATTTTAATATTTTTCCCCGTCTGGTTCTCAACTTCATGCTTATATTCTTTGAATTTCTCAAAAGCCTCAGACTTTTGTTTCAACAGGAACACATGTCCGAATCTCGAGAGATCGTCAGTGAATGTAATAAAGTATGAGGAACCATCCCTGGCATGTGTAGACATGGGACCGCATACATCACTATGTATCGGTCCCAAGAGTTCCGTAGCTCTTTCTCCGTGTCCAGTAAACGGAGTTTTGGTCATCTTGCCTTTGAGACATGACTGGCAAGTTTCATAAGATGAAAATTCGAATGGATTCAAATATCCATCCTTATGCAACTTATCTAGTCGTGTCGCATTGATATGACCTAGTCTACAATGCCACAAGAAGGATTCGTTCATTTCTGAACTCTTCCTCTTGTGTGTGTTCTGTACGTTAAGAACCATGGTTTGATTTAGAACGTATATGCCATTACTTAACGAGCCTGATCCAATCAACTTTTGATTCAGAAAAATGTTCATAACATTATCCTGCAATACAAAATTATATCCTTCTTTACATAATAAAGAAACTGATATAATATTGCATATCAGGTTCGGTATGTAATAACATTCGTTCAGAATCAATGTATTACCATTTGGTAATACAATGTGATATTCGCCAACTGCTTTGGCTGCAACATTTGCATCATTCCCTACTCTGACAGAATGATCACCTATTCCCAGTTCTCTACCTTTCTTTAGCACATGTAACATATTACATATGTGGGATCCCGATCCAGTACCTAATACCCAGGAGAGTGTACTGAGAAACAATTCTCGGTAACAAACACACTCGAAGAAAATGTATCAACATGTTCTTTATTCGATCGGGTGACATGGGAATCCTGGCATTCCCCTATTTCCTGGTCAGACTTATAACAATTATAAGATAGAGCGGAACCAACGTTCCCCAGCCCAGTATAACAAGAAGGTTCGGTCAATACATCCATATTATTATCTTGATTAAGGCCTGACATGGTCGCTACCTGGAAAGAGAGAGAAGAAAACACTTAGCGTATGCTCTTGCAAGATTAGATTGGTTATTATCTTATTTAATCAGGATGACTCCCACT
Source organism: Agapanthus africanus (assembly GCA_030015575.1). NCBI lineage: Eukaryota > Viridiplantae > Streptophyta > Magnoliopsida > Asparagales > Amaryllidaceae > Agapanthus > Agapanthus africanus. The sequence goes on from CM057344.1 coordinate 57,323,865, forward strand.
GTTTTTATCAAATCTTCCTTCAAACCTTAAAAGGTAAGACTAGCCGGGATTAATTACACCCTACAAGTTCGTCAATCTTTCAGCCCGGCCAGTGTCGGTATTTTGAGGGAGGTTCCCCGTGCTTTCGCACGGACCTAATTAAAATAAACCTCGTTTTCCCAGGGGCGTAACCCCATTAACACCTTTCTAGACATCTACTTGATTGGCTAATTGTAATGTGCAAAACTCTCCCAGGAGTAACTCTTACTCGCAATGGATATCGGGATCCAAGTATCTTATAGAAGGTATGCAATCTCATTGCAAATTTCAACACTTGAAATTCCCAATAATATTTTGCCCCAAGCGATTTATGACCTTGACAAGGTGAACAAACCATAAACCCTAAGTCAAGTTCAACCCGTTTATTTCGTGATTGAATTAAACCCACCCGCATGACCCTTGACAAGGTCAACAAGGTCGTACGACTACCCTAATCCAATCGCATCATATGCATTGCAGATAAGCACTAATTAGCTACCGCACACTACACCTTGACAAGGTCAACAAACGCAGCACGAATACTAAATAGTCCTTATCTGAAATGACGGAGGGCTACGACAGGTTTTTAACAAAACCTTTTGCGTAATGAACTTGATATCGTTGTAGAATCTAGTGATTTTGAAAAGGAGTGGTTTAAGCTCCGCTTTTAAAATCATGTGTTTTTCAAAATAAACCGAGTGGGTGTAGCATTTGCTAGCTTTTGCTAAAGAGGTCATTCCCGGTGAAGGGATCTCGGCTCTTTCCTCGTCGAATGAGGTGCTGGATATTCATCAAGGAATACCGCTTAAGGGATCTCGGTACTTTCCAGTTGAAACTCATGTACTTGTAAACATTTGATGTTGAATGTGCTGGGTTCCTTAGCATCCTCACTATGTTTTCTAAGACATCAAGCATGCAATTTTAAAAATCTAGAGTGCTAAGAAATCCTAAACCAAGGATCTAACTAGAGGATTAGGGTTACAACTAAGCAAGTAAACAACTTTACTCTATGTGAACAAGGAATACAACCTTTGTAGACCAGTCATTCACTTCTAAAGCTCCGTGTAGTAGTCCCTTTTGCTCCAAGTAGTGATGTCCCGGACTCTCCTTTGGCTTCACTAGGTGAAAGTAACGAGCTTGCTCAAGGATCTTCGAGGCCGAAGATGATCTACGTCGAAGAATCTCTAACTCAAGCTACCTCTTCACTAATTGATGAACTAGTGAAGAAACAATCTATACTAAATGGCTAGTTTCGTATAGATCGGTGAAGTAGGAATTTTTGCTCACTTTAGAATTATTTTTCTCTCACTCTTTTCTTTTTAGACTAGCGTATACACTTCTTGACCCATTTGATGGGCGATGGATGATCCAATATCCATTGGTGTTTGACATCAAAGATGGTATACAGGTGCTCAGTAGAGACTGGGTATACTGAACAGGACTCGCCAAGAACTCATAGATGGTATTATACCTAACGTAAGACAGCAGTTCTATGGTGACACTGGTATAGGTTAGTCTGTAGACCCGAGATCGTCATAGAGTCTTATGTGATTCCCACTGTGCTTTGATTTCCACCTTACCACGTTTAAGAGAGCATGCAAAACGATGGTTTTTGGGTAAATTCCCGAGTCACATGGAGGCAATGAGCGATAGGAGGGGATTCGTCTCTCCCGATATTGGGGGTTGATGTTGCGCTGTGCTCGATTGGCCATAATAGGAACTCCCTGGCCAGGGCTGATACGGCGATTTACTGGTAAGTGTTAACAGTGGTTTCTCGACCCGTTATGAGCCTCATATCGGCATGACTTATCAAGTTACTAGGGTCTGACGGTTACCACCCCTAGACTCGATATGCGACATATCAGACGAAGAGACCAGACTGTACGGTAGTGTTGCTATTGGATTCACAGGAGTATGGACAATCTTGCTTGTTGATCTTCTGATTGCTCAATATCCGGGTAGCTGTTACGTCCAGCTAGTAGCGCTGACGGCTTGTGGGTGACTGATATGATCATCACCTACTGTCGGCGTATTGACGAGTCATTAGAGTCCTACACAGAGGTTTCCTAGCTCATGCGAAACGAAGTAGGGCACATATGTGATATGTGCGGGACCGAGATTAATACGTGTATGTGATACAGTATTCTAATCTCGCGATATAGGTTATATGTGATATAACCGGATTGTTGAATCAAGTGTTGATTCAATGATATGTTATATGTATATGTGATATGCATATAAATGATATTAGTCGGTTGTATGCGATACAACCGGATTATTAAATCAAGTGTTGATTTAATAATTTAATGTGTAATTATATATTTGATAAATTAATATACATTAACTAATATTAGATCACTTAAGAAAATGTTTTCTCTTTATACATTTAATATATCTATGATATATGTTAATGTATTTATATTGTGTCATGCTAGATGATATATTGGACAAGGGTGTATGAGACTCATACCATACTTATGATAATGTGGGGTGTTAATTATTAAGGAAAAATCAAAATTAGGTGGAAATTTGTCATGGCTTGTGAAGCTTGGAGAAGCTTGTGGAAACCTTGACTTAGTCCACTAATTTTGTTTTATCTTAGATATTTATTAACCTGACCATTATCTTTAGCCTTGGTTAAATCTCTACATGAGTTATATATGATATTTTCTCACCCATGGTTCATGAGTTAATCACTTGATCATTTTCTTCATCTCCTTCATTTTTGCTCTCTAGCTTTGGATGAGAAAAAGAAAAGAGTGAGAAAATTAATTCTAAACCGAGCAAAAATTCCTACTTCACCGATCTATACGAAACTAGCCATTTAGTATAGATTGTTTCTTCACTAGTTCATCAATTAGTGAAGAGGTAGCTTGAGTTAGAGATTCTTCGACGTAGATCATCTTCGGCCTCGAAGATCCTTGAGCAAGCTCGTTACTTTCACCTAGTGGAGCCAAAGGAGAGTCCGGGACATCACTACTTGGAGCAAAAGGGACTACTACACGGAGGTTTAGAAGTGAAGGACCGGCCTACAAAGGTTGTATTCCTTGTTTACTTAGATTAAAGTTGTTTACTTGCTTAGTTATAACCCAAATCCTCTAGTTAGATCCTTGGTTTAGGGTTTCTTAGCACTCTAGATTTTTAAAATTGCATGCTTTATGCCTTAGAAAACATAGTGAGGATGCTAAGGAACTCAGCACATTCAACATCAAATGTTTACAAGTTCATGAGTTTCAACTGGAAAGTAATATAATAAAGGAAAATGTCTTAACATGTGGTATACATAAGCTGAATAAAAAATGAAGCTAAGCTAATCCTGAGGATCAATCCGGTTGTAGTCTTCCACTGTGACCTCCACTTCCTCCGTCTCGACCGTATCTGACTAACATTCTAAGAAAACAAGGGTGGGTGAAATGCCCGTTTGCGAACTAGCGCTCGGTAAGTCCCAAAGATAAAGTAATAGAATGACAAGTATAAAATATATATATGACGAGTAAAAATATATGATCATGGATGTTCCCGCAAAAATTTAAACAACATAAAAAAAGAGCTGAGCTCTGTTAAGTTTTGAGGTAGCGCCTCACGTGCCCCTCATGAGGGTGCCAGCGCCAACCCCTTAGGATTAAATCCTATGGTAGCGCCGCACGTGATACTCACGTGGACGCCAATGTGCAAAGCACAAGAACGCTTATTATATAAGAATTAAATTCTTATATGGTGCCGCACGTGCTCCTCAAGTGGACGTCAATGTGCAAAGCACAGGAGCACCTAGAATCAAATTCTTAAGCGGCGCCCACGTGCAAAACACGTAAGCAACGACGCCGAGATTAAAGATAAGTAAAATTAAATTCTGCAGGGGATATTTCCCTAAAAACTGGGATACTCTCTGTTAAACCCAGCCGCTGGATCAAAGATCCAACGTTGATGATAAATCATCAGATAATAGAATAAAATTCTATTAAGGGAAAATATTCCCCTAATCTTTCTAAACGAACAGAAAATTGTTGGATCAAAAATTCAATGAAATGGGAAAATATATCCTTATATTTATCTAAACAAAAGAAATATGTGCTCTATAAAACAGAGAACTCTTGAATCAAAAATCCAATGGTGATTAAAAAATCACCACTTGACAGAATAAATTCTGTATATAGGAAAATATTTCCCAAATCTTGTTAAAAACAAGAAAAAAATATTCTGTAAAACAGAAGTCCTTGGATAAAAGATCCAACGGTGGGTAAAATTCCCCAAATCAATTTTGAGTCCAATTAAATCAATTGAAATCTCACAATAAGAGATTTTCTCAAAATTAATTAACAAAGCCGCCTCTGCTATATAAAGGACCCGAGGCTTCAAGTTTCACACACCACAGACACTAGAGAGACAAAGACAGTGAGAGGGAACCCCAAATAAAGTTCTACAAAATAATACAGTGAGCTCTCAAAAGAACAGAGAATTCAACTCTCAGAGAAGAAGATCCTCCTTCTCAAAAACCCTAGGTAAAGAAAAAAGAAGAGATAAAAATATCTCTTTTACCTATCATATCACACTCAAGGGTTTAACCCTTTTAAAAGAACTTTGTTCTTTCTCTGGATCTGAGATCCACAAGACAAGTCTTCCATAAGTTGAGAATTTAATTCTCATCGGGAAGATCTTGTTCATGAGAATCAAGCATTCAAGGAAAAACAAGTTTAAAAAGAAAGAAGATGGAGTCCATAATACTCCAGGAACTTAGTTCCTTCAAATCAAGAACTTAGTTTTTTTAAAACTCAACCCAAAATCCTCAAAAAAATAGTGGTTTTGGTGATCGTTAATGGTTTAAATACCATCAACAGAGATTTAATCTCTCTGAAAACATCAACAGAGATTAAATCTCCATATAAAAAAAATCAGCGCCTCATGCGAAAAACATGTGGGTGCCCAAGACAGAAAGCTAGCGCCTCACGTGCTTCCCACATGGGCACCCTCAAACAAAGGTCAGCGCCTCAGGTGCTTCCCACGTGGGTGCCCTCAAACAAAGGCCTAGTGCCTCACGTGAAAACACGCGGGCGCCCAAAGTAGAAGGCCAGCGCCTCATGTGAAACACACGTGGACACTGAATAAAAGTACTTAGCACTCCATATATAGCCAAAACGGCTAAGTGCTTAGCACTGATTGGGCAGCGCCCAACGCCTCACATGCTCCTCATGTGGGCGCCACACAAAAAGTGCTTAGCACTCCTATATAGCCAAAATGGCTAAGTGCTTAACACTGATTGGGCAGCGCCCAGCGCCTCACATGCTCCTCATGTGGGCGCCACACAAAGAGTGCTTAGCACTTCATATACAGCCAAAAGAACTGAGTGCTTAACACTGATTGGGCAGCGCCCAGTGCCTCACATTCTCCTTGTTAGTGAGATATTCCCTAGAGGTCATTATTGTATCATACTGGATTGTATATTACATATTGGAAGCTTAGGATATTCACAGTTTTGATAACAGTCTTGCTCAAAATGGTAGTATGCCACTTGGTTTGATTCTATCTCAATATGTGCATATGTTTCTTTTAGCATATCGCTTATACATATTGGTAGAGCCCTTAGGATCTTTGCTTGAATACCAGCGTTGTGATGGCAGTCACACTAGTAGGGGCTGGGTAGTCTATAAGCACATCCTTATACATGTCCCTAGTATAGGATTATCGAGACGGGGCATCAGTACTCCAGAGTAGACTAGTGTATACGCTTCTCATCCCAGTAGGGGAGATGGTCTATCACACAGCCATTAGTACGTCGTACTGGAGATAGTATGCAGGTGCTCATTAGATTATGAATTACACTGGACAGGACTCGTCGGGAACTGCTGGTTGGTATTGTACCTATCGTCAGGTAGCAGTTCCCAGATGACATGAGTACAGCTTAGTCCATTGACTTGACATCGCACTTCGCCTCGAGTGTGTTCCTAATGTACTTTGATTACTACCCTACCATGGCACAAAGGAGTCGTGCAAACAAGTAGTAGTTGGGTGCAGTCCCGAAGCACTTGGAGGCAGTAGCGGTTAGATAGGATTCGTCTCTTCCGGTATTGGGGGTTGATATCGCACTGTATTCGGGAAGCCATTACACAAAGTCCCTGGCCAGGGAAAACGAGATTTACTGGTAGGTGCTCCAGTAGCTTCTCATGGTGTATTGGGCTCTGCTTCAGCACGACTTATTGCTCTATTAGGGGTCTGACGTTTACCATCCCCCTAGGCACGATATGCGAGTATATCAGAAAAACAGACCGAACTGTACGAAGATTGTCACAGACAGGATTAGTAGGAGTTTGGGTGAGTTTGCTCATCGACTTTCTTATCGACAGATACCTGGGTAGCCGTTACGTGCAGCTAGTATCGCTGACGTGCTTGTGTTTAAACCCAATGACAGCGTACTGTCGAGTCTTTAGAGTCCCATACAGAGTGTTTCCCTACTTCGGGCGAAACGATGTAGAGGTTGTATGGTTTTACGGCAGGGTTCGATCACATACGTATACTTGTGCACGGATGATGTTCGGGCGGATAATACTAGTAGGCTTTAGTTTAAGCCGGATTCTAGTATTGTATTATTGGATTGTTATCATCTCATTGTATTCATATTTTTCGGAATACGAATACGAGTATGTATATACGGTGATGACATTCTTGTAATTTGGCAAGACATGATTTTAGAAAAGGACACCTCATTATTGATTTATCTATTTTCATAAATGGATTAATGAGGTGGAATTGTGGAGATAATTGAATCATGGTGTGAGGAATGGCTTATGTTTGTTTATTCATTTGGTCTGGTCTCACTATTGAAGCATGGGTGATATATTGTATTTATTTTTATTCCATGGTTCAATAAGTGAGAAGATAGAAAATGAGCCATTCTCTACACTTAGCACTACACTTGAGTTCATTTGGTTCATTTCTTTCTCTCTCCAAGTTTTCCTTTTCATCCTCAAGTGAGATCCTTACCCTCACATGTGTTGTGAAACAAAGGATCTCAAGAGATAAAACAATCCATTAGCTACTCTACATCACCTAGGCTACTTAGTTTAGCGATCTAAGTACCCTAGTTACTTCGGTTTAGAAGTAGGAGCTTGAAGCACATGCTCTCGGGTGGATCATCTTTGACGCGAGGAGGCCGACGTCGCAAGCTCGATCCTTTCTTCGAGGAGCCATGGAGAGGAGGCAAAGAAGACCCGAAGGACTGGTTCATGGAGGTATAACCATCTATCATAGTAGTTAAACTCCACAGTTAATTTTTAGTTAAGGTTTTCGAATAGATCCTGGAGTTTAGTCGATGTTGCGAACTTTGTATAAATCGTTTTTAAAAATCCCGCCTCCCCGCGAACCCACGGGGTGTGCGACATCTACTTACAGTGGTATCAGAGCCTACTAAATCTTAACTAACAGTTTAGACGAAGTGTAAAACTACAAAACCGAAATAACTCTGAAACACGAAACAAAAGATCCAAGTTTCTGTCAAAATTTTTAGAGCCTCTAAATTTTTTTTAAACAATTGCGGAGTGCTCCTTTAGTTGTGAAATGAATACTAAACAAAAACGAGATAATTCCACCTCAACTTGGCAGGCCAAACCCTTCAAAAATCCGGCCTGGCCGGTTCTAATGTGTAGGATTGTGTTTAATTTTCATTGGTGTTCTTGTTACTTGGATTTAGGGTTTCAGGTGTTGTTTATTTTTGCCAAAATTGCTTATAATGTTATCTTTCTGTTGTGGCAATACAGAGTATATTGAAGTCGCAGTTTTAACGTCGTTTACTAGTTTTCGGTTTATATATGTGTTTCAAAACGTTCGCTAATCGCTATATATCGATTAGTAGGGGTTGCACATATCTGTGATGCTATGTTGGTTTGTGTATATGGAGTATTGGATCGTCGTGGATGAATAGCCGGGGGGATGTAAGAAGGGTGTTTTCTTTTATTTCATTCATGTAATTTGTAAAAGTGATGTAATATTATTTTGCGGGGCACATCCGGGTTGAGGTTGTAGGCACCGTTGTATTATTTCTTTTACTGTTTTTGCACCTAAGATAAACCGAAGGTGGGGTGCACAAACTACCGGGTTCTTGAAGTGCCGAGTGGCCTACTCATTTTATTGAGGGAGGTTGCTTCACTTCGGGAATTTGGCGGGTAGTTTGCCGTACCTATAGGGGTCTAGGGTGGGGTTTGGCTATTCATCACGACCGTGGAATCCGTTTTTCGTTATGGGCTTAAACGAAATGCGGAATTCCTAGTATATCCAATATATTCATCTGTGATCTGGAATGCCTATTATTGCGTGAGACGAATGGATATATATATGATATATAGTAGGCGTTGCTTATATTTTGCACCCGCGCTAGTCCAGCCCCCGCTCTGCCGGTAGTTAAGTAACCTAACGGTGCATGACGGGGCCCCGTGATGAATGCGGATGGCATAAGTGTACGTTTTATTTTTGTTTCTTTTCTGCAGTTGTAGGATTAAATGATGGGACCGTATTAACATTGATTAATCAAGCAAAACAAACCAAAGCTTAATCGTTGGAACAATTTCAAAACCACTTGGTTTTCTTCAAAAAGCAATTTTTAAATGTGGATCCTAAACCACTCCTTCTAAAAAAAGCTATCATGGTTCCTTCGACTATATCAAGTTCATTATGTTCACGGTTTCTCCAAAACCATTCGTAGCCCTCCGTCATTTCATATGGGTATTCAGTAGTATTCAAGCTATGTATTTTGACCTTCGCCAAGGCATAGTGATTGGTAGCTACTGGGTATTCGTATATAGTATAGATAGATGTGTTGGTTTGGGACAGGCGTACTACTATGTTGGCCTTCGTCAAGGGTATGTATGGGTGGGTTCAAATTAATCTGGACAATGACGGGTAAAACTTGACATGTGACTTATGATATGTTGGCCTTCATCAAGGTCATAAGAGTATGGGACAAAAATCCACATCATGAGTTTCAAATATAAAGGAAACTTGCAGTTTGAGTATACCTTCTGGAGTGTGGTGACTAAAGTGGATTCCATCTAGGTTATTACATAATGATAGTTGGATCCCGATACCACTGATGAGTAGGATTACTCTTCGGGAGATTTTTCACTGAACAATCAATGTTATAAACTAAGTACGTGTCTAGAACGGTGTTAGCGAGGCTACGCCTCCTGGGAAAAGAGCTTATGTAATTAAGGAACTTCACGAAAGCGTTGGAAAACCTCCCTCGAAGTACCAACACTATCCTGACCGAAAAGTTAAGCAAGAATTGTAAAGTGGGATTAATACTGACTAATTCTTCTTTTATGGTTTGAGGAAGGATTCGAGGAAACGGTGGGAGCCATCTTGTTTAGATAAACTGATAACCAATCTAAACTTGCAAGAGCATCATGCTAAGTGTTTCTTCTCTCTCTCCTAATTGCAGCGACCACTATGACTGGACTTCGGTTACTAGATAATAAATTGACTTGGACAAACTACAATGATTGGCTAAGGATTGTCCAGCTAGCACTTATCTATGACAAGCTGTACTACCTCCTTACTACCAAAGACCCCGTCGTCCCAGGTCCAGATTCCACCGTCGTGGATGTTGATATCCGTAAGACATGGGAAAAGGATTGTGCGAGAGCCAAGTGCCTCGTGTTAGCCTCAATGGATAGTAAACACCAGAAGCAGCATGAGAAGATAGACTTAGCTTCTATCTTCCTCCATACCAAAGTTTTATATAGAGAGCAATCCCGTATCGCAAGATATGAGACCTCGAAGATATTGCTTCAGGCGAGATTGGCTATCGAGTCATCTGTAGGGGACCACGTCCTTACGATGATTAGCTATATTGAACAGCTCACAAACCATGGGACCACGTTGGAGAACGAGTTATGAACTAACTTGATTCTACAGTCGCTCCCCTCAACCTACGCCCAGTTTATCTTGAATTTCAAAATTCAAGGGAAGGAAGTTACACTTCCAGGACTCCTCAATATATTGAGGAGCGCTGAGGTAGAGGGAAAGGACAGGGAAAAAGTTTCAGGGCTAAAAGTAGGAAAGGAAAGATGTTTCTGTTGTCACAGGAAAGCGCACTGTCAGAAGGATTGCGGGGCTTGGAAAGCCAGAAACCAGGATTCAAAGCAAGTTGTGGCTTCGGCTTCGGGTGTGTTCATGATTGAAAACTGTTTGTCAATTAACTCTAATTCCTAGGTACTAGATACCGGATCAGGATCTCATATTTGTAATTCATTACAGGTTTTGAGAAACCGTAGAGTTATCAAGGAAGATGATATGACGTGCTTGTGGTTAAACTCACTGACAGCGTACTGTCGAGTCTTTAGAGTCCCACACAGAGGGTTTTCCTGCTTCGGGCAAAACGATATAGAGGCCGTATGGTTTTACGGCAGGGTTCGATCACATACATGTACTTGTGCACGGATGATGTTCAGGCGGATAATACTAGCAGGCTTTGGTTTAAGCCGGATTCTAGTATTGTATTGGATTGTTATCATCTCATTATATTCGTATTTTTCGGAATACAAATACGGGTATGTATATACGGTGAGGGTATTCTTGTAATTTGGCAAGACATGCTTCTAGAAGGGGACAACTCATTATTGATTTATCTATTTTCATAAATGGATTAATGAGGTGGAATTGTGGAGATAATTGAAGCATGGTGTGAGGAATGGCTTATGTATTTGTTTATTCATTTGGTCTCACTATTGAAGCATATGTGATATATTGTATTGATTTTTATTCCATGGTTCAATAAGTGAGAAGATAGAAAATGAGCCATTCTCTACACTTAGCACTACACTTGAGTTCATTTGTTTCATCTCTTTCTCTCTCCAAGTTTTCCTCTTCTTCCTCAAGTGAGATCCTTACCCTCCCATGTGTTGTGAAACAAAGGATCTCAAGAGATAAAACAATCCATTAGCTAGTCTACATCACCTAGGCTACTTAGTTTAGCGATCTAAGTACCCTAGTTACTTCGGTTTAGAAGTAGGAGCTTGAAGCACATACTCTCGGGTGGATCATCTTTGACGCGAGGAGGCCGACGTCACAAGCTCGATCCTTTCTTCGAGGAGCCATGGAGAGGAGGCAAAGAAGACCTGAAGGACTGGTTTATGGAGGTATAACCATCTATCATAGTAGTTAAACCTCCATAGTTAATTGTTAGTTAAGATTTTCGAATAGATCCTGGAGTTTAGTCGATGTTGCAAGCTTTGTATAAATCATTTTTGAAAATTCCGCCTCCCCGCGAACCCACGGGGTGCGCGACATCGACTTACACTCCTCATGTGGGCGCCATATAAAAAGTGCTTAGCACTTCATATACAGCCGAAACGGCTGAGTGCTTAGCACTCATTGGGCAGCGCCTATAATTGAATGCTTCATATGATATCCATGTGAGTGTCAGAACGTCAAATAAGTGCTTAGCACTTTTGCATAAAAAGGGGGCTAAACAAACAGAGCCCAAATAAGTGCTTAGGACTTCTGAACAGAACAAAAGAAGACTGAGTTAGCCTAAATTGGCTAAGTCTCTCTTCCAACTGAGCTTAAATGCTCTGGATCTTAATAAATTTAACGATCCTTAAAAAATATTGCTAAGTTGATCTTAGTCTCAAACAAGACTAATATATCCTTAGTTTAAAATAGATTAAGCCCAAATGCTCACTTATATATTTAAGTTGATCTTAATCTCAAACTAAATTAATGGTCTTTAAATAAAACAAAATATTTTTGAACCAAAGAAATATATAACCGAAGTTCAAAACCCTGTCAAGCAAATCCTTGACCCAAGCCCAAATCTAAAATATACGGATTTGGACTAATCCACGCCCTGCGGGAGAAGACATAAACTAGTCTCCGTATACAATCCACGGGCAACCCAAAATAAAACAAAAATAACACGACACGAAGTGAACTGCTGGAGCAGGAGAAAGTTGTTATCGCAATGCGGTAACATAATTAAATGCAGGGGCTTGTGCCTGCAGGGAAGAGCGTCCCCAATATCAAAAACCCCACAGAAAATGAGGGGAATCTGATATAGTCCGCTACAACGGTCGCATCTGTCCAAACCTCCGATATATGGGGCTATAAATCAACTTGGTATCTTCGGAGAGGTGGATGGAGAAGTCCAAATAGCATCTAACCCAAAATTCAGGCCAGACGTCCCAACGTCTCGGTCCGTGTCTTTCGGCGGTGAACAGATTCTGGCACGCCCGGTGGGACCTTTTTCTCTTTCCACTCCACACTTCGTGAGTTATGTTTCGCGAACAAAATCGTGGTTCGCTGTGGTTTCCCTTGAATTCGAGGTACTAAAACTAGGTGTCTTGCTTCTATGTAGAGAAAATCGATGGCTTCCTAATGCACTTCATGCAGCAGCAACTCTCGCTCCACCCTAACTGGAAGAGTGACCTACGGGCCCAATTCGGTCTCTATCTTCTCAATGCTAGTGGGGCAAGTTACGCAAGCCACTACTGGATTGTTTTTCGGGACCATGCTCCTACCGGCGAGTTTCGGTGCCTCAGCGCCGCAAGAGGAAGCTCCTAAAAGGTCGATCTTCGATCGGCTGGCAACCATAACGACCTCTCTCATCGGGCCATCCAAATCTAACGTCTCAGTCTTCGACAGGCTGAACAAGAACCTAAACGGGCCCGCAAAGAGGCTCGTGATACCTGAAGGGTTTCCCCCAAAACGGATATCCCTCACAACTCCTCCTACAGGCGAAGCCGTCAAAAGTGCTTCCCCTATCAGAAAGTCGGTCTTCGAAAGGCGGGTCCTTTCTACTCAAACTCTGCCACGGACATCGGTTTTCAACAGGCTGACGCCGACTGAACCCCCTCAGCAAAGCCGGGGGCATGAAGAAGCCGCTTCCAAAACTAAGGCGGTCCCTTCAACAAGGCACGCTCGACGTCGCCACTGGCGCCGAGTGAGAAAAGCTGAGGGCAACTCCTCTCTGGACTTACTCTGCCAGCTCCAATGGTGGAAGCCGACGCTGTTGTTCCAACCGGGAACAGTTTTGATCCGCTTAAGAGGGTACGTAAGAACTACTCGACGGCGGTGCTGAAGAAATCATCTCTGCCAGTAGAGGTCTTCAGGAAAAGTCGGAGCGGCCCCATCAGCGGCACTCCTCGCAAATTCATAGGGTCTGGCGAATAGTCCAGGACTCTATAATTAACCAGAACTACTATCGTCGACCGAAGAAATTGAAGGCTCGGCAAGAAAAGGACCACTCCTCCGTCATACAGCGAGGGACTTCTTCTACACGGGAACCTGTTACAACAGCACCTTCAATTTCAACCTCCCACAAAAGGACGAGGCTAGAGAAAATCCCACCGCGTGCGGCAAATTCCAAAGGCGATGGACCCAAACGCCCTAAGGCTGGGGGAATAACAGTACATACGGTCTACATGGCTTCCGGGAAAGAAGAAATCCGTGCTTCGGCGAGTCACCGACCGCAAACTCGGTCGCTGATTAAGACTCAGGAGCAACAATAGAAGCTCCAGGAAATGCTGACCAAAATGGTAGCGCTTACCGGACAGAAAGAAAGTCCGGACAAAGAGACCAAACAGCGCCATGAGCAGGAGACCGATACAGAGTTCCTGCGAAGGGTGCTCGAAATAAAATACAAAGAAGCCGATGAACAAGCTGCTAACATGAAGCAGATGGCGCTCTTGTTTCAGGACATGGTTAGAATGATGATCCAATCAGAACCCCCAGCCGAGGATCCGCCAATAATCATCGAGGATGACAAAGGGGAAACAACGAACCCTCTTCCGGCCTTATCAACAGCCAAGAAGGAAACGATCTCCAAGGCCAGCCTTAATGATTACATTGCTCAAAAAATAAGAGCTCATCAAGCTAATGAGGCCGCTGGACAAATTGTCAAAACTGGATGACCATATCCACGCTGGTATGATCAAATCGAGTACCCGCTGGCGTATACGATCCCCAAGTTCTATGTATACAAAGGGACAGGCAACCCTCACCAGCACGTCGCGCAATTCAGAGCTCTGTGCGGCAACACTGGAGGCGATGACAAACTGTTGCTTTGCCATTTTGTTAGCAGTCTATCAGAAACAGCCTTCGAATGATACTCGGAGCTCCCAAATGACTCCGTAAAAACATTCGCAGAGATGGAACTGCTGTTCACACAGCATTTCGCCAGCACAAACGAACACACCCCGATCACGACATTAATCAATGCCAGGGCAAGGCCAGGAGAAACCTGGGTCCAATACGCGAACCGGTGGCGGAACCTATGGTCTAAGTGCGAACAGCGCATTGAAGAATCTCCTACCGTGGGCATGTTCATCGGGACCTTTGATCCTCAAACGAATGTGTCCCAGTTCATGACATTCTTCAAACCAACAACTTTCCAGGCTCTGATAGATAAACTGGCCCAAATGGACCAGATGGGCCACGGGCCTTCTTCCTCAAATAAGACCCTCTGTTTACCGCCGAAAACAGAGACGAACCGGGATGGATCGTCTTGCCTGAATTTGAGGGCAGGTGCTATTTGGATTTATCCGTCCACCTCTCCGAAGATGCCAAGTTGATTTATGGCGCCGTGTATCGGAGGTTTGGACGGATGCGGCCGTTGTAGCAGACTTCGTCAGATTCCCCCTCCTTTGCGAGGGGTTTTTTGATTGTGGAGACGCTCCTCCTTGCAGACGCAAGCCCTTGCAGTTAATTACGTTATCGCATCGCGATAACCACTTTCTCCTGATCCAGAAGTTCACTTCGTGTCGTGTGTGTTTGTTTTATTTTTGGCTGCTCATGGATTGTATACGGAGACTAATTTATGTTGTCGCCCGTAGGGCGTGGATTAGTCCAACTCCGTATATCTTAGATTTGGGTTTGGGTTGATTTAATGATCGTTAATCTCGTTTGAGATTAAGATCAACTTAAATTTTAGTTAAGGATACGTTAGTCCAATTTGAGACTAAGATCTACTTAACGGGATTTTAGGATCATTCAGATCCAACAAAAGAGCATTTGGGCTCTATTGTTTTAGTTTAAAGACGTTACGGTCCGTTGTTAGTTTATGGACGTTTCGGTCCGTAGATCACCATTTTTTTGAGGTGGGGGTTTAGTTTAAGGACATTACGGTCCGTAGTAGTTTGAGAACGTTACGGTACGTATAGTTTAGTTTAAGGACGTTACGGTCCGTAAAGTTTAGTTTAAGGGCGTTACGGTCCGTAGTAGTTTGAGGACGTTACGATACGTAGAGTTTAGTTTAAGGACGTTACAGTCCGTAGATCATCTTACGCGCACGTGTATTTGTTACGTGTCGGGATGAGCAATGATGATATGGGAGATGCCCAGCTTGGGGTGTGGTTTGATCTGGGGTGTGCACGTCAGTTTGGGAAGTGCACCGAAAAGCAATTGGTTGTCGGGACCCGCCACCTCTCTGAAGATGTTGAAAAATTACAACGACATGTATCAGAGGTATGGAGAGATGCATCCTTGAACCAATTCCCGTGTCGGAGGGAAAAGATTGTGGTGGATCATCTAAGAATCATTAGTCAAACTTAGGGGATGTGGGATGTGTTGGCTATAGTGTCCTCAAGTCAATTATTGAATCGCAGGCACGCGATTGTGATAATTGGGGGAGGACCTATACCGGTAGAACAGTCTTACTCGAGATGATAGTATGCTATCTGGTTTGTCTTTAT
The DNA here is from genome assembly GCA_030015575.1 of Agapanthus africanus. Classification (NCBI taxonomy): domain Eukaryota; kingdom Viridiplantae; phylum Streptophyta; class Magnoliopsida; order Asparagales; family Amaryllidaceae; genus Agapanthus; species Agapanthus africanus. The sequence goes on from CM057344.1 coordinate 57,339,557, forward strand.
CATCATGTACATGCTTCAGGTGGTATTACAGATCACTATTATATGTTGATAGAACCCATAGGATTCTTGCTTTACTACCAGCATTATGATGGCGATCATATACGTGGGATCTGGGTGGTCTATAAGCACATCCTTAAATGTCCATAGTCGTGGGAGTATCGAGACTGGGCATCAGTACTCTGGAGTAGACTAGTGTATACTTATCCAGACCCTGACAAGGGACGATGGCCGGTCTCACAAGCCATTGGTGTTAGTTTGTTCACCTAAGATAGTATACAGGTGTTCATTAGGTTATGAGTACACTGGACGAACTCGCCGGGAACCTGCTAGTTGGTATTATACCTATTGTCAGATAGCAGTTCCCTAGTGACATATGTACAGGTTAGTCTGTCGATCTGAGATCGTCATTTTTCTCGTGTAAGTTCCTACTGTGCTTTGATTACTATCCTACCACGGCTCAAAGGAGTCGTGCAAACAGGTTTTAGTTGGGTACAGTCCCGAACCACATGGAGGCAGTGAGCGGATCGTCGGGGATTTGCCTCTCCCGGTATTGGGAGTTGATGTCGTGTTGTGTACGGGTGGCCATCACCAGAAATCCTCGGCCGGGGTAGATGAGAATTACCGATACAGGATCGATAGTTACTCAGGTGGTGATGGGTTTCATACCGACACTAAATGTCGCGTTATTAGAGGTCTGACTTTATCAACCCCCCTAAACTTGATATACGATACTCTTAGACGAACAGACCGGACTGTACGGAAATTGTCACTGTCAGGCTCAGTAGGGGTACGGATGAGTTTGCTCGTCGGCCTTCTTTTCGCTCAATACCTGGGTAGCCGTTACGTACAGCTAGTGCCGCTGACGTGCTTGTGGTTAAACCCATTGCCAGCTTCTTGACGAGTCTTCAGAGTCCCATACAGAGGGTTTACACGGTGTTCCCTCATGGGAACTGACTAAAACATATGAATAAAGCAACGAGGAAAGCCCTCAGGTGGAGCATCACGTTCCCACACATGATCGGGCCTCACGTGCAGACACGTGACTTTTTATAGGCAAAGTCTATAGGCGCTGAATGAAATAAACAATTGGAGATGCTTAATTGGTGGGGTCACGTGCCAACACGTGATGGGTTCCTGAACCCTCTGAACTAATAGAATTAAATTCTAATTAGAAGCTCTATGCTTAATTGGTGAGGTCACGTGCCAACACGTGATGGGCTCCTAAGCCCTCTGAATTAATAGAATTAAATTCTAATTAAAAGGAATCAAAAAGCCCTAATTGAAAAAGATTTCCCTAGATCTTTCCAAATAAGAAAGATTGCACTCTGTAAAATAGAGCACCGTTGGATTAAAAATCCAATGGTGATTAAAAATCACCAATTTATAGGAAGATTCTGTGCAACGAAATATTTTCCTAAAATTTGCCAGGAACAACAAATGAAATATCTGATGTGAAATAGAAGTCTTTGGATTAAAAATCCAACGGTGAATAAAATTCACCTAGTGATCTAAAAGATCATGTTGGTTATAAAATCAATCAAAATCTCTAAATGAGAGATTGGATAAAAAAAATTGATTCTTTTCTCTCTCCTATAATTAGAAGCCAAGTTTTAGATACAGAAAAAAGGAGTGACAAAGAGAAAAAAGAGAGAGAGAAAACCCTTCATAAGCCAAAAAATAAGAATTGAATTCTCCAGAGAGAGGAAGATCCCCTCAGAGAAAAAGAAACCCTAGGTAAGGGAAGAAAGAAAAACACAGAGAATATTTTTATCTCTTCTTCACCTTCATAAGAGTTTAACTCTTCTAAAAAGAACTTAGTTCTTCCTCTGGTTGAAGATCTGCAGAAGCAGATCTCCCCACAAGTTGAGAATTTAATTCTCATCGGGGAGATTTGTTATACAGATTCAAAACCTAGGGGGAGAATTGAGTTCAAAGAATTTAATTCTAACAACATATAGGAATTTAATTCCTCTAAATAAAATTATGGTTCAACCCTATAAAAGAATTTAATTCTTATTAAACAGAGGATTTAACTCAAGATCTCCATGCACGTAAAAGAAGATTAGCACCCAAACATGATCACGTGTTCCCACGTGAGCACCTTTGTTGAAGGAGAGAAAACAAATGAGATCAGGTCGCGTGCTCCCACGTGACCCCTAAATAAGCCCTTCAGAAGAAAAAGGGGGAATAAACCCAAGGCAGTTTCTATTTTAGGGCGTCTCACGTGACATCACGTGACCCCTTAATAGTGCTTAGCACTTTTCAAAAGAGAATAAAACAGAGGCAGCTTTCAGTCTTTGGGGAGGCCTCACGTGATCCCACGTGACCCAATAATGCTCAGCACTCAGAAAAAGGGAACAAATTCAAAGAAGCTGTGCCAAATCTCAAACGCCTCACGTGACCCCACGTGAGCGCTTCAAATCTTTATTGTTTAACACTACTTCAAACGCCTCACGTGACCTCACGTGAGCGCTTCAAAACTTCAGTGTTTAACACCACTTCAAACGCCTCACGTGACACCACGTGAGCGCTTCAAATCTTCAGTGTTTAACACTACTTCAAGTGACTCACGTGATCCCGCGTGAGCGTTTCAAATCTTCAGTATTTAACACTACTTCAAACGCCTCACGTGACTCCACATGAGCGATTCAAATCTTCAGTGTTTAACACCACTTCAAATGCCTCACGTGATTCCACGTGAGCGCTTAAAATCTTCAGTGTTTAACACTACTTCAAACGCTTCACGTGATCCCACGTGAGCGCTTCAAATCTTCAGTGTTTAACACTACTTCAAGCGCCTCACATGACCCCACCTGAGCGCTTCAAATCTTCAGTGCTTAAAGAATACTTTAAGACCTCACATGGGAGCACGTGAGCGCCAAACATATGCTAGTGTTTAACACTATGATAGGCCAATCTTAGCCCAAGTTAGCTAAGTCACCCAAAGCCAAAACCTTGTTTTTAACCGAGCCCTAATTATGTTCAGGTCTTTCAAAATTGATCTCGGATGGCATTCAAAGTAATGTTCATCCAATTCCTTCTCAATCTTGGCATTTGGTTCAAGGGTACATCTCTTCACTCCTTTGATATTTGTCGTTGTAATCCTTCAACGTCTTCAGAGAGGTGACGGGTCCCGACAACCAGACATTCCATAGACTGTGGGGTCCTTAAACTCATGGACTATGATGTCCTCTAAACTTTACGGACTGTGGGGTCCTTAAACTCATGGACTATAATGTCCTTAAACTTTACAGACTATGATGTCTCTAAACTACCATGGACTGTGAGGTCCTTAAACTCATAGACTATGATGTCTTTAAACTTTACAGACTATGATGTCTTTAAACTCTATAGACTATAACGTCTTTAAACTATGGACTATGATGCCATTAAACTTATGGACCGCAATGTCCCTAAACTAAAACGATAGAGCCTAAATGCTCTTTTGTTGGATCTAAACGATCCTGTTAAGTAGATCTTAGTCTGAAATAAGACTAACGTATCCTTAACAAACGTTTAAGTTGATCTTGGTCTCAAATGAGATTAACGATCCTTAAACCCAACCCAAACCTAAATCTAAGAAAATACAGATTTGGACTAATCCACGCCCTACGGGCGACAACATAAATTAGTCTCCGTATACAATCCACGGGCAACCAAAAACAAAACAAACACAAACGACACGAAGTGACCATTTGGAGAAGGAGAAAGTGGTTACCGTGATGCGGTAGCGTAATTAACTACAGGGGCTTGCGCCTGTAGGGAAGAGCGTCCCCACAATCAAAAAACCCTTATAATGAGGGGGGATCTGACGAAGTCTGCTATATCGACCGCATCCGTCTAAATCTTCGATGCACGGTACCATAAATCAACTTGGAATCTTCGGAGAGGTGGACGGATAAAACCAAATAGCATCTGCCCCCAAATTCAGGCAAGATGACCTACACGGTTCCGTCTCTGTCTTCGGCGGCAAAACAGATTCTGGCACGCCCAATGGGACCTTTTCCTCTTTCCACTCCACACTTCGTGTGTCGTGTTTCGCGAACGAATCGCGGTTTGCTATGGTTGCCCATGGATTCGAGGTACTAAGATTTGGTGTCTTGCTCTGTAACAACCCTAATTTTCTTATACACGTTTTCCTATAAAAAAAATTTCAAATATTTTTTCAAAAATCCATAAAGGGGTATTTATTGCCTGAGCACAAGATTTAAGTAATTAATTAACAATTTAATTACAAGAAGGAGCTTTTAGCTCATTGGTAATACCTTGCATTGCTGAACCAAGCCACCAAAGTTCAAATCCTATACCCCACATTATTTTTAATATTTATTTTGTTTTAAATTTTCTTCAATGTTGTGTCTCTTCATCTTCTAAACCCCATGTACACTTCAAATTCCTAGATCGGTTTCAGAAACCTTTGAAATCCCCATTTACTCCATTTTAATGATTTTTAATACATTTTTTACATTAAAACGTTTCATATACCCTATTTTTAATGATTTTATACATTTTTACACTAAAACCTTTCATATACCCTATTTACTCCAACTTTTAATGATTTTATATATTTTTACATTTTTTATTTAAAAACCCTTCACCTACCGTACCCCTAGCCTACCCTATAAATACACACCCTCCCCTCTACCCTCTCATCCCAAAAATCCTAAGCTCACTCTCTCAAAATTTTCCAAGAGTTGTGTACTTTGAAAACAAGTTCGCGGCGAAGCTCCGACGAAATTCCGGCGATGTTTTTTGAAACAACCGGCGATGAAACAACGCCTTGACCACTCATCTAGTTCCCCTATACTCTTTAGTATAGATCGAAACCCATAAGTCCTGTTCTTCTCTCTTTTCTATTTCTTAAAATACGGAATTACGAACCCCGACGGAAATCGGAACAAACCGATTTCCGATTCGGTTTTTTCTACAAAATCCCACTTTTCACCTAATCCATAACACCTAAACATATTCATGATGACTATTAATCACATAAAAATCAATTTGGACAAAGTTTCTCACATGAAATGATAACTTTCGTGTAATATCGTATTCTTTTCATAATAATACCATAAAGTTTATTTTTCTTCTTCTAATCAATTTCCTCATTCCTTAACATGTTCATCTTGATCACTAAACTTGTAAAAATCTGTTTATGCATCCTTTTATTTCAGTTATATTTCCTTTCATGTATTGTACAAAGAATATTAATAAATAAAAGTTGCTGTTCTTTTTATTTCTTGTCTCTTATGTATTTATTTTATATTGCTTAGCTATGCTTAGCGTATGTACTTCTGAGTACATACGTAGCGGACCTCGTCGCGTCCCCTTCGCCGTACACTAGGAAGCGGGGCGTGACAGATTTTGTTGGTGGCCCATGCAGGTCAGAGCTGTATGGAACCCTAAGCAATATAAAACACAAGAACCAGCAACTAAAACATTCTTTACAATCATGTTCCTTGAATCCCATCATTTCTTATTCTTTGAATCATATATCTTGAATCTGTCCTAACCCAAAATTCCCTCACCGCTTTTACAATTTTACCAAAACCTTCGCATCTTTTCATTCCTTTACACATTCTTCACATTTCTAAAACCCTTGCACCACCTTGTTATTTTTCGCATCCTGTTAGTACACCAGCACCAAACTTTCCTTGAAACTGTTACACTTTCTTTTTACAAATTTCGAGGACGAAATTTTTATAAGGAGGGTAGAATGTAACAACCCTAATTTTCTTATAGACGTTTTCCTATAAAAAAATTTCAAATATTTTTTCAAAAATCCATAAAGGGGTATTTATTGCCTGAGCACAAGATTTAAGTAATTAATTAACAATTTAATTACAAGAAGGAGCTTTTAGCTCATTGGTAATACCTTGCATTGCTGAACCAAGCCACCAAAGTTCAAATCCTATACCCCACATTATTTTTAATATTTATTTTATTTTAAATTTTCTTCAATGTTGTGTCTCTTCATCTTCTAAACCCCATGTACACTTCAAATTCCTAGATCGGTTTCAGAAACCTTTGAAATCCCCATTTATTCCATTTTAATGATTTTTAATACATTTTTTACATTAAAACGTTTCATATACCCTATTTTTAATGATTTTATACATTTTTACACTAAAACCTTTCATATACCCTATTTACTCCAACTTTTAATGATTTTATATATTTTTACATTTTTTATTTAAAAACCCTTCACCTACCCTACCCCTAGCCTACCCTATAAATACACCCCCTCCCCTCTACCCTCTCATCCCAAAAATCCTAAGCTCGCTCTCTCAAAATTTTCCAAGAGTTGTGTACTTTGAAAACAAGTTCACGGCGAAGCTCCGACGAAATTCCGGCGGAAAATTCCGGCAATGTTTTTTGAAACAACCGGCGACGAAACAATGCCTCGGCCACTCATCTAGTTCCCCTATACTCTTTAGTATAGATCTTCCCCCTTTCTATTTCTCTAAAATACGAAATTACGAAACCCGACGGAATCAGAACAAATCCGATTTCCGATTCGGTTTTCTATAAAACTTCACTTCTCACCAATATATTCATGTTTAAACATCTTTATGTTGACTATTAAACTTTTAAAAATCAATTTGAACAAGTTTCATCACATGTAATGATAACCTTTTCAATTTACCATATTTTTTCACTTTAATACCATCATTTTTCAATTTCACATTTAACCTTTTACCATTGCTATACCTTAAAATAGATCACGAAGTAATGACCTACCTCCTCACACACACATATGCAACCATAATACGCTATCTTGAAAACTCTTAATACGATAAAACAAGATTTTACATTAAAATATCATTTCCTTAATAAAACCTTTTATAAAAGTTTAGGTTTGACACATTTGTTTAAACAATATCTTTAATAGGAAACAGTACGATAAGTTGTGGATATCGATCGTTTATCTAAACTTGACTTTGTGGTGTCTAGGCAAGTATGTCTAAGGCAAGTGGTTACTTAATTAGGGCCACTACTTGTAGTGGAGAGCCTCCCACTTACATGGCACTTACCTGGCCGCAATTGGCGGTGAAGAGGCGATTTGAGTCTTCTAACGACTTGTCGTTTAGACCTTTTAGAAATAGGCTAGTTGGCTTAGGAAACCCTAGAACCTAAAATACGGAAAATTACACTTTGCAAATAAATACCTTTTACTTTATAAAACCGTTTTCTAAAGGATTAGTATTTTACAATCTTTGCAAAGCGCCACTACAACCCATCTTTGGGGAACCCGTTCGGGATCGTGCGGTTTATCGCGCACCCTCGGGCTAGTAGTGCGAGATTCAGACCTCCGCAAGGAGCATTCGGTCTCTTAAGAAAATGAGATTTTTGGAATATAAAAACTATTTTTGTATAAATATATGTATATTTATCATTTAAATATCTATTTTATTATAATATAAATATTCCACCTTTTTCTAAAAATCACAAGAATAAATTTTACACTAAAATACCATGAACTTCAAATAAATCAATATTACAGATAAATACTCTTATTTATAAAACTAGGATATTTTCACTAGAAATGTCACAACATAAAATCCACTCTCATTACAACCCTAAAGACGAATAATAAATACTTGAGGCGTATTTTGAAAAGTATATAAAAGTATTTTTACATAAAACCCCTCAAGTTTTATAAGTTACCCTAAGGACCCTAGCAATTATAAGATCTCGATTCACATTTCTGATTGTCTGACTCGGGTTTGAGTCTGATTAATCTGACTTGAATATGATTCAAGTCAATCTATAAACTACAAGATTCCAATTCAATATGAACACATGAATCCATGAATACAATCATCAATTTACACAACTTGACTGAACCGAACCATGGATATATATTCCTTTTACATGATTCACAGTATTCCATTTACATGACTCTACGGTTATAACCGTTTCCTGATATCATGGTTTCGGTCAGTCAGTTAATCAATCATGCAACCAACACAATTTACAATATAACAATACAAACAAGACATCGCGGGGGTTAAGGGGTAGATTGGTACAGAAGGTGTTAAAGGTGGCACGAGACGGTAAAATTAAGACACCTAACATGAATCCAATTGCCGTTGTTCCGGGTTGTATAACGGAGCCTTGTACTTTCATTTGCCCTGGTCTCTAGCATACTGAGACCCCTCTCGTATACACTGGCATTCTTCTGTACCAAGCTACAACAACAGCGTTAACACCATACTACAATAATATAACAATATAATACAACTGTAAAAGCCACCCTCTCCCTCTCTCGCTTACTCTCTGTCTATTCTATTTCTCCTCTTACCTTTGGGACTTACCAAGCGACCAGTTCGCTGACGACATTCTATTTCTTTTTTCTTTGAATGTCTTCAGGTGATTCGGACCCGGCAGAGATCGAGCCATCTGCAAAAGACATGGAGCAGTTTGCCGAAAATCCAACACTTTAGTTTCATTGTACACTTTTCCTTTCTGTACTTTTCATTTCCTGTTATGCCACTGTTTATGCATCTTTTTATTTCAGTTGTATTTCCTTTCATGTATTGTACAAAGAATATTAATAAATAAAAGTTGCTGTTCTTTTTATTTCTTGTCTCTTGTGTATTTATTTTATATTGCTTAGATACGCTTAGTGTATGTACTTCTGAGTATATACGTAGCAGACCTCGTCGCGTCCCCTTCGCCGTACACTGGGAAGCGGGGCGTGACATGCTCTATGCAGAAAAAGAAGATCAATGGCTTTCAACTGCAACAACTGCAACAATTCCCACTCTGTCCTTGCTGGAGGAGTGACTTATAGGCCTCAAGCGGCCTCCGTTTTAAAGATGCCAGTGGAACAGGTGACGCAAGCTACCACTGGGTTATTCTTTGGGACCATGCTCCCACCCATGAGCTTCAACGCCCCACTGCCGTCATAAGAAGCTCCGAAGAAGTCGGTCTTTGATCGGCTTACGACTACCGCGGTCCCTCTCAATGGGTCGCCCAAATCCAACGCCTCAGTCTTTAACAGACTGGGCCAAAACTCCAATGGGCCCGTGAAGAAACCCGCGATACCTGAGGGGGTTATCCCGAAACGGATAGCCATCTATGCTCCAGTGAACAAAATCATCAAAGCGGCTTCTCCTGCTAAGGGGTCGATCTTTACAAGGCTGGCCGTTCCAGCTCCCGCTCCAGGTGAAGTAACCAAGGCTGCTTCCCCTGCTCGAAAGTCTGCCTTCGATAAGTTGGCCATCCCCGCTCAACGGACGTCGGTCTTTGACAGGATGGCACCAACAGTAATTTCTCGTCAAAGCATGAAGCACGATGCAGCTACCCTAACAACGGAGGTGATCCCGGCCGCACGACAAGCTCGACGTCGCCACTGGCACCGAGTGAAGAAAGCTGGGGGCAGTTCCCCTTCTGGACTGACTCCGCCAGCTCCAACGATGGAAATTGCTGCTGCTGTTCCAACTGGGAACAGCGTTGAACCACTTAGGAGGGTGCGCAAAAATTCCCCGACCGCCATGCTAAAAAGATCTCCTCCACCTGTGGAGAACGTTACAAAGGCGAAGCTAGAGCAGCCCCCTCAGCGGCTGTCTTCTAAAATTCACAAGGTTTGGAGACAGGTCCAAGACTTGGTGATCAATCAAGACTACTCCCGCCGACCGAAGAAGATGAAAGTTCGGAAAGAGAAGGACCACCCTGTCGTACCACAGAAGCGGTCGTGTACTTGGGTGCCCGCTGCAACGGCCCCCTCAACTTCGACCGCCCACAAAAGGAGAAGGCCGAAGAAAATTCCCGCGTCTGCGGCGAATCTAAAGGGTGCTGAACCAAAACGCCCTAAGTTTGGGGGCATGGTGGTACACACTGTTTATATGGCATCCGGAAAAGAGGAAAGCCGTGCTTCTATGGGTCACCGACCGCTCACCCGATCAGTAACAAAGGCTCAGGAGAAACAACAGCAAAAGCTCCAAGAGATGCTAACGAAAATGTCCGCACTCACTGGGCCAAAAGAAAGCCAGCAAACATCATCGGAACAGTGTCAAGAACAAGAGACTGATACCGAATTCCTCTGAAGAATGCTCGAGAGGAAAGAAAAAGAGGTCGCAGAACAAGAGTCCAACATAAAACAAATGGCGCTTTTATTCCAAGATATGGTCGAGATGATGATACAGCCGGATCCTCCAACTGAAGACCCCCCGATTATCCTTGAAGACGGCAGAGGGGAGACATCGAACCCTCTTCCGGCTCTATCAGCAGCCAAAGAGGAGACCATCTCCAAAGACGTCCTGGATGACTATATCGCTCAACAGATATGAGCTCATCAGGCAAGCGAAGCGGCCGGCCAAATCGTCAAGACTGGATGACCGTATCCGGGTTGGTACGATCAAATAAAGTACCCGCCAGGATATACGATCCCTAAGTTCCACGTATACAAGGGGATAGGCAATCCCCATCAACATGTCGCTCAGTTCAGGGCTCTGTGTGGCAACACCGGAGGTGACGATAAGCTACTTCTTCGCCAATTCGTCGGCAGCTTATCGGAGACAGCGTTTGAATGGTACTCCGAAATCCCGAACGACTCCGTTAAAACATTTGCAGAAATGGAGTTGCTGTTTACACAAAGATTCGCAAGCGCTAGCGAACGCAACCCAATCACGGCATTGATCAACGCCAGGGTGAAGCCAGGCGAAACATGGGTTCAGTACGCGATACGGTGGCGGAATCTATGGTCGAAGTGCGAGCAGCGCATCGAAGAAGCTCCTGCGGTAGGCATGTTCGTGGGTACTCTTGATCCGCAGGCGACCATATCCCAGTGAAGGGTTCCTAGGCACTCTTGTGAGGGTTCATAAGGCATCAACCATACCCGAATAAAATTTTAGACGTGCCGAACAACCCAAAGCCGGGATCTTTGCTAAATTATTAGGGTTTAACATGCAAGTAAATATCTTTACAACTAAGAGTGAGGGATTACAACCTTTGTAGTCCGCTCCTTCGCTTCATAAGCTCCGAGTAGAAGTCCCTTAGCCACGATCCACGATCTCCCGGACTCAAGAGAGGCTCCACGACTCGAACGATCCATACTAGCTTGTAGTGTTCCTTTTCTCCGATGATCTACGTCGAAGTTTCTATAACTCAAGCTCTCTCACTCTAATGAGGTGAACACCCTAATCTAATTGGCTAGATTAGATGAGGATGATGGAGTAGTATTTATGCTTTCTTTTTATATCAAATTCTCACATGAAAACATCACAAAAGGAAAACCTAGTAAGCTTTCTCAAAGCTCAAGATTGAAGATGAAGATGAAAAATGAGTTAAACCTTTTGTGATGAATAATGAAATGAATATATGAATAATAATGCAACCATGGTCAAGGATGACAAGGATAACTCTTGTATAGAATTAACTAAGGCTAGGGATTGGGTTGGGTTAAAGCATGAGTCACTAGAAAATATAAACCATAATATCTAACTCATGACAAAAGAAAAGCTTCTAGAAGGTGCAAGAAGAAACTAACCCAATTCAAACCCTAACCTTGATTAATCTCCACTAAACAAGTTGCATTAGTAATCATATCATGTCACAATAATATATATCACATATATATTATATATTTATAACAAAAGAAAATAATACAATTAATATATATCGCATATATATCAATGTATTACCCGGTGAGAAAATGAAATAATAAAGCGAGCAAATATTAGATAATGTAATGCAATATATCACATATATTATTATACATTAAATTATCGAATCAACACTTGATCCGACAATCCGGCTATATCGAATATAACCGACTAATATATCATGTACTGATTCATCGAATCAACACTTGATCCGATGACCCAGTTCATATCTAAATATCGCGAGAATATAATACGGTATCTCATATCGCATTATCCTCGGTCCTGCACATATCACATATGTGCCCTTACTCCGTTTTGCCTGAGTCAAGAAACCTCTGTGTAGGACTAAAGAATCGTCAATACGCCGGTAGCAGGTGATGATCATATCAAACACCCACAAGCTGCAAGCGGTCAGCTAAACGTAACAGCCACCCAGGTATTGAGCGATCAGAAGATCAACAAGCTAGCCTGTCCATTCTCCTGTGAATCCAATCAGTAACACTCCCGTACAGTCCGGTCACTTCGTCTGATATGTCTCATATCAAGTCTAGGGGTGGTATACGTCAAACCCCAGTAACCGATAAGTCGTGTCGATGTGAGGCTCATAACGGGTCGAGAAACTACTGGTAACACTTACCAATAAATCTCTATATCAGCCCTGGCCAGGGACTTCCAGTTATAGCCAATCGAACACAGCACAACATCAACTCCCTATACCAGGAGAGACGAATCCCCTCCTATCGCTCATTGCCTCCATGTGATTCGGGACTGCACCCAAAAGCCACCGTTTTGCACGCCCTCTTGGACGTGCTAAGGTGGAAATCAAAGCACAGTGGGAATCACACAAGACTCTATGACGATCTCGGGTCTACAGACTACCCTGTACCAATGTCACCGGAGAACTGCCACCTGACGTGTGGTATATCCCCATCTGGGAGTTCTCGGCGAGTCCGTCCAGTGTACCCAGTCTCCACTGAGCACCCGTACACCATCCTTGATGTCAAACACCGATGGATATGGGATCATCCATCGCCCATCATATGGGTCAAGATGCGTATACGCTAGTCTACTCTGGTGTATCGATGCCCTGTCTCGATATACCCTCGACTAGGAATAGTTATAGGATGTACTCATCGACTATCGTGGCCCCACTAGTATGATCTCATCATAGTCCAAGTAGAGATCCTAAGGGCTTTATCAACATGTGAGAGTAAGACAGTAAACCAATACAAGTCAACATGTTAAGATAAAGTAAAACCAAATAGCATACTATCATGACGAGCAAGAAAGTCCTCTCTATATATATCCAAGCATCCATTATAATATACATCATATGTACAGCAATGGCCTCTAAGGCATATACATAACTAACACCCAGTTCATGATATTTTTCAAGCCGACTACCTTTCAGACCTTGATTAACAAGCTGGCCCAAATGGATCAGATGGGTCATAGACCATCTTCTTCGAAAATGGAGCCTCGAAACGAAAAGGGGAAGGGGAAAGCAACCTTCGTCGCCAATGCTCAACAGCAGGCTATGTAGGGATACTAGGCACTCTCACAAGGGTCTGCAAGGCATCAACCATGCCCAATTAAAAATTTAGACGTGCCGAGCAACCCTAACCAAGATCTTTAAACTAGAGATTAGGCGAAACAAAGCATGTTAAACACTTTAACATCTAAGAGTTTTGGATTACAACCTTTGTAGTCCGGTCCTTCGCTTCATAAGCTCCGTGTTGAGGTCCCTTTCGCTGCGATCATCATGTACCCGAACTCTAGAGAGGTTCCACGAAGAGAAAGATGCATGCTTGCTTCCGATAGCATACTATCATGTCGAGCAAGAAAGTCCTCCCTATATATGTCCAAGCATCCACTACATTATACATCGTATGTACAGTAATGGCCTCTAGGGCATACATATAACTAACAATCTCCCACTTGCACTAGGGCCATCTGTTGTGGTATCACATACCCAACAATTAGCTGTGGTTAAAGTATCTCATACTCAACCATCCCATAAAAGTCTCTACTGGAAAAAAGGCCTTTGTGAGTGGATCTGCGCTGTTGTCCTCTGTGTTTACTCTCCTAACCTCGATCTCCCTGGAGATCAACCATCTCCATGATCAGGTGATACTGCATAAGAATTATATCTGGATTTCTGATAGGACGGGCGTTCCTAGGCCAAATCCATTACTCCATTGTCACACAATGGTTGGAACGAAGTTCATCTCATGAACTTATATATATATCCAGACTGCCTCTTTGGTAGCATCCTTGGTAACGATGTATCTTGCCTTTAATCGTCTAGTAAGTCACGGTATCTAGCTTGGAACTCTTCCAACATACCGTCCCTCCACTGAGGGTAAAGACAATGCCTGCAACTGACATTCAGTCGTCCTTATCACCCTGGAACCTTTCCAGCGATTCTCCACAGGATCGATTGATACCATCTCACTACACCTGGTGAGAATCCTAACATCCAATTAGATCTATCACATAGATCCAAAACCCAGGATTTAGGAGGTATCGACTTTGATCCTATATGGAGAATCTTTGTGATAAGCGGAGATTGACCAAGCGTAGTAAAGGAAACTCCTTTCCTATCAAGAGTATGCCATCCATGTACAATACGAGGATCACCACCATACTCCCTACTACCTTTTTGTATATACAAGGTTCATCTACCATTTTGATAAAGTCAAACTCTTTGACTACCACATCAAAACAGAGGTTCCAACTCCGCGATGCCTGTTTTATCACATAAAACATCTTGCACATGTTTCCGCTGCTCCCACTATCTACGAAGCCCTCTGGCTGTGTACTTATAGACTCTCTTTTCCAAAACATCATTTAGAAAAGCAGTCATGACACCCAACCACCAGATATCGTAGTCATGGTATGTAGCAGTGGCAAGTAGGATCTGGACAGACTTAAGCATAGCTTTGAAAGTCTCAACTTTTCCATGTACACCAAGTAATCTTCTCAAGATATACTTGCTCCTGATGGGGATTTAACCCTTCAGATAAAGCAACCAAAGTCCATACTTTGTTGGTGTATAAGGATTCCATCTCAGATCACTAAGCATCCAGCCATTCTTACAGAGTCCCACTCCTGATGGCCTGCTCGAAACTAGTTGGGTCATCATCTCATGATGCAATCCTCGCTCCCACTGTCATAGAGAAACTGAAGTATCTCTCAGGTGGGTGAGGAACCCTACTAGATCGGCGGAGAGGCTGAGGTTCGTTGGAAACTATTGAATCCTTTGGTTCTACCAAATCATCTGCCGTAGTTTGTATAGCTGGAACTCCTTCCAATTCTACCTCATGACCAGTAATTTTTCACCAAGAAATTCCCTTTCATAAAGGTGGCATGCTGAGAAACAAAACATCTTTTGTTCCTCAGTTAGGTAGAAGATATTCCCTTGCGTATGCTTGGGATATCCAACAAACTTCCACAGATCTGACTTTGCCTCGAGCTTGTCCGGATTTTGCTTTTTAGACATAGGCCGGACAACCCCAAATCTTAACATACTTAAGATATGGGCTCTTCCCATTCCATATCACATATGAAATGGTAGGCAACTGATTTGATTTGAACCCTATTCAATAGGTATGCAGCTTCTCAAGTGCATAACTCCCAAAAGGAAATAGAAAACTCAGTAGTACTCATCATAGAGCGCACCATATCAAATAGGGTGTGATTGCTCCGCCCCGATACACCGACGTGTTGTGGTGTATACGAAGGAGTAATGCTGAGAGAGAATCTCATTCTCCTTTAGAATAGTCCAGGATTTCCATGCTCAAGTATTCTCCTCCCTGATCTCATCAAAGGACATAATACTTATACCCGTTTTTGGTTCTCTACTTCTAACTTATATTCTGTGAATATTTCAAAAGGTTCAGACTTGTGTTTCAACAGGAACATATGTCCGAATCTTGAGAGATAATCAGTGAATGTAATGAAATAAAAAGAACCAGTCTTGGCATATGTAGACAGGAGACCTTACATACATCATCATGTATCAATCCCAAGAGTTCACTAACTCTTTCTCTGTTTCCAATAAACAGAGCTGTGGTCATCTTATCTTTGTGACATGACTGGCAAGTTTCACAAGATGTAAATTCAAACATATTTAAATATGCATCTAAATGTAACTACGGCTTAGTCGGATCGCATTGATATGACCTAGTCTACAATACCTCAAGAAGGATTCGTTCATTTCTAAACTCTTCCTCTTGTGTGTGTTCTGTATACTAAGAACTGTAGTTTGATTTAGAACGTCTATACTTTTAGATAACGTACCTGAACCGATCAACTCTTGATATAGGAAATGTTCAAAATATTATCCAACAATACAAAATTATATCCTTTCTTTACTAATAAAGAGACTGATATGATGTTGTATATCAGGTTCGGTATCTAATAACATTCGTTCAGAATCAATGTATTCTGGTAATACAGGGTGATAACTACCAACAGACTTGGCTGCAACACTTGCACCGTTTCTATCTCATGAAACTTATTACCCGTTCTCAGTTCTCGACCTATCTGTAGCCCATTTAACAAATTACATATGTGGGATCCTGATCCGGTATCAAATACCCAGGACGTAAAGGATACTGAGAAACAGTTCTCTGTAATGAACACACCCGAAGAAGATGCATCAGCATGCACTTTCTTCGTTTGGGCGGCACGGGAATTCTGATAATCCCCAATTTCCTGCTCTGTCTTATAACAATTATAAGTTGGAGCGGGACCAACGTTTCCCAGCTCAGTATAACAAGCGGGTTCGGTCAATACATCCGTATTATTATCTTGATTAAGGCGTGATATGGTCGCTACCTGGAGAGAGAGAAAAGAAAACACTCAGCATATGCTCTTGTAAGATTAGATTGGTTATCTAATATATCTAATCAGGATGTCTCCCACTATTTTAGTCAAATCTTCCTTCAAACCCTAAAAGGAAAGACTAGCCGATATTAATTACACGCTACAAGTTCGTCAATCTTTCAGTCAAGCCAGTGCCGGTAGTTTGAGGGAGGTTCCCCGTGCTTTCGCATGGACCTAATTAAAGTAAACCTCATTTTTCCAGGGGCGTAACCCCGTTGACACCTTTTTAGACACCTACTCAATCGGCTAATTGTAATGTGTAAAACTCTCCCAGGAGTAACTCTTACTCGCAGCGGGTATCGGGATCCAACTATCTCATTGAAGGTATGCAATCTCATTGCAAATTTTAACACTTGAAATTCCCAATAATATTTTTACCCCTAGCGTGCTATGACCTTGACGCATGCCAAACAACCCATAGTTTGCTAGTCAAGTTCAACCCGAACATTTCTTGATTGAATTAAACCCACCCGCACGACCCTTGATGCATGCCAAACAACGCCGTACGAATACCCTAATCCAATCGCATCGTATGAAAGCAGATAAGCACTAGTTAGCTACCGTACACTACGCCTTGACGCATGCCAAACTACCGCAGCACGAATACTAAGTAGTACTTATCTGAAATGACGGAGGGCTACGACAGGTTTTTGAGAAAACCTTTTGCGTAATGAACTTGATATCGTTGTAGAATCGAGTGATTTTAAATGGAATGTTTTTGAGGCCTTTTCTAGTTTTGCTAAAGAGGTCACTCCCGGTGAAGGGATCGTCGGCTCTTTCCTCATCGAATAAGGTGCAGAATATTTCACAAATATCACTATGCAAAGCAAAAACTATAGAAGCAATCAAAAGACAAACCGAGTATGCAGCATCTGCTAGTTTCGCTAAAGAGGTCACTCCCAGTGAAGGGATCTCGGCTCTTTCCTTATCGAATAAGGTGCTGGATGTTCTACAGGGAACACCGCTATGCAAAGCAAGAACTAGAGCTACCAGTTTTTTTAAACAAGTTTCTACAACATCTTTAGGTTTCTTTTATTTCATTAATCTTATTAATGAAGTCCCATTTTATTATGCTTCACAAGTATTACATTTGAAACGAAATCAACAATATATAATATATATCTCATATATATAATATAAACATTCGTCTCAGGCAGTAATATGATCTCATCACAGAACATTGCAGCAGAAGAACATATATGAAATATTGGATATACTAGGAGGTCCGTGTTTTTAATACGAGCCTGTATAAAACACGGATTCCACAGTCGCGATGAATAGCCAAACCCACATCCCTAGACCCTTAAGAGAGCGGCAAGCAACACTGCCAATTCTAGGGTTAGGAGACCGGGTCTCGACTCCTCGAGATGGTCTCTCACTGGACCCTAGAACCCGGTTGCTTGTGCTCCCCGCCTTAGGTCTACCTAATGTGGAAAAGTAAATAATATACAATGGTGACATCATCCTCAGCCCGGATGTGCCCCAATAAAAGAATATTATATACAATGAATTTTACATGAATGAAAATAAAAAACCTCATCTCACATAAAACCCCCGGCTATTCAGAACACGACGATCCAATATAACATATCACAGCAACACATAATATCTCATATCATCAACGTAAGTAAGTATGCATACACCGATTGTCGTTGATATATAGTAACGAAAACCGGCGATACAACTACATACTATATTTACGGTCGCAGAAAAGAAAGTGTAAAACTACAACAGTTGGAACCCGCAACCTCCTTAGACATCGCATGCCTAACCAAATGAATTCCTTAGACATCGCATGCCTAACAATTATAAACCCCGTATTTTAGTCTCATTATCGAAAACTCTTTTCAATATCAAGTCAGGAAATTCAACAAGATTCCTGACATCCTGATCGAATGCTCGTCACAAACTTTAGTAGACGGCCGCACCCCCGGATGCCGTCGACGTAGTGCACTAAGGCGGAACACCGCTGCCGCGAGCACCCGAACAGATGCTTTTGGCGACGGGGTTCTCCTACAGTCACTTGGTCAGGGCTATGGGGCGTGGCTGTCTGTTAAGTTTACCCGGCGAGTATCCACGTACGCTACGTGATTGCGACGGACTTTTGATCACATCAAAATTCCGTGGCAACCGATCATCTGAGACTAAACTGCTAGATTTATAACATTCAGATTAGTTATCTCATAACTACTTGTGGATTCCAAATATTGTATCACATTCCAGAAAAATAGACAATGTTAAACTTTCCGATCGAATAAACAAACACCCAAGATTTCCCAAATAGTTCTCAACACTTGAAATTAGTTTAAAAACATCCATCACATGCCACGGTACCAATGGTCCAGCTGTAGAAGGGTCAAGCCAACGCCTCACATGTGGCAACACCGTACTGCCACAAACCCTAAGATTTAGAGGCGGTTCAGACGGTCATATAATCGAGTTAAGGTTTGTGTTCTACTAGAGGGTCCACCGCGTTACTTGCATGACTAAGAACGTTCTTAAACTACGGAAAAATCCAACACTTGGAAATTTTTCGGCAGGCGAAAAAGTGAGTTATTGATATCCGTTCGAACTTTTTAACACGTTCTAAAATACCCAGACAAAACTAAACGAAGTTAAACTTTCCGATCGAATCAACGAACTCCCAATACAACCCAGAAAACTCAACACTTGAGTAAAATAAAAAATTCCCAGAATATCAGGAAATACATACGGATATTACTGTACAAAAATGCAACCCTAATTCCACTGTAGCGCCGCGGAACCGCCGCGCAAGCAAGGGTACAGCCGCGGTTCCGCAGCGCAATAAAGGTATTTTGGGGTCGTTTTTTACATTAACCCATACAATTACCTGCTGAATTTTCTGAGCATTTTTAATATGAAAAATGTCAACTTTTTGAAAAATTTCCAGAAACTAGGGTTTTACGGGTATTCGGAGTTCGATCGGACTTTAAACTTCGTCTAGACTTCGCCTAAAGCTCTAGCTTGGCTCTGATACCACTGTAGGGTTACTAGGCACTCTCACAAGGGTCAATAAGGCATCAACCATGCCCAATTTAAAATTTAGAAGTGCCGAACAACCCTAACCAAGATCTTTAAACTAGAGATTAGGCGAAACAAAGCATGTTAAACACTTTAACATCTAAGAGTTTGGGATTACAACCTTAGTAGTCCGGTCATTCGCTTCATAAGATCCGTGTTGAGGTCCCTTCGCTGCGATTATCATGTACCCGGACTCTAGAGAGGTTCCACGAAGAGAAAGATGCATGCTTGCTTCCAATCTTCGATAACAAAGATGATCTACCTTGAAGTTTCATTAACACAAGCTCTCACTCACAAATGAAGTGAACACCCTAATCTAAATGGTTAGGATAGATTAGGATGATGAAGTAGGATTTTAGCTCTCATTTATTTTCATTAACTCGCTCATTTTCATCACTTCATAAAAAGCTAGAAAGCTTTTCATGAAAGAAGAAGGAAGAAGAAGAAGAACCATTCTCTTTTGTGATGAATAATGAATCCATGTGAGGTTAGAAAAGCAACCATGGGTTAAGTATGATAACTTAACCCATGTAGAGAATGAACCATGGTCAAGAGTTGGGTTGGGTTAACAAATATCATAACAAAAATATCTTTACAAAATATCTTTGTAAAAACAAAACAAAAGCTGCTAGAAGCTTCTAGAAAAATTAACCCAAATCAAACCTTAATCATGTTTAATCTCCACTAATCATGTTGCATTAATAACCATAACATGTTACAATATTACATATCACATATATAATATTTATTGTAACAAAATAAAATAATACAATTAACATATATCGCATATATATCAATGTATTACCCGAGTGAGAAAAAGAATCATTTAGTGAGCTTATATCAGTTAATGTAATTTAATATATTAAATATATAATTATACATTAAATTATCGAATCAACACTTGATCCTATAATCCGGCTATTTCACAAATAACCGACTAATATAATCTGTATCAGTTCATCGAATCAACACTCCATCCGATGACCCGGCTATATCTCATATACCCGGTCGATATCTCATATCGCGAGAATCTAATACGGTATCACATACACGTATTGTTCTCGGTCCCGCACATATCACATATGTGCTCCTACTCCGTTTTGCCTGAGCCAAGAAACCTCTGTGTAGGACTCTAAAGAATCGTCAATACGCCAGCAGTGGGTGATGATCATATCAAACACCCACAAGCTGCAAGCGGTCAGCTAAACGTAACAGCCACCCAGGTATTGAGCGATCAGAAGATCAACAAGCAAGCCTGTACATTTTCCTGCGAATCCAGTCAGTAACACTCCCGTACAGTCCGGTCTCTTCGTCTGATATGTCGCATATCTCGCCTAGAGGTGGTAAACGTCAGACCCCAGTAGCTTGATAAGTCATGTCGATATGAGGTCTATAACAGTTCGATAAACTACTGATAACACTTACCAGTAAATCTCAGCAACCCTGGCCAGGGATTTCCAGTTATAGCCAACCGAACACAGCGCAACATCAACTCCCTATACCGGGAGAGACGAATCCCCTCCTATCGCTCATTGCCTCCATGTGATTCGGGGATGTACCCAAAAACCACCTTTTTGCACGCCCTCTTGGACATGGTATGATAGAAATCAAAGCATGGTGGGAATCACACAAGACTCTATGACGATCTCGGGTCTACAGACTAACATGTACCAGTGTCACCAGAGAACTGCCATCTGACGTGAGGTATAATACCATCTGGGAGTTCTCGACGAGTCCGTCCAGTGTACCCAGTCTCTACTGAGCACCCGTACACCATCCTTGATGTCAAACACCGATGGATATGGGATCATCCATCGCCCATCATATGGGTCAAGATGCGTATACGCTAGTCTACTCTGGTGTATCGATGCCCTGTCTCGATACACCCTCGACTAGGAACAGTTATAGGATGTATTCGTCGACTACCGTTGCCCCACTAGTATGACATCATCATAGTCCCAGTAGTCGAGTACATATCCTAAGAGCTTTATCAACATGTAACATAGAGACTATCATAGTACATGTTAAGATAAAGAGTTACCAGATAGCATACTATCATGTCGAGCAAGAAAGTCCTCCCTATATATGTCCAAGCATCCACTACAATATACATCGTATGTATAGTAATGGCATCTAGGGCATACATATGACTAACAGCCTAATGGTCCAAAACCAGCTGATCGCCAAAGTGATAGACAGGGACTCTTCAACAAGAGGCTAAAACGCCTTTATTCGTTTCCTCGGGATAAAACGAGAAGACTGTTCGAGTTGGCGGTGCGCAACAGGCTCATCACCCTACAGGATCCGAAATGCCCACTGCAGCCCGGTAACGTCAACAGTCCCAACTACTGCCCCTACCATCGAATAATGGACCATCCAATCGAAGATTGCTTTGTCTTCAAAAACTGGATTGAGGATCAGTACCAGCAAGGCAAATTCGCATTGTCTGAAAACTGGAGGGTAAACCCGCCATAACCACACACTCAGAAAAAGATGGACACGCCGGGGGCATCATGCTCATTTATAGAGGAAGCCCCATGGGAAGTTGTTCTTTCGACAAAAACGAAAAGAATGCTGAAAGATCTCCAAACATGCCCGGCGATTAGGTGGAAGAGCTCGCTGGAGCCCGAGATTATTGAGGGGATGCTAAAGCCGTGCCCAACGCCGAAAGTTAGTGAAGGTGGACAAAACATTCAGGTCAAGCCTCCAAAATCTTTGAAGAAAAAGAAGAAGGCCAAGAAGCCCGTTCAACTCGAAGACGGCCGTACAGGTCTGCAGAAATACATCGATGCACTGGCAAAATATAACCAGAAGGTACAGACTCCAATCACGTTGGATGAATTCTTTAAGCATGTTCTCAAGAATGAAACCGATGACGCTGACGGAGCAGACTCGTCAGATGACCTGAGAACTATGTGGCGAGCTGCCACGTGATCTCTCACTCATCAATATATGGTGAAGAAGCTCCTGATGCAGAGAAACTGGGGGCAGATCCCGAACCGGAACTTCTAGAACCGTCAGACGAGATGATTGACATGTTGCTGAACGAGGCCTGTCAAAAGAGCAAAGCTGGTCGAAAGCGCGAAATGGCTATATTTGAGAAAGCCAAACGTCGGCTGCTGGGCAAAAGGGTTGAAGCACTCCAACCAGACCGAAGCATGCCTACGGTAGATAAAAGCTGGCTTAAGGTAAGGAAACGGTTCGCTAAAGCCCTGTCAATGGGAATGAAGCTGCCATCCTCCAAAGGAAACACTCCGGGTGGGATACACCTTAACGAAGCGGATGTACAACCTAGCTACTGCTTATACCATCAAAAGATTACGCACCCCACCGAAGAGTGCAATGCCTTTAAAAACTGGTGGCAGGGATATGTTGCCCACTGACAACACGTCAGGCGATTGAAGCGTAAGACTCGTCGGGAGCAAAGAAGCACGACTGATGAGCATAAAAGAACTGCCGGCAACTGCCACATGGTTGATAGCAAGGAATCGCAAGCTCTCAACTTCGGGAGCGATTTCGATGAAGAGGTAGCCATCGACCCTCTCTTCAAGGAATCCATCTCCGAAATAGAAGAGATGAAGACCTGCGAGAACATTCGGCTGCGTAATCGCACGTTACCCGAAAAGAATTTCGGACCCACAAACAAGGGATCGAACAAAAAAGATAAAGGGAAGGAAAAAGTCCTTAAAGATATCTCCCTAGATGATCAAGTCGTCAAAGAGCTGACAACCAAGGACCCGCTAAAGAAAAACAAGGTGGATTACAACGTTCTGGCACACCTGAGAAAGATACCCTCACAGCTAAGCATTCTCGATGCCCTTTTGCTGTCTAAAGAGGCGAGAGACTCTTTGATCAAGGCACTACAAGAGCCCGAGCAGTTCCAAGCTTCCTTGCCAAAGAAAAGATGAAGGACGGGCTGGAAGAAGTGCACAGTGCTGACGTCACTTTCGGCGACGAAGATCTCCTCCTCGGAACATGCGAGCACAACCATCTCTTGTATGTCACCGGATACTGCTATGACATCAAAATTGGGAAGATCCTAGTTGATAACGGATCCTCTGTCAACCTCCTAAATGTGAGGGTGTTAAAAGAAATCTGCATGAGCATTCAACACCTCGCTCGAGATAAAATCACCATCTCTGGGTTCGACTCCCAGTCATCACGGACGCTCGGGTCTGTGATACTGACGTTACGCTTTGGGCTGCTCGTCACTGACATCAAGTTTCACGTCATTAACGCCAAGGCTTGCTACAACGCTTTGCTCGGCAGGACTTGGTTGCACGAGTACAACATCATCCCTTATACACAACATCAGTGTATGAAGAATTTCAAGGATGGTCTCGAGTATACCGTGACAGGGGAGCTGAACCCATTCTCCGTGAATGAAGTCCGAAAGTACGAAGATGCAAAGTATTTCTTACCAGACTTCGAAGACACGGAAAGATGTCATAAACCGAAGGACAAGCAAAAAGCTATCACCACGATTCCAGTCTTCGGGAGTGATACTGAGGAGGAAGAAGAAATAGTCTATTCAGGACCGCTCCAATACAACAAGCCCAGACCGTCTACCCCTATGTTGATCTTCAGCAGCGAAACTGAAGATGAGGTCAATGCAGTATTTTCTGTTCGACCATCCATATAAGCCTTCACCGGCGATGAACGGAGTTCGAAAATCGCTATGGTTCCGCGGCAGCACTACAAAGAGCTCGACGCACTTGATACCTATAATGTGCAAGTACTGCAGACGCTCTATGTTCCTCCAAGGCGAAAAGATGAAAAGGCAATCCTCTTTTATCGATCTGCGGAAACCAAAGTGGAGAAAGAAATCTGGCATGGTGCCGATTCTACACTTGACAGACTCCAGCCCATCCGTCTGTCCAGATACTACACGGAAGGATTAAAAAGACTGCTGAGGCGCCAAGGCGTACCCTTCAAACAGACTGCTCGACAAGCTCGGTTCTACAACAGGATCTGGAACGTCCCTGGAACTCAGCGAAAATTGCCCAACGGGAGAATGGAAACGATCGGGCTTGGATATGTTCAATCCAAGAAACGGGAACGATTCTATGGCTGCTACGTTATACATGACTTCGATGAAGAAGGGGATGCTCTGTTAGAAGACGCTGTAGTTGAACCAAAACAAGATCCTGCCACAAAAATGCCGAGTCCGTTATTTGAAGAACAGATGGACAAGCTAATCAGGGAAGCGGGTCAAAAGGTCCGGGATGACCACAACCGTGAAATGTCCATTTACGAGAAGGCCAGAACGCAACGCCTCCTTCAGCAGGCTACGGAGAATGACGATGCCCTTCGTCGCTAGCCTGTCATACGGAAGATCCGACGCGGAGGCAAAAACAAATTGAAGAACAGAAAAACCGTTCGACATAAGCAAAGCAGGTCTAAGAAGCCACGCGATCGAAAATTGAGCAGCCGGGATCCGTCTCATATAAAGAAGATGAGTCGAGCATATTCTTTTCCCCAAGACAAGACAAGGAAGATATTCGGTCTTGTCATGAAATATCAGATGATTACCCTCCCGGAGTCTAAGCACCCCGAACAAGCAAGTGAAGTTCATCACCCAGACTATTGCTCCTATCTCCGAGCGATAGGACATCCTCTTGAAAACTGCTTCACCTTCAAAGACTGGGTAGAAGACCAGTATCAGCAAGGCAGGTTCGCTTTATCCAACAGTTGGAGGGTAACCCCGCCACAGAAGCATGTACCGAAAGCCACGTATATAGCGAGAGTAGAACCGAATCAACATCGGTCTTGGAAGCGATCTCGCACCTGTCACGTAATAACGATATCAGAAGAGGGAGTACGCGAGGATATGGCTGACTTCCCCTGGTGCTTCGAAAATGATGACGACGAGGTGATCTCAGAGTTTCCACCAGCACCAAAAGAGCTAGAAGATGGAATCCATACTACTGCAGATAACCTAAGAAAAATCGACTTAGGGACGGCAAATGACCCGCGGCCTACGTATGTCAGTGAGCTGCTGTCTGAGAAGCAAGTGGCTACGCTAAAAGATGTGCTCATGCAGTATAAAGACTGCTTCGTGTGGAACTATTCCGAGATGCCGGGATTAGACCAGAAATAGCCATCCACAAATTGGCGATTTCTCCGGACGTCAAGCCAATCAAACAAGCGCCGAGAAGAATGCGACTCGAACTTGAAATGAGCATCAACGCCGAGGTCAAGAAGCTAATCGACTCCGGTTTCATCCAAGAGGTTCAGTACCCTGACTGGATCGCCAACATCGTCCCAGTGATGAAGAAAAATGGGACGGTGCGCATCCGCGTGGACTTTCGGGACCTCAATAAAGCTTGCCCGAAGGATGATTTTCCAGTACCGGTTATCGAGCTGATGATAGACAACACGTCCACTCATGAAGTCTTCTCCTTCATGGAGGGCTCATCAAAGTACAATCAAATAAAGATGCACCCCGAAGACCAGAAGCATACCGCTTTTCGGACCCCTTTGGGCATATTCTGCTACAAAGTGATGCCTTTCGGTCTAAAGAACGCCGGCGCTACCTATCAGAAGGCCATGACGAAGATTTTCGATGACCTCATACACGAAATCGTCGAATGCTATATCGACGACCTCGTAGTGAAAAGCAAATCGTACGAGTAGCACTGGGAGCATCTGAAGATCGTGTTCCAGCGCCTTCGGAAATACAACCTGAAGATGAACCCTCTTAAATGCGCGTTCGGAGTTTCCTCAGTAAAATTCCTAGGATTCGTCGTACGACACCGGGGCATCGAAATAGATCGGTCAAAGATCAAGGGGATTATGGAGATGCCTCCGCCGAGAACTCTCAAGCAATTGCGATCTTTCCAAGGGAAGCTTGCGTATATTCGTCGGTTCATAGCAAATCTCTCCGGCAAATCCCGCCCCTACAGTCACCTCATGAAGTAGGGAACCCCTTTCGTCTGGGATCGCAAATGCCAAAGCGCACTGGACGAAATCAAGCAATACCTGCAGAATCCGCCGGTGCCGACCGCCCCGGTCAAGGGAAAGCCCATCATCCTGTACACAACGGCCCTTAAAGTTCTTTAGGTGCGCTCTGGGCATAGGAGAACGACCAAGGGAAGGAGAGAGCCCTCTACTATTTGAGTTGAGTTCTCCTGGGGGCAGAAAACAACTACTCCCCCATTGAGAAACACTGCCTGGCGTTAATCTTCGCAATAACAAAGCTCAGACACTATGCGTTGGCGCATGAGGTCCACCTCATATAAAAAGTGGATCCTCTCACGTATTTGATGTCAAGAGCTATACTAACAGGACGACTCGCTAAATGGGCCCTGCTCTTGATGGAATTCTCGATAACTTATCGTCCCCTCAAGGCAGTAAAAGGCCAGGCTATCGCCGACTTACTAGCTGAGCATCCGATACCTGCCGATTCACCCCTAAATTGCAAGTTGCCGGATGAGCACGCGTTTGACACGATTGACGGGGTGAGAAGAGAGAGTGATACCCGATGGGAACTCTACTTCGACGGGTCATCTTCCATGAAGAAGCGAAAGCACAACTCCCCCATAATCAAATCTGGTGTAGGCCTCATCTTCGTGACTCCACAAGGAGGGTTAATGCGCTTTGCCTTCTCCTTAATAGAGCCGAGGACGAACAATGAAGCCGAATATGAAGCTTTGATAGCAGGTCTTGAGATCGCTGTCGACATGGGAATCGAAAACCTCCTCATATACGGAGACTCCCAACTGGTCGTTAGCCAAGTAAACGGCGACTATCAAACGTGCAAACCAGAGTTGGTGAAGTACGGCGAGAGAGTACAACAATTGGTGACTCAAATCCCTGCCTACGCCCTGGCAAGCATACCGCGTGCGGAAAATAGCAAAGCGGATGCGTTAGCCAAACTCGCTAAAAAACTGGATGACGAAAACCTCGATGACGTGAGGATCGTTGTGCAAAGCCATCGGGTTCTTGCACCAGCGGAAATATCTCCGAAATCGTCAGAAGAAAAGGAAGCGACCAAGAAAATAGCCCTACAAATAAAAGATCAGGAAAAGGCTAAGGATTGGAAGGAAGTCTTTATAAACTACTTCAAATCCCGTCGAACACCTGAAGATGCATCCTCAAGACATCAGCTCATGAAACGAGCTCTGTCTTTTGCCTTCGTCAATGATACTCTGTACAAGAGATCGTTCGACTCTCTGTGTCTAAGATGCCTAGGACAGGAAGAAGCAAAGAAGGTCGTCCAAGAAACTCACGACGGACTCTGCGGTTCTCATCAAGCCGGGCCGAAGATGAAGTCGAAGATCAAAAGGATGGGCTACTATTGGCCCATGATGATTCAGAACTGTCTCGAATATGCGAAGCAGTACCACTCATGCCAGATACGCGGGGATTTCATCCACCAACATCCACACCTACTACACCCAACGGTGGCTAGCTGGCCATTCGAAATGTGGGGAACGAACATAATTGGGCCCATCGAACCAGCATCATCCAGAGGACACCGGTTCATATTGGCGACAACTGATTACTTCTCTAAGTGGCAGAAGCAGTACCGCTGAGAGAAGTGAAGACGGAGAATATCCTCCATTTCTTCAAGACGCACGTCATATATCGGTTCGGCACTCCGCGACGGATTATCTCTGATAACGGGCCAGCCTACAGAAGTCACAGAATCAGCCGCTTCACGCAGCAACATAATATAGACTGGAGATACTCTTCGGTCTATAATCCCTGAGCTAACGGTCTAGATGAGGCCTTCAACAAGACCTTGACGAAGATCATAAAGAAGACGGTGTCCAGGAATAGAAGAGATTAGCACGAGAGACTGCATGAAACTCTCTGGGCGTATCGGACCACGTTCAAAACGGCCACGAACACAACGCCGTATGCATTGGTATTCGACGCTGAAGCAGTACTTCCTTTAGAGATAGAACTACCCTCTCTACGAGTGGCGGTTCATTACGAGCTAACAGACGAAGAGAATGTTCATCTTCGGTTTGAAGAACTCGACGCCCTTGATGAAACTCGTCTCATGGCACAGCAAAACCTGGAAGCTTACAAAGCAAGGATGACGTGCTCGTACGAAAGATTGACTAGGCCGAGAACATTCCGCCAAGGCGAACTCGTGCTAGTTGTAAAAAGACCTATGATCCCCAATCGTGCTAAACGGGGGAAATTTGAGGCAAACTATGAGGGCCCGTACATCATAGACAAGGCCTACCAGGGTGGGGCTTACTTGCTCATCGATATGCATGGTGAAAGACTATTCAGGCCAATAAACGGTCGGTTCTTGAAGAAATACTATGCCTGACCGAAACGTCTTTAAACTACTGCAAACCTGCAGCATCCTTGGGCTGACGCAATAAAAAAACGGTACGTCCATAAGCAAATAGGCACGGATGAAAACCCGAAAGGGCTCCATAAGTAAAAACAGCAGGGCTACCAGCGAGGTTTTGAAAACCCGAAAGGGCGCAATCTCGTTAAAAGACACTTGCAAGGTCCTCTCGACCTTGTAAGGAGAAAATACCTGTGTGAGATCCTTACGACTCACAAGGGAGCAACACACTTAGGGATCCCCACGATTCCTATGGAGAAGTTACACTTACGAGATCCTCATGACTCGTAAGGAGAATTCCCCTATGAGACCCTCACGACTCATAGGATTCAAAAGCT
This sequence comes from Agapanthus africanus, assembly GCA_030015575.1. Classification (NCBI taxonomy): domain Eukaryota; kingdom Viridiplantae; phylum Streptophyta; class Magnoliopsida; order Asparagales; family Amaryllidaceae; genus Agapanthus; species Agapanthus africanus. The sequence goes on from CM057344.1 coordinate 57,368,746, forward strand.
TAAGTTACAAAGATCTGAACATGTTCTTAAGCCATCACAACCCACAAAGTGTCCTACAAGCGGTTCAATACTGACCCTTGTATACAATCCATGGGCACAAACAAACATCTTCCCCAACAGAGTCCCACCACTGACGAGGGATATCTTTATATGGAAAACGACCCTTGTAAGTCCTCTCGACCTATAAGGAGAAAATACTCTTATAAGATCCTTATGAATTATAAGAGAACATACACTTAGGAATCCTCGCGATTCTTAAGAAGAAAACGCACTTACGAGATCCTCACGACTCGTAGGGAGAAATACCTTTATGAGACCCTTACGACTTATGAAGTCAAAAGCCTTAGTTGGCAGGATCTTAACCCTGTTTGCTAAGCCACCTTTGTTCGAACCGACAAAGGCAAATAATGATTCGCTCCTGGCAATATCCCAGTGGTAGCGATGCTGATGCCTAAATCGGAATCAGATCCCAAATCCCATACTCGTGATAAAAAATCAGCGAGCCAAAAATGCATATGAAATTAGCCGAAACGATGGGGCAACTTGCAACAAAATCAGCAAGTAAAATATATGCATATAAAACAGCCGAAATGATTGGGCACCGCGAAAAATAGCCGAAATGATTGGGCCATCGCGACCTTCGCGATACAAAAAGCTGGATGATAAAGCATCGTGGAAAGAAAACAAAATACGTATAAAATGAAACTTTTGCCCTGCAGGCGAGTCATACTGTCCCCTGTATACAATCCATGGGCATAAACGAAAAGAGAACCACATTTCCCTAGATTGCGTCGAAGGAAAGCCAGGTCTCGACGGCGACATCTAAAGCCTAGAGATCAGCAACGACGTCCCCCCTCATTCCAGCAGGACACGGATGCAACATCACCAATCGGAGCCACGGCAAAGTCCCTAGTTCCAAGACTCCATGGTTCACAGACAACCGAAAGTCAGCCCTGACACCGAAACGGCGAAAGTCCACCCTGACACCGAAACGGCGAAAGTCAACCCAACACCGAGTCCCCCATTTGACGAAGTCAATCGAACGGCGAAAGCCAACCCCGACACCGTAACGGAGAAAGTCAACCCCGACACCGTAACGGCGAAAGTCAACTCTGACACCGAAACGGCGAAAGTCAACCATCGACCTCCCTGTCGAAGCAACACTTCGACTCGAGAACAAGTCAACTCACCAACCACTTACGTGTCCTCTCGACTTGTAAGGGAGAAAGTTCTCTTGTGAGATCCTTACGATTCTCAAGAGAAAGTGCACTTAGGAATTCTCACGATTCCTAAGGAGGAAATACACCTACGAGATCCTCTCGACTCATAGGGAAAAAAATCTTTATGAAACCCTCACGGCTCATAAAGTTGAAAAGTCTTAGGCAACAAACCCGAACCTGTTTCCTAAGCCATCACTACCCTACAAAGAGGTCAAGATGGACTGTTTACAGGCCACAAAATTACATGCCAAAGAAATGGAGATGCTACTCAAATGTGCGTACACTGCTCTGCGTCAAATCGAAATGAAAAGGCGTAACCTACGGACGTCAACCACATACTATGAATGACAATAAGAAGAACATTTGATTCGCATCCAGTTAAGCGTTCGAAGCGTACCCATTTATGTATGTGCGGAAAAGGTTTAGTGCATAAAATAAACACGCGGAAACAAAAATTGTCTATTCATACTTTAGAAAATTCTTACAGTGATGAAACGGTAAACAAAAACATCATGAAAATGTTCACAATGGTAAGACATCAAATTCAGGACATGGATTGAAAAATTCAAAAGTTAGGCCATCTAAAATGTTTCGGGCCACTCGGACCATTCTCGTATGCTTCCTCTCACGATCACAAGCGTCAGGGTCCTCACTGATGTCCTCCGCCCTTCAATAGGCAGCAATTATCGTCGCCTGTTGAAAAGTTTGATGCAGAATATCAACAAGATTGTCTTGCCTTTTCTTTGAGATTAGGCCCATCAGATACACTGAGTGTACCTTATCTTCGGCGTCATCTAATGCTTTAAGCGGCATGCCGTCATAGAATAAAGGAAGTGCTTCCCAGATCGCTCTCACAATCAACTTCAAAAGAGCGGAACGACGAGGAAGCAATCGACCATTGTATTCATCAAAGCGACGCATGATTTCGGCGCACTGAGCATTTGTAAACTCCTGGTTCTGGCTGCGGCCCAGTGCGCGAATGTCTCCATAAGAAATAATCTCGTCGAGATCATACAAATGAACGACCATAACGTCTGAAAAGTAAATCAGTGAGAGTTTAGTGGGCAGACTGATTAAGAAAAAGCTTATTGAAACAGACACGGGGATTTAAGCAACTCTTGATATCCTCACGGAGAAAATAAGTTCTGATTAAGAGACCCCACAAAATCAATATGGCGGCTCACTAATGATAAGACAGGGTAATCATTATGAGAACAAAAAGGAGATTCTCAATAAATGGACAATGGAGTTTAAACACCTCTGCATATTCCCCCAAGAAAAAAACCCATTACAAACTCTGTGCAGATCAAAGAAGAATCTCTTTTAAAAAAATTTCAAAAACAACTGAGAGTAAAATTCCCAAGATGCCTTCTTGATCGTTAGAGCTAAGTTCTCTGGGGAGAATTAAATTCCTTTTTAACAGAGGAATTAAATTCCAGGAAAAAATTTTAGAGCTGAGCTCTTTGGAGTGGAATTAAATTCCAGAGAAAAACATGTGCTATCATCAATCCTCTAAGATCGGGAAAAAAACGCCTAACATTGGGGGCTTACTACCTAAAGATTGTACATTTTTAGAGCTCGGAAAGATGAGTTCCATTAAAGGGAAAAACCATTGGTGTGGATTTAAAATCCAAAGAGAATTTTATAAAAGGAGAAAAAAAAGTTCTTCGGCAGTTCAAGATCCTTACCTGAAAAAAAAGATTCTTTTTGGACAGAGTTATACTCTGGAATTTTTTGAACAGAGAACTGAGTTATGAGGAAGAGAATTAAATTCTCAAAGCAAAAACGAAGAAGGAAGAAGATGAAGGAACGGAGGGCTGCTGAGGATGAGACCTCTGCATTTATAAGACATGATAGGAAACGGTTCATTTTCCTCGTTCCCTAGGCAAATCCAACGGCCATAAAGATGACAGCGTTGCACTCACATGTGAGCCACGTGAGAACAACGTTGTGGGGGCATTTGTTCCCTCATGGGAACTGAATAAAACATACGAATAAAGCAACGAGGAAAGCCCTCAGGTGGAGCATCACGTGCCCACGCGTGGGGCCTCATGTGCAGACACGTGACTTTTTATAAGCAAAGTCTATAGGCGCTGAATGAAATAAAAAATTGGAGATGCTTAATTGGTGGGGTCACATGCCAACACGTGATGGGTTCCTGAGCCCTCTGAATTAATAGAATTAAATTCTAATTAGAAGCTCTATGCTTAATTGGTGAGATCACGTGCCAACACGTGATGGGCTCCTAAGCCCTCTGAATTAATAGAATTAAATTCTAATTAAAAGGAATCAACAACCCTAATTGGAAAAATATTTTCCTAGATCTTTCCAAACAAGAAAGATTGCACTATGAAAAATAGAGTACCGTTGGATTAAAAATCCAATGGTGATTAAAAATCACCAATTTATAGGAAGATTATGTGCAAGGAAATATTTTCCTAAAATTTGCCAGGAACAACAAATGAAATATCTGATGTGAAATAGAAGTCTTTGGATTAAAAATCCAACGGTGAATAAAATCCACCGAGTGATCTAAAAGATCATGTTGGTTATAAAATCAATCAAAATCTCTCAATGAGAGATTGGCTGAACAAACTGATTCTTTTCTTTCTCCTATAAATAAGAGCCAAGTTTTAGATACAAAAAAAAGGAGAGACAAAGAGAAAAAAGAAAGAAAAAACCCTTCATAAGCCAAAAGAAATGAGTTGAATTCTCTAAAGAGAGGAAGATCCCCTCAAAGAAAAAGAAACCCTAGGTAACGGAAGGATGAAAAACACAGAGAATATTTTTATCTCTTCTTCACCTTCATAAGAGTTTAACTCTTCTAAAAAGAACTTAGTTCTTCCTCTGGTTGAAGATCTGCAAAAGCAGATCTCCGCACAAGTTGAGAATTTAATTCTCATCGGGGAGATTTGTTATGCAGATTCAAAACCTAGGGGAAGAATTGAGTTCAAAGAATTTAATTCTTACAACATATAGGAATTTAATTCCTCTAAATAAAATTAGGGTTCAACCCTATAAAAGAATGTAATTTTTATTAAACAGGGGATTTAACTCAAGATCTCCATGCACGTAAAAGAAGATTAGCACCCAAACATGATCACGTGTTCCCACATGAGCACCCTTGTTGAAAGAGAGAAAACAAATGAGATCAGGTTACGTGCTCCCACGTGACCCCTGAACAAGCCCTTAAGAAGAAAAAGGGGGAATAAACCTAAGGCAGTTTCTATTTTAGGGCGTCTCACGTGACCCCTTAATAGTGCTTAGCACTTTTCAAAAGAGAATAAAACAGAGGCAGCTTTCAGTCTTTGGGGAGGCCTCACGTGATCCCACGTGACCCAATAGTGCTCAGCACTCAGAAAAGAAAAAGGGAACAAATTCAAAGAAGCTGTGCCAAATCTCAAACACCCCACGTGAGCGCTTCAAATCTTCAGTGTTTAACACTACTTCAAATGCCTCACGTGACCTCACGTGAGCGCTTCAAATCTTCAGTGTTTAACACTACTTCAAACGCCTCACATGACCCCACGTGAGCGCTTCAAATCTTCAGTGTTTAACACTACTTCAAGCGACTCACGTGATCCCACGTGAGCGTTTCAAATCTTCAGTATTTAACACTACTTCAAACGCCTCACATGACTCCACGTGAGCGATTCAAATCTTCAGTGTTTAACACCACTTCAAACGCCTCACGTGACTCCACGTGAGCGCTTCAAATCTTCAGTGTTTAACACTACTTCAAACGCCTCACGTGACCCCACGTGAGCGCTTCAAATATTCAGTGTTTAACACTACTTCAAGCGCCTCACGTGACCCAACGTGAGCGCTTCAAATCTTCAATACTTAAATAATACTTTAAGACCTCACGTGGGAGCACGTGAGCGCCGAACATATGCTAGTGTTTAACACTATGATAGGCCAATCTTAGCCCAAATTAGCTAAGTCTCCCAAAGACAAAACCTTGTTTTTAACCGAGCCCTAATTATGTTTAGGTCTTTTAAAATTGATCTCAGATGGCATTCAAAGTAATGTTCATCCCATTCCTTCTCAATCTGGCATTTGGTTTAAGGGTACATCTCTTCACTACTCTCGTATTTGTCGTTGTAATCCTTCAACGTCTTCAGAGAGGTGACGGGTCCCGACAACTAGACATTCCACGGACTGTGGGGTCCTTAAACTTATGGACTATGATGTCCTTTAAACTTTACGGACTGTGGGGTCCTTAAACTTATGGACTATGATGTTCTTAAACTTTACAGACTATGATGTCTCTAAACTACCATGGACTGTGAGGTCCTTAAACTCATAGACTATGATGTCTTTAAACTTTACAGACTATGATGTCTTTAAACTCTATAGACTATGACGTCTTTAAACTATGGACTATGATGTCCTTAAATTTATGGACCGCAATGTCCCTAAACTAAAACAATAGAGCCCAAATGCTCTTTTGTTGGATATAAATGATCATGTTAAGTAGATCTTAGTTTGAAATTAGACTAACGTATCCTTAACAAACGTTTAAGTTGATCTTAGTCTCAAATGAGATTAACGATCCTTAAACCCAACCCAAACCCAAATCTAAGAAAATACGGATTTGGACTAATCCACGCCCTACGGGCGACAACATAAATTAGTCTCCATATATAATCCACGAGCAACCAAAAACAAAACAAACACAAACGACACGAAGTGACCATCTGGAGAAGGAGAAAGTGGTTACCGTAATGCGGCAGCGTAATTAACTGCAGAGGCTTACGCCTGCAGAGAAGTGCGTCCCTATAATCAAAAGCCCTTCACAATGAGGGGAAATCTGACGAAGTCTGCAACATCGGCCGCATCCGTCTAAACCTCCGATGCACGGTGCCATAAATCAACTTGGCATCTTCGGAGAGGTGGACGGATAAAACCAAATAGCATATGCCCCCAAATTCAGGCAAGACGACCTACGTGGTTCCGTCTCTGTCTTCGACGGCGAAACACACGGTTCAGATGATATGGTGTAGATGACGTATGTTGGTACATACAGGTGTCCGATTAAATATGTGTACAGGCTGCACAGACTTTAGTCGAACGGTTGATAATACTAGCGGCTTAGGACTGAGCCGGATTATTAAATCAGGTTTTGATTTAATAATTTATATATGTATTTTTATATATGTATTTTTATATATGTATTCTAGTATTATTGTTCACTATTCATTTTCTCTCTTGGCTATTCGTATTTTGTACGAATACGCGTATATGTATTTCGATACGTGTACCGAGAATTATTCCGTATTTATACAGAATAGCTTCTAGAAGTGGACACCTCATTTGTATGATTTTCCTTTTTGGAAATTCATTTGTTTTACAAATGAGGTGGAGGAGTGAGGTAGCATGAACATTGTTAAGCATGTAGGGAGGTATGGCTTGGTTTTGTTTATTGAAAAAATGAGTGGAGATATTTTTGTGTGCGTGATTGAGAGAGAGGGGGCAGCCACTTGCTTTGGATGGGGCTTGCTCATTTTCTTTTCTTCACTTGCTCACTCTCATTCTCACTTGGAGAAAACACTTAGCCATTTTTCTTTAGTTGCTCATGCCACATGTTTCCTCACCTCCTTCTTCATCTTCTTGAGTTGCTCCTTGAGCATTTGTGATGAGAGAAAATTATAGTGAGATAATCCTACACCTCCACTCTCCATTGCTGGCAAGCTTAGAGCGTCGGTTGCCTCGCTTGGCGAGATTGAAGCTTGCGCCTTTTCCCTCGGGTGGATCATCGTCGATGGAGGAAGACCGGCAACCAAACTCGATCTGCGACCACTAGGAGCTTGGGATGATGGTTGAAGACCCGAAGGACTTGGTTCATTCGGTATAACCATCTAACTCCTCTTTATATGCTTGCTAGTATATGGTTTAGGGAAGATCCGGACATCAGGTTGTGGTAGCGCTAGTTTAGAAAAATTTTGTTCCGCATTTGGTCACGGTTTGATGGCCGGGCGCTGCCGTAACCCAATAAGATGAACCTTATTTTGGATATCATCATTTGACAGATCATTAGTTATGTTTGGGACCAAGATCAATTTGGGGAATGATGAACACGGAGGGGTTTTGACTTTGGAAGAAATTAGTCAATTTGGGTTAGATTTGGGTCTCTATAATTACCCAACAGTGCTAAATGCTGAGGCATACGATGCTCACGTGCATTCCATGTAGGCACTGGAGTAGTGTTAAACACTAAATTTCTATGGCGCTCATGTGGTGCACGTGAGGCGCCTGATTAGTGTTAAACACTAGGGTTCTGTGACACTCACGTGACACATGTGAGGTGCTCAAATATGGGTACTGCCCAATTATTTCTCCCTTTTATATAAGTGTTGAGCACTTGATTCTTGTGGTGCTCACGTGTGAAACACGTGAGGCGCCCCAAAGTTGGGTTCTACCCCCTGGCTTTGTTGCCTCTCCCTTTATGTAAGTGCTAAACACTTAGTTCCCGTAGCGCTCATGTGTAAAACACGTGAGACGCCCCAAATGGGGGCAATGCCCTCTTATCTTATTTCTTCTTCCTTTCACAGAAGTGCTAAGCACTTGATTGAGGGTAGCGTGCAAAATGCGTGACTGTCCTAAGAAGTGTTCCTTGCTCCTCTTTTAAACACCCGCGTGGGAAACACGCGAGGCAGTCTCAGCCGTTTTCTTTTGTTCATTAAAAACACTCACTTGGAAAACACGTGAGGTCTTATTATAGTGTTAAACACTAACGAATCACCAGGCTGTTCTTCTGTGATTCTGAGGAATCAAGTTCTTACTTTGTTCTTTGCAAGAATTAAATTCTTCTTACATGGTTAAACCCTAGTCTTTTAGAGGAATTAAATTCTCATATGTGTTTTTTTTGTAAGAGTTAAACTCTTGGAACTCGGTTCTTTCCTCTAGAATTTGAATCTGCATGACAGAATCTCCCCGATGAGAATTAAATTCTCAACTTGTGAAGAGATTTGCCTCTGCATATCTCAACCAGAGGAAGAACTATGTTCTTCTACGAAGGGTTAAACCCTTAAAGATGCAAAAAAAACAGTCTTTTTTTTACCTAGTATTTCAAGGGAACAAGTCTTTTCTTTTGAGAATTAAATTCTCTCACTGTATATTATTTAAATCTCTGGGGAGTTCTTTCTCTCTGCAGTCGTCCCTCTCTTTTTTTCTTTTTTTCTCTTCTTCTTCTTTTTTTACCTAGTATTTCAAGGGAACAAGTCTTTTCTTTTGAGAATTAAATTCTCTCACTGTATATTCTTTAAATCTCTGGGGAGTTCTTTCTCTCTGCAGTCGTCCCCCTCATTTTTTCTTTTTTTTTTCTTCTTCTTTTTTTTACCTCCTTTTAACTTGAAGTCTTGGATTCTTTATATAATGGAGAGAAGTTTGTAAATTAGTTTTAGGAAATCTCTCATTGAGAGACTCCAATTGATTTGGGGGTTTTACCCATTGTTGGATCTTTGATCCAAGGGTTTCTGTCTTACAGAACATATCTTCTTGTTTCTTAAACAAGATTAGGAAAATATTTTCCCGTACAGAATTTATTCTGTAGATTGGTGATTTTTAATCACCGTTGAATTTTTAATCCAAGGGTGCTTGGTTTAACGGAGCACAATCTTTCTTTGTTTAAAAAGATTTGAAAAATATTTTCCAGCTTATGGGATCTTTGATTCAACAACTTTCTGTTTAACAGAAAATATCATTTCTCGTTTAAAAGTTCAATAGAATTTAATTCTATGCTTAATCACCGTTGAATTGGTTCCTTGTTGAGTATAATTTAATTCTACGTAGGGAAGTGCCCTCACGTGTTTAACACGTGAGGCTTATTAGCCTAGCAATTGTTTTAATTGATGTGCCTATATGTGTTGCATATAGGCACGTGTGTTTTAGCCTAGCAATTGTTTTAATTGCTGTGCATATATGCGTTACATATAGGCACTCACGTGTTAAACACGTGGGGCTGCTTTAGCCTAGCAATTGTTTTAATTGCAGTGCCTATATGCGTTGCATATAGGCACTCACGTGTTAAACACGTGGGGCTGTCTTAGCATAGCAATTGTTTTAATTGCATTGCATATAGGCACTCACGTGTTAAACACGTAGGGCTGTCTTAGCCTAGCAATTGTTTTAATTGCGGTGCCTATATGCGTTGCATATAGGGAAACACGTGGGGCTGTCTTAGCATAGCAATTGTTTTAATTGCAGTGCCTATATGCGTTGCATATAGGCGCTCACGTGTTAAACACATGGGGCTGTTTTAGTGAGGAACTTTCCCCCATCCCTTTTTTTATGAGGGAACACCCTCGAAATAACAAGGGTAAAGGAAAAGCGGCCTTCGTTGCCAACACGCGACAACAACCGAAGGACCCAAAATCGGCTGCTTGCCAAAACAACGCCCGCGTCCATCCTTAGAGGAAAGACTAGGACGTGCTTACTCATTTCCTCGCGACAAGACGAGGAGACTATTCGAATTTGCAGTGCGAAATAAACTCATCACGTTGCCAGACTCACGGCGTCTACCACAACCCGGCGATGTCAACAATCATAATTACTGCTCCTATCACAGAATGGTGAGCCACCCAATTGAGGATTGCTACGTCTTCAAGAACTGGGTCGAGGACCAGTATCAACAGGGGAAATTCACGTTGTCTGATAACTGGAAGGTAAACCCATCACAAAAGCACACTCCCCAAAAGGTGGATGTGCCAAGGCCATCATGCTCACTCGTGGAAGAAACTCCATGGGAAGTCGTTCTTTCAGCAAAAACCAAAAGGATGCTGAAGGATCTACAGGCATATCCAGCAGTCTGGTGGAAAAGCCCACTTAAACCCGAAATCATCGAAGGGATGCTGAAACCACGACCCCACCGAAAGTTGTTGACAAAGGGAAAAACCCCCAAGTCGAGCCTTCAAAGTCTTCGAAGAAGAAGAAGAAGACCAAGAAGCCTGTGGAACCTGCCGAGTATGACGACAAGCGCACAGACCTACAAAAGTACTTTGACGCGATGGAAGAATACAACTAGAAGGCGCGGAAACTGGTCACGCTTGAAGAGTTCCTCAAGCATATTCGTGAGAACAAAGATAGCGACAACGATGAGGAAAATGACTCATCAGAAGATACCGGGGACCGTGTAGCAAGTTGCCACATGGTCTCCTATTCGTTGTTAAATGACGAAGAAACTTTCTCGGCGTCATAAAACAACGCGGAGGAACTGGGTGCAGAATCGGCACTAAAATCCACGGAACTGCCAGAAGACCCGATCGATAGGCTGTTAAACGAAGCCTTTCAAAAAAACAAAATTGACCGAGAACGCGAAACAGCCATATACAAAAAGGCCAAGCGTCAGCGTCAGGATGAAGAAGCTGCGGCAAGAATGGGTCGTAAAGTACTCCAACCAAACCAAAGTATACATGCGACAAATAAGAGCAGGATCAAAACAGAGAAGCGGTTCGCCAAAGCCCTGTCAATGGGAATGAAGTTGCTGCCTCTCATAGGAAACACTCCCGAGGTCATATGCCTCAACGGAGATAATTCACATCAAAACTACTGCCTATATCATCGGAGGGTTACCCATCCTACCGAGGAATGCAATGCCTTCAAGAAGTGGTGGCAAAGATACGTTTCCCATCAAAAACACTTCAAGAGGATGAAGCGCGAAGCTCGTGCTCGTCGACGGCAAAATAGTGCGAAAAACGCGCATGAAAAAACGACTGGCAACTGTCATATGGTTGATACCAACTCGGAAGGGGGAAAACCCCAAGTTCTTACCTTCGGAAGCGATTCTGAGGACGAAATACCCCTCGGCCCTCTCTTTGAAGACTTCACCTCGGGAAAAAAAAGGAGAAGAAATGCGAAAACATTCAGCTGCGTAACCGTACGCTGCTTGAGAAGAACCTCGGACCTGGGGATAAAGGCTCGAACAAAAAAGACAAAGGGAAGGGGAAAATCCCCGAGGAAATCGCCCTTGATGAAATAGTATTCAAATAGCTCACCGCAAAGGACCCGCCTAAGAAAAATAAGGTGGATACTCTCCTCCTATCCAAAGTGGCACGAGATTCTCTGATCAAGGCATTACAAGAGCCCAATCAGTTCCAAGCATTCTTCGCGGAAAAGAAAATGAAAGATGAGCTGGCAGAGGTACACACGGCTGACATTACATTCAGCGATTAAGATCTCCTCCTCGGTACGTGCGAGCACAATCACCCGTTATGCGTCACCGGATACTGCCACGATATTAAGATAGGGAAAATTCTTGTCCACAACGGATCCTCCGTCAACCTTCTCAACGTGAGGGTGCTGAAGGAAATTTGCATGAACGTTCAGCATCTTGCCCGAGATAAAATTACCATCTCCGGATCCGTCTTACAGTCGTCACGGACGCTCGGATACGTAATAATGACGTTATGCTTCGGGCTGCTCGCCACTGACATCAAATTTCATGTCATTGACGCCATGACTTGCTATAACGCTTTGCTCGGCAGGCCTTGGTTACATGAGTACAATGTCATCCCTTCTACACAACATCAGTGTATGAAGTATTTCAAAGACGGCTTGGAATACACCATCACAGGGGAGCTAAATCTGTTCTCCGTAAACGAGGTCCGAAAACATGAAGACGCAAAGTACTTCCTACCAGACTTCGAGGATACGGAAAGGTGTCATAAGCCGGAGGATAAACAGAAGTCCGTCGCTACTATCCCGATCTTTGGGAGCGATATCGAGGAAGATGAAGAAATAGTCTACTCGAGGCAACCCCAGAAAGAAAACAATAGGCCCAGACCATCTACTCCTATTTTGGTCTATGGCAGCGACTCAGAGAACGAGGCCAACTGAGTGATCTTTATTTAAAGAAGTGTGTGTAGTAACCGCAATCAATAATGGTGTCGCGTGCAGCTAGACCGAGATGGGTACGGGTCGTCCTCAGGGATATGTGAAATCTTTTAATCTTTCTTTAGACGTGCTGATTAGGAAGAGGAAGAAGAATAGATAGTAGTGAAGAATAGTTATAAAATCTAGATCTACGTTAAATACGGATGTAGAATATAGATCTATTTTAAAAACGGATGTAGATTTTATATCAAAAGAGGGCTTGTAGGGTTCGTTAAGATTTAGTAATCCTGGATGACTAATAAAGATGACTCCTTTTATCTTTTAATAGATTTAAAACTAGATTGATAGTGATGAATGGGTATTAGGGTTCTTGAAAGAAACTAGGGTTTCCACACTATTGACCCTTGTCCTTTCATTGATATCTATTCATGTCTAGCCCTTAACAAAACAATCGTTAATCTGATCTCAAATCGCGGTCGAGACTAGCAATAAATTGGTAGCGCGCCCGATAAGGATGTTAACGATTTTTTTGCTAAAGTTTATAAACTTCATAAGACGTAAAAGAAGTTAAAATATTTTCTCATCCATTGATCTACCATAATCCTACGAACCCTATCAAGCGAAGAATTACTCGCGCATGATGGAGATAGAAGAACGGATAGAGATGAAATTCATAATGTAACTAAATAATTAAACTAATTAAACTAAAGATCTACTTTTATTAATCAACTTCACAAGTACAAACTTCAAGTTTAGATTACAAGAGGAAGAAGAAGTCGCTCTCGATCTGTGCCTTGTCGGATGTAGATGTTCTGTCGAATCTCACGCCGCTTTATCGCGTCGAATCTTGGACCTGTCTTGGATCACTTGTTCTTTGACGGTGATTAGCTTGTGTAAAAGATTGATGATTTCTAAGTTTAGCCCTCGGTCCTTTATATAGCCCCAAAACCAGAAACCAAAGATCCCCAGAATTAGGGTTAGTTATAGCAAATCCAACCTGAAAATCCCAACTCCTGATTTGGTGAATCGGCAGCGGATCTGCCACATATTGCATGGTTTGACCGCGGATCCGCAGTTTGTTGGTGAGATCTTGGGTGCAAATTTCTGGGGCTTAATTCTTATGACACATGGAGATTTAGTTGATGTCTGGAACTTGAAAATATCTCCTGAGTCTCTGTCAGTATTGATTCTTCGATTTTCTTTAATATTTCGGCAGATTTTTGATTTCCGACATCTCAACATCTCGATCTCCTGACCTAAGCCAAAGCTTGCACCATATCTCAAAGAATAATGTTAGTAATATTTGGTATTTTTGAGATATTATCCTAACCAATTTGATATGATATTATATTTTAAGAATATTGATTAAGGATATTTGATATGATATGCATATTTAAATTATCAAAATATTATATACATATATTTTCCTTCATAATTTTAATTATAATATATAAACATATGAAAATAGTATTTTTACAGATGAACTCTCATATGTGTCATATTTATAATAAACACTTTTAGATATTTAAAAAAAGTAAGGAAAATGCCATATCAAAAGTGCGATATTTTCGACTGAACAAATACCCCCAAACTTAACTTTGATCGTCCCGAGCAAACTTATTTATTCAAGAGAGGGAGAAAGAAAAAGAAAAACCTAAGTAGCATACTTTCGTAGGCAACACAATTGCACTGAGCACGTGCAACAAGCCGTTAAACCTCTAGGTGTCCTTAATAGGAGGAGTGTTATCTCTTAAGGGTTTTCAGTGGATCACACCCACAAAATCCTATAATAAAAGAAAGATAGTGAAAGTTACATACAAAGATAAGAACTATAAAAGAAATAACTTGAAAATAAGAGTTTCCAACTACACCAGTTTTTCGGTTGTCATGAGCCCTATCTTAATGGTCGTGAAAAGATATTAGAAATCACATCATCCTTCAATAAAACATCATCTTTAGTTTTCCTTCCTATCTTTCCTCCAAACATTGATCATATACCCCTACGTGTATGTAAAAAACATCCCTACACTTAGAGAATTCAATTCAAGCTATCATACTCGTGTCCATCTTCCTTAGTACTTTTTAGTTGGTGAATATTTTAGATAGAATTTCTTCATGCAACCGTTAATATTTCCTGAGGTACTAACCAACCGATTACAAAATGTGCTCGCGTATTAAGGCGTATTTTCTCGTCTTGCAACACCTAAGGTTTAGCAGTGGCTCCCAAACCAGTTGGTCTAAGGCACTAGGTGATAAAGCACCCTCGCTATATTTTTTTTATGTTGCCCTGAGCAATTACAAAACCAGTGTTCATTTTTTTCTTCACCGCTTATATTTTATTTTATTTTCCTTCATACTAAAGCTTTTAGACAAGAGCATTTCAAGGTATCCTCTACTATCCCAAGTTTCAAGATGTGTGTAAGTGCGTATAGTAGGGTATCAACGTTCAAATATTTGGACTTAAGAATATGGACTATTTTTCAGGCTTATTTTTATCCTCAGATTAGTAATTTCCTTCATCTTACTAACCCTTGGGACAACGACCCATAACTACTTATTACTAGTTTCATTTAAGAAAACATCTAACTTTCTTGCTTTTCTCAAACTATTCCTATCTTTCATATGTAAATTTTCACTTTCAAACTTTCATTATCAATTTTTTTTTTTTTTTTGCTTATATATAGTATGATGCAAAATAATGCGTGAATAAGCACAAACCTCCCCCAAACCTGTTTGCAGCAGTGTCCTCACTGATGTCATTTGTCAAGCTTATAAAACTGTAGACTTGGGAGGAAAAGTAACGGGGACAAGAAATAATGAAAGTGAAATTCTCCCCCAAACTTATTTTTGGCTCATAATTTTGTAAAAATTTTCTTTCAAGAGCCAAAATATATCCCTCTCCCCAAACTTGAGTAAAATCGTATTAAGCATTTAAATTATGAGGGGGGTTAAAGTTATTGGTCTACACAAAGCTTTACAAAAACCAAAAGTCAACACCAACCATTCAAATATTTTATCGATGTAACGCACTGGTTGGTAGAAGAACATGTCACATATCGACGTGAAGAAATGGGGAGGGGATAAGGGGTGGAATAGAACGTGTTTACGTCTCGGTTTATAGAGACAAAACAGTGATGGTGGATCACTCACATTCTTATTATTGATAAGAAGAAGGGGTGGTTCAACTTCTTTGTGTTGAGCTTGATTCATCACAACACCCATGTTTTCTAAGAATGCGAGTTCTTCAGCGAAAATTTCTTCAAAGTTTTCATCGATATCCCGAATAATAATCTCATCGGAAAGAACGAGATGATATTCGGACTCCATAAAAGGTTCATATTCAGCGTTAGATATTGACCCGGACAGCTCAATAGAAGTGTCCGTATGTGTATATCAAATAGCATGGTCAAACAACAACGTACTAGCGGAGTCAAGATCAAATTCGTGAAGCTGTTCAAATTCGTTGCTGTCGAAATTTATCGCTTCGACAAATAATACTTGAGCATAGGGTTCAGAGGGTTCACTTCCCAACTTGTAAATGTTAAGCTCAATTGACATCTTCCCGAAGGATAGGGTCATAGAGCCGTTTAGACAATTGATTATTGCGTTGGAAGTCGCAAGAAAAGGTCGACCTAAAATCACCGGAATTTGGTTTCGTGGGTTCGCTACAGGCTGTGTATCTATAACGATAAAATCCACAGGGAATATAAATTCCCCGACTTTGATTAACACATCATCTAGCTCACTCCAAAGTTGGCCATCTGAAGAGTGCAGTGCGCCGGTTTTAACTCTCCGATCCATAATTGCTCATACACAGAATACGGAAGAAAGTTAACACTAGCGCCTAAATCGAGTAGAGCACGATTGATATCTTTACCCCCAATAGAAATAGATATGGTAGGACTTCCGGGGTCCTTTCGTTTCTTGGGTAGTTGTTGGGTAAAAGCAGTACTTACATTACTCGCTAAGAAAACTTTTTTAAGCACTTGAGTTTTTCTCTTCCTAGTGCACAAGTCTTTTAGAATTTTTGCATAAGACGGAACTGGTTGAATAGTATCTAGGAGAGGAATGTTTATGTTAACTTGCTTTAAAATTTCCACAATCTTCTCCATTTGTGGACTTGGTCTGTTGCCCCTTAACCTGTTTGGATAAGGTGCTTTATCAATAAGAGTTGGGTCCAACAATGGAAAGGATTGTGGGGGATGGAATGGATCCCAGAATTGAAGTTGGGATTGTTTTAAGTTAACTCGAGGAAGTGGGCTGAGTGTTGAGCCTTGGGGAAAACGGAGAATAGGCTCGAAAGAAGATGGTGGACTAGAAGAAATAGGAGAAGAAGTAGAAGCGGGGTATCATTAATATCATCAACGTCATCAACGTGTTCACCCACTTGGTTATCTAGCACTCTTCCTGATCTCAATGTGGTAACAGCACTCACATTATAACTTTGTGAGTGGCTAGGATTAGGTATAGGTTGAGATGGAAGTTTCCCTTTGTCTCTCGCACTCATCACAGCATTTATTTGTGCAAGTTGTGCCTCTATCGATTTTATACTTTCACCATGGAAGGTGGTGGTCTGTGTTAATGATTGGATAGAAGACTTTATTTCATCCGTCGATTGCATGGAATGTTTAATAAACATATCCACGCTTCGTTCGAGTGCAGATGAGTTTTCGTTACCGGCCGTTCGGAAAGAATTATTATAAAGTGTAGAATTGTTGGCCGGATTTTGAAAAGGTTGCGAATAAAAGGGGTGCTGACTCTATGGGTGTGGTTGTTGTTGTTGTGGAGGAGGTCTTTGATAATTGCTTTGGAACTGGTTTTGATTTTGGTTTTGGTTTTGGTTCCAAGCAAAATTAGGATGATTCCTCCATCCCTGATTATATGTGGAAGAATAAGAATCGTTTCGAGGTCATTGCTAAAAAGTAGCATTAATTTGTTCTTGATGTAACGCCCCACGCCTCAGTACAGATGGTATTGTCCGCTCTGGCCGAAGCCGCACGGTTTTGTCCTTCGGGGCGAACCGGACCCGACCAGGGGCCACTTCCCAGGAGGTCACCCATCCCAAGACTTCCCTGGCCCGAGCACGCTTAACTCCGGAGTTCTCAAGCTCCTGTAGTTCCGGTTCACTTAAAAGGCGCCTCTGTAATTGAGGGTGGTATCATTATATTTATAATGCAGTTCGGTCCTCTTTCGGAATGTGCTTTAAGGACCCGATCCCATTGTTCTGAAATGGCTCCCTCACTCAGATCACCAAGATGTCCGCAACAGACCGCACTGAGTGTGGACAGAGCAGATCACCATAATGTCTTAAGACCGCACTGCTCTTGGACAGAGCAGATCACCATGATGTCTTAAGACCGCACTGCTCCGGGGTATTACATTCCCCCCATCTAAGAACAATGGTTCGTCCTCGAACCACAGACCTACTATTGAGGGACCTGCATGGGCCACCAACAAAACCTGTCACGCCCCGCTTCCCAGTGTACGGCGAAGTGGACGTGACGAGGCCCGCTACGTATGTACTCAGAAGTACATACGCTAAGCGTAACTAAGCAATATAAAATAATCACAAGAGACAAATGATATTGAAATAACAGCAACTTTTATTAATATCATTCTTTGTACAATGCATGAAATGAAAATGCAACTGGAATAGAAAAGCAATGCCTAAACAGTGGCATAATAATAAAAGGAAATACTGGAAAGAACAAAGTACAATTATCTAGAGCTCTGGGTCTTCTTGGAACTGCTCCAAATCTTCACTTGTGGGCTCGGTCTCAACTTGGTCCAACGCACCTGACGACATTCAAAGAAGAAAGAAATAGAATGTCGTCAGCGAACAGGTCGCTCGGTAAGTCCCAAAGAAAAGAATAATGAGAATGGCAGAGTAGCAGTATTTTCTAAAGTATTATGTTGTTGAATATTATGGAATATTGTTTAACGTCGTTGTTTGTAGCTTAGTCCAGCTGTCCTATGATGTTCAGCCTTTACCTGCTGACACACCAAACATTTTGCGACACTCCTGGCTACTTCACGCTTCATTCCATTTCGAGTTGGCCAATCAACTGAGACATTAGCAAAGAAGTACATGGAGGTAATAATCTAATTTAGATTTAAAAACTCTTCATAATGTACTATCACTGATACCCATGAACTCATACAGGAAATTGTGAGACTTCATGGAGTACCGATCTGCGTTGTCTCCGATCGTGACACCAGGTTCCGATCACAATTTTGGCAGAGTCTGCAAGCTAGCTTGGGAACAAGTCTGAACTTCAGCACGGCTTATCATCCACAAACAGATGGTCAGTCGGAACGAACTATTCAGATCTTGGAGGATATGCTCAGAGCATGTATGCTCGACTTCAAAGGATCGTGGGAAGATCACTTGCATCTTGTGGAGTTCGCGTACAACAACAGCTATCAAGCAAGCATAGGAATGGCACCTTTTGCAGCATTATATGGAAGGAAGTGTCGATCGCCATTAAGTCGGGACGACATCGGAGATAGGAAACTCCTTGGACCAGAGATGATAGTAGCGACCGTTGATGTGGTTCGTACTATCAGAGAAAGAATGCGCATAGCCCAAGATAGACAGAAACATTGGGCTGATGCGAAGAGACGACACTTGGAGTTCCAGCCAGGAGATCATGTATTCTTGAAGATATCTCCGAACCGTGGAGTGATCAGATTTGGGAGACGGGGAAAGTTGAGTCCGAGATACATTGGACCGTTCGATATACTCGAACGAGTCGGTGAAGTGGCATACCGATTAGCGCTTCCACCTTCATTGGAAGGAGTGCATAACGTGTTCCACATATCTCAACTCAGAAGGTATGTGAGTGACCCCAGCCATGTACTTGATCATTCAGAGCTCACGATACAGCCCGATTTGTCTTGTGAGCAGCAACCTGTGGAGATCCTGGACAGGAAAGTGAAGACACTTCGGAACAAAGAAGTTAATTTGGTCCGGGTAATATGGAGGAAAGACACTCCAGGAGAATCCACGTGGGAGAGGGAAGATGATATGCGTGCAAGATATCCGCACCTTTTTATAAACTAGTCCTCAAATAAAAGTTGTAAATTTCGAGGACGAAATTTTTGTAAGGAGGGTAGATTGTAACAACTCCAATTTTGTATACCAAAAATTTGCTTTAAAAATAGTGTACAATTGGAGTATTGTTGTTGCTGGAAACAACTTAAATATTTAATTCCTTATAATAATTACAAGAAGGAGCTTGTAGCTCATTGGTAATACCTTGCACTGCTGAACCAAGCCACCAGAGTTCGAATCCCATACCCCACATTATTTTTATTATGTATTTTTTTAAAAACCTTTAGAATACCAAGAGTTTACACGTGCATATCTCACAAAAACCCCACTACACCTAAAGATGTAACACTTGAAGAGGGTAGATGAACCGTCGGGGGAGATCCAGGTCACCGGAATCGGTCGGGAATCGGCCAACTCGGCCTTGACTCGGCCGACTCAGTGATCCGACCGAGTCACGGCCGAGTCACCCCCGATTCGGCCGATTCCGGCGAGGTTCACAACATTAAAGTTGTGTCTTTTGGTATTCCCTACGCACCTGCAAAGTTTCAGCCTCATACCACTTCCAGAGCTCTTTAAAACCCCCAATTACTCCACTTTTAATACATTTTTATTACATTTTATCATATTTTTATTTTTAACTTTTCATCTACCCTAACGCTAGCCTAACCCTATAAATACCAACCCTACACACTACCCTCTCACCCCCCAAAATCTTTAGCCACTCTCTCAAAAGTTTCCACAAGAAGTGTGCTTCGAAATCGAGTTCCCGGCGAAGCTCTGACGGAATTCCGACGACGCGTTTTGGAGCAACCGGCGACGTAATCACCCCTCGGCCTTCCTCCCTAGTTCTCTTTACTCTTTAGAAGAGTTTAAACCTGTAATTCCCACCTCTTCTACCTTCCTTTTCTTTAATGTAAAAATACGAATTTTTGGAACCCGACGGAAATCGGACAAACCGATTTCCGATTCGATTTTTCTTTAAAATTCCACTTGTCACCTAATACATATTATCTACCCATATGTATGTTGACTATTAATCACCCTTAAACCAATTTAATCATACTTTTCCACATGAAATGATAAGTTCTTTACAAAACCGTATTTCTTTCATTAAAATACCATGAAGTTCATTTTTCTTAATGTAATCAAGTACCTCACTCCTAAACATGTTTATTGTGATAACTAAACTTGTTTCAATCAATTTGAATGAAATTTCACACATGAAATGATAACGTTTACGAATACCGTATTCTTGCACTTTAATACCTTTAGGTTTAACATAGCTTATTTCACCTTTAAACTTCACCAAAACCTAATATAAGTCACGGGGTAATGACCTACCCTTACACACACTCAATATAACCCTAAATGATAAATATCAAAAATAAAGAATACGAAATTACAGGACTTTTCACTAAAATACCATAACCTTTATAACCTTTAGTTAAATCTTTAAATTGTAAACTTTTCTAAATAAAATCTTATATAAAATGAAAGCACGATTGGTCATGGACATCGATCGTTTATCTAAACTGTCTTGTGGGTCTAGGCAAGTGTGTCTAAAGCTAGTGGTTTTTAATTAGGCCCACGACTGTGGTTCCTTCCCACTTACCTGGCACTTATCTGGCCGCAATTGACGGTGAAGAGGAGATTTGAGGTTTCTAATGACTCATCGTTTAGACCCTAGAAATAGGCTAGTTGGCTTAGAAAACCCTAATAACTAAAATACGGAAACTATACTCTTTTGCAAATAAACACCCTATATTTATAAAACCGTTTTCCTAAATGAAAAGTATTTATAAAACCTAAGCAAAGTGCCGCTACAACCCATCTTTGGGGAACCTGTTAGGGATAGTACGGTTCATCGTGCACCCGCAGGCTAGTAGTGCGAGATTCAGACCTCCGCAAGGAGCATTCGGTCTCGAAAGGTTTAAAATACGATATTTAAGGAACGTGGGACTTTTTGTAAATAAAATATTCATATAAAAGAAAATTATTTATGTATTTAATTATATATAATTATCATTTAAACACCTATTTTGTTATAATATAAAGTTTCCACTTTTTCCTAAAATTCAAGATTAAAAGTTACATTAAAATACCACGAATTTCAAATAAACAATTAATTCTTCTATTAGGATATATTCACTAGAATAACACAAATAAAATTCACATTCATTCTAATAATAAAGATGATTATTAAATACTTGAGGTATATTTTGAAAACTATACAAAAGTACTTTTTACATAAAACCCCCTCAAGTTTCACAAATTACAATAAGGCCCCTAACTAATATTGAACTTCAAATTATCTTTCTTTTAGTCTGACTCGGGTTGGAGTCTGACTAATTCTGACTTGAATATAATTCAAGTCA
Organism: Agapanthus africanus; assembly: GCA_030015575.1. Lineage (NCBI taxonomy): Eukaryota > Viridiplantae > Streptophyta > Magnoliopsida > Asparagales > Amaryllidaceae > Agapanthus > Agapanthus africanus. Next base: position 57,390,228 of record CM057344.1, read on the forward strand.
ACCTATATTCAATCATATTCCAATACAAATTTGAATACAAGAATCCCTGAATCCAGTTAACAATATATTCATTTTGACTGAATCAAACCATGGATATTCATCCATTATCCTGATATTCCATTTTCCTGATTATACAGTTACAACATGTTTACTGATATCATGGTTTTGGTCAGTCATCCAGTTTACATATTCCAATACTACAACACTGTTAAAACACTACGGGGTTTAAAGGGGTAGATTGGTACGGAAGGTGTTAAAGGTGGCACGAGGTGGTCAGATTAAGACACCTAACATGAATACTGTTGCTGTTGTACCGTGGCATAACGGTTCCTTGTACTCTCCATTTGCCCTGATCTCTAGCATATAGAGATCCCCCTCGTATACACTGGCATCTTTCTGTACCAAGCTACCCCTTTAAACCCCGTAGTGTTTTAACAGTGTTGTAGTATTGGAATATGTAAACTGGATGACTGACCAAAACCATGATATCAGTAAACATGTTGTAACTGTATAATCAGGAAAATGGAATATCAGGATAATGGATGAATATCCATGGTTTGATTCAGTCAAAATGAATATATTGTTAACTGGATTCAGGGATTCTTGTATTCAAATTTGTATTGGAATATGATGGAATAAAGGTTGACTTGAATTATATTCAAGTCAGAATTAGTCAGACTCCAACCCGAGTCAGACTAAAAGAAAGATAATTTGAAGTTCAATATTAGTTAGGGGCCTTATTGTAATTTGTGAAACTTGAGGGGGTTTTATGTAAAAAGTACTTTTGTATATTTTTCAAAATATATCTCAAGTATTTAATAATCATCTTTATTATTAGAATGAATGTGAATTTTATTTGTGTTATTCTAGTGAATATATCCTAATAGAAGAATTAATTGTTATTTGAAATTCGTGGTATTTTAATGTAACTTTTAATCTTGAATTTTAGGAAAAAGTGGAAACTTTATATTATAACAAAATAGGTGTTTAAATGATAATTATATATAATTAAACACATAAATAATTTTCTTTTATATGAATATTTTATTTACAAAAAGTCCCACGTTCCTTAAATATCGTATTTTAAACCTTTCGAGACCGAATGCTCCTTGCGGAGGTCTGAATCTCACACTACTAGCCTGCGGGTGCACGATGAACCGTACTATCCCTAACAGGTTCCCCAAAGATGGGTTGTAGCGGCACTTTGCTTAGGTTTTATAAATACTTTTCATTTAGGAAAACGGTTTTATAAATATAGGGTGTTTATTTGCAAAAGAGTATAGTTTCCGTATTTTAGTTATTAGGGTTTTCTAAGCCAACTAGCCTATTTCTAGGGTATAAACGATGAGTCATTAGAAGCCTCAAATCGCCTCTTCACCGTCAATTGCGGCCAGATAAGTGCCAGGTAAGTGGGAAGGAACCACAGTCGTGGGCCTAATTAAAAACCACTAGCTTTAGACACACTTGCCTAGACCCACAAGACAGTTTAGATAAACGATCGATGTCCATGACCAATCGTGCTTTCATTTTATATAAGATTTTATTTAGAAAAGTTTACAATTTAAAGATTTAACTAAAGGTTATAAAGGTTATGGTATTTTAGTGAAAAGTCCTGTAATTTCGTATTCTTTATTTTTGATATTTATCATTTAGGGTTATATTGAGTGTGTGTAAGGGTAGGTCATTACCCCGTGACTTATATTAGGTTTTGGTGAAGTTTAAAGGTGAAATAAGCTATGTTAAACCTAAAGGTATTAAAGTGCAAGAATACGGTATTCGTAAACGTTATCATTTTATGTGTGAAATTTCATTCAAATTGATTGAAACAAGTTTAGTTATCACAATAAACATGTTTAGGAGTGAGGTACTTGATTACATTAAGAAAAATGAACTTCATGGTATTTTAATGAAAGAAATACGGTTTTGTAAAGAACTTATCATTTCATGTGGAAAAGTGTGATTAAATTGGTTTAAGGGTGATTAATAGTCAACATGCATATGGGTAGATAATATGTATTAGGTGACAAGTGGAATTTTAAAGAAAAATCGAATCGGAAATCGGTTTGTCCGATTTCCGTCGGGTTCCAGAAATTCGTATTTTTACATTAAAGAAAAGGAAGGTAGAAGAGGTGGGACTTACAGGTTTAAACTCTTCTAAAGAGTAAAGAGAACTAGGGAGGAAGGCCGAGGGGTGATTACGTCGCCGGTTGCTCCAAAACGCGTCGTCGGAATTCCGTCAGAGCTTCGCCGGGAACTCGATTTCGAAGCACACTTCTTGTGGAAACTTTTGAGAGAGTGGCTCAAGATTTTGGGGGGTGAGAGGGTAGTGTGTAGGGTTGGTATTTATAGGGTTAGGCTAGGGTTAGGGTAGATGAAAAGTTAAAAATAAAAATATGATAAAATGTAATAAAAATGTATTAAAAGTGGAGTAATTGGGGGGTTTTAAAGAGCTCTGGAAGTGGTATGAGGCTGAAAATTTGCAGGTGCGTAGGGAATACCAAAAGACACAACTTTAATGTTGTGACCCTCGCCGGAATCGGCCGAATCGAGGGTGACTCGGCCGTTACTCGGTCGGATCACTGAGTCGGCCGAGTCAAGGCCGAGTTGGCCGATTCCCGACCGATTCCGGTGACCTGGATCTCCCCCGACGGTTCATCTACCCTCTGCAAGTGTTACATCTTTAGGTGTAGTGGGGTTTTTGTGAGATATGCACGTGTAAACTCTTGGTATTCTAAAGGTTTTTTAAAAAATCCATAATAAAAATAATGTGGGGTATGGGATTCGAACTCTGGTGGCTTGGTTCAGCAGTGCAAGGTATTACCAATGAGCTACAAGCTCCTTCTTGTAATTATTGTAAGGAATTAAATATTTAAGTTGTTTCCAGCAACAACAATACTCCAATTGTACACTATTTTTAAAGCAAATTTTTGGTATACAAAATTGGAGTTGTTACACTTGACCTTGAAATGGTGGATTCAAAGGACATTCTTCCGTTAGATGTGATGGGTTGGAACAACAACCACACATGATTTTGGGGAGCGTAAATTGGTTTAGGGGGCGGAAGAGACTTTGTTTTCTATAGCATCGAGTTTCTTTTGTATCGCGGCCATTTCAGCTTTCACTGCGATGGAAATATCGAGCTGATGGATACCTCCCATAGACGATGCGGGTCTAACGCTTTCCCACTGTAGGGTTTGTTCAGCGAGATTTTCCAGAAATTTCCAAGCTTCACTATCATCTTTAGACAGGAAATGACATAAACACATGGTTTCAAGTATCTGTTTTGTTGTTAGATCAACACCCTCATATATAATGCGACAAAGATCCCATCTATTGATTCCGTGATGAGGGCATTGTAAAAGAAGATCCTTAAACAGTTCAAAGTATTTCCAAAATGGTTCATTGGGAAGTTGGGTAAACTGGTTAATCTCGCTTCGAACGTGGGCGATCTTATGATTGGAATAAAATTTCTTAAGGAATGCTACAACGAATTCATCCCATTTGGCAATAGAATGTGAGGCAATGTTATAAACCCATTTTTCTGCTAGATCGCACAAAGTAAAAGGGAGAAAACGTAAGTGCATAGCATCCACAGACAGTTGTGACGTACCCATCATTGCGCATACGTTTTCGAATTTGTCTATAAAAACATATGCGTCTTCGGATTCAAGCCCGTGAAATTTGGGCAACAGTTTGATGAAGTGGGGTTTAATTTCAAACTTATTCCCATTGGCTAGTGGAATAGATAGACAGGTAGGAAGGGGTCCGCGCATGGGGTAACATCTTTCTTGGAGAGAAATGCGCGGTGGATTCTGCGCATCGACTGGTGGTGGCAGGATGGTGGTGGTAAAATCTGATGGAGAACCGTCCATCTCGGTCGATGTGGTGGGTGGAGGGGAAAATGAGATGAAGAAGTACCGACTTCGGAGTCGATAGCAGAAACGCGGACAAGACGGGCACTAGAATCCCGTGTCTAGCCAAGCATGCACTAAGCGGGTTTAGCGCACGTGGCAGCATGTGAGAACTTAAAAATTGGTTTGTTCTGAAAAGTGTCGGACGTGAGACAAACCACAAAAAAAATGCACACACAACCCTAGAACTAAGGTTACCTAGGTCAAGTCTCTAGACCGCTCCTAGACTTCCAAAGGACAAGCCGCAGGATCAATCCTCTATCACCTCTTTATCACTCTTGTGGCCTGGTAAGTGCCAAGTAAGTGAGAGGTATCCGCTATAAGAATCACCAAAAATAGCGGGCCTAATTAAGTAACCACTTGCCTTAGACACACTTGCCTAAACACCACAAAAGTAATGCGGATAAGCAATAGATTACCCACGACCTTCCTCTGTCCTTATTGAGCGCGACGATCTTTAGAGTCTTGGTCTAGATATTTTTTAATTAATGTAGGGTGATGCGGATGCTCGTTTTGTGATTTGTGGGGCCTAGGAAGGGTGATGAAATCCCCGCCTAATCTGAATTTGGTCTTTACCCTTTAATGTCCGTATTAAAATATGCAAAAACAAACCGCAAAACAAAACTCGCAAAAAGATTTTTGAGCGGAAATATTTTGCAAAGAATCCTGCAGAAAATATATTATTGGATTTTTCAGAGGAGAGAGAAAGAGATAGAAAACATACCAGAGAAAAATGAAGCCCTAACTCACCAACACCGCCGCGGTTCCGCCGCGGAATTGAGAGTTCTTTGAAAATGTTTTGCTACGGTGGCCTCCCTTGTTTCTCTGGGTCTTGATGAATGTCTCTGAATCCTTATCTCCTCGCTACAGTGACTCCAGATTCCCTCGCAAAAATTGCACACTAATCGTTAAATATGCAAGATGCGTTCTTTTTTATGATATAGATCGAATAAGAATTCAACACAAATAGTAAGAATAAAAAATTACGCACGTATTCCCGGCAACGGCGCCATTTGATTGATCTGTTTTAAAGTGTGTGTAGTAACCGCAATCAATAACGGTGTCGCGTGTAGCTAGACCGAGATGAATACGGATCGTCCTCAGGGATATCTGGATATTTTAATCTTTCTTTAGACGTGTTGATTAGAAAGAGAAAGAAGAATAGATAATAATGAAGAATAGTTATAGAATCTAGATCTACGTTAAACACGGATGTAGAATACAGATCTAGTTAAAAGACGGATGTAGATTTTATATCAGAAGAGGGTGTGTAGGGTTCGTTAGGATTTAGTAATCCTGGATGGCTAATAAAGATGACTCCTTTTATCTTTTGGTATATTTAAAACTAGATTGATAGTGATGATTGAGGATTAGGGTTCTTGGAAGAAACTAGGGTTTCCACACTATTGACCCTTGTCCTTTCATTGATCTCTATTCATGTATAGCCCTTAACAAAACAATTGTTAATCTGATCTCAAATCGCGGTTGAGACTAGCAATAAATTGGTAGCGCGCCCGATAAGAATGTTAACGATTCTTTTGCTAAAATTTATAAACTTCATAAGACGTAAAAGAAGTTAAAATATTTTCTCATCCATTGATCTACCATAATCCTACGAACCCTATCAAGCGGAGAATTACTCGCGCATGATGGAGATAGAAGAACGGATAGAGATGAAATTCATAATGTAACTAAATAATTAAACTAATTAAACTAAAGATCTACCTTTATTAATTAACTTCACAAGTACAAACTTCAAGTTTAGATTACAAGAGGAAGAAGAAGTTGCTCCCGATCTCTGCCTTGTCGGATGTAGATGTTCCGTCGAATCTCACGTCGCTTTATCACATCGAATCTTAGACCTGTCTTGGATCACTTGTTCTTTGACGGTGATTAGCTTGTGTAAAAAATTGATTATTTCTATGTTTAGCCCCCGGTCCTTTATATAGCCCCAAAACCAGAAACCAAAGATCCCTAGAATTATGGTTAGTTGTAGCAAATCCAACCTGAAAATCCAAACTCCTGATTCGGTGAATCGGCCGCGGATCCGCCGCATATTGCATGGTTTGGTCGTGGATCCGCGGTTTGTTGGTGAGATCTTGGGTGCAAATTTCTGGGGCTTTATTCTTATGACACATGGAGATTTAGTTTATGTTTGGAACTCGAAAAAATTTCTTGAGTCTCTGTCAGTATTGATTCTTCGATTTTCTTTAATATTTCGGCAGATTTTTGATTTTCGGCATCTCAATATCTCGATCTACTGACCTGAGCCAAAGCTTGCACCATATCTCAAAGAATAATGTTAGTAATATTTGGTATTTTTGAGATATTATCCTAACCAATTTGATATGATATTATATTTTAAGAATATTAATTAAGGATATTTGATATGATATGCATATTTAAATTATCAAAATATTATATAAATATTATATGCATATATTTTCCTTCATAATGTTAATTATAATATATAAACATATGAAAATATGTATTTTTACAGATAAACCCTCATATGTGTCATATTTATAATAAACACCTTTAGATATTTAAGAAAGGTAAGGAAAATGTCATATCAAAAGTGCGATATTTTCGACTGAAAGTTCTCCATCCGCCCATCAGTGCAAACCTTTGCCAGAACAGATCAAAGTCTACAAATTACAATGGCTCCGCCTCGGCATTACAAGGAACTTGATGCACTCCATACATACAGCATACAAGAACCGCAAACTTTCTACGTACCTTTCAGGCGAAGAGGTGAAAAAGCAATCCTCTTATACCATTCTACGGAAAATAAAGTAGAAAAAGAAGTCTGGTATGGTGTCGATTTTGCACTCGACAGGCTTCAACTAATCCGTCAGCCAAGATACTACGCGGAGGGATTGAAAAGGTTGTTAAGATGCCAAGGTGTGCCTCTCGAACAAACCGCTCGACAAGCCCAATTCTACAAAAAGATTTGGGATATTCCTAGGACTCAGCGAAAGATGCCCAACGGGAAGATGGAGACAACCGGACTCGGATACGTTCAGTCCAAGAAACAGAAGTGGTTCCACAGTTGCCACGTCATAATCAACTCCAGTGAAGGGGAAAACACTTTTCCAAATAGCTGTGACGTTGAAACATAGAGAAATCCCGCTCTAAGAACGTTAAGTCCGTCACTCAAAGAACAAATAGACAAGCTAATAAAATAAGCTTGTCAAAAGAGCCGAGACAATCACAGCCATGAAATGGCCATTTATGAAAAGGCCAGGACGCAGCGCCTCAATCAGCAATCTGCGGAGAAGGAAGACTATAATGCTCTTCATCCCCGACCCGCTGTATGTCCCCGCGAAATAGGAAAATCCCGAAATAGAGGCAAAAACAGGGCAAAGAACGCAAACAACGTTCGAAAACAACAAAGTGGATCCAAGACGCCATGCAATCAAGAAAAATTCGGTTGGAGCTCATCCTTTATAAAGAAGATGGGTCGAGAATACTCTTTCCCCTAAGACAAGATAAGGAAAATATTCAACCTTGTCATGAAGCACCAAATGATGAAGCTTCCGGAGTCTCAGTACCCCGAACAAATAAACGAGATCCATTATCCGGATTATTGCTCCTACCACCGAGCAATAGGTCATCCCCTTGAAGACTGCTTTACTTTTAAAGACTGGGTAGAAGACCAATATCAACAAGGCATGTTCGCTTTATTCGACAGCTAGAGGGTAACCCTGCCGCAAAAGCATAAGCCAAAGAGGACCTATACCGTGAGGATGGGACCAGCTCAACATCAGGAATGGAAGCGAACACGTACCTGCCATATGATAACACTTTTAAAAGAGGGAGGGCATGAGACTATGGATGACCTCCATATGTGCTTCGCAAATGAAGACGAGGAAGGGGTGAGCTCAGAGTTTCCACCAGCACCAAAAGAGCTGGAAGATGGAACGCACCACGGCGGAAAACCTAAAAAAAATTGACTTAGGGACAGAAAATGATCCGAGGCCGACATTCATTAGTAAGCTACTATCTGAAAAACAGGTAGCCACGTTAAAAAATATGCTCATGCAATATAGAGATTGCTTTGCATGGGACTATTCCGAGATGCTAGGTCTAGATCCAAAAGTAGCGGTACATAAACTGGCCATATCGCCGGACATAAAACCAGTCAAACAGGCACCGAGAAGGATGCGACTCGAACTTGAGATGAGTATAAATGCTGAGGTCAAGAAACTAATCGACTCCGGCTTCATCCAAGAATTTCAATATCCTGACTGGATTGCCAACATCGTTCCGGTGATGAATAAAAATGGGACGATGCGCATCTGCGCGGACTTTCGGGATCTCAACAAAGCTTGCCCGAAGGATGACTTCCCAGTACCTGTTACTGATCTAATGATCGATTATACGTCTACCCATGAGGTCCTTTCTTTCATGGATCGATCTTCAAGATACAATCAAATAAAAATGCATCCTGAAGACCAAAAGCATACCACCTTCCGGACTCCGCTGGGAATATTCTGCTATAAGGTGATGCCCTTCGATCTGAAGAACGTTGGCGCTACCTACCAGAGGGCCATGACAAAGATCTTCAATGGACATATCCATGAGATTGTCGAATGCTACATCGACGACCTTGTGGTGAAGAGAAAGTCTTACGAGGAACATTGGGAATATTTAAAAATAGTGTTCCGACGTCTTCGGAAGTATAATCTGAAGATGAATCCTCTAAAATGCGTGTTTGGAGTCTCTTCAGGCAAATTCCTAGGATTCATCATATGGCACCGGGGTATCGAAATCAACCTTTCAAAGATCAAGGCGATTATGGAAATTCCCACGCTAAGAACTCTTAAACAATTGCGATCTCTTTAAGGAAAGCTCGCATATATCCGGCGGTTCATAGCCAACCTTTCCGGAAAATACCGTCCTTACACTTATCTAATGAATAAGGGGACCCCGTTCGTCTGGGATCAAAAGTGCCGAAATCAAGCAATGCCTGCAAAATCCACCAGTATTGACCGCTCCGGTTAAGGGAAAACCCCTTATCCTATATACAACAGCCCTTGAGGGTTCTCTAAGCGCGCTATGGGCATAAGAGAACGATCAGAGAAAGGAGAGAGATCTGTACTATTTAAGTCGAGTTCTATTGGGGGCAGAAAACAACTACTCCTCCATCGAAAAGTATTGCCTGGCACTAATCTTCGCGATAACGAAACTCAGACATTACGCCTTGGCACACGAGGTCCATCTCATATCGAAGGTGGATCCTCTTAAATATCTAATGTCAATGGCCATCCTAATAGGAAGGCTTGCCAAATGGGCCCTCCACCTGATGGAGTTCTCGATAACATATCGTCCCCTTAAAGCAGTAAAAGGTCAGGCCATAGCTGACTTTCTTGCGGAGCATCCGATACCAGCTGACTCCCCATTAAATTGTGAATTGCCAGACGAACATTCGTTCGACGCAATCGAAGAAGAGAAAGAAGAAAATGATTCCCAATGGGAACTCTACTTCGATGGAGTATCCTCTGCGAAGCAACGAAAGCGAAACACCCCCATAATCAAAGCCGGGGTAGGCCTTATTTTCGTGATCCCGCAAGTAGGGATATTGCGTTACGCCCTTTCCTTAACGGAGCCAACGACTAACAACGAAGCTGAATATGAACCTTTGATAGCAGACCTCGAGATCGCTATCGACATGGGAATCAAAGACCTCCTCATATATGGAGACTCCCAGCTGATCATTAGCCAAGTAAATGGCGACTATCAGACATGCAAACTAGAGCTGATAAAGTATGGCGAAAGAGTGCAGCAACTACTGACACAAATCCCCTCCTACATCCTGAAGAGTATACCGCGTGCAGAAAACAGTAAGGCGGATGCATTGGCCAAATTGGCTAAGGAACTGGCCGATGAAGACCTCGATGACGTAAGGACCATTGTGCAAAACTGCAGGATTCTCGCGCCAACAAATATATCTTCGAAAGACCTAATAGTGCCATCCGAAAGAAAAGAAACGACTGAACAAGTAGCCCTTCAAATAGAGAATAAAGAAAAGGTCAAGGACTGGAGGGAAGTTTTCATAGACTACTTCAAATCCCAACGAATGCCCAAAAATACGTCGTTTAGACATCAGCTCATGAAACGAGCTTTGTCCTTCGCCTTCGTTAATGATACTCTATACAAGAGATCGTTCGACTGTCTGTGGCTAAGATGCCTGGGACCAGAAAAAGCGAAGAGAGTCGTTCAAGAAACTCACGACGGACTCTGCGGTTCTCATCAAGCCGGGCCAAAGATGAAGCTGAAGATAAAAAGAATGGGTTACTATTGGCCCACAATGATTCAGGACTGTCTCGAATATGCGAAGCAGTGTCACTCGTGCCAAATTCACGGGGAATTTATCCACCAACATCTAAATCCGCTACACCCAACAGTATATAGCTGGCCGTTCGAAATGTGGGTAAACGATATAATTGGCCCCATTGAACCAGCATCGTCCAAAGGGTGTCGGTTCATACTGGCAACGACCGACTACTTTTCCAAGTGGGCAGAAGCAGTACCACTAAGGGAGGTGAAGACAGAGAATATCCTCCATTTCTTCAGAACCCATGCCATCTATCGATTCGGCACTCCGCAATGAATTATCTCGGATAATGGGCCAGCTTATAGAAGTCATAAAATCAGTTGCTTCGCACAACAGTATAAAATAGATTGAAGATACATTTCAGTCTATAATTCTCGAGCCAACGGTTTAGCTGAAACTTTCAACAAGACCTTGATAAAGATTATAAAGAAAACGGTGTCCAGAAACAAAAAAGATGGCACGAAAGGCTGCACGAAACTCTTTGGGCTTACAGAACAACGTTCAAGACGGCCACGAATACGAAACCGTACGCATTGGTGTTCGGCACGGAAGCAGTGCTCCTACTGGAAATAGAACTCCCCTCTCCACGAGTAGCGGTTCGATACGAGCTGACAGATGAAGAAAATGCTCATCTTCGGCTTGAGGAGCTCGACGTCCTCGATGAAACTTGCCTTATAGCACAGCAAAATCTGGAAGCTTATAAGGTAAGGATGACACGGTCATACGAAAGACTGACCAGGCTGAGAACGTTCCGCCAAGGCGAACTCCTGCTAGTCGTCAAAAGACCAATGATTCCCAATCGTGCAAAACGGAGGAAGTTCGAGCTGAACTATGAAGGCTCGTATATTATAGACAAAGTCTACCAAGGTGGAGCCTATCTGCTCATGGATATGCATGGCGAAAGACCCTTCCATCCAATAAACGGCCAATTCCTCAAAAAATACTACGGTTGACGAGTCACGACTTAGGGCAATGATAGATGATGACGCTTATGTCCGCTCGCTATCTTCCTGAGTCGGGACTCTGAAAATAGTATCTAAAAAGCACCGTCGCTTCAAAAACGGCGACAACGGACCTAGAAGTCCTTAAACTAACTATCCGCCTCAAACATGGCGACAACTGACCGAGATGTCCCTAAACTAACAACGAACCGAGAAGTCCTTAAACTAACTATCCGCCTCAAACATGGCGATATTGGACCGAGATGTCCCTAAACTAACAACGGACCGAGATGTCCCTAAACTAACAACGGTCTGAGGTGTCCTTAAACTAGAACTTCGCCTCAAACATGGCGACAACGGACCGAGATGTCCCTAAACTAAAATTTCACCTCAAACATGACGATAATGGACCCAAATGTCCCTAAACTAGCACATCTCCCCCAAATACGGTGGTATGCTCCCTTGAGATCTATATTGCAATCGAGTCCTAACAGCGAAGGTTGCAACTCAAGTTCTACTGGCTACAAAGCTACTCCAGCGATGAAGCCACCTTCAAATCCTACCGGCAAATAGATGGGTCGCTTGCGACGAAGATACTTTCGAGAGTTTCGCCATTCAAAAAAAAGGGTATGTCCACAAGCGAAATGGACACGAATGAAAACCCGAAAGGGCACCGTAGGTAAAAACAGCAGGGTTACCGGCGAGCTTGTGAAAACCCGGAAGGGCGCAATCCCGTAAAAAAAACCTGCGTGAGACGTTACAACTCACAAAGGAGCAACACACTTAGGAATCCCTACGATTCTTAAGAAGAAACTACACTTGCGAGATCCTCACGACTTGTAAGGAGAATTCTCCTTATAAGACCCTCACGGCTCATAAGATTCAAAAGCCTTAAGCTACAGGGATCTGAACCTGTTCTTAAGCCCTCATATTCCCCTAATGTTACGCTACAGGCGGTCCTATATTGACCCTTATATATGATCCACGGGCATAAATAAATATATCCCCTACCAAGTTCCACCAACGACGAGAAATGTCCCTATATGGTGAACGACACTTGTAAGTCCTCTCGACTTATAAGAAGAAAACACCCTTGGAAGATCCTTACGACTTACAAGAGAAAATATCACTTAGAAATCCTCACGATTCCTAAGGAGAAAACACACCTACGAGATCCTCACGACTTGTAGGGAGAAATACCTTTATGAGACCCTTACGGCCCATAAAGTCAAAAAGCCTTGGTCGACAGGATCCTGACCCTGTTTGCTAAGCCATCTTTGTTCAAACCAACAAAAGCAAATGATGATCCGCTCCTAGCAACATTCCAGTTGTAGCGGTGCTGAAGCCTAAATAGGTGTCAAACCCAAGTCCTCTCAAGGAAAATGATGATTCGCTCCTGGCAATATTCTAGTGGTAGCGATGTTGTTGCCAGGATTGGTATCATATTTCAAATCCCTTCAAAAGAGCCAAAATGATAGGGTAACTCGTAATAAAAAGCAGCGAGTAAAAACAAAAACAGCTGAAATGATTGGGCACCGCGATAAATAGCCGAAATGATTAGGTAATCGCGACTTCCGCGACATAAAAGCTGAAAAGATAGAGCATCGCAGAAAGGAAAAAAATGAATGAAAATGAAACTTTTCTGCCTTGCAGGTAGGTCCACAACGACTCCTGTTTACGATCCATTGGCACAAATGAAAGAAAGGGGACCATATTTTCCCACCAGACTCCATCAAAGGGAGAGCAAGATCTTGATGGCAATATCTACAGCCTAAAGATCGACTCGACGTGCTTCTCATGCCAGAAGGGTGCAGACGCGACGTCAAAAAAGAACCAAGGGTCGAATAAAAGAGGAGTGATGGCAAAATGCTTGCTCCAAATCTGAACAGTACATATACAATCTAGAGACTATCCCGGCATTCCTTCTCATTTCAGCAGGATGCAGACGTAATGTCACCATCAAACAAAAAAGACCCAAGGGCCAAAAGCAAAAATATGGAGCCATGGAAAAATCCCAGCTCCAAGTCTTGATGGTACATATACAACCTATAGACTATCCCGGCATCCCCCCCTCATTTCAGCAGGGTGCGGATACAACTATCAAATGAAATTGGAGCGATGGCATATTCCTAGCTCCAGACTTCAATTGTAATACAAACAGCACAGAGGTCCTACAGATATCTACCCTACTTCAGCAAAGAATCAGCGCGATATTATCAAAGCAAAAAAAACGAAGTCACGGCATATTCCTAGCTTCATCTCTTGACTCATATAAAACCTAAAGACCGTTAGAGATCGTCCCACCCCAGAAGCGTGCGGTTATGGCTCATCGGGGCTCCAAATTGAGCCTAATTTCAAGTAAAAAGCGTCATGGCAAATTCCTAACGCTTGCTCTTCCGACGGTAATATGACCTAAAGAGATTACTTGAAAATGTCTTGTCCAGACCCCGAAGGGATTAGAGACACAACAGTCGCAGGGCTACTTGAACAGCAGCTTAAAGATTGCATATCGAGGAATATATCAACCAACACGACGGTACCACGGACTAAAACCCTAGTACCACAAACCTAACGAACCTCTATCGTAAAAGAATGGGGGTTATCTATATTTCACATTAGGATACACCTGCGAGATCCTCTCAACTCGTCTCGAATCGTAGGGAAAAATATCTTTATGAAACCCTCATGGCTCATGAAGGTGAAAAGCCTTTAGGTGACGGGGATATCAACCTGTTTTCTAAGCACTGTGGCCCTATAAGTAGATCCATATTGACTCTTGTACACTATCCACGGGCCACATTCTCCAAAGTCGCATACCGACAAGGGGGAGAAACCAGTTACGAGTCTTCTCGACTCGTAAGAGGAAAATTCTTTTGTGAGATCCTTACGACTCCCAAGAGAAAACGCACTTAGGAGTCCTCACGACTTCTAAGGAGAAAATACACATACGAGATCCTCTCGACTAGTATGGAGAAAAGTCTTTATAAGACCCTCACGGCTCATAAAATTGAAATCTTAGGCGACAGATCTAAACCTTTTTCTTAAGCCAACGCTGCCATATAAGGAGGTCCAAATTAACTCTTGTATACTATCCACGGGCCACATTCGCCAATAAAATGAAGAAGCTACTTACGGAACCTCACGACTCGTAAGGAAAAAATACCCGAGTGAGATCCTTACGACTCACGGAGGCGGTGAACACTTAGAAATCCTCACGATTTCTAAGGAGAAAAACCTTCTTGAGACCCTTACGGCTCATGAAGATGAAAAAAACCTTTGGCTATAAGGATCCTAAACTTGTCTCCTAAGCTATCAATTCTATGGCCATGCATAACTCTGTACTACTTCACCCACGTACATACTTACATGGGCAAAGTAGTGGGGGCATTTGTTCCTACCAAAATTTAAACAATATAAAAAAAGAGCTATGCTCTGTTAAGTTTTGACGTAGCGCCTCACGTGCCCCTCACGAAAGCACCAGCGCCAACCTCTTAGGATTAAATCCTATGGTGGCACCGCACGTGAAACTCACGTGGACGCCAATGTGCAAAGCACAGAAGCGCTTATTATATAAGAATTAAATTTTTATATGGTGCCGCGCGTGCTCCTCACGTAGGCCCCAATGTGCAAAGCAAAGGAGCGCCTAGAATCAAATTCTTAAGCGGCGCCCACGTGCATAACACGTGAGCGTCGGCGCCCAAATTAAAGCTAAGTAAAATTAAATTCTGCAGGGGATATTTCCCTAAAAACTGGGATACTATCTGTTAAACAGAGCCGTTGGATCAAAAGATCCAACGGTGATGATAAATTATCAGATAATAGAATAAAATTCTATTAAAGGAAAATATTCCCCTAATCTTTCTAAACGAACAGAAAATTGTTGGGTCAAAAATCCAATGAAATAGGAAAATATTTCCCTATATTTTTCTAAATAAAAGAAATATGTGCTCTGTAAAACAGAGAACCCTTGGATCAAAAATCCAATGGTGATTAAAAAAATCACCACTTGACAGAATAAATTCTGTATATGGAAAAATATTTTCCCGGTCTTGTTAAAAACAAGAAAATATATTCTGTAAAACAGAAGTCCTTGGATAAAAGATCCAACGGTGGGTAAAATTCCCCAAATCAATTGTGAGTCCAATTAAATCAATTGGAATCTCTCAATAAGAGATTTTCTCAAAATTAATTAACAAACTCGCCTCTGCTATATAAAAGACCCGAGACTTCAAGTCTCACACACCACAGACACCAGAGAGACAGAGACAGAGAGAACCCCCTATAAAGTTCTGCAAAAAAATTACAGTGAGCTCTCAAAAGAACAGAGAATTCAATTCTCAAAGAAGAAGATCCTCCTTCTCAAAAACTATAGGTAAAGAAAAAAGAAGAGATAAAAATATCTTTTGTACCTATCATATCACACCTAAGGGTTTAACCCTTTTAAAAGAACTTAGTTTTTTCTCTGGATCTGAGATCCACAAGACAAGTCTTTCATAAGTTGAAAATTTAATTCTCATCGAGAAGATCTTGTTCATGAGAATCAAGCATTCAGGGAAGAACAAGTTTAAAAAGAAAGAAGATAGAGTCCATAATACTCCAGGAACTTAGTTCTTTCAAATCAAGAACTTAGTTCTTTAAAAAGTCAACCCAAAATCCAAAAAAAAAATAGTGGTTTTGGTGATCGTTAATGGTCAAAACACCATTGAGAGAGATTTAATCTCTCTGAAAACATCAACAGAGATTAAATCTCCATATAAAAAAAACTCAATGCCTCACGCGAAAAACACGTGGGCGCCCAAGACAGAAGGTCGGCGCCTCACGAGCTTCCCACGTGGGCGCCCTCAAACAAAAGGCCAGCGCCTCACGTGTTTCACACGTAGGTGCCCTGTCACGTCCCGAAAGTACGGAACATGACCGGCACTTAAACTACAAGACGTCTTGAGACGTACGTAATCTAAGTAAGCCGAAAACCCAGAAATCCAAACCAAGAAACGTAGTAGAGTGCAGGAAAAACCAGCTTAAAGCAAGTAGTTTCAATAGTATAAGCCGAATTATGCGGTTTTTAAAAACATCAAAAATTTACTGAAAATTTCGGCAGAGTCTCCTTTGTAAATACAGGCTCCCAAACGGGATACAACATGAATAGTATACGAAATCAAGAAAAGGCATCCCCAAGCGGGAGCTAGCTCTTCGTCAATCGATGGTCACAACCACACAAGCAATATAATATACAACGCCAACGGCGAGGATCAAAACTCCAAAGGAAACTCAAAACCACCAGAAATATAACGAGCGACTCTAAGGTCGAAAGAATAAACAACACTGGTCTCTATCTCAATAAATGCATGTTTGGTTGATGGAATTTACTAGATACAACGGAATAATATTATACAAGGTAATATGATGGGTACGATACAAGAAAAACCCACCTACTAGCAAGTCACCCGAATGAAGCTGAGCCCGCAAAGCCGTAATTAAACCTGTACGGCAAAACCTGTAAGAAACTGGGGCACAACGGAGGTGAATTGCCAACTCGTGAATAGAAAAACATCTACGCACAGAAATCGCATAAATAACGCAATCTAGGTCAATGATCATAATATATCCTCAAAAAATATACATAACAAGCAGCCTATAACAATGGCTAGGGTAATATCTAACCGAGTGAAATCTCATGTGCCCGTGTCAGTGTCTCAGGTAGCAATATATCATATGAATGAGGTATGAATGCATGAAAATAGAATACATGTAAATGAAGAACTGTTTTCATAAATTAGTGGGATTTCCTTCGTATTTTCAAACTGAGGTATCATAATGAAATCAGTATCAACAGTGTCTAGCATCGACACAAAACATAAATCTCACTGTCTCGAAATATCAAGGTCTCAATCTCAATATCTAGGGCGCCGTCAGTCCAGACCGGCCCCTACCATCCATCTCAGGACCACGACGGTATCCTCCGGATATCCGACGCGTCGGGTAAAATCACCGGTAGGTAGTGCTCCCCTGCCAGGCTCAACGTCAACACCACATTCCTCTTGCCCCGGGGTACCATACCGGGCCCACCATGTACCCGAAACGATTCATCCAACTCCTCGAATCGGGTCTCGAAATCCATCAGCAAACTCATGGTGGACGACTCATACATCATAGGAAAACCGCATTTTTATTTTAAAAGAGAGAAAGCAGTTTATATATGTTTTGCGGTTTTCCTCCAAATCCAGAAAATATCATGGAAATCCGAATCATCAATAGCATGTAAAACCATGAATATAAGCATGAGAATGAATAACAGTATGCATGAAGCGACAAGTAATAACTACAATATCTAAGCTGGCATATAAGGTAAGTACACTAATATTATGTCAAAATACTAGCTATCAAGCTAAGTTAAGCAATAATATTTTCTAAGGTGTACGTGACATGGCAATTACTGATGAAGATGTGTGTGAGCCGGCAAGTAAGTGTACGTGGTACATACGCATCATCGGTAATGGTGCTGGTGTCCTAACAATAAGATATCAACATGGAGTATGAAACACAAAATAAGCATGCGATGCGAAGCGACCCACAATAATGAGCGGGAGCTGAATACTAGACGCAACTATAACTAATCTGCATTAATCTAATATAAGTCCTACAAATGATGCCTTTTGAAATAGCACAAATCATGGGGTTTTGAAAATAGGGGCTACGGTGTTTTTATGAAAAGAAACGTCTTTTGAAATATCCGTAGGATCCCTTGGGCTGTCTTTTAAAATACCCACGATTCATTAGTTTTTGAAATAGGTAGGAGTCTAATCTAATCTAACAACTACACTAAAGTAAAGGGCTAAGCTAACAAGCTGGACTACAGGTATGGAAACCGCCTATCATCTGAGTCGATACATATACCTACCTGTAGATGTATAGTCGGTGATCCCGCCTCAATAATATCATATCCGATACCATATCTATAATCAGACATCACAAGTCAAGAGTGCGGATCAATCATCAAAATATAGCTCATACGTAAATCCTTCGTACGGCATCCCCAAATCTGGGTACGGGTTATTATCATATTCATCACACTATTCATCTGGTATCCTCTTTATCCAAGATCATAGTCCAGGGTACTGACCTATGTCTAGTACAATACTGATATCGCCTAAGTATGCATGCACGTGTGTAAAAACTACGTCCAGGACCCGCTACAACGTCATGTCGTATCTAAGATACGAACCCTGCTATATCACCGATCTCACGGCCTCAAATCAAATCTCATCGACTCAGCTCAATCCTAAGTATCATCCTCAATCCATATGTGAACACATAGTCCCATATCCATGTGAACACATAAATATATTCCCATACACGCACATATGAAATAAGGAATGTATGCAAGTATGTATATGTGTGTATGTGTAAGTGTAGTGCACCCACTACCTAAGGTTTCGTAACCATGCACCAATCCAACACCAATATCCATCTAAAATCATAAATAATAAATCCTAACAACATATCATAAATTGTTGGTGTGTATACGCATCCGTATACATCACCACGCACTGCGGGGGTGCTATACGCCATCCACCCGACTTCTCCCCGTAGATATAAATCTACTCACCTGGTCCTCGCTAGCCGGTGCCGACGTCGCCACGCGCTTGCTTGTCGTCTCGAAGTCCACATGGGGGTACCTACATATCATAACGCACCGTATCGCGTTAAAATCCGACTCATGACCAGAACGATTCACGAATCCCACATAGGTCAAAACCTATGGTTTGCTTCTCAAATCAACCCAAAAACCCTCGACATCGGCGTACAAATGCCGAGTGATCGAGAAAAACTCAAATGCACCATTCGTGGTTTCACAACACACTAAATATATATATGAAATAGGGTTTAAATCATCAAAACTTCAAATTCGCTTTAAAAGCTATTTTTCCGAAACTCTAGTAAGCAACAATTGCCAATTTAGTTCAAATCTAGATGTTTTAACATTCCCAGCGGCTACAATGTTCACTAAATATCTTGATTAATCCACCCAAACCATTTTCATAATTTAATCTCATCAATTTTCATTAAACCCAAAATTCTAGTTTGCAAATTTATCCAATTTTAACAATTTCATAGTAAAAATGCACAAACAACAATTTAGCTTGGTTTTGAATGATCTAAAGTATTAAACTATAACTTATAATATTAATAATGTCATGCATACCCTAATTAGATTTTTATGTCAATCATTTAATCAATTTCCAAAAACATAGTTTGCAAAGTTAGCATAATTAGCAAAATTTTTAAACTAACAATTAGCAACTAGTAACTAGTTTTGCCTTTACATGTCTTAAGATCTTAAATACAACACACAACCATGATCCAAATACCCAAAACCCTAATTATCATTTAAACCCCATTCTTGAATTTCCAAGTTTTGAAATTAAAACCTAATTAAGCTTATAATTAGCTAAATTCAAGTAATTAAACAACAAATTAAGCATAAGGTTATGATTATACCTCACAAGCTTGAGATCAAACTTGCAAAAATCTTAGCCTCCAACAATGGTTTCATGCTCCAAAATCCATGCTTGATTGATCCAAGAATAATGGATAGGGTTTAATGATGAATTAATGTGACTTTGTGATGATTTTTGAGGCATAAATGAAGAATTTTGGAGTGAAAAGGAGGTGGGGAAAATTTGGGGCAGCAAGAAGGGGAGGGGCTCGGCCAGCAGCTTCAAGGGAGGGAAAGAGAGAGGTGTGGGTGAGTTTGGGAGGTCAAATGAAGGAAATAAGACCCATACCTCACATGTATACATCCATGCTTCTTTTCTTTATTCTATTCTATGTCCTTTGCTTTCTTTTTCTTAAATTTGAGTGGTAAATTGGGTGAGGGGCTGCTGCCCATGTGCAGGCCAGAAAAAGAGAGGAGGGAGAGAGAGTGTGAGGTGTGTGTGTGTGAGGAAACATGATAAATATTATACCCCAATTTCGATTTACATTGACTTCACTATTTAAGCCTTTTTTCTTCAATAATTTCTAAATCGTTTTGGCAAACGATTTCGTTTCAAAAATCACATGATAAAATTTTATTTAAAGTTTTATGATGCACAAAATTGTTTCAACTCATTCCAATTTGTAATTTTCCCTAATTAAATGTATTAGTGACGGCTTAAAATAATAATAAAAATAATTTTTTTCAGAAAATTTGAAATTTCACTAGTGGCTCAATAAACACAAAATACTAGTAATTACATAGCTAGAATATGTATATTTAATTTTTATAATAAGATATTTGCATTTTGACTTTTTACATAAAACCCCCTTATTTTACCGATTTTCCGAAATTTCACCGAAACGATTTTCAAAACGTTACACGCCCTCAAACAAAGGCCTAGCGCCTCACGTGAAAACACGCGGGCGTCCAAAGCATAAGGCCAGCGCCTCACGTGAAACACAAGTGGGAGCTGAATAAAAGTGCTTATCACTCCATATATAGCCAAAACGGCTAAGTGCTTAGCACTAATTGGGTAGCGCCCAGCGCCTCATGTGCTCCTCACGTGGGCGCCACACAAAAAGTGCTTAGCATTCCGTATATATCCAAAACGGCTAAGTGTTTAGCATTGATTGGGCAGCGCCCAGCGCCTCACGTGCTCCTCACGTGGGCGCCACACAAAAAGTGCTTAGCACTTCATATACAGCCAAAACGGCTGAGTTCTTAGCATTGATTGAGCAACGCCCAGCTCCTCACATGCTCCTCACATAGGCGCCATATAAAAAGTGCTTAGCACTTCATATACAGCCGAAACGGCCGAATGCTTAGCACTGATTGGGCAGCGCCCATAATTGAATGCTTCACATGATGTCCATGTGAGTGTCAGAACATCAAATAAGTGATTAGCACTTTTGCATAAAAAGGGGGCTGAACAAACAGAGCCCAGTTAAGTGCTTAGCACTTCTGAACAGAACAAAAGAAGACTGAGTTAGCCCAAATTGGTTAAGTCTCTCTTCCAACTGAGCTTAAATGATCTGGATCTTAATAAATTTAATGATCCTTAAAAAATATTGTTAAGTTGATCTTAGTCTCAAACAGGACTAATGTATCCTTAGTTTAAAATAGATTGAGCACAAATGCTTACTTATATATTTAAGTTGATCTTAATCTCAAACTAAATTAACGGTCCTTAAATAAAACAAAATATTTTTGAACCAAAGGAATATATAACCTAAGTTCAAAACCCTGTCAAGCAAATTCTTGACCGAAGCCCAAATCTAAAATATACGGATTTGGACTAATCCGCGCCCTACAGGCGATGACATAAACTAGTCTCCGTATACAATCCACGGGCAACCCAAAATAAAACAAAAATAACAAGACACGAAGTGAACTGCTGGAGCAGAAGAAAGTGGTTATCGCAATGCGGTAACGTAATTAACTGCATAGGCTTGCGCCTGCAGGGAAGAGCGTTCCCACAATCAAAAAACCCTCATAAAATGAAGGGGGTCTGATATAGTTTGCTACAACGATCGCATATGTCCAAACTTCCGATATATGGTGTCATAAATCAACTTGGTATCTTTGGAGAAGTAGATGGAGAAGTCCAAATAGCATCTGTCCCCAAAATTCAGGCCATACGTCCCAACGTCTCCGTCCGTGTCTTTCGGCGGTGAACAATTGATAAATATGTACTAGGTCTCTATATGGTCACTATATTAACGTTAAATCCAAGTGTGAATGTCAACGCAGCCGTAGAAGTATTCACGAGCTCAAGAGTGGAGCCTCAGGAGTAAAGAAACACGGGCCTATTTCATGTGTTAGCATTAGAGTTTTAGGCTGTGGATGAGTCGACCCGACTGATATTTGAGTAAAATAAAAAAGAGGTTAATACGGGACTCGTGGAGATCCATTAGATTCACACAAGAAACTATCCCAAGCACGTTGATTATAACATGACTTGATCAAAACCATAGATTGCAAAAGGTGAAATAATGAAGTCGAGTGAGTCGAGTAAAATGCGAGTCATGTCAATTGCAATCTTGGTTCTAGTCAAGTTAGTTCGAGTAGACTGGGCTCGAGTTCATGTTCAGGTTTAGATTCGGGTTTGGATTCGAGTTCAGGCCTTTTTCATATGAATTGATTTAAACTGTTAAAAATCTTATGTTCGGGAGAAATCGGCAACTGCTGCACATGGACGGCAGGACTTGTCTCTTTTTCCAAGACAATTATCATTGATAATTCCGTTAAGTTGTCTAATCTGAATAGGCAAGCACTCACTTTCTCCGGCTTTCTGGAGCTCAAGAGAAATGATAGCTCTTAAACCTATATTAATCTAGAGTCCTTAAATATTGTTTGCATATCTTGAGGGGATTTTATGAAAAATACTTTAATGTTATTTAGAAATAAATCTCGAGGGTGATTTATAATATTTAGAGTTTTCATGGACTTGTATTTTAATTGTTGTGGTATTTTAGTGATAAAACCTAGTTGTTTGAAAGTTTATGGTACTTTTATGAAAACTACTACTTTTAGAAACTTGTTAGTATTTTATTAAAAAATTTAATCTTTCATTTAAAAAATATATTTTCAAAATTTGTTTTTATTGAAAATACGAATTCATAGTTTTATATAATTTTCCAAAGTTTTGTTTTGTTTAGAAAAGTCGTATTTCTTAAAAACCGTATTTTTATTTCTTTTCGAGACCAAATACTCTGTGAGGAGTTCTGCATCACGCTCCACTGTTCTAAGGATGTGCGATAATCCGCACCATCCATTAGCGGGTTTCCTAACGAGAGTTGTAGAGACACAATTGCCAAGAATTTAAAATATCGATTAAAAGAAACCCGTTTGGAAAAAATGTGGTATTTTATTGTAATACATATTCTTTAAATAAACCCTATATTTAGAATCTCGTGCTATGAAACCATAGTGTGCGTATGGGATAGGTCGTTACCCCGTGAATGATCTAAAGGTATATACTCTAGTTTTTGAAATTACGGTTATATTAAAGTTCATGGTATTTTTAAGAAAACTTCATTTTATGATTATTTCACATGGAATTTTTTTGTTAAACTGCAAGCTAAATGATATACATAAGGTTAAGAGTGGTGTGAGGATATTAGTTTAACTTATTTTGCTTATAAAGTGGAGTACAATTGTTAAAAAAAACTTATATCGGGGTTAACTCCACTTTGTCGATGTGCTTATAGAAGGAGAATTGAGATGAAAAGAAATAGAGGGAGAGGGGCTTACAAGTTTTAGCTTATCAACAAGGGAGAGGGGAAGCCTTCGAGGTCGTGGTCTCGTCGGAGATGCTTCGGTCGTCGAGCTTGGCTTACTACTCCTCTTGAGTGCTAAACTCCATTTGGTACTTAGAGAGTTTGGGCGAATTTTTGATAAAAAATTCAAAATGAAGGAGAGCTAGGGGATGGGGTGCTATTTATGGTGAAGAATTTAGGATTTGGGAATTAAAAATTAGATTAAAAGAATTAAATTTAATGTTAAATGGTAAATTGAATAGTCACTGTTTAATTGCAGGGAAATCAAACAATGCAGAGAAGTAGAGGAGAGCTGAAGAGGCGAGTGGGCAAAGCACGGAGACAAACGGGGCAAATTGGACCGTCGGCAGCGGGTGGAATGGGGTTTTGGGCGGTCGGATCTTGAGGGTTTGCCTCGATATTCACGCCATATGTCTAGATTTGTGTTTACTTCTCTTTGTGCATGTTTGATTTTTCTGAAACCTTTCGATTCTCCGTGAATTGCACGTGCAACTCTTGGGCTTTCGAAAAATTAAAAAGAAAAATCTTAAAAATAATTGGGACTGGTAGGAATCGGACACACAAGCTATGTCACAGTAGGGTAGAGGGTTTACCAGTGAGCTAAAAGTTGCTTCTTGTTTTTATTGAACAAAAATAACTTATAACTCCTACACAGGCTGAAATACCTTTTTCTATACATTTAAACAAATAATTCTGTACAGGAATTTCAGAGTCGTTACACAAGCCACCCGCCAATCCCAGAAGCGAGACAACCCCAATCAATGAAGTGAATGGGTCACCCAGCACTTCCAAAATCTGGTGATTTGGGCACCCATCGGCGGGTTAATCCTATACCCCTACGAGTGCGGGGAATAGCCCACCAATTCTATAGTAAGGCACCTCAGTCTCGACGCCATAAGATGGTGGCCCGTTACCCTCTAGAATCCGGATACTCGAGCACTCCACCGTGGGGTAATTCTAGTAGATGTAATGAAAACCTGAATATACAACGATGACTACGTCCGCAACCTGGACGTGCCCTAAAGAATAATATACAAGCCGCGATGACGGCAGTCCACATGTAGGACGCTCGCCACGCAATATGAATATACATTACATCATAGAGAATAACATCTAATACTACATACTCCGGGCTATCCATCGCAACAAATCCAACACAACCATAATCAACAAGCAATATCCATCACAGAACATGCAAACTTGCAAGTATCAATTCCATAAACCCGTTTAATTAATACGTATAACAATTAGACGATGTTTTACCAAACGTTATGATACACGCAACCATCACAAACACAAAAACTATGACCATAGAATTCATCATAAGCGAATGTACACTAGAAATTCCAAACGACGAAAATCAAGCACACAACAATATCAAAAAAACTAAACTTATTGTTAACACCAAGAGTCCGAACAACCCGTCCAAACCCCGCGGGAACTCCCCAGGGTTCCCCGATCCGCCTCGCGAGTTCTTGGTCCGATCCAAGAGCCCGCGGGGATCGCAAAAAATGCAAATAAGTTTAGTCTGGGACTGTTTTGGACAACCTTCAAAAATCTGTTTTGCGCACGGAAAAACAGCGACTAAACCCTATAATATTTTGAAATTTTGGCTTCTCGACACTTTACGGGTCACCCACGATCTCCTACGGAGTCCCCACTACAAAACGAGAGTTCCACGGATCGAGAACAAGCACAAAAACTCAGTTTAGAGGTTGTAATTTGCTGCTGAAAACTGCAGTTTGAAAGCGACGAAAACGATGGAAATCTTTGGTCATAGAAGCTAGTTTAGGCGTATGAATTGGCTCTGAAGTGCCCCCCGCCGTGAACCCGCGGCCGATGCGGAATCCATAAACGAAAATTTTCGTGGCACTAGAAATTCTAACCAAGAATCTAAACCAAACACCAAAATTAGTAACCATAAAAGGATAGAAATCACAAATTTTGTAGCGTTTTCATTTGCTCAATTGAGTTGGACTCTAGCATACTCTCAAGAGCTTTGGATCGCGCTTTCAAGCCGGTCTTCCTTCGCCAAAGATGATCCACCCGAGGGAACCAAGATCAAGCTTCAACTTCATCAATGAAGTAACTAAAAATCATAGGTTGCTAATGTAGGATGTTTAGTGATGTGTGTGAGTGTTCTAGCATTTTTCTTTCTCTTTATCTTCATGATTTTCAACTCATGGGAGTGTTGAAGATGAAGAAGGAGCCATGGAAGATAGATAGGCTAAATGGTAGAATAAGGAACTCTTAACAAATTCAAGCATGTTTCATCTCTTTTGTAAAAAGAATTTTACCATTTTAAAACTGCAACCATACTTGAATAGTATTTGCAAATGAATTAATAATTCATCTGCCCATACCCTCCACCATTTCTCTTTTCTATCTCATTTCATAATTTCTTTATAAAGAAAATCTTAGAAATGAGGTGTCCTTTGAGAAGTATTCTTGTATGAATACAAGAATACGTCCCCGCAAATGCATTCCCATATTCGTATCAAAATACAAATACCTAAGAGATAGAAAAATACATTGAACGTGATACTAGAATATACATATCAAAATATATATGTGTAAATTATTAAATCAAAACTTGATTAAATAATCCGGCTTAATCCTAAGCCGGCTAGTATTATCATCTGCCCGATTAAAATCCATGTGGCTAGCACACATACCTAATCGGAACCCTGCACGTATCAATATATGACCATTACATTATTTCGCCTGAACCGGGAAAACCATCAGTATGGGACTCTAAAGACTTGCCAATACGCTGGCAGTGAGTTTAACCACAAGCACGTCGGCGACACTAGCTATACGTAATAGTTACCCAGGTATTGAGCAAAAGGAAAGCCGATGGTCAAACTCATCCGTACCCCTACTGAGCCTGTCTATGACAATCTCCATACAATCCGGTCTCTTTGTCTGAGATAATCGCATACCGGGTCTTGGGGGTGGATAACGTCAGACCCCTACTAACCCCGATAAGTCGTGCCGATCTGAAACGCATCACCCACTGAGAAACTACTGATATCACATCAGTAAATCTCATCCACCTTGGCTAAGGATTTCTGATAATGGCTGACCCAACACTGCGCGATATCGACTCCCAATACCGGGAGAGACGAATCCCTGACAATTGTTCACTGCCTCCATGTAGCTCGGGACTGTACCCAACTAAAACCTATTTGCATGACTCTTTTGAGCAGTGGTAGGGTAGTAATCTAAGTACAGTAGGAACTCACACGAGAAAAATGAAAATCTCATATCAAACGACTAACATGTACTCATGCCTTAAAAGAACTTCCATCTGACGATAGGTATAATACCATCTAAAAGTTCTCGGCGAGTCCGTCTGATGTACTCACCTCCATTGAGCACTTGTATACTATTTTAAGTGACTCAACACCAATGGCTTGTGAAACCGACCATCGTCCCTCGTCGGGATCTCGAAAAGTATACACCAGTCTACTCCAGAGTATCGATGCTCGGTCTCGATACTCTCTCGACTAGAAACATTTAAGGATGTGCTTACGGACCACCTAGCTCCCACGTATATGATCGTCATCATAATGCTGCCATCATAATGCTGGCAATCAAGCAATAATCCTACGGGCTTTATCAAAACATATACACATAATAACAAAGACAAACCAGATAGTATACTATCATCTCGGGTAAGACTGTTCTAGCTGTATAGGTTCTCGTTCAATTATCATAATGGCCTACCTGCAATTACAATAATTATCTTGAGGGCACTATATCCAACATGAAGTACCAATCCAAAGCTTTGTAGGCATCTCCTTTAATATATCCAGCTCCACACAGACCCTAGCGATGTCAGTCCTTTTACAAGTTGCAGTCATCCCATCAATAACAATTAAGTTTCCAATAGGCTTCATAGTAGTTCATCCATAAACTGGGAGAGATGTAGGCCAACTCAAGTAGAAAGGATCGTCTCAAAAGAGTTAGGATGTCCCATTAAAAATTTCGTGAATTCTTTTAGAAAAAACAGGAGCCAGCCTCAAACGACCTAAACTTCGATATGGTCATTAATAAAAAATTATAAACTTGTCCACATGCCTAACTAGAATTTTGTCTAAGATATCATGAAGAAACTTATCGGTATTTCAAACTTAACAGGTTATCAATAATAGAACGGTATATGCCTTTATCACTATTTAGTATTAAACATCTACACAATCGAATGAATTTCGACGCCCCTATGATGTAAACCATCCAGATCAAGATGGACGGTCCTGGTCATCGACATAACGAAAGATTCTTTAACTTTCTTCCATTCTTCCTGTCACGCCCCGCTTCCCAGTGTACAGAGAAGTAGACATGACGGGCCGCGACGTATTTACTCAGAAGTAAACACGTTAAGTGTAAATAAGCAATATAAAATAAATACACAAGAATAACAAAAGATGTAATAATAACAGCAACTTTTATTAATATTCTTTCTTTACATACAACTAAAAAGAAAACTACAATAATAAAAAGCGATGCCTAAATAGTGGCATATGAACTGAAAAGAAAATAAGTACAAGTAAAACCCTAGAAGTCTGGCTCCTCTGTGAACTACTCCAAATCGTCCTGACTGGACTCGGTCTCCTGGGAGTCGGGTCCTCCTAACGAACATTCCAAAGAAAGAAGAGACAGGAATGTCGTCGGCGAACTAACGCTCGATAAGTCCCAAAAGATAGAATGGAATAGACAAGTAAAGAGAATATAACTGGTAAATTATCTGTTTGTTATGCTAACGTAGTTATTTGTAGTTTGGTACAAAATGTATCAGTGTATACGAGAGGAGTCCAACTTGATCCGTGGACTATGGTAATCGGAAGTATAAGGCCCCGTCAAAACCCATGGGACAACGGCACGGATGTTCATGTAGATATCTTTTAGTTACCATCTCGTTCCACTTCTAATACATTCTGTACCAGTCTACCCCGTTAAACCCCGTAATATATATTGTATTGATTGATAAATATCATACTTGCCGAGACCATGGTATAAGTTGTTCATGTAAACGGTTTCAGGATGTATCAAGTAGTCATGTGATGAAGTCAAGTCATAATCATAGTTCGATCAAGTCAAGTCATGTTGCATATTGATATTGTTCTGGTATTCAGGTTCATGTTTGGTATATTGGATTCATGTTAAATTGGATTCAGATTGATTTGGACTCCGACTTGAGTCAAACACTTAGAACAGAATTTGGATCCTGAATTAGGTTAGGGTGTTATCGGTAACTACTGCACATGGACTGCAGGATTTATGTCTTTTTCTAAGACAATTACCATTGATAACACCGTTTTAGTTTTTCTACCTTAAATAGGAAAGCACCCACTTTCTCCGGCTTCCTGAGGCTCAAGAGAATTAGTCCCGCTTAGACATATATTTACTAGGGTCCTTAACGTAATTTTACATATCTCGAGAAGGTTTTATGAAAAATATTTTATATACTTTCAAAATAAATCTCGAGTAATTATTTATGTTCTTTAGGATTTCCATGGATGTGAATTTTAAAGAGTGTGGTATACTAGTGAATAGTAACTTAGCTTGAATAGTTCAAGCTATTTTAGTGTAACTTGTCTTGTATTGATACTTGATGGTATTTTAATGAAACTTGTCATTCTTTTATTTTCTAGAAAACATGAAATTTTATTATATATTAAAAATATATGGTTTGATAATATTTATATAATTATTAAAAATTAATTTTATTTATTAAGTAGAAAATCTCGTTTTTCTTAAAAATCGTATTAAAATTCTTTCGAGATCATATGCTCCATGAGGAGGTCTGTATCTCGCTTTACTAGCCTGAGGATGTGCGATAATCCGCACCATCCAATAGCGGGTTCCCCAAAATGGGTTATAGAGTCATAATTGCAAAGAGTTTGATAATACAATTCGAAGAAAACGGGGTTTTATAGTTAAATGTATTTTGATGAAAAGTAGTATTTTACCACAAAAGTTATGTCTCAAGAGAATCGTGCTATATCAATATGTGTGTATGTGAGAGGTAGGTCATTACCTCGTGAAGTTTTCTAAAGGTATGCTAAGCAAAAGTTTTAAAGATGGCGTATATAAACTTCATAGTATTTAAAAGTAAAAGCTAGGTTTTAATTATTTAATATGGAGTTTTAAAGTGAAAATTGTTTCTAAAAGTTAGTTTAATGATTAGCAAGTATGATGTAATAATATTCATGAAAAACATATAAGAAAAAGTGAATTTTATAATGTTTTAAAGGAGGTGTCGGTATTAACTCCACTTCCAACATGTTTTATGAAAAGAGACATTTTAAGATGAAAGAGTGGA
The DNA here is from genome assembly GCA_030015575.1 of Agapanthus africanus. Lineage (NCBI taxonomy): Eukaryota > Viridiplantae > Streptophyta > Magnoliopsida > Asparagales > Amaryllidaceae > Agapanthus > Agapanthus africanus. The sequence continues at coordinate 57,420,006 of CM057344.1, forward strand.
ATAAGAAATGGGACTTACGAGCTAGAATGATCAAGATGAGGTAGAAGAAGAGGGTGCAGTCTTTGTGGAGTCGTGGGGTCGCCGGAACTTGCTCGATTCCTCGCCGGAAATTGGTCTTGGGCTAACTCCACTTCAACTCCACTTGTACTTAGAAAATTTTGATATTTTTGACTAGAGATTTCAAAATAAGAAAGGGTTAGGGTATGGAGATGTATTTATATGGTGAAATTATGGTTTTGGAATTGAAAGATTGAATTAAAAAGTATTAAAAATTGGATAAATGGATGAAATTGGAGTCTATGTTAATTTGCAGAGAAAACAAACAGTATGAGGGTAATAGGATAGGTCAAAGGTCTAGTGTGCAGAATTTGGGGACTATTCCCTACTGGGGACAGGGCTTCCAAAAATTTAAAAGAAAAATTCAGAAAAATAATATGACTGATGGAATTCAAACACAGAGACTGCGTCACAGCAATGCAAGGCTTTACCAATAAGCTATAAGTTATTTCTTGCTGTTCTTAAGCAAATATAAGTTTTAAATTGTGCTCAGGCTTGCAAACTCCTTCCTGTATTTTAAGAAAAAAAATCGTACAGAAAATTCAGGATCGTTACACTTTCTTGCATCGTTTACTCGATGCCTCATATCCTAGGCTAGCACTTTGAGCTTCTTCTTCTTCATGTCCTTCGCCTGCTTCTTTGCCCAGCCCTCTATAGTCTCCTCAAAGCTCTTCGTCATGGTAAAGATCAGCTGAAAGAGATCATGACTTCAAGCTGCTTCAAATCTTTTGTGTCCTCACCTCACATTGAATATACATAGATACAGAGGCTACATGTCTATCAATCATTTTGTAACCGGTGTTTACAAAGCTACAGAAATCCTCACTCCAAAGCAGAAATTTTTTTGATGTTTTATCTTTACATTTTCATGTTATATGCATTGATATTCAAGCATACACAAAACATTGGAAAAAATAGACACCTGAACGATGTTATACTGACCGACTGGTTAATCCTAGGCTACATTGCTTGAAACCCCCCTTACTTTTGTCCTCGTATTCACAGGACATCCTAGCTTTAAAGTACCTGCACTTTACCCTTGACAATATCTGTCATACCGTCTCTAGTTGAACAGTTTTGATCCACTTGATTTGCAAGAGTAATCTTTAAGGGTAAAATGCAGCTATAGACGCGGAAGGAAATGGAGGGTTTCTAGCATTCTAGCCAAAATCCTAGTAAATTATAAAGACATGGTTGTTCGGTTATTCATATTTCATCGACTAAACAGGCATTGAATTTGATCTTGATATCCTTCTCCCATGAGTCGACGGGGAAGACGGCATCGAAACCGAGGATTGAAGGAGAGGTACATGAGAACCAAGCCCCGTACAATCACTGTTCAGTGGAGTTGTTGCAGCGGTTGTGGTGGTTGTAGTAATATCAACTGTGGGTTGTAACTCAATGAGCACGTACAGATTCGGATTATCAGAGGGATTATCGAATAATTCTTGGTCGCCGTCGTCGATTGAGCACACCGTGCTTGTTTCTGTATGGATTGTAGTTGAATCATCGATGGAGCGGCGGTGTTTTCTTCTTTTTCTAGCCGCCTTGCCCCATCCATGCATTGTCTCTCTGATTCGGCGGGGGATCAATGCGGCTTTGTAGTTTGATCCCATCTGGTTTCCATGGTAGATATTAGTGAAGAAAAAAACAAGGCTAAACTACATAAAAATACCTCAACTTTTCAACTTTTTGTGATAACTATCTTAAACTATGTAAATTAGAAATAAATCCCTAAACTATTTGTTGAGTTTGCCTTGTATTCTCTACCCTCGTGTGTGAGACGGCTCAAAATGGGTTAACCGGCTCACAAGTCGTTTGGAATTAGCATTTGTTCTCTAGATGCAAGAGACAGCTCAGGACAATCTTGAGCAGGCCCAAATCGTCTAGGGTAGAATTCTGGACTGTTTTGGAAAGATTAATTAGGAGAATTTGTTGGAGATTTATTTCAAAAGTTGTTGGAAGATTTATAAGAGATCTTTCGGAAGTTTAATTAGGAAAGTTTGTTTGGAGAATTATTTGAAGATTTGTTTGGAGATTTGACAAGATCCTAATTGGAGTAAGAGTTCTATTATTTTGTGCTATAAATAATGAAGGGTCTCATCAGAGAAAAACGACCAAACATGAGAAAGAGAATGAGAAAAGAGCAGGCGAGAGCAAAGGCGAAGGGTGAGGGTTTCACCAGCTCATCAGAAGAGTAGCCTTTGTATTTGTATGATGAGACGGAGCCAAAGACGGAAGGTAATCATCTATATGGAAGGTGGAGGGATCTATCAAGAATAGTCTTTGTTTTTGTATGAGCGTTGATATATGAGTGAGATGAAAGAAAATATAAAATGTACCGGTATTCTTCATCATTAATAAAGAGATTCTCATATTTGCCCTGTGAATATAGGTCGTTAGTTGAACCACATTAAATATTGGTGTTGCGTGTTCTTATTTTTTGCCCGTCTTCCTTACATACCTAGCGAAAACCCAAACACTATTCTGTTGGCATTTAACTACCCAATGGTGTTAGCAAGCGTTGCATTTTGACCATAATGCCCCTAAAGCTAATTGCAACAGGTTTTATTTACCTTCACATGAATCACACCTAAATACCAAATTAACCTAAGGACTTTTTAAAAAACCAAAATTTCATCTTTTCCCCAAACTGTATAGTGCCATAATCCTAAATTGAAGATGAGCATCATCGAGCTAGCATCTCTTAACCGAAAATGAGGATCACCAAACTAGCATCTTCTAAATATGAGAACCCAAAAAATCCTCTTTCCCTCTCTATATCTTAGAGAAAGAGATTAGCCCATTTGCTTTCCCTTCTCCATCACCCCAACCCATCTTTGATTTCAAATCCACATTAAACCACAAAGGATTCTTAAGTATTTGAAAACATTTGCTGGGGGTAAAACGGGGAGAACGTGTAAAAATTTGATGGCTTGATTGAAGGCATTGAAATTAACTGAGAACAATGTAACAGAGTTTTCTAGGCACGCATGCATAAAAATGCAAGAATAGCTGCACTGCAATTTTGAAAATGGCTTTATAAAGAATTAACAGTTTAAGAAATAATTTGTTTTGGTTTTCTGCTACAACCAATTGGTTGCTGCATTAATTTGTTTTGGTTTTCTGCTACAATTTGCAGGTTCACTTGCCATTTTGATATAAAAATTTGCACGTCAGACAATGGAGATAAAAATTCAACTTCAAACAAATGCGTGTAGAGATATCATGAATTAGTTGTACCTGAGTGACTAGTGCATAAAGCGGCAACGTGCTATAGCTGCAAAGGAATTGCCCGGCAAATCTATAACATTCAATTTAAGTTACTGTCAGTGTGTTCTCCAGCAAAAAGAAATAAAAAGCGATTTGACAAAAACATGTTGAATGTATAGCAAGACTATAAAGAGATGTAGAAATATTTGCAAGGATTCGATATACCCATTTATGGTTATTATTTGCAAGCAAAGAACTCAGAGACAATTCCAAACAAATAAGTTTACACGATCGCATACCCCAAAATAAGACGCCAATATACTAGTCGATGGTTCCTTATGAAGCATGAATCGTACCCAAATTGCCACTGCAATAACAAAACGGCACAATCATTAATATGGAAAAATCAAGCATAAAACCGACTAACGACAATTACCATTCAAGAGATTAGTCGGTCAAAAAGATGCAGAACGTAATAAAGGTGGTAATTTGATTGGCCGACGGTAAGATATTTAAATTTCATAAAATTATGGCGAATTCAAGATAGAGAAAATACCCAAAACCAGAAAAAGGAAGCCAGCTCAAATGCATTCTGGAGACAAATAATAAACCCATAAGTGAACATTAAATTCAGAGCAAAACATTAGGAATGATGACATTTTTCCAACTTGTAGAAATACTAGCCTGGAAAAGAATAAAATGGATCAAATACAGTAAAAGTTCCGGCTTTTTAAACCAGAAAAGGGCGTCTCGTGGCTTTAATCTTGCCCCAGTAAACAGTCCACTTATGCCCACACTCTCCAACGAGAGAGTTGCGATAACATGTTGCAGTTTTGTACCCACAATGAGAACTAACTGTGAACATAAATTAGGAATCAAATTAAAAAAAAATGCAAATGATAAAATAATACTTGAAAGAACCAGAAAGCTAATTTGGTAAGCACTCACAGTAATAGGTATGATGGCTATCCAAAAATAGAGATTTGAACCTGTCATGTTGGCAGTAATAAAAATAAGTGAGCAGAAACTTTGGGTATGCGTAAATTGAAACAGAGAGAGTAAATGATTAGTGATTAGTGAAGTGTAGATCTTCATAACAGGAAAGATTTTGATGAATTAGAGCTCACCATTTATGTTGCACAACATGAAAGCAACAACAAAACCCCACAGGTGACCACTGCAATTAATTAGAGATATGCTTGTCAGTTGGCCTCATATGAATGAAGCTGTCCCTTTGTTCGTTTGGTTGTGTTTTTTTCTTTTTTGGTTAATTTTTTTTAATCCAGGCATGAACCAAAAATTTAAACTCATATGAAATAAACAAGGTCTGAAGCGCATAGCTCATTACTTTATGAAGAATCAACAAATATAAAATAAATTGGTCTAAAGTTGAAATATCAGAGAGCATACCTTACGCCGACAATCACCTTAAACTCTTCCTCCATTGAACGTATCATATAGCTATGGAAATCATACGTGGACGAAAGATGATGGTTCTGTGGTGGTTGAATGAAAATGAATAAGCATTGAGATCTATTTTTCGAAAATTTGGAAAGAAAAAAATACGCCGTTAAAGAGTTTCCTTTTTCTCAAAAGATAGATATACCATGATAAAACCCCTGCGGAGAGTAAGGTAGTCAGCTCTCACTACAGATGTTCCAAATTGTCGGAAAAAGCAGGTCTGAAAATTGAAGGATACAAAAAACAAAGACAACTATTAATCACAATGTCATTTGCAGAATTCGATAATCAATGTCGCCACCAATCAATATTAATCAAATGACTCCTGATTTGGGAAGTGAGTTCATTTTCAATCATGCTTGTGATAGAACTGGCAATGCATTTACGGTACATACCAGCCAAACAAGGAAGCCGTTTTTGGACGAAGGATTTGACACGTTGAATTTCACAAATGTTGACTGCCTTCTCATTGTCAATGCTTTCGTGATTTCTGCATGAAACATAAATTAGAACATGATGATGGTCAAATTACTTTAACGGCACTGATAATCTGATCACTCTAGCTAGCGATTCAGTAATACTAGCATTCCAGCATGGCTCCGCATATGCAACAAAAATGTTGGATGTAATAGTTTTAATGGAACTTTTGATTTTAATCTTACAAATATATTTTTTGTGAAGTTCTATTATTTTTTAAGGGCTTATATACAAACATCATGTTGTAATTTTACAATTTTGAAGAACTTATATGAAAAAGAAATGAAGTTCTATGTTTGTCTGCAGATCTAAAAGATCAATGGAAAAATGTTTGACTGAAAGAAAACAAAGATTTATAACGTCTTCTCGCACTCAACAATAAATACAATGTGCATGAGAACTGGTACAGCATGCAATATTTGGTTATACCAGAAGAAGACAGCTAGATAAGCATTTTTATTTCATTATATAAAATCAGTATTAACATTGTTACCAGCATATGAATCATGCCGATCCCTGTGAGCTTCGTCTTCCCATCTTCTCCAAGTATGTATCTGTCATACCACCATATTAAATATTTCACCATGCAATTCTTAGAATGAAACCATATTACAACAGCATCTTGGAAATTTTCTTTTTGGGTTAATAATGCCTTTAGTTTGAATGATATTATGCTAATATTTGCACTTGCATTCTTGGTTGTTGAGGATTTATTATGATAATAAAGGTTTGTTTGTGTGTGTGTGTGTGTGGTGGGGGGCGCTCTGAAAGTATAAAATCTTTCAAGTTTAAGCTGCATTTTGTACCTTAAGCAAGATGCAAATGGAATTTAAGGTTAACTACAAAACGCAAGATAAATAAAGTGCACGAGAAACAGATTTAGAACAGATCAAATGAATAAAGAATTGAGGTATAGAGAGCTTCTCGGTCCATGGAGATAAATAAAGTAATACCATGATGTATATAAGATGCATAAAATAATACCATGGTGTATAAAAGATGCTATTATATCTGATATAATTTAAAATATAGTGACGTCTCTAGATTTCAAGGTCTCGATTTATATCTATGGTCAATGATATATAACAAATTTCGCAGTAAACTAAAATGTCTAAGGAACATTCAGAAGGTATCATTTTTTGCTTTCAAGCATTACAGACAATTTACTTCATGGTTAATATGTGAAAATCTAAATAGTCAGCTATGTATTTTGTGTTGATAAGATGTATAATTAAATGTATCACAATAAGTTTGGTTTTGTGTTGTGTATGTGCATGTATCATGTGTATATGAGCATGTGCAAGTCTAAGACACAAAATAAACTAGTAACAAGATCAATTCTTACAAAAAGAGTTTCCGTCATGTGACTCGTCTTAATTGATGTGTATATTTTTAAGATTATTGAATCAATAGCGTAAGAATTCCAAACCTTCACAATGGCCAACAACATTGTCAAGCAGCTATAGGAGACATGTGTTATGGCCATAACAAAAATAAATCGGTGGAGTTGTTCCAGGCCTTTGTATGAAACAAACGGCTCATGACCCTGCATTTTAATAGGAATTAATTGAAGAACCACATTCCAATTGATGGTTGGCGAAGACATCTAATTTTAACTTATACCAAATTGTGTACATGGAAAAAATAACTATGGGACATGAAACTAGTAAGAAAATATTGAAACTGAATAATTAAATACCTCCGCACACGTCCTTTGATTTAGTTCACTCAATATCCTTTTCAAAGAGTGGTGAAGAGCAAATCGCATCGGTTGCTTACTCCCTTGTGGCGAGCCATTCTCTAAATCCATCGGATCATTATCCTCCATATCAGATTTGGTACACGGAGAAAACTTATTGTTGTAGAACTTTGAATCTATACAGATACTTGAAATAGTTCTTGAGCTAGCCGATAAGAGCAGAGATATAAAGCCCAACAGCATCAGTTCTGCAACCATGAACCATGAAAATAAAGGTCATGGATAAATGTTCTGCAATAAACGAGACAAGAATATTTACTCTGTGTTCACTTAAGAATGAGTTGATGGAACAGTACCAATTCTTAGAAATAGAAAATGGCAAAAAACATAGCGTACCTTCTTTCATCTTCTCTAAGGCTTCGAATAAAGGATTTCTGTGGGTGTTCTTCAACCACTAGAGAATAGAATCACGATTAAATTAGTGTCGTATCTACAAAATACAGTAATCAATGTTACAATAATAATATCAACTTATATTTGCCATGGTACATAGAAGGTTCATTCAGGGAACTCGGAAAAATTTAAATTACCATAGCACCAAATAACCAGCTAGTAATAAAGAATACAACACTAAAAAGATGAACAAACAAATTTTGCATAATAATCATTAACTTGATATACAAATGATGTGTGTGAAACATCACTTAAAAGAAATAGTATGTGAAATCAATTAATTATCCCTACAATGGGGAAGAAACAATTTGACAAGCACACAAAGATTACAACTTCATTATGTCCAATATTGTTAAACATCAATTTTGTGATCATGAGACCTTTACAATCTTTATTGGCAGTATTATGAACAACAATGAATGGTTCATTGGGTTTAGTATGGCAAATAAAAGTGTAACTCGACAAAAATGAGAACACTTACAGAGCTCAAACGGTGAATGGATCGCTCGACGAGCAGAGACACGGCGACGAAGATGGTCAACACAGTGGCCACTGACCATGTCGGCGTCAGAGCCAATGATCTCATTTCCACTGATTTCTCTTCTCCCATTTTTTTCTTTCAGATTTACCTCTAAATAATGCTTCAAAATTTCTCAAGCATCACAATTTCAAAAGTGACAAACCCAAATTTCCCCTCTTCGAAAAACACAAAAGGCTCTCGAAGACCCTAAATTGTTTTCAACAACAGTTCTTCAATAACTACTTCCAAAAAGAGCACCTAACACTAAATAACCCACATCACAAAAAAATTGCAACTTTCTTCTGTTTTTTCCCCAAAAAATATTTCCAAGGGGCCCAAAAAAACTACTCCTTTATTGATCCTCACAGACTTCTCAAACCCAAGATTCTCTTCATCAACATCAATGGACAAGAAGAACCCACATTCCAAAATCCAAACTTTCTCCTTTTTTCCTCCTCAAAAAACCAAAATATTACAAGAAATGACTCCTCTTCACTACCCTATTCCCAAAAAATTGAACTTTTTTTGCCCCTCCAGCTCACAATGAGTACTTCAACACAGAGCCAATATAAATTCGCTGCAAAAATGCCAGCTTCAAGATCTGAGCAATTGAAACAAAAAAAATAATATAAACTAATAAATATTTTAGAGCCCAATATAAATTAAAGATATCAGAATGCACTTAACCCTTTGGCTTTGGGCACCATAAGTACAAGTTGATGATTTCTTGTTCCAAGTTTAATATATATCTTGAAAACTTGAGAGAGAGAGAGAGAGAGTTTACGCTGGAGTAAGTGAAGTTGTGTTTAGGTCAACCTAGTCATACTTTGGCAACTATTATAGGGTGTGGGAAAGGGACAAATAGAAAGATTTGTTTTATATTTTATATATTTTAACTTTTATATATTTATTCATATATCTAGGAGAGATAAATAAAGCTTCTGATTTTATAGGGTTTTTTTTGACATAGGGTAGAATAAAATTAAAATTATTAAAATAAAATAGATTTTTTTAAATTTATCAAAATATGGTGGTTTGAACCCGACCCCCCCGTTGTTTAGAGGACGGCTTCTAGAAACCCGCCCTCTACCCTATAGGAGAGGGCGGGTTCCTAGAACCCGCCTTCTCCTATATTGGGAAGAAGGCGGGTTCCCGCGGGTTCTGGAAACCCGTCCCTTTTTAATAAAAAAAAATTAATTAAAAATAAGAAAATTAAATATCGAATAAAAAAATAAAACAATAATATTAGTGTTGTTTAAATATGAATCTTGTATACACTCTAATAATAAAATGAATCTGTCAAATTTATAATACAAAAAAATCATCTGTTTGTAAAAGTATAGAACTATCGCTTTTCCTTTCCCTTTCCCTTTCCCAATCGGAGGAGGCTTGACATAAGCCTATGCCTCTTGGGATGACTGGAGGACCCTCCCGTTTCTTGGATATATGGCGGCGGCGGCTCTTCTGCTTCATCTTCAGTATCGTCTTAGACAGGCTGTTGTTCCGCAAATTCTGAATGTGGAACAGGTGTCGGATATGTGCTGCCTCCCAAAAACTGTATATAGGACGAAAAATCCGTCTCCCAACTGGGTTGTTGTTGCGAAGAACCTATCCCGGTTTCATGCTGCTGGTGCACAAAACACGGCCCCCATGGCTGCGCAAATCCTGACCCCCAAGACTGCTGTTGTGCAAAACATGACCCCCAAGACTGCTGTTGTTGCGCAAAACCGGTCCCCCAAAACTGTTATTCCTCCGGTTGTTGCGCTTGTTCAGTATGCCAAGGTTGCTGCTGACAGTATGGTGTTCCAAACCACTGATCCAACTGCTCTGGATCTCCCTGATGCTGCGGCTCTAGTTCCGGCTCATGCTGCGGCTCTGGTGCCGGCGCATGCTGCTGCTCTGGTGCCGGCGCATGTTGTTGCTCTCGCGATGGCGATAAATGTGGAAGTATATTATATAAACCGAATATACCACCAATATATGAGCCTACATTTGAAATTAAAGTCTGATATCCGGACCAGCATCAGTCGGATATGGATACTGCATCATTGATTGTATATGATGCAACCCACGAGCCTGTCGTTACATTAAAAATAAGAAATAATTATTGACTCATACCGCCGGATATTAAAAACTAATATAATTTAAAGAATTTAACTTACCATTTCTCATTCCATGTGGCCTCTAGGCTAATACCGCGGGATGTTTGGAAAGTCGTTAGGGAGAGCAGATAGATATCTTATAGTGACATGCTTATACCACTGTAGATATGTTTCGGTAGCGTCGGTGGTTGTTTGGTCACCTATTTGCTGTAAGGCAATATTACGCTGCCTATTCTCCCATCTCAGCAAATATTGATGATGATTATCCCTCAATCACGCTCCGCCTTTCCTCCTCGTATGTCTCCCTCTATTGTCATAGGCGCAGGCGGCGGGACAGGAATATGTTGCAATCTACTGAACTGTCGCAACACCCGGTCCGGTAGGTGCATGACCACGATATTAACGCAGAGGAGTGGGTATCGAGCCCGCCAAACCGGCTCTCCTTCGATACAAATGCCGGGTAATCCTTGCAGACGATATGCCGTATAAGGCGTCCACGTGAACTGCGCAAATAACATGGTACAAAATTGTAATGAAGCTAATTTAAAATTTTAAAACAAAGTTAATTACCTAAGATATGGTTACCTGAGTCGCCTCCATGCGATCCAACTCATCTCTATAATACCTAAGTACTCGACGAGAAGCTTTATAAGCTTTCTTACCACTCCACCAAGAGCCGAGAGGCTTTCCAGGGATATCTATGGCAGAAATATTAATTCGTTCCGGTCTTCCCATACACATGTGCTCTCATGACCAAATCTATAAATAAAATGTCAGATGATAAGAGAAAGAACCAATATTACAATTTTGCAAATGTCTAGCTATTAAAAACAAGGAATGTACCTGAAGTAATTTAATGCAGCCACAAATTTTATTCTTTGTAGGAGCACATGCCTTATCTAGTTCCTTGTAAAGATAGGCCAGGACCGTTGCTCCCAAGTATACTGGCCACACACATCAAAGTCCGTAAGAAACCCAAGGTATAAAGGATGGACATGCGTTGCCGATTGTTCCGGTATCAACCAAGAACCGATCATGTACAGAATGTAGGCACGTGCATGTTTATCCAAGACATCATCGGTAGATTCATCAGGGATTTCAGTAAATGTATCCCTGAGCCAGTTTAAACTTATCTTATACCCCTTAGTATAGGCTCCTGGTGCCTGAATTTTATAAATAATTGTTAATTAATATCACCGTAATATACTTAAACTTTTGATTTAAAAAATTATGAATTATACATGTGCGAGAGCAGACTCGGCATATGTATCCCAGTATGGGTGCTCGGTATCTGGACCAACAATTTTACCTCCGACCAATCCAAACCCATTCACCCGTAAACCAAGTAAGAGACCAATATCCTGGAATGTGATAGTGGCATCACCCCATATTAGATGAAAAGTATGGGTCTTTTTTCTCCAACGCTCAACAAGAGAGATAACGAGACTGTGGTCGAGTTAGATATGACGAAGCAATGAAGCTTCATAAAATCCAACTTTTCGAATCCGCTCGATTATACGGTAATCGGTAACTTGCCACTTGTCAGAACTATGACCGACGAGTGTAATATTATCTCCACCCTGTAAAATTTAATCATATTATTTTCAACTATTAGAATTTAAAAAAATGGGGAATTAAAAGAAATTGAATAAGTTTTGAATTTTTCCTCCCCGTGTAATATATTGAAAAATATGTGTTCGTTTTGATCTACGAGCAGTGATTTGTCGAATGGTTGATTCTCCATTGAAATTATTTCGATATTTTAATCCGTGAAAGATTTAGATAAGAGACAGATGTTTAGAAGGAAATTTGGACACAGATAGCGAAAATCATAGTGAAAATGGCGGATTTTTATAGGGAAAGGAGGGCGGGTTCTTGGAACCCGCCCTCATATTTGCAAACAGAGTGATACCTTTTGTTGTCATGTCAAATCAATTCCTCATTCTTGTTTTTTGTGTTTTTTTTAATGTTTTTTCCCTTTTGTTTTTTTCTTAGTGTTGTCAAATCATGTTTTTTTCTTAGTGTTGTCAAATTAAACAGAACTAATAATTTTGATAGAGAAACCCTCATCTTTTATTATTTTTCCCTTTTGGTTTTTTCTTAAGTTGTGTTGTCAAAAAAAAACAGAACTAATAATTATCATTTTGAAACAAAGAGGGTGGGTTCTTAGAACGCGCCCCCTTCAATAATTTAATGCGGGCGTGTTCCAAAAACCTGCCCTCATCTTTTATTATTTTTCCCTTTTGTTTTTTCTTAAATTGTGTTGTCAAATCAAACAGAACTAATAATTATCATTTTGAAACGAAGAGGGCGGGTTCTTAGAACGCGCCCCTTCAATAATTTAATGCGGGCGTGTTCCAAAAACCCGCCCTCATCTTTTATTATTTTTCCCTTTTGTTTTTTTTCTTAAGATGTACTGTCAAATCAAACAGAACTAATAATTATCATTTTGAAACGAAAAGGGTGGGTTCTTAGAACGCGCCCCTTTCAATAATTTAATGCGGGCGTGTTCCAAGAACCCGCCCTCATCTTTTATTATTTTTCCCTTTTGTATTTTTCTTAAATTGTGTTGTCAAATCAAACAGAACTAATAATTATCATTTTGAAACGAAGAGGGCGGGTTCTTAGAACGCGCCCCTTCAATAATTTAATGCGGGCGTGTTCCAAGAACTTGCCCTCATCTTTTATTATTTTTCCTTTTTGTTTTTTTTCTTAAATTGTGTTGTCAAATCAAACAGAACTAATAATTATCATTTTGAAACGAAAAGGGCGGGTTCTAAGAACGCGCCCCCTTCAATATTTTTATGCGGGCGTGTTCCTATAAAAACATATCTCTCTCATCTCCATCTGCTCTCCATTCCGCTCAAATTTCCCTTATTCTGAAATTTATAGCAAAAATTCTCTAAAAATTTCTAAGTTCAAGAGGAGTTAAACTAGTTAAGTGGAGTTAGCTCGATTCAAGTTAATTCTTTCGAAGACCGGAGCCGTTCTCGACGCTACCACGATTTCACGAAGATCTCCTCCCCTCTCCCTCTCTTTTCAAAGCTCGAAAACCCGTAAGTTCCTTCTTTCTCTCCTTCATTTCATCTCAAACCGCTTCTTAAAACGATAACAATTTAAAATTGAGTTAGCATTAGAATATTCTTTTAAAATGAATTTTATCACTCACTATGCCAAATACCTCACACAAATAATCTAACACCACTTTAAAATATTATTCATCTCATTTACTTTTGAACTGTTTAAAATTTATGCTAAATAAATCGTACACCAAAATTACACAAAAATACCATGAACTTGCATGTGCCTTTATCGCTATATTACCTATAGAAAACTCACGAGGTAACGACCTACTCCATCATATACATTATGGTTTCATAGCATGATATTTTAGACACAATGTTTTATCCTAAATGAAACGATTTTTCATTAAAACACTCTCACTTTATAAAAATACTTTTTTATCGCTATTTTTAACCCTTTACAATTATGACTCTACAACTCTCGTTAGAGAACCCTTTTGTAAATGATACGGGTTATCGCATCGTATTTATTTTAACGTTTATTTATTTTTCAATGAATATAATCATTATATAAGTTGTTAATGCTTTTTTTATTGTTGGTTTGATATTGTTTGATGCAGATAATGGAAAGTTCAAGTTTATTTGTTGTATGTAAATACGATGACCGGATTATCACAAGTGCACAAGGTCCCGAGTATATGGGCGGGTGTGGAAGAATTATGCGATTAGAACCATCAACGACTTATAATGAAATCGAGAATAAAGTGTTTAAAATCATGAAATACGATCCCCGTGAAATTAAGCTTAAGTTAAGTTGTATATGGCCTATATTTAGTGGAAATATATTGGTTGAAATTATAGACGATGCATCAATATCTTCGATGATAGACTTCGGTCTGACAAACACCCAGCATTCTTTTAAACTTTTAGTTCAGAAGGAACAATTGGAAGTATCAGATGTCACTCCAACGGATAATTTTGATAGAAATGCTGGAGGTAGTTTCTGGGGGTATTGTCACATGGTTAACGATGATACCGTTAGTATCAGTGGATATGACTATACACAACATTATTCAAACCTTCAAACTCAAGGGTAAACATTTTATAAATCCACCTTTTGTAATACCAAAATACTAATATATTTTATCGACTGCTGCAGTTACATGCACCCCTGAAGAACAACAAGGATTACCATATACAACCTTCCAAAGGTAAATAAATCTGAAACAAGTGGTGATTATGTTTATATTCTACGTAATACGAAAATATTAAGGAAAAATTATATAAGGACAATTTATATACTAAACGCAGATTTTTCCATACATCCGCATCATTCCAACACAATCCAAGTAGCGCATTCCAAGTATGTTCGTCCATATCTTTCCGGTCTTTTCACCCAGAACCATCCACATTACACCGACCTCAACCATCATATCTTGCACCCGATCCTTATTGTAACGTTTTAGAAAATCGTTATGCGAATTTTTCCGTTTTAGGGTAAAATTGTCGGTATTTTCCGTTGTAACCCGACTGTGATCAAACGTCCATATAGACTTACCAGCACCGAGTTTAGCTAAAATAAAACTTGTGCGCAAGCTTTGGGGGTATATGGAACGTTTTGGTTCAAATAGAATTTTTTCCTATTTTAATATTATTTTAATATGGTGTTTACATTTTGGGTAATTACTCCTAAAATTGTATCTTTTCAAATAAATCAAGGTTAAGTAAAACCAAACCCTACTTATAATATTTAGATCTTTTGTGTTGACTAAAGGATTAATGTTTTAAAGAAATAAAAAAAAATGAATGGAAAATGTGGCATGTGCATGTATGTGCATTAATGTGCATTTATTGCAAGAATTGGCTAGAAAACTCCACACAATTTCCTCACCTTCCTCACTTGGCCGAGCTCCTTCCTCTTTCTTCTGCCCTTGATCATTTCTTTCACCTTTTGCATCAATTCAAAGCAAAATAAATCCTTAAAATTTCCTAAATAATCACACAAAAATACTTCAAGTCTTGCATTTGCTCTTTGATCACTTGGAGCTAGGAAAGCTTGGGTCTTGTGAGCAAGTGTTGTTAGGTATAATCCCTAAACTTTTAATTAGGAGTTTTTATGATGTATAGCTCGTTGGTTATGGTGTAGAACGCTTTAAGTATCGATTAGTGCAATATCGTATTTTTAGTGTCTTTTTAGAGTCTCTGTGATCTGCTGCGATCTGAGATTTTTACTGATTGACCAAACAAGATAGTAGTGTTGTACTAGTGAACCTAAGATTCCACCAGAGACACGAGAACCACCCCACCGGTTTTGGCCGGCGACCCAAGCATGAAATCCGGCGACCTCGGATTTTGAGGGGAATTGGGTGTTGGTTTTTTGTGGGTAGCTATCTGCTATGGTTTTGGGGTGTTTGGTACTGTTTAAATTTTTAGAATTTACAGTATGCAAAATCTGGGATCGTTTTCTTATAATCTAGTGTTTTGAGTTCGCATGTTATGTTATCCGACACGGATTGCGATCTTATGCAGCTGCTGCACTTGAGTTGGTTTCGTAGTATCGTCACACACGTTAGCCACTATACGCACACTTATGAGTTAGTTTGGAGTTGGTGCGTCGTTTAAAACGAAGTTTTACGTTATTATGGTCGATTTCTGAGATTTTTCTCTGTTTATGTATTTGTGAAATTATAGCATCGCAACCGGGGACTTTGGACGCTGCGAACAAAAGGAAGCAGGTTGTCGGATTTTCATAGCTTGAGACCATCGGTGAGTAGATTTAACATCTACGGGGAAATCGCCTGTATGGCGTTATGCGTCGAGGCTGATATGATATGATAGCCGCATGTTATTGCATATTAGTTGATTTCATATGAACGTCATTGCATAGCATTATCTGTTGTACCTTGACTTGTACTTTTAGATATAACACATTACTGATGGTTCATGTTGCACGAGCACTAATTTGTATGCTACACCCACACCGTCAGTAATTGCCATGACACGCACAAACCACCTACATACGTGATATGGTAGTGGATAGGAATAGTTGATGTAGTAACTCTTATTCTATTGTGCATATGAAATACTGTGGACACATACATACGTGATATTGCATTGGGCAGGGATAGTTGAGGTAGTAACCCTTATTCCATTTCACGTATACCTTGCTATAGCTACTTGTACATCATGCATACATATTGACATGTACACCCACATATGATGCTGCACTTACAGTTACATGTACATCATGCATACATACTGATATGTACACCCACATATTTTTGCTATAGTTGTATATACCCTAAGTGGTATTGTTTTGACATGTGATATTGAGTCGTTGATTATTGCGCTTATGAAATGCATCATACATACTTGCTTACATGTAGATACTTAAACCTTGCTACAATTACATGTACACCTTATAGGATGCTGCACTTGATTTCGGAGGATTTTGGGAACCGCATGATATATTTTAAAGCTGGATTCATTTTTAAGAGCGGTTTTTCCCTTTATATGCTCATATTGATCTTTTATGTTGCATATATCAGTTTTATATAAATTTTACGCATTGAGATATGGAATTCATATGATTTATGGATTTAAGAACCGTGGGGGTATTTTCAAGAAAACTATGTATTGTTTGAAAACCCGGTTTCTCTTGATATGATATTTTGATGCGTCCACCATGAGATTTCTCGGTTCTGAGATTTATGATATATACCCGATGCGAGGAGTGAGTGGGCCGTGTGCGGGTACATGGTGGAGCCCGGTACGGTTCCCCTCGGCAAGATGTTCATGGTACAGACGATGAGCCTGGAAGGTAGGCAAGTACCTACCGGTGATTGTATTTGGATTCGGCAGTTATCGTGGGGATACCGACCAGAGTGGTGTATGACATATCGTCAGAGCCAGTTGTGGTGACAGTGCCTAAGTTATGAGGATTTACGTGTCGATGCTAGACACATGTTTCATGATGTTTCGAGTGTCGGTGTTTGACACTCGGGTTTTCCATGATTTATACGTATCGTCGGTGGACATACGGGGTTGATATCCTCATACTTACACACACACACACACACAGGTATATGTTTTCATGATGTTTCGGGCGTTGATGTTTGACACTCAGGTTCCGTGAGATTTACAGGATATGAGGGCCGATCTGTGGATGCGGTGCCTGAGGGTTTGGGATTTGATGTGTCAGTGAGGGACACTGGTGTTTTCCCATACTAATGATTTTGCATGAGCTTTTATTATATCATCCCACACACTCCGGATTATTTTGATATGCATTGCTTCATGTAGTTGTAGTACCCTGATGATGTACCTTTACATAATTGTTGCATATTCATATTGTCATACTTATGCTATCGGATTACTTGTGATAGATTAATCGCTATTCGTGCATACTTGCGATTACAGTATGATGTTAATTACTATTCACGAGTTGTCAACTCACCCCATTGTGCCACAGTGTTTTGCAGGACTTACCCTCTGAGTAGTCGCGGCAGGGCGCCTTATCATCTCTACTTTTGCGGATACCGCTACGGTTGGCTGTGAGGCCTTTGCTTTTAGATGGGTTTGCGGTTATCTGTTTGTACATTGTATATCTTTTTGTTGGATCTAATATTCTCCATCTACCACTTCTTGTATTTTGACTTAGAGACGAGTTGTGAGGATTCGGTGCTGTATTATTATTTTGGTGACTTTGGGTGCCGTGCTCGTGGAAGCCGGTTTTGTTGAAAAGTTTACTTCTTTATGCAGTTTTCTTTTATATTTCTTCGCTTCGGCGCCGTATATATATTTGTGATGATTGTCTCCGCCGTTGGGCGTGATTTGCTCCCGTTTGGGATGCTTTATATATTATCTATGTTGTACCCGTTTTCGAGGCTAGTTTTTACAAAGGAGGTGCTGCCGAAATTTTTAAGAAAGAAAACTAGAGTTAGAGATTTTACTTGTGATTTTCCGAATGTTTTAAACTATATTTTTCTCCGTTTATCCAGTTTTGGGTAGTTTAGATTTCTGGGTTTCGGCTTACTTAAGTTGCGTATGCCTGTAGACGTTACGTAGTTTAAGTGCCGGTTACGGGCCAAATATTGGGTCGTGACAAAGTTGGTATCAGAGAGCTAGGCTTTACCTTTCGGAGTGTAGAATGACCTTGGTATGATGGAGTGGGTAGCTTAAGCAGAGTGACGCAGCGTGTGTATGTTCCGCGGCATACTTACGACACGGTACTCCGCCTAAGTGACCTTAGGACTTATTGATTGAAATTTCCTCCGTGATAATATACATCTTTGTGATTCGATTCTTGTTTCCTTATCGAATCTTGTTTCAATTTCCAGCCTATATGCTGCCAAAGACTACGAGGGTACAAAGAGCGGCCGCGAGGGCCGAGATCAGAGTTGACTCGTCTAAGGCAAGGATTGACCAGGGCGGTACGCCTGTTGTACCGGAGCACATTGCTATGATTGGGGCTGGTATGCAGGACCTGCGCCAGATGATGGGGGCTTTAGTAGAGGCCATTTGGGCGCAGAGGCAGTCAGTTGTTCCACCCGTTGCAGGGACCATGATGGTACCTACAGTTCCGGCAGTCGCAGTTGCAGCTCCGGAGGTTATTACCGTGTCACTGACAGAGTTTATGAGGCTGAGGCCTCCGGTGTTCACTGGCACAAATGCTACCGAGGATCCGCAGTCGTTTATCGACTGGATGACCAGGATTTGTCGTTCTCTCCGATGCTCCGACGAGAGATGGGTGGAGTTCACGAGTTTCCGTCTGGAGGGTCTGTCCCAGAAGTGGTGTGAGTCCTTGGAGAGGGGCAGAGCCGCAGATCTTGCTCCTATGACCTGGGCTGAGTTTGTAACGGCATTTCTCGCCCGTTTTCTTCCACCGAGCATTAGGGATGCGCGAGCGTGTAGATTTGAGTCGTTACGTTAGACTCCGGGGATGACAGTGTCTGAGTATGATGTACTATTTACCGAGCTGTCTGTGTATGCTCCGTATTTGGTGGCGACTGAGGAGATGAGGGTGAAGAGGTTTGTTCGAGGCCTACTTACCCAGTTGTTCCTAGCCATCAGCATTCAGCATTGCGACACTATGCGGCAGCTGTGGATGCAGCCCTATTGGTGGAGGAGCGTCTATCTGAGTCATCGGTTGTTCCGGAACCGAAGAGGGCTCGTACTGGTATAGCAGTCAGGAGGTAGAGGTTTAGATCCCGAGACAGAGTTCGTTTAGACACTGGGAGTAGCAGAGACGTGGGACGTAGCCAGTTGTTCTGTTCTTTTTCCCAGGAGGGTCAGCCATCGACACGTGGGTGTTTTGGATGTGGCAGTTTACAGCACCTCCTGAGGGATTGTACCGTGATACGTCAGAGAGGGCCAGCAGTACCCAGGTTACCTTACCACCTTCTCCGTGTCAGAGAGCGTTTCCTCTTATTCCTGTGGTTGCGCCGCGTCAGACTCCTGCTCAGAAAGGTCGTGGTCGCGGTGGTTTTGTGCCGAGAGGACGAGGTGGCGGAGGCAGAGGACAGCTGTTCCCTGATAAAAATCAGGAAACACCTCAATGAGGTATCACGTGTTGACACGTGACCAAGGGACACGTGTTGACACGTGACTGTTTCCTGTGATCTCAACTTTATAGAATTAAATTCTAATCAAACAAAAATATAACAAAACAGCTAAGGAAAGACCCCAATGGGGCATCACGTGCTCACACGTGACCAAAGGTCACGTGCTGACACGTGATGGTCCTTTAGCTATATTAAAAGGCAGAATTAAATTCTGAATAAAAGAGGGTCACGTGCCAACACGTGACA
Source organism: Agapanthus africanus (assembly GCA_030015575.1). Classification (NCBI taxonomy): domain Eukaryota; kingdom Viridiplantae; phylum Streptophyta; class Magnoliopsida; order Asparagales; family Amaryllidaceae; genus Agapanthus; species Agapanthus africanus. The sequence continues at coordinate 57,439,820 of CM057344.1, forward strand.
GGTCCCTCAGCTCTTTAATTGATAGAATTAAATTCTATTTCAATGGTCAAATGTTGGGATCACATGCCAACATGTGATGGGCTTTAAAAGCCTTATGAGTTAATAGAATTAAATTCTAATTAAGGGAAATTAAAGACCCTAACTGGGAAAGTATTTCTTTAAATCTTTCCAAACAAAAAGGATTATGCTCTATAAAGTAGAGCACCGTTGGATTAAAAATCCAATGGTGATTAAAAATCACTAATTTATGGAAAGATTTTATACAAGGAAAGATTTCCCTAAATTTCACCAAAAAATAACAAACAGAATATCTTCTGGATTAAAAATCCAATGGTGAATAAAATTCACTGAGTGATCTAAAAGATCATGTTAGTTACAAAAAACAAACAAAATCTTTCAATGAAATATTCACTAAACAAATTGATTCTTTTCCTTCTCCTATAAATAGGAGCCAAGAAGAGGGAAAAAAAAGATTGATTTTTGGATCTTGGAATTTTCTGAAGAAAAATAGCAGAGAGAAAAGAAAGGAGAATTTAATTCTCAAGAAAACAAACTATAGGTGAGAAAGGGGAAAGGGATCAAAGCTCCATAAAATAAAAAGAGAATTTAATTCTCAATCTAAGAGTTTAACTCTTCTGCAAAAGAACTTAGTTCTTCCTCTGGTTGAAGATCTGCAGAAGCAAATCTCCCCACAAGTTGAGAATTTAATTCTCATCGGGAAGATTCTGCCATGCAGATCCAAAACTTAGAGAGAGAATTGAGTTTAGAGAATTTAATTATCCCAAAAATAAAACTAGGGTTTAACTCTATATGAGAATTTAATTCTCCCAAATTCACAGGAATTTAATTCCTCCAAGATAAAACTAGGGTTTAACCCTATATGAGAATTTAATTCCTCCCAAATAAAACTAGGGTTTAACCCTATATGAGAATTCAATTCTTCCAAATCATAGCAATCTAATTCCTCCAAGACAGACAGAACTAAAGTTCAACCCATGAGAATTCAATTCTCCCCAAATTCATAGGAATTTAATTCCTCTAAAACATAATTAGGGTTTAACCCTACAGAGAATTTAATTCTTAAAATAAAGAGACTTGAAAGATCTCCATGCACGTAAAGAACATTGGTCACGTGATGACACGTAACCCCAATCCGCAGTGATCAGAAAAGAAAGAATAAAACTAGATCACGTGCCCCCACGTGACCCCTGAACAAATCCCCCAAAATGAGAAGGAAAAATCTTGGAGGCAATGCCTCACGTGCTCCCACGTGACTTCCAAAATAAAGAAAATAAAAGCAAAGGCAATGCTGGCTTTGGGCGCTCTCACGTGTCCTCACGTGACCCCTAATAAACATTCTACTAAATCAATGCATGAGTACCCATCATGTGCCCATACGTGATGGCTATGAAAACTAAAAGTGTTTAACACTTATTTGCAATTCTGAGAACAAAGTAAAAGAGATCTGGCCCTACCTCTGGGTGCCCTCACGTGCCCCCACGTGACTCCTTCCTTTCTAGTATTTAACACTATTTTGAGAATTTCGTCTCCAGTGTTTAACACTGTTTTAGATACATCACGTGAGTACACGTGACCACTAGATGTCCTCAAGTGTTTAACACAATTTTAAAGCCAATCTTAGCCAAATTGGCTAAGTTTTCCAGAGGCAAGCCTCTCCTTCAACTGAATCTCAAAATTGATCATTTGATATGACATGCAGAGTAAAACCCAGAGCTATAATGTTTAATGTTCAGTCAAAGACAAAAATGTTATCAGAGCCCTTAAAACTCTGGTTCAGCATTGCTAAATAATGAGGGGCTGAACTCAGACAAATGTTTAATGGTCCAACAAGGTGTAACAACCTAATTTTCCTATACACTTTTCTACACAAAATTTTAAATTTTTTTTCAAAATTCATAAAGGGGTAATTTAGCCTGAGCACAAGATATAAGTAATTATTTTGTTTTTAATTACAAGTTACAAGAATGTAATAACTCCATTTTTAGTGTACAAGAAATTACTTTAAATTTAATGTATACTTGGAGTATTTACTCTTGCTGCTATCATTTTAAGTAATTTAATAACTCCATAATTACAAGCAAGAGCTTGTGGCTCACTGGTAATACCTTGCACTGCTGAACCAAGCCAGCAGAGTTCAAATCCGATACCTCACATTATTTTTAATATTGATTTTTTAAAAACTTTTAGAATACCAAGAGTTTACACGTGCATATTTCACAAAAACCCCGCTACACCCAAAGATGTAACACTTGCAGGAGTTAGATGAACCGTCGGGGGGGATCCTGGCAGCCAGACTCGACCGAGAATCGGCCAACTCGGCCTCGACTCGGCCGACTCAGTGCTTCGACCGAGTCACGGCCGAGTCACCCCAGAGTCGGCCGATTCCGGCGACGGCCCCAACATGAAAGTTGTGTCTTTTCGTATTTCTTATGCACCTACAAAATTTCAGCCTTATACCACTTGCAGAGCTCTTAAAAAACCCTAATTACTCCACTTTTAATATATTTTTTATTACATTTTATCACATTTTTATTTTTAACTTTTCATCTACCCTAACCCTAGCCTAACCCTATAAATACCAACCGTACACACTACCCTCTCACCCCCAAAATCTTGAGTCACTCTCTCAAAAGTTTTCCAAGAAGTGTGTACTTTGAAAACAAGCTCGCGGCGAAGCTCCGACGAAATTCCGGCAGGAATTCCGGCGACGTTTTTAGAAATAACCGGCGACGAAGTAACGCCTCGGCAACTCCTTTAGTTCCCCTACACTCCTTAGTATAGATCGAAACCCGTAAGTCCTTTTCTATCTCTCTCTTCCCTATTCAAGAAAATACGGAATTACAAACCCGACGGAATCGGAACAAATCCGATTTCCGATTTGGTTTTCTATAAATTTCATTTCTCACTAATAAAATCATAATTAAACATCCTTATGTTGACAACTAAACACTAATCAAAGAATTTGAAAACGTTTCACCATATAAAATGATAGCTTTCTCAATTTACCGTATTTTTCGCTTAAATACCACAATGTTTCACTCTTTCATTTAACACCATTAAATTTGCTATACATTTATAGTAGAGCATGAGGTAATGACCTATCTCCACACACACGCAAATACAACCCCAAAACGATATCATCAAAAGTTAGAATACGATAAAAACAATACTTTCATTTAAATACCATATTGTTAATAAAACCGTTCTTAAAAGTTTTAGATTTGACACACTTTTAAATAAATACTTCTTATTAGGAAAACACGATAAGTTGTGGATATCGATCGTTTATCTAAACCTGACTTTGTGGTGTCTAGGCTAGGCAAGTGAGCTTAGGTAACTTTAAAAGGCCCGTCTCACGATTCGTGAGCGGATCCCTCCTTCTTCACTTGTACTTACCTGGCCACAATTGGCGGTGAAGAGACGATTTGAGACTTCTAACGACTTTTCGTTTAGACCATTTAGAAATAGGCTAGTTGGCTTAGGAAATCCTAGAACATAAAATATGGAAAATTACACTTTGCAAATAAATACCTTTTACTTTATAAAACCGTTTTCTAAAGGAATAGTATTTTACAATCTTTGCAAAGCGCCGCTACAACCCATCTTTGGGGAACCCGTTCGGGATCATGCGGTTTATCGCGCACCCTCGGGCTAGTAGTGCGAGATTTAGACCTCCGCAAGGAGCATTCGGTCTCGAAATGTTTAAAATACGACATCTTAAGAAAATGAGATTTTTGGAATATAAAATATTTATTAAAATTATTTTTGTATAAAAATATGTATATTTATCATTTAAATATCTATTTTATTATAATATAAATTTTCCACATTTTCCTAAAAATCACAAGAATAAATTTTACAATAAAATACCATGAACTTCAAAAAAGCAATATTACAGATAAATACCCTTATTTATAAAATTAGGATATTTTCACTAGAAATGTCACAATATAAAATTCACCCTCATTACAACTCTAAAGACGAACAATAAATACTTGAGATGTATTTTGAAAAGTATATAAAAGTATTTTTACATAAAACCCTCTCAAGCTTTATAATTACCCTAAGGACCCTAGCAATTATAAGATTTCGATTCACATTCCTGATTGTCTGACTCGGGTTTGAGTCTGATTACTCTGACTTTAATATGATTCAAGTAAATCCATAATCTACAAGATTCCAATTCAATATGAACACATGAAACCATGAATCCAATATCAATATATACATCTTGACCGAACCGAACCATGCATATACCTATTCCTTTTACATGATTTTCAGTATTCCATTTACATGACTCTATGGTTACAACCGCTTACTGATATCATGGTTTCGGTCAGTCAATCAATCTACAATCAATACAATTTACAAGATAACACTACAAACAAGATATCGCGGGGTTTAAGGGGTAAACTGGTACGGAATATGTTAAAGGTGGCACGAGGTGGTCACTTAAGACGTAATTACATCCATGCCGTTGTTCCGTGATATTATCGACGGAGCCTTGTAATACATGTTACCAAAGTCTCCGGTGTAAGTGGGACTCCCCTCGTATACACTGGCATCTTCTGTACCAGGCTACAAACAACAGCGTTAATACAACATTACAATATTATAATACAACATTAAAAGCTACTCTCTCTCTTACTCTCAGTCTATTTCTCGCTTATCTTTGGGACTTACCGAGCGACCTGCTCGCTGACGACATTCTATTTCTTTCTTCTTTGAATGTCGTCAGGTGGTTTGGACCCGGCGGAGATTGAGCCATCTGCAGAAGACTTGGAGCAGTTTGCCGAAGACCCTGCACTTTAGTTTCATTGTACACTTTTCCTTTCTGTATTTTCATTTCCTGTTATGCCACTGTTTAGGCATCATTTTATTTCAGTTGTATTTCCTTTTCATGTATTGTACAAAAGAATGTTAATAAATAAAAATTGATGTTCTTTTTATTTCTTATCTCTTGTGTATTTATTTTATATTGCTTAGATACGCTTAGCGTATGTACTTCTGAGTATATACATAGCGGACCTCATCGCGTCCCCTCGCCGTAGACCGGGAAGCGGGGCGTGACAGGTTTTGTTGGTGGCCCATGCAGGTCAGAGCTATATGAAACCCTATCATGCAGTTCTGTTCTGCGTGAACAAGCTAAGCAATATAACACAAGATCCAGCAACTAAAACATTCTTTACAATTCATGTTCCTTGAATCTTACAATTTCATATTCCTTGAATCTTATCATTTCATTTGAATCTGTCCTAACCCAAATTTTTCTTTAGGGTTATGGATTCCCCGAACAACACCAGCACCAATGTCAACAACACACCTCCAACTCCAGCACTACCTCTCACACTAGCTGTTCATGCTCCACTCAATGAGCAAACGGTTCTGCTTGAGGCAATCCGCAGCTTCCTAGAGGGACAGCAGCAACTCCTGAACCGTCCCGAGACTGACGCACCTGGGGTGAAACAATTCAGAGCTTTACATCCCAAACAGTTCTCAGGAAAGGGGAGCCCACTGGAAGCTGAGGAATGGGGCAAAGCACAGAGGATGATCTGGCGGCAGCACAAGTGCCAGAAATAGCTTGGGTCCGAGTTGCAAAGCTGCAACTCACGGACAATGCACGGAACTGATGGAAGGCGGAAGAAAGCCGTCTTGAACAGCCTATTGAATGGAAGACTTTTCGCGAGAAATTCGACACGAAGTACTTCCCTGTGACTGCCAGGTTTGCCATGGAACAGCAGTTCATTCATCTACAACAAGATTCGATGCGGGACAAGTCAGTAGATGAGTATGACGCTGAATTCACCATGCTCAGTCGATTTGCGGCACACCTGATACCAACAGATGAGATCAGAGCCCGTCGATTTCAACAAGGTTTGGACACGGAAATCCAGGCTGCACTAGCCACAGGGAAATTTCCGACTCATGAAGATGCTCTGGAAGCTGCCCGCAGTTATAAGGCAGTGATAAAGGCAAGGGCAAACCTCAGTCTGCAGGAGTGAAACGCCCTGCCACTCAAATGGCAGGAGGGTCCTCTTCAAGGCCAGCTGTCACTCAGAAGACTGGAAGCAATTAAGGATCGGCCAAGACCCGATTTTTGCTTTTATTGCAAGAGGGAAGGACACTGGTGGAAGGACTGTAGGCGCGCAAAAGGCCTATGATTGGTTTGTGGCGCGTCCAATCACGGAATTGGAAACTGACTTTATAGACGCAACCTAGCACACACACCCGCCAACTACCCGCAGCAGCCAGCTATCCAGGCTCCTGCAACTCGTCCTGCACTCCCAGCACCACCTCCACGTGGATTCCTTGCTCAGCAAAATCACCAATTCCATCAAGCACTGAGAAACATGCCTCGAGTACAGGGGAATATACCTCCAGCTAGGAGGAACGTGCCACGGCGACAGGCTTTCACCTTATCAGCCATAGAACCTGAAACTGTGAACCAAGGTAACCCAAGTAACTCCTTCACAACTTTGACCAAAACTTCTTTACAATCTTTAGTTCTGTCACCAAACTGTTACACTTTCCTTTTAAAAATTTCGAGAACGAAATTTTTATAAGGAGGGTAGAATGTAACAACCATAATTTTCCTATACACTTTTCTACACAAAATTTTAAATTTTTATTCAAAATCCATAAAGGGGTATTTTAGCCTGAGCACAAGATATAAGTAATTATTTTGTTTTTAATTACAAGTTACAAGAATGTAATAACTCCATTTTTAGTATACAAGAAATTACTTTAAATTTAATGTATACTTGGAGTATTTACTCTTGCTCCTATCATTTTAAGTAATTAAATAACTCCATAATTACAAGCAAGAGCTTGTGGCTCATTGGTAATACCTTGCACTGCTGAACTAAGCCACCAGAGTTCAAATCCGATACTCCACATTATTTTTAATATTGATTTTTTTAAAACCTTTAGAATACCAAGAGTTTACACGTGCATATCTCACAAAAACCCCACTACATCCAAAGATGTAACACTTGCAGTAGTTAGATGAACCGTCGGGGGGATCCTGGCGGCCAGACTCGGCCGGGAATCGGCCAACTCGGCCTCGACTCGGCCGACTCAGTGCTCCGACTGAGTCACGGCCGAGTCACCCCCGAGTCGGCCGATTCTGGCGACGGCCCCAACATGAACGTTGTGTCTTTTCATATTCCCTATGCACCTACAAAATTTCAGCCTCATACCACTTCCAGAGCTCTTTAAAAACCCCAATTACTCCACTTTTAATACATTTTTTATTACATTTTATCACATTTTTATTTTTAACTTTTCATCTACCCTAACCCTAGCCTAACCCTATAAATACCAACCCTACACACTACCCTCTCACCCCCAAAATCTTGAGTCACTCTCTTAAAAGTTTTCCAAGAAGTGTGTACTTTGAAAACAAGCTCGCAGCGAAGCTCCGACGAAATTCCAGCGGGAATTCCGGCTACGTTTTTAGAAACAACCGGCGATGAAGCAACGCCTCGGCAACTCCTTTAGTTCCCCTACACTCCTTAGTATAGATCGAAACCCGTAAGTCCCTTTCTATCTCTCTCTTCCCGATTCATGAAAATACAGAATTACAAACCCGACGGAATCGGAACAAATCCGATTTCCGATTTGGTTTTCTATAAATTTCATTTCTCACTAATAAAATCATAATTAAACATCCTTATGTTGACAACTAAACACTAATCAAAGAATTTGAAAAATTTTCACCACATGAAATGATAGCTTTCTCAATTTACCGTATTTTTCGCTTAAATACCACAATGTTTCACTCTTTCATTTAACACCATCAAACTTGCTATACATTTATAGTAGAGCACGAGGTAATGACCTACCTCCACACACACGCAAATACAACCCCAAAACGATATCATCAAAACTTAGAATACGATAAAAACAATACTTTCATTTAAATACCATATTGTTAATAAAACCATTCTTAAAAGTTTTAGATTTGACACACTTTTAAATAAATACTTATTATTAGGAAAACACAATAAGTTGTGGATATCGATCGTTTATCTAAACCTGACTTTGTGGTGTCTAGGCTAGGTAAGTGAGCTTAGGTAACTTTAAAAGGCCCGTCTCACGATTCGTGAGCGGATCCCTCCTTCCTCACTTGTACTTACCTGGCCACAATTGGCGGTGAAGAGGCGATTTGAGACTTCTAACGAATTTTCGTTTAGACCATTTAGAAATAGGCTAGTTGGCTTAGGAAACCCTAGAACCTAAAATACGGAAAATTACACTTTGCAAATAAATACCTTTTACTTTATAAAACCGTTTTCTAAAGGAATAGTATTTTACAATCTTTGCAAAGCGCCGCTACAACCCATCTTTGGGGAACCCGTTCGGGATCATGCGGTTTATCGCGCACCCTCGGGCTAGTAGTACGAGATTCAGACCTCCGCAAGGAGCATTCGGTCTCGAAAGGTTTAAAATACGACATCTTAAGAAAATGAGATTTTTGGAATATAAAATATTTATTAAAATTATTTTTGTATAAAAATATGTATATTTATCATTTAAATATCTATTTTATTATAATATAAATTTTCCACCTTTTCCTAAAAATCACAAGAATAAATTTTACACTAAAATACTATGAATTTCAAATAAGCAACATTACAGATAAATACCCTTATTTATAAAACTAGGATATTTTCACTAGAAATGTCATAACATAAAATCCACCCTCATTACAACTCTAAAGACGAACAATAAATACTTGAGGTGTATTTTGAAAAGTATATAAAAGTATTTTTACATAAAACCCCTCAAGCTTTATAAATTACCCTAAGGACCCTAGCAATTATAAGACTTCGATTCACATTCCTGATTGTCTGACTCGGGTTTGAGTCTGATTACTCTGACTTGAATATAATTCAAGTAAATCCATAATCTACAAGATTCCAATTCAATATGAACACATGAAACCATGAATCCAATATCAATCTATACAACTTGACTGAACCGAACCATGGATATACCTATTCCTTTTACATGATTCCCAGTATTCAATTTACATGACTCTATGGTTACAACCGCTTACTGATATCATGGTTTCGGTCAGTCAATCAATCTACAATCAATACAATTTACAAGATAACAATACAAACAAGATATCGCGGGGTTTAAGGGGTAGACTGGTACGGAATATGTTAAAAGTGGCATGAGGTGGTCACTTAAGACGTAATTACATCTATACCGTTGTTCCGTGGTATTATCGACGGAGCCTTGTACTACATGTTACCAAAGTCCCCGGTGTAAGTGGGACTCCCCTCGTATACACTGGCATCTTCTGTACCAGGCTACAAACAACTGCGTTAATACAACATTATAATATTATAATACAACATTAAAAGCTACTCTCTCTCTCTCTCTTACTCTCTGTCTATTTCTCCCTTATCTTTGGGACTTACCGAGTGACCTGTTCGCTGACGACATTCTATTTCTTTCTTCTTTGAATGTCGTCAGGTGGTTTGGACCCGGCGGAGATCGAGCCATCTGCAGAAGATTTGGAGCAGTTTGCCGAAGACCCTGCACTTTAGTTTTATTGTACACTTTTCCTTTCTGTATTTTTCATTTCCTGTTATGCCACTGTTCAGGCATCATTTTATTTCAGTTGTATTTCCTTTTCATGTATTGTACAAAAGAATGTTAATAAATAAAAGTTGTTGTTCTTTTTATTTCTTGTCTCTTGTGTATTTATTTTATATTGCTTAGATACGCTTAGCGTATGTACTTCTGAATATATACGTAGCGGACCTCGTCGCGTCCCCTCGCCGTAGACCGGGAAGCGGGGCATGACACAAGGGGCCAATATTTCTAATCTAATTGGACTTAGCCCAAACTGGCCATAAGTCCTCAATTCAAATTTAACCGAGTCAATGTGCTCATAATCTAATTAATTGATCTTATTTCCAAATTGGACTACAGATTCCCAAATCAACTTTGGTTCTAGGGTACATCTCTCCACTCCTTTGATATTTGTCGTTGTAATCCTTCAACGTATTCAGAGGGGTGACGGGTCCCGACAACCACACATCTCATGGACTATGATATTCTTAACCCTGATTGTGAGGTCTTTAAACTCACGGACTATGATGTCCTTAACCTTGACTGTGAGGTCATTAAACTCACGGACTATGATGTCTTAACCTCGACCGCGATGTCTTTAAACTAACATTGGACCGCAATGTCCTTAAACTAACCGACCGCAATGTCCCTAAACTAAACATTAGAGTCCAATTACTCTCTTGTTGGATCTAAATGATCCCGTTAAGTTGATCTTAGTCTAAAATTAGACTAACGTATTCTTAACTAACGTTTAAGTTGATCTTACTCTCAAATGAGACTAACGTATCCTTAAACCCAAACCCCAAATCCAAATCTAAGCAGATATGGATTTGGACTAATCCACGCCCTACGGGCGACAACATAAATTAGTCTCCGTATAAAATCCACGGGCAACCGAAAAACAAAACAAACACCCACGACACGAAGTGACCATCTGGAGAAGGAGAAAGTGGTTACCGCGATGCGGTAGCGTAATTAACTGCAGGGGCTTGCGCCTGCAGGGAAGAGCGTCCCCACAATCAAAAACCCCTCAACAAGGGGGAATCTGACGAAGTCTGCTACATCGGCCGCATCCGTTTAAACCTTCGATGCACGGAGCCATAAATCAACTTGGTATCTTCGGAGAGGTGGACGAATAGCACCAATTAGCATCTGCCCCGAAATTCAGGCAAGACGTTTGTCTTCCCGGTTTTCGGCGAGGAACAGATTCCGGCACGCCCGGTGGGACCTTTTTCTCTTTCCACTCTACACTTCGTGTGTCGCGATCGTGAACGAATCGCGGTTTGATATGGTTGCCTTTGGATTCGAGATACTAAGATTGGGTATCTTGCTCCGTGTAGAAAACGAAAGATCAATGGTGTCTATCTGCACAAAATGCTCCAGCTGCAACTGCAACTCCCGTCCCGCCTCATCTGGAGGCATAACTTACGGGCCCCTGGCGGCTTCCCTGTTCACAATGCCGGTAGAGCAGGTAACCCAGACTACCACCGGGTTGTTCTTTGAGACCATGCTCCCACCAGTGAGCGTTAACATCCCGCTGCCGCAAGAAGCGCAGAAGAAATCGGTCTTTGATCGGCTCACTACCACCACGGCCCCTCTCAACGGGTCATCCAATGCCAAGCCGATAGCATCAGTCTTTGATAGGCTGAGCCTGAACTCCATTGGGCCCGTCAAGAAGCCCACGATACCTGAACCGGCCATCCCAAAACGGATAGCCATTCCGGCTCTCGAGGTCACTAAAGAAGCTTCTCCCGTCAAAGGATCGGTCTTTACGAGGCTGGCCACTCCGGCTCCCGTTCCTGCTCAAAGGTCTGTCTTTGACAGACTGGATACTGCTGCTCAACGGATGTCGGTCTTCAAGAGGCTGGTACCAGCAGCGCTTCACCAGAACAGGGGGCATGACAAAGCCATCCCAATAGATGAACCAACACCATATGCGCGACATGCTCACCGTCGTCACTGGCGCCGAGTACGGAAGGCTGGGGGCAGCTCTCCGTCTGGATTTACTCCACCAGCTCCAACGGTGGAGATCGATGCGGCTGTTCCAACCGGGAACAGCTTTGAACTGCTTAACAAAATGCGCAGAAACTCTCCTACTGCAGTGTTGAAGAGATCTCCTCCACCCGCAGAGAATGCTCCAGAGAAGAAGCCGGAGCAGCCCCCTCAGCGTCTGTCCTCCAAAATTTAAAAAGTCTGGCGACAGATCCAGAAGTCGGTGATTGATCAAGATTACTCTCGCCGACAGAAAAAGATAAAGGTTCAGCGAGAAGAGAACCATCCTGTCAAGCCACAAAAGGCAACAGCTATTTGGATGCCCACTGCAATGGCTCCCTCAACGTCAACCGCTCACAAGAGAAGGAGGCCGGAGAAAGCCCCTGTGAGTGCAGCAAACCGCAAAGACGCTGAGCCCAAACGACCCAAGTCTGGGAGCATGATGGTGCATACCGTTTATATGGCTTCTGGAAAAGAGGAAAGCCGTGCTTCTACCGGCCATCGACCGCTTACCCGATCGATAACGAAGGCTCAGGAACAACAGCAGCAGAAGCTTCAGGAGATGCCGACTGCAATGGCCGCACTCACTGGGCTAAAAGAAAATACAGAGACCTCGGAGCAGCGTCAGGAACAAGAAACTGACGCCGAGTTCCTCCGAAGAATGCTCGAGAGGAAAGAAAAACAGGCTGCGGAACAGAAAGCCAATATAAAACGAATGGCTCTCTTATTCCAAGACATGGCTGGGATGATGTTACAGCCGGAACCTCTAGCTGAAGACCCCCCGATCATCATTGAAGACGACAGAGGGGAGACATCGAACCCTCCTCTGGCTCTTTCAGCAGCCAAAGAGGAGACCATCTCAAAAGCTGCCCTGGATGATTACATCGCTCAGCAAATACGAGCTCACCAGGCAAATGAAGCGGCCGGCCAAATCGTTAAAACTGGGCGACCATATCCAAGCTGATATGACCAAATAAAGTACCCGCGGGGATATACGATCCCTAAATTTCATGTATATAAAGGGAAGGGAAATCCGCACCAGCATGTCGCCCAGTTCAGGGCTCTATGTGGTAATACCGGAGGCGATGATAAACTGCTACTTCGCCACTTCGTCGGCAGATTGTCAGAGACGGCATTCGAGTGGTATTCTGAACTTCCAAACGACTCCGTCAAGACTTTTGCAGAGATGGAGCTATTATTCACCCAGCGATTCGCGAGCGCTAGCGAGCATACCCCGATTACCGCGTTAATTAACACCAGGATGAAGCCAGGCGAAACTTGGGTACAATACGCAATACGGTGGCGAAATTTATGGTCAAAATGTGAGCAGCGCATCGAGCAAGCGCCGGCAGTGGGCATGTTCGTGGGCACTCTGGACCCTTAGGCAACTATTTCCCAAGCCGACCACTTTCCAAGCCTTGATCGACAAACTGGCCCAAATGGACCAGATGGGTCATAGACCGTCTCCTCCAAAGCCGAAGCCGCGAAATGAAAAGGGTAAAGGGAAGGTGACATTCGTTGCGAATACTCAACAGCAACCCAATGCTCCAAAACTAACAGATCAACTGGAAGAGAGACAGCGATACTATAATGAGAAAATGAAGCGTCATTATTCGTTCCCTCGGGACAAAACGAAGAGACTGTTCGAACTAGCGGTGCGCAATAGGCTCATCAATCTGCCGAATCTGAAATGACCATTGCAACCCGGCGAGGCTAATAGTCCCAATTATTGCCCTTACTATCAAACAGTAAGCCATCCAATTGAAGATTGCTTCGTCTTTAAGGGATGGATCGAGGACCAATACCAACAAGGCAAGTTTGCGCTGTCTGAGAATTGGAAGGTGAACCCACCACAGCCACACGCTCCCAAGAAGACGGACACACCGGGGGCATCATACTCTTTCGTAGAAGAAGCTCCATGGGAGATCGCTCTTTCAGCCAAAACTAAAAGAATGCTGAACGATCTCCAAACATGTCCGGCGGTCAGGTGGAAGAATCCGCTGGAACCCGAGATTATTAAGGGAATGCTGAAACCGCGCCCAACTCCAAAAATTGACAGTGATGTTCAAAGCGCTCACACCCATCCGTCAAAGCCTTCGAAGAAGAAAAAGAAGAAATCCAAGAGGCTCGTGAAGCCTGGTAACAGGCGCACGGACCTGCAAAAGCAGATTAACACGCTGGAAGAATATAACCAGAAGGCGCGGACTCCAATCACACTCCAAGAATTTCTCAGTCACGTCCTTGAGGACGGAGATGATGGAGAAGACTCATCGGATGAATCTGAAGATTACGTAGCAAGTTGCCATGTGATCTCTCACTTGTCGAGAGATGATGGAGAAGCTCCTTACACAGAAAAACCGGGGGCAGGTCCTGAGCCGGAACTTCTAGGGCCATCAGACGAAATGATTGATGCATTCCTGAATGAAACTCTTCTTAAAAGCAAAGCTGCTCGAGAGCGTAAGATGGCCATATTTGAAAAAGATAAGCACCGGCGATTGGACGAACGGGTTGAAACACTCCCGCCAAATCAAAGTACATCCGCCACGAATAAAAGCAGGTTCAAGACGAGGAAGAGATTCGCCAAAACCATATCAATGGGAATGAAACTGCCACCCTCCGAATGAAACATTCTTGGTGAAGCGCAAATGCATCCTAGCTACTGCTTATAACATCGAAAGATTGCGCACCACACCGAAGAGTGCAACACTTTTAAAAGATGGTGGCAGGGATATGTTACTCTCCGGCAAAATTTCAAGCGGATGAAACGCAAAATTCGTCGGGAGCAAAGAAATACGACCGAGGAGCATAAAAGAACTACCGGCAACTGTCACATGGTCGACGCTGGGGGATCGCAAGTTCTTACCTTCGGGAGCGACTCTGATGAAGAAATGACTCTTGGTCCTCTCTTTAAAGAGTCCACCTCGGGAAAAGAGGAAGAACCGAAGTCCTGTGAAAATATTCAGCCGCGCAATCGTGCGCTGCACAAAAAGAATCTCGGACCCACGAATAGAAAAGAAAAGAGAAAAGAAAAGGTCTCTGAGGATATCGCCCTAGATGACCAAGTCGTCAAAGAGCTGACCGCCAAGGACCCGCCAAAGAAAAGTAAGGTGGACTACAACGTTCTAGCAAACTTGAGAAAGTTACCTTCGCAGCTAAGCATTTTCGACACCCTCTTGTTATCAAAAGAAGTTGCAGGAGCCTGAACAATTCCAAGGTTTTCTCCCCGAAGAAAAGAGGAAGGACGAGCGGGAAGAAGTACATACGGCCGATATCACCTTCAGCGATGAAGATCTCATCCTCGGGACGTGCGAGCACAATCGTCCCCTTTATATCTCCGGATACTGTCATGATATCAAGATAGGCAAAATCCTGGTCGATAATAGGTCCTCCGTCAATCTCCTCAATGTGAGAGTATTGAAGGAAATTTGCATGAGCGTTCAACACCTCGCTCATGATAAAATCACCATCTCCGGGTTTGACTCTCAATCATCACGAATGTTTGGGTCTGTAATATTGATACTACGCTTCGGGCTGCTTGTCACGGACATTAAGTTTCATGTCATCGACGCCAAGACATGCTACAATGCTTTGCTCGGCAGGCCTTGGTTACATGAGTACAACATCATCTCTTCTACACAACACCAGTGTATAAAGTATTTCAAGGACGGTCTCGAGTATACCGTAACAGGAGAGCTGAACCCATTCTCCGTAAACGAAGTCCGAAAGTACGAAGATGCAAAATACTTCTTACCAGATTTCGAGGACACGGAAAGATGCCACAAACTGAAGAACAAAACCATCACTACTATTTGTTGGATATAGTGCCCTCAAAGTCAATTATTGGATCGCAGGCACGTGATTGCAATGATTGCGGAGGACCTATACCGGTAGGACAGTCTTACACGAGATGATAGTATGCTATCTGGTTTGCCTTTATCAGTTGTGTACAGGTTCAGGTGGCTGATCACTGTTACGCGTTGATAGAGCCCTTAGGATCTTGCTTTACTACCAACAGCATGATGGCGATCATATACATGAGAGTTGGGTAGTCTATAAGCACATCGTTAATTGTGGTCTCTAGTCGTGGGAGTT
Organism: Agapanthus africanus; assembly: GCA_030015575.1. Taxonomy (NCBI): domain Eukaryota; kingdom Viridiplantae; phylum Streptophyta; class Magnoliopsida; order Asparagales; family Amaryllidaceae; genus Agapanthus; species Agapanthus africanus. Next base: position 57,455,513 of record CM057344.1, read on the forward strand.
TCGAGACAGGGCATCGATACTCCGGAGTAAACTAGTGTATACAGTCGAGACCCCGACGAGGGGCGGTGGCCGGTCTCACAAGCCACTGGTGTCAGTTGGATCACCTAAGATGTATACAGGTGCTCATTGGGTTATGAGTACACCGGACAGGACTCGCCGGGAACCTGCTGGTTGGTATTATACCTATCGTCAGATAGCAGTTCCCTGGTGACATGTGTACAGGTTAGTTCATCGACCTGAGGTCGTCGTTTGTCTCGTGTGAGTTCCCACTGTGCTTTGATTTCTACCCTACCAGGGCTCAAAGGAGTCGTGCAAACAGGTCTTTTTTGGGTACAGTCCCGAACCACATGGAGGCAAGTGAGCGGATCGGCAGGGGATTCGTCTCTCCCGGTATTGGGGGTGAGATCACGCTGTGTCTAGGAGAGCCATTATATAAACCCTCGGCCGAGGTAGGAGATTTACTGGTAGGTACTCCAGTAGTATCTCAGGGTGTTCTGGGCTACACTCCGATACGACTTATACTGCTATTGGGGGTCTGACGTTACCAGCCCCCTAGGCCGATATGCTACTGATAGACGAACGGACCGGACTGTATATACATTGTTACTGTTAGGCTCAGTAGGGTTTCAGGATGAGTTCGCTCATCGGCTTCCCTTGAGGTCAGTACATAAACAGCCGTTACGCACAGCTAGTGCCGCTGACGGCTTGTGGTTAAACCCACTGCCATGTTACTGACGAGTCATTAGAGTCCCCCACAGATAGTTTCCCAAGTTCGGGCGAAACGTTGTAGAGGCCGTATGGTTTTATGGCAGGGTTCAGAAAATGCACGTGCGTTTATGCACGTGTCATATTTCGGGCAGATAATACTGGTGGGTTTTGGTTTAAGCCGGATCCATGTATTATATTTATAGATATAATATTTTTGTCTCAGTTGCATTTGTATTCAGTCGTAATACAAATGCGAGTATGTTTATACTATTACGGGGTTATCCTGAGATTCGTTTCGGGATCGCTTTTGGAAGTTGCCAGTTTCCAGTTTTCTATCACCCGTCTTAAACATTCGGTTTAATGCGGATTTATCTTTTCTTCTTTTGGGTGAGTCATGAGGGTGAGTCATGAGTGTGGAAGCTTCTAGAAGGTGACTAGGATTACTGACTCATTTTTGCATTAATGGTTTTTGATGACTAGGTTAGATGACTCTTCATATGCATTAATGTTTATGAAAGGTGTAATATGACTCATTCCTTCTCATTTATTGCTAATGGTCACCACTTCTACTCCTACACTCACCTCCCCCTTCATAAGAAGTGGCCGGCCCCTCATTGCAAAATGATGGTTGTTGATTTGAAAAAGATTATAGTTTTGGATTCATGGAAATTGGATTGTTCATTTCTCATTTCATTCAATCCAAAAGGCAACTTCATTAACCGTTCATCCATGGTTTTGGATGTAACGAGACAAAGTGTTCTACTCATTCTTTACATCATTCTTAATCATCTCTTCTAGCAAACTTGATGACCGAGTTGCCTCGGATCAGAGGCGGGAGCCCGTTTAAAGATCCGTTGACGTGGTGCCACCTGGACGAAGAGACCGGAGATCGAGCGAGATCGGAGCAGCCGCAACAAAGCATGGGATGATGGTTAAAGACCGAAGGACTCGGATCGTTCGGTACAACATTTCTACCCACTTTGTAGTTTATTAGTTTAGCAATAATGGCAGATCCGGGTTATATTATACGATAGCGCCAGTTAAAAAGTTTTGTTCCGCATTTGGCGTCTGTTAGACGGCCGGGGCGCTACCGTAGACTTACAGTGGTATCAGAGCCTCGCCATTAAGCTTTACTAACTTGTGCTAACGCGTTTAAAATATCGATCGAACCGAATTTCAAAAACTACAATTTTTCTGTTCAATGTTTCTGTCGATTTTAAATCAAGTCTAAAAATTATTTTGCATATCACAGAAAATTGTGCAGCCTTTTTGAAGTATTCTGGCGAAATTTGGGCACGTGATCCTACAGTACTGCCGCGGATCCGCGGTCAAAGCTAGGGTTTGACCGTAGAACCACGGCCAGTGTGTGGGAACAGTGGGCCAAATTTTTCCAGTAAGTTCTACATGGTAAATTGTGGTTTCTGGAATATTTCTTTTGGGCTCAGATTTTGTTACTGTACAGCAGATGTACGTGGGGCCCACTTCGGGAAGTTTTGTCGATTGAAATTTTAAACTTGTTAGTATACAGTACTTACATTATATCTCCGACCGTGAATGTCATTCGAGCGGTAAATTGCGTCTAATTGCTATAGTCCTTTTAGACGAATTTGCGAACGTGACATTCGCGTTGATGTTCTGTGTTGTGCTGTGATGTTGTGGATTTGTCGTGGTGGATAGCAGTGTGCAATGGTAGTGCAGTTTGGATTTATTTATATATTTGATATTGCGGGGCGAGCGTCCAACATGTGGACTGCCGTCTCTGCCAGTTTGTATAATATTCTTTTGGGACACGACCGGGCTGAGGTCGATGTACCCGTTATACATATTTTTATTTCTGTACTAGGTTTACCCCGCGACGGAGTGCACGGATAGCCGGGTTCTGGAGGGCAACGGGTCCGCATCTCATGGCTTTGAGAGGCAGAGGGGCCTCACTCTAGAATTGGCAGACTATTCGCCGCACTCGTAGGGGGTACAGGTTGACCCAAGGAGGGGTGCTCAAGTTACCGGATTCCGTGAAATGCAGGGTGGTCCATTCATTATGCTGTAGGGGGCTGCCTCGCTTCAGGTTTTTGCGGGTAACTTGCCGCACCCGTAGGGGTCTAGGTTTCATTGCACAGGCTATCCACACGACCAGGGGAACGTCGGGTTTCAGTAGCGGCTCTGTGAAACCCGGGGTTCCCAGATTATCTGTATTGTTCTGTGATACTTATTACTTTTCTGTAATGTTGCATATTATCACGCCTGGAGCGATTATTGTATATCAGTATATATACTAGTAGATGTTGTATATGTTTTGCACCCGCGCTAGTCCAGTCCCCGCTCTGTCGTTAGTTAAGTAACCTAACGGGTAATGACGGGACCCAGTAGCGAATGCGGATGGCATATACGTACATTTTATTTTCGTTCTTTTCTGGTGTGATTAATTGATGGGACTGCGTTGATTCTGATCAATGCAAAGGAAAACAAACCTGTTTGGGAGTTGTTGGAACAGTTTTAAAAGTGTTATTACAAAGACATTTCCTTTTGTTTTGCATAGCGGTATTCGGTTGGAATATCCTGCACCTCATTCGACGAGGCAAGGGCCGATATCCCTTCACCGGGAGTGACCCCTTGGGCAGAAGTTTGCGTCAGGGTAATAACTTCACTATAGTCGATTACAAGTTGCTTTGCATCGCGGTATTCAGTTAGAATATCCTGCACCTCATTCCACGAGGAAAGAGCCGAGATCCCTTCACCGGGAGTGACCTCTTTAGCAAAGGTTTTCGTCACTATATTATTATAAAAAGCTATCAGGTTCCTTCAGCGATATCAAGTTCATTACGTTAAAGGTTTTTCGCCAAAAACCAGCCGTAGCCCTCCGTCATTTCTTTTGGGTATTCAGTAGTATTCAAGCTATGTATTTTGACCAACGCCAAAGCATAGTGTTTGGTAGCTGCTGGGTATTCATTTGTTGCATATATAGATGAGTTGGTTTGGGACAGTTGTTCTGCTATTTTGGCCACCGTCAAGGGCATGTGCGGGTGGGTTCAAATTGACAAGATAATGATGGGTAGAACTTGGCATGTGACTTATGACATTTTGACCAACGCCAAGGTCATAAGAGCATGGGGCAAAAATTATATCGGGAGTTTCTAAAGAAACTGAAACTTGCCAAGTATGCGCATACCTTCTGGAGTGTGATAACGTGAGTGGATTCCGTCACGTTATCATGCGATGAGAGTTGGATCCCGATTCCCACTGATGAGTTAGTTTACTTTTCGGGTGATCTCGATTGATTCTTCTTTTAAGTTTGGAGGAGAATTTGACAGTACAGTAGGAGGTTTCCTGATTAGATAAAGTGATAACCATTCTGATCTAGATTAGAGTGCACGCAGAGTGTTTCTTTTCTTTCTCTTTTTGGCAGCGACCATTGACCGACTTTAGACTATGATTCAGTGACCAAGTTGACCGAACCTTCTTAAAATACTGGCTTTTGGATTGTCTAAGTTGCATAAGTCATTACCGCTCCTTTTTATTCAGTTGTCTTTTATTATCACCTTCTCTCAGGTTGCGAGGGCTCCTTGGTTTAGGAGAGTACACCTATTACGCTTATTGGATAGTCTTATTCCAAAGCATAGGCAGGTGCCGAAAGGTAGGGAATGAAGAAAACCAATTAGCCTAAGTAGGGTGTGCAGAAGGTAATAACTAAAGACAAAATAAAGGGATTAGAAAGAGGGCAAAGTAAATTGCGACTGTTATCATTCACGACCAAACCGCGTACTTCATCGCCACTCCTATTTCACCTTTGCTTTTTTCCCCAGTTCGAGAGAAATAGAATAAGGTATTATTCAGTTGTCTTTTATTATCACATTCTCTCAAGTTGCGAGTACTCCTTGGTTTAGGAGGGTACACCTATTATGCTTACTGGATAGTCTTCTTCCAAACCATAGGCTGGTGCCGAACGGTAGGGAAGGAAGAAAACCACTTAGCCTAAAGATGGTGTACAGAAGGTAATGAATAAAGACAAATAAAGGAATTTGGAGAGATGGGAAAGAAATATACGGTTATAGTCATGAATTGGATTATGGAAGAGGCATTACTAGGAATACCAGGATACCCCTACGAAACATTTTCATGTTTCAGTGCATTGTTAAAGGAAAACTGATTTCCCGATTAGATACTTACTCCAGGGTATGTATTTACCAGCTTTCATTCTCATATCTGTATGGTTTTACAGATGATGAGTGGGAGTAAGTTATTGGGAATTAGGTGATTATCCTTATTATATCGGAATTCGTTGTAATTGGTGATATTTGAGGAAATCGCCTGGGTACAGTTTTCAACCTACGATGCACAGGTTTTGAGTTATTCAACTCAGCGGACTTATACAGAGTATTGTATGTTGTCCAGTGTCCATCAGGACAAAGGGGTTGGTCCTCGTACTTTGTTCTATTTACTTGTGATTTCTCTAGTTTTTAGACAAGTGTTTAGTAGAAATACAAGGTCTAAGTTTTGAGAAGTTGTGGGTATAAGAATAAAGTAGAGAACCAGGTGTCGCAAGTATCGGGATTCTTCAAAGAGATCGAAGATGTAGATTCTTGTGATTGGTATTCAGATGATAGTAATGGTTTTGAGAAACTTGTTTCTCTTTCAGGTTACTCATAATTGGATGTATTCCTAAGTTGAGTAATGCTGATTAGCCTCTCTCCATTAAGTTGATATGCACTGGAGACAGCTGTATGATTAGAATCTGGTTCCAATTAAATAAGTGCCAAAGTTTCTCTATTAGATATAGAATGGTTCATATCTTAACGATGTTAAGGTACGATGAGTTGTCCAGCTTATACTTAAAACCAGACACTGGATAACTCAAGGCACGTTTCTGTAATGGCAGTTTGTGGGTTGACCCTGGCTATGACGAGGGTTGGTTTTCTACCATCTGGAAGATCAATAGTGATATTGTTCTTGACTCGCCACAGTTTTAGTAAAATGGATATTTTCAGAAAACAGTAGTGGGAGTATGGTAGAACTGGAAGTGATTCGAGAACCGCAAACGATTACGGAAAATTTAATAGGACCTAAAGATTCAATCAGATTTGACATTCCAATAGCCACTCCGCAGATATGGTGGGTAACCTCAGACACCCAAGAGGTACTCAGGTAGCCTCAAGGATGGTGACAGGGAGGTTTTTGTTTACCCAGACTTGACACTACTGTTGTTCCAGACTATGAGACCCGGCAGGAGGTTAAGTATAGCATCGTTCTAAACTAGCTTTAGAAGTGCACGTATATATTATTCTGCCAGAGGGTTGTTGTGGTCAGTGGGAGCAGCGGAAGCATAGTGGGCAAGAAGCTTATGTCTATTTATAGACTTAAGCAGTTATAGCGGAGATAGATCATCTAGTTTTGATGTGAAAGTTATAGGTTTGACTTCATCAGAATAGGGGATGGATCCGTTAAGAAGGTAGTAGGGTGTGATGTCCTGGTATTTGGATGACATACACAGAGTAGGAAGTAAAATTCCTATACTACGATCGGTTGTACTTTGGTCGTCACACAGTTGTTTCTCCACAAAGGATATGGATATAATATCTGACATTCTGGTTACTAGATATATGGTTTTAGATCTAGATTTGGGTAGTTTCCCAATGTGGGTACTTTGACAGTATTCTAATAGTATTTTAGAATAGATGACTCCTGGCATGGTGGTGTACCTACAGGTGATGGAGTCATCCTCTCTAAAGGTGTCTTACAGACTAAAGGGGAGAGAGATGTGCATGATTAGCAGATCACTTGCTTAGGCAATTGAGTCAATCATGAGATGTCAAGTACCACACCAGATGTTGTTTTTGTACTAGATGCGATAAGTTTATATTAATCCAATCCTGAAGGAACATAAGGAAGCAGTTTTAGAATATAAGTGCATGTTCTACGGATTTGATGACGGCAGCCTCCTTCAGGAGACGGTTATCATTCCAGGCTTCAAAGGTAACATGGATGACAGAGTGATTGTCAGAGTTATAGTTTTCCCTCTGACGAGAGACAGTATTATGGACAGGTGGTCCAAGAGGATACTGTGGGAGGCATGGTGCAGGATACTGATTAGGTTCAGTGATCGATACAGTCTAAGAAGTTTGGATTTGGAGTTCATTTATGAACTAGGTCCCATCAGATATCTAGACATATTCTAAGACAGGTATTACTCAATTCGGAAGATGGCTTTCTCCTCGAACTTGAGATTAAGAGAGATATAGAAAGAAACATCAGGGCGGATCCACTCACTGAGGCTATTTCTCGAACACAATAGTTTTACAAACGGGCTTTGTGAAACTGATTAGTAGAGGAGTTGGGTGTTCGGTATCACACGGGCTGTGAGTATGCGACATCGCAATAATTAGCCTTAAGTGCAAGTGGGAGATTGTTGGATATAGTACCCTCAAAGTTAATTATTGGATCGCAGGCACGTGATTGCAATGATTGCGGAGGACCTATACCGGTAGGAGTCTTACTCGAGATGATAGTATGCTATCTGGTTTGCCTTTATCAGTCGTGTACAGGTTCAGGTGACTGATCACTGTTACGCATTGATAGAGCCCTTAGGATCTTGCTTTACTACCAACAGTATGATGGCGATCATATACGTGAGAGTTGGGTAGTCTATAAGCACATCCTTAATTGTGGTCCCTAGTCATGGGAGTTTCGAGACAGGGCATCGATACTCCGGAGTAGACTAGTGTATACAGTCGAGACCCCGACGAGGGGCGGTGGCCGGTCTCACAAGCCACTGGTGTCAGTTGGATCACCTAAGATGTATACAGGTGCTCATTGGGTTATGAGTACACCGGACAGGACTCGCCGAGAACCTGCTGGTTGGTATTATACCTATCGTCAGATAGCAGTTCCCTGGTGACATGTGTACAGGTTAGTTCATCGACCTGAGGTCGTCGTTTGTCTCATGTGAGTTCCCACTGTGCTTTGATTTCTACCCTACCAGGGCTCAAAGGAGTCGTGCAAACAGGTCTTTTTTGGGTACAGTCCCGAACCACATGGAGGCAAGTGAGCGGATCGGCAGGGGATTCGTCTCTCCCGGTATTGGGGGTGAGATCACGCTGTGTCTAGGAGAGCCATTATATAAACCCTCGGCCGAGGTAGGAGATTTACTGGTAGGTACTCCAGTAGTATCTCAGGGTGTTCTGGGCTACACTCCGATACGACTTATACTGCTATTGGGGGTCTGACGTTACCAGCCCCCTAGGCCGATATGCTACTGATAGACGAACGGACCGGACTGTATATACATTGTCACTGTTAGGCTCAGTAGGGTTTCAGGATGAGTTCGCTCATCGGCTTCCCTTGAGGTCAGTACATAAACAGCCGTTACGCACAGCTAGTGCCGCTGATGGCTTGTGGTTAAACCCACTGCCATGTTACTGACGAGTCATTAGAGTCCCCCAAAGATAGTTTCCCAAGTTCGGGCGAAACGTTGTAGAGGCCGTATTGTTTTATGGCAGGGTTCGGAAAATGCACGTGCGTTTACGCACGTGTCATATTTCGGGCAAATAATACTGGTGGACTTTGGTTCTAGCCGGATCCATGTATTATATTTGTAGATATAATATCTTTGTCTCAGTTGCATTTGTATTCGGTCGTAATAAAAATGCGGGTATGTTTATACTGTTACGGGGTTATCCTGAGATTCGTTTCGGGATCGCTTTTGGAAGTTGCTAGTTTCCAGTTTTCTATCACCCGTCTTAAACATTCGGTTTAATGCGGATTTATCTTTTCTTCTTTTGGGTGAGTCATGAGGGTGAGTCATGATTGTGGAAGCTTCTAGAAGGTGACTAGGATTAGTGACTCATTTTTGCATTAATGGTTTTTGATGACTAGGTTAGATGACTCTTCATAAGCATTAATGTTTATGTAAGGTGTAATATGACTCATTCCTTCTCATTTATTGCTAATGGTCACCACTTCTACTCCTACACTCACCTCCCCCTCATAAGAAGTGGCCGGCCCCTCATTGCAAAATGATGGTTGTTGATTTGAAAAAGATTATAGTTTTGGATTCATGGAAATTAGATTGTTCATTTCTCATTTCATTCAATCCAAACGGCAACTTCATTAACCGTTCATCCATGGTTTTGGATGTAATGAGTCAAAGTGTTCTACTCATTCTCTACCTCATTCTTGGTCATCTCTTCTAGCAAACTTGATGACCGAGTTGCCTCGGGTTAGAGGCGGGATCACGTTTAAAAATCCGTTGACGTGGTGCCACCTGGACGAGGAGACCGGAGATCGAGCGAGATCGGAGCAGCCGAAACAAAGCGTGGGATGATGGTTAAAGACCGAAGGACTCGGATCGTTCGGTATAACATTTCTACCCACTTTTTACTTTGTTAGTTTAGCAATAATGGCAGATCCGGGTTATAGTATACGATAGCGCCAGTTAAAAAGTTTTGTTCCGTATTTGGCGTCTGTTAGACGGCCGGGGCGCTACCGTAGACTTACACTATTCCAGTCTTCGTGAGTGATACCGAGGAGGAAGAAGAGATAGTTTATTCAGGGTCGCCCCAATACAACAAGCCGGGACCGTCCATCCCTATGTTGATCTTCGGCAGCGACTCGGAAGATGAGGTCAATGCTGTATTCTCTGCTCGGCCGTCGATACAAATCTCCGCCGACAAAGATCAAAGTTTGCAAGTTGCTATGATTCCACAAGAGCATTACAAAGAGCTCGATGCACTTGAAACTTATAGTGTGCAAGAACCGCAGACATTTTACATCCCTCCCAGGCGAAAAGGTGAAAGGCGATCCTATTCTACCGATCCGGGGAAACCAAAGTGGAAAAAGAAATTTGGCATGGCGCGGATTCTACACTTGATAGGCTCCAGCCCATCCGTCTGCCTAGATATTACACAGAAGGCTTGAAAAGGCTGTTGAGGCGCCAGTGTGTACCTTTCAAACAGACCACTCAACAAGCTCGGTTCTACAAAAGGATTTGGGACGTCCCAGGGACTCGGCGAAAGTTGCCCAACGGGAGAATGGAAACGATCGGGCTTGGATATGTTCAATCCAAAAAACGGGAGCGAGTCCATGGCAGCTACGTCATACATGACTTCGATGAAGAAGGAGACGTTCTATTAAAAGACGCGGATCCTGAACCAAAACAAGGCCCCGCCATCAAAATCCTGAGTCTATCATTTGAAGAACGGATGGACAAGCTAGTAAGGGAAGCGGGTCAGAAGGTCCGGGACGACCATAACCGTGAAATGGCCATTTACGAGAAAGCCAGAACGCAGCGGCTCCTTCAGCAGGCCGCGGAGAATGACAATTCTTCTCGTCGCCAGCCCTTCATACAAAAGACCCGGCGCAGAGGAAAAAATAAACCAAAGAACGGAAAAAACGTTCGGCAGCAGCCAAGCGGGTTTAAGAAGCCACGCGAGCAAGAGTCGAGCAGTCGGGATCCATCCCTGATAAAGAAGATGGGTCGGAAATATTCTTTTCCCCAAGACAAGATAAAGAAGATATTCAATCTCGTCGTAAAGCATCAAATGATGACACTGCCGGAGTCCAAATACCCCGAGCAAGCCAACGAGGTCTCTCACCCAGACTATTGCTCTTATCACCGAGCAATAGGGCATCATGTCGAAGACTGCTTCACCTTCAAGAACTGGGTCGAAGACCAATATCAACAGGGCAGATTCGCTCTATCCAGCAGTTGGAAGATAAGCCCGCCATAGAAGCATGAACCAAAAGCGACGCGTATAGCAAAAGTAGAACCAAATCAACATCGATCTTGGAAAGGACCTCGTACCTGTCACGCGATAACATTGTCAAAAGAAGAGCCCGAGAATATGGATGACCTCCCCTGCTGCTTCAAAAAGAATGATGATGAGGTGATCTCGGAGTTTCCACAGGCGCCGAAAGAGCTGGAAGATGAAATACATACTACTGCAGATAACCTCAAGAAAATTGATTTGGGGGCGGCAAGTGACCCGTGACCGACATTCGTCAGTGAGCTGCTGTCTGAAGAAAGGGTGGCTACGCTAAAAGACGTGCTCATGCAGCATGAAGACTACTTTGCATGGAACTATTCCGAGATGCCAGGACTAGATCCAGAGGTTGCTGTACACAAATTGGCAATATCTCCGGACGTCAAACCAATCAAACAAGCACCGAGAAGAATGCGGCTCGAGCTTGAGATGAGCATCAATGTCGAGGTCAAGAAACTAATCGACTCCGGTTTTATCCAAGAGGTTCAATATCTTGATTAGATCGCCAACATCGTCCCGGCGATGAAGAAGAATGGGATGGTGCGCATATGTATGGACTTTCGGGATCTCAATAAAGCGTGCCCGAAAGACGACTTCCCAGTACCAGTCACTGAGCTGATGATAGATAACACATCCACTCACGAAGTTTTCTCTTTCATGGACGGCTCATCAGGATATAATCAGATAAAGATGCATCCTGAGGACCAGAAGAATACTGCTTTTCGAACCCCTTTGGGCATATTTTGCTACAAGGTGATGCCTTTTGGTCTAAAGAACGCTGGTGCCACCTATCAGAGGGCCATGACGAAGATTTTCGACGACCTCATACATGAATGCTATATCAAAGACCTCGTGGTGAAAAGTAAATCATACGAGGAACATCTAGAGCATCTGAAGATCGTATTTCAACGCCTCCGGCAATACAACTTGAAGATGAACCCTCTCAAATGCGCGTTCGGAATTTCCTCAGGCAAATTCCTAGGATTCATCATCCGACACCGAGGTATTGAGATAGATCCGTCAAAGATCAAGGCGATTATGGAAATGCCTCCGCCAAGGACTCTCAAGCAACTGCGGTCTCTCCAAGGGAAGCTCGCGTATATCCGGCGGTTTATAGCCAATCTCTCCGGCAAGTGCCGCTCTTACAGTCACTTGATGAAGAAGGGAACTCCGTTCGTCTGGGATCGCAAATGCCAAGGCGCACTGGACGAAATTAAGCAATACCTACAGAATCCGCCGGTGCTAGCCGCTCCCATTAAAGGAAAACCTCTCATCCTATACACAACAGCCCTCGAAGGTTCTCTAGGCGCGTTATGGGCACAAGAGAACGACCAAGGAAAGGAGAGAGCACTCTACTACTTGAGTCGAGTTCTACTGGGGGCAGAAAGCAATTACTCTCCCATTTAAAAACACTGCCTAGCGTTGATCTTCGCGGTAACGAAGCTCAGACACTACGCGTTAGTACATGAGGTCCATCTCATATCGAAGGTGGATCCTCTCAAATATTTGATGTCTAAGGCCATATTAACGGGACGACTCTCTAAATGGGCCCTGCTATTGATGGAATTCTCGATAACTTATCATTCTCTTAAGGCAGTGAAAGGCCAGGCCATCGCCGACTTTCTCGCTGAGCATCCGATACCCGCCGATTCTCCTTTGAACTGCGAATTGCCAGACGAACATACGTTTGACACGATCGACGGGGAGAGAAAAGAGAATGATACCCAATGGGAACTCTACTTCGATGGAGCATCTTCTATGAAGAAGCGCAAACAAAGCACCCCCATAATCAAATCAGGGGTAAGCCTCATCTTCGTGACTCTATAAGGAGGGATAATGCACTTTGCCTTCTCCTTAACAGAGCCGAGGACAAACAATGAAGTCGAATATGAAGCTTTGATAGCAGGTCTCGAGATCGCTATCGACATGGGAATTGAAAACCTCCTCATATACGGAGACTCTCAACTGGTCGTTAGTCAAGTAAACGGCGACTATCAAACGTGCAAGCCAGAGTTGGTGAAGTACGGCGAGAGAGTACAGCAACTGCTAATTCAGATTCCTTCCTACACCTTGGAAAGCATACCACGTGCGGAAAATAGCAAGGTGGATGCATTAGCCAAACTCGCTAAAGAACTGGCTGACGGGAGCCTCAATGACGTAAGGATCATTGTGCAAAGCCGTCGGGTTCTTGCACCGGCAGAAATATCTCCTGAGTCGTACGAAGAAAAGGGAGCGACCGAGCAAATGGCTCTACAAGTAAAAGACCAAGAAAAGGTTGAGAATTGGAGAGAAGTCTTTATAGACTACTTCAAATCCCATCGAACGCCTGAAGATGCGTCCTCAAAACATCAGCTCATGAAGCGAGCTCTATCTTTCGCCTTTGTTAATGATACTCTGTATAAGAGATCATTCGATTCTTTATGGCTAAGATGCCTGGGATCTGAAGAGGCAAAGAGAGTCGTCCAAGAAACTCACGACGGACTCTACGGTTCTCACCAAACCGGGCCGAAGATGAAGCTGAATATTAAAAGGATGGACTACTATTGGCCCACGATGATTCAGGACTGCCTAGAATATGCGAAGCAATGCCACTCATGCCAAATCTATGGGGACTTTATCCACCAGCATCCGAATCCACTACACCCGACAATGGCTAGCTGGCCGTTTGAAATGTGGGGAACTGACATAATCGGCCCCATCGAGCCAGTATCGTCCAGAGGACATCGATTCATTTTGGCGACAACTGATTACTTCTCCAAATGGGCAGAAGCAGTGCCGCTGAGGGAAGTGAAGACGGAGAATATCCTCCATTTCTTCAAGACACACGTCATTAATCGGTTTGGAACTCCGCGACGGATCATCTCCGATAACGTGCCAGCCTACAGAAGCCACAAGATCAGCCGCTTCGCACAACAGTATAACATAGACTGGAGATATTCTTCAGTTTATAATCCCCGAGCTAACGGTCTAGCTGAGGCTTTCAACAAGACCTTGACGAAGATCGTGAAAAAGACGGTGTCTCGAAATAAGAAGGACTGGCATGAGAGACTGCATGAAACTCTCAGGGCATATCGAACTACGTTCAAAACGGCCACAAACACAACGCCGTACGCATTGGTATTCGGTACAGAAGCAGTACCCCCCTCGAGATAGAGTTACCCTCTTTACGAGTGGCAGTTCATTACGAGCTAACAGACGAAGAAAATGCTCACCTTCGGCTTGAGGAGCTCGATGCCCTTGACGAAACCCGGCTCATAGCGCAACAAAATCTGGAGGCTTATAAAGCAAAGATGACACGTTCATATGAGAGATTGACTAGGTTAAGAACATTCCGCCAAGGCGAACTCGTGCTAATGGTCAAAAGACCTATGATCCCTAATCGCGCCAAACGGAGGAAATTCGAGCCGAACTATGAAGGCCCGTATATCATAGACAAAGTTTACCAGGGTGGAGCCTACCTACTCATGGACATGCATGGTGAAAGACCTTTCCGGCCAATAAACGGTCGAATTCTAAAAAAATACTATACCTGACGAGTCACGGCCTAGGTCAATGATAGATGACGACGCCTATGTCCGGCCGCTATCTTCCTAAGCCCAAACTCTATAAGTAGTAACCGGCGATGGACCAAAACGTCCTTAAACTAACCACGGACCGAAACGTCCTTAAACTAATGATGGACCGAAACGTCCTTAAACTAACAATGGACCACTATGTCCTAAAACTAGCTGTTGACCGAGACGTCGATAAACTACCGTGGACTGCAGTATCCCAAAGCTGACACAAAAAAAGAGAGAAGAATAAAAGAGAAAAAAAAAGAAAAAAGAACGGTATGTCCATAAGCAAAATGGGCACGGATGAAAACCCGAAAGGGCTCCGTGAGTAAAAACAGCAGGGATACCGGCGAGTTCTTGTGAAAACCCGAAAGGGTGCAACCTCGTTAAAAGACACCTGCAAGGTCCTCTCGACCTTGTGAGGAGAAACCACCTGCGTGAGATCCTTACGACTCATAAGGGAACAACACACTTGGGGATCTCCACGATTCCTAAGGAGAAATTACACTTGCGAGATCCTCACGACTCGTAAGGAGAACCCTCTTATGAGACCCCCACGGCTCATAAAATTCAAAAGTCTCAAGCTACAGGGATCTGAACCTGTTCTTAAGCGGCCACCACAATCTCCAGTACTGCCCTACAAGCGGCTCAATGCTGACCCTTGTATACAATCGACGGGCGCGAATAAACATTCCCCTAACAAAGTCCCATCCGTGACTAGGGATATGTTTGCACGGTGAACCCCCTTGTAAGCCTTCTCGACTTATAAGGAGAAAGCACTCTTGTAAGATCCTTACGACTTATAAGAGATCATACACTTAGGAATCCTCACGATTCCTAAGGAGAAAATGCACCTACGAGATCCTCACGACTCGTAGGGAGAAATACCTTTATGGGACCCTTACGGCTCATGAAGTCAAAAGCCTTAGTCGACAGAATCCTAACCCTGTCTACTAAGCCACCTTCGTTCGTCATTGACAGAGGCAAATAATGATTCGCTCCTGGCAATATCCCAATCGTAGTGGTGCTGATGTCGAAGTCGGTGTCTCATCCCAAGCTTGCAGTGAAAAACCAGCGAGCCACACATGCATACGAAATAGCCGAAATGATGGGGCAACTTGCAAATAAAATGTAGCAAGTAAAAATATACGCATGCAAAATAGCCGAATTGATTGGGCAACTCGTAATAAAAAATAGCGAGTAAAAATAAAATAAATAGTCGAAATGATTGGGCACCGCGAAAAATAGCCGAAATGATTGGGCAATCGCGACCTTCGCGATATAAAAGCTGAAATGATAGAGCGTCGCAAAAAGAAATAAAAAAATGAAATTTTTTCCTTGCAGGTGATATCACATCAATCCCTGTATACAATCCAGGGACGCAAACAAAGAGGGAATCACACCTCTCCTCCCCAGACTTCATCAGAAGAAGAAGACAAATCTCAACGGTTCACAGATAGCCTGGAGATTATCTCAATATTCGTCTCATTACAACAGACACAATATCAAGCAAAGCGGAACAACGGCAACTCCCAGTTCCATGACTCGGCGGTGCACAGATGACCGAGAGTCAAACCCCGACTCCGTGAAATGCGGATAAAGTCAACCCTTCTTGGTCACGTGGAACGCGGCTTATGTCAATCCTGACCCCGTGGGAAACATCCAGAGCGGAGTTTGGTCCTCGCAGAACACGGCTATGACCTTGTGGGAAGCATCCAGAGCAAATTCCTGGTTACGTGGAACGCAGCTTATGTCAATCCTGACCCCGTGGGAAACGTCTAGAGCGGATCCTGGTTCTCGCAGAACACGGCAATGACCCCGTGGGAAGCATCCAGAGTGGAGTCTGGTCTTCGCAGAACACGGCTATGACCCTGTAGGAAGCATCCAGAGCAAATTCCTGGTTACGTGGAACGCGGCTTATGTCAATCCTGACCCCGTGGGAAACGTCCAGAGCGGATCCTGGTCCTCGCAGAACATGGTAATGACCCCGTGGGAAGCATCCAGTGTAGGCCTGGTCCTCGCAGAACACGGCTATGATCCCGTGGGAAGCATCCAGAGCAAATTCCTAGTTACGTGGAACGCGGCTTATGTCAATCCTGACCCGTGGGAAACATCCAGAGCGGAGCCAGGTCCTCACAGAACACGGCTATGACCCCGTGGGAAGCATCCAGAGCAAATTCCCGGTTACGTGGAACGCGGCTTATGTCGATCCTGACCCCATGGGAAACGTGCAGAGCGGATCCTGGTCCTCGCAGAACACGGCAATGACCCCGTGGGAAGGATCCAGAGCGGAGCCTGGTCCTCGCAGAACACGGCAATGACCCCGTGGGAAGCATCCAGAGCAAATTCCTGGTTACGTAGAACACGGCAATGACCCCGTGGGAAGCATCTAGAGCGGAGCTTGGTCCTCGCAGAACACGGCTATGACCCCGTGGGAAGCATCCAGAGCAAATTCCTGGTTACGTGGAGCGCGGCTTATGTCAATCCTGACCCCGTGGGAAACGTCCAGAGCGGATCCTGGTCCTCGCAGAACACGGCAATGACCCCGTGGGAAGCATCCAGAGCGGAGCCTGGTCCTCGCAGAACATGCTATGACCCCGTGGGAAGCATCCAGAGCAAATTCCTAGTTACGTGGAACACGGCTTATGTCAGTCCTGACCCCATGGGAAACGTCCAGAGCGGATCCTGGACCTTGCAGAACACGGCAATGATCCCGTGGGAAGTATCCAGAGCGGAGCCTGGTCCTCGCAGAACACATCTATGACCCGTGGGAAGCATCCAGAGCAAATTCCTAGTCACGTGGGATGTAACAACTCCATTTTTAATGTACAAAGAATTGATTTAAATTCAATGTATACTTGGAGTATTTATTGCGGCTGATATCTCTTTAAGTATTTATTTCACTCCATAATTACAAGAAGGAGCTTGTAGCTCATTGGTAATACCTTGCACTGCTGAACCAAGCCACCGGAGTTCAAATCCCATGCCCCACATTATTTTTATATTATTTTGTTTTA
The DNA here is from genome assembly GCA_030015575.1 of Agapanthus africanus. Taxonomy (NCBI): domain Eukaryota; kingdom Viridiplantae; phylum Streptophyta; class Magnoliopsida; order Asparagales; family Amaryllidaceae; genus Agapanthus; species Agapanthus africanus. The sequence continues at coordinate 57,472,544 of CM057344.1, forward strand.
AACTTTTTTGGAAAGTCAACAGTCAAACCGTCATAACTCACAAAATTTATACTGAACATAAAAAACTAAATTCACCAAAATTCCCCCCAGGAAAACCCCACCCGACGAGCCTTCGACTTGGCCCGACTCGGCCGAGTCGGCCGGCGGACCGGCTGAATCGGCCGGCGCCGCCGGACGGCCGAGTCGTCAACACGGAAAAAGTCCGTGTTGACCTGGTCTTCTCACCTGCATACACTAAATTCCCAGATCGGTTATCAAATGCCCATTAAATCTCTTTTACTCCAAAATTTAATGATTTTTTAATGTTTTTTATATAATTTTTATATTTTTTTTAATTAAAACCCTAACCCTAGCCTAACCCTATATAAACATCCCTACCCTCTACCCTTTCACCCTACATTCCTAAGTCCACTCTCTAAAAATTTCAAGAGAACTCGGTACATTAGAAAACGAGCGAAAGGCGAAGTGCTGCCGAAATCGACGACGAATTCCGGCGATCGTACTAGGACCCTTCACGACATTTCGACGCACCGATAACCCACTACCTTCCTAGCACTCTCTAGCTTGTCCAAACCCGTAAGTCCCCCTCTTTCTATCTTTCTTTTCTTTTAAGAAAAATACGACTTTTTAAAACCCGACGGAAATCGGAACAAACCGATTTCCGATTCGGTTTTCTATCAAAACTCACTTGTCATTAATTCCATAATGCTTAAACATATTCATGTTGACTACTAATCACTTAAAAATCAATTTGGATAAAATTTCTCACATGAAATGATAACTTTTGCAGAATACCGTATTTTCGCACTTAAATACCATAATGTTTAGTTTTCACATTTAACCCCTAAACTTGGCTATACCTTAAAGTAGATCACGAGGTAATGACCTACCTCCACACACACTCATATGTAATCATAACACGCCACCTTGAAAACATAGAATACGATAATACAAGACTTTTCATTAAAATACCATTTTCTTTATAACCCTTTTCTGAAAGTTCTAAGTTGTATACAATTTTAAAACAAAATCTCTTAATAGGAAAATACGATATGTCATGGACATTGATCGTTTATCTAAACCTGATTTTTTGGTGTCTAGGCTAGGCAAGTGAGCTTAGGTAACTTTAAAAGGCCCGTCTCACGATTCGTGAGCGGATCCCTCCTTCCTCACTTGTACTTACCTGACCACAATTGGCGGTGAAGAGGCGATTTGAGGTTTCTAATGACTTGTCATTTAGACCATTTAGAAATAGGCTAGTTGGCTTAGGAAACACTAGAATCTAAAATACGGAAATTTACACCCTTTTACAAATAAATACCTTATTTTTATAAAACCGTTTTCTAAATGATTAGTATTTATTAAATCTTTGCAAAGCGCCACTACAACCCACCTTTGGGGAACTCGTTAGGGATTGTACGGTTTATCATGCACCCTCGGGCTTAGTAGTGCGAGATTCAGACCTCCGCAAGGAGCATTCGGTCTCGAAAGGTTAAAAATACGACATTTAAGAAAAATGAGATTTTGGAAATTTAAAATATTTATTGAAAATTATTATTGTATAAACATATGTATATTTATCATTTAAACACCTATTTTATTATAAGATAAAGTTTCCACCTTTTTCTAAAAATTACAAGATTAAAAGTTACATTAAAATACCATGAATTTTAATATTACAAATTAATACCTTTATTTATATAATTAGGATATTTTCACTAGAAATAAGACAAAATAAAATCACACTCATTATAACCATAAAGACGAATAGTAAATACTTGAGGTGTATCTTGAAAACTATACAAAAGTACTTTTTACATAAAACCCCCTCAAGTTTTATAATTTACAATAAGGATCCTAACAATTATAGAACTTCAAATTACATTTCTTTTAGTCTGACTCGGGTTTGAGTCTGATTATTTCTGACTTGAATATGATTCAAGTCAATCTATATTCCTTAATATTTCAACTCAATATGAATACATGAATCCCAGAATCCAGTTAATAATCTATACAACTTGACTGAATCAAACCATGGATATACATCTATTGTTCCGTTATTCCATTTACCTGATTATGCAGTTACAACATGTTTACTGATATCATGGTTTTGGTCGGTCATCCAACTTACACAATACAATACAACAATACTATCAAAACACTACGGGGTTTAAGGGGTAGATTGGTACGGAAGGTGTTAAAGGTGGCACGAGTGGTCAGATTAAGACACCTAACCATATTTCGTTGTTGTTGTACCGTGGCTTAACGGTTCCTTGTATATTCCGTTTGCCCTGGTCTCTAGCATATAGAGACCCCTCTCGTATACACTAGCATCCTTCTGTACCAAACTACAAATAACAGCGTTAACACAATATTCTAAAATATTCTACAACATAATACTTTAGAAAATACTCTTATGCTGTCTTTCTAATTCTTCCTTATCTTTGGGACTTACCGAGCGACCTGTTCGCTGACGACATTCTATTTCTTTCTTCTTTGAATGTCGTCAGGTGCGTTGGACCCAGCAGAGATCGAGCCCACCGGTGAAGACTTGGAGCATTTCCACGAAGACCCCGAGCTCTAGATATTGTACCTTGTTCTATTCAGTATTTTCATTTCCTGTTATGCCACTGTTTAGGCATCGCTTTTCATTTCAGTTGTATTTACTTTTCATGTATTGTACAAAAGAATGTTATTAATAAAGTTGCTATTATTTCTTTATCTCTTGTCTCTTATGATTTACTTTTATATTGCTTAGATATGCTTAGCGTATATACTTCTGAGTACATACGTAGCGAACCTCGTCGCGTCTTCTTCGCCGTACACCGGGAAGCGGGGCGTGACATGGAACGCGGCTTATGTCAATCCTGACCCCGTGGGAAACGTCCAGAGAGGATGCTGGTCCTCGCAGAATATGGCAATGACCCCGTGGGAAAGCATCCAGAGCGGAGCCTGGTCCTCGCAGAACACGGTTATGACCCCGTGGGAAGCATCCAGAGCAAAATTCCTGATTACGTGGAACGCGGCTTAAGTCAATCCTGACCCCGTAGGAAACATCCAGAGCGGATCCTGGTCCTCGCAGAACACGGCTATGCCCTCGTGGGAAGCATCCAGAGCAACTCCTGACTCCGTGAAATGTGGATAATGGTAAGCTCACCCATCACTTGCGAGTCCTCACGACTCGTAAGGGAGCAAATTCTCTTGTGAGATCCTTACGACTTTCAAGAGAAAACACACTTAGGAATTCTCACGATTCTTAACAAGAAATTACACCTATGGGATCCTCTCGACCCGTAGGGAGAAAATTCTTTATGAGACCCTCACGGCTCATAAAGTTGAAAAGTTTTAGGAGGCAGATCTTAACCCTGAATCCTAAGCTATCGTTGTCCTGCAAAAAAATCGAGATAGACTGTAATGACCCCAAAATCTTTATACATCTGTATTATCCCTCTTCAATAATATACCTTATTTATTTGTACTTGGTATTTTCCTTTTTCTATTAAACTTATTATTATTTTATTCCTCAATCTATTATGTATTTTTCTGTGTACAATTTCTTTTTCTTATCTTTAAGTTTTTAACTTCTCATTCTTATTTTTTCTTTCATAAATATTTAACCCAAATCCATTATTCTTATTCCCTACAGCCCATCTGGAAAGCCCACTTTCTTTTTAAGCAACAACATATATTTAATTCTAATTAAATATGTGCATGAACAACTTTGTAGCTCATTGGTTAAGTTCTTGCATTGTTATTCCATAAGTCACATGTTCAAATTCTCATTCTTACAATTATTTTTTATCATTTTTTTATTCTTCTCATAACCTACAAATAAGACCTTTCATTTCCAAAATGAATGGTGGCCTTTCATTTCTCTTTTAATTCTCATGTTAAATGCATATATTATTATTCACTATTACACCATCCTTTTTTGTCCTCCTCTATCTTTTCCTTCCTCACATTTTTTATCTCACACTTCTCCCTCTTCACCTAGAGTCCAAGAAAAAGAACATAAATAAGTCTTCAAGAAGGTCTCGTTAGTAACGCGAGACTATCGGCGGATAGACAAGCCCGGTGACAATACCGACTTGTGCATGTAAGTCTCTTCTCTCTCCTTTCCCCCTATCTCTTATTTTTCTTTTGTCATATCTCGTGAACCCCTATTCTTTTCATATCGTAATCCGTAAGAGAAGATAAATATAAACATATACATATATATAAGTCTAGATATATATATTGTTTTATATGGTTAATAATACCTTATTGCATCTTGTTCAAATTAAAGTGTTTTTAATTCTTTGTTCATGACTATGAATGTTTATTATAAGTTGTGAGAACACAAATTTCATACCACAATATATCTATAATGTCTCATGAAATCGGTTTGTTTATTAAAAGAAAAATAGAAGCCTGCATAAAATACTAGTTAATCTTTTTGTCGATTTTAGTATACACATCAATACCTTTAGCTTTAAAATAATTTTTAGAAATTAATTTTTACTTCTGAAAATTTCAGGAAATTTACATATTATATATTATATTATTTTGTACATGATGTAAAAATTTTAGATCAAATCACTTAACGGTTTAGAAATTATATCGTTTTTATTCACTGTTCGTAAAATAGAAAACTGCAGTTATTTGTCAACTTTTAGGACACATAACTTGGTATACCTATATCCAAATTGAGCAAACTCAGGTGTTTTAGATATCTACATAGAATATTATATATTTTATTAGTTTTAAGTTTTTACTGAAAACCAACGTAAGATAAAGAAAACTGCGTTACAATATTAAGTGACGGATCTGGACAGAATCTGTCCTGATTCCCACACTGTTTTTAAATTGGACATAATTCGAACACCTGATGTCCGTTTGTGACAAAATTTAGATGTGTAGATGCACAATTTATAGAACTATAATTTTATGTATAATACATTACTTATAAATGCATGAAACAACCCGATATAAGTTTTGCAATATAACATATAATTGCTGTCCAGAAATCTGAATTTCTGTTTTAAACGCTGATGTTAAAATGATCATAACTAGAGCTTAAGAAATCCAAATCATATGAATCTTGATGTTTTGGATAAGTATATCTAAATACCTACAATTTTCTAATAATTTTATTAACCTAAAACCTGATAGAAATTGACCGAAACTATGTTTTAAAAATATGTGACGGTGCCGAATAGATTCTGATCTGTTTTGCGCGACGATACGAAAATAGATATATCTCCCAAACCGGTAGTCTTATTTAGGTGAAACTGGAATTCATGCATGAAAAAAACTTAGAGCCATATTTCTGTTTATAGTCCGCTTTCGTTCGACTTGATTAAGTAGACATACATAATATTTCTTTACAGCATTTTTTATGGTAGTTACTCGAATAATATACTTTACTCATTTCATGCTCTTCGAACATGTATACATATTTATCTTGATTTTTAAATTGTTGTATGTACATAAAGACGATAATTAAATACTTGAGGTGCATTTTGAAAACTATTGAAAACTATTTTTACATAAAACCCCCTCAAGTTATATAAATTATAATAAGGATCCTAGTAAATATAGGATTAAGCGGAACCAATCTCTTGAGCTTCAAAGAGCCGGAGAAGTAGGTGCTTGCCTATCTAAGAAAGACAAATTAATAAAAACAACCAGAACTTCAATTTACTTTGCTAATTGTCTGACTCAGTTTGAGTCTCAGTATAATCTGACTTGAATATGATTCAAGTACAATCTACAGTCTACAATCTACAGTCTACAATCTACAATCTTCAATATTAAAATTCAACCTGCATCCATAAATCCAATTATCAATCTATACAACTTGACTGAACTGAACCATGGATATACATTCCATTTACATGGTTCTCCAGTTATTCCATTTACATGATTCTATGATTACATCCGTTTACTAATATCATGGTTTCGGTCAGTCTTTCAATTATACATTCAATACAATTTACAGTACAAAAAATACAAATAAAACACTACGGGGTTTAAAGGGATAGATTGGTACGGAAGGTGTTAAAAGTGGCATGCGACGGGAAGATTAAGACACCTAACATGAATCCAATTGCCGTTGTTCCGGGTTGTATAACGGAGTCTTGTACTTCCATTTGCCCTGGTCTCTAGCATACTGAGACCCCTCTCGTATACACTGGCATTCTTCTGTACCAAGCTACAAACAACAGCGTTAATACAACATTACAACAATATAATACAACATTAAAAACTACTCTCTCTCGTTCTTCTTTTCTACTTCTCCCTTATTTTTGGGACTTACCGAGCGATCTGTTCGCTGACGACATTCTATTTCTTTCTTCTTTAAATATCGTCAGGTGGTTTGGACCCGAAAGAGATCGAGCCATCTGCAGAAGACTTGGATCAGCTTGCTGAAGAACCAGAGCTCTAGTTTCATTGTATATTTTCCATTCAGTACTTTTCATTTCCTGTTATGCCATTATTTAGGCACCATTTTTATTTCAGTTGTATTTCCTTTTCATTCATTGTACAAAAGAATGTTAATAAATAAAAGTTGTTGTTTTTATTTTACCTTGCCTCTTGTGTATTTTCTTTTATATTGCTTCTTAGTTACGCTTAGCTTATTTGCTTCTGAGTAAATACGTAGCGGGCCAGTCGCGTCCCCTTCGCCGTATACTGAGAAGCGGGGAGTGACAGGTTTTGTTGGCGGCCCATGCAGGTCAGAGTTGTATGGAACACTGCCATGCAATTCTGTTCTGCGTGAACAATCTAAGCAATATAACACAAGAAACAGCAACGGAAAACATTCTTTACATTACATATTCTTTGAATTCATCTTGAACTCCACCTTCGGTTTCTTTGAAGTCTATCTCAAGACTTTTGAATTCTTAACTCTTATTCACCCTTTCTATTTGTATCTCGTTGGCATATTAGCTCAATTGGTTAGGGTATCAATCGACGGAGCTCAAAGACGACATCATCCTAATCCTGTTTCCTTACTCTGTTACATCATCCTTCTTGAGTAATTTCGAGGACGAAATTATTTTTAAGAAGGGTAGAATGTAATGACCCCAAAATCTTTATATATCTATATTATCCCTCTTCAATAATATACCGTATTTATTTGTACTTGGTATTTTCCTTTTTCTATTAAATTTATTATTATTTTATTCCTCAATCTATTATGTATTTTTCTGTGTACAATTTCTTTTTCTTATATTTAAGTTTTTAACTTCTCATTCTTATTTTTTCTTTCATAAATATTTAACCCAAATCCATTATTCTTATTCTCTACAGCCCATCTGGAAAGCCCGATTTCTTTTTAAGCAACAACATATATTTAATTCTAATTAAATATGTGCATGAACAACTTTGTAGCTCATTGGTTAAGTTCTTGCATTGTTATTCCATAAGTCACATGTTCAAATCCTCATTCTTGCAATTATTTTTTATCATTTTTTTTATTCTTCTCATAACCTACAAATAAGACCTTTCATTTCCAAAATGAATGGCGGCCTTTCATTTCTCTTTTAATTCTCATGTTAAATGCATATATTATTATTCACCATTACACCATCCTTTTTTGTCCTCCTCTATCTTTTCCTTCCTCACATTTTTTATCTCTCACTTCTCTCTCTTCACCTAGAGTCCAAGAAGAAGAACATGAATAAGTCTTCAAGAAGGTCTCGTTAGTAACGCGAGACTATCGGCGGATAGACAAGCCCGGTGACAATACCGACTTGTGCATGTACGTCCCTTCTCTCTCCTTTCCCCCTATCTCTTATTTTTCTTTTGTCATATCTCGTGAACCTCTATTCTTTTCATATCGTAATCTGTAAGAGAAGATAAATATAAACATATACATATATATAAGTCTAGATATATATTGTTTTATATGGTTAATAATACCTTATTGCATCTTGTTCAAATTAAAGTGTTTTTAATTCTTTGTTCATGACTATGGATGTTTATTATAAGTTGTGAGAACACAAATTTCATGCCACAATATATCTATAATGTCTCATGAAATCGGTTTGTTTATTAAAAGAAAAATAGAAGCCTGCATAAAATACTAGTTAATCTTTTTGTCGATTTTAGTATACGTATCAATACCTTTAGCTTTAAAATAATTTTTAGAAATTAATTTTTACTTCTGAAAATTTCAGGAAATTTACATATGATATATTATATTATTTTGTACATGATGTAAAAATTTTAGATCGAATCACTTAACGGTTTAGAAATTATATCGTTTTTATTCACTGTTCGTAAAATAGAAAACTGCAGTTATTTGTCAACTTTTAGGACACATAACTTGGTATACCTATATCCAAATTGAGCAAACTCAGGTGTTTTAGATATCTACATAGAATAATATATATTTTATTAGTTTTAAGTTTTTACTGAAAACCAACCTAAGATAAAGAAAACTGTGTTACAATATTAAGTGACGGATCTGGACAGAATCTGTCCTGATTCCCACACTGTTTTTAAATTGGACATAACTCGAACACCCGATATCCGTTTGTGACAAAATTTAGATGTGTAGATGCACAATTGATAGAACTATAATTTTCTGTATAATACATTACTTATAAATGTATGAAACAACCCGATATAGGTTTTGCAATATAACATATAATTGCTGTCCAGAAATCTGAATTTCTGTTTTAAACGCTGATGTTAAAATGATCATAACTAGAGCTTAAGAAATCCAAATCATATGAATCTTGATGTTTTGGATAAGTATATCTAAATACCTACAATTTTATAATAATTTTATTAACCTAAAACCTGATAGAAATTGACCGAAACTATATTTTAAAAATATGTGACGGTGCCGAATAGATTCTGATCTGTTTTGCGCGACGATACGAAAACAGATATATCTCCCAAACCGGTTGTCTTATTTAGGTGAAACTGGAACTCAAGCATGAAAAACACTTAGAGCCATATTTCTGTTTATAGTCCGCATTCGTTCGACTTGATTAAGTAGATGTACATAATATTTCTTTACAGCATTTTTTATGGTAGTTACTCGAATAATATACTTGACTCATTTCATTCTCTTCGAACATGTATACATATTTATCTTGATTTTTAAATTGTTTGTACATAAAGACGATAATTAAATAATTGAGGTGCATTTTGAAAACTATTGAAAACTATTTTTACATAAAACCCCCTCAAGTTATATAAATTACAATAAGAACCCTAGTAAATATAGGATTAAGCGGAACCAATCTCTTGAGCTTCAGAGAGCCGGAGAAGTGGGTGCTTTCCTATCTAAGAAAGACAAATTAATAAAAACAACCAGGACTTCAATTTACTTTGCTAATTATCTGACTCAGTTTGAGTCTCAGTATAATCTGACTTGAATATGATTCAAGTACAATCTACAGTCTACAATCTACAGTCTACAATCTTACAATTCAACCTGCATCCATAAATCCAATTATCAATCTATACAACTTGACTGAACTGAACCATTGATATACATTCAATTTACATGGTTCTCCAGTTATTCCATTTACATGATTCTACGGTTATATCCGTTTACTGATATCATGGTTTCGGTCAGTTTTTCAATTATACATTCAATACAATTTAGAGTACAAAAAATACAAATAAAACACTATGGGGTTTAAAGGGGTAGATTGGTACGGAAGGTGTTAAAAGTGACATGAGAAGGTAAGATTAAGACACCTAATATGAATCCAATTGCCGTTGTTCCGGGTTGTATAACGGAGCCTTGTACTTCCATTTGCCCTGGTCTCTAGCATACTGAGACCCCTCTCGTATACACTGGCATTCTTCTGTACCAAGCTACAAACAACAGCGTTAATACAACATTACAACAATATAATACAACATTAAAAACTACTCTCTCTCGTTCTTCTTTTCTACTTCTCTCTTATCTTTGGGACTTACCGAGCGATCTGTTCGCTGACGACATTCTATTTCTTTCTTCTTTAAATATCGTCAGGTGGTTTGGACCCGACAGAGATCGAGCCATCTGCAGAAGACTTGGATCAGCTTGTTGAAGAACCAGAGCTCTAGTTTCATTGTACATTTTCCATTCAGTACTTTTCATTTCCTGTCATGCCATTGTTTAGGCATCATTTTTATTTCAGTTGTATTTCCTTTTCATGCATTGTACAAAAGAATGTTAATAAATAAAAGTTGTTGTTTTTATTTTACCTTGCCTCTTGTGTATTTTCTTTTATATTGCTTATTAGTTACGCTTAACTTATTTGCTTCTGAGTAAATACGTAGCGGGCCAGTCGCGTCCCCTTCGCCGTATACTGAGAAGCGGGGCATGACAGGTTTTGTTGGCGGCCCATGCAGGTCAGAGTTGTATGGAACACTGCCATGCAATTCTGTTCTGCGTGAACAATCTAAGCAATATAACACAAGAAACAGCAACTGAAAACATTCTTTACATTACATATTCTTTGAATTCATCTTGAACTCCACCTTCGGTTTCTTTGAAGTCTATCTCAAGACTTTTGAATTCTTAACTCTTATTCACCCTTTCTATTTGTATCTCGTTGGTATATTAGCTCAATTGGTTAGAGTATCAATCGACGGAGCTCAAAGACGACATCATCCTAATTCTGTTTCCTTACTCTGTTACATCATCCTTCTTGAGTAATTTCGAGGTCGAAATTATTTTTAAGAAGGGTAGAATGTAATGACCCCAAAATCTTTATACATCTGTATTATCCCTCTTCAATAATATACCGTATTTATTTGTACTTGGTATTTTCCTTTTTCTATTAAATTTATTATTATTTTATTCCTCAATCTATTATGTATTTTTCTGTGTACAATTTCTTTTTCTTATATTTAAGTTTTTAACTTCTCATTCTTATTTTTTCTTTCATAAATATTTAACCCGAATCCATTATTCTTATTCTCTACAGCCCATCTGGAAAGCCCACTTTCTTTTTAAGCAACAACATATATTTAATTCTAATTAAATATGTGCATGAACAACTTTGTAGCTCATTGATTAAGTTCTTGCATTGTTATTTCATAAGTCACATGTTCAAATCCTCATTCTTGCAATTATTTTTTATCATTTTTTTTATTCTTCTCATAACCTACAAATAAGACCTTTCATTTCCAAAATGAATGGCGGCCTTTCATTTCTCTTTTAATTCTCATGTTAAATGCATATATTATTATTCACCATTACACCATCCTTTTTTGTCCTCCTCTATCTTTTCCTTCCTCACATTTTTTATCTCTCACTTCTCCCTCTTCACCTAGAGTCCAAGAAGAAGAACATGAATAAGTCTTTAAGAAGGTCTCGTTAGTAACGCGAGCCTATCGGCGCATAGACAAGCCCGGTGACAATACCGACTTGTGCATGTAAGTCCCTTCTCTCTCCTTTCCCCCTATCTCTTATTTTTCTTTTGTCATATCTCGTGAACCCCTATTCTTTTCATATCGTAATCCGTAAGAGAAGATAAATATAAATATATACATATATATATAAGTCTAGATATATATTGTTTTATATGGTTAATAATACCTTATTGCATCTTGTTCAAATTAAAGTGTTTTTAATTCTTTGTTCATGACTATGGATGTTTATTATAAGTTGTGAGAACACAAATTTCATGCAACAATATATCTATAATGTCTCATGAAATCGGTTTTTTTATTTAAAGAAAAATAGAAGCCTGCATAAAATACTAGTTAATCTTTTTGTCGATTTTAGTATACACATCAATACGTTTAGCTTTAAAATAATTTTTAGAAATTAATTTTTACTTCTGAAAATTTCAGGAAATTAACGTATGATATATTATATTATTTTGTACATGATGTAAAAATTTTAGATCGAATCACTTAACGGTTTAGGAATTATATCGTTTTTATTCACTGTTCGTAAAATAGAAAACTGCAGTTATTTGTCAACTTTTAGGACACATAACTTTGTATACCTATATCCAAATTGAGCAAACTCAGGTGTTTTAGATATCTAAATAGAATAATCTATATTTTATTAGTTTTAAGTTTTTACTGAAAACCAACGTAAGATAAAGAAAACTGCGTTACAATATTAAGTGACGGATCTGGACAGAATCTGTCCTGATTCCTACACTGTTTTTAAATTGGACATAACTCGAACACCCGATGTCCGTTTGTGACAAAATTTTGATGTGTAGATGCACAATTGATAGAACTATAATTTTATGTATAATTAATTACTTATAAATGCATGAAACAACCCGATATAGGTTTTGCAATATAACATATAATTGCTGTCCAGAAATCTAAATTTCTGTTTTAAACGCTGATGTTAAAATGATCATAACTAGAGCTTAAGAAATCCAAATCATATGAATCTTGATGTTTTGGATAATCATATGAATCTTGATGTTTTGGATAGTATATCTAAGGACCTACAATTTTATAATAATTTTATTAACCTAAAACTTGATAGAAATTGACCGAAACTATGTTTAAAAAATATGTGACGGTGCCGAATAGATTTTGATCTGTTTGCGCGACGATACGAAAACAGATATATCTCCCAAACCGGTAGTCTTATTTAGGTGAAACTGGAACTCACGCATGAAAAACACTTAGAGCCATATTTCTGTTTATAGTCCGCATTCGTTCGACTTGATTAAGTAGACGTACATAATATTTCTTTACAGCATTTTTTATGGTAGTTACACGAATAATATACTTGACTCATTTCATGCTCTTCGAACATGTATACATATTTATCTTGATTTTTAAATTGTTGTATGTACATAAAGACGATAATTAAATACTTGAGGTGCATTTTGAAAACTATTGAAAACTATTTTTACTTAAAACCCCCTCAAGTTATATAAATTACAATAAGGACCCTAATAAATATAGGATTAAGCGGAACCAATCTCTTGAGCTTCAGAGAGCCGGAGAAGTGGGTGCTTGCCTATCTAAGAAAGACAAATTAATAAAAACAACCAGGACTTCAATTTAGTTTGCTAATTGTCTGACTCAGTTTGAGTCTCAGTATAATCTGACTTGAATATGATTCAAGTACAATCTATAGTCTACAACCTACAGTCTACAATCTACAATTTTCAATATTACAATTCAACCTGCATCCATAAATCCAATTATCAATCTATACAACTTGACTGAACTGAACCATGGATATACATTCCATTTACATGGTTCTCCAGTTATTCCATTTACATGATTCTACGGTTACATCCGTTTACTGATATCATGGTTTCGGTCAGTCTTTCAATTATACATTCAATACAATTTACAGTACAAAAAATACAAATAAAACACTACGGGGTTTAAAGGGGTAGATTGGTAAGGAAGGTGTTAAAAGTGGCATGAGACGGTAAGATTAAGATACCTAACATGAATCCAATTGCCGTTGTTCCTGGTTGTATAACGGAGCCTTGTACTTCCATTTACCCTAGTCTCTAGCATACTGAGACCCCTCTCGTATACACTGGTATTCTTCTGTACCAAGCTACAAACAACAGCGTTAATACAACATTACAACAATATAATACAACATTAAAAACTACTCTCTCTCTTTCTTCTTTTCTACTTCTCCCTTATCTTTGGGACTTACCGAGCGATCTGTTCGCTGACGACATTCTATTTCTTTCTTCTTTGAATATCGTCAGGTGGTTTGGACCCGACAGAGATCGAGCCATCTGCAGAAGACTTGGATCAGCTTGCTGAAGAACCAGAGCTCTAGTTTCATTGTACATTTTCCATTCAGTACTTTTCATTTCCTGTCATGCCATTGTTTAGGCATCATTTTTATTTCAGTTGTATTTCCTTTTCATGCATTGTACAAAAGAATGTTAATAAATAAAAGTTGGTGTTTTTATTATACCTTGTCTCTTGTGTATTTTCTTTTATATTGCTTATTAGTTACGCTTAGCTTATTTGCTTCTGAGTAAATACGTAGCGGGCCTGTCGCGTCCCCTTTGCCGTATACTGGGAAGCGGGGCGTGACATAGACTATCCACATAATACACTTACTAAAAGGGACGCACCATCGTGAAGAAAAAATATGTCTTTTATTCATGAATCAAAATGAATACAAAGTACAATTCGTGAAAGAACAAAAAAATATACACTCATTTAGGAGTATGTACAAAAGAAGAATGAAAAAATATATATACAATTCTTCAAGTCGGCAGGCGATTTAGTAGATTTGCCAGTTCCCGCCTTTTCCACTGGGCTTCGGCTTCATGATTTATTATCGTCAAAAGACGAGCCTCCGCTTGAGCCTGTTGGGCCTGGTATGAGGCAAGCCGGCCTTCAAGCTCTTTTTCAGTAACCTTATGGGCTTCGACCATTTCATGAGTTAACACGGCGGCCTTATCAATGGCTACCACCTCCTTGATAGCTTCTTGAAGCACCCGCCAAAGTTCATATGCTTTAGTGGTCTTGGCCGTAAGGTTGGCTTGAAGCTCCCCCAGCGCTTTGGAAGCCAGCTCTCTCTCCGAAAACTTGCGGCTGAGTCTTTTCTCACATGATATCATGTTCACAGCACACAGCACACCGCTCAATTAGTCCCCGCAAGCTCGCCTTTGCAGCTACAACCTCTGAGGGAAGGCGTATAGATTCAAGAATATGCAAGCAAACCTCTATTTCGACGACGATACTTAATCTAGAATAAGCACAAACCACCTGATATGGGAAGCAACAAGGAAAGCCTCCGATATATATCCTATCAAGCATGCATTTGCAACTGTATGAACATTTAAAAAGAAACGATACCCAAAATGATGCGCATGCAACATAACGATGGTGCCCGCAATTAAAGAAAATTCCCATGGAAAAATATGGAGCTCATTTACGCAAGCAAGACGCATGTACGAGTATCCGACAAACATGAAAATTCAACAGGAAGCATGCAACAGCCAATGATAAAAAGAGTACATTGATTTAAACATACTACATTACCGAGAAAAGGTCACCAAACAAAGGATCAGTGGCACAAGGGTTAACAAAACAAAATGCAAAATTTTCTAACTCCCTCTCTGTCTTCTCCAGCACATCGAAACGACGATTCTCACGAGGAGTGGCTCCCCACCGATTAGCGCCGTGTTCATCCGCAAAGGCAGACATAATAGCCCGTCGGGCTCTTATCTGGCCCAACAGATGGACCGAGCAGTCTTTCAGAGCCTGAGTAATCAGGCACGCCTCATAAAAACACTGGAGCTTGTCTTCAGCCGCATCAAGAATCGCCAGGGTCATCTCTGCTGGGTGAGGAGGGATGTCACCGAGCACGGCAAGAAGAATCATCCGGAGCCAAATGGATCCCATTGGAAGAGGGGACCCCCTACGGATCAAGTGTTCATACGTTACTGCATCACATTCGGCATCAGTAAGAAGGGGATCCACTAGTCGCGCGGCAAAACGAGGAATCATCTCCTCGATGGGTACCTCCCATGGTTGTCGACAAGCATGGGGGCGGTTTCAAGCCATAGCACCTAGTTGTTTTCTCAAGATAAATCACCCTAAGTTGTAATTGGGGTTCTCTGTGAAGAGAGAAAGAAAACTATGGCTTCAGGTTATAAAGGGGAGCATTAAATGCTGCGCACGGAAAATATTGCATGGTGGAACTATTTCCAAGACCCAGAAAAAGGAAAGGCATTGGAAATCAAAGAGGTGGAACTATTTCCAAGGCTCCCTCTCTGCATTTAAAGTCACACACGGAAAGATTGCATGGGAAATTAAACAACCCTATCAATAGGGCCCCACGTGCAGAGCACGTGAGCACCAACTTTGATATGAACTGAAAATTAAAACAGTGTCGCACGTGAATAACACGTGAGTAGGGTGCCAATGTGAGATTGAAATCCCCAACAATGCCTTACATGCCAAACACGTGAGCAACAAAAACAATATGACAAAGTTTCGTAAGGGAAGCATACGAACACAAAAAGGAAAGGAAAGACTTATCATTCATACTTTAAAAATTCATACAAAAATAAGAGGAAACATTTACAATGGTAAGACATCAAATCCGGGACACGGATTGAGAAATTCAAAAGTGAGGCCATCTAGAATCTTTCTGGCCTTTCTGACCATTCTCGTATGCATCCTCTTACGATCGCGAGTGTCGAGATCCTCGCCAATGTCTTCCTCCCTTTGATAAGAGGCGATTATCGTCATCTGTTGGAAAGTTTGATGCATAATATTAATGAGGTTATCTCGCCGCTTCTTCGAGATCAGGCCCGACAGGTACACTGAATGCACCTTGTCTTCGGCATCATCCAGCGCATTAAGCGGCATGGCTTCGTGAAACCCAGGAAGTGCTCACCAAATTGATCCCACTACGATTTTCAACAGAGCAGAACGGCGAGAAAGCAGTCGACCGTTGTGTGCATACAGACGATCCATAATCTCCGCACATTGGGCATCAATAAACTCTTGGTTCTGACAACGGCCCTATACGTGAATATCCTTATAGGAAATAAATTCGTTCAGACTATATAGATGAACAGCCATAGTGCCTGGAAAGAAACATCCGTGAAAGATTAGTAATGAGGAAAATCAAACATTGAGACTTAAACAAATCCTTGGGAAGACAAGTTCTGTTAAGTGACCAACAAATTCAAAATTTGTGTGATTGAAAGGACAAACCCTTGGTACGGATTTAAAATCCAATAAAGATTTCTACAAAAAGTTCTTCAACTGTTCAAGATCATTACCTGAGAAAAAGGGAATCTTTTGTTAACAGAGTTAAACTCTGGAATTTTTCGAAACAAAGAACTAAGCTCTGGGAGAGAGAATTAAATTCTCAAAAGAAAAAGCAAGCAAGGAAGAAGGTGAACAAAGTGGAGGCGCTTCTGAAGGGACGCTGGCATTTATAGGATGTGATGGGAAACGGTTCATCTCCCCTATTCCCTAGACAGATCCAACGGTCACAAAAGTGACAGCGTTGCACTCTCGTGCAGACACGTGAGAACAACGCTGTGGGGGCATTTGTTCCCTGATAAAAATCAGGAAACACCTCAATGAGGTATCACGTGTTCATACGTGACCAAGGGTCACGTGTTGACACATGATTGTTTCCTGTGATCTCTACTTTATAGAATTAAATTCTAATCAAACAAAAATGTAACAAAACAGCTAAGGAAAGACCCCAATGGGACATCACGTGCTCACACGTGACCAAGGGTCACGTGCTGACACGTGATGGTCCTTTAGCTATGTTAAAAGGCATAATTAAATTCTGAATAAAAGAGGGTCACGTGCCAACACGTGACAGGTCCCTCAGCTCTTTAATTGATAGAATTAAATTCTATTTTAATGGTTAAACGTTGGGATCACGTGCCAACACGTGATGGGCTTTAAAAGCCTTATGAGTTAATAGAATTAAATTCTAATTAAGGGAAATCAAAGACCCTGACAGGGAAAGTATTTCTTTAAATCTTTCCAAACAAAAAGGATTATGCTCTGTAAAGTGGAGCACCGTTGGATTAAAAATCCAATGGTGATTAAAAATCACCAATTTATGGAAAGATTTTATACAAGGAAAGGTTTCCCTAAATTTCACCAAAAATAACAAACAGAATATCTTCTGGATTAAAAATCAATGGTGAATAAAATTCACTGAGTGATCTAAAAGATCATGTTAGTTACAAAAAACAAACAAAATCTTTTAATGAAAGATTCACTAAACAAATTGATTCTTTTCCTTCTCCTATAAATAGGAGCCAAGAAGAGGGGAAAAAAGATTGATTTTGGATTTTGGAATTTTCTGAAGAAAAATAGCAGAGAGAAAAGAAAGGAGAATTTAATTCTCAAGAAAAGAAACCTTAGGTGAGAAAGGGGAAAGGGATCAAAGCTCCATAAAACAAAAAGAGAATTTAATTCTCAATCTAAGAGTTTAACTCTTCTGCAAAAGAACTTAGTTCTTCCTCTGGTTGAAGATCTGTAGAAGAAAATCTCCCTACAAGTTGAGAATTTAATTCCCATCGGGAAGATTCTGCTACGCAGATCCAAAACTTAGAGGGAGGATTGAGTTTAGAGAATTTAATTCTCCCAAAAATAAAACTAGGGTTTAACCCTATATGAGAATTTAATTCTTCCAAATTCACATGAATTTAATTCCTCCAAGATAAAACTAGGATTTAACCCTATATGAGAATTTAGTTCCTCCCAAATAAAACTAGGGTTTAACCCTATATGAGAATTTAATTCTCCCAAATCATAGGAATCTAATTCCCCCAAAACAGACAGAACTAGGGTTAAACCCTGTATGAGAATTCAATTCTCCCCAAATTCATAGGAATTTAATTTCTCTAAAACATAATTAGGGTTTAACCCTACAGAGAATTTAATTCTTAAAATAAAGAGACTTGAAAGATCTCCATGCACGTAAAGAACATTGGTCACGTGTTGACACGTGACCCCAATCCGCAGTGATCAAAAAAGAAAGAATAAAACTAGGTCACGTGCCCCCACGTGACCCCTAAACAAATCCCCCAGAATAAGAAGGAAAAAGCTTGGAGGCAATGCCTCACGTGCTCCCACGTGACTTCCAAAATAAAGAAAACAAAAGCAAAGGCAATGCTGGCTTTGGGCGCTCTCACGTGTCCTCACATGACCCCTAATAAACATTCTAATAAATCAATGCATGAGTACCCATCATGTGCCCACACGTGATGGCTATGAAAACTAAAAGTGTTTAACACTTATTTGCAATTCTGAGAACCAAGTAAAAGAGATCTGGCCCCACCTCTGGGTGCCCTCACGTACCCCCACGTGACGCCTTCCTTTCTAGTGTTTAACACTATTTTGAGCATTTCGTCTCCAGTGTTTAACACTGTTTTAGATACATCACGTGAGGACACATGACCACCAGATGTCCTCTAGTGTTTAACACTATTTTAAAGCCAATCTTAGCTAAATTGGCTAAGTTTTCCAGAGGCAAGCATCTCCTTCAACTGAATCTCAAAATTGATCATTTTATATGACATGCAGAGTAAAACCCAGAGCTATAATGTTTAATGTTCAGTTAAAGACAAAAATGTTATCAGAGCCCTTAAAACTCTGGTTTAGCATTGCTAAATAATGAGGGGTTGAACCCAGACAAATGTTTAATGGTCCAACAAGGGGCCAATATTTCTAATCTAATTGGACTTAGCCCAAACTGGCCATAAGTCCTCAATTCAGATTTAACTGAGCCAATGTGCTCATAATCTAATTAATTGATTTTAGTTCCAAATTGGACTACAGATCCCCAAATCAACTTTGGTTTTAGGGTACATCTCTTCACTCCTTTGATATTTGTCGTTGTAATCCTTCAACGTATTTAGAGAGGTGACGGGTCCCGACAACCACACATCTCATAGACTATGATGTCCTTAACCCTGACTGTGAAGTCTTTAAACTCACGGACTATGATGTCCTTAACCTTGACTGTGAGGTCATTAAACTCATGGGCTATGATGTCCTTAACCTCGACCGTGATGTCTTTAAACTAACATTGGACCGCAATGTCCTTAAACTAACCGACCGCAATGTCCCTAAACTAAACATTATAGTCCAATTACTCTCTTGTTGGATCTAAATAATCCCGTTAAGTTGATCTTAGTCTAAAATTAGACTAACGTATTCTTAACTAACGTTTAAGTTGATCTTAGTCTCAAATGAGGCTAACGTATCCTTAAACCCAACACCCAAACCCAAATCTAAGAAGATACGGATTTGGACTAATCCACGCCCTACGGGAGACAACATAAATTAGTCTCCGTATACAATCCATGGGCAACCAAAAAACAAAACAAACACCTACGACACAAAGTGACCATCTGGAGAAGGAGATAGTGGTTACCGCGATGCGGTAGCGTAATTAACTACAGGGGCTTGCGCCTGCAGGGAAGAGCGTCCCTACAATCAAAAACCCCTCAACAAGCGGGAATCTAACGAAGTCTGCTACATGATACACGGAGCCATAAATCAACTTGGTATTTTCGGAGAGGTGGACGGATAGCACTAATTAGCATCTGCCCCGAAATTCAGGCAAGACGTATGTCTTCCCGGTTTTCGGTGGGGAACAACAGCCAGTAGCCGGTAGGAGGCAGGCTCGGGTTTTTGCCTTGACTCACCAGGACGTGCAGGCGTCCAATACTGTGGTTTCAGGTACCCTTTCTGTATGTTCTTATGATGCACATGTTCTTTTCAATCCGGGATCTACGCATTCGTATGTTTCTACGTACTTCGTTCTGAGGTTAGGCCGAGAGTCGTATTTGCTAGATCAGCCGCTTGTCGTGACTACTCCTGTAGGAGAGTCGTTTATTGCGCGACACGTATTCCGGGCGTGTGCTGTCCGTATGGGAGACAGAGATCTGTCCGTCGATTTGATCCTTCTTGAGATATTGGACTTCGACGTTCTGCTGGGCATGGACTGGTTAGCTACTTGCTACGCGTCCGTGGACTGCCGCTAGAAGACAGTGTAAGCATATGGTAGTGCCCCGGCCGTCTAACAGACGCCAAATGCGGAACAAAAACTTTTACAACTGGCGCTATCGTATACTATAACCCGGATCTGCTATTAAAGCTAAACTAACAAACTACAAAGTGGGTAGAAATGTTATACCGAATGATCCGAGTCCTTCGGTCTTCAACCATCATCCCACGCTATGTTGCGGCTGCTCCGATCTCCTGAATCTCCATTCTTCTCGTCCAGGTGGCACCACGTTGATCGATCTTTAAACGGGCTCCCGCCTCTGAACCGAGGCAACTCGATTATCAAGTTTGCTAAAAGAGATGACCAAGATTGATGTAGAGAATGAGTAGAACACTTTGTCTCGTTACGTCTAAAGGTATGGACGAACGGTTAATGAAGTTGTCTTTTGGATCGAGTGAAATGAGAAATCTAACTATCTAATTTCCATGAATCCAAATCATATACTTTTTTCCAAATCAACAACTATAATCATTTGTGAAGAGGGGCCGGCTACTATAAAGGGAGGAGGGAGGTGAGTGTAGGAGTGGGGAGGGTGACCTTAACAATAATGAGAAGAATGAGTGATTTAGACACCTTACATTATCATCAATGCACTAATGAATCATCTAACCTAGTGATGCTATCATTAAATGAACAATTATTGCATCCAATGAATTAACAACACCTCATCATCCTAGTCACCATCTAGAACCTTCTAGAACTACGACTCACCCTCATGACTCACCCTAGTGACGAAAAGATAAATCCGCATTTAACCGAATGTTAAATACGGGTGATAGAAAACTGGAAACTGGCAACTTCCAAAAGCGATCCTGAAACAAATTTCAGGATAACCCCGTAACAGTATAAATATACCCGCATTTGTATTACGACCGAATACAAATGCAACTGAGACAAAGATATTATATCTACACAGTATAATACTCGGATCCGGCTTAAACCAAAGCCCACCAGTATTATCTGCCCGAAATATGACACGTGCGTAAACGCACGTGTATTTTTCGAACCCTGCCATAAAACCATACGGCCTCTACAACGTTTCGCCCGAACTTGGGAAACTGTGTGGGGGGGACTCTAATGACTCATCAACACACTGGCACTGGGTATAACCTCTATCACGTTAGAGGTACTAACTGTACGTAACGGTTGCCTATGTATTGATTGGAAGGGAAGCTGACGAGCGAACTCATCCAGAAACCCTACTGAGCCTGACAGTGACAATATCCGTACAGTCCGGTCTGTTCGTCTAAGAGTATCGCATATCGAGTCTAGGGGGGTAGATAAAGTCAAACCCCTAATAACGCGATAATTAGTGTCGGTATGAAGCCCATCACCTCCTGAGAAACTACCGATCCAAATCAGTAATTCTCCACTACCTCGGCCGAGGATTTCTAGTGATGGCCACCCATGCACTGTGCAACATTAACCCCCAATACCGGGAGAGACGAATCCCCGACGATCCGCTCACTGCCTCCATGTGGCTCGGGACTGTACCCAACTAAAACCTGTTTGCACGTCTCCTTTGAGCGTGGTAGGGTAGTAATCAAAGCACAGTGGGAACTCACACGAGACAAATGACGATCTCAGGTTGACAAACTAACATGTACACATGTCACCAGGGAACTGCTATCTGACGATATATATAATACCAACTAGCATGTTCCCGGCGAGTCCTGTCCGGTGTACTCATAACGTAATGAGCACCTGTATACATCTTAGGTGAACCAACTGACACCAATGGCTTGTGAGACTGGCCACCGTCCCTCGTCGGGATCTCAACTATATACACTAGTCTACTCTGGAGTATCGGTGCCCTATCTCGAAACTCCTACGACTAGGGACACTATAAGGATGTGCTTACAGACCCCAGCTCCCACGTATATGATCGTCATCATACTGCTGGCAGTTAAGCAAGAATCCTATGGTCTCTATCAACATGCAATAGAGAACTAAAGCATGTAAACGATGATAAAGTCAAACCAGATAGCATATTATCATCTCGAGCAAGACTTTCATATCGGTATAGGTCCTCCCTCAATCATTGCAATCACGTATCTGCGATCCAATAATTGACTTAGAGGGCACTGTTCCCCTCCAAACGGCGGCCAAGACATTGACGTCTTGCCTGTGATTCGGGACAGATGCTATTTGGTTTTATCCATCTACCTCTCCAAAAATGCCAAGTTGATTTATGGCACCATGTATCGGAGGTTTAGACGGATGCGGCCGATGTAGCAGACTTCGTCAGATTCCCCCTCGCTTGAGGGGTTTTTGATTGTGGGGACGCTCTTCTCTGCAGGCGCAAGCCCTTGCAGTTAATTACGCTACCGCATAGCGGTAACAACTTTCTCCTTCTCCAGAAATTTCACTTCGTGTCATGTGTGTTTGTTTTGTTTGTAGATGCCCGTGGATTGTATACGGAGACTAAGTTATGTCGTCGCCCGTAGGATGTGATTTAGTCCAAATCCGTATTTACTTAGATTTGGGTTTGGTGTTTTAGCTTAAGGATACGTTAGCCGTATTGAGGCTAAGATCAACTTAAACATTCGTTAAGGATACGTTAGTCCTATTTGAGACTAAGATCAACTTAACGTGATGATCCATTTAATATATGGCCGTCGGGACCCGTCACCTCTCTGACGTCGTTGAAGGATTACAATGATAGATGTCAGCGGAGTTCAGAGATGTACCCTTAGACCGAAGTTGATTAGGGGATATGAAGTCTATTTGAATGTTTAAGGATACGTTAGCCGTGTTTGAGGCTAAGATCAACTTAAACGGGATCGTTTGGATCCGACAGAAGAGCGTTTAGAGGGGGCTCTACTGTTCCAGTTTAGGGACATGGTGGTCCATTGGTAGTTTAAGGACATTGCGGTCCATTGCCAGTTTAGGGACATGGTGGTCCATTGGTAGTTTAAGGACATTGCGGTCCATGGGTTTAAGGACCCCACAGTCCATATGGGTGTGTTTAAGGACGCATTAGTCCGTTAGTTTAAGGATGCATAAGTCCGCGGGTTTAAGGACCCCACAGTCTGTATCTTGGTTTAAGGACGCATAAGTCCATGAGTTTAAGGACCCCACAGTCCGTGTTGATGTGTGCTTGTCGGGATCCATCACCTCTCTGACGTCGTTGAAGGATTACAACGATAGGAGTCAGAGGAGTTTGGAGATGTACCCTCGAACTGGATGTAAATTGATTTAAGAGAGCAGTTGTGCTCAGTCAATTTAATTTTGAGGACTTACGGCCATGATTGGGCTAAGTCCAGTTGAAAAATATTCAACGCTTTTATTTGCATTTGGCCTATTAGGCCTGTGTTAGGCTTTGCCCCTTTTTTAAATAATGCATTGCATTATTTATCATGTTTGGGCTCTGCCCATTTATAAATGATGCAGAGCATCGATTTTGCTTGGGCTCTGCCCTTTTATTGCATTTTATTTTTGTTTGGGCTCTGCCCTTTTATAACAGATGCAGAGCATCAATTTTATTTGTGCTCTGCCCTTTTATTGCGTTACAATTTATTTTGGCCTATTTGATTTGGGCATGGCCCTTTAGTAAACAATGCATTGCATTTGTCAGGCGCTTTGCGCCAATCAATGAGCGCAAGCGCTTGTGGTGATGACACGTGTCTCGCAAGCGCAGTGCGCTGCGCTTGCGCTGCTGACACATGGCGCGCTCTGGTGAGTTGCTCCAATCTCAGAGAGCAAGGCTCTTTCTTAAAAGCGCATAGCGCAAGTGATTCAGATGCTGACACGTGGCGCTCTCTGGTGTCTTGCGCCAACCCAGGAGCGCAACAGTGCAGTTTTTGCAAGTGCAAGGCACTATTTGATTTCTTGATCCAATTTAGATTAAAGAAAACAATTTTTTTTTTGTTTTTCTTGTTTTCAGAGAACCAGTGGTTCATAAAAGAGTGCAATGCACTTATTATTATATGAAGATCATTGATCTTGTTCTTAGATCAATGATCTATTAGAAGAAATTCTTCTATTTTATGAAGGTTTTTACCTTTTTCTTGAAATTTCTTCAGAGTTCTCTCTGTTTTGAGGTTTTCAATCTCTCACAATGTTGATGATTTGAGTTGGGGTCTAGGGGTCTTTATATAGTGCCCATAGATTTGTTAAGTTTATTAAAGAGATCATTCTCTGAGTGATTTGGGGAATTTTCCCCACCGTTGGATCTTTGATCCAATGGCTTTTGTTTTACAGAAGATAATCTTCTTGTTTTAAAAAGAACAGAAAGACCTTATTAAAATTTTAATTCTGTTTGGCGCAGATGCACCAGCGCTTGACACGTGTCGCGCAGCGCAGAGCGCAGCGCAACTGCGCTGCCACGTGTCGCGCAGAGCTCAGCGCACTGCGCTAGCGCAACTGTGCAGCCACATGTCGCGCAGCGCAACTGCGCAGCGCAACCGTGCAGCCAGCGCAACCGCGCAGCCACGTGTCGCGCAGCGCAGAGCGCAAGTTAACTGAAGCGTTGCTTCTTTATTTTAAGATTTGATTTTTATTATCTTTTAAAACAGAGCTTTGCTCTGATTGGGGAAAACATAACCATTACTTCATTTCCCTCCTTAGGATTTGAACAGAGTTTTGCTCTGAAAGGGAGGTTTTCTCCTTTATTATTATTTATTTATTTATTTTATTTTATTGAAACGGGTTTTGAGCCAAAATTTTGGCGGGAACAAATGCCCCCCACTACTTTGCCCACGTAAGTATGTATGTGGGTGAAGTAGTGCAAAGTTAGGAGTAGCCATGGAATCAAGGGCTTAGGAGACAAGTTTAAGGTCCTTGTAGCCTAAGACTTTTCAACTTTATGAGCCGTGAGGGTCTCACAAAGACTTTTCTCCCTACGGATCGTGAGGATCTCGTAGGTGTTTTTTCTCCTTATAAATCGTGAGGATTCCTAAGTGTGTTTTCTCTTATAAGTCGTAAGGATCCTATAAGAGAATTTTCCCTTTTATGAGTCGAGAGGACCCGTAAACGGTTGTTTCCCTCTTTGTCGAGATTCGACTTTGGAGAGTGAAACCCGTGGATAGTATGCAAGAGACCGTTTTGGATCGACTTGCAGGGCCCCAGTGCTTAGGAAACAGGTTTTTAATCCCCACTGCCTAAGGCTTTATCTCACGAGTCGAGCCGCATCGAGAAGTTCTCGCAAAGCCATCAATTTCTTCACAAGTCGAGACGAATCGAGCATTTCTCGCAAGAATATCCTAACGTCACAATTAACCTCTGCTCTTTACGACAGAAGTACGTTAGGGTCTATGGTACTTAGGGTTTTGGCCGTCGTACCGTCGCATAAGCTGATATATTCCTCGATAGGCAATCGTGCTATTCGAGTAGCCCTGCGACTGCCGTGTCTCTGATCCCTTCAGGGGCTGGACAAGACGTCTTCAAGCCATCTTCCTAGGCAGTTTGACCGTCGGAAGAGCAAGTGTTAGGAATTTGCCATGCCGCTTTTTACTTGAGGTTAGGCTCATTTTGGAGAGCCCCGATGAGTCATAACCACTCCGCGCTGGTGTGGGATGATCTCCGATAGTCTTTCGGGTTTTATGTGAGTTGCCGTCAAGACCCTGAAGCTAGGAATTTGGCCTTTGCTTCGTTTGCTGGCATTGCGTCTGCTGTATCGAGACGAATGTCGCGATTGTCTCTAGGTTGCTGGTGAACCATCGAGGTTTGGAACTAGGGATTTTGCCGTGGCTCCGTTAGTTTGATTGCCGCATCTGAACCCTGCTGGAGGAAGAACGCTGGGGTGACAACTCGTCTGCTGTATCGAGACGAACGTCGCGGTTGTCTCTAGGTTGCTGGTGAACCGTCGAGATTTGGAACTAGGGATTTCGCCCTGGCTCCGTTTGTTTGATGATCGCGTCTGATCCCTGCTGGAGGAAGAACGCTGGGTTGACAACTCGTCTGCTGTATCGAGACGAATGCCGAGGTGGAGCTGGGATTTTGCCATGGCTCCGTTTGTTTGATTGTTGCGTCTTCTGTGTCGAGACGAACGCCGAAGTGGTGACCATTCCGCACTGGTGTGAGATGATCTCCAGTTGTCTTTCAGGCTTTATATGACTCGCCGTTAAGACCTTGAAGCTAGGGATTTGGCCTTCGCTTCGTTTGCTTTGTCACGTCCGAATCCTACTGGAGGAAGAACGCTGTCGTGACATATCGTCTGCTGTATCGAGACGAATGCCGAGGTGGAGCTGGGATTTTTCCGTTACTCTGCCTGTTTGACCATGGGGTCTTTCGTTGGCGTTGTATCTGCATCTTGATGGACTGCGAAGGAACGCCGTTGTTAATATCTCGTCTGCTGTATCGAGACGATTGTTGAGATGAAGCTGGGATTTTGCCGTCGCTTCGCTTTGTTTCGACTGCAAGGTCTTTTGTTGGCGTTGTATCCGCATCTTGATGGATTGCGAAGGCACGCCTTTGTTGATTCTTAGGCCGTAGATATTGCCGTCAAGATTTGGAATTAGGGACTATGCCATGGCTCCATTTCATTGTGACTCTGAGGTCGGTCGTTGACGTGAAGACGCTAAAGCTAGGGATCCTCCTTTTGCTCCGTTTGTTGATATTGTGCCTGCAATATTGCGACAAATGTCGAGATTGTCTCTAGGTTGTCTATGAACCGTCGAGACTTGGCTTCGCTTTCTGGTGGAGCCTGTTGGGAAGGTATGTTTCCCTCTTTGTTTGTGCCCCTGGATTGTATACAGGGATCGATATGATCTCACCTGTAGGGCAAATGTTTTATTCATTTCATTTTTTTCGCGATGCTCTATCATTTCAGCTTTTATATCGCGAAAGTCGTGATTGCCCAATCATTTCGGCTATTTTTCGCGGTGCCCAATCATTTCGGCTGTTTATTTTATATTTACTCGCTGCTTTTTTTTTATTGCGAGTTGCCCAATCATTTCGGCTGTTTATTTTATATTTACTCGCTGCTTCTTCTTTTTTTATTGCGAGTTGCCCCATCATTTTGGCTATTTTGCACGCATACATTTTTACTTGCTGATTTTGTTACAAGTTGCCCCATCATTTCGGCTATTTCGTACGCATGTATGGCTCGCTGATTTTTTATTTTTTACTTTTTTTCACGAGTGTGGAACTTGGAATCTGACACCAATCTCAGCATCAACATCGTTACAATTGGAATATTGCCAGGAGCGATTCATCATTTGCCATGAAGGGGCTTGGAATTTGATACCGGTTTAGGCATCAGCATCGCTACAACTGAGATATTGCCAGGAGCGAATCATCATTTGCCTCTGTCGATGTCAAACAAAGGTGGCTTAGTGAACAGGGTTAAAGTCCTGTCAACTAAGGCTTTTGACTTCATGAGCCATAAGGGTCTCATAAAGGTATTTCTCCCTATAAGTCGTGAGGATCTCATAGGTGTGTTTTCTCCTTAGAAATCGTGAGAATTCCTAAGTGCGTGGTCCCTTATAAGTCGTAAGGATCTTACAAGAGTGTTATCTCCTTATAAGTCAAGAGGACTTACAAGGGTTGTTCACCGTGTAAACATATCTCTAGTCACGGATGGGACTTCGTTAGGGAAATGTTTATTCGCGCCCGT
The DNA here is from genome assembly GCA_030015575.1 of Agapanthus africanus. Taxonomy (NCBI): domain Eukaryota; kingdom Viridiplantae; phylum Streptophyta; class Magnoliopsida; order Asparagales; family Amaryllidaceae; genus Agapanthus; species Agapanthus africanus. The sequence goes on from CM057344.1 coordinate 57,500,572, forward strand.
GGATTGTATACAAGGGTCAATACTGAACCGCTTGTAGGACAGTATCGGAGGGTTGTGGGAGTTGCTTAAGAACAGGTTCAAGTCTCCGTAGCTTAAAACTTTCAAATCTTATGAGCCGTGAGGGTCCCATAAGAGGGTTCTCCTTACGAGTCGTGAGGATCTTGCAAGTGTAATTTCTCCTTAGGAATCGTGAGGATCCCTAAGTGTGTTGCTCCCTTGTGAGTCGTCAGGATCTCACGCGGGTGGTTTCTCCTTACAAGGTCGAGAGGACCTTGTAAGTGTCTTTCAACGAGGTTGCGCCATTTCGGGTTTTCACAAACACTCGTCGGTAGCCCTGCCGTTTTTACTCACGGAGCCCTTTCGGGTTTTCATCCATGCTCATTTCGCTTATGGACACCGTCCTTTTTTTTTAACGAGGTTGCGCCCTTTAGGGTTTTCACGAACACTCGCCGGTAGCCCTGCTGTTTTTACTCACGGAGCCTTTTCGGGTTTTCATCCGTACCCATTTCGCTTTTGGACATACCATTTTTTTTTAACGAGGTTGCGCCCTTTCGGGTTTTCACGAACACTCGCCGGTAGCCTTGCTGTTTTTACTCACGGTGCCCTTTCGGGTTTTCATCCGTGCCCATTTCGCTTATGGACATACCGTTTCTTTTGTCAGCCTGAGGATGCTGCTGTAGTAGTTTAAAGACGTTTTGGTCGTTTACAAGTTTTAGGACATTGCGGTCCGCCGTTAGTTTAAGGACGTTTCGGTCCACAGTTAGTTTAGGGACGTTTCGGTCCACCGTCACCGTATTTGAGGCGAATCTCTAGTTTACTGACTTTTCGGTCTATGGAGCTTTCTCTATGACTGAGCATGATGCCCCCGGCGTATCTATCTTTCTTGGAGCGTGCGGTTGTGGCGGGCTCACCTTCCAGCTTTCAGACAGCGCGAACTTGCCCTGTTGGTATTGGTCTTCAACGCAGTTTTTGAAGACGTAGCAATTCTCGATTAGGTGACCCATTGTTTGGTGATAAGGGCAATAATTAGGATTATTAACATCGCCTGGCTGCAACGGACGTTTTGGACTCGGCAGACTGATGAGTCTGTCGTGTACTGCCAGCTCGAACAGTCCCCTTGTTTTATCTTGTGGAAATGATTAAGGACGTTTCAACTTTTCCTGGAGGGGTTGACGCTTGTTGTTTCGGCAAACAACCGGTCTAGGGCTACTCGATTGCTGTTGAGTATTGGCTACGAGGACCGTTTTTCCCTTCCTTTTATCCTTTTTGCTCGATCCTTTGTTTGCGGGGCCAAATTTTTTTTCGAGTAGCGTGCGATTGCACGGCTGAACGTCCTCGCAACTCCTCAATTCTTTCATTTTTGAAATGGATTCCTTGAGGAGAGGGTTGAGGGCAGATTTTTCGTCGGAGTCGCTTCCAAAGGTAATAATTTTCGATCCCCTGGAGTCGGCTATATGACAGTCGTCGGCGGCTCTTTTGCGCTCATCTATCGCATCTTTCTGATGTCTCGGAGCTTCACGCTTTGTCCTGTTGAAGTGTTTCTTTTGAGCGACATATCCTTGCCACCAACACTTAAAAGAGTCGCAGTCTTCAGTAGGATGTATGATCTTCTGATGATATAAGCAGACGCTGGGATGCATCTCTACTCCACCGAGAGTATTTTCTTCAGAGGGTGGTAGCTTCATTCATACTGATAGGGCTTTAGCAAACCTTTTCCTCGTCTTGAATTTATTTTTATCCGCGGCGGCTGACTTTTGATTTGACGAAAGTGCCTCGACTCTTTGGTCTAGTTGGCGGTGTTTGGGTCCTTCCAGTATGGCCATCTCACGCTCTTGATTGGCTTTAACTTTCAGACGGATCTCATTCAGGAAGGCATCGATCAACTCGTCTGACGGCCGCGGAATTTCTGGTTCAGGGTTCGTCCTTGGTTCCTCGACGCAAGGAGCATCTTTATCATCCACCAATGAGTGAGAGATCACATGACAAGTCATTATGCAGTCTTCAGATTCACCTGATGAGTCTTCTCCATCGTTTTCGTCCTCGACAAAAGAACAAGTTGCCCCCGGCGTGTCCGTCTTCTTTGGAGAGTACGGCTGTGGTGGGTTCACCTTCCAGCTTTCAGACAGCGTGAACTTGCCTTGTAGGTACTGATCCTCGATCCATCCCTTAAAGACGAAACAATTCTCGATCGGGTGACTTACCGTTTGGTGGTAAGGGCAATAATTGGGATTATTAAGATCGCCTGGCTGCGACAGACGCTTTGGACTCGGCAGATTAATGAGTCTGTTGCGCACTGCCAGCTCGAACAGTCTTCTCGTTTTATTCTGAGGAAATGAGTAAGGACGTCCTAGTCTCTCCTCGAGGGATGGGCGTGGACGCACGCTATTTTGGCGAACGACCGGCTTTGAGTTGCTCGGCTGTTGTTGAGCATTGGCGACGACGATCGCTTTCCTTTTTCCTTTCTCATTTCGAGAATCTGGTTTTGGAGGAGAAGGTCCATGGCCCATCTGGTCCATTTGGGCTAACTTGTCGATCAAGGCCTGGAAGGTGGTATGCCTGAAGAACATCATGAATTGCGAGATGGTCGCTTGCGGATCAAGAGTACCTACAAACATGCCTACTGCAGGAGCCTCTTCTATGCGTTGTTCGCATTTCGACCATAGGTTCTGCCATCGTGTTGCGTATTAGACCCACGTTTCACCGGGCCTTATCCTGGCATTTATCAGTGCTGTTATCGGGGTGCGTTCACTAGCACTCGCAAATCTTTGTGTAAATAGTAGCTCCATCTCCGCAAATGTTTTGACAGAGTCGTTAGGTACCTCCGAATACCATTCAAAGGCTGTTTCTGCTAAGCTGCCGACGAATTAGCGAAGCAACAATTTGCCATCGCCTCCAGTATTGCCACATAAGGCCCTGAATTGAGCGACATGCTGATGCTGATTCCCTGTCCCTTTATATACGTGGAACTTAGGGATCGTATATCCCGGCGGGTACCTGATTTGGTCATACCAGCCCGGGTACGGTCGTCCCGTTTTTACGACCTGACCGGCTGCTTCAGTCGCCTGATGAACCCGTATCTGCTGAGCTATATATTCGTCCAGGTCAACCTTGGAGATTGCCTCCTCCTTGGCTGTTGACAGAGCCAGTGGAGGATTTGATGTTTCTCCCCTATCGTCTTCGAGGACGATCGGGGGATCTTCAGCTGGAGGATCTTGTTGGATCATCATTCCCACCATGTCCTGGAACAGGAGGGCCATTCGCTTTATGTTGGCTGCTTGTTCAGCGGCCTCTTTATCCTTCTTCTCCAATATCCGGCGAAGGAATTGAGCGTCAGTTTCTTGCTCCTGGTGTTCACCCGAGGACGCTTCGGGACTTTCTTTTGGCCCAGTGAGTGCAGCCATCGCGTTCATCATTTCCTGGAGCTTTTGCTGTTGCTCCTGAGCTTTGGTCACTGACCGTGTAAGCGGTCTATGACCTGTAGATGCACGGCTGTCCTCTTTTCCCGACGCCATGTATACTGTATGAATTATTATGCCCCCGGACTTAGGGCATTTAGGTTCACCGCCTTTGGCATTTGCCGCGGGCGCGGGGATTTTCTCCGGCCTTCTTCTTTTGTGAGCCGTTGAAGTTGAAGGGGCCGTTGTAGTGGGCACCCTGGCGGTTGTTGTCCTTTGCTGTTTAATAGGACGGTCCTTTTCTTCTTGCACCTTCGCCTTTTTCTGTTGACGAGAATGATCTGGGTCAATTACGGAGTCTTGAACTCTTCGCCAAACTTTATAAATTTTGAGGATAACCGCTGAGGGGGCTGCTCCAGCTTAATTTCCGTAACTCTCTCCGCAGGTGGAGGAGATCTTTTCAGTGTGGCGGTCGGAGAGTTCTTGCGCACTCTCCTTCGTGGTTCAAAGCTGTTCCCAGTTGGAATAGCAGTATTAACTTCCACCACTGGAGCAGGTGGAGTTAGCCCTGAAGGGGAGTTGCCCCCCGCCTTCCTTACTCGTCGCCAATGGCGACGTCGAGCATGACGAGCCGTTGGGACTGGCTCAGCGATAGAGACAGCTTCTTTTTGCCCCCTGTCTGAATGAGGTGCTGCCGGTGTCAGCCTCTTAAAGACTGATGTTGTCTTTTGAGTGTCGATATTCAATCTTTCAAAGACAGATCCTCGAGCAGGTGCAGGAGCCAGAATAGACAGCCTTGAAAAGACTGACTCTTTGACAGGAGAAGCCGCCTTGACGACTTCTGGAGCAGCGGTTGTTGCCTTCCTCGGGACAGCCACTTTAGAGTTCATAGGCTTCCTGGCGGGCCCATCACAGTTCTGATCCAGCCTGGCAAAGACAGAGGCTGTTGAATTGATATTGGACGACCCGTTGGCAGGGGCCGTTATAGCAGTGAGCCGATCGAAAACCGACTTCTTGTTCGCTTCTGGTTCGGGCATTGGCATGGTGAAGCTTGCCGGCGGGATCATGGTCCCGAAAAACAGGCCAGTGGTGGCCTGGGTCACCTGTTCTACCGGCATGGCCAGGATGGAGGCCGCTTGAGGCCCATATGCTACACCTCCAGGTGAGGTGGAGCGTCGGTTGCATTGGCACTTCGAGCAATTCGAGCAGTTAGAGGCCATTGATGCTTGATTTCTGCGCTAGGCAAAAGACCAAATCTTAGTAACTTGAAACCCAAAGGCAACCATTAACAAACCGCGATTCGTTCGCGAAGACAACACACGAAGTGTGGAGTGGAAAGAGAAAAAGGTCTCACCGGGCGTGCCAGAATCTGTTCCCCTCCGAACGGCGGCCAAGACATGGACGTCTTGCCTGTGATTCGGGGCAGATGCTATTTGGTTTTATCCATCTACCTCTCCAAAGATGCCAAGTTGATTTATGGCACCATGTATCGGAGGTTTAGACGGATGCGGCCGATGTAGCAGACTTCGACAGATTCCCCCTCGCTTGAGGGGTTTTTGATTGTGGGGACGCTCTTCCCTGCAGGCGCAAACCCCTGCAGTTAATTACGCTACCGCATAGCGGTAACAACTTTCTCCTTCTCCAGAAATTTCACTTCGTGTCGTGTGTGTTTGTTTTGTTTGTGGATGCCCGTGGATTGTATACGGAGACTAAGTTATGCCGTCGCCCGTAGGACGTGGATTAGTCCAAATCCGTATTTACTTAGATTTAGGTTTGGTGTTTTAGCTTAAGGATACGTTAGCCGTATTGAGGCTAAGATCAACTTAAACGTTCGTTAAGGATACGTTAGTCCTGTTTGAGACTAAGATCAGCTTAACGTGATGATCCATTTAATATATGGCCATCGGGACCCGTCACCTCTCTGATGTCGTTGAAGGATTACAACGATAGATGTCAGCGGAGTTCAGAGATGTACCCTTAGACCGAAATTGATTAAGGGATATGAAGTATATTTGAATGTTTAAGGATACGTTAGCCGTGTTTGAGACTAAGATCAACTTAAACGGGATCGTTTGGATCCGACAGAAGAACGTTTAGAGGGGGCTCTACTGTTCCAGTTTAGGGACATGGTGGTCCATTGGTAGTTTAAGGACATTGCGGTCCATTGCCAGTTTAGGGACATGGTAGTCCATTGGTAGTTTAAGGACATTGCGGTCCATGGGTTTAAGGACCCCACAGTCCATATAGGTGTGTTTAAGGACGCATTAGTCCGTTAATTTAAGGACGCATAAGTCCGCGGGTTTAAGGACCCCACAGTCTGTATCTTGGTTTAAGGACGCATAAGTCCATGAGTTTAAGGACCCATAGTCCGTGTTGATGTGTGCTTGTCGAGACCCGTCACCTCTCTGACGTCGTTGAAGGATTACAACGATAGGAGTCAGAGGAGTTCGGAGATGTACCCTCGAACCGGATGTAAATTGATTTAAGAGAGCAGCTGTGCTCAGTCAATTTAATTTTGAGGACTTACGGCCATGATTGGGCTAAGTCCAGTTGAAAAATGTTCAACGCTTTTATTTGCATTTGGCCTATTAGGCCTGTGTTAAGGCTTTGCCCCTTTTTTAATTAATGCATTGCATTATTTATCATGTTTGGGCTCTGCCCATTTATAAATGATGCAGAGCATCGATTTTGCTTGGGCTCTGCCTTTTTATTGCATTTTATTTTTGTTTGGGCTCTGCCCTTTTATAACAGATGCAGAGCATCAATTTTATTTGGGCTCTGCCCTTTTATTGCGTTGCAATTTATTTTGGCCTATTTGATTTGGGCCTGGCCCTTTAGTAAACAATGCATTGCATTTGTCAGGCGCTTTGCGCCAATCAATGAGCGCAAGTGCTTGTGGTGATGACACGTGTCTCGCAAGCGCAGTGCGCTGTGCCAGTGTGCTGTGCTTGCGCTGCTGACACGTGGCGCGCTCTGGTGAGTTGCACCAATCTCAGATAGCAAGGCTCTTTCTTAAAAGCGTATAGCGCAAGTGATTCAGATGCTGACACGTGGCGCTCTCTGGTGGCTTGCGCCAACCCAGGAGCGCAACAGTGCAGTTTTTGCAAGTGCAATGCACTATTTGATTTCTTGATCCAATTTAGATCAAAGAAAACAAGTTTTTTCTTGTTTTCAGAGAACCAGTGGTTCATAAAAGAGTGCAAAGCACTTATTATTATATGAAGATCGTTGATCTTGTTCTTAGATCAATGATCTATTAGAAGAAATTCTTCTATTTTATGAAGGTTTTTACCTTTTTCTTGAAATTTCTTCAGAGTTCTCTCTGTTTTGAGGTTCTCAATCTCTCACAATGTTGATGATTTGAGTTGGGGTCTAGGGGTCTTTATATAGTGCCCATAGGTTTGTTAAGTTTGTTAAAGAGATCATTCTCTGAGTGATTTGGGGAATTTTCCCCACCGTTGGATCTTTGATCCAAGGGCTTCTGTTTTACAGAAGACAATCTTCTTGTTTTAAAAAGAACAGAAAGATCTTATTAAAATTTTAATTCTGTTTGGCGCAGATGCACCAGCGCTTGACACGTGTCGCGCAGCGCAGAGCGCAGCGCAACTGCGCAGCTCAATGTCGCGCAGCGCAGCCGCACTGCGCAGCCGCGATAGCGCAGCGCAACCGCGCTCCCACGTGTCGCGCAGCCGCACTGCGCAGCCGCGATAGCGCAGCGCAACCGCGCTCCCACGTGTCGCGCAGCGCAGCTGCGCTGCCACGTGTCGCACAGCGCAGAGCGCAAGTTAGCTGAAGCGTTGCTTCTTTATTTTAAGATTTGATTTTTATTATCTTTTAAAACAGAGCTTTGCTCTGATTGGGGGAAACAGAAGTATTCCTTCATTTCCCGCCTTGGGATTTGAACAGAGCTTTGCTCTGAAAAGGAGGTTTTCTCCTTTATTATTATTTATTTATTTATTTATTTATTTTTATTTTATTGAAACGGGTTTTGAGCCAAAATTTTGGCGGGAACAGGCACTATTTCCAACAGACAGTTAGGTTTTGTTTTCCCGGCGAGTCAGTGTTTATTGTGCAGGGGGACCATGGTGCCGCCCCTCACAGTTTGATTTCTGTTCTTTGTGCTAGTCGGCTTTTGAGAAGGGGATGTCGGGGATTCTTGGCTTTCATTCATGATACCGGAGCCACAGTGGAGTCGTTGGACCGGGTTCCTACCGTGCGAGAGTTTCCCGACGTCTTTCCCGATGAGTTATCTGGGTTGCCGCCAGAGCGCGATATTGAGTTCTGCATTGATCTGATTCCTGACACGGAGCCTATTTCTATACCGCCTTATCGGATGGCTCCGGCAGAGCTTAGAGAGCTTAAAGATCAATTGCAAGAGTAGCTTGATATGGGACTTATGCGTCTGAGTGTTTCGCCGTGGGGAGCACCTGTTCTGTTCGTCAAGAAGAAGGACGGCAGTTTGACGCTGCGTGTGGATTATCTTCAATTGAACCGAGTTACGGTGCTGAATAGGTATCCTTTACCTCGCATTGACGATTTATTTGATCAGCTCCAGGGTGCAAAACATTTTTCTAAGATTGATTTGCGTTCGGGTTATCATCAGTTGCGGGTTCGGAATGATGACATTCCGAAGACTGCTTTTCGTACGCACTATGGGCATTATGAGTTTTTGGTGATGTCGTTCAGACTCACCAATGCGCCGGCAGCGTTCATGGATATGATGAACCGGATTTTCAGGCCGTTCCTCGACCAGTTTATTATTGTGTTTATGTTGGATATAGTACCCTCAAAGTCAATTATTGGATGGCAGGTACGTGATTGCAATGATTGAGGCAGGACCTATACTGATAAAACAGTCTCACTCGAGATGATAGTATGCTATCTAGTTTGTCTTTATCATTATGATAGATCCCATAGGATTCTTTCTTGACTGCCAGCAGTATGATGGCGATCATATATGTGGGAGCTGGGGTCTATAAGCACATCCTTAAAGTGTCCCTAGTCGTGGGAGTTTCGAGACAGGGCATCGATACTCCAGAGTAGACTAGTGTATACATTCGAGACCCCGACGAGGGGCGGTGGCCGGTCTCACAAGCCATTGGTGTTTGTTGATTCACCTAAGATGTATACAGGTGCTCATTGGGTTATGAGTACACCGGACAGGACTCGCCGGGAACTTGCTAGTTGGTATTATACCTAGCGTCAGATAGCAGTTCCCTGGTGACATGTATACAGGTTAGTTCATCGACCTGAGGTCGTCATTTGTCTCGTGTGAGTTCCCACTGTGCTTTGATTTATACCCTACCACGGGTCAAAGGAGTAATGCAAACAGGTATTTTTTGGGTACAATCCCGAGCCACATGGGGCAGTGAGAAGATCATCGGGGATTCGTCTCTCCCGGTATTGGGGGTGAGATCGCGCTGTGTTTAGGAGAGCCATTACACGAAATCCCTGGCCAGGGTAATCGAGATTTACTGGAAGGTATTCCAGTAGTATCTCAGGGTGTTCTGGGCTGCTCTCTGACACGACTTATACAGCTATTGGGGGTCTGACGTTTACCGGCCCCCTAGGCCCTATATGCGATACTCATAGACGAATGGACCGGACTGTACAGATATTGTCACTGTCAGGCTTAGTAGGGTTTCTGGATGAGTTCGCTCGTCAGCTTCCCTTCCAATCAATACATAGGCAACCGTTACGTACAGCTAGTACCTCTGACGTGCTAGTGGTTATACCCAGTGCCAGTGTGTTGATGAGTCATTAGAGTCCCCCACAGACAGTTTCCCAAGTTCGGGCGAAACGTTGTAGATGCCGTATGGTATTATGGCAGGGTTCGGAAAATGCACGTGCGTTTTCGCACGTGTCATTTTTCGTGCAGATAATACTGGTGGGCTTTGGTTTAAGCCGGATCCAAGTATTATACTGTGTAGATATAATATCTTTGTCTCAGTTGCATTTGTATTCGGTCGTAATACAAATGCGGGTATGTTTATACTGTTACGGGGTTATCCTAAAATTCATTTCAGGATCACTTTTGGAAGTTGCCAGTTTCCCGTTTTCTATCACCCGTATTTAACATTCGGTTAAATACGGATTTATCTTTTCTTCATGAGTGTGGAAGATTCTAGATGTTTCTAGAGGGTGACTAGGATGGTGAGGTGGCTTAGTGTATTAATGGAGCTTTTAATGAATGGATGACTAAGTGTTTTGGTTCAATGAATGCAATTAATGTTATGCAAGGTGTGTTTTATGACTCATGAGTTCATTAATGCTTATAATCACCCTCTCCTCTCTCCTACACTCACCTCCCTCATATATGTAAGTGGCCGGCCATTCCTTGAAAAGAAAATGAGGTTGCTTGTAAAAAGATTATGATAGTTTAGTTCATGGAAATTTCATATAGCTCAATTTCCATTTACCCGATTCCAAATGGCAACTTCATTAACCGTTCGTCCATAGCTTTGGACGTAATGAGACAAAGTGTTCTACTCATTCTCTACATTAATCTTGGTCATCTCTTTTAGCAAACTTGATGATCGAGTTGCCTCGGTTCAGAGGCGGGAGCCCGTTTAAAGATCCGTCGACGTGGTGCCACCTGGACGAGAAGACTGGAGATTCAGGAGATCGGGGCAGCCGCAACAAAGCGTGGGATGATGGTTGAAGACCGAAGGACTCAGATCATTCGGTAGAACATTTCTACCCACTTTGTATTTTGTTAGTTTAGCTTTAATGGCAGATCCGGGTTAAAGTACGCGATAGCGCCTGTCATAAAAGTTTTGTTCCGCATTTTGGCGTCTGTTAGACGGCCGGGGCGCTACCGTGGACTTACAGTTTATTGATGACATACTGGTCTACTCTAGGAGTCGTGAGGAGCATGAGCAACACTTGAGAATTTCTTTGCAGATATTGAGAGAGCACCAGCTGTATGCTAAATTCTCAAAGTGCGCATTTTGGCTTGATAGAGTTGACTTACTGGCTCATGTGGTGACTGGTGACGGTATTCTTGTGGACCCGAGGAAGATCGAGGCTGTACAGCTTTGGCCCAGACCTGTATCGGTGACTGAGGTCAGCAGCTTTTTGGGCTTAGCTGGTTATTATCGCCGTTTTGTATGGGATTTCTCAAGTATCGTTGCACCGCTGACTGGACTGACCCGGAAGGGAGTTCCTTTTCTTTGAACTGATGCGTGCGAGCAGAGTTTTCAGCAGTTGAAGACTCAGTTGACAACAGCACCAGTTCTATCTTTGCCTTCTGGATCGGGCGGCTATGTTGTTTATTGTGATGCTTCTCGAGTGGGGCTCGACTGTGTATTGATGCAGCACGATAGAGTGATTGCTCACGCTTCTAGGCAGCTAAATAAGCACGAGCAGAATTACCCCACTCACGATCTTGAGATGGCCGCGGTGGTCTTTGCGTTGAAGATTTAGAGACACTACTTGTACGGGGAGTCGTGTCAGATCTTCACGGATCACAAGAGCTTGAAGTACATCTTCCAGCAGCGAGATCTGAATCTGCGACAGCGCCGTTGGATGGAGCTTATGAAGGATTATGATTGTGAGATCCTTTATCACCCGGGTAAGGCGAATGTGGTAGCTGATGCTTTGAGTCGTAGGCCCGGAGGTAGCTTGTCCCAATTGAGCGCAGTTCAGCGTCAGTCTTCTGTAGATTGGCAGGTCTTGTGTGATGGTAGGGTGCAGTTCGAGTTCACTTCCGCTGGAGGACAGCTTGCTCATGTCCGCGCCCGTCCACTACTACTTGATCGTATTCGTGAGGCGCAACCAAGTGATGCCCGTTTGTCTGAGATACTTGAACTCGTTCGACAGGGTACAGTTTCGGAGTTCATGATTGATGACCAGAGTGTGCTACGATGCGGGACTCGCTTGTGTGTACCAGATGTTGATGGGTTGAGATGCGGGATCGTAGAGCAGACACATCAGTCGGCCTTTAGCGTTCATCCGGGTTCCACCAAGATGTACCGTGATTTAAGAGACTTTTACTGGTGGGAAGGGATGAAGCGCGATATTTCGGACTTCGTTTCGAGGTGCCTGACTTGTCAGCAAGTCAAGGCTGAGCATCAGATACCGGCTGAAGAGTTGCAGCCTTTACCCATTCCAGAGTGGAAATGGGAGCAGATTTCCATGGACTTCATTGTGGGTCTACCCAGGACCAGTAGAGGGTATGACTCCATTTGGATGATTGTTGACTGGTTGACGAAAGCGGCTCACTTCCTTCCAGTGAAGACCACTTTCGGTTATGCTCAGTATGCTCAGTTGTACTTAGATGAGATTGTGCGTTTGCACGGTGTTCCCACATGCATTGTATCCGACAGAGGCACCCAGTTTACTAGCCGTCTTTGGCAGAAGGTTCAGGAAGTTTTGGGTACCCGGTTGAGTTTTAGTACCGCTTTTCATCCACAGACCGATGGTCAGTCGGAGCAGACTATACAGACTCTTGAGGATATGCTTCGTGCATGTGTGCTCGATTTTTGTGACAGTTGGGATCGTCACTTGTCGTTGATTGAGTTCTCCTACAACAACAGATTTCAGGAGACTATTCAGATTGTAATACCCAGCTTCTTATTATACCAATATCTGTATTTTGTATTCTCGAATTTTATTTAAGTTATTTAATTTTATTTCTTCCCATTTATACAACCCATTTTTCTGGCCCAACTAATTTTTCCCAAACTATTTAAATTCCCCGGGCCAAACTCACCAAGCCCACTCCTCTATTTCCTAGATTAGCCGACCCCTTTTCCAATCCCTTATAATTTCTTGTATATCTAAACCCAGCCCACCCCCTTTTATTTAAATTAATTCATTCAAATCCCAATGCCTCATCTCCTCTTAACTGAGTTTTTCCAATAATCCAAGCCCGGCCCTCTTCTCCCTTCCAAATTTCTCTTATATTCCTCCCGGCCCACTCTCTATATTTATCCCCAAATAATTTCCTATTTAAACCCTAAGCCCACACTTTTTATAAATCCCTTAAATATTCAGCCGGCCCATTCTATTTTCTTACCCAATTAAATTCTTTTTATATTTTTCCTGCAGCCCAACTTTTCCCAAGCCCAGCAGCCTATTTATTAAAATCCTTCTATTATTGCCGGCCCAGCCCACTTCAGTATCAGCCGCTTCGTTTTCTTTTTAAAGGGGAATTAATTTCTTTTGAGCCCGGCCCGTTCTCCATCCGGCCTGCCTCAGTTTCGCACCCGACCCGCACCGCTTCCCCGACCCGACCCGCTTCACCCTACACCTCCTTCTCCCCAACGGCTACCTCCACTTAATTTCCGCGCGCGTTTTTCTACCGTTGCGCCCACATCGCCGCCCGACCCGTGCCGTGCCTCGCTCACCGTTACCCCCACGACGCGCACCCAGTCTCCTCCATCTCTTTCTCTCCTCCTTTTACCTCCATCACCATCGCTCTCGTACTCCTTTTCCTGCTCTCTCACGCCCAATCTCGAGCCACGCCCACGCCCCTCCGTCGCCATCACCACACACCGCCGTTTATATCGTCGGGCCCTCAACACCGCCCTCATCTCCTCACCACCGTCCCTCACTCTTCCCGGCCACCATCACCCAATACCCCAAAACCCACTGCCAAGCTCGAACCCCCTGCACCCGAACTCGACCACTCCTGCCCCAACGCCGGCGAGCTCCTCGTCGTCATCATCATCATCATCGTCGTCCTCAGTTCTCATCATCATCATCCTCAGTTCTCTATCTTTCTCTCTGTTCTCATTTTCATTTTCTCACTCAATCTCCCTCTGTGTTTTCTCTTCTCTCTCTCACTCTCTCAGCTCTCTCTCTCTATCTCAATTCTCTTTCCCTCTCTCTCTCTCTCTAACACCGCTCTGTGAACCACCACCCTCACCGTCAAGACCCCAGCAACCGAGCCTTTGATGCCAAGCTCGAGCTTCTAGCCTAGTCCAAGCTCCGAGGCCGAGCCAAGATCGAGCCGAGGACAATACTTGTCGTGATCGCGTCGGGCCATCACAATAGACCGCGTCGCTGCCGTGCATCCCCGAGACGCCTCCAGGCAAGTTTTTACTTGCTTACATGCTATTTACCTAAATTGTGATCTTTAATTACGTATATCATAAAGTTGCAAGTTTAGATTAATTATTGTGCCATACCTGTTCGACGCGTGTTCCCAATGAAATTACTTGTCTAATTTGACGGAACCAGATTATTCTTGTTGGCCCTTGGTGTGATGGATAACATGTGCAAATTTCATTAGAAAATACTACTGTTAAAGATTAAAACGACTACCCCCAAGTTTAACCGTAAAACTGTAATTCTGTTGTACCTGAAAACCGTTAAATTCACCATAAATCATATACATACTAGAATAGTGCGTTCGAGGGCTCAAATCAAATCCAACTCGACGAACTTTAACCCTATACCAGTTTCCAGATATTCCTGTACTCAAACCATGATGATATTTGGATCGGAGTGCGACCCTGGACTGCAGTCCAGAGCAACTCCAGATATTGCTTGCTGTTCCGTATTGGATCCCACAGGATTTCCTTAACTCTTAGGTTGCGGAACTCCACTGGTCACTATAGATAAATCTGTTATATAGACAACACAAGTGGTTTCATTCTGTTTCGTTATCGTTTGATATTTAATCTGTAATTTAATAGATCGGGATGCATAACAGTCCCAGCAGAACCAGAATTGACATATTAGGGTTAAACATTGTAGATCTCCTGACGTCCAAACGCGATTGAAGATCCGTCTGTTACGTTGAAAACCTTACTGAAAACCCTAGAATTCATCCAACTGTAGCGTCGCTAAAATCTGATTCCAAACGGGATTAAAATGCGTCGCGAAATGGATTTCTGATTCTGAAACCGGATTTCCAACCGCGAGCGCTTAAAATGAAATGGTTATAATTAATGATCCTGGAACCCGATTGGCTTGAAACAAAATTCTATGGATGGACAACTGAACATACTAATTACTACCTGTTTATAATTTCGCTAAACTTTACACGTGTTTTTCATGATAAATCATGCAAGTGATAGACTACTGTTTTTATGACATCTTGATCGTGCTTCATATACTGTTTACGTGTCACATCATACTCATATCATTGTAGCGATAACCTAGTGATATCGTGCATTCACCCAGTGTTAAATTTTAGTGATGATTGTGGCAAGTACGTCAGTGTTCGTGTATCCGTGATTAAGTGAAAGTGATACGTACTTGTACACAATTAGTGACCCTATTATTCTATTGCATTGTCGACGTCTGTGGGATGCGTGTACGTGTGACTATAAGTGGTATGGGACACTTATGGAAGCGCTTGCACGGGTGTCACAGATAAGGCATCCGACACTGCCATTTATCTTAGGTATTAGTCGGGACGTGCTTGATGGAGGTCCTGCCTCCAGTTCTTGCGCAGACTTGTCACGGATCGATTTGTATTTAGGGTTATGGTTAGCGTTTGATGTAGACCACGGGGTGTGGGGTAGTTTAAGTGTGAGTTCAACAGAATCTCGGGAGTCCCATGCCGGCTTATATATTTAGGGAGTTATATGGAGATTTACAGGGTATGTGATATATACACCGTGATATTCTTGTTACATGTTGGGCCCGTGGTCCCTTGCCCTTGGGTGGAGGACACTCGCGAGTGGTTGACTCTCACACTTGGACTGACGATAGGCTTAGTGACCTGTACAGTGAGACTTAGAGACTGATAGGGATACTGGCATTTATATTCCTTATATACTGTGTTGGCATACGTGACATATCGTTATACTGCTTTACTGTTCCGCTGCATTGATTACTGCACATTCATATTCATGCTGCCGTTGATTTACTGTTATTCATATCCATTACCACTGTTAGAACTGTCACTTGATTTTATATATATATTATTGCTTTTGTGTTGCTCTGACGATCTGAGTATGCATGCTCAATGTGAGGAGAAGATTTAGCCTGGATCAGAACTAGACGTGCATCACAGACTTCTTGACTTGCCTTTCCGAGTTACATTCGTTTGTTCCACTTCAGGTCAGTATATATTATTGTATCTTTCAGTTACTGCATTTCTCATTACCTGCGCATCATTTACTGTTTACCATGATAAACTAGAAGCCGAAGTGTGACTACGGTAGGATATTCCTTGACCGTAGGAGCATGGCTGGCCTTGTCTACCCCTCGTATTCCGTATTTTGGGAAGCGGGGCGTGACACAGATGACACCTTTTGAGGTTTTATATGGTAGGAAGTGTCGATCGCCAATCTATTGGACCGAACTCAGCGAGAGTAGAGTTTTGGGACCCCAGCTAGTTCAGGAGACCACGGAGAAGATCCAGCTGATTCAGGACAGGATGAGAGCAGCCCAGTGCAGACAAAAGTCTTATGCCGACCGTCGTCGTCGCAGACTTGAGTTCGCAGTGGGGGATCATGTATTCCTGAGGATTTCTTCGATGAAGGGCGTTATGCGATTTGGGAAGAGGGAGAAGCTCAGTCCCATATTTGTAGGTCCTTTCGAGATCCTTAAGCGAGTGGGTTCTGTTGCTTATCGTTTGGCGCTCCCGCCTAGTTTTCCGGATGTTCACCCTGTTTTCCATGTATCGATGCTTCGTAGATACCTTCATGATCCTTCTCACATGATTCAGCACGAGACCGTTCAGCTTGAGCGCGATCTTTCATTCACCGAGCAGCCGGTAGTTATTTTGGATCGGCAGGTGAAAAAACTACGGTCAAAGTTCTTGCCATCTGTGAAGGTTCTTTGGTGTAGCCCTACTAGTGAGGAGATCACTTGGGAGGCCGAGAGCGAGATACGGAAAAAATTCCCTCATCTTTTTGAAGGTACGCTTAGTATGAAATTTTAATCCGGGGACCGAATTTCTATAAGGGGGAGATTGTAACGTTTTAGAAAATCGTTATGCGAATTTTTCCGTTTTAGGGTAAAATTGTCGGTATTTTCCGTTTTAACCCGACTGTGATCAAACGTCCATATAGACTTGCCAACATCGAGTTTAGCTAAAATAAAAGCTTGTGCGCAAGCTTTGGGGGTATATGAGACGTTTTGGTTCAAATAGAATTTTTCCCTATTTTAATATTATTTTAATGTGGTATTTACATTTTGGGTAATTACTCCTAAAATTGTATCTTTTCAGATAAATCAAGGTTAAGTAAAACCAAACCCTACTTATAATATCTAGATCTTTTGTGTTGACTAAAGGATTAATGTTTTAAAGAAATAAAAAAAATGAATGGAAAAGGTGGCATGTGCATGTATGTGCATTAATGTGCATTTATTGCAAAAATTGGCTAGAAAACTCCACACAATTTCCTCACCTTCCTCACTTGGCCGAGCTCCTTACTCCTTCTTCTGCCATTAATCATTTCTTTCACCTTTTGCATCAATTCAAAGCTAAATAAATACTCAAAATTTCCTAAATAATCTCACAAAAATACTTCAAGTCTTGCTTTTGCTCTTTGATCACTTGGAACTAGGAAAGCTTGGGTCTTATGAGCAAGTGTTGTTAGGTATAATCCCTAAACTATTAATTTTATGATGTATAGCTCGTTGGTTATGGTGTAGAACGCGTTAAGTATCGATTAGTGCAATATCGTATGTTTAGTGTCTTTTTAGAGTCTCTGTGATCTGCTGCGATCTGAGATTTTTACTGATTGACCAAAGAAGATAGTAGTGTTGTACTAGTGAACCTAAGATTCCACCAGAGACACGAGCACCACCCCACCGGTTTTGGCCGACGACCCAAGCATGAAATCCGGCGACCTCGGATTTTGAGGGGAGTTGGGTGTTGGTTTTTTGTGAGTAGCTATCTGCTGCGCTTTTGGGGTGTTTGGTACTGTTTAAATTTTTAGTATTTACAGTATGCAAAATCTGGAATTGTTTTCCTATAATCTAGTGTTTTGAGTCCGCGTGTTACGTTATCCGACACGGATCGCGATCTTGTGCAGCTGTTGCACTTGAGTTGGTTTCGTAGTGTCGTCACGCACGTTAGCCACTATACGCACACTTGTGAATTTGTTTGGAGTTGGTGCGTTGTTTAAAACGTAGTTTTACATTATAGTGGTCGATTTCTTAGATTTTTCTCTGTTTATGTGTTTGTGAAATTATAGCATCGCAAGCGGGGACTTCGGACGCTGCGAACAAAGGGAAGCAGGTGGTCGGATTTTCATAGCTTGAGACCATCGGTGAGTAGATTTAATATCTACGGGGAAATCGCCCATATGGTATTATGCGTCGGGGCTGATATGATATGATAGCTTCATGTTATTGCATATTAGTTGATTTCATATGAACGCCATTGCATAGTATTATCTGTTGTACCTTGACTTGTACCTTTAGATATAATACATTACTGATGGTTCATATTGCAGGAGCACTAATTTGTATGCTACACCCACACCGTCAGTAATTGCCATGACACGCACAAACCACCTACATACGTGATATGGTAGTGATAGGAATAGTTGATGCAGTAACTCTTATTCCATTGTGCATATGAAATACTGTGGACACATACATACGTGATATTGCATTGGGCAGGGATAGTTGAGGTAGTGACCCTTATTCCATTTCACGTATACCTTGCTATAGCTACTTGTACATCATGCATACATATTGACATCTACACCCACATATGATGCTGCACTTACAGTTACATGTACATCATGCACACATACTGACATGTACACCCACATATTTTTGCTATAGTTGTATATACCCTAAATGGTATTGTTTTGACATGTGATATTGAGTCGTTGATTATTGCGCTTATGAAATGCATCATACATACTTGCTTACATGTAGATACTTAAACCTTGCTCCAATTACATATACACCTCATATGACGCTGCACTTGATTTCGGAGGATTTTGGGAACCGCATGATATATTTTAAAGCTGGATTCATTTTTAAGAGCGGTTTTTCCCTTTATATGCTCTATTGATGTTTTATGCTGCATATATCAGTTTTATATAGATTTTACGCATTGAGATATGGAATTCATATGATTTATGGATTTGAGAACCGTGGGGGTATTTTCAAGAAAACTATGTATTGTTTGAAAACCAGGTTTCTCTTGATATGATATTTTGATCCGTCCACCATGAGATTTCTCGGTTCTGAGATTTGTGATATATACCCGATGCGAGGAGTGAGTGGGCCGTGTGCGGGTACATGGTGGAGCCCGGTACGGTTCCCCTCGGCAAGATGTTCGTGGTACATACGATGAGCCTGGAAGGTGGGCAAGTACCTACCGGTGATTGTATTTGGATTCGGCGGTTATCGTGGGGATACCGACCGGAATGATGTACGACATATCGTCAGGGCCAGTCATGGTGACAGTGCCTGAGTTATGAGAATTTACGTGTCGATGCTAGACAGGAGTTTCATGATGTTTCGAGTGTCGGTGTTTGACACTCAGATTTTCCATGATTTATACGTATCGTCGGTGGACATACGGGGTTGATATTCTCATACTTATACACACACACACACAGGTATATGTTTTCATGATGTTTTGGGTGTCGATGTTTGACACTCAGGTTCCATGAGACTTACAGGATGTGAGGGCCGATCTGTGGATGCGGTGCCTGAGGGTTTGGGATTTGATGTGTCAGTGAGGGACACTGGTGTTTTCCTATGCTGATGATTTTGCATGAGCTTTTATTATATCATCTCACACACTCAGGATTATTTGATATGCATTGCTTCATGTAGTTGTAGTACCCTAATGATGTACCTTTACATGATTGTTTCATATTCATATTGTCATACTTATGCTATCGGATTACTTGTGATAGATTAATCGCTATTCGTGCATACTTGCGATTACAGTATGATGTTAATTATTATTCACGAGTTAACAACTCACCCCCGTTGTGCCACAGTATTTTGCATGACTTACCCTCTGAGTAGTCGCGGCAGGGCGTCTTATCATCTCTACTTTTGCGGATACCGCTACGGTTGGCTGTGAGGCCTTTTGCTTTTAGGTGGGTTTGCAGTTATCTGTTTATACATTGTATATCTTTTTGTTGGATCTAGTATTCTCCATCTACAACATCTTGTATTTTGACTTAGAGACGAGTTGTGAGGATGCGGTGTTGTATTATTATTTTGGTGACTGTGGGTGTCGTGCTCATGGGAGCCGGTTTTGTTGAAAAGTTTACTTCTTTATGAAGTTTTCTTTTATATTTCTTCGCTTCGGTTTCGTATATATGTTTGTGATGATTGTCTCCGCCGTTAGGCGAGATTTGCTTCCGTTTGTGATGCTTTATATATTATCTATGTTGTACCCGTTTTCGGGGCTAGTTTTTACAAAGGAGGTGCTACCGAAATTTTTAAGAAAAAAAACTAGAGTTATGAGATTTTACTTGTGATTTTCCGAATGTTTTAAACTATGTTTTTCTCCATTTATCCAATTTTGGGTGGTTTAGATTTCTGGGTTTCGGCTTACTTAAGTTGCGTACGCCTGTACACGTTACGTAGTTTAAGTGCCGGTTATGGGCCAAATATTGGGTCGTGACACTTATGTTGTTACGGGTGACATTGATATGTGTGGCAGTGATGATGATGAAACTGGTGAAGGTCATCAAGGGGAGGATAGCGTGGAATATACCGCTGGATTGAATGAAATAACATTGATTGATGATATGGCTGTGAATAATGATTTTGTCGAACTAGAAGATCCCGGTCTTGATCCGCTGGAAGTGCAGAGTTACCAAGCACGGCAGCAAGTTTTGGGGTGGCATCGCACATACCAAATTCAAAATTTTGTCGTTCTAGCTAACCCTAACTTAGAATCGTTAACTAGAAATCCGACAGAATGATATACAAACAGTTTGTAATTAAAGTGAACAAGGAATACAACCTTTGTAGACCGGTCCTTCACTTCATTAGCTTCGTGTAGTAGTCCCTTCACTGCGATTGTGAACTCCGAACTCTAGAAAGGCTCCCATGAAGAAAAGAACACGCTTTCTTCGAAGTCTTCGAGGCCGAAGATGATCTACGTCGAGGAGACACTAACCCATGCTATCTCTTCACTAATTACGGAATTAGTGAAGCAAACACCCTATACTAAATGGCAAGTAGTAGAGGATGATGAAGTAGGAAGTGGGCTCACTTTAGATTTAATTTTCTCACAAGCTTTCATCATTTTCCATTGAAGTTAGAAAGCTTGAGAGAAAGAAGAAGATGAAGCAAGTGGTGAAGTTGTGAATGAATTCATGTTGTGGTTAGAAATGCAACCAAGGGTTAAGTATGTCATGCTTAACCCTTGTAGAGAGTTAACCATGAGCTAGGGTTAAAGGTTAGGTCAAATAATATCTTAAGCTAGATAAAAGGAGTGGACAAAGTCAAAGATGCTTACAAGCTTCTACAAGGTTTCAACAAATATCAACCATGACTAATTCCATAATTTTTGAATTACTTAATGATAAAATATAAACGCTAATCTTAACCCTAGCATGGTTTAATCTATATAAACCCTAGTTGCATTTGTAACCTAGCATGATACAAACATGTACACAAATATACATATCACATATATACAATTTGCACAAAATGAGAAAAAGAAATCATAAGTGAGATTAATATTAGTTAATGTAATATAATATATCAAATATATAATTATACATTAAATTATTAAATCAACTCTTGATTTAATAATCCGGCTATATCACATATAACCGACTAATATCATGTGTAACAACTTATCGAATTAACACTTGATCCGATAACCCGGATATATCGCATATAACCGACCAATGTCACAAATCGCGAGAATAGAATACGGTATCTCATATCGTATCAATCTCGGTCCTGCACATATCACATATATGCTCCTACTCCATTTCGCTTGAGCCAGAAAACCTCTGTGTAGGACTCTAAAGACTCGTCAATACGCCGGCAGTAGGTGATGATCATATCAAACACCCACAAGCCGCAAGCGGTCTGCCAAACGTAACGGCCACCCGAGTATTGAGCGATCAGAAGATCAACAAGTAAGCATGCTCACACTCCTGCGAATCCAATCAGTAACACTACCGTGCAGTCTGTTCTCTTCGTCTGATATGTCGCATATCTCGTCTAGGGGTGGTGAACGTCAGACCCTAGTAACTCGATAAGTCGTGCCGATGTGATGCTCGTAACGGGTC
Source organism: Agapanthus africanus (assembly GCA_030015575.1). Lineage (NCBI taxonomy): Eukaryota > Viridiplantae > Streptophyta > Magnoliopsida > Asparagales > Amaryllidaceae > Agapanthus > Agapanthus africanus. The sequence continues at coordinate 57,522,113 of CM057344.1, forward strand.
GAGAAACTACTGATAACATTTACCAGTATATCTCTGAAGCAGCCCTGGCCAGGGACTTCCTGTTATAGCCAATCGAGCACAGCGCAACATCAACCCCTAATACCGGGAGAGACGAAACCCCTCCTATCGCTCATTGCCTCCATGTGACTCGGGACTGTACCCAAAAGCCACCGTTTTGCACGTTCTCTTGAACGTGGTAAGGTGGAAATCAAAGCACAGTGGGAATCACACAAGACTTTATGACGATCTCGGGTCTACAGACTAATCTGTACCAGTGTCACCAGAGAACTGCCATCTGACGTTAGGTATAATACCATCTGGGAGTTCTCGGCGAGTCCGTCCAGTGTACCCAGTCTCCACTGGGCACCCGTATACTGTCTCTGATGTCAAACACCAATGGATATGGGATCATCCATCACCCATCTACATGGGTCAAAAAGGTATACGCTAGTCTACTCTGATATATCGATGCCCTGTCTCAATACACCCTCGACTAGGAACATTTGAAGGATGTACTTAACGACTACTCTGTCCCTACTAGTATGATCTGCATCGTAGTCCTGATAGTCAAGTACTCATCCTAAGGGCTTTATCAACTGTAACATAGAGACTATCAGTGTACATGTTAAGATAAAGAGCAACCAGATAGCTTACTATCATATCGAGCAAGAAAGTGCTCCATATATATGTCCAAGCATCCACTACAATATAAATTGTATGTACAGTAATGGCCTCTAGGGCATACATATAACTAACAATCTCCCACTTGTACTAAGGTCATCTGTTGTAGTATCCAATACCCAATAATCAGCAGTGGTTGAAGTATCTCATACTTAACAATCCCATAAAAGTCTCTTTTAGGAAAAGGCCTTTGTGAGTGGATCCGCTCTGTTCTCCTCTGTGTCTACTCTCCTATCCTCGATCTCCCTGGAGATCATCCATCTCCATGATCAGGTGATACTGCCTAAGAATATGTCTGGATCTCTGATGGGATGGGGGATCCTAGGCCTAAGCCACAACTCCATTGTCACACAATAGTAGGAACGAAGTTCATCTCATGAACTTATATATACCCAGACTGCCTCTTTGGTAGTATCGTTGGTAACAATGTATCCGGCCTTTATCGTCTAGTTTGCCACGGTATCTAGTTTGGAACTCTTCCAACATACCGTCCCTCCACTGAGGGTAAAGACAATGCCTGTGACTGACATTCAGTCGTCCTTACCACTCTGGAAGCTATCCAGTGATTCTTCCCAGGATCGATTGATACCATCTCACTACACCTAGTAAGAATCCTAACATCCACTTAGATCTATCTCATAGATCCAAAACCCAGGATTTAGGAGGTATCACCTTGATCTTATATGGAGAATTTTGTGATAAGAGAAGATTGACCGAGCGTAGCATAGGAAACTCCTTTCCTATCAAGAGTATGTCATCCACGTACAATAAAGCAACTTGCACACGTTTCCGCTGCTCCCACTATCTACAAAGCCCTCTGGCTGTGTACTTATAGACGGTCTCTTCTAAATCACTATTTAGAAAAGAAGTCATGACACCCAACCGCCAGATATCGTAGTCATGGTATGTAGCAATGCCAAGCAGGATCCGGATGGACTTAAGCATAGGCACTAGAAAAGGTTTTATCATTATCCACACCTGGTCGATGATGAAAACCTTTTGCAACAAGTCTTAGCTTTGAAAGTTTCAACCTTTTCATGTACACCAAGTAATCTTCTCAAGATATACTTGTTCCTGATGGAGATTTAACCCTTCAGATAAAGCAACCAAAATTCATACTTTGTTGGTGTATATAGATCCATCTCAGATCGCTTAGCATCCAGCCATTCTTACAGAGTCCCCACTCTTGATGGCTTTCTCGAAACTAGTTGGGTCATCATCTCATGATGCAATCCTCGCTCTCACTGTCATAAAGAAAACCGAAGTATCTATCAAGCGGATGAGGAACCCTACTAGATCGGCGGAGAGGCTGAGGTTCATCGGGAACTATTGAATCCTCCGGTTCTACCAAATCATCAGTTGCAGTTTGTATAGCTGGAACTCCTTCCAGTTCTACTTCATGACCACTAATTTCTTCACAGTAAATTCCCTTTCCAAAAGGTGGCATGCTGAGAAACAAAACACTTTTTGCTCCTCAGTGCGGTAGAAGATATTCCCTTGCGAATGCTTGGGATATCCAACAAACTTCTACAGAACTGACCTTGCCTCGAGCCTGTCCGGATTTTGCTTTTAGACATAGGCCGGACAACCCCAAATCTTAACATCCTTAAGAGATGGGCTCTTCCCATATCATATCATATATAGAGTGGTAGGCATTTGATTTGGTTGGAACCTATTCAATAGGTATGCAGCTTCTCATGTGCATAACCCCAAAAAGAAAATAGGCAACTCAGTATTACTCATTATAGAGCACACCTTATCACATAGGGTGCGATTGCTCCGCCTCGATACACCGATATACTGTGGTGTATACGGAGGAGTAATGCTGAGAGAGAATCTCATTCTCCTTTAGAATAGTCCAGGAACTCCGTGCTCAAGTATTCTCCTCCATGATCTCATCAAAGGACATAATACTTATACCTGTTTTGGTTCTCTACTTCTAACTTATATTCTTTGAATTTCTCAAAAGGTTCAGACTTATGTTTCAATAGGAACATATGCCCGAATCTTGAGAGATCATCAGTGAATGTAATGAAGTACAAAGAACCATTCCTGGCATGTGTAGCCAGGGGACTTTCATATATCAACATGTATCAATCCCAAGAGTTCATTAACTCTTTCTCTGTTTCCAATAAACGGAGGTATGGTCATCTTATCTTTGTGACATGACTGGCAAGTTTCATAAGATGTAGATTCAAACTGATTTAAATATGCATCTTAATGTAACTTAGCTAGTCGAGTCGCATTGATATGACCTAGTCTACAATGCCTCAAGAAGGATTTATTCATTTCTGAACTCTTCCTCTTTTGTGTGTTCTGTACGTTAAGAACTGTGGTTTGATTTAGAACGTATATACTTTTAGATAACGTGCCTGAACCGATCAACTCTTGATATAGGAAATGTTCAAAAAATTATCCAACAATACAAAATTATATCCTTCTTTACTAAATAAAGAGACTGATATGATATTGTATATCAGGTTCGGTATCTAATAACATTCGTTCAGAATCGATCTATTTGGTAATACAGGGTGATAACTGCCAACATACTTGGCTGCAACACTTACACCGTTTGCAACTCTTAAAACTTATCACCCATTCTCAGTTCTCTATCTATCTGTAGCCCAAGTAACAAATTACATGTAACACTTTGAAATTCTCTTAGATCAAGTTCGTGTTAATTAGCTAATGCGTGTTTTTCATAAAATCTCATAACTATTAAATTTCCACATAAACTGGAATAAATAAATTTTTTTATTTGTGAAAATATGAAATTATATGTATAATTGTGTTTATTAATTATTAATTAGTTTAGTGTTCATCTAATTAGAAAATTTTCTTAATTATACTTTCCTAAGCAATTTAGTGTAGCATGCACTATTTTTCACCTAGGTTAAGTTTTAACATGTCTACCATTTTCATTTTTCCCCTTAGTCCTAATTTCCTTTGTAAAAGCCAAAACTAAAACTAATAAATAGAAAATAGAATAAAGAATGAGAAAGAGAGCTATGGGGGGGGGGGGGTAATTAATGAGCATAGTGGCTTGACTTTGGGGGCATTTTCTCTCTCTCTCTCTCTCTCACTCCCATTCCAGCAGCAGCAGCTCAACACCTTCCCCCCTTGATCTCTTCTTCTTCTTCTTCTTCTCATCAATTTCTAACACAAAATCTTCATTAAAAACCCATCTACCATCACACCAACTCACATTTATCACTCCAAGATCATTCCTTGTTGGTTGTAATGGCAAGTCTTTGTCTTTGAAGGCAAGTGCAGCAAGTTTAGACTCCCCTAAGACCAACTTGAGGTATTAAGCTCACTTTAATCACCTCTTTGTTAAACTTATAGTTATTTTAGCTTAATTTAGTGTTTATGTGGGTTTTAGTGCTAATTAGGTGGTTTAAGTGAAGATTAGGTAAAGTTAGGGTTGCTAGGGCTTGATTAGCCTAATTGAGTGCTATCAGTGTCGTTTAACCCAAGTAATTGCTTCAGATTACACTAAAATATCTTATTGTTTTAAATTAGTGTTAATTAAACGTTTTAGTTAAGATTTTGGGTAGTTTTGTGATCTGCTTTTGAAGCGAGTGCTTCAGGCAAAAGTTGCAAATACTGGGACTCAGTTACTGAGCTAGGGACACACAGACACAGCACGAGACCCCACTTCCCCTACCTGGCCACAAATTAATTAGATATGGCCGCAAATTGCGGCCAGAGGAGTGAGTTAGGTGTCGGGGTCTGGGCTGGGGGAGTCTGCTACATATCTAAGGTGTTTGGTATATGCAACTTTTCCTAATTCAACTCGAGTCAAAATCTGGGATCAAATACCTTGTTTTCAACACTTTTAGACTTGCGCGACATGCACATTTTGAGTTTGGGTCTGGTGGTTTCTGTGTATCACCACGTGTCAGGGTGGTTCCAGGCGTTTGCACACACGTTTTGGTGTCACGTTTGCACACGCGCTAGCTTGCGACGCCAGTTTCTCGTATGGTCTTGATATCACGTTTTTACAGGATTTTAGTCTTATGTGTGCTACTTTGTGTAAATTCTAGGATCGCGAGCGGGGACTTCTGACGCCGCGAAGAAGGGGAAACAGGTGGTCGGATACACTTAGTACGAGATCACCGGTGAGTAGATTTAATATCTACGGGGAAATCGCCCGTATGGCGTTATGCGTCAGGGCTTGTTAGGATGTTGTAGCCACATATTATATTCCTATATATATATATATATATATATATATATATATATATATATATATATATATATATATATATATATAGGTTGTGCATACGTATTCATTGTAGCATACCCCTCTATTGTTGCATATAGACATAGTAATCATGGGACACCGCACTGTTATTAACGGTTCATGCTGCACGAGCACTAATTGTATGCTACACACACACTCCGTTAGTAATTGCCATGACACTCGCACTATAGAATTGCTATGAACCATATATCGTTTAGATTAGCTCATCATTGATGATTAGACTGTTGGTGTATATGCCCTAGGGGCCATTATTGTATCATACTAGTTTGTATATTACTTAATGCAAGCTTGGGATATTCACAGTTGTATTGACAGTCTTGCTAAAAATGGTAGTATGCTACTTGGTTTGTGTCTACTTTAATATGTGCATATGTTTCTTGTAACGTATCGCTTATACATATTAGTAGAGCCCTTAGGATCTTTGCTTGATTACCAGCGTTGTGATGGCAGTCACACTAGTGGGGGCTGGGTAGTCTATAAGCAACATCCTATACAGGTCCCTAGTAGTAGGATTATCGAGACAGGGCATCGATACTCCGGAGTAGACTAGTGTATACGCTTCTCATCCCAGTTGGGGAGATGGTCTGTCCCACAGCCATCAGTACATCGTACTAGAAATAGTATACAGGTACTCGTTGGGTTACAGGTACACCGGACAGGACTCGCGGGGAACTGTTGGTTGGTATTATACCCGTCGTCAGTTAACAGTTCCTAGGTGACATGAGTACAGCATAGTCCGCAGACTTAACACTGCTACTTCGCCTCGAGTGTATCCCACTGTTCTTAGATTGCTACCCTACCACGGCTCAAAGGAGTCGTGCAAACAGGTAGCAGTTGAGTGCAGTCCCGAGCACTTGGAGGCAGTGGCGGTTAGACAGGATTCGTCTCTCCCGGTATTGGGGGTTGATATCGCGCTGTGTCAGAGAGCCATTACGCAAAGTCCCCTGGCCAGGGCAAGCGAGATTTACTGGTAGGTTCCAGTAGTTTCTCAAGGTGTAATGGGCTACACTCAGACACGACTTATACCGCTATTAGGGGACTGACGCTTGCCGCCCCCCTAGGCCCGATATGCGATAGTCTTAGACGAACAGACCGGACTGTACGGAGATTGTCACATCAGGCTCAGTAGGAGTTCGGATGGGTTTCCTCATCGGCCTTCTTATCGACATCTACCTGGGAACCGTTACGTACAGCTAGTGCCGCTTGCGGTCTGTGGTTAAACCCACTGCCAGCGTAGTGTCGAGTCTTTAGAGTCCCACACAGAGAGTTTCCCTGCTCCAGGCGAAACGATATAGAGGTCGTATGGTTTTACGACAAGGGTTTGGACGCATACATGTTTAAACGCATGTACGACGTTCAGACAGTTTTTACTAGTCGGGTTTGGTTTAAACCAGATTCTAGTATCGGATTATTGGATTTATACAGTCTAAAGTTTTTTTGTGTTTTCACGGATAGGAGGGGCGTTCTCGTAATTTGTCAGGAAGCTTCTAGAAGGATGATGACTTGGAGGGTAAGATGGCATTAGTAATTAATGATCTAGTGACTTATTTAGATGAATCATTCAAGTGAGTTAATGAAGCATTTATTGCTTAATGACTCACTTGATGATTCATTGCATATATTTAATGAAGCATGATGATAATGCATTTGATTTATTCATTTGATATTTTCTTATACTTCATAATATATTAGAAGTGAGAAGCTTTTTCATTCATAACTTATTCTCACCTTCTCTCTCCTCAAGCTCTCTCTCTTCAAACCCTAACCCTAACCTCTCATGTGTTGAGATCAAAGGTTAGCTAGACTAATACATCCATAATCCAACTCTATATCACCTAGGTTGCTTAGATTAGCACTTTGAGAAACCTAGTTACCTCAAGTTAAAGGTCAAGCTTGGAGTAGGAGCTCTCGGGTGGATCGTCTTTGACTCGAGGAGGCCGTTGAGATACCGACATTCCAAAGAGCCTACGAGGAGTGGAGGACAGCGATGAAGACCTGAAGGACAAGTAACGTGAGGTATAACTTCGAATCCGAGTAGTTAAAACTCTCGTAGTTTGCTAGTAATGGTTTAGACACGATCCGTGTGCTCAAGTCCGTGTTACGAAACTTTGATAATTGTTTTTCATATATTCCGCCTCCCCGCAAGCTCGTGGGGTGCGTGACATGGACTTACATAGACATGATTCTGTTCCTTTGCGTGCATACAGATTTGCGTATCTACATACTTGCTTTTTCACCCTTGCTTACGCATACATACTTGTACATCCATATTGGCGCACATGCATATTGTACACTTACACTTGCGTATATATATCCACTGGTGCACCCATACCTACGTACATAAACATTTGTACATACATAGACGATGCTGGCTTTGTTTTGAATGATTGGGAACCGCATAATATATTTTCAAAACTGGATCCACTTAAAAGAGCGGTTTCCCTTTTCACTCTTAGTACGACTTTATGCTGCATACATCACCTTGCATGGAATTTCGCATTTAGTTATGGATTTCATGAGATTTTTTGGATTTGAGAACCGTAGTATTGTTTCAAGAAAATATGCATTTGTTCTAAAAACCCAGTTTCTCGTGATATGATATTTTATGCGTCCACCATGAGTTTTCTCGGTTCTGAGATTAGTTTTCGAGACCCGATTCGAGGAGTGGAGGAACCATCTGCGGGTACATGGTGGACCCGGTATAGTACCCCAGGGCAAGAGAGAGATTTTGTGGGGATGACGATGAGCCTGGCAGGGGATATACTACCTACCAGTGACAGTATAGAGCCCGACGGATATCCGGAGGATACCGTCTGGGGGGGTTATGACATGATATGTATATTGAGGGCCGATCTGGTATACGGCGCCTGAGGGATGAGGATTTGCGTGTCGATGCTGGACACGAGTATTTCATGATATGTTTGAGTGCCGATGTTGGGCACTCCTGTTCCATGAGATTTACAGGATATGAGGGCCGGATAGAGTGACGGCACCTGAGTTATCGGGATTTTGGGGGCGTTTTTGGTAGACACCGGGTTTTTCCACGATGATGATTCGTGTAGATGATAATTTATCCCATACTCAGTATCCATTGTTATGCACTACATCATGTAGTTATAGTACCTGATAGAGTACCTCGCATGATTATTGCATACCCAGTTTATCACGTTGATGTTATTAGATTACACATGTTAGAGTATCGCAGTACGTGCATACTTGCGATTACCTTTATATGTTAAATTCTATTCACGAGTTGGCAACTCACCCCCGTTGTGCCACAGTGTTTTGCAGGTTGACCCTCAGAGTAGTCGCGGCAGGACTACCTCATTGTACCTTTTTGCGGCGGATACCGTTATAGTAGGCAGGTGTGCCGTATTGCTTATAGGTAGGCTTGCGGTATCCATTTTATTTTCCTTTTGTGCACTCTATTTTATCTTGTCACGCCCCGCTTCCCAAAATACGGAATACAAGGGTGACAAGGCCAGCCATACTCCTACGATCAAGGAAAAATCCTGTCATAATCACATTTCGGCTTCTAGATTATATGGTACTCAGTAAAATACAATACGGGTAAAGAGAATGCAGTCACTAAAACTATAAGATATAAAGAGATCTGAGCTCGAAGGAAGTAAGCAAGAGAGCAACTAACCAGGAATATCGGTGGAGAAATGTAAAAGGTCTATAGGTCTGGATCTTCACGGTCTCCTCGAGATCAGACAAATCCACCTCTATCACTGAGCATGCATACTCAGGTCGTCAGAACGACACTAGCAACAATGTAATAGTAACAAAAGGTAAGAAAATAAAAATAATAATGATAGGGATAAAATGCAGGTAGTCAATATATCACTAACTGGTGTAATGTATGATCTGTGTCCCTATCGGTCTCTATGTCCCTTTTTGAAATCGAGTTGTGGAAAAGAGGATCATGTTTAATGAGGGTCCCGTACATACCTGAGACTACGGCCCGCTATCGTCCGGGACATAACCCTGTCAGCCGGACCGCTAGGCCCAACCTAATATATATAAAAGTCGCTGTTCGAATGATCATCCTCTAAATCACTGTCCTCGCTAAATACAATGCTCTTTCCACTTCAATTTCCCCCTTTTTCCCCAGGTTTACACTATTTATGAGCATGGTTTAGTCGTATACAAGTACGCACCAATAACACGGTTTTATCACTGTTCACTGTATTGTACACTGTCACGAATCATTCACTTTTTTCACTGGCGTACTTGACACTCCTAAAACAATACCATTCACGCACGACAATGTATTGTACACTGAATAATAACGAGCACTATCACTAGAAGTATGGCAATCGGGTAAAATGTGTGCATTTATGCAGTTAACAAATCATGTGTAATATGAACTATTATGCACCTTATGAACTTATAAAAATTGCATTAAATCATATGTTCAAAATTCAGTAAAATGACACAAAGGCAGTAGCAAGTAAACTCAGTCAGAAGTTCAACAAAATTTGTTTCAGTACAATCGGATTTCGGGTTTACAAGTTACAGCCGTTTAATTTTAAGTGTTCGCTGCTGGAAATTCGGTTCCTGAACTGAATGTCCATTTCGCAACACAATTTTCACTTTGTTGGGATTAAAATTAGGTGACTCTATAGTTGAACTAAATTTAGGTTTATCAATAAGGTTTCTAACTCACCAGACAGATTCTTAATCGCGCCTCTACGTCAGAAGTTATATACTGTACAACAATGGGGTATCAGTTCTGTTTCTGTTTGGGACTGCTATATGTCCTGTTAATCTAAATTACAGTTTAAATAGTAAACAATTGTGAAAAGGGGTGAAATCACTTTCATTAATTATATAACTATTTCACCTTCGCTATGGTATAGGGTTCCGCAATATAACAAGTTCAAGCAGCAAAAGGTAAGCATTACAAGATGGAAATCAACAGGCAGAGCTGCTCTGGACTGCAGTCCAGAGCTGCCATCCGAACCAGTTTCCGTCATCTTCTCAGTATAGAAACACTTTAAAACTTTTATGGGGTTTCAGGTCGTCGAGTTGGCTTCGATTTTAGCCCTCGAACGCGTCATTCCAATTTGTAAACAATTAGTTATGATTTTTACAAGTTTCGGACATGGAAAATTTTCAGTTTTAACGGGTGTAATTGGGGATGATTGTTCACGTCAGTAACAACTTTATTTTTCAGCCAAGTCTTAACACGATGTTCCTTACTATACGGGTCAACTCATGTAATCAGTTTCCGTCAATTTAATGGGAGTTTTCCTCTCGGGTTTTGTGTCGAACACATACATTATATTAAGTCGCACGAAGTATACATACGGAATTTAACGGTATTTCTAATTTTAACAGAGCAATTTAGCATGAAGCAAGTATGGTACTTGCCTGATGATGCGTTGACGACGCACGGCAGCGGCAACGGCGCGAACGTGACCCGGACACGGCACGGCGAGCTCGGTGGGCAGTTGAGGGATTCCGGTTCGAAAAGGCTCTGGTATTAGAAGATGAAGGCGATGAAGACAGTAGCTGTAGGAGTTGGGCTCGGCTGGAGTTTGGTTGGCGGTTGGACGCCGGAGAGAGTGCAGCGGGGGGGTCGCCTCGGGTTGTTAAAGCTCGGAGTTGGGGTTGCAGCGATGGAGTGAGGTAGTGGAGGGGCTCGGCTATGGAGGTGATGGTGGTGAAGCTGAGGGATCGATGAGGTGGCTGGCGACGCGATGGGAGCGAGGTGATCGTCGGCGAGATGGTGTGCAGGGGAGGCTCGGTGAGTAGTTGGGTGCCGGGTTCGGTCATGCAGGCGAGGGGAGTAGGTAAAGTGGGGCTCGGGTTTTGAAGAGAGAAGCGAGGGAGGAATGATGAGGTGATTGAGGTGGTGGTGGTGGTGGTCGTCGTCATCGTGGTTCAGCGGGGTGTAGGGGATGAAGCAGGGTGTTTTTTGGAGAGAGGAGAGGAGGAGGGAGAACGAGAGTGAGGGGGAGAGAGTTAGATAGACGAGGAGAGGTTGGAATGGCGCGCGCGAAGTCGTGGTCGACGAGCGGGGACGTGGGGCGACGAGGCGGGGATGTTGGCGACGACGTGGGCACGTAAGGAAACGAGCGGGAAAGTTTTGAGGGAGTGGGGAAGAAAGGTTAACGGGTCGGGTCAGGCGCGTGTTTGGGCGCGGGTGTGATGGGGGATTGGGCTGGGGAAAGTAAAGGTTGGGCTGGGCCTGGGAATTTAATTATTTGGTTTTTATTTTTCTTCTCTTGGGCTGGACTGGGTTGTTTTATTTATATGTTTTCTTTTGGGCTTTGATTTTAATTTAAAAGGATATGTAGGTATAAAATCTGTATATAAAATTGATAAAATATAAGAAAATTTCAAGGGGACTCAGAAATTTTTTTGAAAAGTTTTATTGACGAACCGGGAATTATATCATACCCTCCTTACAAAAATTTCGTCCTTGAAATTTAAAAAGAGACAACGAAACAACAGCACTAAACAAAGAGATGTCAAAAACGTGCACGGATATCTTCCTCGCGCTCCCAGGTAGATTCTCCTGGGGAACGACCGCCGCAAGACACTCGGACTAACGGAATGACCGTATTCTTCAGCACTTTCTCTCGGCGGTCGAGGATAGTGGTGGGCTGCTCCTCGTAAGATATGTCGGTACCCAAAGCTAACTCCGAGTAGTCCAGAACATGGCTCTCATCCCGAACATAACGCCGCAACTGAGACACGTGGAAGGTATTGTGCACACCAGCTAGCGATGGAGGCAAGGCAAGTCGATAAGCCATCTCTCCTACTCGCTCTAGCACCTCAAAAGGTCCGGTGAAACGGGGACTGAGTTTCCCGCGATCTCCAAACCTGATAACTCCACGGGTAGGGAAAATTTTCAGGAATACGTGTTCTCCGACTTCAAATTCTAGTGCTCTCCTGCTGGTATCCGTCCAACTCTTCTGTTGATCCTGAGCCGTCTTAATGTTCTGCCTGATCATTTGGACCTTGTCGACTGTCTGAACAATAAGCTCGGGACCCAGTAATCTTCGTTCTCCCACATCATCCCAACAAACTGGGGATCGACACTCGCGCCCGTAAAGTGCTTCGAAAGGAGCTATCTGGATGCTAGCCTGGTAACTGTTGTTATAAGAAAACTCGACTAGATGCAGATGATCTTCCCAGGAGCCCTGGGGGTCCAGCATGCAAGCTCTCAATATATTCTCGAGTGTCTGAATCGTATGTTCGGATTATCCGTCCGTCTGCGGGTGATAAGCTGTGCTGAACTTGAGCCAGGTACCCAAACTCTCCTGTAAGCTCCTCCAAAAGTGCAAAACAAATCTGGTGTATCGATCTGACACAATGCTGACCGGGACTCCATGAAGTCGCACTATCTCCTGCATGTACCTCTCCGCAAGTGACTCTGTCGACTGTCCCACTCGGAATGGTAAGAAGTGTGCAGCTTTCATGAGGCGGTCGATGATAACCCAAATAGCGTTGTTGCCTTACGGGATCCGTGGTAAGGCTGTCCCAAAGTCCATAGTGACGTGCTCCCATTTTCATTCGGGTATCGGAAGCGGTTGCAACAGTCTAGCCGTTCTGTGGTGTTCAGCCTTTACTTGCTGACATATTAGCACTTGGATTCCAACCATGCGATCTCCCTCTTCATTCCGTTCCACCATTAATCTTGCCTCAGATTTCGATACATCTTCGTGACTCCCGGATGTACATAATAACCTGAACTATGAGCCTCGGCCAGCACTTTTCTCGAACATCTTCCCTTAGAAGCGCAGATTCTGCTACCGAATCTCAAAGGACTGTCTCGATGTATTAGTAAGTCTGTCCTTAGTCTGGCTTCCACCTGCTCTTTGTACTTCTGCAATCGGGGATCATTAGCTTATACAACCTTAATGCAATCTACCAATGAAGACTACACCTATAACCGCCAAAACCGTCTGATTGCACTTGGTGTAACAATCTCTAGTTTGAGCTTCCGAAAATCCTTAATGATGCTCCCCTGACTGGTCAACATCGTGACCGCTGGCTTGCGACTGAGAGCATCGGTACGACATTTAGTCTTCCCGGATGGTACTGAAATCCTGAGTCGTAATCCGCCCCTTGCTATAGCCATTGGCGTTGTCTCATACTCAATTCTCCATGAGTGAACATGTATTTCAGACTCTTGTGATCCGTATACACTTCCACTCTTTTTTTTTGCCCAGTAAGTAATGTCCCCAGATTTGTATATGCGAAAGCTACTGCGGCTAACTCCAATTCGCGTGTCGGGTAATTCCCCTCATGATTCTTCAGCTGCCGTGAAGCATAAGTAACTACCCGACCGTGTTGCATCAGAACGCGGCTTAAATCCTTCCATAAATCATCGTCGTGTATCACCACACCATCTGAATCGTCTGGCACTGTAAGAATAGGTGTCGTGGTCAACATCAGTTTCAGTATCTCAAAAGCCTGAGTACACTCCTCTGTCCATACGTAAGACACTTCCTTCCATGTCGGCCGAATTAGGGGGGGTCAGGTGATTATAAAGTTCAAGGATAGGATAAAAGTAATGTCTTTGCAAGAAGGAAAGGAATTTGTAAGAAGGATCAATTAATGCATCAAATGGATTTTAAAGATACAATACCCTAGGAAAATTTGATCGAACCGAAACTTTATTAATCAAAGCTTGACAAAGTACAACTGAAAGATAAACTTGGCCTTAAACTATACATCATTATTGTTTGGCCCTAAGAAAAGAAAATAAGCTGTGTCGGTCACGATTGTGGAAGTTCAACAAGTTGCGATATGCTCTCGCACTAAGATGGGGGCGTCCATTACTAAAGCGTCCTGCCTGAACATCTGCTTGAGTTTCTTCAGCCTCGAGTTCCTCTTCACTCGAGATTTCATCTTCCGATTCCTCCTCGGCTGGAGCTTCGTCTTCCGATTCTTCCCCTATAGGGTTTTCTTCTCCTGGCTCTTCCTCTTCGGCGGGAGCTTCCTCATCAGAATCCTCCTCCATATGTTCTGCCTCTTTCGGGTCCTCTCCTGGATCTTCTGCCATAAAGACTTCCTCAGGATTTCCTTCTTCAGGGCCCTCATCTGAATCCCCCTCTATTGCGTTTTCCTGTGGGTCCTCTTCTATTGGATCTTCTTCAGGATCCTCCTCCTCAAGATCTTCTTCTGGGTCCCCTTCCACTGCATGTTCCTGTGGATCCTCTTCTATTGGGTCTTCTTCGGGATCCTCTTCTTCAGGGTCCTCCTCTGGGTCTTCCTCTTCATCATCCGAATCATTAATCATATTGATCTCCGGAATTGCGACATCGACTCCCTCGTCCTCGGGTTCGCTGTCGTTGAAAATGACCTGTGGGCCATCGACCTCGTCATCTGAACTCACTAATACACAGTCGAAAGAAACGCAGGACTGAGTGTCCTCATCGAGAAGCGGTGCGGCCCCAGGGTTGGCCATGGTCTGAAACGCAAAGGTTATGATCAGATAGTGGAACACGAATGAAAATAACGATTAATGATGCAGAACACGAGGAAAAGATAAAGTACATAAGATTCAAAACATGAATTTGAGTGGTGATGCACAAGTAGTATATGAAAGTGAAAGCAAGGAAATAAAGTATGATTCAAGAGATCCCTAAATTGTACTGCCACCTTATTCTAAACCCGGTGCTCTGATACTAACAAAACCATGTCACACCCGCTTCCCAAAATACGGAATACAAGGGTGACAAGGCCAGCCATGCTCCTACGATCAAGGAAAAATCCTGTCGTGGTCATATTTCGGCTTCTAGCATTATATGGTACTCAGTAAAATACAATACGGGTAAAGAGAATGCAGTCACTAAAACTATAAGATATAAAGAGATCTAAGCTCGAAGGAAGTAAGCAAGAGAGCAACTAACCAGGAATATCGGTGGAGAAATGTAAAAGGTCCACTGGTCTAGATCTTCACGGTCTCCTCGAGATCAGACAAATCCACCTCTATGACTGAGCATGCATACTCAGGTCGTTAGAGCGACACTAGCAATAATGTAATAGTAACAAAAGTCAAGAAAATAAAAATAATAATGATGGGGATAAAATGCAGGTAGTCAATATGTCACTAACTGGTGTAATGTATAATCTGTGTCCCTATCGGTCTCTATGTCCCTTTTTGAAATTGAGTTGTGGAAAAGAGGATCATGTTTAACGAGGGTCTCGTACATACCCGAGACTACGGCCTGCTATCGTCCGGGCATAACCCTGTCAGCCGGACCGCTAGGCCCAACCTAATATATATAAGAGTCGTTGTTCGAATGATCATCCTCTAAATCACTGTCCTCGCTAAATACAATACTCTTTCCATTTCGATTTCCCACTTTTTCCCCAGGTTTATACTATTTATGAGTATGGTTTAGTCGTACACAAATACGCACCAATAACACGGTTTTGTCACTGTTCACTGTATTGTTCACTGTCACGAATCATTCACTTTTTTTCACTGGCGTACTTGACACTCCTAAACCAATACCATTCACGCACGACAATACATTGTATACTGAATAATAATGCGCACTATCACTAGAAGTATGACAATCGGGTAAAATGTGTGCATTTATGCAGTTAACAAATCATGTGTAATACGAACTATTATGCACCTTTTGAACTTATAAAAATTGCATTAAATCATACGTTAAAAATTCAGTAAAATAATACAAAGGTGGTAATAAGTAAACTCAGTCAGAAGTTCAACAAAATTTGTTTCAGTGCAATCGGATTTCGGGTTTGCAGGTTACAGCCGTTTCATTTTAAGTGTTCGCTGCTGGAAATTCAGTTCCTGAACTGAATGTCCATTTCGCAACACAATTTTCACCCTGTTGGGATTAAAATTAGGCAACTCTATAGTTGAACTAAATTTATTTTTATTAATAGGGTTTCCAACTCATCAGACGGATTCTCAATCGCGCCTCTACATCAGAAGTTATGTATTGTACAACAATGGGGTATCAGTTCTGTTTCTGTTTGGGACTGCTATATGTCCTGTTAATCTAAATTACAGTTTAAATAGTAAACGATAGTGAAAAGGGGTGAAATCACTTTCATTAGTTATCTAACTGTTTTATATTCGCTATGGTATAGGGTTATGTAATATAACAAGTTCAAGAAGCAAAAGGTAAGCATTATAAGATGGAAATCAACAGCCAGAGTTGCTCTGGACTGTAGTCCAGAGCTGCCCTCCGAACCAGTTTCCGTCGTCTTCTCAGCATAGAAACACTTTAAAACTTTTATGGGGTTTCAATTCGTCGAGTCGTCTTCGATTTTAGCCCTCGAACGTGTCATTCCAATTTGTATACAATTAGTTATGATTTTTACAAGTTTCAGACACGGAAAATTTTTCAGTTTTAACGGGTGTAATTGGAGATGATCGTTCACATCAGTAACAAATTTATTTTTCATCCAAGTCTTAACACGATGTTCCTTATTATACGGTCCAACTCATGTAATTAGTTTCCGTCAATTTAATGGGAGTTTTCCTCTCGGGTTTTGTGTCGAACACATACATTATATTAAGTCGCACGAAGTATACATACGGAATTTAACGGTATTTCTAATTTTAACAGAGCAATTTAGCATGAAGCAAGTATGGTACTTGCCTGATGACGCGTTGACGACGCACGGCAGCGGCAACGGCGCGAACGTGACCCGGACACGGCACGGCGAGCTCGGTGGGCAGTTGAGGGATTCCGGTTTGAAAAGGCTTTGGTCTTGGAAGATGAAGGCGATGAAGACAGTGGCTGTAGGAGTTGGGCTCGGCTGGAGTTTGGTTGGCGGTTGGACACCGGAGAGAGTGCAGCGGGGGGGTCACCTCGGGTTGGTGAAGCTCGGAGTTGGGGTTGCAACGATGGAGTGAGGTAGTGGAGGGGCTCGGCTATGGAGGTGATGGTAGTGAAGCTGAGAGATCGATGAGGTGGCCGGCGGCGCGGTGGGAGCGAGGTGATCGTCGGCAAGATGGTGTGCAGGGAAGGCTCTATGAGTAGTTGGGTGCCGGGTTCGGTCGTGCAGGCGAGGGGAGTAGGTAAAGTGGGGCTCGGGTTTTGAAGAGAGAAGCAAGGGAAGAATGATGAGGTGATTGAGGTGGTGGTGGTCGTCGTCGTCGTCGTGGTTCAGCGGGGTGTAGGGGATGAAGCAGGGTGTTTTTTGGAGAGAGGAGAGGAGGAGGGAGAACGAGAGTGAGGGGGAGAGAGTTAAAGAGACAAGGAGAGGTTAGAATGGAGCGCGCGAAGTCGTAGTCGACGAGCGGGGACGTGGGGCGACGAGGCGGGGACGTTGGCGACGACGTGGGCATGTATGGGAACGAGCGGGAAAGTTTTGAGGGAATGGGAAAGAAAGGTTAACGGGTCGGGTCAGGCGCGGGTTTGGGCGTGGGTGTGATGAGGGATTGGGCTGGGGAAAGTAGAGGTTGGGCTGGGCTTGGGAATTTAATTATTTGGTTTTTATTTTTCTTCTCTTGGGCTGGGCTGGGTTGTTTTATTTATATGTTTTCTTTTGGGCTTCGATTTTAATTTAAAAGGATATGTAGGTATAAAATCTGTATATAAAATTGATAAAATATAAGAAAATTTCAAGGGGACTTGGAAAAATTTTCGAAAAGTTTTATTGACGGAACCGGGAATTTACATATCTAGTACTCTCCATCTACCATATCATGTATTGACTTAGAGACCAGTTGTTTTCCACTTTTATTGTTCATTTCTTCGCTACGGCGTCGTATATATTCTCGTGGTGATTGTTCCGCCGTTGGGCGTGATTGCTCCCGTTTGGGGTACTTTATCTTTATTATATGTCATTTTACTTATATCATGTGTGTACCCGGTTTCGGGGCTAGTTTTACAAACGAGGTGCTCTCGAAATTTTCAAGAATTAAATTTTAAACTTAAAGGATTTTTACTTGTGAATTCCAAATGTTTTACTAAATGTTTTCTTCACTCACTATCCTTAATGGTTTTGATTTCTGGGTTTTCGGTTTACTTAATACGCGTTACGCCTGTAGACGTTACGTGATTAAGAGCCGGTCACGGGCCAAATTTCGGGTCGTGATATTACATATTTGGGATCTTGATCCGGTATCTCATACCCAGGACGTAAAGGAAACTGAGAAACAGTTCTCTGTAATGAACACACCCGAAGAAGATGCATCATCATGCACTTTCTTCGTTTAGGCGGCACGGGAATCCTGGTAATCCCCCTTTTCCTGCTCAGTTTTATAACAATTATAAGTTGGAGCGGGACCAACGTTCCCCAGCTCAGTATAACAAGTGGGTTCGGTCAATACATCCATATTATTATCTTGATTAAGGCGTGACATGGTCGCTATCTAGAGAGAGAGAGAGAAGAAAACACTAAGCGTATGCTCTTGCAAGATTAGATTGGTTATTAATTTATCTAATCATGATGGCTCCCACTGTTTTAGTCAAATTTTCCTTCAAATCCTAAAAGGTAAAACTAGCCGGGATTAATTATACCTTACAAGTTTGCCAATCTTTCAGCCAGACCAGTGTCGGTACTTTGAGGGAGGTTCCCCGTGTTTTCGCACGGACCTAATTAAAATAAACCTCATTTTCCCAGAGGCATGACCCCGTTAACACATTTCTAGACACCTACTTGATCGGCTAATTGTGATGTGTAAAACTCTCTCAGGAGTAACTCTTACTCGCAGTGGGTATCGGGATCCAACTATCTCATAGGAGGTATGCAATCTCATTGCAAATTTCAACACTTGAAATTCCCGATAATATTTATCCTATGACATTGACGGAAGTCAACAAACCATAGGCTACTAATCAAGTTCAACCCGTCATTTCCTGATTGAATTAAACCCGTCCGCACAACCCTTGACGGAGGTCAACAAGGTTGTACGACTACCCTGAAACAATCGCATCATATGCAGCAGATAAATACCAGTCAGCTACCGCACACTACGCCTTGACGGAGGTCAACAGACGCAGCACGAATACTAAATAATCTTTATCTGAAATGACGGAGGGCTACGACAGGTTTTTAAGAAAACCCTTTGCGTAATGAACTTGATATCGTCGTAGAATCGAGTGATTTTGAAAAGGAGTGTTTTTGAGGCTTTTACTAGTTTTGCTAAAGAGGTCACTCTCGGTGAAGGGATCTTAGCTCTTTTCAAATCGAATAAGGTGCAGGATATTTCACAAATACCACTATGCAAAGCAAAAACTATAAAAGCAATCAAAAGACAATCCGAGTTTGTAGCATCTGCTAGTTTCTCTAAAGAGGTCACTCCCGGTGAAGGGATCTCGGCTCTTTCCTTATCGAATAAGGTGCTGGATATTCTACAAGGAATACCGCTATGCAAAGAAAGAACTAGAGCTACCAGTTTTTAAAACAAGTTTCTACAATATCTTTTAGATTTTTTTTTATTTCATTAATCTCATTAATGAAGTCCCATTTATTATGCTTCCAAAGCAACACATATGAAACGAAAGCAGCAATATTAATTATATCTCATATATATAATATATAGGCATTCGTCTGAACATATCACAGTGATCACATCACAGAGCAGCAGAAGATAACATATGAAATATTGGATATACTAGGATTTCCGTGTTTTAAATTAAGCCTGTATAAAATACGGATTCCACGGTCGTGATGAATAGTCAAACCCACATCCCTATACCCCTACGAGAGTGGCAAGCAACCCTACCAATTCTAGAGTTAGGAGACCCGGTCTCGACTCCTCGAGATGGTCTCCCACTGGACCCTAGAACCCGGTTACTTGTGCTCCCCGTCTTGGGTCTATCCTAAAGCGGAAAAGTAAATAATATACAATGGTGACATCATCCTCAACCCGGCAGTGCCCCAATAAAAGAATATTACATACAATGAATTTTACATGAATAAAAATAAAAACCCTCATCTCACATAAAACCCCCGGCTATTCAAACACAACGATCCAATATAATATATTCCAGCAACACATAACATCACATGTCATCAACGTAAGTAAATATGCGTATCCCAATTGTCGTTGACGTATAGCAACGAAACCGGCGATACACCACATATTACACTTACGGTCGCAAAAAAGAAAGTGAAAAACTACAACAGTTGGAATCCGCAACCACCTTAGACATCACATGCCTAACCGAATGAATTCCTTAGACATCGCATGCCTAACAATTATAAACCCCGCATTTTAGTCTCGATATTCAAAACAACTTTTAATATCTAGTTGGGCAATTCAACAAGATTCCCGACATCCTGATCGAATGCTCGTCGGAAACTTTAGTAGATGGCCGCACTCCCCGATGCCATCGACGAAGTGCACTAAGGCGGAACACCGCTGCCGCGAGCACCCGAACGGATGCTTTTGGCGACGGGTTTCTCCTACAGTCATTTGGTCGGGGCTATGGGGCGTGGCTATCTAATAATGTTACCCGGCGAGTATCCGCGTACGCTACGTGATTGCAACGGACTTTTGATCACATCAAAATCCCGTGGCAACCGATCAAATGAGACTAAATTGCTAGATTTATAACATTCAAATTAGTTATCTCATAACTACTTTTGTGGATTCCAAATATTGTATCCCATCACATGATATCCGGACGAACGTTAAACTTTTCGATCGATTCATCAAAATCCTATAATTCCCCGACAGCTCAACACTTGAGCACAGTTCAATAATACCCAGAATATGCTACAGTACCTATGCACCAGTCGTAGAAGGGCAAACTCAAGCCTCACTCATGTCGCCATGGAACAGCGGCAAACCCTAGGGTATGACCGTGGTTCCGCGATCCAAAAAATCGAGTTAGGGTTTCATTCTTCTAGAGTGTTCATAAAATTACTTGCATGTTTTTCCGAATACATTAAACTTGGAAAAATGGGTTTTTGACATTCGATCGAACTTTTAAACTTCGCCTAGACAATATGTGAATAAGCCGAAACAATGTTAAAATTACGAATACGAAACACTCCAAATTGCTTATAGTGTAAGTTCACATCACATGCAAAATTAGCAAAAACAAACAACACCTGAAATATCAAAACACAGAAACTGGAACATAGACAAAATTTGAGGGGGGGGGTGCTCGGAGTTTGGCCGAGATGGGGAGGGGGTAGTGGCCGGCCAAAAAATCTCAGAAATGCCTTAAATTTCTTCTATGTTCATGTCATATCCCATATAACACTATGTACTTGTTTTAAAAAAAATTTGACAACATTTTAAATCCGACAGAAACATCAATTTCATGTTTCAAGTTTCGGAGTATTTCGGTTTCGTAATTATAACAAAACCATCTAATTTTCTAACATGGCTCTGATACCACTGCAGGGTTATGTAGCACGGCAGCAAGGTTTCGGGAGGCATCGCACATGCCAAATTCAAAATTTTGTCGTTCTAGCTAAGCCTAACTTAGAATCGTTAACTAGAAATCCGACGGAATGATATACAAACACTTTGTAACTAAAGTGAATAAGGAATACAACCTTTGTAGACCAGTCCTTCACTTAATTAGCTTCGTGTAGTAGTCCCTTCGCTGCGATCGTGAACTCCAGACTTTAGAGAGGCTCCCATGAAGAAACGAACACGCTTGCTTCGAAGTCTTCGAGGCCGAAGATGATCTATGTCGAGGAGACACTAACCCAAGCTATCTCTTCACTAATTACGGAATTAGTGAAGCAAACACCCTATACTAAATGGCAAGTAGTAGAGGATGATGAAATAGGAAGTGGGCTCACTTTAGATTTAATTTTCCCACAAATTTTCATCATTTTCCATTGAATGTAGAAAGCTTGAGAGGAAGAAGAAGATGAAACAAGTGATGAAGTTGTGAATGAATTCATATTGTGGTTAGAAATACAATCAAGGGTTAAGTATGTCATGCTTAACCCTTGTAGAGAGTTAACCATGAGCTAGGGTTAAAGGTTAGGTCAAATAATATTTTAAGCTAGACAAAAGGAGTGGACAAAGTCAAAAATGCTTACAAGCTTCTACGAGCTTTCAACAAATATCAACCATGACTAATTCCACAATTTTTGAATTACTTAATGATAAAATATAAACCCTAATCTTAACCCTAGCATGGTTTAATCTCTATAAACCCTAGTTGCATTTGTAACCTAGCATGATACAAACATGTACACAAATATACATATCACATATATACAATGTGCACAAAATGAGAAAAAGAAATCATAAGTGAGCTTAATATTAGTTAATGTAATATAATATATCAAATATATAATTATACATTAAATTATTAAATCAACTCTTGATTTAATAATCCGGCTATATCACATATAACCAACTAATATCATATGTAACAACTTATCGAATCAACACTTGATCCGATAACCCGACTATATCGCATATAACCGACCAATGTCACAAATCGCTAGAATAGAATACGGTATCTCATATCGTATCAATCTCGGTCCCGCACATATCACATATGTGCTCCTACTCCGTTTCACTTGAGCCAGGAAACCTCTGTGTAGGACTCTAAAGACTCGTCAATACGCCGGCAGTAGGTGATGATCATATCAAACACCCACAAGCCGCAAGCGGTCTGCCAAACGTAACGGCCATCCGAGTATTGAGCGATCAGAAGATCAACAAGCAAGCCTGCTCACACTCCTGCGAATCCAATCAGTAACACTACCGTACAGTCCAGTCTCTTCGTCTGATATGTCGCATATCTCGTTTAGGAATGGTGAACGTCAGACCCCAGTAACTTGATAAGTCGTGCCGATGTGAGGCTCATAACGGGTTGAGAAACTACTGATAAAATTTACAAGTATATCTCTGAAGCATCCTAGGCCAGGGACTTCCTGTTATAGCCAATCGAGCACAGCGCAACATCAACCCCCAATACCGGGAGAGACGAAACCCCTCCTATCGCTCATTACCTCCATGTGACTCGGGACTGTACCTAAAAGCCACCATTTTGCACGTTCTCTTGAACGTGGTAAGGTGGAAATCAAAGCACGGTGGGAATCACACAAGACTCTATGATGATCTCGGGTTTACAAACTAATCTGTACCAGTGTCACCAGAGAACTGTCATCTGACGTTAGATATAATACCATCTGGGAGTTCTCGGCGAGTCCGTCCACTGTACCCAGTCTCCACTGAGCACCCGTATACTGTCTCTGATGTCAAACACCAATGGATATGGGATCATCCATCGCCCATCTACATGGGTCGAGAAGCTATACGCTAGTTTACTCTAATATATTGATGTCTTGTCTCGATACACCCTCGACTAGGAACATTTGAAGGATGTACTTAACGACTACTTTGTCCCCGCTAGTATGATCTGCATCATAGTCCTGGTAGTCAAGTACTCATCCTAAAGGCTTTATCAACATGTAACACAGAGACAATCAGTGTACATGTTAAGATAAAGAGCAACCGGATAGCATACTATCATATCGAGCAAGAAAGTCCTCCATATATATGTCCAAGCATCCACTACAATATACATCGTATGTATAGTAATGGCCTCTAGGGCATACATATAACTAACAGGAAGATGATAGTTAGGTAGACTTAGCCGTGGCAGAACTAATTACTGAACCCTATTTGGAAGCGACAGTAGCAAGCGAAGATTGCGTCACTGTTGGGGATATGTTTCAGGAAAAAGAAGATCTTATTTGTAAGCTGAAGTCTTGGGCTATTCAAAAAAACGTTACATTTAAAACCGAAGAGTCAAATAAGATGTACTATACCGTGGTATGTATGAAAGCTCCTGAATGTAAGTGGAGATTGCATGCATGTTGTTCCAAAAGAGCCAAAACTTGGAAGGTCATGAAATACAACCAAGAACATACTTGCATCAATTCTATTATGTTAAAAGATCACAGGAATTGCACTTCATTTTACATCTGCTCACTAATCATGCCACTAATCTGTACAGATGTGGCGATGACTCCCCGAGAGATACGGCTCTACGTTAGCGGAGAGCACAAAATTCAGATTTCGTATGTGAAGGCATGGGATGCTCGTATAAAGGTTTTATGCAAGATATTTAGGGATTAGGAAAGCTCGTACAACTCACTAGTCCCTTTTATGAAAGCCATTAAAGTATCAAATCCGGGGTCCGTATACCGGTTAAAAACCATAGAAACAGATGTCGATGGCTGTATCAGATTTCAAAGAATTTTCTGGTGCTTTACTCCTTGTGCGGCTGGTTTCATACACTGTCGGCCGGTATTATACGTGGATGGGATGTATCTATATGGTAAGTACAGAGATTGCATGTTAATTGCTACAGGTGTAGATGCTAATAACGGTATATTTCCGTTGGGATTTTCTATTGTCGAGGGTGAAGATACATCATCCTAGTCATGGTTTTTCCGCCAGCTCAAAAGTATCCTATCTGTTATTGATAAAACAGATTTATGCATCATATCTGATAGACATCTAGGAATACTAGCTGCAATGAGAGCTGTATTTCCGACGACCCCACATAGGTTTTGCCTGCGGCACTTCAGGCAAAATTTTGATAGAAAATTTAAAAATTCAGATCTATATAAGCTTATGTACAAAGCCGGTAAAGCGTCTGACCCTAATGTTCATGACATGTACATGACGAAAATTAGAGAGATGAGTCAAGCCGCGAAAGCGTGGTTAGATGAGTATCCAGTACGCATGTGGTCACAAGCACATGATAATGAATGCGGATATCTACTAATGACCACTAATATGTCTGAAAGCTTCAACGGGGTCCTTAAAGGTGTTAGAGACTTACCGATATAGGGGTTGATTGTTCGAACCTTTTTCAGAGTGAATACTTACTTTGTCCAAAAAAAGGAAAAGTCCTTGGCGATGGACACTCCACTCACCACGTATTACGAAGATATATTCCGGAAAAGAGAGCGCAGAGCACAATACTACAGATCTGAAAGGTTTGACACAGCGGAGTTTCAAGTAACGGGGAGTAATGGGAATCAATATACCATAAATTTTAGAGATGAAGGGCTCTTTTCGCGCACATGCGGTATTTTCCAGCAACAACATTTACCTTGTGCTCACGCAATTGCTGCTGCGAGCAGCATGCATAACTCACATTACAATTTTGTTTCCCGTTACTATACAGTTTCCAATTACCAAGGCGTATACGATCCAAAATTTCATCCTATACCAGACAGTCGCTATTGGCACTATTATGCTGGGAACAGACAAACGCCTACCGTATTACCGTCAGAAAAAAATATAGGGCCCGGAAGACCTAAGGTGCGTCGAGATCGAATGACAATGGATGTTGATCCTTAGTAAAGACACGGCAGATATAGCCTATACAAACAACCAGTTCATTATAAGACCAGATATCCAGGACAGTCAACAGGGGCGGGACCTTCGAGATCGTGACAAGTGCACCGGAAGAAAATCAGTTAGCGCTTGTAAAGAAACTTGTACAATTTACTTTTTACAAACAGATATGATTTTTTTTATTTTAAATTTAACCTATTCATTATGTTATTGGATTGTATACAAAATTCATATTTATAGTAATTCTATATGAACTGTAATAACAATTTTCCAGAACCAAAACAACACTAATATTATTGTTTTATTTTTTTATTCGATATTTAAATTTCTGTTTTTAATTATTTTTTTCTTAAATAAAAAAGGGGGACGGTTCCCAGAACCCGCCCTCTTCATTCCCTATAGACGGCGGGTTCTGGTAACCCGCCTTCTAAATTCGAGGGTGGGACCGGCCTCAAAACCGTCCTATTTCGATAATTAAAAAAAAAATTATTTTAATAATTTTAATTTTATTCTACCCTATTTCATAAAAAAACTGATTTTATAACAGTCATGTTCATCTCCCTCACTGTGATCCGCATGTGAGAAGAGAGCAAAAGTGCCCAATTTTTTTTTCAAAATTAACCCTAATCTAAAAAATAATACCATCCTAAAAATAATTCCGAGAACAGAGCTCCGTATATCCTATGTGGAAATAGCGTTTTCACTCTATTCACATTCTACATGGATGTATGCAGGTCTATTCTCGAAATTATTTTTGGGCCAGTATTATTTTTTAAATTATTTTTTAAATTTGGTCTTCCTTGGAAAAAAACTCCAAAAATGGCCGACAACTACGATGGTCTTGGAATTTTTCCCAAAACAATACTATTTAAATAAATAATTCCCAAAATAATACTGCCTCCAAAATAATTTCGAGAATAGACCTCCGTATGCCATGTGAAGAAGAAAACGCTATTGACAATAGTGATTTCATATTGCTGTATTCTCATATAAATTTTGATTTTGTCAAGCTTGTTTCAGATTTTGATTTTGGTTTTGTTGAAATTGTAACAAAGTTGACAGAGAATAGATGAAAAATCTCTTAGTTTGTTGAGAATAGAATAAATTTATCTATAGAAAAATATAATAGATTTCTATATGCTAATTAAATTTATTCTATTCTCGACAAACTAAGATTTTTCTTCTATTCTCTGCCAATTTTGTTACAATTTCAACAAAATCTAAATCTAAAACAATCTTGACAAAATCAAAATCAAAATCAAAATCCATGTAGGAATATTGCTATATGAAAACGCTATTGGCAGTAGCGTTTTCATTTTGAAAAATTCAATAAGAAAAAAAACGTTATTGTCAATAGCGTTTTCGTTTGCCATCTTACTCCCGCATCAAAACTAATCCTGCGTGGCTGTACGGAGGCTTATTCTCAGAATTATTTTAGTAACAATATTATTTTGGGAATTATTTATTTAAATAGGATTAATTAGGAAAAAATTCTTCTCTGTTCTAGATATAGGTGGGGCCCATTTTCTCTAGATTCAAAAGGAAATGGGTAAATATCCTTTAGAATTCATATTTGATATCTTCACTATGGACGGGATTAAAAGAAAATCAAATTCTATTCTTAAGATATTTTTTATTTCTTACCAATTCTTCATCGATCATGTATTAGATCATGTATTATATCATGGATGATTGATAATTCGATTCTATCTAAAATTACTGCAAAGTCCTCATTCAACACAAAAATATAGAAGCTATGTACCTATTGTGCGTGGTATTGTGCGTGGTGTGATACACGAACAGTTAATATTTAACTAAAGAAAAAGAATAGCCTAAAACCATGCGTTGATTTTTCTTTAACTTTCTTTACCAATCGTGTATAACACCTAGTGGATAAGCCGCTTTTAGTATTAATTCATAAACTTTGTAAAACTGTCTAAGAGCCCGTTTGGAAATGGAGTTAAGTTTTCGAAACCGGAGTTCCATAAAGTTAGCAAAATTTGACTGCAAAATACTGACTTTGTCATGTTTGACATCCATTTTGGAGTTTAAATGACTGCGCTCATCTCAACTCCAAAGATGAGATGACCACAGTTATTTAAACTCCAATATCATCCAAGTTCAGTAAACTTCATTTTCTCAATCACATTTTTACAAAAGTACCATAGTTTATTTAAAACTGGAGTTTGTGGTTTGCAAATGTATCTTCTCTATCAACGGTTAAAAAACATGCCTAAATTTTCCGTACTCCATCCCCAAACATGGCCTAGAAGGCTTTCTTTCATTGGTTGTCCATAGTTCAAAACACATATGAATCCAAAATTTAGATGAAATATATGATATTCTCTTGACTGCATATTGTAATATTGCCCAAATTAAATTTGAAATTCAAAAAAATAAGTTTGTACCTCAAGAAATATGCAAGGTAAAGTAGATATTGACATTAGTTGCTACAAAAACAATCTATATCTCCCACATGTCCATTTCACAATCTCTCACTCGGCCCATCCCTGTCGCTGGCTTGATCCGGCACATCACATGGACTAGTAATCGGTTATCATTTGATCCAAAGATTTATATTGCCTCTATAAACACCGATAAAAAAATATAATAAAAGCACACCCAGATTTGAATTTCGGTCAAGAAACATGTAGGTAAAGTTGATACTTACATCTTTTGCCACAACCAATCACTATGTCCCACGTGTCCCTTAAGCCATCTCTCGGTCGTCCCTGCTCCATCTCCATCGCTGACTTGGCCCAGCACAACACATGGACTGGTAATCGGTTATTATTTGATCCAAAGATTTATACCGACTCTATAAACACTGATAATTAAAGAAATATAACATGAAGAAAACACCAAAATTTGAATTTCCATCAGAGAAATATATAGGTAAAGTTGATGTTGACACATGATGGAGGTCAGAAGCTCCCTCAGATGTTGTCTTCCGTTGATCTTGCGGCCAGCGGGGCTGAACGGTTGAGATTTGTGGTAAAGATTGGGTGTGGATTTCAATGGGTTGTTAGTTGTTGTTAACGCCGAGCTACCAGCAAATGAAGTCCCGGGATGAGAAACCACCGTAGTACCCTCTGACGATCAAGTAAATACCGAGAAATAGATGGGCAGAATAGCGACGTATTGGATTCAATTCGAGTTACCTGAATCGTCTGGAGAAGAGGTTTATATAGGGTCGCATTGGAGCTAGCCGATGTGAGATTCTCGTTGTCCATTACGCCCCCGCGTTACGTTCGCGTTGATGGCGGGATACGCTCATTAATGGCAAGATACGTTAGCGTGGGATGCGGGACATGGAGAGGCGGAGATCTCGTCGTGGCGAGATACACGGAGTCGTTACGGGGACACCTGTACTCCATGCTCCCAACCAAATAAGGACGCTGAGGAATCTCAACCATAGAATAGCTCGGAGACAAGTAAGGAAGTTCGATAAAGGGAAGTTGAGAAAGCTCAATCCGAGAAAGCTCGGCCTTCGTGCTACTGGTTCCGAGCTGGTCGGTCGGCACGGTAAGGAGGCTGAGAAAGCTCAGCTCTAAGATAGCTCAAAAACGAGCAATCGACCGGTGGTAGGTCGAAGAAGAAATGCACCTGGGGAGAGGCCCCAAAAGGTCGAGTGCTACCTCGAAGGCGAGACGCCGAGGAATGTCCCGTTGCATCATACATATTCCCGCTCCATAACTCTCAGGAATCTAGTGGGTTAACGTGGACGACATGTCATCTGTTACGTGTCGTGATCTCGGGAATCTCCACTTATGAGTATCATCATTAGCCCCCCACTCTCGTTCCGGCCTATTTATGGATCAGATCGAGAGTGGTCTACTCGGTTTTCTCTGTTCAGCTTGGTCCGAGAGATCTTCATGGTAGGTTATCCGGGAACGACATGGGGTTTGGCGGTTGTGTCTCTTTGATCCCCGAGTCCACGTGGCGTATCATCGGGCAAGAAGCTATCTGCCGGCCTCGTGGCGAGGGCTAAGGATTCACGGGTTAAGCCTGGTAGGAATCTACTCGCCGTGAATGGATGTAATGGGCAGAAATCTGTCGACCGGCCTGGTGATGAGGGCTTAAAATTCACAACTTATACTGGACAGGAATCTACCCACCATGAGCGGGTGTGAAGGGTAGGAAGGGTCCGCCGACTTCCGAACCGAGTAAGAATCTACTCGTGCGAGAGTTTAGGATTCACAACTTATGTTGGGCAGGAAGATACCCGCAGTGAATGGGTGCAATGGGCAGGAAGCTGTCCGCCGGCGTCCGAACCGAGCAGGAGTCTACTCGTGTGAGAGCTTAGGAATCTACCTATAAGCGTATCCGTGCTTTATTTACTTCAGTAAAAGGCTGGTCTTTGTACGACGGGCAAAAAGCTATCCGCCGACCTTGCGGGACGTCTTAGCTCGGAAACAAAAAGAAGCAGTTTAGATTACAGGGAAGCTAAAATCTTTATTTATAAAAGAAAATACAAATTCGTTGATACAGTTTAAACTCTCCTGCATTGAATGACCGGATACGACAGGTGCCCTTGTTGCTCGGACTCGGGTTAGTCGGTGATGACCATGATCTACCCGGTCGTCGGCTCTCCGGCTTCAAGTTGGTCGGCTTGCCTTCTATTTGCTTGACGTTTGTGTCGCAGGTATTTTTCCAAGTGACCAGAGCAGATCAGCTCCTCGATATAATCGCACAGCTGTTTACAATTCTCGGTCAGGTGTCCTTGTGTCCGATGATAGGTATAATACGGGCCGTGGAGTCGCTTACCTGGCTTTCGTGTCATCGGTGGTAGCTTGAAGAATTTTTCGCTCTTTGCCTCCTCTTGCAGCTCGGCCTGAGAGATATTGAGAGGCGTGTGCTCATGAAACCTTAGAGTGTAAGGTTTCGACCGATCAGCCTTCTTCTTGTCTTCTTCCCGGTCCCTTTTCTTTTGGCATGTCCGGTCTCCCCAGGAAAAATGAGCGTTAACCTCTGATCAAGCTGGATTTCCCGTTCGGTCCAGACTTTTACCTCAGCCAAGGTTTTCGGTTGCGCCAAATCAAAAAAGTGGAGCCACTCTTTGTGTCTAAGACCAGACCTCAAGGCGATGATGACCGTCTCATCCCGGTGCTTGGATACCTCCAGAAGGGCATTGTAGAAACAGGTAATATAGTCTTTGAAAGACTCTCTGTCCTCGCACTTAATGGTGAACAGGTAGTCAACCGATCTCTTATGTCATCGGTTGCCGATGAAGTGGCTGAGGAACTGAGGAACCAGCTCGTCGAAAGTGGAGATCGAGTGCGGAGTTAGGCCGCGGAACCAGTCTTGCCCCGCATGGATGCGAGTGGTAGGGAAGGCTCGGCACTGAGCCGTGTCCGAGTTATCTTGGAAGCTCATGTCCACTGTGAATGCGTCCAAGTGGTTTTTTGGGTCAAACTTCCAGTCAAAGAGAGCCACTTCGGACGGTTTGTTCCAGGATGAGACCCGCTCTCTCAGTAACTGCTCAGTGAAGGGCTTCGTGAGAGAATTCGCGGAGTATTTTGCCGATCTGCCAGGCAAACGGATGGCGAGCCGCGTGTCCTCGATCCTCTTCTCGAGGACCTCGATTCGCTGATAGTATCCCGAGGATTCTCCGTAATCGGAGTATCTGTTGTCTCTACTTCGGGCTTGAGCGATGGAGTGGCTTCGGCTTCGTTTTATCACGTTCCTCAGACCCTCAGGGTGAACCCTTCGTGGCTTCTTCCGACGTGCGCCATGCGCATGGCCTCGATAAGTATAATGACGTCGGTCTTTCCTGGAATCAGGCGACCTAACCGATGTCGCCTCGGAGGGCGAGAGAACGCAGCGAGCGTTGAAGTGATAATTTGGTCGGTCCTGAGATCTCGGCGTTGGACTGTCAGGTGCCCAACGTGTTATGAAATCATTTCTTGTACGGGGGTCGCGACTTCCAGAATCGGCACGCCAGTGTTCCGTGGTGCCGAGATTGGCACGAGAGAGGCCGAGAACCTAAACGCGTCCATCTGTCGCCTCGTGCATGCAGAGGCGGCGGTTTTCCAGGCGTGGCTGGCAGTTTTGACTTGAGCGAGCGCGTCCACCATCGCTATCAATCGGTCGATCCGCACCGATAAGGCTTCGACGATATTGGGAGGAAGAGTTGAACCGTTCCCGCTTCCGTTGCGAAGGATGGGATGACTCCTGCTAGGGTCTTCATTGCGATGATTGCTGGCCATCGTATCGAAGGCAGAAGATCAACTTTTTTGGGTGGAAAATGTTTCCCACAAACGGCGCCGGCTGATGGAGATCGGAAACTCCCTCAGATGTTGTCCTCCGTCGATCTTACGGCCGGCAGGACTAAACGGTTGATATTTGTGGTGAAGATTAGGTGTGGATCTCAATGAATTGTTGATTGTTGTTAACGCCGAGCTACCTGCAAAGAAAGTCCCGAGATGGAAAACCACCGTATGACCCTCCGACGATCAAGTAAGTACCGAGAAATAGATGGGCAGAATAGCGGCATATTGGATTTAATTCGAGTTACCCGAATCGTCTGGAAAAGGTGTTTATATAGAGGTCAGATTGGAGATAGCCGATGCAAGATTCTCGCCATCCATTACACCCCCGCGTTACGTTCGCGTTGATGGCGGGATAGGCTCATTAATGGCGAAATACGCTAGCGTGGGATACGGGACGTAGAGAGGCGGAGATCTCGTCGTAGCGAGATATACGGAACCGTTACGGGAACATGCGTGCTCCATGCTTCCGGCCAAACAAATCTCAGCCATAGGATAGCTCTGAGATAAGCAAGGAAGCTCGATAAAGGGAAGTTGAGGAAGCTCAGGCTTCGTGCTACTGGTCCCGAGCTGGTCGGGACGGTAAGGAGGCTGAGGAAGCTCAGCTCTAAGATAGCTCAGAGACGAGCTATCGACCGGTGGTTGGTCGAAGAAGGAATGCACCCAGAGGTAGACCCCCAAAAGGTCGGGTGCTACCTCGAAGGCGAGGCGCTGAGGAATGTCCCATTGCATCATACATATTCCCGCTTCATAGCCCCAGGAATCTAGTGGGCTTACATGGACGACACTTCATTTGTTATGTGTCGTGATCTGAGGAATCTTCACTTACAAGTATCATCAGCATCGCCACAACTAATCAATCTGTCCCACATGTCCATTTCACCATCAGTCGGCCATCTCATCCCCATCGCAAGCTTGATCCGGCACAGCACATAGCTCGTTTGATCCAAAGATTTATACCTAGTACTCATAAAAATATTATGATAAGAAAACAACAAATGTGTGGGCCCCACCACGCAATGGGAAGGCAGCCGAAGAATATGAATTTCGTGTGGATACATCAAGAGAATGTCTGGCCCCTTTAGCTATATATCACTATGCTGTTCATGCATGCATGGGCGATGGCTCAATGTACATGCAAAACGATTACACGCAATTCATGCAATGCGCTTTGTCGTTTTCTCCCCTTCTGCTATCCTTGTTGGTCTCGTTGTCTGATTAAGGATGGCAAAACCTTGTTTGGTTCTCGTGGGCCCAATGACAGATCTACATAGAAAATCAATGTTCCCCGTGCGTCAAATAGTCACAATTTGGGCCCACACAATGTGTTGGAGAGTCCAAACTACGAGCTCTTGTCTACCGCAAGAGCCCTGCTCTTTTGATTCCCCAAGATATGAAGCTCATAGATGATGTTGGAGAACGCTTTAACTACACACACGTAGCTTCGACTGTCCAATAATGTCGATTTCTCACCCTGGTTTGATTTGAAATTATGTATTCTTGTGGTTAAGAAAACTGTTTATTCATTTTGAAATGCGTTATCCACAATCACCCCTTTGATAACAGAGATGGCATGTGCACTTAATTAATTAACCTTTACCTAATTGATGTTATGCTTTATTGGCTAAGCTTAATTACCTTCAAACAAGGATCCAGATTAGATCTAACCCTGAATAATTGTGAGAGAGAGAGAGAGAGAGAGAGATTTGAGCCAACCCAACAGGGCATGTGCATGGGAGCAAGTGAATCAGTGGTGTGCACCCTCCTAATTAAAATAATTTAAGACCCACAAGTATTAAATGCAGCAGGGGATCTGGTACTTGTTTCCATCGTCCCCCAAAACTCATCATCTTGTGATTCTCACAATAACCGTGGGCCCTTCATCAACACCCATCAATTAGAAAACTGATGGAGGTGTGGATCTCTTTCAGATATTGTCCTCCGTCGATCCAGTGATGACGGTCTTTGACGGCTGAAATTTGTTTTGAGAGTTGTTAAGTATGGATCTCAATGGGTTGGTATTGGACGCCGAGCTACCTGCAAAGAAGTACCGAGCCACCGTAGGACCCTCCAACGATCAAGTTAGTGCCGAGGTATAAGTGCAGAGTAGCAGCGTATTGGAAATGAATTCGAGAAACCTGAGTCGTCTGGAAGAGAGGCTTTTATAGTGGTCGCATGGAGCGAACCGGTACGAGATCCTCGTCGTTAGTTACGTCCTTACGTTACGCCCGCATTAATGGCGGGATCCGCTCGTTAATGAGGGAACGAGCCTGCGTGGGACGCGGAGTGTGGGGCGGCGGATATCTCATCTTGGCGAGATACGCGGAGCCGTTGAGGGGCGTAAGAGATCCGCGCTCTTGATTGATCGGGAGGAAACCGAGGAAGCTCGGCATGTCAGGAGCTCAGAAACGAGCGGAATGCAGAGCAAGCTCGGCATGTCAGAAGGCTCGGAGATGAGCAAGGAGGCTGAGGAAGCTCGGCATGTCGGAAGGCTCGGAGACGAGCTGTTGGTAGTTTCCTAGGTGAAGGTGGAATGTATTCAGGGAGATCTCCTGGAAGGTAGGATACGTTGCATTAGAAGAGGATCCCGAGAAATCCCCCCTACTGCAACTCATTTATTCCACCTACGTAGTCTTCGGGACGCGTCATCCACCACATATCGTAATCTGAGGAGATACCACTTGTAAGCATCATCATTAGCCCTCCACTCTCGTTCCGATCTATTCATGGATCGGGTCGAGAGTGGTCTGCTCGGTTTTTCTTCTGCTCAGTTTGGTGCCAAGAATCATAATGCGGATCGCCCGGGAACGGCGTGGCGTTTAGTGGTTGCGTCGTTTCGATCTTTGGGCCTACGTGTCATCTCGTCGTGCGTCTGAATTTTCGCGCGTATCACCGATGGCGTCAATGGATCAATGAAATGACCACGCTTTAAAAAAGGGGCGCCATTTCAGTCGATCGCCGGTTAGGATACGAGCCATGTGTCGAACGTCGGTTGGCGGAAGTGATAGGCTGTCTTTGACTCCTGCAGTCGAAAAGACGTCCCCAATAGCCGATCGCCACGTGGTGCCCCGCCGGTCGCTGGGCACGACGTTTTATTTTGGCGGGAATTAACCGGGGCCGTAAGATGTTCTCCTTTGGGGTATATAAATAGGAGGGGACCATCATAAGGCTGACACTTTACACAAATTCCCTTTCATTGTTGAAAATTGCCCGGCTCTCTTTCTTTTAGATCGGATCCCTCGTTGACTTTTCCTTGGTGAGTCCCTTCCTTTGAATCAGGTTTGATGTCATCATCTGAGGAGTCCGTAGAGGAAGTAAGGGCAGAGTTGGACGATGAGGCACCCGTTGTTGGGGCCGAGTCCAGTGGGTCCTCCTCCTCTTCGGCTTCAGATAGCCGAGAAGGTTCTTCTTCTTCTTCGTCCGCTATGTCGGGTTTGCCCCCTAGAGTCAGGGCTGCCCCTGTCGCTCGCCGTCGGACGGCGACAAGGGCTCCCAAGGTGCGCATCGAGAACACCCGCGATGCGCCCTCCGTTTTGAAGAGTCTGGACGAGCTTTCCGAAATTCGGGCTCGATTCCACATCCCCTCTGACTATTCCATCCGTTTAGCTAGAGAGGGCGAGCGGGCAGACCAGGTGGAGGGCAAGGAGATTGCCCTGTATTTGGAAGCGTTCCGGACAGGAATGCGTCTGCCCTTCCCAACTGAAGTCTGCGGGGTGCTCCGTTGCTTTCATCTCAACCCGGGCCAGCTCGCACTGAACTCGTGGAGAATCCTCCTCGGGTTTTTGGTTGACTCTCTTTGTCTCTTTCTTTTGTTATAAGAATCACCCCGGCACCATTAAGGATGAGCCGAGCTGGGTGTATTTCTCGTTTAAAAAACGTAAGGGCGGAGTGGCCGGGTCGGGGGTAGTAGCCGTCCCTTCTTCCATCCATGAATGGAAGGAGAAATTTATATTTGTCGGGCCGCCTGAAGGCGAGGATTAGCATGTGCCTACATAGTGGCACAGAGCCGACTGCCCGAAGGAAAAGCAGTCGACTTCCCCCGAAGCGAGGGTGGTGTCCCAGTGGGAGCCGATCCAACGAGCAGATGTCCTAGTATCCGAGCAGGCACTGAGCTGGGCTGGGCTCAGTCCTGCCCGTTTCTTGGGTAAGTTAGGGTTCGACGATCTGTTTAGACTTTGTCAAATCTCCTTTGTTGTTTTGATGTTTCTAACCCCTTTTGTTTGCGTGTTCCCTTTTTTGCAGAGCCCATGGACCGAGCAAAAATCCTAGCCGCCTTGGCCGCCAAGACCCATGGAAAGAAAGCCGAGAGCACTAGCTCTTCCCGATCCAGTCCGAGCACGGCCCCGAAACCGTCTCCACCGTCTAAGCCCTCCGCTGCTCCCCGAGCTCCAGAAGAACGCTGCGGGGAGGGGGGCATAAGCACTCGCGGGATCCGACGCCCCGGGCGCGAGAGGATGAAGAGGAAGAGGCTGAGCCTGCCGAAGCCCCCCTCAAGAGGCAGAAGCGAACGGTCTCCCGGCCATCTCCTTCCGGGACCCCAGTGCAGGAGGGCGATTTCTGCATTGAAGTACCCTCGGGGATCTCAGTCGCCGACAGCCTGCTTTCTGACATGGAGCAGGCGGCTGGGGTTAAAATACCCCGGGGGACCATGAAAGCCCAGGTGGCCGCCATAGCCCAGGAAGCGGTTCAGGTCGGTTCTTGACTTTCCTCAGAAATTATTTTAAGTCTAATTTCCTTGGTTTGAGCTTTCTAACCTGTTTGTTGCTTTCCTCAGGTCCTCCACCACTGCGCGCTCCTCGTCGCCATGGAGTCCGAGGAGGTATCCCTAGCCATGAAAAAGGCGGGCGAGGCTTCCAAGCTGGAGGAGGAACTCCGCCTCCAACTGCGGCAAGTGGAGGAGAAGGCCACTCTTCTTGACACTCGTCTGGTCGCCGAGGGGCTGACGAACTCCAAGCTAAATGAGTCTCATCGGCTTCTGGACGAGTCCAACCGGGCTATTCAAGCCAAGTTGGAGGAGGTGAACGGCTTCTATCATTCGATGAAGAAGTCGAGGGACGCCCTTAAGAGGGACGTCCGGGTGGCTTTAGACGCGGTGAAGCTCACCGAGTGCCGAGAGGCGAAGGTTGTAGAGGCGTATAAGGCGTCAAATCAATTCTACGCCGATCTCGCCGAATCCGCGACCGTCGTGTGGCACAGCGCCCTCGACGCTGTCAAGAAGTCTGCGCCAGGGTTCGATATCAGCGAGCTATGCGCTAAATATCCCCTGGCTGAGGAGGTGCCGCAGGGGGAAGTTGCCGAGGCGACCGTTGGGGGTGAGGCTGCCGGCGGAAGCGCCAACCCTAAGGTCGCAGTTTTGTTCCCCGATGCTGACGTTGAGCAGGGCGAGATCATCCCCGAGCGGACGGCCTGAGCTTTCCTTTCTTGGGGATTTTTTCTTTTTTAAAATTTTGTAAGTCTCCGGGCATTTTTATAAGGCTGAGGAGTCCAGAATACCTTGTATTTATTTTTGGATCATAAATAAAGTTCACATTTTTCTTTTTTGTCTAAATGTCTGCTCATTGTGCAAGTTCCTTTAGCTCGTATACTTTTGTTCGAATCTTCATTCTGCAAGTATTTTTAGCTCATAGGTCTTTTCATCTTGCAAGTACTTTTTAGCTCGTAAGTCTACCCTTCCCACACTTGCCGACCGTTCATCGAGTAGAATCGAACAAGCGCCAATTGTCGGAAGGTCAGTACCCTTCTTTTCCCCGGAGTTGAGGTGGTGATCGCACGTCGAGCCGAACGGTAGCCAAGTGTAGGAAGGTCGGTACTCTCCTTTCTACTCAGCTGCCTCATGGTGTGGGCTTTGATCCACAGCATCATCGGGCAGGAAGCTACCCGCTGCGGACGGACCGAGCAGGAAGCTATTCGGTGGCCTCATGAGGAGGGTTTTTGATCCACAGCGTCTGTCACGCCCCGCTTCCCAAAATACGGAATACGAGGGGTAGACAAGGCCAGCCATGCTCCTACGGTCAAGAAAATGTCCCGCCGTAGTCACACTTCGGCTTCTAGCTTATCATGGTAAACAGTAAAATGTGCGCAGGTAATGAGAAATGCAGTAACTGAAAGGAACAATGTAAAGACTGACCTGAAGTGGAACAAACAAATGTAACTCGGAAAGGCAAGTCAAGAAGTCTGTGATGCACTAGTCCAGGCTAAGTCTTCTCCTCACACTGAGCATGCATACTCAGGTCGTCAGAGCGACACAATAGCAATATAATATATATATAATCATATGACAGTTCTAACAGTGGTAATGGATATGAATAACAGTAAATCAATGACAGCAAGAGTATGAATGTGCAGTAATCAATGCAGCGGAACAGTAAAGCAGTATAACGATATGTCACGTATGCCAACACAGTATATAAGGAATATAAATGCCAGTATCCCTATCAGTCTCTAAGTCTCACTGTACAGGTCACTAAGCCTATCGTCAGTCCAAGTGTGAGAGTCAACCACTCGCGAGTGTCCTCCACCCAAGGGTAGAACCCAAGGGCAAGGGACCACGTGCTCAACATGTAACAAGAATATCACGGTGTATATATCACGTACCTTGTAAATCTCCATATAACTCCCTAAATATAAGCCGGCATGGGACTCCCGAGATTCTGTTGAACTCACACTTAAACTACCCCACAGCCCGTGGTCTACATCAAACGCTAACCATAACCCTAAATACTAATCGATCCGTGACAAGTCTGCGCGAGAACTGGAGACAGAGCCTCCATCAAGCACGTCCCGACTAATACCTAAGATAAATATGGCAGTGTCGGATGCCTTATCTGTGACACCCATGCAAGCGCTTCCATAAGTGTCCCATACCACTTATAGTCACACGTACAAGCATCTCACAGACGTCGACAATGCAATAGAATAATAGGGTCACTGATTGTGAACAAGTACGTATCACTTTCACTTAATCACGGATACACGAACACAGACGTACTTGCCACAATCACCACTAAAATCTAACACTGGGTTAATGCATGGTATCACTAGGTTATCAATACAATGATATGGGTATGATATGATACGTAAACAGTATACGAAACACAATTAAGATGTCATGAAATAGTATTCTATCACTCGCACGATTTATCATGAAACGTACGTGTACAGTTTAGCGAAACAATAAACAGGTAGTAAGTAGTATGTTCAGTTTTCCATCCATAGAATTTTGGTTCAAGCCAATCGGGTTCCAGGATCATTAATTATAACCATTTCATTTTAAGCGCTCGCGGCTGGAAATCCGGTTTCAGAATCAGAAGTCCGTTTTGTAACGCATATTAATCCCAGTTGGGATCAGATTTTATCGATGCTACAGTTGGATGAATTCTAGGGTTTTCAGTAAGGTTTTCAACGCAACATAGGGATCGTCAATCTCATCTGTACGTTAGGAGTTATAATCTGTTTAATATTAACATGTCAATTCTGGTTCTGTTGGGACTGTTATGTGTTCCGATATATTAAATTACAGATTAAATACCAAACGGTAACGAAACAGAATGAAACCAATTGTGTTGTCTAGCTAACAGAGTTACCTATAATAAGCAGTGGAGTTCCACAACCTACGAGTTAAGGAAATCTTATGGTATCCAATACGGAACAGAAAGCACGACTGGAGTCGCTCTGGACTGCAGTCCAGAGTCGCACTCCGATACAATTATCATCACGGTTTAAGTACAGGAATGTCTGGAAACTAGCATAGGGTTAAATCTCGTCGAGTTGGCTTCGATTTGAGCCCTCGAACGCACTATTCTAGTATGTATATGATTTATGGTGAATTTAACGGTTTTCAGGTACAACAGAATTACAGTTTTACGGTTAAACTTGGGGGTAGTCGTTTTAATCTTTAACAGTCGTATTTTCTAATGAAATTTGCACATGTTATCCATCACACCAAGGGCCAACAAGAACAATCCGGTTCCGCCAAATTTGATAATGATTTCCTAAGAGAACAAGTATCGAACAGTTACGGGACATAATTGATCTAAACTTGCAACTTTATGATATATGTAATTAAAGATCGTAACTTAGGTAAATAGCATGTAAGCAAGTAGAAAACTTGCCTGGAGGCGTCTAGGCGATGCACGGCAGTGGTAATGGCACGAACGCGACACACGCGTGGCACGGCAACGCCAATTCCGGCACGGCACCACAGTGACAAAAGTCTTGATCCTGGCTCGAGCTTGTCGGAGTTGGCTGTTGCGGGCTCGGGCAATGTCCTGTGGTGGTGCAGGTTGATAGGGAAAGAAGAGGCGGTGAGATTTGGAGAGGTAGAGAGAGAGTGCTAGAGAGAGAGAGATTAGGCAGAGAGAGAGAGAGTGCGAGTATGCAGTGAGAGAGATGAGAGGGAGAGTATGCAGTGAGGAGGAGAGAGCACAGAGGGAGAATGGGAGAGAGCTGAGAGAGAGATGGAGAGTGAGAGAGACAGAGAGATATAGAGAGAGAGAGAGGAACAGAGTGAGAAAGAGAGAGAGAGAGAGAGAGAGAGAGAGAGCTGATGGGGTTAGAGGGTGAGAGAGAGGACTGAGAGAGAGTAGAGAGAAGCATAGGGGGAGAGAGAACAGAGTGAGAGAGAGTTGAGATGGTGAGGAGGATGACGATGATGATCTGTAAGTGCACGGCGGCGCCCCGGCCGTCAAACCGACGCCGGAATGCGGAAGCGGTGAAAAACTTAAATTTTGCGGACTTTGCAAATCGGCACCACCGCGCACTAAACTCCGGATCGAAACCATTAACAAGTCTACGCTACAACAAGATAGGGAATAGAGATATACCGACGATCCAAGTCCTCCGGTCTTCATCTCCACTCCGATCTCCTCCTCGCCGGAAAGGGCACCACGTCGCCTGTATCTTTTACGGGCTCCCACCTCAATACCGAGGCAACTCGGGCGCGAAGCTGGCGAATCGACGCGTCCAAGATTTGCAGTAGAATGTGTAGTGTCTATGTCTCTTTAGGGTTTTGTTGCCATGGAGGATGGAGGGATCAAGAATGGACTTTTGAATGAAGTGTAGAATATTGCAAGCATGCAAATGAGATATAGATAATTTCCCCATCCAAAAGAACTCCTCTCTCTTCTCAAAATGGTGTGGCCGGCCATGTAAAGGGTGAGAATGATGATGGAAAAAGAAATCAACCATAAATCAATACAAGAAGGAGAGTGAGTGTAGGAACATAGAAGAGGTGACCACAACCCAAGACAAGAAAACAAAACACCATGCTTTACCCTTTTCAAACCATACCCTTTCATGTCACAAATAAAAACAAAAGCATGATAGCTATCATAATCAATCCTTTATGCAAGAAAACCCCTCCACAAATGTAATTTGCAAAACTGCAAATTACCCCCTCCATCGGAAAAGTCCGGCCGGGAAAGAACAAAGGAAAACCGGCCGGAACGGAATGCAAACTGGCAACTCCAGAAAACTGGTCCCGTAATAAATTACAGGAAAACCCCGATACTGTGCATACACACCCGCATCTGTATTCCGACCGAAATACAAATGCAATGAGACAAAATCTACACTGTACTAAACTAGGACCGGCTTAAACCAAAGCCGGCTAGTTAAATCCGTTCGATCCTGATCCGTGCAATACCGCACGTATCAGATCAAACCCTGCCATATAACTATACGGCCACTAGTACAAAACTGTCCGATCCTGATCCGTGCAATACCGCACGTATCTGATCGGACCTTGCCATATCTCCATACGGCCTCTACAGCGTTTCGCCCGAAACTTGAGTAACTGAAAGTGTGGTGGACTCTAAAGACTCGTCAATACTATGGCTGTGGATTTAACCACTAGCACGTCAGAGGTATAAGCCAATACGTAACGAGCCACCAGCTATTGACCAAAAGGGAC
The DNA here is from genome assembly GCA_030015575.1 of Agapanthus africanus. NCBI lineage: Eukaryota > Viridiplantae > Streptophyta > Magnoliopsida > Asparagales > Amaryllidaceae > Agapanthus > Agapanthus africanus. The sequence goes on from CM057344.1 coordinate 57,563,497, forward strand.
GTCGATGAGCGAACTCATCCTGACACCCTACTGAGCCTGTCAGTGACAATATCCGTGCAGTCCGGTCCGTTCGTCTATGAGTATCGCATGGCGGGCCTAGGGGGTTGGTAAAAGTCAGACCCCCAAAAGCGGTACAAGTCGTGTCGGAGTGTAGCCCAGAACACCCTGAGATACTACTGGAATACCTACCAGTAAATCTCCTTGCCTTGGCCAAGGACTTTGTGTAATGGCTCTCCTAGACACAGCACGACCTCACCCCCAATACCGGGAGAGACGAACCCCTGAAGATACGCTCACTGCCTCCATGTGGCTCGGGACTGTACCCAACTAAAACCTGTTTGCACGACTCCTTTGAGCCGTGGTAGGGTAGTAATCAAAGTACAGTGGGAACTCACACGAGACAAATGACGATCCCCAGGTCGATGAACTAACCTGCACACATGTCACCAGGGAACTGCCATCTGACGTCTGGTATATGACCAACTAGCATGTTCCCGGCGAGTCCTGTCCGGTGTACTCATAACCCAATGAGCACCTGTATACATCTTAGGTGATCCAACAGACACCAGTGGCTTGTGAGACCAGCCACCGCCCCTCGTCGGGGTCTCGACTGTATACACTAGTCTACTAATGGAGTATCGATGCCCGGTCTCGAAACTCCCACGACTAGGGACCTTTTAAGGATATGCTTGTAGACCCCCAGCTCCCACTTATATGATCGCCCTCATACTGCTGGTGGTCAAGCAAGAATCCTAGGGGCTCTATCAACGTGTAATAGCGACGTGTCATGTCACCTAAAGCAGTACACGATGATAAAGGTAAACCAGATAGCATACTATCATCTCGAGTAAGACTGTCCTACCGGGATAGGTCCTCCCTCAATCATTACAATCACGTACCTGTGACCTAATAATTGACTCTGAGGGCACTATCTCCAACAATCTCCCACTTGCACTCAAGGCTAATTATTGCGATGTCGCATACTCACAGCCCGTGTGATACCGAACATCCAACTCCTCTACTAGTCAGTCCCACAAAGCTTGTTTGCGGAACTATTGCGTTCGAGGAATAGCCTCAGTGAGTGGATCCGCTTAGTTGTTTCTTTCTATGTCTCTCTATATCTCATGTTCGCGGAGAAAAACATCTCCTGAAATGAGCAATACATGTCTTAGAACGTGTCTGGATGTCTGATGGGACCTAGCTCATAAATGAACTCCAAATCCAAACTTCTTAGACTGTATCGTCAACTGAACTTAATCAGTATCCTGCGCGCCATGCCTCCCTCAGTATTGCCTTGGATCACCTGTCCAAAATACTGCCCCTCGTCAGAGGGAAAACTATAACTCTGACAACCTCCTTGTCGTCCATGTCACCTTGGAAGCCTGGAATGATAACCGTCTCCTGAATGAGGCTGTCGTTATCATATCCCTAGAACATCCACTTATGTTCTAAAACTGCTTCCGACTGTTTCTCCAGGATTGGATTAATGTCAACTTATTGCATCTAGTGCAAGAACAACATCTGGTGTGGTACTTGACATCTCACGATTGACTCAATTGCCTGAGCAAGTGATCTGCCAATCATGCCCGTCCCTCTCCCTTTTAGTCTGTAAGACACTTTTGGAGAGGGTGACTCCATTACCTGCAGGTATACTACCGTGCCAGGAGTCGTCCATCCTAAATACTCTTAGAATGCTGTCAAGTACCCTGATTGGGAAACCACCCAAATCTAGATCTAAAACCATAGATCTAGTAACCAGTATGTCTGATAAAATCCATTTCCTTTTTGGAGAAACCACTGTGTGACGACCAAAGTATAACCGATTGTAGTGTAGGAGTTTCTTTTCCTACTCTGTGTATAACATCCAAATACCAGGATATCACACCCTACTACCTTCTCAACAGATCCATCCCCTATTCTGACGAAGTCAAACCCATGACTGTTACGTCAGAAATAGATGATCTATCTCCGGTACATCTGCTCTAGTCTATAAATAGACATAAGCTACCTGTCCACCAATGCTTCCGCTGCTCCCACTGACTACGACAACCCTCTGGCAGAGTCATATACACGTACACTTCTAAAACTAGTTTTAGAACGACGCTATACTCATCCTCCCGCCGGGTCTCGTAACCTGGAACAACAGCAATGGCAATTGTGGGTAAACAAGAACTTCCCTGTCACCGTCCTTGAGGCCACCGTAGTGCCTCTCGGGTGCCTGAAGTTACCCACCTTATCTGCGGAGTGGCCAATGGAATGTCAATCCAGATTGAATCTTTAGGTTCCTTATCAAATCTTCAGTAATCGTTTGTGGTTCTGGAATCACTTCCAGTTCTACCATACTTCCACTACTGTTTTCTGAAAAAATCCATTTTTAATAAAACTGTGGCGAGTCTAGAACAATATCGCTATTGTTCATCCAGATGGTAGAAAATCAACCCGCGTCATAGCCTGGGTCAACCCACAAACAGCCATTACAGAAACGTGCCTTGAGTTGTCCAGTGTCTGGTTTTAATCATAAACCGGACAACTCCCCGTACCTTAACATCGTTAAGATATGAACTGTTCTATATCCAATATAGAAAACAGAGGCACTGATTTAATTGAACCAGATCCAAATCATGCAACTTTCCCCAGCGCATGTCAACTAAATGGAAGGAGGCCGACCAGCGTTACTCAACTTAGGAATACTTCCAATTATGAGTAACCTGAAAGAGAAGCAAGATCTCTTTATCATTACTATCAACTGAATACCATACACAAGTATCTACATCTTCGATCTCTTTGAAGAATCCCGATACTTGCGACACCTGGTTCTCCACTCTATTCAAATACCAATAACTTCTCTAAATTCGGACCCTGTGTTTCCACGAAACACCTGTCTAAAAACTAGAGAAGTCATAAGTAAACTGAATGTAGTACGAGGACCAACCCCTCTGTCCTGATGGACCCTGGACAACATACAATACTCTGTATAAGTCCCTTGAGTCTGATAACTCATTCACTATGTGCCGTAGGTTGAAAACTGTACTTATGGTTAAGAAGAATTACACCGCTGTTTAATGCTCCTTACCTAACCATCCACTGATATAGGTAAATGTCGTAGACATAATTTCAGAAAGGTATATCTCACTCTATGAAAATAGACGTACAGATATATCAATTTGAAATTGGTGCATAACAGCGGATATTCAAAACCAAATATTTGCCGACCGGCAAACAGCCCAGGTGATTTCCTCAAATATCACCGATTACAACGAATCCCGATATAATGAGGATGATCACCCAATTCCCAATAACTTACTCCCACTCATCATCTGTAAAACCATAAAGATGTGAGAATCGTACCTGGTAAATACATACCCTGGAGTAAGTATCTAATCGGGAAATCAGTTTTCCTTTAACATTACACAGTGAAACTGAAACATTGAAATGTTCCGATGGGGTATTCTGGTATTCCTAGTAATGCCTCTTCCAGATTCACGACTGTAACCGTATAGTTCTTTGCCACCTCTCCAAATCCCTTCATATGTCTTTAGTCTTTACCTTCTGCACACCCTTTTAGGCCAAATGGTTTTCTTCCTTCCCTACCGTTCGGCACCAGCCTATGGTTTGGAAGAAGACTATCCAATAAGCATAATGGGTGTACTGTCCCAATCCTAGGAACACTCACAATGAGAGAGGGTGAAGATAAAAGACAACCGAATAAACCTTATTCCTATTTCTCCTGAACCAGAATCCATCCCCGAACTGGAACAAGTTCCATTCGAGTTCGTATATAACCATACGATGGAGTATCCAAATAAACTGTGGATCTTCGTAGTGATACGGAGTGTCCTGGAGAAATACAAAGGTGATGTGGGAGTGGTAACGAAATATTTGGTTTGGTCGTGAATATCTGTTGCAATTTACTTTGCCCTCTTACTAATCCCTTGCTTTGTCTGAACTTAATACCTTCTGCACACCATCGTTATGCTAATTGGTTTTCTTCATTCCCTACCGGTCGGCACCAGCCTAAGGTTTGGAAGAAGACAATCCAATTTGCATAATAGGTGTGCTACCCCTAAACCAAGGAGTACTCGTAACCTGAGAGAGGGTAGAAGGAAAAGACAACTGAATAATCCTATCCGTTTTCTCCAGAACCTGAAACCATCCTCGAATAAATTCCTTCGAGTTCGTATATAACCATACGATGGTTTTGTCCAATGGAAGTGGACGTTCGTAGTAATACGGGGTGTCCTGGAGAAAAGGGTAAAAGTAGGAGTGGCAATGAGGTCTGCAACTCTTGACAATCCAAAAGCCGGTGTTTAAGAAGGTTCGGTCAACTTGGTCACTGAGTCAAAGTCTTAGGGTCGGGTCAAATGGTCGCTGCCAGAGAGAGAGAGAAAAGAAACACTCAGCGTGCACTCTAACCTAGATCAGAATGGTTACCAATTTATCTAATCTGGAATCCTCCCACTGTACCTCAAATTCTCCTCCAAACCTGAAAGAAGAATTAGTCGGGGTTACCCGAGGAGTAAACTAACTCATCAGTGGGAATCGGGATCCAACTCTCATCGCATGATAACGTGACGGAATCCGCTCACGGTATCACACTCCAGAAGGTATGCGCATATCTGGCAAGTTTCAGTTCTTTTGAAACTCCCGATGTGATTTCTGCCCCATGCTCTTATGACCTTGACTTTGGCCAACATATCATAAGTCACATGTCAAGTTCTACCCGTCATTCTCCAGGTTAATTTGAATCCACCCGTACATACCCTTGACTTTGGCCAAAATGGCAGCACGACTGTCCCAAACCAACGCATCTATCTATGCTGCATATGAATAACCAACAGCTACCAAACACTGTGCCTTGACTTTGGCCAACATACACAGCTTGAATACTATTGACTACCCATATGAAACGACGGAGGGCTACGAATGGTTTCTGGCGAAAACCTTTAACGTAATGAACTTGATATCGTCGAAGGAACGGATAGCTTTTAAAAATATAGTGACGAAAAACCGTTGCTAAAGAGGTCACTCCCGGTGAAGGGATCTCGGCTCTTTCCCCGTAGAATGAGGTGCAGGATATTCCAAATGAATACCACGATGCAAAGCAAAAGTAATCGGCTATAGTGAAGTTAATGCCCTGACGCAAACTTCTGTCCAAGGGGTCACTCCCGGTGAAGGGATCTCGGCCCTTGCCTCGTCGACTGAGGAGCAGGATATTCCAACTGAATACCACGATGCAAAACAAAAGTAAACGTCCTTGCAATAACAGCTTTTGAAAAAGTGTTCCAACAACATCAGATTAGGTTTGTTTTTAACTTTGCATTGATCCGAATCAATGCAGTCCCATCAATTGATCACACCAAAAAGAACGAAAATATACTGATGTACGTATATGCCATCCGCATTCGCCACTGGGTCCCGTCATTACCCGTTAGGTTAGCTAACTAACGACAGAGCGGGGACTGGACTAGCGCGGATGTAAAACATATACAACATCTACTAATATATATACCAATATATTATATTCGCTCAAGGCGTGAATGAAATGCAACATCACAGATAATGAACAGCATCACAGAAACAATACAGATATCTGGGATCCCCGGGTTTCACAGAGCCACTACTGAAACCCGACGTTCCCCTGGTCGTGTGGATAGCCTGTGCAATGAAAACCTAGACCCCTACGGGCGCGGCAAGTCACCCGCCAAGACCTGAAGCGAGGCAGCCCCCTTCAGCTCCGTGAATGGACCACCCAGCACTCCACGGAATCCGGCAACTTGGGCACCCCTCCTGGGTCAACCTGTACCCCCTACGAGTGCGGCGAATAGCCCGCCAATCCCAGAGTGAAGCCCCCTCCGTCTCAATGCCATGAGATGCGGGCTTGTTGCCCTCCAGAACCCGGCTATCCGTGCACCCCTCCGCGGGGCAATCCTAGTACAGAAAGTAAAATATACATACACCGGGTACATCGACCGCAACCAGGTCGTGCCCCAAAATAATAATACAATCAGGCAGTGACGGCAGTCCACATGTCGGACGCTCGCCCCGCAATATCAAATGTACATAATACAACAAAACTGTACTAGCATTGCATCCAGGCCATCCCCACGACCGATCCGCAACAACACAGCAAATACATAGAACATCAACGTGAAAGTCACGTTCGCAAATCCGTCTAACCGGGCTATAGCAGTTAGACCGGATTTACCGATCGAGTGACATTCACGGTCGCAGATATAATGTAAATACTGTGAAAAATGTGTTTAAAATTTTTCCGATTGATCAAACATTAACAAGTGGGCCCCCAAACAAAACTGTAGCAACCACAGAAAACCTGGGCCCAATTTTAATATTCCAAAAACCACAATTATCACTCAGAAACACACTGCAAACTTTTGGGAGAATGAACAGTCAAACTTGCCGCGGAAGCGCGGCCAAAGTAGGGTTTTGGCCGCCCTTCCGCGGTGCTACAGTGGGTTCATCATACCAAATTTTTACAGTATGCTTAGAATTCCCTGCACATCACTCTGAGACAACCTGAAAAATTTTTGGACTCAAAAAAAATTCGACAGAAACTGATGTGCAAAGAAATACGTGTTTTCGGGATTTTGTTCGATCGGAAACGTTAAACACATTAAACAAAGCTAGACGAAGTTAATGGCGAGGCTCTGATACCACTGTAAGTGCACGGCGGCGCCCCGGCCGTCAAACCGACGCCGGAATGCGGAAGCGGTGAAAAACTTAAATTTTGCGGACTTTGCAAATCGGCACCACCGCGCACTAAACTCCGGATCGAAACCATTAACAAGTCTACGCTACAACAAGATAGGGAATAGAGATATACCGACGATCCAAGTCCTCCAGTCTTCATCTCCACTCCGATCTCCTCCTCGCCGGAAAGGGCACCACGTCGCCTGTATCTTTTACGGGCTCCCACCTCAATACCGAGGCAACTCGGGCGCGAAGCTGGCGAATCGACGCGTCCAAGATTTGCAGTAGAATGTGTAGTGTCTATGTCTCTTTAGGGTTTTGTTGCCATGGAGGATGGAGGGATCAAGAATGGACTTTTGAATGAAGTGTAGAATATTGCAAGCATGCAAATGAGATATAGATAATTTCCCCATCCAAAAGAACTCCTCTCTCTTCTCAAAATGGTGTGGCCGGCCATGTAAAGGGTGAGAATGATGATGGAAAAAGAAATCAACCATAAATCAATACAAGAAGGAGAGTGAGTGTAGGAACATAGAAGAGGTGACCACAACCCAAGACAAGAAAACAAAACACCATGCTTTACCCTTTTCAAACCATACCCTTTCATGTCACAAATAAAAACAAAAGCATGATAGCTATCATAATCAATCCTTTATGCAAGAAAACCCCTCCACAAATGTAATTTGCAAAACTGCAAATTACCCCCTCCATCGGAAAAGTCCGGCCGGGAAAGAACAAAGGAAAACCGGCCGGAACGGAATGCAAACTGGCAACTCCAGAAAACTGGTCCCGTAATAAATTACAGGAAAACCCCGATACTGTGCATACACACCCGCATCTGTATTCCGACCGAAATACAAATGCAATGAGACAAAATCTACACTGTACTAAACTAGGACCGGCTTAAACCAAAGCCGGCTAGTTAAATCCGTTCGATCCTGATCCGTGCAATACCGCACGTATCAGATCAAACCCTGCCATATAACTATACGGCCACTAGTACAAAACTGTCCGATCCTGATCCGTGCAATACCGCACGTATCTGATCGGACCTTGCCATATCTCCATACGGCCTCTACAGCGTTTCGCCCGAAACTTGAGTAACTGAAAGTGTGGTGGACTCTAAAGACTCGTCAATACTATGGCTGTGGATTTAACCACTAGCACGTCAGAGGTATAAGCCAATACGTAACGGGCCACCAGCTATTGACCAAAAGGGACGTCGATGAGCGAACTCATCCTGACACCCTACTGAGCCTGTCAGTGACAATATCCGTGCAGTCCGGTCCGTTCGTCTATGAGTATCGCATGGCGGGCCTAGGGGGTTGGTAAAAGTCAGACCCCCAAAAGCGGTACAAGTCGTGTCGGAGTGTAGCCCAGAACACCCTGAGATACTACTGGAATACCTACCAGTAAATCTCCTTGCCTTGGCCAAGGACTTTGTGTAATGGCTCTCCTAGACACAGCACGACCTCACCCCCAATACCGGGAGAGACGAACCCCTGAAGATACGCTCACTGCCTCCATGTGGCTCGGGACTGTACCCAACTAAAACCTGTTTGCACGACTCCTTTGAGCCGTGGTAGGGTAGTAATCAAAGTACAGTGGGAACTCACACGAGACAAATGACGATCCCCAGGTCGATGAACTAACCTGCACACATGTCACCAGGGAACTGCCATCTGACGTCTGGTATATGACCAACTAGCATGTTCCCGGCGAGTCCTGTCCGGTGTACTCATAACCCAATGAGCACCTGTATACATCTTAGGTGATCCAACAGACACCAGTGGCTTGTGAGACCAGCCACCGCCCCTCGTCGGGGTCTCGACTGTATACACTAGTCTACTAATGGAGTATCGATGCCCGGTCTCGAAACTCCCACGACTAGGGACCTTTTAAGGATATGCTTGTAGACCCCCAGCTCCCACTTATATGATCGCCCTCATACTGCTGGTGGTCAAGCAAGAATCCTAGGGGCTCTATCAACGTGTAATAGCGACGTGTCATGTCACCTAAAGCAGTACACGATGATAAAGGTAAACCAGATAGCATACTATCATCTCGAGTAAGACTGTCCTACCGGGATAGGTCCTCCCTCAATCATTACAATCACGTACCTGTGACCTAATAATTGACTCTGAGGGCACTATCTCCAACAATGATGACGATGGGGTCGACGTCAAGAGGTGGCAGGGGTGGAGCTCGGGAGTAGGGGTTCTGTGAGGTGCTAGCGGCGATGGGTGCTGGGTGATGGTGGCCGAGAAGAGAGAGTGGTGAGGAGACGAGGTTGGGCGAAGGGATTTAGCTCGATGGGGTGTCGTCGTCGTCGTAGTCGTCGAGGAAAATGGGTGCAGGGACTCGACAGGGGGGTGCTCGGGTCGGGAGTGTAGCGAGAAGGGGAGGAAAACGAGAACGAGGGAGGGAGCGAGCGAGGAAGAGGGAGTAGTGGGTATAGGAGAGAGGGTCGTGGGGGAAAAACGCGCGCGTCGTGGGTAACGCTCGCGCGAGCGAGGACGGCGGCGGAGGGAGCGAATCGCGCGCGGAGGGGAGAGAGCCGTTAGAGATTTAAAGAAGAGGAACAGTGGTGGGTCGGGTCGAAGCGGGTGCGGGCGAGGAGTGACACGGGCCGGGCCTGGGGATTAATATAAGGAAAAAAAACAATTAGGAAATTTAGGGGAGTGGGCCGGGGCCAAGGAAAATGATGCTGGGCTCGTAAACTAATTCCCTTTTGTTAAATGAAGTGGGCTGAGGGTTAGCGTGGGCCGGGATTTTTATGAAGGAATTTATTAAAAGAGATGTGGGCTGAGGAAAGCTAACGGGCTGGGGATTTTATTAAGGAAAATTAAATTTGAATTGAAAAGAAACAAAGAGGAAATGGGCCGGCTGGAGGGAAAAGAAAAGTAAATGAATTAAAGGGAATTGGGAACGGGCCAGGTTGGAATGTATTTTGAGGAAAATAGGAAATTAAGAGAGTGGGCCGGGAGCTTGGGCTGTAAAAGAAAATAAGGTTGGGTTTAAGATTTTAAATAAGAGAAGTGGGCTGTGCTGGGGTTCCAAAATGAAAATAATAAGAGAATGGAGAAACTAAAGAAGCCGGGCTGCGGGGCTAGGGGAAAGGCTGAGTTTGGGTTAAAAGAAATTCTTTTTAGGTTTCGGATAAATAAAGTTATAAATAGAATAAATAAGATTATAAAATAGTAGAATACAGATCTTGGTATAAAGAGGGCTGGGTATTACATCATACCACCCTTACAAAAATTTCGTCCTCGAAATTTAAAACAAACGATAGGTTATACAAACATAGGCGAAATCTATTATATTGCTAACTAACACATAAAGGTTTATTAGAAATCCGTGGACGAAGAAATTTGAAGGCATAAACATGTAAGAACAGCATGCAGAAGATAATTCTAAATAGGTATAAGGTAGGAATAACCATAAGAGCAACCTACAAGTACACGAGAACATAGATAACAATGATGAACAAAAATAATCAGAGCGTATTCAATAAAACCGAAATCCAAACATGTGCACGTATAAGTATATTGAAGGTAGCACGACAGAAAAATAAGTATAAGGCACAATCATTTATAATAGTAATCATAGGCACACAACCCGAAAATAAATAACAAGAATAAAGTAGTGGAAGTTTAGTCGGTAGGTTAAACTATTTTAGGGAAACGTATCGATCAAATAGTTTTAAAATAGCTTAGAAAATCCATATAGTGAAAATAAGAAACATGGGATAAAATGCGCGCGGTGTACGGTTGCGCTACTGAAAATGGGAATAATAATAGTGTACTTAAAATATATGAAATCGAGTAATCAATAACACACTCTCCTTGATAAATTCAAGATACTGAAAACTAAATTTTTTTTAATAACAGCGTCCCTAAATATAATTAGGGTAATAGGAAGAACACAAATAGGTATAGGGCTAGATAGGGTAATGATTATAAGGAAGTGTGGCTTAATCAGAAGGTTGTAGTGTGTCGGCTTTAGGCTGAAGATCAAGGAGACTGGGATCGGGTCAGCACAGAAAGTAATGGTGAGCAACAAAAGGACTACAAGGTAAAAATATGGGGAAGGCTAACGATCGGTAAATCCTATGAATCAAGAATTTGAAAAGTTAATGAACTCGATAATTCATAAGGAAGGTCCTCCTCCCAGAAGGATCTCAAACAGGGTACAGACGAAGGATGGAGGGTGGCTCATTCCAAGGATCAGGGTGCGGTACTTCCTAATCGAAACGGGGTGAAAACTATACAATGAGTAGGGGTGGACAGTTAGGAATCTCAGCAGGAAATAAATGGATATGGGCAATAAACAAGTATTAAGCGAACCAAAAATCAAAAGGTTTACGATTTCAAAAGATTTATTTCATTCAACAAGGCAGTCCCAAAGGCGAAAAGTGGCCCTAAACTATACACATTTTATTTGGCCAGAAAGACAACATTAAAAGAAATTCCGTCAGTCGCGGTTGTGGAGATTCAGCAGGTTGCGGTAGGCTCGCGCACTCAGGTAGGGACGTCCGTTTCCATATCGCCTCGCAGGCATCGCCACTGGAACTTCGTCCACAGCAGGGTCCTGATCTTCTGGTCCTTCTTCCTCGGGTGGAGCTTCTTCATCGAGGTCCGATTCCATGTGATTCTCTTCTTCTGGATTCTCGTCCAGATTTTCCTCAACTGGATTTTCTTCTATCAGGTTTTCATCGGGATCTTCCTCTATAGGGTTCTCTTCAGGATCTCCTTCTTCTTCGTCGGAATCAGCTAACACGTTAAACTCTGGGGCGGCTACTCCTTCGCCCTCTGGATCGTGCTTTCCGAAATTGACTTGGGGACCGTTGATCTCATCGTCAGAACTTATCAGCGTGCGGTCTAAGGAAACGCATGACTGTGCATCCTCGTCTAGATGCGGCGCTGCTCCGGGGTGGGCCATGGCCTGAAAGCAAAAGTCATGACTAGACAGTGTAATACATCAAGGAACAAGCTCAGGGTACGAAGTATAGAAAAATATGTGGTGGCAGGAATTGAAAATCAGGATTAAGATACTGTGATAACGAATAGTATAAATAGGGAGAAAGCAAAAGAATGATACATACATTACGATTCAAGTTTTATTTCATTCAACTAAAATTTCGACGGATACAAAGGTTCAAACGAAAGAAATGTTTATAAGAGGATGACAACATAATACTGAAATTGGAAAACATAAAATTCTTCTTTGATTGCCAGACCGCTGCATTCTTGTCGCGTGAGTTGAATCCTGCGTTAGGTCCGCCTTATCGTCGAAGTTCGAACTACGCGATAATCCTCACTTGGCAGAAGTGGGGAGTGTGGACGAGTTTCCTCCTTGTAGTTCTTTCCTTTCTGGGCAGCCGTTGATGAGATGTTTGTTGGACCCGCATATCAGACATTTCCCTTGGGCGCGGCGACAATCCCTCTGAAGATGTCCTGGCCTTTTACAATACCCACAACATGGGGTCTTCTGCTGCTTCTGTCGTGGGGAAACGAATTGGCGTTTCATCTTCTTCTCTTTTCCTCGTCTAACGCGGATCCCTTTATGATTGGAGACAGCCGCTGGTGCCTGATTCATCTGTCTTCTCAGTCCTTCGGCCAACAAGTCGTTTGTTCGCTCCTGGGCTTCTTTCAAACCTTGCAGTACACTCAGAATCTCAACGGTCTGATTCTGGGGAGCGGATATAGAAGAAGAGTCGTTGGAAGACATGATCCTGAAACAATGATTTTGAGGATGATATAAGTCACAAGCTAACGAATCAAAATATAATATGGATAGGACAAGGATTCAAAATATCAGAGGTGATGAATTTATTACAAGTGGGGAAAAACAACAATACGACTTCAAGTCACTTAAACAGAGTATGGTAGTGTAATCGTGATGTGGTTCACAATTACAACCACGAAACTTTGCCAAGTTACCTGGAACCCTAGCGAAAGGATAGCTGAACACACTATGTGAATATGGATCAAGAATGACAAGTTTACAACCTAGACCGAAGAATGTCTTAGATTGCCAAACAATACACGGAAAACTGCAATCCCAATCGATGCAAAACCTGGCTCTGATACCAACTAAACCATGTCACGCCCCACTTCCCAAAATACGGAATACGAGGGGTAGACAAGGCCAACCATGCTCCTACGGTCAAGAAAATGTCCCGCCGTAGTCACACTTCGGCTTCTAGCTTATCATGGTAAACAGTAAAAGGTGCGCAGGTAATGAGAAATGCAATAACTGAAAGGAACAATATAAAGACTGACCTGAAGTGGAACAAACAAATGTAACTCGGAAAGGCAAGTCAAGAAGTCTGTGATGCACTGGTCCAGGCTAAGTCTTCTCCTCACACTGAGCATGCATACTCAGGTCGTCAGAGCGACACAATAGCAATATAATATATATATAATCATATGACAGTTCTAACAGTGGTAATGGATATGAATAACAGTAAATCAATGACAGCAAGAGTATGAATGTGCCGTAATCAATGCAGCGGAACAGTAAAGCAGTATAACGATATGTCACGTATGCCAACACAGTATATAAGGAATATAAATGCCAGTATCCCTATCAGTCTCTAAGTCTCACTGTACAGGTCACTAAGCCTATCGTCAGTCCAAGTGTGAGAGTCAACCACTCGCGAGTGTCCTCCACCCAAGGGTAGAACCCAAGGGCAAGAGACTACGTGCCCAACATGTAACAAGAATATCACGGTGTATATATCACGTACCTTGTAAATCTCCATATAACTCCCTAAATATAAGCCGGCATGGGACTCCCGAGATTCTGTTGAACTCACACTTAAACTACCCCACACCCCGTGGTCTACATCAAATGCTAACCATAACCCTAAATACTAATCGATCCGTGACAAGTCTGCGCGAGAACTGGAGACAGAGCCTCCATCAAGCACGTCCCGACTAATACCTAAGATAAATGGCAGTGTCGGATGCCTTATCTGTGACACCCGTGCAAGCGCTTCCATAAGTGTCCCATATCACTTATAGTCACACGTACAAGCATCTCACAGACGTCGACAATGCAATAGAATAATAGGGTCACTGATTGTGAAGTACGTATCACTTTCACTTAATCACGGATACACGAACACAGACGTACTTGCCACAATCACCACTAAAATCTAACACTGGGTAAATGCACGGTATCACTAGGTTATCAATACAATGATATGGGTATGATATGATACGTAAACAGTATACGAAACACAATTAAGATGTCATGAAATAGTATTCTATCACTCGCACGATTTATCATGAAACGTACGTGTACAGTTTAGCGAAACAATAAACAGGTAGTAAGTAGTATGTTCATTTTTCCATCCATAGAATTTTGTTTCAAGCCAATCGGGTTCCAGGATCATTAATTATAACCATTTCATTTTAAGCGCTCGCGGCTGGAAATCCGGTTTCAGAATCAGAAGTCCGTTTCGCAACGCATATTAATCCCAGTTGGGATCAGATTTTAGCAACGCTACAGTTGGATGAATTCTAGGGTTTTCAGTCAGGTTTTCAACGCAACAGACGGATCGTCAATCGCATTTTTACGTTAGGAGTTATAATCTGTTTAATATTAACATGTCAATTCTGGTTCTGTTGGGACTGTTATGTGTTCTGATATATTAAATTATAGATTAAATATCAAACGGTAACGAAACAGAATGAAACCAATTGTGTTGTCTAGCTAACAGAGTTACCTATAATAAGCAGTGGAGTTCCGCAACCTACGAGTTAAGGAAACCTTATGGTATCCAATACGGAACAGAAAGCACGACTGGAGTCGCTCTGGACTGCAGTCCAGAGTCGCACTCCGATACAATTATCATCACGGTTTAAGTACAGGAATGTCTGGAAACTAGCATAGGGTTAAAGCTCGTCGAGTTGGCTTCGATTTGAGCCCTCGAACGCACTATTCTAGTATGTATATGATTTATGGTGAATTTAACGGTTTTCAGGTACAACAGAATTACAGTTTTACGGTTAAACTTGGGGGTAGTCGTTTTAATCTTTAACAGTCGTATTTTCTAATGAAATTTGCACATGTTATCCATCACACCAAGGGCCAACAAGAACAATCTGGTTCTGCTAAATTTGATAATGATTTCCTAAGAGAACAAGCATCGAACAGTTACGGCACATAATTGATCTAAACTTGCAACTTTATGATATATGTAATTAAAGATCGTAACTTAGGTAAATAGCATGTAAGCAAGTAGAAAACTTGCCTGGAGGCGTCTAGGCAATGCACGGCAGTGGTAATGGCACGAACGCGACACACGCGTGGCACGGCAATGCCGATTCCGGCACGGCACCACAGTGACAAAAGTCTTGATCCTGGCTCGAGCTTGTCGGAGTTGGCTGTTGCGGGCTCAGGCAATGTCCTGTGATGGTGCAGGTTGATAGGGAAAGAAGAGGCGGTGAGATTTGGAGAGGGAGAGAGAGAGTGCTAGAGAGAGAGAGAGAAATGAGAGAGAGTGATTAGGCAGAGAGAGAGAGTGTGTGAGTATGCAGTGAGAGAGATGAGAGGGAGAGTATGCAGTGAGGAGGAGAGAGCACAGAGGGAGAGTAGGAGAGAGCTGAGAGAGAGATGGAGAGTGAGAGAGACAGAGAGATAGAGAGAGAGAGAGAGGAACAGAGTGAGAAAGAGAGAGAGAGAGAGAGAGAGAGAGCTGATGGGGTTAGAGGGTGAGAGAGAGGATTGAGAGAGAGTAGAGAGAAGCGTAGGGGGAGAGAGAACAGAGTGAGAGAGAGTTGAGATGGTGAGGAGGATGACGATGATGATGACGATGGGGTCGACGTCGAGAGGTGGCAGGGATGGAGCTCGGGAGTAGGGGTTCTGTGAGGTGCCAGCGGCGATGGGTGCTGGGTGATGGTGGCCGAGAAGAGAGAGTGGTGAGGAGACGAGGTTGGGCGAGGGGATTTAGCTCGGTGGGGTGTCGTCGTCGTTGTCGAGGAAAATGGGTGCAGGGACTCGACAGAGGGGTGCTCGGGTCGGGAGTGTAGCGAGAAGGGGAGGAAAACGAGAACGAGGGAGGGAGCGAGCGAGGAAGAGGGAGTAGTGGGTATAGGAGAGAGGGTCGTGGGGGAAAAACGCGCGCGTCGTGGGTAACGCTCGCGCGAGCGAGGGCGGCGGCGGAGGGAGCGAATCGCTCGCGGAGGGGAGAGAGCCGTTAGAGATTTAAAGAAGAGGAACAGTGGCGGGTCGGGTCGAAGCGGGTGCGGGCGAGGAGTGACACGGGCCGGGCCTGGGGATTAATATAAGGAAAAAAAACAATTGGGAAATTTAGGGGAGTGGACCGGGGCCAAGGAAAATGATGCTGGGCTCGTAAATTAATTCCTTTTTGTTAAATGAAGTGGGCTGAGGGTTAGCGTGGGCCGGGACTTTTATGAAGGAATTTATTAAAAGAGATGTGGGCTGAAGAATGCTAACGGGCTGGGGATTTTATTAAGGAAAATTAAATTTGAATTGAAAAGAAACAAAGAGGAAATGGGCCGGCTGGAGGGAAAAGAAAAGTAAATGAATTAAAGGGAATTGGGAACGGGCCAGGTTGGAATGTATTTTGAGGAAAATAGGAAATTAAGAGAGTGGGCCGGGAGCTTGGGCTGTAAAAGAAAATAAGGTTGGGTTTAAGATTTTAAATAAGAGAAGTGGGCTGTGCTGGGGTTCCAAAATGAAAATAATAAGAGAATGAAGAAACTAAAGAAGCCGGGCTGCGGGGCTAGGGGAAAGGCTGAGTTTGGGTTAAAAGAAATTCTTTTTAGGTTTCGGATAAATAAAGTTATAAATAGAATAAATAAGATTATAAAATAGTAGAATACAGATCTTGGTATAAAGAGGGCTGGGTATTACAGCGTCGTTGGGCAGGAAACTACCCGCTGTGGACGGACCGGGCAGGAAGCTACTCGGTGGCCTCATGAGGAGGGCTTTTGATCCACAGCGTTTTTGGGCAGGAAGCTGCCCGCTGGGGACGAACCGAGTAGGAAGCTACTCGGTGGCCTCATAAGGAGGGCTTTTGATCCACAGCGTTTTTGGGCAGGAAGCTGCCCGCTGGGGACGAACCGAGTAGGAAGCTACTCGGTGGCCTCGTGAGGAAGGCTTTTGATCCACAGCGTTGTTGGGCAGGAAACTACCCGCTGCGGATGGACCAAGCAGGAAGTTACTCGGTGGCCTCATGAGGAGGGCTTTTGATCCACAGCGTTGTTGAGCAGGAAGCAGCCCACTGCGAACGGACCGAGCAAGAAGCTACTCGATGGCCTTGTGAGGAGGGCTTTTGATCCACAGCGTTGTTGGGAAGAAAACTATCCGCTGCGGATGGACCGAGCAGGAAGCTACTCGGTGGTCTCGTGAGGAGGGCTTTTATTCACAGCGTTGTTGGGCAGGAAGCTTCCCATTGTGGATGGACCGAGCAGGAAGCTACTCGGTGGCCTTACGAGGAAGGCTTTTGATCCACAGCGTCGTCGGGCAGGAAGCTACCGGCTGTGGACGGACCGAGCAGGAAGCTATTCAGTGGCCTCACAAGGAGGGCTTTTGATCCACAGCGTCGTTGGTCAGGAAACTACCCGCTGCGGACGGACCGAGCAGAAAGCTACTCGTTGGCCTCACGAGGAGGGCTTTTGATCCGCATCATTGTTGGGCAGGAATCCACCCGATGCGGATGGGCCAGTAGAAAATTTCTCGGCGACCTCGTGATGAGGGCTTTTGATCCACAGCGTTTGTTGGGCAGGAAGCTACCCACTGCGGATGAACCGAGCAGGAAGCTACTCGGTCGCCTCGCGATGAGGGATTTCGATCCACAGCGTTTGTTGGGCAGGAATCTATCTACTGCGGATGGGCCAGCAGGAAATTACTCGGTCATCTCGTGATGAGGGCTTTTGATCCAAAGCGTTTGTTGGACAGGAAGCTACCCACTGCGGATGAACCGAGCAGGAAGCTACTCGGTCGCCTCGTGATGAGGACTTTCGATCCACAGCGTTTATTGGGCAGGAATCTACCCGCTGTGGATGGACCGAGCAGGAAGCTATCCGGTTGCCTCGTGAGGAGGGCTTTTGATCCACAGCGTTGTTGGACAGGAAACTACCCACTGCGGATGAACCGAGCAGGAAGACATTCGTCGGCCCTGCAGGGAGTTTTAGCATGGAAACAAAGAGAAGTAATTCAGATTGCAGGAAAACAAGAATCTTTATTATTAAATAAAACACAGATTATGTGATTCAGTTTAAATTCTCCAACATTGAATGACCAGTTTCGATAGGCGTCCTTATTGCTCGGACTTGGGTCAGTCGGCGATGACCATGATCTGTCCGATTTTCAACTCTCCGTCTTTAATTTGATCGGCTTGCCCCCTATCTGCTTGACGTTTATCTCGCAGGTACTTTGCCAAGTGACCGGAGCGGATCAGCTCCTCGATGTAATCGCGCAGCTGTTTATAATTCTCGGTCGGATGTCCTTGCCTCCGATGATAGGCGCAATACGGACCTCGAAGCCGTTTGCCCGTCCATCGGGTAGCTGGAGGGAGCCTAAAAAACTCTTCGCCCTTATCTTCCTCCAGTAGCTCGGTCTGGGAAATGTTTAGAGGAGTGTACTACTGAAATCTAGGGGAGTAAGGTTCGGACGATCGTCTTTCCTTTTCTCTTCCTTGTCCCTCTTCTTCTGATTTGCTTGGTCGCCTCCAGGCATGTTGGAGTTCATCTCGGACTCGAGTTGGATTTCTCGTTCGGTCCACACTTTCACTTCGGCCATGGTCTTAGGTTGCGCCAATGCAAAAGAGTGTAGCCACTCTTTGTGCCTAAGACCCGACCTCAGCGCGGTGATGACCGTTTCGTCGCGGTGCTCGGGTACCTCCAGGAGGGCATTGTAGAAGTGGGTGACATACCCTTTGAAGGATTCCCAGTCTCGGCTATTGACGGTGAATAAGTAGTCGACTGACTTCTTCTGCCGTCGGTTGCCGACGAAATGGCCGAGGAGTTGGATAGCCAGCTCGTCAAAGGTGGAGATGGAGCACGGTGCGAGCCCCCGGAAGCAATCCCGGCCAGCCCGAATTAGCGTAGTGGGGAAATCTCAGCATTGAGCCGCGTCCGACTTATCTTGGAAGCTCATGCCCGCCGTAAACGCGTCCAAGTGGTCCTTCGGGTCGAATTTCCCGTCGAAGAAGGCCACTTTGGGCGGCTTGTTCCTTGACGAGACGTGCTCGGCCAACAAATCTTCGATAAAGGGTTTTGTGAGTGAATTGGCGAAATATCGGTCCCCTTCGCCGGACGCATGGCCATCCCGTCATATGCCTTCGATTTTCTTTTCGAGGGCTTCAAGCCGGTGGTGGTACCCCGAGGATTCGGCACAGTGGGAGTGGCGGCTATCCCCCCTCCAGGTCTTCACGGCAGTGCAACTTCAATTCTGTTCTATCAGATTTCTCAAATCCTTGGACGAGGCCCTTCTTGAGTAGTCCCGGCGTTCTCCGCGTGCACGACCTCGGGGTGTCGGTTGTTCCTGGAAGCAGGCGAACTGACCGACATCTCCTCAGGGGGTGTGAGCGTGCGGCGGGTGTAAGAGCGACGACCTAGTCTCCCCTGAGATCTGGGTGTGGAGCTGTCCGGCGTCCAGCGGGGCATAGAATCATTCGCCGCATGCGAGTCATGGTAGCCGGAGTCGGCATGCTGGCGCTCGGTGATGCGAAGTGAGCGTGAGTGAGATCGAGGGCCTGAGCATAGCCATCCGTCCTTCTGCGGACGTCGTTATCCCAGAGAGGGGGAACTGCGGTCTGGTGGGTAGGGTCCGCCGCTTGAACGCGGATGAGGGCATCCACCAGTGATATGAGTCTGTCTATCCGAGCGGATAAGGCGTTGATGACGTACGGAGAGGGAGACAAGCCGCTTCCGTCTCCGTTGTGGTGGCTCGTATTTGGATCATCGCGATTGTCGCTCGCCATCGGGTCAAGGACGGAAGATCAACTTTAAGGGTGGAGAAGTATATGAAACGTTCCCATAGACGGCGCCAACTGATGGAGGTGTGGATCTCCTTCAGATGTTGTCCTCCGTTAATCAGGTGATGGCGGTCTTTGACAGCTGAGATTTGTTTTGAGAGTTGTTAAGTGTGGATCTCAATGGGTTGGTATTGGACACCGAGCTACCTGCAAAGAAGTTCCGGGATGGGTGACCACCGTAGGACCCTCCGACGATCAAGTTAGTGCCGAGATATAAGTGCAGAGTAGCGACGTATTGAAAATGAGTTTGAGATACCTGAGTCGTCTGGAAGAGCGGTTTTTATAGTGGTCGTATGGAACGAGTCGGTGTGAGATTCTCGCCGTCAGTTACGTCCGCATTAATGGCGAGATCCGCTCGTTAATGGGGGAACGAGCCTGCGTGAGACGCGGAGTGTGGGACGGCGGATATCTCGTCTTGGCAAGATACGCGGAGCCGTTGCGGGGCGCAAAGGATCCACGCTCTTGATTGATCGGGGGAAAATCGAGGAAGCTCGGCATGTCAGGAGCTCGTAGACGAGCGGGATGTCGAGGAAGCTCGGCATGTCAGAAGGCTCGGAGACGAGCAAGGAGGCCGAGGAAGCTCGGCATGTCGGAAGGCTCGATGACGAGCTGTTGGTAGTTTCCTAGATAAATATGGAATGTATTCAGGGAGATCTCCTGAAAGGTCCGATACGTTGCATTAGGAGAGGATCCCGAAGAATGACCCTACTGCAACACATTTATTCCACCTACGTAGCATTCGGGACGCGTCATCCGCCACGTGTCGTAATCTGAAAATATACCACTTGTGAGCTTCATCAAAAACCATTTTATCCCTTATTTAAAATACTATCAATGTCTCTCTATCCAAAAGATAATCAGTCTCAAAAACATTAGCCGATTATTTTTCTGGGATTTTTTATTTGAAGAATCATGTAGTAACATACCATTGAGCTTACACAGATGATAATAATGATAATAAGATGATTCATGGAAACAATAATAATATAAATAAGACTTGGTTATTACTTATTAGTCATTATTCATTATTTCTCATGAAATGATTACTATAGCTAGGCTTCTATAAAAGAGATAATGACTGGTATGTTGCAAAAACTGCTATACCATAACTACATCCAGCAGTAAAAAGCATGTATCTCCTAAATTTAGTGATCGCCTGTGTAGAATTATGTATCTCCATTCATTTACAAGCATTAAAATATACAATATGGCTATGATACAAATAAACTCTGATATTGTCCAATAAGTATCATTGGATGCTTTACAAACATAACTCGATGCCAAAAGCTCTAAAATGATCTCAGTCAAAGCCGATCCATCAGGACGATTCAATTAGGGCAAACATCAAACGAAAAGATGATGAATCATTTAATATAGGCGACGGTGCATCCATAGTTCATAGGGCTTTCTTCTTCGAATTTAGCAACACGGGGGTGATTCCTCAATATATCAAGTGCTCGTTCCTTCACAGCACCTGTGCCTGTGCCATGAATAACAAACAGAACCCCGTAAGACCTGCATCCTGAGATGGCTATCTGAAGATTGCGCGAGGCCTCCTCGACTCGCAAGCCTCGAAGATCAACCGTGTTCTTTGAACTTCTCACGGCTGGCCCGAATGAAGTACTGGTTTCTTCGGCTTTCTTTTCCTTAGTGATAGATCTAGTCTTCAATCTCCCTTGTCCCTGAAGAATTATATAAATAGAACGGGTAGAATTCAGTATAGAAATAAATTCTGGATGCAACTTTTAAAAAGGCTTCATTCTTAGATCGCTTCACGTAACCAACTATTTTGGTTAGGTCTGCCCTGTGTGTCCTTACTCAGCCAAGAATTATGGCATTTCTTAACCTTTTTACTCAGCTAAGAATTATGGTATTTCTTAACCTTTTTTAGTATCTACTAAGACCGCCACTATTGTGCAAGAGCCCTCAAAAAGTCTAGTTTTGCAATTTTGGAATTCAATTGAATGTCATGTTGCACTCTTTACAAAAGGTAAATTCAATCTACTCGTTTACCCATATAAAGCCTGTTAACATTTGTACATTTTAGTGGAAGAGTCTTATAGAATAATGCTTCTAATAATCTATTATTTTTGCACATAAGCCCTAAGTAACATTTTTATGTTGCGCGTTCAGAGAATTCTACGTATCTTCTTATAGATAACATTCTGTCGAGTTAGGATTGATCTCATGGCTTGATCTTCTATTTTCTCTATTCACAGCCGTAACAAAAACTTTTGGCTTTCTTTTTATATGTGCTACAATATAGGGTTGGAGGCGTCAAGAACCGGAAAAATGAGAAATCAACCAGCACAAACTTAATAAAAGCATTTCTTCAGGAATAGAGATTTCAGAAACCATCACTGATTAAAGTAGAAGAGGCGGCAATTTAAGACAGATGACAATATTAAAAAAATATGACATCGGATGGTAACATGCCAAACATAACCAATTAAGATAGGAAAAAGAAACTGAAATAAAATAAAGGTAGAATGAAAACCGTGTTAGGTCAAAAATAATTTAGGCCAATCTAGAAAACTGGTTCACGATAAGGGGGCAGTTACAAACACGTAGATATGCAGACTTTTGTACACGGTATGCATAGATCCTAGAAGTTCAACTGCTGGTACTTGATATTACGTGGACAGAGAGTTTCATAGAAACAACAACAACAACTACTGTGCCTTTTATCCGAAGCATATGGGGTTGGCTACATGAACCAACATGAGAGTTTCATAGAAAGATATGGCAAATTCATAGTAGATATATTGGTTCAACCCCAGGTGGTCCTATACTCCTATGATGATAAATTATGTGAACAATGGAGATACCTATAAATATCCAAAGGTATGAAATGGGTTGAGAGGCTAACAGCAACCAATCGAATTCAAGTAATTTATATAACTTCTCAAGATAATGTTAAAATCATGCACCCACGTATTAAGCACAGAACATAATTAAGCAAACTATTCTGTAGCCTGCAATTTCTCAATTAAGAACAGTCTTTTGACCTAAAGAATTATAAATCTATAATTAGCAGAACACATTACAAGGACCATATTTCTCAAAAACAAAAAAAAAACATTACAATAACTAAATGAATTTTGTAGATAAAATCTAAACTAACCCTCTCACAAGTAATAAATTGAACTTTAGTTGGGTTATTATAAATATTGGTTTTACCCATAACCCGTGAAAATTGAACAAGCACAAAGTATTTCCCGCAAAGAAAACCCAGGTGCCAGGTCCAAAAGTTTAATGATCATAAAGAGGTTAAAGAAACAAGGTGCTATGATCTTAAATACATGTAGAGCATACCTATGTTTCCATCTAATTTCTTATAGTGTTACTTCAGCAACATTTTAGATCATTCAAAAAACAGATCTAGAAGAGCTTATAGATTGTTGCTCACTTGCCTGTTTTTTGGAGTATGGAGCAGTATCATTTAGTGTATGCTTCACGTCACTCTGCATCGGTCTCATGTCGTTTCTTTTTACTCTCATCTTTATTTTTCCATATTGGACCATGGCTGTTCCATCTTCCCCCGCAACTTCAACAACTGTAGCCAGCTTATCTCCCAAGCCTTTAACATATACTTTCTCTCCAAGCTTTGGCGTATAGGATTGGTTGCTGTCTACTTCTTCATATAACACATTCCCACTCGGACTGTGAACTGCGACAATGGAGGAAATTGCAGCTTCTGATTCTCTGATAATTGAATTATATTGACCAGGATCTGCATTCTGCAGTTGAATCTCAAAATTTTTTATTACAGTATCCATCTGAGATCTCACAGATTTTAACTCTTCTTGTACCCTTTGAGCTTCTTTTGCCTTGAGTGCATTCTCTCGCCTATCAAGGTCTGCAGCCTCAGAGTGAATCTGAATCAATAAAAAAAAAGTTAGTTCATGGGAGACAATAATTTAGCCAAACAAAACCAAAATTAACCGATGTTTTCACATTTTTGTTACTTGAATTAACACGTGGAACCTCCAAAAAATAAAAGATCGTATAAACATGAAATCAAATGATTGGAATTTGAATACTTCAAAAAAATGAATGGAGTTTGAACGCTACAAAATAACTAGTGTTAATAGACTGTTCAAGTAGTCTGTTTTAAAAAGCTTTTGAAAGGAATCACACTTCCATTTGGAGCTACAGCATTGAGCAAACATGAGAATGCTCACAAGACACGTAGCACGTATTAACAAGTAGCCTAACATTTTAAAACAGATATATTTATGGGTGCAATAAGAAATGCTGTGAGGTGGCTAACATGATGCCAAGCAAACAAAAGTGAGCACACAAAATAGAGATTATACAGATTCAAATGGTCATCTTGCAATAGATAGAACTTCGTTGAAAGCTAAGTGTAGCAGCAAAAGTAATTAGGTAACTAGAGGTAGCACTAATACAAGTGAAATGACTAGCTAAATAGACCTTTAGTACGTTCTCCTTCATAGGGTTCCCTAATTCTTATATATTATATTGACCACCAGAAATCATTTTAGGTGTAAGTGAGTTGACTTGGCAACTTGCCATACTGACACAAGCAGATGTATTGTCATACAATTTACATAAACAACCCAATCTGGACTGCGACCTAAAACAATCAAACAGTTTCCCCACATGGAATTATACATTCGACAAGTCATGTATTGAGAATCCATATAACGCAATATATTGACATGTCAAATTAGGAATCATATCACTTTGCTTTGTTTTTAAAGTTAAAATTAGTCTCAGAGCTGCAACTCTGGAGGCTCAAGCAAGGGAAGCTAGAGGAACTGATGCAGCTTAAGTATACTGTCGACTGGAAAAGTGCACTATTGTTTACTAATATAATAAATAATAATATATCTTCCTCTTAAGAACAAGGATGTTGTTCGATGGAAAAGGTGGAAAATTAATTCAAGGACAAAATGGCGATGGAAAAGTTTCTGATAGTGCAACCTGATGTAAGATTGATGTCCATTGCCCATAATCATACTACAGCATGATATCATGTACCAATTTATAATCAGTTGGAAAGAGTAAATAACTAATTATTCTCTGAAATATAAAAAGATACCTCAAGATAAAGTTTCTTAACTTCTGATAAAACAGATGCAGCCTCCCTTGCTTGAGCCTCCAATAGGTTCCTTTCTTCCAACAAAGACTGATAGAGAAAACCCTGTCTTTCCTTTTGTTTGTCTGGCACCAGTTTCTCAACCCATTCTTGTGCACGATTAAGCACTTTCTGATCAAACCCAATTGATTTAGCAATACTTAGGGCATTGGAATTACCAGTGCTTCCCCAAATTATCCGATAAGTGGGTAGCAAGGTTTTGATGCAAAACTCCATTGCAGCATTCTCAAATCTGTAATCAATAGCTTTCAAACAACTCAAGTCTGCGTAATGTGTAGTCACCAAAGCTAAATTGACACAATCAGCAAGATGCTGCAAGATGCTAGTAGAAAGAGCCACACCTTCTGAAGGGTCGGTACCACTGCCAATTTCATCAATAAGTACGAGAGAATCATTCGATACAACTTCAATTATTTTGCACAGTCGTGAAATGTGCCCACTAAAGGTAGAGAGATTATGCTCCAGTGACTTCAATCCAGAAAAGTAAGAGTTTCTTAGAAACAGCAATAAATTTGTTTACTAAGACACATTACATACATCTTTTCAAAGAATAGGTTAGACTACCTGGCAATCACCAATATCAGCAAGAATCTGATCAAACCATGGAAGCCTTGGCGTACCCTTTGCAGGCAAAAATACGCCTGCCTTGGACATAATAGATGCCAAACCCAAAGTTTTCATAGTTGCGGTTTTTCCTCCAGTATTGGGTCCAGAGATCACTACCACCTTTGTGGCATGCCCTATCTTGATGTCTAATGGTACAGGACTTCCACCCTCAATCAAGCTCTTATTCTTCAATGATTCATCATCTCTTGTATTCAACAATTTTGAACTTCCAGCATCTGAAACCGAAACCGAAGACAAACTTCTAAGGGAAGCTTCAAGGAGTAAAGGGTGTCGAATACCTTCAATGCATACAGATAAAACGTCTCTTTCTGTAGGTACTTTTTTATAATTCTCACTGAAAACTGGGAGAACGCCATCTATCCAATGAGCATATGCTCCCCTAGCGCATGCGAAATCCAATTCCAGAATCTTCTCCATCAAATGTGTTATCTTTGTTTCTGAATCTGCTACCTCAGAAGTGAGGAAGCCCAGAATAGCAAGTTCTTCAGCTCTCTCAGAGTTTGCAAGTCGTACTTCCATGTTATTAAGTTCAACTGCATCCCTTGGTTCCATAAAATATGTTGCTCCAGAGCTACTTACACTTAGTACAATACCTTCAGGAAGCAAAGATTTGTGTGAAGCCTTTATACCAACACACATTCTAGATCGTCGCCTAGTTACTAATGGGCTATCGATGCCACTGGCCTGAAAAACCTTCATAGATATTTCCTTCAGAAGGGATTCTAGTTTCTCCGAGTTCCTTTTCCTTTCCAACCTAATAGTTTTCAGCTTTGTGCTAGCTCGATCCGGAATTGTAGAAAGAGTACAATCAATACAAAATCCTATTTTGTCTGCCAGTTCTGTCAGAAAATCACAGTTCTGCAGTATGTCAAGGAGAGGACGATACCTGCTTAGATACATATTCACCAAAGAACAAATATAACTGCGGTTATCAGGATATATTCAACAGATATTAATTATAAATGAATGAGGTTATTTTGAAAGAAAATAATTGAGTAGATTCAATTAAAAGAAAAGAAAGAAGGCCAAATGTTTGGGTTAATTGAAGCATGCCGAACCAAACGAGCATTAGCTCTTGCGATAAAACTTAACTGTCCAAAGTGAAAGGTCACCGGTTTGAATACCAAAGTCGTCCCATCCAATAAAGAAAAGAAAAAAAGAGAAGAAAAAGAAGAAAAAACTGAAGCATGCCGAATTGATCACTCAAAAAAAAAGTTTAATGGATTCTAGATCCCACAAGGTGAACGAGAAGGATTTCTACTTAAGTGGACTTTGAGAGGGCCTATGACTGTGTATTGGGCCTGCATCCCCGAAACATTTCGTAGAAGAGGTTTTGGGGATAAAAAAATTTCTTGGATTGAACATTGTATGAGAGGAAGGATGTATAGGGTCTTGGTCAACGGCTCACCGGGTAAACATATGTGTTCGTGTAGGGGTGTAAGACAAGGAGACCCATTGTCTCTTCTATTCTTTAACTTTGTTGCTGATGAGCTCAACCGCATGATTCAAGAACGTGTCAAGGCTAATCTAATGATGCCATTAGATGAGAAATGGAAGGAAGATGATTTCACAATCTTACAATATGCGGAAGACACTTATATTCGGAATCGATGGTCAGAGGAGTGTAGTGGTACAAAATATGTCGTATATCTTTCGGTTCTGGTCAGATTTGACAATTGATTTTGAAAAGAGTGAGATATTGCCGAAGGGAGGGTTGGATGAGGAGATCAAGCAACTTGGAGATATTTTTGGTTGTAGTATAGAATCATATCCATTTAGGCATCTTGAGATACCTCTAAAAATTGGGCATCTCTCAAGAGGCAATTGGATGCTGGTGGTTAAAAAAAGTGGATAGAAGACTCACGGGATGGAAGGGCAAAATGCTCGTCTTAGGGGGTAAATGGGCCTTGCTCAATTCGGTGTTATTGACTATCCCGCTTTATATGTTTCTTTTAACATGCTGAAGTAGGTCTTACAATCGATTGATAGAATTATAAGAGATTTCACGTGAAAAGAGAATGAGGACGACGTGAGAGAAGTTAGATTATTGAATGGGGCAGTACGTGTAATCTTGAGCACATGGGGTTTAGGTATTGTGAATATTGGTGACATGAATCTCACTTCTAACTAAATGGCGGTGGGTGATGTCTCAACCATTTATGAGGGTTTGGAATCCGCTCATTTCCCTATTCAGAAATCAATGAAGATTTTGGTTTGGTTCTTTATCGGTGTCTTAGAACTTTCAAAGGTGTCTTTTTTCTGGAGGGGTTTAACGGAAGCAGGGAGGTTCTATTTCGCCAACACTTTGGCCTCATTAGGAGATGGGAAATGTACTAGATTTTGGACTAATAGCTGGTGCTCTGAAGTGCCTCTGCGGTCGCTCCTCCCACACCTGGATTTTGATCACCCTTCATTTGTTACGGTTAGGGGTGTGTTGCCGTGTGGGGCAGTCACGATTGGAGGTTAGAGAAATTGTCAGGTTTTAATGTAAATTCCACCAGCTCTAGATCACGTAAAAGTATTTTACGTGATGTACCGAGTGTTCAAGAGGATCGTATGGACGTTCATAGTTGGAACCAAAATGCTTTAGGTTCTTTTTCAGTCAGATCAGTGTATAAGGTGTTGAATTGTGGGGAAATAAAGTACATTCATTCGCACGTCATTTGGAAGAATTGGGCCATTTGAAGTCCGTATTTTTATGTGGTTCCTTCAAAATAATCGTGTTCTAACGCAAGATAATTTGATTAAACATATAATTTCGGTGCACTCATGGCTGCGAGAGTGTCGAACATCTTTTTTGGTTTTTTCCTATTGTGCAATTGTTATGGTTTAGATCAGTTGAATTATTTGATTGCTCTTTTACGAATGTATGTTTTGGATTTTGGTGGATGAGTAAAGAGGTAATTTTGAAGGTAATAGGTAGTGGGAATAGCACATTATGAAAGCTATTGTCCTTTGGTCGATTTGACCATGTAATAACGAGTGTATTTTCAATAACAAAAGCATTGCTATCAATATCATTCAACGTAATATCATGCATCTATTTGTTTGGTGGTTAGGTGCAATGAAGAATATGTTCAAGAGTACGGAGGAGCAATTCCAAGATGGGGACGAGGGGCCTTGCATTTATGTTGGGGATAGGTGGATTGAGGTCTCATGCTATTAGGTGCAATGGTTTGCATTTATTCTGATCAGGACTTTATCTTTTATTTTAGCATGGTTGTATTACATAGTTTATATTAGGCCTTTGGTTTCCCTGCGGATGTATTGTTGCGGGGATGCTTCTATGGCTTTACGTTGTAAAATCTTTTGTGGTTCATTATATATCTATTAATAAATAATAGTGCTTTACATCACGGTTTTATTTCAAAAAAAAGTTTTAAATCTAAAGTTATAATTACGGGTGTTGTTCTCTGGCCCTCTCAAGAATTTTTTTTTACATGAGTTGGCATTAATTATGAGAGTTCCAATACAGAATTAAGGTCATCTACATCTTAAGAAGACAACAAAGTTCTAAAATCTAAAAAAATGTATTAGACCATAATGATGAGAGTTTTAATTAAAAATTACATAAGCCTGAATTATTTTTGAAGAAATAAGTTGTAACCTATGCTGAGCTTCCCCATGAGTCTGTTTAATAGTACAAATTTATGGTAACAGCAACAATGCACAACATGATATCCTATTTGCTTTAATATTCATAATTGATTCACTGAAATACTTGCTTATCCACTCAGGATATCCTAACAATATTAATACGAGGGCAAACGACATCTAATTATAAATATGCATATGAAATTTTGAATCAGGGCGAATATGGATCACATATGAATATAAAATTTGATTTTGATAACTTTATAGATATGAATAGTTATACTTAACTAAGAAAGGTGGCTTATTAAGAATTGGAAACAAAAAATAATTTTCATGTGCTTTATATATCCCTAAAATCCAATTTCAACAATATAGATTGTATAAGAGTGTCACTGACGAGGGTGAGATCCGCGCCAAGATGTTACCTTCCGTTGATCTGACGATGGCGGCGATGGACGGCTGAGATTTGATCTGGAGGCCGGCTCCTGAAGCTTGTGGATCTCAATAGGTTTGAGGTTGTTTGCGCCGAGCTACCTGCAAGGAAGTCCCGGGATGGTTGTACCACCGAGGACCCTCCGACGGTCAAGTTAGAGAGGAAATCCGGGCAAAGTAACCGCTTAGTGGAGTAAAAATGGCTTACTTGAACCGTCTGCAGAAGGGGTTTATATAGCGGTGGCAGCAGGCAAGGCAGGCGCGAGAATCACGCCGATCGTTACGCTCCCGACGTCACGCCCGCGCGATGGACGGGATCTCCCATTAATGGCGAGACAGGCTCGTTAATGGGGGATCATGATGGCGTGGAACGTGGGATGTGACCGACGGATATCTCACGTGTGGCGAGATTCGCGGGATGGCGGTTGCGCCTGTGAGCGGTGCTGTTGGTCGGTCGATGAGACCGATAAAGATGACCTCGGCGGGAGAGCTCGCGGATGAGTGGGAGAGCCGAGGTATCTTGGTTCTGTGGTAGCCCGGAGACGAGCTGTGAGGCCGAGGAGGCCAATTGTGCAGGGGGCTCGAAGGTGAGCCAGCGTTTGTTTGTAGGACGAGCATAGGCGTAGTCTGATCGGCCACTGTAGGTCCTTTCTCGTGAGCTTTGGGATACGCCATCTGCCACGTGTCATGATCTGGGAGATCACCGATATCGAGCATCATCATTATCCCCCCACTCACGTCCAGACCAGCTGACGGGTCGGGTCGAGAGTGGTCTGTCGGGTCACCCGAGGTGAGCTCTTTTCGAAAATATCGTCGGGACGTGTTCCCGGGCAATCTGTTGTATTTTCTGGATGACGCCAGCGGATCAGGGGAGAGATCTCTGCATTAAAGAGGGTGCGTCGGATCGTGTGTACGTTTACTGAAGCGACAGTCCACGTGTCGGGCGCTGGTTGGCTGACGCGACGGGCTGCAAACCTCTGGCGTCTGAGGGGATATGCCAATGTGCGTGCGACAGGTGGAGCGATCGTGGCCGTCGAGTGCACTGAACTGTTTCGGCGGGAGATGACTGTCGCCATTGGATGAGAACGCCGGTGGCAATAAGAAGAGGTGGGGTCCACGTGAGGGCCCATTCCTGTTCATAATCTCCTCGTCTTTGGTCTTGTTAGCTCGGCGTTCTCCTCTTTAGGTCGGGATTTCTGCGTTTGCTTTTCCGAGGACTCCTCTTCATCAGGTTAGATGTCTTCCTCTGAGGAGTCTGTAGATGTAGTTGGTGTAGAGTCTGGGGAGCCCTCTGTAGAGTCTTCCTCTTCTTCCTTTTTCTTCTTCTTCTTCTTCTGGACCGGAGTCCTCCCAGGAAGCTAAGGTTAGGTCTCCTTCTCAGGGTCGCGCGACGGGGGCGGCCCCCCGAGTGGAGGTCACGGATGCACCTGGCGTGCCGTCTACGGTGAGGCACGAAGAGGAGCTTGCCCATGCTCGGACTCGTTTCCATATTTCTCCCGGCTAAACGTTGCGTTTGGCCGGGGAGGGGGAGAGGGCAGATCAGGTACGGGGCAAGGAGATTGCCCTGTACTTAGAAGCCTTCTGGGCCGGAATACGCCTGCCCTTCTCACCCGAGGTTGTTAGAGCGCTGAATTACTTCGGGTTAGCCCCGTGCCAACCAGAGCCGAACTCCTGAAGGATTCTCCTCGGGTTCCTGATCCGTTTGAAGTTGCAGATGATCCCCTTCAGTTTGTCCATCCTTGCCTCCTCTCTCATTTACAAAGGTCACCCGGCACTCACGCGGGCGACCCGAGGTGGGTTTACCTCTCCTTTAGGAAACGACGGGGGAGTGCAGCGGGGTCGGGAGTCGTCGTCTTGCCTTCTTCCATCCACAATTGGAAAAAGAAGTTTTTCTTTGTTGGGCCGCCAGAGGATGAGGACTGGATCGTGCCCACCCAATGGTCTAAGGATAGATGTTGGCAGGGAAGTCCGTCCAACGATCCCGACGCAGTGAAAGTGGCGGAGTGGGAGCCCATTCCTCGGACCGACGTGCTGCTTTCTGAGCGGGCCCTTAGTTGGGCTGGGCTCAGCCCCGCTCAATTCGTCGGTAAGTTAGGAGCTTGCGTTTGTCTTCATTTCTGTTTGTATTGCTAATTCCATTGTATCTTGTCTTGTGCAGAACTCATGGACTTGAGCCATCTTCGAGCGGCCATGCGCAAGCCGAAGAAGGGATCGAAAGCTGGAGGTGCCAGCTCTTCTCGCCCGGCGTCGGCTACGGTTCCCCCAGCAGCCGTCCCACCCCGGCGTTCGAGTGCGGGCCGTGCCCTGAAGCCCAGCCAGACGCCGAGCCGAAAGCGGGTTCGGGGATCGGAGGCCCAGGCTTCGGAGGTGGAGGCCGGCTCTCCGCCGTCGTCTCTTAAGCGGTTCCCCCGAACGGTTCCGCGGCCCCCGGCCTCCCCGATCTTGGTGGATGAGGAGGAGCTCCGTTTTGAGGTGCCCTCGGGGCTCTCCGTCGCTGACAGCTTGCTGGCCGACATGGAGAGATCGACCGGGGGCGAGGTCCCTCGGGGACTCTCAAGGCTCAAATGGCGGTCATCGCCCAAAAGGTCGTGCAGGTTAGTGCTCGTTCCTTACTCGATTTTTCATTCAGCGTCTTATCATTCGCGAGATTTGGTGTCCCCTTTGCTTTCTGACCCCCTTCTGATCTCTTCAGGTCCTCCAGCACGTCGCCCTCGTCGTCCATATGGAGGAAGAGGAAATTGCCCCAGCGGTGCGAGCCGCGGGCGAGCTCCCCTAGCTGAAAGAGAGCTCAAAGCGGGAACTGGAGGCGGCGATGGCGAGGGTCGCTGTCTTGAAGGGCGAGGTGGCGGCCGTGAAGCAGGAGGCTGCCAGGTATCGCGAGGCCGCCCAGGCTGCAAAGGCCAAGCTTCAGGACTATAAGGTGCTCGTCGGCATCTTGAAGTCGATGAGCACCCTTCGGAAGGAGCTAGAGGCGGCGCGGCGGTAAAGAGGGTGAAGCGAGCCGACCTCAGAGCGGCGAAGGCGGTGGAGAACTTACAGAAGTCGAAACATTTTTACACCGTCCTAGCCTCGGCCACTTCCGCCATCTTGCACGAGGCTCTCGATGCCGTCAAGGCTCGGATGCCGAAGTTCAGTGACGACGAGCTCCGAGCTGAATATCCTCGCGGGGATGACGAGCAAAGGGACGGCTCCGGGGGCGAGGCCGAGGAAGAGATTCCCAACGAAGGCGACGCTGAGGCTCCTGTGATGGGCGTTGAGCTTCCAGAGGCTGCGCCTGGCCCTGAGGCCTGAAGCCCCTCGTTTTCTTATTTCATTTCTTTGTTGTATCGGGCATTTTGTAAGGCTGGGGAGCCCCCAATACCCTTGTAAAGACTTTGACTTTGTGAATAAAGACTTTTTGCGGTAGTATTTGCACGCGTATTTTCCTTTGTCGGTAAACACTTGTAGTTGCATAGTACTGCCTTTGTGTTATGTCGGTTCTTAGTCTAGCGATTACGCGTCGAGTTGAATCTGTTCATTTGCCCAGTGTGCAAAGACGGTATCTTCATGGCCCTGAAGTCGAGGTGGAGATCGCTCAGACGTAGACAAACTAGATGCCTCGTGGTGAGGTCATGTTCCTTAGCGTGGGAGGCTAGGAGAGGCATGCTAAGGACGAGGCCGAGCAGGGTAGCTGCTCGGTGCTTCTTGGCGAGGGCTTTGATCCCTGATGTGTTGGGGTAGGGAGCTACCAGTCAAGGATAACCGAGCAAGGGCTGGCCCGGTTGCTTCTTTCGAGGGCTTTTTATCCTTCGCGCGGGAGGGACCGTTAGGGGCCTACTAAGGATGGCCGAGCAGGGTTGCTGCCCGGTGCCTCTTGGCGAGGGCTTTGATCCCTGGTGTGTTGGGGTAGGAAGCTACCAGCCATGGATAACCGAGCAAGGGCAGGCCCGGTTGCCTCTTTCGAAGGCTTTTGATCCTTAAGGATGGGCCGGGCAGGGTTACTGCCCGGTGCCTCTTGGCGAAGGCTTTGATCCCTGGTGTGTTAGGGTAGGGAGCTACCAGCTAGGGATAACCGAGCAAGGTCGTGCCCGGTTGCCTCTTTCGAGGGCTTTTTATCCTTAGCGCGGGAGGGGCCGTTAGGGGCCTACTAAGGATGGCCGAGCAGGATTGCTGCCCGGTGCCTCTTGGCGAGGGCTTTGATCCTTAAGGATGGACGAGCGGGGTTGCTACCCGGTGCCTCTTGGCGAAGGCTTTGATCCCGGGCGTTGTGGGGTAGGGAGCTACCAGCCAGGGATAGCCGAGCAGGGTAGCCGCTCGGCTGTCTCTTGGTGAGGGCTTAGATCCCTGGCGTTGTGGGGGTTGGGAGCTACCAGCCAGGGATAGCCAAACAGGGTAGCCGCTCGACTGCATCTTCGTAAGGGTTTAGATCCTTAGCGCTGGAGGGGCCATGGGAGGCCTGCTAAAGATTGACTGAGCAGTGAAGCTGCTCAGTTGCCTCTTGACGAGGGCTTTGATCCCTGGCGTTGTGGGGTAGGGAGCTACCAGCCAGGGATAGCCGAGCAGGGTAGCCGCTGGACTGCCTCTTGGTGAGGGCTTTGATCCCTGGCGTTGTGGGGTAAGGAGCTACCAGCCAGGGATAGCCGAGCAGAGTAGCCGCTCGGCTACCTTTTCGTGAGGGCTTAGATCTCTGGCGTTGTGGGGTAGGGGAGCTACCAGCCAAGGATAGCCGAGCAGGGTAGCCGCTCGGCTGCCTCTTGATGAGGGCTTAGATTCTTAGCGCTGGAGGGGCCATGTGAGGCCTGCTAAGGATTGACCGAGCAGTGAAGCTGCTCAGTTGCCTCTTGGCGAGGGCTCAGTTATGGGGTAGGGAGCTACCAGCCAGGGATAGCCGGGTAGGGTAGCCGCTCGGTTGCCTCTTGATGAGGGCTTTGATCCCTGACGTTGTGGGGTAGGGGAGCTACCAGTCAGGGATAGCCGAGCAGGGTAGCCGCTCGGCTGCCTCTTGGTGAGGGCTTAGATCCTTAGTGCTAGAGGGGCTATGGGAGGCCTGCTAAGGATTGACCGAGCAGTGAAGCTGCTCAGCTGCCTCTTAGTGAGGGCTTAGATCCTTAGCGCTGGAGGGGCCATGGGAGGCCTGCTAAGGATTGACGGAGCAGTGAAGCTGCTCAGTTGCCTTTTGGCGAGGGCTTTGATCCCTGGTATTGTGGGGTAGGGAGCTACCAGCCAGGGATAGCCGAGTAGGGTAGCCGCTCGGTTGCCTCTTGGTGAGGACTTTGATCCCTGACGTTGTGGGTAGGGGAGCTACCAGTCAGGGATAGCCGAGCAGGGTAGCCGCTCGGCTGCCTCTTGGTGAGGGCTTAGATCCTTAGTGCTGGAGGGGCCATGGGAGGCCTGCTAAGGATTGACCGAGCAGTAAAGCTGCTCGGCTGCCTCTTAGTGAGGGCTTAGATCCTTAGCGCTGGAGGGGCCATGGGAGGCCTACTAAGGATTGACGGAGCAGTGAAGCTGCTCAGTTGCCTCTTGGCGAGGGCTTTGATCCCTGGCGTTGTGGGGTAGGAAGCTACCAGCCAGGGATAGCCGAGCAGGGTAGCCGCTCGGCTGCCTCTTGGTGAGAGCTTAGATCCTTAGCGCTGGAGGGGCCATGGGAGGCCTGCTTAGGATTGATCGAGCAGTGAAGCTGCTCGGTTGCCTCTTGGCGAGGGCTTTGATCCCTGGCATTGTGGGGTAAGGAGCTACCAGCCAGGGATAGCCGAGCAGGGTAGCGCTCGGCTACCTCTTGGTGAGGGCTTTGATCCCTGGCGTTGTGGGGTAGAGGAGCTACCAGCCAGGGATAGCCGAGCAGGGTAGTCGCTCGGCTGCCTCTTGGTGAGGGCTTAGATCCTTAGCGCTGGAGGGGCCATGGGAGGCCTGGTAAGAATTGACCGAGCAATGAAGCTGCTCGGCTGCCTCTTGGTGAGGGCTTTGATCCCTCAGGTCCCCTTCTCTCTTCCCTTGCCCTTTTCTTTTGGTCGGCTTGCTCTGCCCAGGGGAGACTCGCGTTCACCTTGGACTCGAGCTGGACCTCGCACTCGGTCCAGGCCTTTACCTCGGCTTTGCGCTAATACAAAGGAGCGTAACCACTCCTTGTGCCTAAGACCAGACCTCAGGGCTGTGATGACCGTCTCGTACCTATGCTCTGGGACCTCGACAAGGGCGTTGTAGAAACGGATGATGTATGCTTTGAACGTCTCCTTGTCCCCGCTCTTGATCGTGAAGAGGTGGTCAACTGTGCGTTTTTGCCGCCTGTTCCCGACGAAGTGGCCGAGGAATTGAGCGGCCTGCTCGTCGAAAGTTGAGATCGAGTGAGGTTCGAGTCCTCGAAACCAGTCTCGTCCGGAGCGGATGAGAGTGGTCCGGAAGGCTCGGCACTGGGCGGCGTCGGAGTTATCTTAGAAGCTCATCCCCGTGGTGAACATATCCAAATGGTCTTTCGGGTCAGATTTACCGTCGAAGAGAGAGACCTTTGGGGGCTTATTGCGGGAGGAGACGTGGACGGCGAGCAGCTCCTCGGTGAATGGCTTGGTGAGCGAGTCAGCGGCGTATTTAGCCCCGTCGCTCGAGCGGTGACCTTCCCGATGCATACCCTCGATCTTCTCGAGGGCGTCGAGTTAGTCGTGGTATCCCGACGATTCGACACATTCTGATCCCCGACCTCTGCTGTTGGAGACCTGCGTCTGGGAGCGGCCAGGTTCCTCTCAATGAGGTTCCTCAGATCCCCCGGTGAGGTGGTCTTCGAGCCGCCGTGGCGAGTCCCGTCTGCGCGACCCCGTCGAGGGAGTGGGTGTTAGTCATGCCTGGGAACAGGCGAGCTGACCGACATCTTCTCGGGAGGGAAAGGGTCGCGAAGAGGCTTGGGGCGAGGTGCTCTGGCGACGGACCTCGGTGTTAAACTGTGGGGCGCCCAACGAGTCGCAGAAAGTATTGGCCCGAGAGATCTGCAGCCATGGGAGGTAGCGAGACGGTGGTCGGCAGTACCGACGCGTGCGGAGTCTTCTCTCCCCCTGTAGGGGTCCCGGTCCCGAGGCGGGGGAGCGGCGACCTGGGGATCTTGCCCTGCAGTTTGGATGCGGACGAGCACCTCCACGACGGACGCGAGTCGGTCTATCCGGCCGGCAAGAGCGTTGATGGCATTTGGTGGAAGAGGTTCTTCCGCACCTCCGTTGAGGGGGAGGCGGCGGCTGGTGCTGGGATCGTCGTGATGATCGCTCGCCATTAGATTAAGATCGGAAGATGAACTTTTGTTTTTGTGGAATCAAGGATTTTCCACAGACGGCGTCAGCTGACGCGGATGAGATCCGCGGCAAAATGTTACCTTCCGTTGATCTGACGATGGCGGCGATGGACGTCTGAGATTTGATCTGAAGGCTGGCTCCTGAAGCGTGTGGATCTCAATGGGTTTGAGGTTGTTTGCGCCGAGCTACCTGCAAGGAAGTCCCGGGTGGTTGTACTACCGAGGACCCTCCGACGGTCAAGTTAGAGAGGAAATCCGAGTAAAGTAACGGCTTAGTGGAGTAAAAATGGCATACTTGAACCGTCTGCAGAAGGAGTTTATATAGCGGTGGCAGCAGACAAGGCAGGCGCGAGAATCAAGCCGGTCGTTACGCTCCCGACATCATACCGGCGCGATGGACGGGATCTCCCATTAATGGCGAGACAGGCTCGTTAATGGGGGATCGTGATGGCGTGGAACGTGGGATGTGGCCGGCGGATATCTCGCGCATGGTAAGACTCGCGGTATGGCGGTTGCGCCTGTGAGCGGTGCTGTTGGTCGGTCGATGATATCGAGGAAGATGACCTCGGCGGGAGAGCTCGCGAATGAGCAGGAGAGCCGAGGTATCTTGGTTCTGTGGTAGCCCGGAGACGAGCTGTGAGGCCGAGGAGGCCAATTGTGCAGGGGCTCGAAGGTGAGCCAGCGTTTGTTTGTAGGACGAGCATACTGTAGGTCCGGTCGGTCACTGTAGGTCCTTTCTCGTGAGCTTTGGGACACGCCATCTGCCACGTGTCATGATCTAGAAGATCACCGATATCGAGCAACATCAGTCACAATACATGAAGTTTTTTGAAGTATAAATGATATGTAAAGCTATTTAATTTGAAGATTTTACAGACCCATAAGAAACTTGAAAAAGATATCCTAATTGAACCCTGAAGGGTATCTAAAAAGAAATCCTAAAGGGTAGAGTCATGGGCTTACTACTGCTCCTTAAAGAATTATAAGGGCATGGGTTGCTGAAATGGATTTAAAGTTTAACACCTTCATGACATAATATAATATACTCATTATTATGATGTCGTTATGAAGAAGAAGGTGATGGCATATCAGCTACCTCCTAAAACAGTTTTCATATGTTGGTCTATGGTTTTCATCTCATGCAGAAGTTTGGAAACACTGCATCATGTTTAAAATCATCCTCTCCATAAGAAAATTTAGGAGGGTCTTTGGTTGAATGAAAATGGATTTGTAATAGCAAATTTTGTAGCTTGATCTTTATTTAAAATGGTTGGTAAGCAACACAGAAAATACTGTTACGGCTTTGAAAAGAAAAGAAAATAAACTCAATCAGCCATTTTCAAAGGTGCCTAAGCAATCCATCATAATCTCATCGCATTTGTAACAAATGTTGCATTTTTTACTTCTCTCCTTGCTCAACCAAACGTAAATGTGCTTTAGATTCTGATATCTTGAAGCAAGAGTTACAAACAACCAAACAATAGATAGATTTGCCGTCATGTACTAGCAAAAAATGCTGCATTTTTAGTAAAGAACACAGAGATTTACACGGTTGGAATAAGATAAAGGAAAGAACTAATCACCTATCGGAATCCTCCTCAACACAAGAAATCTGTTCCAGCTGCTCAAAAACCCCTCTCGCACCCCGAACGCTCCGCTCAACAGCACAAAGCTGCGGAATCGTGAGCAAAGCTCCATCAACCGCCGACCTCACGATCCCCAACACATCATCAACCCCAGAAAAATCCAATCGCTTCGGGAGCGACGCCGCCGCCTTCGTCTGCTCCAATAGCTTCTCGCTCTCTTCACGGTTGCCACCGATCCTGAGACCGGCGACTTCACATCGAGCTCGGGCCATGGCAGTGGAAGCGAAGGCGGAGATCTGGGAGCATACGGAAGGCCATTCGAGGATCTGCTCCGCTTCGCTTCGGAGCTCGTCGGAAACCCTAGATGAAGCAGCCCTAGGGTTGGTGTCAGAGCTGGAGATTTTGGCGGTGATTTTGGCGGCGGCGGCGGCTCTGATGGAGAAATTAGGGGTGAAGAGGTTGAGGTGAGGATGATGGAGGAGGAAAAAGGGAGGGGTTTCGGATTTGATGGGAATGAAGAAGCAACACTGCTTCCTGCTGAGCTTCAATGCTTCCATCAAATTTTTGTGACAGGATAACAATCGCTACACAGCACAGCATGTAGCAATTTTGCACCTTCCGTATATTGGAAGATAAGTACAAAATTAATATGCATGATATATTTTCTAATTTTTGTAATTTAAATTGGGCAAGTATTAATTATTATTACAAGTTTGGGCGCAATTTGACTAACTAAATTTTTTTTTATTGGAACCTGCAAAAGGGTACGAAAGTAAATTTAAACTCTCTCAAGTGCCATTTTACTTATCGTTTTAGAGTAATACGCACCGATTAAGAAAAACAGTATCACCTTCTTAATATCGGCAATTAATATACTACCACATCAATCTATTAATACGTCACCACTAAAGAAAATCATATTATTTTTACTCTCGGCTATTAAGAAAGTATTATCATTTTTTTAATATCAGTAATTAATTTTCTATGCTATTTTTTGTATTGTATCGTTTATTGATATTTTTATCATTAATGATTTTTCTTGTTATTCCAAAAATGTCAAATAAAGTGGAACATTTTTTCCTCTCCAAAATGACAAGTAAAAATGGACGAAGAGAGTATGTCCAAAAGGATGGGTCGGCAAACTTTGAAGACAAGACTTTAATGACGTAATTTTCTTATTTTTTAAAATTATTTTATTGAAAAAATTAGAGCCTTTTCTTTACTATTGCTGGTGCTATTATTTTTGCACGTGCGATCTTGGGTGAATTTTGAACAATATTTACTAAAGACGTGTGTAAATTTTTTGTATCCTAGACAAGAAAAGTTCTAAAGATATCTATGGTCTTTCTAAATTTAGATTAAATAAATGAGATCGGTGGTAATATTAGAATTGAGAAATTTATGAGTTATACAAAATAACAAGTATATAAAGGTTTATATATAAATTTGTAAGGCATATCTATTTTTGGGCTTTTGAGCATCTCTGCTATTATAACTCAAACACATGGGAGCAACACAATAAGTTTCTCATTTTTCCCCTATAAAAATTCAGAAAAAAGAGAAAACTCTCTTGTAGTGTTAGCTCCAAATACATGAAATTACTTTTATGCCTTTTACCTAAATAAAAGATATCTAAAAGGCCCAACAAAGCAGCTCACATTACAAGGACGTTGTGTAGAAGTTTCTTGCATCAGAAATAATAATGTTGGTTGCCATGCATTTGATAAATTGTTTCAAAAAATTAATGCATGGGCCCAAAAATATTGGTACAAATGTCATTATTGTAAGTCGATGTCGCACATCCCGTGGGTTCGCGGGAAGACGGAATTTACAAAAAACGATTTTTCTTACTTCGCAACGCCGAATTTAACTTCAGGATCTTTACGGAAACCTTAACTGGCTATATCTACTAGAAGATTCTAACTACCGTGTTAGGATTTATACCTTTTTGTTTACAAGTCCTTCAGATTTTCTTCTTCTCCTCTTCTTCTTGAGCTTCTCGAAGATCGGATCGCGCTTGAAACGTCGGCCTTCTCGTGTTGAAAACGATCCACCCGAGAGTCTGTACTTCAAACTCCAACCTCTAAACCGAGGTAATTAAGCTACCTAGTTTGCTAAGCTAGAA
The DNA here is from genome assembly GCA_030015575.1 of Agapanthus africanus. Taxonomy (NCBI): domain Eukaryota; kingdom Viridiplantae; phylum Streptophyta; class Magnoliopsida; order Asparagales; family Amaryllidaceae; genus Agapanthus; species Agapanthus africanus. The sequence continues at coordinate 57,603,958 of CM057344.1, forward strand.
AAAATTAGAAGATGTAGAGTGTCTAATGGGGTATTTTATCTCAAGAGACATAATGGTTCACAACACATACGAGGGTTTTAGGTCTTGAGGAAGAAGGAGAGAAAAATGGAGAGCCAAAGTGAAAATGCAAATGAGCTAAGATCTTGGCAAGTGAAGAATGGCTCACTCATTATCTCATATGAAGCATGGATTATTTTCCAATTGAAAATAGCAATCATGCTTCAATAGTAAACACAAACCAATAAACAAATGTAATTGTAACACCCTAATTCATTTATTCCAGTTCTGTTTTGGGTATTTCTTTAGCTATGGATATTTCTTGATTTATTACTGTTATAAGTGCGAACGGTATAATTGGTATCCGTATTTGCATCCGTCCCAACCCGCATGCTGGAAACCCGTCTTGATTCCTCTTTATTGTTGATCCCGGCTAGTTATGAGAATCCGTGCACTTTCATATTGTATAACTGCATTTTATCAAGCATCTGCATTTTTTTAATAAAATAAATAAAGTCAAATAAAATATTTTTAAAATGTGTAGCATGGCCTGCATCATACCCCCAACCCTGTTGTAGCATCCATATATCGTGTTCTCGTTCCGTTCAGTGAAACGGACTCGTTTGGATAGCTACGTGCACGCTACGTGTATCCATTCTTGGGGTATGCATTTTCGTTATCCGGATATCCTATTTTGGTTTTGGTTTATACGTATATTATCCGTATTTTCAAATCATAATTTTAGACCCGACCCGGATGTGTTTTGAACTATTTTTGTATCAGCCTGAAATCTCAAAATGTAATATATAAAATCCTTATATATTAATAACAGATTAATATATATGTTTAAGAGATAAAAATATATTAATATATATTTTAAACATAATATTGTAACAGATCTCTCTCTCTTCTGATTTATATATATATTCTTTTATATTTTTTTATCCCTATTAACCCACTGTTCCCCACGTCTCTCTCTCTTCTCTCTCGTCTTCTTCTTCTTTTCAGTTTTCCACCTCGTCACGGAGCTCAAACCCACGCCCGCCGCCTCGCCTCTGTCCTCGTCGTCGACGTTCACCTCGTCGTCGTCGACCATCTCTATACCCTCGTCTCCACGCCCTTTCCGACACCATCTTCTCTTCTCTCCCCTGCACAACCCACTCCCGATGACAAACCCAAGAACCCGCCGTGACGAACTCAAGAACCCCATTGTCTCATCGTCGCCTTGTCGTCGACCTCGTCCTCCCGTCGCCGTCACGACCACCATCCTTTTCTCCTCTTCTCTCCTCCCTCGAGCATCTCTCTTCTTTCCCCGACTAACCCCGAGCCTGCACACCCGCAACCCATCGCCTCCATCGCCGACGACCCCACAACCAGTCGTCACCACCCTCGTCTGCACCCCCTCACCCTCGGCAACCTACGACCACCACCACCATCACTTCCTTTTCCCAAAGGCCCAAGCCCTTCCCTGCATATGCAGAACCCACTGCAACCCTTGCCGGCACTCTCGCGTCGCCGGAGCTCCGACCCCCTTCGTCACCATCCCCGTCACCACGACCTTCCTCTCTCTTCCCTTCAACCCCCGCACACCCCGACACCACTGCAAACCGACCCCTAAGAAACCAGGAAACCCCACTGCCTTCGCCGTGAAACCTCGCCGGAAAACCCACGACTCATCGACGTCACCCCATAGCTGCCTTCTCTGATCCATGAACCCAAACCCAGAGCCAAACCCCAGATCCTGGTCTTCTTCTTCTTCTTTTCCTCTCTTTTCTTTTCTTGGTCCTGATTTTTCCGGTGATCGCCGCAACCGTACCATCACCGATGATCCGAGCAACCCAGTGGGCATCCCCAGCGTGGTCACCTTCTTGCTTTGCCTGGTCCTGTCCTGTGTGCGCGTGTGTACACTGCGACGTTTACCCGACGTCGGATACAGTGTACGCACCCCGTCGTGAGATCCGTTCAGGCAAGTTTATCTTGCTACATGCTATGATACATATTTTGCATCCATATGAATAAAAATATCACATGTTTACTGCATTGTACATCCATATTACTGTTTTACTGTTTTCGGATAGTCGTACGCATCCATATCATTAATTACATATCTGGTTGCATACAAGTTAGCTTGATACATGCTATATTATTATACCTGCATCTATATTAATAAAAATATTAAATATTTATTGTATTGTGCAACCATGTTACAGTTTTACCGTTTTTCCGATATCCGTTCGCATCCGTATCATTTATTGCATATCTAGCTGCATGCCATATCGTATTATTTCATATTACTGTTATAATTAGCACCCCATGCTTGATAATATGCATCATGCGTAGTCATGGAGTTGTAGATGTAATCCCTGATAGATATTTATGCATCCATGTCTTACTGTGCATCCGTACTTTTATTGTGCATCCGTACTTGCTACAGTTTTATTATGAGCGTCTCTTTGATACATGTGCACTACCTGACATGACTTGATATACCACTACTTGACTTGATACCTGATCCTGTTCCTAATGCCGATAACCCTGACTTGTTGTCCCGATGGACATATCATGTTGTCTATTTCAGACAAAACCTGTACCTGCTTGATCCTGTGTCGGTATTAGCTCCAGATTTATCAATACCCGACTTGAACACATAACTTGGGGGTAAGGGAAAATCAATGATGAAACCTGACTTGTAACTCAACAGTTCGACGCTTATACTGATCAGTTTTGGGGGGTAGGTCGGTCCCGGGATGCTGCTGCTAACATCATTCATGTGTACATGTTTCCTGTTTCATGCTTAGCAGCACGTCTCGGTTTCAGCCCGAGAATCTGGATCGTGGTCCCGGGCATGCACGGTATACTATTGAGTTACATCGACGATTCATTAAATTGATTTCGAAGACTTGAGAGTAATTAACCCAGTAGCACAGTTTAGATGGATCACCGCATGTCACATACACTGATACCCTTCACTGTTCCACATCCGTGTTTACTTATTACATTCGTATTACTGTTCCTACTCATACCTGCATATCTTGTTACCTCCTGATTATATTTTATTATTTGATATTATGACGCACTGACGTCTGGGTTTTGCATGGCCCAGATCCTCTGTCTCTTTCGCAGGCTGATCAGGAGTATTTCAGCCGATAGGCCGAGCAGTGAGGATCCTGTTAGTATTTAGCTTTGTTTAGTTTAGTTTTCTTTCAGGATTTTCATTTCCTGATGTGAGCCCGTATTTGGGACGTACTTTCCAGATGTTATTGCTTATTAGATTTATTGCTTCCGTATATATTATTTCTTGACTCGTTTATTCTGGCATATGGACATGTACTAGATAGTTTATTTTATTTTCTACTGTTCTTGATATCTTATAGACAGCCGTAATGTGACTGTGGAGGGATGTTTCCTAGCCACAGGTAGCATGGTTGGCTCTGTCACGTGCCGATCTTAGCGCATTCTGGGAAGCGGTGCGTGACAGTAATGAGCCATGCTTCACCCCATGCCACAAACATCTCCAATTTTCACCTCATTAATCTATTTCCAAAAATAGATAAACCAAATAATGAGGTGTCCCCTTCTAAAAGCATCTCTTGTGAAATTACAAGAATGCCATCACTGTATATACATACCCGTATTCGTATTCCGAAAAATACGAATACAATGAGATAATAATAATCCAATATTATAATACTAGAATCCGGCTTAAACCAAAGCCCACTAGTATTATCCGTTCGAACAACATCCGTGCAGCCAGTATACGTATATGATCGGAATCCTGCCGTAAAACCATAAGGCCTCTACATCGTTTCGCCTGAAGTAGGGAAACCATCTGTGTGGGACTCTAAAGACTCGCCGGTACGTTGGCAGTAGGTTTAACCACAAGTACGTCATCGGTACTAGCTGCACGTAACGGATACTCAGGTATCTGTCGATAAGAAGGCCGATGAACAAACTCATCGAACTCCTACTGAGCCTATCTGTGACAATCTCCATACAGTCCGGTTTGTTTATCTAAAAGTATCGCATATCGGGTTTAGGGGGTGGTAACCGTCAGACCTCTAATAGCGCAATAAGTCGTGCTGGTGTAGAGCCCAATACTCCTTGAGAAACTACTGGAGTACCTACCAGTAAATCTCGCTTGCCTTGGCCAGGGACTTTGTGTAATAGGTTTCTGAACACTGCGCGATATCAACCCCTAATACCGGGAGAGACGAATCCTATCTAACCACCACTGCCTCCTAGTGCTTCGGGACTGCACCCAGCCACTATCTGTTTGCACGACTCATTTGAGCCGTGGTAGGTTGTGATCTAAGTACAGTGGGAACACACTCGAGACGAATAGTGATGTCAAGTCAACGGACTAACCTGTACTCATGCCACCCTGGAACTGCTAACTGACGATAGGCATAATACCAACCGACAGTTCCCCCGCGAGTCCGTCCAGTGTAACGCATAACCAAATGAGAACTTATATACTATCTCCGGTACGATATACCAATGGCTGTGGGACAGGACATCTCCCTTGTTGGGATGAGAAGCGTATACACTAGCCTATTCTGGAGTATCGATACCCTGTCTCGATAATCCTACGACTAGAGACTAGCTTAAGGATGTGTTTATAGACTATCCAGCCCCCACTAGTGTAACTGTCATTACAACGCTGGTAGTCAAGCAAAAATCCTAAGGGCTCTATCAATATGTATTAGCGATATGCTAAAAGAAATATATACACATATTGAAATAGAATCAAAGCAAGTAGCATGCTACTATATTGAGCAAGATTGTTATTATATCCGTGTATATCCCAGACTTCCAAAATGTAATATACAATCCAGTACTATACAATAATGGCATTTATGGCATATATCACTAACAATTATATTATATGTTAAGAGCTAGCTTTTGAATAATAGTATCGCTATATATAAAAACATTATTTTTTCAATTTTATTTCACTAAATTAATGTTTTTATAACTTCACATTCATACTAAAACTTTTCTAAATCTACTAGTTTTCATCTATTTTTTGAATTTTTTCTATACATCCAACAAAATAATTTTTTTGAATATGTATCAATTTAAAAATTTGCTTCTGTTACTAAGAATAGAATTTAACCTGAAATGATGTAGCAGTAAGCAGTCATACTTCTTATAAAATATGTAAATATATAATACCGTTTTTTATGCACATGTGTATCGCACGTGCAAATATACTAATGAGAGGGAATGTGTAATGTATTGTTGGCTTTTCATTTTCTTATTTTTGCCTTTTACGGTGTATGAGATGGATATCTTCAATTCTCTACTTTGGCTAATTGAATTTTGTCATTTTTTATTTTTTTTTATTTTGTCGATTAATGACATCATCCAAGGACTTCTACTTATAATAGTAAAGATTTTGCGCATGCGATACACGTATATATATTTTGAACAGATTATATACCCAAGTCATGCTTAAAACAATTTATTCTAGATATCACTTGAAATTTTTTAAAGATATCGATAGTTTTCTTAATTTAAATTAAATAAATATAGTTAATGATAATATTAGAATTGAGAACTTTATGATTTATGCAAAATAACAAAACTATAAGGGCTTATGTATAAATTTGTTAATCATATCTTTTTTTGGGCTTTTGAGAATGAGAGAGAATGTGTAATGAATGAGAGAGAGAGTGACGGTTGTTACTTTTTATTTTCTTATTTTCGTCTTTTGTGGTTGATGAGTCAGACATTCCAACGCTCAACTTTTGCTATTGGAATTTTGTATTTTTTTTCTATATTTTATTTTTTTCATTAATGACCGTCATCAAAGGACTTTTAGCTATAATATAGTAGAGATAACTAGAAATCCTTAGATGATGTTATTAATCAACAAAATAAAAAAACAGAAAATTGACAAAATTCCAATAGTTAAACTTGGGAATTGGAGATGTCCACCTCATTCATCACAAAAAGACAAAATTAGGAAATTGAAAAGTCAACACACACACCCTCATTCATTACATATTCTCAAAAGCCCCAAAAAAGATATGTTTTTCAAATTTATATATAAGTCATTTTATCTTTGTTATTTTGTATAACTCATAAATTTCTCAATTCTAATACCACCACCAACCATATTCATTTAATTTAAATTTAGAAAAACTATAGATATTTTTAGAAATTTTCATGCAATGTTCAGGATAAAAAAAATTTACACATATGTTCGATATATAAGTAGTTAAAAATATGCATACGATGCACGGACAAAAATACTTTGGGATTCTAGTTATTAGTTATAATAGGTGAGATAAAAAATCCTTTTTTTAATTTTTTTATTTATTTAAATATTAGAAGAGTAATTTTTCTCTAAGAAGTAGTACAAATTTTTTTGGGTAAATTACACTAAATACCCTAAACTATTGTGTTTTTCAGTAAAATGCCTTAAAGTTCATTTATTATAATAAAATACATTAAGCTATTTTTTAGGGTATTTTAGGAGGGCGACTTCTACATTAAGGTGCCCTCAGGGCTATCTGTGGCCGACAGCTTGCTGGCAGACATGAAGAAGACAGCCGGGGCCAAGATTCTTCGGGGCACCATGAAGGCCCAAGTGGCCGTCTTAGCGCAGGAGGCGGTTCAGGTGGGTATCTAACCCTCTTTTTTCCTTAAGTTTTATTTTCTCGGTTTTAGCTTTGTAACATGTTTGTTGTTCTCCTTAGGTCCTTCACCACAGCGCTCTCCTCATTGCCATGGAGTCCGAGGAGATAGCCCCGGCAATGAAGAAGGCGGGCGAATTCTCCTCGCGGGAGGAAGAGCTTCGTCTTCAATTACAGTAAGCCGAGGAGAAGGCGGCCCTCCTTGACTCGAGATTGGTCGCCGAGGGGCTGACGATCTCCAAGCCGAAGGAGTCTCATCGTCTTCTAAATGAATCCAACCGGGCTATCCAAGCCAAGATGGAGGAGACAAACGGCCTTTACAACGTCATGAAAAGGTCGAGGGACGTCATCAAAAAGGATGTCCGGGCGGCTTTAGACGCAGCGAAGCTTGTCGAGAGCCGGGCGGAGAGGGCCGTGGAGGAGTACAAGGTATCCGATCAGTTTTACCTTGATCTTACCGAATCCGCGGCCATCGGGTGGCACAAAGCTCTCGACGCCGTCAAGGAATCCATGCCGGAGTTCATCGACTGCGAGCTCCGCGCAAACTATTCCCTCGTCGAGGAAGTGCCGCAGGGGGAGGCACCGAGCTGGCCATAGGAGGCGAGGATGTCGGTAGGGGTGAGATCGCCGTTTTGGTCCCCGACGGTGGCCTCGAGCATGGAGAGATCCCGGCCGAGGGGGCGGTCTGAGCTATCCCCCTTTCACGATTTTTCTTGTATATATATATTTTTTAGAATTTTGTAAGCCTCCAGGTATTTTTGTAAGGCTGAGGAGCCCACAATACCTTGTATATAATTTTGATCATAAATAAAGTATACATTTTCCTTTGCTCAAATGTATGATCACCCTGCAAGTACTTTAGTTTGTCAGTCTTTTGATCTTGCAAGTACTTTTAGCTCGTAAGTCTCTTTATCTTGCTAGTGTTAGGACGGTGTCCATCCTTTCTAGGCGACGATCGTTCATTGAGTATGAGTCGAACGATAACCAAGTGTAAGAAGGTCGGTGTCCTCCCTTTCCCCGGAGTCGAGGTGGCGATCGCACATCGAGTATAAATCGAATGATAGCCAAGCGTAGGAAAGTCGGTATCCTCCCTTTTCCTGGAGTCGAGGTGGCGATCACGCATCGAGTATGAATCGAACGATAGCTAAGTGTAGAAAGGTCGGCGTCACTTGATTCTACCCGGTCGTCTCGTGATGAGGGCTTTGGATCCACAGTGTTTGTTGGGCAGGAAGCTACCCGCTTGTGGATGAGCCGAGCAGGATGCTACCCGGTCGCCTCATGATGAGGGCTTTAGATCCACGGCGTTTGTTGGGTAGAAAGCTACCCTCTTGTAGATGAGCCGAGCAGGAAGCTACCCGGTCGCCTCGTGATGAGGGCTTTGGATCCACAATGTTTGTTGGGCAGGAAGCTATCCGCCGCGGATGGGACGAGCAGGAATTTGCTCGGCGGCCTCGTGAGGAGGACTTTAGATCCACAACGTTGTTGGATAGGAAGCTACCTGCTGTGGATGGACCGAGCAGGAATCTACCCGGTGGCCTCATGATGAGGGCTGTAGATCCACAACGTTGTTGGGAAGGAAGCTACCCGCTGTGGATGGACCGATCATGAATCTGCTTGGTGGCTTCGCGATAAGGGCTTTCTGAACCCCCTTGTGTCTTCATGGAGCGTCGTTCAACCTTCCGTGGTCCATATAGGCGGGAACACCTTCATGGATGACACGTGGCGGCACTATATCGGGAAAGTGCGATATTCCGTGATTTGCGTCGCTGCGCGAGTAGATCTCGGTCGTTGGAAGATATTTGTTGAACCTATAAATACCGAAGGTGCATCGGTTCCTTCCTAGGCTTGCATTCTCCGAAGATGACCGGTCGTGTGTATACCATCAGGGAGATCATTTCTCGGAACAATGTGTACTTTTATAACCTTGATCGTTCTGAGGAGACGTACGAGACGGTGATAGGCCACTTGGAGGGCCACTATGGACGCTTACTTCCTCGGCGATCTCCTCTCCTCCAAGTGCTAATTTATGCAATATGGAAGATTTCCTCGGGTCTGTACAATACCCTATCTCCGCAGTTGATGGACGAGGCATTTGACAAGATGCATACGGTCTACGATCTTGGTCTGATCTCGAAGATCAGGCGGGATCTCTCGGTGGAACTTCTTCTTGAGAGTTTTCAGCAAAGGTTGGTCGTCGCATCTTGCTCGGCGGACGGGATCCCCGGCGAGTTCCTGGCTTCTAGGGTCCATGGGAACCGTCAAAGGGAGCGGGCGGAGGCTGCTTTGGCTCGGCTGGAGGAGACCTTTTCTGAGTATCACCGGTAATGTTTTCTTATCCCTTGCCCTCCTATGTTGTAATCATTGTAAGGCCGGGGAGCCCCTAATACCTCTGAAATGAATAAATTTGTCTTTGGTTGCCGTGTACTGTCTCTTTTCCTCCCCTAGGTATATTTTATATTTGCTCTTAAACAAAAAGGAATAAAAACCTCGGAGTATCGGAACTGAGAAATATAACAAAGGGTCGGAAGCAAAAGTCTCTTCTGTGAGAGGACAATGCTTTGGAAGACTTAGTTTAATGCTGAAAGGAATTACATTATTTAAGAGACGGTACATGTTCATTTGTACAATTTGAGCTTTTCTGCGTTATAAGGCCGAAGAAAATTATGGCCCTCGGTGTCCTGCAGGCAGTATGCTCCACCGAGTAATGTTTCTATTACGAGAAATGGTCCGTCCCACTTCGAGGAGAACTTATACAGTCTCCCTTGGTCCATGAACTCGTTTCTTCGTAAGACAAAATCTCCCATCTTGAAAGCTCGATATTTAACTCGGGTATTGTAGTAGCGAGCGATTTGTTGCTGATAGGCGACTGCTCTGATTTGCGCTCAATCCCGCTTTTCCAACAAGACGTCCAAGTTGCTTCGGAGCGCCGAGGTGTTGGCTTCATCGTCCAAGTGTTCGACCCTATAACTGGACAGTCCAATTTCCGCGGGGACCATTGCCTCGGTACCGTAGCAGAGGCTGAATGCGGTTTCTCCCGTGGGTGTTTTTTTCGACGTCCGCAACGGCCATAGCACCTGTGATAATTTCTCGACCCAATTGCCTCGCCTTCCTTCCAAACGGGCTCTGAGACCGCGGATGACGTCTCGGTTCGCTATCTCGGCCTGCCCGTTGCATTGTAGGTGTGCGACCGCGACAAACTTCATCAATATGTGGTAGTCGCTGCAAAACCCTTTGACTTTATTGTTTTCGAAGTTGGTCCCATGGTCGGTAACTATGCATCTCAGGATTCCAAATCAAGAAATTATGTTATTCTGCAGGAACTTTATCGTAGAGGCGACGTTCGGTTTCCTGATGGGCATGGCCTTTATCCATTTTGTGAAGTAGTCCACAATGATAAGGATGTATCTTTGCTCACCCGTGCCGGTGGGGAGTTGGCCCACCATATCCATCCCCCATTGTGCAAACGACCAAAGGGAACTGAGTGAAGTTAGTTCGGTGGCGGGGAGACGAGATATGCTGCCGAAGAGTTGGCAATTCTGGCATCTTCTGACCAGCTTCTCGGCATCCTGGTGTATTCTCGACAAATAGTACCCTTTCAATAGTGCCTTTTGGACCAGGGTTCGGGCCCCTTGATGTGCTCCCCCGCCCTCTTCATGTATCTCTCGCAGAATGTAGTCAGCTTTGTGGGGGTCGATGCAACGGAGCAGAGGCTGAGTGTATGACATCTTGTACAGGTTTCCGTTGCTCCAGACGAAATGGCATGATTTGGCCCAAAACCGGTGAGCTTCTCCTCGGTCTTCAAGAAGTACACCGTCCTTTAGGAACTCCACAAGGGGCTTTCTCCAATCCCGGCCTTCTTCTTGAGTTGTGTAGATCTAGAGTGTCACCTCTCCGTCTTCCACGCTGGGCCGTGGCAAGACTTCGAAGAAAATATTTCTTTTATGGTTGGCCGAATAGGAAGAAGTGAGCTTGCTCAAGGCATTGGCTTGGGTGTCTAAGTTCATGGGAATCTGCTCCATTTAGACTTCGTCGAAATTTTTCCGAAGCCTTTTTACTTCGGCCAGGTATTTTATAATAAGCGGTTCATGAGCCTCGAAATGCCTAGTTACTTGGCTTACGACCAGTGCGGAGTCACTGCGAACTCTGATGGTCTTCAGCCCTACACCGAAGGCGATTCGTAGTCCTGCCAACAAACCCTCGTATTCCGCAGCATTGTTTGACGGTCTGAACCTGAGCTTTAAAGAGTATTCCATTTTCGCTTCGTCCGGGCCACGGATGATCAGGCCGGCCCCGCTCCCCTCCTCGGTAGAGGATCCGTCCACGTAGAGCACCCAATCCGGGATGGGGTCAGGTACCTCCTCGATCGAGGTACGTGGTTCGGGGCCCCGTTCCTTCTTTAGTGGGAAGAGTGCATTCGACAATGAAATCTGCTAAGACCTGTGCTTAGATGGCTTGTCTGGGACGGTATTTGATATCGAATTGGGAAAATTCCCACCTCCATTTATTCAGCCGACTTGACGACTCGAAGGAGGCGAGAATAGACCCTAAAGGTCTCTCGGTGAGGACGAGAATTATGTGCGCTTGAAAATAGTGTCGAAGTTTTCTAGAGGCGATGACAAGTGCCAGGACTATTTTCTCTATGGCCGGGTATCTTGTTTATGCATCCTTGAAAACATGGCTCACGTAGTAAACCGGCCTCTGTATGCCTTCGAATTCTCTGACAAGCACCCAGCCTGCAGCTTGGTCAGATACGGCTAGATATAATAATAGCTCATCGCCCTCGACCGATCGGATGAGTAGCGGGGGGTCGCTAGGTGCATCTTGAGTTATTCATAAGCGTTCTGGCATTACTCTGTTCATTCGAACTTATGAATTTTCCTTAGGGCCCTGAAGACCTGTCACGCCCCGCTTTCTGGTGTACAGAATAACGTGACGAGGCACATGACGTATTTACTCAGAAGTAAACACGCTAAGCGTAAATAAGCAATATAAATGAATACACAAGAATAACAAGAGATGTAATAATAACAGCAACTTTTATTAACATTCTTTCTTTACATACAACTGAAAAGAAAAGTACAATGATAAAAGCGATGCCTAAACAATGACATATGAACTGAAAAGAAAATAAGTACAAGTAAAAGCCTAGAAGTTTGGTTCCTCTGTGAACTGCTCCAAATCGTTCTGGTTAGGCTCGGTCTCCTGAGAGTCGGGTCCTCCTGATGAACATTCCAAAGAAAGAAGAGACAGGAATGCCGTCAGCGAACTAGCACTCGGTAAGTCCCAAAAGATAGAATGGAATAGACAAGTGAAGAGAATAAACTGGTAAATTATCTGTTTGTTATGCTAACGTAGTTGTTTGTAGTTTGGTATAGAATATATCAGTGTATACGAGAGGGGTCCAACTTTTCCCGTGGACTATGGTAATCCGTAGTATAAGGCCCCGTCAAAACCCACAGGACAACGGCACAGGATGTTCATATAGGTATCTTTTAGTGACCATCATCGTGCCACTTTTAACACATTCCATACCAATCCACCCCTTTAAACCCCGTAATGTATATTATATTGATTGTATTGATTTGTAGTTATCAGACTTGCCGAGACCATGGTATAAGTTTGTTCATGTAAACGGTTTCAGGATGTATCAAGTAGTCATGTGATGAAGTCAAGTCACAGACATGGTTCGGTTAAGTCAAGTTATATTGCATGTTTGATATTGTTTTGGTATTCATGTTCAAGTATTCATATTTAGATTCATGTTGACTTGGATTCATATTTGTATTGGGTTCAGATTGATTTAGATTTGGACTCAGACTTGAGTCAGACACTTTAAACAGAATTGGATCCTGAATTAGGTTTGGGAATTATCGGTAACTGCTGCACATGTACGACAGGATTTATGTCTTTTTTCAAGGCAATTACCATTGATAACTCCATTTTAGTTTTCTACCTTAAATAGGCAAGCACCCACTTTCTCCGGCTCCCTGAGCCTCAAGAGAATTGGTCCTGCTCAAACCTATATTTACTGGGGTCCTTAATGTAATTTTATATAATTCGAGGAGTTTTATGAAAAATGATTTTAATATACTTTCAAAATAAATCTCGAGTAATTATTTATATTATTTAGAATTGTCATCAATGTGAATTTTAGAGAATGAGGTATATTAGTAAAAATATACATAGCTTGAATAGTTTATTGTATTTTAATGTAAACTTTGCCTTGTATTAATATTTGATGGTATTTTAGTGAAACTTGTCATTCGTTTATTTTCTAGGAAACATGGAATTTTATTATATATTAAAAATATATAATTTGATAATATTTATATAATTAATAAAAATAATTTTTATTATTAAATAGAAATCCTCGTTTTTCTTAAAAATTGTATTAAAATTCCATCGAGATCGTATGCTCTATGAAGAGGTCTGCATCTTGCCATACTTGTCCCGAGGATGTGCGATAATCTACACCATCCAATCCGGGTTCCCCAAAATGAGTTGTAGAGGTATAATCGTAAAGAATTAAGTAACACAATTTAAAGAAATCCGGGTTTTTAATAGTTTAAGGTATTTTGATGAAAAGTCATATTTTGCCACAAAAATATTGTTCAAGAGAATCGTGCTTGTTCCCCGCCGAAAATACGGAGACGAGAACGCGTAGGTCTGTCTTGCCTGAATTCGGGGCAGATGCTAATTGGTGCTATCCGTCCACCTCTCCGAAGATGCTAAGTTGATTTATGACACTATGTATCGAAGGTTTAAACGGATGCGGCCGATATAGCAGATTTCATCAGATTCCCCCTCGTTGAGGGGTTTTTGATTGTGGGGACGCTCTTTCCTGCAGGCGCAAGCCCCTGCAGTTAATTACGCTACCGCATCGCGTCAACCACTTTCTCGTTCTCCAGATGGTCACTTCGTGTCGTGGGTGTTTGTTTTAGTTTTTGGTTGCTCGTGGATTGTATACGGAGACTAATTTATGTTGTCGCCCGTATGGCGTGGATTAGTCCAAATCCGTATTCTCTTAGATTTGGATTTGGGGGTTGGGTTTAAGGATACGTTAGCCTCATTTGAGACTAAGATCAACTTAAACGTTTATTAAGGATACGTTAGTCTAATTTCAGACTAAGATCAACTTAACGGGATCGTTTAGATCCAACAAAAGAGCATTTGGGCTCTATTGTTTAGTTTAGGGACATTGCGGTCGATTACCAGTTTAGGGACATGGTGGTCCAATGTTAGTTTAAGGACATCTCGGTCCGAGGTTAAGGACATCGTAGTCCGTGGGCTTAAAGGGACCCCACAGTCCGAGGTTAAGGATATCATAGTCCATGAGTTTAAGTACCCCACAGTCCGAGGTTAAGGACATATAGTCCGTGAGTTTAAGGACCCCACAGTCCAGTTTAAAAACGTCATAGTCTATGAAATATATGGTTGTCGGGACCCGTCACCTCTCTGAAGACGTTGAAGGATTACAACGACAAATATCAGAGGAGTAAAGAGATGTACCCTTGAACCAATTTTGGTTGAGAGATCTGTAGTCCAATTTGGGACTAAGATCTGTTAAAAGATTTATGAGCATATGGGCTCAATTAATCTGAGTTGAGGACTTATGGCCAATCTTGGGCTAAGTCCAATCAGGTTAAAATGTTTAACATTTATTTTGGGCTGTTGAGATTTTATTTGGGCTTGGCCCTTTTAACAATGTTGAGCAGTATTTCTGTCTTTTATTGAATGCTGAGCATTCATCATGGCTTTAGGGCTTATTAAAGAACAATTTATGTTCTATCAGCGCAGCACATGGTGCGCTTGGCGTTTTGCGCCAGTCAAAGAGCGCAGTGTGCGTCTGTTGGGTAGCGCACATGTGAGAGACACGTGCTTGGCGCTAGCGCCAGTTAATGAGCGCAGAGCGCTAGTCTATGAGCGCATTGCGCTAACTGCTAAGTGGCGCATACGTGAGGGACACGTGGTGCGCTTGGCGCTGAGCGCCAGTCCAAGAGCGCAAAGCGCTAGTTCAAAAGCGCAAAGCACTAACTGTTAGGTGGCGCATACGTGAGGGACACGTGTCGCGCTTGGCGTTGAGCGCCAGTCCATGAGCGCAAAGCGCTATTTCAAGAGCGCAAAGCGCTAACTGTTAGGTGGCGCATACGTGAGGGACACGTGTCGCGCTTGGCGCTGAGCGCTAGTCAATGAGCGCAGTGCGCTATGTTTGGAGAGCCGAGGCTCCTTAAAATTAAGAGCGCCAAGGTTTTGCAGCGCTTTGCGCTTGATGTGGAGCGCTGAAATACTCCTTTTATGCAACTTACATCAGTTTGCGCCATGAGAATTAAATTCTCTTTTTATAAGAGATTTTGTCTCAAGTTTCTAAGAACAAAGTTCTCATTTTGCAGGAGATGTTTTCAATCTCTTATGTTGATGAAAGGCTTTGCCTTTATGGATCTGTGATCCTCAAGAGAATTGAATTATTCTCCCCCCTTTTTATAATAAGATGTTTATGATCTCTAAAAGACAATTTGTCTTATAGAAGAATTATGTTCTTCTTTTTATTTTATGATGAGATCCTTTTATCTCTTTGTGAAAGACCTTGGTCTTTTTAGATCTATAATCTTTAAATAAGTAAGTTCTTCTTTTTAATTGTGAGATGATTTCATCTCCCTGTTCATTTTTTACCTTGAAGAAAATCTTCCTTTTCTGAGAGCTGGCTCTTCTTCTTGAGATCTCTCAAAGCTTATGGGGGGTTCCTCTGAATGTTTTTCTCTCTGTTTCTGTGTATCTGAAACTTGAAGTCTTAGGGCCTTTATATAGGGCGAGCTGATTTGTTCAATCAGTTAAGGGGATCTTTTCTCCAATTGATTTGGGGAATTTCCCATCGTTGGATCTTTGATCTAAGGGCTTCTGATTTACATAAGGCGATCTTCTCGTTATTAACAAGATTGGGAAATCTTTTCCATACAGAATTTATTCTGTATTTTGGCGATTTTTAATCACCATTGGATCATTGATCCAACGGTGCTCTGATTTACAGAGCACAATTTTGTTGTTTGGAAAGATTTTGAGAAATCTTTCCTTAACAGACTTTAATTCTGATCAATTAATGATTTATCATTATTATTGGATCTTTGATCTGACGGTCGGGAGCTTTTAGTTCCAGCGCTAGCGCATCCGTGCTTTACACGTGGTGCGCTGCTTAGAGCGCAGCGCACCTAGCGCTAGTGCACACGTGCTTTGCACGTGGTGCGCTGCTTAGGGCGCAGCGCACTGAGCGCTAGCGCATCTGTGTTTTACACGTGGCGCGCTGCTTAGAGCGCAGCGCACCTAGCGCTAGCGTACACGTGCTTTACACATGGCGCGCTGCTTAGAGCGCAGCGCACTTGGCGCTGCCTCTGAAACGTTGCTTCATTTTAAAATTTGAATTTTGAACAGAGCTTTGCTCTGATTGGGGGAAATAGTGCTATGTCAAGATGTGTGTATGTGAGAGATATGTCATTACCTTGTGTGGTTTTCTAAAGGTAATATTAAGCAAAACAATAAAAGATGTCATATGTAAAGTTTGTGGTATTTAAACGAAAAATTTAAAGTTACATAACATGATATTTTAAGATGAAAATTGTTCTAATTATTTGTTTCATGATTAATAGGTAAGGTATAGTGATATGGATGAGTGATTCTTATGAAAAAATGTAATTTTAAAAATTATAGAATCGAATGTCGGTATAACTCCACTTACCGACAAGTTTTGAAAAGAAAAAATTTTATGGTAGAAAGAGAAAAGGGGAGATGGGACTTACTTGCTAAAATAATAGAAGGGAGGTAGAGGAAGAGAAAGGTAGCCTTCTTGTAGTCGCAGGGTTGCCGGAAACGTCTTGAATGCTCGCCGGAATTTGACCTAGGGCTAACTCCACCTGTACTCTTCTTGGACTTGAGAATTTTGGATAATTTTGACAAGAGACATCAGAATGAAGAGAGACTAGGGTATGGGGTTGTATTTATAGTGTAAAATTAGGATTTTGAAATTAAAGAAAGAATTAAAAAGTATTAAAAATTGGATTTAAAGCTAAATTTTAATTCTCTGGATAATTGCAGGAAAACTAAATAGAACAGGAGTAGTGGGGTAGGCCAAGGGGTTTAGTAAACAAAACACGGAGACCATCCCCTACGGGGGGCCCTGCGGTGCCGACCTTATTGCCCATCTCGCCGGCCATTTTGTTGAGGGGGACCGTCGGATGAATGCCACGCGTCCCTCTCGCTGTTAATAAAAATTTTCACATGTTTGTTTTTCTGTGAATTTTCATTTTATGTGCAGAGCACGTGTAAACTTTTGGGCTTCCAAAAAGTTTAAAATAAAAATCAGTAAAAATATATGTGGCTAATGGGATTCGAAAGGGGCTACGTCATAACAGTGAAAGATTTTACCAATGAGCTACAAGTTATTTCTTGTTGTTCTTAAACAAAAATAACTTTTAAATTAAGCTCAGGCTTGCAAACCCTTTTTGTACTTTAAGAAGAAAAATTTTGTATAGAAAATTCAGGGTCGTTACATTCTACCCTCCTTATAAAAATTTCGTTCTCGAAATTTATAGAAGGAAGTTGTAACAGATTCAAGAAGAATTTGATAGTGGTGAAAAAACTACTGAAAGTGCAAAAAAAAATATGTTTGAAAGAACGAAAGGATTGTTTCCCCCAATCAGAGCAAAGCTCTGTTCAAAATTCAAATTTTGAAATGAAGCAACGCTTCAGATGCAGCGCCAAGCGCGCTGCTCCCTGAATAGCGCATCACGTGTAAAGCACGTGGGCGCTAGCGCTTGGTGCGCTGCGCTCTAAGCAGCACACCATGTGTGCGCTAGCACTAGGTGTGCTGCGCTCCAAGCAGCGCACCACGTGTTAAGCATGAGTGCGCTAGCGCAATGTGCGCTGCCCTTTAAGCAGCGCACCATGTGTAAAGCACGGGTGCGCTAGCGCTGGAACTAAAAACTCCCCACCGTTAGATCAAAGATCTAATAATAATGATAAATCATTAATTAATCAGCATTAAATTCTGTTAAGGAAAGATTACTCAAAATCTTTCCAAATAATAAATTGTGCTCTGTAAATCAGAGCACCGTTGGATCAATGATCCAATGGTAAATAAAAATTACCAAAAGACAGAATAAATTCTGTATGGAAAGATTTATCAATCTTGTTAAAAATAAGAAGATTGCCTTCTGTAAAACAGAAGCCCTAGGATCAATGATCCAATCGTAGGAAAATATCCCCAAATCAATCAGAGAAAGATCTCTTTAACTGATTCAACAAATCAGCCTACCCTATAAAAAGGCTCCTAGACTTCAAGTCTCAAATATACAAAAAATAGAGAGAGAAATGCCCCCATAAACTTGGAGAAACTTAAAGTAAAAGAGCAAGCTCTCGGAGGAAGATTCTTTTTTCTTCAAGGTAAAAAGATGATGACAATGAACATAGAGATGAAATCATCTCATAATTTAAAAAGAAGGATTCACTTCTTTAAAAGATCATAGATCTAAAAAGACAAAAAGTCTTTCACAGAGAGATCAAAAGATCTCATCATAAAATAAAAGAAGAATTTACTTCTTTCTCATAGATCATAGATCCACCAAGACAAGCCTTTCATCAATATAAGAGATTGAAACAAAATAAGAACGGTTGTTCTCAGATCCTGAGGCAAAGTCTCTTTTAAAAGAACATAAATTGTTTCTCAGATCATAAAATTGATCAGATGCACTTTGCACTCTTGAATTGCGTTTCTGCGCTCTCTGGATTAGCGCTCAGCGCCAAATGCGCCACGTGTCAATCGCGCATGTATTGCTTCACAGCTAGCGCTTTGTGCTTCTGAAATAGCGCACTGCGCTCATGGGCTGGCGCTCAGCGCCAAGCGCACCACGTGTGTGCCACTAAACTGAAAGCGCAATACGCTCATGAACTAGCGCTTTGCGCTCATAAACTGGCGCAATGCGCCCATCATCTGGCGCTTAGCGCCAAGCGCGACACGTGCCCTTCACATGTGCGCTACTTGGCAGAAGCGCACTGCGCTCTTTTAACTGGCGCAAAGCGCCAAGCGCACCACGTGTCACTCACGTGTGCACTCATAGAACATAAATTGTTCTTTAATAAGTCACAGAGCTATGATGAATGCCCAGCATTCAATAAAAGACAAAATATTGTCAGAATTCAAGCATTGTTAAAAGGGCCAAGCATAAGCAAATGCCAGCAGCCCAAGATAAATGTTAAACATTTTAACTCAATTGGACTTAGCCCAAGATTGGCCATAAGTTCTCAATTCATATTAATTGAGCACATCTGCTCATAAATTTTTTAACAGATCTTAGCCCCAAATTGGACTACAGATCTTTCAACCAACTCACATCGGTTCAAGGGTACATCTCTGAACTCCTCTGATAATTATCGTTGTAATCCTTCAACGTCTTCAGAGAGGTGACGGGTCTCGACAACCATACATTTCACGGACTATGATGTCCTTAACCTTGACTATGAGGTCTTTAAACTCACGGACTATGATGTCCTTAATCTTGACTGTGAGGTCTTTAAACTCACGGACTATGATGTCCTTAATCTTGACTGTGATGTCTTTAAACTCACGGACTATGACGTCCTTAATCTCGACCGCGATGCCTTTAAACTAACATTGGACCGAGATGTCCTTAAACTAACATTGGACCACTATGTCCTTAAACTGGTAATTGACCGCAATGTCCCTAAACTAAACAATAGAGTCCAAATGCTCTTTTGTTGGATCTAAACGATCCCGTTAAGTTGATCTTAGTCTAAATTAGACTAACGTATCCTTAATAAACGTTTGAGTTGATCTTAGTCTCAAATGAGACTAACGCATCCTTAAACCCAATCCCAAACCCAAATCTAAGAAAATACGGATTTGGACTAATCCACGCTCTACGGGCGACAACATAAATTAGTCTCCGTATACAATCCACGGGCAACCAGAAATAAAACAAATACCCACGACACGAAGTGACCACATGGAGAAGGAGAAAGTGGTTACCGCGATGCGGTAGCGTAATTAACTGCAGGGGCTTGCGCCTGCAGGGAAGAACGTTCCCACAATCAAAAACCCCTCACCATGAGGGGGAATCTGACGAAGTCTGCTACATCAGCTGCATCCTTCTAAACCTCCGATACACGGTATCATAAATCAACTTGGCATCTTCGGAGAGGTGGACGGATAACACCAATTAGCATCTGCCCCGAAATCCAGGCAAGACGGACCCGCGCGGTCGCGTCTCCGTGTTTTCGGCGGGGAACAGATTCTGACACGCCCGGTGGGACCTTTTCCTCTTTCCACTCCACACTTCATGTGTCGTGTTCGCGAACGAATCGCGGTTTGATATGGTTTCCCTTGGGTTCGAGGTACTAAGATTTGGTGTCTTGCTCCGTGCAGGAAACAGAAGATCAATGGCTCCAACCTGCACTAACTGCAACTGCAATTTTCGCTCCGTCCCGTCCGGTGGTGTAACCTACGGGCCTCAAGCGGCTTCCCTTTTCACAATGCCGGCGGACCAGGTGACTCAGGCCACCACTGGACTATTCTTCGGGACTATGATCCCGCCAATGAGTTTCAGCACTCCTACACCATTACAAGAAGCTCCAAATAAGTCGGTCTTTGATCGGCTTGCAACTGCTGCGGCCCCTCTCAACGGGTCGTCCAAACCAAATGCCTCGTTCTTCGCCAAATTGGGCCAAGGTTCATGTGGGCCCAGGAAGAAGCCTGCAATTCCAGAAAGGGTTATTCCGAAGAGGATAGCCATCCCTGTTCCCGAAGCCGTTAAAGCGACTTCTCCTGCCAAGGGGTCCGTCTTTGCAAGACTGACTGTTTCGGCTTCCCCCCGAACGAAGTCATCAAAACTTCTCCTCCTGCGCGAAAGTCTGCTTTCGACAGGTTGGCCATCCCCACTCAGCAGACATCAGTCTTCAATAGGCTGACAATAACCCTTCGCCAAAACAGGGGGCGTGATGAAGTCACCCCTACAGCTGAACCAACTCCATCCGCAAGACATGCTCGCCGTTGTCACTGGCGCCGAGTAAGGAAGGCCGGGGGCAGCTCCCCTTCTGGACTAACTCCGCCAGCTCCCATGGTGGAAATCAATGCTGCTGTTCCAACTGGGAACAACTTTGAACCGCTTAGGAGGGTTCGCAAGAACGCTCCGACTGCCGTACTGAAGAGTTCTCCTCCACCTATGGAGATTACTACAGAAAAAAAGCCGGAACAGCCCCCTCAGTGGCTGTCCTCCAAAATTTATAAAGTCTGGCGACAGGTCCAGGAATCGGTGATTGACCAGGACTACTCTCGCCGACCAAAGAAGATTAAAGCTCGGCAAGAAAAGAGCCATCCCGTGGTACCACAGAAGATGTCATCCGTCTGGGTGCCCGCTACAACGGCTCCCTCAACTTCAACCGCCCATAAAAGAAGGAGGCCGGAGAAAGCCCCCGTGACTGCGGCGAAACGCAAGGATACTGAATCTAAACGCCCCAAGTCTGGGGGCATGGTAACACATACAGTTTATATGGCTTTCGGAAAAAAGGAAAGCCGTGCTTCTACAGGCCATCGACCGCTTACGCGATCCGTGATAAAAACCCAGGAGCAGCAACAGAAGCTTCAGGAAATGCTAACGCAAATGGCTGCACTCACTGGGCCAAAAGAAAGCCCAGAGGCGTCATCAGAGCAGCGTTATGAACAGGAAACCGATGCTGAGTTCCTCCGCAGAGTCCTCGAAAAGAAGGACAGAGAAGCAGCAGAACAAGCGGCTAATATAAAACGAATGGCGCTTCTCTTCCAAGACATGGTCGGGATGATGATACAGCCGGATCCTCCAGCCGAAGATCCTCTGATTATCCTCGAAGATGACCGAGCGGAAACGTCAAACCCTCTTCCGGCTTGTTCAGCAGCCAAAGAGGAGACCATCTCAAAAGCTTCCCTGGATGATTATATAGCTCAGCAAATACGGGCTCATCAAGCAAATGAAGCTACTGACCAAGTCGTCAGAACTGGGCAACCATATTCAGGATGGTATGATCAGATCAAGTATCCGCCAGGATACACGATTCCTAAGTTCCATGTATATAAAGGGACGGGCAATCCCCACCAGCATGTCGTCCAGTTCAGGGCTCTATGTGACAACACTGGGGGTGACGATAAACTACTACTTCGCCAGTTCGTCGGCAGCTTATCAGAGACAGCGTTTGAATAGTACTCTGAACCCCCGAACGACTCTGTCAAGACATTTGCAGAAATGGAGCTGTTGTTCACACAAAGATTCGCAAGCGCTAGCGAACGTACCCCAATCACGGCGCTTATCAATGCCAGGGTGAAGCCAGGTGAAACTTGGGTCCAGTACGCAATACGGTGGTGAAATTTATGGTCGAAATACGAGCAGCGCATTGAAGAAGCACCGGCAGTGGGCATGTTCGTGGGCACTCTTGACCCTCAAGCGGCCATCTCGCAATTCATGATGTTCTTCAAGCCAACTACTTTCTAGGCCTTGATTGACAAGCTGGCCCAAATGGATCAGATGGGTCATAGACCATCTCCTCCAGACGGACTCTCGAAATGAAAAAGGGAAAGGAAAAGCAACTTTCGTCGCCAATACTCAACAACAGCCGAGCAACTTAAAGCCGGTTGTTCGCCAAAACAATATGCGTCCACGCCCATCCCTCGAGGAGAGACTGGGACGTCCTTACTCGTTTCCCCAAGATAAAATGAGGAGACTGTTCGAGCTGGCAGTGCGCAACAGACTCATCAATCTGCCAGATCCAAACGTCCGTTGCAGCCAGGCGATGTCAACAATCCTAATTACTGCTCTTACTACCAAGCAGTAAGCCATCCAATGGAAGATTGCTTCGTCTTCAAAGGCTGGATTGAGGACCAATACCAACAAGGCAAGTTCGCATTATCCAAAAACTAGAAGGTGAACCCGCCACAACCTCACGCCCCTAAAAAAGTGGACATGCCGGGGGCATCATGCTCATTCATAAGGGAAGCCCCATGGAAAGTTGTTCTTTCGGCAAAAGCGAAAAGAATGCTGAAGGATCTCCAAACATGCCCGGCAATCAGGTGGAAAAATCCATTGGAACCCGAGATCGTCGAGGGAATGCTGAAACCGCGCCCAACTACAAAAATTGGTGGTGATAGTCAAAGCGCTCGCACCCAGCCGTCAAAGTCTTCGAAGAATAAGAAGAAGACCCAAAAGCCTGTGAAGCTTGATGACAAGCGCACAGACCTGCAAAAACAAATTGACGCACTGGAAGAATATAACGAGAAGTCACGGACCCCAATCATACTCCAAGAATTTCTCAGCCACGTCCGTGTGGACGGAGATGACGACAATGGAGAAGTCTCATCGGATGAACCTGAGGATTATGTGGCAAGCTGCCATGTGATCTCTCATTCGTTGATAAACGGTGAAGAAGCTCCTGACGCAAAGAAATTTGGGGCAGATCCTGAGCCAAAACTTCTAGGGCCATCAGACGAAATGATTGATGCATTCCTAAACGAAACTCTTATGAAAAGCAAAGCCGATCGAGAGCGCGAAATGGCCATATTTGAAAAAGCCAACGCCGGAGACTGGACAAAAAGGTTAAAACACCCCCAACCAGACCAAGGCATGCCCGCGATAGATAAAAGTAGGTTCAAGACAAGGAAAAGGTTCGCCAAAGCCATATCAATGGGAATGAAGTTTGTTCCCGCAAAAAATTTCTGCGCAAAAGAGTCCAAGGTATCAAATGGCAGCGATACGCTTAAGGAAAATGCGAACCAGTATCTTCCGGGCTGTTTTTTGACAAACTCCCGAATGAGAAACAACTAAATTCTGATGATATTGGAAGCATCTCGAAAACCCCTTCGATTTGATATATTATGGGCTTCATAATTCATCCGAGATCAAAAGTTATGAGCAAATATGTTATGCACTGTTACCTGATTAAAAATCAGGAATTACCTCAATGAGGTATCACATGCTCACACGTGATCAATGGTGATGTGTTGACACGTGATAGTTAAAATAGAAATAAAAAACAAACGGCTGAAGAAGGACCCAACTGGGGGTCACGTGCTCACACGTAACCAATGGTCACGTGTTGACGCGTGATAGTTAAAACAGAAATAAAAAACAAATGGCTGAAGGAAATACCTCAATGAGGTATCACGTGCTCACACGTGACCAATGGTTACGCGTTGACACGTGATGGTTAAAACTGAAGTATAAATAAATGCTAAGAAAAGAACCAATTGGGGGTCACGTGCTCACACATGACCAAGGGTCACGTGCCGGCATGTGACAGGCTTTGAAAGCCTTACAATTTAATAGAATTAAAATTCTAAATTTCTCTAAATCTTTCCAAATAGAATTAAAATTCTAAATTTCTCTAAATCTTTCCAAATGGAAAAGGATTATGGGGACCGTTGGATTAAAGATCTAAGGGTGATTAAAAATCACCAATTTATGGAAAGATTTGATACAAGGAAAGATTTTCCCTAAATAACAAACATAATATCTTTGGATTTAAAATCCAACGGTGAATAAAATTCACTGTGTGATCTAAAGGATCATATTAATTATGAAAAACAAACAAAATCTTTCAATGAAAGATTTACTAAACAAATTGATTCTTTTCTTTCTCCTATAAATAGGAACCAAGAAGAGAAGAAAGAGAGAGAATTCTGGGATCTTGAAATTGCAGAGAGAAAAGAAAGGAGAATTTAATTCTCAACAGAGAAAAACCCTAGGTGAGAAAAGAAAGGGGATCAAAATTTCAAACAGAGAATTTAATTCTCAAAAATCTAAGTGTTTAACTCTTTTGCAAAAGAACTTAGTTCTTCCTCTGGTTGAAGATTTGCAAAGAGCACATCTCCCCATAAGTTGAGAATTTAATGCTCATCGGGTTGAGATCCTGCCATAAAGATCCAAAACTTAAAGGGGGAATTGAGTTTAGAGAATTTAATTCTCCCAAAACAAAACTAGGGTTTAACCCTATATGAGAATTTAATTCTCCTGAAAATATAGGAATTTAATTCCTTCAAGATGGACAGAAATAGGGTTTAACCCTATATAAGAATTTAATTCTTTTATATATATGGGAATTTAATTCCTCTAAAAGAAATTAGGGTTTAACCCTACATAAGAATTTAATTCTTTCATAATAGGAATTTAATTCCTCCAAAATCATGATTAGGGTTTAACCCTACAGAGAATTTAATTCTTAAAATAAAGAGACTTGAAAGATCTCCATGCACATGAAGAATATTGGTCACGTGATGACACGTGACCCCAATCCACAGGATCAGAAAAAAAGGAATAAAACTAGGTCACGTGTCCCCACGTGACCCCTAAAAGGATCCCAAAAATAAAAAGGAAACAGCTTTGAGGCAATGCCTCACGTGCTCCATGTTTCCCCCAATCAGAGCAAAACTCTGTTTGAATTTCAAAACTTCAAAAATTGAAGCAACGCTTCAAATTTCTTGCGCTGCGCGCAACGCGCCACGTGTCAAAAGCTGATACGTCAGCGCAGCGCCCAAGGCAGCGTAGCCAATCAGAGCAAGGCTCTATTTAAAACAAAATTAAAAGAAGCAACGCTTCAGATGCGCTGCGCTCTGCGCTGCGCGACACGTGTTAGCGCAGTTACGCTAGCGCAGTCGCGCTGCGCTCTGCGCTGCGCGACACGTGTCAAGCGCAGATGCGTTTGCGCCAAACAGAATTAAAATTCCCGTAAGATCTTTCTGTTCTTGTTAAAACAAGAATATTGTCTTCTGTAAAACAGAAGCCCTTGGATCAAAGATCCAACGGTGGGGAAAAATCCCCAAATCACTTAGAGAATGATCTCTTTAACAAATTTAACAAATTAATGGGCACTATATTAAGGCCCCTAGACCCCAATTTCAAAACACAACACAAAGAGATAAAAACACAGAAACAAAGAGAGAACTCTTCTAAAGAATTTTGAGAAGAATTCAGAAAGGAAAAAGAAGGTAAAACCTTTATAAAAAGAAGAATTTCTTCTGAATAGATCATTGATCTAAGAACAAGATCAAGGATCTTCAATAAAAAATATAATAAATAACAAAGGCATTGCCTTTTTTATGAACCATTGGTTCTGGAATCTTAAAGATTCTTTTCTTGATATAAGAACAGTGCCTTGCACTTGTAAGTCTGCACTGTTGCGCTCCTGGGTTGGCGCAAGCCACCAAAGAGCGCCACGTGTCAGCTCCAAGACTACTTGCGCTATGCGCTTTTAAAATAGAGTATTGCTCTCTGAAATTGGCGCAACTCACCAGAGCGCGCCACGTGTCAGCAGCGCAACAGCGCAGTGCACTTGCGCAGCACACTGCGCTTGTGCTCACCAAAGCGTGACACGTGTCACCTCCACATGCGCTTGCGCTCAATAATTGGCGCAAAGCGCCTGACAGGCCACATGGCCACTGTCAGTTTGATTAATGTACTGCATTATTTACAGATGGACCAAGCCCAATTAAAAAGGGCCTAACAGGCCTAATAAAATGCAATACATTATTTTAAAAATGGGCAGAGCCCAAACAAAAGCAGATGCTGTGCATCATTTAAAAGGGACAGAGCCCAAATCAAAAAGGCCTAGCAGGCCAAAAGAAAATGCAATGCATTATTAAATAGGGGCAAAGCCCTGGCACAGGCCTAATAGGCCAAAGATAAAAACATTGAATATTCTTAACTGGACTTAGCCCAATCATGGCCGTAAGTCCTCAAATTAAATTGACTGAGCAAGACTGCTCTCTTAAATCAATTTACATCCGGTTCAAGGGTACATCTCTGAACTCCTCTGACACATATCGTTGTAATCCTTCAACGACCTCAGAGAGGTGACGGGTCCCGACAACCACACATTGATACGGACTGTGAGGTCCTTAAACTCACGGACTTATGCGTCCTTAAACTAATGGACTAATGCGTCCTTAAACATATCCATACGGACTGTGGGGTCCTTAAACCCATGGACTTATGCGTCCTTAAACTAATGGACTAATGCGTCATTAAACACATCTATATGGACTATGGGGTCCTTAAACCCGTGGACTAATGCGTCCTTAAACTAATATCCGTCCCCAAAACGGGAACAATGGACCACCATGTCCCTAAACTGACAATGGACCGCAATGTCCTTAAACTACCTATGGACCATTACGTCCCTAAACTGGAACAATAGAGCCCCCCAAACGCTCTTTTGTTAGATCTAAACGATCCTGTTTAAGTTGATCTTAGCCTCAAATTTGGCTAAAGTATTCTTAAACATTCAAACAGACTTTAGTCCCAAATTGGACTATAAGACCCCCAATCAACTTTGGTTCAAGGGTACATCTCCGAACTCCTCTGACACCTATCGTTGTAATCCTTCAACGTCGTCAGAGAGGTGATGGGTCCCAACGGCCATACATTCAACGGACCACCATGTCCCTAAACTGGAACAATAGAGCCCCCAAACGCTCTTTTGTCGGATCTAAACGATCCCGTTAAGTTGATCTTAGTCTCAAATTAGACTAACGTATTCTTAACAAACGTTTAAGTTGATCTTAGCCTCAAAATGGCTAACGTATCCTTAAACCAAAACCCCAAACCCAAATCTAAGAAAATACGGATTTGGACTAATCCACGTCCTACGGGCGACGACATAAATTAGTCTCCGTATACAATCCACGGGCAACCACAAACAAAACAAACACCCACAACACGAAGTGACCAGCTGGAGAAGGAGAAAGTTATTACCGCGATGCGGTAGCGTAATTAACTGCAGGAGCTTGCGCCTGCAGGGAAGAGCGTCTCCACAATCAAAAACCCCTCGAGCGAGGGGGAATCTGACGAAGTCTGCTACATCGGACGCATCCGTTTAAACCTTCGATACACGGTGCCATAAATCAACTTGGCATCTTCGGAGAGGTGGACGGATAGCACCAATTAGCATCTGCCCCGAATCTCAGGCAAGACGTCTCCATGTCTTGGCCGCCGTTCGGAGGGGAACACTCCCACGTGACTCCCAAAACGCATAAAGAAAAAGCAAAGGAAATGAAGGCTTTGGGCGCTCTCACGTGTTACCACGTGACCCCTTAGCAAACGCATTAACAGTCAGCGCACAGATGACCATCACGTGCCAACACGTGATGCTCAAAAGATAAAAAGTGTGTAACACTTATTTGCAGAACGAAGTGAGGAGATCTGGCCCCACCTTTGGGCGCCCTCACATGTCACCACGTGATCCCTAATGAGTATTCGAATAAACCAGAGCATGAGCCCCCATCACGTGCCCACACGTGATGACTGTGAGAATTAAAAAAAGTGTTAAACACTTATCTGCAGAACAAAATAAAGGGGATTTGGCCCCACTTTCTGAGACCATCACGTGCTCCTACGTGATTCCCCCCCTCTGTTAACGTTTAACACTAAACTGATAATTTGGTTGCCAGTGTTTAACACTGTTATTTATTAATGTTTAACACTAATCTGAGAATCACAATTTCTAGTGTTTAACACTAATTTGATAATCTTATCTCCAGTGTTCAACACTGTTGGTCTTTAGTGTTTAACACTAGCTTTAGCCCAATTGGCTAATTTTCTAGAGGCAAAGCCTCTCCTTCAATTGAATCTCAAAATTGAGGAATTTAAAGATGAGAACAATGTGGACTAAAACCAGACAAATGTCAGAGAGTCCAATGGAGGGTCAAACTTAGTTGGACTTAGCCCAAGTTGGCCATAAGTTCTCAATTCAGACTTAACTGAGCCAATGGGCTCATAATATAATTAATTGGTCTTGGTTCCAAATTGGGCTACAGATCATTTAATCTACCTTAGTTCAAGGGTACATCTCTTCACTCCTTTGATATTTGTCGTTGTAATTCCTCAACGTCTTCAAAGAGGTGACGGGTCTCGACAACCACACACTAATACGGACTGTGGGGTCCTTAAACTCATGGACTTATGCGTCCTTAAACCAACAATACGGACTGTGGGGTCCTTAAACTCATGGACTAATGCGTCCTTAAACCAACATGCATCCTCAAAATGGGAAATGGACCACCATGTCCCTAAACTGGCGATGGACCACCATGTCCCTAAACTGGAACAATAGAGCCCAAATGCTCTTTTGTCGGATCTAAATGATCCTGTTAAGTCGATCTTAGTCTCAAATTGGGCTAACGTAATCTTAACAAACGTTTAAGTTGATCTTAGCCTCAAATATGGCTAACGCATCCTTAAACCAAAACTTTCAAAACAGACTTTAGTCCCAAATTGGACTATAGATCTCCCAACCAACTTTGGTTCAAGGGTACATCTCTGAACTCCTCTGACATCTGTCGTTGTAATCCTTCAACGTCGTCAGAGAGGTGATGGGTCCCGACGGCCATACATTCAATGGACCACTATGTCCCTAAACTGGAACAATAGAGCCCGAACGCTCTTTTGTCGGATCCAAACGATCCCGTTAAGTCGATCTTAGTCTCAAATTGGACTAACGTATTCTTAACAAACGTTTGAGTTGATCTTAGCCTTAAATATGGCTGACGTATCCTCAAACCAAAACCCCAAACCCAAATCTAAGAAAATACGGATTTGGACTAATCTATGTCCTACGAGCGACAACACAAATTAGTCTCCGTATACAATACGCGGGCAACCACAAACAAAACAAACCCCCATGACACGAAGTGATCAGCTGGAGAAGGAGAAAGTTGTTACCACGATGCGGTAGCATAATTAACTGCAGGGGCTTGCGCCTACAGGGAAGAGCGTCCCCACAATCAAAAACCCCTCAAACGAGAGGGAATCTGATGAAGTCTGCTACATCGGCCGCATCCGTTTAAACCTTCGATACATGGTGCCATAAATCAACTTGGCATTTTCGGAGAGGTGGACGGATAGCACCAATTAGTATCTGTCCCGAATCTCAGGCAAGATGTCTGTCTTGTGCCGTCTTTCGGAGGGGAACAAAGTTGCCCTCTTTCAGAGGAAATTCTCCTGGTAATATATATCTTGATGAAGCGGACATACATCATAACTTCTGCTTATACCATCAGAGAATTGCACACCCTACCGAGGCATGCATAGCCTTTAAAAACTGGTGGCAGGGATATGTTGTCCACCGACAACACGTTCAACGAGTGAAGCGCAAGGCTAGTCGGGAACAGAAAAGTACGACAGATAAGCGCAAAAGAGCCGCTGACAACTGTCACATAATCAACACTAAGGGATCGCAAGTTATCACCTTTGGAAGCGACTCTGACGAAGAAATCTCCCTCAGCCTTCTCTTCAAGGAATCCACCTCCGACACAAAAGATGCGAAGATTTGCGAGAAAATCTAGCTGCGTAATCGTATGCTGCCCGAAAAATCTCGGACCTATGACCGAAACGTCGTTAAACTACTACCAACCCGTGCCGTCCCCAGGCTGACGTGGTGTTAAAAAAATGGTATGTCCATAAGCAAGATGGGCACGGATGAAAACCCGAAAGGGCGCAATCTCGTCAAAAGACACTTGCAAGGTCCTCTCGACCCTGTAAGGAGAAACCACCTGCGTGAGATCCTTACGACTCACAAAGGAGAAACACACTTAGGGATCCTCACGATTCCTAAGGAGAAATTACACTTACGAGATCCTCACGACTCGTAAGGAGAATTCCCCTTTGAGACCCTCACGGCACACAGGGTTCAAAAGCCTTAAACTACAGTGATCTGAACCTATTCTTAAGCCATCACAATCTCCAATATGGCCCTACAAGCGATTCAACGCTGACCTTTGTATACAATCCACGGGCGCGAATAAGCATTTCCCTAACAAAGTCCCACCAGAGACTGGGGATATGCTCATATGGCAAAAGACACTTGTAAGTCCTCTCGACTTATAAGGAGAAAACACTCTTGTATGATCTTTACGACTTATAAGAGACCATGCACTTAAGACTCCTCACGATTTTTAAGGAGAAAACATCTACGAGATCCTCACGACTCATAGGGAGAAATACCTTTATGAGACCCTTATGGCTCATGAAGTCAAAAGCCTTAGTCGATAGGATCCTAACCATGTTTACTAAGCCACCTTTGTTCGACATCGAAAAAGGCAAATGATGATTCGCTCCTGGCAATATTCCAGTCGTAGCGATACTGATGCTGAGATTGGCACCAGATTCCAAGTTCCACACTCGCGATAAAAATTCAGCGAGCCAAAAATGCATATGAAATAGCCGAAATGATGGGGCAACTTGCAATGAAATCAGCAAGTAAAAATGTATGCATACCAAAAATAGCCGAAATGATTGGGCAACCCGCAATAAAAAATAGCGAGTAAAAACAAAACGAATAGTCGAAATGATTGGACACCGCGAAAAATAGCCGAAATGATTGAGCAATCGCGACCTTCACGATATAAAAAGCTGAAATGATAGAGCATCACGGAAAGAAATAAAAAATGAAATGAAATGAAACTTTTTGCCCTACAGGTGAGATCACATCGATCCCTGTATACAATCCAGGGGCACAAACAACAAGGCAAACATACTTTCCTACCAGGCTCCATCAGAAGAAGAGCCAGGTCTCGATGGCCAAATCTACAGCCTGAAGACCCACAACGGCGTTCCTTCGCAGTCCAGCAGGATGCAGATACAACATCAACGAAAGACCTCACGGTCGAAACAAAGCGGAGTGATGGCAAAATCCCAACTCCATCTCAGCATTTGTCTCGTTACAGCAGACGCAATGTCAACAACGGCGTTCCTTCGCAGTCCAGCAGAATGCAGACGCAACGTCAAAAAAAGACCTCATGGTCGAAACAAAGCGAAGTGATGGCAAAATCCCAGCTCTACCTCAACGTTCATCTCGATACAGCAGACACAATGACAACAAATGAAGCAAAGGCAACATTCCTAACATCAGTGTCCTGGCGGCAACTCATATAAAGCCTGAAAGATAATCGAAGATCATCCCACATCAGCGCGGAGTGGTCACCACCTCGATGTTCGTCTCGATACAGAAGACGAGATGTCACCACAGCGTCCTTCCTCCAACAGGATTTGGACACGCCAAAACAAACGAAGCGAAGGACAAATTCCTAGCTTCAGGGTCTTGACGGCAACTCATATAAAGCCTGAAAGACAATCGGAGATCATCCCACATTAGCGCAGAGTGGTCACCACCTCGACATTTGTCTCGATACAGCAGATGAGATGTCACCACAGCGTCCTTCCTCCAGCAGGATTCAGACGCGCCAAAACAAACGAAGCGAAGGCTAAATTCCTAGCTTCAGGGTCTTGACGGCAACTCATATAAAGCCTGAAAGACAATCGGAGATCATCCCACATCAGCACGGAGTGGTCACCACCTCGACGTTCGTCTCGATACAGTAGACGAGATGTCACTACAGCGTCCTTCCTCCAACAGGATTCGGACACGCCAAAGCAAACGAAGCGAAGGCCAAATTCCTAACTTCAAGGTCTTGACGGTAACTCTTATAAAATCTGAAAGACTACCGGAGATCATCCCGCATGGAGGGTCACCACCTCAACGTTCGTCTCGATACAGCAGACGAGATGTCACTACAGCGTCCTTCCTCCAACAGGATTCGGACACGCCAAAGCAAACGAAGCGAAGACCAAATTTCTAGCTTCAGGGTCTTGACGGTAACTCATATAAAACCTGAAAGACTACCGGAGATCATCCTGCATGGAGTGGTAACCACCTCAACGTTCTTCTCGATATAGCAGACGAGATGTCACCACAGCATTCTTCCTCCAGCGGGATTCAGACGTGACAATCAAACAACGGAGCCACGGCAAAATCCCTAGGTCCAAACCTCGACGGTGCACCAACAACCTAGAGACAACCACGACATTCGTCTCGATACAGCAGACGCAATGCCAGCAAATGAAGCGAAGGCCAAATTCCTAGCTTCGGGGTCTTGACGGCAACTCATATAAAACCTGAAAGACTATCGGAGATCATCCCACACCAGCGTGGAGTGGTTATGACTCATCGGGGCTTTCCGAAATGAGCCTAACCTCAAATAAAAAGCGGCATGGCAAAATTCCTAACACTTGCTCTTCCGACGGTCAAAATGCCTAGGAGGATTGCTTGAAGTCGTCTGGTCCAGCCCCCGAAGGGATCAGAGACACGACAGTCGCAAGGCTACTCGAACAACAAGATTGCCTATCGAGGAATACATCAGCCAACGCGACGGTACGACGGACAAAACCCTAGTACCACAGACCCTAACGGACCTCTATCGTAAAGAGCAGAGGTTAATTGTGACGCTAGGAAATTCTTGTGAAAAACTGCTCGATTCGTCCTGACTCGTGAGGAAATTAGTGTCTTTACGAGAACTTCTCGAATCGTCTCGACTCATAAGGAAAAGCCTTAGGCAGCAGGGATTAAAAAACCTGTTTCCTAAGCACTGGGGCCCTGCAAGTCGGTCCAAAATGGACTCTTGCATACTATTCACGGGCCACACTCTCCAAATTCGAATCTCAACAAGGAGGGAAACAACCACTTACGAGTCCTCTCGACTTGTAAGAGGGAAAATTCTCTTGTGAGATCCTTACGACTTATAAGAGAAAAACACACTTAGGAATCCTCACGATTCTTAAGGAGAAAATACACCTACGAGATCCTCTCGACTCGTGGGGAGAAAAGTCTTTATGAAACCTTCATGGCTCATGAAGTTGAAAAGCCTTAGGCAGCAGATCTGAACCTGCTTCCTAAGCCATCGCTACCTCTCGAAGAATTCAAAACGGAATGCTCTCTCTATCATCCGCAAGCTACGCTTACTAAAGTGACATGCCGATAACAAAGAAAAGAAGGAAGCAAGAAATGACACAAGATAGTACGAAAGAAATGTATCTTTTATTCATAAATTCAATTGAGTACAATTTACATCATATGAAAGTATAAAAAAAAGGGGGGGATACATTTTATTCAAAAGTTACAAGTGGGGAAAAAACAACTATTGGGAGAGAAGCATTTTCAATAGACCAATCAGCCGCTCGCGCACTCCCCTCAGCCTCTTCTCACGGTCAGCTGCCGCGGCCAACTCTGCTTCAACCTGAGCTCGTTGCTGCAAATAGGATGAAAGTTGCTCTTCGATGACCCGCTGAGCTACCTTACGCTTCTGTGCATCTCGCTCGATGAGGTCGAGCTTCTGCCTCAGCGTCAGCCCGTCAGAAATACATCGTAGAAGGCTTTCGAAGATAACTTTCAGCTGTGCAGCGTTTGCGTTAACTTGAACATGCAATCGAGCAGATTCGCTTGAAACTTCTTCACACTCCTTATGCTTTAAGGCTGCTTCCTATTCAATATGGCGGAAGTAGGGAGTTCTCTCCTCGACCCATACAGCCTGTTGAGAGTTCATAGCCAGGACCTCGGGAGCAGAACGTCCGACCTCGAGCTCATGCAGACAAGCCTCAATTTCCCTACAGTAATTAACCCAAAACTCAACGACGCCCTCGCTGTGAAAGTGCACGAGCGTCGCCAACATGGGATTAACCTCAGCAAAAAAATCTGCGGCAAGTGCAGGAGTCTCCGCGTCAAGCTCCTCGAGATGATCACTCAGCATACGCAGACTATTCACAACGCCTTTTGAAGATAGAGGTCTGGAAAAGGGGCTTGCTGGCATTAGGATTCTAGACTCAAATGAAGCTGAAGTCGGTATTACAGCTGCGAAGTAAATCACAGTCAAATGATGGTTCAGGAAATAAAGGAGGTTCATGAACAACGGAGTTTACTATACCGGCTGCAGTAGGTGGCAAGACCGGGAGTACCGGTGGTGCAACTGTTCTTTCGTCTCCTCCTTCGATCTGTAGGACTGCAATTAAAAAAAAGAAGAATTAGAAACGATCTGACTACCCGTAAAAGAAAAGAAGAGACGTTAGCTAAAGGCTGTACTCACCAGCTCCGCTAGAAGAAGCAATCTCTGACTGAAAGGAGAAGTGTGGGTGTAGCACCTGATACAGGTGATCAAAAAAGACTCCTGCAAGAATGTAGTAATGCGATGTCAGTGCATAAAGTATATTGCCCACAATGAAATCGATGGGTCACAAGTCCGTACCATCCAGCATTTAAGAGGATACGAAAGAAGGCAAAGGGGCGGCCACCGTCAAAATAGCAACTAGCGATACTTCCTCGGATGGCACAATCTCAACGCTCGCCACGCCTGCATTAGAAGCGAAAGAAATACTATTAGGAGAGATCGAAAGGGATTGCAAAATGAAAAGGAAAGCAATAACCCAAAATCTACCTGGTAGATCGCTGGTCGAGACCGCAACAAAGGCGTCACTGGATGCAGCGACTGCTTCACCCTCCTCCAACGGAATGATCTCGCCTCCCGTCGCATCATCCCCTGACTCTACGAGAGCCGTCGTAATGCTCGCGACGCCAGGAGATAGCAGAGAACCGCAGGCGGAAATAATGGCGATTGGGGCAGTGCCAGACTCCTGAGAAAGAGTGGTTACCTCAGGCTCGACGGTTGCAGCCATCTCGCCTACCGCTACCTCAGGCTCAGCGATTGCATCCACCTCACCTACCGCTACCTCATCAAGACTCGGCCCTGCAGGATATGATATATGAAAATCTGAAGATTAAAACTTTGACAAAAAGAGCCCAATGTCACGTTACCTTGGGTCAGTTTTTCGACTGCTTCCCGAGCTGCACGTGCTGCCTGTCTGTGGGCGGTAGACAAGGCAACCGAAACATCCTCTGAAGGAGTAGGGGCAGAGGTAGCAGCGCTTGAACCTGCACCCACGGCCAAGGCTGCGTTACGCTCCCTTGCCGTGCGCATTCTACACTTCCTTTCTGCCCGGCCCGTGATGGCAGATCTTCTCAAGACCTCCGTCAACGGGACGTCATCGTCTGCGCCAATAGTTACATCTGGAGCCGTTATGGCATCCGTCATCAGTCATTTGAGTAAAGCCTCTTTCGGCAGTGCTGAGGAAGCCGGGACTTCGATGGCTGGCCCTGGAAGCATCTCTGCATCACCCTGCGGGATTGGCATTGTAGTCCCTGTGATAAGATAAGAAGGGGTCATATTGTCCATAAGAAAGGCGAATGAAAGCGCAATGAGCCGAAATATACCAACGCCCAGCGAAGCGCGAACCTCCCCTCCTCCTCGAAAGTCTTGAGGGAAGTCGCTAGAGCCTCTTCGGTGGAAATGCCTGTTAAAGATGAGGTGTTAGTCAAGGCATGATAATAGAAAAATATGTAACAGCAAAAAAAAGATGTAACTAAAGATTACCTGACTCAGCAAGGATGATCATTCCTGCTTTGTGGCTTGCTGATCGTACATAAGCTGCAATAGCAGCCTCCAGATCCGTATCATCCGGCGCTATGAATAGGCCCTCGTTGGTGCCATATTCGCCCAAGCCCTCACTATAAGGAGCATGAGGCTCCTGACCAAATACAGCGTTGGCAGAGAGGATCGACTTCTTCTTTCTCTTCTGCGAGCGAGCTCCGGTCGCCGCAAGCACAAGTTTACGTTTAGTGGGCACCTTGGGGCGATGAGTCCCAATTTCTTTTCCTACGTCCAACTCGGGGGACGCGGCAACCACCTCTTTTTCAGGCGCGTTGGATGGGGGCAACCCGTGCGTAGGGCTTAGCACGTGTGGGGGCTCAACTGCAGTGGCCTCTCTCAAGGGAGGATGAACAATGGTCCGTCGTTTCAGGGGGACGTTTCGATCACCAGCAGGGGGTGCACCTTTGCGATCGAGCAGCAGTCGCTTCTACTCCCTGATGACGGTGCCCATTGAATGCTGATACCACGCCGCGTACATACTAAGGGCCTTCGGGACACAGCTTGGTTCGCTGATAAGGAAGTTGGACCCCGTGTTCACGCGTATAAAATGATGCAGCGCGTTTTGCATTCCCTCTTTAGTGATAACAGGTTCTAACAAGAAAGCCTCAAGCGGGACTCCCTGATTGTAGCTCAGCTGCTGGGCGAAACGATGCGGATTGTATCTCATGAATAACGCCGTATCATTTTGCCTAAACACTAGAAAGCCTGGTCTGATGGAATATAGTTGAAGGGTTTCCCGAGCTTTCAAAACAGAGGCTCCATCTTTAAAAATGTCCCGCAATGGCTGCACCGTTGTTGCGTACTCTTTGTCGATGGTCAGAATCTTGTCGGTGAAGGTCATGCCATCTCCAACCATGCAAGGATGAAGGAGCAAACCTCTAGCTTCCTGCGGTGACGAATTTACAATAGATGCGCCGACTAATCGTATAATCCGGGGGAAGCCGCACCTGTCATAGAAGGAAGGCCTTTTATGGATACCGAAGACGCCAAGTGCATGTAGCTCGAGCCATGACATGAAGTAATGCATCGAGAAGTTCACATGATGCACTCCGGGTTCAGTAGTATCCGCCGCTTGGCTGAGACCGTAATACAAATGAGCTAACCCGGAAAATCCGACAGGCACATTCACCCAATAACCATTCGGTGAGCTGGGTAGAAGACAAAAGGCCTCATATGGCGAGAGTGCATCGGGAGTGCAAACCAGCTCAGCCATCACCCAAGAAACCCCAAAAAGAACGTTTAATCATCAATCCCAGGGACTGCAACCTCCGCAAAAGAAACGTCTGGGATGTTGGGAAGGAAGAAACTCTTTTGATCTGCCTCCGCCGTTGATAGGTTGTTTAAACCTAAGCCGAAAGGGTCGTCAAGCGTGGAAAATTTAGCAGCCTCCTTTGAAAGGACTTCCGGATGGAGAAAACGAGCGATGTAATCATCGAAATTAACCCCGCGGCTCCCAGATTCGAGGAAAAGGCCCTCATAAATATTCAACATTTTGATCAAA
This sequence comes from Agapanthus africanus, assembly GCA_030015575.1. Taxonomy (NCBI): domain Eukaryota; kingdom Viridiplantae; phylum Streptophyta; class Magnoliopsida; order Asparagales; family Amaryllidaceae; genus Agapanthus; species Agapanthus africanus. The sequence continues at coordinate 57,641,426 of CM057344.1, forward strand.
CTAGGAAATTGGTGTTGAATGGCGTTCTCCGAAGTAAGGCCTGTTATCATTAGCTTAGCACCAAAAACGTATTCATCCGTAGGAAGCAGTTCCTCATAATGCTCCCCCATAATCGGTAAGCCAGAAACTTCTGCAAATTCCTCTAAGGAGATTGATACTTCTCGGTCCAGCGAAAGGAAGGTGTGGGTAGGAATATTCCACTACTCCAGAAAGGCCTTAACCCACTAGGCAGGAAGCGTAGGATACTGGAAGAGAGAAACATAAATTTCGGGATACAACCCAAGCCTCAGCAACTGCGACTTCTTCGCTGATAGAATATAGCGGGCCCATTGCAGATAGCCAGCTGAATAACGAGGAATTAGGTCAATCATATATGGTTGTCCCCACGGGCGCGCCTCGCTTTGATAAATACATCACCCCAGGGTATCCAAAGCCATGGGGGCTGAACAGGTATCGAAGCCATAGCAGGCTGAAGAAGACCTCCCGAAGTCCAGTTGACTTCTTCCACGGTATAGTTCACCGGGGGTGGGTCGGCGTAATGGATCGCCATGATAGGCTTAGAGGGTATCGCGCACGAAAAACTCTGACGACCCTTAATAATTTGATTGTACCATGTCCCCCAGAGATGAAGATTCTTATGTTCCGGGTCATGATCTTTGATCAATGCTAAGACTTCCTGATCCACAGACGCTCCAAGGAATCCTCCCTCTGAACGAACAAACGGAAAAAAGGGATCGAAAGACATGTCGCCTGTGCGAAAAGGGACAAAAGTCAACTGTCAAGCGCAATAATTTAAATGCCTACACTTGGTACTTTAAAATTCATATCGCACTGCAATGCAGTAGAGAGGGACCAAAGGGAGCCCACAAAATCTAGATGACAGTTCATCAATTAATAAAACAGCCTCATCATTTGATGAGACTGTTAATTAAGTGAGGAAATCCTCAAGCGATTCTCATTTAATGAGAAATCCCTCGGGCTAAGGAGTAAATCTCCCCTTGAGAGCAGTGTTCTGTGACAGAGCGATACTTGTCAAACTCTAATCATGAAGGAATAAAAATTCCTCAAGAGCCTTGCTCTGGAGAAAATGATGGAATAATCCATCAGGAAAATTGAAATCAATTTTTATATGAATTAAAAATTCTGAGATCTTCAAAATCTATGAACAAACTCTGAGAGTTTTTATGAGCAAAGCTCTGTTCATGGGCTAAGAAACTCCAAGAAAAGATCTCTTTAGATCTATGGGTTCGAGAGAGCAAAGCTCTGTTAATGAAACCCTAAAAGGGTCTTCTTTAGATTAAAGATCTATGGAGAGCAAAAGCTCTATTAATGAAACCCTAAAAGGGTTTTCTTTAGATCAAAAATCTATGAAGAGCATGGCTCTGTTAATGGGTAAACCCTGGATCGTTAAAAAATTTAATCTTTACCTAAATTTTGGCAGAGTTTTGACTCTTGAAATTTCTTAAAATGAAGAGCTATGCTCTGTGGGAGAATAAAAATTCTCAGAAAATAAGAAGAAGATGAATAGAAATTATCCTAAGGACCAAAGGTCCTATTTATAGGCACTGACTGCCGTTTCAACTTCTCAGTTGATCCGAGGGCACAGATGTTGCCACCGCTGCACTCACATGTGGACCACGTGAGCGCAACGGGGGGGCATTTGTTTCCCCCAATCAGAGCAAAGCTCTGTTCAAAATTCAAATTTTGAAATGAAGCAACGCTTCAGATGCAGTGCCAAGCGCACTGCGCCCTAAGTAGCATATCACGTGCAAAGCGTGTGGGCTCTAGCTCTTGGTGCGCTGCTCTCTAAGCAACACACCATGTGTGCGCTAGCGCTAGGTGCGCTGCGCTCCAAGCAGCGCACCACGTGTCAAGCACGGGTGCGCTAGCGCAATGTGCGCTGCCCTTTAAGCAGCGCACCACGTGTAAAGCACGGGTGCGCTAGCGTTGGAATTAAAAGCTCCACACCGTTAGATCAAAGATCTAATAATAATGATAAATCATTAATTAATCAGAATTAAATTCTGTTAAGGAAAGATTTCTCAAAATCTTTCCAAATAATAAGATTGTGCTCTGTAAATCAGAGCACCGTTGGATCAATGATCCAATGGTAAATAAAAATTACCGAAAGACAGAATAAATTCTGTATGGAAAGATTTATCAATCTTGTTAAAAACAAGAAGATTGCTTTCTGTAAAACAGAAGCCCTTGGATCAAAAATCCAATGGTGGGAAAACATCCCTAAATCAATCAGAGAAAGATCTCTTTAACTGATTCAACAAATCAGCCTACCCTATAAAATGGCCCCTAGACTTCAAGTCTCAAATATACAAAAAAATAGAGAGAGAAACCCCCCATAAATTTAGAGAAACTCAAAGAAAAAGAGCAAGCTCTCGGAGGAAGATTCTTTTTTCTTCAAGGTAAAAAGATGATGACAATGAACATAGAGATGAAATCATCTCATAATTTAAAAAGAAGGATTCACTTCTTTAAAAGATCATAGATCTAAAAAGACAAAAAGTCTTTCACAGAGAGATCAAAAGATCTCATCATAAAATAAAAGAAGAATTTACTTCTTTCTCACAGATCATAGATCTACCAAGGCAAAGCCTTTCATCAATATAAGAGATTGAAACAAAATAAAAACGGTTGTTCTCAGATCCTGAAGCAAAGTCTCTTTTAAAAGAACATAAATTGTTTCTCAGATCATAAAATTGATCAGATGCGTTTTGCGCTCTTGAATTGCGCTTCTGCGCTCTCTGGACTGGCGCTTAGCGCCAAATGCGCCACATGTCAATCGCGCATGTATTGCTTCACAACTAGCGCTTTACGCTTCTGAAATAACGCACTGCGCTCATGGGCTAGCGCTCAGCGCCAAGCGCACCACGTGTCACTCATGTGTGCGCCACTAAACTGAAAGCGCAATGCGCTAATAAACTAGCGCTCTGCGCTCATAAACTGGCGCAATGCGCCCATCATCTGGCGCTTAGCACCAAGCGCGATACGTGTCCTTCACGTGTGCGCTACTTGGCAGAAGCGCACTGCGCTCTTTTGACTGGCGCAAAGCGCCAAGCGCACCACGTGTCACTCACGTGTGCACTCATAGAACATAAATTGTTCTTTAATAAGTCACAGAGCTATGATGAATGCCCAGCATTCAATAAGACAAAATATTGTCATAATTCAAGCATTATTAAAAGGGCCAAGCATAAGCAAATGCCAGCAGCCTAAGATAAATGTTAAACATTTTAACTCAATTGGATTTAGCCCAAGATTGGGAATAAGTCCTCAATTCATATTAATTGAGCACATCTGCTCATAAATATTTTAACAGATCTTAACCCCAAATCGGACTACAGATCTTTCAACCAACTCACATCGGTTCAAGGGTACATCTCTGAACTCCTCTGATAATTGTCGTTGTAATTCTTCAACGTCTTCAGAGAGGTGACGGGTCCCGACAACCATACATTTCACGTACTATGATGTCCTTAACCTTGACTGTGAGGTCTTTAAACTCACGGACTATGATGTCCTTAACCTTGACTATGATGTCTTTAAACTCACGGACTATGATGTCCTTAACCTCGACCGCGATGTCTTTAAACTAACATTGGAACGAGATGTCCTTAAACTAACATTGGACCACTATGTCCTTAAACTGGTAATTGACCGCAATGTCCCTAAACTAAACAATAGAGTCCAAATGCTCTTTTGTTGGATCTAAACGATCCCGTTAAGTTGATCTTAGTCTAAATTAGACTAATGTATCCTTAACAAACGTTTGAGTTGATCTTAGTCTCAAATGAGACTAACGCATCCTTAAACCCAACCCCAAACCCAAATCTAAGAAAATACGGATTTGGACTAATCCACGCTCTACGGGCGACAACATAAATTAGTCTCCGTATATAATCCACGGGCAACCAAAAACAAAACAAACACCCACGACACGAAGTGACCATCTGGAGAAGGAGAAAGTGGTTACCGCGATGCGGTAGCGTAATTAACTGCAGGGGCTTGCGCCTGCAGGGAAGAGCATCCCCACAATCAAAAACCCCTCATCATGAGGGGGAATCTGACGAAGTCTGCTACATCGGCCGCATCCGTCTAAACCTCCGATACACGGTGTCATAAATCAACTTGGTATCTTCGGAGAGGTGGACGCATAGCACCAATTAGCATCTGCCTCGAAATCCAGGCGAGGTGGACCCGCGCGGTCGCGTCTCCGTGTTTTCGGCGGGGAATAAGGATGCAAGGGTTTTGAAAGAAGAAAGATTACCAGTGTTACCCTGACCTATAGCTTCGGTTTCTACGGCCGCTAAAGTGAAAGCCTGACGCCGGGGTGCATTCCTCCTAGCTGGAGGCACATTCCTCTGTCCTTGGAACATGTTTCTCTGCCTTTGAGGCATGTTCCTCATTGCCTGGTGGAACTGATGAGGAGGTTGTGCAGGAGGTCCACGAGGAGGTGGAACAGGTAGGATAAGACGAGGTGCAGGAGCCTGAATAGCTGGCCGCTGCGGAAAGGTGATGTGTGCTGGAACTGGGTTGCGTTTATGAGGACATGTTCCAATGTCGTGAATGGATGCGCCACAAACTAAGCACAGGCCGTTTGCACGTCTGCAGTCCTTCCTTAGGTGTCCATTCCTCTTGCAGTAAAAGTAAAAATCCGGACTTGGCCGGTTAAATATTACTTCCGGTCTCCTAGGTGCAAAAGTTGGCATGAAAGTGGCTCCTCCTGCCATTTGGAAGGCATGGCGCTTCATACCAGCAGTCTGAGGTCTGCTCTTTTTCTTCACTACTGTCTCATATCGTCGGGTAGAATTCAGCGCAAGATCATGAGTTGGGGAATCCCATGTAGCTAATGCAGCTTGGATCTCCAGGTCCAACCCTTACTGAAATCTTCTTGCCCGGATTTCAGCAATCAGGACGAGGTGTGCAGCGAACCTGTTACGACCTTGTGTTAGCAGTGTAGTATGTGATATTAGGAAATTGAATATTGAGACATATCTTACCCACTAAGCATGGTAAATTCAGCATCATATTCATCCACAGATTTGTTCCATATTGAACCTTGCTGCAAGTGGATGAACTACTGTTCCATGTCGAAATGGGCAGTCTCGAGAAAGTATTTCGCGCCGAACATGTCGTGAAAAGTCTTCCATTCAATTGGCTGGGCAAGACGGATTTCTTCAGCCTTCCACCATACTCTGGCATTGTCTGTGAGTTGCAGCTTTGCAACTCTTACCCAAACGATCTTTGGCACTTGTGCTGCTGCCAGGTCATCTTCAATGGACTGAGCCCATTCCTCTGCCTCTAGTGGGTTCTCTTTCCCAGAAAAGTTCTTAGGGTGCAATACCCGGAATTGCTTGACTCCAGGTGCCTCAGTCTCAGGGCGGTACAAGAGGATAGCAGTCTGCTGTTGCTGACCCTCCAAGAGGCTCTAGATCGCCTCAAGCAATACCGTCTGCTCATTGATAGGAGCTGCTACGGTAGGTGGTGGTGGTAGAGGAGGTGGAGTGTTTCCATTCATGTTGGTGCTCGTGTTGTTCAGGGAATCCATAACCTTGAAAGAAAAGGAAGGGTTAGGATAGATTCAAAAGCTTAGAAATGTAAGGAATGTTTAGTTGCTTATGCTTATAATTCTTGTGACATATTGCTTAGGTTTCCATGTAGAACAGACATGCATTGGCCACTAACAAAACCTGTCACGCCCCGCTTCCCGGTGTACGGAAGCCGACGTGATGAGGCACACGGCGTATTTACTCAGAAGTAAACACGCTAAGTGTAAATAATCAATATAAATGAATACACAAGAATAACAAGAGATGTAATAATAATAGCAACTTTTATTAACATTCTTTCTTTACATACAACTAAAAAGAAAAGTACAATGATAGAAAGCGATATCTAAACAGTGGCATATGAACCGAAAAGAAAATAAGTACAAGTAAAAACCTAGAAGTCTGCTTCCTCTGTGAACTGCTCCAAATCGTCCCGGCTGGGCTCGGTCTCTTGAGAGTCGGGTCCTCCTGACGAACATTCCAAAGAAAGAAGAGACATGAACGTCGTCAGTGAACCAGCGCTCGGTAAGTCCCAAAAGATAGAATGGAATAGACAAGTAAAGTGAATAGAACCGGTAAATTATATGTTTGTTATGCTAACGTAGTTGTTTATAGTTTGGTACAGAATATATCAGTGTATATGAGAGGAGTCCAACTTTTCCCGTGGACTATGGTAACCCGTAGTATAAGGCCCCGTCAAAACCCACGGAACAACGGCATAGGATGTTCATGTGGGTGTCTTTTAGTGACCATCATCATGCTACTTTTAACACATTCCGTACCAATCTACCCCTTTAAACCTCGTAATGTATATTGTATTGATTGTATTAATTTGTAGTTATCATACTTGCCGAGACCATGGTATAAGTTTGTTCATCTAAACGGTTTCAGGATGTATCAAGTAGTCATGTGATGAAGTCAAGTCATAGCCATGATTCGGTCAAGTCAAGTTATGTTGCATGTTTGATATTGTTCTTGTCACGCCCCGCTTCCCGGTGTACGGGCAGAGGACGCGACGAGGCCGCTACGTATTTACTCAGAAGCAAATACGCTAAGCGTATCTAAGCAATATAAAAGAAATATACACAAGAGACAATAGATATAACTGAACAACAACTTTATTTATTCACATTCTTTTTACAATACATGGAAAAGTAAATACATGGGATAAAGCGGTTCCTAAACAGTGGTATAACAGAAATGAAAAGTACCGAAATGAAATGTGCAAGTATCTAGAGCTCCGGGTCGAAGGCTAGATGATCCAAGTCCTTGCTGGTGAGCTCGATCTCCTGAAGGCCCGAAACACCTGACAATATTCCAAAGAAGAAAGAGAAAGAATGTCGTCAGCGAACAAATCGCTCGGTAAGTCCTAAAGATAAGGGATGAATAGAATAGACAGAGAGAGAGTGTGTGTAACTTTTAAAATTATATTATATTGATGTAATGTTGTATTTAGTGTTAACGCCGTTGTTTGTAGGTTGGTACAGAAGATGCCAGTGTATACGAGAGGAGTCTCAGTATGCCAGAGACTAAGGCAACGGAATATAGAGTACAAGGCTCCGTTATACAACCCGGAACAACGACAATTGAATTCAGGTTAGGTGTCTTAAATCTTGCAGTCTCGTGCCACTTCTAACACCTTCCGTACCAATCTACCCCTTAAACCCCGCGATATCTTGTTTTGTATTGTTGTATTGTATGAATTGTAAATGTGTTGTTTGTACCGTTGTCATGCGCCGCTTCCTGGTGTACGGTGAAGGGGACGCGAAAAGGCCGCTACGTATTTACTTAGAAGTAAATACGCTAAGCGTAACTAAGCAATATAAAAGAAATATGCACAAGAGACAAATGTAATGAACAACAACTTTATTTATTAATATTCTTTTACAGTACATGGAAAATTAAATACATCTGAATGAAAAGCAATGCCTAAACAGTGTCATAACAGAAATGGAAATACAGAATGTAAGTGTGTACAAGAATCTAAAGCTCTGGGTCGTAAGCTAGCTGGTTCAAATCCTCGCTGGTGGGTTCGATCTCCAGAAGGTCTGATCCACCTGACAACATTCTAAAGAAGAAAGAAAGGGAATGTCGTCAGCGAACAATCGCTCGGTAAGTCCCAAATATAAGGAAGAAATAGAATAGACAGAGAGAGTGTGTAGCTTTTAAAATTGTATTATATTGTTATAATGTTGTATTTAGTGTTAACGCTGTTGTTTGTAGCTTGGTACAGAAGAGGCCAGTGTATACGAGAGGAGTCTCACTTGCCCCGGAGACTAAGCTATCAGGAACACAAGGAACCGTTCATGCCACGATACAACAGCAATGGAATACAGGTTAGGTGTCTTATGGTTACTGTCTCGTGCCACTTCTAACACATTCTGTACCAATCTACCCCTTAAACCCCGCGATGTCTTGTTTGTATTGTTTGCATTGTTTGAATTGTAAATGTATTGTTTGTATTCTTTTGTAAATGTAAATGGAAGACTTGTATTGTAAATGGAAGACTTTCCGAAACCATGATATCGTATAAATAGAAATGGAGGTACTGGATAATCATGTAAATGGAATATATCCATGGTTCGGTTCAATCAAATTATATAGATTGAATATATTGAACAGATTGATTATATGGATTTATGGATTCATATTGAATTGTAGTTTTGTAATTGAATCATATTCAAATCAGATTAATTATATTGAGACTCAGTCTGAGTCGGACAATTTGAAAAGAAATTGAATCATGAATTATGTTTTGGTGCTATCGGTCACCGCTGCACATGGACGGCAGGATTTGTGTCTTTTTCAAAGACAATTACTGTGTTGATAACACCGTTTGTTAAGTTGTCTACTTTAAATAGGCAAGCACCCATATCTCCGGCTCCTTGAGGCTCAAGAGACTGGTTCCGCTTAAACCTATATTTACTAGGGTCTTTATTGTAATTTATATAACTTGAGAGGGTTTTATGTAAAAATAATTTTTTTTATAGTTTTCAAAATACAACTCAAGTATTTAATTATCATCTTTATGTACATACAACAATTTAATGATCAAGATAAATATGTATACATGTTCGAATTGCAAGAAATGAGTCAAGTATATTATTTAAGTAACGACCATAAACAATGCCGTTAAGAAGTGTTGTGTACGACCAATCAATCAAGTCAATCAATTTCTGAATATAAACAAAAATATAGATCTAAGTGTTGTGCACGTGTGAGCTCCAGCCGCGCCTAAATACAACTACCGGTCTGGGAGATATACTCATTTTCGTTTTGTCGCGCAGAACAGATCAGAATCTGTCCAGCACCGTCGCATATTTTTAAAACACAGTTTGAGTTAATTTCAATCAGGTTTCAAGTTATGATAATTATTATAAAATTGTAGGTCTTTCGATATACTTATCCAAAACACTAAGATTCACACGATTTGGATTTCTGAAGCTCTAGTTATGATCGTTTTAATATCAGCTTTAAAAACAAAAATTCAGATTTCTGGACAGCAACTATATGTTATATTGCAAAGCCTATATCGGATTGTTTCATGCATTTATAAGTAATAAAGTATACAGAAAATTGTATTTCTATCAATTGTGCATCTACACATCTAAAGTTTATCACCAACGGATATCGGGAGTTTGAGTTATGTCTAATTTAAAAACAGTATGCGAATAAGGACATATTCTGTCCAGATCCGTCACTTAATATTGTAACGCAGTTTTCCTTATCTTACGTCGGTTTTTAGTAAAAATATAAAACTAAGAAAATCTAGATCATTCGATTTAAATATCCAAAACACCTGAGTTTTCTCAATTTGGATATGTTTAGACCAAGTTATGTGTCTAAGAAGTTAACCAATAAATGCAGTTTTCTGTTTTTACGAACAGTGAATAAAAATGATGCAATTCCTAAACCGTTATGCGGTTCGATCTAAAATTTTTACAGCGTGTACAGAAAAATATATTCTATCATATGTAAATTTCCTAAAATTTCCAGAAGTAAAAATTAATTTCTAAAAATTATTTTAAAAGTTAAGGTATTGATATGTTATGTGAGAAATGAGAAAACCATGGTATTTATTCGTAACTTCATTTTTTTTTACAAACTTTAAATAAAGTAATTTAAAATACAACAACAAACAATACAATCCTAATTGCTCACTATGAAATCTTAACATATGGATTGAAAGTAATGAAAAAGACTTTACAAACTATATATTTGTGTGTGTTCATTATTTATATATGTATTCATTTAATTAATTATTTAGAAATTATGATACGACAAGGGAACTTTTTCATGGCAATATAAAAAAGAGAAGGATAAAGAGAGAGATGGAGGGGGGAAAGAGAGAAGGGACTTACATACACAAGCCGGTATTGTCACCGGACTTGTCTATCCGCCGATAGTCTCGTGTTACTAGCGAGACCTTCTTGAAGACTTCTTCATGTTCTTTTTTGAGGAATCTAGATGAAGAAAGAGATGTGAAATGATAAAAATATATGATGATGAAAAGAAAGATAGGTGAGATATAAAAAAGATTTATGGCTACTATAATTCTAATAAATTATAGTTCATAACCATTCTAATTATTTTGGGAGTTAAAAGGAAGATGAAATAAAATGTCTCATTTGTAGGTTATGAGAATAATAAAAAATGATAAAAAATAATTGTAAGAATGAGGATTTGAATATGTGACTTATAGAATAACAATGCAAGGACATAACCAATGAGCTATAAGGTTGTTCATGCACATATTTAATTAGAATTAAATATACGCTGTTTCTTGAAAAGAAAGTGAGCTTTTGGGCTCATAGTTTTATAAAAGAAAACGAAAATGAGATTGGATTTGGGTTATGGGCTGGCTCAGGTCTTGTGTTTAATTTGAAATAGGTTAAGATTTAGTTTAAAAATATAGGTTTGGGAAAAAAAATAGATGGAATAATAAAATAATATATATATATATAATAGAAAACAAAATATATAGAAAAATACTACGAATAAATAAATACAATATTTTACTAAAGAAAGAAAACACGATGATATAGTAATATTGGGGTCGTTACAACTGTTTTGTAAATGTAAATGGAAGACTTGTATTTTCTTATAATATAGATTGTATAATTGGATGACTTACCGAAACCATGATTCAGTAAATGGATGTAACTGGAGAATCATGGATGTAACTGAAGAATCATATAAATGGAAGTATATCCATGATTCGGTTCAGTCAATATAGATTGAATAGATTGAATATATGTATTCATGGATTCATATTGCATTGTAGTTTGTACTTGAATCACATTCAAGTCAAATTATTTATAATGAGACTCAGTCTGAGTCAGACAATTAGAAAAGCAATTGAAGTCCTGAATTAGGTTTTGGTGTTATCGGTAACCGCTGCATATGGGCGGCATGATTTGTACCTTTTTCAAAAACGATTACCGTATTGATAACACCGTTTGTTAAGTTGTCTACCTTAAATAGGCAAGCGTCCATATCTCCGGCTCTCTGAGGCTCAAGAGACTGGTCCCACCTAAACCTATATTTACTAGGGTCCTTAGCGTAATTTATAGAACTTGAGGGGGTTATATGTAAAAATACTTTTGTATAATTTTTAAAATACACCCTAAATATTTAATTATCGTCTTTAGAGTTGTCATAGATGTGGATTTTATATATGTGACATTTCTAGTGAAAATAACCTAATTTCATAATATAGGGTATTTAATTATAATATTGAACTTGTATGGAATTTCATGGTATTTTCATGTAAAGTGATTCTTGTGATTTAGAAAAGTTGGAATATTTATATTATCACAAAAATAGGTATTTTGATGATACATACATACATACATACATACATACATAAATACATATATATATATATATATATATATATATATAAATAAATTTTAATATATTATATTTCTAGAAATCTTATTTTCTTAAGATATTTGTATTTTTAAATCTCTCGAGACCGAATGCTCCTTGCGGAGGTCTGAATCTCGCACTACTAAGCCCAGAGATATGCGATAATCGACCATCCCAGACGGGTTTTCCAAAATGGGTTGTAGCGGCGCTTTGCAAAGACTTGTTTAAAATACATAATCTTGTGAAAATGGTTTTAATATAAGTTAGTGGTAGTTTTGTGTAAAACGGTATTTCTCGAATCTATATTTCCCAAAAGGTGTTGTGCTATGTTGCATATGAGTGTTGTGAAGAGGTAGGTCATTACCTCGTGATCTATTTAAAAGTATAGCAAGATTAATGATGTTTTAAAGTCGAAACTAAACTACATGGTATTTTACTATAAAAGAGCGGTAAAAGTTACAAAATGAAATATTTTTCTATGAAACTTGTTCAACATGTTTTGTTAATAATTAATAGTCAAGATGCAAGAGTTTAGTAGGGTTGTATTGAGGAAAGTTGAACTTTTTAAGAAAAACCGAATCGGAAGTCGGATTAACTCCGCTTCCGTCGGGTTTTAGTTTTACCAATTTCTAGAATGGAATAGAGAAGGGGGAGGAGGGACTTACGGGTTTAGAGTCAAGAGAAGAAGGAGAGGGATTGGTAGTATTTTCCGGCGCGTCGTTTCATCGCCGGGAGCTCCTAAGAGCTTCGCCGGAGGTTCGTCCTTTGCTAACTCCAATTGCATACTTAAATTCTAGAGAGTTTCTTGAGAGTTTTGGACAGAATTGTGCGTAAGGTGGGGGGTGTTCAGGGGTGATATTTATAAGAAAAACTAGGGTTAGGGTAGGTGAAAAGTTGTATGAAAATTGTATTTAAAAATGGTTTAATGGAGTTTTAAAGAGGCTCTGTTACTGTGCAGGATATTTAAACTATACGGGTGTTTCAAGAAGATCAAAAGGCACAAAACTCATGAAGGAAGAATCAGAGTTGGCGCGGAATCGACCGGCGGCGGCGGCCGAGTCGCCGGCTCGATCCGGCCGAGTTAGTGCCGAGCTTGCTGCCACGTGTCCCTCATCTCATGGTGTAGCTCCTGGGTCAGTTTGTTGTATATATGACGTTTGGTTTTTACGAGTTATGTACGTGTAGGCTCTTGGGATTCTAAAATTTTTAAAAGAAATCAATATTAAAAATAATATGGGTGATGGGATTTGAATTCTGGTGCTTTGGTTCAGCAATGTAAGGTCTTACCAATGAGCTACAAGCTCCTTCTTGCTATTAAAAAGCATAACAAAGTTATAACTTGTGCTCAGACAAAAGTATCCCTTTCTGTATTTTTTGAAAAAATTGTACAGAAAGTTGTACAAAAAGTTTAGGGTTGTTACACTTCTGGTATTCATGTTTAGATTCATGTTGACTTGGATTTATATTTGTATCGGGTTCAGATTGATTTAGCTTTAAACAGAATTGGATCCTGAATTAGGTTTGGGAATTATCGGTAACTGTTGTACATGGACGGTAGGATTTGTGTCTTTTTCCAAGATAATTACCATTGAAAACTCCATTTTAGTTTTCTATCTTAAATAGGCAAGCACCCAATTTCTTCGGCTCCCTGAGGCTCAAGAAAATTGGTCCCGCTTAAACCTATATTTACTAGGGTCCTTAATGTAATTTTATATAACTCGAGGGGTTTTAGAAAAATGACTTTAATATACTTTCAAAATAAAGCTCGAGTAATTATTTATATTATTTAGAATTGTCATGAATGTGAATTTTAGAGAATGAAGTATATTAGTAAAAATATACATAGATTGAATAGTTCATGGTATTTTAATGTACACTTTATCTTGTATTAATACTTGATGGTATTTTAGTGAAACTTGTCATTCGTTTATTTTCTAGAAAACATGAAATTTTATTATATATTAAAAATATATAATTTTATAATATTTATATAATTATTAAAAATAAATTTTTATTATTAAATAGAAATCCTCGTTTTTCTTTAAAATTGTATTAAAATTCTATCGAGATCGTATGCTCCGTGAGAGGTCTGCATCTCCCCCTACTAGTCCCGAGGATGCGCGATAATCCGCACCATCCAAACCGGGTTCCCAAAAAATGAGTTGTAGAGGTATAATCGCGAAGAATTAAGTAACACACTTTAAAAAAATTCGGTTTTTTAATAGTTTAAGGTATTTTAATGAAAAGTCGTATTTTGCCATAAAAATATTGTTCAAGAGAATCGTGTTATGTCAAGATATGTGTATGTGAGAGATAGGTCATTATCTCGTGAGGTTTTCTAAAGGTAATATTAAGCAAAACAATAAAAGATGTCATGTGTAAAGTTTGTGGTATTTAAACAAAAAAAACGCAATTTAAAGTTATATAACATGATATTTTAAGATGAAAATTGTTCTAATTATTTGTTTCATGATTAATAAGTAAGGTATAGTGATATGGATGGGTGATTCTTAAGAAAAATTATAATTTTAAAGATTATAGAAATGAATGTCGGTATAACTCCACTTACCAAAAAGTTTTGAAAAGAAGAATTTTTATGGTAGAAAGAGAAGAAGGGAGATGAGACTTACTTGCTAAAAGAATAGATAGGAGGTAGAGAAAGAGAAAGGTAGCCTTCTTGTAGTCGCAGGATCGCCGTAAATGTCTCGAATCCTCACCGGAATTTGACCTAGGACTAACTCCACTTGTACTCTTTTTGGACTTGAGAATTTTGGATAATTTTGAAATGAGATTTCAGAATGAAGAGCGGCTAGGGTATGGGGTTGTATTTATAGTATAAAATTAGGGTTTTGGAATTGAAAAAAGAATTAAAAAGCATTAAAAATTGGATTTAAAGCTAAATTTTAATTCTTTGGATAATTGCAGAAAAAATAAATAGAACAGGAGTGGTGGGGGTAGGCCAAGGGGTTTAGTGGGCAAAACACGGAGACCATCCACTACGGGAGGCCCGGTGTGCCGGCCTTATTGCCCATCTCGCCGGCCATTTTGTTGAGGGGGACCGTCGGATGAATGCCACGTGTCCCTCTCGCTAGTTTGTTTTTCTGTGACTTTTCATTTTATGTGCAGAGCACGTGTAAACTTTTGAGCTTCCAAAAAGTTTAAAAGAAAAATCAGTAAAAATATATGTGGCTGATGGGATTCGAACACAGGGGCTACGTCATAGCAGTGAAAGGTTTTACCAATGAGCTACAAGTTATTTCTTGCTGTTCTTAATCAAAAATAACTTTTAAATTTTGCTCAGGCTTGCAAACCCTTTATGTACTTTAAGAAGAAAAATTTTGTACAGAAAATTCAGGGTCGTTACAAGAACGAGAGGCACTTCTCTCCGGATCTAGACATAAAGCGACTCAGGGCAGCCACCCTCCCCGTGAGGCGCATGATGTCGACATTGCTCTTAGGCGTTGCCATGTAGAAGATGGCGCTGTTCTTTTCTGGGTTTGCTTCGATTTCTCAATAGGTAACCATGAACATGAGAAAATTCCCACTGGTGACTCCGAACGCACACTTAGCTGGGTTCAGCTTCATTTTGTACTTATGCAGGACGTTGAATGTCTCGCCGGGGTCTTTAGTGTGCCCGGCTGAAGAGATGGATTTTACGAGCATGTCGTCAATGTAGACTTCCATGTTTCTCTCAATCTGTGGGTTGAACAGTTTGTTGACCAGGCATTGATACGTGGCCCCAGCGTTCTTGAGTCCGAATGGCATCACTTTGTAGCAGTATACCCTTCGATCAGTGATGAAGGCGGTAAGTTCTTCGTCGTCCGGGTTCATCCGGATCTGATTGTAACCAGAGAAAGCGTCCATGAAGCTCAGTAATTCGTGGCCGGCCAAACTGTCTACTGGATGGTCTATTCGAGGAAGTGGATAGTTGTCTTTGGGGCAGGCCTTGTTCAAGTCCGTGAAATCGACACATGTGCGCCATTTCCCATTTGCCTTCTTGCCCATGACCACGTTCGCCAGCCAATCTGAGTAGTCCAGGTTCCTGATGAAGTTGGCTGCGAGCAATCGATCCACCTCGTTTTCTATTGCCTTTTGTTTAATCGGTGCAAAACTTCTCTTCTTTTATCGGACGGTTCGGGCTTTCGGGTTGACCCCGAGCTTGTGAGAGATCACTTTAGGGTCGATCCCGGGCATGTCCGCCGGCGTCCAAGCGAATACGTCCAAGTTTCTTCGAAGGAAACGGATCAAGTATTCGTGGTGGTCTCCTGTCAAGAGAGAGCCGATCTGGACTGTCCGGCCATCGACTCTTCTACGAGGGAGACTTCCGTCAATGCTTCCACCGGGGCGGCTCGAATTTCCTTTTAGTCGTCGCGTATATCTAAAGACCCCTGGAAATCATGTGCGTCCTCAAAATCGTCGGCCTGCTCTCCGGCGGAGGACGTCGAGGCGAGGCAAATCTTAGCGGTGTGCTGGTTCCCGTAGGCCTGGCCTACCCCTTGATCCAAAGGGAATTTGATTGCAAGGTGATAAGTCGAAATTCGAGCCCAGAGGGCGTTTAACGTAGGGTGTCCCAGAAGAATGTTATAGGATGAAGGAACCTTAGCGACAAAGAAGTTCACCGGTATGGTTCGCGTATTTCCTGCTTCCCCAATGTTGAGGAGGAGGGTGGCCAACCCCTCGGCCGGGATGGAGTGGTTTGTGAACCCAGAGAGGACATGGGAGGTCGGCCGAAGGCCGGATTGTCCTAACCCCATATGCTGGAAACAGTCCTGGAACAGGATATCCGCCGAGCTCCCTGAATCGACCAAAATTCTCTGGACCTCGTAACGGTGGACTTGGGACATTATCATGAGAAGGTCATTGTGAGGAAGCGATATGCCGTGGAGGTCTTCATCTGTGAAGATGATCGGTTTGTCCTTCTTGCACCTCTTATGGGGTGGATCGCTTACACCCTCGACTGGGAGGAGACGGCGGTTTCCCCCGTTTTCCCGAGCTTGATCCGAGGTAACTGTAGGGTGTTTTTCGTCACCCCATTGAGATGGGAATACGCACGCGCTGGTCGGGCGCAGTACAGATTCCCCCTGCCTACGGTAGGCCGGGATTTATTGATTGTGGGGATCCGAATCTCCGGCAGCCGCGGACTAAGCTGCCGTTAATTACCCCTCGCATTTGGAGCGAAGGAACCTCCGATTGACGGGTTAAACTGGTCATGCGAACTCAATATGCAGTGCGTTGGTGTGTGTGTATTTTTTTGTTTTGTTCCACTTGTAAAAAAAAGATATATATATACATATATATTTTCTATATATATAAAAACAAAAATAAATAAGTAAATAAATATTTAGAGATTTTTTTAATTTATTATTATTTTTTTTAATTTTAAAATATTATTTATAATTTATTTAATATTTTTTTTAAATAAAAAAAGGATTAAATAAGGAAATGAAGGAAGAAAAGAAGGAAAAAAAAAGAATGGGGTCCATCACATGCTCAGCATGTGACCCGTCACATGCTCAGCATGTGAGAAGGCCATCACATGTTTAGCATGTGACCCGTCACATGCTTAGCATGTGAGGGGGCCGTCACATGCTTAGCATGTGACCCGCCACATGCTTTGCATGTGACCCGCCACATGCTTAGCATGTGACCCGCATGTGACGTCCGTCACATGCTTAGCATGTGACCACTTTTTTTTTTTAACGTGGAGTTCAACTCCAAAAGAATTTTATATGGCTAAAAAAATTATAATGTGGAGTTAAACTCCCCAAAAAAAGATTTTTACTGTGGAGTTAAACTCTAAAAGAATTTCTGCAGTGGAATTGAACCCCAAAAGAATTTTATTTGTGGAGTTGAACGCCAAAAGATTTTCTGTAGTGGAGTTAAAACTCCAAGAGGATTTTATTTATGGAGTTGAACTCCAAAATAATTTTATTTGTGGAGTTGAACTCCAAAAGATTTTCTCCTTTCTCCTTTGAGAAGAAACCCAAAATGGGTTCTCTTGAAACTCCAAAATCTAGATCT
Organism: Agapanthus africanus; assembly: GCA_030015575.1. NCBI lineage: Eukaryota > Viridiplantae > Streptophyta > Magnoliopsida > Asparagales > Amaryllidaceae > Agapanthus > Agapanthus africanus. Next base: position 57,658,882 of record CM057344.1, read on the forward strand.
TGGATGATAAAAAAAGAGACCATTTTTCTTCTCTTGATGGAGTTTTGGGAGATGGGTTTATGGTAAAACCTTTTTTAGTTTTTTTTATAAAAAAAAGGAGAGCTAAGCTCTTGATTTATTTGGAAAATGAAAAGGAAGAGGAAGAACTTGAGAAAGAGAGAGTGGAGGCACAAATCCTAGTTTTTTTTTAGGGAATGAAAAGTGTTTATTGTTCATCATCATGTTGCCTTATATAGGCTTACATATTTACATATGGCCCCTTGGGCTTTGCAAAATGGCGTTTTGCCTATCTCATGGCTCATGTGTCATTTCTTTTTTGCACATAGGTCATGGGCTTACAAGAATTTGGCTTTATGCCCATTTTGTTTACATTCATGCATAAAAAATTATATAAAAATTATTTATGACATGATTTTGTTGTTGGCATAAGGGAGGCTGGCCGCGGGCTCGACTTGGGCATGGGCCCGCTTGACCTGGGCTTGGGCCCACCTAGCTTGGGGGTTGACCTTGACTTTGACTCGGTCAACCGGGGTGTAAATTTTTACCCCAACAAATTGCCCCCCATCAATAAATGCACACCGCACATGTGGGTCGTGTGCATGAAATTGATGGATCTTCTTTCACGTGGAGGCGACTTGCTTTGGTTCCCACTTTTTGGGATGCACTGCCCTTTTTACGACGTGGACGGTCGACGCTTGACGCGTCATCGAGACGGAGTGTCCGTGGTAGACGTTTCCCTGGCCCGGAGAGATCCGGTTCCTGCTTTGTAGGAAGCCTGCACTGCCCTTTTTGCGACATGGACGGTCGACGCTCTGATCCGGAGCGATTTGGTTCCCGATTTGTGGGAAGCCTGCACTGCCCTTTTTACGACGTGGACGGTCGACGCTCTGATCCGGAGCGATTTGGTAGACGTGTCCCCGGCACGGAGTGTGGCTGGTCGACGTTTCTCCGAGGTGGAGTGCCGCTGGTTGACGTGTCCCCGGCACGAAGTGTCTGCTTGACGTTTCCCAGGCACGGAGTGTCGCTGTCGGACATTTCCCTGATGCGGAGTGTCTGTGTTGGACGTTTCCCCGATGCAGAGTGTCGCTGGTTAACGTGTCCCCGGCACGGAGTGTCTGCTTGACGTTTTCCCGGCACAGAGTGTCGCTGTTGGACGTTTCCCTGATGCGGAGTGTCTGTGTTGGACGTTTCCCCGATCCAGAGTGTCGCCGGTTGACGTTTCCCTGATGCGGAGTGTCTGTGTTGGACGTTTCCCCGATGCAGAGTGTCGCTGGTTGACGTATCCCCGGCACGGAGTGTCGCTGATCGACTTTTCCCCAGCACGGAGTGTCGGGTTGACTTTTTCCCGGCACGGAGTGTCGCTGATCGACTTTTCCCCGGTGCGGAGTGTCGGGTTGACTTTTCCCCGGTGCGGAGTGTTGGGTTGACTTTTCCCCGGCGCGGAGTGTCCCTGATCGACTTTTCCCCGGCGCGGAGTGTCGGTGGTTGACTTTTCCCCGGCACGGAGTGTCGCTGATCGACTTTTCCCCGGCGCGGAGTGTCGGGTTGACTTTTCGCTGGCACGGGGTGTCGCTGATCGACTTTTTCCCGGCGCGGAGTGTCGCTGGTTGACTTTTCCCCGGCACGGAGTGTCGCTGATAGACTTTTCCCCGGCGCGGGGTGTCGGGTTGACTTTTCCCCGGCACGGAGTGTCGCTGATCGACTTTTCCCCGGCGCGGAGTGTCGCGGGTTGAATTTTCCCCGGCACGGAGCGTCGCTGATCGACTTTTCCCCGGCGTGGAGTGTCGGGTTGACTTTTCCCCGGCACGGAGCGTCGCTGATCGACTTCTCCCCGGCGCGGAGTGTCGGGTTGACTTTTCCCCGGCACGGAGTGTCGCTGATCGACTTTTCCCCGGCGCGGAGTGTCGGGTTGACTTTTCCTCGGCACGGAGTGTCGCTGATCGACTTTTCCTCGGCGCGGAGTGTCGGGTTGATTTGATTCCGAGGCGGAGCATAATTCCGGCAGGGAAGGTAGATACCCCGAGGCGAAGCATGATTTCGACACGGGGTAAATTCTGGGACGGAGCATGATTCCGCCATAGAGGTTGTTGGTTTGATTTGATTTGGGTTGACATCAGCATCGCTACACTGGAATATAGTACCAGGAGCGAATCATCATCTGTCTTGAGAGGATTTGGGAATTGTTTTTTTTGTTTGGCATCTGCATTGCTGCACTGGAATAATGCCAGGAGCAACTCATCATTTGCCACGGGAGGATTTGGATTTGGTTTTTTGTTTGGCATCTGCATTGCTGCACTGGAATAATGCCAGGAGCAACTCATCATTTGCCCCGGGAGGATTTGGGAATTGGTTTTTGTTTGGCATCTGCATTGCTACACTGGAATAATGCCAGGAGCAACTCATCATGTGCCCCGAGAGGATTTGGGAATTGGTGGCTTAAGAGACAGGTTTAGATCCCTGTCACCTAAGGCTTTTCCATTTTGAGAGCCGTAAGGGTCCCACAAAGCATTTTCTCCTTACGGGTCGTAAGGATCCCGTAGGTGTATTTTCTCCTTAGGAGTCGTAGGGACTCCTAAGTGTGTTGCTCCTTTGTGAGTCGTAGGGATCTCACGCGGGAATTTTTTTTTCCTCCTCACAAAGTCGAGAGGACTTTGCGAGTGCATTTCATTCCTTTTTCTTGTTACGAGTTTGCGCCCTTTCGGGTTTTCACAAACTCGCCGGTAGTCCTGCTGTTTTTACTCACGGAGCCCTTTCGGGTTTTCATCCGTGCCCATTTTGCTTGTGGACATACCGTTTTTTTTCTCGAGGGATCGGGATTGTTTTACGTCCGTGGATTGTATACGGTTTTGTAGGATGTATGATCCAGACCGTAGGGCCGGAAAAATTTCAGGACCTTGTTGGCGTTTGCATCGCTGCACTGGAATATGGCACCAGGAGCGACTCATCATTCTCCATTGGGGTATGGGATTTGGAATTTGGTTGGCGTCTGCATCGCTGCACTGAAATATGGTACCAGGAGCGACTCATCATTCGCCACTTGGGGGTTGGGGAGCGATGGCTTATGAGACAGGTTTAGATTCCTGTCACCTGAGACTTTTCAATTTTATGGGTCGTGAGGGTCCCATAAAAGCACTTTCTCCCTACGAGTCGTAAGGATCTCGCAGGTGTATGTTCTCCTTAGGAGTCGTGAGGACTCCCAAGTGTGTTTTTCCTTCGTGAGTCGTAAGGATCCCACGAAGGTTTGTTCTTCCTCATGTATTGTGAGGACACATGAGTGGATTTCCCTCGTTCCCAGACTTAGAGGTCGACTGTTTCCAGTTTAACGAGTTAGAGGTCATCTGTTTCCAGTTTAAAAACTTAGAGATCTGCTGTTTCCAGTTTAAAGACTTAGAGGTCGTCTGTTTCCAGTTTAACGACATAGCGGTCATCTGTTTCCAGTTTAACGACATAGCGGTCATCTGTTTCCAGTTTAACGACATAGCGGTCATCTGTTTCCAGTTTAAAGACTTAGAGCTCTGCTGTTTCCAGTTTAAAGACTTAGAGCTTTGCTGTCTCCAGTTTAACGACTTAGAGGTCGGCTGTTTCTAGTTTAACGACTTAGAGGTCATCTGTTTCCAGTTTAAAGACTTAGTGGTCATCTGTTTCCAGTTTAACGACTTAGAGGTCTGATGTTTCCAGTTTAACGACATAGAGGTCATCTGTTTCCAGTTTAACGACATAGTGGTCATCTGTTTCCAGTTTAACGACATAGTGGTCATCTGTTTCCAGTTTAAAGACTTAGAGGTCATCTGTTTCCAGTTTAAAGACTTAGAGGTCTGCTGTTTCCAGTTTAAAGACTTAGAGGTCTGCTGTTTCCAGTTTAACGACTTAGAGGTCATCTATTTCCAGTTTAAAGACTTAGAGGTCTACCGTCTCCAGTTTAACGACTTAAAGGTCATCTTTTTCTAGTTTAACGACTTAGTGGTCATCTATTTCCAGTTTAAAGACTTAGAGATCATCTGTTTCCAGTTTAACGACTTAGAGGTCGATTGTTTCTAGTTTAACGACTTAGAGGTCGACTGTTTCCAGTTTAACGACATAGAGGTCATCTGTTTCCAGTTTAAAGACTTAGTGGTCATCTCTTTCCATTTTAAAGACTTAAAGGTCTACTGTTTCCAATTTAACGACTTAGAGATCATCTGTTTCCAGTTTAAAGACTTAGAGGTCTACTGTTTCCAGTTTAACGACTTAGAGGTCATCTGTTTCCAGTTTAAAGACTTAGAGGTCTATTGTGCCCAGTTTAATGACTTGACGGTCATCTGTTTCCAGTTTAACGACGTGGTGGTTATCTGTTTCTAGTTTAACGACGTAGAGGTCATCTGTTTCCAGTTTAAAGACTTAGAGGTCTACTGTTTCCAGTTTAACGACTTAGAGATCATCTGTTTCTAGTTTAAAGACTTAGAGGTCTACGGATGGTGAGCTTAGAATTTTGGGGTAGGGGCCGGCATCAGCGTTGCTAACACTGAAGCAGAGGTGCCAGGAGCAATTCATCATTTGCCTATTCCTGTTGGGGGAGCGGTGGCTTAGGAGACAGGTTTAGGTCCCTATCGCCTAAGGCTTTTCAATTTTATGGGCCGTGAGGGTCCCATAAAAGCATTTTCTCCCTGCGTGTCGTAAGGATCCCACAGGTGTATTTTCTCCTTAGGAGTCGTGAGGACTCCTAAGTGTGTTTTTCCTTTATGAGTCGTAAGGATCCCACAAAGGTTTGTTCTCCTCATGTATCGTGAGGACACATGAGTGGGCCTTCTCAATGGAGCATAATTCCAAAGGCGGAGACCAGCCGCGTAACTGGTGATTGTGGTGGGGCATGGGTATGAAGAGAATTATTTTAGCCCGTGGATTGTATACGGTAGTTAATTTGGGGACTAACCGTAGGGCCGGAAGAATTTTGGGAAACTGGATTTTGGTCGGCGTCTGCATCGCTGCACTGGAATATGGTACCAGGAGCGACTCATCATTCGCCGTTTTTTTTTACCGCGATTGCTCTATCATTTCAGCTTTTCTTACCGCGAAGATCGCGATTGCCCTATCATTTCAGCTTTTATTCGCGGTTGCCCCATCATTTCGGCTTTATTTTCATCTTTATTTTACTCACTGATTTTTATTGCGAGTTGCCCCATCATTTCGGCTTTTCTTTATTTTTCTTTTATTTACACATTTTTTTGTCTATTTACATATATATATATATATATATTTTACATTCCCAGTTTAATGACTTAGAGGTCGATTGTTCCCAGTTTAACGACGTGGTGGTCATCTGCTTCCAGTTTAACGACTTAGTGGTCCATCATTCCCAGTTTAACGACGTGGTGGTCCTCTGGATCAGAAGCTTGGAGAAGATACCCGATTGAGCAGTTGTCAGAGGCACCGCTGGAGCTTGCCCGAAATGCCTTATTACTTTGTTGGTGTTGATGGACTTGCCCCCAACTGGGGCCAAAGAAAGTCGTTCAAATACCGACTTGCGTTCGAAGATGGCAATTGAAAATTGTTAACCTCCTCCTGCGCAAAAAAAACATGATTTCAGTACAGCCAATCGATATGTATATTGATTGAGTTTGCATGAACGCTTAACCCGAAATATGGGAGGAGAGATAGGTCCCACCGGGCGTGCCAGAATCTGTAGGGTGTTTTTCGTCACTCCATTGAGATGGGAATACGCGCGCGCTGGTCGGGTGCAGTACAGATTCCCCCTGCCTACGGTAGGCCGGGTTTTATTGATTGTGGGGATCCGAATCTCCGGCAGCCGCGGACTAAGCTGCCGTTAATTACCCCTCGCATTTGGAGCGAAGGAACCTCCGATTGACGGGTTAAACTGGTCATGCGAACTCAATGTGTAGTGTGTTGGTGTGTGTGTATTTTTTTTGTTTTGTTCCACTTGTAAAAAAAAGATATATATATACATATATATTTTCTATATATATAAAAACAAAAATAAATAAGTAAATAAATATTTAGAGATTTTTTTTAATTTATTATTATTTTTTTTAATTTTAAAATATTATTTATAATTTATTTAATATTTATTTAATATTTTTTTAAATAAAAAAAGGATTAAATAAGGAAAAGAAGGAAGAAAAGAAGAAAAGAAAAAAATGGGGTCCATCACATGCTCAGCATGTGACCCGTCACATGCTCAGCATGTGAGAAGGCCATCACATGTTTAGCATGTGACCCGTCACATGCTTAGCATGTGACCCGCCACATGCTTTGCTTGTGATGGGGCCGCCACATGCTTTGCTTGTGATGGGGCCGTCACATGCTTAGCATGTGACCCGCATGTGACCCCCGTCACATGCTTAGCATGTAACGCCCGTCACATGCTTAGCATGCGACCACTTTTTTTTTTCTTTTTTTAACGTGGAGTTTAACTTCAAAAGAATTTTATATGGCTAAAAAAATTATAATGTGGAGTTAAACTCCCCAAAAAAAGATTTTTACTGTGGAGTTAAACTCCAAAAGAATTTCTGCAGTGGAGTTGAACTCCAAAAGAATTTTATTTGTGGAGTTGAACTCCAAAAGATTTTCTGTAGTGGAGTTAAACTCCAAGAGGATTTTATTTGTGGAGTTGAACTCCAAAAGAATTTTATTTGTGGAGTTAAACTCCAAAAGATTTTCTCCTTTCTCCTTTGTGAAGAAACCCAAAATGGGTTCTCTTGAAACTCCAAGATCTAGATCTTGGATGATAAAAAAAGAGACCCTTTTTCTTCTCTTGATGGAGTTTTGGGAGATGGGTTTATGGTAAAACATTTTTTAGTTTTTTTTTTAAAAAAAAGGAGAGCTAAGCTCTTGATTTATTTGGAAAATGAAAAGGAAGAGGAAGAACTTGAGAAAGAGAGAGTGGAGGCACAAATCCTTGTTTTTTTTGAGGAAATGAAAAGTGTTTATTGTTCATCATCATGTTGCCTTATATAGGTTTACATATTTACATATAGCCCCTTGGGCTTTGCAAAATGGCGTTTTGCCTATCCCATGGCTCATGTGCCATTTCTTTTTTGCACATAGGCCATGGGCTTAGAAGAATTTGGCTTTATGCCCATTTTGTTTACATTCATGCATAAAAAATTACATAAAAATTATTTATGACATGATTTTATTGTTGGCATGAGGGAGGCTGGCCGCGGGATCGACTTGGGCATGGGCCCGCTTGACCTGGGCTTGGGCCCACCTAGCTTGGGGGTTGACCTTGACTTTGACTCGGTCAACCGGGGTGTAAATTTTTTCCCTAACAGTAACGACCATGATTTGCCCGATCGTTAATTCCTCGGGAGGAGTTTGGTCCTTTTGCTCCCGCTCCGCCTGTCGTTTGTCCAGTAAGTATTTTACCAGGTGGTCGGAGCGGATCAACTCCTCGATGTAGTCATGAAGTTGTTTGCAGTTCTCAGTCGGGTAACCCTGCGACTTGTGGAATGCACGGTATGGGTCGCGAAGACGCTTGCCCGCTCTTTGGGTAACTGGCAGGAGCTTAAAGAACCTCTCGCCCTTAGATTCCTTCAACAGCTCGGTCTGGGAAATGTTTAGAGGAGTGTACTCCTGAAACCTCAGGGAGTAAGGTTTCGGATGATCGACCTTCTTTTTCTCTTCCCTATCCCTTTTCTTTCGGTCCGCCTGGCCTTGGGGCAGGTTTGAGTTTACTTCTGACTCAAGTTGGATTTCTTGCTCGGTCCAGGCTTTCACTTCGGCCATGGTCTTAGGTTTCTCTAATGCAAAAGAGCGTAGCCACTCTTTGTGCCTAAGATCCGACCTCAGCGCGGTGATAATTGTTTCATCACGGTGCTCGGGAATCTCTAGGAGGGTATTGTAGAAGCGAGTGACATACCCCTTGAAGGATTCTTTGTCTCCGCTCTTGACAGTGAACAGGTAGTCAACCGTCTTTTTCTGTCGTCGGTTTCTGACGAAATGACCGAGGAATTGGGTAGCTAGCTCGTCGAAGGTTGAGATAGAGCGTGGCGCAAGCCCTCGGAACCAATCCTGACCATCCCGGATTAGGGTAGTGGGGAAAGCTCGGCATTGAGCCCCGTCCGAGTTATTTTGGAAGCTCATGCTCACCGTAAATGCGTCCAAGTGGTCCTTCGGGTCAGACTTCCTATCGAAGAGGGCCACTTTGGGCGGCTTATTCCTGGACGAGATGTGATCGGCCAGCAGCTCTTCTGTAAAGGGCTTTGTGAGTGAATCGTCGGAATACCTGGCCCCTTCGCCGGACATATGGCCATCTAGTCGTATTCCTTCGATTTTCTTTTCGAGGGCTTCAAGCCGGTAGTGGTACCCGAGGATTCTGCACAGTCGGAGTGGTGGCTATCCCCGCTCAGGGTCTGGGCGATGGTGCGGTTTCGATTCCGCTCTATCAAATTTCTTAAATCCTCGGGCGAGCTCTTTCTTGAGTAGTCCTGACATTCGCCGTTTTCACAGCCTCGGCAGAATTGGGGGTGTCGGTCGTGCCTTGAAGTAGGCGAACTGACTGACATCTCCTCAGGAGGTATGAGCGCACGGCAGGTGTTGGGGCGACGGCCTAATCTTCCTTGAGATCGGGGTGTGGAGCTGTCCGGCGCCCAGCGGGTCATGGAATCATTCGCTGCATGACGCATGCGGGTCATGGTAGCCGAAGTCGGCACGCCAGTGCTCGGTGACGCTGATATGAGCGTGAGTGAGATCGAGGGCTTGAGCATATCCATCCGTCCTTATGCGAACGTCATTATCCCGGGAAGGGGGAACCACGGTCTGGTGGGTAGGGCCCGTCGCTTGAACGCGGATGAGTGCATCCACCATCGATGTGAGACTGTCGATCCGAGCGGATAAGGCGTTGATGACGTTAGGAGGGGGAGACGAGCAGCTCCTGCCTCCGTTGTGTGGGGTGTGGCGGCTCGTATTTGGATCGTTGCGGTCGTCGCTCGCTGTCACGCCCCGCTTCCCAGAGTGCGCTAAGATTGGCACGTGACAGAGCCAACCATGCTACCTATGGCTAGGAAAATCTCTCCACAGTCACATTACGGCTGTCTAGAGATATCAAGAACAGTAATAAACTATCTAACACATGTCCATAAGCCAGAATAAACGAGTCATGAAATAAAATAATGCGGAAGCAAAAGATCCAAGTACAATAATAAACTGGAATGTACATCCCATAATGCAGGTTCACATCAGGAATGAAAATACTAAAAGGAAAACTAAACTAAACTAATAACAGGTCCTCACTGCTCGGCCTGTTGATCAAAATACTCCTGGACAGCCTGCGATAAGGATAAGGGATCTGGGCCATGCAAAACCCAGACGTCAGTGCGTCACAATATCAATAATTCTAAGTAAGCAGGATGTGATGAAATATGCAGGCATGAAGTATGAACAATAACAAGTCATAAGTAAACCGTAACATGAATATATATCAGTGAACAGGATATAAACAGGTGAAGTGCAGTGAGTAGTCTAAACTGTGCTATAGGGTTATCTACTGTATAGTTATTCGAAATCAATTAATGTAATCCTTATCGTAACCTATCGGTCTATGCCCCGTTCAACCCCACGGGACCACGGTAACAAGATATAATTGATTGTGAGTCTATATCCCGTTCAACCCCACGGGACCACGGTAACATGATGTAATAGCCCTTTGAGTTACGTTCGGCTACATTCTTGATTTCCCCATACCCCTAAGTTATGTGTGTGAGTCAGGTATTGAATAATCTGGAGCTAATGCCAACACAGGATCAAGCAGGTACAGGTTTGTCTGTAGAGACAACATGATATGTCCATAGGGACAACATGTCAAGATTTGTCGATATTAGTAACAAGATCAGGTATCAAGTCAAGTAGTGATATAATCAGGTCATGTCAAGTAGTGCACATGTATCAAGTCATGTCAAATAGGGTATCAGGTCAAGTCAGATAGTGCACAGGTAACAAATGGGTAATCATAATCAACTGTAGTAAGTATGAATGCACGAAATCAAATATAACAATACAATGGAATAATGTAACACGGTAGGTATAAAATCAATGGATGCACAATTATCGATTAGGATTTCACATCTACAACTTCATGACTATGTATGATGCACATTATCAGGCATGGTGCACTAATACAACAGTAACATGAAATAATATGGTCTCGGCGTGCAACTAGATATGTAATAAACCGTACGGATACAGACGGATACTATAAAACTGTAAATCGGTAAAATTTGCTGAATATTAAAACACAAGCACTATTATTTATTAAATAGATATTGATATAATAATATTAACATGGATAACATATTCAAACCGATTAATAACTATAAAAGTGGTATTGATTAACCATGTACAAGAAAGTTCCGTTCAGAAATTCAGCGTCACCCTGATTTGTAAAATAGCTTAAAAATAACAATCGTTCTCCAAAAGGGACGTGTCTTATACCAAAACAAAGATAATTCAATAAGGTTTTCATTTTTATAAGTTGAAATATCTCAGATTGTTCCTACAAAAAGATATGAACATTCGAAATTGAAAGTTTGCTGCTGGAATTTCCCTGGACAACGGTTTAGAGATATTTTCATTTGCATTTTACGTTATTTAAACAATTTATTTTGCAAGTAAATATTTCATTGGGTTATATTATTCTGAGTTAGATTCGTAACGAACTAAAGAACGTATACTAATAATTTTTCTATAATTTATAATGAATTTTATAAGGTAAGGTGTACAGTAAATTTCAGATTTGTCGTATCCGCTTTGCAACGACGTTTCATGTGTAAACTATAATATTTTCAAACTATATTTTGTATAATATTATAAAATGGAGATTATAAACTAATTAAAGATAATAATAAGAAATATTAAGACGATATATATTTTAAATGATATGGATGCAAACGGGTATAAACTTTAATATGGATGTATAATGTGATAAACGGGTAATATTTTACTCATATGGATGCATAATAATATACCTAACATGTAGCAAGATAAATTAGCATGCGACTAGATATGTAAATAGTGATATGGATGCACACGGATATCCGAAGACAGTAAAAATAGTAAAATGGTGATGTGGGATGCATAATTAAACAATAAGTATTGTTATTATTCACATGTGTGCAATATATTGTAGTATAGCATGTAGCAAGATTAACTTGTCTCGATTAGATCACGCGACGGATACGTACGGCACGTCCGACGTCGGTAAATCGTCGCAACGCACACACGGCACGCGGGACAAGTCCAAGCAAGGCAAGAGGGTGATCATGCAGGCAAGGTACATTCACAGGGTCTCCTGGGTCATCGGCGTCGAGCCCGTCTCCGGCGATCACCGGAAAACAAGAAACAAGATCAAGAAAGAAAAGAAAAGAGAAGAAGAAGAAGAAGAAAGGAAACTGGGGTTGTTAGTTTGTTAGGAAATTAGTTTAGATTTAAATTTAAAAAAATCTTTTATTAGTTAACTAAATTTTAATTTGTATCAGTTTATAAAATTAATATTATATAAATAAAATTTGATATTCTGGTAAATACAAATATAGTCCAAAACATGCTCGGGTCGGGTCTAAAAATTTAGTTTCAAAATATGAAAAAAATATATGTGTCGACCAAAACTAAAATTAGATATCCGGGTAACAAAAATGCATACCCTCAAGAACGGATGCATGTACGTGCGCGTAGCCATCCAAACAAGTCCGTTTCACTGAATGGGAAGAGAACAAGATGCGCGGATGCTACGACAGGGTTAGGGTATCATGCAGGTCATGCAATGTATTTTTAAAATATTTTATGTGACTTAAAATGTTATATAAAAATTATAGATGCTAGATAAAATGCGAGTACTCAATGTACAAATAAATGAAAGTGCACGAGTCCATGTAACAGGTCAGGATAAATCAAAAACATGAATCAAGACAGGTTTCAAGCAAGCAGGTTGGGTCGGATGCAAATACAAATGTCAAATAAACTATTCGCACCCAAAACACAATAAATCAAAAAATACCATAAATAAAGAAATACGTGCACTGGAATTGGTATAAATGAACTAGGGTGTTACATTATACCCAACTAAAAAAGAATTTCGTTCTCGAAATTTCCAAAACAATAAAAGATAAACAATTAAGAATCTATAAGAATAAGTGTGGAAACTTCTGTCGAATCTCGTCTTCTCGTTCCCAAGTCGATTCTCCGTGCGAGCGATTTCCCCAAGAAATAAGTACGAGAGGGATAATTTTGTTCTTAAGGACCTTTTCTCTTCGATCTACAATCGACATCGGTCGTTCCTCAAAGGTCAAATCCTTTCTTACAGTCAGCTCCGAATGATCCAGCACTTGCGTTTCATCTCGAACATACTTACGGAGTTGAGATACATGAAACACGTCATGGACATTCGCCAAAAATTGTGGTAACGCCAATCGATAAGCCACTTCTCCAACACGCTCCAAAATCTCGAAAGGCCCCACGAATCGAGAACTAAGCTTGCCTCGACCCCCAAAACGAATCACTCCTCTAGTCGGTGATATCTTTAAGAATACAAGATCACCAACAGCGAACTCTAGAGGTTTTCTCGATGTGTCGGCCTAACTCTTCTGCCGATCTTGTGCTGCCTTCATGTGATTCCGGATAGTATTAACCTTCTCCACGGTTTGCACGATCAAATCCGGTCCCAACAATTTTCGCTCTCCAATATCGTCCCAACAAACAGGTGAGCGACACTTGCGACCATACAATGCTTCGAATGGAGCCATCTGAATAGTCGCCTGAAAACTGTTGTTGTACGAAAACTCCACCAAGTGTAGATGATCCTCCCACGAACCCTTGAAGTCCAACATGTAAGCTCTCAACATATCCTCAAGAGTTTGGATCGTTCTCTCTGACTGGCCATCTGTCTGAGGATGATAAGCGGTGCTACACTTCAATCGCGTCCCCAAACTTTCCTGTAAACTCCTCCAGAAGTGTGATAAGAAATGGGTGTCACGATCGGACACGATACTCACAGGTACTCCATGCAATCTCACAATCTCCTGCATGTACCGTTCTGCTAATACTTCCGTTGATTGACCAACTCGAAATGGTATGAAATGAGCTGCCTTGGTCAATCGATCAACAATCACCCAAACTGCATTATTACCCTTTGGACTCCGCGGTAAAGCTGTCGCGAAATCCATGGTTATATGTTCCCACTTCCATTGAGGAATCGGAAGTGATTGCAATAAACCAGCAACCCTTTGATCTTCAGCCTTAACTTGTTGACACACCAAGCACTTCGCTACAAAGCGGGCAATCTCCCTTTTCATGCCTTCCCACCAGAAATGCTGTCTTAGATCGCGGTATATTTTCGTGCCTCCTGGATGTACGGAATATGCGGAACTGTGTGCCTCCTTCATAACTTCTTTGCGAATATCTCCTTTTGGCACACACAAACGGCTACCATATCGCAACGAACCATCTTCATGAATCAACAAGTCCGTTCGAAGTCCAGCTTTAACCTGTTCTCGAAACCTTTGCAATCTTGGGTCCAGCGACTGCGCTGCTTTAATATTATCGATCAGCGACGACTGTACTTGCAGCTGCATCAACTATCCCGAAGAATGCAGTAGCACGATCTCCAACTCGAATCTCCGAAAATTATCGATAAGTTCCTTCTGTGCAGTCAACATCCGAATTGCTGGCAACCGACTAAGCGCATCCGGCACAACATTAACTTTTCCCGGATGGGACTTAAGATCAAGATCGTAGTCAGCCATCAGCTCCAACCATCTACCCGGTCTCATGTTTAGCTCTTTCTGCGTGAACACATACTTTAGGCTTTTGTGATCGGTGAATACTTCGATCCTTTCACCCAATAAGCAGTGTCTCCAAATCTTCAAAGCGAAAATCACAGCTGCAAGCTCCAAATAATGAGTTGGGTAATTCTTCTCATGGGTCTTCAACTGTCTTGATGCGTAAGCTATAACCTTCCCATGCTGCATCAAAACACATCCCAAACCTTTCCCAGACGTGTCGCTGTGAAACACCAATCCTCCGGAACCATCTGGTACGGTCAAAATAGGAGCGGTTATCAATCTTTGCTTCAACGCCTCAAAAGCTGACGCACAACTATCCGTCCATACGAACGGTACCTCCTTACGCGTAAGCTTAGTCAAAAGCTCAGCCAAACGAGCAAAATTCTCCACGAACCTTCTGTAATAGTCGGCAAGTCCAAGAAAAGTTCTGATCTCTGCTACGTTCTTCGGAATCGGACAATCTCGAACTGCTGCAATCTTTTCGGGATCAACGGCGATTCCATCTCCGGATACGACATGTCCCAAAACTTCAATTCTTCAAGCCAAAACTCGCACTTGCTCATCTTTGCATATAATCTTTCTTGCCTCAATGTCTGCAGTGCGATCTTCAAGTGTTCCGCATGCTCTTCAATGCTCCTCGAGTAGACCAGAATATCATCGATGAACACCACTATAAACTGGTCCAAGAACGGTGAAAAGATTCGGTTCATCAAGTCCATAAATATCGCCGATGCATGTCCATACCGAGTTCGAAACGCAGTCTTGCAAATATCTTCTGATTTAACTCGGACCTGATGATATCCGGATCGCAAATCTAGCTTCGAGAATACCCTCGCGCTACTAAGATGCTCGAACAATTCGCCAATGTGAGGGATCGGGTATTTGTTTTTAATAGTCACCCAGTTTAATTCTCGATAATCGATGCACATCCTCCTTGTGCCATCTTTCTTCTTGACTAGAAGAACTGAAGCTCCCCAGGGTGAATTACTGCTGCGAATCAAACCCTTCTCTAGCAATTCGGCAACCTACTTCTTGACTTCTTCCAACTCCACTGGTGCCATTGGATAGTACGCTTTTGAGATTGGCGCTGCACCAGGTACAAGATCGATTGCGAACTCCACATCTCGTTTTGGCGGTAAACCCGAGATGTCCTCGAACACGTCCATGAACTCTCGAACTACAGTTGGCGCTTCCTCCTTATCAACTTCCATTGACGAAAGAACATTGTTTGCCGGCCAAGCCCTAAACTCGACTGGCCCGACAGAACTGCTTTCTCCAGCAAAAACAAACTCCGGATGTCCGGGAATATGGAAAATCACTTTCTTTGCCCTACAATCAATGTGAGTGTGGAAAGTGCCGAGAAAATCCATTTCCAAGACAATTTCATAACTGCCGGTATCGATCACCAAGAAATCTGCAAAACATGAACTGGTAAGTAATGAAACCGAGAGAAGAAATGTAATATCACGACCATAAATCAAGGAAATGAATCAAGACTAGGATTCCAAGTTACTTAAATAGAGTACCGCATTGTAACCATACTGCAGTTCATAGTTACAATCACATAACTCCGTTCAAGTCGTCCAAATCCTAGTATCAGAACCAAAGGAATAGGACGGGATAAATAATAAGGAATCAAGAAGATTTCAAGCCGAGATGCAAAGTTGTTTGCATATCGTCAAGACAAGGGTCAAAAGAAATATATGATTCAAGAATCACGATAACAATGTGGCAGGACATGTTCCTAATCACGGATTTTCTGATTCGTGTATTGGGTCCAATACCCAACTACAAAAGAATCATACCCGATTAACCTAAATCCTATGGCTCTGATACCAAACAAACCCTGTCACGCTCCACTTCCCAGAGTGTGCTTCGATTGGCACGTGACAGAGCCAAATATGCTACCTGTAGTTAGGAAAATCACTCCACAGTCACATTACGGCTGTCTAGAGATATCAAGAACAGTAATAAACTATCTAACACATGTCCATAAGCCAGAATAAACGAGTCATGAAATAAAATAATGCAGAAGCAAAAGATCCAAGTACAACAATAAACTGGAATGTACATCCCATAACGGGTTCACATCAGGAATGAAAATACTAAAAGGAAAACTAAACTAAACTAATAACATGTCCTCACTGCTCGGCCTGTTGATCAAAATACTCCTGGACAGCCTGCGATAAGGATAAGGCATCTGGGCCATGCAAAACCCAGACGTCAGTACGTCACAATATCAATAATTCTAAGCAAGCAGGATGTGATGAAATATGCAGGCAAGAAGTATGAACAGTAACAAGTCATAAGTAAACCGTAACATGAATATATATCAGTGAACATAATATAAACAGGTGAAGTGCAGTGAGTAGTCTAAACTGTGCTATAGGGTTATCTACTGTATAGTTATTCGAAATCAATTAATGTAATCCTCATCGTAACCCATCGGTCTATACCCCGTTCAACCCCATGGGACCACGGTAACAAGATATAATAGACTGTGAGTCTATGTCCCGTTCAACCCCACGGGACCACGGTAATATGATGTAATAGCCCTTTGAGTTACGTTCGGCTACATTCTTGATTTCCTCATACTCCCAAGTTATGTGTGTGAGTCAGGTATTGAATAATCTGGAGCTAATGCCAACACAGGATCAAGCAGGTACATATTTGTCTGTAGAGACAACAGGATATGTCCATAGGGACAACATGTCAAGATTTGTCGGCATTAGTAACAAGATCAGGTATCAAGTCAAGTAGTGATATAATCAGGTCATGTCAAGTAGTGCACATGTATCAAGTCATGTCAAATAGGGTATCAGGTCAAGTCAGGTAGTGCACAGGTAACAAATGGGTAATCATAATCAACTGTAGTAAGTATGAATGCATGAAATCAAATATAACAATACAATGGAATAATGTAACATGGTAGGTATAAAATCAATGGATGCACAATTGTCGATTAGGGTTTCACATCTACAACTCCATGACTACGTATGTTGCACATTATCAAGCATGGTGCATTAATACAACAGTAACATGAAATAACATGGTCTCGGCGTGCAACTAGATATGTAATAAACCGTACGGATACAGACGGATACTATAAAACTGTAAATCGGTAAAATTTGCTGAATATTAAAACACAAACACCATTATTTATTAAATAGATATTGATATAATAATATTAACATGGATAACATATTCAAACCGATTAATAACTATAAAAGTGGTATTGATTAACCATGCACAAGAAAGTTCCGTTCAGAAATTCAGCGTGACCCTGATTTGTAAAATAGCTTAAAAATAACAAACGTTCTCCAAAAGAGACGTGTCTTATACCAAAACAAAGATAATTCAATAAGGTTTTCATTTTTATAAGTTGAAGTATCTCGGGTTGTTCTTACAAAAAGATATGAACATTCGAAATTGAAAGTTTGCTGCTGGAATTTCCCTGGACAGCAGTTTAGAGATATTTTCATTTGCATTTTACGTTATTTAAACAATTTATTTTGCTAGTAAATATTTTATAGGGTTATAGTATTCTGAGTTAGCTTCGTAACGAACTAAAGAACATATACTAATAATTTTTCTATAATTTATAATGAATTTTATAAGGTAAGATGTACAGTAAATTTCAGATTTGTCGTATCCACTTTGCAACGACGTTTCATATGTAAACTATAATATTTTCAAACTATATTTTGTATAACATTATAAAATGGAGATTATAAACTAATTAAAAATAATAAGAAGAAATATTACGACGATATATATTTTAAATGATATGGATGCAAACGGGTATCCGAAAACGGTAAAACTTTAATATGGATGTATAATGTGATAAACAGGTAATATTTTACTCATATGGATGCATAATAATATACCTAGCATGTAGCAAGATGAATTAGCTTACGACTAGATATGTAAATAGTGATATGGATGCACACGGATATCCGAAGACAGTAAAAATAGTAAAATGGTGATGTGGGATGCATAATTAAACAATAAGTAATGTTATTATTCATATGTGTGCAATATATTGTAGTATAGCATGTAGCAAGATTAACTTACCTCGATTGGATCACGCGACGGATTCGTATGGCACGTCCGACGTCGGTAAATCGTCGCAACGCACACACGGCACGCGTGACGAGTCCAAACAAGGCAAGAGGGTGATCACGCAGGCAAGGTATGTTCACAGGGTTTCCCGGGTCGTCGGCGTCGAGTCCGGCTTCGGCGATCACCGGAAAACAAGAAACAAGTTCAAGAAAGAAAAGAAAAGAGAAGAAGAAGAAAAGAAACTGGGGTTGTTAGTTTGTTAGGAAATTAGTTTAGATTTAAATTTAAAAAAATCTTTTATTAGTTAACTAAATTTTAATTTGTATCAGTTTATAAAATTAATATTATATAAATAAAATTTGATATTCAGGTAAATACAAACATAGTCCAAAACATGCTCGGGTCGGGTCTAAAAATTTAGTTTCAAAATATGAAAAAAAAATATGTGTCGGCCAAAATTAAAATTAGATATCCCGGTAACGAAAATGCATACCCCCAAAAACTGATGCACGTACGTGCGCGTAGCCATCCAAACAAATCCGTTTCACTGAACGGGACGAGAACAAGATGCGCGGATGCTACGACAGGGTTAGGATATCATGCAGGACATGCAATACATTTTTAAAATATTTTATGTGACTTAAAATGTTATATAAAAATTACAGATACTAGATAAAATGCGAGTACGCAATGTACAAATAAATGAAAGTGTACGAGTCCATGTAATAGGTCAGGATAAATCAAAAACATGAATCAAGACAGGTTTCAAGTAAGCGGGTCGGGTCGGATGCAAATACAAATGTCAAATACACTATTCGCACCCAAAACACAATAAATCAAAAAATACCATAAATAAAGAAATACGTGCACTGGAATTGATATAAATGAATTAGGGTGTTACACTCGCCATCGGGTAGAGAGCGGAAGATCAACTTTATGGGTGGTGAAACTTCTGAAAACCTTCCTACAGACGGCGCCAACTGATAGAGGTCGTGATCTCCCTCAGATGTTATCCTTCGTCGATCTGGCAGCGAACGGTTTTGAATGGTTGAGATTGAATATGAGAGTTGTTGATCGTGTGGATCTCAATAGGTTGTTGGATGTTGCTGAAACTGCGCTACCTGCAAGGGAAGTCCTGGAATGGAAAGTCACCATAGGACGCTCCGACGATTAAGTTAATACCGGGGAATTAGAGCAGCATAGCGGCTTATTGGAATGAGTTGGAGTTACTTAAGTCGTATAAAGAGGGGTTTATATAGTGGTCATGTGGAGCGAGCCGGCGCGAGATCCTCGCCGTCAGTTACGGCCCCACGTTACGCCCGCATTGATGGCGGGATTCGCTCATTAATGGGGAAACGAGCCTACGTGGGACGACAGATGTCTCGTCTTAGCGAGATACGCGGAGCCGTTGCGGGGGTGCTTGGGCTCCGCGCTTTCGGTTGATCAGGGAAACCGAGGAAGCTAGGCCTGTCAGATGGCTCGGAGACGAGCCGGGAGGCCGAGAAAGCTCGGCCTGTCAGATGGCTTGGAGACGAGCTGGGAGGCCGAGGAAGCTTAGATCTTGCAACAGCTCGGAGACGAGCAGGGATGCCGTGGAAGCTCGGTTGCGGGATTGCTCGAAGGTGAGCTGATGACTCATTGCTAGGCGAATATGGAAGGTATTCCAGGGACGTCTTCGAAAGGCCGGATGCAACCTTGGAGTCGAGTTACCGAGGAACGTCTCCAATGTATCAGGTTTATTCTAGCTCCGTAGCCTCCGGGACACGTCATCCTCAACGTGTCATGATCTGGGGAATTCCCATTTGTGAGCATCATTGGAGTTGCAATGAATTTCCTCATATCCAACTCTATTTACTTTGCTTGATGATGCATCTAACTAAATGGTGAGACAAGTTCTATAACCTGGTTTCAAGTATGAAATAAACAATGTGAGGACATGAATGACTTCCTATGGATTTCAACCATCCCTTTATTTAGTTTTCTCTATTTTTCATATGTTATTTGCGAGATTTTATTTCTGAAAACAATCCTTTTATTTTTTTTGGTTTTAGGATGATGGGTACAGTCCCAAACATTTGGTGTTGGAGCTGCAGCGGGCGTGGCCAGGATCAGAAGTGAGGTGGGTAACAGGTGGCGGCGTCTCCTCTTTCCTTCTCTATAACGAAGCGTTTCAGAAGGCAATTGTAGATATGCTCAACAGATTAGAATGGAGGGAACCTCTGCTCTAACCAAAGCCATTCTTCATTCTTCTGTAAAATGACCCGTAACCTTTAGCGTCAAAGAAGTTTGCAATGGAGCCGATTGCTCAATTGGGCGTATCATAAGTTAATTGATATATATTGGCATTCTTTGTAAGCAATGCATCGGTCGTTCAATTCGAACTGTTGCATAAGGGAATTGCTCTCAATCTGGTGCTAAGCATGCTGTATTTTGATTATATAGTTGAATGCAGACTGTTGTGTTAAAGAGATTTGTGTGTGGCTTAAATGTATGTTTTTTTATTTTATTGGTTAAGCTTCAAATCAATCGGTTGCATTAAGGAAATCTAAATTTTTTCTTTATGTTTGTTAAGTTATATTGATATGTTCAATTCCATTTTTTTCTAATTTTTTTCTTTATGTTTGTTAAGTTATATTCATATGTTCAATTCCATTTTTTTCTTATTTTTTTCTTTATGTTTGATAAGTTATATTGATATGTTCAATTCCATTTTTTGACGCCATGCATATCAGATGATTTCAATTCAAGGGAATTAACATTGATCGAAAGTTGGTTTTATATTTGTTGTTTATTATTTTCATTCAGGCAATTGCACAAACATCCTATTTAATATAAAATCGGTGCTCACGAACAAATTTTTTGCATTGGCATTTACGCAGTCTTATTCTAATGAAATGCTAATATTGTGCATACATATATCATTTGAGCATTTATGCGAATAACTTCAAAACACCGTCGTTGAAGCAATTGCAAAAAAATATTCCAAACACGATCATTTTGACATTTATACAAACACTTTGCAAACATAAACATTCCAAAGACGGCCTCATGAGCGCTTTCTGCAGAGTTAGTGTGGACGCTTGTTTCTGGCTCTTCTGAATTCTGCGGATTTAGTGTGGGACGCCTGCTCTTCCGTAGGCATAAATCAAGAAGACATCTTGCATTGGCATTCCCTCAAACAACTTCTGAGCAAACAAACTCAATTAACAACATTATATAAAAAAACATCTTGAGTTGGCATTTCATCAAACACCTTCTCGGTAAAATCCAATCCAAATGCCTTATATCACATTATTAGAATTCCCCTGTAAGAAAGATTAGAATGATTCTTTCACTCTTATATCAACATGTTGATCAGAGTTTAGAGGAGGGAAATTCTCCGTATGCATGTCAAATATTTTCATATTTTAGCCAACTTCTTTTCTTTTTCTGAATCTGGTGGGGCAAGATTTGGAAAAATGATCAGATCGACCACAATGAAAGCAACAGGCATAAATTTCTTGCCTCATAACACCTTCGGGGCAAAATCCAATCCAAATGATCTCCACCACGTCGTCCAGCGAGTGTTTCCTGAGTGCTTGATGTTCTTCGTCTTCTTCCGTTCCATCCCTAGCTCTTTCAGTGCTGATCACAAGTGTTGCCGCCGCCGACACAACCAACACCCGGCACCACCAACATCTTCACTTGACGATTCTGTACAGTAAGCTTGACAGTGACGCAGAAACCCTTCCAGTCCATAGCCGTCTTCTTCGCGGTGTCCTTGCGGATCTTCCCAAAAATTTCTCAAAAAACGGAGGTAAGAGAAACCCTATAGAGAAATAGCTTGACTTTGGGCTCTTTTTTTCTTAATGGGTTTTGAAGTGGTAATTTAGTGAAATATGCAGGGTAATTTGGTCATTTAAGAAGAGATTTAACAGTAACGGGGCATGGCTAACAGATGTAAACTTTAAGGGGGTTTTGTCTAACGGCAGAACTATAGGGGTATCCCGATAATACTCCAAACTTTGAGAGATTTATGTTAAATAACCCTTTTCAAGGGTACATAATTCTGCCACCCATACTGTAATTTCTTCCACATTGGGATGGCTGGAGTATAAACAATGTCACATATACTGGATGGGCCCATGCATGTAGGCTTGGGTCTTTCATTAGGGGTTACTGTTTTTCTACTAACAATCTTGCCCTTCAAAAGCGACAACAGCAGCAGCAACATTTCGGTCGCCAGTTCATTCCCGTGAAGCTTTTTCACTATTCCAAAAATTATGTTACAACCCTTATAATTTAAGCTAATTTGCAATGAGACCCTTTTTTTGTCATGTAAAAGTTTCTCCACCCCTTACATTTTAAGTTAATTTGCATTTGGACTCTTCAAAGTATATCCATACAAAGTTAAAACAAGATTACTTTTGTACTCTCTCTTTTTTTCTAGAAACTGCAATTGGTCACGTGCAAAAACTTTAGAAGCCTCTCAATAGATTTACGGCTCTATTTTAAAGTTTTACGGAAGTATTTAAAAAACATTTAATTATTTTTTATGTTTCTCCTTGCTTGAAACAATTTTTAATTTGGCTATAACTTTTCATTAACTCCTTGATTGAAACCAAGTTATGTTTAAAGACACTTTTTTAATTGATTATATTAATCAAAATAGCGGTTTGATTTACAACTTTGTTTAGCTAAAACAGAACTCTTAAAAGAGTCTAATATATAATCAAATGTCATATTTCGAAATTTTCAAAAAAAAAAACCATATGCGGAAAATGAAACCGAAATGAAATTTAATTAAGACACGTGTAAAATATTTTGTTCACTTATACTATCATCAAAATTTGTTTTTAGTAACTTCTGTCATAATTCAAATGCACGCAACATATTTTCGATCAAATTATTTATTTTCGTGCATAGACTGTTATTATTCAATCTAAATTGTAACACAACATCTACGGGAAATAATTTAATCACATCAATCAACCTCTGATGATGCGGGGTTTGTCCTGCATTTTTTTGGCTGGATCTAGACATATTTAGCTTCAATCCCATATTAGTCTGAAAATTTTCAATTGGCCCCAAAAAAAAGTTAGGGTTTTTTGATGCAGCCCACTCCATACTTTTGAATTTTCAAAAACCACCACATCAAAACTGATATTTTAAAAAAAGCCAACCCCAAAGACTTAACTAAACTAAAAATCCTACTCCAGTTAACTTCCATCTCTTAGATGTTACGTCGACATTATGTGCACCGTTAAATATAGCAGTTAGAGGGATAGAAAAACCAGATTATCTTGCAAACATCAATATTATGCGTTTAGGAAAGAGAAAAAAGGAGAAGGGAAAAAAGTGAAAAGGTAAAGGTAGCAAAGGAAACAACACAACATCCAAAAACAAAAAAGGAAAAAACAAGAAGAAAGAGAATAAAAAGTTAATTAGTTTATCTTGTCTGAGCCTTGATCCGTCACCGAATCCCAATCCCAACATCTTTCATATCATTCACCTATAATTTTCTAGCCACCACCATCAGAGATTCATATAACAATTACAAACGAACAAAGATCAAATTTCTAAGGGACAAGAAACCATGCATGCGATGTTGATGCTGGTGGCATGCAGGGTTCTAGCGGCAGAGGTCGCGCCGACGCCGACGAAGAGGGTGGGGATGGCGAAGGCCTTGAAGAGCTTCCCGTATTAGTCGCAGCCTTTCTTGTACGATGTGATCCCAGCGCCACCTGCATGCAGCTCGCCGCTGACCACCACCACGAAGTAACCCAGCCTCGAACACCAAATCATTCCCACTCATTCTGATCCCAGTGATCGACCACCAACTAAAGAAAGACCTAACCCTACTCCCATCAGCGATCTTTCCCTCAAGAATCTTTCCATTGATCCTCTTCGAGTATGCGACGAGATAGTTGTGAGGCGACAGCGTGATGCAGATCAGGGAGTAGGAGGCGACGTTGACTGGGAGGAGGCCGACGGGGAAACCGTTGGCTTTTTGAGCTCGCTGTAGGCGGAGCTGCTAGGGTTAGGGTTTTGGGATAGAGATGAGAGAGAGAGAGAGAAAAGATAAGCAGCAGTAAGAAAAAAGAGAGGAGATGATCGGATAGATAAGAGACTTAAGTTCCTAACTTAACCATGGTCAATTCCCTTAACACAAACCTAGGTAACGGAATGGGGTATATAGCTAACGCCTAACTTTGAGATGGGCATTTAAAAATTTTTGCTTTTGGAGTGGGGTTTTTGAAAATATGAAAGTTTAGGGGGGGTTGTATCAAAAAAAGCCTAAAAGTCACTCCAGGTCTAATTAAGATCAACCTGCCGCATGACTTCTCACGGCTTTGGTGCATAATTATATTGAGCCCCTCCATTTGGCTCAAAATTGTTTACAGCCCCATATTATCTATATGCTCTACCCATACAGTAGTTTCTGTTTCCCAAAAGGAAAAAATTGGATTATTCCTTCATGCGAAAATACATTACTCACACTTAAAATTAGCATCACAAATTACTTTATCAATCATCACCTATCTTAGAAATATTTTGTGAAACATTCTTAATCCAATAATTCAATATTTCAAAAAATTAATAAATAATAAATCTAGGAGTGCCACGATTTACAAAAATCAAGGAGTGCCACTCATCAAACTCTCTTATTATCTATTGATCTTGGAAGAGAGTTTGATTAGGGATAAAGATAGACAACCGGGTAATTTCTTGCAATGATCAGCAATGACTGACGACGATTTACAAAAACAATTGAAGGAAGCTCGCATCCAAGATCAACGGCTGTTGTCATTGTCTCATTGGGCAATGAGATTAGGATTGATAGCGGCTACACGAGCAAGGGATGATTGATTGAAAAGGTTTTTGAACATTTCATTATGACATTGCAGGACGGTTGCAAATATCGAGATCTTTTATTTTAATTGATTGTTGCAATAGTTATTTTCGATAGTATTTTTTCGTATCAGGCAATTCATATTTGCAAAAACTTTAATTTACCATAACAACTAAGTAGAATATTATTTACAGTTAGTTTTTTTTGGTTTGGGTTATTGTCCTGTGCAATATGCACGGGGCAACTTGCAAGTTGCAATAATAGGTGTTAAAAACATTTATGTGGTAATATGGGCATCATTTTTTGTCGTAATATCGGCATCATACAAGGCATCGGATAGCATTCGCTTCAAATCCATAAAAACCTTACCAAACACTTGATTTGGAAATCATGCAGCTTTTTCACCATTTGTTTTTAACCAAATGTAGACACCCGAGCGAAGCAGCAATTTGCAAATTTATCCTTTTACCCTTGCATCATTTTTTGCATCATAACCTTGCATTCTCATCACGCCAATGCATTTGCATTGCGCCGTTCATCTCATTTTGCATAAAAATAATTGTTGGTACGCATGTAAGCAAGTTAAGCGCATGGTTCAAGATTCATCTGAATGACCGGAATACCATTTTCGAAACGCTAAAAAATCTGTATATCATGAATTCTTACATGATTCGTCATGAGAAATTTTGTAGAGATTTTTTATGATTTATCAAAGCAAAAATTTCACATTGACTTGCCAAATTTATCGAGATTTGCATTAAACCCTTTCAAATTTTCAAGAATTTTCCAAAAATCACTTACAATCAATTGATGGGTATTTTCATGATATGATCGTCACATTTGACCATGTTATATCAATTGGGACCATTTCCGATGCTCAATTTCATCCGGAACCCGTTAATTTCCCTAATCACCCTCTAATCGCCATTAACGATTTTGATTTTTACCTCGTAATTCTTTGAGACAAATGATGTCAAACTTTTCAGATCATCTTAATATATTTATAAGGACATGCTATAAAAATTTCAACTAAAATCGACAACGTTTACCTGATGAGCCAAAGTTCCCTTATTATTTTATCATTAAAATAATATGGTGGGCCCACGAGAATAAAATTGCCAATTTTTCTTAATGGATCCTCATAATTTGCTTAGATGATCCTCCACACAAAATTTCAAATCATTTGAATATCGTTTGCTATTTGGTTTGAATATGAGCGATTATGGGTTAATTAAGCTAATCGTTGTCATAAAATATTGAATAATCAGTGATAATTAATCCCCACTTGACTTGTCAAACCTATGGCATATGATTCTCCCCCTAGTGAACAGTTAACTTAACTTGCATCTAATGAACATCACAGCATGCATCTTTTTCACCTAAAAACATATCTAATTTCATTCTTTTTGCTAGGAAATTGCATGTTCACTATAGAATAAACTTGAGTGATAATGAAGATCAGTTCATCTCTATAAAAATCTCAATTATTCTATCATCTACAATCAATCGCAACCCTCTATTTCATTACTTAACCATCCCTTCTTCTATAAATAAGTATTCTCATGCTTATGAGAAAGGGATCTTCTTCATCCCTCTCTTCTCCTTCACTGTAACATTTCAGAAAAGTGTTATACATTGTTTTAGAATTTAAATAATAACATAATATGTTTTATTAAAATAATACCAATTATTGAATTAGTTTATCATAATATGATTATATTGTTGGTTATAGTGCCCTCAAGGCAATTATCGTAATCGGAGGCAGGTGATTGTGATGATTGAGGGATGACCTATACCGATAAAACAGTCTTACTCAAGATGATAGTATGCTATCTGGTTTATTTTTATCATCATGTTGATAGAGCCCATAGGATTCTTGCTTGACTACCAGTATTATGATGGCGATCATATATGTGGGAGCTGGGGGTCTATAAGCACATCCTTAAATATCCCTAGTCGTAGGAGTATCAAGACTGGGTATCGATACTCCAGTGTAGACTAGTGTATACTGATCGAGATCCCGACGAGGGGCGGTGGCCGGGTCTCACAAGCCATTGGTGTTAGTTTGTTCACCTAAGATAGTATACGGGTGCTCATTGGGTTTTGAGTACATTGGACGGACTCGCCGGGAACCTGCTAGTTGGTATTATACCTATTGTCAGATAGCAGTTCCAGGTGATATGTGTATAGATTAGTCTGTCGACCTGAGATCGTCATTGGTCTCGTGTGAGTTCCCACCGTGCTTTGATTACTACCCAACTACGGCTCAATGGAGTCGTGCAAACAGGTTTTAGTTGGGTACAGTCCCAAGCCACATGGAGGCAGTGATCGGATCGTCGGGGATTCGTCTCTCCCGGTATTGGGGGGTTGATGTCGCGTTGTGAACGGATGGCCATCACCATAAATCCGTAGCCACGGTGGACGAGAATTATCGATCCAGGATCGATAGTTTCTCAGGTGGTTATGGGGTTTCATACCGACACTAAATGTCGCGTTGTTAGGGGTCTGACTTTTTCCACCCCCGTAGACTCGATATGCGATACTCTTAGACGAACAGACCAGGCTGTACGGATATTGTCACTGTCAGGCTCAGTAGGGGTTCTGCATGAATTTGCTCGTCGGCCTCCCTTTCGCTCAATACCTGGGTAGCCGTTACGTACAGCTAGTGCCACTGACGTGCTTATGGTTAAACTCACTGCCAGCGTATTGACGAGTCTTTAGAGTCTCACACAGAGGGTTTCCCTGGTTCTGGCGAAATGATGTAGTAGCCGTATTGGATACGTGCAGAGTTCTGAGCGATTGATGTACATTGTACTCGGACTTTCAATTGGACAGTTGATAATACTAGCCGGCTCGGGCTTGAGCCGGATTATTAAATCAAGTATTGATTTAATAATTTACGTATATGTATTTCGATACGTATATTCTAATATTGTATTCTTTGTGTTATTCTATCTCTTTGGGTATTCGTATTTCGGTACGAATGCAGATATATTTACAGTAGAATATAATCCGTATTTTTTACAGGATAACATTCTAGAAGGTGCCACCTCATTTCTTGATTTGACCATTTACATAAAATGGTTAATGAGGTGGATATTTGGAAATGGAGGTATGGTGAGAATCATACTTGAAATAGTGCACACAAATGAATTGTTAATTCATTTGTATCCACTAATCAAGTATGGGAGGATTTTAAAATTGGAAAAATTGATTTTATAAAACCTATCATGCTATTTTCTCTTTCCTAAGAGAGCTCATTTTTGCAAGCATGATAGTTTTCTTCACTTAGATTTTCTTCTTGAGCTCCTCCCTCGCCATTTGCTTCACCTCCTCTAGATTTCCATGGATGCTACCACCTTCTTTGTTTTGAGATAGCTAACACTAAGATCCTACACACTACATCCTAGCTCTCTAGGGTAGCATCCTAGAGACCCTAGTTGCTCCATATGCATCGTGTTGAGGAGCTAGAGCCGGAGCTACATTCCTCGGGTGGATCATCGGAGATAAAAGAAGACCGGCAAACAAACCACATCAATAAACCACTAGGAGCTTGGAATGAAGACCGAAGGACACGGATCATCTTGGTATAACGATTCTAACTTCCTTTTTAGCATGCTTGATTAGGGTTTAAGGTCGATCCGGGATTCTGGTAATGGTAGCGCCAGTTTAGAAATTTTGTTCCACATTTTGGCCGCGTTTTGATGGCCGGGACGCTACCGTAACCCTTCATGGTATCAGAGTCACCCTTTAAACCCTTAGCTAGCTAGTTTAGACAATGTTAAAGTGTCAAAATCGAAACAGCCCCGAAACGATGCACTGCAGTTTCTGTTCTCTGTCGATTTTCAAAGTGATCAAAAAATTTTGCAAACAAGCGCAGAAGACTTCTTACATGACCAGAAGACCACACCCCAAACACGAGCCCACCTCGCCGAAATTCAGCCGAGCATATTGCTGGAAATTCCGAGGAGGCCGGCCTGGGTAGGGCATTTGGGGTTTGTTTTTTGGGTGTGGTTTGGTCTCTGGAAACTTGGTGCAGTGGTATTGTTTATTTTGCCCATTTGGATTTTTTGTTATCTGTTGTTCGGGGGCTATTCGGGGCGTTTTAAAGTCGATGTTTTAACACTGTTTAAATGTTTATCAGTACATATATTATTATCTGCGACCGTGAATGTCACTCGATCGGTACAACTCGTATAATTGCTATATGTCTTTTAGACGGGTTTGCGAACGTGACATTCACGTTGATGTTCTGTGTTGTGCTGTGATGTTGGTTGGATCGTCGTGGTGGATAGATATGGTGTAATGTTAGTACGGTTTAATTTCAATTGTACATTTGATATTGCGGGGCGAGCGTCCGACATGTGGACTGTCGTCACTGCCAGTTTGTATATTATTCTTTTGGGGCACGACCGGGCTGAGGTCGATGTCACCTTTTTATATTATTTTCTTTTCTGTACTAGAATTACCCCACGGTGGAGTGTACGAATAGCCGGGTTCTAGAGGGCAACTGGTCCGCATCACATAGCGTTGAGACGGAGGGGACCTTAATCTAGAATTGGCGGGCTATTCGCCGCACTTGTAGGGGGTATAGGTTGACCCAGAAGGGGTGCTCAAGTTACCGGATTCCGTAAAGTGCTGGGTGGCCCATTCACGTTGCTGAAGGGGGCTTCCTCGCTTCTGGTTTTGCGGGTAACATGCCGCGCTCGTAGGGGTCTAGGTTTTCATTGCACATGCTATCCACACGATAGGGAACGTCGGGTCTCACTTGCGGCTCAATTGAAACCCGGGGCTCCAGATTATCTGCCATTCTGTAATGTTTCTGTGATGCTTCTGTGATATTGCTTTATATCATGCCTGGGACGATTGTTATATATTTATATATATACTAGTAGATGTTTTATATGTTTTTCACCCGTGCTAGCCCAGTCCCCGCTCTGTCGTTAGTTAAATAACCTAACGGGTGATGACGGGACCCAGTAGCGAATGCGGATGGCATATACGTACATTTTATTTTCGTTCATTTCTGGTGTGATTAATTGAAGGGACTGCATTGATTCTTATCAATGCAAGGATAAAACAAACCTATATATATGATGTTGTTGGAACCAAGTTTTTAAAAACTGACATTACAGACGTTCTCTTTTGCTTTGCACAGTGGTATTCAGTTTGAATATCTAGCACCTCATTCGACGAGGCAAGGGCCGAGATCCCTTCATCAGGAGTGACCCCTTGAGTAAAAGTTTGCGTCAATATAATAACTTCACTATAGTCGATTACTTTTGCTTTGCATCGTGGTATTCAGTTTGGGATATCCTGCACCCCATTCGACGGGGAAAGAGCCGAGATCCCTTCACCGGGAGTGACCTCTTTAGCAAAAGTTTTCGCCACTATATATTTATAAAACCAATTGGATTCCTTCATCGATATCAAGTTCATTACGTTAAAGCTTTTTCGCCAAAAACCAGTCGTAGCCCTCCGTCATTTCTTACAGGTATTACTTAGTATTCATGCTGTATATGTTGACCTCTGTCAAGGCACAGTGCTTGGTAGCTGGGTAATGCTTGTTTGTTGCATAGATATGCGATTATTTAGGACAATCGCACGGTCATGTTGACCTCTGTCAAGGGCTCGTGCGGGTGGATCTAAATTAATCCAGGACAATGACGTGTTGAACTTGACTTGCGACTTAGGATATGTTGACCTCTGTCAAGGTCATAAGCCGCTTGGGGGTAAAAACACACATCAGGAGTTTCAAACATACAGGAAACTTGCCAGGCATGCGCATACCTTCTGGAGTGTGGTGACTTGAGTGGCTTCCATCAGGTTATCATGCGATGATAGTTGGATCCCGATTCCCACTGATGAGTAGGATTACACCTTGGGTAATTCTGACTAATTCTCCTTTTGGGTTTGGAGGAGAATTCGAGGAAACAGTGGGAGCCATCCAGATTAGATAAAATGATTAACCATTCTGATCTAGGTTAGAGTGCACGCTGAGTGTTTCTTTTCTCTCTCTCTCTCTCTGGCTGCGACTATGTGTAAGTCTACGGTAGCGCCCCGGCTGTCTGTCCGAGGCCAAAATGCGGAAACGAAAACTTTTTCAAACTAGAAACCGGCGCTATCGTATACTTTAAATCCGGATCGAACCATTAACCTACAACTAGCAACTAGAGAAAGGGTTGGAAAGCTATACCGATCGATCCGTGTCCTTCAGTCTTTGGACACCATCCCAAGCTCCTCGCGGCATCTCCGATCTTCGGTCTTCTCGTCGGAAATGGCACCACATCTTCGAGTCTTTTTACGGGCTCCTGCTTCATCCGAAGCAACTCGGGCACGAAGTTCGCTAGACGGCGTGTCTAAGGTGAAGTAGAGAATGTGTGTCATCACTTTGTCTCTTGAGGATTTAGTGGATGCCATTAGTGAGGAGAAAATGAGCTCAAGAAAGAGGAGGAAGAAGAAGAAGCTTTCCTCTCCTTTTCTTTTGTCTTCTTGTGAAAAAATGAGAGAGAGTGTTGGAAAAAAAATGAAATACCAAACTATCATATGGCGGCCCCTTTCTCTCTCCCTCTCATTTCAACACTCAAATCCATCAAAAATGTGACACATGCACAAAGAAAGAGACCATGAGTCATCACTTTGCATGTGTCACAATTAATGCTCTTAATCATGATTTTGAGCTCATTATTTCCATATGCAAACATTAATCCAAATGTTTGCAACAATAAAAAGAGAATGTCATCTACTAAAGTAAACTCGTGACGGATCACAAGAGAACCCCTCATCTGTATATACATACCTGCATCCGCATTCCGACCGAATGCGAATGCAATGAAATTAAAGTAATCCAACAAATCTAATACTAGGATCCGGCTTAAACCAAAGCCCACTAGTATGATCCGTCCGATCATGATCCGTGCACGACTGCACGTATATGATCGAACCTTGCCATATATCATACGGCCTCTACAACGTTTCGCCCGAAACTTGAAAACTGTCTGTGGGGGACTCTAAAGACTCGTCAATATTTTGGCTGTGGATTTAACCACTGGCACGTCAGAGGTACTAGCTGTACGTAACGGGATACCGCGTATTGACCAAAAGGGAGGTCGATGAGCGAACTCATCCTGACACCCTACTGAGCCTATCAGTGACAATATCCGTACAGTCCGGTCCGTTCGTCTATGAGCATCGCATGTCGGGCCTAGGGGGTTGGTAAAAGTCAGACCCCCAAAAGCGGTACAAGTCGTGTCGGAGTGTAGCCCAGAACACCCTGAGATACTATTGGAATACCTACCAGTAAATCTCCTGCCTTAGCCAAGGATTTCGTGTAATGGCTCTCCTAGACACAGTGCGATCTCACCCCCAATACCGGGAGAGACGAAACCCCTGCCGATCCGCTCACTGCCTCCATGTGGCTCGGGACTGTACCCAACTAAAACCTATTTGCACGACTCCTTTGAGCCGTGGTAGGGTAGTAATCAAAGCACAGTGGGAACTCACACGAGACAAATGACGATCTCACGTCGATGAACTAACATGTACACATGTCACCAGGGAACTGCTATCTGACGTCAGGTATAATACCAACTAGCATGTTCCCGACGAGTCCTATCCGGTGTACTCATAACCCAATGAGCACCTGTATACATCTTAGGTGAACCAACTAATACCAATGGCTTGTGAGATCGGCCACCGCCCCTCGTCGGGGTCTCAACTGTATACACTAGTCTACTAATGGAGTATCGATGCCCCGTCTCGAAACTCCTACGACTAGGGACCACTTTAAGGATGTGCTTATAGACCCCAGCTCCCACGTTTATGATCGCCATCATACTGCTGGCCGTCAAGCAAGAATCCTATGGGCTCTATCAACGTGCAATAGTGACCTGTAATGTCACCTAAAGCTGTACACGATGATAAAGATAAACCAGATAGTATACTATCATCTTGAGTAAGACTGTCCTATCGGTATAGGTCCTCCCTCAATCATTGCAATCACGTGCCTGTGACCCAATAATTGACTCTGAGGGCACTATATCCAACAATCTCCCACTTGCACTCAAGGCTAATTATTGCGATGTCGCATACTCACAGCCCGTGTGATACCGAACACCCAACTCCTCTACTAATCAGTTTCACAAAGCCCGTTTGCGAAACTATTGCGTTCGAGGAATAACCTCAGTGAATGGATCCGTCCTAATGTTTCTTTCTATGTCTCTCTTTATCTCAAGTTCGCGGAGAAAGCCATCTCCCGAAATGAGCAATACCTGTCTTAGAATATGTCTGGATATCTGATGGGACCTAGTTCATAAATGAACTCCAAATCCAAACTTCTTAGACTGTATCGTCAACTGAACTTAATCAGTATCCTGCGTCATGCCTCCCTCAGTGTCTGCTTGGATCACCTGTCCAAACCACTTCCCCTCGTCAGAGGGAAAACTATAACTCTGACAGCCACTCTGTCATCCAGGTCATCTTGGAAGCCTGGAATGATAACCGTCTCCTAAAGAGGCTGTTGTTATCATATTCCTAGAATATCCACTTATGTTCTAAAACTGCTTCCGAACGTTTCTCCAGGATACGATTAATATCAACTTATTGCATGTGGTGCAAAAACAACGTCTGGTGTGATACTTGACATCTCATGATTGACTCAATTGCCTAAGCAAGTGGTTTGCCAATCATGCACATCCCTCTCCCCTTTAGTCTGTAAGACACCTTTAGAGAGAGTGACTCCATCACCTGCAGGTACACTACCGTGGCAGGAGTCGTCCATTCTAAAACACCTGTAGAATGTTGTCTAAGTACCCAGATTGGGAAACTATCCAAATCTAGATCTAAAACCATAGATCTAGTAACCAGAATGTCTGATATTATATCTATATCCTATGTGGAAAAACCACTGTGTGACAACCAATGTATAACCGATCGTAGCATAGGAATTTCACTTTCTACTCTGTGTATATCATCCAAATACCAGGACATCACACCCTACTACCTTCTTAACAGATCCATCCCCTATTCTGATGAAGTCAAACCTATGACTGTCACATCAGAAATAGATGATCTTTCTCCGATATGTCCGCTTTAGTCCATAAATAGACATAAGCTACTTGTCCACTATGCTTCCGCTGCTCCCACTTACTACGACAACCCTATGGCAGAGTCATATACACGTACACTTCTAAACCTAGTTTAGAACGACGCTATACTCATCCTCTTGCCGGGTCTCATAGCCTGGAACAACAGTAGTGTCAAGTTTGGGTAAACAAGAACCTCCCTGTCACCGTCCTTAAGGCTACCGGAGTACCTCTCGGGTGCCTGAGGTTACCCACCATATCTGCGGAGTGGCTAATAGAATGTCAAAGCAGATTGAATCTTCAGGTCCTATTAAATTTTCAGTAATCATTTGCGGTTCTGGAATCACTTCCAGTTCTACCATACTCCCACTACCGTTTTCTGAAAAAATCTATTTTTATTAAAACTGTGGCAAGTCAAGAACAATATCACTACTGATCTTCCAGATGGTAGAAAGTCAACCCTCGTCATAGCCCGGGTCAACCCACAAACATCCATTACAGAAACGTGCCTTGAGTTATCCAGAGTCTGGTTTTAAGCATAAGCCGGACAACTCCTCGTACCTTAACATTATTAAGATATGAACTATTCTATATCCAATATAGAAACAGAGAAACTGATTTAATTGGAACCAGATTCAAATCATGCAGCTGTCTCCAGTGCATGTCAACTAAATGGAGAGAGGCGATCAACATTACTCAACTTAGGAATGCTTCCAATTATGAGTAACCTGAAAGAGAAGCAAGTTCTCTTAATCATTACTATTAACTGAATACCATACACAAGTATCTACATCTTCGATCACCTTGAAGAATCTTGATACTTGCAACGCCTGGTTCTCTACTTTATTCTTATACCTATAACTTCTCAAAACTTAGACCTTGCATTTCTACGAAACACATGTCTAAAAACTAGAGAAGTCACAAGTAAACAGAATATAGCACGAGTACCAACCCCTCTGCCCTAATGGACACTGGACAACATACAATACTCTGTATAAGTCCACTGAGTCCAATAACTCATTCCCCGTGTGTCGTAGGTTGAAAACTGTACTTATGGTTAAGAAGAATTACACCGCTGTTTAATGCTCCTTACCTAACCATCCACTGATATAGGTAAATTTAATGGACATAATTTCAAAAAATTTTATCTCACTTTATAAAAATAAACGTACAGATATATCAATTTGAAATTGGTGCATAACGACGGATATTCAAACCCAAATATTTGCCGTCCGGCAAACAACCCAGGCGATTTCCTTAAATATCACCAATTACAACGAATCCCGATATAATGAGAATGATCACCCAATTCCCAATAACTTACTCCCACTCATCATCTGTAAAACCATACAGATGTGAGAATCAAACCTGGTAAATACATACCCTGGAGTAAGGGCTAATTAGGAAATCAGTTTTCTTTTAACAATACACAGTGAAATTGAAACATATAAATGTTTCGAAGGGGTATCCGGGTATTCTTAGTAATGCCTCTTCCATTATCAGATTCACAACTGTAACCATATATTTCTTTGCCATCTTTCCAAATCCCTTTATATGTCTTTAGTCATTACCTTCTGTACACCCCTTTAGGCTAAATGGTTTTCTTCCTTCCCTGCTGTTCGGCACCAACCTATGGTTTGGAAGAAAACTATCCAATAAGCGTAATAGGTGTACTGTCCTAATCTTAGGAGCACTCGCAACCCGAGAGAAGGTAAAGATAAAAGACAACTGAATAAAACTCATTCCTTATTTCTCCTGAACCAGAATCCATCCCCGAACTGGAACAAGTCCCTTCGAGTTCGTATATAACCATACGATGGAGTATCCAATAAACTGTGGATCTTCATAGTGATACGGAGTGTTATGGAGAAATACAAAGGTGATGTAGGACTGAGGAAGAAATACTTGGTTTGGTCGTGAATAGCAGTCGCAATTTACTTTGCCCTCTTACTAATCCCTTTATTTGTCTTTACTTAATACCTTCTGTACACCTTTTAGGCTAAATGGTTTTCTTCATTCCCTACTGTTCGGCACCTGCCTATGGTTTGGATGAAGACTATCCAATTAGCGTAACAGGTGTACCGTCCTAATCCAAGGAGCACTCGCAATCTGAGAGAAGGTAAAAGGAAAAGACAACTGAATAGTCCTATTCATTTTCTCCAGAACCAGAAACCATCCTCGAATCTGGAACAAGTTCCTTCGAGTTCGTATATAACCATACGATGGTTTTATCCAATGGAAGTGGATGTTCGTAGTAATACGGGGTGTTCTGGAGAAAAAGGGTAAAAGTAGGAGTGGCAATGAGGTATGCAACTCTGACAATCCAAAAGCCAGTGTTTTAAGAAAGTTCGGTTAACTTGGTCACTGAGTTATAGTCTAGGGTCGGGCCATGGTCGCTGCCAAAGAGAGAGAGAAAAGAAACACTCAGCGTGCACTCTAACCTAGATCAGAATGGTTATCAATTTATCTAATCAGGAAACCTCCCACTATATCGTCAAATTCTCCTCCAAACCTGAAAGAAGAATTAGTCGGGATCACCCGAGGAGTAAACCAACTCATCAGTAGGAATCAGGATCCAACTATCATCGCATGATAACGTGATGGAATCACTCACGTTATCACACTCCAGAAGGTATGCGCATATCAGGCAAGTTTCAGTTTGTTTAGAAACTCCCGATGTGATTTTTACCCCATGCTCTTATGACCTTGACGAAGGTCAACAAATCATAAGTCACATATCAAGTTCTATTCGTCATTGTCCAGGTTAATTTGAACCCACCAGTACAAGCCCTTGACGAAGGTCAACAAGGCTATACGACTGTCCCAAACCAACGCATCTATCGATATAACAGAAAGGTAACAAGCAACTACCATTCACTATGCCTTGACGAAGGTCAACAAACATAGCATGAATACTAAGTGCTACCCGTCTGAAATGACAGAGGGCTACGAATGGTTTTTGGCGAAAAACCTTTAACGTAATGAACTTGATATCGTTGAAGGAACCGGATAGCTTTTTATAAATATAGTGGCGAAAACCTTTGCTAAAGAGGTCACTCCCGGTGAAGGGATCTCGGCTCTTTCCCCGTAGAATGAGGTGCAGGATATTCCAACTGAATACCACGATGCAAGCAAAAAGTAATCGACTATAGTGAAGTTATTACCCTGACACAAACTTCTGTCTAAGGGGTCACTCCCGGTGAAGGGATCTCGGCCCTTGCCTCGTCGACTGAGGTGCTGGATATTCATAACCGAATACCACTGTGCAAAACAAAAGAGAACGTCCTTACAATAACAGATTTTTGAAAAATGTTCAAATAACATCAGAATAGGTTTATTTAGCTTGCATTGATCCGAATCAATGCAATCCCATCAATTAATCACACCACAAAAGAACAAAAATATGATGTACGTATATGCCATCCGCATTCGCCACTGGGTCCCGTCATCACCCGTTAGGTTACTTAACTAACGACAGAGCGGGGACTGGACTAGCGCGGGTGTAAAACATATACAACATCTACTAGTATATATATCAATATATAATAATCGCTCACGGCGTGATAAAATGCAACATCACAGAAATGTAATAAGTATTACAGAACAATACAGATAATCTGGGATCCCCGGGTTTCATAGAGCCGCTACTGAAACCCGACGTTCCCCTGGTCGTGTGGATAGCCTGTGCAATAAAATCGTAGACCCCTACGGGCGCGGCAAGTTACCCGCCAAAACCTGAAGCGAGGCAGCCCCCTACAGCAAAGTGAATGGACCACCCATCACTTCACGGAATCCGGTAACTTGAGCACCCCTCCTTGGGTCAACCTGTACCCCATACGAGTGCGACGAATAGCCCGCCAATTCTAGAGTGAAACCCCCTCCGTCTCAAAGCCATGAGATGCGGGCCGTTGCCCTCTAGAACCTGGCTATCCGTGCACCCCACCGCGGGGTAATCCTAGTACAGAAAGTAAAATATATATACAACGGGTACATCGACCTCAACCCGGTCGTGCCCCAAAGAATAATATACAAACAGGCAGTGACGGCAGTCCACATGTCGGACGCTCGCCCCGTAATATCAAATGTACAAATACAACCAAACTGTACTACCATTGCATCCAGGCTATCCACCACGACAAATTTGCAATATCAAAGCACAACACAGAACATCAACGTGAATGTCACGTTCGCAAATCCGTTTAAAAGAGCTATAGCAATTAGACAAGATTTACCGCTCGAATGACATTCACGGTCACAGATATAAAGTAAGCACTGTGAACTAACATATTTAAAATTTTCGATCGACAAAATTTCCCGAAGTGGGCCCCAAGCACAATTCCCAGTACTCAAACAAATCTGGGCCCAAAAAAAAAATACCAGAAACCCCAATTCCAACTCAGAGAGCACTGCAGAAAATTTGGTGCAGTAATGCTACAGTACGGCAGTGGAACCGCAGCCAAAACAAGGCTAATGCCGCGGTTCCGCGGCGCTACAGTGACATCATGCTACGAAATTTCTACAGTGCTCTTAGAAATGCCTGCCTGATTTTCTGCAACACTCAAAATAATTTTTCGACGACAAAAAAAATTCGACAGAAACTGCATAAATTGGAATCGCGGTTTTGGAAATTTCGTTCGATCGAAGTTCTAAACACGTTAGAGCAAGCTAGTAAAGGTTAATGGCGTGGCTCTGATACCATGTAAGTCTACGGTAGTGCCCCGGCCGTCTGTCCGAGGCCAAAATGCGGAAACGAAAACTTTTTCAAACTAGAAACCGACGCTATCGTATACTTTAAATCCGGATCGAACCATTAACATACAACTAGCAACTAGAGAAAGGGTTGGAAAGCTATACCGATCGATCCGTATCCTTCGGTCTTTGGCCACCATCCCAAGATCCCCGCGGCATCTCCGATCTTCGGTCTTCTCATCGGAAAGGGCACCACATCTTCGAGTCTTTTTACGGGCTCCCTCTTCATCCGAAACAACTCGGGCACGAAGTTCGCTAGCCGACGTGTCCAAGGTGAAGTAGAGAATGTGTATCTTCACTTTGTCTCTTGAGGATTTAGTGGATACCATTAGTGAGAAGATAATGAGCTCAAGAAAGAAGAGGGGGAAGAAGAAGCTTTCCTCTCCTTTTCTTTTGTGTTCTTGTGATAAAATGAGAGAGAGTGTTGGAAAAAAAATGCAATACCAAACTATCATATGGCAGCCCTTTTCTCTCTCCCTCTCATTTCAACACTCAAATCCATCAAAAATGTGACACATGCACAAAGAAAGAGACCATGAGTCATCACTTGTGCATGTGTCACAATTAATGCTCTTAATCATGATTTTGAGCTCATTATTTCCATATGCAAACATTATTCCAAATGTTTGCAACAATAAAAAGAGAATGGCATCTACTAAAATAAACTCGTGATGGATCACAAGAGTACCCCTCACCTGTATATACATACCCGCATCCGCATTCCGACCGAATGTGAATGCGATGAGACTAAAGTAATCCAACAAATCTAATACTAGGATCCGGCTTAAACCAAAGCCCACTAGTATGATCCGTCCGATCATGATCCATGCACGACTGCACGTATATGATCGAACCCTGCCATATATCATACGGCCTCTACAACGTTTCGCCCGAAACTTGAAAATTGTCTGTGGGGGACTATAAAGACTCGTCAATACTTTGGCTGTGGATTTAACCACTGGCACGTCAGAGGTACTAGCTGTACGTAACGGGATACCGAGTATTGACCAAAAGGGAGGTCGATGAGCGAACTCATCCTGACACCCTACTGAGCCTGTAATGACAATATCCGTACAGTCCGGTCCGTTCGTCTATGAGCATCGCATGTCGGGCCTAGGGGGTTGGTAAAAGTCAGACCCCCAAAAGCGGTACAAGTCGTGTCGGAGTGTAGCCCAGAACACCCTGAGATACTACTGGAATACCTACCAGTAAATATCCTTCCTTGGCCAAGGACTTCTTGTAATGGCTCTCCTAGACACAGCGCGATCTCACCCCCAATACCGGGAGAGACGAAACCCCTGCCGATCCGCTCACTGCCTCCATGTGGCTCGGGATTGTACCCAACTAAAACCTGTTTGCACAACTCCTTTGAGCCGTGGTAGGGTAGTAATCAAAGCACAGTGGGAACTCATACGAGACAAATGATGATCTCAGGTCGATGAACTAACCTGTACACATGTCACCAGGGAACTGCTATCTGACGTCAGGTATAATACCAACTAGCATGTTCCCGGCGAGTCCTGTCCGGTGTACTCATAACCCAATGAGCACCTGTATACATCTTAGGTGAACCAACTGACACCAATGGCTTGTGAGACCGGCCACCGCCCCTCGTCGGGGTCTCGACTGTATACACTAGTCTACTAATGGAGTATCGATGCCCGGTCTCCAAACTCCCATGACTAGGGACCACTTTAAGGATGTGCTTATAGACCCTAGCTCCCACATATATGATCGCCATCATACTGCTGGCCGTCAAGCAAGAATCCTATGGGCTCTATCAACGTGCAATAGTGACCTGTAATGTCATATAAAGCTGTACACGATGATAAAGATAAACCAGATAACATACTATCATCTTGAGTAAGATTGTCCTATCGGTATAAGTCCTCCCTTAATCATTGCAATCACGTGCCTGTGACCCAATAATTGACTCTGATGGCACTATATCCAACACTATGACCCGACCTTTGACTAAAACTCATGAAACCAAGTTAACCGAACCTTCTTAAAACACTTTGACTTTTGGAATGTCACGGTGTCGCATACATCATTGCCACTTCTATATCACCTTTACATTTCTCCAGAACACCTCGTATTACTACGAACATCCACTTCCATTGGATAAATCCATCGTATAGTTACATACGAACTCGAAGGAACTTTTTCGAGGATGGATTCTGGCTCTGGAGAGATTGAATAGGATTATTCGGTTTTCTTTTCTTTTTACCTTCTCTCAGGTTGTGAGGG
This sequence comes from Agapanthus africanus, assembly GCA_030015575.1. NCBI lineage: Eukaryota > Viridiplantae > Streptophyta > Magnoliopsida > Asparagales > Amaryllidaceae > Agapanthus > Agapanthus africanus. The sequence goes on from CM057344.1 coordinate 57,699,627, forward strand.
CTCCTAGGATTAGGAGAGGGTACACGTATTGAGCTTATTGGATAGTCTTCCTCCAGGCCATAGGCAGGTGCCGAACGGTAGGGAAGGAAGAAAACCAACAAGCTTAACTGTGGTGTACAGAAGGTAATAAGTAAAGACATATAAAGGGATTAGAATAATGGCAAAGGAAATTGCGATCACCATCATTCACGACAAAGACCGTGTATACCCCTTCCACTCCTACATCCACTTTTCTTTTCTCTAGAACACTCTGTATCACTATGGATATCCACTTCCATTGGATATGCCATCGTATAGTTACATACGAACTCGAAGGAATTCGTTCCAGATTCGAGGATGGTTTCCGGTTCAAGAGAAATTGGATAGGATTATTCAGATGTCTTTTCTCTTTACCTTCTCTCAGGTTGCGAAGGCTCCTAGGATTAGGAGAGTATACCTATTGCGCTTATTAGATAGTCTTCTTCAAAACCTTAGGCTGGTGCCGAAGGGTAGGGAATGAAGAAAACTAATTAGCGTAAAGGGATTGCAGTGAGGGAAGGTAAGTATATGGTTACTGTCATGATTCAGGATAATGTAAGTGGTATTACTAGGAATACCAGTTAACCATTTTGAAACATTTTCATGTTTCAGTTACACTGTGCGATATTAATTGAAAACTATTTTCCCAATAAGAATCTAACTCCAGGGTATGTATTTACCAGATCAGTTTCTCACATCTGTATGTTATTATAAATGGTGAGTGGGAGTAAGATATTAGGAATTGGGTGATTAGATCCTCTTTATATCGGAATTCATTGTAATTGATGATATTTGAGGAAATCATCTGGATTTTGCCGGATGGAAAATATTTGGTTTTGAATATCCGTAGTTATGCACCAATTTCAAACTGATATATCTGTACATTTGTTTTATAAAGTGAGATATAACTTTTTGATATTATGTCTGTGACATTTACCTATATCAGCTGGTGATTAGGTAAGGTGCATTCAACAATGGTGTAATTCTTCCTAACCATAGTACAGTTTTTCAACCTACGACGCACAGAGTTTGAGTTATTGAACTCAGGAGACTTATATAAAGTATTGTATGTTGTCCAGTGTCCATTAGGACAATGGGGTTAGTACTCGTACTATATTCTGTTTACTTGTGATTTCTCCGGTTCTGGACAAGTATTTTGTTGAAATGCAAGGTCTATATATTGAGAAGTTATAGGTATAAGAATAAAGTGGAGAACCATTTGTTGGAAGTATCAGAATTCTTCGATGAAGTCGAAGATGTAGATACTTGTGTTTGGTATTTCATTGATAGTAATGGTTTTGAGAACTTGCTTCTCTTTTGGGTTACTTATATATGGATGCACTCCCAGTTGAGTAACGCTGATTGGCCTTTTTCCATTTGGTTGATATGCACTGGAGACAGCTGCATGATTTTGAATCTGGTTCTAATTAAATTAGTGCTTTAGTTTCTATATTAGATATATATAGAATCAATTTATATCTTAACGATGTTAAGGTATATGGAGTTGTCCGGCTGATGCTTAAAACCAGAATCCGGATAAACTCAAGGCACGTTTCAGTAATGGCTGTTTGTGGGTTATCCCGGGCTTTGACGAGGGTTAACTTTCTACCATCAGGAATATCAATATTTATATTGTTCTTGACTCGCCACAGTTTTAGTAAAATGGATTTTTTCAAAAAACAAAAGTGGGAGTATGGTAGAACTGGAAGTGATTCCAGAACCATAAACGATCACTGAAGATTTAATAGAACCTAAGAATTCAATTTGTTTCGACATTCTATTAGCCAATCCGCAGATTTGGTGGGTAACCTCAGGCACCCGGAGAGGTACTTCGGTCTTCTCAGAGACGGTGGTAAGGAGGTTCTTGTTTACCCAGACTTGCCATTGCTGCTGTTCTAGACTATAAGACCCGGCAGAAGGATGAGTATAGCGTCATTCTAAACTAGCTTTAGAAATGCATGTGTGTTCCCCGCCGAAACACGAAGACGCGACCGCGTAGGTCCGTCTTGCCTGAATTTTGGGGCAAATGCTAATTGGTGCTATCCGTCCACCTCTCCGAAGATACCAAGTTAATTTATGACACCATATATCGAAGGTTTAAACAGATGCGGCCGATGTAGCAGATTTCGTCAGATTCCCTCTCGTTGAGGGGTTTTTGATTGTGGGGACGCTCTTCCCTGCAGGCGCAAGTGTTCATATCATAATTTTGCATTATTATATTCCTCATTCTTATTCATTTTATAAATAAACAGGTGCTTTTGATCCATTTCTGCTACATAGTTGCAGGTTACAGGTTCTCGGAACAAAAACAGTGAAAATGATGAAAAGATGATACAAAAGTAAGATTACGACCAACAAATAGAAGAATCTTGATCATGCCTACAGTCTGAAGAACAAATGAAGATCAGTGGACAAGTTCAAAAAGCACAAAGGCAGCGCAAGGTTCAAGACTTCGACACAAAGCAAAGGGTAAAAGTCCACGACAATATGCACTGTGGAAATCTGGAAGAGAACTAGAAGACAATCTATATGGCCGCGGATCCGCAGCCCAGAGAAACTCAGCCAACAAGACCACTATATGGCCGCGGATCCGCGGCCAAACAGGGCTTTTGGCCACAGTTCCGCGGCTATGGGAAGCGCGTGTCGGTGAAAATTCAGATGTTGGTACCGGTGCGTTGAATAGTCTTCTTAGGGTAAAATTGTAAATGCAGATGTGTATCGAATGTAACCCTAGGGTTTCTATGATTTATAAATAGAAACCCTAAAGCTCTTCTTGAGGTATGCCTCTTTTCATTGATCAAAATTCAGAAATCCATTGTAATGTTTTGAGAGCATCAAATAAAGTAAGTAGATTTTTTTCATTGCCCTAATTCTTAAATTCCTTTCTGCCTTAATATAGATTTTATTATTTGCCCTAGTTAAGTAGTTTAGCACTTTTATTAATCTGCCGTAGTTTAGATAGTTAGTCTTTTTAAATTGAAAACTAAAAAAAATGTCTTTTATCAATCCCCTAATGAGTGAGTAGTTCCTCACTTGTTAGGGTTAGGAATAGGAAAGGTTTGAGAGATGAAAATCTCTCACACCTTTCTTGCCCATCACATATTAATTCATAGGACTCCATGCATACATACACACACCGCTCCCTACGGAACCCTACCCCACGAGGTAACGGTGATACCGTAGTTTAAAAGACCGGTTGTGCATATTTTCCATGGAGGTTAGGGTAAGAATTAAGAAAGGACGGACAAGGACCTAGAGGAAGAAACATCGTTTCTTCCCGATCGTCCTAATCCCCTTTATTAATTATTACCATAACACCTAAATAGATCTAAATTAGGGCATTGAAAGCGATGGGAAATCTTAAATTTCCAAACTTAACATAAACTTAACCCTAGCAAAATTCTAATCCTAGTCTAATTCAACTTAGTTTTTAGTGATAATCAACCCAACACCGTTTGGAATTAACTCGTTAGAACAAATTGAGAATACACAAAATCCTTATGGACCGACCCGTACTCACCGGCTAGCTACCAAGCGACGCCGTTCTTAATTGCGGTAAATAATTCTTTGATCACAAAACTCCACACAAATCAAATGGCGCCGTTGTCAGGGATGGCGTAGTATTTTCTTTTTGCAATTTTGGGTTAATATAAAATCATAAAACTCATAAAAACTGAAAAATTAAAAAAATATAAAATTTTATCATCTTGTTATTTTTTGAAGGGTGTTTTGTTTGAATTGTGCAGGATCGACAAACGGATTCAGATCTGGAAAATTCCAGAGAGCGAAACAGAAAACTGAAGATCTGAACAACAGAGGATTACCACAACAGAGTAACAGAAAAAGACTGGAGGCCTGATCTTTCTTACCCACCGCGGAACCGCCGCCAGAGGCAGCTTTTAGCCGCGGATCCGCCGCGGGTTGCTGACGTCAGCAACCCGAAATCCCTCTGTAAGCTCCCTTTTCTTCTTCTGAACCCCCTGATATCTCCTCTGTAAAAATTTCCTGCAGGATTCTTTGCGCAAAAATTTCTCCCCTTCTCCAATAATTGATCTTGTGCAGGATTCTTTGTGCCGTGCTAAAAAATTGTTTGCAAGTGATTGTGTTTACTGCTTTGCATATCTAAATTAACTTTAAGGGGCTTGAACACCAATTCAGATTGGGTGGGGATTTCATTACCCTTCCCAGGACCCCAAAAATCACATAAAGCATATTGCATTGACCATCAAGTTAATTAAAAAAGATTAGACTCAGCCCTAAGGACTTCGCGCTCAATAGGACAAAGGAATAGTTGTAGGCATCGACCGTTGATTCTAACCTGACTTTGTGGTGCCCAGGCTAGACAGGTAGGGAAAGGTAACTTTAAAAGGACCGTCTCACGGTGATTCGTGAGCGGATCCCTCCTTTCTCTACTTGTGCTTACCTGGCCACAATTAGCGGTGAAGAGGCGGTTTGAGCTCCTTACATCTTGCCCTTTGGAACGGTTAGGAGCTGTCTAGCTGACCTAGACGACCCTAGATCTAGGCTTGATTGTGCATTTGTGATTTATTGAACGTGTGTCTAAGCCTTTTATCGAAAATCTTTTTGCAAAAAGCTCCTAATAAAAAAAACACAAAAAGAAAAAAAAATTTACAAAAACTTGCAACTTGTCTCTGAGAAATTCGTGCATCCCACTTACACCCACTTTCCTCTCATTGACGTTTTCTTACCCCCACCTTTTGTTTTTCACCTTTTTGACCACACTACCTCTTTAGTGTATGTCCGGTTGGACTAGCGACACTAGTGCCCGATTAGTCCGTGTCTCGTTAGTACCGACTTACGACGCTTTCGACTCCGAAGTTGAAATTCCTTCCACTTCCTTACCTTCACCTTCACATTCTTCGTCTTCTAAGGAGATGTCGGGATTTAATCCTAACAACACCTTACCCACGGGACTGATTCCACCTCCGCTAGGTGCGAATAACCCCCAACACCCTCCTGTTGAAGCGCCTCAACGAATCGCGCTCCAGGATCTTTTCTACCCTATCCGCACCGCCTTACCTACTTGTCTTTCACTTCCACCGGCAAATGGGGATAATTTTGAGATCAAACCCCACTTCATCAACATGTTGCCAAAATTTCACGGACTGGAATCCGAAGATGCCTATATCCTCATAAACAAATTCCAGAATGTTTGTGCAATGATGAAAACAACACAACTTTCTGATGATGCTATAAGGCTACGGGTCATTCCTTTCACCTTATGTGACCTAGCCGAGAAATGGTTATATAGCACAGCATCACACTCGATTAAAAATTGGGAAGAGTTTGTTAAAGCTTTTCTTAAAAAGTTTTACCCACATCACAAGACCGCGAGAATTCGCAATGAGATCATTCAATTTTCCCAGCTTCCTTCCGAACCCTTTTGGAAGTGTTTTGAAAGATTTAAAGACCTACCTGTTCAATGCCCTCACCACAGTATCGAGAATTGGCAACTTTGCCAAACTTTATACGAAGGATTGAACCCAGCGACGAAGCAGTTGCTGGAAACCATTTGTCAATGTCACTTTCTACCAAAATCTAGCGAGGAAGCTTGGCAGTTTCTCGACGATCTTGCTGAACAAACACTTCAGTGGGAAAGCACCAAGACCACCTCATCTTCTTCTGTTGGTCAGTCTAGGGCAGGCATACATCAATTAGATATGTCGATTGCAATGAAGGCCGAAATGGCCGTACTTACGAAAAAGCTAGAAGCAATTGAGACCAAAATCTTATCGCCTTCTTCTGCCCCTGCTTTACCCCCACGAACTGTTTGCGCTTGTTTTTCGGATCCATCACATCTTACCGAAGAGTTTCCTTACAATCCACCTGTTCAAGGACAAGATCAATTCAATGCTGCTTTTCAGCAAAGACAAAGAAATGATCCATACTCTTCGACTTATAATCCGGGTTAGAGGAGCCACCCAAATTTTGCTTGGAATCAAAATCAACAATTCCAAGGAAACAACAACTTTCAAAGGCCTCCTCCTCCACAACAACAAGTACCTCAACAAACTCAATACCAGCAACCTTTCCAACCACAACCTTACCCAAACCAAATGAACAATTTTGTGCCCAACAACTCTTATCCTCAAAATAATTTTGTTCAACCGAATAATGATAAGGTTACCTCGCTAGAAAGAAATCTAAATGCGTTTCTAAAATAATCTACACAATCCGCAATAAGTTTGGAGACTTCCATTCAATCTTTGGTGCAAAACAGTGCCTCACACGATCAAAGCATCAAATCAATTGAGGCACAAATTGCAAAACTAAATGCTGCGTTGAGCGAGCGAGAAAAGGGAAAGCTTCCATCTCAACCATTGCCAAATCCCGGTCATGCACATAATGCACATGTTGCATATGAACAGCAAAATCATAATGTAAATGCTGTGACTACGTTGAGATCTGGAAGAGTGTTGCACAATAACGTGGGTATTAGTAATGACACCTCTGCCGGTGGTTCTTCATCTTCTTCTTCTTCTTCATCTTCTTCTTCTTCATCATCTTCATCTTCCTCGTTAGAGCCTATTCTTCATTCTTCACAAGGCTCTACTTCTTCTACTTCGAACGGACCCACTTCTCACTTCACGAACACACCAACACTGGGATCCGTTCCAACTCCACAATCTAATCCACAAAACTTTGACTCAACAGATTTTCAAAATGTTCCATTTCCAAACAGGTTGAGATCCAATAAACCAACTCCACAAATGGAGAAGATTGTAGAGTTGTTCAAACAGGTTAGCATAAACATACCTCTCTTGGATGCAATCCAACAAGTTCCTTCTTACGCGAAAATATTAAAGGAATTATGCACCAAAAAGAGGAAGTCACAAGTACCAAAGAAAGTTTTCGTGGCTAGTGCTGTAAGTGATGCTCTTGCCCAATCTTTACCCCAAAAACATAAGGACTTCGGCTGTCCTACAATTTCGATAACAATTGGGGACAAGAACATCAATAGAGCACTATTAGATCTTGGTGCTAGTGTCAATTTGCTACCTTATTCAGTATACGAACAATTAGGCATTGGAGAGCTTAAACCCACTCATTGTACTCTCCAAATGGCCGACCGATCCATCACCCATCCTAGGGGTGAGTTAGAGGATGTGTTAATTAAAGTAGGGGACTTCATTTTCCTCGTTGACTTCATTGTTATGGATACACAACCTGTAGCTAACCTCCGGAATCAAATTCTGGTGATACTTGGTCGACCATTCCTTGCGACTTCTAATGCGGTGATCAATTGTCGAAATGGTTCGATGAACCTATCTTTTGGAAATATGACAATTGAACTCAATATTTTTAAGTTGCGAAATCAGCACTCCGAGCCTAATGCTAGTATACTTGATATTTGCTCGATCCATGAGTCACACAGGAGGACTGTGAGCTCGAAAAAATTCTGTTCGATCACGGCAGTTTTGATGCCTCTAGTGCGTTCCTCCTAAAATCTGACACAGCCTTCACGCCGGAAAACGATTACGAGTGTTTCACTTTTTTGGACGATTTTGAAGACTCGCCACCCGAGTTTGAGTCTTTTGATTTTTCGGATGAGTTAGTTGAACCATCCGACTCGGTTGCTTATACTCGATTTGAACCATTGATGCAATCCTTCGAGTTTAAAACAGTTTCATCAATGTTACCTTCAATTGTTTCACCTCCTAAACTCGAACTAAAGCTTTTTCCGTCTCACCTTAAATATGCTTACCTAAGTGAGAATGAGACCCTTCCCGTTATCATATCGGCCTCTCTAGCTCTCGAGTAAGAGAAAGCCCTTTTAATGGTCTTACAAAATAACCGGCAAGCTTTTGACTGGATTATGGCGGACATCAAGGGGATTAGTCCCCTCATAGTTGAACATCATATACACATGATGGATGATGCCAAGCCTGTAAGGGATCCACAAAGACGCCTCAACCCCATAATGAAGGAGGCTGTCAAGAAGGAGATTGTCAAATGTCTTGATAGTGGTATCATTTACCCTATCTCGGATAGCCAGTGGGTTAGCCCCATTCATGTTGTCCCAAAGAAATCGGGCATAAAAGTCATAACCAATGAGGCAAATGAGTTAATACCTACTCGCACCCAAACTGGGTGGCGAGTTTGCATTGACTATAGAAAACTCAATGCCGCAACAAGGAAAGACCACTTTCCTTTACCTTTCATTAACCAAATGCTAGAATGATTAGCTGGGCACAAATTTTATTGCTTTTTGGATGGCTATTCCGGCTATAATCAAGTCCCCATCGCCGAAAAGGATCAAGACAAGACCACATTTACTTGTCATTTCGGTACTTTCGCTGATCGTTGTATGCCCTTCAGGTTATGCAATGCGCCTGCTGCTTTCCAGCGGTGTATGATGGGGATCTTTTCAGACATGGTTGAAAAAATTTTGGAGATCTTTAGGGATGATTTCTCCATTTTCGGTGACTCCTTCGACGAGTGTTTGCTACACCTTGACGCAGTTCTTACCCGCTGTAGGGATAAGAACCTCACCTTAAATTGGGAGAAGTGCCACTTTATGGTACGAGAAGGCATTGTCTTAGGACATGTCATCTCGCAAAATGGCATAGAGGTTGATAAAGCCAAGATTGAAGTCATTTCCAATCTTCCTCCTCCTAAATGCGTCAAAGACATCCGAGCCTTTCTTGGCCATGCCGGTTTTTATAGACGGTTCATCAAGGATTTTAGCAAGATAGCTAGACCCTTGACTCTTTTATTGTCCAAGGACACAACTTTTGATTTTGACTCAACTTGCATGGAAGCGTTCGAGTCATTGAAACACTCACTCATTTCTGTGCCCATTCTTTCATCTCCCGACTGAACGCATCCATTTGAAATTATATGCGATGCATCTGATTTCGCCATTGGTGCTGTCCTTGGACAGCATATCAATAAGATGTCGCACGTAATTTATTACGCTAGCCGAACATTAAATGAGGCCCAACTGAATTACACAACAACAGAAAAAGAATTTTTAGCCGTTGTGTTTGCACTTGAAAAATTCCGGCCCTATTTAATTGGCTCTCCAGTGATTGTGTACACGGACCATTCAGCTCTTCGCCACCTTTTTGCGAAGAAGGATGCTAAATCACGGCTAATATGTTGGATCCTCTTGCTATAAGAGTTTGACTGTTCCCCTCCGAATACAGAGACGCGACTGCGTAGGTTCGTCTTGCCTGAGATTCGGGGCAGATACTATTTAGTTTTATCCGTCCACCTCTCCGAAGATGCCAAGTTGATTTATGGCACCGTGTATCAGAGGTTTAGACGGATGCGGCCGATGTAGCAGACTTCGTCAGATTCCCCCTCGTTCGAGGGGTTTTTGATTGTGGGGACGCTCTTCCCTGCAGGCGCAAGCCCCTGCAGTTAATTACGCTACCGCATCGCGGTAACAACTTTCTCCTTCTCCAGAATTTCACTTCGTGCCGTGGGTGTTTGTTTTGTTTGTGGTTGCCCGTGGATTGTATACGGAGACTAATTTATGTTGTTGCCCGTAAGACGTGGATTAGTCCAAATCCGTATTTTCTTAGATTTGGGTTTGGGGTTTTGGTTTAAGGATACGTTAGCCGTATTTGAGGCTAAGATCAACTTAAACGTTTATTAAGGATACGTTGGCCTAATCTCCAGACTAAGATCAACTTAACGGGATCGTTTAGATCCAACAAGAGAGCAATTGGCTCTATTGTTTAGTTTAATGACATTGCGGTCGATTTCCAGTTTAGGGACATGGTGGTCCATCGCCAGTTTAGGGACATGGTGGTCCAACATTCCCATTTTAGGGACGAATATTGGTTTAAGGACGCATAAGTCCATGAGTTTAGGGACCCCACAGTCCATGCTGTTGGTTTAAGGACGCATTAGTCTATGAGTTTAAGGACCCCACAGTCCGTATTATTGGTTTAAGGACGCATAAGTCCATGAGTTTAAGGACCCCACAGTCCGTATCGATGTGTGGTTGTCGGGACCCGTCACCTCTCTGACGACGTTGAAGGATTACAACGACAAATATCAGAGGAGTTCGGATATGTACCCTTGAACCGGATGTAAATTGATTTAAGAGAGCAGTCGTGCTCAGTTCAATTTAATTTGAGGACTTATGGCCAGAATTGGACTAAGTCCAGTTGAAAATGTTCAACATTTATTTGCATTTGGCCTGTTAGGCTTTTATTAGGGCTCTGCCCTTTTTAAATGATGCCCAGCATCAGTCTTGGTCTGACAGACCTTTGTTTGGGCTCTACCCCTTTTTAATAGTGCACATCACTTTTATTTGATCTATTAAACCTTTTTTATTGGGCTCTTCCCTTGATAATGCATTGCATTAAATGCTCTGACAGCGCCCCACGTGGCTTGTCAGGCGCTTTGCGCTAATTGAGGAGCGCAAGGCGCAGACTCATGTGATGGCGACACGTGTCACGCACTGGTGAGCGCAAGCGCAGTGCGCTACGCCATTGCTCTGCGCTAGTACGCTACTGACACGTGGCGCGGTTTGGTGAGTTGCGCCAATTTAAGAGAGCAGTGCTCTGTTTCAAAAGCCCAAAGCGCAGATCGTTCTGTGTTTGACACGTGGCGCTCCCTGGTGGCTTGCGCCAACCCAAGAGCGCAACAGTGCAAATTTTACAAGTGCAGGGCACTGTTTAATCTCTTGATCAAATTTAGATCAAAGAAAACAAGTTTTTTTCTTGTTTCCAGAGAACCAGTGGTTCATCAAAAGGCAATGCCTTTATACAGAAATAAATTACTTCTTCTCTTTTTTTTATTATTATTTTTTATCCAAGATCTTGATCTTGTTCTTAGATCATTGATCTCTTTTAGAAGAAATTCTTCTTTTCAAAGGTTTACCTTTTTCTTTTTCTGAGTTGTTCTCAAAATTTTCTTTAGAGGAGTTCTGTCTCTTTTTCTCTGTGTTAATAATCTCCTTTAGACTTGGAGTCTAGGGGCCTTTATATAGTGCCAATTGATTTGTTAAATCAGTTACAGAGATCTTTCTCTGAGTGATTTGGGGATATTTCCCCACCGTTGGATCTTTGATCCTAGAGTCTCTGTTTTATAGAAGACAATCTTATTGTTTTTAACAAGATTGAGAAAGATCTTTCAAAAATTTTATTGTTTAAATGCTGGCACAGTTGGCGCAAGCGCACCTGCGCTTGACACGTGTCGCGCAGCGCAGAGCGCAGCACAACTGTGCTAGCGCAACTGCGCTGCCACGTGTCGCGCAGCACAGAGCGCAAGTCAGCTGAAGCGTTGCTTCCTTTATTATTATTTGAATTTCTTTTAAAACAGAGCCTTGCTCTGATTAGGGGAAACATAAGCGTTGCTTCATTTCCCACCTTGGAATTTGAACAGAGCTTTGCTCTGATTGGGGTAAACATTGACCTTGTCATAAGGGATAAAAGAGGATGTGAAAATGTAGTGGCCGACCACCTTTCACGACTTCCTTCTTCGCCTACACTTGAAATTCCAATTAAAGATGTTTTTCCCGATGAGCAACTTTTAACCGTGTCATGCGAACCTTGGTTCGCTGATATAGTAAACTATTTGGCCACCGGACTGATACCAAAAGATTGGTCGAAACAGGACAAACTCCGATTCTTGTCCCAAGTAAAACATTTTTACTGGGATGAACCGTATCTCTTTAAATACTGTTCCGATCAAATCATTCGTCGGTGTGTACCTGAAAACGAGTTTAAGAGTGTGCTGTCTTTTTGCCACGATCAAGCGTGTGGCGGGCATTTTGGCCCCAAGAAGACAGCAGAGAAAATCTTGCAGTGTGGTTTCTACTGGTCACGACTCTTTAAAGATGCATATGAATACTGCAAGACATGCTCCCGGTGCCAACACTTGGGCCGGATATCGCGGAGAAATGAAATGCCGCTCCAACCAATTTTGGTTGTGGATATTTTTTATGTTTGGGGAATAAACTTCATGGGACCATTTCCCAATTCCTTTGGGAATATGTATATTCTTTTGGCTGTTGACTATGTGTCAAAATGGATCGAGGCTGTGCCTAACTGAACGAATGATAACAAGGTTGTTCGTTCGATTTCTTAAAGAAAATATCTTTTCTCGGTTTGGGCACCCTCGAGCAATTATAAGTGATAATGGATCTCACTTCTGTAATAGGACTTTTGAGTCCTTAATACGAAAATATTCCATTACTCACAAATTGTCAACGCCATACCATCCCCAAACTTGTGAGCAAGCCGAGGTTTCGAATCGGCAGATTAAACAAATTTTGGAGAAAACGGTTTCTAAAAACCGTAAAGATTGGTCACACAAACTGATTGATGCACTATGGGAATTCCGTACTGCATACAAGACCGATCTTGGTATGTCTCCATACCGGTTTGTTTATGGGAAGGCTTGCCACCTCCCAGTTGAATTGAGCACAAGGCATTTTGGGCGATTAAAGAGTTGAACTTATCAATGGGAGATGCAGGCAGCAATAGAAGGCTGCAACTGAATGAACTAGATGAGCTGCGGGATGAGGCTTATGATAATACTGTAATTGTTAAAAACCGAACGAAGGTGTTCCATGACAAACAACTTATGCGCAAAACGTTCAAACCTGGCCAACAGGTTTTGCTTTATGACACTCGGTTACACTTTCACCCCGGCAAGCTGAAATCTAGATGGAAAGGGTCGTTTTTGGTACGCATCGTATATCCGCACGGTGCGGTAGATCTTGAAAACCCGGAGGACGGTACTTTATTTAAAGTAAACGGATATCGACTGAAACTGTTCCTCACCGCGGACCCGTCGGAGGAGCTCCTGTTTTTGCAGGAGCCAATTTACACTGACTGGTCTTCCTCCATTTTACCCCCAAATTTTCGATCATCTAGCCAAGACTTTGTTTCAAATAAGTTTGGGGGTGTGTATCATTTGTAAATATATAAATACAAAATAACATAAAAAATAAAAATAAAAATTGAAAATAAAAAAAAATTGGGAACTTTTGTAAATTTACAGATTAATTAAATAACATACAATTTTTTATGTGCAAATAAATTCCTCTTTTTAGAGGGGTTTATCTGCAAATATCCATAAATCTCCCCCTATATAAAGACCCTGACCCCTCTCTGTGTTTCTAAACCCTAAAAAATTTTCCTCTCAAACCCTAGCCGCCGCCGCCTCTTCTCTGCCACTCGATCCCATCGTCGCGCCGCGATTCCGCCGCCGAAGCAGCCCTCAGACCGCGCTTCCGCCGCAGCTCCTTATCTTCGCCCCGTGAAATTTTCAGGAGAGGTACGATCTCTCACACCCTCTCTGTTTTTAAAATTTCTAGATCTGTAGAACACCCAATGGCACACAGCGTGTAACTTGAACGCGATTTTTCGCAAGTATTTTCATACGAGGTGTACGGTAGTTATTTTGCGAACAAGATAGCGCGTCGGGGTTGGAACTTTCTGATTTACAATCACCCTAACTCTTATGCACTGCCGGAATTAGTCACTCGTTTTTACGAGTGTATGGAGGATGGGTGTCTCACCCTATTTGGTTTTATTAAATTGCAATGGGGTGATCGGGAAATCATCATCGATAGGGATATTTTACACGAAGTCACACTAATCCCTCGCATACCAGCACATGACCAACCCTTGCAATTTGAGGATTGCATGCCCTTGATGGGCAAGGATTGCTCAAGGGAGCCGCGGAAGGGTATCCAAGTGAGAACCCTTTTCACGAATGTTTTGACTGTGTGCCGGTGGGCAAAAAATAATATTTTCGGTACCTCCCACAACACAACATTTTTTACACCCTCCCTGCATATTGTGCACACCCTCATGACACGAAACCCCCGTTTCGACATGTACACAGTTTTGCTAAACTCTATAGGTGCAGGTAAACGAGCCGCAAATTACCCTTGTCCCATGCTGGTTACACAATTATGTCGATATTTCCTCCCCGTGGAGGAGTTCGAATTTTACATGCATGGAGGCATACCAGTCAGGCCTATTATTGAGGGCGTTTCTACATCCTATTCTCGATTGACAGATGTGTGGTCTAGAACCGAACCGGCGGAGCATGTATTCGCCCGCACACCTAGCTCTAGCTCGACAGCGAGCGAAGGAGAAATGACCCCTCTAGAACATGCACAATTGATGCGGAGAGCTGTTAGGGGCATTGATGAGTTGAGGGAGCAATTTAGGGTGACATCGAGGGAGCACGACCGTCGGTTGACGGAGGTTGAGCAGGGGATTCGAACCCTGTTAGGTAGGGCTGAGCGTTCACGTTCACGTTCGAGAGCGCGGCGTGGGGCCGAGCAGTGAGGGCACTGCTTTGGATAAGTTTGGGGGAGTTGGTGGTTGTATAAATTTATCTTTTGCATTGCATACTTTTTAAATTTTTTGTATATATTTTTTCTTTTTCTTTTGCATGTTTAAATTCTGCATTGCATCCTTATATAAAAATCATAAAAATTGAGAAAAATGAAAATAAAAAAAATTATAAAAATATAAAAATCAAATAAAAACTGAAAAATTTGAAAAATTATAAAAATTAAAACATTCAATTTTGGCCTTAATTGACTTGAGTTTGACAAATAGGTTAACTAGCTAAGTACAACTAGATTTTAGACTTAGTAAATTAAAAACCCTAAAAATAACCTTTCTTAAAATTTAACGGTAGAAAGTATATATCTTTGTAGTTTATTTAGAAATAGGCAAATTTCGAGTTGACTTTTTGGGCTAAGTTAAAACAAGGGAAAAATATTGATATTTTTATTAAAGTATAAGTTTGAGAAATAATTTCTAAGCTTAAGTCTAAATTCTGAAAATATATACCCTACAAATTGCACAAATACGAACCTTGAAACTTGGAATAGTAGAAGAGACCTTGAAATGCTCTTGTCTAAAGTCCTTAGTATGAAGGAAAATAATAAAAAAATACAAGTGTGAATAAAGAGATAAAAAAATGAACACTGGTTTTTGTAATTACTTAAGGCTGCATAAATAGAAAAAATATTTAGCGAGGGTGCTTTATCACCTAGTTCCTTAGACCAACTGGTTTGGGAGTCACTGCTATAAACCTTAGGTATTACAAGACTAGGAATTACGCCTTAATGTGCAAACACATTTTGTAATCGGTCGTTGGTACCTCAAGAAGTATTAACGATCGCATGAAGAATGTGTGAGCAATTTCATCTAAAAATGCACCAACTAAAAATACTTTGGACGATGGACAGGAGTATAAGAGCTTGAATTGAATTTCCAAGTGTAGGGGTGATATATACACACACGTAGGGGTATGTGATTGGGGTTTAGATAAGAGATAGGAATGAAAAATAGGACTTATATCTTTAATAGAGATGATAAAAATTCCTTAGTTGAGATAGGACCCTAGAAGAAAAACTCAAAAGATGCTAAAACCTAAGTAAATTTACAAGAACATATATAATCTTAAGTTAAATAATAAGGAAGAGTGAAAAATACGGGTGGATAGTTTCTGAGTCGAAGATAATAGAGTTTCTTGTTAGAAAACCTAATTAGAGAATAAAAGTCAATAGGACGAATTGATAGGATTTTGTGGGTAGTATCCGCTGAAAATCCTCAGGAGACAACACTCCTCCTACTAGGGACACCTAGAGGTTTAACGACTTGTTGCACGAGCTCAGTGCAATCGCGTTTCTCTGCGAAAGTGAGGCTAGGTCTTTTTTCAAGAATAAAACTAGGTTTGCTCGAGGACGAGCAAAAAATAAGTTTGGGGGTATTTGTTCATATCATAATTTTGCATTATTATATTCTCCATTCTTATTCATTTTACAAATAAACAGGTGCTTTTGATCCATGTCTGCTACATAGTTGCAGGTTACAGGTTTTCGGAACAAAAACAGTGAAAATGATGAAAAGATGATACAAAAGTGAGACTACGACCAACAAATGGAAGAATCTTGATCATGTCTACAGTTTGAAGAACAAATGAAGATCAATGGACAAGTTCACAAAGCACAAAGGCAGCGCAAGGTTCAAGACTTCGACACGAAGCAAAGGGTAAAAGTCCACGACAATATGCACTGTGGAAATCTGGAAGAGAACTAGAAGACAGTCTGAGAAACCAAGTGAAGAAACAAGAAGACAAATGTAACCAGAAGCAGCCCAGAGAAAATCAGCCAACAAGACCACTATATGGCCCCGGATCCGCGGCCAAACAGGGCTTTTGGCCGCGGTTCCGCGGCCATGGGAAGCGCGTGTCGGTGAAAATTCAGATGTTGGTAGCGGTGCGTTGACTAGTCTTCTTAGGGTAAAATTGTAAATGCAGATGTGTATCGAATGTAACCCTAGGGTTTCTATGATCTATAAATACAAACCCTAAATCTCTTTTTGAGGTATGTCTCTTTTCATTGATCAAAATTCAGAAATCCATTGTAATGTTTTGAGAGCATCAAATAAAGCAAGTAGATTTTTTTCATTGCCCTAATTCTTAAATTCCTTTCTGCCTTAGTATAGATTTTATTATTTGCCCTAGTTAAGTAGTTTAGCACATTTATTAATCTGCAGTAGTTTAGATAGTTAGTCTTTTTAAATTGAAAACTAAAAAAAAAGTCTTTTATCAATCCCCTAATGAGTGAGTAGTTCCTCACTTGTTAGGGTTAGGAATAAGAAAGGTTTGAGAGATGAAAATTTCACACCCCTTTCTTGCCCATCACATATTAATTCATAGGACTCCATGCATACATACACACACCACTCCCTACGGAACCCTACCCCACGAGGTAACGGTGATACCGTAGTTTAAAAGATCGGTTGTGCATGTTTTCCATGGAGGTTAGGGTAAGAATTAAGAAAGGACAGACAAGGACCTAGAGGAAGAAACATCGTTTCTTCCCGATCGTCCTAATCCCCTTTATTAATTATTACCATAACACCTAAATATATCTAAATTAGGGCATTGGAAGCGGTGGGAAATCTTAAATTTCCAAACTTAACCTAAACCTAACCCTAGCAAGATTCTAATCCTAGTCTAAATCAACTTAGTTTTTAGTGATAATCAACCCAACACCGTTTGTAATTAACTCGTTAAAACAAATTGAGAATACACAAAATCCCTGTGGACCGACCCGTACTCACTGGCTAGCTACCAAGTGACGCCGTTCTTGATTGCGGTAAATAATCTTTGATCACAAAACTCCACACAAATCAGCAAGCCCCTGCAGTTAATTACGCTACCGCATCGCGCTAACCACTTTCTCCTTCTCCAGATGGTCACTTCGTGTCGTGGGTGTTTTTTTTTTGGTTGCCCGTGGATTGTATACGGAGACTAATTTATTTCCCGTATAGCGTGGATTAGTCCAAATCCGTATTTTCTTAGATTTGGGTTTGGTGTTGGGTTTAAGGATACGTTAGTCTCATTTGAGACTAAGATCAACTTAAACGTTAGTTAAGGATACATTAGTCTAATTTTAGACTAAGATCAACTCAACGGGATTGTTTAGATCCAACAAGAGAGCATTTGGACTCTATTGTTTAGTTTAGGGACATTGCGGTCGATTAGTTTAAGGACATTACGGTTCAGTGTTAGTTTAAGGACATCTCGGTCCATGGGCTTAAGGACCCTACAGTCCGAGGTTAAGGACATCATAGTCCGTGGGTTTAAATGACCCAACAGTCCAAGGTTAAGGACATCATAGTCCGTAGGTTTAAGGACCCCACAGTCCAGTTTAAAGACGTCATAATCTATGAAATGTATGGTTGTCGGGACCCGTCACCTCTCTGAAGACGTTGAAGAATTACAACGACAAATATCAGAGGAGTGAAGAGATGTACCCTTGAATCAAAGTTGGTTGGGAGATCTGTAGTCCAATTTGGGACTAAGGTCTGTTAAAAGATTTGTGAGCATATGGGTTCAATTAATCTGAATTGAGGACTTATGGCCAATTTTGGGCAAAGTCCAATCAAGTTAAAAAAATGTTTAACATTTATTTTTGGGCTGTTTAGCATTTGCTTGGGCTTGGCCCTTTTAATAATGCTGAGCATTGACTTGCATTCTGACAATGTTTTTGTCTTTATTGAATGCTGAGCATTCATCATAGCTCTGGGCTTTATTTGTAGAACAATTTATGTTCTTTCAGCACAACACGTGGTGCACTTGGCGCCAGTCAAAGAGCGCAATGCACTTCTGCCGAGTAGCGCACATGTGAGGGACACGTGGTGCGCTTGGCGCTAAGCGCCAGATGATGAGCGCAGTTCGCTAAATTATGAGCGCATTGCGCTATTAATTCAGTGGCGCACACGCGAGTGACACGTGGTGCGCTTGACGCTGAGCGCCAGCCCATGAGCGCAGTGCGCTATTTCAAAAGTGTAAAGCGCTAACTGTTAAGTGGCGCATACGTTAGGGACATGGGTCGCGCTTGGCGCTTTGCGCCAGTCCTAGAGCGCAGAAGCGCATTTGATCAATTTTATGATCTGGGAAATAAATTCTCTTTAAAAGAGACTTTGTCTCAAGATCCTAAGAACAAAAGTTCATACTTTATAGGAGATGCTTCAATCTCTTATATTCATGAAAGGGTTTGCCTTTATGGATCTATGATCCTTAAGAGACTTGAATTATTCTCTTCCTCTTTATTTTATAATGAGATGTCCATGATCTCTTTGTATAAAAGACCTTTGTCTTGTAGATCTATGATATGTGAGAAGAATTATGTTCTTCTTCTTTTATGATGAGATCCTTTGATTTCTTTGTAAAAGACTTCTGTCTTGTAGATCTATGATCTTTTAAAGAAGTGAATCCTTCTTTTTAAATTAATTACGAGATGATTTCATCTCTTTGTTCATCATCATTATTTTTACCTTGAAGAGAATTTTCTTTTTCTACGGAGAGCTTGGCTCTTCTTTCTGAGATTTTTCAAAGCTTATGGGGGGTTCCTCTCTATGCTTCTGTCTATCAGACTTGAAGTCTAGGGGCCTTTTTATAGGGCAAGCTGATCAGTTCAATCAGTTAAGGAGATCTTTTCTCCAATTGATTTGGGGAATTTCCCATCGTTGGATCTTTGATCCAAGGGCTTCTGATTTACAGAAGGCAATCTTCTTGTTTTTTAACAAAGATTGGGAAATCTTTCCATACAGAATTTATTCTGTGTTTTGGTGATTTTTAATCACCATTGGATCATTGATCCAGCGGTGCTCTGATTTACAGAGCACAATCTTGTTGTTTGGAAAGATTTTTGAGAAATCTTTCCTTAACAGAATTTACTTCTGGTTAATTAATGATTCATCATTATTATTGGATCTTTGATCTGACGGTGGGGAGATTTTAGTTCCAGCGCTGGCGCACTCGTGCTTTGCACGTGGTGCGCTTCTTAGAGTGCAGTGCACTTAGCGCTAGCGCACCCGTGCTTTGCACGTGGTGCGCTGCTTAGAGCGCAGCGCACACGTGGTGCGCTATTTAGGGCGCAGCGCGCCTAGCGCTAGCGCACATGTGCTTTGCACGTGGTGCGCTATTTAGGACGCAGCGCGCTCAGCGCTAGCGCATCCGTATTTTACACGTGGTGCGCTGCTTAGAGCGCAGCACACCTAGCGCTAGCACACACGTGCTTTGCACGTAGTGCACTATTTAGGGCACAACGCACTTGGCGCTGTTTCTGAAGCGTTGCTTCATTTCAAAATTTGAATTTTGAACAGAGCTTTGCTCTGATTGGGGGAAACAAATGCCCCCACCGTTGCGCTCACATGGCTCACACGTGAGTGCAACGGTGGCAACATCTCCACCATTAGTTCAACTTAGAAGTTGAAACGGCACTCAGTGCCTATAAATAGGACCCTTGGCCCTTGAGATGATTTCTATGCATCTTCTTCTTTCTGAGAATTTTATTCTCCTGCAGAGCATAGCTCTTTGGCTTAAGAACTTTCTTAAGGACAGAACTCTGTCAAAAATTTTAGGTAAAGATTAAATCTTTTAAAGAACCTTTTAATAATCTAGGGTTTCACCCATTAACAGAGTTTTGCTCTTCATAGATCTTTGATCTAAAGAAAAACCTTTTTAGGGTTTCATCAACGGAGGTTTGCTCTCTTGAACCCATAGATCTAAAGAGATCTTTTCTTGGGGTTTCTTAGCCCATGAACAGAGCTTTGCTCATAAAGAACTCTTAGAGTTTGTTCATAGATCTTGAAGATCTCAGAATTTTTCATTCATATATAAGAATTGATTTCAATTTTTCTGATGGATTATTCCATTATTTTTTCCAGAGCAAGGCTCTTGAGGAATTTTTATTCCTTCATCATTAGAGTTTGACAGATATCACTCTGTCACAGAGCACTACTCTCAAGGGGAGATTTACTCCTTAGCCCGAGGGGTTCTCATTGAATGAGAATCAATTGAGGATTTTCTCATTTAATGCCAGTCTCATCAAATGATGAGACTGTTTTATTAATGATGAACTGTCATCTAGATTTTGTGGGTCCCCCTTTGGTCCCTTTTTTCTACTGCATTGCAGTGCGGTACGAATTTTAAAGTACCAAGTGTCAAAATTATAGCACCGACAGTTGACTTTTGTTCTTTTCGCGCAGGTGACATGTCTTTCGACACTTCCTTTCCGTTCGTCTGCTCAGAAGGCGGATTTCCTGAAGCACCCGTAAACCGAGAGGCTATTGCGCTGATCAAAGACCATGACCCGGAGCACAAGAATCTTCATTTGTGGGGAACATGGTATAACCAGATCATCATGGATCGACGCAGCTTCTCTTGTGCAACACCTTCAGAGGCTATGTTGGCGATTCATTATGCTGACGTACCTCCGGTGACTATGCTGTGGAGGTGGTTAATTGGACTTCAGAGGGTTGTCTTCAGCCCTCTATGACTGCAATACCTGTACAACCGCCGATGGTTTTGGACATTCTAGGGAGGCGTATATGCCAAGGTGAATCGCGCCCTTGGGGACAGCCATACAATATAGGTCTGACTCCCCGTCACTCAGCTGGATACCTGCAGTGGGCCCGATATATCTTATCGTCAAAGAAGTCAGAACTACTGAAGCTTGGGTTGTATCCTGCGATTTATGCTTCTATGTTCCAATACTCTACACCTCCCGCATGGTGGGTCAAAGCCTTCTTGGAACAATGGAACGTTCCAACTCACACCTTCCTTATGCTAGATCGGGAAGTTTCCATCTCTCTGGAAGAGTTTGCGGATACCTCCGGCTTTCCTGTCAGAGGGGAGAATTATGAGGAGATCTTGCCCCTGATGAATAAGTTTCCGCTACCCGACTGGTGACGACGGGTCTAAACCCAGAGAGTGCCATTCAGCATCGATTCCCTAGCTTGATCAAGGTGCTAAACATTTACGAAGGCCTATTTCTTGAATCTGGAAGCCATGGGGTTAGCTTTGCGGACTTCATTGCCCATTTTCTTCGCCCAGAAGTTTTATCGCGACAAGGTGAAAAGTTTGCCCAACTCGATGATCCTTTTGTCTTTGACTTGGATCGCCGGCCAATATTGGAAGCTGATCAAAAGGGATTCTTTCTTCCAAATGTCGCGATCGTCCCTTTTTCAGAAATTGCTGCTCCGGGCATCGATGAGGAGGCGTTCTTTCTAGGGTTCCTCGGTTTGTGGTTAAGCTGGTTCGCGCTTCCCATGCACCCTCGCAACATGAGACCATCAGTCTTCTACCCAGCTCATCGGATGGTTGAAGGGAGACAAGTTGCTGTTGGAATTGCCGGGCTGGCTCATTTGTATCACGGCCTTAGTTTGGCGGCCGATACTACTCAGCCGGGGGTGCATCCCGTGAACTTCCCGATGCATTATTTTACCTCATGGCTTGAATTGCATGTGTTCGGTGCCTTTGGAATGCACAAGTGGCCTCATTTCTATGAAACTTGCAATTTTCTATGGATCATGCGGCTGGTCAATGCTTCCATTGTGGAGCCAAGTCAGCGAGAGGCTCGGGTTGTAATCCTTCGCCCACGTACCGTCGAGGACGGCTGTAGGGTGTTTTTCGTCACCCCATTGAGATGGGAATACGTGCGCGATTGTCAGGCGTACTACAGATTCCCCCTGCCTAGGGTAGGCCGGGATTTATTCATTATGGGAATCCGAATCTCCGGCAGCCGCGGACTAAGCTTCTGTTAATTACCCCTTGCCTTTGGAGCGAGGGAACCTCCGATTGACGGGTTAAAATGGTCATGCGAACCCAATATGCAGTGTACGTGTGTTTTGTTTTGGAGGGGGGCTTGGATATATCGGGTGCCCGCAGAGTTTTTACGGGGGTCCCGCTACCCAGATAGCGGGCTGGGGGTCAAGGGGGCTAGCAGCCCCCTTACGGGGTGCGGAGCAGCGCCTCAGCCCAAAATTTTTGAGAGGGACAGTGTTGTAGTGTATGTGTGCGTGTGTGTGTATATGTACATATATATAAAAAAAGAAAGGGAAAGAGCATCCAAAGGATGCGTGGGAAAAAGCGCCAGCGTTTTGGATGCTAGCTCTTTGAGCGCAAGAGTGCTAGAGCTTTGAGCGCTAGCGCCCCACGTTCCAGGCATGTGGGCACTCGGACGCTAGTGCTGTGGGCGCTAGCGCACTGAGCGCAAGAGCGCTAGCACTTTGAGCGCTAGCGCCCCATGTGTCAGTATGTGGGTGCTCAGGCGCTAGCGCTTTGGGTGCTAGCGCCCCACGTGTCAGCACGTGGACGCTCGGGCTCTAGCGCTTTGGGCGCTAGCGCTCTGAGCGCAAGGGCGCCAGCGCTTTAAGCGCTCGCGCCCCACGTATCAGCACGTGGGCGCTCGGGCGCTAGCGCTTTGGGCGCTAGCGCTCTGAGCGCAAGGGCGCCAGCGCTCTGAGCGCTAGCGCCCCACGTGTCAGCACGTGGGCGCTCGGACGCTAGTGCTTTGGGCGCTAGCGCTTTGAGCGCAAGGGCGCTCGGGCGACAAAAGGGACTTGGTCCCTGCAATGGGAGTTATACTCCAAGAAAGGAGCACTTATTAATTTGTATATATGTATATATATATGAGGAGTTAAACTCCTAGGATATTTTGAAGCTGATGAAGGGGCTTCTCCCCTTGAGTCCTAGTTCTTCCCCAAAGTGGGGTTTCTGAAGATGGGTCTCCTTCTTCTTCCTTTGTTGGCCGGATCTTGAAGATCAAGAAATATGAGATTTTAAAAATCCCTCCTTTCTGAGATCTGATGGCAGATCTGAGTTCCCCTTTATGGGTTTTATGGTGAAAATCTATTTAGTTTTGGAAAAGAAAAGGTAAAACTCTTGATTTAATTCAAGAGAAAGAAGAAGGTTTAGAACTTTCAGAAAGGGGAAAGAGGCACAAACCCTAGATTTAGAAGGGAATGAAAATTCTATGCTTTATTCATCATCATGTTGCCTTATATAGGCTTACATATTTACATATAGCTCATTGGGCTTTACAAAAATGGCATTTGGCCCATCCCATGGTTCATATGCCATTTCTTTTTGCACATAAGCCATGGGCTTACAAAAAATTGGCTTTATGCCCATTTTGTATACATTCATGCACAAAAAATTACATCAAAATTATTCGTTACATGATTTTTATTTTGGTATGGCGGAAGGCCGGACGCTTTGTGTTCGGGCTCGACCCGGACATTGGCCCACTTGCTTGGGCTTGGGCCCACCTAGCTTGAGGTTGACCTTGACTTTGACTTGGTCAACCGGGTTCAAATTTTGACCCCAACAAAGTGCCCTCCATCAATAAATGCACACCACATATGTGAGTCGTGTGCATGAAATTGATGGATCTTCTTTCGCGTGGAGGCGACTTGCTTTGGTTCCCACTTTTTGGGATGCACTGCCCTTTTTACGACGTGGACGGTCGACGCTTGACGCTTTTCCGAGACGGTGTGTCTGTGGTAGACGTTTCCCTGGCTCGGAGTGATCTGGTTCCTGCTTTGTAGGAAACCTGCACTGCCCTTTTTGCGACATGGACGGTTGACGCTCTGATCCGGAGCGATTTGGTTCCCGATTTGTGGGAAGCCTGCACTGCCCTTTTTGCGACATGGACGGTCGACGCTTGACGTGTCTCCGAGACGGAGTGTCCGTGGTAGACGTTTCCCTGACCTGGAGTGATCTGGTTCCTGCTTTGTAGGAAGCCTGCACTGCCCTTTTTGCGACATGGACAGTCGACGCTTGACGCATCTCCGAGACGGAGTGTCCGTGGTAGACATTTTCCTGGCCTAGAGTGATCTGGTTCCTGCTTTGTAGGAAGCCTGCACTGCCCTTTTTGCGACATGGACGGTCGACGCTCTGATCCGGTTTGATTTGGTTCCCGATTTGTGGGAAGCCTGCACAGCCCTTTTTGCGACATGGACGGTCGACGCTCTGATCCGGAGCGATTTGGTTCCCGATTTGTGGGAAGCCTGCACTGCCCTTTTTGCGACATGGACGGTCGACGCTCTGATCCGGAGCGATTTGGTTCCCGATTTGTGGGAAGCCTGCACTGCCCTTTTTGCGACATGGACGGTCGACGCTCTGATCCGGAGCGATTTGGTTCCCGCTTTGTGGGAAGCCTGCACTGCCCTTTTTGCGACATGGACGGTCGACGCTCTGATCTGGAGCGATTTGGTTCCCGATTTGTGGGAAGCTTGCACTGCCCTTTTTGCGACATGGACGGTCGACGCTCTGATCCGGAGCGATTTGGTTTCCGATTTGTGGGAAGCCTGCACTGCCCTTTTTGCGACATGGACTGTAGACGCTCTGATCCGGAGCGATTTGGTTCCCGATTTGTGGGAAGCCTGCACTGCCCTTTTTGCGACATGGACGGTCGACGCTCTGATCCGGAGCGATTTGGTTCCCGATTTGTAGGAAGCCTGCACTGCCCTTTTTGCGACACGGACGGTCGACGGCTGACGCGTCTCCGAGACGGAGTGTCCGTGGTAGACTTTTCCCTGGCCTGAAGTGATCTGGTTCCTGCTTTGTAGGAAGCCTGCACTGCCCTTTTTGCGACATGGACGGTCGACGCTCTGATCCGGAGCGATTTGGTTCCCGATTTGTGGGAAGCGTGCACTGCCCTTTTTGAGACATGGACGGTCAACGCTCTATTTGACTTGCTCTGCTTCCTGCAGTGTCAGGGGTGAACTTGACTTGCTCCGCTTCTTGCGATGTCGAGATTGGATTCTGACTTGCTCCGCTTTCTGCGGTGTCGGAGTTGAAGTTGACTTGTTGATTGTGATTTGGGTTGACATCAGCATCGCTATACTGGAATATGGTACCAGGAGCGAATCATCATTTTCCATGAGTGGATTTGAGGATTTCGGTTTTGGTTTGGCATCTGCATTGCTGCACTGGAATAATGCCAGGAGCAACTCATCATTTGCCCCGGGAGGACTTGGGAACTGGTTTTTTTTTTGTTTGGCATCAGCATCACTACACTGGAATATGGTACCAGGAGCGAATCATCATTTGCGTTTGCTTATTAGGAAACGATGGCTTAGGAGACAGGTTTTAGGTCCCTATCACCTAAGACTTTTCAATTTTGTGAGCCGTAAGGGTCTCACAAAGCATTTTCTCCCTACGGGTCGTAAGGATCCCGTAAGTGTATTTTCTCCTTAGAAGTCGTGGGGACTCCCAAGTGTGTTGCTCCTTTGTGAGTCGTAAGGATCTCACGCGGGAATTTTCTCCTCACAAAGTCGAGAGGACTTTACGAGTGCATTTCATCTCTTTTTCACGAGTTTGCGTCCTTTCGGGTTTTCACAAACCCGCCGGCAATCCTGTTGTTTTTACTCATGGAGCCCTTTCGGGTTTTCATCCGTGCCCATTTTTCTTGTGGACATACCATTTTTTTTTTAATTTTTTTGTGGGACTTTGAATGTGGTCTCACCGGTAGGACTTGGGAGAGATGGGATCGTTTTACGCCCGTGGATTGTATACGGTTTTGCAGGATGTATGATCCAGACCGTAGGGCTGGAAAAATTTCGGGATTTTGTTGGCGTCTGCATCACTGCACTGGAATATGGCACCAGGAGCGACTCATCATTCACCGTTAGGGTATGAGATTTGGAATTTGGTTGGCATCTGCATCGCTGCACTGGAATATGGTACCAGGAGCGACTCATCATTCGCCACTTAGGGATTTGAGTTTTGGTTGGCGTCTGCATCGCTGCACTGGAATATGGTACCAGGAGCGACTCATCATTCGCCGTTGGGATTTGAATTTGGAATTTGGTTGGCGTCTGCATCGCTGCACTAGAATATGGTACCAGGAGCGACTCATCATTCGCCATTGGGGATTGGGGAGCGATGGTTTAGGAGACAGATTTTGATCCCTATCACCTAAGGCTTTTCAATTTTATGGGTCGTAAGGGTCCCATAAAAGCATTTTCTCCTTACGAGTCGTAAGGATCCCGTAGGTGCATTTTCTCCTTAGGAGTCGTGAGGACCCCCAAGTGTGCTTTTCCTTTGTGAGTCGTAAGGATCCCACAAAGGTTTGTTCTCCTCATGTATCGTGAGGACACATGAGTGGGTCTTCTCAATGGAGCATAATTCCAAAGGCGGAGACCGTCCGCGTAACTGGTGATTATGGTGGGGCATGGGTATGATGAGAATTATTTGAGCCCATGGATTGTATACGATGGTCAACTTAGGGACCAACTGTAGGGCCGGGAGCATTTTGAGAAATTGGATTTTGGTTGGCGTCTGCATCGCTGCACTGGAATATGGTACCAGGAGCGACTCATCATTCGCCGTTGTTTTGTTTTTTGTTTTTTTTTGTTTTGTTTTTGTTTTTGTTTTTTTTTTGTTTTGTTTTTTTTGTTTTGTTTTTTTTGTTTTGTTTTACCGCGATTGCTCTATCATTTCGGCTTTTATTCGCGGTTGCCCCATCATTTCGGCTTTATTTTCATCTTTATTTTACTCGCTGATTTTTATTGCGAGTTGCCCCATCATTTCGGCTTTTCTTTATTTTTCTTTTATTTACACATTTTTTGTTTATTTACATATATATATATATATATATATATATATATATATATATATATATATATATATATTTTTACATTCCCAGTTTAACGACTTAGAGGTCTACTGTTCCCAGTTTAATGACGTGGTGGTCGATTGTTTTCAGAGAAAGGCATATGTCTGAGAGAATCAGTTTCACGAAGAACTTCAGTCTCCATTTGTATGAAATTAGCGGTCGCAGCTAGACTGATTGTTAACACGCCTTTGGACAGTTCTATCTCTCCTGCCTTGTATTGCTTTTCGACCCAATCTTTGAAGACGAAGCAGTCCTCAATGGCATGACCTATCACTCTGTGATAGGGGCAGTATTTGGGGTCGTCGGTCAAATTCGCTTCCCGTGGTCTTTTTGACTCTGACAGTTGTAGACCGTTTCTCAGGACGTCTTTGAATATTTTACGGATTTTGTCCCTTCTGAAGGAATAGACATTGTCCGGCTTCTCTTTCAGTGGAGATTCTCCTCCCTCTCCGAACATTGGCTTCCGAAGCTGGTTGGCATTAGGCCCGCTCAACCCTTGCTTATTTCGGTTAGCCAAGGCATTGAAAGATTCAATATCGTCAGAATTTCCGCCTTTGCGATTTTCGTCTTTTCGGTTTCTCCAAGACTTATTGTTATTTTAGGAGTCAGAGGAGGACTCCTGCTTTGAGCGTTCCAACATCTGGACTTTCCTGGTCAGCTCTTGGAATGTTTTGAGACCCGCGGTGTATAGAAACGGGGCCATCCAATTGTTGAGATTTCCGACGAGGAGACTGACAGATTGGTCATGCTCTATCGGCGGTTCACATTTGACGGAGAGATTGCGCCATCGGGTTATAAAATCCGTGCTGCTTTCGTTGTTCTTTAGCTTGGTCCTTACGAGGTCGGCGATGGTGATCTTATCGCTGACACTCATGAACCTCTGCCGAAACAGAGACTCCATTTGGACGAAAGTTGTGACGGAGCCATCCGGTATGCTCGCGTACCAGTCGAAAGCAATATCGGTCAAGCTATTAACGAACTGGCGGAGGAGAAGCGCATCATTGCCCCCAGTATTCCCGCATGAAGCTTTAAAATGGGTGACGTGCTGATTCGCATTTCCCGTCCCATCAAATCTTCCGAATTTGGGGATGACATAGCCGCTAGGAAATTCTACCAGATCATACTGAGCAGGATATGGTCTCCCACTACTGCTAATATCATTTTGTGCTTCGGCTTCGGCTACCAAGGTTTTGACTTTATCCACAACCAAATCCATGATTTGATCTTGAGTTAGCGGGCTACTGTCATCAGCAGCCAAGACATTTCCCGAGATAAGATGCGACTGATTTTCATGTGGTCCGCCCACTTTTGGATTTGAGGGAACGGGTGTCGGCTGTTTCGGGACACCGTTTTCCGGTTCATGAGAGCCCTGCGCCTGATTGGGCGGCTGAGAGGCAAGTTGGGCCGTGAGATATAAGACGACGTTTGTCAAGTCGTCAATTTTTTAGTAGAGCTTGGCCATCTCCTTGTCTTTGCCTCTGAGCTGTTTTCGGAGCTCTTGGAGAAGTTGCTGCTCTGCGTTCTTGGGACGGAAGGTTAGCTCATCTTCGCTTTCCGAGCCCGACTCCTCATGGATCGAAGGGTCTTTCTTCCTATCATCCTTATCGAGAGGGTTTTCATCATCCAGCGGAGGCGGCTGTTCTTGGGAAGCGGCAACCACATTCGAGCCAGATTGGATTTGAGATGCGGTGGCCCCGTCCTTGCTCTTGCTGCGCGTGCCCACCATGTAGACAGTGTGGACCACATATCCAGCCATTTCCTCGTCTTTGGCGGGGTAACCCTGTTCCTCGCACCTTATGAGGTTTAGCCTAGCAGGAGCCCTAGCCCCTTTTGTTGACTTTATATCTGAGCCTTTTCTGCCTTAGCTTCTCAATTTTAAGGGCGTGGCGGGCATCTGTTTCCTGGGAAGCCACCGTGAGTCAATTAGCGGGGAGCTTAGAGAAGACACCCGATCGAGCAGTTGTCAGGGGCATCGCCGGAGCTTGCTCGAGACGCCTTGTTGCTTTGTTGGTGTTGATGGCCTTACCCCCAGCTGGGGCCAAGGAGAGTCGTTCAAACACCGACTTGCGTTTGAGTTGGGGCATCTTAGAGACCACCACATTTGGCCTCTTGCCTTTCGAGACCGGTTTATCTGTCACCGGGGCTTGAGGAGCTGGGATGGAGTTAGCTGACACGAACAGAATAGAGCCGAATGGTAGCGGCGGCTCTTCCCATTGTCGCCCGAGACTGGCCGGAAGGACCGTCCTGGCGTCCATCTTCATCGTGTAGGAGATGGGAGCTGAGTTCAGAGCTGAGATCATCCTTGGAGATATTGTTGAAAAGTGATTGCTTGAAGACTTGCATGAAAGAGCATTATTTTAGTATAAATATAGATATGTATATTTATTGAGTTCGCATGAACGTTTAACCCGAAATATGGGAGGAGAGATTAGTCCCACCGGGCGTGCCAGAATCTGTAGGGTGTTTTTCGTCACCCCATTGAAATGGGAATACGCGCGCGCTTGTCAGGCATACTACAGATTCCCCCTGCCTAGGGTAGGCCGGGGTTTATTGATTATGGGGATCCGAATCTCCGGCAGCCGCGGACTAAGCTGTCGTTAATTACCCTTCGCCTTTAGAGCAAGAGAACCTCCGATTGACGGGTTAAACTGGTCATGCAAATTCAATGTGCAGTGTACGTGTGTTTTGTTTTGGAGGGGGGCTTGGATATATCGGGGGGCCCACAGAGTTTTTACGGGGGTCCCGCTACCCGGATAGCGGGCTGGAGGTCAAGGGGGCTAGCAGCCCCCTTGCGGGGTGCGGGGCAGCACCCCAGCTCAAAATTTTTGAGAGGGACAGTGTTGTAGAGTATGTGTGCGTGTGTGTGTATATGTACATATATATATAAAAAAGAAAGGGAAAGAGCATCCAAAAGATGCGTGGGAAAAAGCGCCAGCGCTTTGAGCGCTAGCACTTTGAGCGCTAGCGCCCCACGTGCCAGGCACGTGGGCACTCGGGCGCTAGCGCTCTGGGCGCTAGCTCTCTGGACGCTAGCGCACTGAGCGCAAGAGTGCTAGCGCTCTGGGCGCTAGCGCCCCACGTGTCAGCATGTGGGCACTCGGGCGCCAGCGCTTTGGACGCTAGCGCTCTGAGCGCAAGGGCGCCAGCGCTTTGAGCGCTAGCGTCCCACGTGTCAGCACGTGGGCGCTCGGGCGCTAGTGCTTTGGGCGCTAGCGCTTTGAGCGCAAGGGCGCTCGGGCGACAAAAGGGACTTGGTCCCTGCAATGGGAGTTGTACTCCCAGAAAGGAGCACTTATTAATTTGTATATATGTATATATATATGAGGAGTTAAACTCCTAGGATATTTTGAAGCTGATGAAGGGGCTTCTCCCCTTGAGTCCTAGTTCTTCCCCAAAGTGGGGTTTCTGAAGATGGGTCTCCTTCTTCTTCTTTTGTTGGCCGGATCTTGAAGATCAAGAAATAAGAGATTTTAAAAATCTCTCCTTTCTGAGATCTGATGACAGATCTGAGTTTCCCTTTGTGGGTTTTATGGTGAAAAACTATTTAGTTTTGGAAAAGAAAGAGTACAACTCTTGATTTAATTCAAGAGAAAGAAGAAGGTTTAGAACTTTCAGAAAGGGGAAAGAGGCACAAACCCTAGATTTAGAGAGGAATGAAAAGTCTATACTTTATTCATCATCATGTTGCCTTATATAGGCTTACATATTTACATATAGCTCCTTGGACTTTACAAAAATGGCATTTGGCCCATCCCATGGTTCATATGCCATTTCTTTTTGCACATAAGCCATGGGCTTACAAAAAATTGGCTTTATGCCCATTTTGCATACATTCATGCACAAAAAATTACATCAAAATTATTCGTTACATGATTTTTATTTTGGTATGGCGGAAGGCCGGACGCTTCGTGTTCGGGCTCGACCCGGGCATTGGCCCACTTGCTTGGGCTTGGGCCCACCTGGCTTGGGGTTGACCTTGACTTTGACTTGGTCAACCAGGGTGCAAATTTTGACCCTAACAATGGCATGACCTTTGTTGATAAGGTTATGACCATTGGTAAGGAGTCCGCTAAGACGGTGCAGCCGTTGCAGAACACTTTTAAGTATGGAGCTTCTACCGTGAAAGCTCGGGAAATTCTCCATCTATACTCCATCAGGCCGGGATATTTAGTGTTCAGGCAGAACGATTCGGCTCTGTTCATGAGATATAATCCCCACCGTTTTGCCCAGTAATCAAGTTATAATCAGGGTGTCCCGTTCGAGGCGTTCTTTGCAGAACCGGTTTATACCGAAGAGGGTATCCGGAGCACTTTGCACCACTTCATGCGCCTAAACACAGGTTCCAATTTCTTCATTAGTGAACCAAGTTGTGTTCCTAGGGCCCTAAACGTATACGTGGCGTGGTATCAACACGCAATGGGTGTCGTCATCAGGGAGGAAAAGAAATTGTTGCTCGACCGCAAGGGTGCACCCCCCGCCGGTAATCCAAACGTCCCTCTGAAGCGACGGACCATTGTCTGTCATCCCTTAAGAGAAGTTGCTGCGGTCGAGGTCCTGCATGATAGGCCTGAGCTACCGATACCCCGTGTTCCCGTGGAAACGGTGACTGTGGCGTCTCCCGAGTCTGGTGTGGGTTCAGATATTGGGACTCATCGTCCCAAGGTACCCATCAAGCGTAAGCTTGTGCTAGCGGCTACGGGCGCTCGCTCGCAGAAGAGGAAGAAGAAATCAATTCTCTCTGTAGACGTTGTACTCGGCCAGGAGCCTCATGCTCCTTATAGCGAGGGCCTGAGCGAATATGGGACCAACGAGGGTCTATTCATAGCGCCGGATGATACTGATCTGGAGGCTGCCATTGCAGCTTCTGAGCGATCAGCAAGCCACAAAGCGGGACTGGCCACCCTCGCGCAATTAAGTAAGCTTCAATCGTACCTTTTTGCTGCTATATTTTTGTTATCATGTTTTGACTGACACTCTTTCTCTAACAGGCATTTCCACTGAAGAGGCTCCCGCGGCTTCCCTCAAGACTTTTGAGGAGGAGGAGAGGATTCGCGCTTCGTTGGGCGTTGGTATATTTCGGCTCATTGCGCCTTCATTCGCCTTTGTTATGGACAATCTGACCCTTTTTTATCTTATCGCATGGACTACAATGCCAATCCCACAGGATGATGCGGAGATGCTTCCAGGGCCGGCTATCGAAGTCCCGGCCTCCTCAGCACTGCCAAAAGAGGCTTTACTTAAGCGACCGATGACGGATGCCATAACGGCTCCAGAGATAACCCTTGGTGCGGACGATGACGTCCCCTTGACGGAGGTCTTGAGAAGATCAGCTCTCACGGCCCAGACGGAAAGGAAGCACAGAATGCGAGCAGCAATGGTGCGTAACGCCGCCTTGGCCACGGGTTCAGGCTTGAGCGCTGCTAACCCTGCCCCTACTCCTTCAGAGGGTGCTTCGGTCGCCCTGTCTACCGCTCACAGACAAGCAGCACGTGCGGTCCGGGAAGCAGTTGAAAGACCGACCCAAGGTAACGTAACATTGAGTTCTTTTGTCAAAGTTTTAATTTTCAGATTCTCATATATATTATTCTGCAGGGCCGAGTCCTGATGAGGAAGCGGTGGGTGAGATGGTGGCGACCACCGAGCCTGAGGTAGCCACTCTTTCTCAAGAGTCTGGAACTGCCCCAATTGTCACTCTCTCACCTTGCGGTTCCTTGCCGTTGCTGGGCGCTGCGAGTGTCACGACGATTCTCGTGGAGTCGGGAGATGAAGCTACGGGTGGCGAAACCATTCCGATGGAGGAGGGTGAAGTTGTCGCTACATCAAGTGACGCCTTTGTCGCGGTTCCGACCGGCAACTCACCAGGTAGATTTTGGGTTATTGCTTTCTTTGTTTATTCTGCAATTCCTTTCAATCTCTTCCAACAGTACTTCTCTTGTTTCTGATGTAGGTGTGGTGAGCGTTGAGGTCGTGCCACCCAAGGAAGCATCACCAGTTGCTGCTTTGACGGTGGCCACCACTTTGCCTTCTCTCGTGTCCTCCCAAATGCTGGAAGGTACGGACTTATGACCCATCGGTTTCATTGTAGGCAATATACTTTATGTACTGACAATGTATTACTGCATCTTTGAAGGAGTCCTTTTTGATCACCTGCATCAGGTGTTGCATCCATATTTCTCCTTCCAGTCGGAGATTGCCTCATCTAGTGGCGCTGGTGAGTACAGCCTTTAGCTAATATCTTTTCTTTTCTTTTACGGGCAGCCAAGTCGTTGTTAATTCTTCTTTGTTTTGACTACAGCACTACAGATTGAAGAAGGAGACGAAAGAACAGTTGCACCTCCGGTACTCCCGTTCTTGCCACCTGCCGCAGCCGGTATAGTAAACTCCATTGTTCATGTAGCTTATCTATTTGTTGAACCGTTATTTGACTATAATTTATTTTGCAGCAGTGACATCGACTTCAGCTTCGTTCGAGTCTCGAATCATAATGCCAGCGGGCCCCTTTTCCAGACGTCCATCTTCAAAAGGCGCTGTGAATAGTCTGCGCATGTTGAGCGATCACCTCGAGAAGATTGACGCGGAGACTCCTGCCCTTGCTGCAGATTTTGCTGCTGAGCTTAATCCTATGCTGGCGACGCTCATGAACTTTCATAGTGAGGGCGTCGTTGAGTCTTGGGTTAATCTCTGCAGGAAAATTGAGGCCTGCCTGCATGTACTCAAGTTCAGACGTCTTGCTCCCGAGGTCCTGGCTGTGAACTCCCAGCGGGCTGCGTGGGTCGAGCAGAGCACTCCCTACTTCCGTTATCTTGAACAAGAAGCGTCCTTAAAGCGTAAGGAGTGCGAAGAGACTTCAAGCTAATCTGCTTGATTGCATGCTCAAGTTAATGCAAACGCTGCATAGCTGAAAGCTATCTTTGAGGGCCTTCTACGATGTATTTCCGACGGGCTTACGCTGAGGTAGAAGCTCAACCTCATTGAGCGGGATGCGCAGAGTTGTGTGGAAGCTCAGCGGGACGTTGATGAGCAACTTTCATCTTACTTGCAGCAACGAGCTCAGGTTGAAGCAGAGTTGGCCGCAGCAGCTGACCGTGAAAAGGGGCTGAGGGGAGTGTGCGAGCAACTGATTAGTCTATTGAAAACGCTTCCCTCCCAATAGTTGTTTTTGCACCATTTGTAATTTTTAAATAAAATGTATCCATTTTTTTTATCCTTTCATATGATGTAAATTGTACTCAATTTGACCTTATAAATAAAAGATGCATTTTGTCGTGCTATCTTGTGTTATCTCTTGCTTTCTTGTCTTTTCTGTGTTGCCGGCGTGTTACCTTAGTAAGCGTAGCCTGTAGATGATAAAGAGCATTCCGTCTTGAACTCTTCGAGAGGTAGTGATGGCTTAGGAAGCAGGTTCAGATCTACTGCCTAAGGCTTTTCAACTTTATGAGCCGTGAGGGTCTCATAAATACTTTTCTCCCTATGAGTCGTGAGGATCTCGTAGGTGTATTTTCTCCTTAGGAATCGTGAGGATTCCTAAGTGTCTTGGGAGTCGTAAGGATCTCACAAGAGAGTTTTCCTCCTTACGGGTCGAGAGGACCCGTAAGTGATTGATGAATTTGACATTATCCGCATTTCACAGAGTCAGAAGTTGCTCTGGGCGTTTCCCACGGGGTCGAGATTGACTCTAGCCGTGTTCCACGGGACCAGGATTTGCTCTGGATGCTTCCCATAGGGTCAGGATTGACATTGGCCGTATTCCGCAAGGACCAGGTTCCGCTCTGGACGCTTCCCACGGGGTCAGGATTGACATAGGCCGTGTTCCACTAGACCAGGATTTGCTCTGGATGCTTCCCACGGGGTCAGGATTGACATAGCCGTGTTCCGCAAGGACCAGGATCCGCTCTGGACGCTTCCTACGGGGTCAAGATTGACATAGGCCGTGTTCCACTAGACCAGGATTTGCTCTGGATGCTTCCCACGGGGTCAGGATTGACATAGCCGTGTTCCGCAAGGACCAGGATCCGCTCTGGACGCTTCCCACGGGGTCAGGATTGACATAGGCCGTGTTCCACTAGACCAGGATTTGCTCTGGATGCTTCCCACGGGGTCAGGATTGACATAGCCGTGTTCCGCAAGGACCAGGATCCGCTCTGGACGCTTCCCACGGGGTCAGGATTGACATAGGCCATGTTCCACTAGACCAGGATTTGCTCTCGATGCTTCCAACGGGATCAGGATTGACATAGCCGTGTTCCGCAAGGACCAGGTTCCTCTCTGGACGCTTCCCATGAGGTCAGGATTGACATAGGTCGTGTTCCACTAGACCAGTATTTGCTCTGGATGCTTTCCACGGGGTCAGGATTGACATAGGCCGTGTTCCGTAAGGACCAGGATCCGCTCTGGACGTTTCCCACGAGGTCGGGATTGACATAGGCCGTGTTCCACTAGACCAGGATTTGCTCTGGATGCTTCCCCCAGGGTCAGGATTGACATAGCCGTGTTCCGCAAGGACCAGGATCCGCTCTGGACGCTTCCCACGGGGTCAAGATTGACATAGGTCGTGTTCCACTAGACCAGGATTTGCTCTGGATGCTTCCCACGGGGTCAGGATTGACATAGCCGTGTTCCGCAAGGACCAGAAAGGGTTGACTTTATCCGCATTTCACGGAGTCGAGGGTTGAATCTCGGTTGTTTGTGCACCGTCGAGTCATGGAACTGGGAGTTGCCGCGGTTCCGCTTTGCTTAATATTGCGTCTGTTGAAATGAGACGAATGTTGAGATGATCTCCAGGCTGTCTGTGAACCGTCGAGACTTGGCTCTCTTTCGGATGGAGCCTGGGAGGAAGGTGTGCTTCCCTCTTTGTTTATACCCCTGGATTGTATACAGGGATCGATGTGATCTCACCTGTAGGGCAAAAAGTTTTATTTTATATATTTTTCTTTCCGCAATGCTCTATCATTTCAGCTTTTATATCGCGAAAGTCGCGATTGCCCAATCATTTCGGCTATTTCTCACGGTGTCCAATCATTTCGGCTATTTGTTTTTATTTACTCGCTGCATTATATTGCGAGTTGCCCAATCATTTCGGATATTTTGTATGCATACATTTTTACTTGCTGATGCAAGTTGCCCCATCATTTCAGCTATTTCGTATGCATTTGTGGCTCGCTGACTTTTCACTGTGAATTTGGGATTTGACACCGATTTCGGCATCAGCATCGCTACAACTGGGATATTGCTAGGAGCAAATCATCATTTGCCTCTGTCGATGTCGAACAAAGGTGACTTAGTGAACAGGGTTAGGATCCTGTCGACTAAGACTTTTAACTTTACGAGCCGTAAGGGTCTCATAAAGGTATTTCTCCCTACGAGTCGTGAAGATCTCGTATGTGCGTTTTCTCCTTAAGAATCGTGTGGAGTCTTAAGTGTATGGTCTCTTATAAGTCGTAAGGATCTTATAAGAGTATTTTCTCCTTATAAGTCGAGAGGACTTACAAGGGTTGTTCACCGTGTAGACATATCCCAAGTCGGTGGTGGGACTTTGTTAGGGAAATACTTATTCGCGCCCGTGGATTGTATACAAGGGTCAATATTGAACTGCTTGTAGGGCAAAATCAGGGTGTATGACTTCTTAAGAACAGGTTCAGATCCCTGTAGCTTAAGGCTTTTGAATCCTATGAGCCGTGAGGGTCTCAAAGGGGAATTCTCCTTACGAGTCATGAGGATCTCGTAAGTGTGTTTTCTCCCTAGGAATCGTGAAGATCCTTGAGTGTGTTGCTCCCTTGTGAGTCGTAAGGATCTCACGCAGGTGGTTTCTCCACACAAGATCGAGAGGACCTTGCATGTGTCTTTTAACGAGGTTGCGCTCTTTCGGGTTTTCACAAAACTTGCCGGCAGTCCTGCTGTTTTTACTCACGGAGCCCTTTTGGGTTTTCATCCGTTCCCATTTTCGCTTCTGTGCTGAATACCAATGCATACGGCGTTGTGTTCGTGGCCATTTTGAACGTAGTTCAATACGCCCAGAGAGCTTCATGCAGTCTCTCATGCCAGTCCCTCTTATTTCGAGACACCGTATTTTTCACGATCTTTGTCAAGGTCTTGTTAAAAGCCTCAGCTAGGCCGTTAGCTCGGGGATTATAGACTGAAGAGTATCTCCGGTCTATGTTATGCTGTTGTGCGAAGCGGCTGATCTTGTGGCTTCTATAGGCTGGCCCGTTATCGGAGATAATCTGTCGCGGAGTGTCGAACCGGTAAATGACGCGTATCTTGAAGAAATGGAGAATATTCTCCGTCTTCACTTCCCTCGGCAGTACTGCTTCTGCCCATTTGGAGAAGTAATCAGTTGTCGCCAAGATGAATCGATGTCCACTGGATGATGTTGGTTCAATGGGGCCGATTATGTCAGCCCCCCACATTTCGAACGGCCAGCTAGCCACCGTTGGATGTAGTGGATTCGGATGCTGATGGATAAAATCCCCGTGAATCTGGCACGAGTGGCATTGCTTCGCGTATTCGAGACAGTCCTGGATCATCGTAGGCCAATAGTAGCCCATCCTTTTGATCTTCAGCTTCATCTTCGGGCCGGCTTGGTGAGAACCGCAGAGTCCGTCGTGAGTTTCTTGGACGACTCTTTTTGCTTCTTCCGGTCCCAGGCATCGTAGCCACAGAGAATCAAATGATCTCTTATACAGAGTATCATTGATAAATGCAAAAGATAGAGCTCGTTTCATGAGCTGATATCTTGACGACGCATCTTCAGGTGTTCGACGGGATTTGAAGTAGTCTATAAAGACTTCTCTCCAATCCATAGCCTTTTCCTGGTCTTTTATTTGTAGGGTCCCTTTCTCGGTCGCTCCCTTTTCTTCGGAAGATTCCAGAGATATTTCTGCCGGTGCGAGAACCCGACGGCTTTGCACAACGATTCTCACGTCATCGAGGTTTTCGTCGGCCAGTTCTTTAGCGATCTTGGCTAATGCATCCGCTTTGCTATTTTCCGCACGCGGTATACTTTCCAGGGTGTAGGAAGGAATTTGAGTCAGCAGTTGTTGCACTCTCTCGCCGTATTTCACTAACACTGGTTTGCACGTTTGATAGTCGCCGTTTACTTGACTAACGACCAGCTGGGAGTCTCCATATATGAGGAGGTTTTCAATTCCCATGTCGACAGCGATCTCGAGACCTACTATCAAAGCTTCGTATTCGGGTTCATTGTTTGTTTTCAGTTCTGTCAAGGAAAAGGCAAATCGTATTATCCCTCCTTGTGGAGTCACGAAGATGAGGCTTACCCCGGATTTGATTATGGGGGTGCTTTGCTTGCACTTCTTCATGGAAGATGCTCCATCAAAGTAAAGTTCCCACTGGGTATCATTCTCTCTTCTCTCACCGTCGACCGTGTCAAACGCGTGCTCGTCTGGAAATTCCCAGTTCAAGGGAGAGTCGACGGGTATCGGATGCTCAGCGAGGAAGTCGGCGATGGCCTGGCCTTTCACTGGCTTGAGAGGTCGATAAGTTATCGAGAACTCCATCAAGAGCAGGGCCCATTTAGCGAGTCGTCCCGTTAATATAGCCTTTGACATTAAATATTTGAGAGGATCCACCTTCGATATGAGATGGACCTCATGTGCCAACGTGTAGTGTCTGAGCTTCGTTATCGCGAAGATCAACGCCAGGCAGTGTTTTTCGATGGGAGAATAATTGCTTTCTGCCCCCAGTAGAACTCGACTCAAATAGTAGAGGACTCTCTCCTTCCCTTGGTCATTCTCTTGTGCCCACAGCGCGCCTAAGGAACCTTCGAGGGCTTTTGTATACAGGACGAGGGGTTTTCCTTTAACGGGAGCGGCCAGTACTGGCGGATTCTGCAAGTATTGCTTGATTTCGTCCAATGCGCTTTGGCATTTGCGATCCCAGACGAACGGGGTTCCTTTCTTCATTAAGTGACTGTAAGGACTTTACTTGCCTGAAAGATTGGTTATAAATCGCCAGATGTACGCGAGCTTCCCTTGGAGAGACCACAGCTGCTTGAGAGTCCTTGGCGGAGGCATTTCCATGATCGCCTTGATCTTCGACAGGTCTATCTCGATGCCTCGGTGGCGGACGATGAATCCTAGGAATTTGCCTGAGGAAACTCCGAACGCGCATTTAAGAGGATTCATCTTCAAGTTATATTTCCGAAGACACTGAAACACGATCTTCAGATGCTCTAAATATTTCTCGTATGATTTGCTTTTCACCACAAGGTCGTCAATATAGCATTCGACAATTTCATGTATGAGGTCGTCGAAAATCTTCGTCATGGCCCTCTGATAGGTGGTACCAGCGTTCTTTAGACCAAACGGCATCACCTTGTAGCAGAATATGCCCAAAGGGGTCTGGAAAGCGGTATGCTTCTGGTCCTCGGGATGCATCATTATCTGATTGTATCCTGATGAGCCGTCCATGAAGGAGAAAACTTCGTAAGTGGACGTATTATCTATCATTAGCTCGGTGACTGGTACTGGAAAGTTGTCCTTCGGGCAAGCTTTGTTGAGATCCCTAAAGTCCACATATATGCGCACCGTCCCATTTTTGTTTATCACCGGGACGATGTTGGCGATCCAATCAGGATATTGAACCTCTTGGATGTAGCCGAAGTCGATTAGCTTATTGACCTCGGCATTTATGCTCATCTCAAGCTTAAGCCGCGTTCTTCTCGGTGCTTGTTTGATCGGCTTGACGTCTGGAGAAATCGCCAATTTGTGGACAGCAATCTCTGGATCAAGTCCCGACATCTCTGAATAGTTCCATGTGAAGCAGTCTTTATACTGCATGAGCACGTCTTTTAGCTTAGCTACCCTTTCTTCGGACAACAGCTCACTGACGAACGTCGGCCGTGGGTCGTTTGACGTTCCCAAGTCGATTTTTCTGAGGTCATCTACAGCAGTATGTATCCCATCTTCTAGCTCTTTTGGCGCTGGTGGAAACTCTGAGATCACCTCGTCATCATCGTTTTCGAAGCACCAGGAGAGGCCATCCATATTCTCGGGTTCTTCTTCTGACAGCGTTATCACATGACAGGTACGAGATCGCTTCCAAGACCGATGTTGATCCGGCTCTACTCTCGTGGCTTTCGGTTCATGCTTCTGCGGTGGGGTTACCCTCCAACTGCTGGATAGAGTGAACCTGCCTTACTGATACTGGTCTTCAACCCAGTTCTTGAAGGTGAAGCAGTCTTCGAGAGGGTGTCTTATTGCTCGGTGATAGGAGCAATACTCTGGGTGAGAGACCTCGTCTGCTTGTTCGGGGTGCTTAGACTCCGGGAGGGTAATTGATTGGTCTCAAAAACTATCTATTACCGCAATCAAGAACGGCGTCGCTTGGTAGCTAGCCGGTGAGTACGGGTCGGTCCACAGGGATGTTGTGAATTTCCTAATCGCTCAAACGAGTTAATTCCGATGGGTGATCGGATTGATTTATTAAATCTAAAAACTAAATTAATCTAGGGCAATTGAATTAAAGATCTAACTATCTAACTAGGGCAAGGAATTAAATTTAATCTAGGATAGAGAATGAAAAATTACCTAAGGCAAGAATTGAAATTAATTACTTACTTTACAAATGGCTCTCTCCAAACATCAACACAGGGTTGTCAGATCTGAATTTCTGAAATGAAAAGAGGTATCGATGCTCTCCAAAAGAAATCTAAATTTTATTCATAGAAAGAGGCACAGGGAGGCATGACCTAATACAAGAATTAGAGTTCCTATTTATAGAGGATAGGAAATCCTAGGTTACAATTGATTCGCATGTCTACATTTACTAAAATATCCCTAGGAAGACCTAGTCAAAGTAGACTCCAAGCTTTGGTAAAATTTTATGTCTGGAAATTTTGGAACTGATTCTGGGCTTCTTGGGCTTTTTATTTCTTTGGATATTTATTCAATTTGGCTTCTCTATTTCTTCCAGATCTCCAGTGAACAATTGCAGTGGACTTTTAACCGTTTGCTTTGTAATCTTGGACCTTGCGTTGCCTTGTACTGATCTTTTATGTAGGCTTGATTAAGATCCTTCTATTTGATGGTCAAAGTCCCTTTTTTATGTCGTCTTTTGTCTTTTTCACTGTTTTCGCTCCAAGAACCTGTAACCTGTAATATGTAGCAGACATGCGTCAAAAGCATCTGTTTATTGATAAAAAAGAATAAGAATGGGGAATATAATAATACAATATTATGGTGTGAACAAATACCCCCAAACTTATCTTTTACTCGTCCTCGAGCAAACTTATTTTTTATTCTCGATAAAAACCTAACCTCACTTTCGCAGGGAAACGCGATTGCACTGAGCTCGTGCAACAAGCCGTTAAACCTCTAGGTGTCCCTAGTAGGAGGAGTGTTGTCTCCTGAGGGTTTTCAGCGGATACTACCCACAAAATCCTATCAATTTGGCTTTTTCGACTTTTGTTCTCCAATTAGGTTTTCTAACAAGGAATTCTATTATCGTCGACTCGTAAATTATCCACCCATATTCTTCACACTTCCTCATCATTTAAGTTAAGATTATATATGTTCTGCAGACCTACTTAGCTTTCGGCATTTCTTAAGTTTTCCTTCTAGGGTTCCATCTCCACTTAGGAATTTTTATCAACTCTACTAAATATACAAGTTCTATTTTTCACTCCTTTCTCTCATCTAAACTCCAATCACATACCCCTACGTGTGTGTGTATATGACCCCTGCACTTGGAAATTCAAATCAAGCAAGCATACCCTTGTCCGTTGTCCAAAGCACTTTTTAATTGGTGAATTTTTAATTGAATTTTGCTTACACATCTTTCATGCGACCGTTAATACTTCTTGAGGTACCAACGACCGGTTACAAGATGCGTTTGCACTTTAAAGCGTAAATCCTAGTCTTGCAACACCTAAGGCTTTCAGCAGTGACTCCCAAACCAGTTGGTCTAAGGTACTAGGTGATGAAGCACCCTCGCTAAATATTTTTTTATTTTTACAGCCTTAAGTAATCACAAAAACCAGTGTTCATTTTTTTCTTTATTCACACTTATATTATTTTTTTATTTTCTTCGTACTAAGGACTTTAGACAAGAGCATTTCAAGGTCTCTTCTACTATTCCAAGTTTCAAGGTGCGTGATTGTGCACTTTGTAGGGTATACATTTTCAGAATCTAAACTTAAGCTAGGAATTATTTTTCAAACTTATACTCTAATAAAAATATCAATACTTTTCCTTTGTTTCGACTTAGCCCAAGAAGTGAACCCAAAATTTGCCTAGTTCTAAATAAACTACAAAGACATATACTTTCTACCGTTAAACTTTAATAAATGTTATTTTTAGGATTTTTAATTTACTAAGTCTAAGATCTAGTTGTTCCTAGCTAGTTAACCCATTTGTCAAACTCAAGTCAAATACGGCCAAAATTGAATACATTAATTTTTATAATTTTTGAAATTTTCAATTTTTATGGCTTTTAAAATAAGTATGCAAATGCAAAAATATGTACATATGAATGCGAAGGAAGAAGACGTACCGAGCATACCCCCAAACTTGAACTTGACAGTGTCCTCACTGTCATGCTACACCAAGAGGGTCAAACTGCCGGCACTCCCATGTTTATTTATTTATAAAAATTTTATTATTATTATTTTATTTTTAATTTTTTTAATTTTTTATAGAAAAAGAAAACAAAAAATATATGTACATATATACAACAAGGTTCCCCCCAAACTTAAACTTGGCCTTACACAAGCCAAAGGTTAGCACCAACTATTCAAAAATCTTATCGTGGTAATGATCGAGTTGGTGAAAGAATGGGGTGGAAAGAAAAGAGATGAGAAACACACGAGACCGTGTGGAAATAAGAATGGAATATGGTCTCGGTGGAGGAGAAGAGGGGCGGAAAAGAGAAAGAAGTGGAGTACGATCTTGAGGGTGTAAATCGAGTGAATAAATTAGCGCAACTTGTGATGACCAATGTGTTAAAAGAGATTGTGCTAACCTATCAACCCGTCGAGAAATGGGGTCAAATCCCTCAAGATTCGCAAGAAAGCATGGGTACGCCGAACTTGGTATTGGAGATGAAAGCGTAACGGTCTCTTGTAAGGTCGAAATGATAGGAATGACGAAAGGGAGTGAATTAAGGATAGTCTCATTCTCACCGTAATAAACTGTCTCGAACTGGAAAGATTCCAACAA
Organism: Agapanthus africanus; assembly: GCA_030015575.1. NCBI lineage: Eukaryota > Viridiplantae > Streptophyta > Magnoliopsida > Asparagales > Amaryllidaceae > Agapanthus > Agapanthus africanus. The sequence continues at coordinate 57,742,755 of CM057344.1, forward strand.
TGGTTCAAAACGACTGTAAGCAACCGAGTCTGATGGTTCAACTAACTCATCTGAAAATGTAAAGGACTCAAACTCGGGCGGGGAGACATCAACATCGTTCGAAAAAGTGAAACACTCGTCTGTGAGAACTGTGTCAGATTCAAAGGAAAAATTTTCAAGCTCACAGTCTTCAAGCGTGATATTAGGCGTGGTCGGAACGATGGAAAGGAGGGAGGGTGATTTAGTTAAAGGTTCAAGAGGATGAATTGGAAAATCCGACACATCAAACAAGAATGGTTCATGTAGGGTGTTTTTCGTCACCCCATTGAGATGGGAATACGCGCGCGCTTGTCAGGCGCATTACAGATTCCCCCTGCCTAGGGTAGGCTGGGGTTTATTGATTGTAGGGATCCGAATCTCCAACAGCCGCGGAGTAATCTGCCGTTAATTACCCCTCGCATTTGGAGTGAAGGAACCTCCGATTGACGGGTTAAACTGGTCATGCGAACTCAATATGCAGTGCGTTAGTGTGTGTATTTTTTTTTGATTTTGTTCTACTTGTAAAAAAAAAGATATATATACATATATATATTTTCTATATATAAAAACAAAAATAAATAAGTAAATAAATATTTAGAGATTTTTTTAATTTTTAAAAATTTATTTTTACTATTTTTTTTTTAAATTTTTAAATATTATTTATAATTTATTTAATATTTTTTTAAAATAAATAAAGAATTAAATAAAGAAAATAAGGAAGAAAAGAAAATAATTATGTTGTTTTTTTTAATTTTTAAATATTATTTATAATTTATTTTTATTTATTTAATATTTATTTATTTTATTTTAAATAAAAAAAAGGAGGAAGAAAGAAGAAAAGAGAATTTTGTTTTTTTTTTGTTTTTTTTTAAAAAGAGGTTTTTTTTTTTTTAAAAAGTGGGGTCACATGCTAGCATGTGACCCCTCACATGCTAAGGGGGAGTCACATGCTCAGCATGTGACCCCTCATATGAGGGGGGTCACATGCTAGCATGTGATATGGGGGGTCACATGCTAGCATGTGACCCCTCACATGCTAATGGGGAGTCACATGCTCAGCATGTGACCCGTCATATGCTCAGCATGTGAGAAGGCCATCACATGTTTAGCATGTGACCGGGGGCCGTCACATGCTTTACATGTGACGCCCGTCACATGTTAAACATGTGATGGGGCTGCTTTAGCATGTGGCCCGTCACATGCTTTGCATGTGGCCCGTCACATGCTTTGCATGTGGCCCGTCACATGCAACCACTTTTTTTTTTGAACATGGAGTTCAACTCCAAAAGAATTTTATATGGCTAAAAAAAATGTAATGTGGAGTTAGACTCCCCCAAAAAAAGTATTTTTTTTGTGGAGTTAAACTCCAAAGGAATTTTATTTATGGAGTTGAACTCCAAAGGAATTTTATTTGTGGAGTTAAACTCCAAAAGAATTTTTGTAGTGGAGTTAAACTCCAAAATAATTTTCCTGGTGGTGGAGTTGAACTCCAAAAGAATTTTATTTATGGAGTTAAACTCCAAAATATTTTCTCCTTTCTCCTTTGAGAAGAAACCCAAAATGGGTTCTCCTGAAACTCCAAGATTTAGATCTTGGATGATAAAAAAAAGAGACCCTTTTTCCTCTCTTGATGGAGTCTTGGAAGGTGGGTTTATGGTAAAACTTTATTTAGTTTAAAAAAAAAAGAGCTAAGCTCTTGATTTATTTTGAAAATAAAAAGTAAGAGGAAGAACTTGAAGAAGAGAGAGTGGAGGCACAAACCCTAGTTTTTTTTTGAGGGAATGAAAAGTCTATCTTTATTCATCATCATGTTGCCTTATATAGGCTTACACATTTACATATAGCCCCTTGGGCTTCACAAAATGGCATTTTGCCTATCCCATGGCTCATGTGCCATTTCATTTTTTGCACATAAGCCATGGGCTTACAAAATATTGGCTTTATGCCCATTTTGCATACATTCATGTATAAAAAATTACATAAAAATTATTTATTACATGATCTATATTTTGGCATAGAGGAGGCTGGCCGCGGGCTCGACTTGGGCATGGGCCCGCTTGACCTGGGCTTGGGCCCACCTAGCTTGGGGGTTGACCTTGACTTTGACTCGGTCAACCGGGGTGTAAATTTTTACCCCAACAAATTGCCCCCCATCAATAAATGCACACCGTACATGTGGGGCGTGTGCATGAAATTGATGGATCTTCTTTCACGTAGAGGCGACTTACTTTGGTTCCCACTTTTTGGGATGCACTGCCCTTTTTACGACGTGGACGGTCGACGCTTGACGCGTCTCCAGGACGGAGTGTCCGTGGTAGACGTTTCCCTAGCCCGGAGTGATTTCGTTGACGTGCCCCCGGCACGGAGTGTCGTTGGTCGACGTTTCCCCTAGGCGGAGTGTCTATGTTGAACGTTTCCCTGATGCAGAGTGTCGCTGGTTGACGTGTCCCCGGCAAGGAGTGTCTGCTTAACGTTTCCCCGGCACGGAGTGTCGCTGGTTGACGTTTCCCTGATGCGGAGTGTCCGTGTTGGACGTTTCCCCGATGCAGAGTGTCGCTGGTTGACGTGTCCCCGGCACGGAGTATCTGCTTGACGTTTCCCCGGCACGGAATGTCGCTGTTGGACGTTTCCCTGATGCAGAGTGTCTGTGTTGGACGTTTCCCCGATGCGGAGTGTCGCGGGTTGACGTTTCCCTGATGCGGAGTGTCTCTGTTCGACGTTTCCCCGATGCAGAGTGTCGCTGGTTGACGTGTCCCCGGCACGGAGTGTCGCTGATCGACTTTTCCCCGGTGCGGAGTGTCGGTGGTTGACTTTTCCCCGGCACGGACTGTCGCTGATCGACTTTTCCCCTGCGCGGAGTGTCGGTGGTTGACTTTTCCCCGGCACGGAGTGTCGCTGATGGAATTTTCCCCGGCGCGGAGTGTCGAGTTGACTTTTCCCCGGCACGGAGTGTCGCTGATCGACTTTTCCCCGGCGCGGAGTGTCGGTGGTTGACTTTTCCCCGGCACGGAGTGTCGCTGATGGACTTTTCCCCGGCGCGGAGTGTCGGGTTGACTTTTCCCCGTCACGGAGTGTCGCTGATGGACTTTTCCCCGGCGCGGAGTGTCGCTGGTTGACGTGTCCCCGGCACGGAGTGTCGCTGATCGACTTTTCCCCAACGCGGAGTGTCGGTGGTTGACTTTTCCCCGGCACGGAGTGTCGCTGATCGACTTTTCCCCGGCGCGGAGTGTCGGGTTGACTTTTCCCCGGCACGGAGTGTCGCTGATCGACTTTTCCCCGGCGCGGAGTGTCGCTGGTTGACTTTTCCCCGGCACGGAGTGTCGCTGATGGACTTTTCTCCGGCGCGGATTGTCGGGTTGACTTTTTCCCGGCACGGAGTGTCGCTGATGGACTTTTCCCCGGCGCGGAGTGTCGGGTTGACTTGATTCCGAGGCGGAGCATAATTCCGGCAGGGAAGGTAGATATCCTGAGGCGAAGCATGATTTCGACACGGGGTAAATTCTGGGACGGAGCATGATTCCGCCATAGAGGTTGGTTTGATTTGATTTGGGTTGACATCAGCATCACTACACTGGAATATGGTACCAGGAGCGAATCATCATCTGTCTTGAAAGGATTTGGAATTGGTTTTTTGTCGGCATCTGCATTGCTGCACTGGAATAATACCAGGAGCAACTCATCATGTGCCCCGAGAGGATTTGGGAATTGGGGTTTTTGTTTGGCATCTGCATTGCTGCACTGGAATAATGCCAGGAGCAACTCATCATTTGCCCCGAGAGGATTTGGAAATTGGGGTTTTTGTTTGGCATCTGCATTGCTGCACTGGAATAATGCCAGGAGCAACTCATCATTTGCCCCGAGAGGATTTGGAAATTGGTGGCTTAGGAGACAGGTTTAGATCCCTATCACCTAAGGCCTTTCAATTTTGTGAGCCGTAAGGGTCTCACAAAGCATTTTCTCCCTACGGGTCGTAAGGATCGCGTAGGTGTGTTTTCTCCTTAGGAGTCGTGAGGATCCCCCAAGTGTGTTGCTCCTTTGTGAGTCGTAAGGATCTCACGCGGGAATTTTCTCCTCACAAAGTCGAGAGGACTTTGCGAGTGCATTTCATCTCTTTTTTTTTTTACGAGTTTGCGCCCTTTCGGGTTTTCACAAACTCGCCGGCAGTCTTGCTGTTTTTACTCACGGCGCCTTTTCGGGTTTTCATCCGTGCCCATTTTGCTTGTGGACATACCATTTTTTTTTAATGTGGTCTCACCGGTAGGACTTAGGAGGGACTGGGATTGTTTTACGCCCGTGGATTGTATACGGTTTTGCAGGATGTATGATCCAGACCGTAGGGCCAAAAACATTTCGGGACTTTATTGGCGTCTGCATCGCTGCACTGGAATATGGTACCAGGAGCGACTCATCATTCGCCATTGGGGTATGGGATATAGAATTTGGTTGGCGTCTGCATCGCTGCACTGGAATATGGTACCAGGAGCGACTCATCATTCGCCGCTTGGGAATTTGAGTTTGGAATTTGGTTGGCGTCTGCATCGCTGCACTGGAATATGGTACCAGGAGCGACTCATCATTCGCCGTTTTGGGGTATGGGATTTGGAATTTGGTTGGCGTCTGCATCGCTGCACTGGAATATGTTACCAGGAGCGACTCATCATTCGCCATTTGGAGTATGGGGAGCGATGGCTTAGAAGACAGGTTTAGATCCCTATCGCCTAAGGCTTTTCAATTTTATGGGCCGTGAGGGTCCCATAAAGGTATTTTCTCCCTGCGAGTCGTAAGGATCCCACAGGTGTATGTTCTCCTTACGAGTCGTGAGGACTCCTAAGTGTGCTTTTCCTTTGTGAGTCATAAGGATCCCACAAAGGTTTGTTCTCCTCATGTATCGTGAGGACACTTGAGTGGATTTCCCTCGTTCCCAGTTTAATGACTTAGAGGTCGACTGTTTCCAGTTTAACGACGTAGAGGTCATCTGTCTCCAGTTTAACGACGTAGAGGTCATCTGTTTCCAGTTTAACGACTTGGTAGTCATCTGTTTCCAGTTTAACGACGTAGAGGTCATCTGTTTCCAGTTTAACGACGTAGAGGTCATCTGTTTCCAGTTTAACGACTTAGAGGTCTGCTGTTTCCAGTTTAAAGACTTAGAGGTCTTCTATTTCCAGTTTAAAGACTTAGAGATCTAATGTTTCCAGTTTAACGACTTGGTGGTCATCTGTTTCCAGTTTAACGACTTGGTGGTCATCTGTTTCCAGTTTAAAGACTCAGAGGTTTAATGTTTCCAGTTTAACGACTTGGTGGTCATCTGTTTCCAGTTTAACGACTTGGAGGTCATCTGTTTCCAGTTTAAAGACTTAGGGGTCTATTGATGGCGAGCTTGGAATTTTGGGGTGGGGGCCGGCATCAGCGTTGCTAACACTGAAGCAGAGGTGCCAGGAGCAATTCATCATTTGCCTACTCTTGTTGGCGGAGCGACGGCTTAGGAGACGGGTTTAGGTCCCTATCGCCTAAGGCTTTTCAATTTTATGGGCCGTGAGGATCCCATAAAAGCATTTTCTCCCTGCGAGTCGTAAGGATCCCGCAGGTGTATTTTCTCCTTAGGAGTCGTGAGGACTCCTAAGTGTGTTTTTCCTTTATGAGTCGTAAGGATCCCACAAAGGTTTGTTCTCCTCATGTATCGTAAGGACACATGAGTGGGTCTTCTTAATGGAGCATAATTCCAAAGGCGGAGACCAGCCGCGTAACTGGTGATTACGGTGGGGCATGGGTATGATGAGAATTATTTGAGCCCATGGATTGTATACGGTAGTCAATTTGGGGACTAACCGTAGGGCTAGAAGAATTTTGGAAAACTGGACTTTGGTCGGCGTCTGCATCGCTGCACTGGAATATAGTACCAGGAGCGACTCATCATTCGCCGTTTTTTTTGTTGTTTTGTTTTTGTTTTTGTTTTACCGCGATTGCTCGATCATTTATTTCTTATCGCGAAGATCGCGATTGCCCTATCATTTCGGCTTTTATTCGCGGTTGCCCAATCATTTCGGCTTTATTTTCATCTTTATTTTACTTGCTGATTTTTATTGCGAGTTGCCCCATCATTTCGGCTTTTCTTTATTTTTCTTTTATTTACACATTTTTTGTCTATTTACACATATATATATGTTTTTTTTACATTCCCAGTTTAACGACTTAGAGGTCGATTATTCCCAGTTTAATGACGTGGTGGTCGATTGTTCCCAGTTTAATGACGTGGCAGTCGACTGTTCCCAGTTTAATGACGTGGTGGTCATCTTTTCCCAGTTTAATGACGTGGTGGTCTTTTTTTGCTTATCCCAGCTCCTTGAACTTTGATCTTGGCGGAGCTGTGTTGATGACCTAGCTCTGTGGCTTTCCGATACATCCGAAGATTGTGAGGTTTTTCCAAGCTTATATTGGTCCTCTGCCCAATCTTTGAAAATATAGCGGTTTTCGATGGTATGACCCACCACTCTATGATATGGGCAGTATATGGGATTGCCGGTCATGTTCATTTCCTGTGGCCTCTTTGGAACAGGCAGTTGCAGACTGTTGTTCAAGGCGTCCATGAATATTTTGCGGACTTCATCCCTCCTGAAAGAGTATACTTTCTTCTTTCTCTCCATTGGAGTAGGTGCCTTTACTGATGCTGGTTCTCGAGGCCGATCGGTCTTTGGTTCGCCCTTTTCAGATAATTGCACATGTCTGGGAGGATTAGGTTCCCGAAAGGCTTCGGTCTCCATTTGCATGAAATCGGCGGTCGTAGCTTGACTGTTTGCTAACGCGCCTTTAGACAGTTCTATCTCTCCCGTCCTGTATTGCCTTTGGACCCAATCTTTGAAGACGAAGCAGTCCTCAATGGCATGACCTATCACCCTATGATAGGGGCAATATTTTGGGTCGTCGGTCATATTCTCTTCTTGCGGTCTCTTTGATTCTGGCAGTTGTAGACCGTTTCTTAGGGCGTCCCTGAATATCTTGTGGACCTTTTCCCTCTTGAAGGAATATACCTTTTCCAGCATCTCTTTCAGAGGCGATTCCCCCCCAGCGTATGTATCGGAGGGACTGGAGGCTGATTGCGGCCGTTTTTCGCGAAGGCGCTCCGCTTTTAGGTTGAAAGGGATATCAGTTGGCTGCCCCCGGGTATCAATCCCTGGCTCATGAGCCAAAATTTGATTCTGCTGTAATTGCAATCGGGCGACTTGGGTCGCGAGATCTGCCACGACGTTTGCCAGCTCGTCGACTTTGGAATAGACCTCGGCCATCTTCTCGTCCCTGTCCTGAAATTGCCTTTGAAGCCATTGGAATAATGCTTGTTCTGTAGTTCCGGCTATGACAACCGGGTAATCTTTATTGCCTGAGCTCAATCCCGTAGGAACCATGGGCTCCTCTGGCTTATCGGCCTGAGCGGGCTCTTAATCATTTAGATCGAGCCGATGCTGGGTAGCATCAACCATATCATCACCATGGCTGTGAAGAAGAGGAGGGTTCGTTTCTTCATGTCCGGCCATGTAGACAGTGTGGATAACACACTCAGCCATTCTTTCATCACTGGCAGCTGGTTTCGCGGAGCGGTCCAGGCTTTGGAAATTCATAAATTTTAACATGGCCAGAGCCCTAGCCCTTTTGTTGGCTCTATATCTGAGCCGCTTCTGCCTTAGCTTTTCTGCCTTGAGCGTCTGGCAGGCTTCTGCTCTTCGGGAAGCCGTCAAAGGCTGAGTGATGGGGAGGCTTGAGAAGACACCCAATCGAGCAGTTGTCGGAGGCGCCGCTGGAGATTGCTCAAGACGCGTTGTAGCTTTGTTGGTGTTGATGGCCTTGGCCCCAGTTGGGGCCAAGGAAAGTCGTTCAGACACCGACTTGCGTTTGGGTTGGGGCGCCCTCGAGATCACCACATTTGGTCTCTTTCCTTTCGAGACCGGTCTGTCTGTTGCTGGAGCTTGAGGAGCGGGAATGGCGTTAGCAGGCACGAACAGAATAGAGCCGAACGGTAGCAGCGGCTCCTCCCACTGTCGCCCAAGACTGGCTGGGAGGACCGTCCTGGAGTCCATCTTCATCGTGTAAGAGATGGGAGCTGAGTTCATCATTGGAGACATTGTTGAAAGGCGATTGCTTGAAAACCTGCATGAAAGAGAATTATTTTAGTATAAATATAGACATGTAAATTGATTGAGTTCGCATGAACGTTTAACCCGAAATATGGGAGGAGAGATTGGTCCCACCGGGCATGCCAGAATCTGTAGGGTGTTTTTCGTCACCCCATTGAGATGGGAATACGCGCGCGCTTGTCAGACGCATTACAGATTCCCCCTGCCTAGGGTAGGCTGGGGTTTATTGATTTTGGGGATCCGAATCTCCGGCAGCCGCGGACTAAGCTGCCGTTAATTACCCCTCGCATTTGGAGCGAAGGAACCTCCGATTGACGGGTTAAACTGTCATGCGAACTCAATATGCAGTGCGTTGGTGTGTGTATTTTTTTTTTGGTTTTGTTCTACTTGTAAAAAAAAGATATATATACATATATATATTTTCTATATATAAAAACAAAAATAAATAAGTAAATAAATATTTAGAGATTTTTTTAATTTTTAAAAATTTATTTTTACTATTTTTTTTTAAATTTTAAAATATTATTTATAATTTATTTAATATTTTTTTTAAATAAATAAAGAATTAAATAAAGAAAAGAAGGAAGAAAAGAAAATAATTATGTTGTTTTTTTTTTAATTTTTAAATATTATTTATAATTTATTTTTTTTATTTAATATTTATTTATTTTTATTTTAAATAAAAAAAAGGAGGAACAAAGAAGAAAAGAGAATTTTGTTTTCTTCTGTATTTTTAAAAATGTGGGGTCACATGTTAGCATGTGACCCCTCATACGAGAGGGGTCACATGCCATGTGACCCCTCACATGCTAAGGGGGAGTCACATGCTCAGCATGTGACCCCTCATATGAGGGGGGTCACATGCTAGCATGTGACCCCTCACATGCTAATGGGGAGTCACATGCTCAGCATGTGACCCGTCACATGCTCAGCATGTGAGAAGGCCATCACATGTTTAGCATGTGACCCGTTATATGCTTAGCATGTGAGGGGGCCGTCACATGCTTTGTATGTGACGCCCGTCACATGCTTTGCATGTGACCCACGTCACATGTTAAACATGTGATGGGGTTGTTTTAGCATGTGACCCGTCACATGCAACCACTTTTTTTTTTTTTTGGAACGTGGAGTTCAACTCCAAAAGAATTTTATATGGCTAAAAAAAATGTAATGTGGAGTTAGACTCCCCAAAAAAAAGTATTTTTTTTGTGGAGTTAAACTCCAAAAAAATTTCTGTAGTGGAGTTAAACTCCAAAGGAATTTTATTTGTGGAGTTGAACTCCAAAGGAATTTTATTAGTGGAGTTAAACTCCAAAATAATTTTCCTGGTGGTGGAGTTGAACTCCATAAATAAAATTCTTTTGGAGTTCAACTCCAAAATATTTTCTCCTTTCTCTTTTGAGAAGAAACCCAAAATGGGTTTTCTTGAAACTCCAAGATCTAGATCTTGGATGATAAAAAAAAGAGACCCTTTTTCCTCTCTTGATGGAGTCTTGGGAGGTGGGTTTATGGTAAAACTTTATTTAGTTTTAAAAAAAAAAAAAAGAGCTAAGCTCTTGATTTATTTTGAAAATAAAAAGGAAGAGGAAGAACTTGAAGAAGAGAGAGTGGAGGCACAAACCCTAGTTTTTTTTTGAGGGAATGAAAAGTCTATCTTTATTCATCATCATGTTGTCTTATATAGGCTTACACATTTACATATAGCCCCTTGAGCTTCACAAAATGGCATTTTGCCTATCCCATAGCTCATGTGCCATTTCATTTTTTGTACATAAGCCATGGGCTTACAAAATATTGGCTTTATGCCCATTTTGCATACATTCATATATAAAAAATTACATAAAAATTATTTATTACATGATCTATATTTTGGCATAGAGGAGGCTGGCCGCGGGCTCGACTTGGGCATGGGCCCGCTTGACCTGGGCTTGGGCCCACCTAGCTTGGGGGTTGACCTTGACTTTGACTCGGTCAACCGGGGTGTAAATTTTTACCCCAACAGTTCAACCTCAATATTATTCTCAATACTCTCCTCAATACTATCCTCATAATTTAACTCATCCATGCCATTATCATCAAAATCAAGACGCATACGAAGTTCGGGAGAAACATTTAAAGACTCGGGATGATGAATTGGACATAAAATTTCAATCAAATCGACAGGTTCATCATCCGAAATATTTCCGGCGTCTATATCCTCAATCAAGTGAAAATCAATTTTTTCTGACACCTCCTCAAAAGCATGGATATTTATCAATTTAGGTTCTAGAGTGGAGGTGTAAAGATCGCAAGGATTAAGTATGGTTTCACTCGAAAGGGGTTCCTCACAATCTGGCAAATCAAGCACTACAAAGTCGCACAACTCATTAGATGTTTTATTTTGAACTTGTGAATCATTTCGGACAATTGATGGAAAACCGGAGTTGTGGGCTTCAAATGGGTATGGTTAGGGTTGATTTGGGAATGTGTAGAACTCACTCGCTCCTCTCAAATTCTCACTCTGTCCAACCGCCTCCTCATACATTGAAAAATTTGGAGCTAGTTGAAAACTAGCTGCAGGTTCACTAGGTTGCATAAGGGCGGCTATGGACGCATCCATATTCCTTACCATTTTGTTTGTTGCTGCAATATAAGCCTCCAACGACTGTTCCAAACTAGACATGGGTTGGGAAGGGGTTTCGGTAAAAGATTCGAAATTGTTTGAATACGTGAAACTCCCAAATGGCTGTGGAGAAGCAATGTCTAGTGTAGGTGGGAAAGTCGGGTAGGAATTAGATGGTTGGACAGGAGTAGGGTCAACATGTGGATAAAAAGGTGAATGGACTTGTTAATCCCTAGAACTAGATGTGTGGATAGGGGTGAAAGATCGGCTACGAGATTGAGCAATATGCTCAGCAATGGACATCGGTTTAGGAGTTACAGTTGGACTCGAAAAAGTGGTATCAACATACGAAGGTGGTGAAGGTTGACATGGTTGACACAAAGTGGGTTGCAAAGTCGAACTGTTTCTCCTAGACGCTTCTATTTGATCTTTCAAAGAAACTTTGGGCACGGAGGGATCTTCCTTAAATCGACCGAAACAATTGACGTACGAGGCAAAGTTAGGTTCGGGATACCAAAGTTCGACAAGAGATTTATGATGTGGGGTACCCATGATAGAAGAAAAAGAAAAGAAAGAAGTAGGTGGTGCAAGGATTTATTTGCGGCAAAAAATTTCAAGTTTTTATAAAAGATTTTTCCTTTTTCCTTTTTTTTTATTTGTTTGGAACTTTTTTCAAAAAAGATTTTCGATAAAGGGCTAAGACACACTTTCGATCAACCAAAAATGCACAATCAGGCCTAGATCTAGGGTCACCTAGGTCAGCTAGACAGCTCCTAACTGTTCCAAAGGGCTAGAAATAGGACCTCAAACCGCCTCTTCACCGCCAATTGCGGCCAGGTAAGTGCTAGGTAAGTGGGAGGCTCCCCGCTACAAGTAGCGGTCCTAATTAAGTAACCACTTTCTTTAGACACACTTGCCTAGACACCGCAAAGTCAGCTTAGGATAAACGGTCGATGCCTATAACTAGTCCTCTGTCCTATTGAGCTCGAAGTCCTTAGGGCTGAGTCTAGTATTTTTTAAGTAAAGATTGGTCAATGCAAATGCCTTATGTGATTTCTGGGGTCCTGAGAAGGGTGATGAAATCCCCACCCAATTTAAATTGATCAAAAGCCCCTTAAAGTCAGTTTGAAAGATATGCAAAACAGAAAAATCACTTGCAATCAAATCTTTTCATTTTATTCGCGGCGTAAAAAATCCTGCACAAGATTGTTATTTGAAAGGGGAAAGATTTTTTTTTTAAGCGCAAAGAATCCTGCAGGAGATTTTTCAGAAGATATATCGGAGATTTGCAGAGGAGGACAGAAAAAACTCACAGAGATTTTCAGTGGCGGAACCGTTTTTTTTTTCTTCTGGTGATTTCACCAGGGCGCGGCGGTTCCGCGGCCGGAATGGGGGTCGAGCGGCGGTTGCGCAGCGGGTTGGTCGGTTTTTTTTTTTTTGCTCTCCAAAAGAAATCTCAGCGGTTCTTCTTGTTGACTCGGTCCTCCAAATTTCTTCTGTTATCTGTTGTGATATTCTTCTGTTTGTTCGGATTTGATATTTGCTGTTTTGATTTCTGGAGATTTCCAGATCCGAACTTGATTGTAGATCCTGCAAAATTCAAAGAAAGATACCCTTCACAAAATAACAAAATGATAAATTTTTATATTTTTTTGATTTTTCAGTTTTTATGATTTTTTTAATTTTAGATTAACCCGAAATTGCAAAAAGGAAATAACACGCCATCCCCGGCAACGGCGCCATTTGATTGGTCTCAAAAACTATCTATTACCGCAATCAAGAACGGCGTCGCTTGGTAGCTAGCCGGTGAGTACGGGTCGGTCCACAGGGATGTTGTGAATTTCCTAATCGCTCAAACGAGTTAATTCCGATGGGTGTTTGGATTGATTTATTAAATCTAAAAACTAAATTAATTTAGGGCAATTGAATTAAAGATCTAACTATCTAACTAGGGCAAGAAATTAAATTTAATTTAGAGCAGAGAATGAAAAATTACCTAGGGCAAGAATTGAAATTAATTACTTACTTTACAGATGTCTCTCTCCAAACATCAATACAGGGTTGTCAGATCTGAATTTCTGAAATGCAAAGAGGCATCGATGCTCTCCAAAAGAAATCTAAATTTTATTCATAGAAAGAGGCACAGGGAGGCATGACCTAATACAAGAATTAGAGTTCCTATTTATAGAGGATAGGAAACCCTAGGTTACAATTGATTCGCATGTCTACATTTACCAAAATATCCCTAAGAAGACCTAGTCAAAGTAGACTCCAAGCTTTGGTAAAAATTTATATCTGGAAATTTTGGAACTGATTCTGGGCTTCTTGGGCTTTTTATTTCTTGGATTTTTATTCAATTTGGCTTCTCTATTTCTACCAGATCTCCAGTGAACAATTGCAGTGGACTTTTAACCGTTTGCTTTGTAATCTTGGACCTTGCGTTGCCTTGTACTGATCTTTTGTGTAGGCTTGATTAAGATCCTTCTATTTGTTGGTCAAAGTCCCTTTTTTGTGTCGTCTTTTGTCTTTTTCACTGTTTTCGCTCCAAGAACCTGTAACCTGTAATATGTAGCAGACATGCGTCAAAAGCACCTGTTTATTTATAAAAAAGAATAAGAATGGGGAATATAATAATACAATATTATGGTGTGAACAGTAATCATCTGATGTTTTATGACAAGATCGAGTATCTCCCTTATCTTGTCTTGGGAAAAAGAATACGCTCGACCCATCTTCTTTATAAGATACGAATCTTGGTTCCTTGATTCTTGATAGCGTGGATTCTTGGACCCGCTTTGTCACTGTCGAACGCTTTTTCCGTTCTTGGGTTTATTTCTGCCTCTGCGTCGGGTGTTTTGTATGACGGGCTGGCGACGAAGGGCATCGTCATTTTCCGTAGCCTGCTGAAAGAGGCGCTGCGTTCTGGCTTTCTCGTAGATGGCCATTTCGTGATTATGGTCGTCTCAAACCTTTTGACCCACTTCCCTTATAAGCTTGTCCATTTGTTCTTCGAACGACGGGCTTGGCATTTTCACGACGGGCGCTCATTTTGGTTCAGGGTTAGCATCTTCCCACAGAGCATCTCCTTCTTCATCAAAATCATGTATGACGTAGCAGCCGCGGAATCGCTCTCGTTCCTTGGATTGAACATATCCAAGCCCGATCGTTTCCATTCTCCCGTTGGGCAGTTTTCGCTGAATTCCGGGGACATTCCAGATCCTGTTGTAGAACTGAGCTTGTCGAGCAGTCTGTTTGAAGGGTACGCCTTGGTGCCTCAACTGTCTTTTTAATCCGCCTGTGTAGTATCTGAGCAGACGGATGGGCTGGAGCCTGTCAAGTGTAGAATCCGCACCATGCCAAATTTCTTTCTCCACTTTGGTTTTCCCGGATCGGTATAATAGGATCGTCTTTTCACCTTTTCGCCTAGGGGGAACATAGAATGTCTACAGTTCTTGCACACTATAAGTTTCAAGTGCATCGAGCTCTTTGTAATGCTCGTGCGGAACCATGGCAACTTGCAAACTTTGATCTTCATCAGCAAAGGCTTGTATCGATGGCCGAGCGGAGAATACGACGTTGACTTCATCTTCCGAATCATTGCCGAAGACCAGAATAAGGATGGACGGTCCCGTCTTGTTGCATTGGGGTGGCCCTGAATAAACTATTTCTTCTTCCTCCTAGGTATCACTTCCGAAGACCGGAATTGTGGTGATAGCTTTATTCTTGTTCTCCGATTTGAAACATCTTTCTGTGTCTTCGAAATCTGGCAGGAAGTACTTGGCATCCTCATATTTGCGGACTTCGTTCATAAAGAATGGGTTTAGTTCCCCGTCACAGTGTACTCGAAACCATCTTTGAAGTACTTCATACACTGATGTTGTGTAGAAGGGATAATGTTGTACTCGTATAACCAAGGCCGGTCGAGCAAAACGTTATAGCAGGTCTTAGCGTCAATGACGTGAAACTTGATGTCAGTGACTAGCAGCCCAAAGCGCAGCGTCAGTATCACAGACCCGAGCGTCCGTGATGACTGGGAGTCAAAACCGGAGATGGTGATTTTATCACGAGCGAGGTGCTGAACGCTCATGCAGATTTCCTTCAACACTCTTACATTGAGGAGATTGACGGAAGACCCATTGTTGACCAGGATCTTTCCTATCTTAATATCATGGCAATATCCAGAGACATAAAGGGGACGGTTATGCTCGCACGTCCCGAGGTGGAGATCTTCATCGCCAAAGGTGATATCGGCCGTGTGTATTTCTTCCAACTCGTCTTTCATCTTCTCTTCGGCGAGAAAAGCTTGGAATTGCTCGGGCTCTTGTAGCACCTTGATCAAAGAATCTCTCGCCTCTTTGGATAGAAGAAGGGCGTCGAGAATGCTTAGCTGCGAAGATAGCTTCCGTAAGTGTGCCAGAACGTTGTAGTCCACCTTTTTTTTCTTTGGCGGGTCCTTGGCTGTCAGCTCTTTGATGACTTGATCATCTAGGGCAATGTCCTCAGGGATCTTTTCTTTCCCCTTATCCTTTTTATTCGATCCCTTGTTCGCCGGTCCGAGATTTTCAGGTAATGTGCAATTGCGCAGCTGAATATTCTCGCAGCTCTTCGGTTCTTCCTCTTTTTCTGAGCTGGATTCTTCGAAGAGAGGGCTAAGAGATATTTCTTCATCAGAATCGCTCCCAAAGGTGAGAACTTGCGATCCCCCAGCGTCGACCATGTGACAGTTGCCGGTAGTTCTTTTGCGCTCCTCGGTCGCATTTCTTTGCTCCCGACGAGTTTTGCGTTTCATCCGCTTGAAATGTTGTCGGTGAACAACGTATCCCTGCCACCAGCTTTTAAAAGCGTTGCACTCTTCGGTTGGGTGCGCAATCTTTCGATGATATAAGCAGTAGCTAGGATGTATATCTGCTTCATCAGGAGTGTTTCCTCCGGAGGGTGACGGCTTCATTCCCATCGATATGGCTTTGGCGAACCTTTTCCCCGTCTTGAACCTGCTTTTATTTGCGGCGGATGTATTTTGATCTGGTGGGAGTGTTTCAACCCTTTCGTCCAGTCGCCGGCATTTGGCCTTTTCAAATATGGCCATCTCGTGCTCCCGATCAGCTTTGCTTTTCAGAAGAGCTTCTTTCAGGAATGCATCAATCATTTCGTCTGATGGTCCTAGAAGTTCCGGCTCAGGATCTTCCCCTAGTTTCTCTGTATCCAGAGCTTCTTCACTGTTTATTAACAAGTGAGAGATCACATGGCAGCTTGCCACATAATCCTCAGGTTCATCCGACGAGTCTTTTCCATTGTCATCATCTCCGTCCTCAAGGACGTGGCTAAGAAATTCTTGGAGTGTGACTGGGGTCCGCGCCTTCTAGTTATATTCTTTCAGCGCGTCAATATATTTTTGCAGGTTCGTGCGCTTGTCACTAGGCTTCACGGGCTTTTTGGTCTTCTTCTTCTTCTTCGAAGACTTTGAGGGCTGGGTGTGAGCACTTTGACCATCACCACCAGTTTTGGAGTTGGGCGTGGTTTCAGCATTCCCTCAATAATCTTGGGTTCCAGTGGATTTTTCCACCTGATCGCCGGGTATGTTTGGAGATCCTTCTGCATTCTTTTCGTCTTGGCTGAAAGAACGACCTCCCATGGAGCTTCTTCTACAAAAGAGCATGATACCCCCGGTGTGTCCGTCTTTTTGAGAGTGTGCGGCTGCGGCAGGCTTACTTTCCAATTCTCGGACAGTGTGAACTTGCCCTGTTAGTATTGGTCTTCGATCCAGCCTTTAAAGACTAAGCAATCTTCAATTGGATGGCTTACCGCTTGATGGTAGGGGCAATAATTGGGATTATTAGCCTCACCAGGTTGCAATGGGCATTTTGGACTTGGCAAATTAATGAGCCTATTGCGCACCGCTAATTCGAACAATCTCCTAGTTTTGTCCCGGGGAAACGAATAAGGGCGTTTTATTTTCTCATTATAGAATCGCCGTCTCTCGTCTAGGCGATCAGTTAATTTCGGGTCACTGGGTTGATGTTGGGTATTGGCGACAAAGGTCGCTTTCCCTTTCCCTTTTTCATTCCGTGGCTCCGGCTTCAAAGGAGAAGGCCTGTGTCCTATCTGATCCATTTGGGCCAGCTTATCAATCAAGGACTGGAAAGTGGTTGGCTTGAAAAATATCATGAATTGGGATATGGTCGCTTGAGGGTCCAGAGTGCCCACGAACATGCTTACCGCAGGTGCTTCTTCGATGCGCTGCTCGCATTTCGACTATAAATTCTGCCACCGTATTGCGTATTGTACCCATGTTTCGCTTGGCTTTACCCTGGCGTTAATCAATGCGGTGATCAGGGTGCGCTCGCTAGCGCTTACGAATCTCTGTGTAAAGAGCAACTCCATTTCTGCAAACGTCTTAACGGAGTCATTCGGGAGCTCGGAATACCACTCAAATGCCGTCTCTGACAAGCTACCAACAAACTGGCGGAGCAGTAGTTTATCATCACCTCCAGTATTACCGCACAAGGCTCTAAATTGAGCAACGTGCTGATGCGGATTTCCCGTCCCCTTATATACGTGGAATTTGGGGATCGTATATCCCGGCGGATACCTTATTTGGTCATACCAGCCCGGGTAGGGTCGTCCAGTCTTAACGATCTGCCCAGCCGCTTCATTCACCTGGTGAGCTCGTATTTGCTGAGCAATGTAATCATCCAGAGCGGCCTTGGAGATGGTCTCCTCCTTGGCTGTTGAAAGAGCCGAAGGAGGGTTGGATGTCTCCCCTCTATCGTCTTCAATGATAATCGGGGGGTCTTCAGTTGGAGGTTCCAGCTGTAACATCATCCCAGCCATATCTTGGAACAAAAGAGCCATTCGTTTTATGTTGTCCGCCTGTTCCGCGGCCTCTTTTTCTTTTCTCTCGAGCATTCTTCGGAGGAATTCAGCATCAGTTTCTTGTTCCTGACGCTGCTCTGAGGTCTCCGGACTTTCTTTCGGCCCAGTGAGTGCGGCCATTGCAGTCAGCATCTCCTGAAGTTTTTGCTGCTGTTGCTCCTGAGCCTTTGTTATCGATCGGGTGAGCGGTCGATGACCCATAGAAGCACGGATTTCCTCTTTTCCGAAAGCCATATAAACGGTATGTGTTACCATGCCCCCAGACTTGGGACGTTTAGATTCAGCATTCTTGTGGTTCGCCGCGGTCACGGGGGCTTTCTCCGACCTCCTTCTCTTGTGAGCGGTTGACGTTGAGGGAGCCATTGCAGCGGGCACCCAGACAGATGACATCTTCTGTGGTACCACGGGATGGCTCTTTTCTCGCCGAGCTTTAATCTTCTTTTGTCGACGAGAGTAGTCCTGGTCAATCACCGATTCTTAGACCTGTCGCCAGACTTTGTAAATTTTGGAGGACAGCCGCTGAGGGGGCTGCTCCGGCTTCTTTTCTGTAGCATTCTCCATAGGTGGAGGAGATCTGTTCAGCACGGCAGTCGGAGAGTTTTTGCGCACCCTCCTTAGCGGTTCAAAGTTGTTCTCAGTTGGAATAGCAGCATCGATTTCCACCATGGGAGCTGGCGGAGTCAGTCCAGAAGGGGAGCTGCCCCCAGCCTTCCTTACTCGGCGCCAGTAACGATGGTGAGCATGTCGTGCGGATGGAGTTGGTTCGGCTATAGGGGTGACTTCCTCATGCCCCCTGTGTTGGTCAGAAGTTGTCGTTGTCAGCCTCTTGAAGACCGATGTCCGTTGAGAAGCAATATCCAATCTGTCAAAGACAGACCTCTGGGCAGGGGAATCAGCTTTGAGGACTTCGCCTGGAGCGGGAGCCGGGACAGTCCGTCTTGTGAAGACCGACCCTTTGGCAGGAGAAGCTGCCTTGATGACTTCATGAGCAGGAATGGCTATCCGCTTAGGGATAACTCTTTCCGGTATCGCGGGCTTCTTCATGGGCCTAAATGAGCTTTGGCCCAGTCTGTCAAAGGCTGAGGCATTGGAGCTGGACGACCTGTTGAGAGGGGTCGCGGTAGTAGTAAGTCGATCAAAGACCAACTTCTTTGGGGCTTCTTGCGACAACATCGGGGCATTGAAGCTCATGGGTGGGATCATAGTCCCAAAGAACAGCCCAGTGGTGGCCTGAGTTACTTGGTCCACCAGCATCGTGAACAGGGAGGCCGCTTGGGGCCCGTAGGTTACACCTCCAGATGAGGCGGAACGGGGGTTGCAGTTGCAGCTGGAGCAGTTAGAGGCCATTTCTTTTTGTCTTCTGCACAAGAGCAAAACCAAATCTTAGTACCTAGAACCCAAGGGCAACCATTATCAAACCGCGATACGTTCGCGAACACGACACACAAAGCGTGGAGTGGAAAAAGGAAGAGGTCCCACCGGGCGTGCCAGAATCTGTTCCCCGCCGAAACACGGAGACGTGACCGCGTAGGTCCGTCTTGCCTGAATTTCGGGGCAGATGCTAATTTGTGCTATCCGTCCACCTCTTCGAAGATGCCAAGTTGATTTATGACACCATGTATCGAAGGTTTAAACAGATGCGGCCGATGTAGCAGACTTCGTCAGATTCCCCCTCGTTGAGGGGTTTTTGATTATGGGGACACTCTTCCCTGCAGGCGCAAGCCCCTGCAATTAATTACGCTACCGCATTACCGTAACCACGTTCTCCTTCTCCAGATGGTCACTTCGTGTCGTGGGTGTTTGTTTTGTTTTTGGTTGCCCGTGGATTGTATACAGAGACTAATTTATGTTGTCGCCCGTAGGGCGTGGATTAGTCCAAATCCGTATTTTCTTAGATTTGGGTTTGGGGGTTGGGTTTAAGGATATGTTAGTCTCATTTGAGACTAAGATCAACTTAAACGTTGGCTAAGGATACGTTAGTCTAATTTTAGACTAAGATCAACTCAACTGGATTGTTTAGATCCAACAAGAGAGCATTTGGACTCTATTGTTTAGTTTAGGGACATTGCGGTCGATTAGTTTAAGGAAATTACGGTCCAGTGTTAGTTTAAGGACATCTCGGTCCATGGGCTTAAGGACCCCACAGTCCGAGGTTAAGGACATCATAGTCCGTGGGTTTAAAGGACCCCACAGTCCAAGGTTAAGGACATCATAGTCCGTAGGTTTAACGACCCCACAGTCCAGTTTAAAGACGTCATAGTCTATGAAATGTATGGTTGTCGGGACCCGTCACCTCTCTGAAGATGTTGAAGGATTACAACGACAAATATCAGAGGAGTGAAGAGATGTACCCTTGAACCAAAGTTGGTTGGGAGATCTGTAGTCCAATTTGGAACTAAGGTCTGTTAAAAGATTTGTGAGCATATGGGCTCAATTAATCTGAATTGAGGATTTATGGCCAATCTTGGGCTAAGTCCAATAAAGTTAAAAAAATGTTTAACATTTATTTTTGGGCTGTTGAGCATTTGTTTGGGCTTGGCCCTTTTAATAATGCTGGGTATTGACTTGCATTCTGACAATGTTTTTGTCTTTTATTGAATGCTGAGCATTCATCATAGCTCTGGGCTTTATTTATAGAATAATTTATGTTCTTTCAGCGCAATACGTGGTGCGCTTGGCGCTTTGCGCCAGTCAAAGAGCGCAATGCGTTTCTGCCGAGTAGCGCACATGTGAGGGACACGTGGTGCGCTTGGCGCTAATCACCAGATGATGAGCGCAGTGCACTAAATTATGAGTACATTGCGCTATTAATTCAGTGGCGCACACGCGAGTGATACGTGGTGCGCTTGACGCTGAGCGCCAGCCCATGAGCGCAGTGCGCTATTTCAAGAGTGCAAAACGCTAACTGTTAAGTGGCGCATACGTGAGGGACACGGGTCGCGCTTGGCGCTTTGCGCCAGTCCAAGAGCGCAGAAGCGCATTTGATCAATTTTATGATCTAGGAAATAAATTCTCCTTAAAAGAGACTTTGTCTCAAGATCCTAAGAATAAAAGTTCATACTTTATAGGAGATACTTCAATCTTTTGTATTGATGAAAGGCTTTGCCTTTATGGATCTATGATCCTTCAGAGACTTGAATTATTCTCTCCCCTTTTATTTTATAATGAGATGTCCATGATCTCTTTGTATAAAAGACCTTTGTCTTATAGATCTATGATCTGTGAGAAGAATTATGTTCTTCTTCTTTTATGATGAGATACTTTGATTTCTTTGTGAAAGATTTCTGTCTTGTAGATCTATGATCTTTTAAAGAAGTGAATCCTTCTTTTTAAATTAATTACGAGATGATTTCATCTCTTTATTCATCATCATTCTTTTTACCTTGAAGAGAATTTTCTTCTTCTACCGAGAGCTTGGCTCTTCTTTCTGAGATTTTTCAAAGCTTATGGGGGGTTCCTCTCTATGCTTCTGTCTATCAGACTTGAAGTCTAGGGGCCTTTTTATAGGGCAAGCTGATCAGTTCAATCAGTTAAGGAGATCTTTTCTCCAATTGATTTGGGGAATTTCCCATCGTTGGATCTTTGATCCAAGGGCTTCTGATTTATAGAAGGCAATCTTCTTGTTTTTTAACAAAGATTGGGAAATCTTTCCATACAGAATTTATTCTATGTTTTGGTGATTTTTAATCACCATTGGATCATTGATCCAACGGTGCTCTGATTTACAGAGCACAATCTTGTTGTTTGGAAAGATTTTTGAGAAATCATTCCTTAACAGAATTTACTTCTGGTTAATTAATGATTCATCATTATTATTGGATTTTTGATCTGACGGTGGGGAGCTTTTAGTTCCAGCGCTGGCGCACTCGTGCTTTGCACGTAGTGCACTGCTTAGAGCGCGGCGCACCTAGCGCTAGCGCACCTGTGCTTTGCACGTGGTGCGCTGCTTAGAGCGCAGCGTACCCGTGCTTTGCACGTGGTGCGCTGCTTAGAGCGTAGCACGCTCAGAGCTAGCGCACACGTGTTTTACACGTGGTGCGCTGCTTAGAGCGCAGCGCACCTAGCGCTAGCGCATATGTGCTTTGCACGTGGTGCGCTATTTAGAGCACAGCGCACTTGGCGCTGTTTCTGAAGCGTTGCTTCATTTCAAAATTTGAATTTTGAACAGAGCTTTGCTCTGATTGGGGGAAACAACGTGTATATGACTCTGCCAGAGAGTTGTTGTAGTCAGTGGGAGCAGCGGAAGCATAGAGGATAAGTGGCTTATGTCTATTTATAGACTAAAGCAGGTACGACGGAAATAGATCATCTATTTTTGATGTGACAGTCATAAGCTTTGACTTCATCAGAAGAGGAGATGGATCTGGTAAGAAGGTAGTAGGGTGTAATGTCCTGGTACTTGGGATGGCATGCACTTGATAGGAAGAGATATTCCTATACTACGATCGGTTATACTTTGGTTGTCACACAGTTGTTTCTCCACATAGGATATAGAAATAATATCAAGTTTTCTGGTTACTAGATTTATAGTTTTAGATCTAGATTTGGGAAGTATCCTAATCAGGGTACTTTGACATTATTCTGAAGGTATTTTAGAATAGATGACTCCTGGCATGGTGGTGTACCTGCAGGTGATGGAGTCACCCTCTCTAAAGATGTCTTGTAGACTAAAGGGGAGAGGGATCTGCATGATTAGCATATCACTTGCTTAGGCAATTGAGTTAATCATGAAATGTCAAGTACCACACCAAATATTGTTTTTGCACTAGCTGCAATAAACATATATTAATCCAATACTGGAGAAACATTGGGAAGCAGTTATTGAACATAAGTGAATGTTCTTGGGATATGGTAACGGCAGCCTCCATCAGGAGACGGTTATCATTTCAGGCTTCCAAGGTGACCTGGATGACAGAGTGACTGTCAGAGATATAGTTTTTCCCTCTTCTGAGGGACGGTATGTTGGACAGGTGGTTCAAGCGAATACTGAGGAAGGCATGGCGCATATTACTGATTAAATTCAGTGGATGATACAGTCTAGGAGGTTTGCTGGATTTGGAGTTCGTTTGTGAACTGGGTCCCATAAGATATCCAGACAAATTCTAAGACAGGTATTGCTCATTTCGGGAGATAGTTTTCTCCGCGAAGTTGAGATACAGAGAGATACAGAAAGAAACATTGGAGCGGATCCACTCATTGAGGCTATTCTCGAACGCAATAGTTTCGCAAACGGGCTTTACGAAACTGATTAGTAGAGAAGTTGGGTGTTCGGTATCACACGGGCTGTGAGTATGCGACATCGCAATAATTGGCCTTAAGTACAAGTGGGAGATTATTGGCTATAGTGCCCTCAAGGCAATTATCGTAATCGTAGGCAGGTAATTGTGATGATTGAGGGAGGACCTATACCGCTAAAACAGTCTTACTCAAGATGATAGTATGCTATCTGATTTGTCTTTATCATCATGTTGATAGAGCCCATAGGATTCTTGCTTGACTACCAGAATTATGATGGCGATCATATACGTGGGAGCTGGGGGTCTATAAGCACATCCTTAAATGTCCCTAGTCGTAGGAGTATCAAGACTGGGCATCGATACTCCAGTATAGACTAGTGTATACTAATCGAGACCCCGACGAGGGGCGGTGGCCAGATCTCACAAGCCATTGGTGTTAGTTTGTTCACCTAAGATAATATACAGGTGCTCATTGGGTTTTGAGTACACTGGACGAACTCGCCGGGAACCTGCTAATTGGTATTATACCTATTGTCAGATAGCAGTTCCCAAGTGACATGTGTACAGGTTAGTCTGTCGACCTGAGATCGTCATTTGTCTCGTGTGAGTTCCCACTGTGCTTTGATTACTACCCTTCCACGGCTCAAAGGAGTCATGCAAACAGATTTTAGTTGGGTACAGTCTCGAGCCACATGGAGGCAGTGATCGGATCGTCGGGGATTTGTCTCTCCCGGTATTGGGGGTTGATGTCGCGTTGTGTACGGATGGCCATCACCATAAATCCGTGGCCACGGTGGACGAGAATTATCGATCCAGGATCGATAGTTTCTCGGGTAGTGATGGGTTTCATACCGACACTAAATGTTGCGTTGTTAGGGGTCTGACTTTATCCACCCCCTAAGACTCGATATGCGATACTCTTAGACGAACAGACCGGACTGTACGGATATTGTCACTGTCAGGCTCAATAGGGGTTCTGCATGAGTTTCCTCGTCAGCCTCCCTTTCGCTCAATACCTGGTTAGCCGTTACGTATAACTAGTGCCGCTGACGTGCTTGTGGTTAAACCCACTGCTAGCGTATTGACGAGTCTTTAGAGTCTCACACAGAGGGTTTCCCTTGGTTCTGGCGAAATGATGTAGTAGCCGTATTGGATACGTGCAGAGTTCCGATCGATTGATGTACATTGTACTCAGACTTTCGATTGGACAGTTGATAATACTAGTCGGCTCGGGCTTGAGCCGGATTATTAAATCAAGTATTGATTTAATAATTTACGTATATGTATTTCGGTACGTATATTCTAGTATTGTATTCTTTATGTTGTTCTATCTCTTTGGGTATTCATATTTCAGTACAAATGCAGATATATTTACAGTAGAATGTAATCCATATTTTTTACTGGATAACATTCTAGAAGGTGCCACCTCATTTCTTGATTTGACCATTTACCTAAAATGGTTAATGAGGTGGATATTTGGAAATGGAGGTATGGTGAGAACCATACTTGAAATAGTACACACAAATGAATTGTTAATTCATTTGTGTCCACTATTCAAGTATGGGAGGATTTTAAAATTGGAAAAATTGATTTTACAAAACCTATCATGTTGTTTTCTCTTTCCTAAGAGAGCTCATTTTTGCAAGCATGATAGTTTTTCTTCACTTAGATTTTCTTCTTAAGCTCCTCCCTCACCATTTGCTTCACCTCCTCTAGATTTCAATGGATGCTATCACCTTCTTTGTTTTGAGATAGTAACACTAAGATCCTACACACTACATCCTAGGCTCTCTAGGGTAGCATCCTAGAGACCCTAGTTGCTCCATATGCATCGTGTTGAGGAGCTAGAGCCGGAGCTACATCCCTCGGGTGGATCATCGGAGATGAAGGAAGACCGGCAAACAAACCACATCAGGGAACGACTAGGAGCTTGGAATGAAGACCGAAGGACACGGATCAACTCGGTATAACGATTCTAACTTCCTTTTTAGCATGCTAGATTAGGGTTTAAGGTCGATCCGGGATTCGGGTAATGGTAGCGCCAGTTTAGAAATTTTGTTCCGCATTTTGGCCGCGTTTTGATGGCCGGGGCGCTGCCGTAACCCTTCATATATAATGTCACGCTCCGCTTCCCAAAAGAGCGGTAACGACATTTGACAAGCCCACGACGTATTTATTCCGAGAAGGTCATTTCTCGAAACAAATACGCTAAGCGTATATAAGCAATATAAAATGACAAGAAAATACATGATAATGAAAATCCAACTTTATATATTTACATTCCCAACTTTCACAAGTTTCAAACTGAATACATGATATCTGAAAACAAAGATACATAAAAAAAAAGTGCCTAAACAGATAGCATACAGGAAGTAAAAGCTGGAAAAAAAGAACTAGTAGTTGGTCTGCTCCGCAAGCTAAGAGTAATCCTCCTGACTCGGCTCGATCTCCTCAATCTCTAGATTATCTGATGAACATTCTAAGAAAACAAAGAAATGGGTGGAATGCCCGTCAACAAACTTGCGCTCGGTAAGTCCCCAAGAAAGGTGGGATGTGAAAGTATATAAATGAATATGCAAGGTGACATGTGATATAGTATGAATGGAAATAAAACATGAACAAGTATAACATGGTAATGTTAATGACAACTATGTGAGCATTGCAATATAACATAAGCATAGTAAACAAGTATAGCATGACCGTAGAGTATAGGTATAGTGAATATGAAATGAATGTAAGTATCCTAAAATGTCTCTAAAAAGGTAAAAGCAACTAATATGAGTTCAAGTGTGAATGTCAATCAATTTTAAGAGTATTCTCGAACCCAATACTATCTTCCAGGGATAAGGAATCACGGACCTAAAATAGCGGGACTTCAATTATTATTGAAGTATTCCAAACCCAACAGGCTATCATCCAGGTACTTGGAAACACGAGCCCTCATTCGTGAATTCGTGATTTATACCGTTTCAGCCCGGTACCACAGCAACATGATTTGCACCGTTTTAGCCTAGTGCCATTGTCACGCCCCGCTTCCCAGAGTACGCAAGATTTGGGCACGTGACATAGCCAACCATGCTACCTGTGGGTAGGAAGTATCCATCCACAGTCGTATTACGGTTGTAAAGATATCAAGAACAGTAAAAATAAACTAAACTAATACATGTCCAAATCCATAATAACAAGAATCAATAAACAATAAGTGCGGAAGCTAATGATCCAATACAATGAATAATCAGTATGTCCCATAATGCGGGCTCACATCAGGAAATGAAATGACATAAATAAACTAAACTCTCAAGAACTCACAGTTCAGCCTGCTGGCTGAAGTACTCCTGCTCGGTCGACGTCAAGGGCACGGAATCTGGGCCATGCAAAACCCAGACGTCAGCGCGTCAAGATATCAAGTATATGGTAATAAACAATGCAAGCATGAACATGAATAAAGCAGTAATAAGAGATAACAAGCAGGGTAAGGTGCAGTGGTGACTAAACTGTCCTATCAGGTTTTCTACCCTATAGTCTTTGAAACCAATTGATGAATCGTCGATGTAACTCAATAGTATCCCGTGCGTGCCCGGGACCACGGTCATGATTCTCGGGGCTGAATCCGAGACGTGCCGCTAAGCAGTAAAAGGTAGTAGGATAGATGAGTGATGTCAGCATCAACACTCCGGAGCTGGCCAAGCCCGTAAGACTGATCAGAACAATGTGTCGAACTGTTGAGTTACAAGTCGGTTTCACCTTTGATTTCCCCGTACCCCCAAGCTATGTATGTCAGGTCAGGTATTCAGTAGTCAAGGACTAATGCCAACACAAGTCAAGTAAAGGTAGGTCTGTCTGGGTCGACAGCAGGAATGGTTAGGTTTGTCGGCATTAGGCCTGAGATCAGGTAACAGGTCAGGTTGCTTTCAACAGGTAGAGTCGATATGTACAGGGTGTCATGTGTATCAAGATCGGTCAATATGTAATGCAATCAGGTATATGATGATAACAGGTATAGTAACGAATAATGAACGGTAGCAGGAAACAGTAAATAACGAATATTATTCTATGTGAACACAGTGATGTTTGTATTTTCATATTAATCCGGTTCACGCACCTTTGAGGTGCAAAAGCCACAAGACGAACAATATCGATAATATACGTAATGGAGTTACATGAATCTGAACTAAGCACAATAATTGTCTCATGAGTGATTTTAACAAATGAAGTGGGGATGATCTACTTGGTTTGATTAGTTAAGTATGAATTAATAACAGACCGGTTAATACGAGCAATGATTTCATTGATTTAAAGTTACGGATAATCGTGGCTAGCAATTCTAAGTTATAAAAGGTATCGATGTTATATTAGTTGTGTAGTTATAACATGATGATTAAGTTGTAGCATGTTAAGCAAGTATTCGGATACTTGCCTCGGCGGTTCCGCAAACCGAAACACGGATGCGGTGTCGGCAGAAACTGCGATATGGAAGCACGGGCCACGGATCGAGTCCCAACAGAGATCAACGGGATCACACGGACCAGGGGACTTCGCTGGAGCGTCGGGTTCGTCAGACGGCGCGGTCGGATTCCGGCAAAATGTCAAAAGTAACGGAGTTAGCGACAAAACTACGCATTCACGATACGGACCAGCGGGGGGGTGTTGCACCAAAAGGAAGGAGAAGGAAACACTTACAGAGAGATGTACCAGGTGACCCCGGCAAGCTCGACGGCGCTGGAACGCCGGCGAAGCGACGGCAGCGGCTGCAGCGAGGGTTGAAAGCTTCGGGGTGCGCGGAAAAGTGTGCTGCGGCGAGCTGGAGGAGAGGGGTCGGCTCTGGTGGTCGTGGGAGAGAGGGAGGTGGTCGGAGGTGGTGTCGACGGGGTCGCCGGCACGTTTCTCCGGTGAACAGCGGGGGTAGGCGAAGGATGAAGGCTAGGGTTCACTGTTCCGGCGAGGGGAGGAGGGAACGACGACGAGGTCTCGACGAGTAGGGTGAAAGGGGGTCGTGGGGGGCTTCGACGGTCGGAGGCGACGTCGACGGCGAGGTCGCGAGGGGATGGAGGCATCGGGGAGATGGGTTGCAGGCGCGGGAAGGAGCGGGCGAACGGGAGGAAGAGGGTAGGTGGGTGCGGTGGAGGTCGTGATGGTGAGGGCGGCGACGGCGAGGTCGCGAGGAGGCCGACGGTGAGATCTGCGTGAGCTAGGGTTAGGGTTTGCGTGGAGGTTTCTCGTGATGGGAGGCGGCTGCATGCAGGGATTAATAATATAGAGGAGAGAGAGAGAGAGATTGAGAGAGATTGAGGGAAAGAGAGAGATAGAGAAAGAGATGGAAAGGAGGGGGCCCACGAGCAAATGGAGCCACGCGATTGGCTGCAGGAGGTAAGGGAGAAATATTTGAGAAGGATTTGAGGAAGAAATTTGCGTAGATTTTCTGTTAGGAAGATTAGAATGTAAATAAATATATATTCGATATTAAATTTAAATGGGCCATTTTGGCGCAAAATGAAACATTTCCAAATCGCGCCCGGGTTGCGCCCAAAGGTTCCAAATTCAAATTATATGATTTTAAGCAGGTTCCAAATTTTGAAAAGAGGTGTTTAATGATTAAAATGCATGCCCCCAAGTCGGACACTTGTACGCGCGCGTAGTCGTCCCAACTTGCCTGTTTAGCCAAACGGAACGGAATCTCGACACGCGGATGCTACCACGCGACTAGTGGCGACGAGTAGGCCAACATGGACATCTTAAATTTCATTTTCGGAGTTAAAAATTGTTATGTGCCAAAATAACTTAACCGGGTAAAATTTAGCAATAAACACCAGAAAATCAGTAAAATTGGAAAGAGCAATAAATAACCCTCAACTAGTAATATACATAGTATTATTGGGCTCGGGTGTTACATCATACCCAACTACAAAAGAATTTCGTCCTCGAAATTCCAAGAATACAAGATAACTAACTACTGGAAAAGGTGAGGGAAATTCTGCCGGATCTCGTCTTCTCGCTCCCAAGTAGATTCTCCATGCGATCGGTTACCCCAAGAAACTAGCACAAGAAGGATAACCTTGTTCTTAAGAACCTTTTCTCTTCGATCCTTGATCTCGACTGGTCGCTCCTCAAAAGTCAGGTCCTCCCGAACGGTCAACTCCGAGTGATCCAAAACATGGGTCTCATCACGAACATACCTCCGTAGTTGAGAAACATGAAATACATCATGAACTCCTGCTAATGATAGTGGTAATGCCAACCAGTACGATACCTCTCCGACACGCTCCAATATCTCGAAGGGTCCAACGAATCGGGGACTAAGCTTTCCCCGACTTCCAAAGCGAATCACCCCTCTAGTCGGTGATATCTTCAGGAATACCAAATCGCCCACGGCGAACTCTAGAGGTCTTCTTGACGTGTCGGCCCAACTCTTCTGTCTGTCTTGAGCTGCCTTCATATGCTTTCTGATTGTATTCACTTTCTCGACTGTCTGCACTACCAAATCTGGTCCTAGTAACCTTCGTTCACCAACATCATCCCAACAAACCGGCGAACGGCACTTACGACCATACAGTGCTTCAAACGGGGCCATCTGAATAGTTGCTTGGAAGCTGTTGTTGTATGAAAACTCCACCAGGTGTAGATGATCCTCCCAAGAACCTTTGAAGTCTAACATGCAAGCCCTCAACATATCTTCAAGGGTCTGGATCGTTCTCTCAGATTGTCCATCAGTCTGGGGATGATAAGCTGTGCTGAACTTCAACCGAGTCCCCAAACTTTCTTGTAAACTCCTCCAAAAGTGTGACAGGAACCGAGTGTCCCGGTCGGACACGATGCTTACCGGTACTCCATGCAATCTGACAATCTCCTGCATGTATCGCTCTGCCAAAGTCTCCGTAGATTGACCAACTCGAAAAGGAATAAAGTGAGCTGCCTTGGTCAACCGATCGACAATCACCCATACAGCATTGTTGCCTTTTGGACTCCGCGGTAAAGCTGTCACGAAATCCATGGTTATATGTTCCCACTTCCATTGAGGAATCGGAAGTGGTTGCAACAAACCAGCAACCCTTTGGTGTTCAGCCTTGACTTGCTGACATACCAAGCACTTAGCCACGAAGCGAGCGATTTCCCGTTTCATACCTTCCCACCAGAAATGCTGTCGAATATCTCGGTACATCTTCGTCCCTCCTGGATGTACAGAGTAAGCTGAACTGTGTGCCTCCTTCATAAGCTCTTCACGCACATCTCCTTTTGGCACACACACACGGCTACCATATCTCAACGAACCGTCTTCACGGATCAGTAAATCGGTTCGTAGTCCGGCTTCAACCTGCTCTCGAAACTTTTGCAGTCTAGGATCCTGCGATTGCGCCACTTTAATCTTTTCAACTAAGGACGATTGTACTTGCAACTGCATCAACTGTCCTGTAGCACGTGGTAGCACAACCTCCAAGTCAAATCTCCGAAACTCCTCAATGATCTCTCTCTGTGCCGTCAATAACTGAATTGCTGGTAACCGACTTAGTGCATCTGGCATGACATTAACTTTTCCCGGGTGGTACTTAAGATCAAGGTCGTAGTCGGCCATCAGCTCCAACCATCTGCGTTGCCTCATGTTCAACTCCTTCTGAGTGAACACATACTTCAAACTCTTGTGATCCGTAAAGACTTCAACTCTCTCGCCCAGAAGGTAGTGTCTGCAAATCTTCAGGGCGAAGATCACGGCTGCAAGCTCCAAGTCGTGAGTCGGATAGTTCTGCTCATGAGTCTTCAGCTGTCTCGATGCGTAAGCAACGACTTTCCCATTCTGCATCAAAACACATCCCAATCCCTTTCCAGATGCGTCACTGTGAATCACCAGTCCCCCTGAATCATCCGGTACGGTTAGGATAGGGGCGGTTATCAACTTCTGCTTCAACGTCTCGAAGGCCAATGCACATCCATCTGTCCAAACAAACGGTACCTCCTTACGCGTAAGCTTGGTTAACGGCTCAGCTAAACGAGCGAAGTTCTCCACAAATCTTCTGTAGTAACCGGCGAGTCCAAGAAAACTCCTTATCTCTGCAACATTCTTCGGAACAGGCCAATCTCGAACTGCTGCAATCTTCTCGGGGTCAACGGCGATTCCATCGCCCGACACGACATGCCCCAGAAACTTCACTTCTTCCAACCAGAATTCGCACTTACTCATCTTCGCGAATAATTTCTCCTGTCTCAGCGTTTGCAGTGCGATCCTTAAGTGCTCAGCATGCTCCTCCGGACCCTTCGAATATACCAGAATGTCGTCAATGAATACCACAATAAACTGGTCCAAGAACGGTGAAAAGATCCTGTTCATCAAGTCCATAAATATTGCCGGCGCATTAGTCACTCCGAAGGGCATCACTAAATACTCGAAATGCCCATACCGAGTTCGAAACGCCGTCTTGCAAATGTCTTCTGCCTTCACTCGGACCTGATGATATCCTGATCGCAAGTCCAGTTTCGAGAATACCCTCGCGCCACTAAGCTGCTCAAAAAGTTCTCCAATGCGAGGGATCGGGTACTTGTTCTTAATAGTCACCCGGTTTAATTCTCGGTAATCGATGCACATTCTTCTCATGCCATCCTTCTTCTTTACTAAAAGAACTGGAGCTCCCCAAGGTGAGTTGCTGCTTCGAATCCATCCCTTCTCGAGTAATTCACCCACTTGTTTCTTAACTTCTTCCAATTCCACCGGTGCCATCGGATAATAAGATTTTGATACTGGCGCTGCACCAGGAATGAGGTCAATCGCAAACTCCACATCTCGCTTCGGCGGTAAGCCCGAAATATCCTCGAACACATCCATAAAGTCGCGAACAACTGCCGGCTCTTCATTACTATCCACAACCATAGCTGCAAGAACATTGTTCGTCGGCCTAGCCCTAAACTCGACTGGCCCGACGGAACTGCTTCCTCCGATGAAAGTAAACTCAGGGTGTCCGGGAATCTGGAAAATTACTTTCCTTGCCCTACAATCAATGTGTGCGTGGAAAGTGCCAAGAAAATCCATTCCCAAGACTACTTCATAACTGCCCGTATCAATCACCAAGAAATCTGCAAAAAGCTCTTGTCCGCAAACAACAACCGTACAATCTCTACATTCCTTACTAGCTATGATTTTCCCATTTCCAGTGTGTATGTCCCAAAAACTAGACAGGGTCGTGCAGGTGATCGAGTGTGTAGTTATAAATTTGGATGACATAAAACAGTGGGATGCTCCGGAATCAAATAATGCCAAAGCGGGAAAACCACGAACGAGTACAGTACCTGAAACCACTTCTCCTGATGCCTTGGCTTCCTCAGCTGTCAAAGTGAAAGCTCGGCCCTGGTTAGGTCCTTGTGTCAGCTGCTTCTGCCCTTGGAATGGTCTCTGTGGAGGCTTCCGTATATCATCTCTCGTGCGAAGCTTCGACGGACAAGTACCAACTGCGTGATCGGCTGCCCCACAAACCAGACAAAGTCCCAGTCTCCTTCGACAATCTTTCTGCACGTGCCCAGGTAATCGGCAGTAATCACAAATCACGCTCTTCCTTCGATCAACGATCACAGGCTTCTTCATTGGCGTTACACCTCGACGGTCCACTGGAATACCTCTGCGCCCATGATCTCGGTTAGGTACAAATGCAGGCTTCCTGGCCGCAGCTGCTGTCTGGTGAAGGTTCCCTTTCGATCCTGATAAACTATGTTGCTCTCTGGCTGCCGTAAGAACCTGCGAGAAAGTGGTCAAACCCAGGGAGACAATCTGCCTCTGGATGTCCACATCCAAACTGCGCAAGAACCTTCGCGCCCTGTCTGCCTCCTTGGCGACTAAGGGTCCAGCGAAACGGCTAAGTCTCGTCCACTCCGCTGCATGTACATCCACAGCTGCTCCATTTTGTTTCAGCCCAATAAATCTCTCCTCCATTTCCTCCCGTGCAGTCCGCGGGAAGAACTTTTCCAAGAAACTTTTGGAGAAATCCGCCCAACTGATTGGCTTGGACAGGCGGGTCTCCTCCACAAGCCACCACTCTCGGGCGTAATCTACCAGCTGAATGCGCACCACATCAACTTTCTTGTCTTCTGGGATCTGTGCCGCAATCAATAAATTCTCTGTGTCCACAAGCCACTGCTCGGCTGGCAACGGCTCCTCCAAGCCAGTAAAAGTAGTAGGACCCAACCGTCTGAAATCTGCCACGGTCCCTACTCGGTCGACTGGCTTCGCTACAGCGGTGTTTACAGACTGCTGCATAGCCTGCAAACCCTCCTGAAATGAATCGGCTTGCTGCTGGATCAGCTCAGTTTGCCTCTTCTGATTTTCCAACATCCCTCGTATCACTCCTAACATGGCGGCTTCATCCACACGCCTCTGATACGTCTTGAAATTCTTATCTGCCATGGTCCTGAAATCAAAACAAACAACATTAGCATGATGATAGATTCAATATATATAAATCAAGGCTAGAACTCCAAGATACTTAAATAGAGTACTGCATTGTAGCTATGCCGCGGTATCATAGCCGCAATTACTTAACTCCACCCAAGTCGCCTAAGTCCTAGAGATAACAAGAAATTAGGTTTTCGAGTTGACAATGCAAAGTAAGTTTGCATGTCGACATGATCTGGAAGAATGATTCAAAGACGGTAAAACGGTCAAAGTGGCAGGACATGTTTCCTAATCACGGGTATTCTGATTCGTGTATCGGGTGCAATACCCAACTACAAAGAATCAACCCAATTAACCTATGGCTCTGATACCATAAAACCATGTCACGCCCCGCTTCCCAGAGTACGCAAGATTTGGGCACGTGACATAGCCAACCATGCTACCTGTGGGTAGGAAGTATCCATCCACAGTCGCATTACGGTTGTAAAGATATCAAGAACAGTAAAAATAAACTAAACTAATACATGTCCAAATCCATAATAACAAGAATCAATAAACAATAAGTGCGGAAGCTAATGATCCAATACAATGAATAATCAGTATGTCCCATAATGCGGGCTCACATCAGGAAATGAAATGACATAAATAAACTAAACTCTCAAGAACTCACAGTTCAGCCTGCTGGCTGAAGTACTCCTGCTCGGTCGACGTCAAGGGCACGGAATCTGGGCCATGCAAAACCCAGACGTCAGCGCGTCAAGATATCAAGTATATGGTAATAAACAATGCAAGCATGAACATGAATAAAGCAGTAATAAGAGATAACAAGCAGGGTAAGGTGCAGTGGTGACTAAACTGTCCTATCAGGTTTTCTACCCTATAGTCTTTGAAACCAATTGATGAATCGTCGATGTAACTCAATAGTATCCCGTGCGTGCCCGGGACCACGGTCATGATTCTCGGGGCTGAATCCGAGACGTGCCGCTAAGCAGTAAAAGGTAGTAGGATAGATGAGTGATGTCAGCATCAACACTCCGGAGCTGGCCAAGCCCGTAAGACTGATCAGAACAATGTGTCGAACTGTTGAGTTACAAGTCGGTTTCACCTTTGATTTCCCCATACCCCCAAGCTATGTATGTCAGGTCAGGTATTCAGTAGTCAAGGACTAATGCCAACACAAGTCAAGTAAAGGTAGGTCTGTCTGGGTCGACAGCAGGAATGGTTAGGTTTGTCGGCATTAGGCCTGAGATCAGGTAACAGGTCAGGTTGCTTTCAACAGGTAGAGTCGATATGTACAGGGTGTCATGTGTATCAAGATCGGTCAATATGTAATGCAATCAGGTATATGATGATAACAGGTATAGTAACGAATAATGAACGGTAGCAGGAAACAGTAAATAACGAATATTATTCTATGTGAACACAGTGATGTTTGTATTTTCATATTAATCCGGTTCACGCACCTTTGAGGTGCAAAAGCCACAAGACGAACAATATCGATAATATACGTAATGGAGTTACATGAATCTGAACTAAGCACAATAATTGTCTCATGAGTGATTTTAACAAATGAAGTGGGGATGATCTACTTGGTTTGATTAGTTAAGTATGAATTAATAACAGACCGGTTAATACGAGCAATGATTTCATTGATTTAAAGTTACGGATAATCGTGGCTAGCAATTCTAAGTTATAAAAGGTATCGATGTTATATTAGTTGTGTAGTTATAACATGATGATTAAGTTGTAGCATGTTAAGCAAGTATTCGGATACTTGCCTCGGCGGTTCCGCAAACCGAAACACGGATGCGGTGTCGGCAGAAACTGCGATATGGAAGCACGGGCCACGGATCGAGTCCCAACAGAGATCAACGGGATCACACGGACCAGGGGACTTCGCTGGAGCGTCGGGTTCGTCAGACGGCGCGGTCGGATTCCGGCAAAATGTCAAAAGTAACGGAGTTAGCGACAAAACTACGCATTCACGATACGGACCAGCGGGGGGGTGTTGCACCAAAAGGAAGGAGAAGGAAACACTTACAGAGAGATGTACCAGGTGACCCCGGCAAGCTCGACGGCGCTGGAACGCCGGCGAAGCGACGGCAGCGGCTGCAGCGAGGGTTGAAAGCTTCGGGGTGCGCGGAAAAGTGTGCTGCGGCGAGCTGGAGGAGAGGGGTCGGCTCTGGTGGTCGTGGGAGAGAGGGAGGTGGTCGGAGGTGGTGTCGACGGGGTCGCCGGCACGTTTCTCCGGTGAACAGCGGGGGTAGGCGAAGGATGAAGGCTAGGGTTCACTGTTCCGGCGAGGGGAGGAGGGAACGACGACGAGGTCTCGACGAGTAGGGTGAAAGGGGGTCGTGGGGGGCTTCGACGGTCGGAGGCGACGTCGACGGCGAG
The DNA here is from genome assembly GCA_030015575.1 of Agapanthus africanus. Lineage (NCBI taxonomy): Eukaryota > Viridiplantae > Streptophyta > Magnoliopsida > Asparagales > Amaryllidaceae > Agapanthus > Agapanthus africanus. The sequence continues at coordinate 57,778,368 of CM057344.1, forward strand.
GTCGCGAGGGGATGGAGGCATCGGGGAGATGGGTTGCAGGCGCGGGAAGGAGCGGGCGAACGGGAGGAAGAGGGTAGGTGGGTGCGGTGGAGGTCGTGATGGTGAGGGCGGCGACGGCGAGGTCGCGAGGAGGCCGGCGGTGAGATCTGCGTGAGCTAGGGTTAGGGTTTGCGTGGAGGTTTCTCGTGATGGGAGGCGGCTGCATGCAGGGATTAATAATATAGAGGGGAGAGAGAGAGAGATTGAGAGAGATTGAGGGAAAGAGAGAGATAGAGAAAGAGATGGAAAGGAGGGGGCCCACGAGCAAATGGAGCCACGCGATTGGCTGCAGGAGGTAAGGGAGAAATATTTGAGAAGGATTTGAGGAAGAAATTTGCGTAGATTTTCTGTTAGGAAGATTAGAATGTAAATAAATATATATTCGATATTAAATTTAAATGGGCCATTTTGGCGCAAAATGAAACATTTCCAAATCGCGCCCGGGTTGCGCCCAAAGGTTCCAAATTCAAATTATATGATTTTAAGCAGGTTCCAAATTTTGAAAAGAGGTGTTTAATGATTAAAATGCATGCCCCCAAGTCGGACACTTGTACGCGCGCGTAGTCGTCCCAACTTGCCTGTTTAGCCAAACGGAACGGAATCTCGACACGCGGACGCTACCACGCGACTAGTGGCGACGAGTAGGCCAACATGGACATCTTAAATTTCATTTTCGGAGTTAAAAATTGTTATGTGCCAAAATAACTTAACCAGGTAAAATTTAGCAATAAACACCAGAAAATCAGTAAAATTGGAAAGAGCAATAAATAACCCTCAACTAGTAATATACATAGTATTATTGGGCTCGGGTGTTACAGCCATAGCAACATGATTTGTATTAATGGGTGTCACATCCCACTTCCCACTGTATGGTAAGGAGACGCGACGAGGCCCGCTACGTATTTACTCAGAAATAAACACGCTAAGCATATCTAAGCAATGAATGTACACAAGAAAAATGATAATAGATGTAACTGAACAGCAACTTTTATTTATTAAACATTTCTTTACAAGTACAACTGAAAATGTAAATACAGGAATGGAAAGCAATGCCTAAACAATGGCATGAACTGAAAAGAAAATATATACAAGTATCTAGAGCTCTGGGTCAATGGTGAACTACTCCAAGTCTTCAGTACTGGGCTCGAGCTCCAGAGAGTCCGATCCACCTGACAACATTCCAAAGAAAGAAGAGAAGGAATGTCGTCAGCGAACAATCGCTCGGTAAGTCCCAAAGATAAGTAGAACTAGAATAGACAGAAAGAATATAATTGTATACTATCTGATTGTTATGTTAACGTGGTTGTTTGTAGCTTGGTACAAAATATGCCAGTGTTTACGAGAGGAGTCCCACTATTCCGGAGACTAAGATATACGGATCATAAGGAACCGTTAAGCCACGGAACAACGATAATGGGTATTCAGGTTAGGTGTATTAAAGTGACCGTCTCGTGCCACTTCTAACATATTCCGTACCAGTCTACCCCTTTAAAACCTCGTAATGTCTTTTGTATTGATTTTATTGTTTTGTTTTATAGATGGATGAATTGCCAAAACCATGATATCAGGTAAACAGAATGGATATAAATGTATAGTCATGTAATCGGAGTATATCCATGGTTTGGTTCAATCGAGTCATATTGATATAGATGGATTCATGTTGTATTGTAGTTATACTTGAATTGAATTCAAGTCAGAATGATTTCATATTAGATTGAGACTCTATCTGAGTCAGACACTTTAAAACGAATTGAAGTCCTGAATTAGTTTCGATCTTATCGGTAACTACTGCACATGGACGACAGGATTTGTGTATTTTTCAAGACAATTACCGTATTAATAACACCGTTGTTTAGGTTGTCTACCTTAGATAGGAAACCACCCATATTCTCCGGCTCACCGAGGCTCAAGAGAACTGGTCCCGCTTTAACATATGTTTACTAGGGTCCTTATTATAAATTAATATAACTTGAGGGGGTTTTATGAAAAATAGTTTTGATATATTTTCAAAATACACCTCAAATATTTAATTATCGTCTTTAGGGTTTTCATGGATGTATATTTTAAAATATAACGTTTTCTAGTGAATAGAACCTAGTTTACATTGTATATGGTATTTTAGTGTAATATTTGAATGGTATTGAATTGTAATGGTAGTTTCATGAAATTTGTGATTTCTTTGATTTAGAAAATATGGAATATATATATAATATATTTAAAGTAGTTATTTTGATAATATATATATATATATAATTATAAAAATTAGAACATATTTATTAAATAGAAATCATATTTTTCTTAAAAATTGCATTAAAAATTCCATCGAGATCGAATGCTCCGTGAGGAGGTCTGCATCTCGCTCTACTAGGTCCGAGGATGTACGATAACCCGCACCATCCCGATCGGGATTCCCCAAAATGAATTGTAGAGGCGCATTTGCAAGGAATTAAATAATACACTTTTAAAGAAAATGATTTTTGGATGTTTAGGGTATTTTATTACAAACTCGTATTTTCCCACAACTAATGTTCCAAAAGTCATCATGCTATGTCAAAAATGTGTGTTGTGGTGAGGTAGGTCATTATCTTGTGATTTTTCTAAAGGTAATATGGGTAAAATGAATAAGCAATGCCGTATGTAAACATGATAGTATTTTATCGTAAAGATGGAATAGAAGTTGCTATACATATTATTTTGAGATGAAACTTATTCTAATGTGTTATTTAATGGTTAATAAACAGTATATAAAAAGATGGTAAATTTTTTATTAAGAAAAATTTGCATTTTGATGAAATTAGAATCGGAAGTCAGAATAACTCCGCTTCCGACGAGTTTTTAATTGGGGATGTTTTAGACTAGAATGAGGGTAACGGAGATGGGACTTACTGATTAGAAAGAAAGGGAAGGATAGTGTGAACTTAGAAAGGCGTCGGGGAGTCGTTTCGTCACCGGATTCTTCCCGAAACGTTGCCGAAACTTTGACCTTTGCTAACTCCTCTTGTATAACTTAGGACATGGAAATTTTAGAGAGTTTTGGTATGGGATTTCTGAATGATGAGGGGTAAAATGTAGTGTGGTATTTATAGGGAAAATTAGGATTTAAGGTAATGAATTGAGAATTAAAAATATGCATTAAAATTGGATTTAAGAGAGAAATTACCACTCTCTGGATGAATGCAGAGTAAACAAACAATATGGGGGTAGTGGGGTAAGCTAAAGGGTGCCAGGGGAAAAAATTCAAGGCATTCCCTACGAATATGCCTGGCGGTGCCGGCCCCCTCAACACATCTCGCCGGTCCAATCCGGTGGGATGGGGTTGGCATCTCTGCCACATGTCCATGTCGCTTGGTATATCTCAGTGCACATGTTTGATTTTGTTGTCACTTTTCATTTTACGTGTTTTGCACGTGTAAACTTTTGAGCTTCTAAAAGTTTAAAAGAAAATCAACAAAAAATATATGTGGCCGGGGGATTCAAAAATAGGGGCTATATCACAGCAGTGTAAGGCTTTACCAATGAGCTACAAATGCTTTCTTGCTGTTCAAAAGCAAATCAAATATTTATAGCTTACACAGGATTGCAAATACTCCATTTGTACATTAACTTTTAAACAAATGTTCTGTACACTGAAACAGAGTTGTTACAATGGGACTCATGATATTCCGTTGGATTCATACTCAAATTACCCCCAGCACCCCGTGTATATTAGTCTATGATTAATGTTACGAGTCTTGATGGAATAAATGAATACAAAAGGTGATGTATGATATCAAGTTTTCAAGATTGAGCTCATATAGTCATGTCAAGTGCAAGTCATGCCAATTGTATTTATGGTTCGAGTCAAATTGGTTCAAGTGTACATATTGGTTTCAAGTATTCACGATTGGGTCGTCTCAAGATCAAGTCAATTCTAACATTTAATGATTTAATCACAAGTCATATAAATAAATAAAAATAAGCAAACACAGAACATGATATGAAATAAGTATACAATGAACGTCCAAAACAATGTTGTAAATATGTTATATGTACGACTAATTAATCAAGTCATTTGAAATCAGAATATAAATGAAAATATAGCCTTAAGTGTTATGCACACATGAATTTCAGTCCCGTCTAAATACGACTACCGGTTTAGGAGATATACATGTTTTCGTATCGTCGCAAAAAACAGATCAGAATCTGTTCAGGATCGTCACACATTTTTAAAACGCGGTTTGAGTTAATTTCTATCGGGTTTCAGGTTATAAAAATTATTAGAAAATTGCAGGTCTTTCGATGTAATTATCCAAAGCACTAAGATTCGCGCGATTGGATTTCTGAAGCTCTAGTTATGATCGTTTTAATATCAGCGTTTAAAACAGAAATTCAGATTTCTGGACAGTAACTATATGTTATATTGCAAAGCCTATATCGAGTTGTTTCATGCGTTTCTAAGTAATATAATATAGATAAAATTATAGTTATATCAATTATCCATCTACACATCTAAAGTTTGTCACGAACGGATATCGGGAGTTCGAGTTATGTCCTATTTAAAAACAGTGTGCGAATCAGGACAGATTCTGTCCAGATTCGTCGTTTAATATTGTAACGCTGTTTTTTATATTTTACGTCAATTTTCAGTAAAAACTTAACACTAATAAAATCTAGATCTTTCGATGTAGATGTTAAAAATATCTGAAAACACTTGATTTGAATCAACGATTACAATGTTATGGTCACTCGAAGAAGACCCTTATTGGCAGTTTTCTGGTTTTAAAAACAGTGAATAAAAACTATGTAAGTTCTAAATCGTTATTCGGTTTGATATGAAATTTTTACTGTAAATCTAAAATTCTATCGATTATTTATCCTAATTTTCCTAAGATTTTAATATGTGAAAATTATTTTTTTAAAATTATTTTAAGGACAAAAGTTATCTAGGACCGTATTTAAAGGTGAAAAAACTACTGGATTTATTTGCAGCTTCATTTTTCTCTTTTATATAAAAAAATTAAACAATTATAAAATAAACGGCACATGCAATATATATTTCAAATTGGATCCCCTAATGTCAATATATGGATCATGAATTTCAACAACGTCCTATACCAGGAAAGTCATAATTTCAAGAGAGCTTATGTAAAGTTGCGTTATCACGCATCGTTTATTTATATTCAGTCTATGATATTCCTAATTAACGTAAAAGCATATCTATGACATAGAGGCATTTTTATTCTATAAGAAAACAATAAATAAACATGAAGATTAAGTATAAACAAACAATATTTTAAAAATAAATATATGTAACTATATATATATATATATGTATATGTATATGTATATATATGTATATGTATATGTATATGTGTGTGTGTGTGTGTGTGTGTGTGTGTGTGTGTATGTTTATGCACTCAATTAAGTACCACGGTAAAGAAAATAAAATTATGGAGAAGACACAATAACAGAATAAAGAGATGGATAGTGAGAAAAGGGACGTATAGGTTGTGTGGGTCGGTATAACAACCGGCTCATCGTTTAGATAAAATCCTCAACTAAATCTTTGAAACTTGATGGAACCAGTGCTTCTCCAAGCTCAAGGGAAAAGAGATTTTATTTTATTTTATTTTTAGAATTGATCAAAAGAAAATGACTAAGATGGGATAAAGAAGAGATGAAGAGAGAGACGTGAAATGATAAAAATATGAGATGAAGAAAAGAAAGAAGAGTGGCATGTAAAAAAGGTTTATGGCCACTATAATTCTAATAAATTATAGCTCATAACCATTCTAATTATTTTGAGAGTTAAAAAGAAGATGAAATGAAAGGTCTCATTTGTAAGTTATGAGAAGAATAAAAATTGATAAAAAATAATTGCAAGAATGTGGATTTAAACAAGTAACTTATAGAATTACAATGCAACGGCTTAACCAATGTGCTACAAGGTTGTTCTTGCACAAATTTAACAAGTATTAAATATATGCCATTGCTTTACAAGAAAGTGGGCTTTTGGGCTCATAGTTTTATAAAAGAAAATGAAAATGAAATTGGATTTGAGTTATGTGCTGGGTTGATCTTGTGTTTAATTTGAAGAAAAAAAGATTAAAATTTATAAAAAATGTGTTTGGGAAAAATAGATAGAATAATAAAATAATATATTTAATAAAAAACAAAATATACAGAAAACACTAAGAATAAATAGATAAAATATTTTACTAAAGAAAGAAAATATGAACGTATAGTAATATTAGGGTCGTTACATATAAAGACACTTATAAATTTTGCCATGATAAAACTGGTATTTGTTTTCCAAATTTTTGCATTTAAAGTGTCGTGACATGTAACAAAGGGGTTAATATTTTAGATGCATGGTCAATTTAAATTAGGTTGTATGGTTTAAAAAAAATAGGCATGGCTATATTTTATATGTTAGAAATGTGAGAGAGAGAGAGGACATGAGGCATGGGCTCAGCCATGCCATACCCTCTCCATGTTTCCTCCCACTCTCCTCATCTCCTCTCGTTCTCTCATCTCACCCTTACTCCCTTCTCTATCTCTCTCATTCTCATTTACAACACCATGGCTATCACTCATTCTCATCTCACAAAATTGTACCACAAACATAATACCACCCGTCCATCAAAACCCAACTCCAAGTAAAATCCTACACTTCTTCCACTTCTCAAACAACAAACTCAAACATGATCAAGAAGAAGTCTTCATAAATTCTTCAAGTGGCATCCTACAAGCTTTGACCTCCGCTTTCATCCCATTTCAAGGTGAAAAAAATCTTTCTTTTATCAAGTTATCCAAGTGTCTAAAGTTTCAAAATACTTTTTCTGAAGTCAAATTGGAAGTTTAATGATGTTCTAGTATTCAATTGAAATCTGGAATGAATTAGAGTTTTTATAAGAAAATTTAATAGATTCGAAGACGTTAAATATAAGATTTTAGATTCATGCACGAAATTCGAGGCAGAACCATGGGGTTCTGGCTGCTATTTTCGGCTTAATGGCGGCCCCTCTGTGGAATTAGGTGCTGGGATTTCTTGTGAGGTTCATGTACATGATATTTAAGATATTGGCATATGCTAAATTTTCTCAGAATTCCTAAAGCAAAATCTTGGGCTATTCTAAGTTTATATCGGACGATGTTTTAAGGTTTTCAAATTCGAAAATGAAATTCTGAGGACTTGATGCGATCTTTTATGTTAAAAAGTCGGTTATTGGGGGTAGTCTTGCGAAGACGACATATGAATCATACACGTAGTCATAAGTTTTAAACCAATGGAAGTTTAGTTTGCTTTATTCGATAACGATTTCGATTCTTATGCGACATTTGTGATCAAGATTGTAGGTTCATTTGCAGAGACCTTCGATACGGTGGCGACACATGTGACGGTCATAGAATGCGACTAGCGTGATCGCAATCAGTGAGTAGATTATATCTATGAGCGGGGAACCGGGTGGATGACGTATAGCACCCCGTAAAACATATCTTTTATTATATCGTTGAATGTGCTTAGGACGCATGCCATTTATATTTAAACTTGTTCGTTAATTAGCAAATTTCGTTAGTATTGCTTAGTAGGCTTATCATAGATACACTTGTTAGAACACCAGCACAAATACTAATAATTACTATGTTGCAAGATCACAGACTCGCATGTACACTACACATCATTAGTATTGCCATATCACGTAGAACTTGTTATCCTTACATATTGTAGTAAGATCGACGTTATAGTAGGATGATATTATATAAATTCATATTAGGTGCGCGTACGAGACTTGAAGTCTGTACTGGTTGTTGAGAGAGTACACGACTAAAGGTTCATACTAGTCTCCGTGCGTGTACGTGACACGAGATGTCCGTGCCGATCGTTGAGCGGGTGCGCAAACGAGATGTACGTACTGGTGCTATATTTGTACGTGACTAGACATCCGTACTGTTGATATATATTTCTATATGCATACGTAGACTTGATGTCCGTACTAATTAGCTATGTGCTCGGGTACGTAGATTAGATATCCGTACCGATCATTATTATGATATAATAGAATAGAATATTTGATAGTTATTGTACGAGGTGAGATTCCGTATGGGGTGATATGATGATGATAGATGATGATGATTAGCTGGATATAACCCTATTCTACTTGACTCGCGAAGTCTTACTATTTTTCCCTTTGGGAGATTTTACTGATATGACGGTATTACCCACTTTTTAAAAACAACGATTCGTTTTGTATTTTAAAAAGTGATAATGAAAAGATGTGCTACTTAGATTTCAAAAGGATAAATATATATGTTTTAAAAATATTGTAGTCTCCTTATTTTCAAACAACGTTTCGTTCTACTTTAAAAATATATAAGTGGGAATATTCGAAGTAATTATCTATTTACTGTTCTTTTACGCTACGCTTACTTTACATGTCATTCGCTCGCACTTTATTTATCTTATTATTCATGCTACGGTTTATGATTTCTGCTATGCGTCATACATTTTTGATGTTATATCTTGGTGGTATGGGACACTTATACACACACACACACACACTTATATTACTGGCTTATACTTTGATATGTTACCCATCTATGTTATGCCCAGTTCACCTAGACTAAAAAGATACGTGTTTGACGGGATTTATATTACTGTGGATATAATATGATATGATATCAATATTAAGAGATTGAATATATATATATATATAAAGGAATATAAGAAAATAAAGATGATTCAGACACGGTGACTATAACCGGAGATTCATGAGATGTGTGTGTGTGTGATCAATCCATGAGAGATTGAGGTAAGGAGAGACAAGATGTCTACCAGTGATATATGTGTGATCAATCCATAAGTGATTGAGGGCAGTTGACACATGATGTCTCTACTGATATTATATATATGAGGGCTCGATATAGATACTCTGCACTGAGAAGGATATTATATATATGTGAGGGATCAATATAGATGCTCTGCACTAAGATGGATATTATATATATGTTAGGGATCGATATAAATGCCCTGCATTGATAAGATATATTATGCTATATATAGTAGCCATACATGACTGGTTCACGAGACAGTACCTGAATATTATTTTCATATATCGATGTATTGTAAAGAGGTTTTCAAAGGAGCTATAGTCTCACTATTTTCCATGTGTCTACGATCAATACAAACTTTTATAAAAGAAACCCCTTTTTAAACAAATCATTTTCAAAAGGCGGGACGTATACTTTAAACGAGGTGCATACTTTTCTTCACAAAATAACGTCCGCTACATGTGCTGCGATATATATATATATATATATATATATATATATATATATATATATATATATATATATATATATATATATATCATACGACTATTTTGAAAGGATTTCATATATATATATATATATATATATATATATATATATATCTTCCGGTTACTTTTATATGATTGCATATGGATGAGTGCTATATATATTATAGCCTTGATTGTGTTTACGTCGGTCGTGTGCTATAGATATTGGGTTACGGTTACGGTGATCGTGATTTGACACCGTTGTATATATATATATGCAGTGAGTTATTGATGATTGATGATTGTTAGCATTTCATTTCGCAGTATTGTATTTACTTCCGTGACTCACATGCTTTTCAGATATTTGTGGTTATGTTGTGCCCGTACCGAGTCAGATATTGATTATCTGATATTAACATGATAACCACACATAAATTCATATTTTACATATTAGGATAGCGATACACGAGTTGTACATGAGGGCTTCTTATCATTATTATTTATCGCTCGAACTCTAGTTTCGACACGTGCTTATTTCATCTCCTTGATGTACACAGTATTTATGTTTTAGTTGTTTCACCGTTTATCCATGCGACTTCTAGCTTGTTATATAATTCTACTCACGGGTTGGTAACCCACCCCTGTTGTGCCATAATTCTTTGCAGGTTTGACCGTTGGGATCCGTAGCAATTATTTTGGCACGTTTGCTATTTTTGGGACGTTATTACACATATTTGAGTTGGTGGGTTTCATTTTGTATCGGCTCTTGCGTTGTACCTATTTATATATAGAAGTACTCCATCAAAGACCAAGTCTAATATATTGTCGAGGCCTTAAAGTTCTATATTCTGTTGTAGTCATACTAGTGTGGAGTCGACTTGATGTATATTATGTTATTTACATTCCGCTTGTTGATCTTTCACCTCTTGGTGTCGTATATTTTGCATGGTTGTAATTCCGCTGTTTGGGCGTTGATTTAGCCCCGTATGTGGGGATGCTTGATGTATACTTATTATCGTATCTGTTTTATTCAAAATTTACAAAGAAGGTGCTGTCCGTTTTTCAAACAATCTTACAAACCGACTTTACTTTTTCATAAAACTTTTCTAAAAACTCTATCTCTGCCTATTATTATCTATTTTCTTATATATATATATGGTTTAGATTCCTGATTTGTGGCTTACTTAGCTTACGGTGGGGTCCACATGCCGGTCATGTGCCCCTCTCAGGTCGTGACATTCACACTGTCAGTCTTTTCTCCTGATATGCTCAAGAGCTCAAGCCTCCGCCACCGCTCAACTGAAAATAACCCTTAGATTAGCATAGAAAATCACAAAAAACCAACAAAAATCTAAAAATCCTTTAAAAACACAAGCTAAAGAGATAAAATCCCGATTTTTCCCATTTAGGATTAGGATTTAGGAATAAAAAACTTATTTATCTAATTCTAGATGGTCTAGTTTGAATTTCAATTCTTCAAATAACAACAAACTTTAAAAAATTAAGAATCCAAGATCCTCTCATCGCGTTTTCTCTACTTTTTCGCATTTTAGTTTACTTTTTTGTTGATACAAGTAGATTCGTTTTTTTCTTTGTGCTTTCTTCTTCGTTTTCTTGTTTATTCTTGAGATAGTTATCTTTGCGATAAAGAGAAGAGAATTCGTCCTAAAACTCTCTTCATATATAAAAAAAATCTCCAAAAAATCAAAAAAAATAGTTAAATTGTATGGTATTTCGATTCTCTTCTTATTTCTTGCTCGTTTCTTGATGGATTTTGATTAAAATGGTAAAGAGGAAAGGATCATATCTAAGGACCCTCTCTGTTAGAAAGCTTTTGTGAATCAAATTCCAAGCAAAAACAAAAATAAAGTTTTAAAAGAACGCTTGTTGATGGAATAACGATATGCAGTTTTTCTACGTAGTATGTACATTTTCGACCGTATCTTACTATACAGACCTTCAAATCTGTTGAGACTTATTTTGTTCGAAAGTAGATTCGATAAGTTTCCCAACGGCGCAAGTTTCATAGAATTTAAAGCATTGGATTGGAAGATATCGCTATTTGAAGTTGCATCTGTTGCACAGTCCGAGTCTGCTGTTTTTTACCCAGGTATCTGAACATCTTCTCATAAGACGCCAACGTACCCTACAACCTTAGACAGTCACAGTCTCAGTTTGCAAGGGCCTTTTGGCATCGGTTTTGCCATGTTTTGGTCTTTCCCACTGATTTTGCATCTCTAATACTTCCATACACGCATACTTGTATCGCGTGAGAGTATTTTGACGCCAAACTTCGAAAAACTCCGAAATTCTAGCAGTATGGTATAAGGATTAAAAAAAATTAAGGTTGAGCAAGAGGTATAAACTTCAAACCCTACTCGCCTTTGGTCATGGACTATTACGAGGGAGGGGATTAATTTTTCCTTTACTTTTACTGGTTTATGTAGCTTCTATTTCTACTTTTCGCCACAAAAACTTCCTTTTAAATTTTTGGTGAGTTTCTTGAAAAGCAAAGAAAACCATGCTTGAGATGAAGGTCCATATCAACTTCTCTTCTTCATTATTTTATTCTCTTCGCATTTGTTAAATGGGATGTAAAAAATATTGGTAAAATCAGTCAAACTTAATGTATGTTTGGAAGCGATTCTGTAGTTTTGCTACACATATTAACCAAGTGGAATCCGAGAGCACTTTCCACTATAGAGTCTAGAATATGTTTGTTTCAAGAGAAATGCTCTACCATTATAACCACAAAACTTGAGAGTCCCAAAAAAATTTCTTTTTTTTTTCGACACTGCCTAACCTGAGCACATAAACACACACAACACATACACGCACTCAGATGACCCACGAGTTTGCCCCGAAAACGTTAATTTATTGCCACTTCCCCTCTCTGAGGTTCGAATCCCACAGTCTCTCCAAGAGAGAAAGTGCTCATACCAACTAGTCTATTGCTCATAGGTTTGATGAACCCCAAATTGATTTCAATTTGACAGTCTAATATAGCCTCAAATAGCGCCATGTAAAAAAAAAAAATCAAATGTAGAATTTTCTTTAACAAATATTTAAAAAATAATAATTATCAACCAAATCAGTTATAAATATACAATCAGCTCTACCGATCTTAAATAACTACAAGGATCATTGTGAATCATTTTGAAAACAAATTAACCACTCCCACCATCTGAGTTTTAATCTTCTCTAATTTTTTTTATTTCAAATTAAAAATTTAAACATAATTTTTATTTGAAATTATTTGAACACGTGTATGGCTTGTGCAAGTACGAGTAAAACTAATGTGCAATCTTAATTATTTGTTAGAAGAAAATAGCCATCAAACATCACTGATTCCTATGTTGGAGACACCTATGCTGGAGACACGTGTGTTGTTCCACATACAATCCTCTATTAAAAGATATCGAATAATTATTTATCATAGCATATACAAAGTCTAAGAGGCCTTTCGCTATATTCAAAATGTAATGAAAACGTAAAGGGAAATGGATGCTGTGTCATATGACTAATTCAATCCTCGCTTAACTGTAACGAGGTCTCTCTCTCTTTCTCTCTCTTATTTCTCCTAATTCTCGAAATTCACTTTTCTTTTTCAACCAAACAAAAAAAGAGAGAATTGAAGAGGGCAAAAACCATTCCAATTCTTTACATACAAACAACGGAATGGCAATTCCTGAAAACAAAAAAATTCTTTCATAAGACCCCAATTCTTATTCTTGTTTCTTAATTCCTGCAACCAAACAGCCCCTTAGCATAGCCTAATGGGAGGGCAAGAATCCGCCTAATTACGTCAAAATTACAGTCTAGTTTCACACCAAAAAAGAAAAATGTAAACAAACCAATAAATATCACCTCGGCCCTTCATCACACATCAAAACACCCAATAACCTCGTAGACCCCTTATATTGCACAATTGGAACCCTTTGATCCACAAAACTAGCTATGCTGGCATGACATCACTCAGCATCGGCTGCTGGTTCCTCTATTTTTGCACTCTCCGGCTCCTCAGCTATAGGCTCCTCTAGGGTTTCACTGTCGGGCTCACCATCACCGCCACCAAAAAAGTTGTCCTTCTGAGCGGGAAGAAGCATTTTCTGCTGGGACAAAATGATACCTTCAATAGCCTTCATGGCAGCCTGAGTCCGATCCGTGCTTATTACGGGCTCTTCTGGTGCATCCTCAGTAGATTTAGCTTGCGGGGTGTTCTCCTCTTCTTGTTGCGACGGGGGCACAAAGAAGGGTATTTTACCCCTTTGCCAATCTTGAAGGACCATCTTTGCAGCAGTCATCAAAGCAGGCTCACCTCCCTATGAACAATATCATTGGAAAATGAGCTAAATATAAAATCTGCAACAATTTCAATTACCAAACATAAGGTCGACACCAAGAGTTGTTAACTTGATCAGCAAGACAAGTGTAGATATTGCGAATATACCATTAACTTTCACCCCCTTTTTTTAATAAATACTAATACAGTATGAGCTTAAAATGCATACAAAGTACCCAAAAGCTGCCCCTCCTTGTTCCACCAAATACTATTCATCAATCATCGCTCGGCTCTTTCCAAAATAGATACAGCTAGTTACATGTTTAAACCAAGCAAGATATCCCCATTTTATCCTTGTAGCTTCATTTTAAAATTTTAAATAAAAAAAAACAATGCCTCATTTTTCTTGTCCATTTCTATAAAATGATTATTTTTAGGTTCATCATAAAAAGAGAGAAGAATTATCAAAAAGAGAGGAGAGTGAGTTTTATTGAATGTAGAAGGATATAAATTGTGATATATTAATCATTTAATGATCCGATAACTGCTAGAATAATGATTTTGGTTGTCATTTGGTACTTTATTGCACCAACTAGGGGTAGTTTATGGCATTTTAATCTAATTTATAATGTCCATGGTATTTATATAAAAAACGGTGAAAGTCATGGTACATTAGTGGTTTAGCCTTGAAATAATTTGTGCTCCTGGGAAATGTACTGCATAATCGATTTTCTTTTATGTTTTTGCGGTTGACCAATGAAGAGCATTCCATGCCTTGTATCAAATTGAATCATAGAACTCTGGGATGGTGAAATACACGGTGCAAAATTGTTTAAACAAATGAATGAACTTAGAGGCTGGTTAACCTCTTAACCAAAGAGACGGCAAAGTAATGCAGGGAAAAAGACGGTAGTATTTCTTGTTATCTACATTCTAAAGCGGACATCAAATAGTGCAAAACAACATTGGAGATGGAGATATTGCTAGAAGAAAGTATCTAGGCTAAGGGAGCTTTGCCTATGGTTATTTTGCAGTCCGGTATGATACATAATCTTACCTTTAATAACTTTCCTGTCTGTTTGCACAGCTGAATAAGAAAGTCATCCCCATCGACCCTGAGGTAACAGTAAAAGAACAATCAGCACTATAATAAATTTTTAACCTTCGGAATACAGGTTATTAAATTGTTGTACTTATACAAGGAGTATCAACAGAACTTTACCAAAATACCAAGTGGTGAATGGCAGAATAAGCATTTGAAAATTATAGAAAAATAACTCGATGTCAAATTCAACAAATTACAAATAGGGACAACACACAGCAAGCTTTTATCCTAAATTTACGGGATTCACTTCAACAATCTCTCTTCTCCATTGAGATTTTTCTAAGGGTCCCTCTCTGATATTAGAGGCCGTCATTTCTCCGTTAAATTAAATGCTCCTGCAATTTGATCTAATCGCTCCTACGTCGGTCACATATAATGTTCCTCCACTAAACCAATCAAGTGTAAATTTTTTAATACAGGGTATGTGTTATGTGTCAAGACAATAAGCAGGCACCGACAAAATAGTCTACCCAACATGTATTTACAAATTTTAAAAATCGCGTTTTCACATGAGATGAGACAGAATGAATGTAACTCACTGTTAATTACATGTTATTTCCATGATCAAACAAGACTCTTTAAACGACGAAACAAAAAAGGGCGCCTTCATGGAAGCATGAACTAAAACTGTATGAAGATTAAAGCGTGCCTACCCATCTACCACTAGCCTTCTAAGTTTGGTGGCAAATGAATGATAACTGGCATGATTGACGTCAACATTTTGTCATGAAATATGGTCAAAATATTCCATCAGATTAATAATATAGCCAAATAATGTCAACCAAAAGTACTTGGAGAAAGGCTTTATAGATGTTGCATTATCAGCTTTAAGTACTCTACATTTAGTTAGATGTTATATTAGGAAGTAATTGTTTCCTTTCTAATTCTGACACATTCAAAGTAGCCAGAGATCATACGAGTACTACAGCCGACATAGCTGCATTTCTGGCCTACTCGAACATAACATTGATAATTTATTCTTATTGTATGTACAAGGGTAAGTTAGCCACCTTAATATTTCAAGGAACTTCAAATAGACGGGTTACAACTTACAAGTATGTTACATGGCGTAAGATGCATTCCCCCCCCCCCAAAAAAAAACACACACAAACACCCAAAAAAAGGAAAAGAAAAAGGAAACCCAAACCCAAAATCCACATACAGAGAAATATAGAGAAACCGTTGTCCGTGCATACAACTGTTTAATATGACCATTGTATATGTCATATAGTATTGTTGCACCAATTACTGTCATTACTCATTACCCTACACAAGTCAAAACTGTGAGGGGCACGAAAATGTCATTGCCATAAACTTATATAACAACACATGCGGCATAACTCTAAAAGACAAATGTAACAACATAATCCACGCTTAAGACCGTCAACAGCTGTGGAATAGAAGGGTAAAAGGGCACAATAACGAGACAAGAAGCAACAAACAGTAAAAAAAACATTACAGAAGTAAAAATACAAACTGTGCTATAAGCCTATAACTAAATAAATATGTAGAAAACTTGTGTGTGCAATTGGCTGTCTATATAAAATAAGAGCAAGATCAGAACATACCAATCTTTTATCTTATATGCTCTTTGCAAATGCTCCTTCTTGACACGTCTGAGAACTTCTCCAATGTGTTCTGAAGCATCTTCCAAATTCTCAACACGCACCTAAAGATTCATTCAAAAGAAATTAGAGAGGCATAATAAAAAGCAGCCAAGTATAAGATGGCCCATAAATACTAGAAGTCTAGAACATGGTGACACGCCATATTGTGACATGGGATATGTGTTGATATTTTTTCAACGAGGATATTTGGGAGTATATAATTTCAAATAGAACTTCTAAGTTGAGCCTTGGATATGCAATAAACAATTGATACACGGAATATGTCTATTTGTGTCTGTCTAATATAACCACTGTTGCCATCATTAATAAATTGAACACTCATAACACACATCAGGAAAATTTATCAGGACTGGAATCAAGCGACAAATCATCATGTCCAAAGATCAGATCATATCATAGATCATAACATCCTTCATGATTTCAAAAGGCTATACAATATATGAGCATGGCGATGCAGGGCAGACCCACAAATTTACAATCCATACGAGTCAACATATTTCAGCCTCCTACATGAATACATTCCACTGACAGATTTAGTGCCACCATAGACATGTGGGTATATAAGTAGAAGTTATAGATATAAGGAATATAGGAGGATCTAATTTTCTGGGAACACATTTTAGATCGCAACTCCAACTTAAATTATCTAAAACAATGAAAATTTGATGGTTTCCCTTCCCTTTAATTCTAATTAAAACAGGAGTATAATGATTTTATTTTTTTTTTGGTTTTTTTTTTTTTTGGGGGGGGGGGGGGGGATCCCTCCCTTTTTGATTATATTATTCTGATTTTATAGGTTAGTTATATATATGAAACACATGAAAGAGTATGAAATTTTCTTCCCCAAGCAAAGCCCAAGGAAGTGCAACATAAAATATTTCAAGTTATTTCTTTTTAACACAGAAAGTAGGATGGTAATCCAAGTGGTTTTTCGTTAATGTGGTGCCTCCCTCTTCCCCTTAATAAATAGGGTTGGGCTTCTCTTCCTTCTGTATTGGCTGCATTCCTTGTCAAAATCCAGGGTATAACAGATCTAGCTTATCAAATTAGCACTCTGTAAAACTAGATTCTGAGCACATGTTAAACATGTGGCATCACCAATAGCACGATGATGTAAAGTTCTTTTTTCTTCTTTTTAAATCTAAGCCGCAACCAAAGATTCTCGATTTTAAAATTGAAACCAGCTTATTGTACATCTGTCGCTGTCGGGGGGGCCACACATAGGTCTAGAACATTAACACCTAGCACATGGTTTCTCACATGATTAGTGCATTCTATCCAAGACATGAATCCCAGACCAAAGGCAGCCTGCAATGAGGAGGATATCGAGTTGTGCATCAACAAATGAAAAGACATGTAGGGAGTATGCTTCTCTTTCACTTCATGGTCAGAAGAATTATACTAACAAGAATTTAATAGGCAAATAAGAAACACTGCTGTAAAGAATGATGCTTAAGAAATTGACAAAATTTGAAGTGCAGTAAACAAAATGAAATATGGTAGGATATGCTTACCACACCCTTGAGGACAATATCTGTTTCTGAGTCTTTGTTTTGGTAAACGACTCCAGGACAGTCAATCAAAAATATCCGTTTGGTGAGAGTGATATACTGCCACACTTTGGTTTCTCCAGGAATAGGAGCCACTTTGCACACCTGGAAAAAGAGCGGTATGTGTATATTTTTTTAATAATGTTCCAAATACCATGGACCTAGAAAAAAAAAATGAACTGGCTGCTAGCAAGATGGCAATAATTTGCCTTGTTAGTATTCAATAATCTTGTCAAAAATAGCATATCTACAACAGCAACAAAGCATCCAAGAGAGCTGACAATTAAATTTCTTTTTCTGACTTATCTAAGAGAAAGGTGAAATTCATATAATATGGGATATTCTGAAATGTGTTTGTTGGGCTTTATATGTCACTAAGGACTGTCAGCAATTTCTGTAGAGAACCTGTAATTTCCCTCTGATCTAGACTCTTAGATTTTTATTTTTATTTTTTTTAAATTAGGAGGGTTCTTTCATAGTCGGGTGAACTTAAACGACAAGACTAAAAAGGTGGCCATTCCTACCTGCCAAGTGATCTGGGGGTTTATCCCAAGTGTCTTAATAATTATAACAAGCCTCTTTGTACATAGGTTCCACAATTCAGAAATTCGGTACCAAATTAGACTTCAGAGTATCTAATCATAAGAGGTTTTCTGCCTCTCATGAAGCATTGTGCTCCATAGACGATCCCATTTGGAAACGATAAAGGTGGTGACAAATGACAATTGATAAGGCATATATATATATATATATATATATATATGAGGTTAATGGAGGAAAGGTGCCATAGGAGGGAATTTCCTCCTGTGGTGTTGGAAAAATGCACCCTCCACCATTTTTTTCGACGATCGGCATACATCGCCTCCATCTTTATCATCTAAGATATGGATACATCAAATTTCATGTGATTATACCATTTTTTCACCGTTGATTTAGTTGGTGCAAAATTAATGGTTTACCGACAATAGAACTTTTTATGGTGCAAAATTAATGGTTTACCGACAATAGAACTTTTTACATTGTTAATTCAACGGTGAAAAAGTGGTGGAATCACATGAAATTTGGTGTATGCACATCTTAGATGATAACGATGATGATGATGGATGCCGATCGTCGTAAAAAATGGTAGAGGTTGTATTTTTTCGACGACGCCATAAGAGGAAATCCCCTCCTATGGCCTATATATATATATATATATATATATATATATATATATAAGAATAATGAAGAAAAGAGGCCATAGGAGGCTTTTTCGTTAGGTGGCATCACAAATCTATATCCTCCACTATTATTTTCGACAATCGGCACTCATCGTTATCATCTTTACCATGTAAGATGTGGATACACCAAAATTCATGTGATTCCATCACTTTTTCACCGTTGAATTAGCAATGTAAAAAGTACTAGTCGGTAAACCGTTAATTTTGCACCCACTAAATCAACGGGGATAAAGTGATGAAATCGCATGAAATTTGGTGTATCCACATCGATGATGATGATGGGTGCCGATCGTCGAAAAAAATCATGAGGGTGTATTTTTTCGATGCCATAGGAGGAAATTCCCTCATATGGCACCTTTCCTCCTATATATATATATATATATATATATATATATAGATCCGATCGTTTAGAAATATTTACAACACTGCTAGAAGTTGTGAAGGCTAAAACACCAAATTGCTGTAGACATTCTACGCATAAATTATGGTGACAAATGACAATGCTAAATTAGGATGAATTTAGGATATAAAACTAATAGTTCTGTTTCATCAAGTATATATAAATGAGGCCTTGACATAAAGATGGTGATGCATGCAGACTATATATCTAATCCAAGTTACAAGGTTTGAACTTTGAGAAGTCACATATTGAAATGTGCATTGTCAAAACAATGCGAATAAAGATACGCGCAAAAACTGTTATGAGTTTGCAACCCCCACCCGGCCACCCCTTGTCCATCCCGATCCCACCAATAAAAAAACCAAACCAAAAGCAAAACATAAACACAAAGCAAGAGAGAAAATAATCAAGCAAGACATTAAGCAAAGCCTTGGGTCACAGAACCCAAGGATAGTCTCCCGTCCATAGTCACAAATTCGTGATTCGGAAATAACTCGGCGAGGTCTAAAATTCAGATTCGGAGAACTATTCGGAAAAAATCGACAGTTATTCGGGAAAGATTCGGTAAATGTTCGGAAAATGTTCGAGAAAGATTTCGAGCAAAAAATTAATATAAAATTAATATATGAGACGCTAGATTTTGATTTCGTGAATTATTTGTTGTTTTTGAATAATTCTCTTTTTTTTGAATAATTCGCGATTAATTAGGGAATTTATTCGCGAATAATTCGGCAATAATTCGGTGCGCTCGGTGATGGCGAATAATTCGCAGATTTAATCGGCAGTCACATAATTCGCCGAATAATTCGCGAATTATGTGACTATGCTCCCGCCTGCCTCTCTACCCATTTTTTAAAAAAAATTATGGTCTTCAAAATATTTGTGTATTTTTCTGTAATTCTTTGGATTTTTTCTAGAATTATTTTGATTTTAAAACAAATTTAAAAACCAAAATCTGCTAAAAGATATAAATAAAAGAAGAAAAAGAAACAGACCTAAGCCTGGAGCCCGCATGCCCACCTAAGCCCGCGCAACAGTGCAAAGGCCTGCTCTGCTGTGCGCACAAACCCATGCCAGGCGCTGGGTCACGCACATCTCACCAAATTTAAGATTACATAATAAAAATGTTGCATTATATATTACCACATTGTATCATCCATCAAATTCTCTTTTTTCTAATTCTTATTAATTCCCTTTAAAAAATCAATATCATTCCTTAACATTTTTCCTTTGTAGATAGTTTAAGCATTTTGATATGGCCTATCAATTTTCTACTTACTATTGTTTTTCACTTCTTGTTATGAAACGGTATTGTGGATACTTTGTATGTGGTTCGGTTCAAGCTTTAATGGGCATCAAGGCCCCTTTAAATATTCCTCATGGTGTACTTGATAATTGGGATCATGACTCCATTGATCCTTACACTTTGAGTATGATCACTTGTTTTTCAGATAATTGCCACTAGGATTCAAGTGTCGTCCATAAACTTAAATTGCATAATAGGATATAAAGATATAAAAAGCTCTTATATTTTCTGTTTTTAATGATATTGATACAGAGAACCTCCAAGTCAATTTATCGGGTATATTGCCTCCAAGTATCCGGATTTTGACAAACCTTAAGATTTTGTAAAATGCGGTAATATTTTTCTTCAAGTTTCCCTATTTTTGATTTATGTACTTAATCAATGTTTTAAATTGCAGCCATAGCAGCTGCAATAGCGCCGCTATAGCATTTTAGACCCTCATACGTAATACAGGATGCACCGATATGATTTTATAGCGAGTTAGGACATAGCGAGCGCCATGGCGTCCACTACCCACAATATTTGTAGTATAACGGGCGCCATAACCCCGCAAATGATGATTCTACCTCTGACTCCGATATTGATGTAGATGATTGAGTTTGCTTTTGTGATGCTTGATTGTTTGTTGAAAATTTGTTTTATTTTGGTTTTTTGAATTATGATGCATGAAACTTATGATTGTTTGCTAGCGCTTTTGGTTTTTGGTTTTGAATAATAATGATGATTCCTTTTATTTTGAACATTGATGTGTATGAAAATTTATGTGAAATGTTATTTAATCTAATTCTATAATAAATTTCATTCCATAACACACTTGTAGAGCCATTTATATATAAAGACCGCCATAAAAACCGCTATCCAATATCCGTCATGAAACGCCCCGACCGCTATGGACCGCCATACACGATTTACAACCTTATACTTAATATAAAAATAGTTTGTTTTCTTTGTAGGTAATTGAATAACATGATATCATAAACAATTCCTCATGAGATCGGGAAACACTTAAAGCTCAAAGCACTTGATCTCTCCAATAACTTATTCAGCGATCAAATCCCCACTTCTATAGGCAATTTGAAAAGCCTTGAATAATTGTAAATACATATAGCTAAAAACTAGAGTTCATTATCTTAATGTTCTTAATTTATACAATTTGATTCTTTTTATATTGATTATAACATGAGAGTTAAACAATAATCTTTCAGGCGATTCCATTGTCTTTGGCTAATATAACACGGTTGGCATTTTGTGAGTTCCGACACTCTTCTACCGCGAGCATTGTAATTTTGCTGATAATGAAATCTGATATTAATATATTTTACTTCTTTTAATGCTTAAAGGAGTTGTCATGTAATAATTTGAGTGGCCTAGTATCCAGATTTTCTGCCAAGACATTCCATGAAAGTTCCCAGCATCTTTGAGTTTTGAGTTTTTCTGTATATTGATAGAAGTTTTGAGAATTAGATATTTTGATTGAAAATATTATGAAAATAGTTGCTTTTGTTGTGAAATATTTTGAATATAAGATCCACAAAATATTTAAAAGAATTTATGAATTTTTTTTCCTTTATAAGGATGGAACTTCTGCCCAGAATAGAGTGAGAGAAGTCATGCAACTTTATATTTTTCCAAATTTATCATCTTTAAATAGTTAAACGAACAATGAAGAAATTTAAATATAAGAGAGCCATTTTCTTAATTTATATTCATCGATTTTATTTTATTTTTTATTATTATTTTTGGGTTATGGTTGTGGAGAGATTAAAACACAATCTCAATAATACTGCATGCCCTGAACTTGTGACACGCTTTGCTTATTATGCCGGCATAAATAATTAATAAGAATCAATTGTTTTGTTCTTTCTTATCTCTGTTTCAATTTACTTGTCTTTTTTGTGGGCTTATTGCACAATAATTGAGAAAAGTGCAATCCTCTTACAAATGGAATGATAAAGATGTGAGGCTTCTATATTACATTTATATTTTTTCTAGTTTCAGAACAAATTTGGGGTTAGTTATGGTAATTTTCTATGTTTCATTAACTATAGCCATAGAAATAGATTGCCATAGAAATAGATTCTTCTTGTTATTATAAAAATATAAAAGAAATTTAAAACATAAAAACATGGCCGAAAAAGGACAGGTAAATCGAAACATAAAAGTTTTCTTTATAGTGTAAGTCTTGATGCATCTCTTTTATTTGAGAGTTTTTATCGTTAGAAAAATCAAATTCTGGACAAGTTCATTTACCTTATTGCAGAATTGTGGGAAATTCATTGATTTGTGCAACTAGTGCTGAAAATGATTGCTATGGAACAATATCCATAATGTGAATAATTCATTAATACTACACTTTATGGATATAATTTTATTAAATGAAAATTTGAAGGGGGCTCTATCTGTGCCAGGATTTTTTTTAAAAAATTTTGTAAAAATTCTTTGTTTTCCTTATACTACTTTTAGGCTGAATAAATATTCCTTTAACGGTTACACATATCTTTTCTTGATTTATATATAACTATTTGACCATATATTTTCTTATAGGCTTTTATTTCATTCTTTTTTCTCATTTTTTATGGTTCAAGACATAAATAATTACTACTATTTATTGTACTTTAATATTGACTATTCAAGCAAACTTTATAAATCATTGTACTTCATTGATCGATACTTTTTTTACTCCAATTATGCAACATATTTGAAAATATTTATCCACCCTAAAATTATCTTTGTTTCATGGTGAATTTTCAAGTTTCATGGTGAAACTATCTTACATTTACATTTATGTCTTATATTATTTCTTAATTTTTCTAGTACTCAAGTACAGAGAGATATTCATCTGATTCTCTTGATGCTTTTAAGGTACCCAACATCAGGGCCAAAAAATCTCGAGATTTCCATTGCTCTAAATTCTTCCCTTAGTGGTATTTGCTTACTAGTCATCCTGTGTCTCTGAACTTATGAGAAGTCATGAAGCTTGTGTCTTTTTTTGGTTCTATGGTTGTGGGTTTAGGCCTTTTCAAAAAAAAAATAGGTGTAGGCACTCCATCTTTCTTGAAAATGGTAGTAAAAGATGATGGCTATATGCCCGGGTCCTTTTCTAACACAATTATGCAAGATAGCTTGGAAACAACTATTTTTGTTTTTATCTTACCTCGACATTTTGGTTTGTTGTGTGTATCTTTTGAGTAGAGTTTGTTTGAAACTGCTTTTGACTTTAGAAAATAACTAGTTATTTGTATGCACCACGGACGTGGATAATTGATACATTCATAAAATTCAATGATTTTCAGTATGCATAAATAAATTTAAAAAATAAGCATTTTTTATGTAGGCTCGTTATTCTCCTCTCACCCTCTCAATCCCTCCCTCACGCGCGTAGAGATAGAGGGGGGAGCAAGCAAGCGTAGCAAACAGTTACAGAACAAAACCCAAAATGAACAGTGTCCTAAGGTCAACAATAGTGTAAAGACCTGATCATTGATATACGACAAACCCAAAATGAACAATGTCCTTTTTGAATTGTATTTAACTTAAGGTTCGAGATTTCGGCCGAAACCACCGATATGTGGTGGTTTCATATCGGTTTCGGCGGATACCGATACGAAACCCGAAACCGATAAGAAACCAACCATACAATATCATTTTAGCTTAAACCTTTAAAAAGTTGTTTTTTTATACCATTTTTTCTGTCATTGTGATCATTGTAGGCCTTCGTTGTTAGAAAACCGCAAAAAAATGAGCCCAAACCCTATATTAATACTTATTTAAGTACACTTTTCAATATATTTTACATCATGGCTGGATTTTTAAACACTAGGATCATTATCTTGTAATATAGAACCATAAATTTAGATATTTAATATATCTACACTCTGTATGTTGTATTGCTGTCAAAACCGAAACCCGAACCGAGATTAGCGAAACTGGCTGAAACCCAGCGAAAATAATAAAATTATGAGAGACCGAAACCGAAACCGAGTTCTTGAACCTTGATCTAACCTTAAAGACACAAAAGGAGGCATACAGATTACAGCCATCAAATTGCAAATGAAGTGGGAATTGGAAATCAAACTTGAATTTCACTTCTACCAGAGAAGTAAAGAAAGGATGAAGAAGTATGCCACGAATAACAAACTTACATTAAGAGATGACAAAAAGAGTGAGCGAATTTTAAATAAAAAAGGGAAAGAATCTTACATTTTTTGTGCGAAGCGTGTTAATGACAGATGACTTCCCGACATTGGGATAACCAACAAACCCTACAGATATAGCTTGCTTGTCACTCTTTAAGCGAGAAAACTGCCTTAGCACTGAAAGAAGTGAACCCTGATGTAAACAAGTCATATTTTCAGTAACCATAGAAGTTGACAAACAACTGACCAGCCAAAAGATGAATTACCCATGAAACCTTTATCGCACCTTGCCAAAAGATTTATTGATGCTTGCATGGAATGCTAGAGTAGGATATTCCTTGGATAGCAAACGCAACCATCCTTTTGTAGCCCATGCAGGAATCAAATCACACTAGAGAAGAGCAGAGAGAAGATCAGATGTATTAATCAAATTCTAAAACACAAAAGCTGAGAAACAAATCCAAACAAACAAAACTTTACAAATAAAAATTTAGTGACAATCACAAACCTTGTTCAGCAAAAGAACCATGTGCTTGTGCTTACAATGCTCCATCAAATGCTTTTCTAAATGTCGACATCTTGTCCCTTGTGGATCCCTAGCATCTAGCACCTGTCATTTTGGAACCACTTAATTCATTATAAAAAAAATCTGTTTTCCAGCTTATAGGAAAATTTTCAACAATGCAGATTATGTTTGATAATATGGTAGGTATATTGCCCCCTACATGTGTATTCCCATGTGTACGCGTACACGCACACGCGTACGCGTACACGCACGCGTACACGCACACGCACACGCACACGCGTATACGTACACATGTATACGTACACGTACACATGTATACGTACACATGTATACGTACACGTATACATGTATACGTATATGTATAAGAACGAGGGATGTGATAATATATTTTATCTGTGTGTACACAGGCTTTTGATATAAGTGGGTTCCAACAATAAGACTCAAGCTTTGTTGAGGTTTGTCCCATCTTCTTATACATATATACCTCTCATAGTTTTTCCAATATGGGGACTATTTTAGTCTCTCACATCTCAACACTCCATATCACATGCAACCATCACTTTTTCTTGGTGTGGTTGTCACGTGGATTGCACAGCACTTGTAGAGCTGTCTCTCAGAGACATTTTTTTGTGCTTGTAGCTTGCTTCTCTCAAAGGTATTGTTGAGGTTTTGGACTGAGTCAATGGCTCTGATATATATATATATATATATATATATATATATATATAAGAACGAGGAAGGTGATTATATTTTTTATCTATGAATGTAAACGAGCTTTTGATACAAATGGGTTCCAACAATAAGACTCAAGCCTTGTTGAAGTTTGCTCCATCTTATATCTAATACGCATGTAACTCTCATAATTTTTCCAATGTGAGGCTATTTTAGTCGCTCACATCTCAACACTCCCCCTCACGTGCAACCATCACTTTTTCTTGGTGTGGTTGTCACGTGGATTGCACAACACGTGTAGAGCTACGTCTCTATGAGACTATTTTAGTCTCTCACATCTCAACACATTCAAATAAAATTTGACTCCTAAAGTGGTGCATCGAAATAATGACTGCACCTCATTAAAAAAAAACCTATACATCATAAAACATAAATGAACTACGCACCAAGTCATTTAAAAATGGGGTACCATCATCTCAAATCATTTCTCAGCTATTATGTGATTACACCTTAATCAAACTATTGTTTTCCTTGGTTGTTAACAGATTAAGTTATAAATAAGCATGACATGCATATGCCTAAGGCCTTTTTTCTAATACAATGATCATCAATTTGGCACTTTTTAATCATTTATACTGACCAACGAAAAAGGATAAAGGTTTCTTTTCAACCAAAAGGACAAGAGAGAAACTCTTTCAAAATTTGGAGGATAGAAAAAGAAAAGAGTAAAAAAGGGGCAAGGATAGACATATGAATTTACAGGTACCTAACTTTAACCAGCAAAAATACAAAAAATAACATGTTAAATTCAACATTGAGATCCTATCTACACTTGCCTACATAAGGCCAGAGCATCAAGTTTACTTATTTTAACACAGAAATAAATAAATAAACATTTTGAGTGAACCGTTACTTTATGTGGGAATCTCATGAAAAATTAAAAGAAATCCCTTCGCTTTACATGGTAATCTCATGAAAAGTTATAAGAAATCCCTTCCAAAGATGGAGATAAAACCCCTTTTAATGTAATGATCATAAAGTAGCCTTAACTGATCAATGCTCAGATTAGGCTAATGACCCAGCTGATGACATTTAAACTACAGTGCACCAATACATATCTCAAGTCTTACCCCAAAATATGTAAATGTCCATGCTGCAATATAAGCATATATAAGAAATGCTAACTTACCTGGACAACGACATCTGAAGAATCCACGACTTTGTACAGTTCACCCCAAATACGCTTGCTCTGCCCCTTGTCAAACATTGTGTGCCTAACCAAATCTCTAAAGCCATCTTCCACATTCTCATCCCCAGCTGGCTTGCTAGCAAGTTTTTTCTCAAAGTCATCTATGGAGAGGATATAAATAAATAACACTGAACAAAATTCAAAAATGTAACTATATGAGGTATTGGGGCAACAGGCTGGACTAGGGCCAGGCTTATTATAAACTTCTAGAGCCCAAGACGAGCCATTTAGGATAGAGCTTTGGTATTAAGGCCATTCCAAATTCAAAGTAAATTTCAAGAGTCATAATGGTCACATATTATATCATTGACAATAAATTTTATATTCAAATATTTCAATTACACAATTAGATCAATGAATAAACGAAAAACAGCAGTTAATTTAGTAAATGTAGTAATGTACATATCTTATTATATTGCTTTCATTTTTATTTGATGGACACACTAAATTGTTAAGACTGGTGTATGCAAATATTTCAATTACAAAATTAGATAAATGAATAAACGGAAATAGCAGTTAATTTAGTAAATGTACATATCTTATCATATTGCTTTCATTTAATTCGATGGACACACTAAATTATTAGACTAGTGTATGCTTCTAAGAGAATTACTTGTCTCCTACTAAAAGTTTGATTTAGGCAGACTAGACCGCCATGCTTAAGCTAGGGTTCGGCTCATATTTTTTATTTGGGCCCAAATGTTGGGTCGAAACCCACAGAACTAGTTACAAATCAGCAAGCCTTATTCAGATCCGTCAGGTTTGGGCTAATTTTACCGCCCCAGGCCATGAGCTTCAGGTCATAGAAAAAACATCATGACACTATTCCTTCTTGTTACGGTTATCTACATAAAAACCGGTCTGTGTAAAATAAGTACAAGCAACTGTGAGATCTATACAAGGCACTATGAGTTCAAAATGGGATCTTTCCATAGAGTGAACTTCTGAAAAAGTAAGTTCGATATGAGTTTAGTGTGAACATCATCAAAAGATCGAGATTCATTTGAATCTGAAGACTCTTTTCTCATGAATGGACACTAGGTAGTATACTAGTATTACAGTGTCAGATTCTTACCAATACTGGATTCTTCCATATTCGTCGAAGATTCTTGTGGAAATCTTTTTGGCATATCTTTTATATTTTGTATTCCAGATGGATCAAACATGTATCAAATGGCACATGTATAAACCAGCACTCATAAATTATTTGTACACTTCATTTAGAAAGGGCTATATGATAATCTTTTGTTATATATATTTAAATAACTAAATCAGTATACCAGAAATGAAATGTATCCTAGACTTTATGGAGAATCACAAATCTATGAATCCGACTCGTATTGTATCCCAAATTACTATCCGAATCCGTGCAATTTAGCTACTGTAGAGAAAAAGAAATAACTAATATAGGTCAATTCAAATTAAAGAAAAAGCATCAATCTAGCTCCAATATGTGAATCCCTGTTAGTTTTCCCATTCAATGAGTACTTTCTTGTATAAAACTTTTCCGGTATATTGAATTTTTTCCTTAAATCAATAATGCATCAAGCAAAACCTAAAGAATGTTACGACCTACATTTTCATTATATACCTTGAGAGACATCTGCTTTCTTAACCAATGATTCATAATCATCCGCTAGAAGTTTTGGGCGCTTCCTTTTCCCTTTCGGTCCAAACGCATCTTGAAAAGGCTCGTTATCTAGAAGATGTACCTTTGTTTGCTGTAAGATACATATAGAACCATGTTGTTAATTATCGTATTCTCCTAAAGCTTTAATAGAAGCAGAGAACCATTGAAGTTTGTTAAAATCAACAATCTGTGTAAATCATATATAGAATTAGAAAAGAGAATGTGTTGTCTATATGAAATATATTTTTAATTCATTAATACTCCTAAACCTTCATCAGAAGCATAGTATCATTGATGTTTGTTAAAATTAACAATCAGCGTAAATATATACAAAATTAAAAGGAGAGACGTGTTGTTTAGATATAAACAGTTTGCACTTTGAACTAAAAGTATATTTTAAACTTCGTAGCAAACATTTATTGTCCAGATACAAAGCAAAAAAATATTGTCCCAAGGTGGAACAAGGTTACCTACACGCAGATGGTGACAGTAAGTGGAACAAGGTTACCTACACGCAGATGGTGACAGTAAGTGGAACTAAAACAAAAACATGGAATGCCACTAGCTATAAAACGAGGTATGATAGGGGTAGACTTCTTTGGAATGTTAAGGTGTGATGAAATATGATATGCAATGGAACAAATAGCTACTTTTAAAACTAAAATATTATTCCTAGCTATTTTCAAGTACGTAAACTATTTTTTATTATAAGACGACAAGAATATTGAATATTGAATTATTGGTCTTGAGATAGCTACTACAAGAATTTAAAGAGCTATCTTTTTCTTTTATTATGCAGTGCAAAAATGTTTCATGTCAAAAAAATATCGCAATGCTAAACTTAGTTGGAACGAAATAGCTCAACATCCTGGATCGAAAGTTCCAGAACAAAAAAACACGGAATTGATACTTTTCTGTAACTCAAGGTGGAACTCAAAATGGCCACAAATTCACCTTTTTGTAATAATAAAAAAACTACAACTTCTAAATAGAATGATGTTGAAACACACAAACAAACAAAAAAAGTTAACATGGCATATTCAATATTCAGCCAAAATGATATCAAGGACAAACTTGTGTTCTCATAGGTTTCAAAATTCCGCCTAAATGATATCCCGCCGAAAAAAAGTAACAAGCCCTTCTCATGTATATGGTTATAAGTTAGAAGTTCGATAGGTTCCAAATTTTCTTCTATAGTGTGACCCACTTATAACTGAAAATTAATGTTGCCACTAACCATACATCATTTAAGCTAGTAAAACACATCCAAATTGTATCTAGGCTTCGAGAGAGATGCATGTAAATATCAATGTTACAAAATATGATGTTGTGGAAGAGTTGCCCTCCACCGTACAAAGAATAGATTGCTTATTAAAATCTCTCATCTATATATCTTGTTAAATTGACATCGTTAGTTTTCATCTAAAATCACAAATTCACGACTTACAAGTAAACAAAACATATAACTTCTCGCAGTGCCATTACTTTGCAAATTACTAACAAAATAAAACGTATATCAAAGCAGCTAATGTTTGAAGACGCTAAAATGGATGTCTTCCATCTTTGGAACAATGATCATCCTAAATAAGAGAGCTACCTCAACCGTATAACTGCAGCAAACTTCCCAGGTTCATTGCTATTCCAAAAAGATAACTCTCACCTGAGAGACGGGTAGGTACCTTTTTAAACTCAACGACACTACTTCGGAAATAGTGTCTTTAGAACCTGTCCACATCAACATTTTTTATTTTAAACAAGAGGAAGTGGGATTTTACAAGGAATAGATATGTTTCTATTTCTCTCATCAGCCCTACAATTTCTTTCCAAAAAATCTGTCATACCAAGGTCCTTTCATGTTTTCCACTAGTGGCACCAGTTACATGTGTGTAAGATGACATCAACAATAGCATGCATTCACTGAGAATGAATATAGCTTAGAAGAAGAATTATAGGAAAATAAAAAATGGAGACCTGATGTAGCATGGAGCATTTGTCCCAAACTTTTAGCATCAGCTTAACAAGTTTAAAAGTATTTTAAAAGAAAAAAAGAAAAAAAGAAAAAAATTGTGTGAGAGCTAAGCAAAGGTCAGAGATTAACTAAAATCAAAATATACTATTGTGAATTTAGACATTGGCAATTATGCAGATCGCCAAGATACAGATAACTGGTAACCAAACAACATACTACATGTGCACTTTCAATATGGAAGTCAATTAGAGAGTAAAAAGTCCCACCTTTTGATGGTCATTTAGAAGTGAAAGTGGCAGTTTTCTCCCTTTCAAGATAACATTATAGTTACTGGCGAGTCTTGTTTGTAGCTCCTCTCGGAAGAACTCAAGTTCCTTTTGATTTACGAGCCGTGTATTACCTACAATATTAAATATAAATTAATTAGAAATCATAAAAAAAACATATCCAACTAACAGCAAAACCCCCAAAAAATGTGAATAGAAAGAATCTAAACATAAATATAACACAACGGCATTCTCACATCAATCATTGTATGCAAAAGATGATGTCATCATTTGCGGAAGAACAGGTCTCCAATATTAACACAACTGGCTGCAGAAAGATGTCTATGACATTTATGGTCTTTGTGACAAAAATAATAAAAGACTATCAAACTTAAGATTAGAATTCTGTATTAAACTACTGAATGTTCTTTATGCAGAAAAGTGATACACGTATCATCAAACAGAAATTAAAAAACGATTAAAAATATAGTGAAGTACAACACAAACAACAGAAAGAGAAATAGCAATTCTCCGATCATTCTAGGAGAAAACAAATAAGCGAAAGAATGAAAGTTAATATATGACAAATTGACGTGTGAAGTCTCCATCAGGGGTTGCTTCTCCCTATGTTTTTCCGTTTCATCGGGAAATTATGAGACTTCTATGAATTAAGCACCGGAGTGTTCCACACGGTTTTCAAATTTGCGAGAAAATTAAAATCTGCAAATTGCTTACAAATGCCAAACGTTTTCTGCTTAATTCCTGTATTTGTGAAGTTTGCAATCTGAAAATCGTATACTTGTATTTTCCTCTTAAATGTTAAGGAAACAGACCGATACCAATAACAATCATGATCCGGGATAATCCAAGCCTGCTTCGCTTTTTGGCAAAAAAAGTTCTTTTTCAAAAAATCAAGTTAATGCCAGATTAATATACTCCGTCGGGTGCTTTGCTCATTCTAAGAGGTACCCAAATTGTGACAGTTGTGAATTTCACAATGAAGTAAACCACCTGGTTGATAAATTTGTGAAATTTTTCAGCATCTGAAAACTGCCTGCTAGCTTCAAAGTTATCTACTTTTTTACTGTAAATATTGTCTGTTGATGGAAGGCATCATACAAAATTATTAATTTTTTTTTTGTTTATGCTCGAAAGAAAACATCTGACAATTATAACAATAACAATAATCAAGTTATTTCTAGCTTCCACCATAAAATTCATTGCAAATCCCATAAAAAAGTAACTGAATCTAAAACAAGATTCGAAAGTCTCACCAAACCAGCGGCGATCAGGGACGATTCGAGTGTTCGGGAGTTCTTTCGATTGCAGCTCGTGCTTCAAAACCTTCCCCTTTCGATCTCGCTTAGGGCGGGTGTTGTACATCTTGAGACGACGAACAGTGGCGGACGATCTCGCGCCCTTGTCGACGCCGGCGCCTCCATTGCTACGGTTAACATCGAGAGAATGCCTCGGTTTCCCTGAAACATTAATTCTCTTCTCCTTTTTCGCCGCCATAGCTGCAGCCTAGGGTTTAGAAAAAGAGGGGCTTTGTGAAATGAGAGATAGATATATGAGCTTGAACACTAAAATACAATATTAGGATGAAATTACGAAAATAACCCAACTCCGAAGTTTGACTTCTATAATAACAGCAAGGGATTATGTGTATTTAATAATTAGAAAATTAAAATATTTCCCTCTATTATTAGCTTTTGCTTAAAAATTTCATATGAAATGATATTGGAAGTATTTTCTGCATGTATTTGAAATGTATATATTTCTTTGTACCTTTTGGGTTTTTTCTTTCGCCGAATTAGGTCCAAATAAAATGGAAGTGCCGTGATGATTGCGCTTGTCTCATACAAAAATTATATAATAAATGGATCAGATGCAGCTGTAAACAAGGCATGTATAATAGAATCTTTGCACATGTGCTGCATATGTATATATGTTAGATAATATAAAAAATATTCAAAAAGGCTTTTGAAGAAGATTTTTGGTTTAGATAGTAATATTTTGAAAGGCTATGATATATATTTTTTGTATTTTAAGATGATTTCAGCGAATATCAATAAATTTTTGTAAGATTTATTTTTTTTCTTAAAGTTTTGGAATTAAATTGACATTTCGATTTGAAACCTGCTCGGCTGCTCCTTTTGAATATAAATGGAGGAGGGAGAGAAAGATAGGGATGGATTGAGATGACATATCTAGAATTTAAAAAAAGGCCAACAAAAATTTTATTTTATTTTATTACTCATTTATTTTAGAAGTGACACTTGGCCCCATTGTTATTAACGGTTGAAGATTTAAGTTCTCTAGCAATTGTGTATTTTTGTCAAGTATGCATGCTCGCGGTATGTAATTGCCAGACTGTGAATATGATTTTCAACGATGGTGAGATATCGCGTTTGCATGTCTTTCTTGTTTGAGCAATACTGTAAAAAGCTTACTGCATAGCTCGCTGTTTTGCGCCATACAGCACAATTGAACCGAATTGTTATGTAGGCTAACAATATAGTTTACATATATAATAGGTTGTGCTTGCATGATTTTTACAAATAGATTTACCCTTCTTGTATGTAGATGCGGGCAGCATATCATATGCTATTTGTAAAAAAAATTCATATAGGAATTTTTGTCCAGATTAGATTCAATTCTCAATAAATCAAATAAACCTAATATGTTATGCAACACTCCTTGCAACTTTCAATTTTCCATTACCAAAGATAAAAAAATCATAATCCCACTCGTTGGATTTGATAATCAACTCCTGGCTACTTTCCATTCATCCCGGAGCCCGGAAGTATTGATTTATTTGGACGTCTTGAACCCATAAAGTTTCAAACTCATAATTTAATAATCTTCAATTTAAACATTCATCTCTTCAATCTCTTTCTTTTTTCTTGAAACATTATCCTTTTCAATTCTTGCTTTTAAAGCATTCCCATCAAGCAATCTATTTGTCCTTTCCGTTATTTTTAGTAACAAATGTAACGATATCGACTTACCATATAATTTGTTCGCATATCATATTTTTTTGTTAATCATTAATTATTGTTTTGATATTTGTTATTTTTATTTCTCAATTACTTCGCTGTTTAGTTGCTTTGAAACGGATATAATGCTATCGTGAAGTATAAATGCAAATCTGTGAAATTAAAAATTAGGGATCTATTACGTTGATTACTGATAGGAGTTGCATTATTTTATGACAGTTTTCAAACCTATATATATTTTCTTCAAAAATTTCCTTAAATTTGTGATTCATTATAAACAAGCAAAGTTACTATAATTTAATCAATTAATCATCTGTCTATGCATCTTATGCTTTGCACAAAGCTTTTTTGCCTTTTAAACGGAATGGCATTATTTTCAACATTACATTTAATTATAAACTCATCAGCATTATATTTAATCTCTCACTAAGTGTATATATATCTTCTCTTTAAGACATCATAATATTGTACTTTGCATTACACATATTGATCAATTTATTTTGGTCGGCTGCTTTAAAAATAAAAGAGAGTACCTATCGAAGTGCCACAAATTTACGCATTTAATTTGTTTAATATACGGAGCATAAAATATGATATAAATATAAAGAAACTTGTTCTTCATGAATGCATGGCATGTTCCTCTCACACAATTGCCATGAGCTTCATGCCACTTTTACCACCATACATACTTCTATCCCTTTTAAACAATATATAAATCTTGGTTTAATTAATGTTTGCATTACCATCTAATAATCGTATAAGAGTCTATATTCCCAACTAATACCACAAAAAAATTATTCAAGAGAATGAGAAGTTGGAGTAAACCAAAACTAGGTGGAAAATATATATTCTAGAGAGAGAGAAAGAGGGGACTTCAGAAATGAGTTAGATAGATATATGGCTCGACGTCGGCGCCCCCCTTGCTGCGATTGATGTCGACCGAGTGCTTCAACTTTCCTAAGATATGCACTATCTTCTCTTTTTCCGCCGTTTAGGGGCTGTTTGGTTGCAGGATTATGAAATTTGGATTCCAAAAATAGTACGGTTGAAATTTCTGGATTTGGTAATTTGTTGTTTGGTTGGTTTTGGATTTGTAGATCTGGATTTGTAGATCCTTGTAATCTTTGTTTGGTTGTTGGAAAAAAAATAGGATTTGGATTTGAGGATTTTAGAGAGAGATAGAGAGAGAGAGGATTGTTAAATAAATAAAGTGCATGGGCCCCATCTAAAAGTACAATGAATAGTGCCAAATCCTTGAGAATCCTTGAAAATTTTTAGGATTCATGAATCCTTCTTTTGTGGTGGGCCCCCCATATAAAACAAAGGAATCCTAGAAATCCTAATTCTGCAACCAAACACAAAATTGTGGAATCCTAGGATTCCACAATCCAAAATCCAAATCCACACCCATAATCCTGCAACCAAACAGCCCCTTATGGTCTAGGGTTTAAAAGGATAGACAGAGAGACTCGCAAAATGCGCTGGAATGCAAGTTTAAGCTGTAATTAAAATAAATAAGCAAAGCTTATATTTTGACTTATCAAAAACACCACGTATATCAAACTGAAATAATTACCTTACTCTGGAAAAATTCAACTACGCATAACATACATATTGGAGGAGCCGTTATGTCTGAGATCTATTAGTAGAGAAGAGCCAGACACATAGAAAGATCCTTTTTCATTTTTACATGATTTATATTTGATTTATGTATGGGTTTCTTTATTCGAACCTAAGCTTTTAATTTTTTTTATTATAGCTTAGTAAAAAAAAATTAAGCTCATGAGTATTTACTTTTGAAAGGACTCATGTATCTTTGGGCTTTGGTTAATCACTTTTTTTAAACATTTATGCAAGATTGAAAATAAAATATGGGCTTGGGTCATGCAAGATTAAAAAAATTAATGATGTTATTAACAATAATATAGTAAATTAAAATATCCCCCTTTATTACTAACTTGTCTTTAAATTTATATGCAATGAACTTGGAAGGCCGTTGCTGTGTGTATTTTAAAAATATATATTTCTTACTACATAAGTAACTTTATTTGGATCTATTGGGTTTTTCTCCGCCAAATCATATCCAAATAATTAAATGGGAGCATTCGTGGTATTTGATCTTGTATCGTGCAAAACTTATATGTTAAATGGGTCAGATGCTACTGTAAACAAGTCATGTATAATAAAATCCATGCACATGCGTTGTATGTAGGGGTAAAACCAGACCGAGCTGGACGGGGTTTTAACAAACTTTATACCCAACCCGAAATTAAAACCTAAACTCAAAATTCGTTCGAACCCGACGGATTTACAATGCATTATACCTAAAACCACAACTTCGGATTTTGAGCAGGTTTCGGATTTAGGCGGACGGATCGGTTTTTGCGGGTTTTTCAAGCTTTTGCTATTATAAATTATGAAAAAAGAAAGTTATAAAATTTGAGATAAATACTACTATAAAACATACATACATGTATATATGCACAAAATTTACACTCTTAAAGAAATATACATATTATATGTTATATATTTATACATTACATGTAGAAATTGTACTAAGCCAACATCATACAATAAATCACAACATGCACATTATAGTATTAAAGATCAAAGGTCTATGTAATATATCGAGCCGCATTCGATACATGAAACGGGTTTGGTTGGGCTGGATTTATGATACGGATGGACGGGTTTAATTATATCCGTACCCAATTTGAATTTTTTTAATCTAGTATAATCTTCAACCTGTGTAACGATTCTGAAATCACTGTACAAAATTTTTTCTTTTTAATGTACAAAAGAGAGTATAGCAGCCTGAGTTCGAGTTATAAGTTACTTTTGCTGAATAAAAGCAAGAAACCACTTGTAACTCATTGGTAAAGACTCTGCACTGCTGTGACGTAATCTCTGTGTTCGAACCCACAGAAAAATGAAAAGCCAGAAAAATCAAACATATGGAAAATGGAGTAAATACTGAGAAGTACGCGTGGCATAAATCCAGAGACCCAACTCCTCAAATCGACCGGCCAAATGCCCATCAAGACCGGCACCGACGGCTGATTCATAGCCAAGTGTCCCCGGGTTTTGCGCACACACCCCCTCACATACCCCTGACTCCTCTGCACTGTT
Source organism: Agapanthus africanus (assembly GCA_030015575.1). Classification (NCBI taxonomy): domain Eukaryota; kingdom Viridiplantae; phylum Streptophyta; class Magnoliopsida; order Asparagales; family Amaryllidaceae; genus Agapanthus; species Agapanthus africanus. The sequence continues at coordinate 57,815,752 of CM057344.1, forward strand.
TGATTTCCCTGCAATCAAACAGAGAATCTTTATTTCACAATTAAAACACATTTTAATGCTTTTTAATCCATATTTTCAATTCTAAAACCCTAATTCTCCACTATAAATACTGCTCATACCGTAGCCTTTCACCATTCTGAAAATTCTAACCAAAACTCTCAAAAATTTCTTAAGTACAAGTGGAGTAACGTTGAGTCAGTGAACGATCAACTTCCGGCGAATATCGAAGCAATCTCCGGAGCTCCCGCGACACCCCAAAGCCTTCCTCCTCTTCTTCTACCTCTTCTTAACATATTCAAATGGTAAGTCCCTTCTAAATCCCTTCCTCTCTATTGTAATTCCTTTTTAAATTTTTATCGGTAAAAGTGGAGTTATACCGACATATTCTTTTCTAAAACACATAACTCCCTTTTCCTTTACATTTTAATCAATCCAACTTCATTACATCGCTTGTAACCTTAAACCCAAATATATAGAATCAAATTTCATCAAAAAATTTCATGTGAAATAACAATAGTACCACTTTTTCATTGAAATATCATGACCTTATTAAACACCTCTTTTCGTATTTTATTAAAACAATACCTTAGGAAAACTTCACGGGATAATGACATACCCCTCACGTACACACTTGGTTCCATAGCATGATATCTTTTTTGTATGAATTTTTGTTTCGAGGACAATATTACATTAAAATACCACATAAATCTAAAACCGCTTTTCTTTTAAAACAGTATTTTAAATTTCTTTGCGAATATGTCTCTACAACCCTATTTAGGAGACCCGCTATTGGATGGTGCGGATTATCGCACATCCTTGGGCTACTAGAGTGAGATGCAGACTTCCTCACAGAGCATTCGATCTCGAAAGGTTTTAAATACGGTTTTTAAGAAAAACGAATTTTTTAAATAAATAAAAAATATTGATTTTTAATAATTATATAAAATTACAAATCCATATATTCAAAGTATGATAAACTTACATTTTTCTACAAACGAAAGAAGAACAAGCTTCAATAAAATACCGTCAAATTACCAAAAGACAAATTTTTTTCCAATAGACTACCATGAACTTTCCTAAGCTAATGGCTTACCACTAAAATACCTCAAATCCTAAAAAAAAACTCATGCTCATGAAAATCCTAATAATATAAATAACCCCTCGAGATTTATTTTTAACTATATTATAATATTTTTCATAAAACCCCCTCGAGTGATATAAAACAATATTTAAGGACTTTAGTAAATATAGGTTTAAGCGGGATCAATTCTCTTGAGCCCTAGAGAGCCGGAGAAAGCGAGTACTTGCCTATTTACGATAGACAACATAACGGAGTTATCAATGGTAATTGTCTTGGAAAAATACATAAATCTCGTCGTCCTTGTGCAGCGGTTACCGATAACTTCCGAACCTAATTCAAGATCTAAATCAGTTTACAAGTGTCTGACTATGTCAGAGTCTAATCCAAACCTGAATCTAAAAATCAAACACGAATACTTGATCATGAACATGAATAATTGAATTCAAACAATAATATCAAACATGACTTACCGTAACCGAACCAGGGTTACAACTTAACGTGCATTTAACATGAATACCAGAACACCATGGCTGCTATTGAAACTGGCTTGACTCGAATCATGAATACAATTTGACATGAATACTTGACACGAATACTTGATATTGATATGAACTCAATCTTGAAAACTTGATGTATTCATGGATTCGAGCAAGACCAGTAATTTTAACTATAACGTAGAATACACGGGGTGTTGGGGTAGTTCATCCGTGAATCCAATGAAATCTTAGGAGTCCCCTTAGATCATGAATCCATGTCTACTAACATAAGTAAGCTATCATGAGGGCCCGCATTTCCTTACTCCTGGATTACATCCTGTTGAGTTTGGAATACTTCAACACTAGGTTTAAGTTCCGTTACTAACACTTGATTCGGGGCCGTGGTTCCTTACCTCTGGATTACAGCCTGTTGGGTTCGAAAACACTCTTAAGATTGGTTGACATTCACTCTTGAACTTACGTAACATTGGTTGACCCATGTAAAGGCCTTTTAGGATACTTACATTCATTTCATGTTCACTATACCTACACTCCACGGTCATGTTATACTCGTTTTCTATGCTCATGTTAGATTGTCATACTTACATAGTTGCCAATAACATTACCATGTTATACTTGTTCATATTTCATGTCCATTTATACTATACCACATGTTACCTTGCATATTTATTTATATACATTTATCCCACCTTTTTTTTTGAGACTTACCGAGCGAAAGTTCGCTGACGGGCATTTCACCCATTTTTATTCTTGGAATGTTCGTCAGATACTGTGGAAACTGAGGAGGTGGACACCACCGAGGAGGAGCACGACCAGGACTCGGGACTAGACTAGTTATCTTTTTCAGTTTATGTATGCCACCTGTTTAGGCATTTCTTTTCTTGTATTGTATTTCGTTTTAGTTGAACTCATGTATGCTTCAAGTTGAATATAAATAAAGCTGTTGAAGTTTAAATCTCATGTTTATTTCTTGTCATTTTATATTGCTTATTTTACGCTTAGCGTATTTATTCCGGGAAATGACCTTCTCGAAATAAATACGCCGCGGGCTTGCCACGTCACCGTTTTAGTCTACTGGGAAGCGGGGCATGACAACCTGACTGACCGGATTCATGCAGGTATGCGATATCTAAAAACCCAGAAAAATCGAGTTGGGTTGGGCAGGTTCGGGTCAAACCTAACCCGACTTTTACCCCTAGTTGTATGTTGTATGTGTATATATGTTAGACATTATAAAAAGCATTAAAAAAGATTTTTGAAGATTTTTGGTTTAAATAGTAATATCTAGAAGGTTCATACTGCAAATTCTTAAAGATTTGAGATGATTTGAGCAATTATCAATATATTTTTGGAAGATTTAATTTTCTCCATGTTTTAAGAACCAAATTGATGTTTCGATTGAAACCCACTCTTCTAAAACGCTAAAACTAGATGCGAAAACTTTAGAAGCTGTGAAAAAAGGATTTATGAGGTTTTATGTGACTTTTTTTAGTTTCAAGATACATGCCCTTTTTTATTTCCTTTTTCTTTTGGTCTTGTCTGAATAAAAAAATGGGTGCCGAGTTTCGTTGAAATTTTTGTTTAATAAAACGCAGGGGCACGATCCTTCGTTTTGCTTGAAAAAAAATTGGGTAAAAAGAGAAAGAGAGGTGGGTTGAGACGGCATGCATGTCTAGTCAAGAATTAGAAAGATAAAGAATTTTTAATTTTATTTTATTTATTTATTTTCTTGAGCAAATGACACTTTCCATAGATTCAGATAGTATCTAATAATAGCATGGAATAGCAGCATCATCCCAGATCCCTTTCCTACTGGTTATTAATTGCAGAAGATTTAACACGATCCTATAAGCCGTACATTCTCTAGCAATCATGTGTTTCCATCAACTATGCACACTTGTATATAATAGTCACATTGTCAATGTGATTTTTATTAATGATAGTGAAATCCGACGCTCGAGACTTATTCCGCCACTACTACACATAGTAAATATTAGAGACAGTATGGAACGGTTATAAAAAAATAATAAATGGTCTCTAATGTATATTAGCGACCGTTAATTTTAACCGGTCGCTGATTTGGCGGTCGATGACACATAAATCAGCGACCGTTCATGAACGGTCTCTAATATGAACGGTCGCCAATATAGGTATCAGAGACCGTTTGTTCCGGTCGCTAATAAGGAAACACGTGGACATCCCAACGAATTTAACTGTTTCTTAATATCAGCGAACGGTCGCTGATAAAATATTAGCGACCGTTCCTGTAACTAATACGACCGCTAATACCAATTTTTCCTTTAAAAAATTACAGAAAAATCCTATATTCAATACAATAATACACAAAATCACAATATATTACGCCACAACAGCGTTTCGCATACAAATCAATATATATGCACAATCCACAATATATCCAATAAGATTAACACTCAAACGAACACATACGCATACAAACCAACATATAAACACTATCCACGATATATCCACCAAAATCAACAACTCAATCAAACGCATATGAACTAAAATCTAAATAAACAAGCATACATAAACTAAATTGTTTTGAATACGAACAACACAATACATACGCTATATATATATATATATATTCAACAATACGAAAAAATCTCCAAATCACACGCAATCACAGCTGTCACGCCCCTCTTCCCAGTATACGGGCAGAGGACGCGACGAAGCCGCTATATATTTACTCTGAAGTAAACACGCTAAGCGCGTCTAAGCAATATAAGCAAAATGCACAAGATACAAAAACAATGGATATAATTGAACAACAACTTTATTTATTAACATTCTTTTTACAATACATCTGAAAGTAAATACATGGAATGGAAAGCAATGCCTAAACAGTGGAATAACAGAAATGGAAAATACAGAATGTAAATGTATACAAGTAACTAGAGCTCCGGGTCGAAAGTTAGCTGGTCCAATTCCTTGCTGGTGGGTTCAATCTCCAGTGAGTCCGAAACACCTGACGACATTCCAAAGAAGAAGAAGAAAGAGAATGTCATCAGCGAACAAATCGCTCGGTAAGTCCCAAAGATGAGGGAGAAATAGAATAGACAGAGAGAAAGTATAGTTTTATAATATTATTAACGCTGTTATTTGTAGCTTGGTACAGAAGAGGCCAGTGTATACGAGAAGAGTCTCACTTACCCTGGAGACTAAGGTATCTGGAGTACAAGGAACCGTTCAGCTACGGTACAATGGCAATTGAATTCAGGTTAGGTGTATTATTGCAGTCTCGTGCCACTTCTAACACCTTCCGTACCAGTCTACCCCTTATAAACCCTGCGATGTCTTGATTGTATTGATGTATTGTTTGAATTGTATATTGTATATAGATGGATAACTTGCCGAAACCATGATATCAGTAATGGAACGGATATAATGGATGATCATGTGGATGGAATATATCCATGGTTCGGTTCAGTCAATGTAGATTGATATAGATCGAAAAGGCGGATTCATAGATCCATGTTGTATTGAAATTTGATACTTGAATCATATTCAAGTCAGATTAATTATTGTTCCCCTCCGAAAGACGGCGCACAAGACTGCGGTGTCTTGGCACTGAGATTCGGGGCAGATGCTAATTGGTGCTATCCGTTCACCTCTCCGAAGATGCCAAGTTGATTTATGGCACCATGTATCGAAGGTTTAAACGGATGCGTCCGATGTAGCAGATTTCGTCAGATTCCCCCTCGCTTGAGGGGTTTTTTGATTGTGGGGACGCTCTTCCCTGCAGGCGCAAGCCCCTGCAGTTAATTACGCTACCGCATTGCGGTAACAACTTTCTCCTTCTCCAGCTGGTCACTTCGTGTCGTGGGTGTTTGTTTTGTGTTTTGTTGCCCGTGGATTGTTTACGGAGACTGAGTTATGTCGTCGCCCGTAGGGCGTGGACTAGTCTAAATCCGTATTATCTTAGATTTGGGTTTGGGGGTTTGGTTTGAGGATACGTCAGCCATACTTGAGGCTAAGATCAACTCAAACGTTTGTGAAGGATACGTTAGTCTAACTTTGTGACTAAGATCAACTTAACGGGATCGTTTAGATCCGATAAAGGAGTGTTTGGACTCCATTGTTCCAGTTTAGGGACCTAGAGGTCCAACGTATGTATGGCCGTCAGGACCCGTCACCTCTCTGACGACGTTGAAGAATTACAACGACGGATGTCAGAGGAGTTCAGAGATGTACCCTTGAGCCAGAGTTAATTGGGGGGATTTATAGTCCACTCTGTTTGAAGGTTTAAGGATACGTTAGCCATTTTTGAGGCTAAGATCAACTTAAACGGGACCGTTTAGATCCGACAAAAGAGCATGCGGGGCTCTATTGTTCTAGTTTAAGGACATTGCGGTCCATGGGTAGTTTAAGGACATTGCGGTCCACTGTTAGTTTTAAAACATCTCGGTCAAGGTTAAGGACGTCGTAGTCCATGGGTTTAAGGACCCCACAGTCCGTTGTTAGTTTTAAGACATCTCGGTCAAGGTTAAGGACGTCGTAGTCCATGGGTTTAAGGACCCCACAGTCCATTATGTGCTCTGGATGCTTTACACGGGTTCACTGCAGTGCTCTGCGAGGACCAGGCTCCGCTCTGGACGTTTTCCACGGGGTCAAAGAGTGACATTATCCGCGTTCCACGTAACCAGGAATTTGCATTAAACACGGGTTTAAGGACCCCGCAGTCCGTATCAATGTGTGGTCGTCGGGACCCGTCACCTCTTTGAAGACATTGAAGGATTACAATGCCAAGTATCAAAGGAGTGAAGAGATGTATCCTAGAACCGGAGTGGATTAAATAGTCCTTGGCCCAATTTGGGGTCAAGACGAATTAATTATGTTATGAGTCCATTGGCCCAGTTAATCACAAATTGAGGACTTATGGCCATCTTGGGCTAAGTCCAATCAGGAGAGGCTTTGCCTCTATCCATTTGGGCCAATTGGGCCAGAGCCTAGTGTTAAACACTACAGAGCAGTCAGTGTTGAACACTGGGAATGAGGTTGACAAGTTAGTGTTTAACACTAAGAGATAATTGGTGTTAAACACCAGCAACAAGGCTTTTCAAATTAGTGTTAAACACTAAACAGATCAGTGTTGAACACTGCAAATAAAGCTTTTTAATTAGTGTTGAACACTAAAGCCCAACAGTGTTTTAACACTGGGTTCGAGAGTTTCAATTTAGTGTTAAACACTAAGACAAGAAGGGTCACGTGGCAGCACGTGAGAGCGCCCTCCCTTCATTTATTCTGCTGAGATTATCGCATCTTTCAGAGCATCACGTGCCATCACGTGATGGTCATTCAAATGCCTATGTATTAGAGCTTCTGCCAAGGGTCACGTGGATCACGTGGGGTGCTGCCTCAAAGGGACTTTCTGTAGATCTCTTGGGGGGTCACGTGATGACACGTGACCCTGCCTCTATGTATTTTGTTTAGAGGCTTTGTTAATCTTTTTTCAGGAATTAAATTCCTCAAGCTTTAAATTTCAGAGGAATTAAATTCCTACTTCCTTTTGAAGGTTTATATTCTGAATAGAGTTGAACTCTAAATCTTCCGTAGGAATTAAATTCCTCGTATATGTGAAGAACTGAATAGGGTTAAACCCTAATAAAAGCTTTTAAGGAATTGAATTCCCATTCCCTGTTAAATGATGATTAAGGGAATTAAATTCCCGTTGTTTCGACAGAACTAAGTTCTTAATTAAGGTTAAGCCCTGTTTCTTTTGTTCTGAAGGAATTAAATTCCCATGATACAGGGTCAAGCCCTAATTCTATTTTAAAGGAATTAAATTCCTATAGTTCTGTGAGAATTAAATTCTCATGCTTGCATTCCCTCTCTATGTTTTGGATCTGCATGGCAGGATCTCGACCCATTGAGAATTAAATTCTCAACCTTAAGGGGAGATGTGCACTTTGCAGATCCTCTATCAAAGAGAGAAGAAATATATTCTTCTGTTTTTATGTATCAGAGTTAAACTCTGTTGAGAATTAAATTCTCTTCTTCTTTCAAGGAGCTTTTCCCTTTCTTACCTAGGGTTTTTTGCAGAAGATCCAAGTTTCTCCAAGTATCGAAGCTCTCTTCTTTTTCTTTTTCTCTCCCTGTCTCTGTATATATCTCTTTATCTCTCGGCTCCTATTTATAGGAGAAGCAGCTGAATCAATCAGTTTTTTGATGAATCTTCATGAGAGATTTGATTTGCATCCATCATTCGTTTTGGACCTTTGGATTATTAGATGAATTTTATTCACCATTGGATTTCAAATCCAGGGATTCTCCTTTGTTGTTTCGGTTAGATTTAAAGGGGAAATCTTTCCAAACCCGAGATTTTCCCATAGATAGATGATATTTCATCACCTCTGAATCTTTAATTTGATTGGTTCCAGATAGCCGCTTTCCTTTGGAAAGATTTGAATTTCTTTCAGAATTTAATTCTGTTGACAAAATGGGATTTGAAAGCCGGTCACGTGTGACCACGTGACCCCCTTTGGAATGAGCCTTTTCCTTTCTTTTGCGCTCTGTCTTCTGATCGTTGCTTAAACGTCACGTGCCACCACGTGACTCCTGGTCACGTGTGAGCACGTGACCCTTGTTTGAACTTTCTTTCCTTGGTTCATCTGGAGAACGAGTCTGCTGCTTTGAACGTCACGTGCCAACACGTGACCCTGGTCACGTGGAAGCACGTGACCTCTTCTGAAGCCTTTTCCTTGACTTGATCAGGGAACTGGTGTGCCTTTGACGCTTGCATTTAAATGTCACGTGTCGCCACGTGACCCTGGTCACATGGGAGCACGTGACTCTTTCTGAAGCCCCTTCGTTGATGTAGTTGGAAAACTGAACTTGACTTGATGATGCTTTTAGGTGTCACGTGCCAACACGTGACCGCTAGTCACGTGTAAGCACGTGACCCTTTTCTGAAGCTTTTCCCAGAAGCTTTCCTGATTTTAAATCAGGAAACAATTATATTGAGACTCAGTCTGAGTCAAACAATTAGAAAAGAAATTGAATCCTGAATTATGTTTTGGTGCTATCGGTAACCGCTGCACATGGACGGCAGGATTTATGTCCTTTTCAAAGACGGTTACCATGTTGATAATACCGTTTGTTTTGTTGTCTAGCTTAAATAGGCAAGCACCCACATCTCCGGCTCCCTGAGGCTCAAGAGATTGGTCCCGCTTAAAGCTATGTTTACTAGGGTCCTTATTGTAATTTAGTATAACTTGAGGGGGTTTTATGTAAAAAAAAATTGTATAATTTTCAAAATACACCTCAAGCACTTAATTATCGTCTTTAAAGTTTTCATAGATGTATATTTTTATACAAGTGAAATTTCTAGTGAGTCAAACCTAATTTTCATAATATATGGTATTTATTTGTAATATGAATATTGTTAGAATTATCATGGTAGTTTCATGTTATATTGGAATTCTTTTCTTGAGTCTTGGAAACATGGAATAATATACATATTTAAAATAAGTATTTTGGTAATATTTATATATACATATTTAACTAAAATAAATTTATTAATTTTCTTGTAAAAATCTTATTTTTCTAAAGAAAAATGTATAAAATCTATCGAGACCGAATGCTCCTTGCGGAGGTCTGCACCTCACTCTACTAAAACCGAGGATGTGCGATAATCTGCACCATCCCGAACGGGGTTCCCCAAAATGGGTTGTAGAGGCGCATTTGTATGGAAATGTTTAATACATAAGATTTTATAAGTTAAAAGTATTTTACTGTAAAGTCGTATTTCCCATATTCTATTGTCTCAAGATTCATCGTGCTATGTTACATATGAGTGTTGTGAGGAGATATGTCATTACCTCGTGAGTTTTTTAAGGTAATACGGTTTAAAAAGTTCAAGCATGTCGAAATGAAACATGAAGCTATTTTAATGTAAAAATGGAATAAAACTTGCTATGGTTATTATTTTGATGCCAAACTTGTTCTATTGTTTTTATTAATGATTACTAAACAATATATCAAAAGCTGTAGATGTGTTATTAAGAAATAGTTGTGTTTTTTAAAAGAAAAGAAAATCGGAAGTCAGATAACTCCGCTTCCGACACGTTTTAAGGATTAAGAATTTGAGAATAGCAAAAGAGAGAGAGAAGGGGGACTTACGGGTTGATTAGCTAGAGAAGGGAAAGAGAAAGAGATGGGAGGTGCCGGTGCGTCGCTTCGTCGTCGGAAACTCCTCGGATTTCCGTCGGAAGTTCGTCGAAGCTTCGCCCTTTGCTAACTCCACTTGCACACAAAAAAATGGGGAATTTTCTTGAGAGTTTGGGTAGGGATTTGGGAGCGAGGAGGGGTGAGTTTAGATGTTGTATTTATAGGAAAAATTAGGGTTTACGGTAGTGAAAGGGTGTGATAAAAATTGTATTTAATTTTGCATTAAAAAAATTAAAAGGGGGTATTTTAATTCTCTGTTTAATTGCAGAGAATTTAAATAGTGCAGGGGGCGGGGTAGTCCAAAGGGTGCAGGGAAAAGAAGAAAAAATTGAGTTCGGCCGAGTTGACCCGGCGGCGCCAGCCGCCGGCCCGAGTTGTCCGAGTCAGCCGCGTCGCCGGCCCGAGTTGTCCGAGTCAGGCCGCGTCTCCCCGCCGCTTCATCTTGACTCGTGGACCCGTTTGTTTATTCTGTAATTTACCCTATTACGTGTAGTGCACGTGTAGGCTCTTGGGCTTCTAAAAGATTAAAAGAATTTAATATAAAAATAATATGTGGCTGATGGGATTTGAACTCTGGTGCTTTGGTTCAACTGTGTAAGGTCTTACCAACGAGCTATAAGCTCTTTCTTGCTGTTCAAAAGCAAATCAAACTTATAACCTGTGTTCAGGCTCAAGTACTCCTTTCTGTATTTTAAAAAAATTGTACAGAAAGTTTTAGGGTTGTTACATTCTACCCTCTTTATAAAAATTTCGTCATCGAAATTTGTAAAAGGAAAGTGTAACAGATTCAAGAAAAGTTTGGTAATAGGCCTTTTGGTAGTATATAAAAAATACGTGAAGGAATGAAAGAATGCGAAAGGTTTGAAAAGAGTTACGGCCTCTGCTTCTTCGGCCGCTAAAAGAAAAGCCTGACGCCTTGGTACATTCCTCCAAACTGGAGGCACATTCCTCTGTCCTTGGGGCATGTTTCTCTGCCCTCGAAGCATGGTCCTCACAGCCTGATGGAATTGGCGAGTAGGCTGTGCTGGTGGTGGAGCAGGGAGTGCAAGACGAGGTGCAGGAGCCTGGATAGTTGGCCGTTGCGGGTAGTTGGTGGGTGTATGATCTGGGTTACGTCTATAAGGACAGTTTCCAATTCTGTGATTGGACGCGCCACAAACTAAACACAGGCCTTTTGCGCGCCTACAGTCCTTCACCAAATGTCCATCTCTCTTGCAATGGAAACAGAAATCTGGATTTGGCTGGTTATTGATTTCTTCCGATTTCCTGGGTTCAACGGTTGGCCTTGAAGAGGCTCCTCCTGCTATCTGAGTGGCATGACGCTTCACTCCGGTAGATTGAGGTCTGCCCTTCCTTTTTACTACCGCCTCATATCGTCGGGTAGCCTTCAAATCCAAATCATGTGTTGGGAAATCCCCTGTAGCTAATGCAGTTTGGATTTCCGGGTCCAACCCTTGCTGAAATCTTCTAGCCCTGATCTCAGCAGTCGGTATGAGATGGGCCGCAAACCTGTTACGGTCTTGTGTTAGCTGTGTAGTATGTGATATAAAATTGAACATTGAGACATATCTTGCCTGCTGAGCATGGTAAACTCAGTATCATACTCATCTACTGATTTGGTCCACATTGAACCGTATTGCAGATGTATGAATTGTTGCTCCATATCAAAGCGAGAAGTCTCAGGGAAGTACTTTGCATCGAACATGTCACGGAAAGTCTTCCATTCGATAGGTTGGTCAAGACAGCTTTCTTCCGCCTTCCACCAAACCCGTGCATTGTCGGTGAGCTGCAGCTTTGCACTCGTACCCAAGCGACCTCTGGCACTTGTGTTGCTGCTAGGTTGTCTTCAAAGCTTTGAGCCCATTCCTCCGCTTCCAGAGGGCTCTCTTTTCCCAAAAAGTTCTTGGGGTTCAGTGCCCGGAATTGCTTCACTCCGGGTGCTTCCGCTTTTGGACAATTCAAGAGTATAGCAGTCTGCTGCTGCTGTCCTTCCAGGAGGCTGCGGATCGCCTCAAGCAATACTGTCTGCTCATTGATTGGAGCAGCTATGGCAGGTGTAATCGGTAGTGGAGGTGGAGTGTTGTTGAAGTTGGTGCTGGTGTTGTTTGGGGAATCCATAACCTTGAAAGAAAATTTGGGTTATGACAGATTCAAAATATATGAAATTGGAAGATTCAAGGAATATGAATTGTAAAGAATGTTTTTAGTTGCTGGTTCTTATGTTATATTGCTTAGGTTATCCATACAGTGCTGAACTGCATGATAGGGTTTCATACAGTTCTGACCTGCATGGGCCACCAACAAAACCTGTCACGCCCCGCTTCCCAGTATATGGGCAGAGCACGCGACAAGGCCGCTACGTATTTACTCTGAAGTAAACACGCTAAGCGTATGTAAGCAATATAAGTAAAATGCACAAGAGACAAAGACAATAGATATAATTGAACAACAACTTTATTTATTAACATTCTTTTTACAATACATCTGAAAGTAAATACATGGAATAGAAAGCAATGCCTAAACAGTGGCATAACAGAAATGGAAAATACAGAATGTAAATGTATACAAGTAACTAGAGTTCCGGGTCGAAAGTTAGCTGGTCCAAATCCTCGCTGGTGGGCTCGATCTCTAGTGAGTCAGAAACACCTGATGACATTCCAAAGAAGAAGAAGAAAGAGATGTCGTCAGCGAACAAATCGCTCGGTAAGTCCCAAAGATGAGGGAGAAATAGAATAGACAGAAAGAGAGTATGGTTTTATAATATTATTAACGCTGTCATTTGTAGTTTGGTACAGAAGAGGCCAGTGTATACGAGAGGAGTCTCACTTACCCCGGAGACTAAGGTATCAGGAGTACAAAGAACCGTTTAGCCACGGTACAACGGCAATTGAATTCAGGTTAGGTGTATTATGGTTGCAGTCTCGTGCTACTTCTAACACCTTCCGTACCATTCTAACCCTTATAAACCCCGCGATGTCTTGATTGTATTGATGTATTGTTTGAATTGTATATTGTATATAGATGGATGGCTTGCCGAAACTATGATATTAGTAATGGAACGGATATAATGGATGATCATGTGGATGGAATATATCCATGGTTCGGTTCAGTCAATGTAGATTGATATAGATCGAAAAGACGGTTTCATAGATCCATATTGTATTGAAGTTTGATACTTGAATCATATTCAAGTCAGATTGATTATATTGAAACTCAGTCCGAGTCAAACAATTAGAAAAGAAATTGAATCATGAATTATGTTTTGGTGCTATCGGTAACCGTGCACATAGACGATAGGATTTGTGTCTTTTTCAAAGACGATTACCGTGTTGATAACACCGTTTGTTTTGTTGTCTACCTTAAATAGGCAAGCACCCACATCTCCGGCTCCCTGAGGCTCAAGAGACTGGTCCCGCTTAAATCTATGTTTACTAGGGTCCTTATTGTAATTTAGTATAACTTAAGGGGGTTTTATGTAAAAATGATTTTGTATAATTTTCAAAATACACCTCAAGCATTTAATTATCATCTTTAGAGTTTTCATAGATGTATATTTTTATACAAGTGAAATTTCTAGTGAGTTAAACCTAATTTTCATAATATATGGTATTTATTTGTAATATGAATATTGTTAGAATTATCATGGTAGTTTTATGTAATATTGGAATTCTTTTCTTGAGTTTTGGAAACATGGAATAATATATATATTTAAAATAAGTATTTTGGTAATATTTATATATACATATTTAACTAAAATAAATATATTAATTTTCTTGTAAAAATCTTATTTTTCTAAAGAAAAATGTATAAAATCCATCGAGACCGAATGCTCCTTGCGGAGGTCTGCATCTCACTCTACTAAGCCCGAGGATATGCGATAATCCGCACCATCCCAAACGGGGTTCCCCAAAATGGGTTGTAGAGTCTCATTTGCATGGAAATGTTTAATACATCTTTTAAAGAAAAATGTTTTATAAGTTAAAGGTATTTTACTGTAAAGTCGTATTTCCCGTATTCTATTGTCCCAAGATTCATCGTGCTGTATTACATATGAGTGTTGTGAGGAGGTAGATCATTACCTCGTGTGTTTTCTAAGGTAATACGATTTAAAAAGTTCAAGCATGTCGAAATGAAACATGAAGGTATTTTAATGTAAAAATGGAATAAAACTTGCTATGGTTATTATTTTGATACCAAACTTGTTCTATTGTTTTTATTAATGATTACTAAACAATATATCAAAAGCTGTAGATGTTTTATTAAGAAATGGTTGTATTTTTTAAAAGAAAAGAAAATCGGAAGTCGGATAACTCCGCTTCCGAGACGTTTTAAGGATTAAGAATTTGAGAATAGCAAAAGAGAGAGAAAGAAGGGGGACTTACGGGTTGATTAGATAGAGAAGGGAAAGAGGAAGAGATGGGAGGTGCCGGTACGTCGTTTCGTCGTCGGAAACTCTTCGGATTGCTGTCGGAAATTCGTCGGAGTTTCGCCCTTTGCTAACTCCACTTGCACACAAAAAACTTGGGAATTTTCTTAAGAGTTTGGGCAGGGATTTCGGAGTGAGGAGGGGTGAGTTTAGGTGTGGTATTTATAGGAAAAATCAGTGTTTAGGGTAGTGAAAGGGTGTGATAAAAATTGTATTTAATTTTGCATTAAAAAAATTAAAAGGGGGTATTTTAATTCTCTGTTTAATTGCAGAGAATTTAAATAGTGCAGGGGGAGTGGGGTAGTCCAAAGGGTGCAGGGAAAAGAAGAAAAAATTGAGTTCGGCTGAGTTGACCCGGCGGCGCTGGCCGAATCAGCCGCGTCGCCGGCCCGAGTTGGCCGAGTCAGGCCGCGTCTCCTCGCCACGTGTCCCCGTCGCTTCGTCTTGACTTGTGAACCCGTTTGTTTATTCCGTAACTTACCTATTACGTGTAGTGCACGTGCAGACTTTTGGGCTTCTAAATGATTAAAAGAATTTAATATAAAAATAATGTGTGGCTGATGGGATTTGAATTCTGGTGTTTTGGTTCAGCAGTGCAAGGTCTTACCAATGAGCTACAAGCTCCTTCTTGCTGTTCAAAAGCAAATCAAACTTATAATTTGTGTTCAGGCTCACGTACCCCTTTCTGTATTTTTTAAAAAATTGTACACAAAGTTTTAAGGTTGTTACAACAGCTCACTCAACCCTGTGAATCGAAACATATAAATAAATATATGAACTCAAATCATAATTTTCGAAACAACGTTAGCTATACTAACACATATATATGCGTACCTCACCAACTCTTGCCACACTACTACAAATAAGGGTTGCCCCTACGGATATATGCGTAGGGGCGAAAAAATACCCCATAGGTGCAAGGGCCGCAGGTGCAAGTTGAGGCCCTGAATTTGCCCCTACGGGCAAATTCTTGCCCCTACGGATTTCTGTGTAGGTCCTGTTGCCCCTACGGAGTAATCCGTAGGGTATAAAATTTTATATTATTTACGGGTTTTTTTAATATATTACATGTACCTACGGACATAACCGTAGGTCCATGTACTACCCCCTACGGATATATACGTAGGTACCTATCCGTAGGGGCAAAATATCAGGAATCCTGATATGTTGCCCCTACGGATAACGCCGTAGGGGAGAGGCAGTGGCCCCTACGGATATGTCCGTAGGGGCACTCCCAACCCCCTGGTAGGGGAAATATCAGTTACTGCTGATATTGTGCCCCTACGGATATAACCGTAGGGGCAACATGTGTACCTACGGATTAATCCGTATGTACATATTATCTGTATTTTTTTTAAAAAATGGGCTGCTTGATTTTTTCCCGCCCTGTGCACAATAATATATACATCAATCAAATATAAAATTAATCATCACACAACATATATTGCAGTATTCATAATCACATCTCACGCATATATATAATATACAAAAGAAACCCAAAAACTGAATATGATATAAATATAAACCAATATCAATATAGTTTCAAAATGTAGTACAATGTGTATGATATAAATAAATATATGTTTCAAAAAATAAGAACCAAAAAGCTACCCTAGTTCGGTCCAGCTCCACTTCTGAATAACGATAGAATAACGCGCGCCTGCTCCTCGGTCAATAAACTCTGCAATTCGTCGCGAGCGGGAGTCTGAGCGGCATGTGGAGCTGGCGATGTGGTCTGCGCAGCCGCCGTCGAGGTAGTCGCTTGCGGAGCCACAGCCGAAGGAGATGCATGTGGAGGCTCGGCCGATGTACCCTGTCGCGTCTGGACCTAACGTGTAATAAGCGTGTAAGAACTGTGTATTATTCGAATTCGTATCATTATTAAGTTATTTCGAAACCCCGTTTGGATATCTAGTTTGTTGTTTATTTTAATTACATCTGTATGTATGATTAATCAAACTTAAATCTAAAACCAAATAAGCTCAAGCTACGTACTAATTATGGATATGTTGATATCTATATAATATGACATGATATTTTACTATAAAGCAGTATACATACCAGCATCTCCTTCAACTCCTGAACGGTGGCCCTCAAGCTCTCCAGTTCCTGATGGACACGTCGGTCACTGGAGACGGAGGAAGTAACCGCCGGGGTGGAGCCCAACCTCATATGGGCCCTGCTAGGGCCCAGTCCCCGGCCTCTCTCCCAACCTCCGTGGTGCCCTCCGTATGCGGCGTCCAGAACTGGGGTCAGCAGCCTCGGATCGCTCTGTCCGGTAAAATCGATCTCCGAGGCCTGGTTCTACTCAACCACCCGCTCCTATACCCATATTAAGCAGTAAAGTATAAGTATAAAATTTAAACTTGAACCTTCCAAAACTAAAATTTCAAATTTGGGTAGAAAAAATATTAACACTTATGCAGTACTCCTGGGTAGCAACGTTGGGATATCGAAGCTCGCCTGTGGCGGGATCTGTCGAGGTGCCGTGGACGACAAGATATGCGGACAGCACGCTCGGTGTACCACCTGACGCCACGGTCCGAGATGTCTGCAATATTAGAAAGTAACTCTTAATATTAGAAATATTAGAAAATAACTCTTAATATTGCAGAATATCACAAAGGTCGGTCTATTGTAATTTACCGATAACTCCATGGCTCGAGTAATGTTCCTCGAGCCACCTGTGTAAGTGGGGCAACCCCTCTTCGCCGACTTCCTGTTCTCTGTATTCTGAGTGGCCTGTTTCTGCACAACGCATTAACATTTAGTTTTCTAATTAAGAAACACAAAGAAATAATTTATATCATAAATAATGAATTACATTTAAAATACATACCTGTTTGCGTTGGGAGTCGAAATAAGCGCACAATAGAGGCCATGTCTCTACGTCGACTCTCGCAAACGCCGGAGTAGATAGGAGGGCCGCTCTCTCTGCCTCGGGGGTCGCCATCCACAGGGAGTAGCAGTCGGCCTTCAGCTCATTCCTATTGTATCGGACCTTGGCCTGCATGTTCTTCATCAGGCCATTGTACAGAGCATGAAGGTCGAGCACCCTCCCCGGGTGATCAAGGTCGGCTACAGGCTGAAAATCGTAATCCAACTGAAAATACAAAATAAAATTGTTATTAGATTGCAAGTGTTAATAATAAATATATTGGATAGATCAAATGAAAATATATATTAATACATACCCGAGCCTGATCAAAGAAGAGGGCGAATGAGCGATGGTGCTGCTCGCCCCACTCAACGTGAAGTGGATAGTTCTTCACGAGCCGGCTCTCGTCGCCCAAATACCGGCCGAGCCTCTCGGCATGAGGACCGGTATAGTGATAGTCAAGGGTAAAAAAAAGGGGGAATGCTGCCTCCCCCCTAGCTCTGTCAGGCCTCAGCCTATGGGACTGATTCGGGCCTCGAGTCCCTCTCTGGGGATGGGAAGGCCCTGCGTCTGCACGAAATATCAAGACAATCAATAATAAGACAAAGTTGTATTAAGAAATCAAGGTTAAACGAAAATTCAAGTGTGATATATACCTCCGGTGACTATCGCACGAGCCTGGGCCCGGGCAGCAGCACGAGCGGGACGATAGTTCCTCCGGTGAGGAATAACCGGGGTCCCGGATGCGGACGCATCCCCTCCAACTAGAAAATAAATATCGACGCTAAATTTCCATGAAGTTCATATTTATTCTATAGAGCATATGTAAAATGAATAAATATTTTAAATTTATTCATACTAACCTGCAGACGATGCGGAGGGTATGGAAGCGGCAGGAGTGGCCCATGCGGAAGATGTGGACGCACCACCTATAATTAGACAATTAAAAATAGATTATATAAGTAATTGCAAAAAGAATGTGTAGATCAATAATATAACGTTCTAAATCAATATGCATGCACTATAGGATATATAACATACCCGCAGGTGCGGTGGTGTCACCACCTACAGCTAGACAATAATAAAAATTGCTAAGTAAGAGCAAAAAGAATATGTGTATTTATGATATAGCATTCTAAATCAATATACATACACTATATGATATATAAACATACCTGGAGGAGCGGGGGTGGCCTCTGTCCCAGATGTGGACGCATCACCAACAACTAGACAATCAAACATTGACAGTATAAGTAATTTTGACATAAACAGGCATGAATATCTGTAATATTACATTCAAAATGGATATGCGTGCAGTATACCTGGAGGTGTGGCAAAATCCACACGGAAGGAGGCATCCGAAAGGGTCTCCGATCTAGGTGCAAGACCGGCCCTTTGAAGCTCCCTACGGAGCTCTCCGGGCGGCAGAACCGCTCTGCCTCTGCCTCTGCCTCTGCCGCGGCTGGAGCTCCTGCCTCCCCTCGCTGCTCCCGACATCGTCATCAAATCTAGATAAACGGATCGTGGACGCATTAGACAATCATTAAAAGTATTGACTATATATGTATAGAGCGTAAAATGTGAAGTAATAATATAACATTACTGATAACCTTTTTCATTTCGTGGGCGCATCATACATATCTACTTGGATTTCATCGTCGATGTCATTTCTAACCCACGTAACTTCATGATCGGTCGAAGACAACCCGTCCTTCGAAACAGACGGTCGGAGCACTTTAAGCCTTCTCTCTTCTTCGTCCTCATCACTGTCCTCATATTCTGGGACATCGTAGACATCTCTGGGTTTCCATCGGCATACAACACTCCACCCCGGATGCTTCAAACACCGTGAGTAGTATACTTGGAACGCTTGGTTCGGAAAGATAAACGGATCGTCCTGACCGTAAAATCGAAGTGTGTTCACACTGGTCAATCCATATTCATCTTTCCAAGTCCCAATATTGCTTCTCCACCTGTCCGTATCGGTTCGCGGATCGTACCAAGTACACTGGAATATATAAAAGGGTTCTGATCGTCCGGGATAGTGGATGCCGAGTATACAATTTAAGTACCCATAGTAAATTACACCGTCCGATCCTACCGTCGCAATCCCTCTATTCTGAGTGGTTCTAGATGTTTCTATGTCCTTAACTTCGAATTTGTATCCAAGGACACCAAATCCTTTGTAATATGCAACCTCCATACTAGGAAATTGAGCTAAACATCTTGAATCACTCTCAAATGATGCAGACAAGTTCGGATCGTAGATCTAACAAAACAAATTTTACGACAAATACATAACGATACAAGTTTAGATTAAAACTGATAGCAATAAAATGTTATTCGAATAACTTACATGATCTGTGACCCAATCACAAAAATTATCCTGATGGTATTTTTCCAAACGTTCTTCGTTCCAATCAGGATGCCCCTCACGTACCTCGTTAAAATGAGTTCTGTTTTCGACAAATAATTGTGACATTAATATTATGTCATTTCATACACACACAAACACAGATATAACAATTAATCCAAAAGAACTTACTCTCTAATTTGTTCAAGACATGCGCAATTAAGCAAGATAAACCGGTATATTTTGTTGATAAACATAGTGTCTACCCTCTTATACTCGGCTTTACCATATGGCCCGTCTTGAATTCTTCGTGGTCGGTTAAGCCTTGTCTCAATGTTCTCGTCCAGATAGCGGGAACAAAATGTGGTTGCTTCATCAAGAAGATAACCTTGCATGATAGAACCCTCTGGTCGATTTTTATTGCGTATATACTTCTTAAGAGTGTAGAGGTACCTAATGAGAATATGTTGAATAAATAAATATGGACATACAGGACAACAATAAATTTATAAATTGCGCGAAACGAAAAATTACACGTACCTCTCGACGGGATACATCCATCGATATTGTACCGGTCATGCTAACTTCGCCTCAATTGCAAGATGAACCATCAAGTGTATTATGATATCGAAGAATGACGGTGGGAAAATACGCTCAAACTTGCAAAGTATCAACGCAATAGAATTTTCTAGTTTATCCAGCGTCGCAACCTCCAGTGTTTTAGCACACAACTCCCTGAAAAAACAACATAGGTCGTTGATTACTAAACCAACCGAGTCGGGGAGAGAAGTCCTGAGGGCTAATGGAAGAAGGTGCTCCACGATAACATGGTGATCATGACTTTTCAGCCCATCGATTTTGACCTTTACAATTTTTATTTTCTTGCTGAATGATCCTGAGAAACCTGTGGGGACTTTCAAATCATGCAACACCTGCAGGAATCTTTTCTTCTCCGGTTGTGACATATGATAAGCGGTATTGGGAAGTACAAACTTGCCCGGTTTACCCGCTACCGGTCTAGGGTGCAATTCACTTCTTATTCCCCACTCTTGTAGATCCATCCGAGCATTCATGTTGTCTTTCGATTTCCCGTCTTTACACAGAAGCAAGTTAAGTATGTGCTCTGATACTCCCTTCTCTATATGCATGACGTCCAGACAATGACGCACTGAATTTGTAGACCAGTACGGAAGCTCGAAGAAAATGCTTAACTTGTTCCAATATTGTGGTTTGACCTGTTTCGTCCGATCCATCCCGAAGGTCACGTTATTGTAACCATCCCATTTAGCAGTCGCGTCCTCTCCGAACAATGGGGATGGAGGTCCAAGAAGCTCCTGATGACCATCAAAGTGAACCGTGTCTAACCTATAGGGGTGGTCTGGAGGCAGAAAACGTCGATGGCCGCAATAACAAACCTTCCTGCTAAAATTCAAAATTTTTGATGTTGTGTGTTCATGGCAATGAGGACATGCTTTGTGACCATATACGGACCAACCTGATAGCATTCCATACTCAGGAAAGTCATTAATTGTCCACATTAAAGCTGCACGCAGTATGAAAGTTGTATTTGTGTTTGAATCATATGTCTCTACACCATCAATGAACAAAGTTTTCAGCTCCTCGATCAGAGGTCGGAGATAGACGTCGATATTGTTCCCCGGTGAGTTTGGTCCGTCGATAACAAGAGGCATCATAAAGTATGATTGGTCCATAGTCAACCAAGGCGACAGATTATAAATTATCATTACAACGGGCCATGTACTGTAACTTCCAGCCATATAGTTGAATGGGCAGAAGCCATCGGTAGCCAGTCTGAACCGGACATTGCGAGGATCACTACTGAATATTGCGTGCCTCCTATCGAAATCTTTCCATGCCGGTGAATCTCTTGGATGACTCATTTTTCCATTTTCGCTTGGAGGAGCACAGTGATGCCAAATCATTGCCTCGGCTGTTTTCTTGCACCTGAATAGCCTCTGTAGCCTCTGTGTTATGGGAAAATATCGTGCTATCTTCACAGGTATATCAGGCTTCTTATCAGAATCTTTCGGCTTATACCTGGCCTCTCCGCATATTGGACACTCTTTCAAATCTGAATTCTCTTTCCGGTACAACACGCAATTTTTAGGACATGCTTGAATCTTCTCGCACTTTAGACCCAAATCAGACATCATCTTCTGGGCTTCGTACCAGCTTTCGGGCACATTATTTTCCGGAGGCATAGAATCTTTCAAGAACGAAAGAAGCATTGTGAATGACTTGTTGCTCCATCCATTTAGGCACTTAATCTGGAAAAGTTGGACGAACCATGAGAGGGTGGAATACTTCGCATTCTCATAAATTGGTTTCCTAGCATCATTCATGAAATTTTCATATTTATCCGCACGCGGTCCTTGACCGGAATGAATGTCATCTTCGGTACGAATAGATTCACCTAGGGCAGCCTCTACCATATCCTCCATTTCTTTTGATGGAAATAAATTTTCGTCTCCTGCCACATTACCGAATTCTTCTTCTTCTCCTGCCGCATTATCGTGTTCCCCTTCTTCTTCTACCGCAGTACTGCATTCTTCTCCTTCCCCGTGATATTTCCAAGTTGTATAAAGTCTAGTAAACCCATGTTTTACAATATGAAGCTCTGCCAATTCTACCTTCTGCCAGTACTTATTGCCACATCTATCGCACGGACAGAGAATCTTCTCTATTATGATCTTATTATGTGCGCGTGCAAATTCAAGGAAAGCAGCAACTCCTGCGACAAACTTAGGTTGCATACGTTGTTTTCAATCCACATACATCCAGTCCTTAACTCTGACGTACTCATGGGCCATGTTAGACTGTATAACATATAAATTGTAGGTTATACTGACTATATTGAGAAATATAAGAACGGGATAGTTACTGACAAAGGAGAAAATCCGTGTATATGCTTTGTGTGTACGTTTGTCGTTGAAAAGAATAAATTATCGCACATATGTTAACCGATAGACGGGGACTAAGTGGCGCTTTTAGTTTCATATATGAGTATCGATGGGAATATGAAGGTTTCATATTATCATATATTGGTTTTAACCCGAACATCTCGAATCGCTCTCTAATTATGCGTTTGTTGTGTATTCTTGTTGTATGTGTGTGTTCCGGCTGTCGGGGGTAGGCTTTTATCCTATTAAGAATGTATAGAGCGAACGCCCATCACTTGTGCTTTCAACCGTTTCGAGTAAATTTCGGCAGCACCTCCCCGCTGTTCTCCGAGTACACTGTAATAGAATAGATAATCATTTCAAAGCTGTGAAACAACGTTGAAATGAACATCTAATCTATCTTTGTACACGGAGAACCAGCGGAAAGGTGCCGACGAAATATCTCGAAACGGATGAAAACACAAGTGAATGAAGGCGTTTGCTTTATACATTCTTAACCTGTCCACACGGGACAAATCTATGGGTTACCATACGATTGAATTTTCTCGTCGCGTAGACTATACGACGGTTGTTAGTATCGAGCTATACTGTCCGATATTTAACAATCTTCGTATAGTTCTAGGTCACGACGAGTATCGCACGTATGTTAACCGATAGACGGGGACTAAGTGGCGCTTTTAGTTTCATATATGAGTATCGATGGGAATATGAAGGTTTCATATTATCATCGAGTATCATATATTGGTTTTAACCCGAACATCTTGAATCGCTCTCTAATTATGCGTTTGTTGTGTATTCTTGTTGTATGTGTGTTCTGGCTGTCGGGGGTAGGCTTCTATCCCATTAAGAATGTATAGAGCGAACGCCCATCACTTGTGCTTTCAACCGTTTCGAGTAAATTTCGGCAGCACCTCCCCGCTGTTCTCCGAGTACACTGTAATAGAATAGATAATCATTTCAAAGCTGTGAAACAACGTTGAAATGAACATCTAATCTATCTTTGTACACGGAGAACCAGCGGAAAGGTACCGACGAAATATCTCGAAACGGATGAAAACACAAGTGAATGAAGGCGTTTGCTTTATACATTCTTAACTTGTCCACACGGGATAAATCTATGGGTTACCATACGATTGAATTTTCTCGTCGCGTAGACTATACGACGGTTGTTAGTATCGAGCTATACTGTCCGATATTTAACAACTTTCGTATAGTTCTAGGTCATGACGAGCATCGTACGTATGTTAACCGATAGACGGGGACTAAGTGGCGCTTTTAGTTTCATATATGAGTATCGATGGGAATATGAAGGTTTTATATTATCATCGAGTATCATATATTGGTTTTAACCTGAATATCTCGAATCGCTCTCTAATTATGCGTTTGTTGTGCATTCGTGTTGTATGTGTAACATGATTTTAAATCATTGAGATCAAGATTGATAGAACTGATCATCCTACATTGCAATAGCATTCATCAACCAAAAACTATTATTGCAATGATATTCATCTATAACAATCAACAATTAAAACTATAAATGTAGAATACTGATATCATAAAGCGTTATACGCAACATTGATCGGTATTCATCATTTTCTTCGTTATCATCTAAGATGTGGATATATCAAATTTCATGTGATTCTATAACTTTTTCATCGTTGATTTAGCAATGTAAAAAATTTTATTGCCCTTAATTTTGAACCCACTAAATCAACGGTGAAAAGTTGTAGAATCACATGAAATTTGTTGTACCCACATCTTAGATGATAACGAAGAATATGATGTATGTCGATCGTCGGAAAAAATAAGGAAGGACGTATTTTTTCGACGCCATAAGAGAAAATTCCCTCCTTCATTATATATATATATATAATTTTCCAACAAGGGATTAGGATATCATCAAGTCATGTGACAACACTAGATAAATTAATCTTAATGGAGTTTTTGTCTAATCAAATTCAACTCCAACCATCATTTTAAAAGAACGAACCAACATCATTAAAAAAATGTAAATACCAACTCCAAATTCCCAAAAAAGTAACGAGTAGGATGAAAATAAAGCCTATCCGTGCTTTTTGTTCTCTTTGTAAGCAGCATTATAAATGGCCGAGTTACGAAATATGTTGTTAGGCATGAGTTAAGCCGATAAACAAACTCAGATCATTTTATCATATTTATCTTCCTAAAAACCCGTCATTGATTAAAAGTTGATAGCAATGATCAAGCAACACGGGAATTTAACCAACACTGTTCACGTATAATCAATCTTGCACCACTAATCATTCCTACGACAACCGTTAGTCGACAATCAGATGGATCTCTCTCTAAATCATACCCTGCTGTCAAACGTTTTTCTCCCATCAAATTAATTATACTAGTATATGTCGCGATGAGTACAACCGTCAAAACCAATCACACCGCCCACACACGAAAACTAGCCATGCTCATAACATTTACATATCCTCAACTAACCCATTAAAACTCTCTCCAAGTTGGATATTAGTTGACCAACCACCATTAAACCGCCCACACACAAAAACTAGCCATGCCCACCCTAGCCCCAGCCCCAGCCCCAACCTAACCCTTGCCCCAGCCCCAGCCCCAGCCCAGCCCAGCCCAGCCCCAACCTAACCCTAACCCCAGCGCGGCCAGCTAAACCCCAACCCCAACCCTAAGCCAAACCCTAACCCCAACCCCAGCCCCAGCCGCAGCCGAACCCCAACCCTAACCCTAACCCCAACCCTAACCCCGACCGCGACCCCTGCCGAACCCCAACTTGCGCGCGCAACCCTAGACCCAGCCATGAACCCTAGCCCTAAATAATCAAAAAATTCTTTAATTTACATGAAGATTTACTCACCTGAACGGCGGTGGCGACGACCTGAACGGTGGTGGCGACGACGAGAACGGTGGTGGCGACGAGAACGGCGGTGGCGACGAGAACGGGGGTGGCGACGAGGAGAACGGCGGTGGCGATGACGAGAACGGCGGTGGCGATTTGGGGATTTTCTTTCGCGCGCGATCGAGAGAGGAAGAAAGTGAGCGTAGGCGATCGATCTGTGCCTTTATTAAATCGATATTTAGTTGCCCCTACGGATTTGTCCGTAGGTCCTTGGTTTGCGGCTCCATAGGGGCAAACACCAAATTAAGAATTAATATTTTTATTCTTGGACGTCTGGGCCCGTAGGGGCAACCTTTTAGCCCTACGGATTAATCCGTAGGGCCTACTTAAATCTGTCCCTACAGATTTCAATATCCGTAGGGGCAACCCCCTATTTTACTAGTGATTCTATCGCCAAAATATAATCCTTTCACCGTTAAGTTATAAGAACCTTACAAATATACAACATGAATTTTAAATATGAAAACCCAACACAGTTTAATTGTATGCTCAAATTTCTGTAAATAATAACTATACGTACCTCACTAACTCCCACTGCTGCCATCGCCATCAGAACCTTGCCTTGAATAGTATTGACTCACATCGTCAAATTCCTCCTACGAAAAAAGTTATCTAATAACCCTTCCTGTGGAGTTGGCTGATCAGAGTTATACGGTTCCTATGGCGGAAGATGGGGATAATAAGGATCTTGTGGCAGAGGCGAATGCCGAGGGTAGTACCCTCCTTGTTATTGTGGAAGCGGAGAATAAGGGTAGTACGACGTTCCTTGTGATGGGTAGGGTAATACGGTCGCTGTGTCGGAGGTGGGTAATATGTCGGCTGCGGTGGCAATGGACCCTGTGCTGACAACTGTTGCGGAGGCGGAACGTATTGTTGCGAGAATTGTTCCCGCCGTGCCTCCATTTGAGCTCTCCTAGCCGCTTCATCTTCCACGCTCTTCTTATCCGCTTCATCCCTCCTCCTGAGCTGCCCCTCTCGCTCATTGATCCGTTATGCCTCAGCCGATTGTTGGTTTGAGCGAGCGGTCGACGAATTTGAAGTAGTTCTTCTGGAACCGGACCGCGAAAGACTAACGGAACCACCGTATAGGGGAATACGACCATGTCCTCTCGACTGAGAGAAAAACTGCTCTATAATAGATAACTCGGCCTCCGTAGGAAGAGGACCGTCGGCCGGATATTCGGGATTTGATTCCTGATTGCTTCTCTTCGCTTCCTCGAAATGCTCCTTCGATAAATAAAACAATAATTAGTTTTCTTTACGAAGTTAACAAGTGTAATTAATTTACTTAAAAGAATTGAAAAAAAAAAGCTTACCATATATTTAGTGACTATATCCATCCTTTCTTCTGACATACCCTCTCTCATGTGCAATGCCTTCCAAGCCTCAGGGAGTCTCGGCTTTTTCACAGCCTTCTCCTATAACGGATATTTGATTTATTTATACGTGAAGATATGTAACGATGAAATTGAAAAATTGAATATTTATATAATTAAAAATAAGCTAACCAAAATAGCCCTATACTGATCAGAAGGAACCGATCCACCATAATAGTCATCTGTGACTTTCCCTCGGTTCTGTTTATTACCTTCTGATATTTCCTACTTATTCAGAAGATAATATCTCTAAATATAATTTAATCTAAATTCGGTATTCAAATCATTTAAGTATATTTTTAATTATCTTTATTTCGGGTGTATCCCAATGCAATAGGAGAAACGAAAACTGATCTCTGGGATGATGGAGGGAAGAGCGGCAAAACGTTCCCAATCATGCGTAAATTTCTCCGACTGTTTGAATTTTTCCTTCAATTTTTGACGCTATCTCTTGAATATTTGTGGCATCTCATACAGGACATGCGTCCAATGTCCGTCTATATCGTTTTCTAAGACGAAATGTTTTTGTAATACAGATTAATAAATATATTATTTAATAAATTTATAACATATAACAGGTATGCATGTAATGTTGAAATACAGCTGAATTATGTATTACCAAGAGTGAGCGCCAAATCCATACGTATGCTTCTCAGGGGTTATTTGCAAACGTGAAGCCCACGTTCCAGAAGTCGGTGTTGCGGACGAGAATACCGATATAACCGTGGAAGTGTGTAGTCTACATACCCGGACCTACAGGCTTCCCACCTATCCATTGCAGAATTTTCATTTTTCCATGCATATCGTATTTCGTAATTTCGTTTGCAACACCTCTTCTGTGGCATTCAAACCGGGCCAAATTATCCCCTGCAGCCCGTGCCTCATCAATACTCGTGTCTGCTATCTCTATCATCATATCGATTTAAAGCCGAGCAGCAGCCCACCGCGTTAGTGCCTTCGCATTGTCCCTGTCTCGAAACGGTTTTTCATTTTGTAAATTGCGAAGAAAAGGCAATGCATGAATCCACTCATCGATGACGAGATCTGAGAACACCCCAGGTTCTCTACTCAAGTCCGTGCACTGCTCGTCTAGGTGTGCATACGGATCATACTGCGCTGATGGACTTGCATCCTCCTGATCAGATGTAACTACACATTTTAATTTATTATAAACAATGCGATAGTTATTTGAATAAAATAATGCGGTCGACGATTATTTAAAACTCATAATATATACCTCTACTCCCACAATCATGCTGTGTCGAGGAGGAAGTATCGCGATCTCTTTTCTTTTAAGAAAATGCTGTGGCAAATTTTTCAAAAATGCATTTTCGTCCCATCTTTTTCATACAAGAGTAATGACGATACAAAATATAAAATATGCATAAATTATTAAACTAACAAATCAATACATTACAAGTGATTAGAACTGCAGAGTTTTTCATATATCATTTACATGCAAGTGATTGAATTTCGCTTAATATGCTTCTGCATCAGCCGGATGCCTTAGCTTCCCGTCTTTGATCCAACGATCGGAATGCCATCGCATGCTCTTCTCCATATCCTTTGAAATATATAAATTTTATAAGCTCTTAACTAGGGGAAAATAATGAAGGATTTTGGCTGAAATTTTCTTGCTCTTTTTGCTTATATCGGACGTTTCTGCGATCGAATTTCACTTAACATTTTTCCATCTAGACAAGTTGCAAGTGGAACACTCATCGAGAGATGCATAATTCTTACGATACAGCACACAGACGTTGGGACATGCATCGATCTTCTCATACGAGAAACCAAGTGTCTTAACAATCTTTTTTGCCTGGTAATGATTCTCTGAAATGCTTTCCTTTACTTCAGGAACTACCTTACGTAGGAGATCAAGAAGCACGCCAAAGTACTCGTTAGCAATCCCGCTGATCATTTTCAGATGGAGGAGCCTTATTACAAATGACAACCTACTAAATTCTGTACAGCCTTCGTACAGATCTTGTTCCTTTTTCTTCAGAAGTTTCTGCAATTCCACTGTTCCCCAAAAAAAAAAATATATATATATATAGAAAGAGCAATGCTCTGTTGAAAGCTAGTCGGGCAACACCTTATGTGTTTCTCACGAGAGCGTCTGCGCCAGCACTAATTTTGTGGTGGCGCCATATGTGCTCCTCACGCTGGCGCCAATATGCAAAGCACGGAAACGCTTTCTAAGTGAGAATTAAATTCTTATATGGCGCCTGTAATACCCGGTTCTTTTATATACGCCTAAATCCGTATTTCTCTTTAAACTATAAATTTTGTTATTTTAAGTATTTAATTATTTTAAAGAAACTCCATTAAACCCTAAAACACCAAACCATAAAATCTTTACCTTTTTTTTCCATAAATTCCACAGCCAATCCAATCCCTCAGCCCATTTCTTTTATTAAAATTTAATCCAGCCCATTCCCTATTTAATAAACTTAATTTTCTATATTATTCTCAAATCCCAAGCCCACTCCATTATTTTTCCCATTTGATTTTACCTCTAAAACCAAAGCCCGGCCCTTTCCTTTCTTATCTATTTTTTGGTTTTATTCCTTTAAACCCAGCCCAAGCCCGCTTCACCCTAACCCGCGCCTCCAACCCGACCTGGCCCGCTCTTCACTTCCTTCCCTCCAACGGCTACTTCCCAAATCCCCGCCCACTGTTCCTCAACCCGCCTCCTCCGCCCATGCCCGCGCCCTTGCCCACGACGCGCACGATTCCCCTGCGACCCGCTCCCCCAACGTTCACTCCTCCTTACCTCCTTCACACCATCTTCCTCATCTCGCCCTCCTTCCCTCCCTCGTTCTCCTTCCTCCTCGAGCTCACCTGAACCCACTCGTGCCCCTGCACACCCGGTCCCCGTCGCCGACGACTTCGACCCCATTCATCTTCTCCCGCTCTCCCCTCCACCACCGACCACCGACCATCGACTCCCCTGAGCACCAACGACCCTCTTCCATCAACGACGACCCCCTCTCCCCTCATCTCCTCACCGTCGTTCCAACCACCGCCGGCGAGCCTCCCCTGCACCCTCCTCGTCAACATCATCATCATCATCGTCGTAATCCCAATCTCTCTCTCTTGATTCCCTCACCCGACCTCCTCTCTCTTCCTCTGTTTTCTCTCTCTCTATGCCTTTCCCATTCCCTCTCGCTCAATTTCTCACTGTGTCTCTCTTTCTCTCTCCCTCTAACTCTCTACCTCTCTCCCTTTCTCACTCTCCCTCAGTTCCCCCCCCCTCTCTCTAATCCCTCATCTCTATCTTTTTCTCAGTTCTCTCTCTTTCTCTCTTTCTCAACTTCTCTGTCTCTCTCTCTCTTTCCAGTTCTCACTTTCTCTCTCTCTAAATCTCTCTGCTCCTCTCTCTCTCCCAACCTTTAAATCTCTCTCTCTCCTCCTTCCCGCTACCTACTTCGCCATCACAACACAACCGCATCCACGAGCCCCTTGTTGCGCCGCATCAACATCAAATCCAAGCTCGAGCCAAGGTCGAGACTTTTGTCACTAGTGGGCCGTGCCGGAATCGTCGTTGCCGTTGCCGCGTGTGTCGTGCCCGTGCATACCGTGCCATCAATTCATCGTCGCCAGGTAAGTTCTCTACTTGCTTCATGCTAATCTATTTATGTTACAAATCCAAATCGTATAAATTGCAATGTTACTATTCATGATAACGTACACTATTTACCTGTTCGATGTATGGCCCCAATGAAAATACTTGCTTAATTTGGCGGAATTCAATTGTATAATCTGGCCCGTATGGCTGTGAATCTAGTGTGTGAATTTAGTTGGAAAATATGACCGTTAACGACTAAAACGACTACCCCAAAGTTTACTCGTAAAACTGGAATTTTCTTGTATCTGAAAACCGTTAAAATCTCCATAAATTATTTACACACTGGAATGATGCGTTCGAGGGCTTAAATCGAAGACGACTCGACGTACTATAACCCAATGTAAGTTTATTATTGTTTCTATACTTAAAATGTGACAATATTTGGATCGGAGTGCGACTCTGGACTGCAGTCCAGAGCGACTCTGTTTACTGTGTGCTGTCCCGTAATGGGTACTACACTGTTTCCTTAACTCGTAGGTTGCGGAACTCCACTTTTTATTAAAGATGAATCTGTTAGATAGAAAAAACAAGTGGTTTCATTCTTTTTCGTTATCGTTTGTTATTTAATCTGTAATTTAATAGATCGGGACGTATAACAGTTCCAAACAGAATCAGAATTGACATATTAGTGTTAAACAGTGTATATCTCCTGACGTACAGATGCGATTGAGAATACGTCTATTGAGTTGAAAACCTTACTGAAAACCCTAAATTTCTTTAAACTGTAGCATCGCTAAAATCTGATCCCAACTGGGATTAAAATGCGTTGCGAAACGGACTTCCGATTCTGAAACCGGATTTCCAGCCGTGAACGCTTAAAAGGAAATGGCCATAACTAGTGATCCTGAAACCCGATTGGCGTGAAACCAAATTCGCTGGATAGATAACTGAACATACTACTTATTCCCTATTCATCGTTTCGCTAAACTGTACACGTACGATTCATGATAAATCGTGCAAGTGATAGAATACTGTTTTATGACACCTTAATTATGCTTTACATAATGTTTCCGCATCATATCATACATACGTCACTGCATTGATAACCTAGCGATGATGTGCATTACCCAGTGTTAGGTATTAGTGATGATTGTGGCAAGTACGTTAGTGTTCGTGTATAAGTGAATAAGTGAAAGTGACACGTACTTGTACACAATCAGTGAACCTTATTATTCTATTGCATTGTCGACGTCTGTGGGACGCGTGTACGTGTGACTATAAGTGGTATGGGACACTTATGGAAGCTCTTGCATGGGTGTCACAGATAAGGCACCAGACACTGCCATTTATCTTAGATATTAGTCGGGGCGTGCTTGATGGAGGTCCTGCCTCCAGTTCTCGCGCAGACTTGTCACAGACCGATTGGTATTTGAGGTTGTGGTTAGCGTTTGATGTAGACCACGGGGTGTGGGGTAGTTTGAGCGTGAGTTCAACAGAATCTCGGGAGTCCCTTGCCGGCTTATATATCTAGGAAGATATATGGAGATTTACAGGGTACATGATTATTACCGTGATTTACATGTTGGGCCCGTGGTCCCTTGCCCTTGGGTGGAGGACACTCGCGAGTGGTTGACTCTCACACTTGGACTGACGATAGGTTTAGTGACATGTACAGTGAGACTTAGAGATTAATAGGGATGATAGCATCGATATACATACTTACTGTGTTGACATACGTGGCATATCATTCTACTGCTTTTACTGTTCCGCTGCATTGATTTCTGTATGTTCATACCTATACCGTCATTGATTTACTGTTATATATATCTATTATCACTGTTAGAATTGTCACATGAATTTATATATTATATTGCTATTGTGTCGCTCTGACGACCTGAGTATGCATGCTCGGTGTGAGGAGAAGATTTAGCCTGGACCAGGACTAGACGTACATCACGGACATCTTGATTAGCTATCCAGGGTTATACCTTTTGTTTCCCATCAGGTCAGTTCTTTATACTGTTTTGTTCCAGTACTGCATTTCTCATTACCTGCGCATTATTTACTGATTACCATGTAAAGCTAGAAGCCGAAGTGTGACTACGGCAGGATGTTTTCTTGACCGTAGGAGCATGGCCGGCCTTGTCAACCCCTCGTATTCCGTATTTTGGGAAGCGGGGCGTGACATGGTTTAGTTGGTATCAGAGCCCAGGTTTTGCTTCGATCGGAATTGCAGTTTTCCGTGTATAACTCGACAATCTGAGACATCCCTTGGTCTAGGTTGTAAACTTGTTATTCTTGATCCATATTCACATCGAGTATTCTGCTATCCATTCGCTAGGGTTTCTGGTGACTTGGCAAAGTTTCGAGGTTGTAATTGTGAACTACATCACGATTACACTACCATACTCTGTTTAAGTGACTTAGAGTCATACAGTTGATTTTCCAATTGCAATGAAGTTCATCACATCTGATATTCTTGAATCTTTGTCCAATCGATATTATATTTTGATTCTTATAGCTTGTGCCTTATATCATCCTCAAAATTATTGTTTCAGGATCATGTCTTCCAACGACTCTTCCTCTATCTCCACTCCCCAGAATCAGACCGTTGAGATCCTGAGTGTACTGCAAGGTTTAAAGGAAGCCCAGGAGCGAACAAACGACTTGTTAGCTGAAGGACTGAGAAGGCAGGTGAATCCGGCACCAGCGGGAGTCTCCAATCATAAAGGGATCCCCGTTAGACGAGGAAAAGAGAAGAAGATGAAGCGCCAATTTGTTTTCCCGCGACAGAAGCAGCAAAAGATCCCATGTTGTGGGTACTGTAAGAGGCCAGGACATCTTCAGAGGGATTGTCGCCGCGCCCAAGGGAAATGTCTGATTTGCGGATCCAGCGAACATCTTATCAACGGTTGTCCAAAAAGAAAGGAGCTGCAAGGAGGAGACTCGACCACGCTCTCCACTTCTGCCAAGTGATGATTATTGCGTAGTTCGAACTTCGAGAATAAAGCGGACCCAACACAGGATTCAACTCGCGTGACGAGAATGCAGCGATCTAGCAATCAAAGAAGAATTTTCATGTTTTCTAATTTCAGTAATAATGTTGTCATCCTCTTATAAATATTTCTTTCCGTTTGAAATCTTATATCCGTCGAACTTTTAGTTGAATGAAATAAAAACTTTGAATCGTAATATATGTACCATTCCCTTGTCTTTCTCCTTATTCATACTATTCCTTATCACAGCGTTTCTATCCTGATTTTTCGGTTCCTGCCACCGTATATTTTCCTATACTTCATACCCTGAGCTATTCTCTTGATGTATTTCACTGTCTAATCATGACTCTTTCCTTTCAGGCCATGTCCCACCCTGGAGCAGCGCCGTATTTGGATGAGGATGCACAGTCATGCGTTTCCTTAGACCACACGCTGATGAGTTCTGACAATGAGATCAACGGTCCCCAGGTCAATTTCAGAAACAGCGATTCAGAGGACGAAGGAGCAGCCGCCCCAGAGTTTGACATGATAGGCGATTCTGACGAAGAGGAAGGAGACCCTGAAGAGAACCCGATAGAGGAAGACCCCGAGGAAGAACCGATAGAAGAAAATCCAGTGGAGGAAAACCCCATGGAAGAGAATCCAGAAGGAGAGAATCACATGGAATCAGACCTTGATGAAGAAGCTCCATTCGAGGAAGAAGGACCAGAAGATCAAGACCCTGCTGTGGAAGAACTCCCAATGGCGATCCCGGCGAGACGATATGGGAATGGACGCCCCTATCTGAGCGCGCGAGCCTACCGCAACCTGCTGAATCTCCACAACCGCGACTGACGGGAATTCTTTTAGATGTTGTTTTATCTGGCCAAATAAATCTGTGTATGGATTAGGGCCACATTTCGTTTTGAGAATGCTTTGTTTAAAATCTTCTGGAATAAAATAAATTGTTGAGTTCGCTAATCTATCGATCTTCTTAGTCCCCTTGAAGCTTGATTATTTCTTCTATATAATTATTTTCTCTACTGAGATCTGTCCATCCTACTCCTTACATTGTCTTGACCCTCACTCAGATTAACCAGTACCACACCCGATCTTTTAGAGGTCCACCCTTCATCCTTCGTCTGTGCCTCGTTTGAGATCCTTCTGGGAGGAGGAATTTTTAGTGAAATTTCCGAGTTCGCTAACCCTTCAAATTTTGATTCTTATGTTGTACCGACCGTTATCCTCCCCATATTTTTCCCCCTAGTAGTCCTTGCTGCTCATCCTTACTTCATGTGCTGACCCGATCCCAATCTCCTTAACATTCAGCCTAAAGCCGCCATACTCCAACCTTTGAATGATCCACACTTCCTTGTAATCCCTACCCTAACTAGCCCTATTCATATTTGTGTTTTCTCTGTTACCCTAACTATATTTAGGGAAATTATTATTCGAATATGGTTTTCATTATCTTGTATTTGTCGAAGAGTGCGTGTTATCGACTACTTAGTTTTATGTACACTACTATTATCCTTATTTTTCAGTAGCGCAACCTTATACCGCGCATATTTGTGTTCCATGTTCCTTATTTTCACTATGCGAGTTTCTAAGTTATTTGATCGATACATTATCCTAAAATGTTTTAACCCACCGACTAATCTTTCACTACTTTATTGTCGTTCTATTATTTTCGGGTATTGTGACTATGTTTACTATTATAAATGATTGTGCCTTATACTTATTTTTCTGCCGTGCTACCTTTGATATACTTATACTTGCACATATTTGAGTTTCGATTTTATCGAGTACGCCTCGAATAATATTGTTCGTGATTGTTGTTATTTATATTCCCGTATATATGTAGTTTGCCCTTATAGTTGTTCCTACCTTATATTTATTTAGACCCATCCCTTCGTATGTTGTTCTTACATATATAAACCTTCAAATTTCTTTATCTGCCTATTTCAAGTAAAGTATTATGTGTTAGTTTACAATATAATAGCTTTCGCTTATGTTCGTATAACTTATCGTTTATTTTAAATTTCGAGGACGAAATTTTTGTAAGGGTGGTATGATGTAATACCCGGTTCTTTTATATACGCCTAAATCCGTATTTCTCTTTAAACTATAAATTTTGTTATTTTAAGTATTTAATTATTTTAAAGAAACTCCATTAAACCCTAAAACACCAAACCCTAAAATCTTTACCTTTTTTTTCCATAAATTCCACAGCCAATCCAATCCCTCAGCCCATTTCTTTTATTAAAATTTAACCCAGCCCATTCCCTATTTAATAAACTTAATTTTCTATATTATTCTCAAATCCCAAGCCCACTCCATTATTTTTCCCATTTGATTTTACCTCTAAAACCAAAGCCCGGCCCTTTCCTTTCTTATCTATTTTTTTGTTTTATTCCTTTAAACCCAGCCCAAGCCCGCTTCATCCTAACCCGCGCCTCCAACCCGACCCGGCCCGCTCTTCACCTCCTTCCCTCCAATGGCTACTTCCCAAATCCCCGCCCACTGTTCCTCGACCCGCCTCCTCCGCCCACGCCCGCGCCCTTGCCCACGACGCGCACGTTTCCCCTGCGACCCGCTCCCCCAACGTTCACTCCTCCTTACCTCCCTCACACCCTCTTCCTCATCTCGCTCTCTCTCTCTCCCTCGTTCTCTTTCCTCTTCGAACTCACCTGAACCCACTCGTGCCCCTGCACACCTGGTCCCCGTCGCTGACGACTTTGACCCCATTCATCTTCTCCCGCTCTCCCCTCCACCACCGACCACCGACCACCGACCACCGACTCCCCTGAGCACCAACGACCCTCCTCCATCAACGACGACCCCCTCTCCCCTCATCTCCTCACCGTCGTTCCAACCACCGCCGACGAGCCTCCCCTGCACCCTCCTCGTCAACATCATCATCATCATCATCGTCGTAATCCCTCTCTCTCTCTCTTGATTCCTTTACCCGACCTCCTCTCTCTTCCTCTGTTTTCTCTCTCTGTGTGCCTTTCCCGCTCCCTCTCTCTCAATTTCTCACTGTCTCTCTCTTTCTCTCTCCCTCTAACTCTCTACCTCTCCCCCTTTCTCACTCTCCCTCAGTTCCCTCTCTCTCTCTCTAATCCCTCCTCTCTCTCTTTTTCTCAGTTTTCTCTCTTTCTCTCTTTCTCAACTCCTCTGTCTCTCTCTCTCATTCCAGTTCTCTCTCTCTCTCTCAACCTTTAAATCTCTCTGCTCCTCTCTCTCTCTCTCAACCTTTAAATCTTTCTCTCCCCTCCTTCCCGCTACCTACTTCGCCATCACAACACAGCCGCATCCACGAGCCCCTTGTTGCACCGCATCAACATCAAATCCAAGCTCGAGCCAAGGTCGAGACTTTTGTCACTAGTGGGCCGTGCCGGAATCGTCGTTGCCGTTTCCGCGTGTGTCGTGCCCGTGCATACCGTGCCATCAATTCATCGTCTCCAGGAAAGTTCTCTACTTACTTCATGCTAATCTATTTATGTTACAAATCCAAATCGTATAAATTGCAATGTTACTATTCGTGATAACGTACACTATTTACCCGTTCGATGTATGGCCCCAATGAAAATACTTGCTTAATTTGGCGGAATTCAATTGTATAATCTGGACCGTATGGCTGTGAATCTATTGTGTGAATTTAGTTGGAAAATATGACCGTTAACGACTAAAACGACTACCCCCAAGTTTACTCGTAAAACTGGAATTTTCTTGTACCTGAAAACCGTTAAAATCGCCATAAATTATTTACACACTGTAATGATAAGTTCAAGGGCTTAAATCGAAGACGACTCGACGAACTATAACCCTATGTAAGTTTCTTATTGTTTCTATACTTAAACTGTGACAATATTTGGATCGGAGTGCGACTCTGGACTGCAGTCCAGAGCGACTCTGTTTACTGTGTGCTGTCCCGTAATGGGTACTACACTGTTTCCTTAACTCGTAGGTTGCGGAACTCCGCTTTTTATTAAAGGTGAATCTGTCAGATAGAAAACACAAGTGGTTTCATTCTGTTTCGATATCGTTTGTTATTTAATCTGTAATTTAATAGATCGGGACGTATAACAGTTCCAAACAGAATCAGAATTGACATATTAGTGTTAATCAGTGTATATCTCCTGACATACAGATGCGATTGAGAATCCTTCTATTGAGTTGAAAACCTTACTGAAAATCCTAAATTTCTTTCAACTGTAGCGTCGCTAAAATCTGATCCCAGCTGGGATTAAAATGCGTTGCGAAACGGACTTCCGATTCTGAAACCGGATTTCCAGCCGTGAACGCTTAAAAGGAAATAGCCATAACTAGTGATCCTGAAACCCGATTGGCGTAAAACCAAATTCGCTGGATAGATAACTGAACATACTACTTATTCCCTGTTCATCGTTTCACTAAACTGTACACGTACGATTCATGATAAATCGTACAAGTGATAGAATACTGTTTTATGACACCTTAATCATGCTTTACATAATGTTTCCGCATCATATCATACATACGTCACTGCATTGATAACCTAGCGATAATGTGCATTACCCAGTGTTAGGTATTAGTGATGATTGTGGCAAGTACGTTAGTATTCGTGTATAAGTGAATAAGTGAAAGTGACACGTACTTGTACACAATCAGTGAACCTTATTATTCTATTGCATTGTCGACGTCTGTGGGACGCGTGTACGTGTGACTATAAGTGGTATAGGACACTTATGGAAGCTCTTGCACGGGTGTCACAGATAAGGCACCAGACACTGCCATTTATCTTAGATATTAGTCGGGACGTGCTTGATGGAGGTCCTGCCTCCAGTTCTCGCGCAGACTTGTCACAGACCGAATGGTATTTGAGGTTGTGGTTAGCGTTTGATGTAGACCACGGGGTGTGGGGTAGTTTGAGTGTGAGTTCAACAGAATCTCGGGAGTCCCTTGCCGGCTTATATATTTAGGGAGATATATGGAGATTTACAGGGTACATGATTATTATCGTGATTTACATGTTGGGCCCGTGGTCCCTTGCCCTTGGGTTCTATCCTTGGGTGGAGGACACTCGCGAGTGGTTGACTCTCACACTTGGACTTACGATAGGTTTAGTGACCTGTACAGTGAGACTTAGAGACTAATAGGGATGATAGCATCGATATACATACTTACTGTGTTGACATACGTGGCATATCATTCTACTGCTTTTACTGTTCCGCTGCATTGATTACTGCATGTTCATACCTATACCGTCATTGATTTACTGTTATATATATCTATTATCACTGTTAGAATTGTCACATGAATTTATATATTATATTGCTATTGTGTCGCTCTGACGACCTGAGTATGCATGCTCGGTGTGAGGAGAAGATTTAGCCTGGACCAGGACTAGACGTACATCACGGACATCTTGATTAGCTATCCAGGGTTATACCTTTTGTTTCCCATCAGGTCAGTTCTTTATACTGTTTTGTTCCAGTACTGCATTTCTCATTACCTGCGCATTATTTACTGATTACCATGTAAAGCTAGAAGCCGAAGTGTGACTACGGCAGGATGTTTTCTTGACCGTAGGAGCATGGCCGGCCTTGTCAACCCCTCGTATTCCGTATTTTGGGAAGCGGGGCGTGACAGCGCCGCACGTGCTCATCACGCAGACGCCAATGTGCAAAGCATAGGAGTACCCATCATAAGAATTAAATTCTTAAGTGGCGCCCACGTGCACAACACATGAGCGCCAGCGCTCAAGTCAAGATCAGTAGAATTAAATTCTACATGAGAATTTAGGATTCTCTCTGTTAAACAGAGCTGTTGGATGAAAGATCCACTGAAGATGATAAATCATCAAAATATCGAATTAAATTCTATTAGGAGAAAATATCTTCCAAATCTTTCTAAATAAGAAAGATACTCTCGGTTGGATTAATGATCCAATAATAGAATAAAATTCTATTTTGGGAATATATTCTCTCAATCTTTCTAAACAAAAAATGATTGCTTTCTGTAAAACAAAGAACTCTTGGATTAAAAATCCAATGGTGATTAAAAATCACCATTTTACAGAATAAATTATGTATATGGGAAAATATTTCCCCAATTTTGTTAAAAACAAGAAAATATATTCTGTAAAACAGAAGTTCTTGGATCAAAAATCCAATGGTGGGTAAAATTCCTCAAATCAATTTTGAGTCCAATAAAATCAATTAGAATCTTTCAATAAGAGATTTTCTCAAAACTAATTAACAATTTGTCTCCACTATATAAAGGCCCCGAGACTTCAAGTCTCACACAGGAGAGACACCAATCACACACCGCAGACAAAGAATACAGAGACAGAGAGAGGGAACCCCCTAAAAACTTCAGCAAAAAAAATACATAGAGCTATCAAAAGAATAGAGAATTCAATTCCTAAAAAAGAAGATCCTCCTTCTCAAAAAAACCTAGGTAAAGAAAAAAAAAGAT
The DNA here is from genome assembly GCA_030015575.1 of Agapanthus africanus. Lineage (NCBI taxonomy): Eukaryota > Viridiplantae > Streptophyta > Magnoliopsida > Asparagales > Amaryllidaceae > Agapanthus > Agapanthus africanus. Next base: position 57,855,384 of record CM057344.1, read on the forward strand.
AAAAATATCTCATTTATTTATCATATCACACCTAAGGGTTAAACCCTTTAAAAAAAACTTAGTCCTTCTCTGGATCTGAGATCCACAAGACAAGTCTCCCATAAGTTGAGAATTTAATTCTCATCGGGAAGATCCTGTTCTTAAGAATCAAACATTCATGGAAGAACAAGTTTAAAAAGAAAGAATATGAAGTCCATAATACTCCAGGAACTTAGTTCTTTCAAATCAAGAACTTAGTTCTTAATGTCACGCACCGCTTCCCAAAATACGGAATACGAGGGGTTGACAAGGCCAGCCATGCTCCTACGGTCAAGGAAAAATCATGCCGTAGTCACACTTCGGCTTCTAGCACTACGTGGTAATCAGTAATCAATGCACAGATAATGAGAAATGCAGTCATTAAATCAAAACTGATACAAAACTAACCGGATAGAGATCAAGGAAAGATAGCGCTGAGTCGCTGATCAAGATGTCCGCAATATTCTCGAGATACGTCAGGTCCTGGTCCGAGTTAACTCCACTTCTCACTCTGAGCATGCATACTCAGGTCGTCAGAGCGACACAATAGCAATATATATAAATAAAAATGTGAACACGTGCAATAATGATGAATATGAAACAGTACGCAGGAAGTAATAACAAGAGCATGAAGTAGCCAGTACAGGTAAACAGTAAAACAGGTAAACAGCATGGCAGTTATATTGAATCAGTAATCAATGCATGTCACTGACTCTATCAGTCTCTAAGTCTCACTGTCCAGGTCGCTAAACCTATCGTCAATCTAAGTGTGAGAGTCAACCACTCGTGAGTATCCCCCACCCAAGGGTAGGACCCAAGAACAAGGGAATGCGGGCCCGAGTCGCTCGCTAATAATCAGTAATATCACCCATATATCTCCATAATCGCTGCATGTGCCGGCAATGGGACTCCCGAGATTCTGCTGAACTCACACTTAAACTATCCCACACCCTGTGGTCTACATCAAACACTAACCATCAACTCAAATACTAGTCGATCCATGACAAGTCTACACGAGAACTGAAGACAGGATCTCCATCAAGCATGTCTCGACAGATACCCAATATAAATGGACAGTGTTTGGTGCCTTACCTATGACACTAATATAAGTGCTCCATAACCGTCTCATTCCAGTTATAGTTACACTTATATATGTCCCATAGACGTCGACAATGCAATAAATCAACCGGGTCCGCTGATTGTGTACATGTACGTGTCACTTTCACTCATTCATCCACACTTTATCACTACTTACTTGCCACAATCAGAACACTAATACCTAACACTGGGTAATGCACATGATCACTAGATTACCAATGCAATGACATCTACATGATATGGTGAGAATTCAATAATTTCGATATGAATAGAATATCATCAGTCAGTGTCCTACCACTTGGATAGTTCATAATAAATCATACATGCAAAATTAAACAAAACAATGAAAAAGGGGTAAGCAGTATGTTTAATTATCTATCCATCAAAATTGGTTTCGCATCAATTGGGTTTCAGGTTTGCTAGATATGGCCATTCCAATTTAAGTGTTCACTGCCGGAAATCCAATTTCAGAATTGGAAGTCCGTTTCGTAACACATTTTAATCCTAGTTGAGATCGTAATTAGGCGATGCTATAGTTGAATAAAATCTAGGTTTATCAGTTAGGTTTCCAACTCAATTGTCGGATCAGTAATAAACTATATTATACGGAAGTTATGGTCAGGTTAATATTGATGTGTAAAATCTGTCGCTGCAGAATTCAACAGAACATATCGACATTATAAAATGTGTTAAAAATATCATACAGTTGAGGAATCCAGTGAGACCAGTGGGATAAGGAATCTAACTCAATTTTCTACGTAAATATATAGGGTTCCACACATTATCGCATTTTAATAAGGATAATACAGCGAGTTAAAAACAGGGGTCATCTGGAATTACCGCTCTGGACTGCAGTCCAGAATCGTAATTCACCGCAGTTTTATCTATTGTAACTAGTTCAATTTTAGATTTAAACTATAGGGTTATGTAGATTATTCCGTTGGCTTCGATACGAGTCATGGAACGTCAAAATCCGATTCGTAAAAGATTTAATGTGAATTTAACGGTCTTGCATGTTCAGAAAATTCAGGTTTCATAATGATTATCGGGATTAACGTTTCATAGGTGAAGCGACCGTGGTTTCCAACGTAACTTCTACAGCACACCGGTAACTAGTAGGCGGGTATAATGGTCATAAGTTGCTCCATTTAAAGGCGGGTTTTCACATATAGTTTCGTATCAAACACTTGTATTCATTGGCTCGCACGAGATGTATGTATACGATATTAACATCTAAACAGATTTAAATACGAACTAATAGCATGAAGCAAGTAATATACTTGCCTAGCGATGTGTCGACGACGGTACGGCAGCGACAACGACACGATCGCGTCACGAACACGGCACGGCGACGATTAGGCTCAAGCTCGACTGCGATTGCGACGGGGAGGCATCGATGGTGGCGGGGTTGCTTGCTGTAGCGGTGAGAGGGTGTCGCAGATGGTAGGCGCCGGAGGGAGAGGACAGCGAGGCGCACGGTGAGGGGGCAGGAACCGAGGGCGAGGCTTAGGGTTTGGAGTGAGGTGGTTGCGCCGGCGTCGGGTTCCGGTGTGCAGGGGCCTGCAACTTGGAGGGGGCGAGCTCCGACGATGGAGGGACAAGGAAGTTGATGCACGAGGAGGAGCTTGCTGAGGTGATGGGGTCGGCCGGAGGGTGGTCGAGGCAGCGCTCGGTAAAGGTGGTGGCCTGGTGCAGCGTGGGGAGGTTATCTAGATGCTCGGGGTTCGTCGGCGCTCTGGAGGTTGCAGGGGTGGTTGCTGTGGCTCTGGGAGGCGGCCGGCGGCAGGGGGTGTGTGAGGAGCTCGGGTGGGTTCGTCGGCGGTGAGAGGGGGTGCAGTGGGGAAGCTCGGTGAAGGGGTGCAGTGAGGAGATGGGGTGGTGATGAGGGAAGGAGGAGGAGAAGGTGGGTGAGGCGATGGAGGTTGGTCGGGGGAGGATCGGCGACGACTATGTTCCCCTCCGAAAACACGGAGACGCGACCGCATAGGTCCGTCTTGCCTGAATTTCGGGGCAGATGCTAATTGGTGCTATCCGTCCACCTCTTCGAAGATGCCAAGTTGATTTATGGCACTATGTATCGAAGATTTAAACGGATGCGGCTGATATAGCAGACTTCGTCAGATTCCCCCTCGTTTGAGGGGTTTTTGATTGTGGGGACGCTCTTCCCTGCAGGCGCAAGCCCCTGCAGTTAATTACGCTACCGCATCGCGTTAACAACTTTCTCCTTCTCTAAATGGTCACTTCGTGTCGTGGGTGTTTGTTTTGTGTTTGGTTGCCTGTGGATTGTATACGGTGACTAATTTATGTTGTCGCCCGTAGGGCGTGGACTAGTCCAAATCCGTATCTTTCTTAGATTTGGGTTTGGGGGTTGGGTTTAAGGATACGTTAGCCTCATTTGAGACTAAGATCAACTTAAACGTTTGTTAAGGATACGTTAGTCTCATTTTAGACTAAGATCAACTTAACGGGATCGTTTAGATCTAACAAGAGAGAAATTGGGCTCTATTGTATAATTTAATGACATTGCGGTCGATTAGTTTAAGGACATTACGGTCTATTGTTAGTTTAAGGACATCTCGGTCCAATATTAGTTTAAAGACATCACGGTCGAGGTTAAGGACATCATCGTCCGTGAGTTTAAAGACCTCACAGTCAAAGTTAAGGACGTCATAGTCCATGAGTTTAAGGACCCTACAGCCCAACGTTAGTTTAAAGACATCACGGTCGAGGTTAAGGACAACATAGTCCGTGAGTTTAAAGACCTCACAGTCAAGGTTAAGGACGTCATAGTCCATGAGTTTAAGGACCCCACAGTCCGACGTTAGTTTAAAGACATCACGGTCGAGGTTAAGGACATCATAGTCCGTGAGTTTAAAGACCTCACAGTCAAGGTTAAGGACGTCATTGTCCATAATTTTAAGGACCCCACAGTCTGACATTAGTTTTAAAACATCACGGTCGAAGTTAAGAACATCATAGTCCGTGAGTTTAAAGACCTCACAGTTAAGGTTAATGACGTCATAGTCCATGAGTTTAAGGACCCTACAGTCCGACGTTAGTTTAAAGACATCACGGTCGAGGTTAAGGACATCATAGTCCGTGAGTTTAAAGACCTCACAGTCAAGGTTAAGGATGTTATAGTCCATGAGTTTAATGACCCCACAGTCCGATGTTAGTTTAAAGACATCACGGTCGAGGTTAAGGACATTATAGTCCGTGAGTTTAAAGACCTCACAGTCAAGGTTAAGGACATCATTGTCCATGAGTTTAAGGACCCCACAGTGTGACGTTAGTTTAAAGACATCACGGACGAGGTTAAGGAAATCATAGTTCATGAGTTTAAAGACCTCACAGTCAAGGTTAAGGACGTCATAGTCCATGAGTTTAAGGACCCCACAGTCCGACGTTAGTTTAAGGACATCACGGTCGAGGTTAAGGACATCATAGTCAGTAAGTTTAAAGACCTCACAGTCAAGGTTAAGGACGTCATAGTCCATGAGTTTAAGGACCCCACAGTTCGACATTAGTTTAAAAACATCACGGTCGAGGTTAAGGACATCATAGTCCGTGAGTTTAAAGACCTTACAGTCAAGGTTAAGGATGTCATAGTCCATGAGTTAAACTCTTAGATTGAGAATTAAATTCTCTTTTTTGTTTTATGAAGCTTTGATCCCTTTCCCTTTCTAACCTAAGGTTTCTTTTCTTGAGAATTAAATTCTCCTTTCTTTTCTCTCTGCTATTTGCCTTCTGAAAATTTCAAGATCCAAAATTCTCTCTTTCTCTTCTCTTCATGGCTCTTATTTATAGGAGAAGGAAAAGAATCAATTTGTTTAGTAAATCTTTCATTGAAAGATTTTGTTTGTTTTTCGTAACTAATATGATCTTTTAGATCACTCAGTGAATTTTATTCACCATTGGATTTTTAATCCAAAAGATATTTTGTTTGTTATTTTTGGTGAAATTTAGGGAAATCTTTCCTTGTATAAAATCTTTCCATAAACTGGTGATTTTTAATCACCATTGGATTTTTAATCCAACGGTGCTCCACTTTATAGAGCATAATCCTTTTTTGTTTGGAAAGATTTAAAGAAATACTTTCCCAGTTAGGGTTTTTGATTTCCCTTAATTAGAATTTAATTCTATTAACTCATAAGGCTTTCAAAGCCCATCACGCATTGGCACGTGATCCCATCGTTTGACCATTGAAATAGAATTTAATTCTATCAATTAATGAGCTGAGAGACCTGTCACGTGTTAGCAGGTGACCCTCTTTCATTCGGAATTTAATTCTGCCTTTTAACTGGTGTAAAGGACCATCACGTGTCAGCACGTGACCCTTGGTCACGTGTGAGCACGTGATGCCCCATTGGGGTCTTTCCTTAGCCGTTTTGTTTACACTTTTGTTTGATTTAGAATTTAATTCTATAAAAATGGAGATCATAGGAAACTATCACGTGTCAACACGTGACCCTTGGTCACGTGTGAGCACGTGAGACCTCATTGTGATATTTCCTGATTTTTATCAGGGAACAAATGCCCCCACAACGTTGCTCTCACGTGTCTGCTCGTGAGTGCAACGCTGTCACCTTTGTGACCGTTGGATCCGTCTAGGGAATAGGGGAGATGAAACATTTCCCATCACATCCTATAAATGCCAGCGTCCCTTCAGAAGCGCCTCCACTTTGCTCATCTTCTTCCTTGCTAACTTTTTCCCTTTGAGAATTTAATTCTATTTTCTCAGAGCTTAGTTCTCTGTTTCGAAAATTTCCAGAGTTTAACTCTGTTGAAAGATTCCCTTTTCTCAGGTAATGATCTTGAACGACTGAAGAACTTTTGCAAAAATCTTGTTCGGATTTTAAATCCATATCAAGGGTTTTTCCCTTTGTATTTGCATGCTTTATTTATGCTATTTTGTCATATCATTGTCGCTGCTCACGTGTTTGGCATGTGAGGCATTGCTGGGGATTTCAATCTCACGTCAGCACCCACTCACGTGTTATCCACGTGCGATACTGTTTTACTTTTCAGTCCATATCAAGGTTGGTGTGCACGTGCCCTGCACGTGGGGCCCTATTGATGGGGTTATTTAATTTCCCATGCAATCCTTCTGTGTATGACTTTGAATGCAGAAAGAGAGCCTTGGAAATAGTTCCACCTCTTTGATTTTTTTTGAATGCAGAGAGGGAGCCTTGGAAATAGTTCCACCTCTTTGATTTCTAATGCCATTCCTTTTTCTGGGTCTTGGAAATAGTTCCACCATGCAATATTTTCCGTGCGCGGCATTTAATGCTTCCCTTTATAACCTGAGGCCATAGTTTTCTTTCTCTCTTCACAGAGAAATCCATTTACAACTTAGGGTGATTTATCTTGAGGAAACAATTAAGTGCTATGGCTTGCAACCGCCCCCATGCTTGTCGACAACCGTGGGAGGCACCCGTTGAGGAGATGATTCCTCGCTTTGCTGCGCGACTGGTGGATCCCCTTCTCACCGATGACGAATGTGACTCGGTGACGTATGAACTCCTGATCCGTAGGGGGTCCCCTCTTCCAATAGGATCCATTTGGCTCCGGATGATTCTCTTTGCCGTGATCGCTGGTATCCCTCCTCACCCAGCAGAGATGACCCTGGCGTTCCTCGATGCGGATGAAGACAAGCTCGAGTGTTTTTATGAGGCGTGCCTGATTACTCAGGCTCTGAAAGATTGCTCGGTTCATCTGTTGGGCCAGATAAGAGCCCGGCGGGCTATTATGTCTGCTTTTGCGGATGAACATGGCGCCAATCGGTGGGGAGCCACCCCTCGTGAAAATCGTCGTTTCGATGTGCTGTAGAAGGCGGAGAGGGAGTTAGAAAATTTTGTATTCTGTTTTGTTAACCCTTGTGCCACTGATCCCTTGTTTGGTGATCTTTTCCCGGTGGTGTAGTGTGTTTAAATCGATGTACTCTTTTTACCATTGGCTGTTACATGTTTTCTGTTGAATTTTCATGTTTGTAGGATACTCGTACGTGCGTCTTGCTTGCGTAAATGAGCTTTATATTTTTCCCATGGGAATTTTCTTTAATCGCGAGTGCTATCGTTATGTTGCATGAACATCTTTTGGGTATCATTTCCTTTTAAAGACTCATACAGTCACAAATGCATGTTTGATGGGATATATATCGGAGGCTTTCCTTGTTGCTTCCTATATCAGGTGATTTGTGCTTATTCTAGATTAAGTATTGTCGTCGAATGGTCAAATGGAGGTTTGCTTGCACATTCTCGAATTTTACACGCCTTCCCTCAGAGGTTGTGACCGCGAAGGCGAGCTTACAAGGGCTTATTGAGCGGTGCGCTGCGAATATGATATCATGAGAGGAAAGGCTCAGCCGCAAATTTTCAGAGAGGGAGATGGCTTCTAAAGCGCTGAGGGAGCTTCAAGCCAACCTTACGGTCAAGGCCACTAAAGCATATGAACTTTGGTGAGTGCTTCAAGAGTCTATCAAGGAGGTGGTAGCCATTGATAAGGCCGCTGTATTTACTCGTGAAATGGTCGAAGCCCATAAGATCACTGAAAAAGAGTTTGAAGGCCGGCTTGCCTCATACCAGGCCCAACAGGCTCAGGCGGAGGCCCGTCTTTTGACGATACTGAATCATGAAGGCGAGGCTCATCGAAAAATGGAAGAACTGGCAAATCTACTAAATCTCCCGCCGACTTGAAGAATTGTATATATATTTTTTCATTCTTCCTTTGTACATACTCCTGAATGAGAGTATATTTTTTTGTTCTTTCACGAATTGTACTTTGTATTCATTTTGATTCATGAATAAAAGACATATTTTTCTTCACGATGGTGTGTCCCTTTTATTAAATGTATTCTGTGGATAGTCTATCTCGATTTCTTTGCAGGACAAGGATGGCTTAGGATTCAGGGTTAAGATCTGCCTCCTAAGACTTTTCAACTTTATGAGCCGTGAGGGTCTCATAAAGAATTTTCTCCCTACCGGTCGAGAGGATCCCGTAGGTGTAATTTCTCCTTAAGAATCGTGAGGATTCCTAAGTGTGTTTTCTCTCGCAAGTCGTAAGGATCTCACAAGAGAATTTGCTCCCTTACGAGTCGTGAGGATCCGTAAGTGATGGGTGAGGTTATCATCATCCGCATTTCACGGAATCAGGAGTTGCTCAGGATGCTTCCCATGGGGTCATAGCCGTGGTCTGCGAGGACCAGGCTCCGCTCTGGATGCTTCACACGGGATCATTGCCGTGCTCTGCGAGAACCAGGATCCGCTCTGAACGTTTCCCATGGGGTCAGATTTGACATTATCCGCATTCTACGTGACCAGGAATTTTGCTCTGGATGCTTCCTACGGGGTCATTGCCGTGTTCTGCGAGGACCAGGCTCCGCTATGGACGTTTTCCACGGGGTCAGGATTGACATAAGCCGCGTTCCACGTAACCAGGAATTTGCTATGGATGCTTCCCACGGGATCATTGCCGTGTTCTGCGAGGACCAGGTTCCGCTCTGGATGCTTCACACGGGGTCATTGCCGTGCTCTGCGAGGACCAGGATCCGCTCTGGACGTTTCCCACGGGGTCAGGATTGACTTAAGCCGCGTTCTACGTAACCAGGAATTTTGCTCTGGATGCTTCCCATGGGGTCATTGCCGTGTTTTGCGAGGACCAGGCTCCGCTCTGGATGCTTCACACGGGGTCATTACCGTGCTCTGCGAGGACCAGGATCCGCTATGGACGTTTCCCACGGGGTCAGGATTGACTTAATCCGCGTTCCACGTAACCAGGAATTTTGCTCTGGATGCTTCCCACGGGGTCATTGCTATGTTCTGTGAGGACCAGGCTCCGGTCTGAATGCTTCACACGGGGTCATTGCCGTGCTCTGCGAGGACCAGGATCCGCTCTGGACGTTTCACACGGGGTCAGGATTGACATAAGCCGCGTTCCACATAACCAGGAATTTGCTCTGGATGCTTCCCACGGGGTCATTGCCGTGTTCTGCGAGGACCATGCTCCACTCTGGATGCTTCACACGGGGTTATTGCCGTGCTCTGCGAGGACCGGGATCTGCTCTGGACGTTTCCCACGGGGTCAGTATTGACATAAGCCGCGTTCCACGTAACCAGGAATTTGCTCTGGATGCTTCCCACGGGGTCATTGCCGTGTTCTGCGAGGACCAGGCTCCGTTCTGGATGCTTCACACAGGGTCATTGCCGTGCTCTGCGAGGACCAGAATTCGCTCTGGACGTTTCCCACGGGGTCAGGATTGACTTAAGCCGCGTTCCACGTAACCAGGAATTTTGCTCTGAATGTTTCCCACGGGGTCATTGTCATGTTCTGCGAGGACCAGGCTCCACTCTAGATGCTTCATACGGGGTCATTGCCGTGCTCTGCGAGGACCAGGATCCGCTCTGGATGCTTCACACGGGGTCATTGCCGTGCTCTGCAAGGACCAGGATCCGCTCTGGACGTTTCCCACGGGGTCAAGATTGACATAAGCCGCGTTCCACGTAACCAGGAATTTGTCCCACGGGGTCATTGCCGTATTCTGCGAGGACCAGGCTCCGCTTTGGATACTTCACACGGGGTCATTTCCGTGCTCTGGGAGGACCGGGATCCGCTCTGGACGTTTTCCACGGGGTCAGGATTGACATAAGCCGCGTTCCACGTAACCAGGAATTTGCTCTGGATGCTTCTTACGGGGTCATTGCCGTGTTCTGCGAGGACCAGGTTCCGTTCTGGATGCTTCACACGGGGTCATTGCCGTGCTCTGCGAGGACCAGGATCCGCTCTGGACATTTCCCACAGGGTCAGGATTGACATAAGCCGCATTCCACGTAACCAGGAAGGGTTGACTTTATCCGCATTTCACGGAGTCGGGGTTTGACTTTCGGTTATCTGTGCACCGCCAAGTCATGGAACTGGGAGTTGCCGCGGTTCCGCTTTGCTTGACGTTGTGTTTGTCGTAATGAGACGAATGTTGAGATGATCTCCAGGCTATCTGTGAACTGTTGAGATTTGGCTTCTTCTTCTGATGAAACCTGGGGAGGAAAGGTGTGATTCCTTCTTTGTTTGTGCCCCTGGATTGTATACAGGGATTGATGTGATATCACCTGTAAGGTAAAAATTTCATTTTTTTAATTCATTTTCATTTTTTTTATTTCCACGATACTCTATCATTTCAGCTTTTATATCGCGAAGTTCGCGATTGCCCAATCATTTCGGCTGTTTCTCGCGGTGCCCAATCATTTTGGCTATTTGTTTTATTTTTACTCGCTGATTTTTATTGCGAGTTGCCTAATCATTTCGGCTGTTTCGCATGCATACATTTTTCTACTTGCTGATTTTGTTTGCAAGCTGCTCCATCATTTCGGCTATTTTGTATGCATGTGTGGCTTGCTGGCTTTTCGCTGCAAGTTTGGGATTAGACACCGATTTCGGCATCAGTATCGCTACAACTGGGATATGGCCAGGAGCGAATCATCATTTGCCTCTGTCGATGTCGAACAAAGGTGTCTTAGCAAACAGGGTTAAGATCCTGTCGACTAAGGCTTTTGATTTCATGAGCCGTAAGGGTCTCATAAAGGTATTTCTCCCTATGAGTCGTGAGGATCTCATAGGTGTAATTTCTCCTTAGGAATAGTGAGGACTCCTAAGTGTATAGTCTCTTATAAGTCGTAAGGATCTTACAAGAGTATTTTCTCCTTCTAAGTCGAGAGGACTTACAAGGGTTGTTCACTGTGCAAATATATCCCTAGTCACGGATGGGAGTTTGTTAGGGAAATATTTATTTGCGCCCATGGATTGTATACAAGGGTCAGCCTTGAGCCACTTGTAGGGCAGTATTGGAGGTTGTGCTGGTTGCTTAAGAACAGGTTCAAATCCATGTAGCTTAAGACTTTTGAATCTTATGAGCCGTGAGGGTCTCATAAGAGGGTTCTCCTTACGAGTCGTGAGGATCTCGTAAGTGTGTTTTCTCCTTAGGGATCGTGAGGATTCCTAAGTGTGTTGCTCCCTTGTAAGTCGTAAGGATCTCACGCAGGTAGTTTCTCCTTACAAAGTCGAGAGGACCTTGTAAGTGTCTTTTAACGAGATTGCGCCCTTTCGGGTTTTCACAAAACTCACCGGTAGCCCTGCTGTTTTTACTCACGGAGCCCTTTCGGGTTTTTATCCGTGCCCATTTTACTTATGGACATACCGTTTTTCTTTTTTTTTTTCCTTTTTTTTTCTTTTATCAGCCTTAAGATGCTGCAATCCACCGTAGTTTATCGACATCTCGTTCAACAGCTAGTTTTAAGACGTAGTGGTCCATTGTTAGTTTAAGGACGTTTCGGTCCATTGTTAGTTTAAGGACGTTTCGGTCCGTGGTTAGTTTAAGGACGTTTCGGTCCGTGATTAGTTTAAGGACGTTTCGGTCCATCGCCAATTAGTACTTATAGAGTTTTGGGCTTAGGAAGATAGCGAGCGGACATAGGCGTCGTCATCTATCGTTGACCTAGGCCGTGACTCGTCAGGCGTAGTATTTCTTTAGGAATCGACCGTTTATTGGCCGGAAAGGTCTTTCACCATGCATGTGCATGAGTAGATAGGCTCCATCCTGGTATACTTTGTCTATAATATATGGGCCTTCATAATTTGGCTCGAATTTTCCCCGCTTGGCACGATTGGGGATCATAGGTCTTTTGACCACTAGCACGAGTTCGCTTTGGCGGAATGTCCTCGGCCTAGTTAATCTTTCATATGAGCACGTCATCTTTACTTTATAAGCCTCCAGATTTTGTTGCGCCATGAGCCGGGTTTCATCAAGGGCATCGAGCTCCTTAAGCCGAAGGTAAGCATTCTCTTCGTCCGTTAGCTCGTAATGAACTGCCACTCGTAGAGAGGGTAGCTCTATCTCGAGGGGGAGTACTGCTTCTGTACCGAATACCAATGCGTACGGCGTCGTATTCGTGGCCATTTTGAACGTAGTTCTATACGCCCAGAGAGCTTCATGCAGTTTCTCATGCCAGTCCTTCTTATTTCGAGATACCGTCTTTTTCACGATCTTCGTCAAGGTCTTGTTGAAAGCCTCAGCTAGACCGTTAGCTCGGGGGTTATAAACTGAGGAGTATCTCCAGTCTATGTTATGCTGTTGTGCGAAGCGGCTGATTTTGTGGCTTCTGTAGGCTGGCCCGTTATCGGAAATGATTCGTCTCGGAGTTCCAAATCGATAAATGACGTGTGTCTTAAAAAAATGGAGGATATTCTCCGTCTTCACTTCCCTCAGCGGTACTGCTTCTGCCCATTTGGAGAAGTAATCAGTTGTCGCCAAAATGAATCGATGTCTTCTGGACGATGCTGGTTCGATGGGGCCGATTATGTCAATTCCCAACATTTCGAACGGCCAGCTAGCCACCGTTGGATGTAGTGGATTTGGATGCTGATGGATAAAATCCCCATGGATCTGGCACGAGTGGCATTGCTTCGCGTATTCGAGGCAGTCCTGGATCATCGTGGGTCAATAGTAGCCCATCCTTTTGATCTTCAGCTTCATCTTCGGGCCTGTTCCCCTCCGAAAGACGGCGCGACTGACGTCTTGCCTGAGATTCAGGGCAGATTCTAATTGGTGCTATCCGTCCACCTCTCCGAAGATGCCAAGTTGATTTATGGCAACATGTATCGAAGGTTTAAACGGATGCGTCCGATGTAGCAGACTTCGTCAGATTCCCCCTCGCTTGAGGGGTTTTTGATTGTGGGGACGCTCTTCCCTGCAGGCGCAAGCCCCTGCAGTTAATTACGCTACCGCATGGAGGTAACAACTTTCTCCTTCTCCAGATGATCACTTCGTGTCGTGGGTGTTTGTTTTGTGTTTGGTTGCTCGTGGATTGTATACGGAGACTAAGTTATGTTGTCGCCCGTAGGGCGTGGACTAGTCCAAATCCGTATATTTCTTAGATTTGGGTTTGGGGGTTGGGTTTAAGGATACGTTAGCCTCATTTGAGACTAAGATCAACTCAAACGTTTGTTAAGGATACATTAGTCTAATTTTAGACTAAGATCAACTTAACGGGATCGTTTAGATCCAACAAGAGAGCAATTGGGGGGCTCTGTTGTTTAGTTTAATGACATTGCGGTCGATAGGTAGTTTAAGGACATTGCGGTCCAATGTTAGTTTTAAGACGTTACGGTCAAGGTTAAGGACATCATAGTCCATGGATTTAAGGACTCCACAGTCCGGCGTTAGTTTTAAGACATCACGGTCAAGGTTAAGGACATCACAGTCCGTTGTTAGTTTTAAGACATCCCGGTCAAGGTTAAGGACATCATAGTCCGTGGATTTTAAGGACTCCACAGTCCGACATTAGTTTTAAGACATCACGGTCAAGGTTAATGACATCATAGCCCATGAGTTTAAGGACCCCACAGTCCGTATCAATGTGTGGTCATCGGGACCCGTCACCTCTTTGAAGACGTTGAGGAATTACAACGCCAAGTATCAAAAGAGTGAAGAGATGTACCCTTGAACCAAGGTAGATTAAATAATCTTTGGCCCGATTTGGAACTAAGACCAATTAATTATATTATGAGCCCATTAGCCCAATTAAGTTTGAATTGAGGACTTATGGCCAGCTTGGGCTAAGTCCAATCATGTTTAGAATATTGACCCTCTGTTGGTTCATTAAAGGAGAGGCTTTGCCTCTAGAAACTTAGCTAATTGAGCTAAATCTAGTGTTAAACACTAAAGACCAACAGTATTAGCAAGTTAGTGTTAAACACTAGAAGATAATCAATGTTAAACACTAGCAACAGGGCTTTCAAAACAGAGATTTCAAATTAGTGTTGAACACTAAAGCAAATCAGTGTTAAACACTGGAAACAGAGATTTCAAATTAGTGTTAAACACTAAGAAAATCAGTGTTAAACACTGGGAACAAAGTTTGCAAATTAGTGTTAAACACTAAGAAAATCAGTGTTAAACACTGCAAATAGAGTTTTCAAATTAGTGTTAGACGCTAAGAAAATCAATGTTAAACACTGGGAACAAAGTGTTAAACACTAAGGAGAGAGAGGTCACGTGTGGACACGTGAGATCGCCCTGATTCCCCTTATTTTATTCTGCCGAAAGTATTGAATACTTTTTATAATTGTTCTTGGAGCATCACGTGCTGTCACGTGATGGGAATGTGGGTTTTTAACTGTTAAAGCTTTTGCCAAGGGGTCACGTGGTAGCACGTGAGGGCGCCCATAGCTTCTGTTTGCTTTTTCTTTGTATCCTTCAGGGGTCACGTGGGGCACGTAAGGCGTTGCCTCAAAGTTCTTTTCTGTGGATCTTTACAGGGGGTCACGTGGTAGCACGTAACTCTGGTTCTTTGTATGTTTGAAGATCTCTTTATCTTTTTAAGAATTAAATTCTTCATAGAGTTAAACCCTAGCAATAAACTTTAGAGGAATTAAATTCCTATTTTCTTTTGAAGAATTATATTCTTAGATAAGGTTAAACCCTAGTTTCTTTTCTGTAGGAATTAAATTCCCCATATATGTAAAGAATTGAATTCTGGCATAGGGTGAAACCCTAATTTCTTTTTCTAAGGGAATTAAATTCCTGTGGGTTTGAGAGAATTAAGTTCTCAAGTAGGGTTAAACCCTAGCTCTGTCCATTTTGAAGGAATCAAATTCCTGTAACATAGGGTTAACCCTAATTTTATCTCAAAGGAATTAAATTCCCATAATTCTGTGAGAATTAAATTCTCAAAAACTCAATTTCTCCTCTATGTTTTAGATCTGCATGGCAGGATCTCAACCCAATGAGGATTAAATTCTCAATTCATGGGGTGATATGCACTTTGCAGATCCTCTACCAGAGAAAGAACTAAGTTCTTTTCTTTTATATAAGAGTTAAACTCTTTTGAGAATTAAATTCTCTTTTGAAGCCTCTCTTTTCTTACCTAGGGTTTTTCTTTTGCAGAGAATCAAATTCTTCCTTCTGAATTTTCAAGATTCCAAGGCTCTATCTCTCTCTCTCTCCTTTTGGCTCCTATTTATAGGAGAAGGAAAAGAATCAATCTGTTTTAGTGAATCTTTCATTGAAAGATTTGATTTGTTTATTGAGAGATTTGATTTACCTTCATCATTAATCTGGGCATTTATATTATTAGGTGAATTTTATTCACCATTGGATTTTAAATCCAAAGATATCTATTTGTTATTTCGGTTAGATTTAGGGGGAAATCTTTCCATGTCCAAGATTTTTCCATAAATTGGTGATATTTAATCATCCTCGGATTTTTAATCCAACGGTTTCACATAATTCTTCTCCATTTTGGAGAGATTTAAATGATCTTATTCAGAATTTAATTATGTTGAACAGCAAGGCTTTTAAAGCCAGTCACGTGTGGCCACGTGACCTTTGGTCACGTGTAAGCACGCGACCCCCGGTCACGTGTAAGCACGCGACCTCCGGTCACGTGTAAGCACGTGACCCCCTGAACTTTTTCCTCCTTTTCTTTGCTCTGTTCTCTGCCGCTTGCTTAACCATCACGTGCCAACACGTGACCACTGGTCACGTGTGAGCACGTGATGCCTCTTCTGAAGCTTTTCCTGATTTTTTAATCAGGGAACAGGGCCGGCTTGGTGAGAACCGCAGAGTCCGTCGTGAGTTTCTTGGACAACTCTTTTTGCTTCTTCAGGTCCCAGGCATCTTAACTACAGAGAATCAAATGACCTCTTGTACAGAGTATCATTGACGAAGGCAAAAGATAGGGTTCGCTTCATGAGCTGATGTTTTGAGGACGCATCTTTAGGTGTTCGACGGGATTTGAAGTAATCTATAAAGACTTCCCTCCAATCCATAGCCTTTTCCTGGTCTTTTATTTGCAGGGTCGTTTGCTTGGTTGTTCCCTTTTCTCCGGACGACTCCGGAGATATTTCTGCCGGTGTAAGAACCCGACGGCTTTGCACAACGATCCTTACATCATCGAGGTTCTCGTCGGCCAGTTCTTTAGCGAGCTTGGCTAATGCATCCGCTTTGCTATTTTCCGCACGCGGTATGCTTTCCAAGGTGTAGGAAGGAATTTGAGTCAGCAGCTGCTGTACTCTCTCGCCGTACTTTACTAACTCTGGCTTGCACGTTTGATAGTCGCCGTTTCCTTGATTAACGACTAGTTGGGAGTCTCCGTATATGAGAAGGTTTTCAATTCCCGACCTGCTATCAAAGCTTCATACTCGGCTTCATTTTTTGTCCTTGGCTCTGTTAAAGAGAAGGCAAAGCACATTATCCCTCCTTGTGGAGTTACGAAGATGAGGCCTACCCCTGATTTGATTATGGGGGTTCTTTGTTTGCGCTTCTTCATGGAAGATGCTCCATCGAAATAAAGTTCCCATTGGGTATCATTCTCTCTTCTCTCCCTGTCGATCGTGTCAAACGCATGTTCGTCTGGCAATTCGCAGTTCAAGGGAGAGTCAGCAGGTATTGGATGCTCAGCGAGGAAATCGGCGATGGCCTGGCCTTTCACGGCCTTAAGAGGCCGATAAGTTATCGATAACTCCATCAAGAGCAAGGCCCACTTAGCGAGTCGTCCTGTTAATATGGCCTTTGACATCAAATATTTGAGGGGATCCACCTTTGATATGAGATGGACCTCATATGCCAATGCATAGTGTCTGAGCTTCGTTATTGCGAAGATCAACGCCAGGCAGTGTTTTTCAATGGGAGAGTAATTGCTTTCTGCCCCCGGGAGAACTCGACTCGGATAATAAAGGGCTCTCTCTTTCCCTTGGTCATTCTCTTGTGCCCATAATGCGCCTAGCGAACCTTCGAGGGCTGTTGTATATAGGACGAGAGGTTTTCCTTTAACTGGAGCGGCCAGCACTGGCGGATTCTGCAGGTATTGCTTGATTTCATCTAGTGCGCTTTGGCATTTGTGATCCCAAACGAAAGGGGTCCCTTTCTTCATTAGGTGACTATAAGGACGACACTTGCCGGAGAGATTGGCTATAAATCGCCGGATTTACGTGAGCTTCCCTTGGAGAGACCGCAGTTGCTTGAGAGTTCTTGGCGGAGGCATTTCCATAATCGCCTTGATCTTCGACGGGTCTATCTCGATGCTTCGGTGTCGGACGATGAATCCTAGGAATTTGCTCGAGGAAATTCCGAATGCGCATTTGAGAGGATTCATCTTCAAGTTGTATTGCCAAAGGTGTTGAAATACGGTCTTCAGATGCTCTAGATGTTCCTCGTATGATTTGCTTTTAACTACGAGGTCGTCGATATAATATTCGACGATTTCATGTATGTGGTCATCGAAAATCTTCGTCATGGCCCTCTGATAGGTGGCACCGGCGTTCTTTAGACCGAAGGGCATCACCTTGTAGCATAATATACCCAAAGGGGTCCGGAAAGCGGTATGCTTCTGGTCTTCGGGATGCATCTTTATCTGATTGTATCCTGACGAGCCGTCCATGAAGGAGAAAACTTCATGGGTGGACGTATTATCTATCATCAGCTCGGTGACCGGTACTGGGAAGTCGTCCTTCGGGCAGGCTTTATTGAGATCTCGAAAGTCCACACATATGCGCACCGTCCCGTTCTTCTTCATCACTGGGATGATGTTGGCGATCCAATCAGGATATTGAATCTCTTGGATGAAGCCGGAGTCGATTAACTTCTTGACCTCGGCGTTGATGCTAATCTCAAGCTCGAGCCGCATTCTTCTCGGTGCTTGTTTGATCGGCTTGACGTCCGGAGATATCGCCAATTTGTGCACAGCAATCTCTGGATCTAATCCTGGCATCTCGGAATAGTTCCATGCGAAGCAATCTTTATGCTGCATGAGCACGTCTTTTAGCGTAGCCACCCTTTCTTCAGACAGCAGCTCACTGACGAATGTCGGTCGTGGGTCACTTGCCGTCCCCAAATCAATTTTCTTGAGGTTATCTGCAGGAGTATGTATTTCATCTTCCAGCTCTTTCGGCGCCGGTGGAAACTCTGAGATCACTTCGTCATCATTGTTTTCGAAGCACCAGGGAAGGTCATCCATATTCTCGAGCTCTTCTTTTGACTGCGTTATCGCGTGACAGGTACGAGATCATTTCCAAGATCGATGTTGATCTGGTTCTACTCTCATTATACGCGTGGCTTTCGGTTCATGCTTCTGCGGCGGAGCTACCCTCCAACTGCTGGATAGAGCGAACCTACCCTGTTGATATTGGTCTTCGACCCAGTTCTTGAAGGTGAAGCAATCTTCAAGAGGATGTCCTATTGCTCGGTGATAAGAGCAATAGTCTGGGTGAGAAACCTCGTTGGCTTGCTCGGGGTGTTTGGACTCCGGAAGTGTAATCATTTGATGTTTTATGGCAAGATCAAGTATCTTCCGCGTTTTGTTCTAAGGAAAAGAGTATGCTCGACCCATCTTCTTTATAAGAGACGAATCCGGATTGCTCGATTCCCAATCGCGTGGCTTCTTGGTCCCGTTTTGTCGCTGTCGAACGCCTTTCCCGCTCTTTGATTTATTTTTGCCTCTGCGTCGGGCCTTTTGTATGACGGGTTGATAAGGAAGAGCATTATCATTCTCCGCGGCCTGCTGAAGGAGGCGCTGCGTCCTGGCTTTCTCGTAAATGGCCATTTCACCGTTATGGTCATCCCGGACCTTTTGACCCGCTTCCCTTACTAGCTTGTCCATCTGTTCTTCAAACGATGGACTCGGCGTTTTGATGACGGGACCTTGTTTTGGTTCAGGGTCAGCATTTTCTAACAGGACGTCTCCTTCTTCATCGAAGTCATGTATGACGTAGCTACCATGGACTCGTTCCCGTTTCTTGGATTGGACATATCCAAGCCCGACCGTTTCCATTCTGCCATTGGGCAAATTTCGCTGAGTTCCAGGGACGTCCCAAATCCTATTGTAGAATCGATCTTATCGAGTAGTCTGTCTGAAGGGTATCCCTTGGTGCTTCAATAGCCTTTTCAAGCTTCCGTGTAATATCTAGGCAGACGGATGGGCTGGAGCCTGTCGAGCGTAGAATCGGCGCCGTGCCAGATTTCCTTCTCCACTTTGGTTTCCCCAGATCGATAGAATAGGATCGCCTGTTCACCTTTTCGTCTGGGAGAGACGTAAAATGTCTGCAGTTCTTGCACATTATAAGCTTCAAGTGCATCGAGATCTTTGTAATGTTCTTGTGGAACCATGGTAATTTGCAAACTCTGATTATCGCCAGCGAAGGCTTGTATTGATGGCCGAGCGGAAAATATAGCGTTAACCTCATCTTCCGAGTCGCTGCCGAAGATCAACATAGGGGCGGACGGTCCCGGGTTGTTGCGTTGGGGCGGCCCTGAAAAAACTATCTCTTCTTCCCCCTCGGTATCACTCCCGAATACCGGAATAGTGGTGATAGCTTTGTTCTTCGGTTTGTGACATCTTTCCATGTCCTCAAAATCTGGTAAGAAGTATTTTGCATCTTCGTACTTTCGGACTTCGCTCACGGAGAATGGGTTCAACTCCCCCGTCACAGTGTACTCCAGACCATCCTTGAAATACTTAATACACTGATGTTGTGTAGAAGGGATAATGTTGTACTCGTGTAACCAAGGCCTGCCGAGCAAAGCATTGTGGCATGTCTTGGCGTCAATGACGTGAAATTTAATATCCGTGACGAGTAGCCCGAAGCGCAGCGTCAGTATCACAGACCCGAAAGTCCGTGATGACTGGGAGTCGAAACCGAAGATGGTGATTTTATCACGAGCGAGGTGCTGAACGCTCATGCAGATTTCCTTCAAGACTCGCACGTTGAGGAGATTGACGGAAGACCTATTGTCAACCAGGATTTTGCCTATCTTGATATCGTGACAGTATCCGGAGATATAAAGGGGACGGTTGTGCTCGCACGTACCGAGGAGGATATCTTCATCGCCGAAGGTGATATCGGCTGTGTGCACTTCTTCCAGCTCGTCCTTCATCTTTTCTTCGGCGAGGAAATCTTGGAACTGCTCCGGCTCTTATAGCGCCTTGATCAAAGAATCTCTTGCTTCTTTTGATAACAAGAGGGCATCGAGAATGCTTAGCTGCGAGGGTAACTTTCTCAAGTGTGCCAGAACGTTTTAGTCCACCTTACTTTTCTTTGGCGGGTTCTTGGCGGTCAGCTCTTTGACGGCTTGGTCATCTAGGGCGATGTCCTCAGGGATTTTTTCTTTACCCTTGTCTTTTCTATTCGACCCACTGTTCGCGGCCCCGAGATTCTTTTCGGGCAGCATACGATTGCACAGCTGAATGTTCTCATAGGTCTTCATTTCTTCCATTTCAGATGTGGGTTCTTTGAAGAGAGAGCCAAAGGCTATTTCTTTATCAGAATCGCTCCCAAAGGTGAGAACTTCCGATCCCTAGTTCTTTTACGCTCCTCTGTCGTATTTCTTTGCTCCCGACGAGTTTTGCGTTCCCTCCGCTTGAAATGTTGTCGGTGAGCAACATATCCCTGCTACCAGTTTTTAAAAGCGTTGCATTTTTTCATGGGGTGTGCAATCCTTCGATGGTATAAGCAGTAGCTAGGATGTATATCCGCTTTATCAGGAGTGTTTCCTTCGGAGGGTGGTAGCTTCATTCCCATCGATATGGCTTTGGCAAACCTTTTCCTCGTTTTGAACCTGCTTTTATTTGCGGCGGATGTACTTTGATCTGGTGAGAGTGTTTCGACCCTTTCGTCCAGTCGCCGGCATTTGGCCTTTTCAAATATGGCCATCTCGCGCTCCTGATCAGCTTTACTTTTCAAAAGAGCTTCATTTAGGAATGCATCGATCATTTCGTCCGATGGTCCTAGAAGTTCCGGCTCAGGATCTGCCCCCAGTTCATTTTGTATGACGCTGATATCGACATCGACCATTTCTTACGGCCGGGATTCGATTAGCTTCAGGATTTTTCCGAGCCTGCCCCTGTTTCCTTAAAGAGCTTGAATATTCTGCCCCCTGCGTTGACCTTGGTCCTTGGCATATACCAGTTATTTGAGGACCGATTCCATCGACAAAGCTGCTGTTTGGGGAGCCCGCCTGGAAGACAGACTTCCTCTGGGCTTCCTCCATCGGCGTTGAGGCACCGAAGGTGGGAGGTGGGATCATCGACCTAAAGAGAAGCCCGTTGATTTCTTGAAGAGCCGGATTGCAGAGATTTGAGGCTGCAAATGGCTCATACTTGACTCTTCTAGATATGACAGAGCCTGAGTTACTAATGTGGGAGCAAACGCCATTTTTCATAGAGATGAAACGCCGAATTCAGTATCCACTCCCCTAAGGGCAACCAAAAAACATACACACCGCGATTATCTGATCAGGGGAAAAAACACGACACACGAAGTTTGGAGTGGAAAGAGGAAAAGGTCCCACCGGGCGTGCCAGAATCTATTCTCCTCCGAAAACACGGAGACGCGACCGCGTAGGTCCGTCTTGCCTGAATTTTGGGGCAGATGCTAATTGGTGCTATCCGTCCACCTCTCCGAAGATGCCAAGTTGATTTATGGCACCATATATCGAAGGTTTAAACGGATGCGGCCGATGTAGCAGACTTCGTCAGATTCCCCCTCGTTTGAGGGGTTTTTGATTGTGGGGACGCTCTTCCCTGCAGGCGCAAGCCCCTGCAGTTAATTGCGCTACCGCATCGCGGTAACAACTTTCTCTGTCTCCAGATGGTCACTTCGTGTCGTGGGTGTTTGTTTTGTTTTTGGTTGCCCGTGGATTGTATACGGTGACTAATTTATGTTGTCGCCTGTAGGGCGTGGACTAGTCCATATCCGTATCTTTCTTAAATTTGGGTTTGGGGGTTGGGTTTAAGGATACGTTAGCCTCATTTGAGACTAAGATCAACTTAAACGTTTGTTAAGGATACATTAGTCTCATTTTAGACTAAGATCAACTTAACAGGATCGTTTATATCCAACAAGAGAGCAATTAGGCTCTATTGTTTAGTTTAGTGACATTACGGTCGATTAGTTTAAGGACATTACGGTCCATTGTTAGTTTAAGGACATCTCGGTCTAATGTTAGTTTAAAGACATAACGGTCGAGGTTAAGGACATCATAGTCCGTGAGTTTAAAGACCTCACAGTCAAGATTAAGGATGTTATAGTCCATGAGTTTAAGGACCCCACAGCCCAACGTTAGTTTAAAGACATCAAGGTCGAGGTTAAGGACATTATAGTCTGTGAGTTTAAAGACCTCACAGTCAAGGTTAAGGACGTCATAGTCCATGAGTTTAAGGACCCCACAGTCCGACGTTAGTTTAAAGACATCACGATCGAGGTTAAGGACATCATAGTCCGTGAGTTTAAAGACCTCACAGTCAAAGTTAAGGAAGTCATAGTCCATGAGTTTAAGGACCCCACAGTCTGACGTTAGTTTAAAGGCATCACGGTCGAGGTTAAGGACATCATAGTCCGTGAGTTTAAAGACCTCACAGTCAAGGTTAAGGACGTCATAGTCCATGAGTTTAAGAACCCCACAGTCCGACGTTACTTTAAAGACATCACGGTCGAGGTTAAGGACATCATAGTCCGTGAGTTTAAAGACCTCACAGTCAAGGTTAAGGACGTCATAGTCCATGAGTTTAAGGACCCCACAGTCCGACGTTAGTTTAAAGATATCACGTTCGAGGTTAAGGACATCATAGTCGGTGAGTTTAAAGACCTCACAGTCAAGGTTAAGGACGTCATAGTCCATGAGTTTAAGGAACCTACAATCCGACGTTAGTTTAAGGACATCACGGTCGAGGTTAAGAACATCATAGTCCGTGAGTTTAAAGACCTCACAGTCAAGGTTAAGGACGTCATAGTCCATGAGTTTAAGGACCCCACAGTCCGACGTTAGTTTAAAGACATCACGGTCGGGGTTAAGGACATCATAGTCCATGAGTTTAAAGATCTCACAGTCAAGGTTAAGGACGTCATAGTCCATGAGTTTAAGGACCCCATAGTCTGACGTTAGTTTAAAGACATCACGGTCGAGGTTAAGGACATCATAGTCCGTGAGTTTAAAGACCTCACAGTCAAGATTAAGGACGTCATAGTCCATGAGTTTAAGGACCCCACAGTCCAACGTTAGTTTAAAGACATCACGGTCGAGGTTAAGGACATCATAGTCCGTGAGTTTAAGGACCTCACAGTCAAGGTTAAGGATGTCATAGTCCATGAGTTTAAGGACCCTACAGTCCAACGTTAGTTTAAAGAAATCATGGTCGAGATTAGGGACATCATAGTCCGTGAGTTTAAAGACCTCACAGTCAAGGTTAAGGACGTCATAGTCCATGAGTTTAAGGACCCCACAGTCCAACGTTAGTTTAAAGACATCACGGCCGAGGTTAAGGACATCATAGTCCGTGAGTTTAAAGACCTCACAGTCAAGGTTAAGGACGTCATAGTCCGTGGAATGTGTGGTTGTCGGGACCCGTCACCGCTCTGAAGACGTTGAAGGATTACAACGAAAAATATCAAAGGAGTGAAGAGATGTACCCTTGAACCAAAGTTGATTGGGGATCTGTAGTCCAATTTGGAACTAAGATCAATTAATTAGATTATGAGCACATTGGCTCAGTTAAATCTGAATTGAGGACTTATGGCCAGCTTGGGCTAAGTCCAATTAAGTTTGAAATATTAGCCCTTTATTGGACCATTAGAAATTTGTCTGGGTTCAGCCCCCATCATTTAGCAATGCTAAACAATAGTTTGAGGGCTCTGATAATATTTTTGTGTTTTACTGAGCATTAAACATTGTAGTTCTGAGTTTTACTCAACTTTGAGGTTTAGTTAAAGGAGAGGTTTTTGCCTCTGGAAACTTAGCCAATTTGGCTAAGATTGGCTTCAAAATAGTGTTAAACACTAGAGCACAACAGTGTTAAACACTGAAAATGAAATGCTCAAAGTAATGTTAAACACTAAAGAGGAAGGGGTCACGTGGGGACACGTGAGGGCACCCAAAAGTGGGGCCAGATCCCCTTTACTTTGTTCTGCAAATAAGTGTTAAACACTTTTGATCTTCTGGCCATCACGTGTTGGCACGTGATGGATATTTGTGTATTGATTATTAAAGCATTTATTAGGGGTCACATGATAACACGTGAGAGCGCCAAAATCCAATACTGCCTTTGCTTTTGTTCCCTATATTATGAGGGTCACGTGTGGGCACGTGAGGCATTGCCTCAAACCTTTTTTCTTCTCATTTTTTGGGGGATCTGTTTAGGAGTCATGTGGGGATACGTGATCTAGTTCTTTACATGCATGGAGATCTTTCAAGTCTCTTTTATTTTTAAGAATTAAATTCTTTGTAGGGTTAAACCCTAATTTAGTTTTTAAAGGAATTAAATTCCTACGCATGTGGAAGAATTAAATTCTTATGTAGGGTGAAACCCTAATTTCATTTAGGAGGAATTAAATTTCTATGAATTTGAGAGAATTAAATTCTCAAGTAGGGTTAAACCCTGGTTTTGTCTGTCTTGAAGGAATTAAATTCCTATAAATTGGGAGAATTAAATTCTCATATAGGGTTGAACCCTAGTTTTATCTTGGAGAAATTAAATTCCTGTATATTTGGGAGAATTAAATTCTCTAAGCTCAATTCTCCCTCTAAGTTTTGGATCTGCATGGCAGAATCTCCCCGATGAGAATTAAATTCTCAACCTGTGGGGAGATTTGCTTCTGCAGATCTTCAACCAGAGGAAAAACTAAGTTCTTTTTGCAGAAGAGTTAAACTCTTAGATTGAGAATTAAATTCTCTTTTTTATTTTATGAAACTTTGATCCCTTTCCCTTTCTCACCTAGGGTTTCTTTTCTTGAGAATTAAATTCTCCTTTCTTTTCTCTCTGCTATTTGCCTTCTGAAAATTTCATGATCCAAAATTCTCTCTTTCTCTTCTCTTCATGGCTCCTATTTATAGGAGAAGGAAAAGAATCAATTTGTTTAGTAAATCTTTCATTGAAAGATTTTGTTTGTTTTTCGTAACTAATATGATCTTTTAGTTCAATCAGTGAATTTTACTCACCATTGGATTTTTAATTCAAAAGATATTCTGTTTGTTATTTTTGGTGAAATTTAGGGAAATCTTTCCTTGTATAAAATCTTTCCATAAATTGGTGATTTTTAATCACCATTGGATTTTTAATCCAACGGTGCTCCACTTTATAGAGCATAATCCTTTTTTGTTTGGAAAGATTTAAAGAAATACTTTCCCAGTTAGGGTTTTTGATTTTCTTTAATTAGAATTTAATTCTATTAACTCATAAGGTTTTCAAAGCCCATCACGTGTTGGCACGTGATCCCAGCGTTTGACTATTGAAATAGAATTTAATTCTATCAATTAAAGAGCTAAGAGACCTGTCACGTGTTAGCACGTGACCCTCTTTCATTCGGAATTTAATTCTGCCTTTTAACTGGGCTAAAGGACCATCACGTGTTAGCACGTGACCCTTGGTCACGTGTGAGCACATGATGCCCCATTGGGGTCTTTCCTTAGCCGTTTTGTTTACACTATTGTTTGATTTAGAATTTAATTCTATAAAAATGGAGATCATAGGAAACTATCACGTGCCAACACGTGACCCTTGGTCACGTGTGAGTACGTGATACCTCATTGAGGTATTTCCTGATTTTTATCAGGGAACAGATTAGGAGGGGCGATGGTGCTCGGTGGTGTTGAGAAGGAGAACGAGAGCGAAGGGGAGGATGAGAGAGAGACGTGGTCGAGGGGAGGAGGTAGCATGCGCGCGCGGTCTTGGGCGCGAGAGAGGCGGGGACGTGGGAAGAGGCGCGGCGACGTGGGGGAAGAAGAAGAAGAAAGAAGCGGGAAAAGAGAAGTAGGGAGAAGGGGGTGAAGCGGGTCGGGTAGTGAGGAGTCAGGTCGGGTATGGGGTTGGGCCAGGATTGGGGTTTTGAGAGTGGGCCGGGTAGGGAAAAAGAAGAGAAGAAAGGAAAAAGAAAAAGGGGTAGTTGGGCTGGGTTGCGGAATGGGTTAGGGTAAAAAGAGAAAAATTAAAAAGTTTAAGGTTGTTTAGGGTTTTAAAATAATTAAAAATAATTATAAATATAACTAAATAAATTTTGTAAGAAACACTTTATAAAAATACGGATATTGGTGTACAAAAAGAACTGGGTATTACATCATATCCCCCTTAAAGAAAATTTCGTTCTCGAAATTTAAGATAACGATAAGCTATAAAATAATATCCGAAAAGCCACAAAATCAAGCGCTAACATATAGTTATTTACTTAAGAGCAGCTAGATAAAAATCCAAGGTCTATATAAGTATAAGAAATAACGCAACTAAAATAATAGGCCTAAGTAAGCACAAGGCATAACCATCTATGATGATAAACTATATACACAGTACCAGCAATCGGGGCCGTTGGACGCGAGGATGCGTCTTGGTGGGAAACGAAGGGCACCGTTGGACGAGGTCGCTTGTGACGTTAAATAGGGGTGGGGCCCGTTCCGGGGCCCCTACTCCTTCATATCTCTCGTTCCAAGTCTCGGTTGCTCGGCGCTCGTCTTCTTCCTTCCATTTTCGTTCGCCGAGGATCATCCTTCCCAGGGTTAGATGTCTTCTCTTGTCGAGTCAGTAGATGTCGCTGGGGTAGGTTTTAGGAACCCCTTAGGTGAGCCGGAGTCCTCCCGGGGGGAAGGGGCTGGCCTCTCTTCCCGAGAGCATGTGGCGGGGGTAGCCCTCAGGGAGGAGGCGGTAGATGCAGCCCCAGTGCATCGTGTTGGATAAGGCACGAGGACGAGCTTGCCAAAGCGCGGGCTCGCTTCCACATCCCCTCGCGCTATACACTCCGCCTGGCCAAGAAGAGAGAGGGCGGACCAAGTACGGAGCAGGGAGATTGCCTTGTATTTGGAAGCATTTTAGGGTGGAATGCACCTTCCCTTCTCTCCTGAGGTCGTTGAGGCATTGAACTTCTTCGGGTTAGCCCCCGGTCAGTTGGTGCCAAACTCGTGGAGGATTCTCCTCGGGTTCCTGGTCCGTCTGAAGTTACAGGCGATCCCCTGCAGTCTTTCCTTCCTTGATTCTTCCCTCGTCTTCAAAAATCACCCCGGTGGTCGAGCGGGCGACCCGAGGTGGGTTTATCTCTCATTTAGAAAGTGACCAGGGGGCCCCGCCGGGATGGGGGTTGTGGCCCTGCCTTCTTCCATCCATGACTGGAAGAAGAAGTTCTTCTTCGTTTCCCCTCCCGAGGGCGAGGACTGGCCCGTGCTTACAGAGTGGTCGAGGGAGAAGCACTTTCCGGGGAACCAGTCCAGTAACCCCCTGCGGTGAGAGTGGCGTCGTGGGAGCCCATCCCCCGTTTCGACGTGCTGTTGTCCGAGAGGGTTCTGAGTTGGGCCGGGCTCAGCCCTGTTGAGTTCGTTGGTAAGTTTAGTTTTTCTTTTTTGGTTCGTATGTTGCCCGTATCGCTGACTCCCTCTACATTTGGTTCTGTGCAGGATCCATGGACATAGACTCGCTCGGGGCTTCAATGCGCCAGCCGAGGCCGGTTGCGACGGTTGGGGGCGCCGGCTCTTCTCGCTCACAGCCTGCCCGGGCTCCCTCTCCCCCGGCAGTAGTGCCCTGTGAGCGCTCGGAAGTGAATCTCGCCCTGGGGCCCCGCAGAACGTCGGGCCGAAGGCGAGCTCGAATTTTGGAGGACCCGGCCTCGGAGGAGGAGACCGGCTCTCCCTCGAGGACGCTTAAGAGGAGATCTTCCCGGGGGCTGCCTTCGCCGATCACGGTGGAGGAGGGCGGTCTTCAGTTTGCCGTGCCTTCGGGGCTATCTGTCGCGGATAGCCTGCTGCATGAGATAGAGGTATCGGCTGGGGGTAGAGTCCCCGGGGGAACCTTCAGGGCTCAGCCGGCGTCCATCGCCCAGGAGTCCGTGCAGGTAAGCGCCTGTCTTTCACTACTATTTGAGGTTTGGTTCCTTTCCCATTTTCCTGATCTCTCTTCTGCCTTTCAGGTCCTCCAGCACGTCGCCCTCGCCCTGCGTATGGAGGCCGAGGTGGTTGCCCCAGCGATGAAAGCTGCGGGCCAGCTCGCCTCGTTGGAAGAGAGCTCCAAGCAGGAGCTGGAGGCGATGAAGGCGAGGGTCGTCGCCCTGAAGGGTGAGGTGGAGGCCAGGAAGCGGGAGGTTGCACGGCAACACAAGGCCGCCGCGGCCGCTGAGGCTAAGCGTGAGGACGTCCAGGTGCTGGCTGACAACCTGAAGAAGACTGTAAAATCTCTCCGGAAGGAGCTGGGGCGGCGGCCAAGTGGGCGAAGTTGGCCGACCTGAGGGCTGCCAAGTTGGCCGACCTCTCGGCGGTGAAGGCGGTAGAGGGCTACAAGAAGTCGAAAGACTTCTACGATGACTTGTCCATCGCCATGACCCTCATTTGGCACGAGGCCCTCGACGCTGTTAAGGCCCGAGTGCCGGGGTTCGCCGATGAAGACCTCCGGGCCTTGTACCCCCTCGCGGACACCAGTCGGCAGGGGCAGGAGATTAATGACGAGGGAGTCGCCGAGGACCCAGCTCGCCTCGTGGTGGATGTCGAGGGCCCTGAGGTCGCTCCTGGCCCCGAGGCCTAAAGCCCCGTCTTCTTCCTTTTTTTTATTTTGCCGCGTCTAGATCTTTGTAAGCCTCCGGGCATTTTGTTAGGCTGGGGAGCCAAGAATACCCTCTGTAAAGACCGCCTTTTAGCAATAAAACTTTTTCTTTCTTTGGTTTCCTTGATTTGCCCTTTTGTCTTTTGTTCATGAAGAATGCTTGTAAAATTTTCTTCTTGCGTTGTTGGGCCTCCGTGTAAAGTCGGCTATCTGCGTAGCGATCGTCCGTTGATTTGATTCATGCGCTGCTGAGGAGAAGGCGTCTCCACGGCCCCGAATTCGAGGGGAGATCGCTCGAGACTTGGATAAACCTGATGCCCTTGGTTGGCGGCTCAGGCCGTCCGTGCGTGCTGGGCGGAGGGCCGTCCGCCTTATTTGGACCGAGCAGGGCAGCTGCCTGGTTGCCTCTTGCGAGGGCTTTCGATCCTTCAGGACGGGGACCGAGCAGGGTTACTGCCCAGTGCCTCTTAGCGAGGACTTTGATCCCTGTCGGTTATGGTAGGAAGCTACCAGCCGGGGATAGCTGAGCAAGGACTCGATTGCCTCTGGGAGGACTTTGGTCCTTGGCACGGGAGGGGCTGTAGAAGCCTACCAAGGACCCTTGGCCGGGCAGGGTTACTGCCCGGTGCCCCTTGGCGAGGGCTTTTGTCTTGAAGGACAGCCGAGTAAGGGATCCTCGGGCTCGACTGCCACTGGGAGGGCTTTCTGATACTTGGCGTTGAGGGAGGGAGGCTACCCGCCAGGGATAGCCGAGCGATGGTTGTGCTCGACTGCCTCTGGGAGGACTTTCTGATCCCTGGCGTTGCGTTAGGGAAGCTACCCGCCAGAGATAGCCGAGCGATGGTTGGGCTCGACTGCCTCTGAAAGGGCTTTCTGATCCTTGGCGTTGAGGTAGGGAGGCTACCCGCCAGGGATAGCCGAGCGATGGTTGTGCTCGACTGCCTCGAAGAGGACTTTCTGATCCTTGGCGTTGCGGTAGGGAAGCTACCCGCCAGGGATGGTGTTTCCCCCAATCAGAGCAAAGCTTTGTTTGAATTTCAAATTCAAAAGGTGAAGCAACGCGTCAGATCTCTTGCGCTGCGCGCAGAGCGCCACGTGTCAACAACAGACACGCCACCGCAAGGGGCGCTGCGCCCAAGGCAGCGCACCCCAATCAGAGCAAGGCTCTGTTTTAAAATTCAAATTTTAAATAAAGGAAGCAACGCTTCAGATAACTTGCGCTCTGCGCTGCGCGCCACGTGTCAAACAGTGGTGCGCTAGCGCAGTTGCGCCGCGCTCTGCGCTGCGCGACACGTGTCAGCGCAGTTGCGCTGCACTCTGCGCTGCGCGACACGTGTCAAGCGCATGTGCGTTTTCGCCAACTGCGCCATCATTTAAATAATAAATTATTTAATTAATCAGAATTAAAATTCTAGAAAGATCTTTCCAATCTTATTAAAATAAGAAGATTATCTTCTGTAAAACAGAGGCCTTAGGATCAAAGATCCTACGGTGGGGAAATATCCCCAGATCAATCAGAGAAAGATCTCTGTAACTAACTTAACAAACCAATTGGCCCTATATAAAGGCCCCTAGACTCCAAGTCTCATATACAGAGATAGATAGAGATATAGAGAAAAGGGAAAACTTTGAAAAATTTGAAAGGCAAGCCTTTGAAGAAAGAAGATCATCTTCTTCAAGCTAAAGAATTAAATTTTTGGAAGAATAGAGATAAAAACATCTCATTAAAAGAAGAATTTCTTCTAAAAAGATCAAAGATCTAAGAACAAGATCAAGTTCTTCACTACAAAAAAGAAAAAGATCATAAAGATCCAATCATAAAGAAGTAATTTACTTCATTTCTAGATCTTTTGATTTATATAAAGGCACAGCCTTTTGATGAACCATTGGTTCTTGAAATCTTGAGGTAGAACTTCTTTAGAACAAGAAAAACTTGTTTCTTTGATCTAAATTGGATCAAGATGCGCTCTGCGCTATTGGACAGTGCCCTGCACTCTTAATCTGTGCCTTTGCGCTCCTTGGACTGGCGCAAGTCACCAGAGCGCGCCACGTGTCAACCACAGAACAATCTGCGCCTTGCGTTCCTAAAAACAGAGCGCTGCGCTCTTGGATTGGCGCACTTCACCAGAACGCGCCACGTGTCAGCAGCGCAATAGCGCAGCGCACTGGCGCAGCGCACTGCGCTAACAGACTTGCGCTCAGCAGAGCGTGATACGTGTCACCTCCACATGTGCTAGCGCCTTGCGCTCTTTAATTGGCGCAAAGCGCATGACAGGCCACGTGGCGCACTGTCAAACTATTAAACGCTGTGCATTATTAAGAAAGGGCAGAGCCCAATTAAAAGGCCTAACATGCCAAATTTAAATGCTGTGCATTATTAAGAAAGGGCAGAGCCCAATTAAAAGGCCTAAAAGGCCAAATTTAAATGCTGTGCATTATTAACAAAGGGGCAGAGCCCAAATAAAGGCTTAACAGGCCAAATATAAATGCTATGCATTTAATTACAGAGCCCAATGCTATGCATTATTAAAAGGGTCAAGCCCAAATAAAAGCTCAACAGCCAGAACAATAAAATGTTCAACTGAGCCCATATGCTCATAGATCTTCAAACAGACCTTAGTCCCAAATTGGACTATAGACCTCACAACCAACACTGGTTCAAGGGTACATCTCTGAACTCCTCTGATATTTGTCGTTGTAATCCTTCAACGTCTTCAGAGAGGTGACGGGTCCCGACGGCCTTACATTCCATGGACCACCATGTCCCTAAACTGGCAATCGACCGCAATGTTTCTAAACTAAACAATAGAGCCCCCAATTGCTCTCTTGTCGGATCTAAACGATCCCGTTAAGTCGATCTTAGTCTAAAATTAGACTAACGAATCCTTAACAAACGTTTAAGTTGATCTTAGTCCAAAATAAGGCTAACGTATCCTTAAACCGAAACCCCAAACCCAAATCTAAGAAAATACGGATTTGGACTAATCCACGTCCTACGGGCGACCACATAAATTAGTCTCCGTATACAATCCACGGGCAACCACAAACAAAACAAACACCCACAACACGAAGTGACCATCTGGAGAAGGAGAAAGTTGTTACCGCGATGCGGTAGCGTAATTAACTGTAGGGGCTTGCGCCTGTAGGGAAGAGCGTCCCCACAATAAAAAAACCCCTCAAACGAGGGGGAATCTGACGAAGTCTGCTACATCGGACGCATCCGTTTAAACCTTCGATACACGTTGCCATAAATCAACTTGGCATCTTCGGAGAGGTGGACGGATAGCACCTATTAGCTTCTGCCCCGAATTTCAGGCAAGACGCCCATCGCGTCTTCGTCGCGTCCTTCGGAGGGGAACAGATTCTGGCACGCCCGGTGGGACCTCTTTTTCTTTCCACTCCACACTTCGTGTGTCGTGTTCGCGAACGAATCGCGGTTTGCTGTGGTTGCTTGTGGATTCGAGATACTTAGATTTGGTGTCTTGCTCCGTGCAGAAAACAGAAGATCAATGGCTTCAAACTGCAGTACCTGCAACTACAACTCTCACTCCGTCCTTGCTGGAGGAGTGACTTACGGGCCCCAAGCGGCCTCCCTTTTCAAGATGCCAGTGGAACAGGTAACTCAAGCCACCATTGGACTGTTCTTCGGGACCATACTCCCACCCATGAGATTCAACACCCCTGCACCGTCACAAGAAGCTCCTAAGAAGTCGGTATTCGATCGGCTTGCTACTACTGCGGCCCCTCTCAACAGGTCGCCCAACTCCACTGCCTCGGTTTTTAACAGACTAGGCCAGAACTCCAGCGGGCCCATGAAGAAGCCTGCAATACCAGAAGGCGTTATCCCGAAGCGGATAGCCATCCCTGCTCCCAAAATCGTCAAGGAAGTTTCTCCTGCCAAAGGGCCGGTCTTTATAAGACTGACTATTTCTGCTCCCGTTCCAGGCGAAACCACCAAGGTTGCTTCCCCAACTCGGAAGTCTGCTTTTGATAGGTTGGCCGTCCCCATTCAACGGACGTCGGTCTTTAAAAGGCTGGTACCAGCGAATTCTGACCAACACAGGGGGCATGACAAAGCCATCCCCATAGCCGAACCAACGCCATCTGCACGACATGCTCGCCGTCGTCACTGGCGTCGAGTGCGGAAGGCCGGGGGCAGCTCCCCATCTGGACTAACTCCACCAGCCCCAATGGTGGAAGTTAATGCTGCTGTTCTAACCGGGAACCGCTTTGAATTACTGAACAAGGTGCGCAGGAACTCTTCTACCGCTATACTAAAAAGAGCTCCTCCGCCCGTGGAGAATGTTACAGAGACGAAGCCGGAGCAGTCCCCTCAGAGGCTGTCTTCCAAAATTTATAAGGTCTGGCGACAGGTTCAAGACTCAGTAATTGATCAAGATTACTCTCGCCGACCCAAAAAGCTCAAAGCTCAGCAAGAAAAGAGCCATCTTGAGGTACCACAGAAAATGTCATCCGTCTGGGTGCCCACTACAACGGCTCCCTCAACGTCAATCACTCAAAAGAAAAGGAGGCCGCAAAAAGCCCCTGTGAACATGGCAAACCGTAAAAGCGCTGAGCACAAACGCCCCAAGTCTGGGGGTATAGTGGTGCATACTGTTTATATGGCATCTGGAAAGGAGGATAGCCGCGCTTCAACGGGCCACCGACCCCTCACCCGATCCATCACAAGAGCCCAGGAGCAGCAACAACAGAAGCTCCAGGAGATGCTGACTGCAATGGCCGCGCTCACCGGACCAAAAGAAAGCCCGGAGGCATCATCAGAGCAGCGTCACGAACAAGAAACCGATGTTGACTTCTTACGCAGAGTCCTCGAAAATAAAGACAAAGAAGCCGCAGAGCAAGTGGCTAACATAAAGCGAATGGCACTTCTCTTCCAAGACATGGTCGGGATGATGTTACAGCCGTATCCTCCAGCTGAAGACCCTCCTATCATCATTGAAGACGATAGAGGGGAAACATCGAATCCTCCTCCGGCTCTTTCAGCAGCCAAGGAGGAGACTATCTCCAAGGACGCCCTGGATGATTATATTGCTCAGCAGATACGAGTTCATCAGGTGAATGAAGCGGCTGGGCAAATTGTTAGAACCGGACGACCCTACCCGGGATGGTATGACCAAATCAGTTACCCGCCGGGATATACGATCCCTAAATTACACGTGTATAAGGGGACAGGGAATCCACATCAGCATGTCGCTCAATTCAGGGCCTTATGCGGCAACACTGGAGGCGATGACAAACTGTTGCTGCGCCAATTCGTCGGCAGCTTAGCAGAAACGGCCTTTGAATGATATTCGGAGCTACCTAACGACTCTGTCAAAACATTTGCGGAGATGGATCTATTGTTTACACAAAGATTCGCGAGTGCTAGTGAACGCACCCCGATAACAGCACTGATTAATGCCAGGGTGAAGCCATGCGAGACGTGGGTCCAATACGCAATACGGTGGCGAAACTTATGGTCGAAGTGCGAACAACGCATCGAAGAAGCACCTGCGGTAGGCATGTTCGTGGGCACTCTTGATCCGCAAGCGACCATCTCGCAATTCATGATGTTCTTCAAGCCAACTATTTTCCAGGCCTTGATCGACAAGTTGGCCCAAATGGATCAGATGGGACATAAATCGTCTCCTCCAAAGCCAGACTCTCGAAATGAAAAAGGGAAAGGAAAAGCAACTTTCGTCGCCAATACTCAACAACAGCCGAGCAACTCAAAGCCGGTTGTTCGCCAAAACAACGTGCGTCCATGCCCATCCCTCGAGGAGAGACTGGGACGTCCTTACTCGTTTCCTCAGGATAAAACGAGGAGACTGTTCGAGCTGGCAGTGCGCAACAGACTCATCCATCTGCCGAATCCAAAACGTCCCTTGCAGCCAGGCGATATCAACGATCTTAATTACTGCCCTTATCACCAAGCGGTAAGCCATCCAATCGAAGATTGCTTCATCTTTAAGGGATGGATCGAAGATCAGTACCAACAAGGCAAGTTCGCGTTATCCGAAAACTGGAAGGTGAACCCGCCACAGCCTCACACTCCTAAGAAGATATACACACCGGGGCAACGCGCTCTTTTGTTGAAGAAGCTCCATGGGAGGTGGCTCTTTCGGCCAAGACCAAAAGGATGCTGAATGATCTTCAGACATGCCCGGCAATCAGATGGAAGAACCCGTTGGAATCTGAGATCATCAAGGGGATGCTGAAGCTGCGCCCAACTCCAAATATTGTTGGTGATAGCCAAAGCGTTTACACCCAGCCGTCGAAATCTTCGAAAAAGAAGAAGAAATCCAAGAAGCCCGTGAAGCCTGGCGACAAGCGCACGGACCTACAAAAACAGATTGACGCGCTGGAAGAGTATAACCAGAAGGCGCGGACTCCAATCATGCTCCAAGAGTTCCTCAGCCACGTTCTTGAGGACGAAGATGACGGAGAAGAATCGTCGGACGAATCTGAGGATTACGTAGCAAGCTGCCATGTGATCTCTCACTCGTCAATAGACGATGAAGAATCTCCTTGCACCGAGAAACTGGGGGCAAATCCTGAGCTAGAACTTTTAGGACCATCAGACGAAATGATTGATGCATTCCTGAATGAAGCTTTCCTTAAAAGCAAAGCTGCTCAAGAGCGTGAGATGGCTGTATTCAAAAAGGCCAAACGCCGACGACTAGACAAAAGGGTCGAAACACTCCCACCAGATCAAAGTACATCCGCCGCAAATGAAAGTAGGATCAAGATAAGGAAACGATTCGCCAAAGCCATATTGATGGGGATGAGGCTGCCCTCTTTCAGAAAAAATTCTCCTGGTAGGATACATCTTGATGAAGCGGACTTACATCCTAACTTCTGCTTATATCATCAGAAGATCACACATCCTACTGAAGATTGCAACTCCTTTAAGTGTTGGTGGCAAGAGTATGTCGCACACAGGCAACACTTCAACAGGAAAAAGCGTGAAGCTCATAGACAGCAGAAAAGTGTGACAGATGAGCATATAAGAATAGCCGGCAATTGTCATAAGGTTGATCCCGAGGGACCACGAATTCTCACCTTCGGGAGCGACTCCGACGAAAAAGTAGCCCTCGGCCCTCTCTTCAAGGAATCTATCTCTGAAACGAAAGAATTGAGGAGTTGCGAGAACATTCAGCCGTGCAATCGCACGCTACCCGGAAAGAATCCCGGACCCGCAAACAAGGGATCGAACAAAAAGGATAAAGGGAAGGAAAAAATGGCCTTCGTCGCCAACGCTCAACAACAATCGAGTGACCCTAGACCGGTTGTTCGCCAAAGCAACAAGCGGCAACCCCTCTATGAGAAATTGAAAAGTCCTTACTCATTTCCCCGGGATGAAACAAGGAGGCTGTTCGAACTAGCAGTGCGCAATAGGCTTATCACTCTACCGGAGCTGAAGTACCAGCTACAACTGAATGATGACAACAATCCTAATTACTGCCCTTATCACCAAGTATTAGGCCATTCGATCGAAAACTGTTACGTCTTCAAAAACTGGGTTGAAGACTAATACCAACAAGGCAAACTCGCGCTGTCCGAAAATTGGAAGGTGAGCCCGCCACAACCACATGCTCCGAGAAAGATGGATATGCGGGGGGCATCATGCTCATTCACAGGAAAATCCCCATGGACCGAAAAGTCCGTAAACTAAAAATCCGCCTCAAATACGGCAACGACGGACCACTATGTCCTAAAACTAGCCGTTGACCGAGGCGTCGATAAGCTACGGCGGATCGCAGCATCCCGAAGCTGATAAAAATAAATAAATAAAAAACGGTATGTCCATAAGCAAAATGGGCACGGATGAAAACCCGAAAGGGCTCCGTGAGTAAAAACAGCAGGGCTACCGACGAGTCTTGTGAAAACCCGAAAGGGCGCAATCTCGTTAGAATAAAAAAAAAGAAGAAAAAGAAAAACGGTATGTCCATAAGCAAAATGGGCACGAATGAAAACCGGAAAGGGCTCCATGAGTAAAAATAGCAGGGCTACTGGCGGGTGTTTGTGAAAACCCGAAAGTGCGCAACCTCGTTAAAAGAAACTTACAGGGTCCTCTCGACCTTGTGAGGAGAAACCACCTGCGTGAGATCCTTACGACTCACAAGGGAGAAATACACTTAGGAATCCTCACAATTCCTAAGGAGAAATTACACTTGCGAGATCCTCACGCCTCGTAAGGAGAACTCTCTTATGGGACCCTCACGGCTCATAAGATTTGAAAGTCTTAACTTACAGAGACCTGAACCTGTTCTTAAGCAACCCCCACAACCTCCGATACTGCCCTACAAGCGGTTCAATGCTGACCCTTGTATACAATCCACGGGCGCGAATAAACATTTCCCTAACCAAGTCCCATCCGTGACTAGGGATATGTTCGCACGATGAACAACCCTTGTAAGTCCTCTCGACTTACAAGAAGAAAACCCTTTTGTAAGATCCTTACGACGTACAGGGGAACATGCACTTAGGAATCCTTACGATTCCTAAGGAGAAAACACACCTACGAGATCCTCAAGACTTGTAGGGAGAAATACCTTTGTGAGACCCTTACGGCTCATGAAGTCAAAAGCCTTAGGCGACAGGACCCTAACCCTGTTTACTAAGCCGCCTTTGTTCAACATCGACAGAGGTAAATGATGATTCGCTCCTGGCAATATTCCAGTTGTAGCGGTGCTGATGCCGAAATCGGTGTCTAATTCCAAGCTTGTGGCGAAAAGCCAGCAAGCCACACATGCATACGAAATAGCCGAAATGATGGGGCAACTTGCAGACAAAATCAGCAAGTAAAAATGTATGCATGCGAAATAGCCGAAATGATTGGGCAACACGCAATAAAAATCAGAGAGTAAAAAATAAAACAGATAGCCGAAATGATTGGGCACCGTGAAAAATAGCCGAAATGATTGGGCAATCACGACCTTCGCGATATAAAAGCTGAAATAATAGAGCATCGCGGAAAGAAATAAAATAAAAATAAAAATAAAAATTATGCCCTATGGGTGAAATCATATCGATCCCTGTATACAATCCAGGGGTGCTAACAAAGAAGGAACCATACCTTCCCAACAGGCTCCACCAGAAAGCGAAGCCAAATCTCGACGGTTCATAGACAACCTAGAGACCATCTCAGCATTCGTCTCGTTACAGCAGACGAGATGTCAATGACGGCATTCCTCCGCAGTCCAGCAGGATGCAGATACAACGTCAACAAAAGACCTCACGGTCGAAACAAAGCGGAGCGACGACAAAATCCCAGCTCCACCTCAGCATTCGTCTCGTTATAGCAGACGCGATGTCAACAACGACGTTCTTCCGCAGTCCAGCAGGATGCAGACACAACATCAAACAAAGCAGAGTGACGGCAAAATCCCAACTCCACCTCGACATCCGTCTCGTTGCAGTGGACGCAATGTCAACAACGACGTTCCTTCGCAGTCCAGCAGGATGTAGATGCAACGTCAACGAAAGACCCCATGGTCAGCAAAGCGGAGTAACGGCAAAATCCTGGCTCTACCTCAACATTCGTCTCGCTACACCAGACGCAATGTCAACAACGGCGTTCCTTTGCAGTCCAGCAGGATACAGATGCAACGTCAACGAAAGACCTCACAGTTGAAGCAAAATAAAGCAAAGGCAAAATTCCTAGCTTCAAGGTCTTGACGGTAACTCATATAAAACCTGAGAGACTATCGGAGATTGTCCCACGCCAGCGCGGAATGGTCACCACCTTGACGTTCGTCTCGATATAGCAAACGCAATACCAGCAAATGAAGCGAAGGCCAAATTCCTAACTTCGGGGTCTTGACAGTAACTCATATTAAACCTGAAAGATCACTGTTGGGGTAAAAATTTACACCCCGGTTGACCGAGTCAAAGTCAAGGTCAACCCCCAAGCTAGGTGGGCCCAAGCCCAGGTCAAGCGGGCCCATGCCCAAGTCGAGCCCGCTGCCAGCCTCTCTCATGCCAACAACAAAATCATGTCATAAATAATTTTTATGTAAT
This sequence comes from Agapanthus africanus, assembly GCA_030015575.1. NCBI lineage: Eukaryota > Viridiplantae > Streptophyta > Magnoliopsida > Asparagales > Amaryllidaceae > Agapanthus > Agapanthus africanus. Next base: position 57,894,068 of record CM057344.1, read on the forward strand.
TTTTTATGCATGAATGTAAACCAAATGGGCATAAAGCCAATATTTTGTAAGCCCATGGCTTATGTGCAAAAATGAAATGACATATGAGCCATGGGATGGCTAAAATGCCATTTTTGCAAAGCCCAAGGGGCTATATGTAAATGTGTAAGCCTATAAAAGGCAACATGATGATGAATAAAAAAAATACTTTTTCATTTCCCAAAAATTAGGGCTTGTGCCTCTTTCTCCTTCTTCAAGGTTCTAAAAACCTTCTTCTTTCTTTTGAATTAAATCAAGAGTTTAACTCTACCTTTTCTCAAAATAAATAGTTTTCCACCACAAAACCTACGAAGGGGAACTTAGATCTCACACCAGATCTCGAAAAAGAGAGATCTTTAAAATCTCACACCTCTTGGTCTCCGAGATCTGGCCAAAAGAAAAAGAAGAAGGAGACCCATCTCTAAGAATCTAACTTTGGACAGATCCAGGGCTCAGAAGAAGGGCCAAAGATTCCTAGGAGTTTAACTCCTTTCTAGATCTGTTGGATTTTAACTCCATAAATTAATTTTCTGTCAGGAGTTTAACTCCAAAAATTCCTTGGGAGTTCAACTCCCCAACCTAAGGGCTAGGCCCCCCTCCAGCGGGTGTTTTCTCGTGGTCACGTGCGCCCACGTGACCTCGGGCGCTGAGGCGCCCAATGGTCACGTGCGCCCACGTGACCCCGGGCGCTGAGGCGCCCAAAGGTCACGTGTGCGCCACGTGACCCCGTGGCGCTGAGGCGCCCAAAGGTCACGTGCGCCCACGTGACCCAGGGCGCTGAGGCGCCCAAAGGTCACGTGCGCCCACGTGACCCCGGGCGCTGAGGCGTCCAAAGGTCACGTGTGCGCCACGTGACCCCGGGGCGCTGAGGCGCCCAACGGTCACGTGCGCCCACATGACCCCGGGTGCTGAGGCGCCCAAAAGGTCACGTGTGCCCACGTGACCCCAGGGCGCTGAGGCGCCCAACGGTCACGTGTGCGCCACGTGACCCCGGGGCGCTGAGGCGCCCAACGGTCACGTGCGCCCACGTGACCCCGGGCGCTGAGGCGCCCAAAAGGTCACGTGTGCCCACGTGACCCCGGGGCGCTGAGGCGCCCAACGGTCACGTGTGCGCACATGACCCCGGGCACCACGCGTCTACGTGCTACGCACGCATCTTTAAGACGCTTTTTTTTCCCTTCTTTTTTTTGTGCACTCCATATTAAATGTGTCTCCCCCGTTAGAAAAAATTTCTAACGGGGCGCTGCCCCGCACCCCGCAAGGGGGCTGCTAGCCCCCTTGACCCCCAGCCCGCTATCCGGGTAGCGGGACCCCCGTAAAAACTCTGCGGGGCCCCCGATATATCCAAACCCCCCTTCAAAACACAACACTGCACATTGAGTTCGCATGACCAGTTTAACCCGTCAATCGGAGGTTCCCTCGCTCCAAAGGCGAGGGGTAATTAACGGCAGCTTAGTCCGCGGCTGCCGGAGATTCAGATCCCCACAATCATTAAACCCCGGCCTACCCTAGGCAGGGGGAATCTGTAGTACGCCTGACAAGCGCGCGTGTATTCCCGCCTCAATGGGGTGACGAAAAACACCCTACAGATTCTGGCAGGCCCGGTGGGACCAATCTCTCCTCCCATATTTCGGGTTAAACGTTCATGCGAACTCAATCAATTTACATGTCTATATTTATACTAAAATAATGCTCTTTCATGCAGATTTTCAAGCAATCACCTTCCGACGATGTCTTCGATGTTGAACTCAGCTCCTGTCTCCTACACGATGAAGATAGACTCCAGGACGGTCCTTCCAGCCAGTCTCGGGCGACAATGGGAGGAGCCGCTGCTACCATTCGGCTCTATTATGTTCATGCCTATTGGCACCATCCCGGCTCCTCAAGCCCCGGTGGCAGACAAACCGGTCTCGAAAGGCAGGAGACCAAATGTGGTGGTCGCGAAGGCACCTCAGCCCAAGCGCAAGTCCGTTTCCGAACGACTCTCCATGGCCCCAGTTGGGGGCAAGGCCACCAACACCAACGAAGCTACAATGCATCCCGAGCAAGCTCCAGCGGTGCCCTCGACCACTGCTCGATCGGGTGTCTTCTCTAAGCCCCCCTCTGATCAGCTCACAATGGCTTCCCGGATAGCAGATGCCCGCCAAGCCTTCAAAATCGAGAAGCTGAGGGAGAAAAGGCTCAGATATAGAGCCAACAAAAGGGCTAGGTCTCCTGCCAGGCTGAACCTCATGAGGTTCGAAGAACAGGGTTACCCTGCCGAAGATGAGGAAATGGCTGGGTATGTGGTCCACACTGTCTACACGGTAGGCACGCGCAGCAAGAGCAAGGACGGGGCTACCACATCTCAAGCCCAATCTGGCTTGAATGTGGTGGCCGCTTCCCAAGAACAACCGCCTCTGTTGGGTGATGAAAACCCTCTCGATGAGGATGATAGGCAGAAAGACCTTTCGGTCCATGAGGAGTCGGGCTCGGAAAGCGAAGAAGAGCCGACTTTCCGCCCCAGGACCGCGGAGCAAGAGCTGCTTCAAGAGCTCCGAAAGTAGCTCAGAAGCAAAGACAAGGAGATGGCCAAGCTCTACTCAAAGATCGACGACTTGACAAATGTCGTCTTACGGCTTACGGCCCAACTTGCCTCTCAGCCGCCCAATCAAGCACAGGGCTCTGCTCGTGAACCGGGAAATGGTGTCCCAAAGCAGCCGACGTCTATTCCCTCAAATCCAAAAGTGGGCGAACCGCATGAAAATCAGTCGCATCCTATCTCGGGAAATGTCTTGGCTACCGATGACAGTAGCCCGCTAACTCAAGATCAAATCATGGATTTGGTTTCCAGCAAAGTCAAAACATTGGTGGCCGAAGCCGAAGCGCAAAAAGCTATCAGCAGTAGTGGGAGACCATATCCTGCTCAGTATGATCTGGTGGAATTCCCTAGTGGCTATGTCATCCCCAAATTCGGAAGATTCGACGGGACGGGAAACGCGAATCAGCACATCGCCCACTTCAAAGCCTCATGCGGGAATACTGGGGGCAATGATGCGCTTCTCCTCCGCCAGTTCGTTAATAGCCTGACCGATATTGCTTTCGACTGGTACGCGAGCATACCGGATGGCTCCGTCACAACTTTTGTCCAAATGGAGTCTCTGTTTCGGCAGAGGTTCATGAGCGTCAGCGATAAGATTACCATTGCCGAGCTCGTAAGGACCAAGCCCAAGAGCGATGAAAGCAGCACGAATTTTATAACCCGATGGCGTAATCTCTCCGTCAAATGCGAACCGCCGATAGAGCAGGACCAATATATCAGTCTCCTTGTCGGAAATCTCAACAACTGGATGACCCCGTTTCTATGTACCGCGGGTCTCAAAACATTCCAAGAGCTGACCAAAAAGGTCCAAACGTTGGAACGCTCAAAGCCCGAGTACGCCCAGGATCTTCAGTTCACAAATAGACCGAAACCTTGGAGGGACGACAACTGAAAAGGCGGAAGTTCTAACATCACCGATTCTCCAAATAAGCAGAGAACGGGCGGAGCAAAAACTGACCAGTCTCGAGAGCCAACTTTGGAGGAAAGAAGAAATAAGGTCTACTCATTCCGAAGGGACAAGGTTCACAAAATTTTTAAAGATGCTCTGAAGAATGGCCTGCGGCTACCAGAACCAAGAAGGCTAAGTGAAGCGAACAGGACCGATCATCCTAACTTTTGCCCATACCACCGAGTGCTGGGGCACACTATTGAAGATTGTTGCATCTTCAAGGATTGGGTCGAGAAACAATATAAGGCGGGAGAAATATCATTGTCCCCTGGCGTGTTAACAAACAATCAATCTGCGACCGCCAACTTTATACATACGGGGATCGATGTCCTTCAGGGACCTGATTCTCTCAAACACCCGCCTTTCTCTGGGAACACTCGACCACCACGTCATTAAACTGGGAACGATCGACCTCTAATTCGTTAAACTGGAAATGTAAAAAAATGTAAAAAAAATGTGTAAATAAAAGAAAAATAAAGAAAAGCCGAAATGATGGGGCAACTCGCAATAAAAATCAGCGAGTAAAATAAAAATGAAATAAAGCCGAAATGATGGGGCAACCTCGAATAAAAGCCGAAATGATAGGGCAATCGCGACCTTCGCGATAAGAAAAGTTGAAATGATAGAGCAATCGCGGTTAAAAAAAAAAACACGGCGAATGATGAGTCGCTCCAGGTACCATATTCCAGTGCAGCGATGCAGACGCCAACAAAAATTCAAATTTCCAAAATTCTCCCGGCCCTACGGTTAGTCCCCAAATTGACTACCGTATACAATCCACGGGCTCAAATAATTCTCATCATACCCATGCCCTACCGCAATCACCAGTTACGTGGCTGGTCTCCGCCTTTGGAATTATGCTCCATTAAGAAGACCCACTCATGTGTCCTCACGATACATGAGGAGAACAAATCTTTGTGGGATCCTTACGACTCACAGAAGAAAAAAAACACACTTAGGAGTCCTCACGACTCCTAAGGAGAATATACACCTGCGGGATCCTTACGACTCGTAGGGAGAAAATGCTTTTATGGGACCCTCACGGCCCATAAAATTGAAAAGTCTTAGGTGATAGGGATCCAAACCTGTCTCCTAAGCCATCGCTCCCCAATCCCCAACGGCGAATGATGAGTCACTCCTGATACCATATTCCAGTGCAGCAATGCAGACGCCAACCAAATTCCAAATCCCATACCCCAACGGCGAATGATGAGTCGCTCCTGGTACCATATTCCAGTGCAGCGATGTAGATGCCAACAAAGTCCCAAAATTTTTATGGCCCTACGGTCTGGAGCATACATCCTGCAAAACCGTATACAATCCACGGGCGTAAAACAATCCCGATCTCTCCAAAAAAAAAAAAAAAAAAGAAGAACGGTATGTCCACAAGCAAAACGGGCACGGATGAAAACCCGAAAGGGCTCCGTGAGTAAAAACAGCAGGACTGCCGGCGAGTTTGTGAAAACCCGAAAGGGCGCAAACTCATAAAAAAAAAAGAAATGAAATGCACTCGCAAAGTCCTCTCGCCTTTGTGAGGAGAAAAATTCCCGCGTGAGATCCCTACGACTCACAAATGAGCAACACACTTAGGAGTCCCTATGACTCCTAAGGAGAAAATACACCTGCGGGATCCTTACGACCCGTAGGGAGAAAATGCTTTTATGGGACCCTCACGGCCCATAAAATTGAAAAGCCTTAGGTGATAGGGATCTAAACCTGTCTCCTAAGCCACCAATTCCCAAATCCTTTCGGTGCAAATGATGATTCGCTCATGGTACCATATTCCAGTGTAGCGATACTGATGCCAAACAAACCCAATCCAAATCCTCTCGGGGCACATGATGAGTTGCTCCTGGCATTATTCCAGTGCAGCAATGCAGATGCCAAACAAAAACCCCAATTCCCAAATCCTCTCAAAGACAGATGATGATTCGCTCCTGGTACCATATTCCAGTATAGCGATGCTGATGTCAACTCAAGTCAAACAAATCAAACCAACCAATTCCAACATCGACCTCTGCGTCAACCAGCGACACTCAGCATCGGGGAAACGTCCTACCACAGGCACTCCGTCTCGGGGAAACGTCCTACCACAGGCACTCCGTCTCGGGGAAACGTCCTACAACAGGCACTCCGTCTCGGGGATACGTCCTACCACAGGCACTCCGTCTCGGGGATACGTCCTACCACAGGCACTCCGTCTCGGGGAAACGTCCTACAACAGGCACTCCGTCTCCGGGAAACGTCCTACCACAGGCACTCCGTCTCGGGGAAACGTCCTACAACAGGCACTCCGTCTCGGGGAAACGCCCTACAACAGGCACTCCGTCTCGGGGAAACGCCCTACAACAGGCACTCCGTCTCGGGGAAACGCCCTACCACAGGCACTCCGTCTCGGGGAAACGCCCTACCACAGGCACTCCGTCTCGGGGAAACGCCCTACCACAGGCACTCCGTCTCGGGGATACGTCCTACAACAGGCACTCCGTCTCGGGGAAAAGTCAACCACCGACACTCCGTGCCGGGGAAAAGTCGATCAGCGACACTCCGTGCCGGGGACACGTCAACCAGCGACACTCTGCATCGGGGAAACGTCGAACACAGACACTCCGCATCAGGGAAACGTCAACCAGCGACACTCCGCATCGGGGGAAACGTCCAACACAGACACTCCGCATCAGGGAAACGTCCAACAGCGACACTCCGTGCCGGGGAAACGTCAAGCAGACACTCCGTGCCGAGGACACGTCAACCAGCGACACTCTGCATCGGGGAAACGTCCAACACGGACACTCCGCATCAGGGAAACGTCAACCAGCGACACTCCGTGCCGGGGATACGTCAACCAGCGACACTCTGCATCGGGGAAACGTCCAATATAGACACTTCGCCTCGGGGAAACGTCGACCAACGACACTCCGCGCCGGGGGCACGTCAACGAAATCTCTCCGGGCTAGGGAAACGTCTACCACAGACACTCTATCTCGGAGACGCGTCAAGCGTCGACCGTCCATGTCGTAAAAAGGGCATTGCATCCCAAAAAGTGGGAACCAAAGCAAGTCGCCTCTACGTGAAAGAAGATCCATCAATTTCATGCACACGACCCACATATGCGGTGTGCATTTATTGATGGGGGGCAATTTGTTGGGGTAAAAATTTACACCCCGGTTGACCGAGTCAAAGTCAAGGTCAACCCCCAAGCTAGGTGGGCCCAAGCCCAGGTCAAGCGGGCCCATGCCCAAGTCGAGCCCGCGGCCAGCCTCTCTCATGCCAACAACAAAATCATGTCATAAATAATTTTTATGTAATTTTTTATGCATGAATGTAAACCAAATGGGCATAAAGCCAATATTTTGTAAGCCCATGGCTTATGTGCAAAAATGAAATGACACATGAGCCATGAGATGGCTAAAATGCCATTTTTGCAAAGCCCAAGGGGCTACATGTAAATGTGTAAGCCTATAAAAGGCAACATGATGATGAATAAAAAAAAACACTTTTTCATTCCCCAAAAATTAGGGCTTGTGCCTCTTTCTCCTTCTTCAAGATTCTAAAAACCTTCTTCTTTCTTTTGAATTAAATCAAGAGTTTAACTCTACCTTTTCTCAAAATAAATAGTTTTCCACCACAAAACCTACGAAGGGGAACTTAGATCTCCCACCAGATCTCAAAAAAGAGAGATCTTTAAAATCTCTCACCTCTTGGTCTCCGAAATCTGGCCAAAAGAAAAAGAAGAAGGAGACCCATCTCTAAGAATCTAACTTTGGACAGATCCAGGACTCAGAAGAAGGGCCAAAGATTCCTAGGAGTTTAACTCCTTTCTAGATCTGTTAGAGTTTAACTCCATAAATTAATTTTCTGTCAGGAGTTTAACTCCAAAAATTCCTTGGGAGTTCAACTCCCCAACCTAAGGGCTAGGCCCCCCTCCAGCGGGTGTTTTCCCGTGGTCACGTGCGCCCACGTGACCTCGGGCGCTGAGGCGCCCAATGGTCACGTGCGCCCACGTGACCCCGGGCGCTGAGGCGCCCAAAGGTCACGTGTGCGCTACGTGACCCCGTGGCGCTGAGGCGCCCAAAGGTCACGTGCGCCCATGTGACCCCGGGCGCTGAGGCGCCCAAAGGTCACGTGCGCCCACGTGACCCCGGGCGCTGAGGCGTCCAAAGGTCACGTGTGCGCCACGTGACCCCGGGGCGCTGAGGCGCCCAACGGTCACGTGCGCCCACATGACCCCGGGTGCTGAGGCGCCCAAAAGGTCACGTATGCCCACGTGACCCCAGGGCGCTGAGGCACCCAACGGTCACGTGTGCGCCACGTGACCCCGGGGCGCTGAGGCGCCCAACGGTCACGTGCGCCCACGTGACCCCGGGCGCTGAGGCGCCCAAAAGGTCACGTGTGCCCACGTGACCCCGGGGCGCTGAGGCGCCCAATGGTCACGTGTGCGCACGTGACCCCGGGGACCAAGCGCCTACGTGCTACGCACGCGTCTTTAAGACGCTTTTTTTTCCCTTCTTTTTTTTGTGCACTCCATATTAAATGTGTCTCCCCCGTTAGAAAACATTTCTAACGGGGCGCTGCCCCGCACCCCGCAAGGGGGCTGCTAGCCCCCTTGACCCCAGCCTGCTATCCGGGTAGCGGGACCCCCGTAAAAACTCTGCGGGGCCCCCGATATATCCAAACCCCCCTTCAAAACACAACACTGCACATTGAGTTCGCATGACCAGTTTAACCCGTCAATCGGAGGTTCCCTCGCTCCAAAGGCGAGGGGTAATTAACGGCAGCTTAGTCCGCGGCTGCCGGAGATTCGGATCCCCACAATCATTAAACCCCGGCCTACCCTAGGCAGAGGGAATCTGTAGTACGCCTGACAAGCGCGCGCGTATTCCCACCTCAATGGGGTGACGAAAAACACCCTACAACCACCAAAGATCATCTCACCCCAGCGTGGAGTGATCACCACCTCAACGCTCGTCTCGTTACAGCAGACACAATGTCAACAACGGCGTTCCTTCGCAGTCCAGCAGGATACAGATGCAACGTCAACGAAAGACCTCACGGTCGAAGCAAATCGAAGCGAAGGCCAAATTTCTAGCTTCGGGGTCTTGACGGTAACTCATATAAAACCTGAGAGGCTATCGGAGATCATCCCACATGGAGTGGTCACCACCTCGACGTTCAACTCAATACAGCAGACAAAATGTCACCACAACGTCCTTCCCCATAAAGGATTCGGACACGCCAAAGCAAACGAAGCGAAGGCCAAATTCCTAGCTTCAGGGTCTTGACGGCAACTCATATAAAACCTGAAAGACTACCGGAGATCGTCCCACATGGAGTGGTCACCACCTCGACGTTCGTCTCGATACAGCAGACGAGATGTCACCACAGCGTTCTTCCTCCAGCAGGGTTCAGACGCGACAATATCACCCAACGGAGCCACGACAAAATCCCTAGTTCCAAACCTCGACGGTTCACCAACAACCTGGAGACAATCGCGACATTCGTCTCGATACAGCAGACGCAATGCCAGTGAACGAAGAGAAGGCCAAATTCCTAGCTTCAGGGTCTTGATGGCAACTCATATAAAACCTGAAAGACTATCAAAGATCATCCCACACCAGCGCGGAGTAGTTATGACTCATCGGGGCTCTCCAAAATGAGCCTAACCTCAAGTAAAAAGCGGCATGGCAAAATTCCTAACGCTTGCTCTTCCAACGGTCAAACTGCCTAGGAGGATTGCTTGAAGACGTCTTGTCCAACCCCCGAAAGGATCAGCGACACGACAGTTGCAAGGCTACTCGAACAGCAAGGTTGCCTATCGAGGAATACATCAGCCGATGCGACGGTACGACAGACAAAACCCTAGTACCACAGACCCTAACGGACATCTGTCATAAAGAGCAGAGGTTAACTGTGACGTTAGGATATTCTTGCGAGAAATGCTCGCTTCGTCTCGACTCGTGAGGTAAAGCCTTAGGCAGCGGGGATTAAAAAACCTGTTTCCTAAGCACTGGGGCCCTGCAAGTCGATCCGAAATGGACTCTTGCATACTATTCACGGGTCACACTCTCCAAAGTCGAATCTCGACAAGGAGGGAAACAACCGCTTACGGGTCCTCTCGACTCGTAAGAGGGAAAATCCTCTTGTGAGATCCTTACGACTCTCAAGAGAAAACACACTTAGGAATCCCCACGATTCCTAAGGAGAAAACGCGCCTGCGGGATCCTCTCGACCCGTAGGGAGAAAATACTTTATGAGACCCTCACGGCTCATAAAGTTGAAAAGTCTTAGGTGCCAGATCCTAGCCCTGTTTTCTAAGTCATCACCACTCTACAAAAAGCATAAGATTGGCAGTTATATACTATCCGCGGATCGCACTTGCTAAAATCGCATGGCAAACAACACAACAAGAAAGAAGAAAGCGGAGAAATGACACAAGACATTATAAAGAATATATATCTTTTATTCATGAATCCAATTGAGTACAAGTTACATCGTGTTAAAGAATAAAAGAAACAAATACATTTTATTTACAATTACAAATGATACAAAATGCTCATGGAGAAGGAAGCGTCTTCAACAAATCCACAAGTTGCTCTCGCACTTCCTTCAGCGCCTTCTCCTGATCGGCTGCCGCAGCCAACTCTGCTTCCACTTGGGCCCGCTGCTGCAAGTAGGATGAAAGTTGTTCTTCGACGGCTCGCTGAGCTGCTTCACGACCTTGGGCATTTCGCTCAACGGTATCGAGCTTCTGCTTCAATGTTAACCCGTCGGAGATGCTTTGCAGGAGGCCCTCGAAAATAACTTTCACCCGAGCAGCGTTCGCGTCGATCTCATCACGCAGTCGAGCAGACTCGCTTGAGGTCTCTTTGCATTCCCTTCGCCTTAAAGCCGCTTCTCGTTCAAGATGGCGGAAGTAAGAAGCGCTCCGCTCGATCCATGCCGCCCGTTGAGTACTCGTAGCCAAAACTTCGGGGGCAGGACGCATAAGCTCCAGCTGATGCAGGCGGGCCTCGATCTCCTTGCAGTGATTAACCCAAGACTCGACGACGCCTTCATTATGGAAATTTACAAGCATCGCCAGCATCGGATTAACCTCGGCAGCGAAATCTGTGGCAGATACAGGAGCTTCTGCGTCAAGCTCCTCGACGCATCCGCTCAGCATACTCAAACTCATCGTAGCACCCTTTGAGGATGGACGTCGGTAGAATGGGCCTGCCGACATCATAATGCGGGACTCGAAAGAAATCGGAACCGGAGCGATAGCTGCAAAACAAATCACAACCAGATGATAGACCTAAAAATGCAAGAGATTCGTGAACAGTGGAATTTGCTATACCAGCAGCAGCAGGCGGCAAAGCTGGGAGGACCGGCGCAACCGATCTTTTATCTCCTCCTTCGATCTGTAGCACTGCAATCAGGACAAGGAAGAATCAGAAACAAGTTCATTATTGGAAAAAGAAAGAGCATTAATTGAAAACTATACTCACCCGCGCCACTAGATGAAGCAAGCTCCGACGGGAAGGAGAAGTGGGGATGCAGCACCTGGTACAGGTGGTAAAAAAGGACTCCTGCAAAAACACGATAACGCAACGTCAGCATGTGAATTATACGCCTGAGGGATAAGACTAATGGGTTACAAATCCATACCTTCCAGCATTTGCGATGGTGCGAGAGAAGGCAGAGGGGTGGTCACCGTCAGGGCGGTAACTGACGGTGCTGTCTCGAGCAGCTCAATTTCAGCACTAGCCACACCTGCATTAGAAGCAAGATAAACTTTATTATGAAAGATTGCAGAATAAAGAAAGAAGGGTGGTGGCCCAAGATTTACCTGAAGGGTCGCCGGCCGGAACCCTAATGAGGGCGTCACTTGATGCAACGGTGGCGTCTCCCTCCTCCATTGGGATGGTCTCACCTCCCGTTGCCTCATCGCCCGACTGTACAGGAGCCGTCGTCATGCTCGCGACGCCAGGAGACGACAAGGAACCGTGAGCGGCGCCCGACTCTTGGGAAAGAACGGCCATCTCGTGCTCAACGATCATGCCCGTCTCACCCGCTACCCCCTCGGGCTCAGCGGTCGCGGCCGTCTCGTCTACCGCTGCTATAGGTTCGTCGGTCGCAGCTGCCCCATCCGCTGCTGCCCCAGGCTCGGTTGTAGCAACCGTCTCATCTGCCGCTACCTCGCGCTCGGCAGTGGTGGCCATCTCGGGCATAGTAGGCGTGACTGTCTCATCAGCCACTAGCTCAGGCCCGGCAACTACGGCTGCACCGCTTACCGTCACCTCGGGATCAGCTGCTACCTTCTCCACCGTCCCCTCAGGCTCAACGGTTTCCGCCGCTCCTTCAGTTGGACTCGGCCCTGCAGGACAAGATGTATAAGAACCGATAGTTTTACAACTCTTACAACGAAGCCTCGAAAAACACATTACCTGAGGTGGATTGATCGTTGGCTTCCCGAGCTGCACGCGCCGCCCGTCTATGAGCAGTAGACAAGGCGACCGGGGGCTCCTCGGAAAGAGTAGCAGCGGGAGTAACGGCGCTTAGGCCCGCTCCCACGGCCAAAGCAGCGCTACGCTCCTTCGCTGCGCGCCTCAAGCGCTTCCTCTCCTCCCGGGCCGTCACGACGGACCTCTTGGAAGCCTCCTTCAGCAAGGCGTCGTCGTCCGCGTTCAGAGTTGCCTCCAGAGCCTTCAAGGCACCCATCATCGGCTTTTTGAGTTGGGTCTCTTGCGACAATTCCGAAGAGGCCGGAACATCGGTAGCTGGCCTGGAGAGAATTCCTACATCAGTTTGCGAGATAGGTCTTATGGTCCCTGCGATAAGACAAAGAGGGAGTCAGATTACTCATAAAAAATGGAAGGAGGGGTATAGTAAACCGAAATGTACCAAGGCCTAAGGATGCTCTGAGTCGTTCCTCCTCCTGGAAAGTTTTGAGGGAAGCAGCGATAGCTTCTTCGGTAGAAATGCCTGTTAAAAGAAGGAAAAGCGTTAGTCAAAAAACAATGATAGAGGTATGATGCAATGACGGAAAAATACAAGCAGTGATTACCCGATTGCGCAAGTTTAGCCAACCACGCTTCGCGCCTCGCCAATCGTTCTGAAGCCGCGATGGCGGCCGCCAGATCAGTGTCGTCTGGCGGCATAAATAATCCCTCGTTGGTCCCGTACTCACCCAAGCCCTCACTATAAGGAGCTTGAGGTTCCTGACCGAACACAACGTCGGCAGAGAGGATCGACTTCTTCTTCCTCTTCTGCACGTGAGCCCCGGGTGCACCCAAAATCATTTTACGTTTCGTGGGCACCTTAGGACGGCGGGTCCCGATGTCCGAGCCCATGCCAGATTCAGGCGAAACCTCATTCACCATCTCCACCGGAGCACGGGGCGCTGGGGGCACGTCCACGGTATCACGGGGCAATCCGCGCGGGGGGCTCATCACGCGTGGAGGCTTATCTCCAGCATCTCCTCTTAGCGGAGGAACAACATGGGTCCTTGGCCTTAGGGGGGCTTGGCGATCGCTGGCGGGGGACACACCCTTGCGGTCAATCAGCAGCCGCTTCTCTTCCCGGAGAACAGCACCCATTGCGTGCTGATACCGAGTCCCATACACGTTGAGGGCCCTTGGAACGCAACTTGGCTCGCTGATGAAGAAATGGGAGCCCGTGTTTAACCGCATAAAGTAGTGCAGTGCATTCCGTATCCCCTCCCTGGTAGCCGCATGCTCTTCCAAAAACGCCTCCAGTGGGACCCCTTGGTTATAACTTAACTGCTGGGCGAATCGATGGGGGTTGTACCTCATGAAGAGCGCCATATCGTTTTGCCTGAACACCAGGAAGCCCAGCCGGATGGAGTATAAGTGAAGAATCTCCCGGGCTTTCAATACGGAGGCCCCATCCTTGAAACCATCACGCAGCGCCAACACCGCCTTGGAGGTCACCGGACCAATGGTCATGACCTTGTCCGTAAAAGAGATGCCCGCTCCGACCGTGCGCGGACGAAGAAGTAACCCCCTAGCCTCCCGCGGGGGCGGATTCACAATCGAAGCGCCAATGAACCGCATGACTCTCGGGAGTCTGCACTTCTCGTAGAACGAGGGCCTCTTGTGAACACCAAAAACCCCGAGCACATGCATTTCCATCCATGAAGTAAAGTAGTGCATCAGAAGATTGGCGGGTTGCACCCCGGGTTCATTGGCGTCCGCTGCCACGCTGAGTCCATGGTACAGATGGGCCAACCCGGCGATTCCAATCGACAACTGTATACCAGCCACCATCCGATGCGCTGGGTAGAAGACAGACGGCCTCATGTAACGCGAGTGCATGGGGAGCGCGAACCAGCACAGCCATAACCCCAGAAACCCGAGGAAGAAAGTCTCCTCGTCTATGCCCGGGGTGGCGATTTCTAATAAGGGCATGATCGCAGCGTCGGGAAGGTAGAAACCCTTTTGGTCGTCCTCCAGTGCTGGTCGACGATCTAACCCAAAACCGAAGGGGTCGTCAAGCTTGGTGAATTTTTCGCTCTGCTGTGATAGAATCTCCGGTCGAAGAAAACGGGCGATGAAATCTGCAAAACTAACTCCCCGGCCTCCCGATTCCAAGTAGAGACTTTCATACATATTCAGCACCTTCACCAGGCTCGGAAACTGGTGCTGAATAGCATTCTCCGGCGTTAAGCCCATTACCAGCGGCTTGGTGGCGAAGACATATTCGTCAGGAGAAAGTAACTCTTCATAATACCCCCCCTTCACCGGCAAACCCGAAATCTCAGCAAATTCTTCCAAGGGGATGGAGACTTCCCTGTCCGACAGAAGAAAGGTATGTGTGGGGATGTTCCATTGTTGCACGAACGCCTTAACCCACCACGTCGGAGGAGCAGGGTACTCGAACAATGAGCCGTAGACTGCGGGGTACAGACCAATCTTCATCAAATGCGTCCTCTTCGCTGACAAGATATACCTAGCCCACTGCAAATACCCGGCCGATTGTCGAGGGGTCAATCCAATGTTATAAGGTTGTCCTCAAGGGCGCGACTCACCCTGGCATATGCGCCGCCCCAGAATATCCATGGCTGCCGGCGGCTGCACGGGAATAGCAGCAATCGAAGGCTGAAGAAGATCCTCCGAGTTCTAATTTACGACCTCCACGGTATAGTTCACCGGGGGTGCATCTGCATATGGGATCGATGAGATCGGCTCTGACGGCGTCGCACAAGAAAAGCTTCGGCGGCCCTTGATAATCTCACTATACCACCTACCCCACAGGTGAAGGTTCTCATACTCAGGGTCGTGATCCTTAATGAGAGCGAGAACCTCCCGGTCCACCGGCGCCTCAGGCAATCCTCCCTCTGAGCGGGAAAATGGGAATGAAAGGTCAGAAGACATGGTGCCTGCAAGAAAAAGCGAAATTCAGTTATCAGTATCATAAGTTAATTTTAAAAATTCCAACGCTTGGTACTTTAAAATTCATACCACACTGTAACGCAGTGGAGAGGGGACCAAAGGGGGACCCACAAAATCCAGATGACAATGCATCAGTTAATAAGACAACTTCATCATTGGAAGAGACTGTCAATTAGTGAGGAAATCCTCAAAAAGAATATTCTCATTAAATGAGAAATCCCTTGAGATAAGGAGAAAATCCCCCTTTTCAGAGCAAAACTCTGTCACAGAGTAACACTTGTCAAACTCTGGTCACAAGGGAATAAAATTCCTTAAAGAGCCTAGCTCTGTAATAATAATGAAAAAACCCATCAAAGGAAAGTTTATTCCTAAAAATTAAAGTTTGGGATCTTAAAGATCCATGAAAAACTCTTGAGAGTTCATCATCAGAAGATCAAAAGATCTATGTTTTGTCAATGAGCAAAGCTCTGTTCATGGGTTAAGAAACCCTGAAACAAATTCTTGAGAGCAAAGCTCTGTTTGTGAAACCCCAAAAGGGATTTCTTTAGATTAAAAGATCTATAAGAGCAAGGCTCTATTAATTAAAGTTGATTTAATTAAGTTTAAATTTTTACCTAAATTTTTTTCTACAGTTTTAACTCTTAAGGTTCTTGAAAACAAGAGCAGGGCTCTGAAAATAAAATTCTTGAAGATGATAATCATCTGCTGAGAACTAAGGGTCCTATTTATAGGCGCTCAAGCGCCTCTTCAACTCCTGAGTTGATCCAACGGTCTGGATCTTGCCACCGCTGCACTCACGTGTGCGCCACGTGAGCGCAACGGTGGGGGGGGATTTGTTTCCCCCAATCAAAGCAAAGCTCTGTTTGAATTTCAAATTCAAAAGATGGAGCAACGCTTCAGATCTCTTGCGCTGCGCGCAGAGCGCCACGTGTCAACAACAGACACGCCAACGCAAGGAGCGCTGCGCCCAAGGCAACGCACCCCAATCAGAGCAAGGCTCTGTTTTAAAATTCAAATTTTAAATAAAGGAAGTAACGCTTCAGATAACTTGCACTCTGCGCTGCGCGCCACGTGTCAAACAGTGGTGCGCTAGCGCAGTTGCGCTGCGCTCTGCGCTGCGCGACACGTGTCAGCGCAGTTGCGCTGCGCTCTGCGCTGCGCGACACGTGTCAAGCGCAGGTGCGCTTGCGCCAACTGCGCCATTATTTAAATAATAAATTATTTAATTAATCAGAATTAAAATTCTAGAAAGATCTTTCCAATTTTATTAAAATAAGAAGATTATCTTCTGTAAAACAGAGGCCTTAGGATCAAATATCCAACGGTGGGGAAATATCCCCAGATCAATCAGAGAAAGATCTCTGTAACTAACTCAACAAACCAATTGGTCCTATATAAAGGCTCCTAGACTCCAAGTCTCATATACAGAGATAGATAGAGACATAGAGAAAAGGGAAAACTCTGAAAAATTTGAAAGGTAAGCCTTTGAAGAAAGAAGATCATCTTCTTCAAGGTAAAGAATTAATTTTTTGGAAGAACAGAGATAAAAACATCTCATTAAAAGAAGAATTTCTTCTAAAAAGATCAAAGATCTAAGAACAAGATCAAGTTCTTCACTACAAAAAAGAAAAAGATCATAAAGATCCAATCATAAAGAAGTAATTTACTTCATTTCTAGATCTTTTGATCTATATAAAGGTACAGCCTTTTGATGAACCATTGGTTCTTGAAATCTTGAGGTAGAACCTCTTTAGAACAAGAAAAACTTGTTTCTTTGATCTAAATTGGATCAAGATGCGCTCTGCGCTATTGGACAGTGCTCTGCACTCTTAATCTGTGCCTTTGCGCTCCTTGGACTGATGCAAGTCACCAGAGCGCGCCACGTGTCAACCACAGAACAATCCGCGCCTTACGTTCCTAAAAACAGAGCGCTGCGCTCTTGGATTGACGCACTTCACCAAAGCGCGCCACGTGTCAGCAGTGCAATAGCGCAGCGCACTGGCGCAGCGCACTGCGCTAACAGACTTATGCTCAGCAGAGCGTGACACGTGTCACCTCTACATGCGCTAGCGCCCTGCGCTCTTTAATTGGCGCAAAGCGCCTGACAGGCCACCTAGCGCACTGTCAAACCATTAAATGCTGTGCATTATTAAGAAAGGGCAGAGCCCAATTAAAAGGCCTGTTCCCCCAATCTGAGCAAGGCTCATTTGAATTTTGAAAATTCAAATTTTCTGAAGCAACGCTTCGAATTCCGTGCATTGCGCAATGCGCAAGCGGTCCACAGTGCGACACGTGTCTGCGCAGTTGCGCAAGCGCACCGCTGCGCGACACGTGTCTGCGCAGTTGCGCAAGCCTTCCACTGCGCGACACGTGTCATTCATTGGGGAGTTGCGCAGAAACAGAATGGAAATTTAATGAAATCTTTTCTATTCTTTCCAAAACCAGAAGATTTTCTTCTGCCTTTGGATCAAAGATCCAGCGGTGGGAAAATTCCCAAAATCACTCAGAAAAGATCTTGTTAACAAATTCAACAAATTTGTGAGCACTATAAATAGGACCCCAGACCTCATTCGATGGGCATCAACTTGGATAATCGACTTCTAGCAAAAAAAAAAAAAGAAAAGAGAACTCTTGGAGATTATTCAAGAACAAAAAAAAAAAGAAAGGTAAAAACCCTTTTTTTTAAGAGAAAAATCTCTGAAGAACAAAGGATTTTTAAAAAAAAAAAGGGAAATAAATAAAAATAATAAAAATAGTGCCTTGCACTTGTTATGAAGCTGGTTCTCAGATAAATAAATAAATAAAAATAATAAATAGTGCCTTGCACTTGCTATGAACCTCTGGTTCTCTGAAACAGAAAGAAAGAAAAGATTTCTTTCTTTTCTTTTCTTTGATCTAAATTTAGATCAAGAAATTATAAAGTGCCCTGCACTTCTTTTCCTGAATCTAAAAGATTCTTGGTGCTTTGCACAAATGCAATGCATTATTTGAAGGGCTAGGCCCAAGTTAAAAAGACCTAGCAGGTCAGAATAAATTGCAAAGCAATAAAAGGGCTGGGCCCAAATAAAATTGATGCTCTGCATCCCTTTTGGGCAAAGCCCAAATAAAAGCAAAAGAAATGCAAGAGCAATGGACTTAGCCCAATCGTGGCCATAAGTCCTTAAATTAAATTGACTGAGCAAAATGGCTCTCCTAAATCAATCTACGACTGGTTCGAGGGTACATCTCCGAACTCCTTTGACATCTATCGTTGTAATTCCTCAACGATGTCAAAGAGGTGACGGGTCCCAACGACACACACCCATATGGACTGCGGGGTCCTTAAACTCGTGGACCAAAACGTCCTTAAACTAATATTGGACCGAAACATCCTTAAACTAATATTGGACCGAGACGTCCTTAAACTAATATTGGACCGAGACGTCCTTAAACTAATATTGGACCGAAACGTCCCTAAACTAATATCGGACCGAGACGTCCCTAAACTAATATTGGACCGAGACGTCCTTAAACTAACATCGGACCGAGACGTCCCTAAACTAACATCGGACCACCACGTCCCTAAACTGGCGCAATAGAGCCCAAATGCTCTTTTATCGAATCTAAACGGTCCCGTTAAGTTGATCTTAGTCTTAAACTGGACTAACGTATCCTTAACAAACGTTTAAGTTGATCTTAGCCTCAAACACGGCTAACGTATCCTTAAATATTCAAATGGATTATAAAACTCCCAATCAACTCTGGTTCGAGGGTACATCTCCGAACTCCTTTGATATCCATCGTTGTAATCCTTCAACGACGTCAGAGAGGTGACGAGTCCCGATGGCCATACATTAAATTAATCACTACGTTGAGTTGATCTTAGTCTAAAACAGGACTAACGTATCCTTGACGAAAGTTTAAGTTGATCTTAGCCGCAACGCGACTAATGCATCCTTAAACTGAAAACACCAAACCCAAATCTAAGTAAATACGGATTTGGACTAATCCACGTCCTACGGACGACGGCATTACTCAGTCTCCGTATACAATCCACGGGCAACCACAAACAAAACAAACACACACGACACGAAGTGAAATTCTGGAGAAGGAGAAAGTTGTTACCGCGATGCGGTAGCGTAATTAACTGCAGGGGCTTGCGCCTGCAGGGAAGAGCATCCCCATAATCAAAAACCCCTCATCCTGAGGGGAATCTGACGAAGTCTGCTACATCGGCCGCATCCGTCTAAACCTCCGATCCACGGTGCCATAAATCAACTTGGTATCTTCGGAGAGGTAGACGGATAAAACCAAATAGCATCTGCCCCGAACCTCTGGCACGGACGCGAAGTCCAGGCCGCCGTTCGGAGGGGAACAGATTCTGGCACGCCCGGTGGGACCTCTTCCTCTTTCCACTCCACACTTCGTGTGTCGTGTTCACGAACAAATCGCGGTTTGCTGTGATTGCCTGTGGATTCAAGGTACTAAGATTTGGTGTCTTGCTCCGTGCAGAAAACAGAAGATCAATGGCTTCGAACTGCATCGCCTGCAGCAACAACTCTCGCTCCGTCATTGCTGGAGGAGTGACTTATGGGCCCCAAGCGGCCTCCCTTTTCAAAATGCCGGTGGAGCAGGTGGCTCAAGCCACGACTGGACTATTTTTTGGGACTATGCTCCCACCAATGAGCTTCAACGCCCCAATGACATTGCAAGAAGCTCCAAAGAAGTCGGTCTTCGATCGACTCACCACTGCCGCGACCCCTCTCAACGGGTCGTCCAACTCCACTGCTTCAGTTTTTAACGGACTAGGCCAGAGCTCTAACAGGCTCATGAAGAAGCCTGCCATACCAGAAGGCGTTATCCCGAAGCGGATAGCCATTCCAACTCACGTTCCTGGCAAAATCACCAAGGTTGCTTCCCATGTTCGGAAGCCCGCTTCTGACAAGTTGGCCGTCCCCGTTCAACGGACGTCGATCTTTAAAAGGCTGGTACCAGCATATTCTGACCAACACAGGGGGCATGAGGAGGTCACCCCTATATCTGAAACAATTCCATCAGCACGACATGCTCGACGTTGCTACTGGCGCCGAGTTAAGAAGGCTGGGGGCAACTCCCCCTCTGGACTTACTCGTCCAACTCTAATGGTTGGGATCGACACTGCTGTTCCAACCAAGAACAGCTTTGAACTGCTCAACAAGGTGCGCAGAAACTCTCCTACTGCGATGTTGAAACGAACTCCTTCACCTGTGGAGAATACTCCAGAGAAGAAGCTAGAGCAGCCACCTCAACGACTGTCCTCTAAAATTTACAAAGTCTGGCGATAGGTCCAAGAGTCGGTGATCAATCAAGACTGTCTCTGACGACAGAAAAAGATGAAGGTTCGGCAGGGGAAGGATTACTCTGTCAAACCACAAAAAGTAAAAGCTACTTGGGTGCCCACTACAACGGCTCCCTTAACTCCAATCACTCAAAAAAGGAGGCCACAAAAAGCCCCTGTGAACATGGCGAAGCATAAAAGCGCTGAACACAAACGCCCCAAGTCTGGGGACATGGTGGTGCACACTGTTTATATGGCTTCTGGAAAGGAGGAAAGCCACACTTCTACGGGCCACCGACCGCTCACCCGATCCTTGACGAAAACCCAGGAGCAACAACAAAAGCTTCAGGAAATGATGACTACAATGGCTGCACTTACCGAGCCAAAAGAAAGTCCAGGGGCATCATCAGATGAGCGTCAAGAACAAGAAACCGACGCTGACTTTTTACGCAGAGTCCTCGAAAAGAGGGACAAAGAAGCTGCAGAGCAAGCGGCTAACATAAAACAGATGGCGCTCCTCTTCCAAGATATGGTAGGGATGATGTTACAGTCGGACCCTCCTGCTGAAGATCCTCCGATCGTCCTTGAAGACGACAGGGGAGAAACGTCAAATCATCTGCCGGCTCTGTCAACAGCCAAGGAGGAGGCAATCTCCAAAGTTGACCTAGACGAATATATAGCTCAGCAGATCCGGGTTCATCAGGCGAATGAAGCGGCTGGGCAAATTGTTAGAACCGGACGATCGTATCCGGGCTGGTATGACCAAATCAGTTACCCGCCAGGATATACGATCCCTAAATTCCACGTATATAAAGGGACATGGAATCCGCATCAGCATGTCGCTCAATTCAGGGCCTTATGCGGCAATACTGGAGGCGATGACAAATTGTTGCTGCGTCAATTCGTCGGCAGCCTGGCAGAAACAGCCTTTGAATGGTATTCGGAGCTACCTAACGACTCTGTCAAAACATTTGCAGAGATGGAACTGCTTTTTACACAAAGATTCGCGAGTGCTAGTGAACGCACCCCGATAACAGCACTGATAAATGCCAGGACAAGGCCAAGCGAAACGTGGGTTCAATACGCAACACGATGGCGGAACCTATGGTCGAAATGCGAACAACGCATAGAAGAGGCACCTGCGGTAGGCATGTTTGTGGGCACTCTCGATCCGCCGGCGACCATCTCGCAATTCATGATGTTCTTCAGGCCGACCACCTTCCAGGCCTTGATCGACAAATTAGCACAAATGGACCAGATGGGCCATAGACCGTCTCCTCCAAGACCCGATCCCCGAAATGAGAAAGGAAAAGCGATCGTCATCGCCAATGCTCAACAACAGTCGAGCAACTCAAAGCCGGTCGGTCGCCAAAACAACGTGCGTCCCCGTCCATCCCTAGAAGAGAGGCTAGGACGTCCTTACTCGTTTCCTCAGAATAAAACGAGAAGACTGTTTGAGCTAGCAGTGCGTAACAGACTCATCAATCTGCCGAGTCCAAAGCGTCTGTCGCAGCCAGGCGACCTTAATAATCCCAATTATTGCCCTTACCACCAAACGGTAAGTCACCCGATTGAGGATTGTTTCGTCTTTAAGGGATGGATCGAGGATCAATACCTGCAAGGCAAGTTCACGCTGTCTGAAAGCTGGAAGGTAAACCCCCCACAGCCGCACTCTCCAAAGAAGACGGACACGCCGGGGGCAACTTGTTCTTTCGTCGAGGATGAAAACGATGGAGAAAACTTATCGGATGAATCCGAAGACTACGTAGCGACTTGTCATGGATTTCTCATTCACTGACGGATGATGAGGAGGATCCTTGCGCTGAGAAATCAACGGCGGACCCTGAAACAGAAATTCCGTGGCTGTCAGACAAGTTGATCGATGCCTTCCTAAATGAAATTCGTCTGAAAGCAAAAGCCAATCAAGAGCATGAAATGGCCATACTGGAAAGAACCAAGGTATTCCCGTCAAATCAAAAGCCATACACTGCGGGTAAAAACAAATTCAAGACGAGAAAACGGTTCGCCAAAGCTCTATCAGTAGGAATGAAGCTACCGCCCTCCGAAGAAAATCCTTTCTCTGAGATAGAGATGCACCCTAACTTCTGTTTATATCATCAGAAGATCATACATCCTACCGAAGACTGCGAGTCCTTTAACTGTTGGTGGCAAGGGTATGTCTCTCAAAAGCAACACTTCGACAGGACAAAGTGTGAAGCTTGTGGACATCGGAAAAATGCGATATATGAGCGCAAAGGAGCCGCCGCAAACTGTCATATAGCCGACTTCAAGGGATCACAAATTATCACCTTTGGAAGCGACTCTGACGAAGAAGCTATCCCCAACTTTTCCCTCGGGGAATCTATTTCGAAAATAAAGGAATTGAGAAGCTGCGAGAACGTTCAGCCATGCAATCGCATGCTACTCGGAAAAAATCTCGACCCCGCAAACAACGGAGCGAACAAAAAGGATAAAAGAAAAGGAAAAAAGGCCCTCGTCGCCAGCGCTCAACAACAATCGGGTGACCCTAGACCGGTTGCTCGCCAAAGCAACAAGCGGCAATCCCTCCAAGAAAAGTTGAAACGTCCTTACTCGTTTCCGCAAGATAAAACAAGGGGACTGTTCGAGGTGGCAGTGTGCAACAGACTCATCAATCTGCCGGTTCCAAAACGTCCGTTGCGGCCAGGCGATGCTAATGATCCTAACTATTGCCCTTACCACCAAACAGTAGGTCACCTGATCGAGGACTGCTACGTCTTCAAAAACTGGGTTGAAGACCAATACCAACATGGCAAGTTTGCGCTGTCTGAGAACTGGAAGGTGAGTCCGCCACAACCGCACGCTCCGAAGAAGATGGATACGCCGGGGGCATCATGTTCATTCATGGAGAAAGACTCATAGACCGAAAAGTCAATAAACTAGATATTCGCCTCAAATACGGCGACAACGGACCGAAACGTCCTTAAACTAACAACGGACCGAGATGTCCTTAAACTAATGATGGACCGCAATGTCCTAAAACTTGCAAATGACCGAAATGTTTTTAAACTACTACCGCAGCATTCTCAGGCTGACGAGAATATAAAAAAAAAACAAAAACGGTATGTCCATAAGCAAAATGGGCACGGATGAAAACCCGAAAGGGCTCCGTGAGTAAAAACAGCAGGACTACCGGCGAGTGTTCGTGAAAACCCGAAAGGGCGCGACCTCGTAAAAAAAAATTATTAAAAAAAAATAAAATAAAATAAAAAGAATAAAAAAAACGGTATGTCCATAAGCAAAATGAGCACGGATGAAAACCCGAAAGGGCTCCGTGAGTAAAAACAGCAGGACTACCGGCGAGTGTTTGTGAAAACCTGAAAGGGCGCAACCTCGTTAAAGAACACTTACAAGATCCTCTCGACCTTGTAAGGAGAAACCACCCGCGTGAGATCCTTACGACTCACAAGGGAGCAACACACTTAGGGATCCCCACGGTTCCTAAGGAGAAAATACACTTGCGAGATCCTCACGACTCGTAAGGAGAACTCTCTTGTGGGACCCTTACGGCTCATAAGATTTGAAAGTCTTAAGTTGCAGAAACCTTAACCTGTTCTTAAGCAGCCCCCACAACCTTCGATATTGCCCTACAAGCGGCTCATAATGACCCTTGTATACAATCCACGGGCACGAATAAATATTTCCCTAACAAAGTCCCATCCGTGACTAGGGATATGCTTGTACAGCAAACAACACTTGTAAGTCCTCTCGACTTATAAGGAGAAAACCCTTTTGTAAGATCCTTATGACTTACAAGAGAACATGCACTTAGGAATCCTCACGATTCCCAGGGAGAAAACACACCTACAAGATCCTCACGACTTGTAGGGAGAAATACCTTTGTGAGACCCTTACGGCTCATGAAGTCAAAAGCCTTAGCCGACAGGACCCTTAATCCTGTTTACTAAGCCACCTTTGTTCGGGATCGACAGAGGCAAATGATGATTTGCTCCTGGCAATATTCCAGTTGTAGCGATGCTGATGCCTAAATCGGTATCAAATTCCAAGTCCTTTCATGGCAGATGATGATTCGCTCCTGGCAATATTCCAGTTGTAGCGATGCTGATACCTAAATCGGTATCAAATTCCAAGTCCTTTCATGGCAGATGATGATTCGCTCCTGGCAATATCCCAGTTGCAGCGATGCTGATGCCTAGACCGGTATCAAATTCCAAGTCCTTTTAAGGCAAATGATGATTCGCTCCTGGCAATATTCCAGTCGCAGCGATGCTGATGCCAAGATTGGTATCAGATCCCAAATCCCCTACTCGCAAAAAAAAATAAAATAATAATAATAAAAAAAAAAATCAGCGAGCAAAAAAAAAATAAAATATATATATATATATGCATACGAAATAGCCGAAATGGTGGGGCAGCTTGCAAACAAAATCAACAAGTAAAAATGTATGCATGCGAAATAGCCGAAATGGTTGGGCAACTCGCAATAAAAAGCAGCGAGTAAAAAGAAAAATAGCCGAAATGATTGGGCACCGCGAAAAATAGCCGAAATGATTGGGCAATCGCGATTTTCGCGATATAAAAAGCTGAAATGATAGAGCATCGCGGAAAGAATAAAAAAAAAATGAAAAAAAAAATGAAAAAAAAATGAAACTTTTTGCCCTACAGGTGAAATCACATCTATCCCTGTATACAATCCAGGGGCACAGATAAAAAGGGAACAATACCTTCCCAACAGGTTCCACCAGAAAGCGAAGCCAAATCTCGACGGTTCATAGATAACCTAGAGACCATCACGACATTTGTCGCAATATTACAGACACGATGTCAACAAATGAAGCAAAGGAAGGTCCCTAACTTCAGGGTCTCGACGTCAATATCGACAACTTAAAGATCACCAACGGCGTTTCTCCTCACTCCAACTAGATGCAGACATGACGTCAACAACTGACCTCAGAATCGCAACGAAACGGAACCATGACAAAGTCCCTAGTTCCAAATCTCAATGGCCACGTCTACAGCCTAGAGACCAACAACGGTGTGCCTCCTCATTCCAACAGGACACAGATGTTACACCATCAAGCGGAGCGATGGCAAAATCCCAGCTTCACCTCAGCATTCGTCTCGATACAGTAGACGCGATGTCAACAACAGCGTTCCTCCGCAGTCCATCTGGAGGCAGATGCAACGTCAACAAAAGACCTCACGGTCGAAACAAAGCGGAGTAACGGCAAAATCCCAACTCCACCTTAGCATTCGTCTCGTTACAACAGACGCAATGTCAACAACGGCGTTCCTTCGCAGCCCAGCGGGGTGTACATGCAAAGTTGACAAAAGACCCCATGGTCGAAACAAAGCGGAGTGATGGCAAAATCCCAGCTCCACCTCAGCATTCGTCTCAATACACCAGACGCAGTGTAAGCAAACGAAGCGAAGGCCACATTCCTAGCTTCAACGTCTTTACGGTAACTCACATAAAACCGGAAAGACAATCGGAGATCATCTCGCATCAGCACAGAGTGGTCACCACCTTGACGTTCGTCTCGATACAGCAGACGAAATGTCAACCCCAGCGTTCTTCCCCCAACAGGATTCGGACGCGCCAAAGAAAACGAAGCAAAGGCCAAATTCTTAGCTTCAACGTCTTTACGGTAACTCACATAAAACCGGAAAGACAATCGGAGATCATCTCGCAGCAGCACAGAGTGGTCACCACCTTGACGTTCGTTTCGATACAGCAGACGAAATGTCAACCTCAGCGTTCTTCCTCCAGCAGGGATTCAGACATGACAAAGCAAATGAAGCGAAGGCCACATTCCTAGCTTCAACGTTTTTTACGGTAACTCACATAAAACCGGAAAGACAATCGGAGATCATCTCGCATCGGCACAGAGTGGTCACCACCTTGACGTTCGTCTCGATACAGCAGACGAAATGTCAACCCCAGCGTTCTTCCTCCAACAGGATTTGGACACACCAGAGCAAATGAAGCGAAGGCCACATTCCTAACTTCGACGTCTTGACGGTAACTTATATAAAACCGGAAAGACAATCGGAGATCATCTCGCACCAGCACAGAATGGTCACCACCTCGACGTCCGTCTCGATACAGCAGACGAGATGTCACCCCAACGTTCGTCTCGACACAGCAGACGCAACGTCATCAAACAAACGGAGCCACGGCAAAATCCCTAGTTCCCACCGCAACATTCGTCTCGATACAGCAGACGCAATGCCAGCAAACGAAGCAAAGGCCAAATTCCTAGCTTCAGGGTCTTGACGGCAACTCATATAAAACCCGAAAGACTATCGGGGATCATCCCACACCAGCGCGGAGTGGTTATGACTCATCGGGGCTCTCCAAAATGAGCCTAACCTCAAGTAAAAAGTGGCATGGCAAATTCCTAACGCTTGCTCTTCCGACGGTCAAACTGCCAAGGAGGATTGCTTGAAGACGTCTTGTCCAGCCCCCGAAGGGATCAGAGACACGGCAGTCGCAGGGCTACTCGAACAGCACGATTGCCTATCGAGGACTATATCAGCTTATGCGACGGTACAATGGCCAAAACCCTAAGTACCACCAACCTTAACGGGCTTCTGTCGTAAAGAGCAGAGGTTAAATGCGACGTTAAGATGCTCTTGCGAGAAACGTTCGATTCGTCTCGACTTGTGAAAAATTGTCGAGGCGGCTCGACTCGTGAGATAAAGCCTTAGGCAGTGGGCATAAAAGAAGCCTGTTTCCTAAGCATTGGGACCCTGCGAGTTGGCCCAAAACGGTCTCTTGCATACCATCCACGGGTCTCACTCTCCAACGTCGAACTTCGACGAGGAGGGAAACAACCACTTACGAATCCTCTCGACTCGTAAGAGGGAAAATTCTCTTATAAGATCCTTACGACTTATAAGAGAAAACCACGCTTAGGAATCCTCACGATTCCTAAGGAGAAAATCCACCTGCGAGATCC
Organism: Agapanthus africanus; assembly: GCA_030015575.1. Classification (NCBI taxonomy): domain Eukaryota; kingdom Viridiplantae; phylum Streptophyta; class Magnoliopsida; order Asparagales; family Amaryllidaceae; genus Agapanthus; species Agapanthus africanus. The sequence goes on from CM057344.1 coordinate 57,921,267, forward strand.
TCTCGATCCGTAGGGAGAAAAGTCTCTATGAGACCCTCACGGCTTATAGAGTTGAAAAGTCTTAGACAGCAGATCTGAACCTGCGGCCTAAGCCATCGCTATCTCTTGAAAAAAAAAACTAAGTTATCTGCCAATTATGTTTATCAAAGACAACATGCTGATAATAAGAGAATGCAGAAAGAAAAAGTGCATACAAGACATTGCAAAAGAAAATGTGTATCTTTATTCATTGACTTCAATCAAATACAAGATGAATCGTACAAAAGAATAAAGAATAGATACATATTATTTTAAAGGAAAATTTTACAAATACATTGATACAAAGGCAGCTACTGGGAAGGAAGCGTCTTAAGTAGCTTTATCAGTTGTTCGCACACTTCCTTCCAGGCCTTTTCCCGATCGGTTACCACCGCCAGCTCTGCCTCCACTTGGGCTCGTTGCTGCAAGACCGACGCAAGCTGCTCCCTCACGACTTGATAGGCAGCTTCCCGACTTGGAATATTGCGCTCAGCTACGTCGAGTTTCCGCTTCAAGTTTAGCCCATGGGAGATGCGCTCCAAGAGACCCTCAAAGATAGTCTTCACTTGGATAGCATTTGCCTCAACCTCAGCGCGCAGATGGGCCGTTTCGTTCGAGGTCTTTTGGCATTCCCTTAGTCTTAAAGCTGCTTCTTGCTCCAAGTGGCGGGAGTGCGAAGTGCTTTGCTCGAGCCAAGTTGTGCGTTGGGTGCTCAGGGCTAAAACTTCGGGAGAAGGGCGCGTCGACTCCAGCCGGTATAGACAGGCCTCGATCTCCCTGCAGTGATTAACCCAAGATCTGACGACGCCTTCGTTATGAAAAGTTACGAGCGCCGCCAACATTGGATTAACATCCACAGCGAAATCTACGGCAGAAGGGAGAGCATCCATGTTAAGCTCTTCGATGTACCCGCTCAGCATGCCCAAACTCATCACAGCACCCTTTGAAGATGGGCGTCTCAAGAAAGGGCCTGCCGGTAGAAAGACGCGAGACTCAAAAGGGACCGGAGCCGGAACAATAGCTGCAAAACAAAACATGGTTAAACGATGGTTCAAGAGATATTTAAGGGTTACCAAAAAAGGAATTTGCTATACCAGAAGCAACGGACGGCAGAGCCGTAAGGGCCGGAAGCGCGGCAGGTCTGGTATCCCCTCCTTCGATTTGTGGCACTGCAATAAAGAAAGGGAAAAGTCAGAAATCATTCAATTGCTAGAAAAAGGGGATGAACAAAGATATTGTATTGAACGTACACTCACCAGCGCCACTAGAAGGAGAAGCAAGTTCGGATGGGAAGGAGAAGTGTGGAAGCAACACTTGATATAGATGATCAAAGAGCACTCCTGAAAAGATGCGGTGGTATGGCGTTAGTCCATGAACTACACGTTTAAAAGATTAACTTGTGAGTCGCAAATCCATACCTTCCAACATCCGCGATGGCACGAGGGAGGACGGGGAAGTGACCACCGCCAAAGCAGTAGTTGACGGTGCTCCTTCAAGCAATGGAGCGTCGGCACTGGCCGCACCTGCAAAGACAAGCTTGTTAGAAGAGATCGCAAGATATATAAAAAAGGGGGGAAACGATAGTAACCCGAAACTTACCCGACGAACTGCCAGCCGAGACTGAGGCAATTCCTTCCTCCATTGACATCAGGCCACCACCCGTAGCCTCGTCACCCGACTCGATGGGAACCGTTGTTGTGCTTGCAAGCCCGGGAGACGGCAAGGAACCATACGCGGGGAGGGCTATGATTGGAGTATTGCCAGATTCCAGAGAAGGAGCGGCTGGCTCATCCTCAGGAATCATGGCCACCTCACCCGCTACTCCTTCGGGTCCTGCGATCACAGTTGTCTCATCCATCGGCACCGTGACATCTCCAGCCTCAAGCGCCTCGACTTCTACTGCCTTCGGCTCGACAATCATCTCATCTGCCGCCACTTCAGATGCGGCATCGATGACCCTCTCGGCAGCGGATCTTTCAATTTCTGTCTCAGTCTCAGGCGCCGTGGCCCCGATGACGTTGCTCACTGTCAGCTCGGGCTCGGCAAGTACCGCTTCCTCCGTTCCTCGGGGTTCGACGGTCTCCGACTCCCCCTCAGTCGGACTTGGCCCTGCAAAAGGAATGCGTATGAGCCAACGGCTTGATAATTCTTACAACAAGGTTCTGAAAGAGATGTTACCTGAAGGGGATTTATTATTTGCGCTTCGGGCCGCGCGCGCCACTTGCCTATAAGCAGTAGACAGGGCGACGGAGGCCTCTCCAGAAGGAGTGTCAGCGCGAGGAATGGTACTGGGACCCGCTCCCGCGGCCAAAGCAGCTCTACGCGCCTTTGCTTCGCGTCTCAACCGCTTCCGCTCCTCCCGAGCCGTTGAGAAGGATGCCACTAGAGCTTCCCTAATTGAGGTGTCCTCGTCCGTGAATAGGGAAGCCTCTAAGGTTTTTAGGGCATCCCTCGTCGTTTTGTCAAGCCGAGGCTCTTGCGGCAACTTTGACGAAGCCGGGACTTCAGTAACAGGCTCGGGAAGGATCCCCGCATCAACTGATATAACCCCTGCTAAGAAACGAAAGAAGGTTAAGTTGACCATCATAAAAAGACAACAAACTCTTCTTATAAAAGAGAAAGGGGTGAAACATACCAGCGCCTGCTAAGGCACGCTTCTCCTCCTCCTCCTGGAAGGTTTTCAGGGAGGCAGCAATAGCCTCTTCAGTAGAGACACCTGTTGAAAATGGAGCAAATGTTAGTTAAAAATAATAATACAGGGTGCAATAAAATGACAAATGAAGCGTCTGATGATTACCAGACTCAGCAAGTTTGCTTAGCATCGCTTCGAGCCTAGCCGATCGCTCCGAAGCTGCAATGGCGGCAGCCAGATTGGTGTCCGCAGGATCTACCACGAAACCCTCATTGCTGCCGCATTCACATATGGCCTCGGCGGGAGGAGCCGCAGGATTTAAGCTGAGGATCGCGTCGAGGGATAGGGTGGACTTCTTCTTCTTCTGCCCGCCAGCTTTAGATCCACCCGGAGCAGCTTTGCGCTTGGCAGTCACTTTAGGGCGGCGTGTCCCGATATCCGCTCCTGCGCCAGACTCTGGCGATACCACTTTAACTGTCTTTGTGGGAGCACGGGGCGCCGGTGGTGCATCCACCGTAGTAGGCAGTGGCAATCCACGCGGGGGGGCCAACACGCGTGGTCGGTTGGCTCCGGCCTCTTTTAGCGGAGGGACGACCGGGCGCCTTGGCTGCAAGGGAGCCTTGCGATCACCACCAGGAGGTGCATCCCTACGGTCAACCAGCAAGCGCTTCTCCGTTAAGATAATTGGGCCCATCGCATGCGCATACCAGGCCACATATGAATTAAGCATTTTAGGGCTACAGCTAGGTTCGCTAATGAAGAAATAAGAACCTGTGTTAAGCCGTGTAAAATGATGCATCGCATTCTTTATCCCCTCTGGGCCGACCACGGGCATTTCTAAGAAGGCTTCCAACGGGATCCCTTGGTTGTTGCTTGACTGCCGGGCAAATCGGTGCGGGTTATATCTCATGAACAAGGCTATCTTATTCTGCCTAAACACTAGATAGCCCGGCCGAATGGAGTAAAGGTGAAGGATTTCCCGAGCCTTCAGTACAGAAACCCCGCCCTTAAAGTCGTCACGCAGCGACACCACTGACTTAGCGGTCTCGGAGCCTATGGTGATGACCTTATCCATAAAAGAGGTCTTCGCTCTGACTAGATGTGAACGCAGGAGCAGTCCCCTAGACTCCCGCGGAGGTGCAACCACAATTGAAGCCCCGATCAACCGCATGATTCTTGGGAGTCCGCATTTCTCAAAGAATGGAGGAGTCTTATGGGCACCAAACACCCCTCGCACATGCAACTCCATCCAAGAAGTGAAGTAGTGCATCGGAAAGTTAGCAGGCTGTACCCCAGGCTCACTAGCGTCCGCCGCTACGCTAAGTCCATTGTAAAGATAAGCCAATCCGGCGATCTCTACCGATAACTGCAAACCGGCCACCATTCGATGCGCCGGGTAAAAGACGGAGGGCCGCATGAGGCGTGGGTGCATGGGGAGCGCGAAGCTGCACAACCATAAACCCAAGAACCCTATGAAAAAAGTCTCCTCGTCCATGCCAGGAACGGCGATCTCTGGGAAAGGGACGCTGGCAGTGCTGGGGAAATAAAAATCCCGCTGGTCATTTTCCGATAAAGGTCGGCGGTCCAAGCCGAAACCAAAGGGGTCAGCAAGCTGAGCGAACTTCTCGCCCTGCTCTGATAGGAACTCCGGGCGGATAAAACAAGCAATGAAATCCGCGAAACTGACCCCCCGGTCTCCTGATTCCAAATGCAGTTCCTCATAAATCTCCAACACCTTCACCAAGCCCGGGTGCTGATGCTGAATGGCATTTTCCGGAGTTAAGTCAAATACAACCTGCTTGGCGGCAAAGACGTACTCATCAGGAGGAAGCAGCTCCTCGTAGTGCTCCCCCCTCGCTGGTAAACCTGAAATCTCAACAAATTCTTCCAAAGAGATGGAGACTTCCCTATCCGCTGTCAAGAAGGTGTGGGTGGGGATATTCCATTGTTCAATAAAGGCCTTTATCCACCACGTCGGAGGAGAGGGATACTCGAAAAGCGAGACGTAGACGGCGGAGTATAAACCAATCTTCGTCAGGTGAGCCCTCTTCGTCGCCAGAATGTAACGGGCCCATTGCAAATATCCGGCAAGCGGCCGCGGGGTCAATCCAATATTATAAGCCTGTCCCCAAGGGCGTGCTTCACCCTGACAGATTCGCCTCCCCAAGATGTCTATCGCCGGCGGCGGCTGCACGGGGATGGCGCCGATTGCAGGCTGAAGGAGGTCATCGGAATTCCAATTCTTAACCTCCACGGCATACTTCACCGGGGGTTCGTCCGCATAAGGGATCGTAACTATGGGCTCAGAGGGCGCGGCGGAACTAAAACTGCGACGGCCTTGGATGATCTGGCTATACCACCTTCCCCACAGATGGAGCTTTTTGCACTCAGGATCGCGATCTTTAATAAGAGCGAACACCACCCGATCCACTGGCGAATGGGGGAACCCTCCTTCCGAGCGAACGAAGGGAAAAGACAAGTCGTCAGACATGTTTTCTGCGGAAAGACAAAAAAAATATATATATATCATTAGTGGCCTAACGCTTGGCATTTTAAAAAAAATAAAAATAAAAATCTTGCTCCACACTGTGATGCAGTGGGTAGGGGACCAAAGGGGGACCCACAAAATCTGGATGATGTGCATCATTTAATAAGACAATCCCATCATTAGATGGGACTGTCAATTCATAAAAAGTTCCCAATAGGATACACCCACTGGTGGGGAAGTCCCTAGAGACAAAGAGAAAATCTCCTCTTTTAGAGCAAAACTCTGTCACAGAGTGACATTTGCCAAACTCTAGTCTCAGGGGAACAAGATTCCTTAAAAGAGCATGGCTTTGTGGTAATAATCGAAAATCCATCAACACTTAGAAGAATTGAAGTTTTTGAATCCTGAAAAATCCATGAAAACTCATAAAAAAAAAAAAATTCAGTTCATCCAAGAGCAAAGCTCTGTTCATGGGTCAAAACCCATGAACAGGACCTCTGTAAATCTTGAGAGCAAGGCTCTGGTGAAGAAGCCCCAATGGGGTTTTCTTTAGATCAAAGATCCCAAGAGCAAGGCTCTGTTAAAAAAAAAAAAAACCCCAAAGGGGTTTTCTTTAGATCCAAGATCTACAAGAGCAAGGCTCTGTCAATTAAATTTAATTTGAATTAATCTGATTTTTTTTTACCTAGAAATTCTAAGTTCTGAACTTGAAAGTTCTTGAGAGAAATAAAGAGCAAGGCTCTGAAAATTTTTAAGAAAGAGCAAGGCTCTGAGAGTTAAAATTCTTGAAGATGGTAAGAAAAATTACCAAGGACCAAGGGTCCTATTTATAGGCGCATGCGCCCCTTCAACTGACCCCCCTTGATCCAACGGCTAAGATCTCGCCACCGTTGCGCTCACGTCATGCCACGTAAGCACAACGGTGGGGGGGCATTTGTTCCCCCAATCTGAGCAAGGCTCATTTGAATTTTGAAAATTCAAATTTTCTGAAGCAACGCTTCGAATTCCGTGCATTGCGCAATGCGCAAGCGGTCCACAGTGCGACACGTGTCTGCGCAGTTGCGCAAGCGCACCGCTGCGCGACACGTGTCTGCGCAGTTGCGCAAGTGCACCGCTGCGCGACACGTATCTGCGCAGTTGCGCAAGCACTATTGCGCAAGCCTTCCACTGCGCGACACGTGTCATTCATTGGGGAGTTGCGCAGAAACAGAATGAAAATTTAATGAAATCTTTTCTATTCTTTCCAAAACCAGAAGATTTTCTTCTGCCTTTGGATCAAAGATCCAGCGGTGGGAAAATTCCCAAAATCACTCAGAAAAGATCTTGTTAACAAATTCAACAAATTTGTGAGCACTATAAATAGGACCCCAGACCTCATTCGATGGGTATCAACTTGGATAATCAACTTCTAGCAAAAAAAAAAAGAAAAGAGAACTCTTGGAGATTATTCAAGAACAAAAAAAAAAGAAAGGTAAAAACCCTTTTTTTTTAAGAGAAAAATCTCTGAAGAACAAAGGATTTAAAATAAAAAAAAGGGAAATAAATAAAAATAATAAAAATAGTGCCTTGCACTTGTTATGAACCTCTGGTTCTCAGATAAATAAATAAATAAAAATAATAAATAGTGCCTTGCACTTGCTATGAACCTCTGGTTCTCTGAAACAGAAAGAAAGAAAAGATTTCTTTCTTTTCTTTTCTTTGATCTAAATTTAGATCAAGAAATTATAAAGTGCCCTGCACTTCTTTTCCTGAATCTAAAAGATTCTTGGTGCTTTGCACAAATGCAATGCATTATTTGAAGGGCTAGGCCCAAGTTAAAAAGACCTAGCAGGTCAGAATAAATTGCAAAGCAATAAAAGGGCTGCGCCCAAATAAAATTGATGCTCTGCATCCCTTTTGGGCAAAGCCCAAATAAAAGCAAAAGAAATGCAAGAGCAATGGACTTAGCCCAATCGTGGCCATAAGTCCTTAAATTAAATTGACTGAGCAAAATGGCTCTCCTAAATCAATCTACGACTGGTTCGAGGGTACATCTCCGAACTCCTTTGACATCTATCGTTGTAATTCCTCAACGATGTCAAAGAGGTGACGGGTCCCAATGACCACACACCCATATGGACTGCGGGGTCCTTAAACTCGTGGACCAAAACGTCCTTAAACTAATATTGGACCGAAACATCCTTAAACTAATATTGGACCGAGACGTCCTTAAACTAATATTGGACCGAGACGTCCCTAAACTAATATCGGACCGAGACGTCCCTAAACTAATATCGGACCGAGACGTCCCTAAACTAATATCGGACCGAGACGTCCTTAAACTAACATCGGACCGAGACGTCCCTAAACTGGCGCAATAGAGCCCAAATGCTCTTTTATCGGATCTAAACGGTCCCGTTAAGTTGATCTTAGTCTTAAACTGGACTAACGTATCCTTAACAAACGTTTAAGTTGATCTTAGCCTCAAACACGGCTAACGTATCCTTAAATATTCAAATGGATTATAAAACTCCCAATCAACTCTGGTTCGAGGGTACATCTCCGAACTCCTTTGATATCCATCGTTGTAATCCTTCAACGACGTCAGAGAGGTGACGAGTCCCGATGGCCATACATTAAATTAATCACTACGTTGAGTTGATCTTAGTCTAAAACAGGACTAACGTATCCTTGATGAAAGTTTAAGTTGATCTTAGCCGCAACGCGACTAATGCATCCTTAAACTGAAAACACCAAACCCAAATCTAAGTAAATACGGATTTGGACTAATCCACGTCCTACGAACGACGGCATTACTCAGTCTCCGTATACAATCCACGGGCAACCACAAACAAAACAAACACACACGACACGAAGTGAAATTCTGGAGAAGGAGAAAGTTGTTACCGCGATGCGGTAGCGTAATTAACTGCAGGGGCTTGCGCCTGCAGGGAAGAGCGTCCCCATAATCAAAAACCCCTCATCCTGAGGGGGAATCTGACGAAGTCTGCTACATCGGCCGCATCCGTCTAAACCTCCGATCCACGGTGCCATAAATCAACTTGGTATCTTCGGAGAGGTAGACGGATAAAACCAAATAGCATCTGCCCCGAACCTCTGGCACGGACGCGAAGTCCAGGCCGCCGTTCGGAGGGGAACAAGGCCTAAGAGGCCAAATTTAAATGCTGTGCATTATTAAGAAAGGGCAGAGCCCAATTAAAAAGCCTAACATGCTAAATTTAAATGCTGTGCATTATTAAAAAGGGGCAGAGCCCAAATAAAGACCTAACAGGCCAAATATAAATGCTATGCATTTAATTACAGAGCCCAATGCTATGCATTATTAAAAGGGCCAAGCCCAAATAAAAGCTCAACAGCCAGAACAATAAAATGTTCAACTGAGCTCATATGCTCATAGATCTTCAAATAGACCTTAGTCCCAAATTGGACTATAGACCTCACAACCAACACTGGTTCAATGGTACATCTCTGAACTTCTCTGATATTTGTCGTTGTAATCCTTCAACGTCTTCAGAGAGGTGACGGGTCCCGACGGCCTTACATTCCATGGACCACCATGTCCCTAAACTGGCAATCGATCGCAATGTCTCTAAACTAAACAATAGAGCCCCCAATTGCTCTCTTGTCGGATCTAAACGATCCCGTTAAGTCGATCTTAGTCTAAAATTAGACTAACGAATCCTTAACAAACGTTTAAGTTGATCTTAGTCCAAAATAAGGCTAACGTATCCTTAAACCGAAACCCCAAACCCAAATCTAAGAAAATACGGATTGGACTAATCCACGTCCTACGGGCGACCACATAAATTAGTCTCCGTATACAATCCACGGGCAATCACAAACAAAACAAATACCCACAACACGAAGTGACCATCTGGAGAAGGAGAATATTGTTACCGCGATACAGTAGCGTAATTAACTGCAGGGGCTTGCGCCCGTAGGGAAGAGCGTCCCTACAATCAAAACCCCCTCAAACGAGGGGGAATCTGACGAAGTCTGCTACATTGGATGCATCCGTTTAAACCTTCGATACACGTTGCCATAAATCAACTGGCATCTTCGGAGAGGTGGACGGATAGCACCTATTAGCATCTGCCCCGAATTTCAGGCAAGACGCCCATCGCGTCTTCGTCGCGTCCTTCGGAGGGGAACAGATGGCCGAGCGATGGTTGGGCCCGGCTGCCTCCGGGAGGACTTTCTGATCCCCGGTATTGCGGTAGGGGAGCTTCCCGCCAGGGGTGACCGAGCAGGGCAGCTTCTAGGTTGCCTCTTGGTGAGGGCTTTGGTCCCTGGCGTTGCGGCAGGGAAGCTACCCGTCAGGGGTGAATGAGTAGGGCAGCTGCTGGCTTACCTCTTGGCGAGCTTTCTGATCCCCGGCGTTGCGGTAGAGGAGCTACCCGCCGGGGATGCCGATTAGGGCAGCTGCTAAGTCGCCTCTGGGAGGACTTTCCGATCCCTGGCGTTGCGGTAGGGGAGCTACCCGCCAGGGATAACCGAGCAGGGAGACTGCTGGCAGCCGTGGGTTGCCTCTTGGTGAGGGCTTTGGTTCCTAGCGTTGCGGCAGGGAAGCTACCCGCCAGGGATAACCGAGCAGGGCAGCTGCTCGGTCGAATCTTCAAGATATTTCGCCCGACCATACACCTGGGGAACTGGAACGGTTAGCATGTGTATTGAATGCGGGGGAGGTGAAGCGCCAGGGCCGCGTCGCTTCGGTTCCGTCGGAGGAGGCTTAGTGATCGCCGCGTGGCAGCAGCTCCTTGGACGAGAGTGGGTGACCATTGAGTTCCTCTGGGGCGCAGCGGGCTATATAAGGCTGAAGGAGCACTAGATCTTCCTTCCCTTGCAAACAGAGCGTTGAGAATACAGGACTTCCCATTTACCATCCCCGACATCATCAATTTCGAAGATGTGTACCTGTATGACCAGAACTGTATCGAGGACACGGTGCAGTTGGTGTACAGGAGCATCGAGGACCACTTCGGCCGGTTGCTCTCCCGACGTTCTTCCTTGCTGCAGCTGCTGATGTACTCCATCTGGAGGGCGTCGCCGGGGCTCTACAACCCCCTGTCCGAGCAGCTCAATGACGAGGCCGTAGGCAAGCTGCGGTCTTTGAGGCGCTTCGGCCTCATCTCCGCAAACCGTCTGGCTCGCTCGGAGGCGCTCGTCCGCGAGTGCTATGAGCTGAGGCTCGGGATCAACGCACGTGGGGGGAACCGAGGGGAGAGGTTGGACCTTGCGAGGCCTCGGCTGGCGGAGATCTTCACCGAGTATCATGAACAGTGCTCTCTGCACCCCCTTCCCCCGCTGTTGTAATATATATATTTTTTCTTTTTGCATGTACGGCTGAGGAGCCCATAATACCCCCTATTTTTGAATAAATAAGATCTTTTCAACTTTCTTCGCAATGTTCTGTTGATTTTTATTAACTTGACAATATGCCATGGGGAGAGTTTACATTGCCTCAAAAGAAAAGTACATTCTAATAGATGACCCCATCAGTGTGGCCCGGGCTTCCTGGTGTTAGTGTATATGCCCTAGAGGCCATTACTGTATCATACTAGTTTGTATATTACTTAATGGATGCTTGGGATATTCACCTTGTATATACAATCTTGCTCAAAATAGTAGTATGCTACTTGGTTTGTTTCTACTTCAATGTGTACTTGTGTTTATTTCAGTATATCACTTATACGCATTAGTGGAGCCCTTAGGATCTTTGCTTGATTACCAGCGTTGTGATGGCAGTCACACTAGTGGGGGCTGGGTAATCTATAAGCACATCCTTATACAGGTCCCTAGTCGCAGGACTATCGAGACAGGGCATCGATACTCCGGAGTAGACTAGCGTATGCGCTTCTCATCCCAGTGTGGGAGATGGTCTGTCCCACAGCCATCAGTACGTCGTACTGGAGATAGTATACGGGTGCTCGTTGGGTTACGAGTACACTGGACAGGACTCGTCGGGAACTGACAGGTTGGTATCATACCTATCGTCAGTTATCAGTTCCCAGGTGACATGAGTACAGCTTAGTCCGCTGACTTGACACTGGCACTTCGCCTCAAGTGTGTTCCCACTGCACTTTGATCACTACCCTACCACGGCTCAAAGGAGTCGTGCAAACAGGTGGTGGTTGGGTGCAGTCCCGAAGCACTTGGAGGCAGTGACGGTTAGACAGGATTCGTCTCTCCCGGTATTGGGGGTTGACATCGCGCTGTGTCTAGGAGAGCCATTACACGAGTAGTCCCTGGCCAGGGCAAACGAGATATACTGGTAGGTTTCCAGTGTTATCTCAGGGTGTTTTGGGCTACGCTCCGGCACGACTTGTACCGCTATTGGGGGACTGACGTTTACCACCCCCTAGGCCCGCCATGCGATGTATCAGACGAACAGACCGGACTGTACGGAGACTGTCACATTCAGACTCAGTAGGAGTACAGATGGGGTTTCATCTCGTCAGCCTTCTTGTCGACATCTACCTGGGGACCGTTACGCACAGCTAGTGCCGCTTGCGGTCTGTGGTTAAACCCACTGCCAGCGTAGTGTCGAGTCTTTAGAGTCCCACGCAGAGGGTATTCGCCTCTGGGCAAAACAGAGTAGAGGTCGCATGGTTTTGCGACAGGGTTCGTTCTCATCCGCGCACTTGTGCACGTTTGGAGTCCGGACGGATTATACTGGCAGGCTCTGGTTTGAGCCAGATACTGGTATATATATATTTGGGGTTGCTTTTATATCTTGGTATTCTTGTTTTTCGGAACGAGAATGCAGGTGTGTATGCACAGTTGCTTGAGGCGGAGAATGAGGTTTTTCATTAGGGTTTCGGAACGGGTGCATATGCACAGTTGACAGTCTTCATTTTCCAAACCCTAATGGATTTATATATTATCTATTAATAATAATAATTAAATGAGAATTATGTTATGGTTGTGTTTTGTTGACTTGTTGACCTTGGTTGACTTGTTGACCATTGACCACTTTCATGCCTTGAAAGTCTTCCTTGATTCATGCTTACTTTTTATTAAATGAAGCATGGTTGTGGTCATTCCAAATACTACCATCAACTATTCTCATTTTCAATTATTATCATTTAGATAATATTATTCTTTTGCATTATGGTTGCAAGAAGAGAAAATAATAGCTCATTCTATCATTCTCATTCTCTCTCCTCTCTTCATCTTCTTCTTCCTCTAGCAAAGAGAAACCTTCTCATGAGTTGAGAATCCTTCTCTTTAAAACAAAAGCAACCCTTAGACACTCTCTCTACTCACTCTAGGATCAAGGGTTTAGCAAGCCGGCGATTCTAGTTCACTCCAAGTTCGAGAAAGAGCCCAAAGGTCGAGCCTTCGAGGTGGATCCATCTTCGACGGAAGAAGGCGACAAGAGAAGAGAACCATCAACCTCCACAAAGTTAGAAGAAGAAGGAGTTCAAGTTTAGGTATAACCATCTCTATCCGAGTAGCTAAATCTCTTTAGCTTAGTATGCTAGTTTTAGTTTAGGTAACGATCCCGACCTAGTCTAGTCCATGTTGCCTCTTGCACTAAAAATTTGATTTTTATACCGTTTCCGCCTCCCCGTAAGAACCGGGGGTCGCAACGTGGACTAACAGTGGTATCAGAGCCTAACTAAACTTAAACTAGCTTGGTAGTGAAGTGTAACGAAGTTCGGAACCGGAAAAATCCAAAAACCAAACTTTTACAAATTCTGAGTTTCTGTTGAAAATTTTCTGGCTCAAAATGAAAAACTTTATACATGTAAATTCGTCTCAGGATTTTGTGTGAACACCCAAGAAAAACGATACAGTGATTCGACTAAACCGCCGCCCATCCGCCGCATAAACCATGTATTTGCCGCGGAACCGCCGCGTTTTGTCGTTTTCGCTGCATCGTTTTTCGTGCAGTGTGTGTCTGTGTTGGTTTTGGGATTTTTGAAATATATTATATGTGCCCAGATTTTGCAGAAAAGAAATTTCCTTTTGGGGTCCTATAATTCCGTATTTTTTCCGAACTTCACTACACTTTGACTATGATGGTTATATCTGTGATGTTTGCTTGTATTGAACGTCGGCTAATCGCTATAAGACGATTAGTCGGGGTTATACAAGATCTGTAATGTGCTGGAATGTGTATATAAATATGTTGGATTGTCGCGGGTGAATAGCCGGGGGTTGTGAGACGAGAGTTTTCTTTTCTTGCAATTCATTGTAAATGTAAATTGATGTAATTATATTATTTGTTTGGCCGCACAACCGGGTCGGGGTTGTAGCCGTCATTGTATAATTCTTTTTACTGTTTTTGCTCCTAGGATAGACCCATGGAGGGGTGCACAAACTACCGAGGACTTGGCGGGTAGTTTGCCGCACCCGTAGGGGTCTTGGGTGGGGATTTGGCTATTCACCGCGACCGTGTTATCTGTTTTTTGTTACAGGCTCGTACAAATTACAGATTGCTAGTATATCCAATGTATTTATCTGTGATCTGAAATGTCTATCATTGCTTTCTATTTAGGCGTTGCTTATGTTTTACAGACGCGCTAGCCCAGCCCCCGCTCTGTCGTTAGTTAAGTAACCTAACGGGTAATGACGGGGCCCCGTGGCGAATGCGAATGGCATAAGCGTACGTCATATTTTGGTTGTTTTCTGCAATGGTAGGATTAAATGATGGGACGCATTAAAAGTACTAATGCAAGAATATCACGCATTAAAAGAACTAATGCAAGATAATAAACCAAGTTTAAGTCGATGGAACACTTTCGAAAAACCACTCGGTTCTTTTCAAAACTAACTTTTAAATGCGGAGATTGAGCCACTCCTTCTAAAAGCTATCTCGTTCCATCGATTAAATCAAGTTCACTACGTTCACGGTTTCGCCAAAACCATTCGTAGCCCTCCGTCGTTTCGTATGAATATTCAATAGTATTCAAGCTGTGTTTGTTGACCTTCGTCAAGGCATAGTGATTGGTAGCTATTGGGTGTTCATATGTAGCATAGATAGATGCGTTGGTTTGGGACACTCGCATTACCTTGTTGACCTTCGTCAAGGGTATATACGGGTGGATTCAAATTAACCTGGATAATGACGGGCAGAACTTGACATGTGACTTATGATTTGTTGACCTTCGTCAAGGTCATAAGAGCATGGGGCAAAAATCCACATCGGGAGTTTCATAAGTACTGAAACTTGCTAGATTTGCATACCATTTGGAGTGTGGTGATTCTGGTAGGATTCCTTCAGTTTCGTCACGCGATGATATTTGGATCCCGATCCTACTGTGAGTATATGCTACTCCTCGGGAAATTTCTCACTTAACGATCAATGCTATAAACCTAGTAGGTGCCTAGAAAGGTGTTAGCGGGGTTACGCCCCCAGGGAAAAGAGGTTCTTTAATTAAGGAACTTCGCGAAAGCGTTGGAAAACCTCCCTCGAAGTACCGACACTGGCCTGGCTGAACGGTTAAGCAAGTATTGTACGGTGGGATTGATCCTGACTAATTCTTCCTTTATGGTTTGAGGAGGGATTCGAGAAACAGTGGGAGCCATCCTGTTTAGACAAACTAAAAACCACTCTAAACTTGCAAGAGCATCATGCTGAGTGTTTCTTCTTCTCTCTCCTAATTGCAGCGACCAATCAACATGACTGGACTTAAGTTACTCCTAGATAAAAACAAGCTGACAGGGCCAAACTACAAAGATTGGCTCAGGAATGTCAAGATAGCAATCACTTATGACAAGCTGGGGTATCTTCTTACCACCAAAGCTCCCCCTGTCCCTGGTCCAACTTCCAGTATCGCGGATAAGGAAATCCGCAAGACTTGGGAGATTGATAGCGCGAAGGCCAAGTGCCTCCTGCTTGCCTTGATGGACAACGAACATCAGAGGAGGCATGAGAATATGGACATGGAGTCCATATTGCTCCATACAAAAGAACTGTATGGAGAGCAATCACGTATCGCAAGATACGAAGCGTCGAAAAAGTTGTTTTCGACAAAGATGGCCGTCGGATCATCAGTAGCCGAGCACGTGCTAAAGATGATCGGCTACATTGAGGAGCTCGCTGACCTAGGGATCACATTGGAGAGTGAGCTATATACGGATATAGTTCTCCAGTCCCTTCCTTCCACTTACGCCCAGTTTATACTGAACTTCAACCTACAAGAAAAAGAGGTTGAACTATCAGAGCTCCTCAACATGCTGAGGAGCGCAGAGGGCACCCTACAGAAAAGTAGGGATACATCCACTTTGTTTGTAGGAGGATCATCTTCTTCTAGGTCCAAGGCGAAAGCCAAGGGAAAGAAGAAGAAGGCCCCCGCCAAACCAAGGGGCGGTGTTAGTAAAGTGGATACGAAGGGAAAAGGTAAAGCAACAAAGATAGCGGGGAAGCTTGTGGATAAGGAAGAATGCTTCTTTTGTCATAAGAAAGGACACTGGAAGAATGATTGCAGGGCCTGGAAGGCCAGAACACAGGAATTGAAGCAGGTTGCAGCTTCAGCTTCAGGTGTGTATGTTATTGAAAACTGTCTTTCAATAAACTCTACTTCCTGGGTATTGGATACCGGATCAGGATCTCATATCTGTAATTCTTTGCAGGCGTTGAGAAACCGTAGGGATTTGAAGGCAGGTGACATGACCCTCAGAGTTGCGAACGGAGCTAGCATGGATGCTAAAGCCGTGGGGGACTATCACCTGGGAATGTCAGATGGACATGTTTTGGTTTTGCGTAATTGCTTTTTTGTACCCAACGCAACTTGTAATATCATTTCTGTATCTTTAGTTTCTAAAGAAGGTTATGAATTTGCGTTTGTAAGTAATGTTGTAAACATTCACCTTAATCAAGTATTGATTGGGTCAGGTACTCTGAGTAATGGTATATACGTGTTAAACCAACCACAGATTTTCAACGTCCAGAATACACACAAAAGAAAGTCTCCAGAAATGAATCAGACTTTCTTATGGCATTGTAGATTGGGTCACATCAATGAGAGAAGGTTGACTAAGTTACATACAGAAGGGTATTTGAATGCGTTCGAATATCAGTCGTATGCCACTTGTCAATCCTGTCTCAAAGGAAAGATGACAAAGACTCCGTTTACTGGACATGGAGTAAGAGCGAGCGAGCTCTTAGGACTCGTACACAGTGACGTGTGCGGTCCAATGTCTACACATGCCCGAAGCGGACATTCTTACTTCATTACTTTTACGGATGACTTCTCAAGGTACGGTTATGTCTTCTTAATGAAACATAAGTCCGAGGCCTTTGGAAAATTCCAGGAGTATAAGAATGAAGTGGAGAAACAGACCGGCAAAAGTATTAAGATTCTAAGATCGGATCGAGGTGGAGAATACTTAAGTGCCGAATTCCTGAATTACTTAAAAGAGAATGGTATTCTCTCTCAGCTTACTCCTCCATACACTCCGCAACATAACGGCGTATCGGAGAGACGGAACCGAACCCTATTAGATATGGTTCGGTCCATGATGAGTAACGCTGAGTTACCGCGATCATTCTGGGGATATGCACTAGAAGCAGCTGCGTATCTCTTGAACAAGGCTCCCACCAAGACTGTGCCTACCACCCCATATGAGATGTGGACTGGGAAGAAACCCTGTCTTAAGTATCTTAAGGTATGGGGATGTCCAGCTTTTGTAAAAAAGCAGCATGCGGACAAACTTGAGGCACGTTCAGTACAGTGTAAGTTTGTGGGATACCCAAGGAACTCCAGGGGGTATCTTTTCTATTCCGCTGAGGAGCAAAAGGTCTTTGTTTCTCAGCATGCCCGCTTCTTGGAAACTGAGTTTTTAGAAACCCAGATAAGTGGGAACACAATAGAACTGGAAGAGGTTCCAGAACCACAGACTGTTACTGAAAGCTTAGTGGAACCAGAGGGTTCAACAGAACAGGACATTCCTATGCCGCTCCGCAGGAGTAGTAGGCAGTCTCATCCGCCCGAGAGATACTGCGGTTTTCTCATAGACGGGGATAGAGAGGATTGCATCATAGATTATGATGAGCCTACTAGCTTCCAGCAGGCCGTTCAGAGCGTTGACTCAGTGAAATGGCTGGATGCAATGCGGACCGAAATGGAGTCCATGTACACCAACAAAGTATGGACGTTGGACATTGCTCCAGACGGGGTAAAACCCGTAGGATGCAAGTGGATCTTCAAAAGGAAGATTGGTGTAGATGGACAGGTTGAGACCTATAAAGCTAGGCTGGTAGCAAAGGGTTTTCGTCAAAGACCTGGCTTGGACTACGACGAAACCTTTTCTCCAGTAGCCATGCTGAAATCCATTCGGATCCTTCTTGCCATTGCTGCCTTCCACGATTATGAGATCTGGCAAATGGACGTAAAGACAGCTTTTCTAAATGGAAATTTAGAGGAGTGTGTCTATATGGACCAGCCAGAGGGTTTCATTCAGAGTGGGAGCAGCGGAAAGGTGTGCAAGTTGCTTAAGTCCATCTATGGACTAAAGCAGGCATCGCGGAGTTGGAACATCTGCTTTGATGAGACAGTCAAAGAATTTGGCTTTATCAAAAATCCAGATGAACCATGCATCTATAGTAGATTTGTAGCGAGAACTGTAGTATTCCTCGTTTTATACGTGGATGACATTCTCTTGATAGGAAATGACATTCCTATGCTACAATCTGTCAAGGGGTTCTTGTCACAAAGGTTCTCCATGAAAGACCTGGGTGATGCCTCATACATCCTGGGGATCCGGATCCATCGTGATAGATCCAAGAGGATATTGGGACTTTCTCAGTCCAGGTACATCGACACCATAGTGAAAAGATTCAGTATGGAAGATTCCAAGCGCGGTAACCTACCGGCTTGTCACGGGATCACCCTCTCTAAAGAGATGTCTCCCAAGACTGATTTGGAGAGGGATCGCATGTCTATTATACCCTACGCTTCTGCGGTAGGCTCTATAATGTATGCGATGTTGTGTACCAGACCGGATGTAGCTTATGCACTGAGTGTGGTAAGCCGGTATCAGTCTAACCCTGGGGAGAAACACTGGATAGCAGTAAAGAACATTCTCAAGTACCTGAGAAGGACTAAGGAGATGTTCTTGGTGTATGGCGGAAAAGACCTCCAGATCGAGGCCTTTGCTGACTCCAGCTTCCAGAGTGACAAGGATGATTCCAAGTCCATGTCGGGTTTTGTCTTCACCCTCAATGGAGGGGCGGTGTGTTGGAAGAGTTCCAAACAGGAAACCGTTGCAGACTCGACGATGGAAGCGGAATACATCGCTGCATCTGATGCCGCAAAAGAGGCTGTCTGGATGAGGAAGTTCTTGAAAGAACTTCAGGTGGTTCCGTCCATTGTTGACCCAATACCTCTGTATTGCGACAACAACGGGGCTATAGCTTTAGCGAAGGAACCCAGGTCCCATCAGAGATCCAGGCACATCTTGAGGCGGTATCACCTGATCAGGGAGATCGTGGATCGCAAGGAGATCGAGGTTCGGAGGGTTGCTTCAGAAGAGAACACTGCAGATCCATTCACCAAGGCCCTACCCCAGACTCAGTTCGAGCGGCTGATCGAGATGATAGGTCTTCGATACGCCAGTACATGGCCTTAGTGCAAGTGGGAGATTGTTAGTGTATATGCCCTAGAGGCCATTACTGTATCATACTAGTTTGTATATTACTTAATGGATGCTTGGGATATTCACCTTGTATATACAATCTTGCTCAAAATAGTAGTATGCTACTTGGTTTGTTTCTACTTCAATGTGTACTTGTGTTTATTTCAGTATATCACTTATACGCATTAGTGGAGCCCTTAGGATCTTTGCTTGATTACCAGCGTTGTGATGGCAGTCACACTAGTGGGGGCTGGGTAATCTATAAGCACATCCTTATACAGGTCCCTAGTCGCAGGACTATCGAGACAGGGCATCGATACTCCGGAGTAGACTAGCGTATGCGCTTCTCATCCCAGTGTGGGAGATGGTCTGTCCCACAGCCATCAGTACGTCGTACTGGAGATAGTATACGGGTGCTCGTTGGGTTACGAGTACACTGGACAGGACTCGTCGGGAACTGACAGGTTGGTATCATACCTATCGTCAGTTATCAGTTCCCAGGTGACATGAGTACAGCTTAGTCCGCTGACTTGACACTGGCACTTCGCCTCAAGTGTGTTCCCACTGCACTTTGATCACTACCCTACCACGGCTCAAAGGAGTCGTGCAAACAGGTGGTGGTTGGGTGCAGTCCCGAAGCACTTGGAGGCAGTGACGGTTAGACAGGATTCGTCTCTCCCGGTATTGGGGGTTGACATCGCGCTGTGTCTAGGAGAGCCATTACACGAGTAGTCCCTGGCCAGGGCAAACGAGATATACTGGTAGGTTTCCAGTGTTATCTCAGGGTGTTTTGGGCTACGCTCCGGCACGACTTGTACCGCTATTGGGGGACTGACGTTTACCACCCCCTAGGCCCGCCATGCGATGTATCAGACGAACAGACCGGACTGTACGGAGACTGTCACATTCAGACTCAGTAGGAGTACAGATGGGGTTTCACCTCGTCAGCCTTCTTGTCGACATCTACCTGGGGACCGTTACGCACAGCTAGTGCCGCTTGCGGTCTGTGGTTAAACCCACTGCCAGCGTAGTGTCGAGTCTTTAGAGTCCCACGCAGAGGGTATTCGCCTCTGGGCAAAACAGAGTAGAGGTCGCATGGTTTTGCGACAGGGTTCGTTCTCATCCGCGCACTTGTGCACGTTTGGAGTCCGGACGGATTATACTGGCAGGCTCTGGTTTGAGCCAGATACTGGTATATATATATTTGGGGTTGCTTTTATATCTTGGTATTCTTGTTTTTCGGAACGAGAATGCAGGTGTGTATGCACAGTTGCTTGAGGCGGAGAATGAGGTTTTTCATTAGGGTTTCGGAACGGGTGCATATGCACAGTTGACAGTCTTCATTTTCCAAACCCTAATGGATTTATATATTATCTATTAATAATAATAATTAAATGAGAATTATGTTATGGTTGTGTTTTGTTGACTTGTTGACCTTGGTTGACTTGTTGACCATTGACCACTTTCATGCCTTGAAAGTCTTCCTTGATTCATGCTTACTTTTTATTAAATGAAGCATGGTTGTGGTCATTCCAAATACTACCATCAACTATTCTCATTTTCAATTATTATCATTTAGATAATATTATTCTTTTGCATTATGGTTGCAAGAAGAGAAAATAATAGCTCATTCTATCATTCTCATTCTCTCTCCTCTCTTCATCTTCTTCTTCCTCTAGCAAAGAGAAACCTTCTCATGAGTTGAGAATCCTTCTCTTTAAAACAAAAGCAACCCTTAGACACTCTCTCTACTCACTCTAGGATCAAGGGTTTAGCAAGCCGGCGATTCTAGTTCACTCCAAGTTCGAGAAAGAGCCCAAAGGTCGAGCCTTCGAGGTGGATCCATCTTCGACGGAAGAAGGCGACAAGAGAAGAGAACCATCAACCTCCACAAAGTTAGAAGAAGAAGGAGTTCAAGTTTAGGTATAACCATCTCTATCCGAGTAGCTAAATCTCTTTAGCTTAGTATGCTAGTTTTAGTTTAGGTAACGATCCCGACCTAGTCTAGTCCATGTTGCCTCTTGCACTAAAAATTTGATTTTTATACCGTTTCCGCCTCCCCGTAAGAACCGGGGGTCGCAACATGGACTAACACCTGGCAGCTTGCTGGTCTCCGTGCTTGGCACTGGGTACGGGGCTACTCGGGCGCCGGACTGGTCTTCTGAGGAGACCAGCATGATCTGGCCGATGGTCAGCTCGGCAGGAGGAGGACGCTGCTCCTGTTCGCGGTCGGCATGTTGTTTATCCCTTAAGTAAGCGGTGAGGTGCCCTGATCGGATGAGCTCCTCGATGTAATCCCGGAGTTGCTTGCAATCCTCGGTGGCGTGGCCCAGCGTCCGATGAAAGGCGCAGTAAGGGCCCCGGGTCCGCTTTGAGGCCTGGCACAGGATTGGAGGGAACTTGAAGAACCCTTTGCCTTGGGCCTCCTCCAATAACACCGCGAGGGAGACGTTGAGCGGTGCGTACTCCTGGAGCTTTGGGTGATAGGGCTGCGGACGCTCCGGCCTCTCCTCCCGAGCCCTTTTCTTCTGGTCGGGTTGATCTGCCCGAGGGAGGTTCGCGTTCACCTCGGACTCTAGTTGAACCTCGCGCTCGGTCCACGCCTTGACCTCGGCCATGGTCTTAGGCTGTGCCAACGCAAAGGAGCGCAGCCACTCCTTGTGCCTCAGGCCAGACCTGAGCGTCGTGATGACGGTCTCATCCCGGTGCTCGGGAACCTCGAGGAGGGCATTGTAAAAGCGGGTGATGTAAGCTTTGAACGTCTCCTTGTCTCCACTCTTAATTGTGAAGAGGCAGTCGACCGTGCGCTTCTGCCGACGGTTCCCAACGAAGTGGCCGAGGAACTGAGTAGCCAGCTCGTCGAAGGTCGAGATCGAGCGAGGTTCGAGTCCTCGGAACCAGTCCCGACCAGAACGGATAAGGGTGGATGGGAAGGCCCTGCACTGGGTGGCATCGGAATGGTCCTGGAAGCTCATCCCCGCGGTGAAAGCATCCAAATGGTCTTTGGGGTTGGTTTTCTCGTTGAACAGAGAGACCTTCGGGGGTTTGTTGCGCGAGGAGACGCGGACAACGAGTAGTTCCTCGGTGAACGGTTTGGTGCGAGTCGGTGGCGTACTCGGCCCTGCCGACCGAGAGGTGACCTTCCCGGCGCATGCCCTCGATCTTCTTCTCGAGGGCGTCGGGTCGGCCGTAGTACCCCGAGAACCCGGTGCCTTGTGACCCCTGGCCTTCGCTGTGGGAAACCTGCGTCTGGGCACGGCTCCGGTTTCTCTCGATGAGGTTCCTCAAATCCCCGGGCGTGGTGGCTCTCGAGCCGTCGTGGCAAGCCCCTTCTGTGTGTCCTCGTCGGGGGAGAGGGTGTCGGTCATGCCTGTGGGCAGGCGAGGTGACTGACATCTCCTCAGGGGGCATGGGTCGCGAGGAGGTTCGAGGCGTGGTGCTCCGGCGGTGGACCTCGGGGTGGAGCCGCGAGGCGCCCAACGGGCTTCAGGGAGTATCGGCCCGTGAGATCCGTGGTCAGGAGTCGCATCCTGCCGGTGGTCGGCCGTGCCGACGGGGGCAGAGAGTTCCGGAGGTGGAGGGGCGGCGATCTGGAGCCCAGGCCCCGCCGTTTAGGCGCGGACAAACGCCTCCACAAGGGACTGTAGCCGATCTATTCGGTTGGCGAGGGCGTGGATAATGGTCGCCGGAAGGGGTTCATCCGCGCCTCCGGTGAGGGGGAGGCGGCGGCTGGTGCCCGAATCTTCTGGATGGTCGCTTGCCATGTTGAAGGAGATCGGAAGGCCAACTTTGTGTTTTGTGGAGTTTCGTTTCCCACAGACGGCGCCAACTGATAGAGGTCCCTTTTCGGATCTCCTTCATATGTTGTCTTCCGTCGATCTCCCGGTGGATTCTGGAGGGAATTCCCTGTTGCGTGTGGGTCTCAATGGGTGTAGAGGAAGTTTGATGATTGGAGGGATTTGGCGCCGAGTACCTGCAAAGAAGTCCCGGGGTGATTGGATACCACCGAGGACCCTCCGACGATCAAGTTAGTACTAGATCCGAGCAGCGTAACGGCTAAATGGAGTAAAAAATGGCTTACTTAACACCTCTGTGATGGGGTTTATATAGCGGTGATGGCACGCAGCAGCAGGCGCGAGAATCTCGCCGGCAGTTACGCTCCCGACGTCACGCCCGCGTAGAGAGCGGATCGCCCATTAATGGGGATCGCAGAGGCGTGGAACGTGGGATGCTGCTGGCGGAGAACCCGCACATGGCGAGATTCGCGGAGCGGCGGTTACGCCTGCGAGCGGTGGAGCTTGTCGGAGGACCGAGGAAGAAGACCTCGGCTGGGGGGGTCGGGGACGAGCGAGAAGGCCGAGGAGTCTTGGTCTTATGGCAGCTCGAGGCGAGCTGAGGGGCTGAGGAGACCAATCTGCGGGGAGCCCCAAGGGGGGCTAGCTCGTGATTGCAGATCAGGTACAGGGGAGACCTGGTCGGCTTCGGTGGGCCCTTTCTTCCGAGTTATGGGACATGCCATCCGCCACGTGTCCTGATCCCAGGCGTCGCCAGTATCGAGCATCATCAAATGGAGATGATCCAAACATCCAATAATCAATTGTTAAGCGTCTCAGTTTCCAAATTATATTTCAATAGATGGAACATTCTAATGATAATTATAACCTAAACGTTAGTTTTTATTAGTAGGGCTTTTCTTTCCCTACCTTCATTCTTCGAAAATATAATTAAATCTTGATAAACCAATTTGACCTGATTGATAAACCAATTTGACATCAAGAATAAAGAGGACACGCTCCAAAGGAGATGAAGAAGAGAATGAAGAAGGAGTAAATGGATTGTTTGTCTGACATAAAGTACAAGAAAGTTTGGAAGTAATCACATTTCGGATACTTTGGGTATATGTATTGACAGAAGTTTGATTTGAAAGTAAATTTAGATGATGATGTGTATGTTAGGTGACATGGTTCGTTGAATCATTACCTATTCACTTGAAAATCTTTTCATATTTATCCAAAAAAATAAAATGGCAAGGCTCACAAGTCACAACACCTAGATATAACCTGTCTTTATATCCAAATATGAGGGTCCATGATGCTTGTTTGTAAGGTTACATATGATAGATTTTCAAGCAGACATGAAAAGTATTTTCCGTTGCTCCAAAAATTTGCTTAACTTAAACTTAGGTTGGAAGTAATAATGGAGAACTAGGGGTGAGAAAAATGAATTAATATTTTATCTGGACTTCATTATTACTTAAAAGAAATAAGAACTTATTATTACCGAACAAATTTCTTTATTTTTTAATGCATATTTTGCTTCCTGAAGAATTTACTTCATAACTTTTTCCGAATTCCAAAATTATCCAAACAAACACATGAAGTAACTAAAGCTTACTTCCATGACCTTTTTTATTTTATTTGCAAGCTACTTCAAAAGTTCAAAGTATTTTCTAGAAAGGAGAAAAATACAAGATAAATGTAATACGGATAAATTATCAAAAAACCCAAGCACATTTTACTTTGTCAAAATCCCCGGTCTCGAAACAGTAGCCAAAACCTTCCAAATAAAGCTTTTAGTTGTCAAAAAATATCTAATTTCCTGCGATATCTAAGCAGTTTACTGTTATATCTAATTTCCTGTGATATCTAAGCAGTAGCCGGCGATATCTAAGCCGTTGCCTGTGATATCTAAACCGTTTCATATCTAAATAGTTTGTATGAATTGGTTAGATATAGCTGGTTACTATGTAGATACTGTAGAAAAAAATTCTATAAGGTTTTCGACTACAGCTTCGAGGTTAGAGGGTTTTGACAACAGAAAAAAATGCTTGATTTTTTTTTTGCACAATTTACCCATGTTTTAAACTCAAAGCACTTAATGAAAGAAAAACTAACAAAACAACTGAAAGAAAATATTGGAAATTTCCATAGGAAACAGTCATTAACCTATATAGTATTTTAGCAAGTGCGATTATTTTAGTTAGCAAGTGCAATTATTTTAGTTAGCACGTGCGATGCACGTTTGCATATTTTTAACATGGTAAAAATGGAAGAATTTTTTAAAAGAATCAGTTAAGATAATATAGATTTTAAAGGTTTTTCATTGGTTTTTTATTTTTTAAAAATTTAATAAATTACCTATCTTAAGTAATATTTAAAAATCGTTATTATCTTAACTAAAAGTGTTAAAGATATTTCTTAAACAAAAAATTAAAGTGATTTAAACTAAAAAAGTAACAAATCTTTTTTTTCTATATATATCTCTACCATTATGGGGGTCCCTAGTTTAAATTTTGATTTGGACTAACAAACCACATGTTATTATTATAGAAAAAGAAATTGAAAATATAAATCAATACAAAAAAGAAGAAATATAAATCAGAATCACTCAAAAAGATATAAAATGATTTGATAATAATAACGTCTTATCTGATAAAAACTACCTTTTAGTGCATGAATTAAAACTAACTTTAGATCATGGGTTAAAACAACATTCATCTATCGCTAAACTAACATTATTGTTTAAGGTAAAAAAGAAAAATAAAAAGATGAGAACAAGAAAGAAGAGTAGGCGATGGAGCCAAATAAATACTTCTTTTTTTCTTTTTTCTATATACTTCCACGGGTTCTTTTTTGTAATTTATATTTTTCAAAATTCTATGTTTAGATAAATTCGATTTCAATTCAAATTTACTTCTTTCTTTTCAAAGTATTATGTTTGAGAAATCATGATGATATAAAGATGATGTTCTCTATTCTTAAAGTTTGAATTATATCTATATCGATTGAAAGTATGTTCTCTTTAATTTTCTTCTCAATTTTTTTAATATATAATCTTAATAAAAATTATAGGTATACGTGTATCGCACATGCAATACACTAATAGTAGAGATAACCATAACTCATGGAGGGGTCTCAATTTGAAAATCGAAATTGAACGAACGAATGCCATATGGATGCTATGTAGAATTTTAGTGAATTTCAAAACAAAAAATGATAAAAAAAATTAAACAAAATGAGAACAAAGAATTTACCCAATAACTTAAAAGAAGGCAAAAATAATTATTAAAACGGCTGTAGAAGTATTTTATGTAGTTGGTTCAAATATTTAGTTGTTATAACTGTTCATATTTTAACAGGTACATCATTATTCTTCTCTCATTCATAAGTGGATTATTTTTCATTTCTTATCAGATCCATAGATTTTTAGCTTCCGTGAATTGGGATTTCATTTGCTAAATCTAATTTCATTCATCATACACACGTGTGTAATCGTCGCATGCAAAAATACTAGCAATTATAATACAAACATAAAGCCATTAACTTTCCTTTTTCTCCTACTAGCATGCAAAAATACTAGCAATTATAATGCAAACATAAAGCCATTAACTTTCATTTTTCTCCTACCATAATGATTTACTTCTCTCTTCTCTCAATATTTTAATTTCATGTGCATCATACAATCTATGTAATCATTCCCCACATCTGCAATAATACTAGTCTTATTAATTTAATTATTTAATTATGTGCATTGCACGTGCCATAATAAGTTGACACGTCATGGCTGCTTAGATGGCAGCAAATTAGAGGGTTTTTTTTTTCACGTGCTCGGTACAACCCTTCTTTGACATTAATATAGTAAAAATAGAGATTGACAATTCTTGAGATGATTGAAAACATAAAGCAGTGATTTCTCATGAGCATTTGAATAAAGCATTATACAGCAACCGATGTTCAAGTAAAGCAAATGTTTGAAATAAATAAAGTGCCTTCCCAACGACATAATCCAAAGATACTTTCTTTAATCTAATCGCCAAGAACCAGAACATATATAGCGCGTCATTAGATTCAGGAAGCAATCACCAAGATCCTACAGCGCCCTTGGCAGGGTTTTGGAAGGCAGAGAGACCCCAGAAAGTCTTCAGGGAGTATGGTTGTGAAATGGTCACACCCTCGCCGGTGATCTTGGCTATCTGAAATATTGGTAAATCACTGATAAATGCAAGATGCAAATAAAGTGACTGGCTAATGATATTTCAGGCATTAAGGGGCTCTTACCGAACTACTAACGCCTAATCATGTTGATAGATTTAGTAATTTTCAAGACAAGGGCAATTTCCGAATCATGATAAAGTTTGCGAACAAAAAATGAGAAAGCCGGACATGCTCTGTGTAATAATATTTAAGGAGCTTACAGAAGTAGGTCTGTTGATATATTTTCGAATCAAACCAAAAAAGCAGTGCAGACATAATAAAATAAAGTCGGCTGTAGCTACTAGAGTCTGGCATTAATCGGGTTCAAAATTATCAACCTTGTGAGGCAAGTTTTTCCAGTGCCTGAAATTTTATGACCAGGAAAACAAGGCACCGGAAACAGACCACAATATCTGGCAGATTGATATTAATAAGAAACTGACAAAATAAGGATCAGACGGTGGTTAAGGGTGTATAACAGACGCTGATTACTTAAATCCATTAGTAAAGAACAATAACCAAGATTGTGAAGATGCACGGGACGAAAGGGCTTAAATCCAAAGCAGGAGAGATTCCAATAGTCAAATGGTAGTAGTTTAAGTAGAAGGAAGCAAGACCGATGCACATGAATAACTATTTCACTCAAGGACCTATCAATATTGTCTTTATGGATAGCTAGTCATGATTTTTCATCTTCATTGTTACTGATAGGGGAATTCGATGTCCCTCATTACCTATATTCCAAATTCATTGCACCCTAATATGGATTATTAATCTTTATATAGTTCCATAAACTCACTTTTTTTAATGTATTAAAAAACAAAATAAACATCACACCCCTATATGTATACATAACAAATAACCAAAGATCAGAAAGTTCTATGTGAGATAAGTAAATCCAACTAAAATTTATTATGAAATTGAATAGACTCTAGAAGTTTGACGTGTCCTCTAAGTATGTAAGAAGTGTTGTTCCCAGCCTATATGATATTCATATTAAGCGTCCTAGCAACCTAAGTTTAAGGGGTACGGTTTAAATAATATTTATGAGTGGATGCTTTTCACATAACGGACAAGCTCTTATGGTCCTTGAGAGAGAGAAAATATCTTAAAATAGCAGCCGGCTAGCATATCATGCCAAGAAAAGATAGAATTCGCTATTATGGTTTTCAATCTAAGGTAGTGCTTCGTCCGATAAGAAGATCATCAGCTGCAACCATGTTAACAACATGCTATAACCAAACCAATCACCATTAAACAGATGTGCATGGTACCGAGACATTTCTAATGTCTGGTTAGAGCATATTATTCATTTTTTTAGTACAACCATGACTACAACGAACTTGTGCAAATGGAGTAAAAAAACAAAGCAGAAACTAATTTAAATTGAAATGCGCTACAAATGAGTTATCTTATTAAATCTTTGAAGTTACTAGATCATAAAGGGAGGTAACCAAGCTGTTAAAAAAAGTAGTCAGTATACACCAATACCAGGGTTGATATTCATGCAGGCTTATACCTGAAACTTGTTGATGGCTGATCTGTCACGGTATAAAAGCACAAGCAAGCATTTCTCAATAAGCTTCACAGCCTCTTCATACCTCAGGTCCTCACGCCATTCGGAGCGAAGAAGTGGCCTTGCAAGATGGTTTCCAAAACCAGTAGCAACATGATTATCCTCAAACTGAGTACCAATCATGCTAACCTGAATGATGAGTCCATTTATATAATATGCTTATAAAAATGTAAACAGGGAAAAAGAAAAGTCTATGCATCGAATGAACATACCACACCAAGATACTTGTGCCCGTTTTTCACTCCACCAAGGACAAGCGAGTTCCAAAGAGGGTTAAATTTGTTCCGCCTATTATACATGACTCTGCTCAAATAATTGTGAACCTCTTTAGGACCCAATGAGTTTCCATCATCCCACATATTATCATAAAGACTGCAAGATAAAAAAAAAACATGCAGAATACCCATCTGTTTAGAGATAAAAAAAAACTAACAAATATATATTGTGCAAGCTGCTGAACAAGTGAAAATAGAAATGGATGGTGCACACAAAGTCCTCTAATTCTTGGCAGCACAATGGATATATGCTTAACATAAGGTTTTGGGGTGGTATCTATTACATCATGTTTGAGGTTTATGAATGGAATCCTTACATTAGCTCGTCAAGATAGCGCAGGATCTCCTGAAAGTCACTAATTTCTCCACTTGCACCAAGAAGAGAGTGTTTACCGATAGGGTTAATCCGCTCGACACTCTTGTATCGCAAAGTTGAGCCATAGGAACCTACAAGACAAAAAGCAGAAAACATATAAACAGTTGCAATTTTATCATCTAGGTCTGAGGTCTTACAAGGAACATATAAGATTCCTACAGTCAGGGAATATCAAAACAGTCAAAACTTGTAAAATCTAGGCGCCAGAGTTATAAATTTAAAAAGAAACAGAACTTAACCAGAAGTTCAAGACTGTTGCATTATAAGCATTGAGCTTTTTCGGAGTAACATTGAGATCTTGTTAAACAAAGATTTTGCCTTCTTTACAACAATCACTTACTCAAAGGTGCTCATTCTCTTACCAAAAATTAACGCAAAATGAGGCAACAAAAGAAAAATCTCAGATCTTGAGTAGTTCTAGTCATTTTAATAGTTTCCTCGGAGAGAAAATTGCCAGACTCAGAGAGGATATAGAGTTTATCAGGGTGACAGTTGTAATATTTGTCAAACTTCGGAGGAATCACTTTTCACAATTATGATAAAGAATGATTGTTACGCCCTCTTTGCAAATTAGGACTTCTGTGGGTGGCGAATGATGTATATCAGCACTATCATATGCAAACCAAGATCTCAATTGATGAATAAGCATAAAGGAAGCATCTATCAGATTAAATGTAACAAAAGTATCAAAATTTCTATCCCATGTGAGGTAAACAACAGACAAAATCTTCATACTTTTAAGGGTGTATAATTGAAATGCGCATCTGTAGTGGTACATATGCAAATATATAATCTACTTCATGAAGGAAAGCATCAAGGTAATGTGCAAAGAGTAAGAATTGTAGAAATAATAAACAACCGAGCATGCTTAGAAGATTGATGCAAAACAAAGAATATTTGATAGGATATACTAATGAACGCCAGTGAAGTTTAGCTATTATATGGTAACATAAGTAAAGGTATCAAAATTCTGTGATATGTAAATAATTAAGTTGACACATAGGAGCAGCACCAGTTTTGTAATGTATCAAAGTTTCTATCCCATTTTATTGCCCAGGCGAGGCCATGAGACGATTGTGTGATCTGAAGCATTCAAGTACACAGAAATGTTGTAGTGAAGTGAGTTGAGACCTTGCAGGAATAACAGCCACACCATGCACGCTATGACACCATAACATCTCTACAAGGCCCCCAAGGTTGAACATTTCAGATGAGAATTGTGTACCATGTTTGAAGGGATGGTTCGAAATGGAAATTCACTATGTCTGGAAGCGGTTCATATGTTAAGTCAAGAAGATAGAGAAAACCGGGATGAAGGTTGCTTGTTGTTGCTGTTGTATAAAGTATTTTGTTCATATTGCTAAAGAACGATTTTTCGGAGAACTGTACGGAAAAAATCGACAGGTATTTAGAAAAGATTCGGAAAGTGTTTGGAAAATGTTCGGAAAGGATTTCGAGCAAGAAATTAATATATGAGATGCTGGATTTTGATTCTGTGAATTATTTCCGTTTTTATGAATAAAGATGCTGGATTTTGATTCTGTGAATTATTTCCGTTTTTATGAATTATTCGCTGGTTTTTTAAATAATTAGTGGGTAATTAGTGAATAATTAGTGAATA
The DNA here is from genome assembly GCA_030015575.1 of Agapanthus africanus. Taxonomy (NCBI): domain Eukaryota; kingdom Viridiplantae; phylum Streptophyta; class Magnoliopsida; order Asparagales; family Amaryllidaceae; genus Agapanthus; species Agapanthus africanus. The sequence goes on from CM057344.1 coordinate 57,951,810, forward strand.
ATTCGCGAACTATTCGATGCGTTCGGCAACGCCGATTAAATCGGAGATTTAATCGGCCGATCAAAAATTCGCGAATAATTCACGAATTCGCCGAATAATTCGTAAATTATATGACTATGATAACAGATTATGGGTATTTAATTATTTAGCAAATTAAAATATTTCCCTCTATTATTAACTTTGCATCTAAAATTCACTGCATGTATTTGAAATATATATATTTCTTTGGACCTTTTGGATTTTTTCTTTAGCAGAATAAGGTCCAAATAAAATGGAAGTGCCGTGGTGATTGAGCTTGTCTCCTACAAAAATTATATAATAAGTGGATTACCGTAAACAAGCCATATATGATAGAATCTTTGTACATGTGTTGCATATGTATATATCTCTATATATCTCTATATCTAATGCAAAGACCTTTGATTAGAGATTTACCCTTTCCCTTTTTCTTAGAAAAAAGAAAAATTTGAGAAAAATCCTTACTTCTCAAATCCTCCACATCATCTGTCTCATCTCTTAAGCCCTCCACATCATCATCCCTCTCTCCTCCCATAAAACAATTAGTAATTGTTTATCAAGAAATTCTCCACACCATCAATCCTCTTTTTTTAAAAATAAATTTCTCTATATAATGCAAATACTCTTGGTTAGAGATTTACCTTTCTCTTTTTTTCTTGAAAAAAAGAAAAAAAATTGAGAAAAATACTAACCTCTCAAGCCCTCCACATCATCTCTCTCACCTCTTAAGCCCTCCACATCATCAACTCTCTCTCTCTCTTCCCATAAAACTATTAATAATTATTTATCTTGAATCCTCCACATCATCAATCCTTTTTTTAAAATAAATAAATAAATAAAACTTTAGAACCCTCCGTATCTCTCCCCCCTTCTTCTTCCTTCTCAAATTTTTTTTAAACCAACACATGCAACGCACGTGAATAAATCTAATCTCTCAATATATAATGCAAATACCCTTGGTTAGAGATCCACCCTTCTCCTTTTTTCTATAAAAAATGAAAAAGGAGAAAATTCATCACCTCTCAAGCCTTCGACGTCATCTTCCTCATCTCTCAAGCCCTCCACATCATCGCTTCCTTTTTTTTAAAAATAAATAAATAAATAAGACTCTAGAACCTTCCACATTTCTCTCAATTCTCTTCTCAATTTTTTTAAAATTGCACGTGCATAAATTCTAGTGTTAGATAATATAAAAAATATTCAAAGAGACATTTGAAGAACATTTTTGGTTTAGATAGTAATATTTTGAAAGGCTATGATATATATTTTTAATATTTTAAGATGATTTGAGCGAATATCTATAAATTTTTGGAAGATTTATTTTTTCCCTTAAAGTTTTGGAATTAAATTGACATTTCGATTTGAAACCTACTCGGCTACTCCTCTAAGCGCTGAAACTGGATTCGAAAACCTTAGAAGGCGTGAGAAAAGGATTTATGGAGGGTTTTGTATGGCTTTTCAATTTCACGAAAAATACATTTGTTTTTTTTAATCTTTTTATATCGGCCCATTTTGAATAATAAATGGTGGGGGGAGAGAATGATAGGGATGTCTTGAGATGACATATCTAGAATTTAAAAAAAGGCCAACAAAAATTTAATTTAATTTTACTGGTTATTTATTTTCTTAAGAAGTGACACTTGGCCCGATTGTTATTAGCAGTTGAAGATTTAACACGGTCCTAGTAGTAAGTTCTCTAGCAATTGCGTATTTCTGTCAAGCATGCATGCCCGCCGTATGTAATTGCCAGACTGTGAATGTGGTTTCCAACGATAGTTAGGTATGGCGTTCGCATGTCTTCATTGTTTGAGCAATGCAGTAAAAAGCATACTGCATAGCTTGCTGTTTTGCACTATCAATATAGTTTACATATATAATAGGTTATGCTTGCATGATTTTTACAAATAGATTTACCCTTTGTGTATGCAGATGCCGATAGCATATCATAAGCTATTTTTCAAATAAAATTCATATAGGAATTTTTGTCCAAACTAGATTCAATTCTCAATAAATCAAATAAACCTAATATGTTATGCAACACTTCTTGCAACTTTCAATTTTCCATAACCAAAGATAAAAAAAATCATAATCCCACTCGTTGGCTTTGATAATCAACTCATCGCTACTTTCCATTCATCGCGGACGATATGAAGCCCGGAAGTATTGATTTATTTGGACGTCTTGAACTCATAAAGTTTCAAACTCATAATTTAATAATCTTCAATTTAAACATTCATCTCTTCAATCTATTTGTCCTTTCCATTATTTTTAGTAACAAATGTAAGGATATCGACTTACCATATAATTTGTTAGCATATCATAATTATTTGTTAATCATTAATTATTGTTTTGATATTTGTTATTTTTATTTCTCCGTTACTTCACTGTTTAGTTGCTTTAAAAAGGATATAATGCTATAGTGAAGTATGAATGCAAATTTGTGAAATTAAAAATTAGGGATCTGTTACGTTGATTACTCATAGGAGCTGCATTATTTTTTGAAAATTTTCAAACCTATCATTATTTTTCTCAAAAAATTCCTTAAATTTGTGATTCATTATAACAAGGAAAGTTACTATAATAATCAATTAATCATCTCTTCATCTATGCATCTTATGCCTTGCACAAAGCTTTTTTGCCTTTTAGAGACGGAATGATATGTTTTACGCTAGCATTATTTTGAACATTACATTTAATTATAAACTCATCAGCATTATATTTAATCTCTCACTAAGTGTATATATATCTTCTCTTTAAGACATCATAATATTATACTTTGCATTACATCGTATTGATCAATTTATCTTGGTGGGTTGCTTTAAAAATAAAAAAGAGTGCCTATAGAAGTGCCATAAATTTAAGCATTTAATTAATTTGTTTAATATATGGAGCATAAAATATGATATAAATATAAAGAAACTTGTTCTTCATGAATGCATGGCATGTTCCTCTCACACAATTGCCATGAGCTTCATGCCATTTTTACCACCATACATACTTCTATCCCTTTTAAACAATATATAAATCTTGGTTTAAGTAATGTTTGCATTACCATATAATAATCGTATATGAGTCTATATTTCCAACTAATACCACAAAAAAATTATTCAAGAACATGAGAAGTTGGAGTAAACCAAAACTAGGTGGAAAATATCTATACTAGAGAGAGAGAAAGAGGGGATTCCAGAAATGAGTTAGATAGATATATGGCTCGATGCCGGCGCCACCATTGCTGCGGTTAACATCGATAGAGTGTCTCGGCTTCCCTGAAATATTAACTCTCTTCTCCCTTTTCACGGCCATGGCTGCAGCCTAGGGTTCAGAGAGAGAGGGGCCTTCTGAAATGAGAGATAGATATATGAGCTGGAAGCCTAAAATACAATATTAGGCTGAAATTACCAAAATAACCCAACCCGGTAGTTTGACTTCTATAATAACAGCCGTCATAAATTCGTCACGAAGAGAATAATTTAGCTAGGTCGAAAATTCGGATTCGGAGAACTGTTTGGAAAAATCGATAGGTATTTGGAAAAGATTCGGAAAGTGTTTGGGAAATGTTCGGAAAGGATTTCGAGCAAGAAATTAATATATGAGATTCTGGGTTTTGATTCTGTGAATTATTCGCCGTTTTTATGAATTATTCGCCGTTTTTAAAAATAATTAGTGGATAATTAGTGAATAATTCACGAACTATTCGATGCGTTCGGCAACACCGATTAAATCGGAGATTTAATCGGCCGATTAAAAATTCACGAATAATTCACGAATTCGACGAATAATTCGTAAATTATATAACTATGATAAGAGGAAGGGATTATGGGTATTTAATTATTTAGGAAATTAAAATATTTCCCTCTATTATAACTTTGCTTCTAAAATTCACTACATATATTTGAAATATATATATATTTCTTTGGACCTTTTGGGTTTTTTCTTCAGCAGAATTAGGTCCAAATAAAATGGAAGTGCCGTTGTGATTGAGCTTGTCTCCTACAAAAATTATATAATAAATGGATCTGCTGTAAACAGGCCATATATGATAGAATCTTTGCACATGTGTTGCATATGTATATATCTCTATATCTAATGCAAATACCCTTGGTTAGAGATTTACCCTTTCCCGTTTTCCTAGAAAAAAAGAAAAAATTGAGAAAAATCATTACCTCTCAAGCCCTTCACATCATCTCTCTCACCTCTTAAGCCCTCCACATCATCATCCCTCTCTCCTCCCATAAAACAATTAATAATTGTTTATCCGGAATTCTCCACATCATCAATCCTCTTTATTTTAAAAATAAATCTCTATATATAATGCAAATACTCTTGGTTAGGGATTTATCCTTCCCATTTTTTCTAGAAAAAAATTGAGAAAAATTCTCACATCTCCAACCCTCCACATCATCTCTCTCATCTCTTAAGCCCTCCACATCATCATCTCTCTCTTCCCATAAAACAATTAATAATGGTTTATCTAGAATCCTCCACATCATCAATCCTTTTTTTTAAAATAAATAAATAAATAAAACTTTAGAACCCTCCGTATCTCTCTCCCGTTCTTCTTCCTTCTCAAAATTTTTTAAAACCAACACGTGCAATGCACATGCATAAATCTAGTCTCTCTCTATAATGCAAATACCCTTGGTTAGAGATCCGCCCTTCTCCTTTTTTCCTGAAAAAATGAAAAAAGGAGAAAAATCATCACCTCTCAAGCCTTCCACGTCATCTTCCTCACCACATCATCGCTCCACATCATCGCTCCCTTTTTTTTAAAATAAATAAATAAATAAGACTCTAGAACACTCCACATTTCTCTCAATTCTTTTCTCAAATTTTTTAAAATTACACGTGCATAAATTCTAGTGTTAGATAACATAAAAAAATATTCAAAGAGACATTTGAAGAACATTTTTGGTTTAGATAGTAATATTTTGAAAGGCTATGATATATATTTTTAATATTTTAAGATGATTTGAGCGAATATCTATAAATTTTTGGAAGATTTATTTTTTCCCTTAAAGTTTTGGAATTAAATTGACATTCCGGTTTGAATCCTACTCGGCTACTCCTCTAAAGCGCTGAAACTGGATACGAAAACCTTAGAAGGCGTGAGAAAAGGATTTATGGGGGTTTTGTATGGATTTTCAATTTCACGAAAAACACCTTTGTTTTTTTTAATCTTTTTATATCGGCCCATTTTGAATAATAAATGGTGGGGGAGAGAAAGATAAGGATGTGTTGAGATGACGTATCTAGAATTAAAAAAAGTCCAACAAAAATTTAATTTAATTTTACTAGTCATTTATTTTCTTAAGAAGTGACACTTGGCCCGATTGTTATTAGCGGTTGAAGATTTAACACAGTCCCAGCAGTAAGTTCTCTAGCAATTGCTTATTTCTGTCAAGTATGCATACACGCCGTATGTAATTGCCAGACTGTGAATGTGGTTTTCAACGATAGTGAGATATGGCGTTCGCATGTCTTCATTGTTTGAGCAATGCTGTAAAAAACTTACTGCAGAGCTTGCTGTTTTGCGCCATACAGCATGATTCAACCGAATTGTTATGTAGGCTATCAATATAGTTTACATATGTAATAGGTTATGCTTGCATGATTTTTAGATGCGTATTTGCAAAGAATTAAATAATAGACTTTTAAAGAAATCGATTTTTGGATGTTTAGGGTATTTTATTGCAAACTCGTATTTTCCCACAATTAATGTTCCAAAAGTCATCGTGCTATGTCAAAAATGTGTGTTGTGGTGATGTAGGTCAATACCTCGTGAGTTTTCTAAAGGTAATATGGATAGAATGAATAAGCAATGTCGTATGTAAACATGATGGTATTTTGCCATAAAGATGGAATAGAAGTTGCTATACATATTATTTTGAGATGAAACTTGTTCCAATGTGTTATTTAATGGTTAATAAACAGTATATAAAAAGATGGTAAATTTGTTATTAAGAAAAAAATTGCATTTTGATGAAATTAGAATCGGAAGTCGGAATAACTCCACTTCTGACGAGTTTTGAATTGAGAATGTTTTAGACTAGAATGAGCGTAGGGGAGAGAGGACTTACTGATTAGAAAGAAAGGGAAGAGATCGTGCGAACTTAGAAATGCATCGGGGAGTCGTTTCGTCACCAGATTCTTTCCGAAACGTCGCCGGAATTTTGACCTTTACTAACTCCTCTTGTATAACTTATGATTTGTTGTGACTTTTCATTTTACGTGTTTTGCACATGTAAACTTTTGAGTTTTTAAAAATTTACAAGAAAATCAACAAAAAATATATGTAGCTAGGGGATTCGAACACATGGGGCTATGTCACAGCAGTGCAATACTTTATCAATGAACTACAAGTACTTTCTTGCTGTTCAAAAGCAAATCAAATACTTATAGCTTACACAGGATTGCAAATATATCATATGTACATTAACTATTAAACAAATGTTCTGTACACTGAAACATAGTTGTTACAATAGGACTCATGAGATTCCATTGGATTCATACTCAAATTACCCCCAGCACCCCGTGTATATTAGTCTATGATTAATGTTACGAGTCTTGATCGAATACATGAATACAAAAGGTGATGTACGTATGATATCAAGTTTTCAAGATTGAGCTCATATAGTCATGTCAAGTGCAAGTCATGCCAATTGTATTCATGGTTCGAGTCAAATTGGTTCAAGTGTACATATTGGGTTCAAGTATTCATGATTTAGTCGTGTCAAGATCAAGTCAATTCTAACATGTAATGATTAAATCACAAGTCATATAAATAAAAATAAATAAGCAAACACAGAACATGATATGAGATAAATATACAATGAACGTCCAAAACAATGTTGTAAATATGTAATATGTACGACTAGTTAATCAAGTCATTTGAAATCAGAATATAAAATAAAACATAGCCTTAAGTTTTATGCACACGTGAGTTTCAGTCTCGTCTAAATACGACTACCAGTTTGGGAGATATACATGTTTTCGTATCGTCGCGCAAAATAGATCAGAATCTGTTCAGCATCATCACACATTTTTAAAACGCAGTTTGAGTTAATTTCTATCGGGTTTCAGATTACAAAAATTATTAGAAAATTTTAGGTCTTTCGATGTACTTATCCAAAGCAATAAGATTCGCGCGATTTGGATTTCTGAAGCTCTGGTTATGATCGTTTTAATATCAGCGTTTAAAACAGAAATTCAGATTTCTGGACAGTAACTATATGTTATATTGCAAAGCCTATATCGAGTTATTTCATGCGTTTCTAAGTAATATAATATACAGAAAATTATAGTTCTATCAATTATCCATCTACACATCTAAAGTTTGTCACGAACGGATATCGGGAGTTCGAGTTATTTCATATTTAAAAACAGTGTGCGAATCAGGACAGATTCTGTCCAGATTCGTCGCTTAATATTGTAACGCAGTTTTTTATATTTTACGTCAATTTTCAGTAAAACCTTAACACTAATAAAATCTATATATTTCGATGTAGATGTTCAAAACATCTGAAAACACTTAATTTAAATCAATGATTACAGTGTTATGGTCACTCGAAGAAGACCCTTATTGGCAGTATTCTGGTTTTAAAAATAGAGAATAAAAACTATGTAAGTTCTAAACCGTTATTCGGTTTGATATAAAATTTTTACTGTAAATCTAAAATTCTATCTATTATTTATCCTAATTTTCCTAGGATTTTCAGATGTGAAAATTAATTTTTAAAAATCATTTTAAGGACAAAAGTTATCTAGGACCGTATTTAAAGGTGACAAAACTACTGGATTTATTTGCAGCTTCGTTTTTCTCTTTTATATAAAAAATTAAACAATTATAAATTAAACGGCACATGCAATATATATTTCAAATTGGATCCCCTAATGTCAATATATGGATCATGAATTTCGACAACGTCCTATACCAGCAAAGTCCTAATTTCAAGAGAGCTTATTTAAAGTTGCGTTATCATGCATCGTTTATTTATATTCAGTCTATGATATTTCTAATTAACATAAAAGTATATCTATGACATAGAGGCATTTTTATTCTATAAGAAAACAATGAATAAATATGAAGATTAAGTATAAACAAACAATATTTTAAAAATATATATATGTAACTGTATCCATTTATATATATATATATATATATATATGTATGTATGTATGTATGTATGTATGTGCACTCGATTTAGTACTACGGTCAAGAAAATAAAATTATGGAGAAGACACAATAACAAAATGAAAGAGATGGATAGGGAGAAAAGGGACTTATAGGTTGTGTGAGTCGGTATAACAACCGGCTTACCGTTTAGATAAAATCCTCTACCGAGTCTTTGAAACTTGATGGAACCGGTGATTCTCCAAGTTCAAGAGAAAAGAAATTTTATTTTATTTTTAGAATTGATCAAAAGAAAATGGCTAAGATGGGATGAAGAAGAGATGTGAAATGATAGAAATGTGAGATGAAGAAAAGAAAGAAGAGTGACATATAAAAAAGATTTATGGCCACTATAATTCTAATAAATTATAGCTCATAACCATTCTAATTATTTTGGGAGTTAAAAAGAAGATGAAATGAAAAGTCTCATTTGTAGGTTATGAGAAAAATAAAATTTGATAAAAATTAATTGCAAGAATGTGGATTTGAACATGTGACTTATAGAATAATAATACAAGGGCTTAACCAATGTGCTACAAGGTTGTTAAGGCACAAATTTAACAAGTATTAAATATATGTCGTTGCTTTACAAGAAAGTGGGCTTTTGGGCTCATAGTTTTATAAAAGAAAATGAAAATGAAAATGAAATTGGATTTGAGTTATGGCCGATTAGGTCTTGTGTTTAATTTGAAGAAAAAAAAGGTTAAAATTTAGTTTTAAAAAAATATGTTTGGGAAAAATAGATAGAATAATAAAATAATATATTTAATAAAAAACAAAATATACAGAAAACACTAAGAATAAATAGATAAAATATTTTACTAAAGAAAGAAAATATGAACGTATAGTAATATTAGGGTCGTTACATATAAAGACACTTATAAATTATGTTATGATAAAACTGGTATTTGTTTTCCAAATTTTTGCATCTAAAGTGTCATGACATGTAACAAGGGGTTAATATTTTAGATGCATGGTCAATTTAAATTAGGTTGTATGGTTTAAAAAAAATAGGCATGGCTACATTTTATACGTTAGAAATGTGAGAGAGAGAGGACATGAGGCATGGGCTCACCCATGCCATACCCTCTCCATGTTTCCTCCCACTCTCCTCATCTCCTCTCATTCTCTCATCTCACCCTTACTCCCATCTCTACCTCTCTCATTCTCATTTACAACACTATGGCTATCTCTCATTCTCATCTCACAAAATTGTACTACAAACATAATACCACTCATTCACCAAAACCCAACTCCAAGTAAAATCCTACACTTCTTCCACTTCTCAAACAACAAAGTCAAACATGATCAAGAAGAAGTCTTCATAAATTCTTCAAGTGGCATCCTACAAATTTTGACCTCCGCTTTCATCCCATTTTAAGGTGAAAAAAATCTTTCTTTTATCAAGTTTTCCAAGTGTCTAAAGTTTCAAAATACTTTTTCTGAAGTCAAATTGGAATTTTGATGATGTTCTAGTATTCAATTGAAATCTGGAAGGAATTAGAGTTTTTATAAAAAAAATTATTAGATTCGAAGAGGTTAAATATAAGATTTTAGATTCATGCATGAAATTCGAGGCAGAACCATGGGGGTCTGGCCGCTATTTTCGGCTTAATGGTTGCCCCTCTGTGGAATTAGATGCTCGGATTTCTTGTGAGGTTCATGTATGTTCTCCTCCGAAAGACCGCAAGACAAACGTCTTGCCTGAAATTCGGGGCAGATACTAATTGGTGCTATCCGTTCACCTCTCCGAAAATTCTAAGTTGATTTATGGCAACATGTATCGAAGGTTTAAACGGATGCGGCCGATGTAGCAGACTTCGTCAAATTCCCCCTCGCTTGAGGGGTTTTTGATTGTGGGGACGCTCTTCCCTGCAGGCGCAAGCCCCTGCAGTTAATTACGCTACCGCATCGCGGCAACAACTTTCTCCTTCTCCAGATGGTCACTTCGTGTCATGAGTGTTTGTTTTGTGTTTGGTTGCCCGTGGATTGTATACGGAGACTAAGTTATGTGGTCGCCCGTAGGGCGTGGATTAGTCCAAATCCGTATTTTCTTAGATTTGGGTTTGGGGGTTGGGTTTAAGGATACGTTAGTCTCTTTTGAGACTAAGATCAACTTAAACCTATGTTAAGGATATGTTAGTCTAATTTTAGGCTAAGATCAACTTAACGGGATCGTTTAGATCCGACAAGAGAGTAATTGGGCTCTATTGTCCAGTTTAATGACATTGCGGTCGATAATTAGTTTAAGGACATTACGGTCCAATATTAGTTTTAAGACATTGCGGTCAAGGTTAAGGACATCATAATTCATGAATTTAAGGACCCCACAGTCCGTTGTTAGTTTTAAGATATCGCGGTCAAGGTTAAGGACATCATAGTCCGTGGAATTAAGGACTCCACAATCCAATGTTAGTTTTAAGACATTGCGGTCGAGGTTAAGGACATCATAGTCCATAAGTTTAAGGACCCCACTGTCCGTTGTTAGTTTTAAGACATCACGGTCAAGGTTAAGGACATCATAGTCCGTGGAATTAAGGACTCCACAGTCCAATGTTAGTTTTAAGACATTGTGGTCGAGGTTAAGGACATCATAGTCCGTGGAATTAAGGACTCCACAGTCTAATCTTAGTTTTAAGACATTGCGGTCGAGGTTAAGGACATCATAGTCCATGAGTTTAAGGACCCCACAGTCCGTTGTTAGTTTTAAGACATCGCGGTCAAGGTTAAGGACATCATAGTCTGTGGAATTAATGACTCCACAGTCCAATGTTAGTTTTAAGACATTGCGGTCGAGGTTAAGGACATCATAGTCCATGAGTTTAAGGACCCCACAATCCGTTGTTAGTTTTTGTAGGGTTCCTAGGCAATCATACAAAGGTCTATAAGGCATCAACCATACCTGATTTAAAATTTAGACGTGCCGAACAACCTAAAGCCGGGATCTTTGCTAGATTATTAGGGTTTAACATGCAAGTAAACATCTTTACTACTAAGTGTGAGGGATTACAACCTTTGTAGTCTGCTCCTTTGCTTCATAAGCTCCGAGTAGAAGTCCCTTCGCCGCGATCCACAATCTCCCGGACTCAAGAGAGGCTCCACAACTCGAACGATCCATGCTAGCTTGTAGTGTTCCTTTTCTCCGATGATCTACGTCGAACTTTCTATAACTCAAGCTCTCTCACTCTAATGAGGTGAACACCCTAATCTAATTGGCTAGATTAGATGAGGATGATGGAGTAGTATTTATGCTTTCTTTTTATATCAAATTCTCACTTTTAAACATCACAAAATGAAAACCTAGTAAGCTTTCTCAAAGCTCAAGGTTGAAGAAAAAGATGAATAATGAATTAAAACCTTTTGTGATGAATAATGAAAAGATATATGATTAATAATGCAGCCATGGTCAAGGATGACAAGGATAACTCTTGTCGAGAATTAACTAAGGCTAGGGCTTGGGTTGAGTTAAAGAATGAGTCATAAGAAAATATCAACCATAATATCTTTTTCACGACAAAAGAAATCCTTCTAGAAGTATCAAGAAAGAACTAACCCAAATCAAACCCTAACCTTATTTAATCTCCACTAAACAAGTTGCATTAGTAATCATATCATGTTACAATAATATATATCACATATATATTATATATTTGCAACAAAAGAAAATAATACAATTAGCATATATCGCATATATATCAATGTATTACCCGGTGAGAAAATGAAATAATAAAGCGAGCCAATATTAGATAATGTAATGCAATATATCATATATATTATTATACATTAAATCATCGAATCAACAATTGATCCGACAATCCGGTTATATCGAATATAACTGACTAATATATCATGTACCGATTCATCGAATCAACATTTGATCCGATGATCCGGCTCATATCTAAATATCGTGAGAATATAATATGGTATCTCATATCGCATTGTCCTCGGTCGCGCACATATCACATATGTGCCCCTACTCCGTTTCGCCCGAGTCAAGAAACTTCTGTGTAGGACTCTAAAGAATTGTCAATACGCCGGTAGCAGGTGATGATCATATCAAACACCCATAAGCTGTAAGCGGTCTGCTAAACGTAACAGCCACCCAGGTATTGAGCGATCAGAAGATCAACAAGCTAGCCTGTACATTCTCCTGTGAATCCAATCAGTAACACTCTCGTACAGTCCGGTCTCTTCGTCTGATATGTCGCATATCAAGTCTAGGGGTGGTATACGTCAGACCCCAGTAACCGATAAGTCGTGTCGATGTGAGGCTCATAACAGGTCGAGAAACTACTGGTAACACTTACCAGTAAATCTCTATATCAGCCCTGGGCAGGGACTTCCGGTTATAGCCAATCGAATACAGCACAACATCAACTCCCAATACCGGGAGAGATGAATCCCCTCCTATCGCTCATTGCCTCCATGTGATTCGGGACTGCACCCAAAAGCCACCGTTTTGCACGCCCTCTTGGACGTGGTAAGGTGGAAATCAAAGCACAGTGGGAATCACACAAGACTCTATGACGATCTCGGGTCTACACACTACCCTGTACCAGTGTCACCGGAGAACTGCCATCTGACGTGTGGTATATCACCATCTGGGAGTTCTCGGCGAGTCCGTCCAGTGTACCCAGTCTCCACTGAGCATCCGTACACCATCCTTGATGTCAAACACCGATGGATATGGGATCATCCATCGCCCATCATATGGGTCAAGATGTGTATACGCTAGTCTACTCTGGTGTATCGATGCCCTGTCTCGATATATCCTCGATTAGGAACAGTTATAGGATGTACTCATCGACTACCGTGGCCCCACTAGTATGATCTCATCATAGTCCCAGTAGTCAAGTACAGATCCTAAGGGCTTTATCAACATGTGAGAGTAAGACAGTAAACCAATACAAGTCAACATGTTAAGATAAAGTGAAACCAAATAGCATACTATCATGACGAGCAAGAAAGTCCTCTATATATATATCCAAGCATCCATTATAATATACATCATATGTACAACAATAGCCTCTAGGGCATATACATAACTAACAATCTCCCACTTGCACTAAGGCCACCTGCTGTAGTATTTCATACCTAGCATCCTGAATAATCTCTCAAACTGTATCTGGGGAATGACCTTCGTGAGTGGATCCTCAGTGTTGTCCTTCGTATCTACTCTCCTGACCTCGATCTCCCGGCGATCAACTATCTCCCTGATCAGGTGATACCGCCTCAGAATATGTCTGGACTTTTGATGGGACCTGGGTGTTCCCCTCCGAACGGCGGCCAAGACATGAGGACGTCTTGTCTGAGATTCGGGGCAGATGCTATATGGTTTTATCCGTCTACCTCTCCGAAGATGCCAAGTTGATTTACGGCACCGTGTATCGGAGGTTTAGACGGATGCGGCCGATGTAGCAGACTTCGTCAGATTCCCCCTCACTTGAGGGGTTTTTGATTGTGAGGACGCTCTTCCCTGCAGGCGCAAGCCCCTGCAGTTAATTACGCTACCACATCGCGGTAACAACTTTCTCCTTCTCCAGAATTTCACTTCGTGTCGTGGGTATTTGTTTTGTTTGTGGTTGCCCGTGGATTGTATACGGACACTGAGTAATGCCGTCGCCCGTAGGACGTGGATTAGTCCAAATCCGTATTTACTTAGATTTGGGTTTGGTGTTTTTAGTTTAAGGATACGTTAGTCGTATTGAGGCTAAGATCAACTTAAACATTCGTTAAGGATACGTTAGCCCTGTTTTGAGACTAAGATCAACTTAACGTGGTGATCCATTTAACATATGGCCGTCGGGACTCGTCACCTCTCTGACGTCGTTGAAGGATTACAACGATAGGTGTCAGAGGAGTTAGGAGATGTACCCTTGAACCAAAGTTGATTTGGAGTTTTATAGTCCATTTGAATGTTTAAGGATACGTTAGCCGTGTTTAGGGCTAAAATCAACTTAAACGGGATCGTTTAGATCCGACAAAAGAGCATTTGGAGGCTCTATTGTTCCAGTTTAGGGACGTGGTGGTCCATATTCCAGTTTAGGGACGTGGTGGTCTATCGCCAGTTTAAGGACGTGGTGGTCCATCATTAGTTTAAGGACGTTTCGGTCCATCGCCAGTTTAGGGACGTGGTGGTCCAATATTAGTTTAAGGACGTTTCGGTCCAATATTAGTTTAAGGACATTTCGGTCCATCGCCAGTTTAGAGACGTGGTGGTCCATTGCCAGTTTAGGGACATTGCGGTCCATTGCTAGTTTAGGGACGTGGTGGTCCATGTTCCAGTTTAGGGACGTGGTGGTCCATCGTTAGTTTAAGGACATTTCGGTCCAATATTAGTTTAAGGACGTTTCAGTCCACGAGTTTAAGGACCCCGCAGTCCGTATTGATGTGTGGTCGTCGGGACCCGTCACCTCTCTGACGTCGTTGAAGGATTACAACGATAGGTGTCAGAGGAGTTCGGAGATGTACCCTCGAACCGGATGTAAATTGATTTAGGAGAGCAATCTTGCTCAGTCAATTTAATTTGAGGACTTACGGCCACGATTGGGCTAAGTCCAATTAAAAATGTTCAACATTTTATTTGCTTTTTCATTGCATTTATTTTTATTTTTATTTGGGCTCTACCCATAAAGGATGCAGAGTATCAATTTGTTTTGGGCTCTGCCCATTTATGAGTGATGCAGAGCATCAATTTTACTTGGGCTCTGCCCTTTTTATTACTTTGCAATTTATTCTGGCCTGCTAGGTCTTTTTGACTTGGGCCTGGCCCTTTAGCAAAAGAAATGCATTGCATTTTCAGGCGCTTTGCGCCAATTAAAGAGCGCAAGCTCTTGTGGTGACGACACGTGTCATGCAAGCGCAGTGCGCTGCGCTTGCGCTGCTGACACGTGTCGCGCTCTGGTGAGTTGCACCAATTTCAGAGAGCAAGGCTCTATCTTATAGCGCAGATGGTTCAGATGTGACACGTGGCGCTCTCTGGTGGCTTGCGCCAACCCAAGAGCGCAACAGTGCAGATTTTCAAGTGCAGAGCACTATTAATTTGAGAATCTTTTAGATTCAAGAACCAATGGTTCATTAAAGGAAGCGCAAAGCACTATTTGATTTCTTCGATCTAATGAGAGTCAAAGAAAAACAAGTATTTCTTGTTTTTTTTTATTTAAAGAACCAGTGGTTCATAAGAAGTGCAAAGCACTGTTTATTGTGTTTAGATCCCTGATCTATTAGAAGAAATTTCTTCTATTTTTATGAAAGTTTTTACCTTTTTCTTGAAACTTTTCCAGAGTTCTCTCTGTTTGAAACTCTCGATTTCTCAATAAATGTTGATGCCTTTGAATTGAGGTCTAGGGTCCTTTTTATAGTGCCCATAAATTAGTTAAATTTGTTAAAGAGATCTTTCTCTGAGTGATTTGGGGAATTTTCCCCACCGTTGGATCTTTGATCCAAGCGCTTCTGTTTTACAGAAGAAAATCTTCTTGTTTTAACAAGAACAGAAAGATTTCTTTAAAATCTTAATTCTGTTTGGCGCAAATGCCCCAGCGCGTGACACGTGTCACGCAGCGCACAGCGCAGCGCATCTGCGTTGCCACGTGTCGCGCAGCGCACAGCGCAGCACAACTGTGCTGGCGCATCCGCGCTGATACGTGTCGCGCAGCGCAAAGCGCAGCGCAACTGTGCTGGCGCATCCGCGCTGACACGTGTCGCGCAGCGCAGTGCTTGCGCAACTGAAGCGTTGCTTCCTTTTGTTTTTTTAGTAGAGCTTTGCTCTAATTGGGCGCGCTGCCTTGGGCGCTGCGCTCTCTGCACTGGCGTGTCTGATTTTGACACGTGGCGCCCTGCGCGCAGCGCAGAGGATCTGAAGCGTTGCTTCATTTATTAAAGTTTAAATTTTCAAAGTAGAGCTTTGCTCTGATTGGGGGAAACAAAAGCGTTGCTTCGTCTCCCGTCTTGGGATTTGAACAGGGTTTTGCTCTGATTGGGATAAACAAATGCCCCCCACCGTTGCGCTTACGTGGCCCTCCCAACGTAAGCGCAGCGGTGGCGGAATTCCAAGCGTTGCGGCAGCTTTTGAAAGTTGAAAGGGCATTTGATGTTATTATTATTATTATATCATCTTCTTAGAGCAAAGCTCTCAATGTTCTCAAGGGATTTTCTTCAAATTCTCCTCATAACAGATTTTGACCGAAGTCACTCCTGTCTGCAAAGCATTGCTCTCAAGGAGTTTAACTTTTAACTTTCTGTATCTTATTATTTGCTAGTCTCCCTGTACTGTTTTCTTCAGGTATCATGGCGGTGCGTCTATATAGCCTGCACGAGTTCATCACTTATGAAGACATCCGTGTACAGGGCTGTCAACAAAACCAGGAGTTTACAGATGCCTAGTGTGCGGAGGTTATGGGTCGCCTTCACGCAAGCGTTGGTTGGCTGCTTCCTCGTCGTTCAGCTCTCTTGAAAGTCGTGCTGGGAGCGATTTGGAGAGCACTCCCGGGGTTCTACGAGGCCACGCCGCTCGATGCGCTGGGTGACGCCGAAGACATGGTGCATTCAGTGCACCTGTCGGGGCTAATCTCGAAGAATCGACGGGACAGCCTCGTCGACATTCTTCATCAAGTCTTCCAGCAGACGACGATAATCGCTGCTTATCGAAGGCTGGGGGGGCTTACCGAGGATCTTGACACCCAGGAGCGCGAGAGGCTGCGCACAAGGATAATCAGAAAGGCCAGAAGAACTCTGGATAACCTTACTTTTGACTTCCTCAATCCATGCCCCGGATTTGAGGTTATTCCATTTTAATAATATTTCTTGTTTACTGCTTTATGATTGTAAGAATTATTTTTGGCAATATTAATGAAGAAGTTTTATCCCAGCTTGTCTTATTTCTCGCTCTGAGTCTTTTGCACATGTACGAATGAGTTTGTCTCAAGTGCTTGATCAAACGCCAATCAGATGTTCTTTCTGTCGCTTTCTTCTTTCTTTTATTATCAGCATGTTGACTTGCTAATCATAATTGGCAGATAACTTAGTTTTTCCAAGAGATAGCGATGGCTTAGGCCGCAGGTTCAGATCTGCCGCCTAAGACTTTTCCACTCTATGAGCCGTGAGGGTCTCATAGAAACTTTTCTCCCTACGGATCGAGAGGATCTCGTAGGTGGATTTTCTCCTTAGGAATCGTGAGGATTCCTAAGTGTATTTTCTCTTATAAGTCGTAAGGATCTTTATAAGAGAATTTTCCCCTTTACAAATCGAGAGAATCCGTAAGTGGTTGGTGAGTTGACTTGTTTCTAAGTCGAAGTATAGCTCCGCCGGGGAGATCGTCGATTGACTTGTTTCCGAGGCGGAGGTCGCTGATTGACTTGTTTCCGAGGCGGAGGTCGCTGATGACTTGTTTCTGAGATGGAGGTCTTTGATTGACTTATTTCCGGGTCGGAGATTGTTGTTGACTTGTTTCCGAGTCGGAGGTCGTTGTTGACTTGTTTCCTAGACGGAGGTCTTTGATTGACTTGTTTCCGGGTCGGAAGTCTTTGATTGACTTGTTTCCGGGTCGGAGGTCATTGCTGACTTGTTTCCGAGACGGAGGTCTTTGATTGACTTGTTTCCGGGTCGGAGGTCGTTGCTGACTTGTTTCCGAGACGGAGGTCTTTGATTGACTTGTTTCCGGGTCGGAGGTCGTTGCTGACTTGTTTCCGAGACGGAGGTCTTTGATTGACTTGTTTTCGGGTCGGAGGTCGTTGCTGACTTGTTTCCGAGACGGAGGTCTTTGATTGACTTGTTTCCGGGTCGGAGGTCGTTGCTGACTTGTTTCCGAGACGGAGGTCTTTGATTGACTTGTTTCCGGGACGGAGGTCTTTGATTGACTTGTTTCCGGGTCGGAGGTCGTTGCTGACTTGTTTCCGGGTCGGAGGTCGTTGCTGACTTGTTTCCGAGACGGAGGTCTTTGATTGACTTGTTTCCGGGTCGGAGGTTGTTGCTGACTTGTTTCCGAGACGGAGGTCTTTGATTGACTTGTTTCCGGGTCGGAGGTCGTTGCTGACTTTTTTCCGAGACGGAGGTCTTTGATTGACTTGTTTCCGGGTCGGAGGTCGTTGCTGACTTTTTTCCGAGACGGAGGTCTTTGATTGACTTGTTTCCGGGTCGGAGGTCTTTGATTGACTTGAGTCGGAGGTCTTTGATTGACTTGTTTCCGGGTCGGAGGTCGTTGCTGACTTGTTTCCGAGACGGAGGTCTTTGATTGACTTGTTTCCGGGTCGGAGGTCGTTGCTGACTTGTTTCCGAGACGGAGGTCTTTGATTGACTTGTTTCTGGGTCGGAGGTCGTTGCTGACTTGTTTCCGAGACGGAGGTCTTTGATTGACTTGTTTCCGGGTCGGAGGTCGTTGCTGACTTGTTTCCGAGACGGAGGTCTTTGATTGACTTGTTTCCGGGTCGGAGGTCGTTGCTGACTTATTTCCGAGACGGAGGTCTTTGATTGACTTGTTTCCGGGTCGGAGGTCGTTGCTGACTTGTTTCTGAGACGGATGTCTTTGATTGACTTGTTTCCGGGTCGGAGGTCGTTGCTGACTTGTTTCCGAGACGGAGGTCTTTGTTGACTTTAGGTTGTCTGTGAACCGTAGAGTCTTGGAACTGGAGACTTTGCCGTGGCTCCGATTGGTGATGTCACGTCCGTGTCCTGCTCGAATGAGGGGGAAAGCCGCTGGTGGTCTCCAGGCTGTTGGTGAATCATCAAGATTTGGCTTATCTTTATGGCGGAGCTTGTTGGGAAGGTGTGGTTTCCTCTTTGTTTGTGCCCTTGGATTGTATACAGGGATCGATGTGATCTTAACTGTAGGGCAAAAGGTTTCATATATTTCTTTTTATTCTTTTATTTCCGCGATGCTCTATCATTTCAGCTTTTATATCGCGAAGGTCGCTATTGCCCAATCATTTCGGCTATTTTTCGCGGTGCCCAATCATTTTGGCTGTTTATTTTTATTTTTATTTTTACTCGCTGCTTTTTATTGCGAGTTGCCCAATCATTTCGGCTGTTTATTTTTATTTTTACTCGCTGCTTTTTATTGCGAGTTGCCCAATCATTTCGGCTGTTTATTTTTATTTTTTCTCGCTGCTTTTTATTGCGAGTTGCCCAATCATTTCGGCTGTTTATTTTTATTTTTATTTTTACTCGCTGCTTTTTATTGCGAGTTGCCCAATCATTTCGGCTGTTTATTTTTATTTTTACTCGCTGCTTTTTATTGCGAGTTGCCCAATCATTTTCGGCTGTTTATTTTTATTTTTACTCGCTGCTTTTTATTGCGAGTTGCCCAATCATTTCGGCTATTTTGTGTGCATACGTTTTTACTTGCTGCTTTTTATTGCAAGTTGCCCCATCATTTCGGCTATTTCGTATGCATGTGCGGCCTACTGGCTTTTCGCTGAAGCTTGGAATTAGACACCGATTTCGGCATCAGTACCACTACAACTGGGATATTGCCAGGAGCGAATCATCATTTGCCTCTGTCGATGTCGATCAAAGATGGCTTAGCGAACAGGGTTAAGGTCCTGTCGACTAAGGCTTTTGACTTCATGAGCCGTAAGGGTCTCACAAAGTTATTTCTCCCTACAAGTCGTGAGGATCTTGTAGGTGTATTTTCTCCTTAGGAATCGTGAGGATTCCTAAGTGTTTGTTCCTCTGTAAGTCGTAAGGATCCTACAAGAGGATTTTCTCCTTGTAAGTCGAGAGGATTCACAAGGGTTGTTCACCATGCGAACATATCCCTAGTCTCGGATGGGACTTGATTGGGGAAATGTTTATTCGCGCCTGTGGATTGTATACAAGGGCCTGTATTGAGCCACTTGTAGAGCAGTATCGGAGGTTGTGGGGCTGCTTAAGAACAGGTTTAGGTCTCTGTAACTTAAGACTTTCAAATCTTATGAGCCGTGAGGGTCCCATAAGAAAGTTCACCTTACAAGTCGTGAGGATCTCGCACGTGTTTTCTCCTTAGGAATCGTGGGGATTCCTAAGTGTGTTTCTCCCTTGTGAGTCGTAAGGATCTCACGTGGGTGGTTTCTCCTTACAAGGTCGAGAGGACCCTATAAGTGTCTTTTAACGAGATTGCGCCCTTTCGGGTTTTCACAAACGCTCGCCGGTAGTCCTGCTGTTTTTACTCAGGAGCCCTTTCGGGTTTTCATCCGTGCCTGTTTTGCTTATGGACATACTGTTTTTTTTAACGAGGTCGCGCCCTTTCGGGTTTTCACGAACACTCGCCGGTAGCCCTGCTGTTTTTACTCACGGAGCCCTTTCGGGTTTTCATCCGTGCCCGTTTTGCTTATGGACATACCGTTTTTTTTTTGTTTTTTGTTTTTTTAACGAGGTCACGCCCTTTCGGGTTTTCACGAACACTCGCCGGTAGCCCTGCTGTTTTTACTCACGGAGCCCTTTCAGGTTTTCATCCGTGCCCTTTTTTGCTTATGGACATACCGTTTTTTTTATTTACTATTATTTTTTCTTCTTCTTTTTTCTCTTTTTTTTTTTATCTCGTCAGCCTACGGATGCTGCGGTATTAGTTTAAGGACGTTTCAGTCCATTATCCAGTTTTAGGACGTAGTGGTCCGCCATTAGTTTAAGGATGTTTCGGTCCGCTATCTATTTTTAGGACGTAGGGGTCCGCTGGGCTTTCTCTATGAATGAGCATGATGCCCCCGGCACATCCATCTTTTTCGGAGCATGTGGTTGTGGCGGGCTCACCTTTCAGTTTTCAGACAGCGCGAGTTCGCCTTGTTGGTACTGGTCTTCAACCCAGTTTTTGAAGACGAAGCAATCTTCGAGCGGATGACTTACTGCTCGATGGTAGGGGTAGTAATTAGGATCGTTGACATCTCCCGGCTGTAGCGGACGTTTCGGATTTGGCAGATTGACGAATCCGTTGCGCACTGTCAGTTCAAACAGTTTCCTCGTTTTATCTTGGGGAAACGAGTAAGGACGTCCCAGTCTTTTCTCGAGTGATGGGCATGGGCGTATGTTGTTTTGGCGAACAATCGATTTTGAGTTGCTCGGCTGTTGTTGAATGTTGGCGA
This sequence comes from Agapanthus africanus, assembly GCA_030015575.1. NCBI lineage: Eukaryota > Viridiplantae > Streptophyta > Magnoliopsida > Asparagales > Amaryllidaceae > Agapanthus > Agapanthus africanus. The sequence continues at coordinate 57,973,047 of CM057344.1, forward strand.
CGAAGGTCATTTTTTCTTTTCCTTTATCCTTTTTGTTCGCTCCGTCGTTTGCGGGTCCGAGAATCTTTCCGGGTAGTATGCCCTTGCACGGATGAATGTTCTCATGACTCTTCGATTCTTCAGAGACGGATCCCTTGAAGAGAGGGTTGAAGGCTGTTTCTTCATCGGGATCGTTCTTGTGGCAATTGCCGGCGACTCTTTTATGCTCATCTGTCGTATTTTTTCGACGTCTACGAGCTTCACACTTTGTCCTGTCGAAGTGTTGCTTTTGGGCGACATACCCTTGCCACTAACAGTTAAAGGATTCGCAGTCTTCAGTAGGATGTATGATCTTCTGATGATATAGGCAATAATTAGGATACATCTCTATTCCACCGAGAGTGTTTTCTTCCGAGGGTGGTAGCTTCATTCCCATTGATATGGCTTTAGCAAACCTTTCCTCATCTTGAATTTGTTTTTATCGGCAGCGGATGTCTTTTGATTTGATGGGAGTGCCTCGACTCTTTCGTCCAGTCGGCGGTGTTTGGCTCCTTCCAGTATGGCCATCTCACGCTCTTGATTGGCTTTTACTTTCAGACGAATCTCATTCAGGAAAGCATCGATCATCTCATCTGACGGTCGCAGAATTTTTGGTTCAGGGTCCGTCCCTAGCTTCCCAGCGCAAAGAATATCCTTGTCGTCTGTAAACGAATGGGAAATCGTATGACAGCTTGCCACATATTCGTCAGATTCATCCGACGAGCTGTGCCCTTCATCTTCTTCTTGAAAGGCGTGGTTGAGGAACTCTTGGAGTGTAATGGGAGTCCGCGCTTTCTGGTTGTATTCCTCCAGCGCGTCAATTTGTTTTTGTAAGTCCGTGCGCTCGTCGCCAGGCTTCACGGGCTTCTTGGATTTCTTCTTCTTCTTCTTCGAAGATTTTGACGGCTGGTTGTGAGTGCTTGGGCCACTACTATCGATCTTTTGAGTTGGACGCGGCTTCAACATTCCCTCAATGATCTGAGGTTCTACCGGGTTCTTCCACCTAATCGGTGGGCATGCTTGAAGGTCGTTCAGCATCCTCTTTGTTTTAGCTGATAGCACAACCTCCCATGGGGCTTCTTCGACGAGAGAGCATGTTGCCCCCGGCGTATTCATCCTCTTAGAGGTGTGGGGCTGCGGCGGATTCACCTTCCATCTATCGGATAACGCGAACTTGCCCTGTTGGTACTGGTCTTCAAGCCAATTTTTGAAGACGTAGCAATCTTCAATCGGATGACCCAGCACTCGGTGATAGGGACAGTAGTTGGGCTCGTTTACATCATTTGGTTGCGATGGACGTTTTGGCCCCGGCAGATTTATGAGTCGGTTGCGCAACGCCAGCTCGAATAATCTTTTCGTCTTATCTCGGGGGAATGAGTAAGGACGTCCTAGTCTCTCCCCAAGGGGTACCTGCGGACGCATATTATTCTGACGAACAACCGGCTTTGAGATGTTCGTTTGCTGTTGAGCATTAGCGACAACGATCGCCTTTCCCTTCCCCTTCTCGTTTCGGGAGTCCGGCTTTGGAAGAGGGGGTCTATGGCCCATCTGATCCATTTGCACTAGCTTGTCAATCAAGGCCTAGAAGGTAGTCGGCTTGAAGAACATCATAAATTGCGAGATGGTTGCTTGCGGATCAAGGGTTCCCACAAACATACCCACTGCAGGAGCTTCTTCAATGCGCTGCTCGCACTTTGACCATAAGTTCCGCCATCGTGTTGCGTATTGGAACCACGTTTCGCCGGGCCTTACCCTGGCGTTAATCAGTGCCGTCATCGGGGTGCGTTCACTGGCGCTTGCAAAACGCTGGGTAAACAACAGCTCCATCTCCGCGAAGGTCTTGATAGAGTCGTTCGGGAGCTCAGAGTACCACTCGAACGCTGTATCTGATAAGCTTCCAACAAACTGGCGAAGCAACAGTTTATCATCGCCGCCAGAACTGGGCAACATGCTGGTGGGGATTGCCCGTCCCCTTATAGACATGGAATTTTGGTATCGTATAACCTGGCGGGTATTTGATCTGGTCGTACCAGCCCGGATACGGTCGCCCCGTTTTTACCACCTGACCCGCTGCTTCAGTCGCTTGATGAACCCGGATCTGCTGAGCTATATATTCGTCCAGGTCGGCTTTGGAGATTACTTCCTCCTTGGCTGTTGACAGAGCCGGAGGAGGATTCGACGTTTCTCCCCTATTATTTCCAAGGACGATCAGGGGCTCTTCAGCCGGAGGATCTTGTTGTATCATCATCCCTATCATGTCTTGGAAGAGGAGGCCCATACGATGTATGTTGGCTGCTTGTTCAGCAACCTCTTTGTCCTTCTTCTCCAATATTCGACGAAGGAATTCGGCATCGGTTTCTTCCTCCTGGCGTTCATCCGAGGACGTTTCAGGGTTTTCTTTTGGCCCTGTAAGTGCGGCCATAGCGTTCATCATCTCCTGGAGCTTCTGCTGCTGCTCCTGCGCCTTGGTCACTGATCGCGTAAGCGGTCGATGACCCGTAGATATGCGACTGTCCTCTTTACCAGACGCCACATAGACGGTATGAACTACAATGCCCCCCGACTTAGGGCGTTTGGGTTCACCACCTTTGATATTCGTCGTCGGCGTTGGCACTTTCTCCGGCCTTCTTCTTTTATGGGCCGTAAAAGTTGAGGAGGCCGTTGCTTTGGGCACCCAAGCGGTCGTCACCTTTCGTTGCTTGACCGGGGGATTTTCTTCTTGCCGACCTTTCGACTTCCTCTGTTGGCGAGAGAGGTTAGGATCAATGACAGATTCTCGGACTCGTCGTCATGTCTTATAGATCCTATAGGACAGCGATTGGGGAGGCTGCTCCGGCTTTTTTGTTTCCACGATAGTCTCTACTGATGGAGGAGATCTTTTGAGCACCGCAGTTGGCGAGTTTCTGCGTACTCTGTTCAGTAGCTCAAAGCTGTTCTCGGTTGGAACAGCAGTGTTAACTTCTACCGTTGGAGCTGGCGGAGTCATCCCAGAAGGGGAGTTGCCCCCGGTCTTCCTTATCCGGCTCCAGTGGCGTCGTCGGGCGCGACGAGTCGTCGGTATTGGTTCAGAAACAGAAACAGCTTCTTCTTGCCCCCTGTTCAGGTGCGGGATCGTTGCCGGCGTCAGCCTATTGAAGACTGATATCTTTTGAGCAGCATGAGCAGGAGTGGGATTTGGGACGGTCAGTCTCGTAAAGACTGATCTCTTAGCAGGAGAAGCCGCCTTGATGACTTCAGGAACAGATTTGGGTACTCCTTTTGGAATAACCTTTTCCGGGACTGCAAGCTTCATTGTGGGCTCACAGGAGTTTTGGCCCAGTCTGGAGAAGACCGAGGCACCGGTGTTGGGCGACCCGTTGAGAGGGGCCGCAGTAACTGAAAGTCGATCGAAGACCGACTTCTTAGGAGCTTCTTGTACGGGCATGGGGGTGCTGAAGCTTGTTGGCGGAAGCATAGTTCCGAAAAACAGCCCCGTGGTGGCTTGAGTAATCTGCTCCACGGGCATGGTGAACAAAGAGGCCGCTTGGGGCCAGTAGGTTATGCCCCCAGTTGAGGCCGGACGCGAGTTGCAGCTGCAGTTGGAGCACTTCGAACAAGTTGAGGCCATCGATGCTTGATTTTTCTTCTGCACCAAGCAAGAGACCAAATCTTAGTAAACTTGAAATCCAAAGGAAACCGTTAACAAACCGCGATTGGTTCGCGAAGAAGACACACGAAGTGTGGAGTGGAAAGAGGAAAATGTCCCACCGGGCATGCCAGAATCTGTTCCCCTCCGAACGGCGGCCAAGACATGAGGACGTCTTGCCTGAGATTCGGGGCAGATGCTATATGGTTTTATCCGTCTACCTCTCCGAAGATGCCAAGTTGATTTATGGCACCGTGTATCGGAGGTTTAGATGGATGCGGCCGATGTAGCAGACTTCGTCAGATTCCCCCTCACTTGAGGGGTTTTTGATTGTGGGGACGCACTTCCCTGCAGGCGCAAGCCCCTGCAGTTAATTACGCTACCGCATCGCGGTAACAACTTTCTCCTTCTCCAGAATTTCACTTCGTGTCGTGGGTATTTGTTTTGTTTGTGGTTGCCCGTGGATTGTATACGGAGACTGAGTAATGCCGTCGCCCGTAGGACGTGGATTAGTCCAAATCCGTATTTACTTAGATTTGGGTTTGGTGTTTTTAGTTTAAGGATACGTTAGCCGTATTGAGGCTAAGATCAACTTAAACATTCGTTAAGGATACGTTAGCCCTGTTTTGAGACTAAGATCAACTTAACGTGGTGATCCATTTAACATATGGCCGTCGGGACTCGTCACCTTTCTGACGTCGTTGAAGGATTACAACGATAGGTGTCAGAGGAGTTAGGAGATGTACCCTTGAACCAAAGTTGATTTGGAGTTTTATAGTCCATTTGAATGTTTAAGGATACGTTAGCCGTGTTTAGGGCTAAGATCAACTTAAACGGGATCGTTTAGATCCGACAAAAGAGCATTTGGAGGCTCTATTGTTCCAGTTTAGGGACGTGGTGGTCCATATTCTAGTTTAGGGACGTGGTGGTCTATCGCCAGTTTAAGGACGTGGTGGTCCATCATTAGTTTAAGGACGTTTCGGTCCATCGCCAGTTTAGGGACGTGGTGGTCCAATATTAGTTTAAGGACGTTTCGGTCCAATATTAGTTTAAGGACGTTTCGGTCCATCGCCAGTTTAGAGACGTGGTGGTCCATTGCCAGTTTAGGGACATTGCGGTCCATTGCCAGTTTAGGGACGTGGTGGTCCATGTTCCAGTTTAGCGACGTGGTGGTCCATGTTCTAGTTTAGGGACGTGGTGGTCCATCGTTAGTTTAAGGACATTTCGGTCCAATATTAGTTTAAGGACGTTTCGGTCCACGAGTTTAAGGACCCCGCAGTCCGTATTGATGTGTGGTCGTCGGGACCCGTCACCTCTCTGACGCCGTTGAAGGATTACAACGATAGGTGTCAGAGGAGTTCGGAGATGTACTCTCGAACCGGATGTAAATTGATTTAGGAAAGCAATCTTGCTCAGTCAATTTAATTTGAGGACTTACGGCCACGGTTGGGCTAAGTCCAATTAAAAATGTTCAACATTTTATTTGCTTTTGCATTGCATTTCTTTTTATTTTTATTTGGGCTCTACCCATAAAGGATGCAGAGCATCAATTTGTTTTGGGCTCTGCCCATTTATGAGTGATGCAGAGCATCAATTTTACTTGGGCTCTGCCCTTTTTATTGCTTTGCAATTTATTCTGGCATGCTAGGTCTTTTTGACTTGGGCCTGGCCCTTTAGCAAAAGAAATGCATTGCATTTTCAGGCGCTTTGCGCCAATTAAAGAGCGCAAGCTCTTATGGTGACGACACGTGTCATGCAAGCGCAGTGCGCTGCGCTAGGGCGCTGCGCTTGCACTGCTGACACGTGTCGCGCTCTGGTGAGTTGCGCCAATTTCAGAGAGCAAGGCTCTATCTTATAGCGCAGCTGGTTCAGATGTGACACGTGGCACTCTCTGGTGGCTTGCGCCAACCCAAGAGCGCAACAGTGCAGATTTTCAAGTGCAGAGCACTATTAATTTGAGAATCTTTTAGATTCAAGAACCAATGGTTCATTAAAGGAAGCGTAAAGCACTATTTGATTTCTTCGATCTAATGAGAGTCAAAGAAAAACAAGTATTTCTTGTTTTTTCTTATTTAAAGAACCAGTGGTTCATAAGAAGTGCAAAGCACTGTTTATTGTGTTTAGATCCCTGATCTATTAGAAGAAATTTCTTCTATTTTTATGAAAGTTTTTACCTTTTTCTTGAAACTTTTCCAGAGTTCTCTCTGTTTGAAACTCTCGATTTCTCAATAAATGTTGATGCCTTTGAATTGAGGTCTGGGTCTTTTTTATAGTGCCCATAAATTAGTTAAATTTGTTAAAGAGATCTTTCTCTGAGTGATTTGGGGAATTTTCCCCACCGTTGGATCTTTGATCCAAGGGCTTCTGTTTTACAGAAGAAAATCTTCTTGTTTTAACAAGAACAGAAAGATTTTTTTAAAATCTTAATTCTGTTTGGCGCAAATGCCCCAGCGCGTGACACGTGTCACGCAGCGCACAGCGCAGCGCATCTGCGCTGCCGCATGTCGCGCAGCGCAAAGCGCAGCGCAACTGCGCTGACACGTGTCGAACAGCGTACAGCGCAGCGCAACTGCGCTGGCGCATCCGCGCTGACACTTGTCGCGCAGCGCAAAGCGCAGCGCAACTGAAGCGTTGCTTCCTTTTGTTTTTTTAGTAGAGCTTTGCTCTAATTGGGCGCGCTGCCTTGGGCGCTGCGCTCTCTGCACTGCCGTGCCTGATTTTGACACGTGGCGCCCTGCGCGCAGCGCAGAGGATCTAAAGCGTTGCTTCATTTATTAAAATTTAAATTTTCAAAGTAGAGCTTTGCTCTGATTGGGGGAAACAAAAGCGTTGCTTCGTCTCCCGCCTTGGAATTTGAACAGAGCTTTGCTCTGATTGGGGTAAACACTGGGTTCCTTGTCTAAAACCACAGCTCCATTGTTATCGCAATACACAGGTATTGGATGTTCAATGGATGGAACCACACCAAGTTCACTAATGAACTTCTTTATCCAGACAGCCTCTTTGGTAGCATCATTGGCAGCGATGTATTCAGCCTCCATCGTCGTGTCTGCAACGGTATCCTGTTTGGAACTCTGCCAATATACCGCCCCTGCATTGAGGGTAAAGACAAATCCCGAGTGCGACTTAGAGTCGTCCTTATCACATTGGAAGCTTGAATCGGTAAAGGACTCCACCTTAAGTTCTCCATTACCATACACCAAGAACATCTCTTTAGTCCTTCTCAAGTACTTGAGAATGTTCTTCACAGCTGTCCAGTGACTCTCTCCAGGATCTGCTTGATACCGACTCACTACACTTAGTGAGTATGCTACATCGGGTCTCGTATATAGCATCACATACATGATAGAGCCTACTGCTGAAGCATAGGGTATCCCTTGCATGCGAGCTCTCTCTAAATCAGTCTTTGGAGACATCTCTTTGGAGAGAGTGAGTCCAGAGATCGTGGGTTGGTTCCCACGCTTGGATTCTTCCATACTAAATTTCTTTAGTATGGTGTCAATGTACCTGGATTGGGACAATCCCAGTATCCTTTTAGATCTATCTCTATAGATCCTGATTCCTAGTATGCATGAGGCATCACCTAGATCTTTCATTGAGAATCTTTGTGATAAGAAGAGCTTGACAGAGTGCAGCATAGGAATATCATTTCTTATCAAGAGTATGTCATCCACGTACAATACGAGGAATACAACCTTACTCTCTGCAACCTTCTTATAAATACAAGGTTCATCTATATTTTTGATGAAGTCAAACTCTTTGACTGCAACATCAAAACAGATGTTCCAACTCCGCGATGCTTGCTTTAACCCATAAATGGATTTAAGCAGCTTGCACACCTTTCCGCCGCTCCTACTATCTACGAAGCCTTCTGGCTGAGTCATGTATACGCACTTTTCTAAAATACCGTTTAGAAAGGCGGTCTTAACATCCATTTGCCAGATTTCATAGTCATGGTATGCAGCAATGGCAAGTAAGATCCAGATGGACTTAAGCATAGCTACTGGAGAAAAGGTTTCGTCATAATCAACACCTGGTCGTTGACGAAAACCCTTTGTAACAAGTCTAGCTTTGAAAGTCTCAACTTTTCCATCTACACCAAATTTCTTTTTAAAGATCCACTTGCTCCCAATGGGTTTTACCCCTTCAGGAGCATTTTCCAAAGTCCATACTTTGTTGGTGTACATGGATTCCATCTCAAATCGCATTGCATCCAGCCATTTCACAGAGTCACCACTCGTGATGGCCTGCTCAAAACTAGTCGGGTCATCATCTTCCATGATGCAATCCTCGCTTCCACCATCAATAGGAAAACCGTAGTATCTTTTAGGTGGATGAGAAACCCTGCTAGATCAGCGGAGAGGCTGCGGTTCGTCGGGTACTACTGAATCCTCTGGTTCTACCAAATTTTCTTTTGTAGTTTGTTCTGCTGGAACTTCTTCCGGTTCTACCTCAGAGCCACTAATCTCTTTTGCAAGAAATTCCTTTTCTAAAAAGGTAGCGAGTTGAGCAACAAACACCCTTTGTTCCTCACTGTGGTAGAAAATATACCCTCGCGAATGCTTGGGATATCCAATAAACTTACATAAAACAGATCTTGCCTCGAGTTTGTCCGGGTTTTGTCTTTTGACATAGGCCGGGCAACCCCATATCTTAACAAAATTAAGATATGGTCTCTTCTCTTCTCATATCTCATATGGGGTGGTAGGCACAAATTTGGTAGGAACTTTATTCAGTATGTATGCCGCTGTCTCAAGCGCATACCCCCAGAAGGAAATAGGTAACTCAGCATTGCTCATCATAGAGCGCACCATATCTAATAGGGTGCGATTCCTCCGTTCCGATATACCGTTGTGCTGTGGTGTATAAGGAGGAGTAAGCTGAGAGAGAATCCCATTCTCTTTTAGATAATTTAGGAACTCATTGTTGTTTCCCCCAATCAGAGCAAAACCCTGTTTGAATTTCAAAAATTCAAAAATTGAAGCAACGCTTCAGATTCCTTACGCTGCCCGCAACGCGCCACGTGTCAAAAGCAGACACGCCAGCGCTGCGCCCAAGGCAGCGCACCCAATCAGAGCAAGGCTTTGTTTAAAAATTCAAATTTTAAATAATAAAGGAAGCAACACTTCAGATGACTCGCGCTCTGCGCTGCACGACACGTGTCAGCGCAGTTGCGCTGCGCTACACGTGTCTAGTACAGGTGCGCTTGCGCTAACTGTGCCAGCACTAAATCAGAATTAAAATTCTAGAAAGATCTTTTTAATCTTATCAAAACAAGAAGATTATTTTCTGTAAAACAGAGACCCTAGGATCAAAGATCCAACGGTGGGGAAATATCCTCAAATCAATCAGAGAAAGATCTCTGTAACTGACCTAACAAACTAATTGGCCCTATATAAAGGCCCCTAGACTCCAAGTCTAAAACACATTGACATCGAGATACAGAGACACATATAGAGAACTCCAAAAGAAAAAAAGGTAAACCTTTAAAAAAAAGAAGAATTTCTTCTAAAAAGATCAATAATCTAAGAACAAGATCAAGATCTTCAATAAAAAGAAAAAGATCAATAAAAGATCCAATAATAATAATAAATAAAGAAGTAATATACTTCGTTATTAGATCTTTTGATCTATATATAAAGGCATTGCCTTTTGATGAACCACTGGTTCTTCAAAACTTGAGGTAGAACCTCTTTAGAATTAAAAAGATTCTGTTCTTTGATCTAAAATAGGTCAAGATGCGCTCTGTGCCTTTGAACAGTGCTCTGCACTATTAATTTGAGCCTCTGCGCTCTTGGGTTGGCGCAAGTCATCAGAACACGCCACGTGTCAACCCCAGAATAATTTGCGCCTTGCGCTTTAAAAAATGAGCATTGCGCTCTTGAATTGGCGCAAGTCATTAGAGCGCGTCACGTGTCAGCAGCGGACTAGCGCAGCGCAATGGCGCAGCGCACTGCGCTTGCGCTCACCAGAGCGCGACACGTGTCACCTCCATATCAGTTTACGCCTTGCGCTCCTCAATCAGCACAAAGCGCCTGACAGGCCGTGTGGCGCACTGTCAGACTATTAAATGCAGCGTATTATTGAGCAAGGGCAGAGCCCAATTAAAAGGCCTAACATGCCTAATAAAAATGCTGTGCATTATTAAAAAAAATAGCAGAGCCCAATTAAAAGGTCTAACAGACCAAAACAAATGCTATGCATTATTAAACAAAGGGAAGAGCCCAAATAAAGGCCTAACATGCCAGATACAAATAAATTGTTGAATATTCTCAACTGGACTTAGCCCAATACTGGCCATAAGTTCTCAAATTAAATTGAACTAAGCACAACTGCTCTCCCAAATCAATTTACACCCGGTTCAAGGGTACATCTCTGAAATCCTCTGGTATTTGTCGCAAGACTGACCGTCCCAACTCCTACTCCTGCTCCAGCTACTCAAAAGGCATCAGTCTTTAATAGGCTAGCACCGGCAGCAGCCCCTCACCTGAACAGGGGGCAAGAGAAGGATGTCCCTGTCATCGAGGCAATTCCCACAACTCGAAATGCTCGACGTCACCACTGGCGCAGAGTGAGGAAGTCAGGAGGCAACTCCCCTTCCGGGCTAACTCCACCAGCCCCGACGGCGGAAATCAACGCTGCTGTTCCAACTGGGAACAGCTTTGAACTGCTAAATAAGGTGCGTAGGAATTCTCCTACCGCCATACTGAAGAGGTCTCCCCCTCCGCTGGAAAAGGCTGTAGAAGCAAAGCCAGAACAGCCCCAATCCCCTCAACGGCTGTCCTCTAAGATCTATAAAGTTTGGCGGCAGGCCCGAGACTCGGTGAGCGATCCAAATTTCTCCCGCCAGCATAAGAAACTGAAGGCCCAACAGGAAGTTAGCCATCCTGTTAAGCCACGGAAAGCTGTCTGGGTCCCTACCTCAACGGCACCTTCAACTTCCACTGCTCATAAAAAGAGGAGGCCGGAGAAGATCCCTGTGCCTGCAACGAAAGCTGAAGACACTGAACCCAAACGCCCTAAGTCTGGGGGCATGGTGGTACATACCGTCTACATGGCGTCCGGGAAAGAGGATAGCCGTATATCCACAGGTCATAGACCGCTTACGCGATTGGTGACTAAAGCTCAGGAGCAGCAGCAGAAGCTCCAAGAAATGATGACTGCGATGGACACACTCACTGGGCCAAAAGAAAGCCCAGAGGCATCCTCGGAGCAACGCCAGGAGCAAGAAACTGATGCTGAATTCCTCCGGAGAATACTGGAGAAGAAGGACAAAGAGGCTACGGAACAAGCAGCCAATATAAAACTAATGGCCCTTCTGTTCCAGGACATGGTGGGTATGATGATCCAACAGGATCCTCCCGCTGAAGATCCTCCGATTGCTCTCGAGGATGACAGAGGGGAGACATCAAATCCTCTACCGGCTCTGTCGACAGCCAAAGAGGATACGATCTCTAGAGCTGCCCTGGATGACTATATAGCTCAGCAGATACCAGTTCACCAGGCAAACGAAGCGGCTGGACAAGTTGTCAAAGCGGGGCGACTATATCCGAGCTGGTATGATCAGATCAAGTACCCGCCGGGCTACACGATCCCAAAATTCCATGTCTACAAGGGGACAGGCAATCCCCATCAACATGTTGCCCAGTTCAGAGCTCTTTGTGGCAATACCGGCGGTGACGATAAGCTCTTGCTTCGCCAATTCATTCCCAGCTTATCGGAGACGGCGTTTGAGTGGTACTTCGAACTTCCGAATGACCCCGTCAAAACCTTCGCTGAAATGGAGTTATTATTTACTCAGCGATTCGCGAGAGCCAGCGAGCGTACTCCAATAACAGCTTTGATCAACGCAATAGTAAAGCTGGGCGAAACTTGGGTTCAATAGCAATCCGATGGTGGAACTTATGGTCGAAGTGCGAACAGCGCATCGAGGAAGCGCCAGCAGTGGGCATGTTCGTAGGCACTCTAGATCCTCATGCAACTATTTCACAGTTCATGATGTTCTTTAAGCTAACCACGTTCGAGGCCTTGATCGATAAGTTAGCCCAGATGGATCAGATGGGTCACAGACCGTCTCCTCCAAAGCCGGACTCTCGAAATGAGAAGGGGAAAGGGAAAGTGATCGTTGTCGCCAATGCTCAACAACAGCCGAGCAAGTTGAAGCCGGTTGTCCGTCAAAATAATATGCGTCCACACCTATCCCTCGAGGAGAGGCTAGGACGTCCTTACTCGTTTCCTCAAGATAAAACGAGAAGACTGTTTGAGCTGGCATTGCGTAACAGACTCATCAATCTTCCAGATTCAAGACGTCCATCGCAGCCAAACGACGTCAATGATCCCAATTACTGTCCCTATCACCGAGTATTGGGTCATCCGATCGAAGATTGCTACGTCTTCAAAAACTGGATTGAAGATCAATACCAACAAAGCAAGATCGCGTTATCCGAAAAATGGAAGGTGAACCCGCAGCAACCTCATACCCCTAAAAAGGTGAGTATGCCGGGGGCAACGTGCTCCCTTGTGGAAGAAGCTCCGTGGGAGATCGTGCTATCAGCCAAAACCAAAAGGATACTGAATGATCTCCAGACATGCCCGGCGATCAAGTGGAAGAACCTGCTAGAACCCCAGATCATCGAAGGGATGCTGAAGCCGCGCCCAACTCCAAAGATCGGTGGTGATGGCCCAAGCACTCACACCCAGCCGTCAAAATCTTCGAAGAAGAAGAAGAAAAGATCCAAAAAGCCCGTGAAGCCTGGCGACAAGCGCATGGACTTACAGAAACAGATTGACGCGCTGGAGGAGTATAATCAGAAAGCATGGACTCCCATCACGCTCCAAGAGTTCCTCAACCATGTTTTTCAGGAGGAAGATGATGGAGAAAGCTCGTCGGATGAATCTGAGGGTTACGTAGCAAGTTTTCATATGATCTCCCACTCGTTTACAGACGATGAGAAAACTCCATGCACTGAGAAACTAGGGGCAGATCCTAAACCGGAACTTATGGGGCCATCAGATGAAACAATTGATGCATTCCTCAACGAAGCTCTTTTGAAAAGTAAAGCTGATCAGGAACGCGAGACGGTCGTATTTGAAAGGGCCAAGCGCCGGCGACTAGACGAAAGAGTTGAGACATTCCCGTCAAATCAAAAGACATCCGTTGCCGATAAAAACAAATTCAAGATGAGGAAAAGGTTTGCTAAAGCCATATCAATGGGGATGGAGCTACCACCCTCTGAAGGAAACATTGCCGGCAAAGCAGAAATGCACCCTTCCTACTACTTATATCATCGAAAGATTTCGCACCCTACTGAAGAGTGCAAAGCTTTCAATAGATGGTGGCAGGGGTATGTCGCTCACCGGCAACATTTTAAGCGGGAGAAGCGCAAAACTCGTCGGGAGCGGAAAAGTACGACTGAGGAGCTTAGGAGAACTACCGACGATTGTCGCATGGTTAATGCCGAGGGAGCGCAAATTCTCACATTCGGGAGCGTCTCTGACGAGGAAATGGCTCTTAGCCCTCTCTTTAAAGAGTCTACCTCGGGAAAAGAGGAAGAGCCAAAGGCCTGCGAGAATATCCAGCTGTGTAATCGTACGCTACCCGAAAAGAATCTCGGACCTTCAAATAAGAAAGATAAGGGAAAAGAAAAGGTCTCTGAGGATATCGCCCTAGATGACCAAGTCATGAAAGAGCTGACTTCCAAGAACCCGCCAAAGAGAAATAAGGTGGACAACAACATTCTAGCACACTTGAGGAAGCTACCCTCGCAACTCAGCATTCTTGACGACCTTTTACTATCAAAAGAAGCAAGGGATTCATTGATCAAAGCGCTACAAGAGCCAGAACAATTCCAAGCTTTTCTCGCCGAAGAAAAGATGAAGGACGAGCTGGAAGAAGTGCACACAGCCGATGTCACTTTCGGTGATGAAGACCTTCTCCTTGGGACGTGCGAACACAACCGTCCCCTCTATGTCTCAGGGTACTGCCAGGATATAAAGATAGGCAAAATCTTGGTTGACAATGGGTCCTCCGTCAATCTCCTTAATGTACGGGTATTGAAAGAAATCTGCATGAGCGTCCAGCATCTCGCTCGGGATAAGATCACCATCTCCGGGTTCGACTCTCAATCATCACGGACTTTCGGGTCTGTGATACCGACGTTACGCTTTGGGCTACTCGTCACGGACATTAAATTCCACGTCATAGACGCCAAGACATGCTATAATGCTTTGCTCGGCCGGCCTTGGTTACACGAGTACAACATCATCCCTTCTACACAACATCAGTGTATGAAGTACTTTAAGGATGGTCTTGAGTACACCGTAACAGGAGAGCTAAATCCATTCTCCGTAAACGAAGTCCGTAAGTATGAAGATGCAAAATACTTCTTGCCAGATTTCGAAGACACGGAAAGGTGTCACAAGCCGGAGAACAAAGCTATCGCCACCATCCCTGTCTTCGGGAGTGATACTGAGGAAGAGGAAGAGATGGTTTATTCAGGTCCACCCCAGCACAACAAGCCAGGACCGTCCGCTCCCATGTTGATCTTCGGCAGCGACTCAGAAGACGAGTCCATGCTATATTCTTTGCTCGGCCTCCAATACGAACATTCGCCAACGAAGAACAAAGTGTGCAAGTTGCCATGGTTCCACCCAAGCATCATAAAGAACTGGACGCGCTTGATACCTACAGTGTAGAAGAGCTGCAGACGTTCTACGTCCCTCCCAGGCGAGAAGGCGAAAAGGCGATCCTATTTTACCGCTCTGGGGAAACCAAAGTGGAGAAAGAAATCTGGCACGACGCTGATCCTACACTCGACAGACTTCAGCCCATCCGTCTGCCTAGATATTATACAGAAGGCTTGAAAAGACTGTTGAAGCGCCAAGGTGTACCCCTTAAGCAGACCGCTCGAAAAGTTAAGTTCTATAACAGGATCTGGAACGTTCCCGGAACTCAGCGCAAGTTGCCCAATGGGAGAATAGAAGCAATCGGGCTTGGATATGTTCGGTCCAAGAAACGAGAGCTGCTCCACGACTGCTACGTCGTACATGACTTCAATGAGGAGGGGGACGCTCAATGGGAAGATGCTGACCCTAAGCCAGAAAAAGTCCCCGACGTGAAAATGCCCAGTCCGTCGTTCGAAGAACAAATGAACAAGCTTATAAGGGAAGCTGGTCAAAAAGTTTGAGACGACCATAATCGCGAAATGGCCCTCTATGAGAAAGCCAGGACACAGCGCCTTCTTCAACAGGCTGCGGAAAATAAGAATGCCCCTCCCTGTCAACCTGTTGTAAAAAAGGCCCGACGCAGAGGCAGAAACAAGTCAAAGAGCGGAAAAGGCGTTCGACAGCGACAAAGCGGGACCAAGAAGTCACGCGAGCGGGAATCAAGCGGTCCGGATTTATCTCTTATGAAGAAGATGAGTCGAGCATACTCTTTTCCTCAAGACAAGACAAAGAAGATACTTGACCTAGCTATAAAACACCAAATGATTACGCTTCCGGAGTCTAAGCACCCCGAACAAGCAGGCGAAGTCTCATAGCCGAACTATTGCTCTTATCACAGGGTAATAGGACACCCTCTCGAAGATTGCTTCACCTTTAAGAATTGGATCGAAGATCAGTATCAGCTCGGCAAATTCGCTCTATTTGACAGCTGGAGGGTAACACCGCCACAGAAGCATGAACCCAAAGCCACGAGACTAGAACCCGATCCACATCTGTCTTCGAAGCGAGCTCGTGCTTGTCATATGATAACGATATTAAAAGAAGAGCCTGAGAATATGAATAACCTTCCCTGGTGCTTCGAAACAGCGATGACGAGGTGATCTCAGAATTTCCACCGGCGCCAAAAGAGCCGGAAGACGGAATACACACTACTGCAGATAACCTCGAGAAGATTGATTTGGGAACGGCAGGTGACCCGCAATCCACATTCGTCAGTGAGTTGCTATCTAAAGAAAGAGTTGCTGTGTTAAAAGACGTACTTATGCAGCATAGAGATTGCTTCGCCTGGAACTATTCCGAGATGCCAGGACTGGACCCAGAGATTGCGGTCCACAAATTGACGATATCCTCAGACGTTAAGCCAGTCAAACAGGTACCAAGAAGAATACGGCTCGAGCTTGAGATGAGCATCAATGCCGAGGTCAAGAAGCTAAATGACTCCGGCTTCATCCAAGAGGTTTAGTATCCTGATTGGATCGCCAACATCTTCCCGGTGATGAAGAAAAATGGGACGGTGCGCATATGCGTGGACTTCCGGGATCTCAATAAAGCGTGCCCGAAGGACGATTTCCCAGTACTGGTAACCGAGCTGATGATAGACAACACGTCCACTCACGAAGTTTTCTCCTTCATGGACGGCTCATCAAGATATAATCAGATAAAGATGCACCCTGAGGACCAGAAGCATACTGCTTTTCGGACCCCTTTGGGCATATTTTGCTACAAGATGATGCCTTTCGGTCTAAAGAACGCCGGTGCCACCTATCAGAGGGCCATGATGAAGATACTCGATGACCCCATACATGAAATCATCGAATGCTATATTGACGACCTCGTGGTGAAAAGCAAATCATACAAGGAACATCTTGAGCATCTGAAGACTGTGTTTCAACGCCTTCGGCAATATAATTTGAAGATGAACCCACTCAAATGCGCATTCGGGGTCTCCTCGGGCAAATTCCTGGGATTCATCGTCCGACACCGAGGTATCGATATAGATCCCTCAAAGATCAAGGCGATCATGGAAATGCCTCCGCCAAGGACTCTCAAACAATTGCGGTCTCTCCAAGGAAAGCTCGCGTACATCCGGCGTTTTATATCCAATCTCTCTAGAAAATGCCGCCCTTACAGTCACCTGATGAAGAAGGGAACCCTTTTCGTTTGGGATCATAAATGCCAGAGCGCGCTGGACGAAATCAAGCAATACCTGCACAATCTTCCAGTGTTGGCTGCTCCGGTCAAAGGAAAGCCTCTCATTCTTTATACAACCGCCCTCGAAGGTTCCTTAGGCGCATTATGGGCACAAGAGAATGACCAAGGGAAGGAAAGAGCACTTTATTACTTAAGTCGAGTTCTCCTGGGGGCAGAAAGCAACTACTCCCCGAACGAAAAACACTGCCTGGCGTTAATCTTCGCGATAACGAAACTCCAGCACTACGCATTAGCACATGAAGTCCGTCTTATATCGAAGGTGGACCCCCTCAAATATTTGATGTCAAAGGCTATATTGACGGGGAAACTCGCTAAATGGGCCCTGCTTTTAATGAAATTCTCGATAACTTATCAGCCTCTTAAGGCAGTGAAAGGCCAGGCCATCGCCGACTTCCTCGCTGAGCATCCGATACCGGTTGATTCCCCTTTGAATTGCGAACTGCCAGACGAACATGCGTTTGATGCGATCGACGGTGGTGGTAACCAGTGGCAACTTTATTTTGATGGAGCGTCTTCCGTAAAGAAGCGCAAACAAAGCACCCTTATAATCAAATCAGGGGTAGGCCTCATCTTCGTGACTCCACAAGGAGGGATAATGCGCTTTGCCTTCTTCTTAACGGAGCCGAGGACAAATAATGAAGCCGAGTACGAAGCTTTGATAGCAGGCCTCGAGATCGCCATCAACATGGGAATCGAAACCTCCTCATATACGGAGACTCCCGACTGGTCGTCAGTCAAGTAAATGGCGACTACCAAACATGCAAACCAGAGTTGGTGAAGTACGGCGAAAATGTGTAACAACTGTTGACCCAAATTCCTTCCTACACTTTGGAAAGCATACCGCGTGCAGAAAATAGCAAGGCGGATGCGTTAGCCAAGCTCGCTAAGGAACTGGCCGACGAGAACCTCGATGACGTAAGAATCGTGGTACAAAGCCTTCGTGTCCTCGTACCGGCAGAAATATCTCCGGAGACATCCGAAGAAAAGGGAGTGACCGAGAAGACGGCCTTGCAAATAAAAGACCAAGAAAAGACTGAGGATTGGAGAGAAGCCTTTATAGACTATTTCAAATCCTGTCGAACGCCTGAAGATGCATCTTCGAAACATCAGCTCATGAAGCGAGCCCTATCTTTCTTCTTCGTCAACGATACTCTGTACTAGAGATCATTTGATTCTCTGTGGTTGAGATGCTTGGGACCTGAAGAGGCGAAAAGGGTCGTCCAAGAAGTGCACGACGGACTCTGCGGTTCTCACCAAGCAAGCCCGAAGATGAAGTTAAAGATTAAAAGGATGGGTTATTATTGGCCCACAATGATCCAGGACTGCCTCGAGTATGCAAAGCAATGTCACTCATGCCAAATTCATGGGGAATTCATCCATCAGCATCCAAATCCACTACATTCAACAGTGGCTAGCTGGCTGTTCGAGATGTGGGGAACTGACATAATCGGCGCCATCGAACCAGCATCATTCAGGGGACATCGATTCATTTTGGCGACGACTGATTACTTCTCCAAATGGGCAGAGGCAGTGCCGCTGAGGGAAGTGAAGATGGAGAATATCCTCCATTTCTTCAAGATGCACGTCATCTATTGGTTTGGAACTCCGAGACGGATTATCTCCGATAACGGGCCGGCCTACAGAAGCCATAAAATCAGCCGCTTCGCACAACAGCACAACATAGACTGGAGATACTCCTCAGTTTATAATCTCCGAGCTAACGGTCTAGCTGAGGCTTTCAACAAGACCTTGACGAAGATTGTGAAGAAGACGGTGTCCCGAAATAAGAGGGATTGGCACGAGAGACTGCAAGAAGCTCTCTGGGTGTATCGAACCACGTTCAAGACGTCCACGAACACTACGCCGTACGCATTGGTATTCGGTACAGAAGCGGTACTCCCTCTCGAGATAGAGTTACCCTCTCTATGAGTGGCAATCTATTATGAGCTAACGGACGAAGAGAATGCTCACCTTCGCCTCGAGGAGCTCGATGCCCTTGATGAAACCCAGCTCCTGGCGCAGCAAAGTCTAGAAGCTTATAAAGCAAAGATGACGCGCTCATATGAAAGATTGACTAGGCCGAGAACATTCCGCCAAGGCGAACTCGTGCTAGTGGTCAAAAGACCTATGATCCCCAATCGTGCCAAGCGGGGAAAGTTCGAGCCGAACTATGAAGGCCCGTACGTCATAGACAAGGTCTACCAGGGTGGAGCCTATCTACTCATGGACATGCATGGAGAAAGACCTTTCAGGCCAATAAACGGCCGCTTCCTGAAGAAATACTACGCCTAATGAGTTACGACCTAGGTCAATGATAGATGACGACGACTATGTCCGCTCGCTATCTTCCTAAGCTCAAAACTCTATAAGTAGTAGCTGGTTAACGGACCGAAACGTTCTTAAACTAACAACGTACCACTATATCCTAAAAACTAGCTGTTGCCCGAGATGTCAAGAAGCTACGGCAGATAGCAGCATCCCGAAGAAAAAAAAAGAAAAAAAGAGAAAACGGTATGTCCATAAGCAAAATGGGCACGGATGAACACCCGAAAGGGCTCCGTGAGTAAAAACAGCAGGGCTACCGACGAGTGTTTGTGAAAACCTGAAAGGGGGCAACTTCGTTAGAAAAATAGGATAAAAAAAGGAAGAATAAGAATAAAAAAAACGGTATGTCCATAAGCAAAATGGGCACGGATGAAAACCCGAAAGGGCTCCGTGAGTAAAAACAGCAGGGCTACTGGCGAGTGTTTGTGAAAACCCGAAAGGGCGCAACCTCGTTAAAAGACACTTGCAAGGTCCTCTCGACTTTGTAAGGAGAAACCATCTGTGTGAGATCCTTACGACTCACAAGGGAGTAGTACACTTAGGGATCCCCATGATTCCTAAGGATAAATTACACCTACGAGATCCTCACGACTCGTAAGGAGAACTCTCTTATGGGACCCTCACGGCTCATAAAATTTGAAAGTCTTAAGATACAGAGACCTGAACCTGTTCTTAAGCAACCCCCACAACCTTCGATTTTTCCTACAAGCGGCTCGATATTGACCCTTGTATACAATCCACGGGCGTGAATAAACATTTCCCTAGCTGAGTCCCATCCGTGACTGGGGATATGTCCATATGATGAACAACCCTTATAAGTCCTCTCGACTTACAAGGAGAAAGCACTTCTGTAAGATCCTTACGACTTACAGGGGAACATACACTTAGGAATCCTCACGATTCCTAAGGAGAAAACACACCTACGAGATCCTCACGACTCGCAGGGAGAAATACCTTTATGAGACCCTTACGGCTCGTAAAGTCAAAAGCCTTAGTCGGCAGGACCCTAACCCTGTTTACTAAGCCACCTTTGTTCGACATCGACAGAGGCAAATGATGATTCGCTCCTGGCAATATCCCAGTTGTAGCGGTGCTGATGCCGAAATCGGTGTCTAATCCTAAACTTGCGGCGAAAAGACAGCAAGCCACACATGCATATGAAATAGCCGAAATGATGGGGCAACTTGCAAACAAAATCAGCAAGTAAAAATGTATGCATGCAAAATAGCCGAAATGATCGGGCAACTCGCAATAAAAAGCAGCGAGTAAAAATGAAATAAATAGCCGAAATGATTGGGCAATCGCGACTTTCGCGATAAAAAAAAGCTGAAATGATAGAGCACCGCGGAAAGAAATAAAATAAAAACAAAAATAAGATTTTTGCCCTACAGGTGATATCACAGCAATCCCTGTATACAATCCAGGGGTGCAAACAAAAGGAATCACACTCCTCCCCAGGTTTCATCATAAGAAGAAGCCAAATCTCGACGGTTCACCGATAGCCTAGAGACCATCTCAGCATTCGTCTCGTTACAACAGAAGAAATGTCACTACAGCGTCCCTCCTCCAACAGGATTCGGACACACCACAGCAAGCAAAGCGAAGGCCAAATTCTTAGCTTCAGGGTCTTGGCAAAATCTTGATTCGCGTCGACCCGCAGAGAAATCAGTGTCTTTGCAGGAATACCTCGATTCGTTTCAACTCCGAGGAAATCAGTGTCCTTGGCAAATACCTCAATTCAGGGAAATTAGTGTCCTTGACGAGAGCACTGCGATTTGCGTCGACCCGCAGAGAAATTAGTGTCTTTGCAGGAATACCTCGATTCGTTTCAACTCCGAGGAAATTAGTGTCCTTGGCAAATACCTCGATTCAGGGAAATTAGCGTCCTTGACTAGAAAACCTTGATTCGCGTCGACCCGCAGAGAAATCAGTGTCTTTGCAGGAATACCTCGATTCGTTTCAACTCCGAGGAAATCAGTGTCTTTGGCAAATACCTCGATTCAGGGAAATTAGCGTCCTTGACGAGAGCATCTTGATTCGCGTCGACCCGCAGAGAAATCAGTGTCTTTGCAGGAATACCTCGATTCGTTTCAACTCCGAGGAAATCAGCGTCCTTGGCAAATACCTCGATTCAGGGAAATTAGCGTCCTTGACGAGAAAACCTTGATTCACGTCGACCCGCAGAGAAATCAGTGTCTTTGCAGGAATACCTTGAGTCGTTTCAACTCCGAGGAAATCAGTGTCCTTGGCAAATACCTCGATTCAAGGAAATTAGCGTCCTTGATGAGAGCATCTTGATTCGCGTCGACCCACAGAGAAATCAGTGTCTTTGCAGGAATATCTCGATTCGTTTCAACTCCAAGGAAATCGGTGTCCTTGGCAAATACCTCGATTCAGGGAAATTAGCGTCCTTGACGAGAGCATCTTGATTCGCATCGACCCGCAGAGAAATCGGTGTCTTTGCAGGAATATCTCGATTCGTTTCAACTCCGAGGAAATCAGTGTCCTTGGCAAATACCTCGATTCAGGGAAATTAGCGTCCTTGACGAGAGCATCTTGATTCGTGTCGACCCACAGAGAAATCAGTGTCTTTGCAGGAATACCTCGATTCGTTTCAACTCCGATGAAATCAGTGTCCTTGGCAAATACCTCGATTCAGGGAAATTAGCGTCCTTGGCGAGAGCATCTCGATTCGCGTCGACCCGCAGAGAAATCAGTGTCTTCGCAGGAATACCTCGATTCGTTTCAACTCCGAAGAAATCAGTGTCCTTGGCAAATACCTCGATTCAGGGAAATTAGCGTCCTTGACGAGAGCATCTCGATTCGAATCGACCCGCAGAGAAATCAGTGTCTTTGCAGGAATACTTCGATTCGTTTCAACCCCAGGGAAATCAGCGTCCTTAGCGAGAACATCTTGATTCGTCTCGACTCGTGAGGAAATTAGTGTCTTCGTGAGAACTTCTCGATTCGTCTCGACTTGCGAGATAAAGCCTTAGGTATTGGGGATTAAAAAACCTGTTTCCTAAGCACTGGGACCCTGCAAGTTGGTCCAAAACGGTCTCTTGTATACTATCCACGGGTCACACTCTCCAAAGTCGAATCTCGACAAGGAGAGAAACAACCGCTTACGGGTCCTCTCGACTCGTAAGAGGGAAAATTCTCTTATAAGATCCTTACGACTTATAAGAAAAAACGCACTTAGGAATCCTCACGATTCCTAAGGAGAAAATACACCTACGAGATCCTCTCGATCCGTAGGGAGAAAAATCTTTGTGAGACCCTCACGGCTCATAAAGTTGAAAAGTCTTAGGCAGCAGATCTGAACTTGCCTCCTAAGCCATCACTACCCCTTGAAGAAGCCAAGACAGGATGCTCGCTCTATCATCTGTCGACCATGTTTACTAAGGTAACATGCTAATAATAAAAAAAAGGGAGAAAGCGCAGAGATGACACAAGACATTGCAAAAGAAAATGTGTGTATCTTTATTCATGAATTCAATTAAGTACAAAGCGAATCGTATAAAAGAATAAAGAATGTATACATATTATTCAAAGATTACAAGTGTATAATTGATACAAAGGCAGCTACTGGGAAGGAAGCGTCTTAAATAGCCCCATCAATTGCTCTTGCACTTCCTTCAATGCCTTCTCCTGATCGGCTGCCACCGCCAATTCTGCTTCCACCTGAGCCCGCTGCTGCAAGAAGGATGAAAGCCGCTCCTCAACTGCCTGCTGGGCTGCCTCCTGATTTGGTGCATCCCACTCGACGACGTCAAGCTGTTGCCTCTGTGTTAACCCGTCAGAGATGCATCGCAGAAGGCCTTCAAAGATAACCTTCAACTGTGCCGCATTTGCATCCACCTGAGCATGCAGTCGGGCAGATTTGCTCGAAGTCTCTCCGCGCTCCTTACGCCTTAAAGCCACTTCTCGTTCAAGATGGCGGAAGTAAGAAGCGCTCTGCTTGATCCATGCCGCCCGTTGAGTGCTTGCGGCCAAGATCTCGGGAGCAGGACGCATAAGCTCCAGCTGATGCAGGCGGGCATCGATCTCCCTGCAGTGATTAACCCAAAACTCGACGATGCCTTCATTATGAAAATTTACAAGCGTCGCCAGCATGGGATTAACCTCCACAGCGAAATCTACGGCAGAAGGGGGAGCTTCTGCGTCAAGCTCCTCGACGTATCCGCTCAGCATGCCCAAACTCATCGCAGCACCCTTTGAAGATGGACGTCTCGAGAAGGGGCCTGCCGGCATTATGATGCGAGACTCGAAGGGGGCCGAAATCGGAATGATAGCTGTAGAACAAAACACAATCAAATGACGATTCAAAGAAATATAAGAAAGTCGTCGATGATGGAGTCTACTATACCAGCCGTAGGAGGTGGCAAAGCCGGAAGGACCGGTGGCGCGGTTGATCTTACATCTCCTCCTTCGATCTGTATCACTGCAATCAGGGCGAGGAAGAATCAGAAATAATTCCATTATTGAAAAAAGGAAGGGCATTAATTGAAAACTATACTCACCAGCGCCACTGGAGGAAGCAAGCTCCGATGGGAAGGAGAAGTGTGGGTGCAGCACCTGGTAAAGGTGATCAAAAAGCACTCCTGCAAAGACGCAATAGTACAATATCAGTACATAAATTATGCAGTAAAGTTAAGACTGATGGGTCACAGATCCATACCTTCTAGCATTTGCGACGGTGCGAGAGAAGGTAGAGAGGTGGCCACCGTCAAGGCAGTAACTGAAGACGCTCCCTCGAGCAATGGGACATCAGCACTGGCCGCACCTGTGTTAAAAACAAGATAAGCCATGTCAGGAAAGGTTGCAGAATAAAAAAAGGGGGACGGTAACCCAAAATTTACCTGATGAGTCGCCAGCCGAAACGACGATGTCTCCCTCCTCCATCGGCAGGGGTTCACCTCCCATTGCCTCATCACCAGACTCTACGAGAGCCGTCGTCGTGCTCGCAAGGCCAGGAGACGACGGAGGACCGTAGGCGGGGAAAGCAATGATCAGAGCATTGCCAGACTCTTGAGAAAGAGCGGCCGGCTCGTCCTCGGGAATCATGCCTGTCTCACCCGCTACCCCCTCGGGCTCGGCGGTCGCAGCTGTCTCGTCCACCGCTGCCATGGATTCATCGACCGCAGCCGCTCCATCCGCTGCTGCCCCAGGATTGGTTGTAGCAGCCGTCTCATTTGCCGCTACCTCGCGCTCAGCAGGGGTGGCCGTCTCGGGCATAGTAGGCGTGACTGTCTCGTCAGCCACTAGCTCGGACCCGGCGTCTACGGCCGCACCGCCTACCGTCGTCTCGGGTTCAGCCAGTACCTCCTCCATTGTCCCCTCAGGCTCGACGGTTTCCGCCGCTCCTTCAGTTGGACTTGGCCCTGCAAGACAAGATTTATCAGAACCAATAGCTTTGCAACTTTTACAACAAAGCCTCGAAAAGCACATTACCTGAGGCAGATTGACCGTTGGCTCCCCGAGCTGCACGCACCGCCTGTCTATGAGCAGTGGACAAGGCGATCGGGTGCTCCTTTGAAGGAGAAGCAGCGGGAATAGCGGCGCTTGAGCTCGCCCACACGGACAGAGCAGCGCTACGCTCCTTCGCTTCGCGCCTCAAACGCTTCCTCTCCTCCCGGGCTGTCACGACGGACTTCTTGGAAGCCTCCTTCAGCAAGGCATCATCGTCCGCGTTCAGAGTTGCCTCCAGAGCCTTCAAGGCATCCATCATCTGCTTTTTGAGCTAGGTCTCTTGCGGCGATTCCGAAGAGGCCGGGACATCGGTAGCTGGCCCGGAGAGAATCCCCGCATCGGCTTGCGCAGTAGATCCCGCATCCCCTGCAAAGAGACAAAGAAAGGATTAGATGGGCCATAAAAAGGAGAATAAAGACTCAGTGAGCCGAGACATACCAACACCCGATAGAGTGCGTTTCATCTCTTCCTCCTGGAAGGTTTTCAGGGAAGCAGCGATGGCTTCTTCGGTAGAAACGCCTGTTTAAAAAAAAGGGGAAAGCATTAGTCAAAGACAATAATAAAAGTATGATGAAATGACAAAGAATACGACTAGTGATTACCTGACTGCGCAAGTTTAGCCAACCACGCTTCGAGCCTTGCCGATCGCTCAGAAGCCGCGATGGCGGCCGCTATATCAGTGTCTGCCGGATCTACGAAGACACCCTCGTTGCTCCCGTATTCGCTTAAGCCTTCGGTGAGAGGGGCCTGAGGCTTTAAGCCGAGGATGGCATCGAGAGAAAGAACCGACTTCTTCTTCCTCTTCTGCGCGCGGACCCCGGTCGCACCCAGAATCAACTTGCGCTTTGTGGGCACCATAGGGCGGCGGGTCCCGATGTCCGAGCCCACACCAGACTCAGGCGAAACTACATTCACCGTCTCCACTGGATCACGGGACGCTGGGGGCACGTCGGCGGTAGCACGGGGTAATCCGCGCGGAGGGCTCAGCACGCGTGGTGGCTCAGCTCTAGCATTTCTCAACAGAGGAACGACAGGAATTCTTGGCTTCAAGGGAGCTTTGCGGTCGCTGCCAGGGGGCGCACCCTTGAGGTCAACCAACAACCGCTTCTCTTCCCGGATGACGGCACCTATTACTTACGCGTACTAAGCCACGTACACGTGGAGGGCCCGTGGGATGCAGCTCGCATCGTTGATAAAGAAGTGGGAGCCCGTGTTCAGCCGCATAAAGTGGTGCAGCGCGCTCCGTATCCCCTCCATGGTGGTCGCAGGCTCTTTCAAGAACGCCTCCAGTGGGACCCCCTGGTTATAGCTTGATTGTTGGGCGAACCGATGGGGTTTGTACCTCATGAAGAGCGCCATGTCGTTTTGCCTGAACACCAGGAAGCCCGGCCGGATGGAGTATAAGTGAAGAATCTCCCGGGCTTTCAATACGGAGGCCCCGTCCTTGAAACTATCACGCAGCGACAACACTGCCTTGGAGGTTTTCGGGCCGATGGTCACGATTTTGTCCGTGAATGAAATCCTCGCTCCGACCATGGGCGGACGAAGAAGCAACCCCTTAGCCTCTCGCGGAGATGGATTCACAATCGAGGCGCCAATCAGCCGCATAGCTCTTGGGAGTCGGCACTTCTCGAAAAACGAGGGGCTCTTATGAATGCCAAATACCCCGAGCACATGCATTTCCATCCACGAAGTGAAGTAGTGCATCGGGAAATTGGCAGGTTGCACCACAGGTTCGTTAGCATCCGCCGCCACGCTGAGTCCATGGTATAGGTGAGCCAGCCCAGCGATTCCGATCGACAACTGTATACCAGCCACCATTCGATGCGCTGGGTAGAAGACGGACGGTCTCATGTAGCGTGGGTGCATGGGGAGCGCGAACCAGCATAGCCATAATCCCAGAAACCCTAGAAAGAAGGTCTCCTCATCGATACCCGGGGCGGCGATTTCTGACAAGGGCATGATGGCGGCATCAGGAAGGTAGAAACTCTTTTGGTCGTAATCCAATACTGGTCGACGATCTAAGCTGAAGCCGAAGGGGTCATCGAGCTTGGCGAACTTTTCACTCCTCTGCGATAGAATCTCTGGTTGAAGAAAGCGGGCGATAAAATCTGCAAAACTAACTCCCCGGACTCCCGATTCTAGATAGAGACCTTCATATATATTTAGCACCTTCACCAGGTTCGGAAACTGGTGCTGAATAGCATTCTTTGGTGTTAGGCCCATTACCAGTGGCTTGGTAGCGAAGACATACTCGTCAGGAGGAAATAACTCTTCATAATGCTCCTCCCTCACCGGCAAACCGGAGATCTCAGCAAATTCTTCCAAGGGGATGGAGACTTCCCTGTCCGTCAGAAGAAAAGTGTGGCTGGGGATGTTCCATTGCTCCACAAAGGCCTTAACCCACCATGTCGGAGGAGTAGGGTACTCAAAGAGCGAGGCGTAGACTGCAGGGTACAGACCAATCTTCATCAGATGCGACTTTTTTGCTGACAAGATATACCTAGCCCACTGCAAATACCCGGCCGATTGTCGAGGGGTCAATCCGAGGTTATAAGCTTGTCCCCAAGGGCGCGCCTCACCCTGGCATATGCGCCGGCCCAAAATATCCATGGCTGCCGACGGCTGCACGGGAATGGCAGCAATTGAAGGCTGGAGAAGATCCTCCGAGTTCCAATTTACGACCTCCACGGCATAGTTCACCGGGGGTGCATCCGCATATGGGATCGACGAGATTGGCTCTGACGGCATCGCGCAACCGAAGCTTCGGCGACCCTTGATGATCTCACTGTACCATCTGCCCCACAGATGAAGGTTCTTATGCTCTGGGTCGTGATCCTTAATCAGAGCGAGAACCTCCCGGTCCACTGGCGCCTCAGGGAATCTTTCCTCTAAGCGAACAAATGGGAAAGACAGATCAGCAGACATGATTGCCTGCAAAGAAAAACAAAATTCAGCTGTCAGTATCATAATTTAATTTTAAAAGCCTGACGCCTGATACTTTAAAATTTATACCACACTGCAATACAGTGGAAAGGGGACCAAAGGAGGACCCACAATATCTAGATGACAATGTGTCAGTTAATAAGACAGACTCATCATTAGATGAGACTGTCAATTAATGAGAAGATCCCAAAAAAGAATATTCTTATTAAATGAGAAATCCCTTGAGACAAGGAGAAAATCTCCCTTTTCAGAGCAAAACGATGTCATAGAGTGACACTTGTCAAACTCTGGTCATAAGGGAATAAAATTCCTTAAAGAGCCTAGCTCTGTAATAATGATGGAAAAATCCATCAAAGGAAAAAAATTAATTTCTAAAAGGTTAAAGTTTGGGATCTTAAAGATCCATGAAAAACTCTTCAGGGTTCATCATTTTTAGATCAAAAGATCTATACTTTTTCCATGAGCAAAGCTGTGTTCATGGGTTAAGAAACCCTGAAACAAATTCTTGAGAGCAAAGCTCTGTTTGTGAAAACCCCAAAGGGATTTTCTTTAGATCAAAAATCTATGAGAGCAAGGCTCTATTAATTAAAATTAATTTAATTAAGTTAGGTTTTACCTAAGAGGTTTCTAGAGTTCTAACTCTGAAAATAAAGAGCAAGGCTCTGAGGTTCTGAAAATAAGAATTCTTGAAGATGATAAACATCTGAGGAGGACCAAGGGTCCTATTTATAGGCGCTTAAGCGCCCCTTCAACTCTTGAGTTGATCTAATGGTTGGGATCTTGCCACCGCTGCACTCACGTGTGCGCCACGTGAGCGCAACGGTGGGGGGGGCATTTGTTTCCCCCAATCAGAGCAAAGATCTGTTTGAATTTCAAAAATTCAAAAATTGAAGCAATGCTTCAGATTCCCTGCGCTGCGCGCAACGCGCCACATGTCAAAAGCAGACACGCCAGTGCTGCGCTCAAGGCAGCGCACCCAATCAGAGCAAGGCTCTGTTTAAAAATTCAAATTTTAAATAATAAAGGAAGCAATGCTTCAGATGACTCGCGCTCTGCGCTGCGTGACACGTGTCAGCGCAGTTGCGCTGCGCTCTGCGCGACACGTGTCAGCGCAGTTGCGCTGCGCGACACGTGTCAAGTGCAGGTGCGCTTGCGCTAACTGTGCCAGCACTAAATCAGAATTAAAATTCTAGAAAGATCTTTTTAATCTTATCAAAACAAGAAGATTGTCTTCTGTAAAACAGAGGCCCTAGGATCAAAGATCCAACGGTGGGGAAATATCCTCTAATCAATCAGAGAAAGATCTCTGTAACTGACCTAACAAACTAATTGGCCCTATATAAAGGCCCCTAGACTCCAAGTCTAAACCACATTGACATCGAGATTCAGAGACACACACAGAGAACTCCTCTAAAAACTTTGAGAAGAACTCCAAAAGAAAAAAAGGTAAACCTTTAAAAAAAAGAAGAATTTCTTCTAAAAAGATCAATGATCTAAGAACAAGATCAAGATCTTCAATAAAAAGAAAAAGATCAATAAAAGATCCAATAATAATAATAATAAAAAAAGTAATATACTTTGTTATTAGATCTTTTGATCTATATATAAAGGCATTGCCTTTTGATGAACCACTGGTTCTTCAAAACTTGAGGTAAAACCTCTTTAGAATTAAAAAGATTCTGTTCTTTGATCTAAAATAGATCAAGATGCGCTCTGCGCCTTTGAACAGTGCCCTACACTATTAATTTGAGCCTCTGCGCTCTTGGGTTGGCGCAAGTCATCAGAACACGCCACGTGTCAACCCCAGAATAATCTGCGCCTTGCGCTTTAAAAAATGAGCACTGCGCTCTTGAATTGGCGCAAGTCATCAGAGCGCGCCACGTGTCAGCAACGTACTAGCGCAGCACACTGCGCTTGTGCTCACCAGAGCGCGACACGTGTCACCTCCATATCAGTTTGCGCCTTGCGCTCCTCAATCAGTGCAAAGCGCCTGACAGGCCACGTGGCGCACTGTCAGACTATTAAATGCAGCGCATTATTGAGCAAGGGCAGAGCCCAATTAAAAGGCCTAACAGGCCTAATAAAAATGCAGTGCATAATTAAAAAAAAAGAGCAGAGCCCAATTAAAAGGTCTAACAGACCAAAACAAATGCTATGCATTATTAAACAAAGCGCAGAGCCCAAGTAAAGGCCTAACAGGCCAGATACAAATAAATTGTTGAATATTCTCAACTGGACTTAGCCCAATACTGGTCATAAGTCCTCAAATTAAATTGAACTGAGCACAACTGCTCTCCCAAATCAATTTACACCCGGTTCAAGGGCACATCTCTGAACTCCTTTGGTATTTGTCGTTGTAATCCTTCAACGTCGTTAGAGAGGTGACGGGTCCCGACAACCATATATTAATACGGACTGTGGGATCCTTAAACTCATGGACCGAAATGTCCTTAAACTAATATTCGTCCCCAAAATGGGAATGTTGGACCGAAATGTCCTTAAACTAATATTCGTCCCTAAAATGGGAATGTTGGACTGGAACGTCCTTAAACTAATATTCGTCTCCAAAATGGGAATGCTAGACCACCATGTCCCTAAACTGGAAATGGACCACCATGTCCCTAAATTGGCAATCGACCGAAATGTCCCTAAACTAAACAATAGAGTCCAAATGCTCTTTTGTTGGATCTCAATGATCCTGTTAAGTTGATCTTAGTCTGGAAATTAGACTAACGTATCCTTAACAAACGTTTAAGTTGATATTAGTCCAAAATGAGACTAACGTATCCTTAAAACAAAACCCCAAAACCAAATCTAAGACATACGGATTTGGACTAATCCACGTCCTATGGGCGACGGCATAACTTAGTCTCCGTATACAATCCATGGGCAACCAAACACAAAACAAACACACACGACACGAAATGACCATATGGAGAAGGAGAAAGTTGTTACTGCGATGTGGTAGCGTAATTAACTGCAGGGGCTTGCGCCTGCAGGGAAGAGCGCCCCCACAATCAAAAACCCCTCAAGCGAGGGGGAATCTGATGAAGTCTGCTACATCGGCCGCATCCGTTTAAACCTTCGATACACGGTGCCATAAATCAATTTGGCATCTTCGAAGAGGTGGACGGATAGCACCAAATAACATCTGCCCCGAATCTGTTCCCCTCCGAATGACGGCTCGACTGGACGTCTCGCCTGAGATTCAGGGCAGATGCTATTTGGTGCTATCCGTCCACCTCTTCGAAGATGCCAAGTTGATTTATGGCACCGTGTATCAAAGGTTTAAACGGATGCGGCCGATGTAGCAGACTTCGTCAGATTCCCCCTCGCTTGAGGGGTTTTTGATTGTGGGGACGCTCTTCCCTGCAGGCGCAAGCCCCTGCAGTTAATTACGCTACCGCATCGCAGTAACAACTTTCTCCTTCTCCATATGGTCACTTCATGTCGTGTGTGTTTGTTTTGTGTTTGGTTGCCCGTGGATTGTATACGGAGACTAAGTTATGCCGTTGCCTATAGGACGTGGATTAGTCCAAATCCGTATGTCTTAGATTTGGTTTTGGGGTTTTGGTTTAAGGATACGTTAGTCTCATTTTGGACTAAGATCAACTTAAACGTTTGTTAAGGATACGTTAGTCTAATTTTCAGACTAAGATCAACTTAACAGGATCATTTAGATCCAACAAAAGAGCATTTGGGCTCTATTGTTTAGTTTAGGGACATTTCGGTCGATTGCCAATTTAGGGACATGGTGGTCCATTTCCAGTTTAGGGACATGGTGGTCCAACATTCCCATTTTGGAGACGAATATTAGTTTAAGGATGTTCCGGTCCAACATTCCCATTTTAAGGACGAATATTAGTTTAAGGACATTTCGATCCAACATTTCCATTTTGGGGACGAATATTAGTTTAAGGACATTTCGGTCCATGAGTTTAAGGACCCCACAGTCCGTATTAATGTATGGTTGTCGGGACCCGTCACCTCTCTGACGACGTTGAAGGATTACAATGACAAATACCAGAGGAGTTCAGAGATGTACCCTTGAACCGGGTGTAAATTGATTTGGGAGAGCAGTTGTGCTCAGTTCAATTTAATTTGAGGATTTATGGCCAGTATTGGGCTAAATCCAGTTGAGAATATTCAACAATTTATTTGTATCTGGCCTGTTAGGCCTTTACTTGGGCTCTGCCCTTTGTTTAATAATGCATAGCATTTGTTTTGGTCTGTTAGACCTTTTAATTGGGCTCTGCTCTTTTTTTTATAATAATGTACAGCATTTTTATTAGGCCTGTTAGGCCTTTTAATTGGGCTCTGCCCTTGCTTAATAATGCGCTGCATTTAATAGTCTGACGGTGCGCCACGTGGCCTGTCAGGCACTTTGCGCTGATTGAGGAGCGCAAGGCGCAAACTGATATGGAGGTGACACGTGTCGCGCTCTGGTAAGCGCAAGCGCAGTGCGCTGCTGACATGTGGCGCGCTCTGATGACTTGCGCCAATTCAAGAGCGCGGTGCTCATTTTTTAAAGCACAAGGCGCAGATTATTCTGGGGTTGACACGTGGCGTGTTCTGATAACTTGAGCCAACCCAAGAGCGCAAAGGCTCAAATTAATAGTGTAGGGCACTGTTCAAAGGCTCAGAGCGCATCTTGATCTATTTTAGATCAAAGAACAGAATCTTTTTAATTCTAAAGAGGTTCTACCTCAAGTTTTGAAGAACCAGTGGTCATCAAAAGGCAATGCCTTTATATATAGATCAAAAGATCTAATAACGAAGTATATTACTTCTTTTTTTTATATTATTATTAGATCTTTTATTGATCTTTTTCTTTTTATTGAAGATCTTGATCTTGTTCTTAGATCATTGATCTTTTTAGAAGAAATTCTTTTTTTTTAAAGGTTTACCTTTTTTTTTCTTTTGGAGTTCTTCTCAAAGTTTTTAGAGGAGTTCTCTGTGTGTGTCTCTGTATCTCGATGTCAATGTGTTTTAGACTTGGAGTCTAGGGGCCTTTATATAGGGCCAATTAGTTTGTTAGGTCAGTTACAGAGATCTTTCTCTGATTGATTTGAGGATATTTCCCCACCGTTAGATCTTTGATCCTAGGGCCTCTGTTTTACAGAAGTCAACCTTCTTGTTTTGATAAGATTAAAAAGATCTTTCTAGAATTTTAATTCTGATTTAGTGCTGGCACAGTTAGCGCAAGCGCACCTGCACTTGACACATGTCGCGCAGCGCAACTGCGCTGACACGTGTCGTGCAGCGCAGAGCGCAACTGCGCTGACACGTGTCGTGCAGCGCAGAGCGCAACTGCGCTGACACGTGTCGCGCAGCGCAGTGCACGAGTCATCTGAAGCGTTGCTTCCTTTATTATTTAAAATTTGAATTTTTAAACAGAGCCTTGCTCTGATTGGGTGCGCTGCCTTGGGCGCAGCGCTGGCGTGTTTGCTTTTGACACGTGGCGCGTTGCGCGCAGCGCAAGCAATCTGAAGCGTTGCTTCAATTTTTGAAAATTTGAAATTCAAACAGAGCTTTGCTCTGATTGGGGGAAACAATTGCTTAAGTATTCTCCTCCTCGATTAGATCGAATGATCTTAATACTTTTGCCCATTTGGTTCTCTACTTCGAGCTTATATTCTCTGAATTTCTCAAAAGCTTCAGACTTGTGTTTCATCAGGAACACATGTCCGTATCTAGAGAGATTGTCAGTGAATGTAATGAAGTAGGAAGACCCGTTCCTGGCATGCGTAGACATAGGTCCGCATACATCACTATGTATCAGTCCGAATAGTTCCGTAACTCTTACTCCGTGTCCACTAAACGGAGTTTTGGTCATTTTACCTTTGAGACATGAATGACAAGTATCATAAGATGATAATTCGAACAGATTCAAATATCTATCCTTATGTAACTTAGCTAGCCGTGTCGCATTGATATGACCAAGTCTACAATGCCACAAGAAGGATTCGTTCATTTCTGAACATTTCCTCTTGTGTGTGTTTTGTATATTAAGGACTGTAATTTGATTGAGAATGAATATGCCATTATGTAACGAGCCTGATCCAATCAACTTTTGATCTGGGAATATGTTCATAACGTTATCCTTTACTACAAAATTATATCCTTCTTTACTTAATAAAGAAACTGATATAATGTTGCACATCATGTTCGGTATATAATAGCACTCATTCAGAATTAGTGTATTACTACTTGGTAATACAAGGTGATATTCGCCAACTGCTTTGGCTGCAATACTTGCACCATTCTCTACTTGAACGGAATGATCACCTTTTCCCAGTTTTCTACCTTTACAAGCCCATGTAACAATTTACATATGTGGGATCCTGATCCGGTATCTAATACCCAGAACGTAGGGTGAACTGAGAAACAGTTCTCAATAACTAACATACCCGAAAAAGGTGCATCAACATGCATGTTCTTTGTTTGGGCGGTATGAGAATCCAGATATTCTCCTATTCCCTGTTCAGTCTTATAACACTTTTAGGATAGAACGGGTCCAACATTCCCCTGCTCAGTAGAATAAGCGGGTTCAGTCAATACATCCATATTATTATCTTGATTATGGCCTGACATGGTCGCTACCTGGAGAGAGAGAGAAGAAAACACGTTAGCGTATGCTCTTGCAAGATTAGATTGGTTACTATCTTATCTAATCAGGATATCTCCCACCGTTTTTATCAAATCTTCCTTCAAATCCTAAAAGGTAAGATTAACCGGGATTAATTACACCCTATAATTTCGTCAATCTTTCAGCCAGATTAGTGTCAGTACTTGAGGGAGGTTCCCCGTGCTTTCGCACGGACCTAATTAAAGTAAACCTCATTTTTCCAGAGGCATAACCCCGTTAACACTTTTCTAGACACCTACTTGATCGGCTAATTGTCTTGTGTAAAACTCTCCCAGGAGTAACTATTACTCGCAGTGGGTATCGGGATCCAACTATCTCATAAGAGGTATGCAATCTCATTGCAAATTTCAACACTTGAAATTCCCGATAATATTTTTCCCCTAGCGTCCTACGACCTTGACGGAGGTCAACAAACCATAGGCTACTAGTCAAGTTCAACCCGTCATTTCCTGATTGAATTAAACCCACCTGTACGACCCTTGACGGGAGTCAACAATGCCGCACGACTACCCTAATCCAATCTGCATCATATGCATAAACAGATAAATACTAGTCAGCTACCGCACACTACGCCTTGATGGAGGTCAACAAACGTAGCACGAATACTAAGTAGGACTTATCTGAAACGACGGAGGGCTACGTCAGGTTTTTATGAAAACCTATTGCGTAATGAACTTGATATTGTTGTAGAAACAAGTAGTTTTTGAAAAGGAGGGTTTTTGAGGCTTTTTCTAGTTTCGCTAAAGAGGTCACTCCCGGTGAAGGGATCTCGGCTCTTTCCCCATCGAATAAGGTACATGATATATCATATATACGGCTGTGCAAAGTAAGAACTATATAAGCTGTCAAAAACTAAACCGTGAGTTTGTAGCATCTGCCAGTTTCACTAAAGAGGTCACTCCCGGTAAAGGGATCTTGGCTCTTTCCTCATCGAATAAGGTGCAGGGTATATCATATATACCGCTATGTAAAGCAAAACTGTAGCTACTCTTTTTATAAAGTTTTGATTTTACAACATCTTTTAGGTTTCTTTTCTTTTTATTAATCTCATTAATAAATCCCATCAGCTTATGCTTTCTAAGCATCACAGAAGAAACGAAAGCAGTAATATATATATATCAGCACATATATATATATATATATAGTATAAGCATTCGTGTCAGGCAGTAATATGATCTCATCACAGAACATTGCAGCAGAAGAACATATATGAAATATTGGATATATTAGGATGTCCGTGTTTTTAATACGAGCATGTATAAAACACGGATTCCACGGTCGCAATGAATAGCCAAACCCACATCCCTAGACCCCTACGAGAGCGGCAAGTAACAATGCAAATTCTAGGGTTAGGAGACCCGGTCTCGACTCCTCGAGATGGCCTCCCACTGGACCCTAGAACCCGGTTACTTATGCTCCCCTCCTTCGGTCTACCTAATGTAACGTTTTGAAAATCGTTTCGGTGAAATTTCGGAAAATCGGTAAAATAAGGGGGTTTTCTGTAAAAAGTCAAAATACAAATATCTTTATTATAAAATTAAATATACATATTCTAGCAATGAAATTGCTAGTATTTGGTGTTTATTGAGCCACTGGTGAAATTTCAAATTTTCTGAAATTTTTTCCGAAATTAATTATTTTAATATTATTTTAAGCCGTCCCTAATACATTTAATTAGGGAAAATTACAAATTGGAATGAGTTGAAACAGATTTTGTGCATCATAGCACATTAAACAAAATTTTATCATGTGGTTTTTGAAATGAAATGGTTTGCCAAAACGGTTTAGAAAATATCGAAGAAAAAGGCTTTTTTCGGTGAAATTAGTGTAAATAGATATTGGGGTATAACATTTATCATTTTTCCCTCACCCACACTCACCCACACCCTCTCTCCCCTCTCCAAATCAGCAGCCACAAGCAGCCCTTCTTTTTCCCCACTTGTTTTTCCAAAAGAAAAGAGAAGAGAACAAAAGAAAAGAAAAGAAAGGATAAAGAATGAGTGTGTTGACTTAAGGTATGGGTTTTTGACTTTCTCACTCTCTTTCAACACCTCACTCTCTCCCACACTTTCCCCACCTGCACATTGGTCGAGCCCCCCTTTCTTCAGCCCCCTTCATTTTTTTCATCTCATTTCTAATCAAAAATCCATTCAAAAATGCATTAAAATCCATACAAAATCAAAGCAAAATCTAAATCCAACTTCTACCCATTTTTCCTTGGCTACTCTAGTATGGATCTAGGAACATGGAGGCCATTTTGGGTGACAAGTTTTCAATTTGATCTCAAGAATTTGGGAGGTATAAATGTTAGCTCTTTTGGTTATGTGTTGATTAATTCCTCCAATTTGAGTTATTGTGATGTTAAAAAGGGTTTTAAATTCAAGTTTAAAATATCAAGTGGAAGGTTTTGAATTAAGATTAGGGTTTGATCATTGAATTATAGTTGTGATGGGTAGATTAATATGTTGTGACATGCTAAAATCTAATCTAGTTGCTATATTACAATTGTTATTTTAAAAATTGTCCAATTTGCATAATATTGCAAACTAGGTTTTTAGTTTTAATTCAAAATGAGAGATTAAAAATATGGTTAGGGTATCATCATATCATAAATATTATATTGAGTGGTTTAATGCTTTTAGTTCATGAAAATCCAAGCTAAATTGTTGTTTGTGTATTTTTGCTATAAAATTGTTAAAATTTGGGTATATTGTAAACTAGAATTTTGGGTTAATGAAATTTATTGGGATTAAATTATGGAAATTGTTTTTATGACTTATTTAAGATATTTAATAAGTATTATGGCCGCTAGATTTGTTTAAACGTCGAGTTTTGTACTAAAATGGGTAATTTTTGCACTAAAACGGGTAATTTTTGCTTGCTAGATTTCGGAAAAATGGCTTTTAAGGTGAATTTGGGGTTTTTGTGAATTTTAACCTATTTTATATTATAATTAGTGTTCGTGAATGCGCAAATGAGAGTGTTTGGATTTTTCCCGTTGGTTTGACGTTCGTACATCGACATCGAGGGTTACTTTGACTATTCTTGCATGCGTAGGCGATAGGTTTTGACCTATGCGTGATACGCGTACCGATTTGATTTTCGTATGCCGTTTCGATTTCGAATTTGATATTAATGCGATACGGTGTATTATGATATGTAGGTACCCTATGTGGACTTCGATACGACAAGCAAGAGCGTGGCGACGTCGGCAACGGCGAGCGAGGACCAGCTGAGTAGATTTATATCTACGGGGAGAAGTCGGGTGGATGGCGTATAGCACCCCCGCAGTCCGTAGTGATGTATACGAATATGTATACACACATATATTTTGATTATATATTTTATGTTGATATGAGACTTGATGATAAAGGTAGATTCTAGGTGTTCATGAATTAGTTTAGTGTTAGTTGAGAAACCCTAGAGTAGTTGTTACACCCACACACGCACACACACACACATGCATACATCTATGTTATTACCTGTGCGTAAATGGGGAGATGTGTTTATGTGTTCACCTGGGTATGGGACTAGGTGTTCACATACTGGATTTGCGGATGATACTTGGGATTGAGATGAGTCGATGAGATTTGAGTTGAGGCCGTAAGATCGGTGATATGGCAGGATTCGTACTTGAGATACGTCCTGATGTTATAGCGGATCTTTGAATGACAATGCCATGTCAATAGTGATATTAGTAGTGTACTAAACGTAGGTCAGTACCCCAGATGATGATCTTGATAAAGAGGATACCAGATGAACAGTGTGATGAGTATGATATTGACCCGTACCCAGATTTGGGGATGCCGTACGACGGATTTACGTACGAGCTATATATTGATGATTGATCCGCACTCTTGACTTAGGATGTCTGATTATAGATA
This sequence comes from Agapanthus africanus, assembly GCA_030015575.1. Lineage (NCBI taxonomy): Eukaryota > Viridiplantae > Streptophyta > Magnoliopsida > Asparagales > Amaryllidaceae > Agapanthus > Agapanthus africanus. The sequence continues at coordinate 58,010,902 of CM057344.1, forward strand.
TGGTATCGGATATGATATTATTGAGGCGGGATCACCGACTAATATATATACAGGTATGTATACGTATCGACCCAGATGTTAGGCGGTTTCTTTACCTGTAGTTCAGCTTGTTAGTTGAGCCGTATAGTTTAGTGTAGTTGTTAGACTAGATTAGACTCCTACCTATTTCAAAACTAACGAATCGTGGGTATTTTAAAAGATAGGTCAAGGGATTCTACGGATATTTCAAAGACGTATCTTTTCTTAAAAACACCGTAGCCCTTATTTTCAAAACACCGCGATTCGTGTTATTTCAAAGGGCACTATTGTAGGACTTATATTAGGGTAATGCAGTTTAGTTATCGTTGTGTCTAGTATTCCGCTCATTATTGCTGTTCGCTCCGTATCGCATACTTATATTATAATTTCTTATTGCATTGTTGATATCATACTGTTAGGACACCAGCACCATTACCGATGATGCGTATGTACCACGTACACTTACTTGCCGGCTCACACACATCTTCATCGGTAATTGCCATGTCACGTACACCTTAGAAAATATTATTGCTTGACTTAGCTTGTTAGATAGTAATTTGACATGATATTAGTGTACCTGCCTTATATGCCAGCTTAACATTGTAGTTATTACTTGTCACTTCATGCATACTGTTATTCATTGTTATGCCTATATTCATGGTTTTGCATGCTATTGATGATTTGGATTCGGATTTCCATGAGATTTTCTGAATTTGGGGGGGAAACCGCAAAACTTATATAAACTGCTTTCTCTCTTTTTAAATAAAAAGTGCGGTTTTTCCCATGATGTATGAGTCGTCCACCATGAGTTTGCTGATGGATTTTGAGACCGATTCGAGGAGACGGATGAACCGTTTCGGGTACATGGTAGACCCGGTGAGGTACCCCGGGGCAAGAAGCGCGTGATGATGACGATGTGAGCCTGGCAGGGGAGCACTACCTACCGGTGATTTTATCCGACGCGTCGGATATCCGGAGGATACCGTCGTAGTCTTGAGATGGATGGTAGGGGCCGGTTTGGACTGACGGCGCCATAGATATTGTGATTGAGACATTGAGATTTTGAGATATTGAGGTACAGAGATTGTGATACAGAGATATCGAGATATTTGGACACTTGTTTTGTGTCGATACTGGGCACTGTTTTATGCTGATTTCATTTATGGTACCTCATTTTTAAAATACAGAAATCTCACTGATTTATGAAAGCAGTTTTCTTCAGTACATGCATTCTGTTTCATGCATTCATACATCATCCATATGATACATTGCTACCTGAGGCACTGACACGGGCACATGGGATTACACTTGGGTTAGATATTTGCCCTAGCCATGGTTATGGGTTGCTGGTTATATATTTGAGGATTATATATTATGATCGTATGATCTAGGATTGCGTCATACATGCGATTTCTATTCGTAGATGTTTTTCTATTCACGAGTTGGCAACTCACCCCCGTTGTGCCCCAGTTTCTTGCAGGTTTGCCGTACAGGTTTCATTACGGCTTTGCGGGCACAGTTTCGTTCGGGTGACTTACTAGTAGATGGGTTTATTGGTATCGTACCCATCATATTACCTTGTATAATATTATTCAGTTGTATCTAGTAAATTCCATCAACCAAACATGTATTTATTTTGAGATAGAGACCAGTGATGTTATTCTTTCGACCTTAGAGTCGCGCGTTATATTTCTGTGGATTCCTTGTGGTTTTGAGTTTCATTTTGAGTTTTGATCCTCGCCCTTGGCGTTGTATATTTTTTTACTTGTGTGGTTGTGACCGTCGATCGACGAAGAGCTAGCTCCCGTTTGGGGATGCGTTTTATCGATTTCGTATACTATTCATGTTGTATCCCGTTTGGGGGCCTGTATTTACAAAGGAGACTCTGCCGAAATTTTCAAGAAATATTTGATGTTTTTTTAAAAACGCATAATTCGGCTTATGCTAATAAAACTACTTGATTTAAATTGAGTTTTCCTTCACTCTACTACTTTTCTTGGTTTGGATTTCTGGGTTTTCGGCTTACTTAGATTACGTACGCCTCGAGACGTTTCGTAGTTTAAGTGTCGGTCATGTTCCGTACTTTCAGGACGTGACACCTAATGCGGAAAAGTAAATAATATACACTGGTGACATCAACCTCATCCCGGAAGTGACCCAATAAAAGAATATTACATACAAATGAATTTTACATGAATGAAAATAAAAACCCTCATCTCACATAAAACCCCTGGCTATTCAGAACATGACGATCCAATATAACATATCACAGCAACACATAATATCTCATATCATCAACGCAAGTAAGTATGCATACACTGATCGTCGTTGATGTATAGCAACGAAGACCGGCAATAAAACTACATACTACACTTACGGTCACAGAAAAGAAATTGTAAAACTACAACATTTGGAATCCACAATCACTTTAGACATCATAAATCCGAAATATCACATACTTCGCATTTCATGCCTAACTATATGAATTCCACATATTGTATCACATTCCAGATAAATAGATAGTATTAAACTTTCTGATCGGATAATCAAATACCCAAGATTTCCTAAATAGCTCAACACTTGAGCGGAGTTCAAATAATCCCAGAATATGTCACAGTACCGATGGTCCAGCCGTAGAAGAGTCAAGCCAACACCTCACATGTGGCATGCCGTACTTCCCCAAACCCTAAGGTTTAGAGACGGTTCAGACGGTCACATAATCGAGTTAAGATTTGTTTTCTTCTAGAGGGTCCACCGCGTTACTTGCACGTTTTTCCGAAAGATTTAAACTCAAGAGAAATTCAACACTTGAAAGTTTTTCGTGCTGGGAAAAAATGAGTTAATGATATCCGTTCGAACATTTTAATAGTTTCTAAAATATCCGGAATACATAACGAAATTAAATTTTCCGATCGAATCAACGAATTCAAAATAATCCCCAGAACACTCAACACTTGAGTCAGATTAAAAATACCCAAAATTATGCAGGTTTTGCTACGGGTATTACTGTTTAAAAAGATGTCCCCAATGCACTGTTCATGCCGCGGAACCGCCGCGACAAGTAGGTTCTTGCCGCGGTTCCGCGGCTGAATCAGAGCCTTGGGGACTCGTATTTTATGATAACCCTTAGAATTCCCTGCTGATTCTTTTAAGTATTTTTAATGCAGAAAAAATCACATTTTAAAAATTTGTCCAGAGAGGGGTTCATTTTCGACATATCGGGGTTCGATCAGAGTTTTAACTTCGTAAACACGTCGCCTAATACTCTAGTTAGGCTCTGATACCACTGTAGGGTTCCTAGGCAGTCATACAAAGGTCTATAAGGCATCAACCATGCCCGATTTAAAATTTAGACGTGCCGAACAACCCAAAACCGGGATCTTTGCTAGATTATTAAGGTTTAACATGCAAGTAAACATCTTTACTACTAAGTGTGAGGAATTACAACCTTTGTAGTCCGCTCCTTCGCTTCATAAGCTCCAAGTAGAAGTCCCTTCGCCGCGATCCACGATCTCCCGGACTCAAGAGAGGCTCCACAACTTGAACGATCTATGCTAGCTTGTAGTGTTCATTTTCTCCGATGATCTACGTCGAAGTTTTTATAACTCAAGCTCTCTCACTCTAATGAGGTGAACACCCTAATCTAATTGGCTAGATTAGATGAGGATGATGGAGTAGTATTTATGCTTTCTTTTTATATCAAATTTTCACTTTTAAACATCACAAAATGATTACCTAGTAAGCTTTCTCAAAGCTCAAGGTTGAAGAAAAAGATGAATAATGAATTAAAACCTTTTGTGATGAATAATGAAAAGATATATGATTAATAATGCAACCATGGTCAAGGATGACAAAGATAACTCTTGTATAGAATTAACTAAGGTTAGGGCTTGGGTTGAGTTACAGAATGAGTCATAAGAAAATATCAACCATAATATCTTTTTCATGACAAAAGAAATCCTTCTAGAAGCATCAAGAAAGAACTGACCCAAATCAAACCCTAACCTTATTTAATCTCCACTAAACAAGTTGCATTAGTAATCATATCATGTTACAATAATATATATCACATATATATTATATATTTGCAACAAAAGAAAATAATACAATTAACATATATTGCATATATATCAATGTATTACCCGGTGAGAAAATGAAATAATAAAGCGAGCCAATATTAGATAATGTAATGCAATATATCATATATATTATTATACATTAAATCATCGAATCAACAATTGACCCGACAATCCGGCTATATCGAATATAACCGACTAATATATCATGTACCGATTCATCGAATCAACACTTGATCCGATGATCCGGCTCATATCTAAATATCGTGAGAATATAATACGGTATCTCATATCGCATTATCCTCGGTCGTGAACATATCACATATGTGCCCCTACTCCGTTTCGCCCGAGTCAAGAAAGCTCTGTGTAGGACTCTAAAGAATCGACAATACGCCGGTAGCAGGTGATGATCATATCAAACACCCACAAGCTGCAAGCGGTCAGCTAAACGTAACAGCCACCTAGGTATTGAGCGATCAGAAGATCAACAAGCTAGCCTGTACATTCTCCTGTGAATCCAATCGGTAACACTCCCGTACAGTCTGGTCTCTTCGTCTGATATGCCGCATATCAAGTCTAGGGGTGGTATACGTCAGACCCCAGTAACCGATAAGTCGTGTCGATGTGAGGCTCATAACAGGTCGAGAAACTACTGGTAACACTTACCAGTAAATCTCTATATCAGCCCTGGCCAGGGACTTCCGGTTATAGCCAATCGAACACAGCACAACATCAACTCCCTATACCGGGAGAGACGAATCCCCTCCTATCGCTCATTGCCTCCATGTGATTCAGGACTTCACCCAAAAGCCACCGTTTTGCACGCCCTCTTAGACGTGGTAAGGTGGAAATCAAAGCACAGTGGGAATCACACAAGACTCTATGACGATCTCGGGTCTACAGACTACCCTGTACCAGTGTCACCGGAGAACTGCCATCTGACGTGTGGTATATCACCATCTGGGAGTTCTCGTCGAGTCCGTCCAATGTACCCATTCTCCACTGAGCACCCGTACACCATCCTTGATGTCAAACACCGATGGATATGGGATCATCTATCGCCCATCATATGGGTCAAGATGCGTATACGCTAGTCTACTCTGGTGTATCGATGCCCTGTCTCGATATACCCTCGACTAGGAACAGTTATAGGATGTACTCATCGACTACCGTGGCCCCACTAGTATGATCTCATCATAGTCCCAGTAGTCGAGTATAGATCCTAAGGGCTTTATCAACATGTGAGAGTAAGACAGTAAACCAATACAAGTCAACATGTTAAGATAAAGTGAAACCAAATAGCATACTATCATGACGAGCAAGAAAGTCCTCTCTATATATATCCAAGCATCCATTATAATATACATCATATGTACAACAATGGCCTCTAGGGCATATACATAACTAACAGTTTTAAGACATCGCGGTCAAGGTTAAGGACATCATAGTCCGTGGAATTAAGGACTCCACAGTCCAATGTTAGTTTTAAGACATTGCGGTCGAGGTTAAGGACATCATAGTCCATGAGTTTAAGGACCCCACAGTCCGTGACATGTATGGTTGTTGGGACCCGTCACCTCTTTGAAGACGTTGAGGGATTACAACGACAAATATCAAAGGGATGAAGAGATGTACCCTTGAACCAAGGTGGGTTGAATGATCTATAGCCCAATTTGGAACCAAGACCAATTAATTTTATTATGAGCACATTGGCTCAGTTAGGTCTGGATTGAGGACTTATGGCCAATTTGGGCTAAGTCCAATTGAGTTTAACATATTGACCCTTTGTTAGGCTATTAGCCTATTTGTCTGGGTTCAAGCCCCCATTATTTAGCAATGCTAAACATTTTCATCCTCAATTTTGGGATTCATTTGGAGGAGGGACCTTTGCCTCGGGAAAATTAGCCAATTTGGCTGAAAGTAGTGTTAAACACTAAAGAACAATAGTGTTAAACTTCGGAGACAGAACTCTCAAATTAGTGTTAAACACTAAAAGACCAGCAGTGTTTAACACTGGAAATATGGAATCCCAAATTAGTGTTAAACACTCAAAGATAATCAGTGTTAAACACTGGGGATAAAGCTCTCGAATGAGTGTTAAACGCTAAAGGAGAAAGGGTCACGTGTGAGCACGTGAGGGTGCCTAGAGGTGGGGCCAGATTCCTTTTTCTCGTTCTGCAATTAAGTGTTAACACTTCTTGTTTTATGTTATCACGTGCTGACACGTGATGGAGAATTATGCTCTGATTATTAAAGCGCTTGCTAAGGGGTCACGTGGGGACACGTGAGAGCGCCCAAAGCTTAGGTTTCCTTTGCTTTTATCTCTGTGTTTTGGAGGTCACGTGGGAGCACGTGAGGCATTGCCTTAAAGCTTTTTCCTTCTCATTTTTGGGGATCTTTTCAGGAGTCACGTGGGGACACGTGACCCTAATCCTTTTCATGCACAGAGATCTTTCAAGTCTCCTTATTTTATTCTGAGAATTAAATTCTCTGTTGGGTTAAACCCTTATTATGACTTTGGAGGAATTAAATTCCTATTGTGAAAGAATTAAATTCTTATGTGGGGTTAAACCCTAATTTCTTTTAGAGGAATTAAATTCCCATATATGTGAAAGAATTAGATTCTTGTATAGGGTGGAACCCTAACTTCATTTTTTAAGAGGAATTAAATTCCTGTGAATTTGAGAGAATTAAATTCTCAATTAGGGTTAAACCCTGATTTTGTCCATCATGAAGGAATTAAATTCTTGTAACTTTAGGAGAATTAAATTCTCATATAGGGTTAAACCCTAGTTTTGTTTTGGGAGAATTAAATTCTCTAAACCCAATTCCCCCTCTATGTTTTGGATCTGCATGGCAGGATCTCAACCCGATGAGAATTAAATTCTCAAGTTATAGGGAGATGTGCTCTGTGCAGATCTTCAACAAAAGGAAATCTTAGTTCCTTGCAAAAAGAGTTAAACTCTTAGATTTTTGAGAATTAAATTCTCTTTTTCTGAAGATTTGATCCCCTTTCTTTTTCTCACATAAAGTTTTCTTTCTGAATTTTCAAGATGCCAAAATTCTCTCCAAAGTTTTTTCTCCAAAATTCCCTTCCCCTTCTCTTCTCTTGGCTCCTATTTATAGGAGGAGGAAAAGAATCAATTTGATTAGCAAATCTCTCATTGAAAGATTTGATTTGTTTTCATCATTAATTTGAGCCTTTAGATTATTAGGTGAATTTTATTCACCGTTGGATTTTTAATCCAAAGATATTCGAGTTGTTATTTCTGGTGAGATTTAAGGGAAATCTTTCCTTGTCTAAGATTTTTCCATAAATTGGTGATATTTAATCACCCCTGGATTTTTAATCCAACGGTTCTCCTTACTCCTTTTCCATTTGGAAAGATTTTTAGAGAAATTCAGAATTTTAATTCTGTTAACTGTGAGGCTTTTAAAGCCAGTCACGTGCTGACATGTGACCTTTGGTCACGTGACCACTGGTCACGTGTGAACATGTGACCCCCAAATTGATTTCTTTTCCCAGCTTATTTGCGCTGCTGCTTTAACCATCACGTGTCAACACGTGACCATTGGTCACGTGTGAGCACGTGATACCTCTTTTGAATCTTTTCCTGATTTTTTAATCAGGGAACAAATGCCCCCACAACGTTGCTCTCACGTGTCTGCACGTGAGTGCAACGCTGTCACTTTTGTGATCGTTGAAACGTTTTCCATCACATCCTATAAATGCAGGGGTCTCATCAGAAGCGCCTCCACTCTTTCATCTTCCTCCTTGCGATCTCTTTTCCTTTTGAGAATTTAATTCTCTTTCCTCAGAGTTTAGTTCTCTGCCTTGCAAATTTTTCAGAGTTTAACTCTGCTGAAGAAAGACCCATCCTTTCAGGTAATGGCTTTGGACAATCGAAGAACTTTCATACACATAAACTCCTTGGATTTTAAATCCACACTAAGCGTTTTCCCCTTTTAACAAGAACCCATTTTTAAGTTCTTTAAAATAAAGAGAAAATCATTCAATCAACAGACCCTTTAGGGTTCCTTTGATCTTCAGGGGGCTAATGGTGACGGTTGTCTTTTCCATAGAATTTAATTCCATCATCAAGGAGCTCTGGCTCTAGAAAAAAAATTTCTGGGAATTTAATTCCCTTTTTCAAAAAGTAATTTAATTCCTATAAGGAACTGAGTTCTTCCAATGGGGACTTCTTGGGGTTTTCTTGTCCTGAGTTGTCTCTTTCACATCCGAGAAGAAGAAGTTTGCAATGTCTCTTTCTGGGAATTTAATTCGCATGATTCTGTTTGATTTGTCACAGAGTCCAAGAGGGATTTCTTTTTAGGGGAATGTGTAGGGTCATTTGAGATCCACTGCTTATTTAATGAGAATCTTCCTTTTGTCTCATTATAATTGCTTTTCCTTATCATTAACAAGCCGTCATCTTGATTTTGTGGGACCCATGTGTTTTGTAACCAATGGTCCCATAAAAAGGAGTCCGCTGTCGCTTTCTTCCACTGTCTTTATATATATATATATATATATATATATATATAGTTATAATCATATATATGTACACTGTTGACTTTGCTTTTAACAGTTTCCCCTTATTTTATTTCAGGTACGATGACTTCCGTTCCGTACTTTCCTTTCACTCGCTCGGAGGCCGCTTTTCCTCAGTCACTATCTGATGAGGAAGTGATGGCGATGATCAGGGCTCATGACCCGAACTGCACCAACTTGCTTTTGTGGGGGACATGGTATGGTCATATTATCCGGGGGCACCGGAGTTTCCTTTGCGAAGTACCGACAGAGCCCACCTTTCCGTTTCTGCCAATGGATCCTCCAAGGACAGTCTTTGCCGTGGAGATGCCGAATTGGACTCCGATGGGGCGGCTCGAGCCTTCGACAACTGGTATCCCGAACCATCCGATCCCAGCTATAGATATTCCGGGACGACGTATTTTCTAGGGCGAGGCCCAACTATGGGGACAAATCTACAAGATAGGGCTCACCCCTCGACATCCTACAGGCTACCTCCTCTGGGCTCGTTACATCCTTTCTGCCCATCGTGCGCGGCTGCAGAAGCTTGGGCTTTACCAAGCGATGTATGCATCGCTCTTCCACTACCAATCCCCGCACGTCTGGTGGGTTAAGGCGTTCTTGAACCAGTGGAATCTTCCCACCAACACTTTTCTTCTAGGGGACCGCGAGGTTTCGATCTCTTTGGAAGAATTTTATGAAATCTCGGGGCTGCCAATCAGGGGGACACTTTGTGAGGAGTTGCTGCCTCCCGATGAGTACGTCTTTGAGACTGAGCCCACAATTCTTTTCGGCTTGTCTAGCGAGAATGTCGTCCGTCACAAGCGTCCAAGTCTGATCAAGGCGTTGGGTATCTTTGACCGGCTTTTCACAGAATCTGAGGAGCAAGGAGTTATTTTTAAGAGCTTCATTGCTTGCTTCTTTCGCGAGGATGTCCCGTCGAAGACGGCTCCGAAGTTCGCAAATATCAATGACCCCTTTGGGTTTGGTCCGAAGAAGCTGCCGACTAAGGAATCGGATTTACCACAGTATTACATTCCTATTATGTCGCCGGTGTCTTTTGAATCTATCGCAGCTCCCGGCATGGATGAGGAGACATTCTTCATGGGCTTTGTCAGTGTCTGGATCAGCTGGTTCGTTATCCTCATGCATCGCCGCTTCATGAGAGTCTCGGTTATCTATCCGGCTTATCGTATTGCTGAGGGGACACGGCTGGCCGTCGGCATTCCGGCATTGGCGCATCTCTATCACGGGTTGGGCGCTGCGGCTAATACCTCTACTTCCGGCGTGAATGTAGTAAACTTTTCTCTCCATTATTTCACGTCTTGGATCAAAATGCACATGTTGGGTGCTTTTGCTATGCATCAGAGACCCGTATTTTACGACGCCTACACCTTCCCGCGACTTATGCGATTGGTAGATGCCTCTGCCCTTGACCCGACTCAATTTGGGGCCATTCGGGCCTTGATTGCTCCTTACGCTACTGTCGGCGGATTGGTGTTTACCGACCGGGTTTTATCTTCTCCCTCGGGTCCAGTTCAGCAACTCTGGGACCAGTCAAAAGACAATGTGCCTTCTTTGAGGTCCCGGGAGGCTATGCACTTGTATGCAATCAGACTAGGCTATCTGGTATTTCTCCAGGATAGTGCGGCCTTTTTTATACGGTACAACCCGCATCGCTTCGCCCGGCAGCTTGGATACGACCAGGGCGTCCCTTTCGAGGCTTTCATAGTCGCGCCGGTCCCTTCACTCGAAGTCGTTCGCGATGCCGCTCATCATTTCGTGAGGTTAAACACTGGCTCCCACTTCATGATCCCTGAAGCTAACCATATTCCCCGGTGCGTGGGGTCGTTTACGGGCTGGTACCTTCATCGAGTCAGCCCGATTATTGCCGAGGAGAGAAGGGTACTTCTTGGATATGGTGCTCCTACTCAGGTTCCGGCCACGAGAGCTACGCTGCGACCGCACGCACCGGTCCGCTTTCCCCTGAGGGATACCGGTGTTGCGCTTATTCTGGGAGAGTCGGGAGTAGACATCACTCCCACAGTTGGTATGCCATTGGGCACCTGGTCGCGGGCTAATCGGGCTCCGGTAGCAGCACCACCACCCGTAGCGTCGACAATTACCGTGTCATCCTCAGTTGTGGCGCCAAGCGAGGGTGGTAGGGACGAGGGTGTTGAAGAGGAAGTGGGTCGGCGTCGTGCCAAGGCTCCACGAGGAAGGAAACGGTCGTCTTCGGCGGTCGGTTCTGGCTCTATGCGGCGGATGAAGGTGGCTACCAACCTGCTCAATTCTTTAGTAGAGTCTGAGCCCATACTTCAGGATGAACCGTTGGCCGTGCAAGAGTCGGATGCTGGCTTACTTTTTCCGGGTTCAGCTACCGAGGAAGCCGCACAATTGGCTGAGGCTATAAGACGTTCTAAAGACGAGTCTCAGAACGTAAGGGTTCCGAATAAGCCCTATCCTGCCGTAATCTTTTATGAAGACCCTTCGTGGATCCGGCGGCGGTTCATCGACCCTTTGGAGGAATGAGGAGAATGGGCCCTTAAGCAGGCTGCTTCGGAGGATGCTGCGGACGCGCTTTCATTGTGGACCGGCGGCCATGAGTCCACCCTTGAACCCCGGCGAGCACACCTCCTTGAGAAGGAGCATCGGCTTGAAGAAGCCATATTGAAGGCTTCCTTACACATTGGTATGTTCCTATATTTCTTTGCAGTACTTCATATTGCTTGCACTTGTATATATATATTCTTATTCTTGTATGAATTGTGCAGAGACTTCAGCGCTGGGAGAGGTTCCTACGGGCTTACTGACGGTAAAGCCCGTTGACACCCCTAATGAAACATTGCTCGATGTGGAGGGGGTTGACGACGCTGTCCCTACCATGATAGAGCCTCCTGCGGTGGCTCTCGTTCCCGGAGCACTCGATCCTTTGGGAAAGGCATCCTTGGTGGTCACCGTCTCAACGGATCTTCCTGAGGGCGGCCTGGAGGCTGGGACGGAGATAGTCGAGGCTACCCTCTCTTCGTTGGAACCCGCAGTGGATGCCGCTGCTCCTTCCTCCGAGGCTGTTACACCGGCTCGTGTCCTTGGTGCTGTGCCTGAGGTCGCGGCGGAGGCCGTTGAAGCTGCTATCCCTCCAGCTCAGAATGGGAGGAGCGTCGAAGGTAACCTTCCACATTTTAAACTAGTGATCTTTCCGTTATCTGAACTTTTTTAACTTTTCAGAACTGCGCGGACTGACGACCTCTTTTGCCGATCTGTCCCCCCGGAAATCCTTTCAGCGTTTGCTGGAGATGGCCGATCCACAGGCGATATCTCCTCAACGCATCGTCCTCTCGTCTGGGAAAGGTTAGTGTTGTTCACCATTTCATAGCATTTTTGTTATTTCGCAAAATGACATTGATGTCCTTTACAGTTCTGGAGGCCGATGACGAGGTTGAGGTCTTCGAAGGGCCAGGGGAATCTTCAGCTCCTTCATGTATGACTGTGGGTAAGTGAAGTCTCAATATGATCCCACTTGTTCCGTTGCTTAAAAGTTTCGCTGATCTTTTATAAATCTGAACAGCCCTGCCAGCTCTCACAGCGCCGGAGTCGTGCATCGCCATGCCGCCTGGCCTTTATGCTTTGCGAGCCTCAGAACGTTTGGCCAAGCTAAGCCTTGTCTCCCTGTCATCTTTGATCGAGGAGCTTCGCGCTGGCAGCGCAATCACAGCTGAAGTATTTGCTGCCGAAGCTAACGGTTCTCTTCCTTTTCTTGCCACCTACCATAGCGAAGCGGTGGTGTGAGTCTGGGTTGAGTTCTGTCGGCAGGTGGAGACTTGCTTACACGTACTTGAGTGTTCCCACCTTTCTTCGGAGGCTGTGGCTGCAAAGGCGGACTTGCGGGGTCTGATAGAGCGGTGCGCGACGAACATGGTGTCGTTTGAGAAGAGGCTCGACCGCAAATTCTTGGAGAGGGAGCTGGCTTCTAAGGCGTTGAACGAGCTCCAAGCCAACCTTACAGCCAAATCCAACAAAACGTATGAACTCTGGCGAGTACTTCAAGAGTCTATCAAAGAGGTGGTGGCCCTCGATAAAGCTGCCGTGTTCACTCGCGAAAGGGTTGAGGCTCATAAGGCTACCGAGAAGGAACTCGAAGGTCGGCTTGCCTCATATCAGGCCCAGCAGGCTCAGGCGGAAGCCCGTCTTTTGGCGATATTGTACCACGAAGGTGAGGCCCAGCGGAAGAGGGATGAGCTGACCACTCTACTAAATCGCCCGCCGTCCTGAAGACTTGTATATCTTTTTTTTCTTTTACATACTCCTGAATGAGGGTATAGTTTTGTTCTTTCACGAATTGTACTTTGTATCCATTTTGGTTCATGAATAAAAGACATATTGTTCTTCTCAATGGCGTGTCCCTTTTTATTGAATGTATTCTGCGGATAATCTATCTTGATCTCTTTGCAGGACAATGATGGCTTAGGATTCAGGGTTAAGATCTGCCTCCCAAGACTTTTCAATTTTATGAGCCGTGAGGGTCTCATAAAGAGTTTTTCTTCCTACAGGTCGAGGGGATCCCATAGGTGTAACTTCTCATTAAGAATCGTGAGGATTCCTAAGCGTGTTTTCCCTTGAAAGTTGTAAGGATCTCACAAGAGAATTTGCTTCCTTGCAGGTCGTGAGGACCCGCAAGTGCTGGGTGAAATTGCCCTTATCCGTATTTCACAGGGTCAGGGGTTCCTCTGGATGTTTCCAGGGTACCGTAGTTTAAAGATATCGCGGTCGAGGTTAAGGACATCATAGTCTGTAGATTTAAGGACTCCACAGTCCGATGTTAGTTTTAAGACATCACGGTCGAGGTTAAGGACATCATAGTCCGTGGATTTAAAGACTCTACAGTCCGATGTTAGTTTTAAGACATCACGGTCAAGGTTAAGGACATCATAGTCCATGGATTTAAGGACTCCACAGTCCGTTGCTAGTTTTAAGACATCACGGTCAAGATTAAGGACATCATAGTCCGTGGATTTAAGGACCCTACAGTCCGTTGTTAGTTTTAAGACGTCACGGTTGAGGTTAAGGACATCATAGTCCGTGTGGTTGTCGGGACTCGTCACCTCTTTGAAGACATTGAGGAATTACAACGACAAATATCAAAGGGATGACGAGATGTACCCTTGAACCAAGGTGAAATTGGTTTAAAATCATTACGGTTGATTGTTAGTTTTAAGACATCACGGTCGAGGTTAAGGACATCATAGTCCGTGAGTTTAAGGACCTCACAGTCCAATGTTAGTTTTAAGACATCACGGTCGAGGTTAAGGACATCATAGTCCGTGGATTTAAGGACTCCACCGTCCAATGTTTGCTCTGGATGCTTCACACGGGTTCATTGCCGTGTTCGGCGAGGACCAGGCTCCGCTCTGGATGCTTCACACAGGTTCACTGCCGTGCTCTGCGAGGACCAGGATCCGCTCTGGACGTTTCCCACGGGGTCAGAAGTGACGTTATCCGCGTTCCACGTAACCAGGAATTTTGCTCTAGATACTTCCCATGGGTTCACTGTCGTGTTCGGCGAGGACTAGGCTCCGCTCTGGATGCTTCACACGGGTTCACTGCCGTACTCTGCAAGGACCAGGATCCGCTCTGGACGTTTCCCACGGGGTCAGAAGTGACGTTATCCGCGTTCCACGTAACTAGGAATTTTGCTCTGGATGCTTCCCACGGGTTCACTGCCGTGTTCGGCGAGGACCAGGCTCCGCTCTGGATGCTTCATACAGGTTCACTACCGTGCTCTGCGAGGACCAAGATCCGCTCTGGACGTTTTCCACGGGGTCAGAAGTGATGTTATCCGCGTTCCACATAACCAGGAATTTTGCTCTGGATGCTTCCCACGGGTTCACTGCCGTGTTCGGTGAGGACCAGGCTCCGCTCTGGATGCTTCACACGGGTTCACTGCCGTGCTCTGCGAGGACCAGGATCCACTCTGGACGTTTTCCACGGGGTCAGAAGTGACATAATCCGTGTTCCACGTAGCCAGGAATTTTGCTCTGGATGCTTCCCACGGGTTCACTGCCGTGTTCGGCGAGGACCAGGCTCTGCTCTGGATGCTTCACACGGGTTCACTGCCATGCTCTGCGAGGACCAGGATCCGCTCTGGACGTTTTCCATGGGGTCAGAAGTGACGTTATCCGCGTTCCACGTACCAGGAATTTGTTGATTATATCCGCATTTCACGGAGTTGGGGTTTGACTTTCGGTCGTTTGTGTACTGCCGAGTCATGGAACTGGGAGTTGTCGCTGTTCCATTTTGCTTGATGTTGTGTTTGTCGTAATGAAACGGATGTTGAGATGATCTCCAGGCCATCTGTGAACCGTTGAGATTTGGTTTCTTCCTCTGATGAAACCTGGGGAGGAAAGGGGTGATTCCCTCTTTGTTTGCGCCCCTGGATTGTATACAGGGATTGATGTAATATCACCTATAGGGCATAAATTTCATTTTATATATATATTTTTTTATTTTATTTCTTTCCGCGATGCTCTATCATTTCAGCTTTTGTATCGCGAAGGTCGCGATTGCCCAATCATTTCGGCTATTTTTCGCGGTGCCCAATCATTTCGGCTATTTATTTTATTTTACTCGCTGCTTTTTATTGAGAGTTGCTCAATCATTTCAGCTATTTTGCATGCGTACATTTTTTTTACTTACTGATTTTGTTGCAAGTTACCTCATCATTTCGGCTATTTCGTATGCATGTGTGGCTTGCTAGCTTTTCGCTGCAAGCTTGGGATTAAACACCGATTTCGGCATCAGCACTGCTACTACTGGGATATTGCCAGGAGCGAATCATTATTTGCCTCTGTCGATATTGAACAAAGGTGGCTTAGCGAACAGGGTTAGGATCCTGTCAACTAAGGATTTTGACTTCATGAGCCGTAAGGGTCTCACAAAGGTATTTCTCCCTACAAGTCGTGAGGATCTCGTAGGTGTGTTTTCTCTTTAGGAATCGTGAGGATTCCTAAGTGCATGTTCCCCTGTAAGTCGTAAGGATCTTACAAAAGGGTTTTCTCCTTATAAGTCGAAAGGACTTACAAGGGTTGTCCATCGTGCGAACATATCCCTAGTCACGGGTGAGACTTTGTTAGGGAAATGTTTATTCGCACCCGTGGATTGTATACAAGGGTCAGTATTGAGCCGCTTGTAGGGCAGTATTGGAGGTTGTGGGGGTTGCTTAAGAACAGGTTCAGGTCTTTGTAACTTAAGACTTTCAAATCTTATGAGCCGTGAGGGTCCCATAAGAGAGTTCTCCTTACGAGTCGTGAGGATCTCGCAAGTGTAATTTCTCCTTAGGAATCGTGGGGATCCCCAAGTGTGTTGCTCCCTCATGAGTCGTAAGGATCTCACGCGGGTGATTTCTCCTCACAAGGTCGAGAGGACCTTATAAGTGTCCTTTAACGAGGTTGCGCCCTTTCGGGTTTTCACAAACACTCGCCGGTAGCCTTGCTGTTTTTACTCACGGAGCCCTTTCGGGTTTTCTTCCGTGCCCATTTTGCTTATGGACATACCGTTTTCTTTTCTTTTCTGTTTTTTTATTCTCTTTTTTTTCTAACGAGGTTGTGCTCTTTTGGGTTTTCACAAGACTCGCCGGTAGCCCTGCTGTTTTTACTCACGGAGCCCTTTCGGGTTTTCATCCATGCCCATTTTGCTTATGGACATACCGTTTTCTTTTTTTTTTATTCTTCTTTTTTTGTATTAGCTTTGGGATGCTGTAATCCACCGTAGTTTCTCGACATCTCGGTCGACCGCTAGTTTTAAGACATAGTGGTCCATTGTTAGTTTAAGGACATTTCGGTCCACTATTAGTTTAAGGACGTTTCGGTCCACTATTAGTTTAAGGACGTTTCGGTCCATTTTTAGTTTAAGGACATTTCGGTCCGTTGACCGGCTACTACTTATAGAGTTTGGGCTTAGGAAGATAGCGAGCGGACATAGTCGTTGTCATCTATCATTGACCTAGGCCGTGACTCGTTAGGCATAGTATTTCTTCAGGAAGCAACCGTTTATTGGCCTGAAAGGTCTTTCACCATGCATGTCCATGAGTAGATAGGTTCCACCCTGGTAGACCTTGTTTATGATGTACGGGCCTTCATAGTTCGGCTCGAATTTTCCCCGCTTGGCGTGATTGGGGATTATAGGTCTTTTGACCACTAGCACGAGTTCGCCTTGGCGGAATGTCCTCAACCTGGTCAATCTTTCATATGAGCGCATCATCTTTGCTTTATAAGCTTCCAGATTTTGCTGCGCCAGGAGCCGGGTTTCATCAAGGGCATCGAGCTCCTCAAGCCGAAGATGAGCATTCTCTTCGTCCGTTAGCTCATAATGGACTGCCACTCGTAGAGAGGGTAACTCTATCTCGAGAGGGAGTACCGCTTCTGTACCGAATACCAACGCGTACGGCGTTGTGTTCGTGGCCGTCTTGAACGTAGTTCGATATGCCTAGAAAGCTTCATGCAGTCTCTCATGCCAGTCCTTCTTATTTCGAGACACCGTCTTCTTCACGATTTTTGTCAGGGTCTTATTGAAAGCCTCTGCCAGACCGTTGGCTCGGGGATTATAAACTGAGGAGTATCTCCAGTCTATGTTGTGCTGTTGTGCGAAGCGGCTGATCTTGTGGCTTCTGTAGGCTGGCCCATTATCGAAGATGATCCGTCGTGGAGTTCCAAACCGATAAATAACGTGCGTCTTGAAGCAGTGGAGGATATTCTCCGTCTTCACTTCCCTTAACGGTACTGCTTCTGCCTATTTGGAGAAGTAATCAGTTGTTGCTAAAATAAAACGATGTCCTCTGGACGATGCCGGTTCGATAGGGCCGATTATGTCAGTCCCCCACATTTCGAACGGCCAGCTAGCCACTGTCAGGTGTAATGGATTCGGATGCTGATGGATTAAGTCCCCATGAATCTGGCATGAGTGGCAATTCTTCGCATACTCGAGGCAGTCCTGAATCATCGTGGGCCAATAGTAGCCCATCCGTTTAATCTTCAACTTCATCTTCGAGCCTGCTTGGTGAGAACCACAGAGTCCGTCATGAACTTCTTGGACGACTCTTTTCGCCTCTTCAGGTCCCAGGCATCTCAACCACAGAGAATCAAATGACCTCTTGTACAGAGTATCATTGACGAAGGCGAAAGACAGAGCTCGTTTCATAAGCTGATGTCTTGAGGATGCATCTTCAGGTGTTCGACGGGATTTGAAGTAGTCTATAAAGACTTCTCTCCAATCCTCAACCACTTCTTGGTCTTTTATTTGCATGGCCGTCTGCTCGGTCACTTCCTTTCCTTGGCTGA
Organism: Agapanthus africanus; assembly: GCA_030015575.1. Taxonomy (NCBI): domain Eukaryota; kingdom Viridiplantae; phylum Streptophyta; class Magnoliopsida; order Asparagales; family Amaryllidaceae; genus Agapanthus; species Agapanthus africanus. The sequence continues at coordinate 58,028,859 of CM057344.1, forward strand.
TTCCGGAAATATTTCTGCCGGTGCAAAGATCCGACGGCTTTGCACAACAATCCTCACGTCATCGAGGTTCTCATCGGCCAATTACTTAGCAAGCTTAGCTAATGCATTTGCTTTGCTATTTTCCGCACGCGGTATGCTTTCGAGGGTGTAGGAGGAAATTTGAGTCAGCAGTTATTTTACTCTCTCGCCATATTTCACCAGTTCTGGTTTGCACGATTGGTAGTCGCCGTTTACTTGGCTGACGACCAGTTGGGAGTCTCCGTATATGAGGAGGTTTTCAATCCCCATGTCGATGGCGATCTCGAGACTTGCTATCAAAGCTTCGTATTCGACCTCATTGTTCGTCCTCGGCTCTGTTAAGGAGAAAGCAAAGCGCATTATCCCTCCTTGTGGGGTCACGAAGATGAGGCCTACCCCCGATTTGATTATGGGCGTGTTCTGTTTGCGCTTCTTCATGGAAGAAGCTCCATCAAAATAAAGTCCCCATCGGGCATCACTACCGTCGATCGTGTCAAACGCATGTTCATCTGGCAGTTCGCAATTCAAGGGAGAATCGGCCGGTATCGGATGTTCTGCGAGGAAATCGGCGATGGCCTGACCTTTCACTGCCTTAAGAGGCTGATAGGTTATCGAGAACTCCATCAAAAGCAGGGCCCATTTAGCGAGTCGCCCCGTTAATATGGCCTTCGACATCAAGTATTTGAGAGGATCCACTTTCGATATGAGACGGACTTCATGCGCCAATGCATAGTGCCGGAGTTTTGTTATTGCGAAGATCAATGCCAGGCAGTGTTTTTTAATGGGAGAGTAATTGCTTTCTGCCCCCAGTAAAACTCGACTTAAATAGTAGAGGGCTCTCTCCTTCCTTTGGTCGTTCTCTTGTGCCAATAATGCGCCTAAAGAACCTTCGAGGGCTTTTGTATAAAGAATGAGAGGCTTTCCCTTGACCGGAGCGGCTAGCACCGGCGGATTCTGCAGATACAGCTTGATTTCGTCCAGCGCGCTTTGGCATTTGTGATCCCAGACGAACGGGGTTCCCTTCTTCATCAGGTGACTGTAAGGGCGGCACTTGCTAGAGAGATTGGCTATAAATCGCCGGATGTACGCGAGCTTCCCTTGGAGAGACCGTAATTGCTTGAGAGTCCTTGGCGGAGGCATTTCCATGATCGCCTTTATTTTTGACGGATCTATCTTGATACCTCGGTGTCGGACGATGAATCCTAGGAATTTACCTGAGGACACCCCGAACACGCATTTGAGAGGGTTCATCTTTAGGTTGTATTGCCGAAGGCGTTGAAAGACGATCTTCAGATGCTCGAGATGTTCCTCGTATGATTTGCTTTTAACCACGAGGTCGTCGATATAGCATTCGACGATTTCATGTATGAGGTCATCGAAGATCTTCGTCATGGCCCTCTGATAGGTGGCACCGGCGTTCTTTAGACCGAAAGGCATCACCTTGTAGCAGAATATACCCAAAGGGGTCCGGAAAGCGGTATGCTTTTGGTCCTCGGGATGCATCTTTATTTGATTGTACCCTGATGAGCCATCCATGAAGGAGAAGACTTCGTAGGTGGACGTATTGTCTACCATCAGCTCAGTGACTGGTACTAGGAAATTGCCCTTCGGGCAAGCTTTATTGAGATCCCGAAAGTCTACGAAGATGCGCACTGTCCCGTTTTTCTTCATCACCGGGACGATGTTGGTGATCCAATCAGGGTACTGAACCTCTTGGATGAAGCCGGAGTCGATCAGCTTCTTGACCTCGGCGTTGATGCTCATTTCAAGCTCGAGCCGCATTCTTCTCAGCGCTTGTTTGATCGGCTTAACATCCGTAGATATTGCCAACTTGTGCACAGCAATCTCTGGATCTAATCTTGGCATTTCGGAATAGTTCCATGCGAAGCAATTTTTATGCTGCATGAGCACGTCCTTTAGCGTAGCCACCCTCTCTTCAGACAACAACTCACTGACGAATGTCGGTCGCGGGTCGCTTGTCGTCCCCAGATCAATTTTCTTGAGGTTATCTGCAGTAGTGTGTATTCCATCTTCCAGCTCTTTTGGCGCCGGTGGAAACTCTGAGATCACCTCGTCATCATTGTTTTCGAAGCACCAGGGGAGGTCATCCATATTCTCGGGTTCTTCCTCTGATAGCGTTATCATATGACAAGTACGAGTTCGCTTCCAAGATCGATGTGGATCCGGTTCTACTCTCATGACTTTGGGTTCATGCTTCTGCGGTGGTGTTACCCTCCAACTACTGGATAGAGCGAACTTGCCAAGTTGATATTGATCTTCGACCCAGTTCTTGAAAGTGAAGCAATCTTCGAGAGGATGTCCTATTGCTCGGTGATAAGAGCAATAGTCTGGATGAGAGACCGCGTTAGCCTGCTCGGGGTGCTTGGACTCCGGGAGTGTAAGCATTTGATGTCTTATGGCAAGATCAAGTATCTTCTTTGTCTTGTCTTGAGGAAAAGAGTATGCTCGACTCATCTTCTTCATAAAGGACAAATCCGGACCGCTCGATTCCTGCTCGCGTGACTTCTCGGTCCCGCTTTGTCGTTGCTGAATGCCTTTTCCGCTTTTTGACTTGTTTCTGCCTCTGTGTCGGGCCTTTTTTACAACAGGTTGACAGGGAGGGGCATTTTCATTTTCCGCAGCCTGTTGGAGAAGGCGCTGCGTCTTGGCTTTCTCGTAGATGGCCATTTCGCGATTATGGTCATCTCGCACTTTTTGACCAGCTTCCCTTATTAGCTTGTCCATTCGTTCTTCAAATGACGGGCTCGGCATTTTGATTGCAGGATCTTATTTTGGTTCGGGGTCAGCGTTTTCTGACAGGGCGTCCTCTTCTTCGTTGAAGTCATATATGACGTAGCTACCATGGACTCGTTCCCTTTTCCCGGATTTCACATATCCAAGCCCGAGCGTTTCCATTCTCCCGTTGGGCAACTTGCGCTGAGTTCCAGGGACATCCCAAATCCTGTTGTAGAACCGAGCTTGTCAAATAGTCTGTTTGAAAGGTACCCTTTGGCGCTTCAAAAGCCTTTTTAGTCCGTTTGTGTAATATCTGGGCAAGCGGATGGGCTGGAGCCTGTCGAGTGTAGAATTCGCGCCGTGCCAGATTTCTTTCTCCACTTTGGTTTCCCCGGAGCGGTAGAATAGGATCGCCTTTTCGCCTTCTCGCCTGGGAGGGACATAGAATGTCTGCAGCTCTTCTACACTGTAGATGTCAAGCATGTCTAGTTCTTTATGATGTTTGGGTAGAACCATGGCAATTTGCAAACTCTACCTTTCATCAGCGAATGTTTGTACCGAAGGCCGAGCGGAGAATATAGCGTGGACCTCATCCTCCGAATCACTGCCAAAGATCATCATGGGAGCAGATGGTCCCGGCTTGTTGTACTGGGGTGGACCTGAATAAACTATCTCTTCTTCTTCCTCAGTATCACTCCCGAAGACCGGAATGGTGGTGATAGCTTTGTTCTCTGGTTTGTGACATCTCTCCGTGTCCTCGAAATCTGGCAAAAAGTATTTTGCATCTTCATACTTGCAGACTTCATTCACGGAGAATGGATTCGGCTCTCCTGTTACGGTATACTCGAGACCATCCTTAAAGTATTTCATACACTGATGTTGTGTAAACGGGATGATGTTGTACTCGTGTAACCAAGGCCGGCCGAGCAAAGCGTTATAGCATGTCTTGGCGTCAATGACATGAAATTTAATATCCGTGACAAGTAGCCCGAATCGTAATGTCAATATCACAGACCCTAGAGTCCGCGATGACTGGGAGTCAAAACCAGAGATAGTAATCTTATCACGAGCGAGTTGTTGGACGCTCATGCAGATTTCCTTCAATACTTGCATGTTGAGAAGATTGACGGAGGAACCATTGTCGACCAGGGTTTTGCCTATCCTTATATCGTGGCAGTATCCCGAGACATAAAGGGGACGGTTGTGCTCGTACGTCCCAAGGAGGAGGTCTTCGTCACCAAAGGTGATATCGGCTGTGTGTACTTCCTCCAGCTCGTCCTTCATCTTTTCTTCGGTGAGAAAAGCTTGGAATTTCTCTGGCTATTGTAGCGCCTTGATCAGTGAATCTCTCGCTTCTTTGGATAGTAAAAGGGCGTCGAGAATGCTGAGTTGTGAGGGCAATTTCCTCAATTGCGCCAGAACGTTATAGTCCACCTTATTCTTCTTTGGCAGGTCCTTGGCGGTCAGTTCTTTCATGACTTAGTCATCCAGGGCGATATCTTCGGAGACCTTTTCTTTTCCCTTATCTTTTTTTTACTCGTGGATCCGAGATTCTTTTCTGGAAGCGTGCGATTGCGCAGCTGGATGTTTTCACAGGCCTTCGGTTCTTCCTCCTTCCCCAATATAGATTCTTTAAAGAGGGGGCCAAGAGCCATTTCTTCGTCAGAGTCGCTTCCGAAAGTGAGAACCTGTGATCTCCCGGTGTTGATCATGCGACAGTTACCGGTGGTTCTTTTATGCTCCTCTGTCGTACTTCTTTGCTCCTGACGAGTTTTGCGTTTCATCCACTTAAAATGTTGCCGATGGGCAACATATCCCTGCCACTATCTTTTAAAAGCGTCGCATTCTTCGGTGGGGTACGAAATCTTTCGATGATATGAGCAGTAGCCATGATGCATCTCTGCTTCACCGGGAGTGTTTCCTTCGGAGGGTGGTAGCTTCATTCCTATTGATATGGCTTTAGCAAACCTTTTCCTCGTCTTGAACTTGTTTTTATCCGCAATGGGTGTTCCTTGATTTGTCGGGAATGACTTGACTCTTTCATCTAGTCGCCGGCGTTTGGCTCTTTCAAATATGGTCATTTCACGCTCCCGATCGGCTTTACTTTTCAGATGAATCTCATTCAGGAAGGCGTCGATCATTTCGTCTGACGGCCATAGAAGTTCCGGTTCAGGACCTGCCCCCAGTCTCTCTGTGCAGGGAGCTCCTTCATTGTCTAGCGATGAATGAGAGATCACATGGCAACTTGCTACGTAATCCTCAGATCCGTCCGAAGAGTCTTCTCCATCATCTTCCTCCTGAAGGGCGTGGCTGAGGAACTCTTGGAGCGTGATGGGAGTCTATGCCTTTTGATTATACTCCTCCAGCGCGTCGATCTGTTTCTGCAAGTCCGTGCGCTTGTCGCCAGGCTTCACAGTTTTTTTTGGATCTCTTCTTCTTCTTCTTTGAAGATTTTGACGGCTGGGTGTGAGTGCTTTGGCTATTACCACCGATCTTTGGAGTTGGGCACGGCTTCAGCACCCCTTCGATGATCTGGGGTTCTAGCGGGTTCTTCCACCTGATCGCCGGGCATGTCTGAAGATCATTCAGCATCCTTTTGGTTTTGGCTGAAAGCACGACCTCCCACGGATCTTCTTCAACAAAAGAGCACGTTGCCCCCGGTGTGTCCGTCTTCTTAGAAGTGTGCGGTTGTGGTGGGTTTACTTTCCACTTCTCAGATAACGCAAACTTGCCTTGTAGGTACTAATCCTCGATCCATCCCTTAAAGACGAAGCAATCCTCGATCGGGTGACTTACCATTTGGTGGTAAGGGCAATAATTGGGATTATTCACTTCGTTGGGTTATGGTGGTCGCCTTGGATTCGGCAAATTGATAAGCCTGTTGCGCATTGCCAGCTCGAACAGCCTCTTCGTTTTATCCCGCGGGAATGAGTAAGGACGCTTCATTTTCTCATTGTAATAGCGCCGTCTCTCCTCCAGTTGATCCGCTGGCTTTGGGGCACTGGGCTGCTGTTGGGTGTTCGCAACGAAGATCGCCTTCCCTTTACCCTTTTCGTTCAGCGGTTCCGGCTTTGGAGGAGATGGTCTATGGACCATTTGATCTATCTGGGCTAGCTTATCAATTAGAGCCTGGAACGTGGTCGGTTTAAAGAACATCATGAACTGTGAAATAGTTGCATGAGGATCTAGAGTGCCCACGAACATGCCCACCGCTGGTGCTTCTTCGATGCGCTGTTCGCACTTCGACCACAGATTCCGCCATCGGATTGCGTACTGAACCCACGTCTCGCCCGGCTTCACCCTGGCATTGATCAACGCCGTTATTGGGGTGCGTTCGCTGGCGCTCACGAACCGCTGGGTGAACAACAACTCCATTTCTGCGAAAGTCTTGACGGAGTCATTTGGAAGCTCCGAGTACCACTCAAACGCCGTCTCTGATAAGCTGCCGATAAATTAGCGAAGCAAGAGCTTATCATCACCGCCGGTGTTGCCATAAAGAGCCCTGAACTGGGCGACATGTTGATGGGGATTGCCTATCCCCTTGTAGACATGGAATTTCGGGATCGTGTAGCCTGGCGGGTATTTTATCTGATCATACCAGCCCGAATATGGTCGTCCCGTTTTGATGACTCGGCCGGCCGCTTCATTTGCCTGGTGAACTCTTATTTGCTGAGCAATATAGTCATCCAGGACGGCTTTAGAGATTATTTCCTCTTTGGCTGTTAAAGGAGCCGGAGGTGGATTTGACGTTCCTCCTCTGTCGTCTTCGAGGATAATCGGAGGATCCGGCTGTATCATCATCCCGACCATATCTTGGAACAGAAGAGCTATCTGCTTTATATTGGCCGCTTGTTTCGCAGCCTCCTTGTCCTTCTTTTCAAGCATTCTACGAAGGAATTTAGCATCAGTCTCGTGTTCGCGACGTTGTTCCGATGACGCCTCCGGGCTTTCTTTTGGCCCGGTGAGTGCGGCCATTGCAGTCAGCATCTCCTGGAGCTTCTGTTGCTGCTGTTCCTGGGCTCTTGTGATGGATCGGGTGAGTGGTCGGTGGCCCGTAGAAGCGCGGCTATCCTCCTTCCCGGATGCCATGTAAACGGACCGTTATGCCCCCAGACTTAGGGCGTTTGGGCTCAGTGCCTTTGACACTTGTCGCAGGCACGGGGAACTTCTCCGGTCTTCTTTTCTTATGAGCGGTCAAAGTTGAGGGAGTCGTCGCAGTGGGCACACAGGTAGCTTTTCGTGGCTTGGCAGGATGGCTTTCTTCTCGTTGAACCTTCGCCCTCTTTTGTTGGCGAGGGTAATCTTGATCAACAACTGAGTTCCGGACCTGCCGCCAGATTTTGTAGATCTTGGAGGACAGCCGCCGAGGGGACTGTTCCGGCTTTTCTTCCGTAACATTCTCCACCGGAGGAGGAGATCTTTTTAGTACGGCGGTAGGAGAATTCCTACGCACCCTATTCAGCAGCTCAAAACTGTTCCCGGTTGGAACAGCAGCACTAATTTCCACCGTTGGAGCTGGTGGAGTTAGCCTGGAAGGGGAGTTGCCCCCGACCTTCCTTACTCGGCGCTAGTGGCGACGTCGAGCGTGTCGACCTGATGGTGTTGGTTCGGTTACGAGAATGGCTTTGTCTTGACCCCTGTTCAGGTGAGGGGCTGTTGCTGGTGTCAGCCTGTTGAAAACTGATGTCCTTTAAGTAGCAGGAGCAGGAGTGGGAGTTGGGACATTCAGTCTTGTAAAGACCGACCCCTTGACAAGAGAAGTCGCCTTGACGACTTCAGGAGCAGGGTTGGTTACTCTTTTCGGAATAACCTTTTCTTGAGGTACAGGCTTCATCATGGGCCCACCTAAACTTTGGCCAAGTCTAGTGAAGACTGAGGTGCTGAAGCTGGACGACCCGTTGAGAGGGGCCGCAGTAGGTGTAAGCCGATCAAAGACCGACTTCTTGGGAGCTTCCGGTGTCAGCACAGGAGTGGTGAAGCTCGTTGGTGGGAGCATGGTCCCGAAAAACAACCCTGAGGTGGCTTGAGTGACCTGTTCCACAGGCATCGTGAACAGGGAAGCCGCTTGGGGCCCGTATATTATGCCCCCAGTTGAGGCAGGACGTGGGTTGCAGTTGCATGTGGAGCACTTTGAGCATGTGAACGCCATTGATCCTTTACTTTCTACCCCAAGCAAAACGCCAAATCTTAGTACCTCGAAACCCAAGGGCAACCATTAACAAACCGCGATTCGTTTGCGAACACGACACACGAAGTGTGGAGTGGAAAGAGGAAAAGGTCCCACCGGGCGTGCCAGAATCTGTTTCCCTCCGAAAGACCGCAAGACAAACGTCTTGCCTGAAATTCGGGGCAGATGCTAATTGGTGCTATCCGTCCACCTCTCCGAAGATGCCAAGTTGATTTATGGCAACATGTATCGAAGGTTTAAACGGATGCGGCCGATGTAGCAGACTTCGTCAGATTCCTCCTCGCTTGAAGGATTTTTGATTGTGGGGACGCTCTTCCCTGCAGGCGCAAGCCCCTGCAGTTAATTACGCTACCGCATCGCGGTAACAACTTTCTCCTTCTCCAGATGGTCACTTCGTGTCGTGGGTGTTTGTTTTGTGTTTGGTTGCCCGTAGATTGTATACGGAGACTAAGTTCTATTGTCGCCCGTAGGGCGTGGATTAGTCCAAATCCGTAGTTTCTTAGATTTGGGTTTGGGGGTTGGGTTTAAGGATACGTTAATCTCTTTTGAGACTAAGATCAACTTAAACGTATGTTAAGGATATGTTAGTCTAATTTTAGGCTAAGATCAACTTAACGGGATCGTTTAGATCTGACAAGAGAGCAATTAGGCTCTATTGACTAGTTTAATGACATTGCGGTCGATAATTAGTTTAAGGACATTACGGTCCAATATTAGTTTTAAAACATTGCGGTCAAAGTTAAGGACATCATAGTCTATGAGTTTAAGGACCCCACAGTCCGTTATTAGTTTTAAGATATCGCGATCAAGGTTAAGGACATCACAGTCCATGGAATTAAGGACTCCACAGTCCAATATTAGTTTTAAAACATTGCGGTCGAGGTTAAGGACATCATAGTCCATGAGTTTAAGGACCCCACAGTCCGTTGTTAGTTTTAAGACATCGCGGTCAATGTTAAGGATATCATAGTCCGTGGAATTAAGGAATCCACAGTCCAATGTTAGTTTTAAGACATTGCGGTCGAGGTTAAGGACATCATAGTCTGTGGAATTAAGGACTCCACAGTCCAATGTTAGTTTTAAGACATTGCGGTCGAGGTTAAGGACATCATAGTCCATGAGTTTAAGGACCCCACAGTCCGTTGTTAGTTTTAAGACATCGCGGTCAAGGTTAAGGACAGCATAGTCTGTGGAATTAAGGACTCCACAGTCCAATGTTAGTTTTAAGACATTACGGTCGAGGTTACGGACACCATAGTCTATGAGTTTAAGGACCCCACAGTCCGTTGTTAGTTTTAAAATATCGCGGTCAAAGTTAAGGACATCATAGTCCGTGGAATTAAGGACTCCACAGTCCAATGTTAGTTTTAAGACATTGCGGTCGAGGTTAAGGACATCATAGTCCATGAGTTTAAGGACCCCACAGTCCGTGACATGTATGGTTGTTGGGACCCGTCACCTCTTTGAAGACATTGAGGGATTACAACGACAAATATCAAAGGGATGAAGAGATGTACCCTTGAACCAAGGTGGGTTGAATGATCTGTAGCCCAATTTGGAACCAAGACCAATTAATTATATTATGAGCACATTGGCTCAGTTAGGTCTGGATTGAGGACTTATGGCCAATTTGGGCTAAGTCCAATTGAGTTTAACATATTGACCCTTTGTTGGACCATTAGTCTATTTGTCTTGGTTCAAGCCCCCATTATTTAGCAATGCTAAACATTTTCATCCTCAATTTTGGGATTCATTTGGAGGAGGGACCTTTGCCTCGGGAAAATTAGCCAATATGGCTGAAAGTAGTGTTAAACACTAAAGAACAATAGTGTTAAACTTCGGAGACAGAACTCTCAAATTAGTGTTAAACACTAAAAGACCACCAGTGTTAAACACTGGAAATATAGAATCCCAAATTAGTGTTAAACATTCAAAGATAATCAGTGTTAAACACTGGGGATAAAGCTCTCGAATGAGTGTTAAACGCTAAAGGAGAAAGGGTCACGTGTGAGCACGTGAGGGTGCCTAGTGGTGGGGCCAGATTCCTTTTCCTCGTTCTGCAATTAAGTATTAAACACTTTTTGTTTTATGTTATCACGTGCTGACACGTGATGGAGAATTATGCTCTGATTATTAAAGCACTTGCTAAGGGGTCACGTGGGGACACGTGAGAGCGCCCAAAGCTTAGGTTTCCTTTGCTTTTATCTCTGTGTTTTGGAGGTCACGTGGGAGCACGTGAGGCATTGCCTTAAAACTTTTTCCTTCTCATTTTTGGGGATCTTTTCAGGAGTCACGTGGGGACACGCGACCCTAATCCTTTTCATGCACAGAGATCTTTCAAGTCTCCTTATTTTATTTTGAGAATTAAATTCTCTGTAGGGTTAAACCCTTATTATGACTTTGGAGGAATTAAATTCCTATTGTGAAAGAATTATTGTGAAAGAATTAAATTCTTATGTAGGGTTAAATCCTAATTTCTTTTAGAGAAATTAAATTCCCATATATGTGAAAGAATTAGATTCTTGTATGGGGTGGAACCCTAACTTCATTTTTTAAGAGGAATTAAATTCCTGTGAATTTGAGAGAATTAAATTCTCAATTAGGGTTAAACCCTGATTTTGTCCATCTTAAAAGAATTAAATTCCTGTAACTTTGGGAGAATTAAATTCTCATATAGGGTTAAACCCTAGTTTTTTTGGGAGAATTAAATTCTCTAAACTCAATTCCCTCTCTAAGTTTTGGATCTGCATGGCAGGATCTCAACCCGATGAGAATTAAATTCTCAACTTATGGGGAGATGTGCTCTATGCAGATCTTCAACAAGAGGAAGAACTAAGTTCTTTGCAAAAGAGTTAAACTCTTAGATTTTTGAAAATTAAATTCTCTTTTTCTGAAGTTTTGATCCCCTTTCTTTTTCTCACCTAGGGTTTTCTTTCTGAATTTTCAAGATGCCAAAATTCTCTCCAAAGTTTTTTCTCCAAAATTCCCTTCCCCTTCTCTTCTCTTGGTTCCTATTTATAGGAAGAGGAAAAGAATCAATTTGATTAGCAAATCTCTCATTGAAAAATTTGATTTGTTTTCATAATTAATCTGAGCCTTTAGATTATTAGGTGAATTTTATTCACCGTTGGATTTTTAATCCAAAGATATTCGAGTTGTTATTTCTGGTGAGATTTAGGGGAAATCTTTCCTTGTCTAAGATTTTTCCATAAATTGGTGATTTTTAATCACTCCTGAATTTTTAATCCAACGGTTCTCCTTACTCCTTTCCCATTTGGAAAGATTTTTAGAGAAATTCAGAATTTTAATTCTGTTAACTGTGAGGCTTTTAAAACCAGTCACGTGCTGACACGTGACCCCCGGTCACTTGTGAGCACGTGACCCCCAAATTGACTTATTTTCCCAGCTTATTTGCGCTGCTGCTTTAACCATCACGTGTCAACACGTGACTATTGGTCACGTGTGAGCACGTGATGCCTCTTTTGAAGTTTTTCCTGATTTTTTAATCAGAGAACAATGTACATGATATTTAAGATATTGGCATATGCTAAATTTTCTCAGAATTCCTAAATCAAAATCTTGGGCTATTCTAAGTTTATATCGGACGATGTTTTAAGGTTTTCAAATTCGAAAATGAAATTCTGAGGACTTGATGCGATCTTTTATTTTAAAAAGTTGGTTATTAGGGATAGTCTTGCGAAGACGACACATGAATCATACACGTAGTCATAGGTTTTAAACTAATGGAAGTTTGGTTTGCTTTATTCGATAACGATTTTGATTCTTATGTGACATTTGTGATCACGATTGTAGGTTCATTTGCGGAGACCTTCGAGACGGTAGCGACGCATGCGACGGTCGTAGAATGCGACTACCGTGATCGCAATCAATGAGTAGATTATATCTATGAGCGGGGAACCGGGTGGATGGCGTATAGCACCCCGTAAAACATATCTTTTATTATATCGTTGAATGTGCTTAGGACGCATGCCACTTATATTTATACTCGTTCATTAATTAGCAAATTTCGTTAGTATTGCTTAGTATGCTTATCGTAGATACATTTGTTAGAACACTAGCACAAATACTAATAATTGCCATATTGCACGATCACAGACTCGCATGTACACTACACATCATTAGTATTGTCATGTCATATAGAACTTGTTATTCTTACATATTGTAGTAAGATCGACGTTATAGTATGATGATATTATATACAATTCATATTAGGTGCGCGTACGAGACTTGAAGTCTGTACTGGTTGTTGAGCGAGTACACGACTAGAGGTTCGTACTAGTCTCCGTGCGTGTACGTGACACGAGATGTCCGTGCCGATCGTTAAGCGGGTGCGCGAACGAGATGTACGTACTGGTGCTATATTTGTACGTGATTGGACGTCCGTACCGTTGATATATATTTCTATATGCATACGCAGACTTGATGTCCGTACTATCTATGTGCTCAGGTGCGTGGATTAGATATCCATACCGATCATTATTATGATATAATAGAATAGAATATTTGATGGTTATTGTACGAGGTGAGATTCCGTACGGGGTGATACGATGATGATAGATGATGATGATTAGCTGGATATAACCCTATTCTACTTGACTCGTGGAGTCTTACTATTTTTCCCGTTTGGGAGATTTTACTGATATGACAGTATTACTCACTTTTTAAAAACAACGATTTATTTTGTATTTTAAAAAGTGATAATGAAAGGATGAGCTACTTGGAATTCAAAAGGGTAAATATATATGTTTTAAAAATATTGTAGACTCCTTATTTTCAAACAACGTTTCATTCTACTTTAAAAACATATAAGTGGGAATATTCAGTAATTATCTATTTACTGTTCTTTTATGCTACGCTTACTTTACATGTCATTCGCTCGCACTTTATTTATCTTATTAGTCATGCTACGGTTTATGTTTTTCGCTACGCGTCATACATTTTTGATGTTATATCCTTGTGGTATGGGACACACACACACACACACACACTTATATTACTGGATTATACTTTGATATGTTACCCATCTGTGTTATGCCACACAGACTAAAAGGATACGTGTTTGACGGGATATGATATGATATGATATCAATCTTAAGAGATTGAATATATATAAAGGAAATAAGAAAATAAAGATGATTCGGACACGGTGAATATAACCGGAGATTCATGAGATGTGTGTGTGTGTGTGTGTGTGTGAGATCAATCCATGAGAGATTGAGGTAAGGAGAGACAAGATGTCTCCAGGCGATATATGTGTGATCAATCCATAAGTGATTGAAGGTAGTTGACACATGACGTCTCTACGGATATTTTATATATATGAGGGCTCGATATAGATACTCTGCACTAAGATGGATATTATATATATGTGAGGGATCAATATAGATGCTCTGCACTAAGATGGATATTATATATATGTTAGGGATCGATATAAATGCCCTGCATTGATAAAATATATTATGCTATATATAGTAGCCGGACATGACTGGTTCACGAGACAATACCTGAATATTATTTTCATATATCGATGTATTGTAAAGAGGTTTTCAAAGTAGCTATAGTCTCACTATTTTCCATGTGTCTACGATCGATTCAGACTTTTATAAAAGAAACCATTTTTTAAACAAATCATTTTCAAAAGGCGGGACGTATACTTTAAATGAGGTGCATACTTTTCTTCACAAAACAATGTTCGCTACATGTGCTGCGATATATATATATATATATATATATATATATATATATATATATATATATATATATATATATATATATATATATATCATAAGACTATTTTGAAAGGATTTCATATACATATATCTTCCGGCTACTTTTATATGATTGCATATGGATGAGTGCTATATATATTATAGCCTTGATTGTGTTTACGTCGGTCGTGTGCTATAGATATTGCGTTACGGTTACGGTGATCGTGATTTGACACCGTTGTATATATATATGCAGTGAGTTATTGACGATTGATGATTGTTAGCATTTCATTTCGCAGTATTGTATTTACTTCCGTGACTCACATGCTTTTCAGATGTTTGTGGTTATGTTGTGCCCGTACCGAGTCAAATATTGATTATCTGATATTAACATGATAACCACACATAAATTCATATTTTACATATTAGGATTGCGGTACACGAGTTGTACGGGTTTCTTATCATTATTATTTATCGCTTGAACTCTAGTTTCGACACGTGCTTATTTACTCTCCTTGATGTACACAGTATTTATGTTTTTTTTTTTGTTTCACCATTTATCCATGCGACTTCTAACTTGTTATATAATTCTACTCACGGGTTGGTAACCCACCCCCGTTGTGCCATAATTCTTTGCAGGTTTGACCGTTGGGATCCGTAGCGGTTTATTTTGGCACGTTTGCTATTTTTGGGACGTGATTACACATATTTGAGTGGTGGGTTTCATTTTGTATCGGCTCTTGCGTTGTACCTATTTATATCTAGAAGTACTCCATCAAAGTCCAAGTCTAATATATTGTCAAGGCCTTTGCTGTAGTCGTACTCGCGTGGAGTCGACTTGATGTATATTATGTTATTTACATTCCTCTTGTTGATCTTTCACCTCTTGGTGTCGTATATTATTGCATGGTTGTGATTCCCCTGTTTGGGCATTGATTTAGCTCCCGTATGTGTGGATGCTTGATGTATACTTATTACTGTATCTGTTTTATTCAAAATTTACAAAAGAGGTTGTTCAAGTCGAAAATTGCACCCCGGTTAACTAAGTCAAAGTCAAGGTCAACCCCAAGCCAGGTGGGCCCAAGCCTAAGCAAGTAGGCCAATGCCCGGGTCGAGCCCGAACACGAAGCGTCCGGCCTTCCTCCATGCCAAAATATAGATCATGTAATAAATAATTTTTATGTAATTTTTTATGCATGAATGTATGCAAAACGGGCATAAAGCCAAATTTTTGTAAAGCCCGTGGCTTATGTGCAAAAATAAATGCCACATGAGCCATGAGATAGGCAAAATGCCATTTTGTAAAGCCCAAGGGGCTATATGTAAACATGTAAGCCTATATAAGGTAACATGATGATAAATAAAAAATATAGACTTTTCATTCCCCTAAAAAAATCTAGGGTTTGTGCCTCTTTCTCCTTTCTGAAGGTTTTAAACCTTCTTCTTTCTTTTGAATTAAATCAAGAGTTTTACTCTTCCTTTTCAGAAACTAAATAGTTTTTCACCACAAAACCCACAAAGGGGAACTTGGATCTCCCATCAGATCTCAAAAAGAAGAGATTTTTAAAATCTCACATCTCTTGATCTTCAAGATCCTGCCAACAGAGGAGGAAGAAGTAGACCCATATCCAGAAACCTCACTTAAGGGAAGAATTGGGGCTTAAGGGGAGAAGCCCTTCGTCAGCTTCAAAACATCCTAAGAGTTTAACTCCTCACACACACACACACACACACAGACACACACACAAAATAACAAGTTCTCCTTTCTGGGAGTACAACTCCCATGTAGGGACCAAGTCCCTTTTGGCGCCTGAGCGTCTACGTGCTGACACGTGGAGCGCTAGCGCTCTTGTGCTCAGAGCGCTAGCGCCCAATGCGCTAGTGTCCGAGCGCCCGCGTGCTGACACATGGGGCGCTAGAGCTCAAAGCGCTAGCGTTCTTGCGCTCAGAGCGCTAGCGCCCAAAGCGCTAGCGCCCGAGCGCCCAAAGCGCTAGCGCCCGAGCGCCCACGTGCTGACACGTGGGGCGTCAGCGCTCAGAGCGCTAGCACCCTTGCGCTCAGAGCACTAGTGCCCAAAGCGCTAGCACCCACATGTTGACACGTGGAGCGCTAGCGCTGTTATGCTCAGAGCGCTAGCGCTAAAGCGCTAGCGTCTGAACGTCCACATGCTGACACGTGGAGCGCTAGCGCTCTTGCGCTCGGAGTGCTAGCGTCCAAAACGCTAGCGTCCGAGCGTCCATATATCTGGCATGTGGGGCGCTAGCGCTCAAAGCGCTAGCGCTCTTGCGCTCGAAGCGCCAGCACCCAAAGTGCTGGCGCTTTTCCCCACGCATCCTTAGGATGCCCTTTTCCTTTTTTTTATTATTTATTTTATATATATGTATATATACATACACACACACACATACTCTACAACACTGTCCCGATATATCCAAAACCCCGTTTCAAAACACAACACACGCACGCTGCACATTAGTTCGCATGACCAGTTTAACCCGTCAATCGGAGGTTCTCTCGCTCCAAAGGCAAGGGGTAATTAACGGCAGCTTAGTCCGCGGCTGCCGGAGATTCGGATCCCCACAATCAATAAACCCCGGCCTACCTTAGGCAGAGGGAATCTTTAGTATGTCTGACAAGCGCGCGCGTATTCCCATCTCAATGGGGTGACGAAAAACACCCTACAGAGGTGATGTCCGTTTTTCAAACAATCTTACAAACTGGCTTTACTTTTTCATAAAACTTTTCTAAAAACTTCGTCTCTGCCTATTATTATCTATTTTCTTATATATATGGTTTAGATTCCTGATTTGTGGCTTACTTAGCTTACGGTGGGGTCCACATGCCGGTCATGTACCCCTTTCAGGTCGTGACATTCACACTCTCAATATTTTCTCTTGATATGCTCAAGAGCTCAAGCCTCCGCCACCGCTCAACTGAAAATGACCCTTAGATCAGCATAGAAAATCACAAAAAACCAACAAAAATCTAAAAATCCTTTAAAAACACAAGCTAAAGAAATAAAACCCCGATTTTTCCCATTTATGATTAGGATTTAGGAATAAAGAACCTATTTATCTAGTTCTAGATGGTCTAGTTTGAATTTCAATTCTTCAAATAACAACAAACTTTAAAAAATTAAGAATCCAAGATCCTCTCATTGTGTTTTCTTTACTTCTTTTGCACTTTAGTTTACTTTTTTGTTAATACAGGTAGATTCGTTTTTTTCTTTGTGCTTTCTTCTTCATTTTCTTGTTTATCCTTGAGATAATTATCTTTGTGATAAAGAGAAGAGAACACGTCCTAAAACTCTCTTCAGAGATAAAAAAAATCTCCAAAAAATCAAAAAAATTAGTTAAATTGTGTAGTATTTCGATTCTCTTCTTATTTCTTGCTCGTTTCTTGATGGATTTTGATTAAAATGGTAAAGAGGAAAGAATCATATCTAAGGACCCTCTGTTAGAAAGCTTTTGTGAAAGCAAAAACAAAAATAATGTTTTAAAAGAATGCTTGTTGATGGAATAACGTTATGCAGTTTTTCTATGTAGTATGTATATTTTCGACCATATCTTACTATACAGACCTTCAAATCTATTGAGACTTATTTTGTTCGAAAGTAGATTCGATAAGTTTCCCAACGGCGCAAGTTTCATAGAATTTGAAGCATTGGATTGGAAGATATCGCTGTTTGAAGTTGTATATGTTGCACAGCCCGAGTCTGCTGTTTTTTACCCAGGTACCTGAACGTCTTCTCATAAGACGCCAACGTACCCTACAACCCTAGACAGACACAGTCTCAGTTTTCAACGGCCTTTTGGCATCGGTTTTTCCATATTTTGGTCTTTCCCACTGATTTCGCGTCTCTAATACTTCCATACACGCATACTTGCATCGTGTGGGAGTATTTTGACACCAAACTTCAAAAAACTCCTTCAAAGCAAAGCCTTTTAAAGCTGAATCGTGCCCAATTGTGATATCTCTTTGGGTAGTCGACTCTTGTCAGGTTTCCACTAAGATATTGCGGTTCCTTACCTATTTTCTCTAGTTCTCCATCCCTATTTCGCTGTTACTCTCTCTCCCCCTCTCTCTTTCTTGCGTTTCAACACAAGTGGCGACTTCGATTGGCTAATCCGGCCTAACCTTGTTTGTAGCTTTTCGATTTCCTTATAAGTTGATGACTATACCAAACAATGGATTAATTTTGGAAATGCAAATATTTTATTAAAGTTGCATGCTAAGAATTTGATGCTTAAAGGGGATTTGCTACCAAACACCGAAATTCTAGCTGTATGGTATAATGATTAAAAAAATTAAGGTTGAGCAAGGGGTATAATCTTCAAACCCTACTCGCCTTTGGTCATGGACTATTATTTACTTTTCTTTTACCGGTTTATGTAGCTTCTATTTCTACTTTTCGCCACAAAAACTTCCTTTCAAATTTTTGGTGAGTTTCTTGAAAAGCAAAGAAAAGCATGCTTGAGATGAAGGTACATATCAACTTCTCTTCTTCAATCTTTTATTCTCTTCGCATTTGTTAAATGGGATGTAAAAAATATCCGTAAAATCAGTAACTTTATGTATGTTTGGAAGTAGTTTGGCTACACATTTGTTAGAGGTTTACCCTTCTCCCTTTTTCTAGAAAAAAAGGAGAAAAATCCTTACCTCTCAAGCCCTCCACATCATCTGTCTCATCTCTTAAACCTTCCACATCATCATCCCTCTCTCCTCCCATAAAATAATTAATAATTGTTTATCCAGAATCCTCCACATCATCAATCCTCTTTTTTTTTGAAAAAAATAAATCTTCTCTTTATAATGCAAATACCCTTGTTTAGAGATTTACCCTTCTTCTTTTTTCAAGAAAAAAAGAAAAAAATTGAGAAAAATCCTCACCTCTCAAGCCCTACACATCATCTCTCTCACCTCTCAAGTCCTCCACATCATCTCTCTCATCTCAAAAGCACTCCACATCATCTCTCTCACCTCTTAAGCCCTCCACATCATCATCTCTATCTTCCCATAAAACAATTAATAATTGTTTATCTAGAATCCTCCACATAATCAGTCCTTTTTTAAAAATAAATAAATAAATAAAACTTTAGAACCCTCCGTATTTCTCACCCCTTCTTCTTCCTTCGGAAATTTTTTTTAAACCATAAATCTAGTCACTATATATAATGCAATTACCCTTGGTTAGAGATCCACCTTTCTCCTTTTTTCTAGAAAAAATAATAAAAGGAGAAAAATCAGCATGCACCTCTCAAGCCTTCCATGTCATCTTCCTCACCTCTCAAGCTCTCCACATCATCGCTCCCTTTTTTTTAAAATAAATAAATAATACTCTAGAACCCTCCACATTTCTCTCAATCATCTTCTCAAATTTTTTAAAATTGCACGTGCATAAATTCTAGTGTTAGATAATATAAAAAATATTCAAAGAGACATTTGACGAACATTTTTGGTTTAGATAGTAATATTTTGAAAGGCTATGATATATATTTTTAATATTTTAAGATGGTTTGAGCGAATATCTATGAATTTTTGGAAGATTTATTTTTTCCCTTAAAGTTTTGGAATTAAATTGATATTTCGATTTGAAATCTACTCGGCTACTCCTCTAAAGCGCTGAAACTGGATACGAAAACCTTAGAAGGCGTGAGAAAAGGATTTATGGGGGTTTTGTATGGCTTTTCGATTTCACGAAAAATACCTTTGTTTTTTTAAACCTTTTTATATCGCCCCATTTTGAATAATAAATGGTGTGGGGGAGAGAAAGATAGGGATGTGTTGAGATGACATATCTAGAATTAAAAAAAAAGGCCAACAAAAATTTAATTTAATTTTACTGGTCATTTATTTTCTTAAGAAGTGACACTTGGCCCGATTGTTATTAGCAGTTAAAGATTTAACATTGTCCCAGCAGTAAGTTCTCTAGCAATTGCGTATTTCTGTCAAGTATGCATGCCCGCCGTATGTAATTGCCAGACTGTGAATGTGGTTTTCAACGATAGTGAGATATGGCGTTCGCATGTCTTCATTGTTTGAGCAATGCTGTAAAAAGCTTACTGCATAGCTTGCTGTTTTGCGCCATACAGCACAATCCAACCGAATTGTTATGTAAGCTATCAATATAGTTTACATATATAATAGGTTATGCTTGCATGAATTTTACAAATAGATTTACCCTTCCTGTATGTAGATGCAGATAGCATATCATAAGCTATTTGTCAAATAAAATTCAGATAGCATATCATAAGCTATTTGTCAAATAAAATTCATATAGGAATTTTTGTCCCAACTAGATTCAATTCTCAATAAATCAGATAAACCTAATATGTTATGCAACACTTCTTGCAACTTTCAATTTTCCATAACCAAAGATAAAAAAATCATAATCCCACTCGTTGGCTTTGATAATCAACTCATAGCTACATTCCATTCATCGCGGACGATATGAAGCCCGGAAGTATTGATTTATTTGGACGTCTTGAACTCATAAAGTTTCAAACTCATAATTTAATAATCTTCAATTTAAACATTCATCTCTTCAATCTCCTTTTTTCTTGAAACATTATCCTTTTCAATTCTTGCTTTTAAAGCATTCCAATCAAGTAATCTATTTGTCCTTTCCATTATTTTTAGTAACAAATGTAAGGATATCGACTTACCATATAATTTGTTAGCATATCATAATTTTTTGTTAATCATTAATTATTGTTTTGATATTTGTTATTTTTATTTCTCAATTACTTCACTGTTTAGCTGCTTTAAAATGGATATAATGCTACCGTGAAGTATGAATGCAAATTTATGAAATTAAAAATTAGGGATCTGTTACGGTGATTACTGATAGGACTGCATTAATTTTTGAAAATTTTCAAACCTATATTTATTTTTTGAAAAAAATTCCTTAAATTTGTGATTCATTATAAACAAGCAAAGTTACTATAATTTAATCAATTAATCATCTGTCTATGCATCTTATGCTTTGCACAAAGTTTTTTTGCCTTTTAAACGGAATGGCATTATTTTCAACATTACATTTAATTATAAACTCATCAGCATTATATTTAATCTCTCACTAAGTGTATATATATCTTCTCTTTAAAACATCAAAATATTAATGTACCTTGCATTGCACATATTGATCAATTTATTTTGGTGGGTTGCTTTAAAAATAAAAGAGAGTACCAATCGAAGTGCCACAAATTTACGCATTTAATTTGTTTAATATATGGAGCATAAAATATGATATAAATATAAAGAAACTTGTTCTTCATGAATGCATGGCATGTTCCTCTCACACAATTGCCATGAGCTTCATGCCACTTTTACCACCATACATACTTCTATATCCCTTTTAAACAATATATAAATCTTGGTTTAAGTAATGTTTGCATTACCATCTAATAATCGTATATGAGTCTATATTTCCAACTAATACCACAAAAAAATTATTCAAGAACATGAGAAGTTGGAGTAAACCAAAACTAGGTGGAAAATATCTATACTAGAGAGAGAAAGAGAAAACTCCAGAAATGAGTTAGATAGATATATGGCTCGACGCCGGCGCCTCCATTGCTGCGATTGATGTCGATCGAAATTGGCAGTTTTCTCTCTTTTAAGATAATATTATAGTTAGCAGAAAGTCTTGTTCGTAGCTCCTCTCGGAAGAACTCAAGTTGCTTTTGATTTATAACTCGTGTATTACCTAAAATATTAAATATAAATTAATTAGAAATCATAAAAAAAACATATCCAACTAACAGCAAAACCCCCAAAAAAATGTGAATAGAAAGGATCTAAACATAAATATACACAACGGCATTCTCACATCTATTGTCGTATGCAAAAGATGATGTCATCATTTGCGGAAAAAACAAGTCTCCAATATTAACACAACTGGCTGCAGAAATATGTCTATGACATTTATGGTCTTTGTGACAAAAATAATAAAAGTCTATCAAACTTAAGATTAGGATTCTGTATTGAACTACTGAATGTTCTTCAGGCAGAAAAGTGATCCACTTATCATCAAACAGAAATTAAAAAACAATTAAAAATATAGTGATAAGTACAACACAAACTACAGAAAAATGAAATGGCAATTCTCCAATCATTATAGGAGAAAACAAATAAGCGAAAGAATGAAAGTTAATATATGACAAATTGACGTTTGAAGTCTCTGTCAGGGGTTGCTTCTCCCTATGTTTTTCCCTTTCATCGGGAAATTATGAGACTTATATGAATTAAGCACTGGAGCGTTCCACACGGTTTTCAAATTTGCGAGAAAATTAAAATATGGAAATTGCTTACAAATGCAAAACGTTCTCTGCTTAATTCCTGTATTTTTGAAGTTTGCATTCTGAAAATCGTATACTTATATTTTCCTCTTAAATGTTATGGAAAACAGACCGATACCAATAACAATTATGATCCAGGATAATCCAAGCCTGCTTCGCTTTTTGCCAAGAAAAGTTCTTAAAAGTTCTTTTTCAAAAAATCGAGTTCATACCAGATTAATATATTCCGTCAGGTGCTTTGGGAGGTACCCAAATTGTGACAGTTGTGAATTTCACAATGAAGTAAATCACCTGATTGATAAATTAGTGAAAATTTTCAGCATCTGAAAACTGTCTGCTAGCTTCAAAGTTATCTACATTTTTTTACTGTAAATATTGTCTGTTGATGGAAGGCATCATACAAAATTATTAATTTTATTTTGTTTATGCCGGAAAGAAAACATCTGACAATTATAACAATAACAATAATCAAGTTATTTCTAGCTTCCACCATAAAATTCATCGCAAATCCCATCAAAAAGTAACTGAACCTAATACAAGATTTGAAAGTCTCACCAAACCAGCGGCGATCAGGGACGATTCGAGTGTTCGGGGTTCTTTCGATTGCAGCTCGTGCTTCAAAACCTTCCCCTTTCAATCTCGCTTAGAGCGGGTGTTGTACATCTTGAGACGACGATTAGTGGCGGACGATCTCACGCCCTTGTCGACGCCGGTGCCTCCATTGCTTCCCTGAAATATTAACTCTTTTCTCCTTTTTCGCCGCCATGGCTGCAGCCTAGGGTTTAGAGAGAGGGGGCCCTTTGAAATGAGAGAAAGATATATAAGTTGGAACCCTAAAATACAATATTAGGCTGAAATTACGAAAATAACCCAACCCCGTAGTTTGACTTCTGTAATTGTTAGTTATATGTATGCCCTAGAGACCATTATTGTACATACGATATATATTGTAGTGGATGCTGGGACATATATAGGAAGGACTTTCTTGCTCGACATGATAGTATGCTATCTGGTTGCACTTTATCTTAACATGTACTCTGATTGTCTCTATGTTACATGTTGATAAAGCCCTTAGGATGAGTAAACTACCAGGACTATGATGCAGATCATACTAGTGCGGACAGTGTAGTCGCTAAGTACATCCTTCAAACGTTCCTAGTCGTGGGAGTACCGAAACAAGGCATCGATACTCCAAAGTAGACTAGCGTATACGCTTCTCGACCCATACGATAGGCGATAGATGATCCCATATCCATTAGTATTTGACATCAGAGAAGGTATACGGGTGCTCGGTGGAGACTAGGTATACTGGACGGACTCGCCGAGAACTCCCAGATGGTACTATACCTCACGTCAGATGGCAGTTCTCTGGTGATACTGGTACAGGTTAGTCTGTAGACCCGAGATCGTCATAGAGTCTTGTGTGATTCCCACTGTACTTTGATTTCCATCTAACCACGTCCAAGAAAGCGTGCAAGACGGTGGCTTTTCGGTACAGTCCCGAATCACATGGGGGCAATGAGCGATAGGAGGGGTTTCATCTCTCCCGATATAGGGAGTTGATGTTGCGCTGTGTTCGATTAGCTATAACTGGAAATCCCTGGCCAGGGTTGCTGAGATTTACTGGTAAGTGTTATCAGTAGTTTCTCGAACTGTTATGGACCTCATATCGACACGACTTATCAAGCTACTAGGGTCTGACGTTTACCATCCCTAGGCGAGATATGCGACATATCAGACGAAGAGACCGGACTGTACGGGAGTGTTACTGATTGGAATCGCAGGAGAATGTACATGCTTGCTTGTTGATCTTCTGATCGCTCAATACCTGGGTGGCTGTTACGTTTAGCTGACCGCTTACAGCTT
Source organism: Agapanthus africanus (assembly GCA_030015575.1). Taxonomy (NCBI): domain Eukaryota; kingdom Viridiplantae; phylum Streptophyta; class Magnoliopsida; order Asparagales; family Amaryllidaceae; genus Agapanthus; species Agapanthus africanus. The sequence continues at coordinate 58,052,697 of CM057344.1, forward strand.
GTGGGTGTTTGATATGATCATCACCTACTGCCGGCGTATTGACGATTCTTTAGAGTCCTACACAGAGGTTTCCTGGCTCAGGCAAAACAGAGTAGGAGCATATATGTGATATGTGCGGGACCGAGAACAATACGTGTATGTGATACCGTATTAGATTCTTGCGATATGTGATATCGGCCGGGTATATGTGATATAGCCGGGTCATCGGATCAAGTGTTGATTCGATGAACTGATACTTGTTATATTAGTCGGTTATTTGTGAAATAGCCGGATTATCGGATCAAGTGTTGATTCGATAATTTAATGTATAATTATATATTTGATATATTATATTACATTAACTAATATAAACTCACTTAAAGATTCTTTTTCTCACTTGGATAATATATTGATATAAATGTGATATATATTAATTGTATTATTTTATTTTGTTACAAAATATATTATATATGTGATATATAATATTGTAACAAGTTAAGGTTACAAATGCAACATATTTTGTAGAGTTTAAACATGGTTAGGGTTTGGATTAGGGTTAAGCTTTCATGAAGCTTCTAGAAGCTTTATTTTTGTTTTAAGCTTAGATATTTTGTAAAGATATTTCTTAACCCAACCCAAACCCTTTACCATAATTAATTCTCTACAAAGGTTAAGTCTTCATTCTTAACCCATGATTGCAATTCTAAGGTCACACAATAATTCATTATTCATCACAAAAGATATTCTTCTTCTTCTTCCTTCTTCTTTTGATGAAAAAGCTTTCTAGCTTTTTCATAAGTGATGAAAATGAGTGAGATAAAGAAAACAAATAAGAGTTCAATTCCTACTTCATCATCCTCATTTATTCTAGCCACTTAGATTAGCGTGTTTGCTTTGCTAATACTTGATTGGTGAAGCATGAGCTTGGGTTTGAGATTTTTCAAGGTAGATCATCTTAATTATTCAAGATTGGAAGTAAGCTTGTATCTTTCTCTTCATGGAGCCTCTTAAGAATCCGGGTACATGATGATCGCGGCGAAGGGGCCTCAACACGGAGCTTATGAAGCGAAGGAACGGACTACAAAGATTGTAATCTCAAACTCTTAGAAGTAAAGTTGTTTACTTGCTATATTTATCCTAACTCTCTAGTTAAGATCTTGGTTAGGGTTTATTTAGTACCCTAAAAATTTTAAAGTAGCATGATTGTTGCTTACCAAAACCTTCATAAGGTGCTAAGTCAACCCTACAGTGGTATCAGAGCCAAACTAGAGCATTAGGCGATGTGTAGGAGAAGTTTAAAGTCCGATCGAACTCCGAAACCCCTATAAATCCAAGTTTCTGGAAATTTTTCTAAAAATTGATATTTTTCATATTAAAAATGCTCAGAAAATCATGCAGGGAATTCTAAAAATTAATGTGAAGTACGAAGCCATAACTCCATTAAGTCACCGCGGAACCGCGGCCAAACCATGCGTTTGGCGGCGGTTCCGCGGCCAATCTTAGGAGTTCGGGGCTAATACTTTAGGGGTTTTATAACGTTTCAGAAATCGTTTTGCGAATTTTTCCGTTTCAGGGCAAAATTTTCGGTATTTTCCGTTTTAACCCGATTTCGATCAAACTTCCGTAAAAACTTGTCGACACCTATTTTAGCTAAAATAAAACTAGTGCGCAAACTTTGGGGGTATATGGGAGGTTTTGGTTCAGATAGAATTTTTTCCAAATAAAATATTAGTTTAGCCGGTAAAATATGCACGTAAATCGGGAAAATTTTTCTAAATGAAAATTCTTGGAAATCATCACTACAATTATTTTTAGAATCTTCTTTTAAAATATCTAGATATTTTTAGTGCAAAAAGTTTTGAATTAAAAAAGAAAAGAAAATGAAAGAAAAGCGATCATTTTTGCATTTAATGAAGCAATTAATGAATTAAACTAGAACTTTCTTCTTCTTCTTTTTGCACAAAACATCCCCACACCCTCATGGCCGGCCCCTCTCTCCCCCTTGTTTCCCTTGTTCTTCCTCACTCATTTTTCATTATTTCTTACACAAATAAATCATGAAAAATCCAAATAAATTCATAAAAATTCAAATAAAATCCAAATCCAAAACCTTCATTCTTCCTCACAAAAGTTGCTTTGATCTTCATTCTAGTGAGGATTTTGGAGGCTAAAATTTGGTTTTATTCTTGATTCAAGTTGTGTTCTTGAAGGTATAAAACCCTAACCCTAATCTCTAATTGTTACTTAATACTTTATGCTAGCTTAATTAGATGTTAGTTTAAGCTTTAAATTTCATGTTTCAAAATTCTAGAAATGGTTTTAGAAATTCAAGTTAAGGTTAAAGCTTAATTTAAATGTTAATTTGTGATTAGGAAAAACTTAACCTAGTAGGAAATGCTAATTATTGTTAATGATTATTTTGTTTAATTAAGGTTTTTTGCTTACTAGGTTTCGGGGGTTTTCCGACGTGGGTTCGATTGGTCGTTGCGAGATTATATCTATTTTATTTCTCGTAATTGTTTATGTTGTGTTGCGTGATCGGGACGATCGGGGTCTAGACTTGGTGTTTTGTAGTTTAGCGACCCTAGTTAGGGTTTTTGACCGATATCGTGCGTGTTAGATGCGCTAAGTGCGCAGTGTAATTTTCTGGCCGTTTTCATTTCGTTTCGTTGTCTTTTCGTCGATATAGTATATTTAGCTTATGTGGTGAGTTTGTGAAATTTTAGATTCGCAGGCGGGGACTTCGGACGCTACGACAAAGGGAAAACAGATGGTAGGCTTCACTTAACCAGGAGCGTTGGTGAGTAGATTTAACATCTACAGGGGAATCGCCCGCATGGCGTTATGCGTCTGGGCTAGAAATGACTTGACTTGTCGCATATTCTATTTCATATTTAGAATTACGCATTCACCCAACTGCTTAGTTATTGTTGTGCTTGAACTAGTATCCTTAGGACACTGCACTATTATTGACGGCTCATATTGCACGAGCACTGATTGTATGCTACACACACCGTCAATAATTGCCATGTCACGCACAACCCATTTATAGATATGATATTGTTTGGTTAGGGACATTGAGACATTGATTCATATTTCTTTACGTATATGACATATAGCATACCTGTATACCCACATGCTTACATATATTACTTGACATGCTTACATGCTAGTTACCTGTATACCTATAGGGTATTGTACCATTAGGGATAGATACATACACACATAATGACATAGCTACATGTATACCTTGCACACATATTTCACTTATATCCAGGGAGGTATACTATATCATTACTTATAGGTAGATACATATATCTTGCTATACCTTATTGTTTACACATATATCTGGTTATAGCTATATGTTTACCTTTACTTGATATTATTTAGAATTGGAGAAATTAGGAATCGCACGATATTTATATTAACTTGTTGCAGCTAATTAGCGGCTTTTCCTTTATATGCTTACATTTCAGCTTTATGTTGCATATATTATATTCATGGATTTTCGCATTGTGATATAGATTTTTTCATGATGTTTTCTGAATTTTGGGACCGTGGGAGTTCATGAAATTATGCATTATTTGAAAAATCCGGTTTCCCTTGATATGATATTTCAGCATCCACCATGAGATTTATCGGTTCTGATTATATACTCCATACGAGGAGTGGGTGCCGTATAAGGGTACATGGTGGGGCCTGGTACGGTTCCCCTCGGCAAGATGATCGATGGACCTTGCCGATTGAGCCTGGAAGGTGGGCAAGTACCTACCGCTGACATTACCAATGACTCAGCGGTTATCATGTGGATGCCGACGGGAGTCATGTACGTATAGATACGTCGAGAGGCGAGGGTCAGAGCTAGGCACTCGAGCTTTCGGGATAGCGTATGATACGTACCTATCAAGGTGCCAGTCATGGTGACAGCACCTGATAGATTAGCATTTCTGTGTCGATACTTGACATATTGGTTTCATGATATTTCTTTTTACTCCTTTGTATATATAACAGGGGATTAGGCCGCTGTTATATATGCCCTTACACCAATATTAGTGGAATGGGACGCTAATATATGTGTATTGATTTTAATTTATATACATCATCATACTTATTCATGCAAATATATTTAGGATATTAGATTTTTACCTGATAATTTGATTTGGGATATAGGTGATTCATTTGATATTGGATACAGGACATTTATGAAATTGCTGTTTTATACATTCAGGATATATGAGATTTATTCGATATTGTACATTCAGGATTTGTGAGACTTATATGATATGAGAGCCAATTTGGGGGGCTGATTTGAGGATTTGGGATTTGGATTGTCTTGTTGGATTATGATCCTACCACGATGTCAGGATTCCGTGGAAATAACATATTTCATTCCATACTCCACATTTATTGTTTATACACCGCTTCATGTATTAGTTGTACCTGATAGAGTACCTTTCATGACTGTTGTATTTACATACCTTTATTTATATGCATTTCTTCATGTGTTAGTTGTATCTGTTAGAATACCATTCATGACTGTTGCATATATACATTGTCATATCATTACTTCATGTATTAGTAGTACCTGATTTAGTACCTTACATGATTGTTGCATACAGATTGTCATATTATTGCATCATTGTAGGGTGTTTTTCGTCACCCCAGTGAGATGGGAATACGCGCACGCTTGTCAGGCGTACTACAGATTCCCCCCGCCTAGGGTAGGCGGGGGTTTAATGATTGTGGGGATCCGAATCTCCGGCAGCCGCGGACTAAGTTGCCGTTAATTACCCCTCGCCTTTGGGGCGAGAAAACCTCCGATTAACGGGTTAAACAGGGCATGCGAACTCAATGTGCAGTGTACGTGTGTTCTGTTTTGAAAGGGGGGTTTTGGATATATCGGGAGCCACGCAGAGTTTTTACGGGGGAGAATGTTGCGGAGTATGTATATGTGTGAATTTGTATACATATGTATATGTATATGTATGTACATAAAAAGAGAGGGAAAAGGCATCCAAAGGATGCGTGGGGCCAGCGCCTTGAGCGCTGTGCGCTTAGGTGCTGTGCGCTCAGGCGCAAGCGCGCCACGTGGGCGCTTTGCGCATAAGCGCTGCGCGCAGGTGCGCAAGCACGCGCGCGCCACGTGCCGGCACGTGGGCGCTTTGCGCAAGAGCGCTGCGCGCAGGTGCGCAAGCGCGCGCGCGCCACGTGTCGGCACGCGGGCGCTTTGCGCCCTTGCGGCTCCGCGCAGGTGCGCAAGCGCGCGCACCACGTGTCGGCACGCGGGCGCTTTGCGCACTTGCGCTGCGCGCTGGCGAGGATAAGAGGCTTTTAGCCTCAAAAAAAAAAAATTCTCAAAAGAGAAATCAGAGAGGAGTTGGACTCCTGAATGTATTCTTTTCTTTGGGGGTTTAATGAAAGATGTTCTTCTTCTTCCTCCTGTTGCTTGCTGGATCTTGAAGATCAAGAGATGTGAAATCTCAAAATCTTTCATTTTTAAGATCTGATGACAGATCCAAGTTCCCCTTTGTGGGTTTTGTGGTGAAAAACTAATTTGTTTTATAAAAAGAGAAGTAAAACTCTTGATTTAATTCAAGAGAAAGAAGAAGGTTTTGGAACCTTGAAGAAGAAGAAAGATCTCAGATCTGGAAAGTTTTTTTTTTTTTAGAGAGAGAAAAAGTTCTTAGATATTTTCATTATCTTTGCCTTTATAGGCCATACATTTTACACATAGCCCCTTGGGCTTCACAAAATGGCATTTTGCCATCCCATGGCTCATGTGCCATTTCATTTTTGCACATAAGCCATGGGCTTACAAAATATTGGCTTTATGCCCATTTTGTTTACATTCATGCATAAAAAATTACATAAAAAAATATTTATGACATGATTTATATTTTAGCATGGGGAGGGTCTGCCGCTTCACGTTTCGGACTCGACCTGGGCATGGGCCCACTTGACCCGGGCTTGGGCCCACCTGGCTTGGGGTTGACCTTGACTTTGACTCGGTCAACCGTGGTGTAAATTTTTACCCCAACAATCATATATTAGTTGTACCTGCTAGTGTACCTTTCATGATTATCGCATTCATATGACCTTTTACTGCTTTTAGCTTACATATGTTAGATTCGCGTTGTATGTGCATACTTGCGATTACCTGCATATGTTATTTACTATTCACGAGTTGGCAACTCACCCCCGTTGTGCCACAGGATTTTGCAGGTTGTTTCCCCAGAGTAGTCGAGGCAGGCTATTCATCTATCTTATCATCTTTTGCTGCGGATACCGCATCAGCTCACAGTGTGCAGTTTGCTTAGGTGGGTTTTGTGGTTATTCGTTTTTGTATTGTATATTCGTTGTATTCTTGTACTCTCCATCTACCATTATCTTGTATGACTTAGAGACTTGATGTGAGGACGATATTGTATATTTTGGGGACTTGGATGTCTTTTATGCAGTTTTACTTATATCGTCTTTTATTTCTTCGCTACGGCGTCGTATATCTGTTGTGGTGGTTGTTTTCCGCCGTTGGGCGTGGATTTGCTCCCGTTGGGGATGCTTTTGTAATGACCCCAAAATTTTTATACATTTGTATTATCCCTCTTCAAAAATATACCGTATTTATTTGTACTTGGTATTTTCCTCTTTCTATTAAATTTATTATTATTTTATTCCTCAATCTATTATGTATATTTTTCTAGGTACAATTTCTTTTTCTTATATTTAAGTTTTTAACTTCTCATTCTTATTTTTTCCTTTCATAAATATTTAACCCAAATCCATTATTTTTATTCTCCATAGCCCATCTAAAAAGCCCATTTTCTTTTTAAGCAACATCATATATTTAATTCTAATTAAATATATGCATGAACAACTTTATAGCTCATTGGTTAAGTCCTTGCATTATTATTCCATAAGTCGCATGTTCAAATCCCCATTCTTGCAATTATTTTTATCATTTTTTATTCTTCTCATAACCTACAAATGAGACCTTTCATTTCCAAAATGAATGGTGACTTTTCATTTCTCTTTTAATTCTCATGTTAAATGCATATATTATTATTCACCATTACAACATCTTTATTTGTCCTCCTCCATCTTTTCCTTCCTCATATTTTTCTATCTCTCACTTCTTCCTCTTCACCAAGATGACAAGAAGAAGAACATGAAGAAGTCTTCAAGAAGGTCTCGCTAGTAACGCGAGGCTATCGGCGGATAGACAAGCCCGGTGACAATACCGGCTTGTGTATGTAAGTCCCTTCTCTCTCCTTTCCCCCCATCTCTTTTTTTTCCTCTTGTCATGCATCGTGAACCCCTTATTCTTTTCATATCATAATCCATAAGAGAAGATACACATAAACATATACATATACATATACATAAGTTTAGATATATATGATTCTATATGGTTTAATAATATCTTATTATCTCTTGTTCAAATTAAAGTATTTTTAATTCTTTCTTCATGATTATGAATGTTTATTACAAGTTGTGAGAACATAGATTTCAATCCATAATATATCTACGATATCTCATGGAATCGGTTTGGTTATTAAAAGAAAGGATAAAACTTGCATAAAAATACTAGTTAATCTTTTTGCCGATTTTAGTATACACATCAATACCTTTAGGTTTAAAATAATTTTTAGACATTAATTTTTACTTCTGAAAATTTCATGGAATTTACATATGATAGATTATATTATTTTATACATGCTGTAAAAATTTTAGATCGATCCGCATAACGGTTTGTGAATTACATCGTATTTATTCACTGATCGTAAAACAGAAAACTGCAGCTATCGGTCAATTTCTAGGACACATAACTTGGTATACCGGTATCCAAATTGAGTAAACTCAGATGTTTTTGATATCTACATCGAATGATATAGATTTTATTAGTTTTATAGTTTTACTGAAAACCTACCTAAGATAAAGAAAACTGCATTACAATATTAAGTGACGGATCTGGACAGAATCTGTCCTGATTCGCACATTGTTTTTAAATTGGACATAACTCGAACACCCGATATCCGTTTGTGACAAAATTTAGATGTGTAGATGCACCATTGATAGAAATATAATTTTCTGTATATTATATTACTTAGGAATGCATGAAACAACCTGATATAGGCTTTACAATACAATATATAGTTGCTGTCCAGAAATCTGAATTTCTGTTTTAAATGCTGATATTAAAATGATCATAACTAGAGCTTCAGAAATCCAAATCATATGAATCTTGGTGTTTTCGATAAGTACATCGAAATACCTACAATTTTATAATAAGCTTCGTAACCTGAAACCCGATAGAAGTTAACTCAAACTGCGTTTTAAAAATATGTGACGGTGCCGAATAGATTCTGATCCGTTTTGCGCGACGATACGAAAACATATATATATCTCAAACCGGTAGTCGTATTTAGGTGAAACTGTAACTCACGCATGCAAAACACTTAGAGCCATATTTTTGTTTATGTTCTCGTATTCTTTCAACTTGATTAATTAGTCGTACATAATATTTCTTTACAGCATTGTTTATGGTAGTTACTCGAATAATATACTTGACTCATTTCATGTTATTCGAACATGTATACATATTTATCTTGATCATTAAATTGTTGTATGTACATAAAGACGATAATTAAATACTTGAGGTGTATTTTGCAAACTATACAATATTACTTTTTACAATAAACCCCCTCAAGTTTTATAAATTACAATAAGGCCCCTAACAAATAAAGAACTACAAATTATCTTTCTTTTAGTCTGACTCGGGTTAGAGTCTGACTAATTCTGACTTGAATATAATTCAAGTCAATCTATATTTCAATTATATTCCAATACAACTTGAATACATGAATCCCAGAATCCAGTTAACAATCTGTTTGAATGAATCGAACCATGGATATTCCTTTTACATGATTTCCAGTATTCCATTTACATGACTCTACGGTTATAACCGTTTCCTGATATCATGGTTTCGGTCAGTCAATCAATCTTACAATCAATACAATTTTACAAGATAACAATACAAACAAGACATCGCGGGGTTTAAGGGGTAGATTGGTACGGAAGGTGTTAAAGGTGGCATGAGGTGGTCAGATTAAGACACCTAACATGAATACTGTTGCTGTTGTACCGTGGCATAACGGTTCCTTGTACTCTCCGTTTGCACTGATCTCTAGCATATAGAGATCCCCCTCGTATACACTGGCATTCTTCTGTACCAAGCTACAAACAACTGCGTTAAACAATATTCCATAATATTCTACAACATAATACTTTAGAAAATACTGCTACTCTGCCATTCTCATTCTTCTTTCCTTTGGGACTTACCGAGCGACCTGTTCGCTGACGACATTCTATTTCTTTCTTCTTTGAATGTCGTCAGGTGCGTTGGACCAAGTTGAGACCGAGCCAACAACTGAAGATTTGGAGCAGTTCCAAGAAGATCCAGAGCTCTAGACTTTGTACTTGTTCTTTCCAGTATTTCCTTTTATTATTATGCCACTGTTTAGGCATTGCTTTTCCATTCCAGTTGCATTTTCATTTCATGCATTGTACAAAGAATGTTAATAAATAAAAGTTGCTGTTCTTTTTATACTCTTGTGTAATATTTTACATTGCTTAGCTACGCTTAGCGTATGTACTTCTGAGTACATACGTAGCGGGCCTCGTCACGTCCACTTCGCCGTACACTGGGAAGCGGGGCGTGACAGCTTTACTTTATATTTATGTTGTACCCATTTTTGGGGTTGGTTTTTATAAAGGAGATACTGCCGAAATTTTCAAGAAAGTAAATTGGACTTAAAGAATTTATACTTGAGATTTTCAAAAGTTTAAACAATGTTTCTTATCTTTTCTTGTCTTTTAATGGTTTAGATTTCTGCGTTTTGGCTTTCTTTTACTGCGTTACGCCTGTAGACGTTGCGTAGTATTAGGGCCGTCACGTGCCAATTTCGGGTCGTGACAAAGTTGGTATCAGAGCGCTAAGTTTTACCTTTCGGAGTGTAGGATGACCTTGGTATGATGGAGTAAGTAGTTTAAGCAGAGTAACGTAGTGTGTGTATGTCCGTGGCATACTCACGATGCGGTACTCCGCCTAAAGTGGCCTAAGTACAAATTGCTTGAAATTCCTTCCTTGATATATATCCTTGAGATTTGATTTCCGTGTTCATATCGAATCCTATCTCTATTTATAGCCTTTGCCGCCGATGGCTATGGAGACTCAGAGTGATGCAGCGAGGGCCGAGGTCAGAGTTGACTCAGGAGGGTCAAGGAATGACCTGGATGGCACGCTCGTTGCACAGGAGCAGACGGATCCGCATTCGACAGATAGTATCGCTAGGCTTGTGGCAGAGATGCAGGACTTGCGCCAGACGATAAGTTCATTGGTTGAGACCGTCCGAGCGCAGCGACAGGAGGTTGTCACCCCTATTACTCAGCTGTTCCTTGCAATCAGCATGCAGCATTCCGTCACTTACATAGCACTAGTAGATGCGGCCCCAGTTGACGAGGCACGCCTTCCAGAGACTTTGGGAGTTCCGGAACAGTGGAAGACTAGTACCGGTGTACCAACCCAGAGACAGAGGCCTAGTCGTCGAAACAGCTTTCGTGACCGTCGCGGGAGTAGTAGAGGTTTGGGACGAGGAGAGTCGTGTTAGCTAGATCAGCCGTTTGTTGTGTTAACTTCTGTCAGCGATTTTTTTGTTGCGCGACACGTAATTCAGTTGTGTGCCAATCGGATAGGAGAAAGAGATTCGTCCATCGTTTTGATCCTTCTAGAGATATTGGATTTGACGTTCTCCTGGGCACGGACTGGTTACCTACGTGCTATGCGTCTGTGGACTGCCATGAGAAAACAGACAGGGTTTGTTTTCCCGGAGAGTCAGTTCTTGTTGTGCATAGGAGGGCAGTGGTGCCGCCTCATACAGCTTGAATTCAGCCTTTTTCGCTAGTCGGCTTTTGAGGAGAGGATGTCGAGGATTCTTGACGTTCATTCGTGATAGTGGAGCCACAGTGGGTTTGTTGTACTGGGTTCCTTCGTGCGAGAGTTTTCCGACGTTGTTCCAGATAAGCCGGCGAAGCTTAGGGAGCTTAAGGATCAGCTGCAGAGTTGTTTGTTGGGGGGGCTTATGTGTCTGAGTGTTTCGCATTGGGGAGCTCCTATTTCTGTTCGTCAAGGAGAAAGACGGTAGTTTGAGGTTTTGTATTGATTGATCGTCAATTGAACTGGCTTACGGTGCGGATAGGTATCCGTTACCTCGCATTGATGATTTCTTCGCTCAGCTTCCGAATGCGAGACATTTTCTAAGTTTGTTTGGGATCAGGTCATCATTGTTGCGGGTTCGGAGTGATGACATTCCGAAAACTGCCTTGTGCGTGCTACGGGCTCTGTGTGTTTTGGTGATGTCATTGGACTCACCAATGCCCTAGCAGCATTCGTAAATATGATGAACCAGATTTCTTCAGGCCGTTCCTCGACCAGTTATTGTTGTGTTATTGACGACATTCTGGTCTATTCAATGTGTCGTAAGGGACAGGAGTAGCACTTGAGGATTTGTTTTGCAGACATTGGGAGAGCCCAGCTGTTGCTAGATTCTCGGAGTGTTCTTTCAGGCTTATTTGTGTTGACTGCTAGGTCTTGTAGTTACGAGAGACGATTTTCGTATGGTCCCGAGGAAGATCGAGACCGTACAGCTTTGGCCTAGGCTTGTGTACGGACGGAGGTCCGCAGATTTTTGGGATTAGGCATTTTTACCGCCGTTTCCTGCAGGATTGCCTGTGTATCGCTGCACAGTTGACTAGACTGACCGGAAAGGAGGTTCTTTTTCCTTGGACTGAGGCATGCGTGCGGAGTTTTCGGCAATTGGAGATTCGGTTGACAGCTGCACCAGTTCTTTCTTTACTTTCTGGTTCGGGCGACTTTGTTGTTTAACTGTGATGTTTCGCTAGTGGGGCTCGATTGTGTACTGAGGTGACACTATAGAGTTATCGCTTTTGCTTCCCGCCAGTGGGAGGAAGTACGAGCAGGATATCCCACTCATGATCTGGAGATGGCCGCGGTGGTCGTGCGTCGAAGATTGGAGACACTACTTGTTCGAATAGTCGTGTCAGATTTTCACGGACCACCAGAGCTTAATGAACATCTTCCTGCAGCGGGTTTTGATTGTTGAGACAGCGCCGTTGGATGAAGCTTGTGTAGGATTGTGTTTGTGAGATCCTCGTTACCCGTGGTAAGGCGATTGTGGTAGCTGATGCTGGAGTCGTAGGCCCGGTGTTAGCTTGTTCCAGCTGTGCGTAGTGTTGAGATAGTTTTCTGTAGATTTACAGTTATTGCGCGATCGTTGAGTACAGCTTATGTTCGCCTCTACTGAGGGGACAGCTTTCTCATGTCCGCGCTCGACCACTTTTCCTTAATCGCTTTCGTGAGGCACTGCCCGCCGATGCTCGTTCGTCAAAGATTCTTGAGCATACTTGGCTGGGTAATGACTCGGAGTCCTTGATTTATGACAAGGGTGTGCTAAGTTTAGGGACGCGTTTGTGTACCCGATACTATTGGGTAGAGACGTGATATCCTAGAGCAGGCACATATGTCAACTCTCTGTACTCATTCAAGTTCCACCAGCATTTGACGTGACTTGTGAGATAGTTACGGGTGGGCAGGGATGTAAAGAGAAGTTTCAGATTTCGTTTCGAGGTGTCTGTCTTGTTGTGTGTTAAGGTTGAGCATCTGAGACCGGCTGGAGAGTTGCAACCTTTAACCGTTCCGGAGTGGGAATGGGGAGCAGGTCTCCATGAATATTCGTTGTGGTGTCTACCCAGGTTTAGTCTGGGTGTGACTCCATTCGGATGCTAGTTGTCCGGTTATACTCGGGTTGCTCAGTTATCCTTGGTTAAGTTTATGCGTTACACGGAGTTCCTTCATGGGTCGTATCCAAATAGGGCACCCTATCCGCTTTCCGTCTTGGGCAGGAACTTTAGGAAGCCTTGGGTACTGGTTGAGCTTTAGCTCCGTTTTTCCATCCGCAGGATGATGGTTTTGTGAGAGCGGGTTATACCGACTCTGGAGGATAGGCTTATGCGTACGTATTAATTGTTGTCGGCAATTAGGATCGTCACTTGCCATTGTTAGGATTCTCCTTCGATAGCTGTTATCAAGAGGCACTCTAATTGGCAACCTTTAATTTTTGTTTGTTAGGTGGTGTCGATCTCCAGTCTGTTTTTCTGACTCTGCGAGAGTAGGATTTTTGGACCCCGGCTAGTCTAGAAACTTCGGAGATGATCCAGTTGGTTCAGGTCAGGATGAGAGCAACCCAGTGCAGACAGAGGTCTTATGCCGACCGTGATGGTTGCAGGCTTGAGTTCGCAGTGGGAGATCATGTATTCCTACGGATTTTTTCGATAAATGACGTGTTGAGTTTTGGGAAGCTTATTCCAGGATTAAAGGTCCTTTTAAGATCCTTAAAGCGAGTTAGTTCTGTTGCCTTTGTTTTGGCACTTCCGCCCAGATTATTGAGTGTTCACCCCGTATTCCTTGTGTCGATACTTTGAAATTACTTTCATGATCTTTCTCACATGATTCAGCATCAGACCATTTGGCTTGGACGCGATCGTTTCGTTCACCGGCAGCCAATTGTGTTAATGGCTCGGCAGGTGGAGGAACTTCGGTCAAGGGTCTTGCCATCTGTGGAGGGTTTTCTTGGACGTAGCCGTATAGTGAGGTGATCACTTAGGAGGCTGCGAGGGAGATTTGGGAGTTTTGTAATCTTCTCTTTGAAGGCACGCTTAGTGAAAATTTTAATTCGGGGACCGAATTTCTTTAAGGGGGGAAGATTGTAACGTTTCAGAAATCGTTTTGCGAATTTTTCCGTTTTAGGACAAAATTTTCGGTATTTTCCGTTTTAACCCGATTTCGATCAAACTTCCGTAAAATCTTGCCGACACCTATTTTAGCTAAAATAAAACTAGTGCGCAAACTTTAGGGGTATATGGGAGGTTTTGGTTCAGATAGAATTTTTCCCAAATAAAATATTACTTTAGCCGGTAAAATATGCACGTAAATCGGAAAAATTTTTCTAAATGAAAATTATTGGAAATCATCACTACAATTAGTTTTAGAACCTTCTTTTTAAATATCTAGATATTTTTAGTACAAAAGGTTTTGAATTAAAAAAGAAAAGAAAATGAAAGAAAATGTGTCATTTTTGCATTTAATGAAGCAATTAATGAATTAAACTAGAACTTTCTTCTTTTTTTTGCACAAAACACCCCCACACCCTCATGGCCGGCCCCTCTCTCCCCCTTGCTGCCCTTGTTCTTCCTCACTCATTTTTCATCATTTCTTACACAAATAAATCACGAAAAATCCAAATAAATTCATAGAAATTCAAATAAAATCCAAAAGCTTCATTCTTCTTCACAAAAATTGTTTGGATCTTCATTCTAGTGAGGATTTGGAGGCTAAGTTTGGTTTTATTCTTGATTCAAGTGGTGTTCTTGAAAGTATAAAACCCTAACCCTAATATCTAATTGTTACTTAATACTTTATGCTAGCTTAATTAGATGTTAGTTTAAGCTTTAAATTTCATGTTTCAAAATTCTAGAAATGGTTTTAGAAATTCAAGTTAAGCTTAAAGCTTAATTTAAGTGTTTAATATTTAATTGAAGTATTAATTTGTGATTAGGAAAAACTTAACCTAGTAGAAAATTCTAATTATTGTTAATGATTATTTTGTTTAATTAAGGTTTTTTGCTTACCAGGTTTCGGGATTTTCCGACGTGGGTTCGATTGGTCGTTGCGAGGTTATATCTATTTTATTCCTCGTAATTGTTTGTGTTGTGTTACGCGATCGGGACGATCGGGGTCTAGACTTGGTGTTTTGTAGTTTAGCGACCCTACTTAGGATTTTTGACCGATATCGTGCGCGTTAGATGCGCTAAGTGCGCAGTGTAATTTTCTGGCCGTTTTTATTTCGTTTCGTTGTCTTTTCGTCGATATAGAATATTTAGCTTATGTGATGTATTTGTGAAATTTTAGGTTCGCAGGCGGGGACTTCGGACGCTACGACAAAGGGAAAACAGGTGATAGGCTTCACTTAGCCAGGAGCATTGGTGAGTAGATTTAACATCTACAAGGGAATCGCCCGCATGGCGTTATGCGTCTGGGCTAGAAATGACTTGACTTGTCGCATATTCTATTTCATATTTAGAATTGCGTATTCACCCTACTGCTTAGTTATTGTTGTGCTTGAACTAGTATCCTTAGGACACTGCACTATTATTGACGACTCATATTGCACGAGCACTGATTGTATGCCACACACACCGTCAATAATTGCCATGTCACGCACAACCCACTTATAGATATGATATTGTTTGGTTAGGGACACTGAAATATTGATTCATATTTCTTTACGCATATGACATATAGTATACTTGTATACCCACATGCTTACACATATGCCTTGACATGCTTACATGCTAGTTACCTGTATACCTATAGGGTATTGTACCATTAGGGATAGGTACATACACACATAATGACATAGCTACATGTATTCCTTGCACACATATTTCACTTATACCCAGGGGGGTATACTACATCATTACTTATAGGTAGATACATATATCTTGCTATACCTTGTTGTTTACACATATATCTAGTTACAGCTACATGTTTACCTTTACTTGATGTTATTTAGAATTGGAGAAATTAGGAATCGCACGATATTTATATTAACTTGTTGCAGCTAATTAGCGGCTTTTCCTTTATATGCTTACATTTCAGTTTTATGTTGCATATATTATATTCATGGATTTTCGCATTGTGATATGATTTTTTCATGATGTTTTCTGGATTTGAGGACCGTGGGAGTGTAAGTCCGTGTTGCCCACCCCGGTGCTTACGGGGAGGCGGAAAACATAATAAAAATTGGATTTTTATCAACTATAGTCAACATGGACTATGCTTTAAGGATCTTTGCTAAACATAAACTTGCTAACCCTAACTACAAAGTAGCTAAGTGATGGAAAGGTTATACCTTGAGTTCAAAGTCCTTCTCTCCTTGCTCCTTGGAATGGTAGAAAGATGTCACCTTGCTTGTCTTCTCCCGTCAAAGAACGATCCACCCGAAAGCCACTACCTTTAGCTTCAACTCCAAGCTAGGAGTAACTAGAGTGCAAGAAATGCTAAGACTTGAACCCTAGAAGAGAGTAGAGAGGATCAAGTGAAGGTTTTTCTCAAGCTTTTTGTTTCTCAACACATGAGAGGGAAAGAGCTTGAGGGAGAGGATGAGCAAGGGAGAGAAATAATATGAGAGAATGAATTATTAGTGAGCCATTCTCACTAATATGTGTGAATAATTTTAATTGTATAATTAGCTTGAAAATTGTCATGGTAAATCATGACATGACCATTATCATTTCAATTTTGCAAAGATCAAAGAGCATCTTCCAAAACAAATGATGATGGTCAAAGTGTCAACCTAGGTCAACAAGTCAATGAAGTCAAATTGTCAACAACAACCATGCACAATTATTAAGCTAATTATCAATTAACAATAATACACACAAAAAACAATAGGGTTAATAAAATGACAATAGCCATTAACCCTAAACAAGATCCTCTCCCTCAATCTCAAGCAACTGTGCATACGCACCCGCATTCGTGATCCGAGGAACACGAATACTCTGAGAAAAACCAATCTCAAACCATATACTAGGATCCGGCTTAAACCAAAGCCCGCTAGTATAAACTGTCCGGACAGCAAACGTGCACAAGTGCGCGGATGCGAACGAACCCTGTCGCAAAACCATGCGACCTCTACTCATTTTGCCTAAAGGCGAATAGCTCTCTGTGTGGGACTCTAAAGACTCGACACTACGCTGGCAGTGGGTTTAACCACAGACCGCAAGCGGCACTAGCTGTACGTAACGGTCCCCAGGCAGATGTCGATAAGAAGACTGACGAGGTGAACCCCATCTGCACTCCTACTGAGCCTGTATGTGACAGTCTCCGTACAGTCCGGTCTGTTCGTCTGATACATCGCATGGCGGGCCTAGGGGGGCGGTGAACGTCAGTCCCCTAATAGCGGTACAAGTCATGTCGGAGTGTAGCCCAGAACACCCTGAGATAACACTGGAAACCTACCAGTATATCTCGCTTGCCCTGGCCAGGGACTACTCGTGTAATGGCTCTCCTAGACACAGCGCGATGTCAACCCCCAATACCGGGAGAGACGAATCCTGTCTAACCGTCACTGCCTCTAAGTGCTTCGGGACTGCACCCAAAAACTACCTGTTTGCACGACTCTTTTGAGCCGTGGTAGGGTAGTAATCAAAGTGCAGTGGGAACACACTCGAGGCGAAGTGACAGTGTCAAGTCAGCGGACTAAGCTGTACTCATGTCACCTGGGAACTGATAACTGACGATAGGTATATTACCAACCAACAGTTCCCGACGAGTCCTGTCCAGTGTACTCGTAACCTAACGAGCACCCGCATACTATCCCAAGTACGACGTACTAACGGCTGTGGGACAGACCGTCTCCCACACTGGGATGAGAAGCGCATACGCTAGTCTACTCCGGAGTATCGATGCCCTGTCTCGATAGTCCAACGACCAGGGACCTGTATAAGGATGTGCTTATAGATTACCCAGCTCCCACGAGTGCGAGCGCCATCACAACGCTGGTAATCAAGCAAAGATCCTAAGGGCTCTACTAATATGTATACCAGCAATATGCTAAAAGAAACACATGCACATATTAAAGCAGAGACAAACTAAGTAGCATACTACCATTTCGAGCAAGATTGTATATACAACTGTGAATATCCCAAGCTTCCATTAAGTAATATACAAACTAGTATGATACAGTAATGGCCTCTAGGGCATATACACTAACAATCTCCCACTTGCACTAAGGCCATGTACTGGCGTATCGAAGACCTATCATCTCGATCAGCCGCTCGAACTGAGTCTGGGGCAAGGCCTTGGTGAATGGATCTGCTGTGTTATCCTCTGATGCAACTCTCCGGACCTCGATCTCCTGGCGATCCACGATCTCCCTGATCAGGTGATACCGCCTTAAGATGTGTCTAGATTTCTGATGGGACCTGGGTTCCTTCGCTAAAGCTATAGCCCCGTTGTTGTCGCAATACAGAGGTATTGGGTCAACAATGGACGGAACCACCTGAAGTTCTTTCAAGAACTTCCTCATCCAGACAGCTTCTTTTGCGGTATCAGATGCAGCGATGTATTCCGCTTCCATCGTCGAGTCTGCAACGGTTTCCTGTTTGGAGCTCTTCCAACACACCGCCCCTCCATTGAGGGTAAAGACAAAACCCGACATGGACTTGGAATCATCCTTGTCACTCTGGAAGCTGGAGTCAGCAAAGGCCTCAATCTGCAGGTCTTTTCCGCCATACACCAAGAACATCTCCTTAGTCCTTCTCAGGTACTTGAGAATGTTCTTTACTGCTATCCAATGTTTCTCCCCAGGGTTTGACTGATACCTGCTTACCACACTCAGTGCATAAGCCACATCCGGTCTGGTACACAACATCGCATACATTATAGAGCCTACCGCAGAAGCGTAGGGTATAATAGACATGCGATCCCTCTCCAAATCAGTCTTGGGAGACATCTCTTTGGAGAGGGTGATCCCGTGACAAGCCGGTAGATTACCGCGCTTGGAATCTTCCATACTGAATCTCTTCAGTATGGTGTCGATGTACCTGGACTGCGAGAGTCCTAATATCCTCTTGGATCTGTCACGGTAGATCCGGATACCCAGAATGTATGAGGCATCACCCAGGTCTTTCATGGAGAACCCGTGTGACAAGAACCCCTTGACAGATTGTAGCATAGGAATGTCATTTCCTATTAAGAGAATGTCATCCACGTATAAAACGAGGAATACTACAGTTCTCGCTACAAATCTACAATAGATGCATGGTTCATCTGGATTTTTGATAAAGCCAAATTCTTTGACCGTCTCATCAAAACAGATGTTCCAACTCCGCGATGCCTGCTTGAGTCCATAAATGGACTTGAGCAACTTGCACACCTTTCCGCTGCTCCCACCCTGAATGAAACCCACTGGCTGGTCCATATAGACACACTCCTCTAAATGACCATTTAGAAAAGCTGTCTTTACGTCCATCTGCCAAATCTCATAATCGTGGAAAGCAGCGATGGCAAGAAGGATCCGAATGGATTTCAGCATAGCTACTGGAGAAAAGGTTTCGTCATAGTCCAAACCAGGTCGCTGACGAAAACCCTTTGCTACCAGTCTAGCTTTATAGGTCTCAACCTGTCCATCTACACCAATCTTCCTTTTGAAGATCCACTTGCATCCTACTGGTTTTACCCCGTCTGGAGCAATGTCCAACGTCCATACTTTGTTGGTGTACATGGACTCCATCTCGGTCCGCATTGCATCCAGCCATTTTACCGAGTCGACGCTCTGAATGGCTTGCTGGAAGCTAGTAGGCTCATCACAATCTATGATGCAGTCCTCTCTATCCCCGTCAATGAGGAAACCGTAGTACCTCTCGGGCGGATGAGACTGCCTACTACTCCTGCGGAGTGGCATGGGAATGTCTTGATCTTTCGAACCCTCTGGTTCTACTAAGCTTTCAGTAATAGCTTGCGGTTCTGGAATTTCTTCCAGTTCTATCGCGCTCCCACTTAATTCTTTTTCTATGAACTGATGTTCTAGAAAGTGGGCATGGCGAGAAACAAGGACTTTTTGTTCCTCTTCCCAATAGAAGTAATATCCCTTGGAGTTCTTTGGATATCCCACAAACTTGCACTGTACTGAGCGTGCCTCGAGCTTGTCCGCATGCTGCTTTTTTACAAAAGCTGGACATCCCCATGTCTTAATGTGATTAAGATAGGGTTTCTTCCCACCCCATAACTCATATGGTGTGGTAGGCACAGTCTTAGTGGGAACACGGTTCAAAAGATATGCAGCTGTTTCTAGCGCATACCCCCAGAACGATCGCGGTAACTCAGCGTTACTCATCATGGACCGTACCATATCCAATAGGGTTCGGTTCCGTCTCTCCGATACACCGTTATGTTGCGGAGTGTATGGAGGAGTAAGCTGAGAGAGAATTCCATTCTCTTTTAAGTAGTTCAGGAATTCGGCACTTAAGTATTCTCCTCCTCGATCCGATCTTAGGATCTTGATACTTTTGCCTGTTTGTTTTTCTACTTCATTCTTATATTCCTGGAATTTTTCAAAAGCCTCGGATTTATGTTTCATTAAGAAGACATAACCGTACCTTGAAAAATCATCCGTAAAGGTAATGAAGTAAGAATAACCGCTTCGCGCATGTGTAGACATTGGACCGCACACGTCGCTGTGTACGAGTCCCAAGAGCTCGCTCGCTCTTTCTCCGTGTCCAGAAAACGGAGCCTTTGTCATCTTTCCTTTTAGACAGGATTGATAAGTTGCATACGATTGATATTCGAACGAATCTAAATATCCTTCAGTATGTAACTTAGTCAATCTTCTCTCGTTGATGTGACCCAGTCTACAATGCCATAAGAAAGTTTTATTAATTTCTGGAGACTTTCTTTTGTGTGTATTCTGGATATTGAAAATCTGTGGTTGGTTTAAAACGTATATACCGTTGTTCAATGTACCTGACCCAATCAAAACTTGATTAAGGTGAATGTTCACTACATTACTTACAAATGCAAATTCATAACCTTCTTTAGATAATAAAGATACAGAAATGATATTACAGGTTGCATTTGGTACATAATAACAACTACGCAAAACCAAAAAGTGTCCATCTGATAATCCCAGGTGATAGTCCCCCACGGCCTCAGCATCCATGCTAGCACCGTACGCTACTCTGAGGGTCATGTCACCTGCCTTCAAATCTCTACGCTTTCTCAACGCCTGCAAAGAATTACAGATATGAGATCCTGATCCGGTATCCAATACCCAGGATGCAGAGTTTATTGATAGACAGTTTTCAATAACATACACACCTGAAGCTGAAGCTGCAACTCGCTTCAAATCCTGTGTTCTGGCTTTCCAAGCCTTGCAATCTTGTTTCCAGTGACCACTTTTGTGACAATAGAAGCATTCTTCCTTCCCCACCAGCTTCCCCGCTACCTTTGTTGCTTTACCCTTTCCTTTCGTATCCACTTTACCGACACCGCCTCTTGGTTTGGCGGGGGCTTTCTTCTTCTTGCCCTTGGCTTTCGCCCTGGACCTAGAAGAGGAAGATCCTCCTACAAACAAAGTGGATGTCTCCCTACCCTTCTGTAGGGTGCCCTCAGCAGTCCTCAACATGTTCAGAAGTTCGGCAAGTTCAACCTCCTTTCCTTGCATGTTGAAGTTAAGAATGAACTGGGCGTAAGTGGAAGGAAGGGACTGGAGAATCAAATCGGTATAGAGTTCATTCTCCAACGTGGTCCCAAGGTCCGCGAGCTCCTCTATGTAGCCGATCATCTTAAGCACGTGGTTCGCTACCGATGATCCGACGGCCAACCTTGCCGAAAAGAGCTTCTTCGACACTTCGTATCTAGCGATACGAGACTGCTCTCCATACAGTTCTTTTGTATGGAGAAATATGGACTCTAGGTCCATATTCTCGTGCCTCCTCTGATGTTCGTTGTCCATCGAGGCTAGTACGAGGCATCTGGCCCTCGCGCAATCTATCTCCCACGTCTTACGGATTTCTACATCCGCGACGCTGGAGGTGGGACCTGGGACGGGGGGAGCTTTGGTGGTAAGTATATACCCCAGCTTGTCATAAGTGATAGCCATCTTGACATTCCTGAGCCAATCTTTGTAGTTTGGCCCTGTCAATATGTTTTTATCTAATAGTAACTTAAGTCCGGTCATCTTGAATGGTCGCTGCAATTAGGAGAGAGAAAAGAAACACTTTAGCATGATGCTCTTGCAAGTTTAGAGTGGTTTTTAGTTTGTCTAAACTGGATGGCTCCCACTGTCTCTCGAATCCCTTCTCAAACCGTAAAGAAAAGGATTAGCCGGGATCATTCTCACCGTACAATACTTGCTTAACCGTTCAGCCAGGCCAGTGTCGGTACTTCGAGGGAGGTTTTCCAACGCTTTCGCGAAGTTCCTTAATTAAGTAACCTCTTTTCCCTGTGGGCGTAGCCCCGCTAACACCTTTCTAGGCACCTACTAGGTTTATAGCATTGATCGTTAAGTGAGAGTTTTCCCGAGGAGTAGCATATACTCACAGCAGGATCGGGATCCAAATATCATCGCGTGATAAAGCCGAAGGAATCCTACCAGAATCATCACACTCCAAATGGTATGCAACGCTAGCAAGTTTCAGTACTTATGAAACTCCCGATGTGGATTTTTGCCCCATGCTCTTATGACCTTGACTTTGGCCAAAATATCATAAGTCACATGTCAAGTTCTACCCGTCATTCTCCTGGTTAATTTGGACCCACCCGTACCTACCCTTGACTTTGGCCAAAATGGCAGCACGACTGTCCCAAATCAACGCATCTATCTATGCTGCACATGAATACCCAAACGCTACCAATCACTATGCCTTGACTTTGGCCAAAATACATAGCTTGAATACTTTTGACCATTCATGTGGAATGACGGAGGGCTACGAATGGTTTTGGCGAAACCGTGAACGTAGTGAACTTGATATAATCGATGGAACGAGATAGCTTTTAAAAGGAGTGGTTCAAGCTCCGCGTTTAAAAGTTTAGTTTTGAAAAGAACCGAGTGGTTTTCAAGGTGTTCCAATCGACTTTTACTTGGTTTATTTCTTGCATTAGTTCTTTTAATGCGTCCCATCATTTAATCCTACCATTGCAGAAAACAACCAAAATATAACGTACGCTTATGCCATTCGCATTCGCCACGGGGCCCCGTCATCACCCGTTAGGTTACTTAACTAACGACAGAGCGGGGGCTGGGCTAGCGCGGCTGTAAAACATAAGCAACGCCTAAATAGTTATTATATATAAATATATAGCAATGATAGACATTACAGATCACAGATGAATACATTGGATATACTAGGAATCCGCAATGCGTTCGAGCCTGCAACGCAAAGCGGATTACACGGTCGCGGTGAATAGCCAAAACCCCACCCAAGACCCCTACGGGTGCGACAAACTACCCGCCAAGCACCCGAAGCGAAGCAACCTCCCTCACCACCGTGAGTAGGCCACTCGGCACTTCGAGATACCCGGTAGTTTGTGCACCCCCTCCATGGGTCTATCCTAGGAGCAAAAACAGTAAAAAGAATTATACAATGACGGCTACAACCCCGACCCGGTTGTGCGGCCATACAAATAATATTATTACATCAATTTACATGTTACAAATGAATGAAAAAAAAATAACGCTCATCTCACATACAACCCGGCTATTCACCCGCGACGATCCAATCCATTCATATCCACAAACCAACAATCACAGATCACAGAGATGTATAACCCCGACTAATCGACTTATAGCGATTAGCCGACGTTCAATACATACAAGCATCAAATATATAACCGATATAGTTAAAGTGTAGTGAAGTTCCGAAAAATACGGATTTATAGGCCCCCAAAAGTAAATTTTAGTTCTGGAAAATCTGGGCACATATAACATATCCTAAAAATCCTAAAACCAACACAGAAACATACTGCACCAAAAACGATGCAGAGAGGGGACAAGACGGCCGCGCTTCCGCGGCAAGAGCTTCCTTATGCCGCGGATGCGCGGTCCTCTAGTCTCCTCTCTGGTTCGTCTTTGGTGGTGTTTTACACAAAACCCTGAGATAATTTTTGGTATATAAAAAATTTCATTTTGACCAGAAAAAAAATTAACAGAAACTTGGGGTTTTGCGAGTTTGGTTTTTCGATTTTCCGGTTTCGAAACTTCGTTACACTTAACTACTTAGCTAGTTTAGGTTTAGTTAGGCTCTGATACCACTGTAAGTCCGTGTTGCCCACCCCGGTGCTTACGGGGAGGCGGAAAACATAATAAAAATTGGATTTTTATCAACTATAGGCAACATGGACTATGCTTTAAGGATCTTTGCTAAACATAAACTTGCTAACCCTAACTACAAAGTAGCTAAGTGATGGAAAGGTTATACCTTGAGTTCAAAGTCCTTCTCTCCTTACTCCTTGGAATGGTAGAAAGAGGTCACCTTGCTTGTCTTCTCCCGTCAAAGAACGATCCACCCGAAAGCCACTACCTTTAGCTTCAACTCCAAGCTAGGAGTAACTAGAGTGCAAGAAATGCTAAGACTTGAACCCTAGAAGAGAGTAGAGAGGATCAAGTGAAGGTTTTTCTCAAGCTTTTTGTTTCTCAACACATGAGAGGGAAAGAGCTTGAGGGAGAGGATGAGCAAGGGAGAGAAATAATATGAGAGAATGAATTATTAGTGAGCCATTCTCACTAATATGTGTGAATAATTTTAATTGTATAATTAGCTTGAAAATTGTCATGGTAAATCATGACATGACCATTATCATTTCAATTTTGCAAAGATCAAAGAGCATCTTCCAAAACAAATGATGATGGTCAAAGTGTCAACCTAGGTCAACAAGTCAATGAAGTCAAATTGTCAACAACAACCATGCACAATTATTAAGCTAATTATCAATTAACAATAATACACACAAAAAACAATAGGGTTAATAAAATGACAATAGCCATTAACCCTAAACAAGATCCTCTCCCTCAATCTCAAGCAACTGTGCATACGCACCCGCATTCGTGATCCGAGGAACACGAATACTCTGAGAAAAACCAATCTCAAACCATATACTAGGATCCGGCTTAAACCAAAGCCCGCTAGTATAAACTTTCCGGACAGCAAACGTGCACAAGTGCGCGGATGCGAACGAACCCTGTCGCAAAACCATGCGACCTCTACTCATTTTGCCTAAAGGCGAATAGCTCTCTGTGTGGGACTCTAAAGACTCGACACTACGCTGGCAGTGGGTTTAACCACAGACCGCAAGCGGCACTAGCTGTACGTAACGGTCCCCAGGCAGATGTCGATAAGAAGACTGACGAGGTGAACCCCATCTGCACTCCTACTGAGCCTGTATGTGACAGTCTCCGTACAGTCCGGTCTGATCGTCTGATACATCGCATGGCGGGCCTAGGGGGGCGGTGAACGTCAGTCCCCTAATAGCGGTACAAGTCGTGTCGGAGTGTAGCCCAGAACACCCTGAGATAACACTGGAAACCTACCAGTATATCTTGCTTGCCCTGGCCAGGGACTACTCGTGTAATGGCTCTCCTAGACACAGCGCGATGTCAACCCCCAATACCGGGAGAGACGAATCCTGTCTAACCGTCACTGCCTCCAAGTGCTTCGGGACTGCACCCAAAAACTACCTGTTTGCACGACTCTTTTGAGCCGTGGTAGGGTAGTAATCAAAGTGCAGTGGGAACACACTCGAGGCGAAGTGACAGTGTCAAGTCAGCGGACTAAGCTGTACTCATGTCACCTGGGAACTGATAACTGACGATAGGTATATTACCAACCAACAGTTCCCGACGAGTCCTGTCCAGTGTACTCGTAACCTAACGAGCACCCGCATACTATCCCAAGTACGACGTACTAACGGCTGTGGGACAGACCGTCTCCCACACTGGGATGAGAAGCGCATACGCTAGTCTACTCCGGAGTATCGATGCCCTGTCTCGACAGTCCAACGACCAGGGACCTGTATAAGGATGTGCTTATAGATTACCCAGCTCCCACGAGTGCGAGCGCCATCACAACGCTGGTAATCAAGCAAAGATCCTAAGGGCTCTACTAATATGTATACCAGCAATATGCTAAAAGAAACACATGCACATATTAAAGCAGAGACAAACCAAGTAGCATACTACCATTTCGAGCAAGATTGTATATACAACTGTGAATATCCCAAGCTTCCATTAAGTAATATACAAACTAGTATGATACAGTAATGGCCTCTAGGGCATATACACTAACAGGGAGTTCATGAAATTATGCATTATTTAAAAAACCCGGTTCCCCTTGATATGATATTTCAGTATTAACCATGAGATTTATCGGTTCTGATTATATACTCCATACGAGGAGTGGGTGCCATATAAGGGTACATGGTGGGGCCCGGTACGGTTCCCCTCAGCAAGATGATCGATAGACCTTGCCGATTGAGCATGGAAAGTGGGCAAGTACCTACCGGTGACATTTCCAATAACTCAGCGGTTATCATTTGGATGCCGACGGGAGTCATGTACGTATAGATACGTCGAGAGGCGAGGGTCAGAGCTAGGCACTCGAGCTTTTGGGATAGCGTATGATACGTACTTATCAGGGTGCCAGTCATGGTGACAGCACCTGATAGATTAGCATTTCTGTGTCGATACTTGACATATTGGTTTCATGATATTTCTTTTTACTCCTTTGTATATATAACAGGAGATTAGGCCGCTGTTATATATGCCCTTACACCAATATTAGTGGAATGGGACGCTAATATATGTGTATTGACTTTAATTTATATACATCATCATACTTATTCATGCAAATATATTTAGGATATTAGATTTTTACCTGATAATTTGATTTGGGATATAAGTGATTCATTTGATATTGGATACAGGACATTTATGAGATTGCTGATTTATACATTCAGGATATATGAGATTTATTCGATATTGTACATTCAGGATTTGTGAGACTTATATGATATGAGAGCCAATTTGGGGGGCTGATTTGAGGATTTGGGATTTGGATTGTCTTGTTTGATTGTGATCCTACCACGATGTCAGGATTTCGTGGAAATGACATATTTCATTCCATACTCAACATTTATTGTTTATGCACTGCTTCATGTATTAGTTGTACCTGATAGAGTACCTTTCATGACTGTTACATTTACATACCTTTATTTATATGCATTTCTTCATGGGTTAGTTGTACCTGTTAGAGTACCTTTCATGACTGTTGCATATATACATTGTCATATCATTATTTCATGTATTAGTAGTACCTGATTTAGTACCTTACATGATTGTTGCATACAGATTGTCATATTATTGTTTCATGTATTAGTTGTACCTGCTAGTGTACCTTTCATGATTATCGCATTCATATGACCTTTTACTGTTTTTAGCTTACATATGTTAGATTCGCGCTGTACGTGCATACTTGTGATTACCTGCATATGTTATTTACTATTCACGAGTTGGCAACTCACCCCCGTTGTGCCACAGGATTTTGCAGGTTGTTTCCCCAGAGTAGTCGAGGCAGGCTATTCATCTATCTTATCATCTTTTGCTGCGGATACCGCATTAGCTCACAGTGTGCAGTTTGCTTAGATGGGTTTTATGGTTATTCATTTTTGTATTGTATATTCGTTGTATCCTTGTACTCTCCATCTACCATTATCTTGTATGACTTAGAGACTTGATGTGAGGACGATATTGTATATTTTGGGGACTTGGATGTCTTTTATGCAGTTTTACTTATATCGTCTTTTATTTCTTCGCTACGGCGTCGTATATCTGTTGTGGTGGTTGTTTTCCGCCGTTGGGCGTGGATTTGCTCCCGTTGGGGATGCTTTACTTTATATTTATGTTGTACCCATTTTTTGGGTTGGTTTTTACAAAGGAGGTGCTGCCGAAATTTTCAAGAAAGTAAATTGGACTTAAAGAATTTATACTTGAGATTTTCAAAAGTTTAAATAATGTTTCTTATCTTTTCTTGTTTTTTAATGGTTTAGATTTCTGGGTTTTGGCTTTCTTTTACTGCGTTACGCATGTAGACGTTGCGTAGTATTAGGGCCGTCACGTGCCAATTTCGGGTCATGACAGGTTTATTCTTGGGTATTTTTTCATGCTTCTGGGAATTTTTAATTCTACTCAAGTGTTGAGCTTCCTGGGATTTATTGGGAACTCATCGATTCGATCGGAAAGTTTAACTTCGTTTAAGTTTTTCCGGGTAATTTAGGACGTGTTGAAAAGTTCGAACGGATATCAATAACTCACTTTTTCCCCTGCCGTATAATTTCCAAGTGTTGGATTTTTCCTTAGTTAAAGAACATTTACAGTCGTGCAAGTAATGCGGTGGACCCTCTAGAAGAACTAAAACCTTAACTTGATTATGTGACCGTCTGAACTGGCTCTAAACTTTAGGGTTTGTGGCAGTACGGTGTTGTCACATGTGAGGCGTTGGTTTGACCCTTCTACGGCTGGACCATTGGTACTGTGGCATGTGATGGATGGTTTTAAACTAATTTCAAGTGTTGAGAACTATTTGGGCAATCTTGGGTGTTTGTTTATTCGATCGGAAAGTTTAACATTATCTATTTATCTGGAATGTGATACAATATTTGGAATCCACATGTGGTTATGAGATAACTAATTTGAATATTATAAATTTAGCAGTTTTTAGTCTCATTTGATCGGTTGCCACGGGATTTTGATATGATCAAAAGTCCGTCGCAATCACGTAGCGTGCGCGGATACTCGCCGAGAAAACTTAATAGATAGCCACGCCCCATAGCCCTGACCAAGTGACTGTAAGAGAACCCCGTAGCCAAAAGCATCCGTTCGGGTACTCGCGGCAGCGGTGTTCCGCCTTAGTGCACTTCATCGACGGCATCGGGGGTGCGGCCGTCTACTAAAGTTTCCGACGAGTATTCGATCAGGATGTCGGGAATCTTGTTGAATTGCCCGACTTGATATTGAAAAGAGTTTTCGATATTGAGACTAAAATGCGGGGTTTATAATTGTTAGGCATGCGATGTCTAAGGAATTCATTTGGTTAGGCATGAGATGTCTAAGGAGGTTACGGATTCCAACTTTTGTAGTTTTACACTTTCTTTTCTGGGACCGTAAGTGTAATATGTGGTGTATCGCTGGTTTCGTTCCTATACATCAACGACAATTGGGATACGTATATTTACTTACGTTGATGACATGTTTTGTTATGTGTTGCTGCTATATGTTATATTGGATCGCTACGTTTTGAATAGCCGGGGGTCTTATGTGAGATGAGAGTTTTTCATTTTCATTCATGTAAAATTCATTGTATATAATATTCTTTTATTGGGGCACTTCCGGGTTGAGGATGATGTCACCATTGTATATCATTTACTTTTCCGCATTAGGATAGACCTAAGGAGGGAAGCACAAGTAACCGGGTTCTAGGGTCCAGTGGGAGACCATCTCGAGGAGTCGAGACCGGGTCTCTTAACCCTAGAATTGGCAGTGTTGCTTGCCGCTCTCGTAGGGGTCTAGGGATGTGGGTTTGGCTATTCATCGCGACCGTGGAATCCGTGTTTTATACAGGCTCGAAATAAAACACGGACGTCCTAATATATCCAATATTTCATATGTTATTTTCTGCTGCAATGTTCTGTGATGAGATCATATTACTGTCTGAGATGAATGTTTATATTATATATATAAGATATATATTGTATATTGTTGATTTCGTTTCAAATGTGATGCTTGTGAAGCATTATAAAATGGGACTTCATTAATGAGATTAATGAAATAAAAGAAACATATAGATGTTGTAGAAACTTGTTTCGAAAACTGGTAGCTCTATTTCTTGCTTTGCATAGCGGTATTCCTTGTAGAATATCCAGCACCTTATTCGATAAGGAAAGAGCCGAAATCCCTTCACCGGGAGTGACCTCTTTAGCAAAACTAGCAAATGCTACAAATTCGGTTTGGTTTTTGATTGCTTTTATAGTTCTTGCTTTGCATAGTGGTATTTGTGAAATATCCTGCACCTTATTCGATGAGGAAAGAGCCGATATCCCTTCTACGGGAGTGACCTTTTTAGCAAAACTAGTAAAGACCTCAAAAACACTCCATTTAAAATCACTCGATTTTACAACGATATCAAGTTCATTACGCAGAGAGTTTTCTTAAAAACCCGTCGTAGCCCTCCGTCATTATAGGAAGTAGAGTACTTAGTATTCGTGCTGCGTATGTCGACTATAGTTGAGGCATAGTGTACGGTAGCTAAGTGATGTCTTCCTACACAGCATATAATGCGATTAATTAGGACAATCATGTGATTATGTCGACCATAGTTGAGGGTCGTGTGGGTGGGTCTAATTAATCATGAAATGATGGGTAGAACTTGACTAGTGCTTATGATATGTTGACCATAGTTAAGGTCATAAGTACTAGAGGCAAAATATTATCGGGAATTTCAAATGTTGAAATTTGCAATGAGATTGCATACCTTCTATGAGATAGTTGGATCCCGATACCTACTGCGAGTAAGAGTTACTCCTGAGAGAGTTTTAAACATTACAATTAGCCGATCAAGCAGGTGTCTAGAAAGGTGTTAACGAGGTTACGCCCCTGGGAAAACGAGGTTTATTTTAATTAGGTCCGTGCGAAAGCACAGGGAACCTCCTTCAAAGTACCGACACTGGCCTGGCTGAAAGATTGGCGAACTTGTAGGGTGTAATTAATCCCGGCTAGTCTTACCATTTAGGGTTTGAAGGAAGATTTGATGAAAACAGTGGGAGACATCCTGATTAGATATTTTAATAACCAATTTAATCTTGCAAGAGCATACGCTGAGTGTTTTCTTCTCTCTCTTTCTAGGTAGCGACCATGTCACGCCTTAATCAAGATAATAATACGGATATATTGACCGAACCCACTTGTTATACTGTGCTAGGGGACGTTGGTCCCGCTCCAACTTATAATTGTTATAAGACAGAGCAGGATATAGGGGATTACCAGAATTCCCGTGCCGCCCAAACGAAGAAAGTGCATGTTGATGCATCATCTTCGGGTATGTTCATTACCGAGAAACAATATCCTTTACATCCTGGGTATGAGATACCGGATCAGGATCCCGCAAATGTAATTTATTACATGGGCTACAGATAGGTAGAGAACTGAGAACGGGTGATCAGTTTCAAGAGTTGGAAACGATGCAATTGTTGCAAGCCAAGAAGTTGGCAGTTATCACTCTATATTACCAGAATACATTGATTCTGAACGAATGTTATTAGATACCGAACCTGATATACAACATCATATCAGTCTCTTTATTAGTAAAGAAATGATATAATTTTGTATTGTTGGATAATGTTTTGAACATTTCCTATATCAAGAGTTGATCGGTTCAGACACGTTATCTAAAAGAATAGATGTTCTAAATCAAACTACAGTTCTTAATGTACAGAACACACACAAGAGGAAGAGTTCAGAAATGAATGAATCCTTCTTGAGGCATTGTAGACTAGGACATATCAATGCGATCCGACTAGCTGAAGTTACATTTAGATGCATATTTAAATTAATTTGAATTTACATCTTGTGAAACTTGTCAGTCATGTCACAAAGATATGATGACCTTAGCTCTGTTTATTGGAAACAGAGAAAGAGTTACTGAACTCTTGAGATTGATACATGCTGATGTATGATAGTCCCCTGTCTACATATGCCAGGACCGGTTCTTTGTACTTCATTACATTCACTGATAATCTCTCAAGATTCAGACATATGTTCCTGTTGAAACAAAAGTCCGAAACTTTTGAGATATTCACAGAATATAAGTTAGAAGTAGAGAACCAAAAATGGGTATAAGTATTATGTCCTTTGATGTGATCAGGGAGGAGAATATATGAGCACGGAGATCCTGGACTATTCTAAAGGAGAATGAGATTCTCCCTCAGCATTACTCCTCCGTATACACCACGGCACGTTGGTGTATCGGGACGGAGCAATCACACCCTATGTGATATGGTGTGCTCTATGATGAGTACTACTGAGTTGCCTATTTCCTTTTGGAAGTTATGCACTTGAGAAGCTGCATACCTATTGAATAGGGTTCCAACCAAATCAAATGCCTGCCACTCCATATGCGATATGGTATGGGAAGAGCTCATCTCTTAAGAATGTTAAGATTTGGGGTTGTCCAGTCTATGTCTAAAAGCAAAATCCGGGCAAGCTCGAGACAAGGTCGGTTCTGTGGAAGTTTATTGGATATCCCAAGCATTTGCAAAGGAATATCTTCTACCAAACCGAGAAACAAAAGTGTTTTATTTCTCGGCATGCCACATTTTAGAGAAAAGGATTTCTTGTGAAGAAATTAGTGGTCATGAGGTAGAACTGGAAGGAGTTCCAGCTATACAAACTACAGCTGATAATTTGGTAGAACCGAAGGATTCAGTAGTTTCCAACGAAGCTCAGCCTCTCCGCCGATCGTGTAGGGTTCCTTACCCACCTGAGAAATACTTCGGTTTTCTCTATGACAGTGGGATCAAGGATTGCATCATGAGATGATGACCCGCATAGTTTCGAGCAGGCCATCAGAAGTGAGGACTCTGTGAGTATGGCTGGATACTTAGCGATCTGAGATGGAATCCTTATACATCAACAAAGTATGGATTTTGGTTGCTTTATCTGAAGGGATAAATCCCCATCAGGAGAAAGTATGTCTTGAAAAGATTACTTGGTGTACATGGAAAAGTTGAGACTTTCAAAGCTATGCTTAAGTCCATCCAGATCCTACTTGCCGCTGCTACATACCATGACTACGATATCTGGTGGTTGGGTGTCATGACTGCTTTTCTAAATGATGATTTAGAAGAGAGCGTCTATAAGTACACAGCCAGGGCTTCGTCTATAAGTACACAGCATAGCTTTGAAAGTTGAGACTTTCAAAGCTATGCTTAAGTCCATCCAGATCCTACTTGCCGCTGCTACATACCATGACTACGATATCTGGTGGTTGGGTGTCATGACTGCTTTTCTAAATGATGATTTAGAAGAGAGCGTCTATAAGTACACAGCCAGGGCTTCGTAGATAGTGGGAGCAGCGGAAACGTGTGCAAGATGTTTTATGTGATAAATCAGGCATCGCGGAGTTGGAACGTCTGTTTTGATGTAGTAGTCAAAGAGTTTGATTTCATCAAAATGGTAGATGAACCACGTATATACAAAAAGGTAGTAGGGAGTATGGTGGTGATCCTCGTATAGTATGTGGATGACATACTCTTGATAGGGAAGGAGTTTCCTATACTACGTTCGGTCAATCTCCTCTTATCACAAGGATTCTCCATGAAGGATCAAGTTGATACATGCTAAATCCTGGATTTTAGATCTATGAGATAGATCTATTTGGATGTTAGGATTCTCACTAAGTGTAGTGAGATGGTATCAATCGATCCCGGGGAGAATCACTGGAAAGGTTCCAGGGTGATAAGGACGACTGAATGTCAGTCACAGGCATTGTCTTTACCCTCAGTGGAGGGACGGTAAGTTGGAAGAGTTCTAAGCTAGATACCGTGACACACTAGACGATTAAAGGCTGGATACATCGTTATCAAGGATGCTACAAAAGAGAAAGTCTGGATATATATTAGTTCATGAGATGAACTTCGTTCCAACCATTGTGTGACAATGGAGTTAAAGCTTTGGCCAAGGAACCCCCGTCCCATCAAAGATCCAGACATATTCTTTGGCAGTATCACCTGATCATGGAGATGGTTGATCTCCAGGGAGATCAAGGTTAGGAGAGTAGACACAAAGGACAACAGCGCAGATCCACTCACAAAGGCCTATTTCCCAGTAGAGACTTTTATGGGATGGTTGAGTATGAGATACTTCAACCACAGCTGATTGTTGGGTATGCGATACCACAACAGGTGGCCCCAGTGCAAGTGGGAGATTGTTAGTTATATGTATGTCCTATAGGCCATTATTGTACATACGATGTATATTGTAGTGGATACTGGGACATATATAGGGAGGACTTTCTTGCTCGACATGATAGTATGCTATCTGGTTGCCCTTTATCTTAACATGTACTCTGATTGTCTCTATGTTACATGTTGATAAAGCCCTTAGGATGAGTACATGACTACCAGAACTGTGATGCAGATCATACTAATGGGGACAGTGTAGTCGCTAAGTATATCCTTCAAACGTTCCTAGTCGTGGGAGTACCGAAACAGAGTATCGATACTCCAGAGTAGACTAGCGTATACGCTTCTCGACCCATATGATGGGCGATGGATGATCCCATATCCATTGGTGTTTGACATCAGAGAAGGTATATGGGTGCTCAGTGGAGACTGGGTACACTGGACGGACACGCCGAGAACTCTCAGATGGTACTATACCTTACGTCAGATGGCGGTTCTCTGATGACACTGGTACAGGTTAGTCTGTAAACACGAGATCGTCATAGAGTCTTGTGTGATTCCCACTGTACTTTGATTTCCACCTAACCACGTCCAAGAAGGCGTGCAAGACAGTGGCTTTTGGGTACAGTCCTGAATCACATGGAAGCAATGAGCGATAGGAGGGGTTTCGTCTCTCCCGATATAGGGAGTTGATGTTACACTGTGTTCGATTGGCTATAACTGGAAATTCCTAGTCAGGGTTGCTGAGATTTACTGGTAAGTGTTATCAGTAGTTTCTCAAACTGTTATGGACCTCATATCGACACGACTTATCAAGCTACTGGGGTCTGACGTTTACTATCCCTATGCGACATATCAGACGAAGAGACCGGACTATACGGGAGTGTTACTGATTGGACTCGCAGGAGAATGTACAGGCTTGCTTGTTGATCTTCTGATCGCTCAATACCTGGGTGGCTGTTACGTTTAGCTGACCGCTTGCAGCTTGTGGGTGTTTGATATGATCATCACCTACTGCCGGCGTATTGATGATTCTTTAGAGTCCTACACAGAGGTTTCCTGGCTCAGGCAAAACGGAGTAGGAGCACATATGTGATATGTGCGGGACCGAGAACAATACGTGTATGTGATATCGTATTAGATTCTCGCGATATGTGATATCGGCCGGGTATATGTGATATAGCCGGGTCATCGGATCAAGTGTTGATTCGATGAACTGATACTTGTTATATTAGTCGGTTATTTATGAAATAGTCGGATTATCGGATCAAGTGTTGATTCGATAATTTAATGTATAATTATATATTTGATATATTATATTACATTAACTAATATAAGCTCACTTAAAGATTCTTTTTCTCACTTAGATAATACATTGATATATATGTAATATATATTAATTGTATTATTTTATTTTGTTACAAAATATATTATATATGGGATATATAATATTGTAACAAGTTAAGGTTACAAATGCAACATGTTTTGTGGAGTTTAAACATGGTTAGGGTTTGAATTAGGGTTAAGCTTTCATGAATCTTCTAGAAGCTTTATTTTTGTTTTAAGCTTAGATATTTTGTAAAAATATTTCTTAACTCAATCCAAACCCTTTACCATAGTTAATTCTCTACAAGGGTTAAGTCTTCATTTTTAACCCATGGTTGCAATTCTAACCTCACATAATAATTCATTATTCATCACAAAAGATATTCTTCTTCTTCTTCCTTCTTCTTTTGATGAAAAAGTTTTCTAGGTTTTTCATAAGTGATGAAAATGAGTGAGATAAAGAAAACAAATGAGAGCTCAATTCCTACTTCATCATCCTCATCTATTCTATCCACTTAGATTAGGGTGTTTGCTTTGCTAATACTTGATTAGTGAAGCATGAGCTTGGGTTTGAGATTTTTCAAGTGAGATCATCTTAGTTGTTGAAGATTGGAAGCAACCTTGCATCTTTCTCTTCATGGAGCCTCTCAAGAGTCCGGGTACATGATGATCGCGGCGAAGGGACCTCAACACGGAGCTTATGAAGCGAAAGAACGGACTAAAAAGGTTGTAATCCCAAACTCTTAGAAGTAAAGTTGTTTGCTTGCTATGTTTATCCTAAATCTCAAGTTAAGATCTTGGTTAGGGTTTGTCTAGCACCCCAAAAATTTTAAAGTAGCATGATTGTTGCTTGCCAAAACCTTCACAAGGTGCTAAGCCAACCCTACAGTAATAACAGCCATCGTAAATTCATCACGAAGCTAATAATTCAGCGAGGTCGAAAATTCGGATTCGGAGAACTGTTCGGGAAAAATCGACAGGTATTTGGAAAGATTCGGCAAGTGTTTCGGAAATGTTCGGGAAGGCTTTCGAGCAAGAAATTAATATATGATTCTGTGAATTATTCGCAGTTTTTATGAATTATTCGCTGCTTTTTTGAATAATTAGTGAATAATTCGCGAATTATTCGACTCGTTCGGCAACGCCGATTAAATCGGATATTTAATCGGCCGATCAAAAATCTGCGAATAATTCATGAATTAGCCGAATAATTCGTAAATTATATGACTATGATAACCGCAAGGGATTATGGGTATTTAATAATTTAGCAGATTAAAATATTTCCCTCTGTTATTAACTTTGCTTCTAAAATTCACTGCATGTATTTGAAATATATATATTTCTTTGGACCTTTTGGGTTTTTTCTTTAGCAGAATTAGGTCCACATAAAATGGAAGTGTCGTGGTGATTGAGCTTGTCTCCTACAAAAATCATATAATAAATGGATCTACTGTAAACAAGCCATATATGCCCTTTTGAGTTTCCGGTTCCGGCAAGAGAGCGAAGCAAACGATCCAAGGACGGACCGGGTGGCGCATAGGCCCCGACGCTTGACTTTACGAGCGAAACGTCGTCATAAGCCAACTTCTCTTAACAAAAACTTGAGATAATTCTCTAAATGGAGAATCTATCATGAGAAGAGTTAAAACAAGTTCTCGTTAAGATTTAAGCTATCTCAGACCGTTTTAAAGATGGATGTTACACTATCTTTTTAACTCAAATGAGTGCATACACATACGCGCGTACGCGTGCGTACTTATTATCGCACGCGCGCGCGACGGGGGGCTGCTTCCCTCTGCTTCATTTCCCGAGAGCCCTGAGAAAACTTGACGGATAGAATCTTTGCACATGTGTTGCATATGTATATATCTCTATATATCTCTATATCCAATGCAAATACCCTTGGTTATAGATTTACCCTTCCCCTTTTTTTCTACAAAAAAATCCTTATCTAGCCCTCCACATCATCTCTCTCATCTCTTAAGCCCTCCACATCATCATCCCTCTCTCCTCCCATAAAATAATTAATAATTGTCTATCCAGAATCCTCCACATCATCATTCCTCTTTCTTTTAAAAAAATAAATCTCTATATGTAATGCAAATACTCTTGGTTAGAGATTTACCCTTCTCCTTTTTTCTAAAAAAAAAGAAAAAAATTGAGAAAGGTCCTCTCCCCTCAAGTCCTACACATCGTCTCTCTCACCGCTTAAGCCCTCCACATCATCATCTCTCTCTCTCTCTTCCCATAAAACAAATAATAATTGCTTATCAAGAATACTCCACATCATCAGTCCTATTTTTAAAATAAATAAATAAATAAAACTTTAGAACCCTCCGTAGCTCTCTCCCATTCTTCTTCCTTCCCTAAAAAAACCATAAATCTAGTCTCTATATATAATGCAAATACCCTTGATTAGAGATCCACCCTTCTCCTTTTTTCTAGAAAAAATGAAAAAAGAAGAAAAATTATCGCCTCTCAAGCCTTCCACGTCATCTTCCTCACCTTTCAAGCCCTCCACATCATCGCTTCCTTTTTTTTAAAAATAAATAAATAAATAAGACTCTATAACCCTCCACATTTCTCTCAATTCTTTTCTCAATTTTTTTAAAATTGCACGTGCATAAATTCTAGTGTTAAATAATATAAAAAATATTCAAAGAGACATTTGAAGAACATTTTTGGTTTAGATAGTAATATTTTGAAAGGCTATGATATATATTTTTAATATTTTAAGATGATTTGAGCGAATATCTATAAATTTTTGGAAGATTTATTTTTCCCCTTAAAGTTTTGAAATTAAATTGACATTTCGATTTGAAACCTATTCGGCTACTCCTCTAAAGCGCTGAAATTGGATACGAAAACCTTTGAAGGCGTGAGAAAAGGATTTATGGGGGTTTTGTATGGTGTAGGGAGAGAAAGATAGGGATGTGTTGAGATGACATATCTAGAATTAAAAAAAAAGGCCAACAAAAATTTAATTTAATTTTACTGGTCATTTATTTTCTTAAGAAGTGACACTTGCCCGATTGTTATTAGCGGTTGAAGATTTAACATGGTCCCAGCAGTAAGTTCTCTAGCAATTGCGTATTTCTGTCAAGTATGCATGCCCGCCGTATGTAATTGCCAGACTGTGAATGTGGTTTTCAACGATAGTGAGGTATGGCGTTCGATGTCTTCATTGTTTGAGCAATGCTGTAAAAAGCTTACGGCATAGCTTGTTGTTTTGCGCCATACAGCACAATTCAACCGAATTGTTATGTAGGCTATCAATATAGTTTACATATATAATAGGTTATGCTTGCATGATTTTTACAAATAGATTTACCCTTCGTGTATGTAGATGCCAATAGCATATCATAAGCTATTTGTCAAATAAAATTCATATAGGAATTTTTGTCCAAACTAGATTAAATTCTCAATAAATCAGATAAACTTAATATGTTATGCAACACTTCTTGCAACTTTCAATTTTCCATAACCAAAGATAAAAAAAATCATAATCCGACTCGTTGGCTTTGTAATCAACTCATCGCTACTTTCCATTCATCGCAGACGATATGAAGCCCGGAAGTATTGATTTATTTGGACGTCTTGAACCCATAAAGTTTCAAACTCATAATATAATAATCTTCAATTTAAACATTCATCTCTTCAATCTCTTTCTTTTTTCTTGAAACATTATCCTTTTCAATTCTTGCTTTTCAAGCATTCCAATCAACCAATCTATTTGTCCTTTCCATTATTTTTAGTAACAAATGTAAGGATATTGACTTACCATATAATTTGTTAGCATATCATAATTTTTTGTTAATCGTTAATTATTGTTTTGATATTTGTTATTTTTATTTCTCAATTACTTCACTGTTTAGCTGCTTTAAAAAGGATATAATGCTACCGTGAAGTATGAATGCAAATTTATGAAATTAAAAATTAGGGATCTGTTACGTTGATTACTGATAGGAGCTGCATTAATTTTTGAAAATTTTCAAACCTATATTAATTTTTTGAAAAAAAATCCTTAAATTTGTGATCATTATAAACAAGCAAAGTTACTATAATTTAATCAATTAATCATCTCTTCATCTATGCATCTTATGCCTTGCACAAAGCTTTTTTGCCTTTCAGAGACGGAATGATGTGTTTTACGCTAGCATTATTTTCAACATTACATTTAATTATAAACTCATCAGCATTATATTTAATCTCTCACTAAGTGTATATATATCTTCTCTTTAAGACATCATAATATTGTACTTTGCATTACACGTATTGATCAATTTATCTTGGTGG
This sequence comes from Agapanthus africanus, assembly GCA_030015575.1. NCBI lineage: Eukaryota > Viridiplantae > Streptophyta > Magnoliopsida > Asparagales > Amaryllidaceae > Agapanthus > Agapanthus africanus. Next base: position 58,091,941 of record CM057344.1, read on the forward strand.
GTTGCTTTAAAAATAAAAAAGAGTACCTATCGAAGTGCCATAAATTTACGCATTTAATTTGTTTAATATATGGAGCATAAAATATGATATAAATATAAAGAAACTTGTTCTTCATGAATGCAATGCATGTTCCTCTCACACAATTGCCATGAGCTTCATGCCCCTTTTACCACCATACATACTTCTATCCCTTTTAAACAAAATATAAATCTTGGTTCAAGTAATGTTTGCATTACCATCTAATAATCGTATATGAGTCTATATTTCCAACTAATACCACAAAAAAATTATTCAAGAACATGAGAAGTTGGAGTAAACCAAAACTAGGTGGAAAATATCTATACAAGAGAGATAGATAGAGGGGACTCCAGAAATGAGTTAGATAGATATAATGCATACCCATTCTCCGACGTGGATCCATACTTCTTACAATAGATGGTGAAAAGCTTCTACTAAAAATTGAATTACTTGAAATAAGCTGAGACTGTGCCTCCATAAATGTTGGATCTTCAACCAAAGATGTTTCGATGCTAGGATCAACTGAAACCGTTTCAGAAGAAACCAAATAGTTTTCCGAATCTGATTCATTCTCAATTGATCTGTTATCAAGATTATCCGATTCCATGTCATTAGCTCCTAACCATTCATCTGGTAATGTAGTTTGCCGAAAGAACTGCCTATTCCGATAAATTTGTTCGAAAAGAGTCACTTCCTGCTCGAGCAATTCGTTGCTTTCTGTTACAGCGCTTTTGGCAGTTTGCCAATAGAGCTGCCTATTCCCATAAATTTGTTCGAAAAGAATCGGTTCCTGCTCGGGCAATCCGTTGCTTTCTGTTACAGGCTTGCTTTCTTGGCAATTTGCTTTTGGTTCATTAATATTCAGGCCAATAGAACTACCATCAGCCGTTCGATCAGGCATCACGTCACCATACCTCTTCTTCATAGAGCAATTCCAATAATTCTTTATCGAATTAGGAGACCTGTTTAAATGATATAAATTTTTAAAGTCAGAAAATATGGCATGTTTACGAGTTGCAAGAGTGTGAATGCCAAAATAAGCCCGACAATGCCAAAGTAAGCCGGACTAAAAATCAAGAAGCTGCATGTCTTAGCTAAATTCATAGTATGAAAATATATGAATTGTTTTTTTTTTCCCTCCTAACTTCCTTTATAACTTGATTAAATGCATAATCTTATTTTTTCTTTTATACTATTTTCGGATGCAATCTCTTCATGACCGAACCGACGACTTTGTAAAGGAAAGTTTTACCGCAATAGATTTGCTTCTTTGATCCAGAATCGGTCGAAGTTCAAGAAATTGTTCCCCCTCATGCTTTTCATTAAAAGGAGTTGAATTGTACCCACGGGTAAAAAATCTTTTTTATGAGTTCCAGAGAGATGTACAATATGGACCAAGAATCACACCGTAATAATACTCTATAATAATTATATTTTTTTTATTTGGTTACGCCTAACATTCATATAGATATAAATTTTAGATTTACAAAGAAAATAACAAAGATATTACTCATGAAAGATAAAACAAATCCTACAAATATCAATGCTATTTTTCATCGTGTGGTTCAGGCAAAGGCGCAAAAGGAGGGCAAAAGGAGGAACTTTATTTTTCTATCAAAGTTCAATCCAAAATGGGAACTCTTGAAGGATTTGAAGTCTTTTATTTTTGAGGCTAGCTTGATGTTTATGAAAGAATATAATCTATTCAAGCAATCATCATATTTACCAAATAAATGCACAAACCATAATCAGCACGAATATGGCCAATAATAAAATTAAATCAAACAATTACCTTCCCGGTAGAAGTGTGCATATTTGAGCCCATTTATTCCCATATTTTTTGTGGTCATCGACCAGAGTCGCTTCTTCCTCCTGTGACCAGGAACCGGTTTTAATTGTCGGGTTTAAATGGTTGTGCCAAGTAGAAATGAAATTCATTAGTATGTCCTCAAATCTCTATAGAGAAGAAAAATTTTATAAAATTTTTTTTGTAGAAAATTACGTGAAGGAAAATGAAAACACGAGCGTTTATAGTATTAACAGTATTTTTGAAATTCATAAAAATCTATGGAATTGGTATACTAAGATCATCGGCATAACTTCTGTTGTTTAAAGCGTATAATATTTAAATATTGCTCAGGCCAATCATGACATTACTGTTAATCCATATTGGCAAATTATATCTATTAGTAAATAATTATGTGAAGAAAAGAAGAAATAGAAGCAAGAATGAACCGGAGAAAGCATGCAGTCAAAAAGATGGTCTCGAGCACACTGTGACATGGGAACTAAACCCATTTTCCGTGAACGAAATCTGCAAATATGAGAATGCCAAATACTTCCTGCTAGATTTCGAAGACACAGAAAGATGTCACAAACCGGAGGACAAAACCAAAGCTACCACCATCATTCCGGTCTTCGGGAGCGCTACCGAGGAGGAAGATGAGATAGTTTATTCAGGGCCGCCCCAATACAACAGGCCGGGACCGTCCACCCCTATTCTGGTCTTCGGCAACGACTCGGAAGACGAAGTCAATGCTGTATTCTCCGCTCGGCCATCAATACAAGCCTTCGCTGATGAAGACCAAAGTTTGCAAATTGCCATAGTTCCGCGGCAGCACTATACAAAGCTCGACGCACTTGATACCCATAGTGTGCAAGAACTGCAGACATTCTATGTCCCTCCCAGACGAAAAGGTGAAAAGACGATCCTATTCTACCGATCCGGGAAAACCAAAGTGGAGAAGGAAATTTGGCATGGTGTTGATTCTACACTTGACAGGCTCCAGCCCATCCGTCTGCCCAGATACTATACGGAAGGATTAAAAAGGTTGTTGAGGCGCCAAGGCGTACCCTTCAAACAGACTGCTCGACAAGCTCAATTCTACAACAGGATCTGGGATATCCCCGGAACTCAACGAAAACTGCCTAACGGGAGAATGGAAACGATCGGACTTGGATATATTCAATCCAAGAAACGGGAGCGATTCCGCGGCTGCTACGTCATACATGACTTCGATGAAGAAGGAGATGCTCTGGGGGAAGACGCTGACCCTGAACTAGAACGAGCTCCCGCCATGAAAATGCCAAGTCCGTCATTCGAAAAACAAAGGGACAAGTTTATAAGAGAAGCGGGTCAAAAGGTTCGAGACGACCATAATCGCGAAATGGCTATCTACGAGAAAACCAGGACGCAGCGCCTTCTTCAACAGGCTACGGAAAATAATGATGCTCTTCGTCGCCAACTCGTCATAAAGACCCGGCGCAGAGGTAAAAATAAACCAAAGAGCGGAAAAAACGTTCGACAGCTGCAAAGCGGGTCCAAGAAGCCACACGATCAAGAATCGAGCAGCCGAGATCCGTCTCTTGTAAAGAAGATGGATCGGGAGTATTCTTTTCTCCAAGACAAGACAAGGAAGATATTCGATCTTGTCATGAATTATCAGATGATGACACTCCCAGAGTCCAAGCACCCAGAGCAAGCAAACAAGATCTCTCACCCAGACTATTGCTCCTATCACCGAGCAATAGGACATCCCCTCGAAGACTGCTTCACCTTCAAGAACTGGGTCGAGGACCAATATCAACAAGGCAGGTTCGTTCTATCCAGCAGCTGGAGAGTAACCCCGCCACAGAAGCATGAACCGAAAGCCACGAGAGTAGAACCAGATCAACATCGGTCTTAGAAGCGATCTCGCACCTGTCATGTGATAACACTGTCAGAAGAAGAACCCGGGAATACGGATGACCTCCCCTCGTGCTTCGAAAACGAAGATGAGTTGATCTCAGAATTTCCACCGGCGCCAAAAGAGCTGGAAGATGGGATACATACCACTGCGGATGACCTCAGGAAAACCGACTTGGGAACGGCAAAAGACCCGCGGCCGACATTCGTCAGTGAACTGTTGTCTGAAAAAAAGGAGGCTGCGCTTAAAGACGTGCTCATGCAGTATAAAGACTGCTTCGCATAGAACTATTCCGAGATGCCGGGAGTAGATCCAGAAATAGCCGTGCACAGGTTGGCGATATCTCCGGACATCAAGCCAGTCAAACAAGCACCGAGAAGGATGCGGCTCAAGCTTGAGATGAGCATCAACGCCGAGGTCAAGAAGCTAATCGACTCCGGCTTCATCCAAGAATTTTAGTACCCTGATTAGATTGCCAACATTGTCCCAGTGATGAAGAAAAATGGGATGGTGCGCATCTGTGTGGACTTTCGGGATCTCAACAAAGCTTGCCCGAAGGACGACTTTCCAGTACCAGTCACTGAGCTGATGATAGATAATACGTCCACTCACGAAGTTTTCTCCTTCATGGACGGCTTATCAGGATACAATCAGTTAAAGATACATCCCGAAGACCAGAAGCACACCGCTTTCCAGACCCCTTTGGGCATATTATGCTACAAGGTGATGTCGTTCGGTCTAAAGAACGCCGGTGCCACCTATCAGAGGGCCATGATGAAGATTTTCAATGACCTCATACATGAAATCGTCGAATGCTATATCGACGATGTTGTAGTTAAAAGCAAATCATACGAGAAACATTTAGAGCATCTAAAGATCATGTTTCAGCGCTTTCGGAAATACAACTTGAAGATGAACCCTCTTAAGTGCGTGTTCGGAGTTTTTTCGGGCAAGTTCCTAGGATTCGTCATCCGACATCGAGGCATCGAGATAGACCCGTCGAAGATCAAGGCGATCATGGAAATGCCTCCGCCAAGAACTCTCAAGCAGCTGCGGTCTCTCCAAGGAAAGCCCGCGTGTATCCGGCGATTCATAGCCAATCTCTCCGGCAAGTGCCGTCCTTACAGTCACTTGATGAAGAAAGGAACTCCGTTCGTCTAGGATCGTAAATACCAAAGCGCACTGGACGAAATCAAACAATACCTATAGAATCCTCCAGTACTGGCCGCTCCTGTTAAAGGAAAGCCTCTCGTCCTGTACACAACAGCCCTCGAAGGTTCTTTAGGTGCGCTGTGGGCACAAGAAAATGACCAAGGGAAAGAGAGAGCCCTCTACTACTGTTCCCGTCAAAAATTTCTGCACAAAAGAGCCCAAGGTATCAAATGGCAGGGATACGCTTAAGAAAATGCGAACCAGTATTTTCGGGGCTGTTTTTTTGACAAACTCCCGAATGTGAAATAGCTAAATTTTGATGGTATCGAAAATGTCTCGAAAAATCCTTCGATTTGATATATTATGGGCCTCATAATTCATCCGGGATCAAAAGTTATGAGGCATCACGTGCCTACACGTAATCGGGGGTCACGTGCAAACACGTGATGGGTTCCTAAGCTCTTAATTAATAGAATTAAATTCTAATCAAATAATCAATCAATGGGGTCACGTGACAACACGTGATAGGCCTTTTAAACCTACTAAAAAGAATTAAAAGTATAATAAAATAACAAAGAAAAACCCCAATGGGGCATCACATACTCACACGTGACCAAGAGTCATGTGCTGACACGTGATAATTCCTGAGTGCTTTAAAAACACAGAATTAAATTCTGGCTAAAAGCTTAAACAGTGGGGTCACATACTCACACGTGATAGGCATCTAAACCTTCTGAACTAATAAAATTAAATTCTAAATTAAGGGAAATAAAAAAACCCTAATATTTATTTAGATCTTTCCAAACAAAAAGATTGCGCTCTGTAAAGAGGAGCACCGTTGGATTAAAAATCCAATGGTGATTAAAAATCATCAATTTATGGAAAGATTTTATACAAGGAAAGATTTTCTTGAAATACACCAAGAATAACAAACAGAATATCTTTTGGATTAAAAATCCAATGATGAATAAAATTCACTGAGTGATCTAAAAGATCATGTTGGTTACAAAATCAATTAAAAATCTTTCAATGAAAGATTCATTAAATAATTTGATTCTTTTCTTTCTCCTATAAATAGGAGCCAAGAAGAAAAGAGAAAGGATCTTTTTTTTGGAGAGAGACAACAAAAACAGAGAGGAAAAAAGAGAGGAGAATTTAATTCTCAAGAGAGAAAAGAAGATCTCTTCAGAGAAAAGAAAGCCTAGGTGAGAAAGGGAAAGAGATCTAAGCTCCATAAAATAAAAGAGAATTTAATTCTCAATTTAAGAGTTTAACTCTTCTGAATAAGAACTTAGTTCTTTTTTTGGTTGAAGATTTGCAGAATCAGATCTCCCCACAAGTTTAGAATTTAATTCTCATTGGGGAGATTCTGCCATGCAGATCCAAAACTTAGAGGGAGAATTAAGTTTAAAAAATTTAATTCTTCCAAATTCATAAGAATTTAATTCCTCCAAATAAAACTAGGGTTTAACCCTACATAAGAATTTAATTCTTCCAAATTCATAGGAATTTAATTCCTCCAAATAAAACTAGGGTTTAACCCTACATAAGAATTTAATTCTTCCATATACATAGGAATTTAATTCCTCTAAATGAAACTAGGGTTTAACCCCACTTAAGAATTTAATTCTTCCAAATTTATAGGAATTTAATTCTTCCAAATGAAATCAGGGTTTAACCCTACATAAGAATTTAATTCTTTCAAAATAAATGGGAATTTAATTCCTCTAAAATGAAATTAGGGTTTAACCCTATAAAAGAATCTAATTCTTAAAACAAGAGACTTAAAGCTCTCCATGCACGTAAAGAGATCAGTACCCAACCTGGTCACGTGGTAACACGTGACCCTTATCCTCAACGAACAAGAAGGAATGAATAAGGCCTGCTCACATGCTCCACATGACCCTTAAACAGACTCCTCAAAATGAGAAAGAAAAAACTTGGAGGCAATGCCTCACGTGCTCACACGTGACCCTCAAAACAAAAGGGAACAAATCTAAAGGCAGAATCAATTTTGAGCGCCCTCACGTGTCCCCACGTGACCCTTAGCTAATCCCTTTAATATCCAGTGCATGGATGCCCATCACGTGCCCACACGTGATGGCCTGGAAGATTGAAAGTTTTTATCACTTATTTAAATATTCTGAGAATAAAATAAAGGAAGCTTAGCCCAATCCTAGGGCGCCTCACGTGTCCTCACGTGAGCGTTTCATCTTTTTAGTGTTTAACACTATTTTAAGCACTGCATCCTTAGTGTTTAACACTATTTTTTGTGTATCACGTGGGAACACGTGACCGCCAGATATGTGCTTGTGTTTAACACTATTTTCAAACCAGTCTTAGCCTAAATTGGCTAAATCTTCCAGAGGCAGTACCCCTTTCTTTTGACTGAGCCTCAAACACACTTTTGTCTTCTAAAGTTGGTCATCTCATATGACATTTGAGTGCTCAGCACTCAATAAAAGACAACACGGCCAGAACCCAGATTCATGTTTAGCATTGCTAAATGATGGGGGCTGAACATAGACAAGTGTTCAACAGTCCCAATAAAGATCCAACATTTCGAACCTATAACCGAAGTTGGCCATAAGTTCTCAATTCAGATTTAACTAGGCCAATGTGCTCATAATCAAATTAATTGATCTTAGTTCCAAATTGAACTACAGATTTCCCAATCAACTTTGCTTCAAGAGTACATCTCTTCACTCCCCTGATATTTGTCGTTGTAATCCTTCAACGTCTTCAGAGAGGTGACGGGTCTCTATAACCAATCATTCCATAGACTGTGGGGTCCTTAAACTCATGGACTATGATGTCCTTAACCTTGGACTGTGGGGTCCTTAAACTCATGGACTATGACGTCCTTAATCTCGGACTGTGGGGTCCTTTTAAAACCCATGGACTATGATGTCCTTAACCTCGGACTGTGGGGTCCCTTTAAACCCATGGACTATGATGTCATTAACCTTGGACCACCATGTCCTTAAACTGGTAATGGACCGTAATGTTCTTAAACTACTTATCGACCGCAATGTCCATAAACTAAACAATAGAGCCCAAATGCTCTCTTGTTGGATCTAAATGATCCCGTTAAGTTGATCTTAGTCTAAAATTAGACTAACGTATCCTTAAAAAACGTTTAAGTTGATCTTAGTTTCAAATGAGACTAACGCATCCATAAATCCAATCCCAAACCCAAATCTAAGAAGATACGGATTTTGACTAATCCACGCCCTACGGGCGACGATATAAATTAGTCTCCGTATACAATCCACGGGCAACCAAAAACAAAACAAACACACACGACACAAAGTGACCATCTGGAGAAGGAGAAAGTGGTTACCGCGATGCGGTAGCGTAATTAACTGCAGGGGCTTACGCCTGCAGGGAAGAGCGTCCCCATAATCAAAAACCCCTCAACGAGGGGGAATCTGACGAAATCTGCTACATCGGCCGCATCCATTTAAAACTTCGATACATGGTGTCATAAATCAACTTGGCATCTTCGGAGAGGTGGACGGATAGCACCAATTAGAATCTGCCCCGAAATTCAGGCAAGACGGGCATGCGCGGTCCCGGTGGCGTCTTTCGGCGGAGAACAGATTCTGGCACGTCCGGTGGGACCTTTTCCTCTTTCCACTCCACACTTAGTATGTCGTGTTTTGCGAACGAATCGCGGTTTGCTATGGTTTCCCCTGGATTTGAGGTACTGAGATTTGGTGTCTTGCTCCGTGCAGAAAATAGAAGATTAATGGCTTCAAACTGCACTCATTGCAACAACTCCCACTCCATCCTTGCCGTAGGAGTGACCTACGGGCCTCAAGCGGCCTCCCTTTTCCAAGATGCCAGTGGAGCAGGTAACTCAGGCCACCACCAGGCTGTTCTTTAGGACCATGCTCCCCCAATGCCATTGCAGGAAGCTCTAAATAAGTCGGTCTTTGATCGGCTTACAACTGCCGCGGCCCCTCTCAACGGGTCGCCCAAATCCAGCGCATTAGTCTCTGACAGACTAGGCCAAAGCTCAAGTGGGCCCATGAAGAAGCCCGCGATACCTGAAGCGGCCATCCCGAAGCGGATAGCCATTCCTGCTCCTGAAATCGTTAAGGCGGCTTCTCCTGCTAAAGGGTCGGTCTTCACAAGACTGGCCGTTTCAGCTCCTACTCCACGCGAAGTCACGAAGGCTGCTTCCCCTGTTAGTTATGTATATGCCCTAGAGGCCATTGTTGTATATATGATGTATATTATAATGGATGCTTGGATATATAGAGAGAGGACTTTCTTGCTCGTCATGATAGTATTCTATTTGGTTTCACTTTATCTTAACATGTTGACTTGTATTAGTTTACTGTCTTACTCTCACATGTTGATAAAGCCCTTAGGATCTGTACTCGACTACTGGGACTATGATGAGATCATACTAGTGGGGCCACGGTAGTCGATGAGTACATCCTATAACTGTTCCTAGTCGAAGGTGTGTCGAGACAGGGCATCGATACACCAGAGTAGACTAGCGTATACGCATCTTGACCCATATGATGGGCGATGGATGATCCCATATCCATCGGTGTTTTGACATCAAAGATGGTGTATGGGTGCTCAGTGGAGACTGGATACACTAGACGGACTCGCCGAGAACTCCCAGATGGTATTATACCTCACGTCAGATGGCAGTTCTCCGGTGACACTGGTACAGGGTAGTCTGTAGACCCGAGATCGTCATAGAGTCTTGTGTGATTCCTACTGTGCTTTGATTTCCACCTTACCATGTCCAAGAGGGCGTGCAAAACGGTGGCTTTTGGGTACAGTCCCGAATCACATGGAGGCAATGAGCGATAGGAGGGGATTCGTCTCTCCCGGTATAGGGAGTTGATGTTATGCTGTGTTCGATTGGCCATGACCCGAAGTCCCTGGCCAGGGCTGATATAGAGATTTACTGGTAAGTGTTATCAGTAGTTTCTCGACCCGTTATGAGCCTCACATCGACACGACTTATCGGTTACTGGGGTCTGACGTATACCACCCCTAGACTTGATATGCGACATATCAGACGAAGAGACCGGACTGTACGGGAGTGTTACTGATTGGATTCACAGGAGAATGTACATGCTAGCTTGTTGATCTTCTGATCGCTCAATACCTGGGTGGTTGTTATGTTTAGCTGACCGCTTGCAGCTTGTGGGTGTTTGATATGATCATCACCTGCTACCGGCGTATTGACGATTCTTTAGAATCCTACACAGAGGTTTCTTGACTCAGGCAAAACGGAGTAGGGGCACATATGTGATATGTGCAGGACCGAGGATAATACGATATGAGATACCGTATTATATTCTCGCGATATTTTGATATGAGCCGGGTCATCGGATCAAGTGTTGATTCGATGAATCGGTACATGATATATTAGTCGGTTATATTCGATATAGCCGGATTGTCGGATTAAGTGTTGATTCGATAATTTAATGTATAATAATATATATGATATATTACATTACATTATCTAATATTGGCTCGCTTTATTATTTTATTTTCTCACCGGATAATACATTGATATATATGTGATATATGTTAATTGTATTATTTTCTTCTTTAACAAATATATAATATATATGTGATATATATTATTGTAACATGATATGATTACTAATGCAACATGTTTAGTGGAGATTAAATAAGGTTAGGGCTTGAATTGGGTTAGTTCTTTCATGAACCTTCTAGAAGGTTTTCTTTTGTCATGAGTTAAGATATTATGGTTGATATTTTCTAGTGACTCATTCTTAACCCAACCCAAACCCTTAGCCTTAGTTAATTCTCTACATAGGTTATCCTTGTCATCCTTGACCATGGTTACATTATTAATCATATATCATTTCATTATTCATCATAAAAGGATTTTAATTCATTATTATTCTTCTTCTTCAACCTTGAGCTTTGAGAAAGCTTTCTAGGTTTTCATTTTGCGATGATTAAGAGTGAGAATTTGAAAATAAAAGAGAGCACAAATACTACTTCATCATTCTCATCTAATCTAACCAATTATATTAGGGTGTTCACCTTATTAGAGAGAGATAGCTTGAGTTATAGAAACTTCGAGGTAGATCATCGAAGAAAAGGATGACTACAAGCTAGCATGGATCGTTCGAGTTGTGGAGCCTCTCTTGAGTCTGGGAGATCATGGATCGCGGCGAAGGGACTTCTACTCAGAGCTTATGAAGCGAAGGAGCGGACTACAAAGGTTGTAATCCCTCACTCTTAGTTGTAAAGATGTTTACTTGCATGTGTAACCCTAATAATCTAGCAAAGATCCCGGCTTTGGGTTGTTCGGCACGTCTAAATTTTTATTTGGGCATGATTGATGCCTTATTAACCTTTGTATGAGTGCCTAGGAACCCTACAGTTGTATCAGAGCCTAGCTAGAGCATTAGGCGACGTGTATACGAAGTTAAAAGTCCGATCGAACCCCGAAACACTGACTTTGACCCCCTCTCTGGACAATTTTTAAAAATGTGATTTTTTCTGCATTAAAAATACTCAAAAAAATCAGCAGGGAATTCTAAGGATCACCCTAAAATACGAACCCATAATTCCGTACAGCCGCCGCGGAACCGCGGCAGAAACCTGCTTCACACGGCGGTTCCGCGGCCGTTCTGGGGATTTGGGGACTCGTATTTTTATGGTTAATCCGTAGTTATTTGTATATGCTTCTGGGTATTTTTAATCTGACTCAAGTGTTGAGTGTTCTGGAGATTATTTTGGATTCGTTGATTTGATCGGATAGTTTAATTTTGTTTTGTTTTTCGGATATTTTAGAAACTGTTAAAATGTTCGAACGGATATCATTAACTCACTTTTTCCCGGCACGAAAAACTTTCAAGTGTTGAATTTTTCTTGAGTTTAAATCTTTCGGAAAAACGTGCAAGTAACGCGGTGGATCCTCTAGAAGAACACAAACCTTAACTCGATTATGTGACCGTCCGAACCGCCTCTAAACCTTAGGGTTTGAGGCAGTACGGCGTGCCACATGTGAGGCGTTGGCTTGACCCTTCTACGGCTGGACCATCGGTACTGTGACATATTCTGGGACTATTTGAACTCCGCTCAAGTGTTAAGCTATTTAGGAAATCTTGGGTATTTGATTATCCGATCGGAAATTTTAATACTATCTATTTATCTGGAATGTGATACAATATGTGGAATTCATATAGTTAGGCATGAAATGCAAAGTATGTGATATTTCGGATTTATGATGTCTAAAGTGATTGTGAATTCCAAATGTTGTAGTTTTACAATTTTTTCTGTGACCGTAAGTGTAGTATGTAGTTGAATTGCCGGTTTTCGTTGCTATACATCAACGACGATCGGTGTATGCACACTTACTTACGTTGATGATATGAGATATTATGTGTTGCTGTGATATGTTATATTGGATCGTCGTGTTCTGAATAGCCGGGGGGTTTATATCAGATGAGGGTTTTTTATTTTCATTCACGTAAAATTCATTTGTATGTAATATTCTTTTATTGGGGCACTTCCGGGATGAGGTTGATGTCACCAATGTATATTATTTACTTTTCCGCATTAGGTAGACACAAGGAGGGGAGCATAAGTAACCGGCTTCTAGGGTCCAGTGGGAGGCCATCTCGAGGAGTCGAGACCGGGTCTCCTAACCCTAGAATTGGCAGTGTTACTTGCCGCTCTCGTAGGGGTCTAGGGATGTGGATTTGGCTATTCATCGCGACCGTGGAATCCGTGTTTTATACAGGCTCGTATTAAAAACACGGACATCCTGGTATATCCAATATTTCATATATGTTCTTCTGCTGCAATGTTCTGTGATGAGATCATATTACTGCCTGAGACAAATACTTATACTATATATATGCTGATATATAAATATTACTGCTTTCGTTTCTTCTGTGATGCTTAGAAAGCATAAGCTGATGGGATATATTAATGAGATTAATAAAAAGAAAAGAAAGCTAAAAGATGTCGTAGAATCAAAACTTTATAAAAGGGTAGCTACCGTTTTGCTTTGCATAGCGGTATATATGATATACCCTGCACCTTATTCGATGAGAAAAGAGCCGAGATCCCTTCACCGGGAGTGACCTCTTTAGCGAAACTGGCAGATGCTGCAAACTCGCGGTTTAGTTTTTGACAACTTTTATAGTTTTTGCTTTGCACAGTGGTATATATGATATACCCTGCACCTTATTCGATGGGGAAAGAGCCGAGATCCCTTCACCGGGAGTGACCTCTTTAACGAAACTAGAAAAGCCTCAAAAACACTCTTTTTCAAAATCACTTGTTTCTACAACGATATCAAGTTCATTACGCTCATGGTTTTCTGAAAAACCTGCGTAGCCCTCCGTCATTTCAGATAGATATTATTTAGTATTCGTGCTATGTTTGTTGACTTAGTCAAGGCGTAGTGTACGGTAGCTAAATAGTGTTTATCTGCTAAAGCTTGAGATGTGATTGGATCAGGGTAGTCGTACGGCCTTGTTCACTTAGTCAAAGGTTGTTCGGGTGTGTTTAATTCAATCGGGAAATGTACGGGTTGAACTTGACTTGCGATTTATGGTTTGTTGACTTAGTCAAGGTCATAGATCGCTAGGGGCAAAATATTATCGGGAATTTCAAGTATTGTAATTTGCAATGAGATTGCATACCTCCTATGAGATAGTTGGATCCCGATACCCACTGCGAGTAAGAGTTACTTCTGGGAGGGTTTTACACAAGACAATTAGCCGATCAAGTAGGTGTCTAGAAAAGTGTTAACGGGGTTATGCCTCTAGGAAAACGACGTTTACTTTAATTAGGTCCGTGCGAAAGCACGGGGAACCTCCCTCAAGTACCGACACTGATCTGGCTGAAAGATTGACGAAATTGTAGGGTGTAATTAATCCCGGCTAATCTTACTTTTTAGGGTTTGAAGGAAGATTTGATAAATACAGTGGGAGACATCCTGATTAGATAAGATAATAACCAATCTAATCTTGCAAAAGCATACGCTAAAGTGTTTTCTTCTTTCTCTCTCCAGGTAGCGACCATATCAGGCCATAATCAAAATAATAATATGGATGTATTGACTGAACCCGCTTATTATACTGAGCAGGGGAACGTTGGACCCGTTCTATCTTATAAGTGTTATAAGACTGAGCAGGAAACAGGAGAACATCTGGATTCTTACGCCACCCAAACTAAGAATAAGTATGTTGATGCATCTTCTTCGGGTGTGTTAGTTATTGAGAACTGTTTCTCAGTTCATCCTACGTCCTGGTTATTAGATACCGGATCAGGATCCCACATATGTAAATTGTTACATGGGCTACGGAAAGGTAGAGAACTGGGAAAAGGTGATCATTCCGTTCAAGTAGGGAATGGTGCAAGTATTGCAGCCAAAGCAGTTGGCGAATATCACCTTGTATTACCAAGTAGTAATACACTGATTCTGAATGAGCGCTATTATATACCGAACATGGTGTGCAACATTATATCAGTTTCTTTATTAAGTAAAGAAGGATATAATTTTGTAGTAAAGGATAATGTTATGAACATATTCCCAAATCAAAAGTTGATTGGATCAGGCTCGTTACATAATGGCATATTCATTCTCAATCAAAATACAGTCCTTAATATACAAAACACACACAAGAGGAAAAGTTCAGAAATGAACGAATCCTTCTTGTGGCATTGTAGACTTGGTCATATCAATGCGACACGGCTAGCTAAGTTACATAAGGATGGATATTTGAATTCGTTCGAATTATCATCTTATGATACTTGCCATTCATGTCTCAAAGGAAAAATGACCAAAATTCCGTTTAGTGGACACGGAGAAAGAGTTACGGAACTCTTAGGACTGGTACATAATGATGTATGCGGTCCTATGTCTACGCATGCCAGGAACGGTTCTTCCTACTTCATTACATTCACTGACGATCTCTCTAGATACGGACATGTGTTCCTGATGAAACACAAGTCTGAAACTTTTGAGAAATTCAGAGAATATAAGCACGAAGTAGAGAACCAAACAGGCAAAAGTATTAAAATCCTTCGATCTGATTGAGGAGAAGAATACTTGAGCAATGATTTTCTGGATTATCTAAAAGAGAATGGGATTCTCTCTCAGCTTACTCCTCCTTATACATCACAGCACAACGGTGTATCGGAGCGGAGGAATCGCACCCTATTAGATATGGTGCGCTCTATGATGAGCGATGCTGAGTTGCTTATTTCTTTCTGGGGGAATGCGCTTGAGACAGCCATCTACCTATTGAATCTAGTTCCATCTAAATCTGTACCTACCACACCATATGAGATATGGAGTGGGAAGAGACCATATTTTAAACGAGTTAAGATATGGGGTTGTCCGGCCTATGTCAAAAGGAAAAATCCGGACAAACTCGAGGCACGATCAGTTCTTTGCAAGTTTGTGGGATATCCAAAGAATTCTCAAGGATATTTTTTCTACCACGCTGAGGAACAAAAAGTGTTTGTTGCTCAACATGCCACCTTTTTGGAAAAGGAATTTCTTGCAAAAGAAATTAGTGGCAAAGAGGTAGAGCTGGAAGAGGTTCCAGCACCGCAAACTACAACTAATGATTTATTGGAACCAGAGGATTCGGTAGTACCCGACGAACCCCAGCCTCTCTGCCGATCTAGTAGGGTTTCTCGTCCACCTGAGAGATACTACGGTTTTCTTTTTGATGGTGGAAGCGAGGATTGCATCATGGAAGATGATGACCCGACTAGTTTCGAGCAGGCCATCACGAGTGGTGACTCTATGAAATGGCTGGATGCAATGCGATCTGAGATGGAATCCATGTACACCAACAAAGTATGGACTTTGGAAAATGCTCCTGAAGGGGTAAAACCCATTGGGAGCAAGTGGATCTTTAAAAAGAAATTTGGTGTAGATGGAAAAGTTGAGACTTTCAAAGCTAGACTTGTTGCAAAAGGTTTTCGTCAACGACCAGGTGTTGATTATGACGAAACCTTTTCTCCAGTGGCTATGCTTAAGTCCATCCGATCTTACTTGCCATTGCTGCATACCATGACTACGAAATTTGGCAAATGGATATTAAGACCGCCTGTCTAAACGGTGATTTAGAAGAGTGTGTGTACATGACTCAGCCAGAGGGCTTCGCAGATAGTGGGAGCAGCGGAAAGGTATGCAAGCTGCTTAAATCCATTTATGGGTTAAAGCAAGAATCGCGGAGTTGGAACATCTGTTTTGATGTTGCAGTCAAAGAGTTTGACTTCATCAAAAATATAGATGAACCTTGTATTTATAAGAAGGTTGCAGAGAGTAAGGTTGTATTCCTCGTATTGTACGTGGATGACATACTCTTGCTAGGAAATGATATTCCTATGCTGCACTCTGTCAAGCTCTTCTTATCACAACGATTCTCAATGAAAGATCTAGGTGATGCCTCCTGCATACTGGGAATCAGGATCTATAGAGATAGATCTAAACGGATATTGGGATTGTCCCAA
The DNA here is from genome assembly GCA_030015575.1 of Agapanthus africanus. Classification (NCBI taxonomy): domain Eukaryota; kingdom Viridiplantae; phylum Streptophyta; class Magnoliopsida; order Asparagales; family Amaryllidaceae; genus Agapanthus; species Agapanthus africanus. Next base: position 58,108,296 of record CM057344.1, read on the forward strand.
TCTAGGTACATTGACACCATACTAAAGAGGTTTAGTATGGAAGAATCCAAGTGTGGGAACCAACCCACGATCTATGGACTCACTCTCTCCAAAGAGATGTCTCCCAAGACTGATTTGGAGAGAGCTCGCATGCAAGGGATACCCTATGCTTCGGCAGTAGGCTCTATCATGTATGCGATGCTATGTACGAGACCCGATGTAGTATACTCAATAAGTGTAGTGAGTCGGTATCAAGCAGATCCTGGAGAGAGTCACTGGACAGCTCTGAAGAACATTCTCAAGTACTTGAGAAGGACTAAAGAGATGTTCTTGGTGTATGGTAATGGAGAACTCAAGGTGGAGTCCTTTACCGATTCGAGCTTCCAAAGTGATAAGGACGACTCTAAGTCGCACTCGGGATTTGTCTTTACCCTCAATGGAGGGGCAGTATGTTGGAAGAGTTCCAAACAGGATACCGTTGCAGACTCGACGATGGAGGCTGAATACATCGCTGCCAACGATGCCGTCAAAGAGGCTGTCTGGATAAAGAAGTTCATTAGTGAACTTGGTATGGTTCCATCCATTGAGCATCCAATACCTCTGTATTGCGATAACAATGGAGCTGTGGCTTTGGCCAAGGAACCCAGGTCCCATCAAAAGTCCAGACATATTCTGAGGCGGTATCACCTGATCAGGGAAATAGTTGATCGCCGGGAGATCGAGGTCAGGAGAGTAGATACGAAGGACAACACTGCGGATCCACTCACGAAGGCCATTTCCCAGATACAGTTTGAGAGATTATTCGGGATGCTAGGTATGAGATACTACAGCAGCTGGCCTTAGTGCAAGTGGGAGATTGTTAGTTATGTATATGCCCTAAAGGCCATTGTTGTACATATGATGTATATTATAATGGATGCTTGGATATATATAGAGAGGACTTTCTTGCTCGTCATGATAGTATTCTATTTGGTTTCACTTTATCTTAACATGTTGACTTGTATTAGTTTACTGTCTTACTCTCACATGTTGATAGAGCCCTTAGGATCTGTACTCGACTACTAGGACTATGATGAGATCATACTAGTGGGGCCACGGTAGTCGATGAGTACATCCTATAACTGTTCCTAGTCGAGGGTGTGTCGAGACAGGGCATCGATACACCAGAGTAGACTAGCGTATACGCATCTTGACCCATATGATGGGCGATGGATGATCCCATATCCATCGGTGTTTTGACATCAAGGATGGTGTACGGGTGCTCAGTGGAGACTGGGTACACTAGACGGACTCGCCGAGAACTCCCAGATGGTATTATACCTCACGTCAGATGGCAGTTCTCCGGTGACACTGGTACAGGGTAGTCTGGAGACCCGAGATCATCATAGAGTCTTGTGTGATTCCCACCATGCTTTGATTTCCACCTTACCACGTCCAAGAGGGCGTGCAAAACGGTGGCTTTTGGGTACGGTCCGGAATCACATGGAGGCAATGAGCGATAGGAGGGGATTCGTCTCTCCCGGTATAGGGAGTTGATGTTGTGCTGTATTTGATTGGCCATGACCGGAAGTCCCTGGCCAGGGCTGATATAGAGATTTACTGGTAAGTGTTATCAGTAGTTTCTCGACCCGTTATGAGCCTTACATCGATACGACTTATCGGTTACTGGGGTCTGACGTATACCACCCCTAGACTTGATATGCGACATATCAGACGAAGAGACCGGACTGTACGGGAGTGTTACTGATTGGATTCACAGGAGAATGTACAGGCTAGCTTGTTGATCTTCTAATCGCTCAATACCTGGGTGACTGTTACGTTTAACTGACCGCTTGCAGCTTATGGGTGTTTGATATGATCATCACCTGCTACCGGCGTATTGACGATTCTTTAGAGTCCTACACAGAGGTTTCTTGACTCAGGAAAAACGGAGTAGGGACACATATGTGATATATGCAGGACCGAGGATAATACGATATGAGATACCATATTATATTCTCACGATATTTTGATATGAGCCGGGTCATCGGATCAAGTGTTGATTCGATAAATCGGTACATGATATATTAGTCGGTTATATTCGATATAGCCGGATTGTCGGATTAAGTGTTGATTCGATAATTTAATGTATAATAATATATATGATATGTTGCATTACATTATCTAATATTGGCTCGCTTTATTATTTTATTTTCTCACCGGATAATACATTGATATATATGCGATATATGTTAATTGTATTATTTTCTTTTGTTACAAATATATAATATATATGTGATATATATTGTTGTAACATGATTTGATTACTAATGCAACATGTTTAGTGGAGATTAAACAAGGTTAGGGTTTGAATTGGGTTAGTTCTTTCATGAACCTTCTAGAAGGTTTTCTTTTGTCATGAGTTAAGATATTATGGTTGATATTTTCTAGTGACTCATTCTTAACCCAACCCAAACCCTTAGCCTTAGTTAATTCTCTACATGGGTTATCCTTTTCATCCTTGATCATGGTTGTATTATTAATCATATATCATTTCATTATTCATCACAAAAGGATTTTAATTCATTATTCTTCTTCTTCATCAACCTTAAGCTTTGAGAAAGCTTTCTAGGTTTTCATTTTGTGATGATTAAGAGTGAGAATTTGAAAATAAAAGAGAGCACAAATACTACTTCATCATCCTCATCTAATCTAGCCAATTAGATTAGGGTGTTCACCTCATTAGAGAGAGATAGCTTGAGTTATAGAAACTTCGAGGTAGATCATCGGAGAAAAGGAAGACTACAAGCTAGCATGGATCGTTCGAGTTGTGGAGCCTCTCTTGAGTCTGGGAGATCGTGGATCGCGGCGAAGGAACTTCTACTCGGAGCTTATGAAGTGAAGGAGCGGATTGTAAAGATGTTTACTTGCATGTGTAAACCTAATAATCTAGCAAAGATCCCGGCTTTGGGTTGTTCGGCACGTCTAAATTTTTATTCGGGCATGGTTGATGCCTTATTAACCTTTGTATGAGTGCCTAGGAACCCTACTTACCCTATTCAAAAGTCGGCCTTCGCAAGACTGACTATCCCCTCTCAACGGACGTCAATCTTCGACAGGTTAGCACCAATAACAGTCTCTCCTCAAAGCAACGGGCATGAAGAACCTCATCCAACAGCGGAAGTGATCCCGGCCGCACGACATGCTCGACGTTGCCACTAGCGCTGAGTGAGGAAAGCTGGGGGTAGTTCACCCTCTGGACTGACTCCGCCAGCTCCAACTGTGGAAGTTGATGCTGCTGTTCCAACTGGAACAGCTTTGAACCTCTCAGGAGGGTCCGCAAGAACTTTTCGACCGCTGTGCTGAAAAGATCTCCTCCACCTATGGAGAACGTTACAAAGGTGAAGCTGGAGCAGCCCCCTCAGCGGCTGTCCTCTAAAATTTACAAGGTCTTATTCCCCGCCGAAACACGCGGGAAGACGCGGTAAACGTCTTGCCTGAGTTTCGGGGCAGATGCTAATTGGTGCTATCCGTCCACCTCTCGAAGATGCCAAGTTGATTTATGGCACCATGTATCGAAGGTTTAAACGGATGCGGCCGATGTAGCAGACTTCGTCAGATTCCCCCTCATTTGAGGGGTTTTTGATTGTGGGGACGCTCTTCCCTGCAGGCGCAAGCCCCTGTAGTTAATTACGCTACCGCATCACGGTAACCACTTTCTCCTTCTCCAGATGGTCACTTCGTGTCGTGGGTGTTTGTTTTGTATTTGGTTGCCCGTGGATTGTATATGGAGACTAATTTATATTGTCGCCCGTAGGGTGTGGATTATTCCAAATCCGTATCTTCTTAGATTTGGGTTTGGGGGTTGGGTTTAAGGATACGTTAGTCTCATTTGAGACTAAGATCAACTTAAACGTTTGTTAAGGATACGTTAGTCTCATTTGAGACTAAGATCAACTTAAACGTTTGTTAAGGATACGTTAGTCTAATTTGAGACTAAGACCAACTTAACGGGATCGTTTAGATCCAACAAAAGAGCATCCGGGCTCTATTGTTTAGTTTAGGGACATTGCGGTCGATTAGTTTAAGGACATTACGGTCCAATGTTAGTTTAAAGACATCACGGTCGAGGTTAAGGATATCATAGTCCGTGAGTTTAAAGACCTCACAGTCGAGGTTAAGGACATCATAGTCCGTGAGTTTAAAGACCTCACAGTCAAGGTTAAGGACATCATAGTCCATGAAATGTGTGATTATCGGGACACGTCACCTCTCTGAAGACGTTGAAGGATTACAATGACAAATATCAAAGGAGTGAAGAGATGTACCCTTGAACCAAAGTTGATGTGGGGATCTGTAGTCCAATTTGGAACTAAGATAAATTAATTAGATTATGAGCACATTGGCTCAGTTAAATCTGAATTGAGGACTTATGGCCAACTTGGGCTAAGTCCAATTAGATTAGAAATGTTGGCCCTTTATTGGACCATTAGACATTTGTCTGGGTTCAGCCCCTCATCACTTAGCAATGCTAAACAAGAGTTTGAGGGCTCTGATAATATTTTTGTCTTTGACTGAGCATTAAACATTATAGCTCTGAGTTTTACTTTGTATGTCATATGAAATGATCAATTTTGAGATTCAGTTGAAGGAGAGGCTTGTCTCTGGACAACTTAGTCAATTTGGCTAAGATTGGCTTTAAAATAGTGTTAAACACTAGAGAATATCCGGTGGTCACGTGTCCTCACGTGATGTATTTAAAACAGTGTTAAACACTGGAAACGAAATACTCAAAATAATGTTAAACACTAGAAAGGAAGGGGGCACGTGGGGGCACATGAGGGCACCCAGAGGTAGGGCCAGATCTCCTTTACTTTGTTCTCAGAACTGTAAATAAGTGTTAAACACTTTTTAATCTTCTGGCCATCATGTGTTGACACGTGATGTGTATTCATGTATTGATTATTAAAGTGTTTGTTATGGGTCACGTGAGGACACGTGAGAGCACCCAAAGCCAGTACTGCCTTTGCTTTTGTTCTCTTTGTTTTGGAAGCCACGTGGGAGCGCGTGAGGCATTGCCTCCAATCTTTTCCCTTCTCATTTTGGGAGATTTGTTTAGGGGTCACGTGGGGGCACATGACCTGTTTTTATTCTTTCTTTTTTGATCACTGCGAATTGGGGTCACGTGTCCTCACGTGACCAAATTCTTTACGTGAATGGAGATCTTTCAAGTCTCTTTATTTTAAGAATTAAATTCTCTGTAGGGTTAAACCATAATTATGTTTTAGAGGAATTAAATTCCTTTGTATGTGGAAGAATTAAATCTCATGTAGGGTTAAACCCTGATTCTATCTTGGAGGAATTAAATTCCTGTGAGTTTGGGAGAATTGAATTCTCATGCAGGGTTGAACCCTAATTTTATTTGGAGGAATTAAATTCCTATATAGGGTTAAACCCTAGTTTTATCTTGGAGGAATTAAATTCCTGTGAATTTGGGAGAATTAAATTCTCATATAGGGTTAAACCCTACCTTTATCTTTGGGAGAATTAAATTCTCTAAACTCAATTCTCTCTCTAAGTTTTGGATCTGCATGGCAGAATCTCCCCGATGAGAATTAAATTCTCAACTTGTGGGGAGATTTGCTTCTGCAAATTTTCAACCAGAGGAAGAACTAAGTTCTTTTGCAGAAGAGTTAAACTCTTAGATTGAAAATTAAATTCTCTTTTTTGTTTTATGAAGCTTTGATCCCTTTCCCCTTTCTCACCTAGGGTTTCTTTTCTTGAGAATTGAATTATCCTTTCTTTTCTCTCTGCTATTTTCCTTCAAAAAATTCCAAGATCCAAAAATCTATCCCTTTTTCCTCTTCTTGGCTTCTATTTATAGGAGAAAGAAAAGAATCAATTTGTTTAGTTAATCTTTCATTGAAAGATTTTGTTTGTTTTTCGTAACTAATATGATCTTTTAGATCACTTAGTGAATTTTATTCACCATTGGATTTTTAATCCAAAAGATATTCTATTTGTTATTTTTGGTGAAATTTAGGAAAATCTTTCCTTGTATAAAATCTTTCCATAAATTGGTGATTTTTAATCACCACTGGATTTTTAATCCGACGGTGCTCCACTTTACAGAGCATAATCCTTTTTGTTTGGAATGATTTAAAGAAATACTTTCCCAGTTAGGGTCTTTGATTTCCCTTAATTGGAATTTAATTCTATTAACTCATAAGGCTTTTCAAGCCCATCACGTATTGGCACGTGATCCCAACGTTTGACCATTGAAATAGAATTTAATTCTATCAACTAAAGAGCTAAGGGACCTGTCACGTGTTGGCACGTGACTCTCTTTTATTCAGAATTTAATTCTGCTTTTTAACAGAGCTGAAAGACCGTCACGTGTCAGCACGTGACTCTCGGTCACGTGTGAGCACGTGATGCCCCATTAGGGTCTTTCCTTAGCTATTTTTTTACATTTTTGTTTGATTAGAATTTAATTGTATAAAGAGATTATAGGAAACAATCACGTGTGAGTACGTGATACCTCATTGAGGTATTTCCTGATTTTTATCAGGGAACAAATGCCCCCACAGCGTTGTTCTCACGTGTCTGCACGTGAGTGCAACGCTTTCACTTTTGTGACCGTTGGATCCGTCTAGATAATAGGGGAGATGAAACGTTTCCCATCACATCCTATAAATGCCAGTGTCCCTTCAGAAGCACCTCCACTTTGTTCTTCTTCTTCCTTGCTTACTTTTTCCTTTTAGAATTTAATTCTCTCTCCCAGAGCTTAGTTCTCTGTTTCGAAAATTTCCAAAGTTTAACTCTGTTAAAAGATTTCCTTTTCTCAAGTAATTATCTTGAATGGCTGAAGAACTTTTGCAGAAGTCTTCGTTGGATTTTAAATCCACACCAATGGCTTTTCCCTTAATCGCACAACTTTGAATTTGTTGGTCACTTAACAAAACTTGTCTTTCCAAGGATTTGTTTAAATCTCAATGTTTGATTTTCCTCATCACTAATCTTTCACGGATGTTTCTTTTCAGGCACCATGGCTGTTCATCTATATAGTTTGAATGAATTTATCTCCTATGAGGATATTCACGTACAGGGCCATTTTCAGAACCAAGAGTTTACAGATGCCCAATGTGCAGAGATTATAGATCGTCTGTATGCACACGTCGGTCGACTGCTTCCTCGCCGTTCCGCTCTCTTGAAAATCGTAGCGGGAGCAATTTGGGGAGCACTTCCTGGGTTTCACGAAGCCATGCCGCTTAATACGCTGGATGATGCCGAAGACAAGGTGCATTCAGTGTACCTGTCGGGCCTGATCTCGAAGAAGCGGAGAGATAACCTCATTGATATTCTGCATCAAACTTTCCAACAGACGACGATAATCGTCTCTTATCAAAGGGAGGAAAACATTGGCGAGGATCTCGACACTCGCGATCGCAAGAGGGTGCATACGAGAATGGTCAGAAAGGCCAGAAAGATTCTAGACGGCCTCACTTTTGAATTTCTCAATCCGTGTCCCGGATTTGATGTCTTACCATTGTAAATGTTTCCTCTTATTTTTGTATGAACTTTTAACGTATGAATGATAAGTCTTTCCTTTCCCTTTGGTGTTCGTATGCTTTCCTTATGAAACTTTGTCATATTATTTTTGCTGCTCACGTGTTTGGCATGTGAGGCGCTGTTGGGGATTTCAATCTCACATTGGCACCCACTCACGTGTTACTCGCGTGCGACACTGTTTTACTTTTCAGCCCATATCAAGGTTAGTGCTCACGTGCTCTGCACGTGGGGCCCTATTGATAGGGTTGTTTAATTTCCCATGCAATCTTTCTGTGTTTGACTTTGAATGCAGCGAGGGAGCCTTGGAAATAGTTCCACCTCTTTGATTTCCAATGCCTTTCCTTTTTCTGGGTCTTGGAAATAGTTCCACAATGAAATATTTTCCGTGCGCAACATTTATTGCTCCCCTTTATAACTTGAAGCCATAGTTTTCCTTCTCTCTTCACAGAGAACTCCAATTACAACTTAGGGTGATTTATCTTGAGAAAACAACTAAGTGCTATGGCTTGCAACTGCCCCAATGCTCGCCGACAACCATGGGAGGTACCCATTGAGGAGATGGTTCCTCGTTTTACCGCGCGACTAGTGGATCCCCTTCTTACTGATGTCGAATGTGATGCAGTGACGTATGAACTCTTAATCCGTAGGGGGTCCCCTCTTCCAATGGGATCCATTTGGCTCTAGATGATTCTTCTTGTCGTGCTTGCTGATATCCCTCCTCACCCAGCAGAGATGACCCTGGCGATTCTTGATATGGCTGAAGACAAGCTCGAGTGTTTTTATGAGGCGTGCCTGATTACTCAGGCTCTGAAAGACTGCTCGGTCCATCTATTGAGCCAGATAAGAGTCCGACGGGCTATTATGTCTGCCTTTGCGGATGAACACGGCGCTAATCGGTGGGGAGCCACTCCTCGTGAGAATCGTCGTTTCGATGTGCTGGAGAAGGCAGAAAGGGAGTTAGAAAATTTTGCATTTTGTTTTGTTAACCCTTATGCCACTGATCCTTTGTTTGGTGACCTATTCCCGGTAGTGTAGTATGTTTAAACCAATGTACTCTTTTTATCATTGGCTGTTGTATGCTTTCTGTTGAATTTTTATGTTTGCCGGATACTCGTACGTGCGTCTTGCTTGCGTAAATGAGCTTCATATTTTTCCATGGGAATTTTCTTTAATTGCGAGCATCATCGTTATGTTGCATGCGCATTTTTTTGGGTATCATTTCCTTTTAAACGTTCATACAGTTGCAAATGCATGCTTGATGGGATATACATCGGAGGCTTTCCTTGTTGCTTCCCATATCAAGTGGTTTTTACTTATTCTAGATTAAGTGTCGTCATAGAAATAGAGTTTTTCTTGCATATTCTTGAATCTATACGCCTTCCCTCAGAGGTTATAGCTGCAAAGGTGAGCTTGTGGGGGCTGATCGAACGATGCGCTGGGAAGATGATATCCTGTGAGAAAAGGCTCAGCCGCAAGTTTTCAGAGAGGGATCTGGCTTCCAAAGCGCTGGGGGAGCTTCAAGCCCGCCTTACGGCCAAGACCACTAAAGAATATGAATTTTGGCGAGTGCTTCAAGAGGCTATCAAGGAGGTGGTAGCTATTGATAAGGCCGTCGTGTTTACTCGTAAAATGGTCGAAGCCTATAAGGTCACTGAAAAAGAGCTTGAAGGCCGGCTTGCCTCATATCAGGCCCAACAGGCTCAAGTGGAGGCCCGTCTTTTGAAGATACTAAATCATGAAGCCGAGGCTCAGCGAAAAAGGGGTGAACTGGCAAACCTACTAAATCGCCCGCCAACTTGAAAAAAATTGTATATATTTTTTCATTCTTCCTTTGTGCATACTCCTGAATGAGAGTATATTTTTTTTGTTCTTTCATAAATTGTACTTTGAATTCATTTTGATTCATGAATAAAAGACATATTTTTTTCATGATGGTGTGTCCCTTTAAGTAAGTGTATTCTGTGGATAGCCTATCTCGATTTCTTTGCAGGACAACGATGGCTTAGGATTCAGGGTTAAGATCTGCCTCCTAAGACTTTTCAACTTTATGAGTCGTGAGGGTCTCATAAAGAATTTTCTCCCTACAGGTCGAGAGGATCCCGTAGGTGTAATTTCTCCTTAAGAATTGTGAGGATTCCTAAGTGTGTTTTCTCTTGAAAGTCATAAGGATCTCACAAGATAATTTGCTCCCTTACGAGTCGTGAGGACTCGCAAGTGATGGGTGAGGTTACCTTTATCCGCATTTCACGGAGTTAGGAATTGCTCTGGATGCTTCCCACAGGGTCATAGCCATGTTCTGCAAGGACCAGGCTCCACTTTTGACGTTTCCCACGGGGTCAGGATTGGCATAGGCCGCGTTCCACGTAACCAGGAATTTTGCTCTGGATGCTTCCCACGGGGTCATTGTCGTGTTCTGCGAGGACCAGGCTCCGCTCTGGATGCTTCCCACGGGGTCATTGCCATGTTCTGCGAGGACCAGGATCCGCTCTGGATGTTTCCCACAGGGTCAGGATTGACATAAGCCGCGTTCCACGTGACCAGGAATTTTGCTCTGGATGTTTCCCACGGGGTCATTGCCGTGTTCTGCGAGGACCAGGCTCCACTCTGGATGCTTCCCACGGGGTCATTGCCGTGTTCCACGTGACCAGGAATTTTGCTCTGGATGCTTCCCACGGGGTCATTGTCGTGTTCTGCGAGGACCAGGCTCCGCTTTGGATGCTTCCCACGGGGTCAGGATTGACATAAGCCGCGTTCCACGTGACCAGGAATTTTGCTCTGGATGCTTCCCATGGGGTTATAGCCGTGTTCTGCGAGGACCAGGCTCCACTCTGGATGCTTCCCACAGGGTCATTGCCGTATTCTGTGAGGACCAGGATCCGCTCTGGACATTTCCCACGGGGTCAGGATTGACATAAGCCGTGTTCCATATAACCAGGAATTTGCTCTGGATGCTTCCCACGGGATCATAGCCGTGTTCCACGTTACCAAGAATTTTGCTCTGGATGCTTCCCACGGGGTCATTGCCGTGTTCTGCGAGGACCAGGCTCCGCTCTGGATGCTTCCCACGGGGTCATTACCGTGTTCTGCAAGGACCAGAATCCGCTCTGGACGTTTCCCACGGGGTCAGGATTGACATAAGCCGCGTTCCACGTGACCAGGAATTTTGCTCTGGATTCTTCCCACGGGGTCATAGCCGTGTTCTGCGAGGACCAGGCTCCGCTCTGGATGCTTCCCACAGGGTCATTGTCGTGTTCTGTGAGGACCAGAATCCGCTCTGGACGTTTCCCACAGGATCAGGATTGACATAAGCCGTGTTCCACGTGACCAGGAATTTTGCTCTGGATGCTTCCCACGAGGTCATTGCCGTGTTCTGGGAGGACCAGGCTCCGCTCTGGATGCTTCCCACGGGGTCATTGCCGTGTTCCACGTGACCAGGAATTTTGCTCTGGATGCTTCCCACGGGGTCATAGCCATGTTCTGCGAGGACCAGAAATTTTGCTCTGGATGCTTCCCACGGGGTCATAGCCATGTTCTGCGAAGACCAGGCTCCGCTCTGGATGCTTCCCATGGGGTCATTGCCGTGTTCTGCGAGGACGAGGATCCGCTCTGGACGTTTCCCACGGGGTCAGAATTGACATAAGCCGCGTTCCACGTAACCAGGAATTTGCTCTGGATGCTTCCCACGGGGTCATAGCCATATTCTGCGAGGACCAGGCTCTGCTGTGGATGCTTCCCACAGGGTCATTGTCGTGTTCTGCGAGGACCAGGATCCGCTCTGGACGTTTCCCATGGGGTCAGTATTGACATAAGTCGCGTTCCACGTAACCAGGAATTTTGCTCTGGATGCTTCCCACAGGGTCATAGCTGTGTTCTGCGAGGACCAGGCTCCACTCTGGATGCTTCCCACAGGGTCATTGCCGTGTTCTGCGAGGACCAGGATCCGCTCTGGACGTTTCCCATGGGGTCAAGATTGACATAAGCTGCGTTCCACGTGACCAGGAATTTTGCTCTGGATGCTTCCCTTGGGGTCATAGCCGTGTTCTGCGAGGACCAGGCTCCGCTTTGGATGCTTCCCACGGGGTCATTGCCGTGTTCTGCGAGGACCAGGATCCGCTCTGGACGTTTCCTACGGGGTCAGGATTGACATAAGCCGCGATCCACGTGACCAGGAATTTTGCTCTGGATGCTTCCCACGGGGTCATTGTCGTGTTCTGCGAGGGCCAGGCTCCGCTCTGGATGCTTCCTACGGGGCCATTGTCGTGTTCCACGTGACCAGGCATTTTGCTCTGGATGCATCCCACGGGGTCATAGCCGTGTTCTGTGAGGACCAGAAATTTTTCTCTGGATGCTTCCCACGGGGTCATAGCCATGTTCTGCGAGGACCAGGCTCCGCTCTGGATGCTTCCCACGGGGTCATTGCCGTGTTCTGCGAGGACCAGGATCTGCTCTGGACGTTTCCCACGGGGTCAGAATTGACATAAGTCGCGTTCCACGTAACCAGGAATTTGCTATGGATGCTTCCCATGGGGTCATAGCCGTGTTCTGCGAGGACCAGGCTCAGCTCTGAATGCTTCCCACGGGGTCATTGCCGTGTTCTGTGAGGAACAGGATCCGCTCTGGACGTTTCCCATAGGGTCAGGATTGACATAAGCTGTGTTCCACGTAACCAGGAATTTTGCTCTGGATGCTTCCCACGGGGTCATAGCCGTGTTCTGCGAGGACTGGGTTCCGCTCTGGATGCTTCCCACAAGATCATTGCCGTGTTCTGCGAGGACCAGAATCCGCTCTGGACGTTTCCCACGGGGTCAGGATTGACATAAGCTGCGTTCCACATGACCAGGAATTTTGCTCTGGATGCTTCCCACGGGGTCATAGCCGTGTTCTGCGAGGACCAGGCTCCGCTCTGAATGCTTCCCACGGGGTCATTGCCGTGTTCTGCAAGGACCAGGATCCGCTCTGGACGTTTCCCACGGGGTCAGGATTGACTTAATCCGCGTTCCACGTGACCAGGAAGGGTTGACTTCATCCGCATTTCACGGAGTCGGGATTTGACTCTCGGTCATCTGTGCACCGCCGAGTCATGGAACTGGGAGTTGTCGCTGTTCCGCTTTGCTTGATGTTGTGTCTGTTGTAATGAGACGAATGTTGAGAGGATCTTTAGGCTATCTACGAACCGTTTAGATTTGGCTTCTTCTTCTGATGAAGCCTGGGGAGGAAAGGTGTGATTCCCTCTTTGTTTGTGCCCCTGGATTGTATACAGGGATTGATGTGATATCACCTTTAGGGCATAAATTTCATTCATTCATTTTTTTTATTTCTTTCCGTGGTGCTCTATCATTTCAGATTTTATATCGCGAAAGTCGCGATTGCCCCATCATTTCGGCTATTTTCGCGGTGCCCAATCATTTCGGCTATTTATTTTATTTTTACTCGCTGCTTTTTTATTGCGAGTTGCTCAATCATTTGGGCTATTTTTCGTGCATATATTTTTTACTTGCTGCTTTTTATTTGCAAGTTGCCCCATCATTTCGGCTATTTCGTATGCATGTGTCGCTCGCTGGCTTTTCGCTGCAAGCTTGGAATTAGACACCGATTTCGGCATCAGCATCGCTACAACTGAGATATTGCCAGGAGTGAATCATCATTTGCCTCTGTCGATTACGAACAAAGGTGGCTTAGTAAACAGGGTTAAGATCCTGTCGGCTAAGGCTTTTGACTTCACGAGCCGCAAGGGTCTCATAAAGGTATTTTTCCCTACAAGTCGTGAGGATCTCGTAGGTGTATTTTCTCCCTAGGAATCGTGAGGATTCCTAAGTGCATGATCTCTTATAAGTCGTAAGGATCTTACAAGAGTGCTTTCTCCTTATAAGTCGAGAGGGCTTACAAGGGGGTTCCCCGCGCAAACATATCCCTAGTCACGGATGGGACTTTGTTAGGGAAATGTTTATTCGCGCCCGTGGATTGTATACAAGGGTCAGCATTGAGCCGCTTGTAGGGCAATAATGGAGGTTGTGGTGGCCTCTTAAGAACAGGTTCAGATCCCTGTAGCTTAAGACTTTTGAATCTTATGAGCCGTGAGGGTCTCATAAGAGGGTTCTCCTTACGAGTCGTGAGGATCTCGCAAGTGTAATTTCTCCTTAGGAATCGTGGGGATCCCTAAGTGTGTTGCTCCCTTATGAGTCGTAAGGATCTCACGCAGGTGGTTTCTCCCCACAAGGTCGAGAGGACCTTGCAAGTGTCTTTTAACGAGATTGCGCCCTTTCGGGTTTTCACAAAACTCGCCGGTAGCCCTGCTGTTTTTACTCACGGAGCCTTTTCAGGTTTTCATCCGTTCCCATTTTGCTTATGGACATACCATTTTCTTTTTCTTTCTTTTTTTTATTCTTTTCTTTTCTGTCAGCCTTGGAATGCTGCAGTCTACAGTAGTTTATTGACATCTCGGTCAACAGCTAGTTTTAGGACATAGTGGTCCATCGTTAGTTTAAGGACGTTTCGGTCCGACGCCAGCTTTAGGACATAGTAGCACATCGTTAGTTTAAGGACGTTTCGGTCCGTCGTTAGTTTAAGGACGTCTCGGTCCATGATTAGTTTAAGAATGTCTCGGTCCGTCATTAGTTTAAGGACGTCTCGGTCCGTCGTTAGTTTAAGGACGTCTCGGTCCGTTGTTAGTTTTAGGACGTTTTAGTTTTAGGACGTTTCGGTCCGTCGTTAGTTTAAGGACGTTTCGGTCCATTGTTAGTTTTAGGACATTTCGGTCCGTGACCGGTTACTACTTATAGAGTTTGGGCTTGGGAAGATAGCGAGCGGACATAGACGTCGTCATCTATCGTTGACCTAGGCCATGACTCGTCAGGCGTAGTATTTCTTTAGGAATCGACCGTTTATCGGCCGGAAAGGTCTTTCACCATGCATGTCCATGAGTAGATAGGCTCCACCCTGGTAGACTTTGTCTATGATATACGGGCCTTCATAGTTCAGATCAAATTTCCTTCGTTTGGCACGATTGGGGATCATAGGTCTTTTGACCACTAGCACGAGTTCGCCTTGGTGGAATATTCTCGGTCTAGTCAATCTTTCATATGAGCACGTCATCTTTGTTTTATAAGCCTCCAGATTTTGTTGCGCTATGAGTTGGATTTCATCAAGGGCATCGAGCTCCTCAAGCCGAAGGTAAGCATTCTCTTCATCTGTTAGCTCGTAATGAACCGCCACTCGTAGAGAGGGCAACTCTATCTCGAGGGGCAGTACTGCTTCTGTGCCTAACACCAATGCATATGGTGTTGTATTTGTAGCCGTTTTGAACGTAGTTCGATACGCCCAAAGAGCTTCATGCAGTCTCTCATGCCAGTCCTTCTTATTTCGAGACACCGTCTTTTCACGATCTTTGTCAAGGTCTTGTTGAAAGCCTCAGCTAGACCGTTAGCTCGGGGATTATAGACTGAGGAGTATCTCCAGTCTATGTTATGCTGTTGTGCGAAACGGCTGATCTTGTGGCTTTTGTAGGCTGGCCTGTTATCAGAGATGATCCGTTGCGGAGTGCCAAACCGATAAATGACGTGTGTCTTGAAGAAATGGAGTATATTCTCCATCTTCACTTCCCTCAGCGGTACTGCTTCTGCCCATTTGGAGAAGTAATCAGTTGTCACCAAAATGAATCGATGTCCTCTGGATGATGCTGGTTCGGTGAGGCCGATTATGTCAGTCCCCCACATTTCAAATGGAAAGCTAGCCACTGTCGGATGTAGTGGATTCGGATGCTGGTGGATAAAGTCCCCATGGATCTGACACGAGGGGCATTGTTTCGCATACTCGAGGCAGTCCTGAATCATCGTGGGCCAATAATAGCCCATCCTTTTGATCTTCAGCTTCATCTTCGGCCCGGCTTGGTGAGAACCGCAGAGTCCGTCGTGAGTTTCTTGGACGACTCTCTTTGCCTCTTCAGGTCCCAGGCATCTTAGCCACAAAGAATCAAATGATCTTTTATACAGGGTATCATTGACGAAGGCAAAAGATAGAGCTTGCTTCATGAGCTGATGTTTTGAGGACGCATTTTCAGGCGTTCGACGGGATTTGAAGTAGTCTATAAAGACTTCTCTCCAATCCTCAACCTTTTCTTGGTCTTTTACTTGTAGAGCCATTTGCTCGGTCGCTCCCTTTTCCTCGGACGACTCCGGAGATATTTCTGCCGGTGCAAAAACCCGACGGCTTTGTACCATGATTCTTACGTCATCAAGGTTTTCGTCAGCCAGTTCTTTAGCGAGCTTGGCTAATGCATCCGCTTTGCTATTTCCGCACGCGGTATGCTTTCCAAGGTGTAGGAAGGAATTTGAGTCAACAGTTGTTGTACTTTCTCTCCGTACTTCACCAACTCAGGCTTGCACGTCTGATAGTCGCCATTTACTTGACTAACGACCAGCTGTGAGTCTCCGTATATGAGAAGGTTTTCAATTCCCATGTCGATAGCGATCTCAAGACCTGCTATCAAAGCTTCGTATTCGGCTTCATTATTCGTCCTCGGCTCTGTTAAGGAGAAGGCAAAGCGCATTATCCCTCCTTATAGAGTCACGAAGATGAGGCCTACCCCTGATTTGATTATGGGCATGCTTTGTTTGCGCTTCTTCATGGAAGACGCTCCGTCAAAATAGAGTTCCCACCGGGTATCATTCTCTCTTCTTTCCCTGTCGATCGTGTCAAACGTGTGTTCGTCTGGCAATTTGCAGTTCAAAGGAGAGTCGGCAGGTGTCGGATGCTCAGCGAGGAAGTCGGCGATGGCCTGGCCTTTCACTGCCTTAAGAGGCCGATAAGTTATCGAGAACTCCATTAAGAGCAGGGCCCATTTAGCAAGCCGCCCCGTCAATATGGCCTTCGACATCAAATATTTGAGAGGATCCACTTTCGATATGAGATGGACCTCATGTGCCAACGCGTAGTGCCTGAGCTTCGTTATTGCGAAGATTAACGCCAGGAGTGTTTTTCAATGGGAGAGTAATTGCTTTCTGCCCCCAAGAGAACTCGACTCAGATAATAAAAGGCTCTCTCTTTCCCTTGGTCGTTTTCTTGTGCCCACAGCGCGCCTAAAGGACCTTCGAGGGCTGTTGTGTACAGGATGAGAGATTTTCCTTTAACGGGAGCGGCCAACACTGGCGGATTCTGTAGGTATTGCTTGATTTCCTCCGGTGCGCTTTGGCATTTGCGATCCCAGACAAACGGGGTTCCCTTTTTCATCAAGTGACTGTAGGGGCGGCACTTGCCAGAAAGATTGGCTATGAATCGCCGGATATATGCGAGCTTTCCTTGGAGAGATCACAGCTGCTTAAGAGTCTTTGGCGGGGGCATTTCCATGATCGCCTTGATCTTCGACGGGTCTATCTCGATGCCTTGATGTCGGATAATGAATCCCAGGAACTTGCCTGAGGACACTCTGAACGCGCATTTGAGAGGGTTCATCTTCAAGTTGTATTTCCGAAGGCGCTGAAATATGATCTTCAGATGCTCTAAATGTTCCCCGTATGATCTGCTTTTAACTACGAGATCGTGGATATAGCATTCGACGATTTCATGTATGAGGTCGTCGAAAATCTTCGTCATGGCCCTCTGATAGGTGGCACCGGCGTTCTTTAGACCGAACGGCATCACCTTGTAATAGAATATGCCCAAAGGGGTCCGGAAAGCGGTGTGCTTCTGGTCCTCGGGATGCATCTTTATCTGATTATATCCTGATGATCCGTCCATGAAGGAGAAAACTTCGTGAGTGGACGTATTATCTATCATCAGCTTAGTGACTGGTACTGGGAAGTCGTCCTTCGGGCAAGCTTTGTTGAGATCCTAAAAGTCCACACATATGAGCACCGTCCCATTTTTCTTCATCTCCGGGACTATGTTGGCGATCCAGTCAAGATACTGAACCTCTTGATGAATCCAGAATCGATTAGATTCTTGACCTCGGCGTTGATGCTCATCTCAAGCTCGAGCCTCATTCTCCTCGGTGCTTGTTTGATTGGCTTGACGTCCGGGGATATTGCCAATTTGTGGATAGCAATCTCTGGATCCAGTCCTGGCATCTCGGAATAGTTCCATGCGAAGCAATCTTTATGTTGCATAAGCACGTCCTTTAGTGTAGCCACCCTTTCTTTAGACAACAGCTCACTGACGAATGTCGGCCGCGGGTCGCTTGTCGTCCCCAAATCAATTTTCTTGAGGTTATCTGCAGTAGTATGTATTCCATCTTCCAGCTCTTTCGACGCCAGCGGAAACTCTGAGATCACCTCGTCATCCTTGTTTTCGAAGCACCAAAGGAGGTCATCCATATTCTCGGGCTCTTCTTTTGACAGCGTTATCACGTGACAAGTACGAGATCGTTTCCTAGATTGATGTTGATCTGGTTCTACTCTTGCTATACGCGTTGCTTTCGGCTCATGCTTCTGTGGCGGGCTTATCCTCCAACTGCTGGATAGAGCGAACCTGCCTTGTTGATATTGGTCTTCGATCCAGTTCTTGAAGGTGAAGCAGTCTTCGAGGGGATGTCCTATCGCTCAGTGATAAGAGCAATAGTCTGGGTGAGAGACCTCACTCGTTTGCTCGGGGTGCTTGGACTCCGGGAGTGTCATCATCTGATACTTTACGACAAGATTGAATATCTTCTTTGTCTTATCTTGGGGAAAAGAATATTCCCAGCCCATTTTCTTTATAAGGGACGGATCCCGGCTGCTCGATCCTTCCTCGCGTGGCTTCTTAGACCCGTTGGGGTGCTGTCGAACGTTTTTTCCGTTCCTTGGTTTATTTTTGCCTCTGCGCCGGGTCTTTTGTGTGATGGGTTGGCGACCAGGAGTATTGTCATTCTCCGCGGCCTGTTGAAGGAGGCGCTGTATCCTGGCTTTCTCGTAAATGGCCATCTCGCGGTTATGGTCATCCCGGATCTTTTGACCCACTTCCCTTACTAGCTTGTCCATCCATTCTTCAAACGACGTACTCGGCATTTTGATGGCGGGGCCTTGTTTTGGTTTAGGACCCGCGTCTTTTAATAGAACGTCTCCTTCTTCATCGAAGTCATATATGACGTAGCTGCAATGGACTTGCTCTCGTTTTTTGGATTGAACATATCCAAGCCCGATTGTTTCCATTCTCCTGTTGGGCAACTTGCGCTGAGTTCCGGGGACATCCCAAATCCTATTGTAGAACCGAGCTTGTCGCGTGGTCTGTTTGAAGGGTACACCTTGGCGCCTCAACAGCTTTTTCAAGCCTTCTGTGTAATATCTAGGTAAAAGGATGGGCTGGAGCCTGTCAAGTGTAGAATCCGTGATTGATGAGAATTCTTAGTGTGTATGTAGAAAGTGTGTAGAAATCACAACCAAAAATATTTTGACCGCAATCAATAACGGTGTCGATTGTAGCGCGTTAGCGAGTGCGGATCATCCATAGGGAAAGTGAGATCCGTTCGAATTTGAATTAGATGAATTGAAAATTAAAGAAAAGAAAAGAAAAGACAATTCAATTCAAGATTTAAAAATGAATTTCATGAATTATCAAAAGCTAAGTCTAATAACAAGAAAACATTAATATCAAGAATTAAGAATTGATGATTTCCAATCCAAATATCAAGAATCGAAGTGAGGCTCGTAGGAATCGATTGGATGTATAGATGTAATGAAATCTATTGATTACGTATTCTTATCCATCGATGAATTGATACTAGATCGATGATGATCAACGAGAATTAGGGATTTCTTGCGGAAACTAAAGTTTCATCATCTATCCCTTGTCCTTTTGTTGATTTCATTCACATTCTAGCCTCTAGTAAATTCAAGAATCAATCGTGGATCCCTAATTTCGAGCGAACACAATCAAGAAAGCATCGCATCGAAACTAGGTCGTCGATTCTTCAATTTGCTAGGGTTTACAAACTCGTAGGACTTAAGAATCGTTTCAAGATTTGTAACATCATCATCTATTGATCGTCTCGACTCCTTCACGAGCGGAGTTTTACTCAAACATCACAACAAGAAACACAATCAAGAATTAAGATCGAATCATGATGCAAGAATGTAAAGAAAGCAAGATATAAGAATTTCACCTTTTATTTATCAACAATTTCGTTACAATTCTTTCAAGAACTACAATGAGGAAAGAACTCGATCGTCGATTTGGCTTCACTCGTCTTCGTGAGTCGCGGATCGTCTTGGATCACTTGCTCGGATGAAGATTGGCTCCGCTCCTAAAAGGTTGAAGGCTTCTTACTTGAATTGTACTCGGTGTTCTTGATTTTGGGCTTGGATTTTGATATAGGGTTAGGGTTTACAAGTTGTGTCACTCAACTTGTATTAGAGATGAAGATTAGAGATTAATGAACCCCTTTAACCCTAGATCTAGGTTTCCTTTTATAAGCATCTCAACCTTAGATTTAGAATTCAAATTTTAAATTTCCCTCCAAAAGTTTGTTAGATCTTAGATCTAGAATTCAAATTTCAAATTTCCCTTCAAAAATTTGTTAGAGAGAGGCTTCTAGAAGAAGTTAGTTGGAGGGAGGCTTCTAAAACTAGGTTGTTAGGCCGAGCCTTCTAGATGAAGCCACGTGGACAATCTGGAGTCTTTTGGATGCCTTGTTAGTTACAGGAAGCCACGTGTCAAAATGTGCAGAGCTGAAGTCACCAGCTTGCCGCGGATCCACGGCGGGAAGCGCCCATTGGCCACGGATCCGCGGTCAATTGGAGCCTTCATTGCTTGATCATTCTGGAATGTTCTTGTACTGACTTCTTGGCACTTATTTCAAGTGCAGAATATTTTTTTACTTTCTCTTTCACTGCCAGATCACAAGTCTTGGACTTGGCGTATTTTTGTCAGTACTTTTAACTGTTTCTGCTTTTCTCCTGCAATTTCCTGCACAATTTCTCAAGACAAGTGTTGCGCTATACAAAGATGATGGAATGCCATGATAAACACTCAATTTCCCTCAGAAATATCGGTTTTAATATATAACACAAGATATTTGGTATTTTACGGCTGTTTTGCTAATATGTGCTATATGAATACCGAACACCTCTAGATGAGTGCAAATGGTAGGAAAATTGTCGTGTTAAAAATGCAATATTTTCAACTGATCAAATTCCCCCAAACTTATTTTCGGTCGTCTCGAGCGAACTGTTTTATTAAAAAGAGAAGGAGAAAATAAAGAAAGAGAAAAACTAACTAGCACACTTTCGTAGGCAACACGATTGCACTGAGCACGTGCAACAAGCCTTTAAACCTCTAGGTGTCCCTAGTAGGAGGAGTGTTGTCTCCTGAGGGTTTTCAGCGGATTGCACCCACAAAATCCAATAATAAAAGGAAGACTGTGAAAGTTACATTTAAAGATAAGAATTTTAAAAGAAAAGCTTTGAAAATTAGGGTTTCCAACTATGCTAGCTTTTCAGTTGTCATGAGCCCTATCTTAATAGTCATGAAAAGATGTTAGAAATCATATCATCCCTCAATAAAACATCGTCTTTATTCTTCATTCCTATCTTTCTTCCAAACATCGATCATATAACCCTACGTGTATGTAAAGAACATCCTTACACCCGGAGAATTCAATTCAAGCTATCATACTCTTGTCCATCTGCCTCAGTAATTTTTAATTAATGAATATTTAGCTGAATTTGCTCACACTTTCATGCGATCGTTAATACTTCTTGAGGTACTAACTGACCGATTACTCCTGTACTTGATTATTTGGTGTTTTTCCTCGTCTTGCACCACCTAAGGCTTATCAGTGACTCCCAGACCAGTTGGTCTAAGGCACTAGGTGAAGAGGCACCCTCGCTATATTTTTTTATTACTGCCTTGGCGATAACAAAACTAGTGTTCATTTTTTTTTCACCATTTATATTTTATTCATATTTTTTTATTTTCTTCATACTTTGGCTTTTAGACAAGAGCATTTCAAGGTATCCTCTACTATCCCGAGCTTCAAGACGTATGTAAGTGCGAATAGTAGGGTATCAACGTTCAAAATGTTTGGCTTCCAGAATAGGAACTATTTTTCAGACTTATTTTTATCCTCAGATTAGTGACTTCTTTCATCTTACTAACCCTTGGGACAACGGCTCATAACTATTTATTACTAGTTCGTATAAGAAAACTTCTAATTTTCTTGGTTTTCTTAAATTTTTCCAATCTTTTGGATGTAATTTTTCACTATCTAATCTTTTATTATCTTATTTATGTACAAAAATAGTTTTAAATTTTTGAAAATTTTTAAAACTATTTTTATAGGTTTTCAAAAAATATTTTGTGCTTATGCAAAGTATGATGCAAATGATGCGAAAATAAGCACAAACCTCCCCTAAACTTGTTTTCAACAGTGTCCTCACTGTTGCCATCTGCTAAAACTCAAAAAACCTGTAAGCCTGGAAGGAAATTTATTAATGGGGGCAAAATATTTAAATGAAAATCCTCCCCCAAACTTGTTTTTGACTCATCTTTTTGTGTAAAAATTTTCTTTTCAAGAGCCAGATTATACCCCCCCCCAAAACTTGAGTTAAACAATGTTAAGCTTTGAAAATCACATGAGGGGGTCAAAAATCATTGGTCGATGCCAAGCTTTGCAAAGACCGAAGGTCAACACCAACCATTCGAAAATTTTATCAATGTAGTGCTCAGGTTGGTGGAAGAAGAAGTGGGGAAACGGTAAGTGGTGGAATAGAATGTGTGTGCGTCTCATTTTGGAGAGACGATACAGCGAATGTGATGGATTACTCGCATTCTTTTTACAGTCCAGAAAAAGGGTTGGAGGTTTCAACACCCGTGTCATTCAAAAATGCGAGTTTTTCAGCATAGATTTCCTCAAAAGTTTTATCAATTCCCCAAAGAATAATGTCATCACAAAGTGCGGGGTGATCTTCAGACTCCAGAAACGGTTCATAATCGGTGTTAGTTGTTGACCCGGACAACTCAGTGGAAGAGTCCGTATGTGTATGATACATAATTGGGTTAAACAATAACATATGAAAATAGTCTAGATCAGTATCATGAGGATCGTCAAATTCGCTGCTGACGACATCCATTAAGTCGACAGAACAGACCTGAGCAGTAAGTTCGGAGGGTACACTTCCCAAGTTGTAAATGTTTAGCTCAATTGACCTATTCCCGAAGGATAGGGTCATAGAGCCATTACGACAGTTGATGATAGCGTTGGAAGTGGCCAAAAAGGGGCGACCTAAAATCACCGGAATTTGATTCCGTGGGTTCGCTACAGGCTGTGTATCAAGTACAATAAAGTCCACAGGGAATACAAATTCCCCGATTTTTATTAATACATTCTCCAGTTCACCCATAGGTTTGGTGATTGATCGGTCAGCCATCTGGAGAGTTATGCTCGAGGGCTTTAACACTCCGATACCTAGTTGCTCATAGACCGAGTAAGGAAGCAAGTTAACACTAGTGCCAAGGTCAAGTAAAGCACGGTTAATGTGTTTTCCCCCAATAGAAATAGAAATAGTAGGACAGACAGGGTCTTTACGTTTCCTTGGTAATTGTTGGGGAAAAGCCGTGTCTACAGTACTCGACATAAAAAAAAATTTAGGCACTTGAGTCTTCCTCTTCCTAGTGCACAAGTTCTTAAGAATTTTCGCATAGGACGGAACTTGTTGGATAGCATCTAGGAGAGGGATGTTGATGTTAACTTACTTAAACATGTCTACAAGCTTCTCCCTTTGTGCATCATGTTTGTTGGGCCTCAACCTATTTGGAAATGGAGCTCTATCAATAAGTGTTGGGTCCAACATTTATGGAGAAGTTTGTGGGGGTGGAAAAGGTGAGGTGGGTGGAGGGTTCGAGCCTTTGGGAAAATGGAGAATAGGCTCGGAAGAAGACGGTAAATTAGACGAAATAGGGTAAGAAGTAGAAGTGTGAGTGGAAGTGGAAGTGGAAGCCGGGGTGTTAATGATCAATTCATCATTATCAATTTGTTTACCCACATGATTGTCTAGCACTCTTCCCGATCTCAACGTTGTAAAAGCATCCACATTAGTGCAATGTGAAGGTCCAGGATCAGGTAGGGGTTGAGATGGAAGATTCCCTTTTTCTCTAGCAATTATTTCGGCTGTTATTCGTTCAATTTGTGCTTCCATCGATTTAATATTCTCATTTTGAGTGAGAATGATCTTTATCATATTATCGATTGAAGATTGAAAACTTGCTGACCCTTGGATGGATTGTTTCATGAAAGTAACCAAGGTTTATACTAGTGCAGAGGTATTATCAGTACCGGCCAATTGCAAAGAGTTTTCATGTGGTGCAAAAGTGTTGGCCGGATTTTGGAAGTTTTGTGATTGGTAGGGGTGCTGACTCAATTGGTGTGGTTGTTGTTGTGGTGGAAGAGCCCTTTGGAAAGTGTTCTGGTTTAGATCCATGTATTGAGGTTGGTGTTGGATCCAAGAAAAATCAGGATGATTCCTCCAATCTTGATTATATGAGGAAGAAGAAGGATCGTTTCCAGGTCTTTGCTGAAATGCAGCATTAGTGTGATCTTGAAACGATACATTCAAAGGACATTCTTCCGTCAAATGTGAAGGGTTTGAACAGCAGCCACACACGGTTTTGGGAAGTGTGTATTGGTTTAGGGAGGCTGAAGAGATTTTGTTTTCTATAGCGTCGAGTTTCCTTTATATTGCGGCCATTTCGGTTTTCATTATGACGGAAATATCGAGCTGATTGACATCTTCCCTAGGCGGTGGTGGTCTAACACTTTCCCATTGTAATGTGTTTTGAGCTAAATCTTCTAGGTATTTCCAAGCTTCACCATCATCTTTAGATAGGAATTGGTAATGACACATGGTTTCAAGCATCTTTCTAGTAGTGAGTTCAATACCCTCATAGATAATTCGACACAAATCCCATCTGGAGATTCCGTGATGAGGACATTGGATAAGAAGATCCTTGAACCGTTCAAAGCATTTCCAAAATGGTTCATTAGGAAGTTGGGTAAATTTGAAGATTTCGCTCCGAACACGGCTGGTCTTGTGATTGGGATAAAATTTCTTAAGGAATGCTGCAACGAATTCGTCCCATGTTGAAATAGAATGTGCGAGTGTGATGTAAAGCTACTTCTCGGCTAAATCGCACAAAGTGAATGGAAGAAGACGTAAACGCAGAGCATCCAAAGACAGTTGTGAATTTCCCATCAAAGCACATACGTTTTCGAATTTTGAAATAAACATGTATGCGTTTTCAGAATCAAGGCCGTGAAATTTGGATAACAGTTTGATGAATTGGGGGTTGATTTCAAAATTTTCCCCGTTGGCAGGTGGTATAGAAAGACAAATAGGAAGAGAAACAGTGTAGGATAGCATCTCTCTTGGAGAGAAATGCGTGGAGGATTCTGCGCACCTGCGGGCGGTGGCAGAGTGGTGTTAAAGTTTGATGGAAATCCGTCCATCACGGTCATGGTGGGTGGTGGGGAAGAAGACGAAGAATTACCGACTCTGGGGTCGATAAAAGAAATGCGGACAAGACGGGAAATGGAATCCCGTGTCCAGCCTAACATGTGCTGAATGGTTGTAGCACAAGTGGCAGCGTTGGTAATAATTAGGGGAAAGATTGGTTGGTGTTTGTTTTGAAAAAGAATACGGATTTTTTTGAAAAAAATGATGCAAATCACAACAAATGCAACAAGCAACCCTAAGTCTAGTGGTCACCTAGGTCAAGGCTCTAGACCGCTCCAAACTACCAAATGACAAGTCGCATGATCAATCCTCCACTGCCTCTTTGTCCCTCCTGTGGCCAGGTAAGTGCCAGGTAAGTGGGAGGTTCTCCACTACGTAAGTAGTGGGCCTAATTAAGTAACCACTTGCCTTAGACCCACTTGCCTTAGACACCACAAAAAAAACGCGGATAAATAATGGATTACCCACGGCCTTCTCTTGTCCTTAGTGAGCGCGACGGTCCTTAGAGTCATCTCTAGATTTCTTTTAGTTAATGAGGGTAATGTGGATGCAGTTTTGTGATTTTCGGGGCTTAGGAAGGGTAATGAAATCCCCACCTAATCTGACATGCACAATTTTTTTATTATTACGACGCTGTGAATTTTTGCAAAGAAACCTGCACAAAATTGTTATTGGAGCAGAAAGTGAGAAGATACCTGAGTGAATTTGGTACAGAGAAGCTTCAAGCCTGCCGCGGATCCACTGCGGTAGGTAGGTACTTGCCGCGGAAACGCGATCCAACGAAGAGATCCCTGCACAAATTTTCTTGAGACTGCTACTGTTCACCTCCTAGGCTCTCTGGAATATTCAGAAAAAAATTTCCCAAGCTCCACAGATTCCAGATTTCCTCGTAACAAATCACAACGAATCGTTTAGTGTTTGCACGAATTTTGATCTAAAATTTTTTTTGATGGAATAAACTATTCAACTCAAATTTCAAAAACAAACGAATTAGCACACTATCCCCGGCAACGGCGCCATTTGATTGATAAGAATTCTCGGTGTGTATATAGAAAGTGTGTAGAAATCACAACCAAAAATATTTTGACCGCAATCAATAACGATGTCGATTGTAGCGCGTTAGCGAGTGCGGATCGTCCACAGGGAAAGTGAGATCCGTTCGAATTTGAATTAGATGAATTGAAAATTAAAGAAAAGAAAAGAAAAGACAATTCAATTCAATTCAAGATTTAAAAATGAATTTCATGAATTATCAAAAGCTAAGTCTAATAACAAGAAAACATTAATATCAAGAATTAAGAATTGATGATTTTCAATCCAAATATCAAGAATCGAAGTGAGGCTCGTAGGAATCGATCGGATCTATAGATGTAATGAAATCTATTGATTACGTATTCTTATCCATCGATGAATTGATACTAGATCGATGATGATCAACGAGAATTAGGGATTTCTTGCGGAAACTAAAGTTTCATCATCTATCCCTTGTCCTCTCGTTGATTTCATTCACATTCTAGCGTCTAGTAAATTCAAGAATCAATCGTGGATCCCTAATTTCAAGCGAACACAATCAAGAAAGCATCGCATCGAAATTAGGTCGTCGATTCTTCAATTTGCTAGGGTTTACAAACTCGTAGGACTTAAGAATCGTTTCAAGATTTGTAGCATCATCATCTATTGATCGTCTCGACTCCTTCATGAGCGGAGTTTTACTCAAACATCACAACAAGAAACACAATTAAGAATTGAGATCGAATCATGATGCAAGAATATAAAGAAAGCAAGATATAAGAATTTCACCTTTTATTTATCAACAATTTCGTTACAATTCTCTCAAGAACTACAATGAGGAAAGAACTCGATCGTCGATTTGGCTTCGCTCGTCTTCGTGAGTCGCGGATCGTCTTGGATCACTTGCTCGGATGAAGATCGGCTCCGCTCCTAAAAGGTTGAAGGCTTCTTTCTTGAATTGTACTCGGTGTTCTTGATTTTTGGCTTGGATTTTGAATTAGGGTTAGGGTTTACAAGTTTGTCACTCAACTTGTATTAGAGATGAAAATTAGAGATTAATGAACCCCTTTAACCCTAGATCTAGGTTTTCTTTTATAAGCATCTCAACCTTAGATCTAGAATTCAAATTTTAAATTTCCCTCCAAAAGTTTGTTAGATCTTAGATCTAGAATTCAAATTTCAAATTTCCCTCCAAAAGTTTGTTAGAGAGAGGTTTCTAGAAGAAGTTAGTAGGGAGGCTTCTAGAACTAGGTTGTTAGGCCGAGCCTTCTAGATGAAGCCATGTGGACAATCTGGAGTCTTCTGGAAGCCTTGTTAGTTACAGGAAGCCATGTGTCAAAATGTGCAGAGCTGAAGTCACCAGCTTGCCGCGGATCCGCGGCGGGAAGCGCCCATTGGCCGTGGATCCGCAGTCAATTGGAGCCTTCATTGCTTGATCTTTCTGGAATGTTCTTGTACTGACTTCTTGGCATTTATTTCATGTGCAGAATATTTTTTACTTTCTCTTTCACTGCCAAATCACAAGTCTTGGACTTGGCGTATTTTTGTCAGTACTTTTAACTGTTTCTGCTTTTCTCCTGCAATTTCCTGCACAATTTCTTGAGACAAGTGTTGCGCTATACAAAGATGATGCAATGCCATGATAAACACTCAATTTCCCTCAGAAATGTCGGTTTTAATATATAACACAAGATATTTGGTATTTTACGGCTGTTTTGCTAATATATGTTATATGAATACCGAACAACTCTAGATGAGTGCAAATGGTAGGGAAATTGTCGTGTTAAAATGCAATATTTTCGACTGATCAATCCGCGCCATGCCAAATTTCTTTTTCCACTTTGGTTTCCCCGGATCGGTAGAATAGGATCGCCTTTTCACCTTCTCGCTTGGGAGGGACGTAGAATGTCTGCAGTTCTTGCACACTATAAGTTTCAAGTGCATCGAGCTCTTTGTAATACTCTTGTGGAATCATAGCAACTTGCAAACTTTGATCTTTGTCGGCGGAGATTTGTATCGACGGCCGAGCAGAGAATACAGCATTGACCTCATCTTCCGAGTCGCTGCCGAAGATCAACATAGGGATGGACGATCCCGGCTTGTTGTATTAGGGCGGCCCTGAATAAACCATCTCTTCTTCCTCCTCGGTATCACTCCCGAAGACTGGAATAGTAGTGATGGCTTTGTTCTTCGGTTTGTGACATCTTTCCGTGTCCTCGAAATCTGGTAAGAAGTATTTTGCATCTCGTACTTTCGGACTTCGTTTACGGAGAATGGGTTCAACTCTCCCGTTACAGTATACTCGAGACCATCCTTGAAGTATTTCATACACTGATGTTGTGTAGAAGGGATGATGTTGTACTCGTGTAACCAAAGCCGGCCGAGAAAAGCGTTATAGTAGGTCTTAGCATCGATGACATGAAACTTAATGTCCGTGATAAGCAGCCCAAAGCGTAGTGTCAATATTACAGACCCAAGCGTTCGTGATGACTAAGAGTCAAACCCGGAGATTTTAATTTTATCACGAGCGAGATGCTGAACGCTCATGCAGATTTCCTTCAACACTCTCACATTGAGAAGATTGACGGAGGACCCATTGTCGACCAGGATTTTTCCTATCTTGATATCATGACAGTATCCGGAGACATAAAAGGGATGGTTGTGCTCGCACGTCCCGAGGAGGAGATCTTCATCGCCGAAGGTGATATCGGCCGTGTGTACTTCTTCTCGCTTGTCCTTCATCTTTTCTTCGGCGAGAAAAGGTTGGAATTGATCGGGTTCCTGCAACGCCTTGATCAAAGAATCTCTTGCTTCTTCTGATAACAAGAGGGCATCGAGAATACTTAGCTTTGAAGGTAACTTTCTCAAGTGTGCCAGAACGTTGTACTCAACCTTACTTTTGTTTGGCGGGTTCTTAGCGGTCAGCTCTTTGACGACTTGGTCATCTAGGGCGATATCCTCAGGGACTTTTTCTTTTCCCTTATCTTTTCTATTCGCGGGCCCAAGATTCTTTTCAGGCAGCATATGATTGCGCGGCTGAATATTTTCACAGGTCTTCGGTTCTTCCTCTTTTCCCGAGGTGGACTCTCTAAAAAGAGGGCCAAGAGTCATTTCTTCGTCAGAGTCGCTCCCGAAAGTAAGAACTTGAGATCCCCCAGTGTCGACCATGTGACAGTTGCCGGTAGTTCTTTTACGCTCCTCAGTCGGATTTCTTTGCTCCCGATGAGTTTTGTGTTTCATCCGCTTGAAATTTTGCCGGTGAGCAATATATCCCTGCCACCATCTTTTAAAAGTGTTGCACTCTTCGGTGGGGTGCGTAATCTTTCGATGATATAAGCAGTAGCTGGGATGTGTTTCCGTTCACCAAAAATGTTTCATTCGGAGGGTGGCAGCTTCATTCCCATTGATATGGCTTTGGCGAATCTCTTTCTCCTCTTGAATCTGCTTTTATTTGCGGCAGACGTACTTCGATCTGGTAGGAGTGTTTCAACCCTTTCGTCCAGTCGTCGGCGTTTGGCCTTTTCAAATATGGCCATCTCACGCTCTCGAGTAGCTTTGCTTTTAAGAAGAGCTTCATTCAGGAATGCATCAATCATTTCGTCTGATGGCCCTAGAAGTTCCGGCTCAGGACCTGCCCCCAGTTTCTCTGTGTAAGGAGCTTCTTCATCGTTTATCGACGAGTGAGAGATCACATGATAACTTGCTACATAATCTTCTGATTCATTCGATGAGTCTTCCCCATCATCTCCGTCCTCAAGGACGTGACTGAGAAATTCTTGGAGTGTGATTGGAGTCCGCGCCTTCTGGTTATACTCTTCCAGCAAGTCAATCTGATTTTGCAGGTCCGTGCGCCTGTCACCAGGCTTCACGGGCTTTTTGGTCTTCTTCTTCTTCTTCGATGTAACATTTCAAAAAAATAAACTATTATTTTTGGGAATTTTTATAATTAAATAATATTATATTGAATATTTTAATAAGGCGGTATAATTAAATACCGATAAATTGGGAAAAAATTTTGGAAAATTATAGAAATTTCTAAAAGAGGGTGTTTTATGTGAATTATGCAAATTTTAAGTTTTTATGATTAATTATACATTA
Source organism: Agapanthus africanus (assembly GCA_030015575.1). NCBI lineage: Eukaryota > Viridiplantae > Streptophyta > Magnoliopsida > Asparagales > Amaryllidaceae > Agapanthus > Agapanthus africanus. The sequence goes on from CM057344.1 coordinate 58,138,352, forward strand.
ATTTTGTGCTAATCGCGATTAAAAATCGCTAATCGGAATTTAGGGTGTTTTGCGCAAAACATACACCATATCATTTCACACTTGTGTTACATTTTCCTACATGGCTTTATTTTCATTTTTCACTCTTTGCTTTGGGTTCACTATTGAGGAGAGAAGGAAATAAAAGAAAAACAAAAGGAAAGGAAAGAAAAGAATAAAATATAGAGCATAGGCAAGTGTAGCATTTTGAAAATTTAGAAATAAATAAAGTGAATTAATTTAATAATAATATGATAAATCACAAAGTTAGTAAAAAGAAATAAGTCAAATTCATGAGTTGTATGTAAGATAAATTAAATTATAATTTTAATATGCAACCTAAATAAATTACATGGGTTTTAATGACAAATTTAGCTTCATTTTAATAAAATAGTGGTTATATAATAACATAAGTTATGAGGGGTTTTTATACAAGTTTAGTTTTCTATGCAAATTGAGTTTTGTTAAGGGGTGTAAGTAGAAAGAGGGTTAACCAAGATTTAGTTCAGAATAAAATCAAAGGAAAATTCAAATTTGGAAAAGAAATAGCAATTCCACATCATTCTTGCATGCATATACTCACCTCACACCTCCTCCTTGCATGAAATAAACACTCTTTAACCCTTGACACCTCCTTCTACCACCTCACCCTTCCCTCTTCCCATATAAGTGATATGTTCAGTCAATTACCAAGTTAAAATCTGGAAAAAAAATTCTGAGTGAAAATAAAACTAAAGAAAACATTGAAAGAACAAGAGGAAGAAGAAGAAGGAAGCAAGGAAGCTAGGTGTTCATCACCATCAAGTTAGGACAAGAGACTTAGCATCTTGGAGGGATTATTCCAACAAAATATTATGGGTAAACTCTTAATCACAGTAGGAAATTTAGGTTCTGTACTTAGTTTAGATTGAATTGAACGGTTCCCTAATATCGTATTTTAGTTAATCATAGACTCTGTTAAAATCTGTTATCATTCAGAGTAGAATACACTTAACAAAACAATGCTAAAATGATGTATATAACACCTAGAGCAAACCATAGGATCACGAACCAGAGGGCTCGAAAATGGGCCGGCGACAAAGAAGGGAAATCCGGCGTCGCCGGTTTTGTAGGTGGCTAGGTAATTTTGGTGGGTTGGGTGTATTTCAGTGTATCATTTTGGGCATTTTGATATTATTTAAATAAATTAATTTCACTACAGATAAAATCTGGAATCGTATATCGGAAAAGATATCTAAAGTCTCAAATACGACACGGTTAAAACGTATCGCGATTGGTTTTCTGTCGCGATGCAGAATGGGATTTAAATTGCAGTAAGGTTAAGTGTACGATAGCTTGAAATAGTCGTATACAACATAACTAATACGTAGGAACGTGTATTTGAATATTCGCCGTGTCGGAATAACCGTTTCCTTATACAAGTTATTGCTATGTTAGATTCAAATACGGTGACTTCAGAAGCCGCAAGGAGAGGAAAAAGGATTGGCGACTCTTGAGAAGATACGACGTATTTCTGGTGAGTAGATTTATATCTACTGGGGTAAGTCGGGAGGATGGCGTATAGCACCCCCGCAACCTTACAAATATTATTATGATTGCTAGTTAGTATAATAGTTATTTAAGACATTGATATAGTATCGTATCTTATATGTCCTTCACTGCATAAAGTTCATATCGAGTCTTTAAGGGAGACATGTGCATAATGATTAGATCCGTACGATACGGATATGATTTGACGAGTTTGTATGAGGAATCATGCCGTACTTAAGATAATACAAGGATTTATGCAAATTGGAAATAATGAACTTTGTGTGCCAAATATGGCTAATTTATCTTTTGACTCATAGAGTTAGGTTACATTCTGTTTTAGGATGTAATACTTGTGTGAGCTATATTCTTTTAAAAACTATGATTCGTTGCTATTTAAATAAAATAACCGGATGCGTGCCAGTTTCTAAAACGAATATGTATTTTAAATCTAAGGCAGCTTCCTTAATTTAAACTTCACGCTTCGATCATTTCTAAAAATAATAGTATAGCTCACAGCAAGTAATTACAATAGTTAGCTTTAGATTAAATTCCACGTTTGCATTGTATTACTCATATTATATGTTTCTACGATTACGCACACTCTGATAGAACACTGCACAAATACCAATGAGTATTATGCTGCACAAGCACGTGAATATATGTTACACTACACCTCATTGGTACTGCCATGTCACTATAGAACCGTGCTAATATGTTACACTATAAGACACTTGCACAAATACTAATGATTGCCATGTTGCACGAGCACAGACGCATATGCTACACTACACATCATTAGTAGTACCATGACACAATAGAATTGAAATCTGTAATTATGTAATCTTCTGTATTCCTGTTGTAAGTTACGAATTGTAATACTATAGATGATGTATTTGATTTCTTGAGATTTCTGAGTATTCTACTCCTGATGATATATATATATATATATATATATATATATATATCGGTGGTATGGGACACTGTTATATATATATACATATATAGTATATCATCAATACAATCTATGCAAGTTTCTTATTCCTCACTTGATATTTTTATATGATGAATAAACGTCCACCATGAGATTTGTGTTTTCTGATTTTAATATCTGGACCGAGTCTGTGGGTATACGGTTATGGATTTATGAGTTTATCTAGACTGAGTCGGAGGTGGATACAGTTGGATACATGGTGGACCCGGTCGAGACCGAGGGGCAGGATTGCCGCATTTTAGGCGGGGAGCCTAATGAGGTGACTCGATTCCGGAGATAAAAACGAGCACGGTAGATATCCAGGGGATACTGACCGGGGTTCGACTTGGTGCGACAGATATTCTGGGAATACTGATCGTAGCCAAGATATCGGGTGGCGACCATCTATTGAGGTAGTGTCGACGATATCTGTATTTACGTGTCGATGATGGACACGAGAGATTCGGATTTTGATGTCGATGCTGGACATCTTTATATGTATATTGATGTGATCATTATCATGAGGTATGCAGTTAGATATTTATTGGATTCCACCAGGACTGATCCGGAGGACAGTACCTACATAAAATTGTACAGACATACATAGAAAAAAAAGGGAATTCCAATACGAGTAATGAATTCATGATTTTGAATTATATGACATTGAGATATTATACCTCCGATTGCATGATAGCTAGTGTTGGACTTGCATATCATATGGTATGTCGATACAGATTATGATAGTACTATACTTATGACCTAGGTATCGTCATACATTTCGATTTCTACCTGTAGATGTACTTTTATTCACTGAGTTGGCAACTCATCCCCGTTGTGCCACAGTTTCTTGCAGGTTTTACCGCTTGGATTGTCAGCGGCTTGGGCATACATTCTTTTCGGGGATTGATGGGTAAGTGAGTTTTATTGTATCATACTCACTCTTGATTGTTCATTTATTCTTGTATCTAGTGGAAACTCCATCAACTTAGAAATGATATACTATGGACTTAGAAGCGAGACTCAGACTTTATTGGGTGTTGATGTCACACTCTTTAGAGTTGACATCTGTTATAAATTTGTTTGGATGTTCCGTCTTTTAGACGTGAAAGCTAGCTTCCATTGGGAGGCTATTTGATGTTGTTGTACCAAGTTTTTATAAAAATATAAAGGAGGTGATGACTATTTTCAAACGTCACAAAGACTTTTCAATATACTTAGTAAAGTTTAGATGTTAATTTAAATCGAGATTATCGGCTGGTTAATTAAACCCCACCTCCAATCTTTTCAAAAAGGGTTTTAGATTCCGGGTTTTGGCTTACTTTAACCGCGTTGATGTCTTTAGATGTCACGTGATTTAAGTGCCGGTCACTTGCCACATTTGGGTCGTGACAGCAAGAGAGAGAAAGGTGAGGGTCAAACCTAAGTCATGGCTCATCTCTCCCACTTCTTCATCCTTGTCTTTCTTCTTCCTCCTTCAGCCCAAGGGAGCACCTCTCCTCCCTCCTCTTCAAAACCCCCGCTTCATCACTAAAAATCCATCAAAAGTCCATCCTCATTTCACAAAAGTTATGCACAAGCTCACAAGCTACCTTATGGACCAAGAAAAATTTGATTTTGGCGCTATAGAGGATTCATGGGAGCTAAATGAGGTAACGCCTTTCACAATTAGTGTAGTGTTTCAAGTGCTTAAGCCTCATCTCAAGTTTAAAATCGATTTGGCGAAGTTTAGTGGGCTTTGGATATCTCTAGAGAGGGTTAGGGTTAATTTGGGTAGTGTTAGTGTAATTAAGCCTTAGTGGTGACCCTTAAACCCCCTAGGTGCTAAGAACCCAGATCCAACACAATACCAAACCTGAAACCCAAAACAGAAACAGTCTATGTCGGTTTGTGAGTGTTTAAGGCGTGCAGAGAAATCTGGAGTGATCCGGGACCAATACTAGAAAAGTAAACAGTACCAGTAGCTGAGATAGACCACCATGAGGCCACCCTACCAGAACGAGACCCTAACTCCTTGAAAAAACTGGCCTGGCCAGAATTTTGGGGCATGTGGCCGGCCCCCCTGATGAATTAGGTGCCCAGGTTGCTTCAGTAGGTCACATGCACCCTATATCTCACCCCAGTGTTATTTGCTTGCCTTTGTTTTCACCTGAGACAAAATCTGGGACCACTTTTCTGGGTTGCTGCCATGTGTTTCATGATGTTTATGGATTTAAGATTTGATATTTGTGTTTGTACTCGGTCACTTGACGTTTGTACGTCTATCCCGAGTGTTATTGGGTTGTGTTGCGAGATGCAAACTATATGTTCTAACCTATAGGCTTTTGAGCGTGTCGTTTTGGTTTTCGTGTGTCGTTTTGATTTCGATTTGGTTTTAATGCGATGCGATACGTGTGGCATGTAGGTACCCCCATGATGATTCGAGACGATGAAGAAGATGGTAGCGATGTCAACATCGGCAAACGAAGATCGGGTGAGTAGATTATATCTATGAGGGAAGTCGAGTGGATGGCGTATAGCACCCCCGCAGTTCGATGTATAGGATGCTATGTATACTATATACTATATGATATCTTTTATATGTGACACGGATTTTCAGGTTGTGATTAGGTGTACTATGGTTAGAGTAGGGTTTAGAAGTAAACTAGTATAGTTTCCTAGTTGCGAACCCTAGAATAGGTTTACACCCACACGCACACACATGCTTATTGGTTATACTTATACCTGGATGATGAGGATAGTGGCTGATATTTGGAGATGAGTCGATGAGATTGGGCATAGTGCCGTGAGATCGGTGATATGATGCGGTTCGTATTTGGGATATGATATGTGATTTTAGCGGGCCTTTGGGTGTGTTTTCATACACGCACATATATCTATATAGATGGTATCGGTTAGTACTAGACTAGATCAGTACCCCAGATCATGAGATATGACGATAAGAATACCAGATAATTGACGAGATGATTGTGATATTGACCCGTACCCAGATTTGGGATGCTGTACGATGGATGTACCGTACGAGCTTTATATTGATGATAGATCCGCACTCATGACTCGAGGATGTCATATGATGTATTGTATCGTACGTGATACTATTGAGGCGGGATCACCGACTATTATATATATATATATATATATATATATATATATATATATATATATATATATATATATCGACTCAGATTTAGATGGTTTCCAGATTTAGGTGGTTTCCATACCCCTCCCGATTAGCTTGTTAGTTAGATCTATAGTTTGCTTAGTAGATGTTAGGCTAGACCGATGTCATACCTATTTCAAAACTAATGAATCGGGAGTATTTTAAAGACAGGCAAAGGGATTCTACGGATATTTTTAAAAGATGCATCTTTTCTTAAAAACACCGTAACCCTTATTTTCCTAAAAACCCCGATTCGTCTTCTTTCAAATGGTAAAACAGTATGACATAGATACATTGATGTAGATTCTGCACTGTTGTGTTTATTATTCATTTGCCGCATATTCTTGCTATTCGCATCGCATTGCATGTTAAATATGTGTATTGTTATGTTAAAACCATGTTGTCAGGACACCAGCACCATTATCGATGATGCATATGTTCCACATACGGCTGCTTGCCGGCTCACACACTTCATCATCGATAATTGCCATGTCACTATACTGTAGGACTGTTGCATTCAGGATATGACCCATACTTGCATACATATGTATTTGCACATACATAGATGATTCTGTTTTGATTTGGAGATTTGGGAACCGCAAGATATATCTTAAAACTGTATTCATTTTAAAAGAGCGGTTTCTCTCAATATGTGCATATTACTATTCCATGTTTCATGATATACTGATATGCTTACATTTCTTTTATATGTCGCATACATCATGCTTTATGATTACGCATTGAGATATGTTGTTTCCATGAAATTTCTGGATTTGGGAACCGTGGGTATTTCAAAAGAGAGTATGTATTGTTTTAAAAACCCGGTTACCCTTGATATGATATTTCAGTGCGCCTACCATGAGTTTTATCGGTTCTGATGTATATATATATATACCCCATGCGAGGAGGAGTCATGGGCCGTGTGCGGGTATATGGTGGGGCCCGGTATGGTACTCCGGGGCAAGAAAGGGATGCTGTGTATACAGACGGTGAGCCTGACAGAGGGACCACTACCTACCGGTGATATTATTTGAGCTCGGCGGATATCCGGAGGATACCGACCGGAGACGAGAGATGATATGGGCCGATCCGGACCGACGGAGCCCGATATATGAGGATTTACGTGCCGATGCTGGGCACAGCTTTCATGATGTTTTCGAGTGTCGATGCTAGACACTCAAGTTCCATGATTTTGATATGACGCGAGCGACACATGTTGATTTACATCCTCATACTTCCATGCATATGCTTTATGATATTTACATGCATGATGCTTATTGTCATTGGGTGACACGTGGACGATATCCACATACTTATAGTTGATATTGATGACATTGATCACATAGTTGGATGATATCCATATACTCATAGACTTCCTGATATAGTTGACTTTGATTACATTGATCATACCTCATATTTATGATATGTTGTTACCTGAGGCACTGACACGAGCACATGGGATCACACTTATGTATAGATATTTACCCTGGTCACCTTTTCATCCTTCAGACTTATTCATATTGAGGATATTATTATTATTGATCGTATTGACCTAGGATTGTGTCATACATACGATTTCTGCTCTGTGATGTTTTCTATTCACGAGTTGGCAACTCACCCCCGTTGTGCCACAGTTCTTGCAGGTTTTGCCGTACAGGTTTCATTACGGCTTTCTGGTACACTGCTTCCCTTACGGGTGATTTGCTTTGGTAGGTGAGTTCTTTTGCATCAGAACTACCATTGTATATGTATTATTCAGTTGTATCTAGTAATTCCATCAACCAAATTTGTATATTGTTTCAGACTTAGAAAACCAGTTATGTATTATTTCGACCTTAGAGTCACACGTTGTAGTATTATGGTTTTCATGCTGATTTTGCGTTTCCTTTTTTAGTTTTGATCCTCGCCCTTCGGCGTTGTATATTATACTGCTTGCGTGGTTGTGACCGTCGATTGACGAAGAGCTAGCTCCCGCTTGGGGATGTCTTTTATCATTGTGCATATATTATTCTTGTTGTACCCCGTTCGGAGCCAGTATTTACAAAGGAAACTCTGCCGAAATTTTCAGAAAAAGACTAGAGATTTTAAAAATGCATATTCGACTTACTTATTTAAAAAAAACCTTGCTTTTAAACATGTTTTTTTTTTTACTTCTTAAAAACTAGTTTTCTTTATTTACTCCTTAAAATGGTTTTAGATTTCTGGGCTTTTGGCTTACTTGAATTAGATGAGGTCCTATAGACTTCATATGATTCAAGGGCCAGTCACGTGCTATTTCGGGTCGTGACGTTCGAAGACTTTGACGGCTGGGTGTGAGTGCTTTGGTTATTACCACCAATCTTTGGAGTTGGGCGCGGTTTCAGCATTCCCTCTATGATCTCGGGTTCCAGTGGATTTTTCCACCTGATCGCCGGACATGTTTGGAGATCCTTCAGCATTCTTTTCGTCTTGGCTGAAAGAGCGACCTCCCATGGAGATTCTTCTATGAAAGTGCATGATGCCCTCGGTGTGTCTGTCTTCTTGGGAGCATGTGGCTGTGGTGGGTTCACCTTCCAATTCTCGGACAGCGCAAACTTGCCTTGTTCGTATTGGTCCTCGATCCATCCCTTAAAGACGAAGCAATCTTCAATTGGATGACTTACCGTTTGATGGTAGGGGCAATAATTGGGACTATTAGCCTCGCCGGGTTACAATGGTTGTTTCGGATTCGGCAGATTGATGAGCCTGTTGCGCACCGCTAGTTCGAACGGTCTCTTCGTTTTGTCCCAAGGGAATGAATAAGGACGCTTCATTTTCTCATTATAGTATCGCCGTTTCTCTTCCAGTTGATCTGTTAATTTTGGAGCACTGGGTTGTTGTTGAGTATTCGCAATGAATGTCCCATTCCCTTTATCCTTTTCATTTCGCGGCTCCGGCTTTGGAGGAGACGGTCTACGACCTATCTGGTCCATTTAGGCCAGTTTGTCGATCAAGGCTTGGAACGTGGTCGGCTTGAAGAATATCATGAATTAGGAAATAGTTGCCTGAGGGTCCAGAGTGCCCACGAACATGCCCACTGCCGGCGCTTATTCGATGCGCTACTGACATTTTGACCATAAGTTTCGCCACCGTATTGCGTATTGTACCCAAGTTTCGCCTGGCTTCACCCTGGCGTTAATTAATGCGGTAATCGGGGTACGCTCGCTAGCACTCGTGAATCTCTGCGTAAACAGCAGTTCCATCTCTGCAAATGTCTTGACGGAGTCGTTTGGAAGTTCAGAATAACATTCGAATGCCATCTCCGACAAGCTGCCAACAAACCGGTGAAGTAGAAATTTATCATCACCTCCGGTGTTGCCCCACAAGGTTCTGAATTGAGCGACGTGCTGATGCGGATTTTCCGTCCCTTTATATACATGAAATTTAGGGATTGTATATCCTGGCGGGTACTTTATTTGGTCATACCAGCCTGGATATGGTCACTCATTTTTAACAATTTGGCCTGCCGCTTCATTCGCCTGGTGAGCTCGTATTTGCTGAGCAATGTAGTCATCCAGAGCAGGCTTGGAGATGGTTTCCTCTTTGGCTGCTGAAAGAGCCAGAGGAGGGTTCGATGTCTCCCCTCTGTCGTCTGCAATGATAATCAGCGGGTCTTCAGCTAGAGGTTCCGGCTGTAATATTATCCCAGCCATGTCTTGGAACAAGAGAGCCATTTGTTTTATATTGGTTGCCTGTTCCGTAGCCTCTTTTCTTTCCTCTCGAGCATTCTTCGGAGGAATTCGGTGTCAGTTTCTTGTTCCTGACGCTGCTCCGAGGTTTCTGAATTTTCTCTTGGCCCAGTAAGTGCGGCCATTGCAGTCAGCATCTCCTGAAGTTTCTGCTGCTGTTATTCCTGAGCCTTCGTTATCGATCGGGTAAGCGGTCGATGGCATGTAGAAGCACGGCTTTCCTCTTTTCTGGAAGCCATATAAACAGTATGCACCATTATGCCCCCAAACTTGGGGCGTTTAGAGTCAACGTCTTTGCGGTTTGCCGCGTTCATGGGGGCTTTCTCTGGCCTCCTTCTCTTTTGAGCGGTTGACGTTGAGGGAGCCGTTGCAGTGGGCACCCAGACGGCTGTCGCCTTTGGTGGCTTGACAGGATGATTTTTTTCTTGTCGAGCTTTAAGCTTCTTTGATCGGTGAGAGTAATCCAGGTCAATCACCGATTCCTAGACCTGTCGCTAGACTTTATAAATTTTGGAGGACAGCCGCTGAAGGGGCTGCTCCGGCTTCTTTTCTACAGTAATCTCCATAGGTGGAGGAGATCTCTTCAGCACTGCAGTAGGAGAGTTCCTGCGCACCTTGTTGAGCAGTTCAAAGCTGTTCTCGGTTGGAACAGCAGCATCGATCTCCACCGTTGGAGCTGGTGGAGTAAATCCAGACGGAGAGCTGCCTCCAGCCTTCCGTACTCGGTGCCAGTGATGACGGCGAGCATGTCGCGCAGATGGTGTTGGTTCAGCTATGGGGATGGCTTTGTCATGGCTCCTGTTCTGGTGAGGCGTTGCTGGTACCAGCCTCTTGAAGACCGACGTCCGTTGAGCAACAGTATCCAATCTATCAAAGACGGACCTTTGAGCAGGAACGGGGGCCGGAATGGCCAGCCTTATAAAGACTGATCCTTTGACGGGAAAAACTTCTTCAGTGGCCTCGAGAGCAGGAATGGCTATCAGTTTTGGGATGGCCACTTCAGGTATCGTGGGCTTCTTGACGGGCTCCTTGGAGTTCAGGCTCGGCCTATCGAAGAATGATGTTGTTGGCTTGATATTGGATGATCTGTTGAGAGGGGCCGTGGTGGTGAGCCGATCAAAAACCGACTTCTTTTGCTCTTCTTGAGGCAGCGGGATGTTAACGCTCACTAGTGGGAGCATGGTCCTAAAGAACAACCCGGTGGTAGCCTACGTCATCTGCTCTACCGGCATTGTGAACAGGGAGGCTGCCTGGGGCCCGTAAGTTACACCTCCATATGAGGTGGAACGGAAGTTGCAGTTGCAGCTGGAATATTTTATGCAAGTAGACTCCATTGACCTTTCGTTTTCTGCACGGAGCAAGACACCAAATCTTAGTACCTGAACCCAAGGGCAACCATTAGCAAACCGCGATTCATTCGCGAACACGACACACGAAGTGTGGAGTGGAAAGAGGAAAAGGTCCCACCGGGCGTGCCAGAATCTGTTCCCCGCCGAAAGACTCAGGAAGACGCGATGAATGTCTGGCCTGAATTTCAGGGCAAATGCTAATTGGTGATATCCGTCCACCTCTCCGAAGATGCCAAGTTGATTTATGGCATCGTATATCGAAGGTTTAAACGGATGCGGCCAATGTAGCATACTTCGTCAGATTCCCCCTCATTTGAGGGGGTTTTGATTGTGGGGACGCTCTTCCCTGCAGGCGCAACCCCCTGCAGTTAATTACGCTACTACATCGCGTTAACCACTTTCTTCTTCTTCGGATGGTCACTTCGTGTCGTGGGTGTTTGTTTTGTGTTTGGTTGCCCGTGGATTGTATACGGAGACTAATTTATGTTGTCGCCCGTAGGGCGTGGATTAGTCCAAATCCGTATCTTCTTAGATTTGGGTTTGGGGGTTGAGTTTAAGGATACGTTAGTCTCATTTGGGACTAAGATCAACTTAAACGTATGTTAAGGATACGTTAGTCTAATTTTTAGACTAAGATCAACTTAACAGGATCGTTTAGATCCAACAAGAGAGTAATTGGACTCTATTGTTTAGTTTAGGGACATTGCGGTCCAATGTTAGTTTAAGGACATTACGATCCGATGTTAGTTTAAAGACATCATGGTCGAGGTTAAGGACATCATAGTCCGTGAGTTTAAAGACCTTACAGTCAAGGTTAAGGACATCATAGTCTGTGAATTTAAAGACCTCACAGTCAAGGTTAAGGACATCATAGTCCGTGAGTTTAAAGACCTCACAGTTAAGGTTAAAGACATCATAGTCCGTGAAGTGTGTGGTTGTCGGGACCCGTCACCTCTCTGAAGACGTTGAAGGATTACAACGACAAATATCAAAGAAGTGAAGAGATGTACCCTTGAACCAAGGTTGATTTGGGGATCTGTAGTCCAATTTGGAACTAAGATCAATTAATTAGATTATGAGCATATTGGCTCGGTTAAATCTGAATTGAGGACTTATGGCCAGTTTGGGCTAAGTCCAATTAGATTTGAAATGTTGGACCTTTATTGGACCATTAGACATTTATCTGGGTCCAGCCCCTCATCACTTAGCAATGCTAAACAAGAGTTTGAGGGCTCTGATAACATTTTTGTCTTTGACTGAGCATTAAACATTATAGCTCTGAGTTTTAGTTTGTATATCATATGAAATGATCAATTTTGAGATTCAGTTGAGGGAGAGCCTTGTCTCTGGACAACTTAGCCAATTTGACTAAGATTGGCTTTAAAATAGTGTTAAACACTAGAGGATATCCGGTGGTCACGTGTCCTCACGTGATGTATTTAAAACAGTGTTAAACACTAGAAATGAAATGCTCAGAATGGTGTTAAACACTAGAAAGGAAGGGGTCACGTTAGGGCACCCAAAGGTGGGGCCAGACCTCCTTTATTTTGTTCCCAGAACTGCAAACGAGTGTTAAACACTTTTTAATCTTCTGGCCATCACGTGTTGACATGTGATGTGTATTCATGTATTGATTATTAAAGTGTTTGTTAGGGGTCACGTGAGGACACGTGAGAGCGCCCAAAGCCAGTACTGTCTTTGCTTTTGTTCTCTTTGTTTTGGAAGTCACGTGGGAGCACGTGAGGCATTGCCTCCAATCTTTTCCCTTCTCATTTTGGGAGATTTTTTTAGGGGTCACGTGGGGGCACGTGACCTAGTTTTATTCTTTCTTTTCTGATCACTGCGGATTGGGGTCACGTGTCCTCACGTGACCAAATTCTTTACGTGTATGGAGATCTTTCAAGTCTCTTTATTTTAAAAATTAAATTCTCTGCAGGGTTAAACCCTAATTATGTTTTAGAGGAATTAAATTCCTTTGTATGTGGAAGAATTAAATCTCATGTAGGGTTAAACCCTGATTTTGTCTTGGAGGAATTAAATTCATGTGAGTTTGGGAGAATTGAATTCTCATGCAGGGTTGAACCCTAATTTTATTTGGAGGAATTAAATTCCTGTGAAATTGGGAGAATTAAATTCTCATATAGGGTTAAATCCTAGTTTTATCTTGGAAGAATTAAATTCCTTTGAATTTGGGAGAATTAAATTCTCATATAGGGTTAAACCCTAGTTTTATCTTGGAGGAATTAAATTCCTGTGAATTTGGGAGAATTAAATTCTCATATAGGGTTAAACCCTAGTTTTATTTTTGGAAGAATTAAATTCTCTAAACTCAATTCTTCCCTTAAGTTTTGGATCTGCATGGCAGAATCTCCCCGATGAGAATTAAATTCTCAACTTGTGGGGAGATTTGCTTCTGCAGATCTTCAACCAGAGGAAGAACTAAGTTCTTTTGCAGAAGAGTTAAACTCTTAGATTGAGAATTAAATTCTCTTTTTTGTTTTGTGAAGCTTTGATCTCTTTCCCTTTTCTCACCTAGGGTTTCTTTTCTTGAGAATTGAATTCTCCTTTCTTTTCTCTCTGCTATTTTCCTTCAGAAAATTCCAAGATCCAAAAATCTATCTCTTTCCTTCTTCTTGGCTCCTATTTATAGGAGAAGGAAAAGAATCAATTTGTTTAGTGAATTTTTCATTGAAAGATTTTGTTTGTTTTTCGTAACTAATATGATCTTTTAGATCACTCAGTGAATTTTATTCACCATTGGATTTTTAATCCAAAAGATATTCTGTTTGTTATTCTTGGTGAATTTCAGGGAAATCTTTCCTTGTATAAAATCTTTCCATAAATTGGTGATTTTTAATCACCATTGGATTTTTAATCCAACGGTGCTCCACTTTACAGAGCATAATACTTTTTGTTTTGAAACATTTAAAGAAATACTTTCGCAGTTAGGGTCTTTGATTTCCCTTAATTAGAATTTAATTCTATTAACTCATAAGGCTTTTAAAGTCCATCACGTGTTGGCACGTGATCCCAACGTTTGACCATTGAAATAGAATTTAATTCTATCGATTAAAGAGTTGAGGGACCCGTCACGTGTTGGCGAGGGACCTGTCACGTGTTGGCACGTGACCATCTTTTATTCAGAATTTAATTCTGCCTTTTAACAGAGCTAAAGGACCATCACGTGTCAGCACGTGACCCTTTGTCACGTGTGAGCACGTGATGCCCCATTGGGGTCTTTCCTTGCTGTTTTATTACTTTTTTGTTTGATTAGAATTTAATTCTATAAAGTAGAGATCACAGGAAACAATCACGTGTCAACACGTGACCCTTGGTCACGTGTGAACACGTGATACCTCATTGAGGTGTTTCCTGATTTTTATCAGGGAACAGGTCTGGCGTCAAGTCCAAGACTCAGTAATTGATCAAGATTACTCTCGCCGACCGAAGAAGATAAAGGTTCAACAAGAGAAGGACCACTCTGTCGTACCACAGAAGGTGCCGTCTACCTGGGTGCCCGCTGCAACGGCCCCCTCAATGTTACCCGTCCACAAAAAGAGAAGGCCGGAGAAGATCCCCGCGCTTGCGACAAATGTCAAGGACACTGAGCCTAAACGCCCCAAGGCTGGGGGCATGGTGGTGCATACCGTCTATATGGCATCCGGAAAAGAGAATAGCCGTATCTCCACAGGTCATCGACCGCTTACGCGATCAGTGACTAAGGCTCAGGAGCAACAACAACAAAAGTTCCAAGAAATGCTAACGGTTCTGGACGCACTTACGGGACCGAAAGCAAGCCCGGAGACATTCTCGAAGTAGCGCCGTGAGCAGGAAACCGATGCCGAATTCTTTCGGAGAATCCTCGAGAAAAAGGACAAAGAGGCAGCGGACCAAGCGGCCAATATAAAACGAATGTTGCTTCTCTTCCAAGACATGGTAGGGATGATATTACAGCCGGAACCTCCAGCTGAAGACCCCCCGATTATCATTGAAGACGACAGAGGGGAGACATCGAACCCTACTCCGGCTCTTTCAGAAGCCAAGGAGGAGACCATCTCCAAGGCCGCTCTGGATGATTACATAGCTCAACAAATACGAGCTCATCATGCGAGCGAAATGGCCGGGCAGATCGTTAAGACTGGACGACCCTATCCGGGCTGGTATGACCAAATAAGATACCCATCGGGATATACGATCCCTAAATTCCATGTATATAAAGGGATGGGAAATCCGCATTAGCACGTCGCTCAATTCAGCGCCATGTGCGGCAATACGGGAGGTGATGATAAACTATTGCTTCGCCAGTTCGTCGGCAGCTTGGAAGAGACAGCCTTTGAATGGTATTCAGAGCTACCGAATGACTCCGTCAAAACATTTACAGAGATGGAATTGCTGTTTACTCAGTGTTTCGCAAGCGCTAGCGAACGCACCCCGAACACGGCATTGATCAACGCCAGAGTGAAGCCGGGAAAGACTTGGGTTCAGTACGCAATACAGTGGCGGAATCTATGGTCGAAGTGTGAACAACGCATCGAAGAGGCTCCTGCGGTAGGCATGTTCGTGGGTACTCTTGACCTCAAGCGACCATTTTCCAATTCATGATGTTCTTCAAGCCGACCACCTTCCAGGCCTTGATTGACAAGCTAGCCCAAATGGACCAGATGGGCCATAGGCCTTCCTCTTCAAAGACGGAGCCTTGGAATGAAAAGGGCAAAGGGAAAACAACTTTCGTCGCCAACGCTCAATAACAACCGAGTGGCCCGAGACCGGTTGTTCGCCAAAGCAATAAGTGGCAATCCCTCGATGAGAAGTTGAGACGTCCTTACTCGTTTCCCCGGGATAAAACAAGGAAACTGTTTGAACTGGCAGTGAGCAATGGGCTCATCACTCTACCGGAGTCGAGACACCCAACGCGACCGAACGACGTCAACGATCCTAATTACTGCCCCTACCACCGAGTATTGGGCCATCCGATCGAAGACTGCTACGTCTTCAAAAGCTGGGTTGAAGACCAATACCAACGGGGCAAGTTCGCACTATCTGAAAACTGGAAGGTGAATCCGCCACAACAGCACACTCCTAAAAGGGTGGACACACCGGGGGCATCATGCTCTTTTATAGAAGAACCTCCATGGAAGGTCGCTCTTTCAGCCAAGACGAAAAGAATGCTGAAGGATCTTCACACATGCCCGGCAATCAGGTGGAAAAGCCCGCTAGAGCCTAAGATCGTTGAGGGAATGATAAAACCGCGCCCGATGCCGAGAATTGGTAGCGATGGTCAAAACGCTCAGGCCAGCCGTCAAAGTCTTCAAACAAGAAGAAAAAGCCCGTGAAGCCTGATGACAAGCGCACGGATCTGCAAAAGCATATTGACACGCTGGAGGAATATAACCAGAAGGTGCGAACCCCGGTCACACTCCAAGAATTTCTCAACAATATCCTTGAGAGCGGAGATAACGGCAATAACGATGGGGATGACTCGTCAGAAGAATCTGAGGACTATGTGGTAAGTTGCCACATAGTCTCTCATTCGGCGTTAACTAACGAAAAAGCTCACTCGGCGATAGAAAACAACATAAAAGAGCTGGGGGCAGGATCGAAACCAAAACCCTTGGAACCTTCTAACGAGATAATCGACTTGCTACTGAACGAAGCCCGTCAGAAAAGCAAAGCCAATCGAGAGCGCGAACTGGCTATATTCGAAAAAGCCAAACGTTGACGACTGAATGAAAAGGTCGAGGCACCTCAACCGGATCGAAGCATCCCTATCGTCAGCAAAAGCAAGCTTAAAGTAAGGAAACGATTCGCTAGAGCCATGTCAATAGGAATGAAGTTGCCCTCTTTTAGAAGAAATTCTCCTAGCAGTATACATCTTGTTGAAGCGGACATACATCCTAACTTCTGCTTATACCATCAGAGGATTGCACACCCTACCGAGGAGTGCATAGCCTTTAAAAACTGGTGGCAGGGATATGTTGCCCACCGATAACACGTTCAACGAGTGAAGCGCAAGGCTCGTCGGGAAAAGAAAAGCACGACAGATGAGCGCAAAAGAGCCGCTGGAAACTATCATATAGTCGACACAAAGGGATTGCAAGTTATCACCTTTGGAAGAGACTCTGACGAAGAAGTCGCCCTCAGCCCTCTCTTTAAGGAATCCACCTCCGACACAAAAGATGCGAAGATTTGCGAGAAAATCTAGCTGTGTAATCGTACGTTGCCCGAAAAATCTCAGACCTCGGACCAAAACGTCCTTAAACTAACGATGGACCACTATGTCCTAAAACTGGCTGTTGACCGAGACGTCTATAAACTACTACGGACTGCAGCATCCCAAGGCTAACACAAAAAAAATAAAAAATAAAAAATAAAAAAATAAAAAATAAAACGGTATGTCGATAAGCAAAATGGGCACGGATGAAAACCCGAAAGGGCTCCGTAAGTAAAAACAGCAGGGCTACCGGCGAGTTTGTGAAAACCCAAAAGGGCGCAAGCTCGTTAAAAGACACTTGCAAGGTTCTCTCGACCCTGTAAGGAGAAACCACCTGCATGTTATCCTTACGACTCACAAGGGAGAAACACACTTAGGGATCCCCATGACTCCTAAGGAGAAATTACACTTGCGAGATCCTCACGACTCGTAAGGAGAACCCTCTTATGAGACCCTCACGGCTCATAAGATTCAAAAGCCTTAAGGTACAGGGATATGAACCTGTTCTTAAGCAGTCATACCCCCCGATTTTGCCCTATAAGCGGTTCAATATTGACCCTTGTAGACAATCCATGGGCACGAATGAACATTTCCCTAACAGAGTCCCACCAGCGACTAGGGATATGCTCACACGGTGAACAAACAAGTGTAGGTCCTCTCGACTTGCAAGGAGAAAACACTCTTGTAAGATCCTTACAACTTATAAGAGACCATACGCTTAAGACTCCTCACGATTCTTAAGGAGAAAATGCACATACGAGATCCTCACGATTTGTAGGGAGAAATACCTTTATGAGACCCTTACGGCTCGTAAAGTCAAAAAGCCTTAGTCGACAGGATCCTAACCCTGTTCGCTAAGCCACCTTTGTTCGACATCGACAAAGGCAAATGATGATTCGCTCCTAAAAATATCCCAGTTGTAGCGATGCTGATGCCTAAATCGGTATCCAATCCCAAACTCTCAACGAAAAGCCAGCGAGCCACAAATGCATACGAAATAGCCGAAATGATGGGACAACTTGCAACAAAATCAGCAAGTAAAAATGTATGAATGCGAAATAGTCGAAATAATTGGGCAACTCGCAATAAAAAGCAGCGAGTAAATAAAACAAATAACCGAAATGATTGGGCACAGCGAAAAATAGCCGAAATGATTGGGCAATCGCGACTTTCGCGATATAAAAGCTGAAATGATAGAGCATCGCGGAAAGAATTAAAAAAATAAAAGAATGAAACTTTTTACCCTGCATGTGAGGTCATATTGACCCCTGTATACAATCCATGGGCACAAACAAGAAGGGAACCATATCGTCCCACCAGGCATCGTCGAAGCAAAGCCAAATCTCGACGGTTTATAGACAACCTAGAGATAATCTCGACATTCGTCGGAATATTGCAGACACAATGTCAACAAACGAAGCGAAGGAAGATTCCTAGCTTCAGGGCCTCGACGTCAACATCGACAACTTAGAGATCAACACCGGTGTTCTTCCTCCCTCCAATCGGATGCAAACATAACATCAACAAACGGAGCCATGGAAAATTCCCCTAGTTCCAAATCTTGATGGTTCACAGACAGCCTAGAGACTACCAACGACGTTTCTCCTCACTCCAACCATATGCAGACGTGACGTCAACAACTGACCTCAGAGTCGCAACGAAGCGGAGCCATGGCAAAGTCCCTAGTTCTAAATCTCAATGGCCACATCTACGGTCCGAAGACCAACAACGGTGTGCCTCCTCATTCCAGCAGGACACAGATGCTACACCATCAACAAATCAAAGCCACGGCAAAGTCCTAGTTCCAAGACTCTACGGTCCACAGACAACCTATAGTCAACCAATGACTTTCCCACCGGATCAACGCTCCGTCTCGGAAACAAGTCAACCAACTCCGAGGAAATCAGCATCCTTGGCAAAACCTCGATTCAGGGAAATCAGCATCCTTGACGAGAGCATCTCGATTCGCATCGACCCGCAGAGAAATCAGCGTCTTTGCAGGAATACCTCGATTCGTTTCAACTCCGAGGAAATCAGCGTCCTTGGCAAAAACGTCGATTCAGGGAAATCAGCATCCTTGACGAGAGCATCTCGATTCGCATTGACCCGCAGAGAAATCAGCGTCTTTGCAGGAATAGCTCGATTCGTTTCAACTCCGAGGAAATCAGTGTCCTTGGCAAAAATCTCGATTCAGGGAAATCAGCGTCCTTGACAAGAGCGTCTCGATTCGCGTCAACCCGTAAGGAAATCAATGTCTTTGCAGGAACGCCTCGATTCGTCTCAAACCCAGGGAAATCAGTGTCCTTGGCAAAAATCTCGATTCAGGGAAATCAGCGTCCTTGACGAGAGCATCTCGATTCGCGTCGACCCGCAAGGAAATCAGCTTCTTTGCAGGAATACCTCGATTCGTCTCAACCCCCAGGGAAATTAGCGTCCTTGGCAAAAACCTCAATTCAGGGAAATCAGCATCCTTGACGAGAGCACCTCGATTCGCGTCAACCCGCAAAGAAATCAGTGTCTTTGCAGGAATACCTCGATTCGTTTCGACCCCAGGGAAATCAGCGTCCTTGGCAAAAACCTCGATTCAGGGAAATCATCTTCCTTGACGAGAGCATCTTGATTCGCGTCGACCCGCAAGGAAATCAGTATCTTTGCAGGAATATCTCGATTCGTCTCAACCCCCAGGGAAATTAGCGTCCTTGGCAAAAACCTCGATTCAGGGAAATCAGCGTCCTTGACGAAAGCATCTCGATTCGCGTCGACCCGCAAGGAAATCAGTGTCTTTGCAAGAATACCTCGATTCGTCTCAACTCCGAGGAAATCAGTGTCCTTGGCAAAAACCTTGATTCAGGGAAATCAGCGTTCTTGACGAGAGTATCTCGATTCGCATCGACCCGCAGAGAAATCAGCGTCTTTGCAAAAATATCTCGATTTGTTTCAACTCCGAGAAAATCAGTGTCCTTGGCCAACTCCTCGATTCAGGAAAATCAGCGTCCTTGACGAGAGCATCCCGATTCGCGTTGACCCGCAGAGAAATGAGCGTCTTTGCAGGAATACCTCGATTCGTTTCGACCTCAGGGAAATCGGTGTCCTTGGCAAAACCTCGATTCAGGGAAATCAGCGTCCTTGACGAGAGCACCTCGATTCGCGTCGACCCGTAGAGAAATCAGTGTCTTTGCAGGAATACCTCGATTCATCTCAACTCCAAGGAAATCAGTGTCCTTGGCAAATACCTCAATTCAGGGAAATCAGTATCCTTGACGAGAGCACCTCGATTCGCGTCGACCCGCAGAGAAATCAGCATCTTTGCAGGAATCCCTCGATTCGTTTCAACTCCGAGGAAATCAGTATCCTTGGCAAAAACCTCGATTCAGGGAAATCAGCGTCCTAGACGAGAGCATCTCGATTCACGTCGACCCACAGAGAAATCGGCGTCTTTGCAGGAATACCTCGATTCGTTTCAACTCCGAGGAAATCAATGTCCTTAGCAAAAACCTCAATTCAGGGAAATCAGCGTCCTTAACGAAAGCACCACGATTCGCGTCGACCCGCAAAGAAATCAGTGTCTTTGCAGGAATACCTCGATTCATTTCGACTCCGAGGAAATCAGTGTCCTTGGCAAAAACCTCGATTCAGGGAAATCAGCATCCTTGACGAGAGCACCACGATTCACGTCGACCCGCAAAGAAATCAGTGTCTTTGCAGGAATAGCTCGATTCGTTTCGACTCCGAGGAAATCAGTGTCCTTGGAAAAAACCTCGATTCAGGAAAATCAGCATCCTTGACGAGAGCACCTCGATTTGCATCGACCCGCAGAGAAATCAGCTTCTTTGCAGGAATACCTAGATTCGTTTCAACTCCGAGGAAATCAGTGTCCTTGGAAAAATACCTCGATTCAGGGAAATCAGCGTCCTTGACGAGAGAATCTCGATTCGCGTCGGCCCGCAGAAGAATCAGCGTCTTTGCAGGAATACCTCGATTCATCGCAAATCCGAGGAAATCAGCGTCCTTGGCAGAAAAAACCTTGATTCAGGGAAATCAGCGTCCTTGACGAGAGCATCTCGATTCGTATCGACCCGCATAGAAATCAGTGTCTCTGCAGGAATATACAACGTCAGCAAAGCGGAGCCATGGCAAAGTCCCTGTTCCAAACCTCGACGGTTCACAGACAACCGAGAGAGCACCTCCTGGTCCCATAGAACACGGCTAATGTCAACCCTGACCCCGTGAGAAACGTCCAGAGCAAACCCCTGACTCTGTGAAATGCGGATAAAGTCAACCCCTAACTCCGTGAAATGTGGATAAAGTCAACCCTCGACTTCCCCGTCAAAGCAATTCTTTGATTCGGGAGAAAGTCAACTCATCAATCACTTACGGGTCCTCTAGACTTGTAAGGAGAAAATTCTCTTGTGAAATCCTTACGACTTTCAAGAGAAAACGCACTTAGGAATCCTCACGATTCCTAAGGAGAAGATACACCTACGGGATCCTCTAGACCTGTAGGGAGAAAAGCCTTTATAAGACCCTCATGGCTCATAAAGTTGAAAAGTCTTAGGTGGCAGATCCTAACCCTGTCTCCTAAGCCATCGCTGCCCTATAAAGAGTTCAAGAGGAACTGTTATCTACCATCTATGGGCCACACTTGCTAAAGCTACATGTCACTGAAATGGAGAAGTTACTCATGAGCATATAAACTCCTTCATACCAGAGTAAGACATAAAGAAATAGAAGGGTGCGGCTCAAGGGGCTAAGGGTTTGGAACTATATCCCTTAAGAGTTGAGATTTGAGTAAATGATAAATGATGACGCTTGTGTCCGCTTTTTATCTTCTCAGATCAAGATTCTGAAAGTTATATACTAACCCGAAACTGGTCATACGCCATGCATAACTCTGCACTACTTCACCCACGTACATACTTACGTGGGCAAAGTAGTGGGGGCATTTGTTCCCGTCAAAAATTTCTGCGCAAAAGAGCCCAAGGTATCAAATGGCAGTGATAAGCTTAAGAAAATGCGAACCAGTATTTTCCGGGCAGTTTTTTTGATAAACTCCCGAATGTGAAACAGCTAAATTTTGATGGTATCGAAAGTGTCTCGAAAAATCCTTCAATTCGATATATTATGGGCCTCATAATTCATCCGGGATCAAAAGTTATGAGGCATCACGTGCCTACACGTGATCGGGGGTCACGTGCAGACACGTGATGGGTTCCTAAGCTCTTAACTAATAGAAATAAATTCTAATCAAATAATCAATCAATGGGGTCATGTGCGAATACGTGATGGGCCTTTTAAACCCACTAAAAGGAATTAAAAGTATAATAAAATAACAAAGAAAAACCCCAATGGGGTATCACGTGCTCACACGTGACCTAGGGTCACGTGCTGACACGTGATAATTCCTGAGTGCTTTAAAAACAATAGAATTAAATTCTGGCTAAAAGCTTAAACAGTGGGGTCACGTGCTCACACGTGATAGGCATCTAAACCTTCTGAACTAATAGAATTAAATTCTAAATTAAGGAAAATAAAAAAACCCTAATATTTATTTAGATCTTTCCAAACAAAAAGATTGCGCTCTGTAAAGAGGAGCACCGTTGGATTAAAAATCCAATGGTGATTAAAAATCACCAATTTATGGAAAGATTTTATACAAGGAAAGATTTCCCTGAAATTCACCAAGAATAACAAACAGAATATCTTTTGGATTAAAAATCCAATGGTGAATAAAATTCACTTAGTGATCTAAAAGATCATGTTGGTTACAAAATCAATTAAAAATCTTTCAATGAAAGATTCACTAAACAATTTGATTCTTTTCTTTCTCCTATAAATAGGAGCCAAGAAGAAAAGAGAAAGGATCTTTTTTTGGAGAGATACAACAAAAACAGAGAGAAAAAAAGAGAGGAGAATTTAATTCTCAAGAGAGAAAAGAAGATCTCTTCAGAGAAAAAACCCTAGGTGAGAAAGAGAAAGAGATCTAAGCTCCATAAAACAAAAGAGAATTTAATTCTCAGAACTTAGTTCTTCATTTGGTTGAAGATCTGCAGAAGCAGATCTCCCCACAAGTTGATAATTTAATTCTCATCGGGGAGATTCTGCCATGCAGATCCATAACTTAGAGGAAGAATTAAGTTTAAAGAATTTAATTCTTCCAAATTCATAGGAATTTAATTCCTCCAAATAAAACTAGGGTTTAACCCTACACAAAAATTTAATTCTTCCAAATTCGTAGGAATTTAATTCCTCCAAATAAAACTAGAGTTTAACCCTACATAAGAATTTAATTCTTCCATATACATAGGAATTTAATTCCTCTAAATGAACTAGGGTTTAACCCTACTTAAGAATTTAATTCTTCCAAATTTATAGGAATTTAATTCCTCCAAATGAAACCAGGGTTTAACCCTACATAAGAATTTAATTCTTTCAAACATGGGAATTTAATTTCTCTAAAATGAATTAGGGTTTAACCCTATAAAAGAATCTAATTCTTAAAACAAGAGACTTAAAGCTCTCCATGCGCGTAAAGAGATCAGTACCCAACCTGGTCACGTGGTAACACATGACCCTTATCCTCAACGAACAAGAAGGAATGAATAAGGCCTGCTCACGTGCCCCCACGTGACCCTTAAACAGACTCCTCAAAATGAGAAAGAAAAAACTTGGAGGCAATGCCTCACGTGCTCACACGTGACCCTCAAAACAAAAGGGAACAAATCTAAAGGCAGAATCAATTTTGGGTGCCCTCACGTGTCCCCATGTGACCCCTAGCAAATCCCTTTAATATCCAGTGCATGGATGCCCATCACGTACCCACACGTGATGGCCTGGAAGATTGAAAGTGTTTAACACTTATTTAAATATTCTGAGAATAAAATAAAGGAAGCTTAGCCCAATCCTAAGGCGCCTCACGTGTCCTCACGTGAGCGCTTCATCTTTTTAGTGTTTAACACTATTTTAAGCACTGCATCCTTAGTGTTTAACACTATTTTTTGTGCATCACGTGGGAACACGTGACCGCCAGATATGTGCTTGTGTTTAACACTATTTTCAAACCAGTTTTAGCCTAAATTGGATAAATCTTCCAGAGGCAGTACCCCTTTCTTTTGACTGAGCCTCAAACACACTTTTGTCTTCCAAAGTTGGTCATCTCATATGACATTTGAGTGCTCAGCACTCAATAAAAGACAAAATACGGCCAGAACCCAGATTCATGTTTAGCATTGCTAAATGATGGGGGGCTGAACACAGACAAGTGTTCAACAGTCCCAACAAAGGTCCAACATTTCGAACCTAATTGAACTTAACCCAAGTTGGTCATAAGTTCTCAATTCAGATTTAACTGAGCCAATTTGCTCATAATCTAATTAATTGATCTTAGTTACAAATTACAGATTTCCCAATCAACTTTGGTTCTAGGGTACATCTCTTCACTCCCTTGATATTTGTCGTTGTAATTCTTCAACGTCTTCAGAGAGGTGACGGGTCCCGATAACCAATCATTCCATGGACTGTGGGGTCCTTAAACTCATGGACTATGATGTCCTTAACCTTGGACTATGGGGTCCTTAAATTCATGGATTATGATGTCCTTAACCTCGGACTGTGGGGTCCTTTTAAAACCCATGGACTATAATGTCCTTAACCTCGGACTGTGGGGTCTCGTTAAACCCATGGACTATGATGTCCTTAATCTTGGACCACCATGTCCTTAAACTGGTAATGGACCGTAATGTCCTTAAACTAATTATCGACCGCAATATCCCTAAACTAAATAATAGAGCCCAAATGCTCTCTTGTTGGATCTAAATGATCCCGTTAAGTTGATCTTAGTCTAAAATTAGACTAACGTATCCTTAACAAACGTTTAAGTTGATCTTAGTTTCAAATGAGACTAATGTATCCTTAAACCCAATCCCAAACCCAAATCTAAGAAGATACGGATTTGGACTAATCCACGCCCTACGGGCGACGATATAAATTAGTTTCTGTATACAATCCACGGGCAACCAAAAACAAAACAAACACACACGACACGAAGTGACCATCTGGAGAAGAAGAAAGTGGTTACCGCGATGCGGTAGCGTAATTAACTGCAGGGGCTTGCGCCTGCAGGGAAGAGCATCCCCACAATCAAAAACCGCTCAACGAGGGTAAATGCAATCAACTCAAATTCCATTAAATCTAACGAAGTCTGCTACATCGGCCGCATCCATTTAAACCTTCGATACATGGGGTCATAAATCAACTTGGCATCTTTGGAGAGGTGGACGAATAGCACCAATTAGTATCTGCCTTGAAATTCAGGCAAGACAGACCTGCGAGGTCCCGGTCGCGTCTATCGGCGGAGAACAACTACTTGAGTCGAGTTCTACTGGGGGCAGAAAGCAATTACCCCCCATCAAAAAACACTGCTTGGCGTTGATCTTCGCAATAACGAAGCTCAGACACTACGCGTTGGCACATGAGGTCCATCTCATATCAAAGGTGGATCCTCTCAAATATTTGATGTCAAAGGCTATATTAACGGGACGGCTCGCTAAATGGGACCTACTCTTGATGGAATTTTCGGTGACATACAGACCCCTCAGAGCAGTGAAAGGCCAGGCCATCACCGATTTCCTCGCTGAGCATCCGATACCTGCTGATTCTCCTTTGAACTGCGAATTGCCATATGAGCACGCGTTTGACATGATCGATTGGGAGAGAAGAGAGAATGATACCCCATGGGAACTCTACTTCGATGGAGCATCTTCCATGAACAAGCGCAAACAAAGTACCCCTATAATCAAATCTGGGGTAGGCCTCATCTTCATAACTCCACAAAGGGGGATAATGCGCTTCTCCTTCTCTTTAACAGAGCTGAGGACAAACAATGAAGCCGAGTATGAAGCTTTGATAGCAGGTCTTGAGATCGCTGTCGACATAGGAATCGAAAACCTCCTCATATACGAAGATTCCCAGCTGGTCGTCAGCCAAGTAAACGACGACTATCAAACATGCAAGCCAGAGTTAGTGAAGTACGGTGAGAGGGAACCACAATTACTGACTCAAATACCTTCCTACATTCTGGAAAGCATACCGCGTGCGGAAAATAGCAAAGCGGATGCATTAGCCAAGCTCGCTAAAGAACTAGCCGATGAGAACCTCGATGATGTGAGGATCGTTGTGCAAAGCCGTTGGATTCTTGCGCCGGCAAAAATATCTCCAGAGTCGTCCAAAGAAAAGGGAGCGACCGAGCAAACGGCTCTATAAATAAAAGACCAGGAAAAGGCTAAGGATTGGAAAGAAGTCTTTATAGAGTACTTCAAATCCCGTCGAACGCCTGAAGATGCGTCCTCAAGGCATCCGCTCATGAAATGAGCTCTGTCTTTCGCCTTCGTCAATGACACTCTATACAAGAGATCATTTGATTCTCTATGGCTAAGATGCCTGGGACCTGAAGAGGCAAGGAGAGTCGTCCAAGAAACGCACGATGGACTCTGCGGATCTCATCAAGCTGGGCCAAAGATGAAACTGAAGATCAAGAGAATGGGCTACTATTGGCCCACGATGATCCAAGATTGTCTCGAATACATGAAGCAGTGCCACTCGTGCCAGATTCACGGAGACTTTATCCACCAGCATCCAAATCCGCTACATCCAACGGTGTCTAGCTGGTCATTCGAAATTTGGAGAACTGACATAATCGGCCCTATCGAACCAGCATCATCCAAAGGACATCGGTTCATATTGGCGACAACCGATTACTTCTCTAAGTGGGCAGAAGCGATACCGCTGAGAGAAGTGAAAATGGAGAACATCCTCCATTTCTTCAAGACACACGTCATCTATCGGTTCGGCACTCCGCGACGGATTATCTCCGATAACGGGCCAGCCTATAGAAGCCACAAAATCAGCTGCTTCACACAACAGTATAACATAAACTGGAGATACTCTTCAGTTTATAATCCCCGAGCTAACGGTCTAGCTGAGGCTTTCAACAAGACCTTGACAAAGATCGTGAAAAAGACGGTGTCTCGAAATAAGAGGGACTGGCACGAGAGACTGCATGAAGCTCTCTGGGCGTATCGAACTACGTTCAAAACGGCCACGAATACAACGCCGTATGCATTGGTATTCGGCACAGAAGCGGTACTCCCCCTCGAGATAGAGTTACCCTCTCTACGAGTGGCGGTTCACTACGAGCTAGCAGACGAAGAAAATGCTCACATTCAGCTTGAGGAGCTCGACGCCCTTGATGAAACCCGGCTCATGGCTCAACAAAATCTGGAGGCTTACAAAGCAAAGATGACGAGTTCATACGAAAGACTGACTAGGCCGAGGACATTCCGCCAAGGCGAACTCGTACTAGTGGTCAAAAGACCTATGATCCCCAATCGTGCCAAACAGGGGAAATTCGAGCCGAACTATGAAGGCCCGTACATCATAGACAAGGTCTACCAGGGTGGAGCCTATCTACTTATGGGCATGCATGACGAAAGACCTTTCAGGCCAATAAACGGTCGCTTCCTAAAAAAATACTATGCTTAACGAGTCACAGCCGAGGTCAACGATAGATGACAACGCCCAAACTCTATAAGTAGTAGCCGGCTTTCGGACTGAAACTTCCTTAAACTAACGATGGACCACTATGTCCTAAAACTGGATATTGACCGAGACGTCGATAAACTTCTACGGACCGCAGCATCTCAAGGCTGACACAAAAAAAGAGAAAAAGAAAAACGGTATGTCCATAAGCAAAATGGGCACGGATGAAAACCCGAAAGGGCTCCGTGAGTAAAAACAGCAAGGCTACCGGCGAGTTTTGTGAAAACCCGAAAGGGCGCAAGCTCGTTAAAAGACACTTGCAAGGTCCTCTCGATCATGTAAGGAGAAATCACCTGTGTGAGATCCTTATGATTCACAAGGGAACAACACACTTAGGGATCCCCACGATTCCTAAGGAGAAATTACACTTGCGAGATCCTCATGACTCCTAGGGAGAACCCTCCTATGAGACCCTCACGGCTCATAGGATTCAAAAGCCTTAAGCTACAGGGATCTGAACCGTTCTTAAGCAGCCACCACAACCTCCAATGCTGCCCTACAAGCGGTTCAGTATTGACCCTTGTATACAATCCACGGGCGCGAATAAACATTTCCCTAACAAAGTCCCACCCACGACTAGGGATATGTTTACGCAGTGAACAACCCTTGTAAGTCCTCTCGACTTATAAGAAGAAAATACTCTTAAAAGATCCTTACGACTTACGAGAAGCCGTACACCCGGGAATCCTCACGATTACTAAGGAGAAAACGTACCTATGAGATCCTCACGACTCGTAAGGAGAAATACCTTTATGAGACCTTTACGGCTCATGAAGTCAAAAGCCTTAGTCAACAGGATCTTAACCCTATTTGCTAAGCCATCCTTGTTCGACATTGACAAGGGCAAATGATGATTTGCTCCCGGTAATATCCCAGTTGTAGCGATGCTGATGCCGAAATCGGTGTCCAATCCCAAACTCACAGCGAAAAACCAATGAGCCAAAAATGCATACGAAATTGCCAAAATGATAGGGCAACTTGCAACAAAATCAGCAAGTAAAAATGTATGCATACAAAATAGCCGAAATGATTGGGGCGACTCGCAATAAAAAAACAGCGAGTAAAAAGAAAAAGTAGCCGAAATGATTGGGCACCGCGAAAAATAGCCGAAATGATTGGTCAATCGCGATTTTCTCGATATAAAAGCTGAAATGATGGAGCATCGCGGAAAGAAAAAAATAAAAGAAAATGAAAGAATGAAACTTTTGCCCTGCAGGTAAGTCCATACCGATCCCTGTATACAATCCATGGGCATAAACGAAAAGGGAACCACATGTCCCAACAAACTCTGTCAAAGGGAAAGTCAGATCTCGACAGCAACATCTGCATCCCAGGAGACCAACAACGGCGTTCCTCCTCATGCCAGCAGGGCCTGGATGCGACACCACCAATCAGGGCCACGACAAAGTCTCCAGTTCCAAGACTCTACGGTTCACAGACAACCTAGAGTTAGCCCCGACACCGCAGAAAGTGGAGCACGTCATCCAAATGACCCCATCGCAGAAATACGTCATCCACATGACCCCGTCGCGGAAACACGTCATCCACATTACCCCGTCGCGGAAACACGTCATCCAAATGACCCCGTCTCGGAAAGACGTCATCCAAATGACCCCGTCTCGGAAATACATCATCCAAATGAAACCGTCTCGGAAATACGTCATCCACATGACCCCGTCGCGGAAACACGTCATTCAAATGACCCCGTCGCAGAAATACGTCATCCACATGACCCCGTTGCGGAAATACGTCATCCAAATGACCCCATCTTGGAAATACGTCATCCACATGACCCCGTCGCGGAAATACGTCATCCAAATGACCCCGTCTTGGAAATACGTCATCCACATGACCCTGTCGCGGAAATACGTCATCCACATGACCCCGTCACGGAAATACGTAATTCAAATGACCCCGTCTCAGAAATACGTCATCCAAATGACCCCGTCTCGGAAATACGTCATCCAAATGACCCCGTCTCGGAAATACGTCATCCACATGACCCCGTCGCGGAAATACATCATCCACATGACCCCGTCGTGGAAACACGTCATCCACATGACCCCGTCTCAAAAACACGTCATCCACATGACCCCGTCGCGGAAACACGTCATCCACATGACCCCGTCGTGGAAACACGTCATCCAAATGACCCCGTCTCGGAAATACGTCATCCACATGACCCCGTCTCGGAAATACGTCATCCAAATGACCCCGTCTCGGAAATACGTCATCCACATGACCCCGTCGCGGAAACACGTCATCCAAATGACCCCGTCGCAAAAATACGTCATCCACATGACCCCGTCGTGGAAATACGTCATCCAAATGACCCAGTCTCGGAAATACGTCATCCATATGACCCCGTCGCGGAAATACATCATCCAATGACCCTGTGGAACACGGCCAAAGTCAGCCTTAACCCCGTGGGAAACGCTCGGAGAAACTTTTGACTCCGTGAAATGCGGATAATGTCAACATCATTAATCACTTACTGGTCCTCTCGACTCGTAAGGAAGAAAAATCTCTTGTGAGATCCTTACGACTCCCAAGGGAAAACACACTTAGGAATCCTCACGATTCCTAAGGAGAAAGTACACCTACGAGATCCTTTCGACTCGTAGGGAGAAGTCTTTATGAGACCCTCACGGCTCATAAAATTGAAAAGCCTTAGACAGCAGATCTGAACCTGCCTCCTAAGCCATTATTATCTCTCGAAGAATTCAAAACGGAATGCTCGCTATCTTTTACATGCTAGGCTTACTAAGGTAATACGCCGGCAACACAGAAAAGGAAGCAAGAAATAACACAAGGTAGTACGATAGAAATGTATCTTTTATTGATAAGATCAAATTGAATAAAATTTACATCATATAAAAAAATGGATACATTTTATTCAAAGATTACAAATGGAGCAAAAGCAATTATTGGGAGGGAAGCGTTTTCGGTAGGCCAATCAATTGCTTACGTACTCCCCTTAGCCTCTGTTCCCCTCCGAACGGCGGCCAAGACGTGAAGACGTCTTGCCTGAGATTCGGGACAGATACTATTTGGTTTTATCCGTCCACCTCTCCGAAGATGCCAAGTTGATTTATGGCACCGTGTATCGAAGGTTTAGACGGATGCGGCCGATGTAGCAGACTTCGTCAGATTCCCCCTCGCTTGAGGGGTTTTTTGATTGTGGGGACGCTCTTCCCTGCAGGCGCAAGCCCCTGCAGTTAATTACGCTACCGCATCGCAGTAACAACTTTCTCCTTCTCCAGAATTTCACTTCGTGTCGTTTGTGTTTGTTTTGTTTGTGATTGCCGGTGGATTGTATACGGAGACTAGGTTATGCCGTCGCCCGTAGGACGTGGATTAGTCCAAATCCGTATTTACTTAGATTTAGGTTTGGTGTTTTAGTTTAAGGATACGTTACCCATATTGAGGCTAAGATCGACTTAAACTTTTGTTAATGATACGTTAGCCTAATCTCCAGACTAAGATCAACTTAACGGGATCGTTTAGATCCAACAAAAGAGCAATTGGCTCTATTGTTTAGTTTAATGACGTTGCGGTCAATTTCCAATTTAGGGACATGGTGGTCCATTGCCAGTTTAGGGACGTGGTGGTCCATGTTCCAGTTTAGGGACGTGGTGGTCCATGTTCCAGTTTAGGGACGTGGTGGTCCAACATTAGTTTAGGGACGTTTCGGTCCATTGGTAGTTTAAGGACATTGCGGTCCATATCGATGTGTGGTTGTCGGGACCCGTCACCTCTCTGACGTCGTTGAAGGATTACAATGACAGGGGTCAGAGGAGTTCAGAGATGTACCCTTGAACCGGATGTAAATTGATTTAGAAGAGCAGCTGTGCTCAGTCAATTTAATTTGAGGACTTACGGCCATGATTGGGCTAAGTCCAGTTTAGAAATGTTTGACATCTTATTTGTCTTTGGCCTATTAGGCCTGTGCTAAGGCTTTGCCCCTGTTTAATAATGCACTGCATTTCTTATTTTTTTTGGGCTCTGCCCATTTATAAATGATGCAGAGCATCAATTTTGCTTGGGCCCTGCCCTTTCATTGCATTTTATTTTGTTTGGGCTCTGCCCTTTTATACAAGATGCAGAGCATCAATTTTACTTGGGCTCTGCCCTTTTATTGCATTGCAATTTCTTTTGGCCTACTAAGCCTTTTTGATTTGGGCCTGACCCTTTAATAAACAATGCATTGCATTTGTCAGGCACTTTGCGCCAATCAATGAGCGCAAGTACTTGTGGTGATGACACGTATCTCGCAAGCGCAGTGCGCTGCGCCAGTGCGCCGCGCTTGCGCTGCTGACACGTGGCGCACTCTGGTGAGTTGCGCCAATCTCAGAGAGCAAGGCTCTTTCTTAAAAGCGTATAGCGCAAGTGATTCAGATGCTGACACGTGGCGCTCTCTGGTGGCTTGCGCCAACCCAGGAGCGCAACAGTGCAGTTTTTGCAAGTGCGAGGCACTATTTCAATAATCTTGAGAATCTTGAAGATTCCAGAACCAATGGTTCATAAAAAAGTGCAAGGCACTGTTTGATTTCTTGATCCAATTTAGATCAAAGAAAAGAAGTTTTTTTCTTGTTTTTCTTGTTTTTCTTGTTTTCAGAGAACCAGTGGTTCATAAAAGAGTTCAAAGCACTTATTATTATATGAAGATCATTGATCTTGTTCTTAGATCAATGATCTATTAGAAGAAATTCTTCTATTTTATGAAGGTTTTTACCTTTTTCTTGAAATTTCTTCAGAGTTCTCTCTGTTTTGAGGTTCTCAATCTCTCACAATATTCATTATGCTTTGAATTGGGGTCTAGGGGTCTTTATATAGTGCACATAGGTTTGTTAAGTTTGTTATAGAGATCATTCTCTGAGGGATTTGAAGAATTTTCTCCACCGTTGGATCTTTGATCCAAGGGCTTCTGTTTTACAGAAGGCAATCTTCTTGTTTTAACAAGAACAGAAAGATCTTATTAAAATTTTAATTCTGTTTGGCACAGATGCACCAGCGCTTGACACGTGTCAAGCAGCGCACAGCGCAGCACAACTGCGCTGCCACGTGTCGCGCAGCGCAGAGCGCAGATTATCTGAAGCGTTGCTTCCTTTAATTTTTTTTTTTAAATAGAGCCTTGCTCTGATTGGGCGCACTGCCTTGGGCGCTGCGCTGATGTATCAGCTTTTGACACGTGGCACGTTGTGCGCAGCACAAAGAATCTGAAGCGTTGCTTCGAATTTTGAATTATGAAATTCAAACAGAGTTTTGCTCTGATTGGGGGAAACAAATGCCCCCCCACCGTTGCGCTCACGTGGCGCGCACGTGAGTGCAACGGTGGCAAGATCCTGGCCGTTGGATCAACGGGTGAGCTGAAGGGGCGCAAGCGCCTTATAAATAGGACCCCTGGCCCTTAGAAATCTTCACCATTTTCTAGATTTTGATTTTCAGAGTTTTGCTCTTACTTAAGAACTTCAGAGCTTTGCGCTCATTTCCAAAGTTAGAAAAACTTTTAGGTAAAATTAATCTTAGATTAAATTAATTTTAATTAATCTTAACCAACAGAGCTTTGCTCTCATAGATCTTCTGATCTAAAGAAAACCCCTTCGGGGTTTCACCAACAGAGCTTTGCTCTCAAGAATCCATAGATTTACAGAGATCTTGTTCATGGGTTTTAACCCATGAGCAGAGCTTTGCTCATGGATCAAAAAGTAGATCTTTTTGATCTAAAAGTGAAGAACTCCTAAGAGTCTTCAAAAATCTTAATTTTTTAGGAGCTCAAAGAAAACTTTTTTTATATAGATTTTCTCATCATTATCACAGGGCTAGGCTCTTTAAGGAATCTTATTCCCCTGAGACCAGAATTTGACAAGTGTCACTCTGTGACGAAGCTTTGCTCTGAAAGAGGAGATTTTCTCCTTGTCTCTAGGGGTTTTTTTATTATTAATGGGAATATTCTCTTGAGGATTAGCTGACAATCTCATCCAATGATGGGGTTGTCTTATTGACTGACGTATTGTCATCCAGATTTTGTGGGTCCCCCCTTGGTCTCCTACCCACTGCACTGCTGTGTGGCGTAATTAAATTTAATTTAATTTTAATTAATCTTTAATTTAATTAATTAATTAATTAATTAAAAAAATTTAAACGCCAAGCGTTGGAATTACAACACTAACGGCTAATTTTGTTCCCTTGCAGTGACTATGTCTTTTGACACTTCATTCCCGTTCGCTCGCTCAGAGGAAGGGTTTCCTGAAGCGCCTTTGGACCGCGAAGTGTTAGCTATGATCAGGGACCACGACCCGGAATATAAGAGTCTCCACCTTTGGGGGTCGTGGTACAATCAGATTATCATGGGTCGACGGAGCTTCACATACGTAGTACCGTCAGAACCCATCACGGCGATTCATTATGCCAGCCCACCCCCGGTGCAGTATGCCGTGGAGATGGTTGATTGGACTTCGAAGGGCTTCCTTCATCCTTCCATAGATGCGATTCCGGTTCAGTGTCCTATGGTTTTGGATATCCTGGGACGCCGTATCTGTCAAGGCGAGGCGCGACCTTGGGGGCAATCATATAACATAGGTCTGATCCCCCGCCACCCGATCAGCTATCTGCCGTGGGCTCGATATATCCTGTCGACGAAGAAGTCGCAGTTAATAAGGTTAAGGTTGTACACCGCGGTCTACATCTCCCTCTTCCAGTATCCCACGCTTCCCGCCTGGTGGTTCAAGGCTTTCTTGGAGCAGTGGAACATTCCTACTCACACTTTCCTCGCAATGGACCGAGAAGTGTCAATTTCTCTGGAGGAATTCACAGAGGTCTCCGGTTTGCCGGTTATAGGGGAGCACTACGAGGAGTTGCTTCCAACAGACGAGTATGTCTTCGGTGCTAAGCCGGCAGTAAGGGGCCTCACCCCGGAGAATGTTGTTCAACACCAATTCTCAAGTTTGATCAAAGTGTTGAACATCTATGAGGCCTTTTTCATCGAACGTGGGAGTCGCAGAGTTAGATTTGAGGATTTCATCGCTCGGTTCCTTCACCCAAGCGTCCTTTCGGCAAAAGCTGCCAAGTTTGCCACCCTTGACGACCCTTTCGGTCTAGGTTTGGACAACCTACCAGCGAAGGAAATAGATCACAAGGACTGTTTCCTTCCTAATTCTCCAACTGCGTCTTTTGTGGAAGTTGCAGCCCCCGGGATGGACGAGGAGGCCTTCTTCTTAGGATTTCTTGGGCTATGGCTGAGTTGGTTTGCGCTCCCGATGCATTCTCGCCATATGCAGCCCTCTGTCTTTTACCCAGCTCACCGAATGACCATCGGGGTAAAGGTGGCCGTTGGGATCGCCGGCTTGGCACACTTGTATCACGGCCTCAGTCGAGCGGCGGATGCTAATGAGCCTGGGGTACTGCACGTGATCTTCTCGATGCACTACTTCGTATCGTGGCTCGAGCTACACACATCGGGTGTCTTCGGCATGCACAAAAAGCCTTCATTCTACGATAGGTGCAGCTTCCCTCGCATCATACAGTTGATTGGCGCATCAATTGTGACTCCATCGCCACGGAATGCCAGGGGTTTACTCCTTCGCCCCCACACCGTTGGAGCCGGGGTGTCTTTCATCGATAAGGTGTTGACTATTGGAAAGGCGTCTACCACTGCAGTGCGGCCATTGCAAGACACTTTCAAAGATGGAGCCTCAGTTTTGACGGCCCGGGAGACCTTCCACTTATATTCTATCAGACCGAGCTTCCTGGTGTTCAGGCAGAACGGTGCGGCGATTTTCATGAGATACAACCCACATCGTTTTGCCCAACAACTGAGCTACCATCAAGGGGTACCACTGGAGGCTTTCCTAGCGGAACCTGCCGCTACCGAAGAAGGGATGGAGAGCGCGTTGCATCACTTCATGCGTCTGAATACAGGTTTCCACTTTTTTATCAGTGAGCCGGCTTGCGCCCCACGACACCTCAGGGTATATACAGAATGGTACAGTCATTCGACAGGAGCCGTCATAAAGGAGGAAAAGCGATTGCTGGTCGACCGCAAGGGTGTGCCTCTAGGTAGCGACCGCAACGCTCCTTTAGTGCCAAGGACCCCGGTAGTTCCCCCTCTAAAAGATGCTAGAGCCGGATCACCGCGTGCAAAGAGTCCTCTACGCGGATTGCCACTTCCCGATATTGCGGATGCACCACCAGCGCCTTGTGCTCCAGTGGAGACAGTGGTTGTGGCCTCGCCGGAGTCTGGTATGGGTGCGGACCTCGGGACCCGCCGCCCCAAGGTGCCTGCAAAATGCAAATCGATCCCGGGTGCACCTAGGGTTGGTGGGCAAAAGAAGAAAAAGAAGTCGCTCTTCGCCGCTGACGTCGCGTTCGGTCAAGAACCCCACGCTCCCTATGGTGAGGGCCTGAGTGAATATGGGACTAACAGGGGGTAGTCATGCCTCCAGATGACACGGACTTGGAGGCCGCCCTCGTAGCTTCGGAGCGGTTGGCGAGGCACGACGCGTGGCTGGCTAAGCTTGCGGAATCAGGTAATCACTAGTCGCATTTTTTTTATTGCATCATATCTTTATTATTGCCTTTGACTAACGTTTTTCCTTCTTTTCTTCCAACAGGTATCACCACTGAAGAAGCCATTGCCGCTTCCCTCAAGACTTTCCAAGAGGAGGAACGCCTTAGAGCGTCTTTAGGCCTTAGTAAGTTTCGATTCATCAAGTTTTCATTTTCCTTGTGTTATGGTCGCTTTAACCTCTCCCTTTTTAACGCAGGAACCTCAATGCCGATCCCGCCAGGTGACACGGAGACTCTTCCCGTGCCAGCCGCCGATGTTTCTGCCTCCTCGGGACTACCACGAGAAGCCCGACTTGAAGAGCCGATGAGAGATGCCTTAAAGGCTCTGGAGGCATCTCTAAATGAGGACGACGACGCCTTGATGAAGGAAGCGTCGAAGAGGTCCATCGCGACAGCTCGGGAGGAGAGGAAGCGGTCAAGGCGTGAAGCGAAGGCACGCAGGGCTGCCTTGGCCATTGGAGCAGGCCCAAGCACCGTCCCTCGTGCTGACACTCCTTCAGAAGAGCCCTCGGTCGCCTTGTCTACAGCTCATAGACAGGCGGTGCGCGCCAATAGGGAGGCTAACGATAAGTCCACCTCAGATAATATTTCTTTCAAAATTTTGCTGTAAGAATTATAAAGCTATTGGTTCTTATATATTTTGTCCTGCAGAGCCAAGTAGGGGGCGGAGACCATCGAACCTGAGGGGCCAGAGGTAGAGGTATTAGTCGAAGCCGAGCCGATGGCGGACGACACGACCGGGATTGCTGGGCCCGAGCTAGTGGCTGACGAAATAGTCACGTCCACTATGCCTGAGCAAGTGGTTGATGCCGAGCCCGAGGTAGCAGCTGACGGAGCGCCTGAGACCGATGACCTCGTGGCGACGGTGAACAAGAAAACCGTGACTGCTGAGCCCGAGGGAGTAGCGGGTGAAGTGGACATGATTCCTGAGGACGAGCCAACCGCTCTTTCTCAGGAGTCTGGTAATGCTCCGGTCATAGCTCTCCCCGCCTATGGCCCTCCGCCGTCTCCTGGCCTTGCGAGCACGACGACGGCCCCCGTGGTGTCTGGGGATGAGGCCACGGGTAGTGGACTTATGTCGCTGGAGGAGGGAGACGCCTCTGTCTCGGCTGGAAGCTCATCAGGTAAATTTCGGATTACTGTCCCCCCTTTTTTTTATCTTGCAATCTTTCCTGACAGGTTTACCCTTGTTTTTTTAACGCAGGTGCAGGCAGTGCCGATGCTCCATTGCTCGAGGGAGCGCCGTCAACTACTGCCTTGGCGGTGGTCACCTCTCAGCCTTCTCTCGTACCATCGAAGATGTTGGAAGGTATGGGTTCGCAACTTATTAGTCTTATCTTTCAAACGTATAGTTTATGTACTGAAGTCGTGTTGTTGTGTCTTTTCAGGAGTACTTTTTGACCATCTTTATCAGGTGTTGCTCCCACACTTCTCCTTCCCATCTGAATTCGCTTCTCCCTCTGGTGGCGCTGGTGAGTATAGTTTCCAACTAATATCTTTCTTTTTCAGTGATGGAATTATTTCTAACTTTTTCTCGTCCCGACTGCAGTGTTACAAATTGAAGGAGGGGATGAAGATCGGCCGCGCCACCGGCCCTTCCGGCCTTGCCACCTGCCGGAGCTGGTACAGCAAACTATCGCATTGATAACTCCCCCCCTTTTTTATTTCTTGAACTGTTATCTGATCATATCTTTTCTTTTCAGCTGTCGTTCCGGTCTCAGTGCCCTTCGAGCCTCGCATTACAATGCCGGCAGGTCCTTTCCTGAGACGTCCGTCCTCGAAAGGCGCCACGAACAGTTTGCGTATGTTGAGCGACTATATCGAGGAGCTCGACGTCGAGACTCCTACGTCTCTTGCGGATTTCGCTACGGCGGTTAACCCGATGCTGGTGATACTCGTGAATTTCCATGACGAGGGCATCATCGCATCTTGAATTAACCATTGCAGGGAGATCGAGGCTCGCCTGCATCAGCTGGAGTCGATGAGTCCCGCTCCCGAGATTTTGGCCGTGAGCACTAAAAGAGCAGCGTGGATCGAGCAAAGCGCTTCTTACGTCCACCATTTGGAA
The DNA here is from genome assembly GCA_030015575.1 of Agapanthus africanus. Lineage (NCBI taxonomy): Eukaryota > Viridiplantae > Streptophyta > Magnoliopsida > Asparagales > Amaryllidaceae > Agapanthus > Agapanthus africanus. The sequence goes on from CM057344.1 coordinate 58,176,523, forward strand.
CAAGAAGCAGCTTTAAAGCTGAAGGAGTGTCAGGAGTCTTCAAGCGAAACTGCTCGCCTACGTGCCGAAGTTGAGGCAAACGCTGCTGAGGTGAAGGCTATCTTTGAGGGCCTCCTGGAATGCATCTCTCATGGGCTAAACTTGAAGCGAAAGCTTGATGTCGTCGAACGTGACACCCCAGGCCGCGAAGCTGCTCATCAGGCCGTTAGGGAGCAGCTTGCATCTGTCTTGCAGCAGCGGGCTCAAGTAGAGGCAGAAATGGCGGTGGTGGCCGATCAGGAAAAGGCATGGAAGGAAGTCTGCGAACAACTGATAAAGCTATTTAAGACGCTTCCTTCCCAGTAGCTGTCTTTGTATCAATGTATTTGTAAAAATTTTCTTTTAAATAATATGTATCCATTCTTTATTCTTTTGTACGCTTCCCCTTGTACTTGATTAAATTCAATAAATAAAGATACACATTTTTCTTTGCAATGTCTTGTACTATTTCTTTGCTTTCTCCCTTCTCTTATTATCAGCAGGCTGTCTTGATAAACAGATAATAGAGTAAGCATCTAAATTTCTCCGAGAGATAGCGATGGCTTAGGCCGCAGGTTCAGATTTGCTGCCTAAGACTTTTCAACTCTATGAGCCGTGAGGGTCTCATAGAGACTTTTCTCCCTACGGATCGAGAGGATCTCGTAGGTGGATTTTCTCCTTAGGAATCGTGAGGATTCCTAAGTGTGTTTTCTCTTATAAGTCGTAAGGATCTTATGAGAGAATTTTCTCCCTTACAAGTCGAAAGGACTCGTAAGTGGTTAGTGAGTTGACTTGTTTCCGAGTCAGAGTATTGCTCCGACGGGGAGGTCGTTGGCTGACTTGTTTCCGAGACGGAGGTCTTTGGCTGACTTGTTTCCATGACGGAGGTCATTGGATGACTTGTTTCCGCGACGGAGGTCATTTGCTGACTTGTTTCCGAGGCGGAGGTCATTGGCTGACTTGTTTCCGCGTCGAAGTATTGCTCCGACGGGGAGGTCGTTGGTTGACTTGTTTTCGAGACGGAGGTCATTTGTTGACTTGTTTCCGAGACGGAGGTCGTTGGTTGACTTGTTTCCGAGTCGAATGTCGTTGACTGACTTGTTTCCGAGACGGAGGTCGTTTGCTGACTTGTTTCCGAGGCGTAGGTCATTTGCTGACTTGTTTCCGCGACGGAGGTCGTTGGTTGACTTGTTTCCGAGACGGAGGTCATTTGCTGACTTGTTTCCGCGACGGAGATCATTTGCTGACTTGTTTCCGCGACGGAGGTCGTTGGTTGACTTGTTTCCGAAACGGAGGTCACTTGCTGACTTGTTTCCTCGACGGAGGTCGTTGGCTGACTTGTTTCCGCGACGGAGGTCATTGGATGACTTGTTTCCGCGACGGAGGTCATTTGGTAACTTGTTTCCGAAGCGGAGGTCATTGGCTGACTTGTTTCCGCGTCGAAATATTGCTCCGACGGGAAGGTCGTTGGTTGACTTGTTTTCGAGACGGAGGTTATTTGTTGACTTGTTTCCAAGACGGAGGTCGTTGGTTGACTTGTTTCCGAGTCGAATGTCGTTGACTGACTTATTTCCGAGACGGAGGTCGTTTGCTGACTTGTTTCCGAGGCGTAGGTCATTTGCTGACTTGTTTCCGAGACGGAGGTCATTGGTTGACTTGTTTCCGCGACGGAGGTCGTTGGTTGACTTGTTTCCGCGACGGAGGTCGTTGGTTGACTTGTTTCCGCGACGGAGGTCGTTGGCTGACTTGTTTCCGAGACGGAGGTCGTTTGCTGACTTATTTCCGAGACGGGGGTCGTTAGCTGACTTGTTTCCGAGACGGAGGTCGTTGGCTGACTTGTTTCCGAGACGGAGGTCGTTGGCTGACTTGTTTCCGAGACGGAGGTCGTTGGTCGACTTGTTTCCGCGACGGAGGTCATTTGCTGACTTGTTTCCGAGACGGAGGTCATTTGCTGACTTGTTTCCGTGACGGAGGTCGTTGATTGACTTGTTTCCGAGACGGAGGTCATTTGCTGACTTGTTTCCGAGACGGAGGTCATTTGCTGACTTGTTTCCGTGACGGAGGTCATTGGTTGACTTGTTTCCGAGACGGAGGTCGTTGATTGACTTGTTTCCGAGACGGAGGTCGTTGGTTGACTCTAGGTTGTCTGTGAACCGTAGAGTCTTGGAACTGGGGACTTTGTCGTAGCTCCGATTAGTGATGTCACGTCCATGTCCTGCTGGAATGAGGAGGAACGTCGCTGTTGGTCTCCAGGCTATAGATGTGGTCGTCGTGATCTGACTTCCCTTTGACGTGGCCTGGTGGGGAAATGTAGTCCCCTTTTTGTTTGTGCCCGTGGATTGTATACAGGGATCGATGTGATCTCAACTGTAGGGCAAAAGTTTCATTCATTTTTATTATTTTATTTCCGCTATGCTCTATCATTTCAGCTTTTTTCATCGCGAAAGTTGCGATTGCACAATCATTTCGGCTATTTTTCGCGGTGCCCAATCATTTCGGCTATTTATTTTATTTTTACCCGCTGCTTTTTATTGCGAGTTGCCCAATCATTTCGGCTATTTTGTATGCATACGTTTTTACTTGCTGCTTTTTATTGCAAGTTGCCCTATCATTTCGGCTACTTCGTATGCATGCGCGGCCTACTGGTTTTTCGCCGTGAACCTGAAATTAGACACCGATTTCGGCATCAGCACTGCTACAACTGGGATATTGCCAGGAGCGAATCATCATTTGCCTCCGTCGATGTCGAACAAAGGTGGCTTAGCGAACAGGGTTAAGGTCCTGTCGGCTAAGGCTTTTGACTTCATGAGCCGTAAGGGTCTCAAAAAGGTATTTCTCCCTACAAGTCCTGAGGATCTTGTAGGTGTATTTTCTCCTTAGGAATCGTGAGGATTCCTAAATGTATGTTCCTCTGTAAGTCGTAAGGATCCTACAAGAGGGTTTTCTCCTTATAAGTCGAGAGGACTTATAAGGGTTGTTCATCGTGCGTATATATCCCCAGTCACGGATGGGACTTGGTTAGGGAAATGTTTATTCTCGCCCGTGGATTGTATACAAGGGTCAGTATTGAGCCACTTGTAGGGCAATATCGAAGGTTGTGGGGGGTTTGCTTAAGCACAGGTTTAGGTCTCTGTAACTTAAGACTTTCAAATCTTATGAGCCGTGAGGGTCCCATAAGAGAGTTCTCCTTACAAGTCGTGAGGATCTCGCAAGTGTATTTTCTCCTTAGGAATCATGGGGATTCCTAAGTGTGTTGCTCCCTTGTGAGTCATAAGGATCTCACGCGGGTGGTTTCTCCTTACAAGGTCGAGAGGATCATGTAAGTGTCCTTTAACGAAGTTGCGCCCTTTCAGGTTTTCACAAACACTCGCTGGTAGTCCTGCTGTTTTTACTCACGGAGCCCTTTCGGGTTTTCATCCGTACCCTTTTTGCTTATGGACGTACCGTTTCTTTTTTATTCTTTTTATTTTTTTTTTACGAGGTCGCGCCCTTTTAGGTTTTCACGAACACTCGCCGGTAATCCTGCTGTTTTTACTCACGGAGCCCTTTCGGATTTTCATCCGTGCCCATTTTGCTTATGGACATACCGTTTATTATTATTTTTTTTTTTATATATTTTTTTTATATTCATATTTTTTCTCTTTTTTTTTATTCATCTCATCAGCCTAAGGATGCTGCGGTAGTAGTTTAAGGACGTTTCGGTCCATCATTAGTTTAAGGACATCTCGGTCCGGTATTAGTTTAAGGACGTTTCGGTCCATCCAGGAGAAGGCTGGCTACTGCTTATAAAGTTTGAGCTTAGGAAGATAGCGAGCGGACATAGTCGTCGTCATCATGCCATTGACCTAGGCAGTAACTCGTTAAGCGTAGTATTTCTTTAGGAATCGGCCATTTATTGGCCTGTAAGGCCTTTCACCGTGCATATCCATGAGTAGATAGGCTCCACCTTGGTAGACCTTGTCTATGATGTACGGGCCTTCATAGTTTGGCTCGAATTTTCCCCGCTTGGCGCGATTGGGAATCATAGGCCTTTTGACCACTAGCACGAGTTCGCCTTAGCGGAATGTCCTCGGCCGGGTCAATCTTTCATATGAGCGCGTCATCTTTGCTTTATAAGCCTCCAGGTTTTGTTGCGCTATGAGCCGGGTCTCCTCAAGGGCATCAAGCTCCTCAAGCCGAAGGTAAGCATTTTCTTCGTCCGTCAGCTCGTAGTGGACTGCCACTCGTAGAGAGGGTAACTCTATCTCGAGGGGGAGTACTGCTTCTGTGCCGAATACCAGCGCATATGGCGTTGTGTTCGTGGCCGTCTTGAACGTAGTTCGATACGCCCAAAGAGCGTCTTGCAGTCTCTCATGCCAATCCTTTTTATTTCGGGACACCGTTTTCTTCATGATCTTCGTCAAGGTCTTGTTGAAGGCCTCGGCTAGGCCGTTAGCTCGCGGATTATAAACCGAGGAATATCTCCAGTCTATATTGTGTTGTTGCGCGAAGCGACTGATCTTGTGGCTTCTATAAGCTGGCCCGTTATCGGAGATGATCCGTCGCAGAGTTCCAAACCGATATATGATGTGCGTCTTGAAGAAATAGAGGATATTCTCCGTCTTCACTTCCCTCAACGGTACTGCTTTTGCCCATTTGGAGAAGTAATCAGTCGTCGCCAGGATGAAACGATGTCCCCTGGACGATGCTGGTTCGATGGGGTCGACTATGTCAGTTCCCCACATTTCGAATAGCCGGCTAGCCACTGTCGGGTGTAGCGGATTTGGATGCTGGTGGATGAAGTCCCCATGGATTTGGCATGAGTGGCATTGCTTCGCATATTCGAGGCAGTCCTGCATCATCGTGGGCCAGTAGTAACCTATCCGTTTAATCTTCAACTTCATCTTCGGGCCTGCTTGGTGAAAACCGCAGAGTCCGTCATGAACTTCCTGAACGACTCTTTTCGCTTCGTCAGGTCCCAGACATCTCAACCACAAAGAATCGAACGACCTCTTGTACAGAGTATCATTGACGAAGGCGAAAGACAGAGCTCGTTTCATAAGCTGATGTCTTGAGGACGTATCTTCGGGCGTTCGACGGGACTTAAAGTAGTCTATAAAGACTTCCCTCCAATCCTCGGCCTTTTCCCGGTCTTTTATTTGCAGAGCCATTTGCTTAGTCACTCCCTTTTCTTCGGGTGATTCCGGAGATATTTCCGCTGGGGCGAGCACCCGACGGCTTTTTACCACGATTCTTACGTCATCGAGATTCTCATCAGCCAATTCTTTAGCGAGTTTGGCCAACGCGTCCGCTTTGCTGTTTTTCGCGCGCGGTATGTTCTCCAAAGTATAGGAGGGAATATGGGTCAACAGTTGCTGCACCTTTTCGCCATACTTCACCAATTCTTTGCACGTCTGGTAGTCGCCGTTTACTTGACTAGCTACCAGTTGGGAATCTCCATATATGAGGAGGTTTTCAATTCCCATGTCGATGGCGATCTCGAGTCCTGCTATCAAAGCTTCGTATTCGGTTTCATTGTTTGTCCTCGGCTCTGTTAGGGAGAAAGCAAAGCGCATTATCCCTCCTTGTGGAGTTACGAAGATGAGGCCTACCCCCGACTTGATTATGGGGGTGTTTTGCCTGCGCTTCTTCATAGAAGTTGCTCCATCGAAATAAAGCTCCCATTGGGTATCACCACCGTCGATTGCGTCAAACGCATGTTCGTCTGGCAGCTCGCAATTCAGAGGAGAATCGGCAGGTATCGGATGCTCAGCGAGGAAGTCGGCAATGGCCTGGCCCTTCACTGCCTTGAGTGGCTGATAGGCTATCTAGAACTCCATCAAGAGCAGGGCCCATTTAGCGAGTCGTCCCGTTAATAAGGCCTTCGACATTAAATATTTAAGGGGTTCCACCTTCGAAATGAGACGGACTTCATGCGCTAACGCATAGTGCCTGAGCTTTGTTATCGCAAAGATCAACGCCAGGCAGTATTTTTCAATGGGGGAGTAGTTGCTTTCTGCCACCAGTAGAACTCGACTTAAGTAGTAAAGTGCTCTTTCCTTCCCTTGGTCGTTCTCTTGCGTCCATAATACGCCTAAGGAACCTTCGAGGGCGGTTGTATAAAGAATGAGGGACTTTCCCTTGACCGGAGCAGCCAACACTGGCGGGTTCTGCAGGTATTGCTTGATCTCGTCTAGCGCGCTTTGGCATTTTTGGTCCCAGACGAACGGGGTTCCCTTCTTCATCAGGTGGCTGTAAGGACGGCACTTTCCTGAAAGGTTGGATATAAATCGCCGCATATACGCAAGCTTTCCTTGGAGAGACCGCAGCTGTTTGAGAGTTCTTGGCGGAGGCATTTCTATGATCGCCTTGATCTTCGACGGATCTATCTCAATACCTCGGTGTCGGACGATGAATCCAAGGAATTTGCCCAAGGAAACTCCGAATACACACTTGAGAGGGTTCATCTTCAAGTTGTATTGTCAAAGGCATTGGAATACAGTCTTCAGATGCTCGAGATGTTCCTCGTATGATTTGCTTTTAACCACGAGATCGTCAATATAGCATTCGACGATTTCGTGTATAAGGTCATCAAAGATCTGCGTCATGGCTTTCTGATAAGTGGCACCGGCGTTCTTTAGACCGAAGGGCATCACCTTGTAGCAGAATATACCTAAAGGAGTTCTGAAGGCGGTATGCTTCTGGTCTTCGGGATGCATCTTTATCTGATTATACCCTGATGATCCGTCCATGAAGGAGAAAACCTCGTGAGTGGACGTGTTATCTATCATCAGTTCGGTGACTAGCACTGGGAAATTGTCCTTCGGGCAGGCTTTATTGAGATCCCGGAAGTCCACGCATATGCGCACTGTCCCATTTTTCTTCATCACCGGGACGATGTTGGCGATCCATTCAGGATATTGAACCTCCTGGATAAAGCCGGAGTCGATCAGCTTCTTGACCTCAGCATTGATGCTCATCTCAAGCTCGAGCCGCATTATTCTTGGTGCCTGCTTGATGGGCTTGACGTCCGGGGATATCGCCAATTTGTGCACAGCAATTTCTGGATCTAGTCCCGGCATTTCGGAATAGTTCCATGCGAAGCAATCTCTATGCTGCATAAGCAGGTCTTTTAATGCAGCCACCCTTTCTTCAGACAGCAGCTCGCTGACGAATGTCGGTCGCGGGTCATTCGCCGCCCCCGACTCAATTTTCTTGAGGTTATCCACAGTGGTATCTGTTTCCCCCAATCAGAGCAAAGCTCTGCTGAAAATTCAAAATTCAAATTATGAAGCAACGCTTCAAATCCCGGGCGCAACGCGCCACGTGTCAGGCGCTGATACGTCAGCGCAGCGCCCGAGAAGGCACACCCAATCAGAGCAAAGCTCTATTAAAGGAAGCAACGCTTCAGTTGCGCAAGCACTGCGCTGCGCGACACGTGTCAGCGCAGATGCGCTAGCGCAGTTGCGCTGCGCTTTGCACTGCGCGACACGTGTCACACGCTGGGGCATCTGCGCCAAACAGAATTAAAATTCTAAGAAATCTTTTCTGTTCTTGTTAAAACAAGAAGATTTTCTTCTGCAAAGCAGAAGCTCTTGGATCAATGATCCAACGGTGGGGAAAATTCCCCAAATCACTCAGAGAAAGATCTCTTTAACAAATTTAACTAATCTATGGGCACTATAAAAAGGACCCTAGGCCTCAATTCAAAGCATGAACATTTTTCTTGAAAAAAGTCAAGAGCTTCAAACAGAGAGAGAAATCTGAGAAAATTTCAAAGAAAAAGGCAAAAACCTTCACGAGAGAAAAGAAATATCTTTTAATAAATCATCGATCTAAAAACCAGATCAATGTTCTTTACATAAAAAATAGTGCTTTGCACTTCTTATGAACCACTGGTTCTTTAGAAAACAAGAAAACAAAAAAATAAAAAAAAAGTATAGTGCTTTGCACTTTTATGAACCTCTGGTTCTTGAAACAAAAAGAAAAAACTTATTTTTCTTTGATCTAAATTAGATCAAGAAATCAAATAGTGCTTTGCACTTCTGTTCTTGAATCTAAAAGATTCTTGGTGCTTTGTACTCCCAAACTGCGCTGTTGCGCTCTTGAGAGTGCGCTACGTGTCAGCTACAGAACAACTTGCGCTACGCGCTCTTGAAGTAGAGCTTTGCTCTTTGGAATCGGCGCAACTCAACAGAGCGCGCCACGTGTCAGCAGCGCAACAGCACAACGCACTAGTGCAGCGCACTGCGCTGTTGCGCTTGCGCTCACCAGAGCATGACACGTGTCCTCACCACAAGCGCTTGCGCTCAGTAACTAGCGCAAAGCGCCTGACAAATGCAATGCATTTCTTTTCCTAAAAGGGCCAGGCCCAATTAAAAGACCAAGCAGGCCTAATTAAATTGATGCTCTGCATCATTTATAAATGGGCAGAGCCCAAACGAAATAATAAAAATGCTACGCATTTTAAAAGGGGCAGAGCCCAAACAAAACAGATGCATTGCATCATTCATAAATGAGCAGAGCCCAGAATAAATTGATGCTCTGCATCTTTATGGGCAGAGCCCAAACAAAAAATGGAAGAAATGCAATGCATTATTTAATAAAAGTATTGAACATTTTCAACTGGACTTAGCCCAATTTTGGCCGTAAGTCCTCAAATTAAATTGACTGAGCATAGCTCTCTCTTAAATCAATTTATATCTGGTTTGAGGGTACATCTCCGAACTTCTCTGGCACACGTCGTTGTAATCATTCAACGTCGTCAGAGAGGTGACGGGTCCCGACGACCACACCCTTCAATGTGGACTGCGGGGTCCTTAAACTCGTGGACCGAAATGTCCTTAAACTAATATCGGACCGAAACGTCCTTAAACTAATATCGGACCGAAACGTCCTTATACTAATATCGGACCGAAACGTCCCTAAACTAATATCGGACTGAAACGTCCCTAAACTAATAACGGACCACCACGTCCCTAAACTGGAATATGGACCACCACGTCCCTAAACTGGAGCATGGACCGCAACGTCCCTAAACTACCTATGGACCACTACGTCCCTAGACTGGAACAATAGAGCCTCCAAATGCTCTTTTGCCGGATCTAAACGATCCCGTTTAAGTTGATCTTAGCCCCTAAACACGGCTAACGTATACTTAAACATTCAAACGGACTGTAAAACTCCAAATCGACTTTGGTTCAAGAGCACATCTCTGAACTCCTCTGACATCTGTCGTTGTAATTCTTCAACGACGTTAGAAAGGTGACGAGTCCCGACAGCCAGATATTAAATGGATTATCACGTTAAGTTGATCTTAGTCTCAAACAGGACTATCATATCCTTAACGAACGTTTAAATTGATCTTAGCCGCAACGCGACTAATGCATCCTTAAACTAAAAACACCAAATCCAAATCTAAGTAAATACGGATTTGGACTAATCCACGTCCTACGGGCGACGGCATTATTTAGTCTCCGTATACCATCCACGGGCAACCACAAACAAAACAAACACACACGACACGAAGTGAAATTATGGAGAAGGAGAAAGTTGTTACCGTGATGCGGTAGAGTAATTAACTGCAGGGGCTTGCGCCTGCAGGGAAGAGCGTCCCCACAATCAAAAACCCCTCAAGCGAGGGGGAATCTGACGAAGTCTGCTACATCGGCCGCATCCGTCTAAACCTCCGATACACGGTGCCATAAATCAACTTGGCATCTTCGGAGAGGTGGACGGATAAAACCAAATAGCATCTGCCCCGAATCCCAGTGTCAGGACATCGCGGTCCTGTGCGTCGTCTTTCGGAAGGGAACAGATTCTGGCACGCCCGGTGGGACCTTTTCCTCTTTCCACTCCACACTTCGTGTGTCATCTTCGCGAACCAGTCGCGGTTTGTTAATGGTTGCCTTCAGATTTCAAGTTACTAAGATTTGGTCTTTTGCCTGGCGCAGAACTCAAGATTCAATGGCCTCTAATTGCACCAACTGCTCGAAGTGCCACTGCAACGGACGCTCCACCTCACTGGGAGGTGTAGCATATGGGCCCCAAGCGGCTTCCTTCCTCACTCTGCCAGTAGACCAGGTGACCCAGGCCACCACTGGCCTGTTCTTCGGGACCATGATCCCACCTACAAGCTTCTCTGAGCCAATACTTGCACCGGAAGTGAACAAAAAGTCGGTCTTCGACCGGCTCACTGCTACGACGGTCCCTGTCAACGGGTCGCTCACTACCAAACCGACAGCCTCTGTTTTCATCAGGCTAAATCAGAACTCTAAATTGGCTGTCCCGAGGAAGGCAATAACTGCTGCCCCAGAAGTCGTCAAGGCGGCTTCCCCTGTTAAAGAGTCAGTCTTTTCAAGACTGACGATTCCTGCTCCTGCCCCTGCTCAAGGATCCGTCTTCGGCAGGTTGAATATCACCCCTCAGAAGACAACCTCAGTCTTTAAGAGGTTAACACCGGCGGCGCCTCATTCAGACAGGGGGCAAAAAGAAACTATCTCAATCTCTGAGCCAATCCCAACAGCTCGCCGTGCTCGACGTCGCCATTGGCAATGAGTGAGGAAAGCAGGGGGCAACTCCCCCTCAGGGCTAACCCCACCGGCTCCAGTGGTGGAAGTCAACGCTGCTGTTCCAACTGAGAACAGCTTTGAACTGCTGAGGAGGGTACGGAAGAATGCTCCAACCGCTACACTGAAAAGATCTCCTCCGCCTGTGGAGACAGCCCCAGAAACAAGGCAAGAACAGCCCCCTCAATGGCTGTCCTCAAGAATATACAAGGTTTGGCGAAAGGTTCAAGACTCAGTGATCGACCCAGATCACTCTCGTCGACAAAAGAAGGCGAAAATGCAAAAAGAAAAAGACCATCCCATTAAACAACAGAGGACAGTAGCTGCAAGGCTGCCCCCTTCAACGGCCCCTTCAACTTCAACGGCCCACAAAAGAAGAAGGCAGGAGAAAACCCCCGTGCCTGCGGCAAATGCCAAAGGTGGTGAGCCTAAACGCCCTAAGTCCGGGGGCATGATAGTTCATACAGTTTATGTGGCATCGGGAAAAGAGGATAGCCGCATATCAACAGGTCATAGACCGCACACGAGGTCGGTGACCAAGGCTCAGGAGCAACAGCAGAAGCTCCAAGAAATGATGAACGCTATGACCGCACTTACAGGGCCAAAAGAAACCCCTGAAACGTCCTCGGACGAGCGTTAAGAACAAGAAACTGACGCTGAGTTCCTTCGTCGCGTACTGGAGAAGAAAGACAAAGAGGCTGCTGAACAAGCAGCCAACATAAAGAAAATGGCCCTTCTGTTCCAGGATATGGTGGGTATGATGATTCAACAAGATCCACCTGCTGAAGATCCCCCGATCATCCTTGAAGACGATAGGGGAGAGACGTCGAATCCTCCGCCAGCTCTGTCAGCAGCTAAAGAAGAGGCAATCTCCAAAGCCGATCTGGACGAATACATAGCTCAGCAGATCCGGGTCCATCAAGCGACGGAAGCAGCGGGTCAGGTTGTAAAAACGGGGCGGCCGTATCCAAGTTGGTACGATCAAATCAAGTACCCACCCGGTTACACAATTCCTAAGTTCCATGTCTACAAGGGGACAGGCAATCCTCACCAGCACGTTGCCCAGTTCAGGGCACTCTGCGGCAACACCGGCGGTGACGACAAGTTGTTGCTTCGCCAGTTTGTTGGAAGCTTATCGGATACGGCGTTCGAATGGTACTCTGAGCTCCTGAACGACTCTATTAAAACCTTCGCGGAGATGGAGCTGTTGTTTACTCAGCGTTTTGCAAGCGCCAGTGAACGTACCCCGATGACAGCACTGATTAACACCAGGGTAAAACCCGGCGAGACGTGGGTTCAGTACGCTATATGATGGCGGAACTTATGGTCGAAGTGTGAGCAGCGCATTGAAGAAGCTCCCGCGGTGGGCATGTTTGTGGGAACCCTCGATCCGCAAGCAACCATCTCGCAGTTTATGATGTTTTTCAAGCCGACTACCTTCCAGGCCTTGATTGACAAACTAGCGCAAATGGATCAAATGGGCCATAAACCCCCTCTTCCAAGGCCAGATTCCCGAAATGACAAAAGGAAGGGAAAAGCGATCGTCGTCGCTAATGCTCAACAACAACCGAGCGACTCGAAGCCGGTTGCTCGTCAAAATAATATGCGACCGTACGTGCCCCTTGAGGATAGGATGGGACGTCCTTCTTCCTTTCCCCGCGATAAAACGAGGAGGTTATTCGAGCTGGCGTTGCGCAACAGACTCATAAATCTGCCGGATCCAAAACGTCCGTTGCAACCAAGTGACGTCAACGAGCCCAACTACTGTCCTTATCATCGAGTACTAGGCCATCCGATCGAAGATTGCTACGTTTTCAAGAATTGGCTTGAAAACCAGTACCGACAGGGCAAGTTCGCGTTATCTGACAAATGGAAGGTGAATCCCCCGCAGCCCCACACCTCTAAGGGGACGAATACGCCGGGGGCGACATGCTCCGTCATTGAAGAAGCTCCTTGGAAGGTTGTATTATCAACCAAGACAAAGAGGATGCTAAACGATCTTCAGACGTGTCCAGCAATCAAGTGGAAGAACCCATTGGAACCGCAGGTCATTGAAAGGATGTTGAAGCCACGTCCAACTCCAAAGACCGATGGTGGCGGTTCAAGCACTTGCAGCCAGCCGTCAAAATCTTCGAAAAAGAAGAAGAAGAAATCTAAGAAGCCCGTGAAACCTGGCGGCAAACGCACGGACTTACAAAAGCAAATTGACGCGCTGGATGAATACAACCAAAAGGCACGGACTCCCATTACGCTCCAAGAGTTCCTCAATCACGTTTTTCAAGGAAAAGATGAGGGAGAAAGTTCATCGGATGAATCCGAGGAATATGTGGCGAGCTGTCATATGATTTCCCATTCGATCACGAATGATGAGGAGACTCCTTGCACCGAAAAGCTGGGGGCAGATCCTGAACCAAAAGTTCTGGGGCTATCAGATGAAGTAATTGACGCACTCCTTAATGAAGCTAGGTTGAAAAGTAAAGCTGATCGGGAGCGCGAGGCGGCTATATTTGAAAGGGCCAAGCGCCAGCGACTTGATGAAGGAGCTGAGACGATCCCGTTGGAGCTGAACACCTCCGCTACCTACAAAAGCCAATTCAAGATGAGAAAGAAGTTTGCTAAGGCCATGTCCATGGGCATGAAGCTACCATCCTCCAAAGAAGAAATTACTGGTGAGGCGAAAATGCACCCGTCTTATTGCTTATATCATCAGAAGGTTTCGCACCCCACTCAGGAGTGCAAACCTTTCGATAGATGGTGGCAAGGATACGTTGCTCATCGACAACACTTTAAGCGAAAAAAGCGTAAAACTCGTCGAGAGCAAAGAAATACGACCGAAGGGCTTAAAAGAACTGCTGGCGATTGTTGCGTGGTTAACACCGGTAGATCATAAGTGCCCACATTCGGGAGTGATTCTGATGAAGAGCTAGAACTTGCCCCTCTCTTTAAAGAGTCCGCTTCGAGAAAAGAAGAAGAACCGAAGGTTTGCGAAAATATCCGGCTACGTAATCGCACGCTGCCCGAAAAGAACCTCGGACCCTCGAACAAAAAAGATAAAGGGAAAGAAAAGGCCACTGAAGATATCGTCTTAGATGACCAAGTGGTAGAAGAGCTAGCTGCCAAAGACCCACCAAAGAAGAATAAGGTGGATTACAACGTCTTAGCACATCTGAGAAAGCTGCCCTCACAGCTCAGCATTCTTGACGCCCTTTTGCTATCAAAAGAGGCGAGAGATTCGTTGATTAAGGCGCTCCAAGACCCAGAACAATTCCAAGCATGCCTGGCCGAGGAAAAGATGAAGGATGAATTGGAGGAAGTGCACACGGCCGATGTTACTTTTGGCGATGAAGACCTTCTACTTGGGACGTGCGAACACAATCGCCCTCTCTATATCTCGGGATACTGCCATGATATAAAGATAGGCAAAATCTTGATCGATAACGGGTCGTCCGTTAACCTACTCAACGTGCGGGTGTTGAAGGAAATCTGCATGAGCGTCCAGCACCTTGCTCGGGACAAGATCACCATCTCCGGGTTCGACTCCCAATCGTCAAAGACTCTTGGATCTGTGATACTGACGCTACGCTTCGGGCTACTCGTCACGGACATTAAGTTCCACGTCATAAACGCCAAGACATGCTACAACGTTTTGCTCGGCCGACCATGGTTACACGAGTACAACATCATCCCTTCTACACAACATCAGTGTATGAAGTATTTTAAGGAGGGTTTCGAGTATACCGTGACGGGAGAACTGAACCCGTTCTCTGTGAACGAGGTCCGCAAATACGAAGACGCCAAATACTTCTTACCGGATTTCGAAGACACAGAGAAGTGTCACAAGCCGGAGAACAAAGCTAACGCCACCATCCCGGTCTTCGGCAGTGATACTGAAGAGGAAGAGGAGATAGTTTATTCGGGTCCGCCCCAACACAACAAGCCGGGACCATCAGCTCCTACGTTGATCTTTGGCAGCAACTCGGAAGATGAAGTCCACGCCGTATTCTCTGCTTGACCTTCAATACGAACGTTCGCTGACGAAGAGCAAAGTCTGCAAGTCGCCATGGTGTTGCTTAAACACCGTAAAGAACTGGATGCACTTAATATTTACAACGTAGAAGAGCTACAAACATTCTACATCCCTCCCAGGTGAGAAAGCAATTCTGTTCTACCGCTCTGAAGAAACCAAGGTGAAAAAAGAAATCTGGCATGGCGCGGATCCTACGCTCGACAGGCTTCAGCCTATCCGTCTTCCCAGATATTATACAGAGGGTTTGAAGAAGCTGCTGAAACGCCAGGGGATATCCTTCAAACAGAACGTTAGAAAGGCCAAATTCTATGACAGGGTCTGGAACGTTCCCGGGACTCAACGCAAACTGCCTAACGGGAGAATGGAAACAAAAGGGCTTGGATACATCCGGTCAAAGAAACGAGAGTTACTGCCCAGCTGTTACATCGTGTATGACCTCGATGAAGAAGCGGATGCTCAATGGGAGGACGCTAATCCTAAACCAGTGAAAGTTCCAGATGCAGAGGAGCCCAGTCCGTCGTTCGAGGAACAAATGGACAGACTTATAAAGAAAGCTCGAGATGATCACAACCGCGAGACGGCCATTTATGAGAAAGCCAAGACGCAACGCCTTCTCCAACAAGCCGTAAAGGATGAAAATGCCGCTCCTTGTCAACCTGTTATAAAGAAGGCTCGGCGTAAAAGCAGAAATAAGTTGAAAGCCCAAAAAGGCGCTCAACAACAACAAAGCAGGGCTAAGAAGCCACGCAAACGGGAGTTGAGCGTTATTAATCTATCCCTCATGAAGAAAATGGGTCGAGCGTACTCGTTTCCTCGGGACAAGACGAAGAAGATACTTGATCTTGCTCTAAAGCATCAATTGCTTACATTACCGGAATCCAAGCACCCCGAGCAAGCAAGCGAGGTCTCTGGCCCAAACTATTGCTCTTACCATCGAGTAATCGGGCACCCGCTTGAAGACTGCTTCACCTTTAAGAATTGGGTCGAAGATCAGTACCAGCTCGGCAAGTTCGCTCTGTCTGACAACTGGAAGGTAACGCCGCCACAGAAGCACGAACCCAAGTCCACGAAAGAAGAACGGGTTCCACATTGGGATTGGAAGCGAATTCGCACCTGTCACATGATTACAATATTAAAAGAAGAGCCCGAGGACATAGATGAGCTCCCTTGGTGTTTCGAAAACAGCAACGACGAAATAATCTCAGAATTCCCACCAGCGCCAAAAGAGCTGGAAGATGGAGTCCATACCACTGCAGATAACCTCAAGAAGATTGAGTTGGGAGTGGCAAACGATCCACGACCGACATTCATCAGCGAGTTACTATCTGAAGAAAGGGTAGCTGCGTTAAAGGATGTACTTCTGCAGCATAGAGATTGCTTCGCGTGGAACTATTCCGAAATGCCGGGATTGGATCCAGAAATCGCTGTGCATAGATTGGCGATATCCCCGGACATCAAACCAGTCAAACAGGCGCCGAGGAGAATGCGCCTCGAGCTTAAGATGAGCATCAATGCTGAGGTCAAGAAGCTAATCGACTCTGGCTTCATTCAAGAAGTTCAATACCCTGAATGGATCGCCAACATCGTCCCGGTGATGAAGAAAAATGGGACTGTGCGCATATGCGTGGATTTTCGGGATCTCAATAAAGCTTGCCCGAAGGATGATTTCCCAGTGCCAGTCACCGAACTAATGATAGACAACACGTCTACGCATGAGATTTTCTCCTTCATGGACAGCTCATCAGGGTATAACCAGATAAAGATGCATCCTGAAGACCAGAAGCACACCGCCTTCAGGACTCCTTTGGGTATATTCTGCTACAAGGTGATGCCCTTCGGTTTAAAGAACGCCGGTGCCACTTATCAAAGGGCCATGACAAAGATCTTCGATGACCTTATACATGAAATCGTCGAATGCTATATCGACGACCTCGTTGTTAAAAGCAAATCATATGAGGAACATCTCGAGCATCTGAAGACCATATTTCAACGCCTTCGGCAATACAACTTGAAGATGAACCCTCTTAAGTGTGCATTCGGAGTTTCCTCGGGCAAATTTTTAGGATTCATCGTCCGACACCGGGGTATCGAAATAGATCCGTCCAAGATCAAGGCGATCATGGAAATGCCTCCGCCGAGGACTCTCAAACAGTTGCAATCTCTCCAAGGAAAGCTCGCATATATTCGGCGATTTATAGCCAACCTCTCTGGCAAGTGCCGTCCTTACAGCCACCTGATGAAGAAGGGAACCCCGTTCATCTGGGACCAAAAATGCCAAGGCGCGCTAGAAGAGATCAAGCAATACCTGCAGAACCCGCCGGTGTTGGCTGCTCCGGTTAAGAGAAAGCCTCTCATTCTTTATCCAACCGCCCTCGAAGGTTCTTTAGGCGCATTA
This sequence comes from Agapanthus africanus, assembly GCA_030015575.1. NCBI lineage: Eukaryota > Viridiplantae > Streptophyta > Magnoliopsida > Asparagales > Amaryllidaceae > Agapanthus > Agapanthus africanus. The sequence goes on from CM057344.1 coordinate 58,193,510, forward strand.
TGGGCACAAGAGAACGACCAAGGGAAAGAAAGAGCACTCTACTACTTAAGTCGAGTTCTATTGGGGGCAGAAAGCAACTACTCCCCCATTGAAAAACACTGCCTGGCGTTAATCTTTGCGATAATAAAGCTCAGACATTACGCATTAGCATATGAGGTCCGTCTCATTTCGAAGGTGGACCCTCTTAAGTATTTAATGTCAAAGGCCATACTGACAGGTCGACTCGCTAAATGGGCTATGCTCTTGATGGAGTTCTCGATAACATATCAACCTCTCAAAGCAGTGAAAGGCCAGGCCATCGCCGATTTCCTCGCTGAGCACCCGATACCAGCCGACTCCCCTTTAAACTGCGATCTTCCAGACGAACATGCGTTTGATGCGGTCGACAGTGATGAGACTCGATGGGAGCTTTATTTCGATGGCGCATCTTCCATGAAGAAGCGCAAACAAAGCACCCCTATAATCAAATCGGGCATAGGGCTCATCTTTATAACTCTACAAGGAGGGATAATGCGCTTTGCTTTCTCCCTAACAGAGCTGAGGACAAATAACGAAGCCGAATACGAAGCTTTGATAGCAGGCCTCGAGATCGCCATTGACATGGGAATTGAAGACCTCCTCATATACGGGGATTCTCAACTGGTCGTTAGTCAAGTAAACGGCGACTACCAAACGTGCAAGCCAGAACTGGTGAAGTACGGCGAAAAAGTGCAACAACTGTTGACCCGAATTCCCTCCTATACTTTGGAGAACATACCGCGCGCGGAAAACAGCAAAGCAGACGCGTTGGCCAAACTTGCTAAAGAACTGGCTGACGAGAACCTCGATGACGTCAGAATTGTGGTACAAAGCCGTCGAGTGCTCGCCCCAGCGGAAATATCTCCGGAATCACCCGAAGAAAAGGAAACGACTGAGCGAATGGCTCTGCAAATAAAAGACCGGGAAAAGGCCGAGGATTGGAGGGAAGTCTTCATAGACTACTTTAAGTCCCACCGATTGCCTGAAGAAGCGTCCACAAGACATCAGCTCATGAAACGAGCTCTATCTTTCGCCTTCGTCAATGATACTCTATACAAGAGGTCATTTGATTCTCTGTGGCTGAGATGTTTAGGACCTGATGAAGCAGAACGAGTCGTTCAGGAAGTTCATGATGGAATCTGTGGTTCTCACCAAACGGGCCCAAAGATGAAGTTAAAGATCAAACGGATGGGCTACTACTGGCCCACGATGATTCAGGACTGCCTCGAATATGCGAAGCAGTGTCACTCATGCCAAATGCATGGGGACTTCATCCATCAGCATCCAAATCCATTACATCCAACAGTGGCTAGCTGTCCGTTCGAAATATGGGGAACTGACATAGTCGGCCCTATCGAACCAGCATCGTCTAGGGGACATCGTTTCATCCTGGCGACGACTGACTACTTCTCTAAATGGGCAGAAGCAGTACCGTTAAGAGAAGTGAAGACGGAAAATATCCTCCACTTCTTCAAGACGCACGTCATATATCGGTTTGGAACTCCGCAACGGATCATCTCCGATAACGGGCCAGCTTACAGAAGCCACAAGATCAGTCGCTTTGCGCAACAGCATAATATAGACTGGAGATATTCCTCGGTTTATAATCCGTGAGCTAATGGTCTAACTGAAGCCTTCAACAAGACCCTGACGAAAATCATGAAAAAGATGGTGTCACGAAATAAGAGAGACTGGCACGAGAGGCTGCAAGAAGCTCTCTGGGCATATCGAACTACGTTCAAGACGGCCACAAGCACAACGCCGTACGCGTTGGTATTTGGGACGGAAGCAGTACCCCCCTCAAGATAGAGTTACCCTCTCTACGAGTGGCAGTCCACTACGAGCTGACGGACGAAGAAAATGCTCACCTTCGGCTTGAGGAGCTTGATGCCCTTGATGAAACCCGGCTCATAGCGCAACAAAATCTGGAGGCCTATAAAGCAAAGATGACGCGATCATATGAAAGACTGACCCGACCGAGGACATTTCGCCAAGGCGAACTCGTGCTAGTGGTCAAAAGGCCTATGATCCCCAATCACGCCAAGCGAGGAAAATTCGAGCCAAACTATGAAGGCCCGTACATCATAGATAAGGTCTACTAGGGTGGGGCCTATCTACTCATGGACATGCACGGTGAAAGGCCTTTCAGGCCAATAAACAGTCGCTTTCTAAAGAGATACTACGCTTAATGATCCACGGCCTAAGTCAATGATAGATGACGACGACTATGTTCGCTCGCTATCTTCCTAAGCTCAAGCTTTAAAAGTAGTAGCCGGCCTTCTCCATGACGGACCGAAATGTCCTTAAACTAATAGCAGACCGAAACGTCTTTAAACTACTACCGCAGCATCCTTAGGCTGACGAGATAAAAAAAAATAAAAAATATATATATATAATTAAAAAAACGGTATGTCCATAAGCAAAAAGGGCACGGATGAAAACCCGAAAGGGCTCCGTGAGTAAAAACAGCAGGGCTACCGGCGAGTGTTCGTGAAAACCCGGAAGGGCGCGACCTCGTAAAAAAAAGAAGAAGAAGAAAATTAAAAAAACGGTATGTCCATGAGCAAAATGGGCACGGATGAAAACCCGAAAGGGCTCCGTGAGTAAAAACAGCAGGGCTACCGGCGAGTGTTTGTGAAAAACCCGAAAGGCAGCAACCTCGTTAAAAGACACTTATAGGGTCCTCTCGACCTTGTAAGGAGAAACCACCCGCGTGAGATCCTTACGACTCACAAGGGAGCAACACACTTAGGGATCCCCACGATTCCTAAGGAGAAAATACACTTGCGAGGTCCTCACGACTCGTAAGGAGAACTCTCTTATGGGACCCTCACGGCTCATAAGATTTGAAAGTCTTAAGTTACAGAGACCTAAACCTGTGCTTAAGCAACTCCCACAACTCCCGATATTGCCCTACAAGTGGCTCAATACTGACCCTTGTATACAATCCACGGGCGCGAATAAACATTTCCCTAACCAAGTCTCATCCGTGACTGGGGATATGTTCGCAGGGTAAACAACCCTTGTAAATCCTCTCGATTTATGAGGAGAAAACCCTCCTGTGGGATCCTTACGACTTACAGAGGAAACGAACACTTAGGAATCCTCACGAGTCCTAAGGAGAAAATACACCTACAAGATCCCCACGACTTGTAGGGAGAAATAACTTCGTGAAACCCTTACGGCTCATGAAGTCAAAAGCCTTAGCCGACAAGACCCTAACCCTGGTCGCTAAGCCACCTTTGTTCGACATCAACAGAGGCAGATGATGATTCGCTCCTGGTAATATCCCAGTTGTAGCGGTGCTGATGCCGAAATCGGTTTACAGCGAAAAGCCAATAGGCCGCACATGCATACGAAATAGCCGAAATGATAGGGCAACTTGCAATAAAAAGCAGCAAGTAAAAATTTATGCATGCAAAATAGCCGAAATGATTGGGCAACTCACAATAAAAAGCAGCGAGTAAAAATAGAATAAATAGCCGAAATAATTGGGCACTGCGAAAAATAGCCGAAATGATTGGGCAATCATGACCTTCGCGATATAAAAGCTGAAATGATAGAGCATCGCGGAGATAAAACAAAAAATGATGATAAAATTTTGGCCCTACAGTTAAGATCATATCGATCCATGTATACAATCCAAGGGCGTAAACAAAAAGGGAACCGTACTTTCCCAACAAGCTCCGCCAGAAGACGAAGCCAAATCTCGACGGTTCAGTCCAACTCTGAAGAAACCAGTGTCTTCAGCAGATACCTCGACTCACGGATACAAACACTCCTTGACGAGAGCCTCCTGATCCGCGTCGACTCGCAGAGCCACCAGTGCCTCCGTGGGAAATTCTCGACTCGTTTCAAACCCCAAGGAAACAAATAATCCTTGGCGCTTGGGAAACAAATAATCCCCAGCAAACTCCTCGACTCACGGATACAAACACTCCTTGACGAGAGCCTCCTGATCCGCGTCGACTCGCAGAGCCACCAGTGCCTCCGTGGGAAATTCTCGACTCGTTTCAAACCCCAAGGAAACAAATAATCCTTGGCGCTTGGGAAACAAATAATCCCTAGCAAAATTCCTCGACTCACGGATACAAAAACTCCTTGACGAGAGCCTCCTGATTCGCGTCGGCTCGCAGAGAAACTAGCGTCTCCGCGGGAAAATTCCCGATCCGTCTCAACTTGCAAAATGAAGCCTCAGGCAGCAGAGACTAAAAAACTTGCTTCCTGAACAATGGGACCCTGCAAGTCAATCCAAAATGGTCTCTTGCATACTATTCATGGGTCTCACTCTCCAAAGTCGAGTTTCGACAAGGAGGGAAACAACCGCTTACGAACCCTCTCGACTCGTAAGAGGGAGAATTCTCTTATAGGATCCTTACGACTTATAAGAGAAAACCACACTTAGGAATCCTCATGATTCCTAAGGAGAAAACCCACCTACGAGATCCTCTCGATCCGTAGGGAGAAAAGTCTCTATGAGACCCTCACGGCTTATAGAATTGAAAAGTCTTAGGCGACAGATTTGAACCTGCGGCCTAAGCCATCGCTATCTCTTGGAGAAATTAAGTTATCGGCCAATTAGGTTCATCGAAAACATCATGATACAAAGGGAGAAAGCAAAGAGATAGTACAAGACATTGCAAAAAGAAAATGTGTATCTTTATTCATTGACTTCAATCAAATACAAGATGAATCGTACAAAAGAATAAAGAATGGATACATATTATTTAAAAGGAAAATTTTACAAATACATTGATACAAAGGCAGCTATTGGCAAGGAAGCGTCTTAAGTAGCTTTATCAGTTGTTCGTACACTTCCTTCCATGCCTTTTCCTGATTAGCCACCACTGCCAACTCCGTCTCTACTTGGGCCCATTGCTGTGCGACAGATGCAAGCTGATCCCTGACGGCCTGATGAGCAGCTTCACGGCCTGGAGTGTCATGCTCGGCGACATCAAGTGCCCGCTTCAGTCTCAGCCCATTTGATATGCGCTCCAGAAGGCCCTCGAAGACGGCCTTTACCTCAGCAGCGTTTGCCTCAACTTCAGCACGCAGGCGAGCAGTTTCGCTTGAAGATTCTTGGCACTCCTTTAGCCTCAAAGCTGCTTCTTGTTCCAAATGACAGAAATGAGAAGTGCTTTGCTCGAGCCATACTCCCCGTTGAGTGCTCACGGCCAAAGTCTCAGGGGATAGGCGCATCGACTCCAGCTGATGAAGGCGAGCCTCAATCTCCCGACAATAGTTAACCCAAGAGGTGACAATGCCCTCGTCATGGAAGGTGGCAAATATCAACAACATCGGGTTAACCGTCGTAGCGAAGTCCTCAGCAGATGTAGGAGCCTCGACGTCGAGTTCCTCGATGTAGTCGCTCAACATGCGCAGACTATTCGCCGCACCTTTTGAGGACGGACGTCTCTGGGAAGGGCCGCCCGGTATTGTAATGCGAGACTCGAAAGGCAACGAGACTGGAACGATAGCTGAAAAGGACAAAATGTGATTAGATGATGATTCAATAGGTGCGGAGAAAGTCATTGATAAGATAGTTTACTATACCGGTTGAAGCAGGTGGCAAGGCTGGAAGGGCCGGTGGCGCAACCGATCTTTCTTCTCCCTCTTCGATTTGTAACACTGCGGTCAGGACAAGAGAGAGTTAGAAATAATTCTACCACTAAAAAAAAAAACAAAGATATCAATCGGGAACGGTGCTCACCAGCGCTACTAGAGGGGTAGGCGAATTCAGATGGGAAGGAGAAGTGTGGGAGCAACACTTGATAAAGATGGTCAAAAAGCACTCCTGAAAGACACAACAGTATAACTTTAGTACACAAATTATGCGTCTGGAAGATAAGATTAATAAGTTGCAAACCCATACCTTCCAACATCTTCGAGGGTATGAAAGAGGGTCGAGAGGTGACCACCGCCAAGGCAGTCGTTGAAGGCGCTCCCTCGAGCAGTGGGGCATCGGTGCTGGCTGCACCTGCGTTACAAAAAGGTAAATTTGTCGGAAAGATTGTAAAGCAAAGTAACGAAAAAAAGCAACTTGGGGTTTACCTGAGGAGCTCCCAGCTGAAACGGAGGCGATTCCCTCCTCTATCGACATGAGACCACCGCCCGTGGCCTCATCGCCTGACTCAATGGGGGTCGTCGTCGTGCTAGCGCGACCAGGAGACGGCAGGAGATCGTAAGCAGGGAGGGCAATGATTGGAGCGTTGCCGGATTCTTGGAAGGAAGCGGCTGACTCTTCCCCAAGAGCCGTACCCATCTCACCCACTACTTCTTCGGGCTCCGCCATCTCCATCGGCTCATCCACCGTCACCACGAGGTCGCCGGCCTCAAGCGCCTCGTCCGCCAACACCCTCGGTTCAGTTGTAATGATCATTTCATCTGCCGCCACTTCAGGCTGGGCATCAATGACCCTCTCAGCTGCAGACCCCTCAACCTCCATCTCGGGCCCCGAAGCCTCGGCGACGTTGCCCACCGTCGGCTCAGGCTCGGTAGGAGGTGCCTCCTCTGTCTCCTTGGGATCAACGGTTTCCGCCTCCCCCTCGATCGGGCTTGGCCCTGCAAGATAAGAAATATAAGGACCAATGGCATTAAAATCCTTATAACAAAAACTCTGAGAGAAATATTACCTGAAGTGGATTTACCGTTTGCGCTCCGAACTGCGCGCGCCACCTCTCTGCGGGCAGTGGATAGGGCGACAGGGGGCTCTTCGGATGGAGTGTCAGCGCGAGGGACAGTGCTGGGGCCCGCTCCCACAGCCAAGGCAGCCCTGCGCGCCTTCGCCTCACGCCTCAGCCGCTTCCTTTCCTCCCGGGCTGTCATGATGGACCTTCGTGACGCTTCTTTCAAGGCGTCGTCATCCTCGTTCAGGGATGCCTCCAGAGCCTTTAGGGCATCTTTCATCGGCTCTTCAAGACGAACCTCCTGCGGTGGCCCAGAGGAAGCGGGAACATCGGCGGCTGGCGGAACATTTGCGTCGCTTCGTGGGAACGGCATTGAGGTTTCTACAATAAAAAAAGGAGAGGTTAGATTGACCATAACACAAGGGAGATGAAAACTTGATGAATAGAGACTTACTAAAGCCTAAAGACGCTCTAAGGCGTTCTTCCTCCTGGAAGGTCTTGAGTGAAGCGGCAATGGCTTCCTCATCAGTGATGCCTGTTGGAAGAAAGGAAAGAAAAGCGTCACTCAAAAGCAATAAGGAAGATATGTTACAATAAAGAAAATGTGACTAGTAGTTACCTGATTGCGCAAGCTTAGCCAGCCACGCGTCACGCTTCGCCAACCACGCTGAGGTTTCGAGAGCGGCTTCCAAGTCTGTGTCGTCCGGCGGCGGCATGATTAATCCCTCGTTAGTGCCATATTCGATTAGGCCCTCGGCGTAGGGAGCATGGGGTTCCTGGCCGAACACGACATCTGCAGCGAAGAGCGATTTCTTTTTCTTCTACCCTCCGCCCCTAGGCTCACGTGAGATCGACTTCCGTTTAGCAGCCACCTTGGGACGACGAGTCCCGATGTCCGCACCCACGCCAGACTCCGGCGAGGATACAACCACTGTCTCCACTGGAGCACGGGGCGCTGCAGGTGCATCTGCGACATCAGGGAGCGACGAGCCACGTGGAGGACTTTGCGCACGCGATGGTCTGGTTCTGACCTCTTTTAAAGGGGCAACTACTGGGGTCCTCGGGACCAAAGGAGCGTTGCGATCGGTACCTGGAGGCACACCGTTACGATCGACCAACAGTCGCCTTTCCTCCTTTATAACTGCTCCTGTTGCATGATTATACCAGTCTTTGTACACATTGGGGAGTCTCGGAGCGTAAGCCGGCGCATTGATAAAAAAAATGAGAGCTCGTATTCAGGCGCATGAAATGGTGCAGTGCGTTCTCCATCCCTTCTTCAGTGGCAGTGGGTTTCAGCAAGAAGTCTTCCAAGGGGACCCCTTGATCGTAGCCCAGTTGTTGAGCAAAACGATGCGGGTTATACCTCATAAAAATTGCCACACCATTCTGCCTAAAGACTAAGAAACCCGGCCTAATGGAATATAAGTGAAGGGTTTCCCGAGCCGTCAAAACTGAGGCTCCATCCTTAAAGACATCTTGTAATGGCCGCGTCACAGTGGTAGACACCTTTCCAATGGTCAATACCTTATCGACAAAGGACATACCGGCTCCAACGGTGTGAGGGCGAAGGAGTAAGCCCCTGGCGTTCCGCGATGATGGGGTTACAATTGATGCACCGATCAGCTGTATAATGCGAGGAAAACCGCACTTGTCAAAGAACGAGGGCCTTTTATGCATGCCGAAGACACCCGCTGTGTGTAGCTGAGCCACGATGCAAAGTAATGCATCGGGAAGACCACATGCAGTACCCCGGGCTCATTAGCATCCGCTGCTCGACTGAGGCCATGGTATAAGTGCGCCAAGCCAGCGATCCCAACAGCTACCTTTACCCCGATGACCATCCGGTGGGCTGGGTAAAAGACAGAGGGTCGCATCCGATGAGAGTGCATTGGGATCGCAAACCAGCTCAACCACAATCCAAGAAATCCTAAGAAAAAGGCCTCCTCATCCATTCCAGGGGCCGCAATTTCTGCAAATGACATAGTAGGGAAGTCCGGAAGAAAAAAACCCTTTTGATCTATATCCTTCTCCAGTAGGTTGTCCACACCTAGACCGAAAGGGTCATCCAGGGTGGCGAACTTGGCAGCTTCCGATGAGATGACGCTTGGACGAAGGAAACGAGCAATGAAGTCCTCAAAGTTAACTCCCCGACCCCCATGTTCGACGAAGAGGGACTCATATATGTTCAACACTTTAATCAAGCTTGGGAATTGATGTTGAACGGCATTCTCCGGTGTGACCCCCCTTACCATCGGCCTAGCACCAAAGACGTACACATCTGTTGGGAGAAGCTCCTCATAATGTTCCCCCATCACTGGTAAACCGGATACCTCCACGAACTCCTCCAAGGAGATTGACACTTCCCGATCCATGGCAAGGAAAGTGTGGGTAGGAATATTCCATTGCTCCAAGAAAGCTTTGAACCACCAGGTGGGGAGCGTAGGATACTGGAAAAGAAAGACGTAGACCGCGGTGTACAGTCCTAATCTTATCAACTGCGACTTCTTCGTCGACAGGATGTACCGGGCCCACGGCAGATAGCCAATCGGGTGGCGGGGGATCAAACCAAGGTTATACGATTGCCCCCAAGGTCGTGCTTTACCCTGACAGATACGGCGCCCTAAGATGTCCAAAACCATAGGACGCTGAACCGGTATCGCATCTATAGCGGGATGTAGAAAGCCCTTCGATGTCCAATCCACCAACTCCATGGCATACTGCACCGAGGGTGGGTAGCATAATGAATCGCCGTGATGGGCTCGGACGGCACTGCGCATGTGAAGCTGCGTCGACCCATAATGATCTGGTTATACCAAGACCCCCAAAGGTGGAGTTTCTTGTACTCCGAGTCGTATTCTCTAATCATGGTCAGGACTTCACGGTCCGAGGGCGCCTCGGGAAATCCCTCCTCCGAGCGAACGAACGGGACTGAAGTGTCTAGAGACATGATCGCTGCAAATAGAACAATTTAGCCGTTAGTGTTGTAATTCCAACGTTTGGCATCTAAAAAAATGCATTAATTAAATTAAATTAAAATTAATTAATTACACCACACAGCAGTGCAGTGAGTAGGAGACCAAAGGGGGACCCACAAAATCTGGATGACAATACGTCAGACAACCTCATCATTGGACGAGATTGTCAATTGGTCCCCAGGAAAACATTCCCATTTATAAAAAATGGGGGGTGGGAAGAATCCCTAGAGACAAGAAGAAAATCTCCTCTTTCAGAGCAAAGCTCTGTCACAGAGTGACACTTGTCAAACTCTGGTCCCAGGAAAATAAGATTCCTTAAAAAGAGCACAGCTCTATGGTAATAATGGAAAGGTCCATCAGAAAATGTCTATACCAAAAAGAATTAAAATTTTTGAAATCTTGGAAAATCCATGAAAAACTTGTGAAAATTTTTCATTTTTCAGATCTAAAAGATCCACAGATGATCTATGAGCAAAGCTCTGTTCATGGGTTAAAACCTATGAACAAGATCCCTGTAGATCTATAAGTTTTTGAGAGCAAAGCTCTGTTTATGAAACCCCAATGGGGATCTATTTAGATCAAAAGATCTGTAAGAGCAAAGCTCTTTGGTTAAGGTTAATTTAAGTTAATTTGATTTAAATTAATTTTACCTAAAGTTTTTAACTTTGGAAATGAGCAAAGCTCTGAAGTTCTAGAAACGAGAGCAAAGCTCTGAAGTTCTAAGCAAGAGCAAAGCTCTGGAATCAAAATCTAGAAAATGGTGAAGTTTTCTAAAGGGCCATAGGTCCTATTTATAAGGCGCCTGCGCCCCTTCAGCTCACCCCTTGATCCAACAGTCAGGGGCTTGCCACCGCTGCACTCACGTTGGCGCCACGTGAGCGCAACGGTGGGGGGCATTTGTTTCCCCCAATCAGAGCAAAGCTCTGCTGAAAATTCAAAATTCAAATTATGAAGCAACGCTTCAAATCCCGGGCGTAACGCGCTACGTGTCAGGCGCTGATACGTTAGCGCAGCGCCCGAGAAGGCGCACCCAATCAGAGCAAAGCTCTATTAAAGAAAGCAACGCTTCAGTTGCGCAAGCACTGCGCTGCGCGACACGTGTCAGCGCAGATGCGCTAGCGCAGTTGCGCTGCGCTGCGCGACACGTGTCAGCGCAGATGCGCTAGCGCAGTTGCGCTGCGCGATACGTGTCAGCGTAGATGCGCTAGCGCAGTTGCGCTGCGCTTTGCGCTGCGCGACACGTGTCACACGCTGGGGCATCTGCGCCAAACAGAATTAAAATTCTAAGAAATCTTTTCTGTTCTTGTTAAAACAAGAAGATTTTCTTCTGCAAAGCAGAAGCCCTTGGATCAATGATCCAACGGTGGGGAAAATTCCCCAAATCACTCAGAAAAAGATCTCTTTAACAAATTTAACTAATCTATGGGCACTATAAAAAGGACCCTAGGCCTCAATTCAAAGCATGAACATTTTTCTTGAAAAAAGTCAAGAGCTTCAAACAGAGAGAGAAATCTGAGAAAATTTCAAAGAAAAAGGTAAAAACCTTCACGAGAGAAAAGAAATATCTTTTAATAAATCATCGATCTAAAAACCAGATCAATGTTCTTTACATAAAAAACAGTGCTTTGCACTTCTTATGAACCACTGGTTCTTTAGAAAACAAGAAAACAAAAAAATAAAAAAAAGTATAGTGCTTTGCACTTTTATGAACATCTGGTTCTTGAAACAAAAAGAAAAAACTTATTTTTCTTTGATCTAAATTAGATCAAGAAATCAAATAGTGCTTTGCACTTCTGTTCTTGAATCTAAATGATTCTTGGTGCTTTGTACTCCCAATCTGCGCTGTTGCGCTCTTGAGAGAGCGCCACGTGTCAGCTACAGAACAACTTGCGCTACGCGCTCTTGAAATAGAGCTTTGCTCTTTGGAATCGGCGCAACTCAACAGAGCGCACCACGTGTCAGCAGCGCAACAGCGCAGCGCACTGCGCTGTTGCGCTTGCGCTCACCAGAGCATGACACGTGTCCTCACCACAAGCGCTTGCGTTCAGTAACTGGCGCAAAGCGCCTGACAAATGCAATGCATTTCTTTTCCTAAAAGGGCCAGGCCCAATTAAAAGACCAAGCAGGCCTAATTAAATTGATGCTCTGCATCATTTATAAATGGGCAGAGCCCAAACGAAATAATAAAAATGCTACGCATTTTAAAAGGGGCAAAGCCCAAACAAAACAGATGCATTGCATCATTCATAAATGAGCAGAGCCCAGAATAAATTGATGCTCTGCATCTTTATGGGCAGAGCCCAAACAAAAAATGGAAGAAATGCAATGCATTATTTAATAAAAGTGTTGAACATTTTCAACTGGACTTAGCCCAATTTTGGCCGTAAGTCCTCAAATTAAATTGACTGAGCATAGCTCTCTCTTAAATCAATTTATATCCGGTTCGAGGGTACATCTCCGAACTCCTCTGGCACACGTCGTTGTAATCATTCAACGTCGTCAGAGAGGTGACGGGTCCCGACGACCACACCCTTCAATGTGGACTGCGGAGTCCTTAAACTCGTGGACCGAAACGTCCTTAAACTAATATCGGACCGAAACGTCCGTAAACTAATATCGGACCGAAACGTCCCTAAACTAATATCGGACCGAAACGTCCCTAAACTAATATCTGAGTCACTACCAAAGATCAACATGGGAGCGGGCTGTCCCGGCTTGTTGCGTTGGGGCGGACCCGAATAAACTATCTCCTCTTCCTCCTCGGTATCACTGTCGAAGACAGGGATGGTGGCGTTAGCTTTGTTCTCCGGCTTGTGACACCTCTCCGTGTCTTCGAAATCCGGTAAAAAGTATTTGGCATCTTCATATTTGCGGACCTCGTTCACGGAAAAAGGATTCAGTTCTCCCGTCACGGTATACTCGAGACCATCCTTAAAATACTTCATACACTGATGTTGCGTAGAAGGGATGATGTTGTACTCGTGTAACCATGGTGGCCGAGCAGAGCATTGTAGCATGTCTTGGCGTCTATGACGTGGAACTTAATGTCCGTGACGAGTAGCCCGAAGCGTAGCGTCAGTATCACAGACCCAAGAGTTCTCGATGATTGGGAGTCGAACCCGGAGATGGTGATCTTGTCCCGAGCAAGGTGTTGGACGCTCATGCAGATTTTCTTTAACACCCGCACATTGAAGAGATTAACGGAGGATCCGTTGTCGACCAGAATTTTGCCTATCTTTATATCATGGCAGTATCCCGAGACATAGAGGGGGCGATTTTGCTCGCACGTCCCAAGGAGAAGGTCTGCATCACCAAAAGTGACGTCGGCTGTGTGCACTTCCTCCAATTCATCCTTCATCTTTTCTTCAGCCAGGAAAGCTTGGAACTGTTCCGGCTCCTGTAGTGCTTTGATTAACGAATCTCTCGCCTCTTTTGATAGCAAAAGGGCATCAAGAATGCTGAGCTGCGAGGGTAGTTTCCTCAGATGCGCTAAGACGTTGTAATCCACCTTATTTCTCTTCGGCGGGTCTTTGGCACTTAGCTCCTCCATAATTTGGTCATCTAGGGCGATCTCCTCAGGGACCTTCTCTTTCCCTTTATCTTTTTTATTTGAGGGTCCGAGATTCTTTTCGGGAAGCGTGCGATTACGCAGCCGGATATTTTCACAGACCTTCTGCTCTTCTTCTTTTCCCGAAGTGGACTCTTTAAAGAGAGGGTTAAGAGCCAGCTCCTCGTCGGAATCGCTCTCGAATGTAAGCACTTGTGATCTCCCGGCTTTAACCATGCGACAATCACCGGTAGTTCTGTTAAGCCCATCGGTCATATTTTTCTGCTCCCGACGTGTTTTGCGCTTCTCCCGCCTAAAATGTTGTCGATGAGCAACATATCTTTGCCACCATCTATCGAAAGCTTTGCACTCTTCATTGGGGTGCGAAATCTTCTGATGATACAAGCAGTAGGAGGGGTGCATTTCCGCTTCACCAGTAATGCTTCTTTCAGAGGAAGGTAGCTTCATGCCCATTGATATGGCCTTAGCGAACCTTTTCCTCGTCTTGAATTTGCTTCTATCCGCGGTAGATGTATTTTGCTCCAGCGGGAGTGTCTCAGCTCTTTCGTCAAGTCGCTGGCGCTTGGCCCTTTCAAATATAGCCGTCTCGCGTTCCCCATCAGCTTTACTTTTCAACAGAGCTTCGTTGAGGAATGCGTCAATTACTTCATCTGACGGCCCCAGCATTTTTGGTTCGGGATCTGCCCCCAGCTTTCCAGTGCAAGGAGTCTCCTCATCGTCCGTCAGTGAATGGAAGATCATATGGCAGCTCGCCACGTATTCCTCAGACTCATCCAACGAACTTCCCTCCTCATCTTCCTCTTGAAAGACGTGTTTGAGGAATTCTTGGACTGTGATAGGAGTCCGTGCTTTCTGGTTGTATTCCTCCAGCACGTCAATTTGTTTTTGCAAGTCCATGCGCTTGTCGCCAGGCTTCACGGGCTTCTTGGATTTCTTCTTCTTCTTCTTCGAAGATTTTGACGGCTGGTTGTGAGTGCTTGGGCCACCGCCATCGGTCTTTAGAGTTGGACGCGGCTTCAACATCCCCTCAATGATCTGAGGTTCCAACGGGTTCTTCCACTTGATCGCTGGGCATGTTTGAAGATCGTTTAGCATCCTCCTTATCTTGGCTGACAGCACAACCTCCCATGGGGCTTCTTCGACGAGAGAGCATGTTGCCCCCGGCATATTCATCCTTTTAGGGACGTGAGATTGCGGCGGATTCATCTTCCATCTGTCAGATAATGCGAACTTTCCATGTTGGTACTGGTCTTCAAGCCAATTTTTGAAGACATAACAATTTTCGATCGGATGACCCAGTACCCGATGATAGGGACAGTGGTTGGGCTCATTGACATCATTTGGTTGAGACGGACGTTTTGGCTCCGGCAGATTTATGAGTCGGTTGCGCAACGCCAACTCGAATAATCTTCTCATTTTATCTCGGGGAAATGAGTAAGGACGTCTTAGCCTCTCCTCAAGGGGTACTTGCGGACGCATATTATTTTGACGAACAACCGGCTTCGAGTTGCTCGGCTGTTGTTGAGCATTAGCGACAATGATCGTTTTTCAATTCCCCTTGTCATTTCGGGGGTCCGGCTTTGGAAGAGGAGGTCTATGGCCCATCTGATCCATTTGCGCTAGCTTGTCGATCAGGGCCTAAAAGGTAGTCGGCTTGAAGAACATCATACGTTGCGAGATGGTTGCTTGCGGATCAAGGGTTCCCACAAACATACCCACTGCAGGAGCTTCTTCAATGCGTTGCTCACATTTTGACCATAAGTTCCGCCACCTTATAGCGTATTGGACCTATGTCTCGCCTGGCTTCACCCTGGCATTAATCAATGCCGTCATCGGGGTGCTTTCGCTGGTGCTTGCAAAACGCTGGGTAAACAGCAGCTCCATCTCTGCAAAGGTCTTGATAGAGTCGTTCGGGAGCTCGGAATACCACTCGAACGCTGTATCTGACAAGCTTCCAACGAACTGGCGAAGCAACAATTTATCATCACCGCCAGTGTTGCCGCAAAGCGCCCTGAACTGGGCAACATGCTGGTGAAGATTGCCCGTCCCTATAAACATGGAACTTGGGAATCGTGTAGCCCGGCGGGTACTTGATCTGGTCGTACCAGCTCAGATATGGTCGTCCTGTTTTTACGACCTGGCCGGCTGCTTCAGTCGCATGATGAACCCGTATTTGTTAGGCTATGTACTCGTCCAAGTCAGCTTTGGAGATTGTGTCCTCCTTAGCTGTTGACAGAGCTGGCGGAGGATTCGACGTTTCTCCCCTATCGTCTTCAAGGACGATCGGGGGATCTTCGGCCGGAGGATCTTGTTGGATCATCATCCCCACCATGTCTTGGAACAGGAGGGCCATTTTCTTTATGCTAGCTGCTTGTTCCGCAGCCTCTTTATCCTTCTTCTCCAATATCCGGCGAAGGAATTCAGCGTCCGTTTCCTGTTCCCGGCGTTCGTCCGAGGACGCTTCAGGGCTTTCTTTTGGCCCAGTGAGCACGGCCATCGTGTTCATCATCTCCTGGAGCTTTTGCTGTTGCTCCTGAGCTTTGGTCACTGACCGTGCGGTCTATGACCCGTAGATGCACGGCTATCTTCCTTCCCCGATGCCATGTACACTGTATGAACTATTATGCCCCCAGACTTAGGGCGTTTAGGTTCACCACCTTTGGCATTTGCCGTGGGCGCGGGGATTTTCTCCGGCCTCCTTCTCTTATGGGCCGTTGAAGTTGAGGGGGCCGTTTCAGCAGGCACCCTGGTGGTGGTCGTCCTTTGCTGCTTAATAGGACGGTCCTTTTCTTCTTGCACCTTCGCCTTTTTCTGTTGACGAGAGTGATCTGGGTCAATTACAGAGTCTTGAACTCTCCGCCAAACTCTATAAATTTTTTAGGACAGCCGTTGAGGGGGCTGCTCTTGCTTTGTTTCCGGAACTCTCTCCGCAAGTGGAGGAGATCTCTTCAGTTTAGCGGTTGGAGAGTTCTTACGTACCCTCCTAAGTGGTTCAAAGTTGTTCCCAGTTGGAACAGCAGCATTGACTTCCACCACTGGAGCAGGTGGAGTTAGCCCTGAGGGGGAGTTGCCCCCTGCCTTCCTCACTCGTCGCCAATGGCGACGTCGAGCATGACGAGACGCTGGGACAAGCTCGGCGATAGAGACAGCTTCTTTTTGCCCCCTGTCCGGATGAGGCGCTGCTGGTGTTAACCTTTTAAAGACCGAGGTTGTTCTTTGAGGGGTGATATTCAATCTGTCAAAGACAGATCCTCGAGCAGGGGCAGGAGCCGGAGTAGACAGCCTTGAAAAGACTGACTCTTTGACAGGAGAAGCCGCCTTGACGACTTCTGGAGCAGCGGTTGTTGCCTTCCTCGGGACAGCCACTTTAGAGTTCATGGGCTTCCTGGTGGGCCCATCAGAGTTCTGATCCAGCCTGGCAAAAACAGAGGCTGTTGATCTGATATTGGACGACCCGTTGGTAGGGGCCGTTGTAGCAGTGAGCCGGTCGAAGACCGGCTTCTTGTTTGCTTCTGGTGCGGGCATTGGCATGGTGCAGCTTGCAGGCGGGATCATGGTCCCGAAAAACAGGCCAGTGGTGGCCTGGGTCACCTGTTCTACCGGCAGGGCAAGGATGGAAGCCGCTTGAGGCCCATATGCTACACCTCCAGGTGAGGTGGAGCGTCGGTTGCATTGGCACTTCGAGCAGTTCGAGCAATTGGAGGCCATTGATGCTTGATTTTCTGCGTCAGGCAAAAGACTAAATCTTAGTAACTTGAAACCCTAGGGCAACCATTAACAAACCGCGATTCGTTCGCGAATACGACACACGAAGTGTGGAGTGGAAAGAGGAAAAGTTCCCACCGGGCGTGCCAAAATATGTTCCCCTCCAAACGGCGGCCAAGACGTGAAGACGTCTTGCCTGAGATTCGGGGCAGATGCTATTTGGTTTTATCCGTCCACCTCTCCGAAGATGCCAAGTTGATTTATGGCACCGTGTATCGAAGGTTTAGACGAATGCGGCCGATGTAGCAGACTTCGTCAGATTCCTCCTCGGTTGAGGGGTTTTTTGATTGTGGGGACGCTCTTCCCTGCAGGCGCAAGCCCCTGCAGTTAATTACGCAACCGCATCGCGGTAACAACTTTCTCCTTCTCCAGAATTTCACTTCGTGTCGTGTGTGTTTGTTTTGTTTGTGGTTGCCCGTGGATTGTATACGGAGACTAGGTTATGCCGTCGTCCGTAGGACGTGGATTAGTCCAAATCCGTATTTACTTAGATTTGGGTTTGGTGTTTTAGTTTAAGGATACGTTAGCCATATTGAGGCTAAGATCGACTTAAACTTTTGTTAAGGATACGTTATTCTAATCTCCAGACTAAGATCAACTTAACGGGATCGTTTAGATTCAACAAAAGAGCAATTGGCTCTATTGTTTAGTTTAATGACGTTGCGGTCAATTTCCAGTTTAGGGACATGGTGGTCCATTGCCAGTTTAGGGACGTGGTGGCCCATGTTCCAGTTTAGGGACGTGGTGGTCCATGTTCCAGTTTAGGGACGTGGTGGTCAAACATTAGTTTAGGGATGTTTCGGTCCATTGGTAGTTTAAGGACATTGCGGTCCATATCGATGTATGGTTGTCGGGACCCGTCACCTTTCTGACATCGTTGAAGGATTACAACGATAGGGGTCAGAGGAGTTCAGAGATGTACCCTTGAACCGGATGTAAATTTATTTAGGAGAGCAGCTGTGCTCAGTCAATTTAATTTGAGGACTTACGGCCAAGATTGGGCTAAGTCCAGTTTAGAAATGTTTGACATCTTATTTGTCTTTGGCCTATTAGGCCTGTGCTAGGGCTTTGCCCCTGTTTAATAATGCACTGCATTTCTTATTTTGTTTGGGCTCTGCCCATTTATAAATAATGCAAAGCATCAATTTTGCTTAGGCTCTGCCCTTTCATTTCATTTTATTTTGTTTGGGCTCTGCCCTTTTATACAAGATGCAGAGCATCAATTTTACTTGGGCTCTGCCCTTTTATTGCATTGCAATTTCTTTTGGCCTACTAGGCCTTTTTGATTTGGGCCTGGCCCTTTAATAAACAATATATTGCATTTGTCAGGCGCCTTGCGCCAATCAATGAGCGCAAGTGCTTGTGGTGATGACACGTGTCTCGCAAGCGCAGTGCGCTGCGCTTGCGCTACTGACACGTGGTGCACTCTGGTGAGTTGCGCCAATCTCAGAGAGCAAGGCTCTTTCTTAAAAGCGCATAGCGCAAGTGATTCAGATGCTGACACGTGGCACTCTCTGGTGGCTTGCGCCAACCCAGGAGCGCAACAATGCAGTTTTTGCAAGTGTAAGGCACTATTTCAATAATCTTGAGAATCTTGAAGATTCCAGAACCAATGGTTCATAAAAAAGTGCAAGGCACTGTTTGATTTCTTGATCCAATTTAGATCAAAGAAAACAAGTTTTTTTTCTTGTTTTTCTTGTTTTCAGAGAACCAGTGGTTCATAAAAGAATGCAAAGCACTTATTATTATATGAAAATCATTGATCTTGTTCTTAGATCAATGATCTATTAGAAGAAATTCTTCTATTTTATGAAGGTTTTTACCTTTTTCTTGAAATTTCTTCAGAGTTCTCTCTGTTTTGAGGTTCTCAATCTCTCACAATGTTCATTATGCTTTGAATTGGGGTCTAGGGGTCTTTATATAGTGCACATAGGTTTATTAAGTTTGTTATAAAGATCATTCTCTGAGGGATTTGAGGAATTTTCCCCACCGTTGGATCTTTGATCCAAGGGCTTCTGTTTTACAGAAGGCAATTTTCTTGTTTTAACAAGAACAGAAAGATCTTATTAAAATTTTAATTCTGTTTGGCGCAGATGCACCAGCGCTTGACACGTGTCAAGCAGCGCACAGCGCAGCGCAACTGCGCTTGCGCAACTGCGCTGCCACGTGTCGCGCAGCGCAGAGCGCAGCGCAACTGCGCTAGCGCAACTGCGCTGCCACGTGTCGCGCAGCGCAGAGCGCAGATTATCTGAAGCGTTGCTTCCTTTAATTTTTGTTTTAAATAGAGCCTTGCTCTGATTGGGCGCACTTCCTTGGGCGCTGCGCTGATGTATCAGCTTTTGACACGTGGCACGTTGCGCGCAGCGCAAAGAATCTGAAGCGTTGCTTCGAATTTTGAATTTTGAAATTCAAACAGAGCTTTGCTCTGATTGGGGGAAACAGCCTCTCTTCACGGTCAGCTGCCACGGCCAACTCCGTTTCAACCTGAGCCCGTTGCTGCAAGTAAGATGAAAGTCGCTCATCAACGACCCGCCGAGCTGCCTCACGACTCTGCGCATCCTGCTCGATGAGGTCAAGCTTCTGCCTCAGCGTTAGCCCATCGGAAATACATCGTAGAAAGCCCTCAAAGATGTCTTTCAACTGCACAGCATTGGCACCAACCTGAGCATGCAATCGAGAGGATTCGCTTGAACTCTCTTCACATTCCTTATACTTTAGGGCCGCTTCTTGTTCAAAATGGCGGAAGTAGGGAGTGCTCTGCTCGACCCACGCAGCCCGTTGAGAGTTCACAGCCAGGACCTCGGGAGCAGGACATCCGACCTCAAGCTCATACAGACAAGCCTCAATTTTCCTGCAGTGACTAACCCAAGACTCAACGACGCCCTCACTATGAAAGTTCACGAGCGTCACCAGCATAGGATTAACCTCGGCAGCAAAATCTGCAGCGAATGTAGGAGCCCCCGCGTCAAGCTCTTCGATGTAATCGCTCAACATGCACAAACTATTTGCAGCGCCTTTCAAGGATTCACGTCGAGAAAAGGGGCCTGCTGGTATTATGACTCGAGATTCGAATGGAGTTGAAGTCGGTATCACCGCTGCAAAACAAATCACAGTCAGATAACGGTTCAAGAAATAAAGGGGGTTCATGAACAAAGGAGTTTACTATACCGGCTGCAGCAGATGGCAAGACCGGGAGTACCGGTAGTGCAACTATTCTTTCGTCTCCTCCTTCGAGCTGTAAGGCTGCAATTTAAACAAAGAAGAATTAGAAACGATTTAACTACCCGTAAAAGAAAAGAAGAGACATTAGATGAAGGTTGTACTCACCAGCTCTGCTAGAAGAGGCAATCTCTGACTGGAAGGAGAAGTGTGGGTGTAGCACCTGATACAGGTGATCAAAAAGGACTCGTGCGAGGATGTAATAATGCAATGTCAGTACATAAAGTATACTGCCTACAATAAAACTGATGGGTCATAAATCCGCACCTTCCAGCATTTGAGATGGTATGAGAGAAGGTAGAGGAGCGGTCACCGTCAAAGCAGCAACTGGAGAAGCTTCCTCGGGTGGCACAACCCCAATGCTCATTACACCTGCATTAGAAATAAGAGAAATGCTGTCAAGAAGAAATTGAAAGTGATTGCAGAATAAAGGGGAGAGTAATGATCCAAAATCTACCTTGTGAGTCGCCGGCCGAGACCGTGACAAAGGCGTCACTGGATGCAACGAATGGTTCACCCTCCTCTATCGGAACGGTCTCATCACCCATAGCCTCATCTCCCGATTCCACAAGAATCGCCGTGACACTCGCAGCGCCCGGCAACGGCAAGGACCCGCGAGGGGAAGGAGCGACGATTGGAGCAGTGCCCTACTCTTGAGAAAGAGTGGCTAACTCGGGCTCAGCGGTTGTAATCATCTCACCCACCGCTACCTCGGGATCGATGATTATAGCCGTCTCACCTACCGCTACCTCAGGCTCGGTGGTTGCCGCTACATCACCCATCCCTTCCACGGCAAGACTCGTCCCTGCAGGATAGGGTATATGAGAACTTGAAAATTAAAACTTTGACAAAAAACCCCAATGTCACGTTACCTTAGGGCGGTTTTTTGCTGCCTCCCGAGCTGCACGTGCTGCCTGTCTGTGGGCGGTAGACAAGGCAGCCGAAGTATCCTCTGAAGGAGTAGGGGCAGGGGTGACAGCGCTTGGACTTACACCCGCATCCAAGGCAGCGGTACGCTCCCTTTCCGCGCAC
Organism: Agapanthus africanus; assembly: GCA_030015575.1. Taxonomy (NCBI): domain Eukaryota; kingdom Viridiplantae; phylum Streptophyta; class Magnoliopsida; order Asparagales; family Amaryllidaceae; genus Agapanthus; species Agapanthus africanus. The sequence continues at coordinate 58,214,713 of CM057344.1, forward strand.
ATTCTACGCTTCCTTTCCGTCCGGGCCGTGAGGGCAGATCTTCTAAAAACCTCCGTCAACGGGACGTCATCGTCCGCGCCAATAGTTACCTCTGGAGCCGTTATGGCATCCATCATCGGTTGCTTAAGTGAAGCTTCTTTCGGCAATACCAGTGGAACTGAGACTTCGATAGCCGACCCGGGAAGCATCCCCGCACCGTCCTGTGAAGTCGATGCCACGCCTGGAATAACCTGAGTAGAGGTAGTTCCTGTAATAAGATGAAAAGGAGGGGTCAGATTACCCATAAGAAACGGGAGCGGAGGCGCGGTGAACCAAAATGTACCAATGCCTAAGGATGCTCGAAGCCTTTCCTCCTCCTCATAAGTCTTGAGAGAAGTTGCGAGAGCTTCTTCGGTAGAAATACCTGTTAAAGAAGGAAAAGTGTCAGTCAAAATATGATGATAAAATATAATGCAATGACAAAAGGTACAACTGATGGTTAACTGATTGCGCGAAGATGGTCAGTCCCGCTTCATGGCTTACCAATTGCTCAGAAGCTGCAATGGCAGCCGCCAGATCAGTATCATCTGGCGGCATGAATAGACCCTCGTTTGTACCATACTCGCTCAGGCCCTCGCCATACGGAGCATGAGGCTCCTGACCAAATACAACGTCGGCAGAAAGGATCGACTTCTTCTTCCTCTTCAGTGAGCGAGCTCCGGTCACCGCAAGCACAAGTTTACATTTAGTGGGCACCTTGGGGCGACGAGTCCCAATATCTGAACCCACCCAGACTCGGGGGAAGCTACAGTCGTCGTTTCTACAGGAGCCCGGGGTATCGGTACCTCGGGCCTGTCATGCTGGACTTCGATCACCGCAGCTTCTCTTAAGGGAGGACGGACAATGGTCCGTCGCTTCAGAGGGACGTTTCGATCACCGGCAGGGGGTGCACCCTTGCAATCGAGCAACAATCGCTTCTTCTCTTTGATGACAGCGCCCATTGAATGCTGATACCAGGCCACATACATATTAAGGGCCTTCGGGACACAGCTCGGTTCGCTGATAAAGAAGTTGGACCCCGTGTTCAAGCGCATGAAATGATGCAGCGCGTTTCGCATTCCCTCTTTAGTGACAGCAAGTTCTAACAAGAAAGCCTCAAGCGGGACTCCCTGATTGTAGCTCAGCTGCTGGACGAAACGGTGCGGATTGTATCTCATGAATAACGCCGCATCATTTTGCCTAAAAACTAGAAAGCCCGGTCTGATGGAATATAAATGAAGGATTTCCCAAGCTTTCAAAACAGAGGCTCCGTCTTTAAAAATGTCCCGCAATGGTTGCACCGTTGTCGTGGACTCTTTGCCGATAGTCAGGATCTTGTCAGTGAAAGTCATGCCATCTCCAACCGTGCGAGGACGAAGGAGAAAACCTCTAGCTTCCCGCGGTGACGGATTTACAATAGACGCGTCAGCCAATCACATAATCCGGGGGAAGCCGCACCTGTCGTAGAAGGACGATCTTTTATAATACCGAAAACGCCAAGTGCATGTAGCTCGAGCCATGACATGAAGTAATGCATCGAGAAGTTCACATGCTGCACTCCGGGTTCAGTAGTATCCGCTGCTTGGCTGAGGCCGTAATATATATGAGCTAACCTGGCAACCCCGACAGCCACTTTCACCCCAATGACCATTCGGTGAGCTGGGAAGAAGACAAATGGCCTCATACGGCGAGGGTGCATCGGGAGCGCAAACCAGCTCAGCCATAGCCTAAGAAACCCCAAAAAGAACGTTTCCTCATCAATCCCAGGGACTGCGACCTCCGCGAAAGAAACGACTGGAGTGTTGGAAAGGAAGAAACTCTTTTGATCTGCCTCCACCGTGGGGAAGTTGTTTAACCCTAAGCCGAAAGGGTCATCAAGTTTGGCGAATTTCTTCTTCGAGAGGACTTCTGGGTGGAGAAAACGAGCAACGAAATCCTCGAAATTAACCCCGCGGCTCCCAGATTCGAGAAAAAGACCCTCATAAATATTCAACATCTTGATTAAACTAGGGAACTGGTGTTGAATGGCGTTCTCCGGGGTAAGGCCTGTCATCACTGGCTTGGCACCAAAAACGTATTCATCTGTAGGAAGCAGTTCCTCATAATGCTCCCCCATAACCGGTAAGCCAGAAACTTCTGCAAATTCCTCCAAGGAATGATACTTTGCGGTCCAACAAAAGGAAGGTATGAGTAGGAATATTCTACTGTTCCAGAAAGGCCTTAACCCACCAGGCGGGAAGTGTAGAATACTAGAAGAGAGAAGCATAAATGGCGGGATACAACCCAAGCCTCAACAACTGTGACTTCTTCGCTGACAGAATGTAGCGGGCCCATTGCAGATATCCAGCTGGATGACGAGGAATTAGGCCAATCATATATGGTTATCCCTTCGGTCGTGCCTCGCCTTGACAAATACGTCGCCCCAGGGTGTCCAAAGCCATTGGAGACTGAACGGGTATCGAAGCCATAGCAGGTTGAAGAAGACCTTCTGAAGTCCAATTAACCATCTCCACGGCATAGTTCACCGGGGGTGAGTCGGCATAATGGATCGCCATGATGGGCTCTGAGGGTACCGCGCACAAAAAGCTCTGCCAACCCTTAATAATTTGGTTGTACCATGCCCCCCAGAGGTGAAGTTTCTTATGTTTCGGGTCATGATCTTTGATCAATGCTAAGACTTCCCGGTCCACAGGCGCTCCAGGGAATCCTCCCTCTAAATGAACAAACGGGAAAGAGAGATCGAAAGACATGTCGCCTGCGCGAAAAAGGACAAAAGTCAACTGTCAGTGCGATAATTTAATTTAAATTCTGACACTTGGTACTTTAGAATTTGTACCATACTGCAATACAGTGGAGAGGGACCAAAAGGGGCCCACTAAATCTAGATGACAGTTCATCATCTATAAAACAGTCTCATCATTTGATGAGACTGTCATTAAATGAGGAAATCCTCAATTGATTCTCATTTAATGAGAAATCCCTCGGGCTAAGGAGTAAATCTCCCCTTGAGAGCAGTGCTCTGTGATAGAATGACACTTGTCAAATCCTAATGATGAAGGAATAAAATTCCTCAAGAGCCTTGCTCTGTAGAGATGATGGAATAACCATCAGGACATTTAAAATAAAGGCTTTAATGAAATAAATTCTAAAATTTATGAACAAACTCTAAGAGTTCTTCATGAGCAAAGCTCTATTCATTCATGGGCTAAGAAACCCCAGGAAAGATCTCATTAGATCTATGGGTTCAAGAGAGCAAAACTCTGTTAATGAAACCCTAAAAGGGCTTTCTGTAAATCAAAGATCTATGAAGAGCAAGGCTCTATTAATGGGTGAAACCCTAGATTCTTAAATAATCTTTTAAAAGATTAAATCTTTACCTATATTTTAGCACAATTTTGACTCTTGAAAAGTTCTTAATCAAAAGAGCTATGCTCTGAATAAAAATTCTCAAAGGAAGAAGATGAACAGAATCATCTAAAGGGCCAAGAGTCCTATTTATAAGCATAAATAGCCGTTTCAACTTCTGAGTTGATCCAATGGCAGAGATTCTGCCACCGTTGCACTCATGTGTGGGCCACGTGAGCGCAACGGTGGGGGGGCATTTATTTCCCCCAATCAGAGCAAAGCTCTATTCAAAATTCAAATTTTAAAATGAATGAAGCAACGCTTCAGATCCAGCGCCCAGTGCGCTGCGTCCTGGGCAGCGCACCGCATGCAAAGCACGTGTGCGCTAGCGCCAAGTGCGCTACGCTCTGAGCAGCGCACCGCGTGCAAAGCACGTGTGCGCTAGCGTTAGAACTAAAAGCTCCCCACCGTCAGATCAAAGATCTAATAATAATGATAAATTATTAATTAATTAGAATTAAATTCTGTTAAGGAAAGATTCCTCAAAATCTTTCCAAATAATAAGATTGTGCTCTGTAAATCAGAGCACCGTTGGACCAATGATCCAATGGTAAATAACAATTACCAAAAGACAGAATAAATTCTGTATGGAAAGATTTATCAATCTTGTTAAAAAAACAAGAAGATTGCCTTTCGTAAAACAGAAGCCCTAGGATCAAAGATCCAATGGTGGGGAAACATCCCCAAATCAATCAGAGAAAGATCTCTTTAACTGATTCAACAAATCAGCATCCCCTATATAAAGGACCCAAAACTTCAAGTCTTGTAGAGAAGAACCCCCTCATAAGCTTTAAGATTTCAGGAAGAGAATCATAGCTTTTAGCAAAAGAAGATTTTTTCTTCAAGGTAAAAAGAATGGTGATGAACAAAGAGATGAAATTATCTCATAATTAAAAAGAAGAATTCTCTTCTTAAAAGATCATAGATCTACAAAGACCAAGGTATTTCATAAAGAGATCAAAAAAGATCTCATCATAAAACAAAGAAGTACTTACTTCTTTCACCGATCATAAATCTATAAGACAAATTGTCTTTCTGGGATCATGAACATCCCAACATAAAAGAAGGGAAGAATAATTCAATTATCTTAAGGATCATAGATCCATAAAAGCAAAGCCTTTCATCAATATAAGAGATTGAAACAAAATAAGAACGGTTGTTCTTGGATCCTGAGACAAAGTCTCTTTTAAAAGAACATAAATTGTTTCTCGGATCATAAAATTGATCATATGCGCTTTGCGCTCTTGAACTGCGCTTCTGCGCTCTTAAACTGGCACTTAGCGCCAAATGCGCCACGTGTCAATCACGTATGCACCAATTAACAACTAGCGCACTGCGCTCATGGACTGGCGCAAAGCGCCAAGCGCACCACGTGTCATTCATGGGTGCGCCACTGAATTAATAGCGCAATGCGCTCATAAGTTAGCGCAATGCGCTCATCATTCGGTGCTCAGCGCCGAGCGCGCCATGTGTCACTCACGTGTGCGCTGCTCAGCAAAAGCGCAATGCGCTCTTCATCTGGCGCTCAGCGCCAAGCGCGCCACGTGTCACTCATGTGTGCGCTACTCAGCAGAAGCGCACTGCGCTCTTTAACTGGCGCAAAGCGCCAAGAGCACCACGTGTCCCTCACGTGGGCGCTGACAGAACATAAATTGTTCTTTAATAAGCCTCAGAGCTATTATGAGTGCTCAGCACTAAAAGACAGAAATACTGTCAAAATTCAAATCAATGCTCAGCATTGTTAAAAGGGCCAAGCCCAAACAAATGTTCAACAGCCCAAAATAAATGTTAAACATTTTAACCTGAATGGACTTAGCCCAAGATTGGCCATAAGTCCTCGACTCAGATTAATTGAGCCCATATGCTCATAAATCTTTTAACAGATCTTATTTCCAAATCATACTACAGATTTACCAACCAAAACTGGTTCAAGGGTACATCTCTGAACCTCTCTGATACATGTCGTTGTAATCCTTCAACGTATTCGGAGAGGTGACGGGTCCCGACAACCATACATTCCACGGACTATGATGTCCTTAACCTCGGACTGCGGGGTCCCTTTAACCCCACGGACTACGATGTCCTTAACCTCGGACTGTGGGGTCCTTTTAAACCCACGGACTATGATGCCCTTAACCTTGGACCACCACGTCCTTAAACTGGTCATGGACTACTATGTCCTTAAACTGGTATTGGACCACCATGTCCTTAAACTGGTAATTGACCGCAATGTCCCTAAGCTAAACAATGGAGCCCACAAGCTCTTTTCTTGGATCTAAACGATCTCATTAAGTTGATCTTAGTCTAAAATTAGACTAACGTATTCTTAACAAACGTTTAAGTTGATCTTAGTCTCAAATGAGATTAACGGTCCTTAAACCCAACCCAAACCCAAATCTAAGAAAATACGGATTTGGACTAATCCACGTCCTACGGGCGACAACATAAATTAGTCTCCGTATACAATCCACGGGCAACCAAAGACAAAACAAACACCCACGACACGAAGTGACCATCTGGAGAAGGAGAAAATTGTTACCGAGATGCGGTAGCGTAATTAACTGCAAGGGCTTGCGCCTGTAGGGAAGAGCGTCCCCACAATCAAAAACCCCTCAAATGAGGGGGAATCTGACAAAGTATGCTATATCGGTCGCATCCGTTTAAACCTTCGATACATGGTGTCATAAATCAACTTGGCATCTTCGGAGAGGTGGACGGATAGCACCAATTAGCATCTGGCCTCGAAATTCAGGCTCGACGTTCCAACGTCCCGGTCGCGTCTTTCGGCAGGGAACAAGGTCGCGTCAAGATGTAACTCCGACGATGGGGTTTTTCTGGCGAGGCAGTGGCTGCAGTCGGGTTGCAGGATTGTTGGGTCGGGTTCTTGTGCAGGGAAAAGAGGCGTGGATCTGGGGAGTAGGAAAGGGGAGAGAGGTGGTGGCGAGGGTGTGAAGGTGACGACGGGATCGGAGCTCCGGCGACATAGGTGTGCAGGCGAGGGTCGGGGCTGGCGGTTGGGTTCGGGGAAAGAGGGTTCTTGGGGTGGTGATGGTTGTGGCGTCGGGAGGCGAGAGGGAAGGTCGTGGTGACGAGGATGGTGATGACGGGGGTCGTCGGCGTGAGGCGATGGCGACAGAGAAGATGATGGGTTCTCGTAGGGGTCAGGGATTTTGTGCAGGGAAGAGCTCGAGGAAAGAGAGGGGGAGAAGAGGAGTGGAGGAGAGGAGAAGTAGGTGAAGAGAAAGAGAAGTCGACAACGACGAGGACAGAGGCGACGAGGGCCAAGGCGAGGCATAGGTTCTTGTCGCGGACGTGGGTTCGTCGCGGGTGTTTGTAGGGGAGAGGAGAGAGGTGGGGTGGTCGAGGGCGATGAGATAAGAAGGTCGTGGGTGATGGGCGAGGGTGGAGGCGGCGACGGCGACGAGGGCGCAAGGCTAGGGTTAGGGTTTCGTAGGCGGGAACGAGTGAGGAAGAAGAGGAAGACGTGGGGAAAAGTGTATGGGTTTTGTAAATAGTAAAAAATGAATATATATATATATATATATTACGAGAAAGAAAGGCAGGTGAGGATATCTTTTAGATTGTATAAAATATATTTAGAATATAAATATAATATATATTAACAGAAGTGTTGGATTTTAGGTTATAAAAATTTAAAATCGTATATATATAATATATATATAAGTATATATTAAACAATTTAAATATATTAGAATATTATAATGAGAAAATTTGAGTTTTCTGGCTAATACAAAATTACTACAAAATATGCTCGGGTTGGGTCTAAAATTACGGTTTGAAAATACGGATAATATACGTGTCAACCAAAACCAAAAAGCGATGTCCGGTTAAAGAAAATGTATACCCCCAAGAACGGATACACGTAGTATGCACGTAGCGATCCAAACGGGTCCGTTTCACTACACGAGACGTGAACACGATACACGGATGCTACCACAGGGTCAGGGGTATGAGGCAGGTCATGCTAGGTATTTTTAAAATATATTATTTAATTATATTTGTATTATTAAAAAATGCATATGCCAGATATAAAGCAAGTAAACGGAACATATGCGAGCACGGATCCTCAAAACCAGCAGAGATAAAACGTGAACAAGAACCAAGACGGGTTTCAAGCATGCGGGTCGGGTCGGATACTAAAAACAGATACCAAAACACTATCCGCACCCAAAACAAATAACAACGAGAAATAGCCACAGGAAAATAATCAAAGAGAATATGGTATAACGGAACTAGGGTGTTACACTTATATTACCGGCTTATACTTTGATATGTTACCCATCTGTGTTATGCCCAGTTCACACAGACTAAAAGGATACGTGTTTGACGGGATTTATAATACTGTGGATATGATATGATATGATATCAATCTTAAGAGATTGAATATATATAAAGGAATATAAGAAAATAAAGATGATTCGGACACGATGAATATAACCGGAGATTCATGAGATGTGTGTGTGTGTGTGTGTGATCAATCCATGAGAGATTGAGGTAAGGAGAGACAAGATGTCTCCCGGTGATATATGTGTGATCAATCCATAAGTGATTGAGGGTAGTTGACACATGATGTCTCTACGGATATTGTATATATGAGGGCACGATATAGATATTTTGGACTGAGATGGATATTATATATATGTGAGGGATCAATATAGATGCTCCGCACTAAGATGGATATTATATATATGTTAGGGATCGATATAAATGCCCTGTATTGATAAGATATATTATGCAATATATAGTAGCCGGACATGACTGGTTCACGAGACAGTACCTGAATATTATTTTCATATATCGATGTATTGTAAAGAGGTTTTCAAAGGAGTTATAGTCTCACTATTTTCCATGTGTCTACGATTGATACAGACTTTTATAAAAGAAACCCCTTTTTAAACAAATCATTTTCAAAAGACGGGACGTATACTTTAAACGAGGTGCATACTTTTCTTCACAAAACAACGTCCGCTACATGTGTTGCGGTGTGTGTGTGTGTGTGTATCATACGACTATTTTGAAAGGATTTCATATACATATATCTTCTGGCTACTTTTATATGATTGCATATGGATGAGTGCTATATATATTATAGCCTTGATTGTGTTTACGTCGGTCGTGTGCTATAGATATTGCGTTACGGTTACAATGATCGTGATTTGACACCGTTATATATATATGCAGTGAGTTATTGACGATTGATGATTGTTAGCATTTCATTTCGCGGTATTGTATTTACTTCCGTGACTCACATACTTTTTAGATGTTTGTGGTTATATTGTGCCCGTACCGAGTCAGATATTGATTATCTGATATTAACATGATAACCACACATAAATTCATATTTTACATATTAGGATAGCGATACACGAGTTGTACATATCCTTATTATTTATCGCTCGAACTCTAGTTTCGACACGTGCTTATTTACTCTCCTTGATGTACACAGTATTTATGTTTTAGTTGTTTCACCGTTTATCTATGCGACTTCTGGCTTGTTATATAATTCTACTCACAGGTTGGTAACCCACCTCTGTTGTGTCATAATTCTTTGCGGGTTTGACCGTTGGGATCCGTAGCGGTTTATTTTGGCACATTTGCTATTTTGGGACGTGATTACACATATTTGAGTTGGTGGGTTTCATTTTGTATCGGCTCTTGCGTTGTACCTATTTATATCTAGAAGTACTCCATCAAAGACCAAGTCTAATATATTGTCGAGGCCTTAGAGTTCTATATTCTGTTGTAGTCGTACTCGTGTGGAATCGACTTGATGTATATTATGTTATTTACATTTCGCTTGTTGATCTTTCACCTCTTGGTATCGTATATTATTGCATGATTGCGATTCCGCTGTTTGGGCATTGATTTAGCTCCCGTATGTGGGGATACTTGATGTATACTTATTATTGTATCTGTTTTATTCAAAATTTACAAAGGAGGTGCTGTCCGTTTTTCAAACAATCTTACAAACCAGCTTTACTTTTTCATAAAACTTTTCTAAAAACTCCATCTCTACCTATTATTATCTATTTTCTTATATATATGGTTTAGATTCCTGATTTGTGGCTTATTTAGCTTACGGTGGGGTCCACATGTCGGTCATGTGCCCCTCTCAATTCGTGACATTCACACACTCAATCTTTTCTCTTGATATGCTCAAGAGCTCAAGCCTCCGCCACCGCTCAACTGAAAATAACCCTTAGATTAGCATAGAAAATCACAAAAAATCAACAAAAATCTAAAAATCCTTTGAAAACATAAGCTAAAGAAATAAAATCCCGATTTTTCCCATTTATGATTAGGATTTAGGAATAAAGAACCTATTTATCTAGTTCTGGATGGTCTAGTTTGAATTTCAATTCTTCAAATAACAACAAACTTTAAAAAATTAAGAATCCAAGATCCTCTCATTGTGTTTTCTTTACTTTTTTTGCATTTTAGTTTACTTTTTGGTTGATATAAGTAGATTTGTTTTTTTTTTGGTGCTTTCTTCTTCGTTTTCTTATTTATCCTTGAGATAGTTATCTTTGCGATAAAGAGAAAAGAATTCGTCCTAAAACTCTCTTCATAGATAAAAAATCTCCAAAAAATAAAAAAAAATAGTTAAATAGTTTAATATTTCGATTCTCTTCTTATTTCTTGCTCGTTTCTTGATGGATTTTGATTAAAATGGTAAAGAGGAAATGATCATATCTAAGGACCCTCTGTTAGAAAGGTTTTGTGAATCAAATTCCAAGCAAAAACAAAAATAAAGTTTTAAAAGAACGCTTGTTGATGGAATAACGATATGCAGTTTTTCTACATAGTATGTACATTTTCGACCATATCTTACTATACAGACCTTCAAATCTATTGAGACTTATTTTGTTCGAAAGTAGATTCGATAAGTTTCCCAACGGCGCAAGTTTCATAGAATTTGAAGTATTGGATTGGAAGATATTGCTGTTTGAAGTTGCATCTGTTGCACAGCCTGAGTCTGCTGTTTTTTACCCAGGTACCTGAACGTTTTCTCATAAGACGCCAACGTACCCTACAACCCTAGACAGTCACAGTCTCGGTTTGCAAGGGCCTTTTGGCATCGGTTTTGCCATGTTTTGGTCTTTCCCACTGATTTTGCATCTCTAATACTTCCATACACGCATACTTGCATCGTGTGGGAGTATTTTGACGCCAAACTTCGAAAAACTCCTTCAAAACAAAGCCTTTTAAAGCTGAATCATGCCCAATTGTGATATCTCTTTGGGTAGTCGACTCTTGTCCGGTTTCCACTAAGATATTGCGGTTCCTTACCCGTTTTCTCTAGTTCTCCATCCCTATTTCACTGTTACTCTCTTTCCCCTTTCTCTTTCTTGCGTTTCAACACAAGTGGCGACTCCGATTGGCCAATCCGGCCTAGCCTTGTTTGTAGCTTTTCGATTTCCTTATAAGTTGGTGGCCGTACCAAACAATGGATTAATTTTGGAAATGCAAATATTTTATAAAAGTTGCATGCTAAGAATTTGATGCTCAAAGGGGATTTGCTACCAAACACCGAAATTCTAGCTGTATGGTATAATGATTAAAAAAATTAAGGTTGAGCAAGAGGTAACTTCAAACCCTACTCGCGTTTGGTCATGGACTATAACGAGGGAGGGGATTAATTTTTCCTTTACTTTTACTGGTTTATGTAGCTTCTATTTCTACTTTTCGCCACAAAAACTTCCTTTTAAATTTTTGGTGAGTTTCTTGAAAAGCAAAGAAAACCATGCTTGAGATGAAGGTCCTTATCAACTTCTCTACTTCATTTTTCTATTCTCTTCGCATTTGTTAAATGGGGTGTAAAAAATATCGGTAAAATCAATGAAACTTTATGTATGTTTGGAAGTAGTTTGGTTACACATATTAACCGAGTGGAATCCGAGCACTTTCCACTATAAAAAATATCGATAAAAATATATTTGTTTCAAGAGAAATGCTCTACTATTATAACCACAAAACATGAGTCCCAAAAAAAATTCTTTTTTTTCTGACACTGGCCCGTAGGCTCTAACCTAAGCATATAAACAAACATAACACACCCATGCACTCAGAGGACCCACGAATTTGCCCGGAAAACGTTAATTTGTGGCCACTTCCCCTCTCTGAGGTTTGAATCTCACACCCTCTCCAAGAGAGAAAGCGTCCATACCAACTAAGGTATTGCTCATAGGTTTGAGCATCCCCAAATTGATTTCAATTTGATAGTCTAATATAGGCTCAAATAGCGCCACGTAAAAAAAAATCAAATGTAGAATTTTCTTTAACAAATATTTTTTAAAACAATAATTATCAACAAAATCAGTTATAACTATACAATCAGCTCTACCGATCTTAAATAACTACAAGAATCATTATGAATCATTTTGAAAACAAATTAACCACTCCCACCATGTGAATTTTAATCTTCTCTAACTTTTTTGATTTCAAATTAAAAATTTAAACATAATTTTTATTTGAATGCGTGTATGGCGCTCGTGCAAGATACTAGTAAAACTAATGTGCAATCTTAATTATTTGAACACGTGTACGGTTCGATTAGTAGCATAGTTATAGTTTTCAAAACATAAATAATAAATTTTAGCCACCAAAATAATCTGAAATCAATGAACTACGTCCTCAACACAAAGGCTATAATTATAACAACAGTAACAACCGAGGGCATCTTAACAATATATATTACAAGACTCCAGTACAAAATCTCATGAAAACAGTAACAGCTTCTCTGGTTCATGCACTAAAACCCAAAACGAGCAGGAAAAAAAGAGGTAAATTTCTTAAATTATTAGTGACCGAAACTTTTACTTGAAACCGACAAAAATACAACAAATAGCTTAAAACTAGCTATGCTGGCATGACATCACTCAGCATCAGCTGCTGGTTCCTCTATATTTGCACTCTCCGGCTCCTCAGCTATAGGCTCCTCGGCTATAGGCTCCTCTAGGGTTTCACTGTCGGGCTCACCATCACCACCACCAAAAAAGTTGTCCTTATGAGCGGGAAGAAGCATTTTCTGCTGGGACAAAATGATACCTTCAATAGCCTTCATGGCAGCCTGAGTCCGATCCGTGCTTATTAAGGGCTCTTCTGGTGCATTCTCAGTAGATTTGGCTTGCGGGGTGTTCTCCTCTTCTTGTTGCGACGGGGGCATAAAGAAGGGTATTTTACCCCTTTGCCAATCTTGAAGGACCATCTTTGCAGCAGTCATCAATGCAGGCTCACCTCCCTATGAACAATATCATATGGAAAATGAGCTAAATATAAAATCTGCAACAATTTCAATTACCAAACTTAACGTCGACACCAAGAGTTGTTAAATTGATCGGCAAGAGAGTGTAGATATTGCGAATATACCATTAACTTTCACCCTTTTTTTAATAAATACTAATACAGTATGAGCTTAAAATGCATACAAAGTACCAAAAGCTGCCCCTGCTTGTTCCACCAAAATACTATTCATCAATCATCATGCGGCTCTTTCCAAAATAGATACAGCTAGTTACATGTTAGTTTAAACCAAGCAAGATATCCCCATTTTATCCTTGTAGCTTCATTTTAAAATTTAAAAGAAAAAACAATGCCTCGTTTTTCTTGTCCATTTCTATAAAATGATTATTTTTAGGTATAAAGGAATGAACAAAGGATACATCATAAAAAGAGAGGAGAATTATCAAAAAGAGAGGAGAGTGAGTTTTATTGAATGTAGAAGGATATAAATTGTGATATATTAATCATTTAACTGCTAGAATAATGATTTTGGTTGTCATTTGGTACTTTATTGCACCAACTAGGGGTAGTTTATGACATTTTAATCTAATTTATAATGTCCGTGGTATTTATATAAAAAACGGTGAAAGTCATGGTACATTAGTGGTTTAGCCTTGAAATAATTTGTGCTCCTGGGAAATGTACTGCATAATCGATTTTCTTTTATGTTTTTGTGGTTGACCAATGAAGAGCATTCCATGCCTTGTATCAAATTGAATCATAGAACTCTGGGATGGTGAAATACACGGTGCAAAATTGTTTAAACAAATGAATGAACTTAGAGGCTGGTTAACCTCTTAACCAAAGAGACGGCAAAGTAATGCAGGGAAAAAGACAGTAGTATTTCATGTTATCTACATTCTAGGGCGGACATCAAATAGTGCAAAACAACATTGGAGATGGAGATATTGCTAGAAGAAAGTATCTAGGCTAAGGGAGCTTTGCCTATGGTTATTTTGCAGTCCAGTATGATACATAATCTTACCTTTAATAACTTTCCTGTCTGTTTGCACAGCTGAATAAGAAAGTCATCCCCATCGACCCTGAGGTAACAGTAAAAGAACAATCAGCACTATAATAAATTTTTAACCTTCGGAATACAGGTTATTAATTTGTTGTACTTATACAAGGAGTATCAACAGAACTTTACCAAAATACCAAGTGGTGAATGGCAGAATAAGCATTTGAAAATTATAGAAAAATAACTCGATGTCAAATTCAACAAATTACAAATAGGGACAACACACAGCAAGCTTTTATCCTAAATTTACGGGATTCACTTCAACAATCTCTCTTCTCCATTGAGATTTTTCTAAGGGTCCCTCTCGGATATTAGAGGCCGTCATTTCTCCGTTAAATTAAATGCTCCTGCAATTTGATCTAATCGCTCCTACGTCGGTCACATATAATGTTCCTCCACTAAACCAATCAACTGTAAATTTTTTAATACAGGGTATGTGTTATGTGTCAAGACAATAAGCAGGCACCAAGACAAAATAGTCTACCCAACATGTATTTACAAATTTTAAAAATCGCGTTTTCACATGAGATGAGACAGAATGAATGCAACTCACTGTTAATTACATGTTATTTCCGTGATCAAACAAGACTCTTTAAATGACGAAACAAAAAAGGGCGCCTTCATGGAAGCATGAACTAAAACTGTATGAAGATTAAAGCGTGCCTACCCATCTACCACTAGCCTTCTAAGTTTGGTGGCAAATGAATGATAACTGGCATGATTGACGTCAACATTTTGTCATGAAATATGGTCAAAATATTCCATCAGATTAATAATATATCCAAAAAATGTCAACCAAAAGTACTTGGAGAAAGGCTTTATAGATGTTGCATTATCAGATTTAAGTACTCTACATTTAGTTAGATGTTATATTAGGAAGTAATTGTTTCCTTTCTAATTCTGACACATTCAAAGTAGCCAGAGATCATACGAGTACTACAGCCGACATAGCTGCATTTCTGGCCTACTCGAACATAACATTGATAATATATTCTTATTGTATGTACAAGGGTAAGTTAGCCACCTTAATATTTCAAGGAACTTCAAATAGACGGGTTACAACTTACAAGTATGTTACATGGCGTAAGATGCATTCCCCCCCCCCCCCAAAAAAAACACACACAAACACCCAAAAAAGGAAAAGAAAAAGAAACCCAAACCCAAAATCCACATACAGAGAAATATAGAGAAACCGTTGTCCGTGCATACAACTGTTTAATATGACCATTGTATATGTCATATAGTATTGTTGCACCAATTACTGTCAATACTCATTACCCTACACAAGTCAAAACTGTGAGGGGCACGAAAATGTCATTGCCATAAACTTATATAACAACACATGCGGCATAACTCTAAAAGACAAATGTAACAACATAATCCACGCTTAAGACCGTCAACAGCTGTGGAATAGAAGGGTAAAAGGGTACAATAACAAGACAAGAAGCAACAAACAGTAAAAAAAACATTACAGAAGTAAAAATACAAACTGTGCTATAAGCCAATAACTAAATAAATATGTAGAAAACTTGTGTGTGCAATTGGCTGTCTATATAAAATAAGAGCAAGATCAGAACATACCAATCTTTTATCTTATATGCTCTTTGCAAATGCTCCTTCTTGACACGTCTGAGAACTTCTCCAATGTGTTCTGAAGCATCTTCCAAATTCTCAACACGCACCTAAAGATTCATTCAAAAGAAATTAGAGAGGCATAATAAACAGCAGCCAAGTATAAGATGGCCCATAAATACTAGAAGTCTAGAACATGGTGACACGCCATATTGTGACATGGGATATGTGTTGATATTTTTTCAACGAGGATATTTGGGAGTATATAATTTCAAATAGAACTTCTAAGTTGAGCCTTGGATATGCAATAGACAATTGATACACGGAATATGTCTATTTGTGTCTGTCTAATATAACCACTGTTGCCATCATTAATAAATTGAACACTCATAACACACGTCAGGAAAATTTATCAGGACTGGAATCAAGCGACCAATCATCATGTCCAAAGATCAGATCATATCATAGATCATAACATCCTCCATGATTTCAAAAGGCTATACAATATATGAGCATGGCGATGCAGGGCAGACCCACAAATTTACAATCCATACGAGTCAACATATTTCAGCCTCCTACATGAATACATTCCACTGACAGATTTAGTGCCACCATAGACATGTGGGTATATAAGTAGAAGTTATAGATATAAGGAATATAGGAGGATCTAATTTTCTGGGAACACATTTTAGATCGCAACTCCAACTTAAATTATCTAAAACAATGAAAATTTGATGGTTTCCCTTCCCATTAATTCTAATTAAAACAGGAGTATAATGATTTTTTATTTTTATTTTTATTTTTATTTTGGTTTTTTTTGGGGGGTGGGGGTGGGGTGGGGTGGGATTCCTCCCTTTTTGATTATATTATTCTGATTTTATAGGTTAGTTATATATATGAAACACATGAAAGAGTATGGAATTTTCTTCCCCAAGCAAAAGCCCAAGGAAGTGCAACATAAGGGTCAAAATATTTCAAGTTCTTTCTTTTTAACACAGAAAGTAGGATGGTAATCCAAGAGGTTTTCCGTTAATGTGGTGCCTCCCTCTTCCCCTTGATAAATAGGGTTGGGCTTCTCTTCCTTCTGTATTGGCTGCATTCCTTGTCAAAATTAGCTTATCAAATTAGCACTCTGTAAAACTGGATTCTGAGCACATGTTAAACATGTGGCATCACCAATAGAACGATGATGTAAAGTTCTTTTTTCTTCTTTTTAAATCTAAGCCGCAACCAAAGATTCTCGATTTTAAGATTGAAACCAGCTTATTGTACATCTGTCGCTGTCGGGGGGCCACGCATAGGTCTAGAACATTAACACCTAGCACATGGTTTCTCACATGATTAGTGCATTCTATCCAAGACATGAATCCCAGACCAAAGGTGGCCTGCAATGAGGAGGATATCGAGTTGTGCATCAACAAATGAAAAGACATGTAGGAGTATGCTTCTCTTTCACTTCATGGTCAGAAGAATTATACTAACAAGAATTTAATAGGCAAATAAGAAACACTGCTGTAAAGAATAATGCTTAAGAAATTGACAAAATTTGAAGTGCAGTAAACAAAATGAAATATGGTAGGATATGCTTACCACACCCTTGAGGACAATATCTGTTTCTGAGTCTTTGTTTTGGTAAACGACTCCAGGACAGTCAATCAAAAATATCCGTTTGGTGAGAGTGATATACTGCCACACTTTGGTTTCTCCAGGAATAGGAGCCACTTTGCACACCTGGAAAAAGAGCGGTATGTGTATATTTTTTTTATAATGTTCCAAATACCATGGACCTAGGAAAAAAAATGAACTGGCTGCTAGCAAGATGGCAATAATTTGCCTTGTTAGTATTCAATAATCTCGTCAAAAATAGCATATCTACAACAGCAACAAAGCATCCAAGGGAACTGACAATCAAATTTCTTTTTCTGACTTATCTAAGAGAAAGGTGAAATTCATATAATATGGGATATTCTGAAATGTGTTTGTTGGGCTTTATATGTCACTAAGGACTGTCAGCAATTTCTGTAGAGAACCTGTAATTTCCCTCTGATCTAGACTCTTAGATTTTTTTTTTGATTTTTTTTAAAATTAGGAGGGTTCTTTCGTAGTAGGGTGAACTTAAACGACAAGACTAAAAAGGTGACCATTCCTACCTGCCAAGTGATCTGGGGTTTATCCCAAGTGTCTTAATAATTATAACAAGCCTCTTTGTACATAGGTTCCACAATTCAGAAATTCGGTACCAAATTAGACTTCAGCGTATCTAATCATAAGAGGTTTTCTGCCTCTCATGAAGCATTGTGCTCCATAGACGATCCCATTTGGAAACGATAAAGGTGGTGACAAATGACAATTGATAAGGCATATATATATATATATATATATATATATATATATATATATATAAGGTTAATGGAGGAAAGGTGCCATAGGAGGGAATTTCCTCCTGTGGTGTTGGAAAAATGCACCCTCCACCATTTTTTCCGACGATCGGCATACATCGCCTCCATCTTTATCATCTAAGATATGGATACATCAAATTTCATGTGATTATACCATTTTTTTCACCGTTGATTTAGTTGGTGCAAAATTAATGGTTTACCGACAATAGAACTTTTTACATTGCTAATTCAACGGTGAAAAAATGGTGGAATCACATGAAATTTGGTGTATGCACATCTTAGATGATAACGATGATGATGATGGATGCCGATCGTCGTAAAAAATGGTGGAGGTTGTATTTTTTCGACGACGCCATAAGAGGAAATCCCCTCCTATGGCCTATATATATATATATATATATATATATATATATATATATAAGAATAATGAAGAAAAGCGGCCCTAGGAGGCTTTTTCGTTAGGTGGCATCACAAATCTATATCCTCCACTATTATTTTCGACAATCGGCACCCATCGTTATCTTTACCATGTAAGATGTGGATACACCAAAATTCATGTGATTCGATCACTTTTTCACCGTTGAATTATCAATGTAAAAAGTACCAGTCGGTAAACCGTTAATTTTGCACCCACTAAATCAACGGGGATAAAGTGATGGAATCACATGAAATTTGGTGTATCCACATCGATGATGATGATGGGTGCCGATCGTCGAAAAAAATCGTGGGGGTGTATTTTTTCGATGCCATAGGAGGAAATTCCCTCATATGGCACCTTTCCTCCTATATATATATATATATATATATATATATATGATCCGATCGTTTAGAAATATTTACAACACTGCTAGAAGTTGTGAAGGCTAAAACACTAAATTGGTGTAGACATTCTACGCATAAATTATGGTGACAAATGACAATGCTCAATTAGGATGAATTTAGGGTATAAAACTAATAGTTCTGTTTCATCAAGTATATATAAATGAGGCCTTGACATAAAGGTGGTGATGCATGCAGACTATATATCTAATCCAAGTTACAAGGTTTGAACTTTGAGAAGTGTCATATATTGAAATGTGCATTTGTCAAAACAATGCGAATAAAGATACACGCAAAAACTGTTATGAGTTTGCAACCCCCACCCGGCCACCCCTTGTCCATCCCGACCCTACCAATAAAAAAACCAAACAACCAAAAGCAAAACATAAACACAAAGCAAGAGAGAAAATAATCAAGCAAGACATTAAGCAAAGCCTTGGGTCACAGAACCCAAGGATAGTCTCCCGCCTGCCTCACTACCCTTTTTTTTTTAAAATTATGGTCTTCAAAATATTTGTGTATTTTTCTGTAATTCTTTGGATTTTTTCTAGAATTATTTTGATTTTAAAACAAATTTAAAAACCAAAATCTGCTAAAAGATATAAATAAAAGAAGAAGAAAAAGAAACAGACCTAAGCCTGGAGCCCGCATGCCCACCCAAGCCCGCGCAACAGTGCAAAGGCCTGCTCTGCTGTGCGCACAAACCCATGCCAGGCGCTGGGTCACGCACATCTCACCAAATTTAAGATTACATAATAAAAATGTTGCATTATATATTACCACATTGTATCATCCATCAAATTCTCTTTTGTCTAATTCTTATTAATTCCCTTTAAAAAATCAATATCATTCCTTAACATTTTTCCTTTGTAGATAGTTTAAGCATTTTGATATGGCCTATCAATTTTCTACTTACTATTGTTTTTCACTTCTTTTTATGAAACGGTATTGTGAATACTTTGTATGTGGTTCGATTCAAGCTTTAATGGGCATCAAGGCCCCTTTAAATATTCCTCATGGTGTACTTGATAATTGGGATCATGACTCCATTGATCCTTACACTTTGAGTATGATCACTTGTTTTTCAGATAATTGCCACTAAGATACAAGTGTCGTCCATAAACTTAAATTGCATAATATGGTATAAAGATATAAAAAGCTCTTATATTTTCTGTTTTTAATGATATTGATACAGAGAACCTCCAAGTCAATTTATCGGGTATATTGCCTCCAAGTATCCGGATTTTGACAAACCTTAAGATTTTGTAAAATGCGGTAATATTTTTCTTCAAGTTTCCCTATTTTTGATTTATGTACTTAATCAATGTTTTAAATTGCAGCCATAGCAGCCGCAATAGCGCCGCTATAGCATTTTAGACCCTCATACGTAATACAGGATGCACCGATATGATTTTATAGCGAGTTAGGAAATAGCGAGCGCCATGGCGTCCACTACCCACAATATTTGTAGTATAGCGGGCGCTATAGCCCCCGTAAATGATGATTCTACCTCTGACTCCGATATTGATGGAGATGATTGAGTTTGCTTTTGTGATACTTGATTGTTTGTTGAAAATTTATTTCATTTTGGTTTTTTGAATTATGATGCATGAAACCTATGATTGTTTGCTAGCGCTTTTGTTTTTTGGTTTTGAATAATGATGATGATTCCTTTTATTTTGAACATTGATGTGTATGGAAATTTATGTGAAATGTTATTTAATCTAATTCTATAATAAATTTCATTCCATAACACTTGTAGAGCCATTTATATATAAAGACCGCTATCCGATATCCGTCATGAAACGCCCCGACCGCTATGGCCCGCCATACACGATTTACAACCTTATACTTAATATAAAAATAGTTTGTTTTCTTTGTAGGTTATTGAATAACATGATATCATAAACAATTCCTCATGAGATCGGGAAACACTTAAAGCTCAAAGCACTTGATCTCTCCAATAACTTATTCAGCGATCAAATCCCCACTTCTATAGGCAATTTGAAAAGCCTTGAATAATTGTAAATACATATAGCTAAAGACTAGAGTTCATTATCTTAATGTTCTTAATTTATACAATTTGATTCTTTTTATGTTGATTATAACATGAGAGTTAAACAATAATCTTTCAGGCGATTCCATTGTCTTTGGCTAATATAACACGGTTGGCATTTTGTGAGATCCGACACTCTTCTACCGCGAGCATTGTAATTTTGCTGATAATGAAATCTGATATTAATATATTTTGTTTCTTTTAATGCTTAAAGGAGTTGTCATGTAATAATTTGAGCGGCCTAGTATCCAGATTTTCTGCCAAGACATTCCATGAAAGTTCCCAGGGTCTTTGAGTTTTGAGTTTTTCTGTATATTGATAGAAGTTTTGAGAATTAGATATTTTGATTGGAAATATTATGAAAATAGTTGTTTTTGTTGTGAAATATTTTGAATATAAGATCCACAAAATATTTAAAAGAAATTATGAATTTTTTTTCCTTTATAAGAATGGAACTTCTGCCGAGAATAGAGTGAGAGAAGTCGTGCAACTTTATATTTTTCCAAATTTATCATCTTTAAATAGTTCAACGAACAATGAAGAAATTTAAATATAAGAGAGCCATTTTCTTAATTTATATTCATCGATTTTATTTTATTTTTTATTATTATTTTTGGGTTATGGTTGTGGAGAGATTAAAACACAATCTCAATAATACTGCACGCCCTGAACTTGTGACACGCTTTGCTTATTATGTCGGCATAAATAATTAATAAGAATGAATTGTTTTGTTCTTTCTTATCTATGTTCCAATTTACTTGTCTTTTTTGTGGGCTTATTGCACAATAATTGAGAAAAGTGCAATCCTCTTACAAATGGAATGATAAAGATGTGAGGCTTCTATATTACATTTATATTTTTCTCTAGTTTCAGAACAAATTTGGGGTTAGTTATGGTAATTTTCTATGTTTCATTAACTATAGCCATAAAAATAGATTGCCATAGAAATAAATTCTTCTTGTTATTATAAAAATATAAAAGAAATTTAAAACATAAAAACATGGCCGAAAAAGGACAGGTAAATCGAAACATAAAAGTTTTCTTTATAGTGTAAGTCTTGATGCATCTCTTTTATTTGAGAGTTTTTATCATTAGAAAAATCAAATTCTGGACAAGTTCATTTATCTTATTGCAAAATTGTGGGAATTTCATTGATTTGTGCAACTAGTGCTGAAAATGATTGCTATGGAACAATATCCATAATGTGAATAATTCATTAGTACTTCACTTTATGGATATAATTTTATTAAATGAAAATTTGAAGGGGGCTCTATCTGTGCCAGGATATTTTTTTTAAAATTTTGTAAAAATTCTTTGTTTTCCTTATACTACTTTTAGGCTAAATAAATATTCCTTTAACGGTTACACACATCTTTTCTTGATTTATATATAACTATTTGCCCATATATTTTCTTATAGGCTTTTATTTCATTCTTTTTTCTCATTTTTCGTGGTTCAAGACATAAATTATTACTACTATTTATTGTACTTTAATATTGACTATTCAAGCAAACTTTATAAATCATTGTACTTCATTGATCGATACTTTTTTCACTCCAATTATGCAACATATTTGAAAATATTTATCCACCCTAAAATTATCTTTGTTTCATGGTGAATTTTCAAGTTTCATGGTGAAACTATCTTACATTTACATTTATGTCTTATATTATTTCTTAATTTTTCTAGTACTCAAGTACAGAGAGATATTCATCTGATTCTCTTGATGCTTTTAAGGTACCCCAACATCAGGACCAAAAAATCTCGAGATTTCCATTGCTCTAAATTCTTCCCTTAGTGGTATTTGCTTACTAGTCATCCTGTGTCTCTGATCTTATGAGAAGTCATGAAGCTTGTGTCATTTTTTGGTTTTATGGTTGTGGGTTTAGGCCTTTTCAAAAAAAAAATAGGTGTAAGCACTCCATCTTTCTTGAAAATGGTAGTAAAAGATGATGGCTATATGCCCGGGTCCTTTTCTAACACAATTATGCAAGATAGCTTGGAAACAACTATTTTTGTTTTTATCTTACCTCGACATTTTGGTTTGTTGTGTGTATCTTTTGAGTAGGGTTTGTTTGAAACTGCTTTTGACTTTAGAAAATAACTAGTTATTTGTATGCACCACGGACGTGGATAATTGATACATTCATAAAATTCAATGATTTTCAGTATGCATAAATAAATTTAAAAAATAAGCATTTATTTATGTAGGCTTGTTATTCTCCTCTCACCCTCTCCATCCCTCCCTCACGCGCGTAGAGATAGAGGAGGGAGCAAGCAAGCGTAGCAAACAATTACAGAACAAAACCCAAAATGAACAGTGTCCTAAGGTCAACAATAGTGTAAAGACCTGATCATTGATATACGACAAACCCAAAATGAACAATGTCCTTTTTGAATTGTATTTAACCTAAGGTTCGAGATTTCGGCCGAAACCACCAATATGTGGTGGTTTCATATCGGTTTCAGCGGATACCGATACGAAACCCGAAACCGATAAGAAACCAACCATACAATATCATTTTAGCTTAAACCTTTAAAAAGTTATTTTTTTATACCATTTTTTCTGTCATTGTGATCATTGTAGGCCTTCGTTGTTAGAAAACCGCAAAAAAATAAGCCCAAACCCTATATTAATACTTATTTAAGTACACTTTTCAATATATTTTACATCATGGCTGGATTTTTAAACACTAGGATCATTATCTTGTAATATAGAACCATAAATTTAAATATTTAATATATCTACACTTTGTATGTTGTATTGTTGTCGAAACCGAAACCCGAACCGAGATTAGCGAAACTAGCTGAAACCCAGCGAAACTAATAAAATTATGAAAGACCGAGACCGAAACCGAAACCGAATTCTTGAACCTTGATCTAACCTTAAAGACACAAAAGGAGGCATACAGATTACAGCCATCAAATTGCCAATGAAGTGGGAATTGGAAATCAAACTTAAATTTCACTTCTACCAGAGAAGTAAAGAAAGGATGAAGAAGTATGCCACGAATAACAAACTTACATTAAGAGATGACAAAAAGAGTGAGCAAATTTTAAATAAAAAGGGGAAAGAATCTTACATTTTTGGTGCGAAGCGTGTTAATGACAGATGACTTCCCGACATTGGGATAACCAACAAACCCTACAGATATAGCTTGCTTGTCACTCTTTAAGCGAGAAAACTGCCTTAGCACTGAAAGAAGTGAACCCTGATGTAAACAAGTCATATTTTCAGTAACCATAGAAGTTGACAAATAACTGACCAGCCAAAAGATGAATTACCCATGAAACCTTTATCACACCTTGCCAAAAGATTTATTGATGCTTGCATGGAATGCTAGAGTAGGATATTCCTTGGATAGCAAACGCAACCATCCTTTTGTAGCCCATGCAGGAATCAAATCACACTAGAGAAGAGCAGAGAGAAGATCAGATGTATTAATCAAATTCTAAAACACAAAAGCTGAGAAACAAATCCAAACAAACAAAACTTTACAAATAAAAATTTAGTGACAATCACAAACCTTGTTCAGCAAAAGAACCATGTGCTTGTGCTTACAATGCTCCATCAAATGTTTTTCTAAATGTCGACATCTTGTCCCTTGTGGATCCCTAGCATCTAGCACCTGTCATTTTGGAACCACTAAATTCATTATAAAAAAAATCTGTTTTGCAGCTTATAGGAAAATTTTCAACAATGCAGATTATGTTTGATAATAAGGTAGGTATATTGCCCCCTACATGTGTATTCCCATGTGTACACGCGTACGCGTACACGTGCGCGCGCACGTATACGCACACGCGTACGCGTATACGCACACGTATACATGTATACGTATACACGTATATGTATAAGAACGATGGATGTGATAATATATTTTATCTGTGTGTACACAGGCTTTTGATATAAGTGAGTTCCAACAATAAGACTCAAGCTTTGTTGAGATTTGTCCCATCTTCTTATACATATATACCTCTCATAGTTTTTCCAATATGGGACTATTTTAGTCTCTCACATCTCAACACTCCACATCACATGCAACTATCACGTTTTCTTGGTGTGGTTGTCACATGGATTGCACAGCACTTATAGAGCTATATCTCTAGAGACATTTTTGTGCTTGTAGCTTGCTTCTCTCAAAAGTATTGTTGAGGTTTTGGACTGAGTCAATGGCTCTGATATAGATATATATATATATATATATATATATATATATATATATAAGAACGTGGAAGGTGATTATATTTTTTATCTATGAATGTAAACGAGCTTTTGATACAAGTGGGTTCCAACAATAAGACTCAAGCCTTGTTGAAGTTTGCTCCATCTTATATCTAATACGCATGTATCTCTCATAATTTTTCCAATGTGAGGCTATTTTAGTCGCTCACATCTCAACACTCCTCCTCACGTGCAACCATCACTTTTTCTTGGTGTGGTTGTCACGTGGATTGCACAACACGTGTAGAGCTACGTCTCTATGAGACTATTTTAGTCTCTCACATCTCAACACATTCAAATAAAATTTGACTCCTAAAGTGGTGCATCGAAATAATGACTGCACCTCATTAAAAAAACCTATGCATCATAAAACATAAATGAACTACGCACCAAGTCATTTAAAAATGGGGTACCATCATCTCAAATCATTTCTCAGCTATTATGTGATTACACCTTAATCAAACTATTGTTTTCCTTGGTTGTTAACAGATTAAGTTATAAATAAGCATGACATGCATATGCCTAAAGCCTTTTTTCTAATACAATGATCATCAATTTGGCACTTTTTAATCATTTATACTGACCAACGAAAAAGGATAAAGGTTTCTTTTCAACCAAAAGGACAAGAGAGAAACTCTTTCAAAATTTGGAGGATAGAAAAAGAAAAGAGTAAAAAAGGGGAAAGGATAGACATATGAATTTACAGGTACCTAACTTTAACCAGCAAAAATACAAAAAATAACATGTTAAATTCAACATTGAGATCCTATCTACACTTGCCTACATAAGGCCAGAGCATCAAGTTTACTTATTTTAACACAGAAATAAATAAATAAACATTTTGAGTGAACCGTTACTTTATGTGGGAATCTCATGAAAAATTAAAAGAAATCCCTTCGCTTTACATGGTAATCTCATGAAAAGTTATAAGAAATCCCTTCCAAAGATGGAGATAAAACCCCTTTTAATGTAATGATCATAAAGTAGCCTTAACTGATCAATGCTCAGATTAGGCTAATGACCCAGCTGATGACATTTAAACTACAGTGCACCAATACATATCTCAAGTCTTACCCCAAAATATGTAAATGTCCATGCTGCAATATAAGCATATATAAGAAATGCTAACTTACCTGGACAACGACGTCTGAAGAATCCACGACTTTGTACAGTTCACCCCAAATACGCTTGCTCTGCCCCTTGTCAAACATTGTGTGCCTAACCAAATCTCTAAAGCCATCTTCCACATTCTCATCCCCAGCTGGCTTGCTAGCAAGTTTTTTCTCAAAGTCATCTATGGAGAGGAAATAAATAAATAACACTGAACAAAATTCAAAAATGTAACTATATGAGGTATTGGGGCAACAGGCTGGACTAGGGCCAGGCTTATTATAAACTTCTAGAGCCCAAGACGAGCCATTTAGGATAGAGCTTTGGTATTAAGGCCATTCCAAATTCAAAGTAAATTTCAAGAGTCATAATGGTCACATATTATATCATTGACAATAAATTTATATTCAAATATTTCAATTACACAATTAGATCAATGAATAAACGGAAAACAGCAGTTAATTTAGTAAATGTAGTAATGTACATATCTTATTATATTGCTTTCATTTTTATTTGATGGACACACTAAATTATTAAGACTGGTGTATGCAAATATTTCAATTACAAAATTAGATAAATGAATAAACGGAAATAGCAGTTAATTTAGTAAATGTACATATCTTATCATATTGCTTTCATTTTATTTGATGGACACACTAAATTATTAGACCAGTGTATGCTTCTAAGAGAATTACTTTTCTCCTAATAAAAGTTTGATTTAGGCCGACTAGACAGCCATGCTTAAGCTAGGGTTCGGCTCATATTTTTTATTTGGGCCCAAATGTTGGGTTGAAACCCACAGAACTAGTTACAAATCAGCAAGCCTTATTCGGATCCGTCAGGTTTGGGCTAATTTTACCGTCCCAGGCCATGAGCTTCAGGTCATAGAAAAAACATCATGACATTATTCCTTCTTGTTACAGTTATCTACATAAAAACTGGTCTGTGTAAAATAAGTACAAGCATCCGTGAGATCTATACAAGGCACTATGAGTTTAAAATGGGATCTTTCCATAGAGTGAACTTCTGAAAAAGTAAGTTCGATATGAGTTTAGTGTGAACATCATCAAAAGATCGAGATTCATTTGAATCTGAAGACTCTTTTCTCATGGATGGACACTAGGTAGTATACTAGTTATTACAGTGTCAGATTCTTACAAATACTGGATTCTTTCATATTCGTCGAAGATTCTTGTGGAAATCTTTTTGGCATATCTTTTATATTTTGTATTCTAGATGGATCAAACATGTATCAAATGGCACATGTACAAACCAGCACTCATAAATTATTTGTACACTTCATTTAGAAAGGGCTATATGATAATCTTTTGTTATATATATTTAAATAACTAAATCAGTGTACCAGAAATGAAATGTATCCTAGACTTTATGGAGAATCACAAATCTATGAATCCGACTCGTATTGTATCCCAAATTACTATCCGAATCGTGCAATTTAGCTACTGTAGAGAAAAAGAAATAATTAATATAGGTCAATTCAAATTAAAGAAAAAGCATCAATCTAGCTCCAATATGTGAATCCCTGTTAGTTTTCCCATTCAATGACTACTTTCTTGTATAAAACTTTTCTGGTATATTGAATTTTTTCCTTAAACCAATAATGCATCAAGCAAAACCTAAAGAATGTTACGACCTACGTTTTCATTATATACCTTGAGAGACATCTGCTTTCTTAACCAATGATTCATAATCATCCGCTAGAAGTTTTGGGCGCTTCCTTTTCCCTTTCGGACCAAACGCATCTTGAAAAGGCTCGTTATCTAGAAGATGTACCTTTGTTTGCTGTAAGATACATATAGAACCATGTTGTTAATTATCGTATTCTCCTAAAGCTTTAATAGAAGCAGAGAACCATTGAAGTTTGTTAAAATCAACAATCTGTGTAAATCATATATAGAAAAGAGAATGTGTTATCTATATGAAATATATTTTTAATTTATTAATACTCCTAAACCTTCATCAGAAGCATAGTATCATTGATGTTTGTTAAAATTAACAATCAGCGTAAATATATACAAAATTAAAAGGAGAGACGTGTTGTTTAGATATAAACAGTTTGCACTTTGAACTAAAAGTATATTTTAAACTTCGTAGCAAACATTTATTGTCCAGATACAAAGCAAAAAAATATTGTCCCAAGGTGGAACAAGGTTACCTACACGCAGATGGTGACAGTAAGTGGAACTAAAACAAAAACATGGAATGCCACTAGCTATGAAACGAGGTATGATAGGGGTAGACTTCTTTGGAATGTTAAGGTGTGATGAAATATGATATGCAATGGAACAACTAGCTACTTTTAAAACTAAAATATTATTCCTAGCTATTTTCAAGTATGTAAACTATTTTTTATTATAAGACGACAAGAATATTGAATATTGAATTATTGGTCTTGAGATAGCTACTACAAGAATTTAAAGAGCTATCTTTTTCTTTTATTATGCAGTGCAAAAATGTTTCATGTCAAAAAAATATCGCAATGCTAAACTTAGTTGGAACGAAATAGCTCAACATCCTGGATCGCAAGTTCCAGAACAAAAAAAACACGGAATTGATACTTTTCTGTAACTCAAGGTGGAACTCAAAATGGCCACAAATTCACCTTTTTGTAATAATAAAAAAAGTACAACTTCTAAATAGAATGATGTTGAAACACACAAACAAACAAAAAAAGTTAACATGGCATATTCAATATTCGGCCTAAATGATATCAAGGACAAACTTGTGTTCTCATAGGTTTCAAAATTCAGCCTAAATGATATCCCGCCGAAAAAAAGTAACAAGCCCTTCTCACGTATATGGTTATAAGTTAGAAGTTCAATAGGTTCCAAATTTTCTTCTATAGTGTACCCACTTATAACTGAAAATTAATGTTGCCACTAACCATACATCATTTAAGCTAGTAAAACACATCCAAATTGTATCTAGGCTTCGAGAGAGATGCATGTAACTATCAATGTTACAAAATATGATGTTGTGGAAGAGTTGCCCTCCACCGTACAAAGAATAGATTGCTTATTGAAATCTCTCATCTATATAGCTTGTTAAATTGACAACGTTAGTTTTCATCTAAAATCACAAATTCACAACTTACAAGTAAACAAAACATATAACTTCTCGCAGTGCCATTACTTTGCAAATTACTAACAAAATAAAACGTATATCAAAGCAGCTAATGTTTGAAGACGCTAAAATGGATGTCTTCCATCTTTGGAACAATGATCATCCTAAATAAGAGAGAGCTACCTCGACCGTATAACAGCAGCAAACTTCCCAGGTTCATTGATATTCCAAAAAGATAACTCTCACCTGAGAGACGGGTAGGTACCTTTTTAAACTCAATGACACTACTTCGGAAATAGTGTCTTTAGAACCTGTCCACATCAACATTTTTTGTTTTAAACAAGAGGAAGGGGGGTTTTACAAGGAATAGATATGTTTCTATTTCTCTCATCAGCCCTACAATTTCTTTCCAAAAAATCTGTTATACCAAGGTCCTTTCATGTTTTCCACTAGTGGCACCAGTTGCATGTGTGTAAGATGACATCAACAATAGCATGCATTCACTGAGAATGAATATAGCTTAGAAGAAGAATTATAGGAAAATAAAAAATGGAGACCTGATGTAGCATGGAGCATTTGTCCCAAACTTTTAGCATCAGTTTAACAAGTTTAAAAGTATTTTAAAAGAAAAAAAGAAAAAAATTCAACAAATTGTGTGAGAGCTAAGCAAAGGTCAGAGATTAACTAAAATCAAAATATACTATTGTGAATTTAGACATTGGCAATTATGCAGATCGCCAAGATACAGATAACTGGTAACCAAACAACATACTACATGTGCACTTTCAATATGGAAGTCAATTAGAGAGTAAAAAGTCCCACCTTTTGATGGTCATTTAGAAGTGAAAGTGGCAGTTTTCTCCCTTTCAAGATAACATTATAGTTACTGCAGAGTCTTGTTTGTAGCTCCTCTCGGAAGAACTCAAGTTCTTTTTGATTTACGACCCGTGTATTACCTACAATATTAAATATAAATTAATTAGAAATCATAAAAAAAACATATCCAACTAACAGCAAAACCCCCCAAAAAATGTGAATAGAAAGGATCTAAACATAAATATAACACAACGGCATTCTCACATCAATCATTGTATGCAAAAGATGATGTCATCATTTGCGGGAAAACGGGTCTCCAATATTAACACAACAGGCTGCGGAAAGATGTCTATGACATTTATGGTCTTTGTGACAAAAATAATATAAGACTATCAAACTTAAGATTAGAATTCTGTATTAAACTACTGAATGTTCTTTATGCAGAAAAGTGATACACGTATCATTAAACAGAAATTAAAAAACGATTAAAAATATAGTGAAGTACAACAAAAACAGCAGAAAGAGAAATAGCAATTCTCCGATCATTCTAGGAGAAAACAAATAAGCGAAGGAATGAAAGTTAATATATGACAAATTGGGTCTCCATCAGGGCTTGCTTCTCCCTATATGTTTTTCCCTTTCATCGGGAAATTATGAGACTTCTATGAATTAAGCACTGGAGTGTTCCACACGGTTTTCAAATTTGCGAGAAAATTAAAATCTGCAAATTGCTTAAAAATGCCAAACGTTTTCTGCTTAATTCCTGTATTTGTGAAGTTTGCAATCTGAAAATCGTATACTTGTATTTTGCTCTTAAATGTTATGGAAAACAGACCGATACCAATAACAATCATGATCCAGGATAATCCAAGCCTGCTTCGCTTTTTGGCAAAAAAAGTTCTTTTTCAAAAAATCAAGTTCATACCAGATTAATATACTCCGTCGGGTGCTTTGCTCATTCTACGAGGTACCCAAATTGTGACAGTTGTGAATTGTGACAGTTGTGAATTTCACAATGAAGTAAACCACCTGGTTGATAAATTTGTGAAATTTTTCAGCATCTGAAAACAGCCTGCTAGCTTCAAAGTTATCTACTTTTTTACTGTAAATATTGTCTGTTGATGGAAGGCATCATACAAAATTATTGATTTTTTATGCTCGAAAGAAAACATCTGACAATTATAACAATAACAATAATCAAGTTATTTCTAGCTTCCACCATAAAATTCATCGCAAATCCCATAAAAAAGTAACTGAATCTAAAACAAGATTCGAAAGTCTCACCAAACCAGCGGCGATCAGGGACGATTCGAGTGTTCGGGAGTTCTTTCGATTGCAGCTCGTGCTTCAAAACCTTCCCCTTTCGATCTCGCTTAGGGCGGGTGTTGTACATCTTGAGACGACGAACAGTGGCGGACGATCTCGCACCCTTGTCGACGCCGGCGCCTCCATTGCTGCGGTTAACATCGAGAGAGTGTCTCGGTTTCCCTGAAATATTAATTCTCTTCTCCTTTTTCGCCGCCATGCCTAGGGTTTAGAAAAAGAGGGGCTTTGTGAAATGATATATGAGCTGCAAGACTAAAATACAATATTAGGATGAAATTACGAAAATAACCCCAACTCCGTAGTTTAACTTCTATAATAACAGTAAGGGATTATGGGTATTTAATAATTTAGCAAATTAAAATATTTCCCTCTGTTATTAGGTTTGCTTAAAAAATTCATATGAAATGATATTGGAAGTATTTTCTACATGTATTTGAAAAATATATATTTCTTTGGACCTTATGGGTTTTTCCTTTCGCAGAATTAGGTCCAAATAAAATGGAAGTCCCGTGATGATTGCACTTGTCTCATACAAAAATTATATAATAAATGGATCAGATGCAACTGTAAACAAGCCATGTATAATAGAATCTTTGCAGATGTGCTGCATATGTATATATGTTAGATAATATAAAAAATAGTCAAAGAGACTTTTGAAGAAGATTTTTGGTTTAGATAGTAATATTTTGAAAGGCTATATATATATTTTTTGTATTTTAACTTGATTTGAGCGAATATCAATAAATTTTTGTAAGGTTTTTTTTTTTTCCTTCAAGTTTTGGAATTAAATTGACATTTCGATTTGGAACCTACTCTGCTGCTTCTCTAATGCGCTCAAACTAGATACGAAACCTTAGAAGGCTTGAGAAAAGGGTTTATGGGGTTTTGTATGGCTTTTCAGTTTGAAGAAAAAAAACTTTGTTCTTTTTTTAATCTTTTTATATGGGTCCCTTTTGAATAATAAATGGAGGAGGGAGAGAAAGATAGGGATGGATTGAGATGGCATATCTAGAATTTTAAAAAAGGCTCAACAGAAATTTAATTTAATTTTATTAGTCATTTATTTTCTTAAGAAGTGACACTTAGCCCCATTGTTATTAACGGTTGAAGATTTAAGTTCTCTAGCAATTGCGTATTTTTGTCAAGTATGCATGCTCGCCGTACGTAATTGCCAGACTGTGAATATGATTTTCAACGATAGTGAGATATGGCGTTCGCATGTCTTTCTTGTTTGAGCAATACTGTAAAAAGCTTACTGCATAGCTCGCTGTTTTGCGCCATACAGCACAATTCAACCGAATTGTTATGTAGATTAACAATATGGTTTACATATATAATAGGTTGTGCTTGCATGATTTTTACAAATAGATTTACCCTTAGTGTATGTAGATGCGGATAGCATATCATATGCTATCTGTAAAAAAAATCATATAGGAATTTTTGTCCAGATTAGATTCAATTCTCAACAAATCAAAAAAACCTAATACGTTATGCAACACTTCTTGCAGCTTTCAATTTTCCATAACCAAAGATAATAAAAAAATTCATAATCCCACCAGTTGGCTTTGATAATCAACTCATCGCTGCTTTCAATTCATCGACGGTATGGAGTCCGGAAGTATTGATTTATTTCGACGTCTTGAATCCAAAGAGTTTCAAACTCGTAATTTAATAATCTTCAATTTAAACATTCTTCTCTTCAATCTCTTTCCTTTTTCTTGAAACATTATCCTTTTCAATTCTTGCTTTTAAAGCATTCCAATCAAGCAATATATTTGTCCTTTCCGTTATTTTTAGTAACAAATGTAAGGATATCAACTTACCATATAATTTGTTTGCATATCATAATTTTTTGTTAATCATTAATTATTGTTTTGATATTTGATAATTTTATTTCTCAATTACTTGGCTGTTTGGTTGCTTTAAAACGGATATAATGCTATCCTGAAGTATAAATGCAAATTTGTGAAATTAAAATTTAGGGATCTATTAAGTTGATTACTGATAGGAGTTGCATTATTTTATGACAATTTTCAAACCTATATTTATTTTTTTCAAAAAATTCCTTAAATTTGTGATTCATTATAAACAAGCAAAGTTACTATAATTTAATCAATTAATCATCTGTCTATGCATCTTATGCTTTGCACAAAGCTTTTTTGCCTTTTAAAGGGAATGGCATTATTTTCAACATTACATTTAATTATAAACTCATCAGCATTATATTTAATCTCTCACTAAGTGTATATATATCTTCTCTTTAAGACATCATAAAATTGTACTTTGCATTACACATATTGATCAATTTATTTTGGTGGGTTGCTTTAGAAATAAAAGAGAGTACCTATCGAAGTGCCACAAATTTACGCATTTAATTTGTTTAATATATGGAGCATAAAATATGATATAAATATAAAGAAACTTGTTCTTCATGAATGCATGGCATGTTCCTCTCACACAATTGCCATGAGCTTCATGCCACTTTTACCACCATACCATACATACTTCTATCCGTTTTAAACAATATATAAATCTTGGTTTAATTAATGTTTGCATTACCATCTAATAATCGTATAAGAGTCTATATTCCCAACTAACACCACAAAAAAATTATTCAAGAACATGAGAAGTTGGAGTAAACCAAAACAAGGTGGAAAATATATATTCTAGAGAGAGAGAAAGAGGGGACTTTAGGAATGAGTTAGATAGATATGTGGCTCGACGCAGGCGCCCTCATTGCTGTGATTGATGTCGAGCGAGTGCTTCAACTTTCCTAAGATATGCACTATCTTCTCTTTTTTCGCCGTTTATGGTCTAGGGTTTAAAAGGATAGACAGAGGGACTCGCAAAATGTGCTGGAATGCAAGTTTAAGCTGGAATTAAGAAAAATAAGCAAAGCTTATATTTTGACTTATCTAAAAGACCACGTATATCAAACTGAAATAACCACCCTACTCTGGAAAAAATTCAACTACGCATAACATACATATTGGAGGAGCCGTTATGTCTGAGATCTATTAGTAGAGAAGAGCCCGACACATATTAAGATGGTGGTTCTTGAGAAGAAAATAGCTTCCTCCTTTTTTCATTTTTAAATGATTTGTATTTGATTTATGTATGGGTTTCTTTATTTGAACCTAAGATTTTAAATTTTTTTATTGTAGCTTAGTAAAAAAAAATGAAGCTCATGAGTATTTACCTTTGAAAGGACTCGTGTATCTTTGGGCTTTGGTTAATCACTTTTTTTAAACATTTATACAAGATTGAAAATAAAATATGGGCTCGGGTCATGCAAGATTAAAAAAATTAATGATGTTATTAAAAATAATATAGTAAATTAAAATATCTCCCTTTATTATTAATTTGTCTTTAAATTTATATGTAATGAACTTAGAAGGCCCTTGCTGTGTGTATTTTAAAAATATATATTTCTTACTACATAAATAACTTTATTTGGATCTATTGGGTTTTTCTCCGCCAAATCATGTCCAAATAATTAAATGGGAGCGTTCGTGGTATTTGATCTTGTATCGTGCAAAAATTATATGCTAAATGGGTAACAAGTCATGTATAATAAAATCCATGCACATGCGTTGTATGTAGGGGTAAAACCAGACCGAGCTGGACGGGGTTTTAACAAACTTTATACCCAATCCGAAATTAAAACCTAAACTCAAAATTCGTTCGAACCCGGCGGATTTACAATGCATTATACCTAAAACTACAACTTCGGATTTTGAGCAGGTTTCGGATTTTGAGCAGGTTTTGGTTTTTGCGGGTTTTTCAAGCTTTTGCCAATATAAATTATGAAAAAGGAAAGTTATAAAATTTGAGATAAATACTACTATAAAATATGCATACATGTATATATGCACAAAATTTATACTCTTAAAGAAATATACATATTATATGTTATGTATTTATACATTACATGTAGAAATTGTACTAAGCCGACATCATACACTAAATCACAACATGAACGTTATATTATTAAAGATCAAAGGTCTATGTAATATATCGAGCCGCGTTCGATACATGAAACGGGTTTGGTTGGGCTGGATTTATGATACGGACTGATGGGTTTAATTATATCCATACCCAATTTGAATTTTTTTAATCTAGTCTGATCTTCAACCTGTGTAACGACTCTGAAATCACTGTACAAAATTTTTTCTTTTTAATGTACAAAAGAGAGTATAGCAGCCTAAATTCAAGTTATAAGTTACTTTTGCTGAATAAAAGTAAGAAACAACTTGTAGCTCATTAGTAAAGACTTTGCATTGCTATGACGTAATCTTTATGTTCGAACCCCATCAGATACATTATTTTTTCAGATTTTTCTTTTTTAACTTTTGAAAGCCCAAAAGATTGCACGTGCAATACACAGAAAAATGAAAAGTCAGAAAAATCAAACATGTGTAAAATGGAGTAAATACCGAGAAGTACGCGTGGCATAAATCCAGAGACCCAACTCCTCAAATCGACCGGCCAAATGCCCATCAAGACCGGCACCAACGGCTGATTCATGGCCAAGTGTCCCCGGGTTTTGCACACACACCCCTTCACATACCCTGACTCCTCTGCACTGTTTGATTTCCCTGCAATCAAACAGAGAATCTTTATTTCACAATTAAACCACATTTTAATGCTTTTTAATCCATATTTTCAATTCCAAAACCCTAATTCTCCACTATAAATACTACCCCATATCGCAGCCTTTCACCATTCTGAAAATTCTAGCCAAAACTCTCAAAAATTTCTCAAGTACAAGTGGAGTAACGTTGAGTCAGTAAACAATCAACTTCCGGCGAATATCGAAGCAACATCCGGAGCTCCCG
Source organism: Agapanthus africanus (assembly GCA_030015575.1). Lineage (NCBI taxonomy): Eukaryota > Viridiplantae > Streptophyta > Magnoliopsida > Asparagales > Amaryllidaceae > Agapanthus > Agapanthus africanus. Next base: position 58,250,705 of record CM057344.1, read on the forward strand.
CGATACCCCAAAGCCTTCCTCCTCTTCTTCTGCCTCTTCTTAACATATTCAAATGGTAAGTCCCTTCTAAATCCCTTCCTCTCTATTGTAATTCCTTTTCAAATTTTTATCGGTAAAAGTGGAGTTATACCGACATATTCTTTTCTAAAACACATAACTCCCTTTTCCTTTACATTTTAATCAATCCAACTTCATTACATCGCTTATAACCTTAAACCCTAATATATAGAATCAAATTTCATCAAAAAATTTCATGTGAAATAACAACAGTAACACTTTTTCATTAAAATACCATGACCTTATTAAACACCTCGTTTCGTATTTTATTAAAACAATACCTTAGGAAAACTTCATGGAATAATGACATACCCCTCACGTACATACTTGGTTCCATAGCATGATATCTTTTTTGTGAATTTTTGTTTCGAGGACAATATTACATTAAAATACCACATAAATCTAAAACCGCTTTTCTTTTAAAACAATATTTTAAATTTCTTTGCGAATATGCCTCTACAACCCTATTTAGGAGACCCGTTATTGGATGGTGCGGATTATCGCACATCCTTGAGCCAGTAGAGCGAGATGCAGACCTCCTCATAGAGCATTCGATCTCGAAAGGTTTTAAATACGGTTTTTAAGACAAACGAATTTTTTAAATAAATAAAAAATAATGATTTTTAATAATTATATAAAATTACAAATCCATATTTTCAAAGTATGATAAACTTACATTTTTCTAGAAACAAAAGAAGAACAAGCTTCAATAAAATACCCTCAAATTACCAAAAGACACGTTTTTTTTTCTAATAAACTACCATGAACTTTCCTAAGCTAAGGGCTTATCACTAAAATACCTCAAATCCTAAAAAGAAACCTCATGCTCATGAAAATCCTAATAATATAAATAACCCCTCGAGATTTATTTTTAACTATATTATAATATTTTTCATAAAACCCCCTCGAGTAATATAAAACAATATCTAAGGACTTTAGTAAATATAGGTTTAAGCGGGATCAATTCTCTTGAGCCCTAGGGAGCCGGAGAAAGCGAGTGCTTGCCTATTTACGATAGACAACATAATGGAGTTATCAATGGTAATTGTGTTGGAAAAATACACAAATCCCGTCGTCCTTGTGCAGCGGTTACCGATGACTCCCGAACCTAATTCAAGATCTAAATCAGTTTACAGGTGTCTGACTATGTCAGAGTCTAATCCAAACCTGAATCTAAAAATCAAACACGAATACTTGATTATGAACATGAATAATTGAATTCAAACAATAATATCAAACATGACTTACCGTGACCGAACCAGGGTTACAACTTAACGTGCATTTAACATGAATACCAGAACACCATGGCTGCTATTGAAACTGGCTTGACTCGAACCATGAATACAATTTGACATGAATACTTAACACGAATACTTGATATTGATATGAACTCAATCTTCAAAACTTGATGTATTCATGGATTCGAGCAAGACCGGTAATTTTAACTATAACGTAGAATACACGGGGTGTTGGGGTAGTTCATCCGTGAATCCAATGAAATCTCAGGAGTCCCTCTAGATCATGAATCCATGTCTACTAACACAAGCAAGCTATCATGAGGGCCCGCATTTCCTTACTCCTGGATTACATTCTGTTGAGTTTGGAATACTTCAACACTAGGTTTAAGTTCCGTTACTAACACTTGATTCGGGCCCGTGGTTTCTTACCTCTGGATTACAGCCTGTTGGGTTCGAAAACACTCTTGAGATTGGTTGACATTCACTCTTGAACTTACGTAACATTGGTTGACCCATGTAAAGACCTTTTAGGACACTTACATTCATTTCATGTTCACTATACCTACACTTTACGGCCATGTTATACTCGTTTTCTATGCTCATGTTAGATTGTCATACTTACATAGTTGCCAATAACATTACCATGTTATACTTGTTCATATTTCATTTCCATTCATACTATACCACATGTTACCTTGTATATTTATTTATATACATTCATCCCACCTTTTTTTTGGAGACTTACCGAGCAAAAGTTCGCCGACGGGCATTTCACCCATTTTTATTCTTGAAATGTTCGTCAGATACTGTGGAAACTGAGGAGATGGACACCACCGAGGAGGAGCACGACCAGGACTCGGGACCAGACTAGCTATCTTTTTCAGTTTATATATGCCACCCGTTTAGGCATTTCTTTTCTTGTATTGTATTTCGTTTCAGTTGAACTCATGTATTGGTAAATGCTTCAAGTTGAATATAAATAAAGTTGTTGAAGTTTAAATCTCATGTTTATTTCTTATCATTTTATATTGTTTATTTTACGCTTAGCGTATTTTATTCTGGGAAATGACCTTCTCGAAATAAATACGTCGCGGGTTTGCCACGTCACCGTTTCAGTCTACTGGGAAGCGGGACGTGATAACCTGACTGACCGGATTCATGCGGGTATGCGATATCTAAAAACCCAGAAAAATCGAGTTGGGTTGGGCAAGTTCGGGTCAAACCTAACCCGACTTTTACCCCTAGTTGTATGTGTATATATGTTAGACATTATAAAAAGCATTAAAAAAGATTTTTGAAGATTTTTGGTTTAAATAGTAATATCTAGAAGGTTCATGTTCCCCTCCGAAAGACGCAGCGGAGATGTGACAAACGTCTAGCCTGAATTTCGGGGCAGATGCTAATTGGTGCTATTCGTCCACCTCTCCAAAAATACCAAGTTGATTTATGACACTGTGCATCGAAGGTTTAAACGGACGCGGCCGATGTAGCAGACTTCGTCAGATTCCCCCTTGTTTGAGGGGGTTTTGATTGTGGGGACGCTCTTCCCTGCAGACGCAAGCCCCTGCAGTTAATTACGCTACCGCATTGCGGTAACAACTTTCTCCTTCTCCAGATGGTCACTTCGTGTCGTGGGTGTTTGTTTTATGTTTGGTTGCCCGTGGATTGTATACGGAGACTAAGTTATGTTGTCGCCCGTAGGGCGTGGACTAGTCCAAATCCGTATCTTTCTTAGATTTGGGTTTGGGGAGTTGGGTTTAAGGATACGTTAGCCTCATTTGAGACTAAGATCAACTTAAACATTTGTTAAGGATACGTTAGCCTAATTTTAGACTAAGATTAACTTAACGGGATCGTTTAGATCCGACAAGAGAGCAATTGGGCTCTATTGTTTAGTTTAGTGACATTGCGGTCGATAATTAGTTTAAGGACATTACGCTCCATCGTTAGTTTTAAGGACATTTCGGTCCAATGTTAGTTTAAAGACATCACGGTCGAGGTTAAGGACATCATAGTCCGTGGGTTTAAGGACTCCACAGTCCAATGTTAGTTTTAAGACATCACGGTCAAGGTTAAGGACATCATAGTCCGTGGATTTAAGGACTCCACAGTCCGATGTTAGTTTAAAGACATCACGGTCGAGGTTAAGGACATCATAGTCCATGAGTTTGACCCCACAGTCCAATGTTAGTTTTAAGACATCTCGGTCGAGGTTAAGGACACCATAGTCCATGAGTTTAAGGACCCCACAGTCCAATGTTAGTTTTAAGACATCACGGTCGAGGTTAAGGACATCATAGTCCATGAGTTTAAGGACCCCACAGTCCATGGAAATGTGTGGTTGCCGGGACCCGTCACCTCTCTGAAAACGTTGAAGGATTACAACGATAAATATCAGAGGAATAACGAGATGTACCCTCGAATCAGTGTGAATATTTGTGAGCAGATGTGCTCAGTTCAATATAAGTTGAGGACTTATGGCTAGAATTGGGCTAAGTCCAATTAAAAAAATGTTTAACATTTTATTTTGTTCTGGCTATTAAGACTTTATTTGGGTTCGGCCCTTTTAATAATGCTAAGCATTGGGTTCTGACATCTTTTATCTTCATCATAAACAAAGTTTGTTCTGACAATGCGCCACGTGGCGCGCCAGGCGCGTTGCGCCAGTCAAAGAGCGCATTGTGCTTCTGTCGGGTAGCGCACACGAAGAGGACACGTGTCACGCTTAGCGCTAAGCGCTAGTTTGTTAGCGTATTGCGCTTTTAATTTATGAGCGCATTGCGCTAGTCTGTTGGCGCGCCAGTGAGTGACACGTGGCGCGCTTGGCACTGAGCGCCAGCTCATGAGCGCAGTGCTCTGTTTTAGAAGCGCAAAGTGCAGATTGTGTCTCTGGTTGACACGTGGCAGGTTTTGGCGCCGAGCGCCGGTCCAATGAGCGCAAGAGCGCAATTCATGAGTGCAAGACACTTTTCAATAGCGCAAAGCGCATTTGATCAATTTTAAGATCAAAGAACAAATTTATGTTCTTCAAAGGAGGCTTTTTCCTCAAGATCCAAGAACAAAAGTTCTTGTTTTTATAGAAGGCTCTGCCTTTATAGATCAAAAGATCTGTGAATGATGTAAAATACTTCTTTAAGTCTTTTTATGATTAGATCTTTTTGATCTTTTCTTTTTTATTAAAGACCTTGGTCTTTTTCTTAGATCTTTGATCTTTTTAGAAGATAGTTCTTCTTTTTACGAGATGGTTTTATCTCTATTATTCAAGAACATGGTTCTTTTTACCTTGAAGATGAAGAAAAAATCTTCTTTTTTCTAAGAGCTTGCTCTTTTTTGCAGAGGGTTTTTTCTCTCTTTTCTTCTCTGTATTCTCTTTCTTTTCTTTCCCTTAGACTTGAAGTCTAGGGTCCTTTATATAGGGCCAAATGATTTGTTAAATCAGTTTTAAGAGATCTTTCTCTGATTGATTTGGGAATATTTCCCATCGTTGGATCTTTGATCCTAAAGCCTACATTTTACAGAAGATAATCTTCTTGTTTCATTAAGATTGAAAAATCTTTGCATAACAGAATTTTAGTTCTGATTAATTAATAATTTATTATTAGTAGATCTTTTGATCTGACGGTGGGGGAATTTTTAATTCCAGCGCTGGCGCACCTTGCGCGAGCGCACCCGCGTTTGACACGTGGCGCGCAGCGCAAGTGCGCTAGCGCACCCGTGTTTGACACGTGGCACGCAGCGCAGAGCGCTGGATCTGAAGCGTTGCTTCAATTTAAAATTTGAATTTTGAAGCAGAGCTTTGCTCTGATTGGGGGTGCGCTGCCTAGGGCGCAGCACTCCTGGCGCTGACGTGTTTGCTTTTGACATGTGGCGCGCAGCGCGCAGAATCTGAAGCGTTGCTTCAATTTTTGAATTTTGAACTTCAAAACATAGCTTTGCTCTGATTGGGGAAACAAATGCCCCCCCACCGTTGCGCTCACGTGGCGCACACGTGAGTGTAGCGGTGGCAACATCTGAGCCCTTGGATCAACTCAGAAATTGAAGAGGCGGTTCAGTGCCTATAAATAGGACCTTTGGTCCTCAGATGATTTATCATCTCTTCTTAAGAATTTTTATTCAGAGCCTTGCTCTTCCGTTCAAGAACTTTCAAGAGTTAGAACTCTACCAAACTTAGGTAAAATTAAATTAATTTTAATAAATTACGGTTTTTACCCATTAAGAGAGCCTTGCACTCCATGAACTCATCAATCTAAACAGATCTTTTCTTGGGGTTTTTTATCCCATGAATCAGAGCTCTGCTCTTTTGATAATATGTAGATCTTTTGATCTTTTGATGAAGAACTCTTAAGAGTTTTTTTTTCATGGATCTTTAAGATCCCAGAATTTTTAATTCTCAAGAATTAATTTTAATTTTAATTAATCTTTGATGGATTTTCCATCATCATTACAGAGCTAGGCTCTTTAAGGAATTTTATTCCTTCATGACCAGAGTTTGACAAGTGTCACTCTGTTATAGAGCTTTGCTCTCAAAGGGAGATTTTCTCTTTTTCTCGAGGGATTTCTCATTCAATGAGAATATTCCTTAAGGATTTCCTCATTAATTGACAGTCTCATCCAATGATGAGGCTGTTTTATTAATTGATGTATTATCATCTGGATTTTATGGGTCCCCCTTGGATCCCCTTTCCACTGCACTACAGTGTGGTACAGATTTTAAAGTGCCGAGTGTCAGAATTTTGAAATTAAATTATAGCACTGACAATCGAATTCTTTTCTTTCTTACAGGCGACATGTCTTCCGATCTCTCTTTCCCGTTTTTCCGTTCAGAGGGAGGATTCCCTGAGGCACCTGTGGACCGGGAGCTTCTTGCGCTCATCAGAGACTATGACCCGAAACACAAAAACCTTCACTTGTGTAGGTGGTACAACCAGATAATCAGAGGTCGTCGAAGCTTCTCCTGTGCGACGCCATCAGATCCGATCTCGTCGATTTCGTATGCAGATGCACCCCCGGTGAACTATGCTGTGGAGGTTGTCAATTGGACTTCGGAGGGTCTTCTTCAACCTTCGATTGCCGCCATATCCATGCAGCTGCCGGCAGCTTTGGATACTTTGGGGCGGCGCATATGCCAGGGCGAGTCGCGCCCTTGGGGACAACCTTACAACATCGGGTTGACTCCCAGACATTCGGCTGGGTATTTGCAGTTGGCCAGGTACATTTTGTCGGCGAAGAAAATGCAATTGCTGAAGCTCGGCCTATATCCTGCGGTTTACGCTTCATTGTTCCAATATTCTGCTCCTCCGACATGGTGGATTAAGGCGTTCTTGGAGCAATGGAACATCCCAAGCCACACCTTTCTTCTACTGGACAGAGAAGTCTCCATCTCCTTAGAAGAATTTGTTGAGATTTCCGGTTTGCCGGTTATGGGGGAGCACTACGAGGAGCTGCTCCTTCCGGATGAATATGTTTTCGCCACCAAACCAGTGGTGATGGGCCTAACACCGGAGAATGCCATCCAGCACCAGTTTCCTAGCCTGATAAAGGTGCTGAATATGTACGAGAGTCTTTTCTTAGAATCCGGAGGCCGGGGGGTCAGTTTCGCAGACTTCATTGCCCGGTTTCTTCGCCCGGAGATTCTATCGCAACGAGGAGAAAAATTTGCCAAGCTCGACGATCCCTTCGGCTTTGGCTTGGACCGTCGACCAGTACTGGAAGATGATCAGAAGGGCTTTTATCTCCCCGATGCCACGATCATCCCTCTGTCAGAAATCGCCGCTCCGGGCATTGACGAGGAGATTTTCTCGGGTTTCTCAGGCTATGGTTGTGTTGGTTCGCGCTCCCCAAGCACCCTCGCTATATGAGGCCGTCCGTCTTCTACCCAGCACATCGAATGGTGGCCGGGATACAAGTGGCTATTGGGATTGTTGGGTTATCCCATCTGTATCATGGTCTTAGCGTGGCGGCAGATACAACTGAACCGAGGGTGCATGCCGCCAACTTCCCGATGCACTACTTTACTTCGTGGATGGAAATGCACGTGCTCGGGGTATTTGGTATTCATAAAAGACCCTCGTTTTTCGAGAAGTGTAAATTCCCTAGAATTATACGGCTGGTTGACGCTTCCATCGTGAATCCGTCTCAGCGGGTGGCTAGGGGGTTGCTTCTTCGTCCGCGCACGGTCAGAACTGGTATGTCTTTTCTGACGATTGGCCAGGAAACTTCCAAGACGGTGCTGGCACTGCGCGACACCTTTAAGGACGGGGCCTCCGTGTTGAAAGCCCGGGAGATTCTACACCTATACTCCACTAGGCCGGGCTTTCTCGTATTCAGGCAAAATGATGCGGCGCTTTTCATGAGATATAATCCCCATCATTTTGTCCAGCAGCTGAGTTATAACCAGGGGGTTCCACTGGAGGCGTTCTTGGAAGAACCTGCTGCCACCAGAGAGGGAATACGGAGTGCACTGCACCACTTTATGCGCTTAAATACGGGCTCCCACTTCTTTATTAGCGGGCCGATTTGCATTCCGAGGGCCCTTAACGTACACGGGGCTTGGTATCAACATGCAATGGGCGCTGTCATCAGAGAAGAGAGGCGATTGCTGCTCGATCGCAAGAGTACGCCGCCTGCCAGCGATCGCAACGTCCCTTTGAAGCGACGGATCGTTGTCCCTCCTCCGTTAAGAGGGGTTGCTGCGGTTGAGCCCCCACGTGTGTTAAGCCCCACGTGTGGATTGCCCCATGCTCCTGTGAAGACGGTGTACGTACCCTCGGTGCCTCGCGCTCCCGTGGAGACGGTAATCGTAGCTTCACCCGAATCTGGCGCGGGCTTGGATATCGGGACTCGCCGTCCTAAAGTGCCCACGAAACGCAAGCTGGTGCTGGCTGTGACCGGAGCTCGCTCACAGAAGAAGAAAAAGAAGTCGCTCTTCTATGTCGATGTCGTATTTGGTCAGGAGCCTCATGCTCCTTATAGTGAGGGCTTGAGCGAGTATGGGATAAATGTAGGCTTATTCATGCCGCCAGATGATACTGATCTGGCGGCTGCCATCGCGGCTTCCGAGCGATTGGCAAGACGCGAAGAGGGGTTGGCTAACCTCGCGCGATCAGGTAATCATTAGTTGTATTTTTTGCCATTGCATCATACTTCAATCATTGTTTTTTGACTAATGCTTTTCCTTTTTTAATAGGCATTTCTACCGAAGAAGCTCTCGCTGCTTCTCTCAAGACTTTTGAGGAAGAGAAACGACTTCGAGCATCCTTAGGCCTCGGTACATTTCGGTTCGCCATGTTTCTGCTCCCGTTTCTTATGAGTAATCTGACCCTTTCTTTATCTTATTGCAGGGACCACAATGCCTATCTCGCAAGCTGATGTGGAAATTCTCCCCGGGCCAGCTACCGAAGTCCCGACCTCTTCGGTACTGCCGAAAGAGGCATTACTCAAAAAATCGATGACGGAAGCCTTGACGGCTCCAGAGGTACCCCTGGATGTGGATGATGACGTCTTGTTAAAGGAGGCTTCTAAAAGGTCTGTTTTGACGGCTCGGGAGGAAAGGAAGCGCCGGAGGCGCGCAGCAAGGGAGCGTAGTGCTGCTTTAGCCGCGGGAGCAGGTTCAAGCGCCGTTACCCCTACTACTATTCCTTCAGAGGAGTCTCCGGTTGCCTTGTCTACTGCTCACAGACGGACGGCACGTGCAGCTCGGGAAGCCAACGGTAACTCAACTCCAGGTAATGTGCCTTGAGGCTCTGTTGTCAAAGTTTTAAGCTATCAGTTATCATATATCTTATCTTTGCATAGCCGAGTCTTCCAGAAGAAGTGGCGGCGACCGCTGAGCCTGAGGGAGCGGTGGAGGAGGTAGCTGCTATTCCCGAACCCGAGGCGGCGGCAGGTGACATGGTCGCAATTACCGGGCTTGAGGTAGTGGCCGACGAGACGGCTATCACGGCGGAGCCTAAAGCGGCGGTGGATGAGACGGTTACAATTACTGAGCCCGAGGTGGTGGCGAGCGAAATGGATACAATTGCTGGGTCCGAGGTGGCCGCTCTTTCTCAAGAGTCAGGCACTGCTCCGATCATCGCCCTTCCCGCCTACGGTTCTTTGTCGTCTCCCGGCGTCGCAAGTGTGACGACGGCTCTCGTGGAGTCAGGGGACGAGGCGACGGGAGGTGAGGCCACCCCGATGGAGGAGGGAGACGCCGCTGTTGTATCGAGTGACGCCCTAGTCACGGCTCCGACCGGCAACTCATCAGGTAGATTTTAAGTCACCACCCTTCTTTTTATTCTGCAATCTCTTTTCAATATTTCCTGACAGGGTTTATCTTGTTTCTAATGCAGGTACGGCTAGTGCTGATGTCGCGCTACTCGAGACAGCGCCGTCAGTTACCGCCCTGACGGTGACCACCTCTCTACCTTCTCTCGCACCGTCACAAATGCTGGAAGGTATGGATTTGTGACCCATCAGTCTTATCTCTCGGGTGTATAATTCATGTACTGACGTTGCGTTATCGCGTTTTTGCAGGAGTCCTTTTTGACCACCTGTACCAGGTGTTGCATCCCCACTTCTCCTTCTCGTCGGAGGTTGCTTCATCTAGTGGCCTGGTGAATACAGCTTTCAATTAATACTCTTTCTTTTACCGACAATGAAATCATTTCTGGTTCTTCTTTGCCTTGATTGCAGTACTACAGATTGAAGGAGGAGATGAGGGATCAGTTGCGTCGCTGGTCCTCCCGGCTTTGCTACCTGCTGCAGCTGGTATAGTAAATCCCATTTTTCATGAATCTCTTATATTTCTTGATCCGTCATCTGATTGTGATTTGTTTTGCAGCGGTCGCTTCATCTCCGGCCTCTTTCGAATCTCGCATTATGATGCCGGCAGGCCCCTTCTCCAGGCGTCCATCCTCAAAGGGTGCTGTGACGAATCTGCGTATGCTGAGCGAATACGTCGAGGAGCTTGACGCGGAGGCTCCTACATCTACCGCAGATTTCGCTGCTGAAGGCAATCCGATGATGGTGACGCTTGTAAATTTCCATAATGAAGGCGTTGTCGAGTCTTGGGTTGATCACTGCAGGAAGATCGAGACCTGTCTGCATCAGCTTGAACTTATGCGTCTTGCCCCTGAGACCCAGGCTTTGAACTTCCAGCGGGCCGCATGGGTCGAGCAGAGTGCGTCCTTCCTCCGCCATTTCGAACAAGAAGCGACCTTGAGGCGGAAGGAATGCGAGGTGGCTTCCGCTGAGTCTGTCCAATTGCGTGCCCAGGTCGAAGCGAACGCCGCACAACTGAGAGCTGTCTTTGACACCTTGCAGCGATGTATCTCGGACGGGCTTGTATTGAGACAGAAGCTCGACTCTATCGAGCGGGTTAAGTAGAGTCGTGAAGCTGCCCAACGGGAAATCGATGAGAAGATTTCATCCTACTTGCAACAAAGGACTCGAATCGAAGCGGAGCTGGCTGCGGCGGCTGATCATGAGAATGCACTGAAAGAAGTGCGAGAGCAGCTTACAGACTTGTTGAAAACGCTTCCTTCTCAGTAGCTGCCTTTGTATCAATTATACACTTGTAATCTTTGAATAATATGTATCCATTTTTTATTCTTTTATATGATGTATCTTGTATTCAATTGAGTTCATGAATAAAGACACATTTTTTTATTATACTGTTGCTTTCTTCTCCTTGCTGTGTTGTTGCCATGTGATTTTAGTAAGTGCGGTCTGTAGATAGCATATAGCTGTCAATCTTGGATTCTTTGTAGAGTAGTGATGGCTTAGACAACAGGGTTAGGATCTGTCACCTAAGACTTTTCAACTTTATGAGCCGTGAGGGTCTCATAAAGAATTTTCTCCCTACCGGTCGAAAGGATCCCGTAGGTGTAATTTCTCCTTAAGAATCGTGAGGATTCCTAAGTGTGTTTTCTCTTGAAAGTCGTAAGGATCTCATATGTGAATTTATTCCCCTACGAGTCGTGAGGACCCGCAAGTGATGGATGAAGTTATCCTTATCCGCATTTCACGGAGTTAGGGGTTGCTATAGATGCTTCCCACGGGTTCACTGCCATATTTCTACGAGGACCAGGCTCCGCTCTGGACGTTCTCCAGGATACCGTAGTTTAAAGACCTCGCGGTCGAGGTTAAGGACATCATAGTCCGTGGATTTAAGGACTCCACAGTCCGTTGTTTAGTTTTAAGACATCACGGTCGAGGTTGAGGACATCATAGTCCGTGGATTTAAGGACTCCACAGTCCGTTGTTTAGTTTTAAGACATCATGGTCGAGGTTAAGGACATCATAGTCCATGAGTTTTAAGGACAGTCCAATGTTAGTTTTAAGACATCACGGTCGAGATTAAGGACATCATAGTCCATGAGTTTAAGGACCTCACAGTCCAATTTTTGCTCTGGATGTTTCCCACGGGTTCACTGCCGTGTTCGGCGAGGACCAGGCTCCGCTCTAGATGCGTCACACGGGGTCATTGCCGCGCTCTGCGAGGACTAGGATCCGCTCTGGACGTTTTCCATGGGGTCAGGAGTGACATAATCCGCGTTCCACGTAGCCAGGAATTTTGCTCTAGATGCTTCCCACGGGTTCACTGCCGTGTTCGGCGAGGACTAGGCTCCGCTCTGGATACTTCACATGGGTTCACTGCCGTGCTCTGCGAGGACCAAGATCCGCTCTGGTCGTTTCCCACGGGGTCATTGCCGCGTTCCACGTAATCAGGAATTTTGCTCTGGATGCTTCCTACGGTTTCACTGCCGTATTCTGCGAGGACCAGGCTCCGCTTTGGATGCTTCACACGGGTTCACTGCCGTGCTCTGCGAGGACCAGGATTCGCTCTGGACGTTTTCCACGGGGTCATTGCCGCATTCCACGTAACCAGGAATTTTACTCTGGATGCTTCCTACGGGTTCACTGCCGTGTTCTGCGAGGACCAGGCTCTGCTCTGGATGCTTCACACGGGTTCACTGCCATGCTCTGCGAGGACCAGGATCCGCTCTGGACGTTTTCCACGGGGTCAGGAGTGACATAATCCGCATTCCACGTAACCAAGAATTTTGCTCTAGATGCTTCCCACGGGTTCACTGCCATGTTCGGCGAGGACTAGGCTCCACTCTGGATGCTTCACACGGGTTCACTGCCGTGCTCTGTGAGGACCAGGATCCACTCTGGACGTTTCCCACGGGGTCAGGAGTGACATAATCTGTGTTCCACGTAACCAGGAATTTTGACTTTATCCGTATTTCACGGAGTCGGGGTTTGACACTTGGTTATCTGTGCACCGCCGAGTCATGGAACTGGGGGTTGCCGCTGTTCCGCTTTGCTTGATGTTGTGTCTGTTATAATGAGACGAATGTTGAGATGATCTCCAGGCTATCTGTGAACCGTTGAGATTTGGCTTCTTCTTCTGATGAAACCTGGGGAGGAGGAGTGTGATTCCTTCTCTGTTTGCGCCTCTTGATTGTATACAGGGATTGATATGATATCTCCTGTAGGGCATAAATTTCATTTTATTTATATATTTTTTTATCTCTTTCAGCGATGCTCTATCATTTCAGCTTTTATATCGCGAAGGTCACGATTGCCCCATCATTTCGGCTATTCTTCGCGGTGCCCAATCATTTCGGCTATTTATTTTATTTTTACTCGCTATTTTTTATTGCGAGTTGCCCAATCATTTCGGCTATTTTGCATGCATACATTTTTACTTGCTGATTTTGTTGCAAGTTGCCCCATCATTTCGGCTATTTCGTATGCATGTGTGGGATTAGACACTGATTTCGGCATCAGCACCGTTACAACTGGGATATTGCCAGGAGCGAATCATCATTTGCCTCTGTCGATATCGAACAAAGGTGGCTTAGCGAACAGGGTTAGGATCCTGTCGACTAAGGCTTTTGACTTCATGAGCCGTAAGGGTCTCATAAATGTATTTCTCCCTGCGAGTCATGAGGATCTCGTAGGCGCGTTTTCTCCTTAGGAATCGTGAGGACTCTAAGTGTATGTTCTCTCATAAGTCGTAAGGATCTTACAAGAGTGTTTTCTCCTTATAAGTCGATATGACTCACAAGGGTTGTTCACCGTGCGAACATATCCCTAGTCACGGATGGGACTTGGTTAGGGAAATGTTTATTCACGCCCATGGATTGTATACAAGGGTCAGCATTGAACCGCTTGTAGGGCAGTATTGGAGGTTGTGGTGGCTGCTTAAGAACAGGTTCAGATCCCTGTAGCTTAAGACTTTTGAATCTTATGAGCCGTGAGGGTCTCATAAGAGGGTTCTCCTTACGAGTCGTGAGGATCTCGCAAATGTAATTTCTCTTTAGGAATCGTGGGGATCCCTAAGTGTGTTGCCCCCTTATGAGTCGTAAGGATCTCACGCGGGTAGTTTCTCCTCACAATGTCGAGAGGACCCTGCAAGTGTCTTTTAACGAGGTTGTGCCCTTTCGGGTTTTCACAAACTCGCTGGTAGCCCTGCTGTTTTTACTCACGGAGCCCTTTCGGGTTTTCATCCGTGCCCATTTTGCTTATGGACATACCGTTTTTCTTTTTTTTTTTTGTTTTTTCTCTTTTTTTTTATTCGAACGAGATTGCGCCCTTTCGGGTTTTCACAAGACTCGCCGGTAGCCCTGCTGTTTTTACTCACGGAGCCCTTTCGGGTTTTCATCCGTGCCCATTTTGCTTATGGACATACCGTTTTCTCTTTTTTTTTATTCTTTTTCTTTTTTTTTGTATCAGCTTTGGGATGCTGCAATCCACCATAGTTTATCGATATCTCGGTCAACAGCTAGTTTTAGGACATAGTGGTCCGCTGTTAGTTTAAGGACATTTGAAGTAGTCTATAAAGACTTCTCTCCAATTTTCGACCTTTTCTTGGTCTTTCACTTGTAGAGCCATTTGCTTGGTCGCTCCCTTTTCCTCGGACGACTCCGGAGCTATTTCTGCCGGTGCAAGAACCCGACGGCTTTGTACCACGATTCTTACATCATCGAGGTTCTCATCGGCCAATTCTTTAGCAAGCTTGGCTAATGCATCCGCTTTAATATTTTCAGCACGCGGTATGCTTTCCAAGGTGTAGGAAGGAATTTGGGTCAGCAGTTGTTGTACTTTCTCGCCGTACTTCACCAACTCATGCTTGTACGCTTGATAGTTGTCGTTTACTTGACTAACGACCAATCGGGAGTCTCTATATATGAGGAGGTTTTCAATTCCCATGTCGATGGCGATCTCTAGACCTGCTATCAAGGCTTCATACTCGGCTTCGTTGTTCATCCTCGGCTCTGTTAAGGAGAAGGCAAAGCGCATTATCCCCCCTTGTGGAGTTACGAAGATGAGGCCTACCCCCGATTTGATTATGGGGGTGTTTTGTTTGCGCTTCTTCATGGAGGATGCTCCATCGAAATAAAGTTCCCACCGGGTATCACTTCCGTCGATCGTGTCAAACGTATATTCGTCTGGCAGTTCGCAATTCAGAGGGGAATCGGCAGGTATCGGATGATCAGCGAGGAAGTCGGCGATGGCCTGGCCTTTCACTGCCTTAAGAGGCTGATAAGTTATTGAGAACTTCATCAAGAGCAAGGCCCATTTAGCAAGCCGTCCCGTCAATATGGCTTTTGACATCAAATATTTGAGAGGATCCACCTTCGATATGAGACGAACTTCATGCGCCAGTGCATAGTGCCTGAGCTTCGTTATCGCGAAGATCAACGCCAGGCAGTGTTTTTCGATGGGAGAATAATTGCTTTCTGCCCCCAGCAGAACTCGACTCAAATAGTAGAGGGCTCTCTCCTTCCCTTGGTCATTCTCTTGTGCCCATAATGCGCCTAAGGATCCTTCGAGAGCTGTTGTATAAAGAATGAGAGGCTTTCCCTTGACCGGAGCGGCCAATACTGGCGGATTCTGCAAGTATTGCTTGATTTTGTCCAGCGCGCTTTGGCATTTGTGATCCCAGACGAACGGGGTCCCCTTTTTCATCAGGTGACTGTAAGGACGGCACTTGCCTGAAAGATTGGTTATAAATCGCCGGATATACGCGAGCTTTCCTTGGAGAGACCGCAATTGCTTGAGATTCCTTGGTGGGGGCATCTCCATAATTGCCTTGATCTTTGACGGATCTATCTCGATACTTCGGTGTCGGACGATGAATCCTAGGAATTTGCCCGAGGAAACTCCAAATGCGCATTTGAGAGGATTCATCTTCAAGTTGTATTGCCAAAGACGTTGAAATACGATCTTCAGATGCTCGAGATGTTCCTCGTATGATTTGCTTTTAACCACGAGGTCGTCGATGTAGCATTCGACGATTTCATGTATGAGGTCATCGAAGATCTTCGTCATGGCCCTCTGATAGGTGGCACAGGCGTTCTTTAGACCGAAGGGCATCACTTTGTAGCAGAATATACCCAAAGGGGTCTGGAAAGCGGTGTGCCTCTGGTCCTCGGGATGCATCTTTATTTGGTTATATCTCGACGATCCGTCCATGAAGGAGAAAACTTCGTGAGTGAACGTGTTATCTATCATCAGCTCAGTGACTGGTACTGGGAAGTTGTCTTTCGGGCAGGCTTTATTGAGATCCCGAAAGTCCACACATATGCGCACTGCCCCATTTTTCTTCATCACCGGGACGATGTTGGCGATCCAATCAGGATACTGTGTTAGTGTATATGCCCTAGAGGCCATTACTGTATCATACTAGTTTGTATATTACTTAATGGAAGCTTGGGATATTCACCTTGTATATACAATCTTGCTCAAAATAGTAGTATGCTACTTGGTTTGTTTCTACTTCAATGTGTACATGTGTTTATTTTGGTATATCACCTATACACATTAGTGGAGCCCTTAGGATCTTTGCTTGATTACCAGCGATGTGATGGCAGTCACACTAGTGGGGCTGGGTAATCTATAAGCACATCCTTATGCAGGTCCCTAGTCGCAGGACTGTCGAGACATGGCATCGATACTCCAGAGTAGACTAGCGCATGCGCTTCTCGTCCCAGTGTGGGAGACGGTCTGTCCCACAGCCGTCAGTACGTCGTACTTGAGATAGTATGCGGGTGTTCGTTAGGTTACGGGTACACTGGACATGACTCGTCGGGAACTGACTAGTTGGTATTATGCCTATCGTCAGTTATCAGTTCCCAGGTGACATGAGTACAGCTTAGTCCGCTGACTTGACACTGTCACTTCGTCTCGAGTGTGTTCCCACTGCACTTTGATTACTACCCTACCACGGCTCAAAGGAGCCGTGCAAACAGGTAGTAGTTGGGTGCAGTCCCGAAGCACTTGGAGGCAGTGACGGTTAGACAGGATTCGTCTCTCCCGGTATTGGGGGTTGACATCGCGCTGTGTCTAGGAGAGCCATTACACGAGTAGTCCCTGGCCAGGGCAATCGAGATATACTGGTAGGCTTCCAGTGTTATCTCAGGGTGTTTTGGGCTTCACTCCGACACGACTTGTACCGCTATTGGGGGACTGACGTTTACCGCCCCCTAGGCCCGCCATGCGATGTATCAGACGAACAGACCAGACTGTACGGGGAATGTCACATTCAGGCTCAGTAGGAGTTCAGATGGGTTTCGCCTCGTCGGTCTTCTTGTCGGCATTACCTGGGGACCGTTACGCACAGCTAGTGCCGCTTGCGGTCTGTGGTTAAACCCACTGCCAGCGTAGTGTCGAGTCTTTAGAGTCCCACACAGAAAGCTTTTCGCCTTTAGGCAAAAGAGTAGAGGTCGCATGGTTTTGCGACAGGTCGCATGGTTTTGCGACAGGGTTCGGTCACATCCGTACACTTGTGCACGTACAGTGTCCGGACAGTTTGTACTAGCGGGCTTTGGTTTAAGCCAGATCCTAGTGTATGTATTGGGATTGGATTTATCCAGTTTGCATTCGTGTTCCTCGGAACGCGGATGCGGGTGTGTATGCACAGTTGACGGGGAGACAGAGGCAGCGGATTCTCATTAGGGTTGTTGACAGTTGACCGTTGACTATTGACTTTTTGCTCAACCCTAATGAGAATATGATATATGATTAACAATTATATTAATTAAGTATTATGGTGACATGGTTGTTGACTTTGTTGACTTGTTGACTTTTGTTGACTTGTTGACTTTGTTGACCGATTGACTAAGCTTGACTAGTTGACCATCATGATAACCATAGCCATCATTTCATGGCAAAGACTTTTGCCTGCTTGCTCATTTGTGCAAAATGAGTGCATGAAATGATATGGTTATGCTTGCTTCAACCATCACATAACACTTGATTGGTATGATGAGTTATGATGCTTTTGGATTATGAGAGGGTGAAAGACAAAAGAGAGGCTCATTCTCACTTGACCATTCTCTCTCTTGTTCTTGAGCTCTCTTGTTTTTGCTCTCACCCTCTTCCTCTTGCTCCCTCTCTTGACTCTATGGTTCACTTGTCTCATGAGTTGAGAATCAAGAACCATAGATAAAATCCCATACAAACTCTTCTCTACTCACTCTAGTTCACAAGGTCTAGCAAACCGAGTGAACTAGTTTCTTCAAAGATCGAAGAAGGAGCCAAAGGTTGGAGCTTTCAGGTGGATCTATCTTCGGCGTAAGGAGACGACGGGAAGAAGCCGATCCGGACCATCATTGGAGCTTGAAGACGAAGGAGTTCAAGACAAGCAAGGTATAACCCCCTAACCGAGTAGTTAGCAACTCGTAGTTAGGTTGTTAGTTAGATGTTTAACAAAGATCCGGGTTATAAGTCCATGTTACCACCTCTAAGAAAATCGTTTTTTATCAAATTCCGCATGCCCGTAAGTACCGGGAGAGGTAGCATGGACTTACATACTGAACTTCTTGGATGAAGCCGGAGTCGATTAACTTCTTGACCTCGGCGTTGATACTCATCTTAAGCTCAAGTCGCATTCTCCTTGGTGCTTGTTTGATTGGCTTAACGTCCGGGGATATTGCCAGTTTGTGGACAGCAATTTCTGGATCTAGTCCTGGCATCTCGGAATAGTTCCATGCGAAGCAATCCCTATGCTGCATAAGCACGTCTTTTAGTGTAACCACCCTTTCTTCAGACAGCAACTCATCAACGAATGTCGGCCGCGGGTCACTTGCCATCCCCAAATCGATTTTCTTGAGGTTATCTGCAGTAGTATGTATTCAATTCTCCAGCTCTTTCGGTGCCGGTGGAAATTCTGAGATTACCTCGTCATCATTGTTTTCGAAGCACCAGGGGAGTTCATCCATATTCTCGGGCTCTTCTTTTGATAGCGTTATCATATGACAAGTACGAGCTCGCTTTCAAGACCGATATTGATCTGGTTCTATTCTCACTGTATGCGCGGCTTTGGGTTCATGCTTCTGTGGCGGGGTTACACTCCAGCTGCTGGATAGAGCGAATTTGCCGAGCTGATATTGGTCTTTGACCCAATTCTTGAAGGTGAAGCAGTTTTCGAGAGGATGTCCTATCGCTCGGTGATAAGAGCAATAGTCTGGGTAAGAGATCTCATTGGCTTGCTCGGGGTGTTTAGACTCCGGAAGTATAATCATTTGATGTCTTATGGCGAGATCAAGTATTTTCCGTGTTTTGTTCTAAGGAAAAGAGTATGCTCGACTCATCTTCTTTATAAGGGACGAATCTGGATTGCTTGGCTCCTGATCGCGTGGCTTCTTAGACCCGCTTTGTCGTTGTCGAACGCCTTTCCCGTTCTTTGGTTTGTTTCTGCCTCTGCGTCGGGCCTTTTGCACAACGGGTTGACAGGGAGGAGCATTTTCATCTTTCGCAGCCTGTTGAAGAAGGAGTTGCGTCCTGGCTTTCTCATAGATGGCCATTTCGCGATTATGGTCGTCTCGAACCTTTTGACCTGCTTCCCTTATAAGCTTGTCCATTTGTTCTTCGAACGACGGACTGGGCATTTTCACAGTGGGAGTTCTTTCTGGTTCAGGGTTAGCATCTTCCCACAGAGCATCTCCTTCTTCATCAAAGTCATGTATGACGTAGCAGTCGCGGGATTGCTCCCGTTTCTTAGACCAAACATATCCAAGTCCGATCGTTTCCATTCTCCCATTGGGCAACTTGCGCTGAGTTCCGGGAACGTTCCAGATCCTGTCATCGAACTTAGCTTTTCGAGCGGTCTGTTTGAAAGGTACGCCTTGGCGCCTTAACAGCCTTTTTAGTCCGCTCGTGTAATATCTGGGCAAACGGATGGGCTGGAGCCTGTTAAGTGTAGAATCCGCGCCGTGTCAGATTTCTTTCTCCCCTTTGGTTTCCCCGGATCGGTAGAATAGGATCGCCTTTTCACCTTCTCGCATGGGAGGGACATAGAACGTCTGCAGCTCTTCCACACTATAGGTATCAAGCGCGTCTAGTTCTTTATGATGTTTGGGCGGAACCATGGCAACTTGCAAACTTTGCTTTTCATCAGCGAATGTTTGTATTGAAGGCCGAGCAGAGAATATAGCATGGACCTCATCTTCCGAGTCGCTGCCAAAGATCAACATAGGAGCGGACGGTCCCGGCTTGTTGTACTGGGGTGGACCTGAATAAACTATCTCTTCCTCTTCCTCAGTATCACTCCCGAAGACAGGAATGGTGGTGATAGCTTTGTTCTCCGGTTTGTGACATCTTTCTGTGTCCTCAAAATCTGGTAAGAAGTATTTTGCATCTTCGTACTTTCGGACTTCGTTCACGGAGAATGGGTTCAACCCTCCCGTCACAGTATACTTGAGACCATCCTTGAAGTATTTCATACACTGATGTTGTGTAGAAGGGATGCTGTTGTACTCGTGTAACCAAGGCCGGCCGAGCAAAGCATTATAGCAGGTCTTGGGGTCGATGACATGAAATTTAATATCTGTGACAAGTAACCCGAAGCGCAGTGTCAGTATCACAGACCCGAGAGTTCGTGATGACTGAGAGTCGAACCCGGAGATGGTGATTTTATCACGAGCGAGGTGCTAAACACTCATGCATATTTCCTTCAACACTCGCACGTTGAGGAGATTGATGGAAAACCCATTGTCGACCAGGATTTTTCCTATCTTGATATCGTGACAATATCCGGAGACATATAGGGGACGGTTGTGCTCGCACGTCCCAAGGAGGAGATCTTCATCGCCAAAGGTAATATCGGCCGTGTATACTTCTTCCAGCTCGTCCTTCATCTTTTCTTCGGCGAGGAAAGCTTGGAATTGCTCTGGCTCTTGCAGCGCCTTAATCAATGAATCTCTTGCTTCTTTTGATAGTAAAAGGGCGTTGAGAATGCTGAGCTAGGAAGGTAACTTCCTTAGGTGCGCTAGGATGTTGTAGTCCACCTTACTTTTCTTTGGCGGGTCCTTGGCGGTCAGCTCTCTCATGACTTGGTCGTCTAGGGCGATATCTTCAGATACCTTTTCTTTTCCCTTATCTTTTCTATTTATGGGTCCGAGGTTCTTTTCTGAAAGTGTACGATTGCGGAGCTGAATATTTTCGCAAGTTCGGTTCTTCCTCTTTTCCCAAAGTGGACTCTTTAAAGAGAGGGCCAAGAGCCATTTCCTCGTCAGAGTCGCTCCCGAATGTGAGAACTTGTGATCCCCCAGCGTTGACCACGCGACAGTTGTTAGTAGTTCCTTTATGCTCTTCGGTCGTATTTCTTTGCTCCCGGCGAGTTTTGCGTTTCATCCGCTTGAAATGTTGCCGGTGAGCAACGTATCCCTGCCACCATCTTTTAAAAGCGTTGCACTCTTCGGTAGGGTGTGAAATCTTTCGATGATATAAGCAGTATCTAGTATGTGTTTCTGTTTCACCAAGGGCGTTCGCTTCGGAGGGTGGTAGCTTCATCCCAATTGATATGGCTTTGGCGAACCTTTTCCTCGTCTTGAACTTGTTTTTATTCATGACGGATGTCCCTTGATTCGGTGGGAGTGTCTCGACTCTTTCGTCCAGTTGCCGGCGTTTGGCCTTTTCAAATATGGCCATCTCACGCTCCCGATCAGCTTTACTTTTCAGAAGAGCTTTGTTTAGGAATGCATCGATCATCTCGTCTGATGGCCCTGGAAGTTCCGGTTCAGGCCCTGCCCCCAGTCTCTTGGTGCAAAGGGCTTCTTCATCGTTTATTGATGAGTGCGAGATCATATGGCAACTTGCTACGCAATCCTCAGATTCATCCGACGAGTCTTCTCCACCATCTCCATCTTCAAGGATGTGGCCGAGAAACTCTTGGAGCGTAATTGGAGTCCGTGCCTTCTGGTTATACTCTTCCAGCGCGTCGATTTGTTTCTGCAGGTCCGTGCGCTTGTCGCCAGACTTCACGGGCTTTTTGGATTTCTTCTTCTTTTTTGAAGATTTTGGCGGCTAGATGCGAGTGCTTTGGCTATCACTACCAATTTTTAGAGTTGGGCGCGGCTTCAGTATCCCTTCGATGATCTGGGGTTCCAGCGGATTCTTCCACCTGATCGCCGGGCATGTCTGGAGATCATTCAGCATTCTTTTGGTTTTCGCTGAAAGAGCGACTTCCCATAGAGCTTCTTCAACAAAAGAGCACGTTGCCCCCGGTGTGTATATCTTCTTAGGAGTATGCGGTTGTGGTGGGCTCACTTTCCACTTCTCAGACAACGCAAACTTGCCTTGTTGGTACTGATCCTCGATCCATCCCTTAAAGACGAAGCAATTTTCAATTGGATGGCTTACCGTTTGGTGGTAAGGGCAATAATTGGGATTATTCGCTTCGCCGGGTTGCAATGGCCGCCTTGGATTCGGCAGATTGATAAGCCGGTTGCGAATCGCCAGCTCGAAGAGTCTCTTCGTTTTGTCCCATGGAAATGAGTAAGGGCGCTTCATTTTCTCATTATAATAGCGTCGTCTCTCTTCCAATTGATCCGCTAGTCTTGGAGCACTGGGCTGCTGTTATGTGTTCGCAACGAAGGTTGCTTTCCCTTTACCCTTTTCGTTCCGCGTCTCCGGTTTTGGAGGAGACGGTCTATGACCCATCTGATCCATCTGGGCTAGCATGTCGATTAAACCCTGGAATGTGGTCGGTTTGAAGAACATCATGAACTGTGAAATAGTTGCATGAGGGTCTAGGGTGCCCACGAACATGCCCACTACTGGTGCTTCTTCGATGCGCTGTTCGCACTTTGACCACATATTCCGCCATCGGATTGCGTACTGAACCCACGTCTCGCCCGGTTTCATCCTGGCATTGATTAATGCCGTTATTGGGGTGCGTTCACTAGCGCTTGCGAATCGCTGAGTGAACAACAACTCCGTTTCCACAAAAGTCTTGACGGAGTCATTCGGGAGTTCGAAGTACTATTCGAAGGCTGTCTCCGATAAGCTGCCGACGAATTGGCAGAGCAAAAGTTTATCATCGCCACCAGTATTGCCGCAGAGGGCCCTGAACTGAGCAACATGTTGATAGGGATTGCCTGTCCCCTTGTACACATGGAATTTCGGGATCGTGTAGCCCGGCGGGTACTTTATCTGATCATACCAGCCTGGATACGGTCGCCCAGTTCTAACAACTTGGCCGGCCGCTTCATTTGCCTGGTGAACTCTTATTTGCTGAGCAATATAGTCATCCAGTGCAGCTTTGGAGATTGTTTCTTCTTTGGCTGTCGACAGAGCCGGCAGAGGGTTTGATGTTTCTCCTCTATCATCTTCAATTATTACTGGAGGATCTTTGGCCGGGGGATCCGGCTGGATCATCATGCCCACTATATCTTGGAATAGAAGGGCTATTCGTTTTATATTGGCTGCTTGTTCCGCAGCCTCTTTGTCCTTCTTCTCAAGTATTCTCCGAAAGAATTCGGCATCAGTTTCTTGCTCATGGCGTTGCTCCGAGGATGTTTCCGGGCTTTCTTTTGGCCCGGTGAGTGCGGCCATCGCAGTCATCATCTCCTGAAGCTTCTGCTGCTGCTCTTAAGCTTTTGTCACGGATCGCGTAAGCGGTCGATGACCTGTGGAGATACGGCTATCCTCTTTTCCGGATGCCATATAGACGGTATGCACCACCATGCCCCCAGACTTAGGGCGTTTAGGCTCAGTGCCTTTGACATTTGTCGAAGGCATGGGGATTTTCTCCGGCCTTCTCCTCTTATGAGCGGTCGAAATTGAGGGGGCCACTGCAATGGGCACCCAAGTAGCCGTCGTCTTTTGTGGCTTAACAGGACGGTTTTCTTCCTGTCGGACCTTCAGCTTCTTCTGCCGGCGGGGATAGTCTTGATCAACCACCGACTCTCGGACTTGTCACCGGATTTTGTAAACTTTGGAGGACAGCCGCTGAGGGGGCTGTTTTGGCTTTGCTTCTGTGACATTCTCCACCGGTGGAGGAGATCTTTTCAGTACGGCGGTAGGAGAGTTCCTGCGCACCTTGTTCAGTAGTTCGAAGCTGTTCCCAGTTGGAACAGTAGCATTGAATTCCACCGTTGGGGCTGGTGGAGTTAGCCCAGAGGGGGAGTTGCCCCCAGCCTTCCTTACTCGGCCCCAGTGGCGACGTCGAGCATGTCGAGCCGTTGGGGTTGGTTCGGTGATGGGGATGGCTTTGTCTTGCCCCCTGTCCAGGTAAGAGGCTGCTGCTGGTGTCAGCCTGTTGAAGACCGATGTCCATCGAGGCGCAATATTCAATCGGTCGAAAATAGATTTCTGAGCAGGGACAGGAACCGTAGTGGAAACCGGAACAACCAGTCTTGTAAAAATTGACCCTTTGGTTGGAGAAGCCGCCTTGACGACTTCGGGAGCAGGGTTGGTCACTCTTTTCGGAATAACCTTTTCTTGAGGTGCAGGCTTTATCATGGGCCTACCTGAACTTTGGCCCAATCAGGAGAAGACCGAGGCGCCAGTGCTGGACGACCCGTTGAGAGGGGCCGCAGTAGCTGTAAGCCGATCAAAGACCGACTTATTGGGAGCTTTCGGTGTTGGCACAGGAGCGGTGAAGCTCGTTGGGGGGAGCATGGTCCTGAAAAACAATCCCGTGGTGGTGTTTCCTGATTTAAAATCAGGAAAACCTACAGGAGAGGCATCACGTGCTAGCACGTGACCAGCAGTCACGTGTTGACACGTGATGACCAAGCAGCGGCAAAGAACAAAGCGCAGAAGGAAGGGAAGCCCATCTTAAGGGGGTCACGTGCCTATACGTGACCAGGGGTCACATGCGTACACGTGACCAACGGTCACGTGGCCACACGTGACCAGCCTCAAGAGCCTTATTTTTATGACAGAATTAAATTCTGAGAAAAGATCTCTCAAGTCTTTCCAAAATGGAAAAGAATTATTTGGAACCGTTGGATTAAAATCTGAAGGTGATTAAATACCACCAATTTATGGAAGAGTCTTGAGCTTGGAAATATTTCCCCCCTAAATCTAACCGAAATAATAAAGAGATACATTTGGATTTAAAATCCAATGGTGAATAAAATTCGCCTAATAATCTAAAGGCCCAGATTAATGATAAACATAAATCAAATCTCTCAATAAACAAATCAAATATTTCAATGAAAGATTCACTAAAACTGATCGATCCTCTTCCTTCTCCTATAAATAGGAGCCGAAGGAGAGAGTTAAGAAAAAAGAAGAGGAAAAAGAGGAGGAGAAAGAGAGAAATATACAGAGACATATACAGAGAGAAAGAGAGATAGAGCCTTGAGATTTCGGAAGAAATTGATCTTCTGCAAAAAGAAAACCCTAGGTAAGAAAGGAGAGGCTTAAAAAGAGAATTTAATTCTCAAAAGAGTTGAACTCTGAGGAAAGAAAAGAACTTAATCCTTTCTCTGGTGGAGGATCTGCAAAGTGCACATCTCCCCATGAATTGAGAATTTAATTCTCATTGGGTTGAGATCCTGCCATGCAGATCTAAAACACAGAGGAGGAACTGAGTTTTGAGAATTTAATTCTCACTAAATGATAGGAATTCAATTCCTTTGAGATAAAATTAGGGTTTAACCCTATGATATAGGAATTTAATTCCTTCAAAATGAACAGAACTAGGGTTTAACCCTACTCGAGAACATAATTCTCTCAAAACTCACAGGAATTTAATTCCCTTAAGAAAAGAAGTTAGGGTTTAACCCTATTAAGAATACAAATTCTTCAGAAGAAAACAGGAATTTAATTCCCCTAAAGTTTGTTGCTAGGGTTTAACCCTATGAAGAAAAGATGAACAGATCTTTAAAACATGAAAAGAGTCAGAGTCACGTGCTACCACGTGACCCCCGCAAAGACCCACAGAAAATAACTTTGAAGCAACACCTCACGTGTTACCACGTGACTCCTGCGAAGACCTATAAAAAAGAACTTTGAGGCAACGCCTTACGTGCCCTACGTGATCTCTAAAGCACACAGAAAAAAAAAGCAAAAGAACAGAAGCTCTGGGGCGCCCTCACGTGTCACCACGTGACCCCTAATGAACATTCTAACAGATCAAAGCGTGAGCCCCCATCACGTGCCCACACATGATGGCCCCCGGAATTAAAAGTGTTAAACACTTATCTGTAGAAAAAAATGAAGGGGATCTGGCCCCACCTTTTGGATGCCATTACATGCCCCCACGTGATCTCTTCTCTTACAATATTTAGCATCAAACTGATGATCTGCTCCCAGTGTCACACTGATTTCCATAGTGTCTAACACTAGTTTGAAAACCCCATTTCCAGTGTTTAACACTGATTTTCTTAGTGTTCACACACTAATTTGGAAAATTCTGCTCCCTGTGTTTAACACTGATTTCCATAGTGTTTAACACTAATTTGAAATCCTTGTTCCCAGTGTTTAACACTGATTCGCCTTAGTATTTAACACTAAACTCTGTTCCCAGTGTTCAACACTGATTTGCTTTAGTGTTTAACACTAACTTGTCATTCTTATTCCCAGTGTTCAACACTGTTGGTCTCTAGTGTTCAACACTAGCTTCAGCCCAATTGGCTAAGTTTCTAGAGGCAAAGCCTCTCCTTCAATGGACCAACAGAGGGCCCATATCCTAAACATGATTGGACTTAGCCTAAGCTGGCCATAAGTCCTCAATTCAGACTTAACTGAGCCAATAGGCCCATAATATAATTAATTGGTCTTGGTTCCAAATTGGGCCAAAGATTATTTAATCTACCTCGGTTTAAGGGTACATCTCTTCACTCCTTTGATACTTGGCGTTGTAATTCCTCAATGTCTTCAAAGAGGTGGCGGGTCCCGATGACCACACATTGATACGGACTGTGGGGTCCTTAAACTCATGGACTATGAGGTCCTTAACCTTGATCGGGATGTCTTAAAACTAACATTAGATTGTGGAGTCCTTAAATCCACGGACTGTGATGTCCTTAACCTTGACCGGGATGTCTTAAAACTAACATTGGATTGTGGAGTCCTTAAATCCACGGACTACGACGTCCTTAACCTTGACCGGGATGTCTTAAAACTAACATCGGACTGTAGAGTCCTTAAATCCACGGACTATGAGGTCCTTAACCTTGACCGCAACGTCTTAAAACTAACATTGGACCGTAATGTCCTTAAACTACCTATGGACCGCAATGTCCTTAAACTACCTATGGACCGCAATGTCCTTAAACTAAACAATAGGGCTCCCTTAATTGCTCTCTTGTCGGATCTAAACGATCCCGTTAAGTTGATCTTAGTCTAAAAACTAGACTGACGTATCCTTAACTGACGTTTAAGTCGATCTTAGTCTCAAACGAGGCTAACGTATCCTTAAACCCAAACCCCCAAACCCAAATCTAAGATAATACGGATTTGGAGTAGTCCACGCCCTACGGGCGACGACATAACTCAGTCTCCGTATACAATCCACGGGCAACCAAACACAAAACAAACACATACGACGCAAAGTGACCACATGGAGAAGGAGAAAGTTGTTACCGCGATACGGTAGCGTAATTAACTGCAGGGGCTTGCGCCTGCAGGGAAGAGCGTCCCCACAATCAAAAACCCTTCAAGCGAGGGGGAATCTGACGAAGTCTGCTACATCGGACGCATCCGTTTAAACCTTCGATATATGGCGCCATAAATCAGCTTGGCACCTTTGGAGAGGTAGACGGATAGCACCAATTAGCATCTGCCCCGAATCTCAGGCTAGACGTCATGTCCTGGCCGCCATTCGGAGGTGAACAGATTCTGGCACGCCCGGTGGGACCTTTTCCTCTTTCCACTCCACACTTCGTGTGTCGTGTTCGCGAACCAAACACGGTTCGCTAAGGGTTGCCCTTGGGTTTCAAGGTACTAAGATTTAGCGTTTTGCTTATTGCAGAATGCAAAGAATCAATGGCTTCCACTTGTGCGAAATGCTCCAACTGCAACTGCAACCGGCGCTCCGCCTCGCCAGGAGGTATAGCCTACGAGCCCCAAGCTACTTCGCTGTTCACAATACCCGTGGAACAGGTCACTCAAGCCACCACCGGGTTGTTTTTTGGGACCATGCTCCCGCCAACAAGCTTCACCGCTCCTGTGCTGACACCGGAAGCTCCCAAGAAGTCGGTCTTTGCTCGGCTTACACCTACCACGGCCCCTCTCAACGGGTCGCCCAACATCAGCGCCTCGGTCTTCTCCAGACTGGGCCAGAACTCCTGTGGACCCGCAATGGGAAGGCTGCTCCTAAGAAAATAACCAGTCCTGCTCCTGAGGTTGTTAAAGCAGCTTCTCCTGCTCAAAAGTCGGTCTTTACAAGATTAACTGTTCCAGCTCCCGCTCCTGCTACCCAAAGGACATCGGTCTTTAACAGGCTGACGCCAGCAACGACCCCCCACCTACACAGGGGGCAAGACGAGGCTATCGCCCTCACCGAGCCGATTCCATCAGCACGACACGCTCGACGTCGCTACTGGCGCCGAGTGAGGAAGGCCGGAGGCAACTCCCCTTCTGGGCTAACTCCTCCAGCCCCGACGACAGAAGTTAATGCTGCTGTTCCAACTAAGAACAGCTTTGAGATGCTGAATAAGGTGCGTAGGAATTCTCCTATCGCGGCGCTAAATAGGTCTCCCCCTCCGCTGAAAAAGGCCGCGGAAATAAAGCCAGAACAGTCCCAATCTCCTCAACGGCTGTCTTCCAAAATCTATAAAGTCCGGCGGCAGACCCGAGACTCGGTGATCGATCCAAATTTCTCCCGCCAGCACAAGAAGCTGAAAATTCAACAGGAAGTCAGTCATCACGCTAAGCCACGAAAAGCTGTCTGGATGCCCACCTCAACGGTCCCCTCAACTTCTACTGCTCATAAAAAGAGGAGGCCGGAGAAGATCCCCGGGCCGGCGACGAGAGCTAAAGGCGCTGAGCCCAGACACCCTAAGTCTGGGGGCATGATGATCCATACTGTATACATGGCGTCGGGGAAGGAAGATAGCCGTGCGTCTACAGGGCATAGACCGCTCACACGGTCGGTGACCAAAGCTCAGGAGCAACAGCAGAAGCTCCAAGAAATAATGACCGCGATGGCCGCACTTACTGGGTCGAAAGAAAGCCCCGAAGCGTCATCTGATCAACGCCAGGAGGAAGAAACTGACGCTGAGTTCCTTCATAAGATACTGGAGAAGAAGGATAAAGAGGCTGCTGAACAAGCAGCCAATATACAACGAATGGCCCTTCTGTTCCAGGACATGGTAGGTATGATGATCCAACAGGAACCCCTACTGAAGATCCTCCCATCATTCTTGAAGACGACAGGGGAGAAACGTCAAATCCCCCACCCGCTCTATCAACAGCTAAGAAGGAGACAATCTCTAAGGCTGACCTAGACGAATACATAGCCCAACAGATACGCGTTCACCAGGCGACTGAGGCAGCTGGTCAAGTAATCAGGATAAAAAGACCATATCCGGGCTGGTATGATCAGATCAAATACCCGCCGGGCTACACAATACCAAAATTCCATGTCTATAAGGGGACAGGCAATCCCCATCAGCATGTGGCCCAGTTCAGGGCGCTTTGTGGCAACACTGGTGGCGACGATAAACTGTTGCTTCGCCAGTTCGTGGGGAGCTTATCAGAAACGGTGGTCGAATGGTATTCAGAACTCCCGAACGATTCCATCAAGACGTTCCCTGAAATGGAATTGCTATTCACTCAGCGATTCGCAAGCGCCAGCGATTCGCAAGCGCCAGCGAACGCACTCCGATAACAGCATTAATTAATGCCAGGGTGAAACCAGGCGAAACGTGGGTCTAGTACGCTATACGCTGGCGAAATTTATGGTCGAAATGCGAACAACGCATTGAGGAAGCACCCGCGGTGGGCATGTTCGTGGGAACCCTAGACCCTCATGCAACTATCTCCCAGTTCATGATGTTCTTTAAGCCAACCACGTTCCAGGCTTTGATCGACAAGTTGGCCCAGATGGATCAGATGGGTCACAGACCGTCTCCCCCGAAGCCAGAGCCTCGGAGCGACAAGGGTAAAGGGAAGGCAACCTTCGTCGCGAATGCTCAGCAGCAGCCCAGTGCCCCAAAGCTGGCGGATCAACTAGAAGAAAGACGGCGGTATTATAATGAGAAGATGATGCGTCCCTACTCGTTCCCGCGGGACAAAACGAAACGGTTATTCGAGCTGGCCATACGCAATAGGCTTATAAACTTGCCAAATCCAAGACGACCGCCACAACCCACTGAGGTGAATAACCCCAATTATTGCCCTTACCATCAAACGATAAGCCATTCGATTGAGCATTGCTTCGTCTTCAAAGGATGGATTGAGGATCAATACCTCCAGGGAAAGTTTGCGCTGTCCGAGAAGTGGAAGGTGAACCCGCCACAACCGCACACTCCTAAGAAGTCAAACGCACCGGGGGCAACTTGCTCTTTCATTGAAGAAGCTCCATGGGAAATCGTGCTTTCAGCAAAAACCAGAAGGATGCTGAGTGATCTTCATGCGTGCCCAGCAGTCGAATGGGAGAACCCGCTTGAACCACAAATCATCAAAGGGATGCTGAAGCCGCGTCCAACTACAAAGAGCGGTGGTGATGGCCTAAGTACTCACACCCAACCGTCAGAATCTTTGAAGAAAAAGAAGAAGAAGTCCAAGAAGCCTGTGAAGCCTGGCAACGAGCGCACAGACTTACAGAAACAGATTGATGCGCTGGAGGAATATAACCAGAAAGCACAAACTCCCATCACACTCCAAGAGTTCCTCAACCACATCTTTCAAGAGGAAGATGAGAGGGAGAGTTCGTCGGATGAATCTGAGGGATACGTGGCAAGTTGTAATGTGATCTCCCACTCGTTTACCGATGATGAAAAAACTCCTAGCACTAAGAAACTGGGGGCAGAGCCTAAACCGGAGCTTGTGTAGCCAACAGACAAAATGATCAACGCCTTTCTAGACGAGATTCGTTTGAAAAGTAAAACCGACCAGGAGCGTGAGATGGCCGCATCGGAAGGAGAAAAACGCAGGCGATTAAACGAAAGAGTCGAAGCACTCCCGCCAGATCAAAAGACACCCGATGCGGATAAAAATATATTCAAGACGAGGAAAAGGTTTGCCAAAGCCATGTCAATGGGAATGAAGCTACCGCCCTCGGAAGGAAACACGCTCAATGGGGCGGAGAGGCACCCTAATTATTGTTCATATTATCGGAAGATTTCATACCCTACGGAGGAGTGCGACGCTTTCAGGATATGGTGGCAAGGGTATGTTGCTTACCGGCAACATTTTAAGCGCATGAAACGCAGAACTCGTCGGGAGCATGGAAGAACTACCGACGGGCATAAAAGAACTACCGGCAACTGTTGAACGGTTAACGCCGGAGGATCACAGGTTCTCACCTTTGAGAGCGACTCTGAGGAGGAAATGGCTCTGGACCCTCTCTTTAAGGAATCCGTCTTAGGGAAGAAAGAAGAACCGGAAGCCTGCGAAAACATCCAGCCGCGCAATTGCACACTCCCGGAAAAGAATCTCGGACCCGCAAATAGAAAAGATAAAGGAAAGGAAAAAGTCACTGAGGATATCACCTTAGATGACCAAGTCATGAAAGAGCTGACTGCCAAGGACCCTCCTAGGAAGGGTAAGGTGGACTACAACATCCAAGCGCACCTAAGGAAGCTACCTTCTCAGCTCAGCATTCTTGACGCCCTCCTACTATCAAAGGAAGCGAGAGATTCATTAATTAAGGCGTTACAAGAACCCGAGCAATTCCAAGCCTTCCTCGCCACAGAAAGGATGAAGGATGAACTGGAAGAAGTGCGCACGACCGACATCACTTTTGGTGACGAAGACCTTCTCCTCGGGACGTGCGACCACAACCGTCCCCTATACATCTCCGGATATTGCCATGATATCAAGATAGGAAAAATTCTTGTTGATAATGGACTCCGTCAATCTCCTTAATGTTCGGGTGTTGAAGGAAATCTGCATGAGCGTGCAGCACCTCGCTCGTGACAAAATTACCATCTCCGGTTTCGACTCCCAGTCATCACGGACTCTCGGATCTGTGATACTAACATTACGCTTCGGACTGCTCGTCACGGACATCAAGTTTCACGTCATTGACGCCAAGACCTGCTACAACGCCTTGCTCGGCCGTCCTTGGTTACACGAGTACAACATCATCCCTTCTACACAGCATCAGTGTATGAAGTACTTTAAGGATGGTTTCGAGTATACCGTAACAGGTGAGTTGAAACCATTCTCTGTGCACGAAGTCCGCAAGTACGAAGATGCAAAGTACTTTTTGCCAGATTTTGAGGATACAGAAAGGTGTCGCAAGCCGGAGAACAAAGCCGCCGCCACCATCCCTGTTTTTGGAAGCGATACCGAAGAAGAAGAAGAGATAGTTTATGCTGGTCCGTCTCGACGTAACAACCCGGGACCGTCCGCCCCATGTTGATCTTCGGAAGTGACTCGGAAGATGAGGTTAATGCCGTGTTCTCCAGTCGGCCATCAATACAAGCATCCCCTGGCGATGATCAGAGTTTGCAAATCACCATGGTGCCGCGGGAACACTACAAAGACCTTGACGCGCTTAAAGTTTACAATGTGCAGGACCTGCAGGCATTTTACGTCCCTCCCAGGCGAAAGGGTGAAAAGGCGATCCTGTTCTATCGATCCTCGGAAACAAGAGTGGAAAAAAAGATCTGGCATGGCGCGGATTCTGCACTTGACAAACTTCAACCCATCCGTTTGCCGAGATACTACACAGACGGGTTGAAAAGACTATTGAAGCGCCAAGGGGTACCCTTAAAACAGACTATCCGACAAGCTCGATTCTATAACAGGATTTGGGATGTCCCTGGGACTCAGCGCAAATTGCCCAACGGGAGAATGGAAACGCTCGGGCTTGAATACATGAGAGCCGGGAAACGGGAACGGGTCCACGGTAGTTACGCCATATAATTTCGATGAAGAAGAGGACACCCAGTCGGGAGATGCTAACCCCTCGTCAAAAAAAGATCCCGCGAGCGAAGTACCAAGTCCGTCGTTTGAAGAACGAATGGACAAGCTTATCAGGAAAGCGGGTCAAAAAGCTCGAGACGACCATAGTCGCGAAATGTCCATCTACGAGAAAGCCAGGACGCAACGTCTGCTTCAACAGGCTACAAAAGACGAAGATGCTCCTCCCTATCGACCCATCGCGCAAAAGGCCCGATGCAGAGGTAGAAATAAGTCAAAAGGCGGAAAAAGGAGCCGACAGCAACGATGCAGGATTAAAGAGTCATGTAATCGGGTATTGCGCGGTCCGGACTTGTCCCTCATGAAAAAGATGGGTCGGGCGTATTCCTTCCCTCAAGAAAAGACACGAAAGATACTTGACCTCGCTTTAAAACATCGAATGATTACACTTCCGAAGTCTAAACACCCTGAACAAGCTAATAAAGTCTTTCATCCGGGCTATTGTTCTTATCACCGAGCCATAGGACACCCTATCGAAGACTGCTTCACCTTCAAGAACTGGGTCGAAGATCAGTATCAGCTCGGCAAGTTCGCTCTATCTGACAGCTGGAGAGTAACCCCGCCGCAGAAGCATGAACCCAAAGCCACGAGAGCAGAATCAGATTCATATCGGTCTTGGAAACGAGCTCGTACCTGTCGCATAATAACGATATCAAAGGAAGAGCCCAAGAATATGAATGACTTTCCCTGGTGCTTCGAAAACAATGATGACGAGGTGATCTTAGAGTTTCCACCGGCGCCAAAAGAGCTGGAAGATGGGATACACACTACTGCAGATAACCTCAAGAAGATTGAGTTGGGAACGACGAACGACCCACGACCGACGTTCGTCAGCGAGTTGCTATCTGAAGAAAGGGTGGCCGAGTTAAAAGACGTACTTATGCAGCATAGAGATTGCTTCGCATGGAATTATTCTGAAATGCCAGGACTAGATCCAGAAGTTGCTGTGCATAAACTGGCGATATCCCCGGACGTTAAGCCAGTCAAACAGGCGCCGAGAAGAATGCGGCTCGAGCTTGAGATGAGCATCAACGCCGAAGTCAAGAAGCTGATCGACTCTGGGTTTATCCAAGAGGTTCAATACCCTGACTGGGTCGCCAACATCGTCCCGGTAATGAAGAAAAATGGGACAGTGCGCATATGCGTGGACTTCCGGGATCTCAATAAAGCCTGCCCGAAGGACGATTTCCCAGTGCCAGTCACCGAACTGATGATAGACAATACGTCCACTCATGAAGTTTTCTCTTTCATGGATGGTTCATCAGGATACAATCAGATAAAGATGCACCCCGAAGACCAGAAGCACACCGCTTTCCGGACTCCTTTGGGTATATTTGGCTATAAAGTTATGCCTTTTGGTTTAAAGAACGCCGGCGCCACCTATCAGAGGGCCATGACAAAGATCTTCGATGGTCTTATACATGAGATCGTCGAATGTTATATCGATGACCTCGTAGTGAAAAGCAAGTCATATGAGGAACACCTCGAGCATCTGAAGACCGTATTTCAACGCCTTCGGCAATACAATTTGAAGATGAATCCCCTCAAATGCGCATTCGGAGTTTCCTCGGGTAAATTCCTGGGATTCATCATCCGACACCGAGGTATCAAAATAGATCCATCCAAGATCAAGGCGATCATGGAAATGCCTCTGCCGAGAACTCTCAAACAGTTGTGGTCTCTCCAAGGGAAGCTCGTGTACATCCGGCGGTTTATCGCCAACCTGTCAGGCAAGTGCCGTCCTTACAGCCACCTGATGAAGAAGGGAACTCCATTCGTCTGGAATCAAAAATGCCAGAGCGCGCTGGATGAAATCAAGCAATACCTGCAGAACCCGCCGGTGTTAGCTGCTCCGGTTAAGGGAAAGCCCCTTATTCTTTATACAACAGCCCTTGAAGGTTCCTTGGGCGCATTATGGGCATAAGAGAACGATCAAGAGAAGGAGAGAGCGCTCTACTATCTGAGTCGAGTCCTACTCGGGGCAGAAAGCAACTACTCCCCTATTGAGAAACATTGCCTGGCGTTAATCTTTGCGATAACCAAGCTCAGGCACTATGCGTTGGCGCACGAAGTCCGTCTCATATCGAAAGTGGACCCCCTTAAATATTTGATGTCGAAGGCCATATTAACGGGGTGACTCGCTAAATGGGCCCTGCTCTTGATGGAGTTCTCGATAACTTATCAACCTCTCAAGGCAGTGAAAGGCCAGGCCATCGCCGACTTCCTCGCTGAGCATCCGGTACCGGCCGACTCTCCTTTGAATTGCGAACTGCCAGATGAACATGTGTTTGATGCGATCGATGGCGGTAATATCCGATGGGAGCTTTATTTCGATGGAGCATCTTCCGTGAAGAAGTGCAAACAAAGCACCCCTATAACCAAATCAGGGGTGGGTCTTATCTTCGTAACTCCACAAGGAGGGATAATGCGCTTCGCTTTCTCCATAACGGAGCCGAGGACGAACAATGAAGCCGAGTATGAAGCTTTGATAGCAGGCCTCGAGATCGCCATCGACATGGGAATTGAAAACCTCCTCATATACGGAGATTCCCAATTGGTCGTTAGTCAAGTAAACGGCGACTACCAGACATGCAAGCAAGAGCTGGTGAAGTACGGCGAGAAAGTGCAGCAACTGTTGACCCAAATCCCCTCCTACACCTTGGAAAGCATACCGCGTGCCGAAAATAGCAAAGTGGATGCATTAGCCAAGCTAGCTAAAGAACTAGCTGATGAGAACCTCGATGATGTAAGAATCGTGGTACAAAGCTGTCGGGTTTTTGCTCCGGCAAAAATATCTCCGGAATCGTCCGAGGAAAGGGAAGCGACCGAGCAGAAGGCCATGCGAATAAAAGACCAAGAAACGGCTGAAGATTGGAGAGAAGTCTTCATAGATTACTTCAAATGTCGCCGAACGCCCGAAGATGCGTCCTCAAGACATCAGCTTATGAACGAGCTCTGTCTTTCGCCCTCGTCAACGATACTCTGTATAAAAGGTCGTTCGATTCTTTGTGGTTGAGATGCCTGGGACCTGTCGAAGCGAAAAGGGTCATTCAGGAAGTTCATGACGGACTCTGCGGTTCTCACCAAGCGGGCCCAAAGATGAAGTTGAAGATCAAACGAATGGGTTATTATTGGCCCACAATGTTCCAGGACTGCCTCGAGTATGCGAAGCAATGCCACTCATGCCAAATTCATGGGGACTTCATCCACCAGCATCCAAATCCACTTCATCCAACGGTGGTTAGCTGGCCATTCGAAATGTGGGGAACTGACATAATCGGCCCCATCGAACCAGCATCATCCAGGGGACATCGTTTTATCCTGGCGACGACTGATTACTTCTCTAAATGGGCAGAAGCAGTACCGTTAAGAGAAGTGAAGACGGAAAATATTCTCCATTTCTTCAAGACGCACGTCATTTATCGGTTTGGAACTCCGCGACGGATTATTTCTGATAACGGACCGGCCTACAGAAGTCACAAGATCAGCCGCTTTGCGCAACAGCATAATATAGACTGGAGGTATTCCTCGGGGTATAATCCGCGAGCCAACGGTCTAGCCGAGGCCTTCAACAAGACCTTGACGAAGATCATGAAGAAAACGGTGTCCCGAAATAAGAAGGACTGGCACGAGAAACTGCAGGAGGCTCTCTGGGCATACCGAACTACGTTCAAAACGGCCACGAATACAACGCCATACGCGTTGGTGTTTGGTACAGAAGCAGTACTCCCCCTTGAGATAGAGTTACCCTCTCTACGAGTGGCAATCCACTACGAGCTAACAGATGAAGAAAATACTTACCTTCGGCTTGAGGAGCTTGATGCCCTTGATGAAACCCGGCTCATAGCGCAACAAAACCTGGAAGCTTACAAAGCAAAGATGACGGGCTCATACGAAAGATTGACCAGGCTGAGGACGTTCCGCCAAGGCGAACTCATGCTAATTGTCAAAAGACCTATGATCCCCAATCGCGCTAAGCGGGGAAAATTCGAGCCAAACTTTGAAGGCCCGTACATCATAGACAAGATCTACCAGGGTGGAGCGTATCTACTCATGGATATGCACGGTGAAAGGCCTTTCAGGCCAGTGAACGGTCGCTTCCTGAGGAAATACTACGCTTAACGGGTCAAGGTCTAGGTCAATGATAGATGACGACGATTATGTCCGCTCGCTACCTAAGCCCGAACTCTAAGTAGTAACCAGCATCCTTAATGACGGACCGAAACGTCCTTAAACTAACGGCGGACCGAAACGTCCTTAAACTAGCAATGGACCGCTATGTCCTAAAACTAGCTGTTGACCGAGATGTCGATAAACTACGGTGGATTGCAGCATCTCAAAACCGATAAAAAAAAATAATAAATAAAAAAACGGTATGTCCATAAGCAAAATGGGCACGGATGAAAACCCGAAAGGGCTCCGTGAGTAAAAATAGCAGGGCTACCGGCGAGTGTTCGTGAAAACCCGAAAGGGCGCGACCTTGTAAAAAAAAGAGAAAAAGAATTAAAAAAACGGTATGTCCATAAGCAAAATGGTCACGGATGAAAACCCGAAAGGGCTCCGTGAGTAAAAACAGCAGGGCTACCGGCGAGTGTTTGTGAAAACCCGAAAGGGCGCAACCTCGTTAAAGGACACTTGCAGGGTCCTCACGATCTTGTAAGGAGAAACCACCCGCGTGAGATCCTTACGACTCACAAGGGAGAAACACACTTAAGAGTCCTCACGATTCCTAGGGAGAAATTACACTTGCGAGATCCTCATGACTCGTAAGGAGAACTCTCTTATGGGACCCCACGGCTCATAAGATTTGAAAGTCTTAATTTACAGAGACCTAAACCTGTTCTTAAGCAAACCTCCCACAACCTTCGATATTGCCCTACAAGTGGCTCAATACTGACCCTTGTATACAATCCACGGGTGCGAATAAATATTTCCCCAGCAAAGTCACACCCGTGACTAGGGATATGTCCATATGGTGAACAACCCTTATAAGTCCTCTCGACTTATAAGGAGAAAACCCTCTTGTAGGATCCTTACGACTTACAGAGGAACATACACTTAGGAATCCTCACGATTCCCAAGGAGAAAACACACCTACAGGATCCTCACGACTGGTAGGGAGAAATACCTTTGTGAGACCCTTACGGCTCATGAAGTCAAAAGCCTTAGTCGACAGGACCCCTAACCCTGTTTACTAAGCCACTTTTGTTCAACATCGACAGAGGCAAATGATGATTCGCTCCTGGCAACATCCCAGTTGTAGCGATGCTGATGCCGAAATCGGTGTCTAAAATCCAAGCTTGCAGCGAAAAGGCCAGCGAGCCACACATGCATTCGAAATAGCCGAAATGATGGGGCAACTTGCAATAAAAAGTAGCAAGTAAAAATGTATGCATAAAAAATAGCCGAAATGATTGGGCAACTCGCAATAAAAAGCAGCGAGTAAAAATAAAATAAATAGCCGAAATGATTGGGCACCGCGAAAAATAGCCGAAATGATGGGGCAATCGCGACCTTCGCGATATAAAAGCTGAAATGATAGAGCATCGCGGAAAAAGAAATAAAATAAAAATGAAATCCACGCCCTACGGGTGATGTTACATCTATCCCTGTATACAATCCAGGAGCGCAAACAAAGAAGGAATCATACTTCTCCCCCAGGTTTCATCATAAGAAGAAGCCAAATCTCGACGGTTCATAGATAGCCTAGAGATCATCTCGACGTTCGTCTCATGGCAGCAGACACAACATTAAGCGAAACGGAACAGTGGCAACCCCCAGTACCATGGCTCGGCGATATACATATCACCAAGAGTCAAACCTCCATTCCGTGAAATGCAGATACAATCAGCAAATTCCTGGTTACGTAGAACGCGGAGAACGTCACTCTTTGACCCCATGGAAAACGTCCAGAGCGGATCCTGGTCTTCACAGAGCACGGCAGTGAACCCGTGTGAAGCATCTAGAGCGGAGCCTAGTCCTTGCCGAACACGGCAGTGAACCCGTGTGAAGCATCTAGTGCAAAATTCCTGGTTACGTGGAACGCGGATAACGTCACTCTTTGACCCCGTGGAAAACGTCCAGAGCAGATCCTAGTCCTCGCAGAGCACGGCAGTGAACCCGTGTGAAGCATCCAGAGCGGAGCCTAGTCTTCGCCGAACACGGCAGTGAACCCGTGTGAAGCATCTAGTGCAAAATTTCTGGTTACGTGGAACGCGGATAATGTCACTCTTTGACCCCGTGGAAAACGTCCAGAGCGGATCCTGGTCCTCGCAGAACACGGCAGTGAACCCGTGTGAAGCATCCAGAGCGGAGCCTAGTCCTCGCTGAGCACGATAGTGAATCCGTGTGAAGTATCTAGTGCAAAATTCCTGGTCATGTGGAACGCGGATAATGTCACTCTTTGACCCCGTGGAAAACGTCTAGAGCGGATCCTGATCCTCGCAGAGCACGGCAGTGAACCCGTGTGAAGCATCCAGAGCGGAGCCTAGTCCTTGCCGAACACGGCAGTGAACCCATGTGAAGCATCTAGTGCAAAATTCCTGGTCACGTGGAACGCGGATAATGTTACTCTTTGACCCCGTGGAAAACGTCCAGAGCGGATCCTGGTCCTCGCAGAGCACGGCAATGAACCCGTGTGAAGCATCCAGAGCGGAGCCTAGTCCTCTCCGAACACGGCAGTGAACCCGTATGAAGCATCTAGTGCAAATTCCTGGTTACGTGGAACGCGGATAATGTCACTCTTTGACCCCGTGGAAAACGTCCAGAGCGGATCCTGGTCCTCGCAGAGCACGGCAGTGAACCCGTGTGAAGCATCCAGAGCGGAGCCTAGTCCTCGCCAAACACGGCAGTGAACCCGTGTGAAGCATCTGGTGCAAAATTCCTGGTTACGTGGAACGCGGATAACGTCACTCTTTGACCCCGCGGAAAACACCCAGAGCGGAGCCTGGTCCTCGCCAAGCACGGCAGTGAACCCGTGTAAAGCATCCAGAGCAAACATCGGACTGTGGAGTCCTTAAAATCCACGGACTATGATGTCCTTAACCTCGACCGTAATGTCTTAAAACTAACGACCAACCACGATGATTCTAGACTGATTTCACCTTGGTTAAAGGGTACATCTCTTCACTCCTTTGATATCTGGCGTTGTAATTCCTCAACGTCTTCAAAGAGGTGACGGGTCCCGGTAACCACACATTTCGTGGACTGTAGAGTTCTTAAATCCACGGACTATGAGGTCCTTAACCTTGATCGTGATGTCTTAAAACAAACATCGGACTGTGGAGTCCTTAAATCCACGGACTATGAGGTCCTTAACCTTGACCGTGATGTCTTAAAACTAACATCGGACTGTGGAGTCCCTAAATCCACGGACTATGAGGTCCTTAACCTTGACCATAACGTCTTAAAACTAACATTGGACTGTGGAGTCCTTAAACCCACGGACTATGAGGTCCTTAACCTTGACCGCGATGTCTTTAAACTACGACACCCTGGAAACCATCCCAAACCAACCCTTGACCCCACGAAATACGGATAAGGGTGATTGCATCCAGCACCTGCGGGTCCTCACGACCTGCAAGGAAGAAAACTCTCTTGTGAGATCCTTACGACTCCCAAGGGAAAACCCGCTTAAGAATCCTCACGATCCTTAAGAAGAACTTACGCCTACGGGATCCTCTCGACCTGTAGGGAGAAAAACTTTTTATGAGATCCACCACGGCTCATAAAGCTCAAAAGTCTTAGGAGGTAGATCTTAACCCTGAATCCTAAGCCATCGCTGCCCTACGAGTAGGCCAAGATAAATTGTCCGCAGAACACATTCAATAGAAAAGGGACACACCATTGAGAAGAAAAAATATGTCTTTTATTCATAACTAAAATGGATACAAGGTACGAGTCATAAAAAAGCAAAAAAGAATATACTCTCATCCAGGAGTATGTACAAAAAAGAAAAAAATACAAGTTTTCAAGCTGGCGGGCGATTTAGTAATTTCGCTAGCTCATCCTGCTTTTGTTGGGTCACGGCTTCATTATTCATGATCACTAGAAGACGAGCCTCCGCCTGAGCCTGCTGGGCCTGATACGAAGCAAGCTGACTTTCAAGCTCTTTCTTGGTGGCCTTGTGAGCCTCGACCCTTTCGCGAGCGAACGTGGCAGCTTTATCAAGAGTCACCACCTCCCTGATAGACTCTTGAAGCACCCGCCAGAGTTTGTATGCTTTGTTGGCCTTGGCAGTAAGATTAGCTTGAAGCTCGCTCAGCGCTTTAGAAGCCAGCTCCCTCTCCAAGAATTTACAGCCGAGCCTCTTCTCGTACGATGTCATGTTTGCCGCGAACCGCGCTATCAGCCCCCGCAAGTCCGCCTTTGCAGCCATAGCCTCCGAGGAAAGACGGGAACATTCAAGTGCGTGCAAGCAAGCCTCCACCTGCCGACAAAACTCCACCCAGACTCGCACCACCTCTTCGCTATGGTAGGTGGCAAGAAAAGGAAGAGAACCGTTAGCCTCGGCAGCAAATGCTTCAGCTGTGGTTGCGCTGCCAGCACGAAGCTCCTCGATCAAAGACGACAGGGAGACAAGGCTTAATTGGGCCAAGCGTTTTGAAGCACGCAAAGCATAAGGGCCGGGCGGCATGGCGACACGCGATTCCAATGCTATTGGAGCTGGCAAGGCTGTTCAGAGTTGAAAAATGTTAGTAAGACTCTTAAGCAAAGGAACAAGTGAGGCTATACCGAAATGTCACTTACCTACGGTCATGCAAGTAGGAGCTGAGGGTTCCCCTGGCCCTTCGAGGACCTCGACCTCATCATCGGCCTCCAAAACTGTAGAGAACATCAATGTCAATACGCAAAATAACAACGATGCTATGAGAAGTGATGAACAACACTCACCTTGTCCAGATGAGAGGACAATGCGTTGATAAGATATCGCCTGCGGAGTGGCTATGTCCAAAAGACGCTGGAAGGATTGCCGAGGAGACAGATCGACAATAGAGGCCGCCAGTCTGCGCAATTCTGAAAAGACAAAAGAGTTTAGGTAACAGAAAGATTACTAGCTAAAAACGTGGAAGGTTACCTTCGACACTCCTCCCATTCTGAGATGGGGGATAGCAGCTTCAACGGCCTCTGTCGTGACCTCAGGCTCCAACAAAGGGAGGGTAGTCCCGACTATCTCTATCTCAGCCTCTGGGCCGCCTTCGGGTAGAGTCGTTGGGGCGGCGACTACCGAGGGAACCTCTCCCAAAGAAGCGAGTACCCTGGAATCAAGAGCCGCCACCGGAGGTTCTATTGCGAGAGGAATGGCATTGTCGGCCCCATCCGCATCGAGTCAGGCTGCATCGGGAATGTCAACGGGCTCTAGCTGCAGCAAGCCAGTGGGGATCTCTCCCATCTGTTAGTTATATGTATTCCCTAGAGGCCATTACTGTACATAGGATGTATATTGTAGTGGATGCTGGGACATATATAGGGAGGACTTTCTTGCTCGACATGATAGTATGCTATCTGGTTACTCTTTACCTTAACGTGTATACTGATTGTCTCTCTGTTACATGTTGGTAAAGCCCTTAGGATGTGTACTTGACTACCTGGACTATGATGCAGATCATACTAGTGGGGACATGGTAGTCTATAAGTACATCCTTCAAGGTCACTAGTCGTGGGTGTATTGAGACGGGGCATCGATATACCAGAGTAGACTAGCGTATACCTTCTCGACCCATACAGATGGGCGATGGATGATCCCATATCCATTGGTGTTTGACATCAGAGATGATATACGGGTGCTCAGTGGAGACTGGGTACACTGGACGGACTCGCCGAGAACTCCCAGATGGTATTATACCTTACGTCAGATGGCAGTTCTCTGGTGACACTGGTACAGGTTAGTCTGTAGACCCGAGATCGTCATAGAGTCTTGTGTGATTCCCACTGTGCTTTGATTTCCACCTTACCATGTCCAAGAGGGCATGCAAAACGGTGGCTTTTGGGTACAGTCCTGAATCACATAAAGGCAATGAGCGATAGGAGGGGATTCGTCTCTCCCGGTATAGGGAGTTGATGTTGCGCAGTGTTCGATTGGCTATAACCGGAAATCCCTGGCCAGGGTTGCTGAGATTTACTGGTAAGTGTTACCAGTAGTTTCTCGAACTGTTATAGACCTCATATCGACACGACTTATCAAGCTACTGGGGTCTGACATTTACCACCCCTAGGCGAGATATGCGACATATCAGACGAACAGACCGGACTGTACGGTAAGTGTTACTGGTTGGATTCACAGGAGTGTGAGCGGGCTTGCTCGTCGATCTTCTGATCGCTCAATACCTGGATGGCCGTTACGTTTAGCAGACCGCTTGCGGCTTGTGGGTGTTTGATATGATCATCACCTGCTGCCGGCGTACTGACGAGTTTTTAGAGTCCTACACAGAGGTTTCCTGGCTCAAGCGAAACGAAATAGGAGCGCATATGAGATATGTGCGGGACCGAGAATAATACCAGTATGTGATACTGTATTCTATTCTCGCGATATGTATCATGGGACGGTTATATGTGATATAGCCGGGTTACCGAATCAAATGTTGATTCGATACATTGATACACATGATATTAGTCGGTTATATGCAGTATGACCGGATCATTAAATCAAGTGTTGATTTAATGATTTAATGTATAATTATATATTTGATATATTACTTTGCAATAACTAGTATTGGTTCACTCAAGATTGATTTTCTCACTTGAAATGCACAAGTTATATATGTGATATATTTTTTGTGCACTTGTTTGTATCATGTTTGATGATACATGCAAACTTGGGTTTGTGTTTACTTTAAACCATATTTAAGTGAATGGTTAGGGTTTTATTATCTTCTCTTGATTATTTATTTTATTTATTTATTCTTTTAGCAAGAAAAGAAATGGTTGCTTCTTTTGGATTTACTTTGAAGCTTCATGAAGCTTAGAAAAGTTCAACCATTTTTGTTTCTTTTGCCTAACCTAACCATTCACCTAACCCTAGTTTATTCTCTACACTTAACCATGGTTGCATTATGATAACCATCACTTGTTTTTTCTATTATTGATAATTCTTTTTCATTCTTCTTCTTCGTCTTCTTCATGAAGAGAAAAAGAAAACCTTTGCTTGAAATTTCTAAGTGATGATTCCAAGTGAGAAATCCAAATCAAAAGTGAACCCACTTTCTATTTCTTCATCCTCTACCACTTTCCATGTAGTA
The DNA here is from genome assembly GCA_030015575.1 of Agapanthus africanus. NCBI lineage: Eukaryota > Viridiplantae > Streptophyta > Magnoliopsida > Asparagales > Amaryllidaceae > Agapanthus > Agapanthus africanus. The sequence continues at coordinate 58,294,563 of CM057344.1, forward strand.
TAGAGTGTTTTCTTCACAAGTTTCATGACTTGGTGAAGTTGGAGCTTGATCTTGAGTTGCCTCGACATAGATCATCTTCGGTATCGAAGTCGACGACCTAGTCCGATCATTTCTTCGACGAAACCATCGCTAGAGTCCGGGATCCGATGATCACAGCGGAGGGACGTCAATGCGGAGCTATGGAGGTGAAGGACCGGATCTACAAAGGTTGTAGTCACTTTCCCTTTTAGTTAAAGTTGTTAACTTGCTTGAATCGCCTTACCTCTAGTAACGATCTAATTTAGGGTTTCTCGGCACATTGAAATTTTTTGAATTAGCCATGTTTGATCACTTGTGGAACCTCATGGGTGTGCCTAAGAACCCTACAGTGGTATCAGAGCCTAGCTAGAGCCTTAGGCGATGCGTAGACGGAGTTAGAAACCCGATCGAACCCGAAACCCTAATCTATGACCCCTCTCTGTACATTTTTGAAAATTGTGGATTTTTCTGAATTAAAAATACCTGAAAAATTCAGCAGGAAAATATAAGAATTGTAGTGAAAAACGACCCCCTAAATCGTACATTCCACCGCGGAACCGCGGCAATAGCCTGCTTGGGCCGCGGTTCCGCGGCCGTACAGAGGAGTTAGGCCATCGTTTTTCCACCAAAATTCATATTTCTGTGATTTATATTTTATGGGTATTTTTATTATGACTCAAGAGTTGAGTGTTCTGGGGTTGTATTGGGACTCGAAGATTCGATCGGATTATCAAACTTTGTCTATGTGTTTTTCCGGATAATTTTAGAATATGTTAAGAAGTTCGACCGGATATAAATACCCACTTTTTCCCCTGCCGGGAAATTTCAAATTGTTGGATTTTTCCGTAGTTTAATGACGTTCTAAGTAGTGCAAGTAACGCGATAGTCCCTCTAGAAGACAACAAACCTTAACTCGATTATGTGACCGTCTTGAACTGCCCTTTGAACCTTAGAGTTTGGGGCAGTACGGCGTGCCACATGTGAGGCGTTGGCTTGACCCTTCTATGGCTGGACCGTTGGTACTGAGGCATGAAGTGAATGTTTTTAAACTTATTTCATGTGTTGAGCTGTTTCGGGAAAACTTGGGTGTTTGACTGTTCGATCGGAAAGTTTAACATTTTCTGTTTATCCGGAATGCGATACAACATTTGGAATTCACAAGTAGTTATGAGATAACTGAATGAATGTTATAAATCAAGCACTTTAGTCTCACTTGATCGGTTGCCACGGAATTTTGATGTGATCAAAAGTCCGTCGCAATCACGTAGCGTACGCGGATACTCGTCGGGTAAACTTAATAGACAGCCTCACCCCATAGCCCCGACCAAGTGACTGTAAGAGAACCCCGTCGCCGAAAGCATCCGTTCGGGTGCTCGCGGCAGCGGTGTTCCGCCTTGGTGCACTTCGTCGACGGTATCGGGGGTGCGGCCGTCTACTAAAGTTTGCGATGAGCATTCGATCAGGATGTCGGGAATTTTGTTGAATTACCCGACTTGATATTGAAAAGAGTTTTCGATAAAGAGACTAAAATGCAGGGTTTATAATAGTTAGGCATGCGATGTCTAAGGGTTTCATTTGGTTAAGCATGCGATGTCTATGCAGTTTGCGGATTCCAACTGTTGTAGTTTTACACTTTCTTTTCTGCGACCGTAAGTGTAATATGTGATATCGCCGGTTTCGTTGCTATATGTCAACGACAATTGGGATACGCATGTTTACTTACGTTGATGACATGTGATGTTATGTATTGCTGGATATGTTATATTGGATCGTCGTGTTTGAATAGCCGGGTTTTTTTTTTTATGTGAGATGAGTGTTTTTCATTTTCATTCATGTAAAAACTTGTATGTAATATTCTTTTATTGGGACACTTCCAGGTTGCGGAAGATGTCACCTTTTGTATATTATTTACTTTTCCGCATTAGGATAGACCCAAGAAGGGGAGCATAAGTAACCGGGTTCTAGGGTTCAGTGGGAGACCATCTCGAGGAGTCGAGTCCGGGTCTCCTAACCCTAGAATTGGTAAGGTTGCTTGCCGCTCTCGTAAGGGTCTAGGGGTGTGGGATTGGCTATTCATCACGACCGTGGAATCCGTGTTTTATACTGGCTCGTATTAAAAACACGGACGTCCTAGTATATCCAATATTTCATATGATATTTTCTGCTGCATTATCTGTGATGTGATCATGTGATATGTTCAGATAGATATTGCATATAGTATATATGATATATTATATAGACGTTGCTTATGTTTTACACCCGCGCTAGCCTTGCCCCGCTCTGCCGTTAGTTACCTAACCTAACGGTGCAGACGGGACATCGAGGCGAATGCGGATGGCATAAGCGTACGTTATATTTATCTGTGATATTTAGGTGGACTTAAATGATGGGATATTCATTAATGAGATTAATGAAAGAAAATAAACCTAAAAGATGTTGTGGAATCGAATTTTAAAATAAAACAGGTAGCTACAGTTCTTGCTTTGTATCGCGGTGTTCCTTGTAGAACATCCTGCACCTTATTCGATAAGGAAAGGACCGAGATCCCCTCACCGGGAGTGACTCCTTTAGCAATAACTGGCAGATGCTACAACTTTCGGTTTGTCTTTTGATTGCTTCTATAGTTTCTGCTTTGCACAGTGATATATATGATATATCCCGCACCTCATTCGACGAGGAAAGGGCCGACGATCCCTTCACCGGGAGTGACCCCTTTAGCAAAACTAGAAAAGCCTAAAAAACACTCCATTTTAAAATCATTTGATTCTACAGCGATATCAAGTTCATTATGCAATAGGTTTTCAGAAAAACCTGTCGTAGCCTTCCGTCATTTTAGGTGAGTTGTATATAGTATTCGTGCTTCATTTGTTGGCTTTCGTCAAGGTGTAGTGTGCGGTAGCTATATGCTGCTTATCTGCTGCATATGATGCGATTGGATTAGGGTAGTCGTGCGGCTTTGTTGGCTTTCGTCAAGGGTCGTGCGGGTGGGTTTAATTCAATCAAGAAATGACGGGTTGAACTTGACTAGCGGGCTATGGTTTGTTGGCTTTCGTCAAGGTCATAGCACGTTAGGGGCAAAATATTATCGGGAATTTCAAGTGTTGAAATTTTCAATGAGATTGCATACCTTCTATGAGATAGTTGGATCCCGATACCCACTGCGAGTAATTGTTACTCCTGGGAGAGCTTTACACATTACAATTAGCCGATCAAGTAGGTGTCTAGAAAGGTGTCAACGGGGTTACGCCTCTGGGAAAACGAGGCTTACATTAATTAGGTTCGTACGAAAGCACGGGGGACCTCCCTCAAAGTACCGACACTGGCCTGGCTGAAAGATTGGCGAACTTGTAGTATGTAATTAATCCCGGCTAGTCTTTCCTTTTAAGGGTTTGAAGGAAGATTTGATAAAAACAGTGGGAGCCATCCTGATTAGATAAAATAATAACCAATCTAATCTTGCAAGAGCGCAAGATTAGTGTTTTCTTCTCTCTCTCTCCAGGTAGCGACCATATCACGCCTTAATCAAGATAATAATATGGATGTATTGACCGAACCCGCTTGTTATACTGAGCTGGGGAACGTTGGTCCCGCTCTAACTTATAATTGTTATAAGACAGAGCAGGAAATAGGGGAATACCAAAATTCCTATGCCGCCCAAATGAAGAAAGTGCATATGATGCATCTTCTTCGGGTGTGTTCGTTACACAGAACTGTTTCTCAGTATCCTCTGCGTCCTGGGTATCTGATACCGGATCAGGATCCCAGATATGTAATCTGTTACATAGGGCTACAGAAAGATAGAGAACTGAGAACGGGTGATAAGTTTCATGAGACAGAAAACGGGGCAAGTGTTGCAGCCAAATCTGTTGGTCACTGTCACCCTGTATTAACAATACATTGATTCTGAACAAATGCTATTAGATACCGAACCTGATATACAAAATCATATCAGTCTCTTTATTAGTAAAGAAAGGATATAATTTTGTATTGTTGGATAATGTTTTGAACATTTCCTATATCAAAAGTTGATCGGTTCAGGCACGTTATCTAAAAGCATTGATGTTCTAAATCAAACTACAGTTCTTAGTATACGGAACACACACAAGAGGAAGAGTTCAGAAATGAACGAATCATTCTTGAGGCATTGTAGACTAGGTCATATCAATGCGACCCGACTAGCTTAAGCTACATTCTAGATGCATATTTAAATCAGTTTGAATTTACATCTTATGAAACTTGCCAGTCATGTCACAAAGATTAGATGACCATAGCTCTGTTTATTGGAAACAGAGAAAGAGTTGTTAAACTCTTGGGACTGATACATAGTGATGTATGCAAAGTCCCCTGTCTACATATACCAAGACCCGTTCTTTGTACTTCATTACATTCTCTGATAATCTCTCAAGATTCAGTCATATGTTCGTGTTGAAACATAAGTCCGAAGCTTTTGAGATATTCACAGAATATAAGTTAGAAGTAAAGAACCAAAAACCGGGTATAAGTATTATGTCCTGTGATAAGATCAGGGAGGAGAATACTTGTGCATAGAATTCTTGGACTATTCTAAAGGTAAATGAGATTCTCTCTCCGTATTACTCCTCTAAATACACCACAGCACAACGGTGTATCGGGGCGGAGCAATCGCACCATATTAGATATGGTGTGCTCTATGATGAGTATTACTGAGTTACCTTTTTCTTTTAAGGGGTTGTGCACTTGAGAAGCTGCATACCTATTGAATTAGGTTCGAATCAGATCACTGCCTACCACTCCATATAAGATATGAAAAGGGAAGAGCCCATATCTTAAGTTGGTTAAGATTTGGGGTTGTCCGGGCTATATCTAAAAGCAAAATCCGGACAAGCTCGAGGCAAGATATGTTATGTAGAACTGGAAATGTTCCAGCTATACAAACTGCAGCTGATGATTTGACAGAACCAAAGGATTCAATAGTCCCCGACGAACCTCAGCCTCTCCGCCGATCTGGTAGGGTTCCTCATCCGCCTGAGAGATACTTCGATTTCTCAATGACAGTGGGAGCGAGGATTGCATCATGAGATGATGACCCAACTAGTTTCGAACTGGCCATCAGGAGTAGGACTCTATAAGAATGGCTGGATGCTTTGCGATCTGAGATGGAATCCTTATACACCAACAAAGTATGGACTTTGGTTGCTTTATCTGAAGGGTTAAATCCCCATCAGGAGCAAGTATATCTTGAGAAGATTACTTGGTGCACATGGAAAAGTTGAGACTTTCAAAACTAGACTTGTTAAAGGTTTTCGTCATCGACCAGGCGTGGAAAATGATGAAACCTTTTCCAGTAGCTATGCTTAAGTCCATCCAGATCCTACTTGCCACGGCTACATACCATGACTACGATATCTGGCGGTTGGGTGCCATGACTGCTTTTCTAAATGATATTTTAGAAGAGTGCGTCTATAAGTACACAGCCAGAGGGCCTCGTAGACAGTGGGAGCAGCGGTAACGTGTACAAGTTGCTTTATAAGATTAATGCAGGCATCGCGGAGTTCGAACATCTGTTTTGATGAGATAGTCAAAAAGTTTGACATCATCAAAATGGTAGATGAACCTTGTATATACAAAAAGGTAGTAGGGAGTATGGTAGTGATCTTCGTAGAGTACATGAATGACATACTCTTGATGGGGAAGGAGTTTCCTATGCTACGCTCGGTCAATCTCCGCTTATCACAAGGATTCTCCATAAAGGATCAAAATGATACCTCCTAAATCCTGAATTTGGATCTATGAGATAGATCTAATTGGATGTTAGGATACTCACTAGATATAGTGAGATGGTATCAATCGATCCTGGGGAGAATCACTGGAAGTGTTTCAGGGTGATAAGGACGACTGAAAGTCAGTCACAGGCATAGTCTTTACCCTCCGTAAAGGGACGGTATGTTGGAAGAGTTCCAAGCTAGATACCGTGACATACTAGACGATAAAGGCTAGATACATCGCTACTTAAGATGCTACCAAAGAGGCAGTCTGGATGTATATTAGTTCATGAGATGAACTTCGTTCCTCCCATTATGTAACAATGGAGTTGTGGCTTATGCCAAGGAACGCCCGTCCCATCAGTGATCCAGACATATTCTAAGGCAATGTCACCTGATCGTGGAGATGGTTGATCTCCAGGGGATCGAGATTAGGAGAGCAGACTCAGAGGACAACACGGCGGATCCACTCACAAAAGCCTTTTCCTATAGAGAGACTTATATGGGATTGTTGAGTATGTGATACCGCAACCACTGCTACAGATGGCCCTAGTGCAAGTGGGAGATTGTTAGTTATATGTATGCCCTAGAGGCCATTACTGTACATAGGATGTATATTGTAGTGGATGCTGGGACATATATAGGGAGGACTTTCTTGCTCGACATGATAGTATGCTATCTGATTACTTTTTACCTTAACGTGTATACTGATTGTCTCTCTGTTACATGTTGGTAAAGCCCTTAGGATGTGTACTTGACTACCTGAACTATGATGCAGATCATACTAGTGGGGACATGGTAGTCTATAAGTACATCCTTCAGGGTCCCTAGTCGTGGATGTATCGAGACGGGGCATCGATATACCAGAGTAGACTAGCGTATACCTTCTCGACCCATACAGATGGGCGATGGATGATCCCATATCCATTGGTGTTTGACATCAGAGATGATATATGGGTGCTCAGTGGAGACTGGGTACACTGGACGGACTCGTCGAGAACTCCCAGATGGTATTATACCTTACGTCAGATGGCAGTTCTCTGGTGACACTGGTACAGGTTAGTCTGTATACCCGAGATCGTCATAGAGTCTTGTGTGATTCCCACTGTGCTTTGATTTCCACCTTACCACGTCCAAGAGAGCGTGCAAAACGGTGGCTTTTAGGTACAGTCCCGAATCACATGGAGGCAATGAGCGATAGGAGGGGATTCGTCTCTCCCGGTATAGGGAGTTGATGTTGCGCAGTGTTCGATTGGCTATAACCGGAAATCCCTGGCCAGGGTTGCTGAGATTTACTGGTAAGTGTTACCAGTAGTTTCTCGAACTGTTATAGACCTCATATCGACACGACTTATCAAGCTACTGGGGTCTGACGTTTACCACCCCTAGGCGAGATATGCGACATATCAGACGAACAGACTGGACTGTACGGTAAGTGTTACTGGTTGGATTCACAGGAGTGTGAGCGGGCTTGCTCGTCGATCTTCTGATCGCTCAATACCCGGGTGGCCGTTACGTTTAGCAGACCGCTTGCGGCTTGTGGGTGTTTGATATGATCATCACCTGCTGCCGGCGTATTGACGAGTCTTTAGAGTCCTACACAGAGGTTTCCTGGCTCAAGCGAAACGAAATAGGAGCGCATATGAGATATGTGCGGGACCGAGAATAATACCAGTATGTGATACTGCATTCTATTCTCGCGATATGTATCATCGGATGGTTATATGTGATATAGCCGGGTTACCGAATCAAATGTTGATTCGATACATTGATACACATGATATTAGTCGGTTATATGCAGTATGACCGGATCATTAAATCATGTGTTGATTTAATGATTTAATGTATAATTGTATATTTGATATATTACTTTGCATTAACTAGTATTGGTTCACTCAAGATTGATTTTCTCACTTGAAATGCACAAGTTATATATGTGATATATTTTTTGTGCACTTGTTTGTATCATGTTTGATGATACATGCAAACTTGGGTTTGTGTTTACTTTAAACCATGTTTATACGAATGGTTAGGGTTTTATTATCTTCTCTTGATTATTTATTTTATTTATTTATTCTTTTAGCAAGAAAAGAAATGGTTGCTTCTTTTGGATTTACTTTGAAGCTTCATGAAGCTTAGAAAAGTTCAACCATTTTTGTTTCTTTTGCCTAACTTAACCATTCACCTAACCCTAGTTTATTCTCTACACTTAACCATGGTTGCATTATGATAACCATCACTTATTTTTTCTATTATTGATAATTCTTTTTCATTCTTCTTCTTCATCTTCTTCATGAAGAGAAAAAGAAAACCTTTGCTTAAAATTCTAAGTGATGATTCCAAGTGAGAAATCCAAATCAAAAGTGAACCCACTTCCTATTTCTTCATCCTCTACCACTTGCCATGTAGTATAGGGTGTTTTCTTCACAAGTTTCATGACTTGGTGAAGTTGGAGCTTGATCTTGAGTTGCCTCGACGTAGATCATCTTCGGCATCGAAGTCGACGACCTAGTCCGATCATTTCTTCGACGAAACCATCGCTAGAGTCCGGGATCTGATGATCGCAACGGAGGGACGTCAACGCGGAGCTATGGAGGTGGAGGACTGGATCTACAAAGGTTGTAGTCACTTTCCCTTTTAGTTAAAGTTGTTAACTTGCTTGCATCGCCTTACCTCTAGTAACGATCTAGTTTAGGGTTTCTCGGCACATAGAAAAATTTTGAATTGGCCATGTTTGATCACTTGTGGAACCTCATGGGTGTGCCTAGGAACCCTACACCATCGCCGAAGACTCTGCACAAGTCGCACAAAAATAAGGATACATATATACAAGCATAAGCAATCTGAAGAACTGCAAAGAAATATAAAAACATACCAATGCACAGGGAAGCCTTCAGTATGGCTTCTTCAAGCTGATGCTCCTTCTCAAGGATGCGTGCTCGCTGGGGTTCGAGGGTAGACTCATGGCCGCCGGTCCACAAGGAAAGCGCGTCCGCAGCATCCTCCGAAGTGGCCTGTTTCAGGGCCCTTTCTCCCCATTCCTCCAAAAGGCCAATAAACAGCCGCCGAATCCATGAAGGGTCTTCATAAAAGATTATGGCAGGATAGGGCTTCTTCGGAACCCTGAAGTTCTGGGACTCATCTTGGGAACGTCTTATAGCCTCAGCCAATTGTGCGGCCTCCTCGGCAGCCGAACCCAGGAAAAGAAGACCAGCGTCCGACTCTTGCACGGCCAGCGACTCATCTGGAAGTATGGGCTCCGACTCCGTTAAAGAATCAAGTAGGTTGGTGGCCACCCTCTTCCGCCTCTTAGATCCAGAACCAGCCGCCGAAGACGACCGTTTCTTTCCTCGCGGAGCCTTAGTGCGGCGGCGACCCACGTCGCCTTCAACACCATCGTCCCTATTACCCTCGCTTGGTGCCACCACCGAGGATGACACCACCGTTATCGATGCCATGGGGGGCAGAGCTGCCACAGGCGGTGGTGCTACTACTGGGGCCCGTCTACCCCGCGATCGGGTACCTAGGGGCATACCAGCTGTTGGAGTAAGGTCCACCCCTGACTCCCCCGGAATGAGCGCGGTGCCAATCTCCCTCAGAGGGAAGCGGACCGGAGCTCGCGGTCGCAGCATAGCTCCTATGGCCGGAACCTGAGGAGGGGCATCATGATCGAGAAGCACCCTTCTTTCCTCAAGAATAATCGGGTTGACTCGATGAAGATACCAACCCGTGAACGATCCCACGCACCGGGGCATGTGCTCAGCTTCAGGGACCATGAAGTGGGAGCCAGTGTTCAGCCTCACAAAATGATGAGCGGCATCGCGAACGGCATCAAGTGAAGGGACCGGTGCAACTATGAAAGCCTCGAAGGGAACTCCCTGGTCGTATCCAAGCTGTCGAGCGAAGCGATGCGGATTGTACCGCATGAAAAGAGCTGCACTGTCCTGGCGGAATACCAAATAGCCTGGTCTAATGGTATACAAGTGCACGGCCTCCCGGGGCCTCAGGGAGGGTACATTGTCTTTTGACTGGTCCCAGAGTTGTTGAACTGGACCTGAAGGAGAAGACAGGACCCGATCATTAAAAACCAGCCCGACAGCAGCAGCGTAAGGAGAAATCAGCACCTGAATAGCCCCGAATTGAGTCGGGTCGGCGGCAGAAGCATCCACCAAACGCATAAGTCGTGGGAAGGGGTAGGCGTCGTAAAATACGGGCCTCTGATGCATAGAGAAGGCCCCCAGCACGTGCATTTCGACCCAGGACGTGAAATAATGAAGCGAAAAGTTTATTACATCCACGCCGGGAGTAGAGGTATTAGCTGCGGTGCCCAACCCGTGATAAAGGTGCGCCAACGCCGGGATGCCGATGGCCAACCGCGTTCCCTCAGCGATACAATAAGCCGGGTAGATAACCGAATCTCTCATAAAGCGACGATGCATGGGAATGACAAACCAACTGAGCCAGACACTAAAAAAACCCACGAAGAACGTCTCCTCATCCATGCCGGGAGCGGCAATAGATTCAAAAGACATCGGCGACATAATGGGAATGCAGTACTGTGGTAGATCCGATTCAGTGGTCGGCAGCTTCTTCGGACCAAACCCAAAGGGGTCCTTGATGTTCGCAAACTTCGGAGCTATCTTCGACAAGACGTCCTCGCGAAGGAAGCAAGCAATGAAGCTCTTAAAAGTAACACCCTGCTCCTCAGATTCGGTGAACAATCGGTTGAAGATACCTAGCGCCTTGATCAAACTGGGACGCTTGTGGCGTACGGCATTCTCAGCAGACAGGTCGTCAACCGGAGCAGGCTCGGGCTCAAAAGATGTACTCATCAGAATGCAGCAACTCCTCATACAGACTACCCCTGATTGGCAACCCCGAGATGTCATAGAATTCTGCCAGAGAGATCGAGACCTCGCGGTCCCCTAAAAGGAAAGTGTTGGTAGGGAGGTTCCACTGGTTCAAGAACGCCTTAACCCACCAGACATGCGGGGATTGGTAGTGAAAGAGCGACGCGTATATCACCTGGTAAAGCCCTACCTTCTGTAGCCGCGCACGATGGACGGACAGGATGTAACGAGCCCAGAGAAGGTACCCCGTAGGGTGTCGAGGGGTGAGCCCTATCTTGTAGATTTGTCCCCATGGTTGGGCCTCACCCTGGCAAATACGCCGCCCCAAGATATCTATAGCCGGGATCGGATAGTTCGGGATATCGGTCGTCGAAAGCTCGAGCCGTCCCGTTGGAGTCCAGTTTGGCATCTCCACAGCAAATACCGTCTTCGGAGGGTCCATCGGCAAGAACGGGAAAGTAGGTTCCGTCGGTATTGCGCAGAGGAAACTCCGGCGACCCCGAATAATATGACTATACCAGGTTCCCCATAGAAGCAAATTGGTGCAGTTCGGGTCATGAGCCCGGATCATCGCCATCGCTTCCCCGTCAGATGGTGATTGAGGAAAAGCGGCCTCCGAGCGAGTGAAGGGAAAGCACGGGACAGAAGCCATTACACCTGAAATAAAATAAAGGAAAACTATCAGAAGCGAAGCCGACAATGTATATATATATATGAGCATAAATATATATATGAGGACAGCTGAAGAAAGCGACAGCAGACTCTTCTTTATGGGGCCGTTGGCTACAAAACACATGGGCCCCACAGAATTAAGTTGACGGCTCGTTAATAATGAGACTAAGCAATTGTAATAAGACAAAGGGGATATCCTCATTAAATAGGCAGTGGGTTTCAAATGGCCCTACACATTCTCCTAAAGGACAAATCTATCTTGGGCTCTACAACAAATCAAACAAGATCAGGAGAATTAAATTCCCACAAAAGACATCATTGCAAGCTTCGTCTTCGTTGAGTACAGAAGGACAACCTAGGGCAAGGAAACCCTAAGAAGCCTCCAGGGGAAGAACTTAGTTCTTCACAGGAATTAAATTCCTTTTGAAAAGGGGAATTAAATTCCCAGAAACTTTTTTTCTGTGGACGGAGTTAAACTCCATGAATTTGAACTATCACCGTCATCTCCCTGAAGGATCAGATGAACCCTAAGAGATCTACTGTTCGGAGACTAAATGGTTTTCTATTCTCGTTGATGGGTTCATGTTAAAAGGGGTGAAACCCTTGGTGTGGGTTTAAAATCCAGAGAGTTTTTGAAAAGAGTGTACACAAGGGTTCCCCAATCATCGTTACCTGAAGAAAAGGTCTCTCAAACAAAGTTAAACTCTGAAAAGTTTGGAGCAGAGAACTAATCTCTGAGGAACGAGAATTAAATTCTCAAGGGAAAAATTCTCAAAGGAAGAAGATCAGCAAAAGTGGAGGCTCTTCTGAAAGGACATGGGCATTTATAGGATGGGATGGAAAATGTTTCATCTACCCTACTTCCAAAGCAAATCCGACAGTCATAAAAGTGACAGCGTTGCACTCACGTGCAGACACGTGAGAACAACGCTGTGGGGGCATTTGTTTCCTGATTTAAAATCAGGAAAACTTACAGGAAAGGCATCACGTGCTAGCACGTGACCAGCAGTCACGTGTTGACACGTGATGACCAAGCAGCGGCAAAGAACAAAGCGCAGAAGAAAGGAAAGCCCATCTTAGGGGGGGTGCCTACACGTGACCAGGGGTCACATGCGTACACGTGACCAACGGTCACGTGGCCACACGTGACCAGCCTCAAGAGCCTTATTTTTATGACAGAATTAAATTCTGAGAAAAGATCTCTAAAGTCTTTCCAAAATGGAAAAGAATTATTTGGAACCGTTGGATTAAAATATGAAGGTGATTAAATACCACCAATTTATGGAAGAATCTTGGGCTTGGAAAGATTCCCCCCCTAAATCTAACCGAAATAATAAAGAGATACATTTGGATTTAAAATCCAATGGTGAATAAAATTCGCCTAATAATCTAAAGGCCCAGATTAATGATAAACATAAATCAAATCTCTCAATAAACAAATCAAATCTTTCAATGAAAGATTCACTAAAACTGATTGATCCTCTTCCTTCTCCTATAAATACGAGCCAAAGGAGAGAGTTAAGAAAAAAGCAGAGGAAGAAGAGGAGGAGAAAGAGAGAAATATACAGAGACATATACAGAGAGAAAGAGAGATAGAGCCTTGAGATTTCGGAAGAAATTGATCTTCTGCAAAAAGAAAACCCTAGGTAAGAAAGGAGAGGCTTAAAAAGAGAATTTAATTCTCAAAAGAGTTGAACTCTGAGGAAATAAAAGAACTTAATCCTTTCTCTGGTGGAGGATCTGCAAAGTGCACATCTCCCCATGAATTGAGAATTTAATTCTCATTGGGTTGAGATCCTGTCATGCAGATCTAAAATACAGAGGAGGAACTGAGTTTTGAGAATTTAATTCTCACTAAATGATAGGAATTCAATTCCTTTGAGCTAAAATTAGGGTTTAACCCTATGATATAGGAATTTAATTCCTTCAAAATGAACAGAACTAGGGTTTAACCCTATTCGAGAACATAATTCTCTCAAAACTCACAGGAATTTAATTCCCTTAAGAAAAGAAGTTAGGGTTTAACCCTATTAAGAATACAAATTCTTCAGAAGAAAACAGAAATTTAATTCCCCTAAAGTTTGTTGCTAGGGTTTAACCCTATGAAGAAAAGATGAACAGATCTTTAAAACATGAAAAGAGTCAAAGTCGCGTGCTACCACGTGACCCCCGCAAAGACCCACAGAAAATAACTTTGAAGCAACACCTCACGTGTTAGTACGTGACTCCTGCGAAGACCTATAAAAAAGAACTTTGAGGCAACACCTCACGTGCCCCACGTGATCTCTAAAGCACACAGAAAAAAGCAAAAGAAAAGAAGCTCTGGGGCGCCCTCACGTGTCACCACGTAACCCCTAACGAACATTCTAACAGATCAAAGCGTGAGCCCCCATCACGTACCCACACGTGATGGCCCCCAGAATTAAAAGTGTTAAACACTTATCTGTAGAAAAAAATGAAGGGGATCTGGCCCCACCTTTTGGATGCCATCACATGCCCCCACGTGATCTCTTCTCTTACAATATTTAGCATCAAACTGATGATCTGCTCCCAGTGTTTAACACTAATTTCCATAGTGTCTAACACTAGTTTGAAAACCCCATTTCCAGTGTTTAACACTGATTTTCTTAGTCTTCACACACTAATTTGGAAAATTCTGCTCCCAGTGTTTAACACTGATTTCCTTAGTGTTTAACACTGATTTGAAATCTTTGTTCCCAGTGTTTAACACTGATTCGCCTTAGTATTTAACACTAAACTCTGTTCCCAGTGTTCAACACTGATTTGCTTTAGTGTTTAACACTAACTTGTCATTCTTATTCCCAGTGTTCAACACTGTTGGTCTCTAGTGTTCAATACTAGCTTCAGCCCAATTGGCTAAGTTTCTAGAGGCAAAGTCTCTCCTTCAATGGACCAACAGAGGGCCCATATCCTAAACATGATTGGACTTAGCCGAAGCTGGCCATAAGTCCTCAATTCAGACTTAACTGAGCCAATAGGCCCATAATATAATTAATTGGTCTTGGTTCTAAATTGGGCCAAAGATTATTTAATCTACCTCGGTTTAAGGGTACATCTCTTCACTCCTTTGATACTTGGCGTTGTAATTCCTTATTGTCTTCAAAGAGGTGACGGGTCCCGATGACCACACATTGATACGGACTGTGGGGTCCTTAAACTCATGGACTATGAGGTCCTTAACCTTGACCGGGATGTCTTAAAACTAACATTGGATTGTGGAGTCCTTAAATTCACGGACTACGACGTCCTTAACCTTGACCGGGATGTCTTAAAACTAACATTGGATTGTGGAGTCCCTAAATCCACGGACTACGACGTCCTTAACCTTGACCGGGATGTCTTAAAACTAACATCGGACTGTGGAGTCCTTAAATCCATGGACTATGAGGTCCTTAATCTTGACCGCAACGTCTTAAAACTAACATTGGACCGCAATGTCCTTAAACTACCTATGGACCGCAATGTCCTTAAACTACCTATCGACCGCAATGTCATTAAACTAAACAATAGGGATTCCTTAATTGCTCTCTTGTCGGATCTAAACGATCCCGTTAAGTTGATCTTAGTCTAAAAACTAGACTGACGTATCCTTTACCGACGTTTAAGTCGATCTTAGTCTCAAACGAGGCTACCGTATCCTTAAACCCAAACCCCCAAACCCAAATCTAAGATAATACGGATTTGGACTAGTCTATGCTCTACGGGCGACGACATAACTCAGTCTCCGTATACAATCCACGGGCAACCAAACACAAAACAAACACACACGACGCGAAGTAACCACATGGAGAAGGAGAAAGTTGTTACCGCGATGCGGTAGCGTAATTAACTGCAGGGGCTTGCGTCTGCAGGGAAGAGTGTCCCCACAATAAAAAAAAACCCTTCAAGCGAGGGGGAATCTGACGAAGTCTGCTACATCGGACGCATCAGTTTAAACCTTCGATATATGGCGCCATAAATCAGCTTGGCACTTTCGGAGAGGTAGATGGATAGCACCAATTAGCATCTGCCTCGAATCTCAGGCTAGATGTCATGTCCTGGCCGCCATTCGGAGGGGAACAGATTCTGGCATGCCCGTTGGGACCTTTTCCTCTTTCCATTCCACACTTCGTGTGTCGTGTTCACGAACCAAACACGGTTCGCTAAGGGTTGCCCTTGGGTTTCAAGGTACTAAGATTTAGCGTTTTGCTTATTGCAGAAAGCAAAGAATCAATGGCTTCCACTTGTGTGAAATGCTCCAACTGCAACTGCAACCGGCGCTCCGCCTCGCCAGGAGGTATAGCCTACGGGCCCCAAGCTGCTTCGCTGTTCATAATACCCGTAGAACAGGTCACTCAAGCTACCACCGGGTTGTTTTTCAGGACCATGCTCCCGCCAACAAGCTTCACCGCTCCTGTGCTAACACCGGAAGCTCTCAAGAAGTCGGTCTTTGATCGGCTTACACCTACCACGGCCCCTCTCAACGGGTCGCCCAATATCAGCGCCTCGGTCTTCTCCAGACTGGGCCAGAACTCCTGTGGACCCGCAATGGGGCCTACAATCCCAGGGAAGGCTGCTCCTAAGAAAATAACCAGTCCTGCTCCTGAGGTTGTTAAGGCGGCTTCTCCTGCTCAAAAGTCGGTCTTTACAAGATTAACTGTTCCAGCTCCTGCTCCTGCTACCCAAAGGACATCGGTCTTTAACAGGCTGACGCCAGCAGCGACCCCCCACCTACACAGGGGGCAAGACGAGGCTATCGCCCTCACCGAGCCAATTCCATCAGCATGACACGCTCGACGTCGCTACTGGCGCCGAGTGAGGAAGGCCGGAGGCAACTCCCCTTCTGGGCTAACTCCTCCAGCCCCGACGACAGAAGTTAATGCTGCTGTTCCAACTAAGAACAGCTTTGAGATGCTGAATAAGGTGCGTAAGAATTCTCCTATCGCGGCGCTAAAGAGGTCTCCCCCTCCGCTGCAAAAGGCCGCGGAAATAAAGCCAGAACAGTCCCAATCTCCTCAACGGCTGTCTTCTAAAATCTATAAAGTCTGGCGGCAGACCCGAGACTCGGTGATCGATCCAAATTTCTCCCGCCTGCACAAGAAGCTGAAAATTCAACAGGAAGTCAGTCATCACGCTAAGCCACGAAAAGCTGTCTGGGTGCCCACCTCAACGGTCCCCTCAACTTCCACAGCTCATAAAAAGAGGAGGCCGGAGAAGATCCCCGGGCCGGGGACGAGAGCTAAAGGCGCTGAGCCCAGACACCCTAAGTCTGGGGGCATTGTTCCCCTCCGAAAGACGGCGCGACACCGCGTCTTGCCTGAGATTCGGGGCAGATGCTAATTGGTGCTATCCGTCCACCTCTTCGAAGATGCCAAGTTGATTTATGGCACCACGTATCGAAGGTTTAGACGGATGCGTCCGATGTAGCAGACTTCGTCAGATTCCCCCTCGTTTGAGGGGTTTTTGATTGTGGGGACGCTCTTCCCTGCAGGCGCAAGCCCCTGCAGTTAATTACGCTACCGCATTGCGGTAACAACTTTCTCCTTCTCCAGATGGTCACTTCGTGTCGTGGGTGTCTGTTTTGTATTTTGTTGCCCGTGGATTGTTTACGGAGACTGAGTTATGTCGTCGCCCATAGGGCGTGGACTAGTCCAAATCCGTATTATCTTAGATTTGGGTTTGGGGGGTTTGGTTTGAGGATACGTCAGCCATACTTGAGGCTAAGATCAACTCAAACGTTTGTTAAGGATACGTTAGTCTAACTTTGTGACTAAGATCAACTTAACGGGATCGTTTAGATCCGACAAAAGAGCGTTTGGACTCTAATGTTCCAGTTTAGGGACATAGTGGTCCATGAATGTATGGCCGTCGGGACCCGTCACCTCTCTGACGACGTTGAAGGATTACAACGACGGATGTCAGAGGAGTTCAGGGATGTACCCTCGAGCCAGAGTTAATTGGGGGGATTTATAGTCCACTCTGTTTGAAGGTTTAAGGATACGTTAGCCATCTTTGAGGCTAAGATCAACTTAAACGGGACCGTTTAGATCCGACAAAAGAGCATGCAGGGCTCTATTGTTCTAGTTTAAGGATATTACGATCCATGGGTAGTTTAAGGACATTGCGGTCCGTGGGTAGTTTAAGGACATTGCGGTCCATGGGTAGTTTAAGGACATTGCGGTCCGTTGTTAGTTTTAAGACATCTCGGTCAAGGTTAAGGACGTCGTAGTCAATGGGTTTAAGGACCCCACAGTCCATTGTTAGTTTTAAGACATCTCGGTCAAGGTTAAGGACGTCGTAGTCCATGGGTTTAAGGACTCCACAGTCCGCTGTGCTTTGGATGCTTCACACGGGTTCACTGCCGTGCTTGGCGAGGACCAGGCTCCGCTCTGGACGTTTTCCACGGGGTCAAAGAGTGACATTATCCGCGTTCCACGTAACCAGGAATTTGCATTAGACATGAGTTTAAGGACCCCACAGTCCATATCAATGTGTGGTCGTCGGGACCCGTTACCTCTTTGAAGACATTGAGGGATTACAATGCCAAGTATCAAAAAAGTGACGAGATGTACCCTAGAACCGGAGTGGATTAAATAATCCTTGGCCCAATTTGGGGTCAAGACGAATTAATTATGTTATGAGTCCATTGGACCAGTTAATCACCAATTGAGGACTTATGGCCATCTTGGGCTAAGTCCAATCAGGAGAGGCTTTGCCTCTATCCGTTGAGGCCAATTGGGCCAAAGCATAGTGTTAAACACTACAGAGCAGTCAGTGTTGAACACTGGGAATGGGGTTGACAAGTTAGTGTTTAACACTAAGAGATAATTGGTGTTAAACACCAGCAACAAGGCTTTTCAAATTAGTGTTAAACACTAAAACAGATCAGTGTTGAACACTGCAGATGAAGCTTTTTATTTAGTGTTGAACACTAAGGCCCAACAGTATTTTAACACTGGGTTCGAGAGTTTTAATTTAGTGTTAAACACTAAGGCAAGAGGGGTCACGTGGCAGCACGTGAGAGCGCCCTCCCTTTATTTATTCTGAGATTATCGTGTCTTTCAGAGCATCACGTGCCATCACGTGATGGGCATTCAAATGCCTATGTATTAGAGCTTCTGCCGAGGGTCACGTGGGTCACGTGGGGTGCTGCCTCAAAGGGGCTTTCTGTAGATCTCTTGGGGGGTCACGTGATGACACGTGACCCTGCCTCCATGTACTTTGTTTAGAGGCTTTGTTAATCTTCTTTCAGGAATTAAATTCCTCGAACTGTAAATTTCAGAGGAATTAAATTCCTACTTCCTTTCGAAGACTTTGTTTTCTGGAATAGAGTTTAACTCTGAATTTTCTGTAGGAATTAAATTCCTCATATACGTGAAGGGCTGAATAGGGTTAAACCCTAATAAAAGTTTTTAAGGAGTTTAAACTTCCATCCTCTGTTAAATTATGATTAAGGGAATTAAATTCCCGCTGTTTCGACAGAACTAGGTTCTTAATTAGGGTTAAACCCTGTTTCTTTTTTGTTCTGAAGGAATTAAATTCCCATGATATAGGGTCAAGCCCTAACTTTTATTTTAAAGGAATTAAATTCCTATAGTTCTGTGAGAATTAAATTCTCGTGCTTGTATTCCTTCTCCATGTTTTGGATCTGCATGGCAGGATCTCAACCCATTGAGAATTAAATTCTCAACCTTAAGGGGAGATGTGCACTTTGCAGGTCCTCCATCAAAGAGAGAAGAAATATGTTCTTCTGTTTTTACATTATCAGAGTTAAACTCTGTTGATAATTAAATTCTCTTTCTTTCAAAAGGCCTTCCCTTTCTTACCTAGGGTTTTTTGCAGAAGATCCGAGTCTTTTCAAAGTATCAAAGCTCTCCTCCTTTTCTTTTTCTTTTCTGCCTATGTATCTCTTTCTCTGTGTCTCTTGGCTCCTATTTATAGGAGAAGCAGCCGAATCAATCAGTTTTTTACGAATCTTCATTGAGATTTGATTTGCATCCATCATTCATTTTGGACCTTTGGATTATTAGGTGAATTTTATTCACCATTGGATTTTAAATCCGAAGATTCTCCCTTGTTATTTTGGTTAGATTTAAAGGGGAAATCTTTCCAAACCCGAGATTTTCCCATAGATAGATGATATTTCATCACCTCTGAATCTTTAATTTGATTGGTTCCAGATAGTTGCTTTCTTTTGGAGAGATTTGAATTTCTCTCAGAATTTAATTCTGTTAACACAATGGGCTTTGAAAACCGGTCACGTGTGACCACGTGACCCATGGTCACGTGTGAGCACGTGACCCCATTTGGCATGAGCCTTTTTCCTTTCTTTTGCGCTCTGTCTTCTGATCGTTGCTTAAGCGTCACGTGCCACCACGTGACTCCTGGTCACGTGTGAGCACGTGACCCTTGTTTGAACTCTCTTTCCTTGGTTCGTCTGGAGAACGAGTCTGCTGTCTTGAACGTCACGTGCCAACAC
The DNA here is from genome assembly GCA_030015575.1 of Agapanthus africanus. NCBI lineage: Eukaryota > Viridiplantae > Streptophyta > Magnoliopsida > Asparagales > Amaryllidaceae > Agapanthus > Agapanthus africanus. The sequence continues at coordinate 58,314,323 of CM057344.1, forward strand.
GTGACCCTGGTCACGTGGAGACACGTGACCTCTTCTGAAGCCTTTTCTTGACTTGATCAGAGAACTTGCGTGCCTTTGACGCTTGCATTTAAATGTCACGTGTCGCCACGTGACCCTGGTCACGTGGGAGCACGTGACTCTTTCTGAAGCCCATTTTCTTCAGCGTAGTCAGGAAACTGAACTTGACTTGATGATGCCTTTTAGGTGTCACGTGCCAACACGTGACCCCTTTTTGAAGCTTTTCCCAGAAGCTTTCCTGATTTTAAATCAGGAAACAAATGCCCCCACAGCAATGTTCTCACGTGTCTGCACGTGAGTGCAACGCTGTCACCTCTTGTGACCGTTGGATTCCTCTAGGGATCTGGGGAGACGAAGCGTTTTCATTGTCTTCTATAAATACCTCTGTCTCTTCATAAGAGTCTTCACTTTGTTTATCTTCTTCTTCTGAGAACTTTTTCTGAGAATTTAATTCTCTTCTTCCAGAGCTTAGTTCTCTGTTTTAAAATATTTTCAGAGTTTAACTCTGCTCTAAAGGGATTCTTTTTCTTTAGGTAATGGTAATCGAAGCACCTTCGTTTTGACAAACTCTCTGGATTTTAAATCCAGATCAAGGGTTTCACAAAGAACCCATTTTTCTTCAAGTACTTTAACCAAAATATGAGACCACTTAACTTCCCGCAGTAGATCACTTAGGGTTCAGATGATCCCTTAGGGAGATGATGATGGCGTCTCAACTCCATGGAATTTAATTCCGTTCAAAATGTTTCTGGGAATTTAATTCCCTTTTCTCAATAAGGAATTTAATTCCAACGAAGAACTCGATTTCTTCACACAGAGGCTTCCTGGGGTCTCTTGGCCCGAGGTTGTTCTTCCTGCCATTAATGCAATGGGGGCTTTGTAATGATGTCTTTTTGTGTGAATTCACTTCCTTTGATTTTATTGGATCCACTGTAGAGCCCGAGACAGATCCTGTTGGGGGAATGTGCATGGCCATCATTTTTTATTAAATGAGGATATTCCCTTTTGTTTTATTGTAACTGTTTGGTCTCATTATTAATGAGCCGTCATCCGGATTCTGTGGGGCCCATGTGTTTTGTAGCCAATGGTCCCAGGAAACTTTGCTGTTGCTTTCTCCCGCTAGTCTTCATGTTCATGCATGAATATATATCGCTGACTTTCCTTTTAACGGTTTTCTTTTATTGGATTTCAGGTGCGATGGCTTCTGCTCCACGCTTTCCCTTTTCTCGCTCGGAGGCGGCTTTTCCTCAGTCACCGTCTGATGAGGAAGCGATGGCGATGATTCGGGCTCATGACCCGAACTGCACCAACCTTCTTCAGTGGGGGTCTTGGTATAGTCAGATTATTCAGGGTCGTCGGAGTTTTCTCTGCGCGGTGCCAACGGAGCCTACTTTCCCCTTTTTACCGATGGATCCTTCAAGGACAGCTTTTGCTGTGGAAATGCCCAACTGGACTCCAACGGGGAGGCTTGAGCCTTCGACGACCGGTATTCCGAACCATCCGATTCCGGCCATAGACATCCTAGGGCGGCGTATCTGCCAGGGTGAGGCCCACCCGTGGGGGCAAATTTATAAGATAGGGCTCACTCCCCGGCATCCCACGGTCTATCTTCTCTGGGCTCGCTACATCCTTTCTGCCCATCGTGCGCGGTTGCAGAAAGTCGGGCTTTATCAGGCCATATACGCGTCACTATTCCACTATAAGTCCCCGCATGCCTGGTGGGTTAAGGCGTTTTCGAACCAATGGAATCTTCCCACCAACACTTTCATTCTAGGAGATCGTGAGGTCTCGATCTCTCTTGCAGAATTTTATGAAATCTCGGGATTGCCAATCAGGGGCGCACTGTATGAGGAGTTATGGCCTCCTGACGAGTATGTCTTCGAGCCCGAGTCTGCACCGGTTGACGGCTTGTCTGTTGAGAACGCTGTTCGCCATAAGCGCCCTAGTTTAGTTAAGGCCCTAGGCATCTTCGACCGATTATTCACCGAGTCCGAGGAGCAGGGTGTCACTTTCAAGAGCTTTGTTTCCTGCTTCCTTCGTGAGGATATCATATCGAAGACTGCTCCGAAGTTTGCTAACATCAGAGACCCCTTTGGGTTTGGTCCGAAGAAGCTACCGACTGCTGAATCGGACCTGCCACAATATTATATCCCCATCGTGTCGCCGATGTCTTTTGAGTCCGTTGCAGCACCCGGTATGGATGAGGAAACATTCTTTGTGGGGTTTGTCAGTGTTTGGCTTAGCTGGTTTGTTATCCCGATGCATCGCCGCTTCATGAGAGCCTCGGTCATCTACCCGGCTCATCGTATTGCTGAGGGGACGCGGTTGGCCATCGGCATCCCGGCCTTGGCGCACCTCTATAATGGATTGGGCACCGCAGCTAATACCTCTACGCCTGGCGTGGACGTGGTAAACTTTTCGCTTCATTATTTCACGTCCTGGATCGAAATGCATGTATTGGGGGCTTTCGCCATGCATCAGAGGCCCTCATTTTACGATGCCTACCCCTTTCCACGACTTATGCGGCTAGTGGATGCTTCTGCCGCCGACCCGACTCAATTCGGGGCTATTCGGGTGCTAATTTCTCCTCATGCCACCGCTGGCGGGTTGGTTTTTACTGATCGGGTCTTGTCTACTCCTTCGGGTCCCATCCAACAACTCTGGGACCAGTCGAAAGACAACGCACCTTCTCTGAAGCCCCGGGAGGCCACGCATTTGTATGCAATCAGACCGGGTTACTTGGTGTTTTGCCAGGACAATGCGGCTCTTTTCATGCGGTACAATCCGCATCGATTTGCCCGGCAGCTCGGATACGACCAGGGTGTTCCTTTCGAGGCTTTTATGGTCGCCCCGATCCCTTCGCTTGATGCTGTTCGCGATGCCGCTCATCATTTCATGAGGCTGAATACCGGCTCTTATTTTATGGTCCCTGAAGCCGAGTACATGACTCGATGCGTGGGCGCGTTTACGGGTTGGTATCTTCATCGGGTCAACCCAATCATTCTCAAGGAAAGGAGGGTGCTTCTTGGCCACGATGCCCCTCCTCTGGCTCCTGGGGCTGAGTTACGACCGAGGGTTCCAGTCCGCTTTCCTTTGAGGGAGATTGGCACCGCGCTCATTCCAGGGGAGTCCGGGGTAGACCTTACTCCGATAGCTGGTATGCCTTTGGGTTCTCGCTCACGGGGTAAACGGGCTCCGGTGGTAGCACCCCTGCCGGTGGCGGCGCCGCCCCCCGTGGTGTCGACAATGGCGATATCGTCCTCGGTTGTGGCACCGAGCGATAGTAACAAGGATGAGGGCGCTGAGGGCGACGTGGGCCAGCGCCGCCATAAGGCTTCGCGAGGGAGGAAGCGGTCATCCTCAGCGACCGGCTCCGGGTCTAAACGGCGGAAGAAAGCGGCTACTGCCCCGCTTGATTCTGTGGTGGAGTCTGAGCCTATCCTTGAAGACGAACCATTGGCCCTGCAAGGGTCAGACGCGGGACTTCTCTTTCCGAGTTCAGCTGACGAGGAGGCTGCACAGTTGGCCGAGGCCATACGGCGCTCAAAAGACGCGTCTCATAACGCCAAGGTTCCGAAGAAGTCTTACCCCGCTGTAATTTTCTACGAAGACCCTTCGTGGATTCGGCGGCGATTTATCGGCCCTTTGGAGGAATGGGGGGAAAGGGCTTTGAAGCAGGCCGTTTTGGAAGACGCAGCTGATGCACTCTCTTTGTGGACTGGCGGTCATGAGTCTACGCTTGAACCCCGGCGAGCCCACCTCCTTGAGAAGGAGCAGCGGCTTGAAGAAGCCATATTGAGGGCTTCTTTGCGTATAGGTACGTTGTGCTTCCTTTGTAGTCTCTCCGATTATTTATGCCTGTGCATATACATCATTATTCTTATTTGGATCATGCAGAATCTTCGACGCTGGGGGAGCTTCCTACGGGCCTATTAAAGCTAAAGCCCGCCGAAACTCCCAATGAAGCCTTGCTGGATGTGGAGGGGGCTGACGAGGCTGCCCCTTTTATGGTGGAACTTCCAGCGGCGGTTCTTGGCCAGGGCGTGCTTGCCCCTTTGGAGGAGGCTCCTTTGGAGGCCGACGCCCCAATGACTCCTACTGCGAGCGGCCCAAAGGCTGGGAGCGAGGTAGTCGGGATTACTCTCCCTTTGTTGGAGCCTGAGGTCATGGCGGAGAACGTTGAAGCTGCTATCCCCCCGGCTCAGAATGGGAGGACTGTTGAAGGTATTCCTCTGTGTTTTAATTTAGCAACCCCTTCATAGTCTGAACTCTTTTATCTTTCTCAGAATTGCGCGGTTTGGCGGCCACGATCGCGGATCTGTCGCCTCAACAGTCATTTCAGCGTTTATTGGAGATGGCAGCTCCGCAGGCGATCTCCCCTCAGCGCATTGTCCTTTCGTCTGGGCAAGGTTGGTGTCGTCCACCCCTTCTCATAGCATCGTCGTTATTTTTTGTACTGACATTGACGTTTTCTGTAGTTCTGGAAGCCGATGACGAGGTCGAGATTCTCGAAGGGCCAGGGGAGCCTTCAGCTCCTACTTGCACGACTGTCGGTGAGTGACATTTCATCGCACTCTCACTCGTTCCTTGCTTAAGCATTTTGTTGATGTCTTTTAAATTTGAACAGCTCTGCCAGTCTCCACGGCGTTGGAGTCGCGCATCGTGATGCCACCCGGCCCTTATGCCTTGCGGGCTTCAGAACGCTTGGCCCAATTAAGCCTCGTCTCCTTGTCGTCTCTGATCGAGGAGCTTCGTGCTGGCAGCACGACCACGGCTGAAGCATTCGCTGCCGAGGCTAACGGTTCTCTTCCTTTTCTTGCCACCTACCACGGCGAAGAGGTGGTGCGAGTCTGGGTGGAGTTCTGCCGGCGAGTGGAGGCTTGCCTGCACACTCTCGAGTGTTCTCGCCTTTCCTCGGAGACCGTGGCTGCAAAGGCGGAGTTACGAGGGTTGATAGCACGGTGCGCGGCCAATATGACGTCATGTGAGAAGAGGCTCGGTCGCAAGTTCTCGGAAAGGGAGTTAGCCTCCAAGGCGCTGAGCGAGCTTCAAGCCAATCTCACAGCCAGGGCCAACAAAGTGTATGAACTCTGGCGGGTGCTTCAGGAGTCCATCAAAGAGGTGGTGGCTCTCGACAAAGCTGCCACGTTCACTCGTGAGAGGGTTGAGGCTCATAAGGCCACTGAGAAAGAGCTTGAAGCCCGGCTTGCTTCATATCAGGCCCAGCAAGCTCAAGCGGAGGCTCGTCTTTTGGAGATCTTGCGTCATGAAGCCGTGGCTCAGCAAAAGCAGGATGAGCTGACCAAGCTGCTGAATCGCCCGCCGGCTTGAGACATTTGTATCTTTTCCTTCCTTTTTGTACATACTCATGGATGAGAGTATTTTCTTTTTGTTTCTTCCATAAATTGTACTTTATACCCGTTTTGGTTTATGAATAAAAGATACATTTTTTCTTCTAAATGGTGTGTCTCCTTTTCATTGAATGTATTCTGCGGATATTCTATCTTGATCTCCTTGCAGGACAGCAATGGCTCAGGACTCAGGGTTAAGATCTGCTCCCTAAGACTTTTGCTTTTTACGAGCCACAAGGGTCTCATGAGGAGTTTTTCTCCCTACAGGTCGGGAGGATCCCATAGGTGTGAGTTCTTCTTAAAGATCGTGAGGATCCTTAAGCGGGTTTCCCTTGAGGGTCGTAAGGATCTCACAAGAGAGTTTTTTCTTCCTTACAGGTCGGGAGGGCCTGCAAGTGCCGGATGTGATCACCCTTATCCGTATTTCACGGAGTCAGGGATCTCTCAAGGTATCGTAGTTTAAAGACGTCACGGTCAAGGTTAAGGACCTCATAGTCCGTGGATTTAGGGACTCCACAGTCCGGTGTTTGGTTGCAGGGACCCGTCACCTCTTTGAAGACGTTGAGGAATTACAACGCCAGGCATCAAAGGAGTGAAGAGATGTACCCTTAAACCAAGGCAAAATCTGTAGGGAATCGGGGTGGTTGATCGTTAGTTTTAAGACATCACGGTCGAGGTTAAGGACGTCATAGTCCGTGGATTTTAAGGACTCCACAGTCCGGTATTTGCTCTGGATGCTTTACACGGGTTCACTGCCGTGCTCGGCGAGGACCAGGCTCCGCTCTGGACGTTTTCCACGGGGTCAAAGAGTGACATCATCCGCGTTCCATGTAACCAGGAATTTTGCACTAGATGCTTCACACGGGTTCACTGCCGCGTTAGGCGAGGACTAGGCTCCGCTCTGGATGCTTCGCACGGGTTCACTGCCATGCTCTGCGAGGACCAGGATCCGCTCTGGACGTTTTCCACGGGGTCAAAGAGTGACATTATCCGCGTTCTACGTGACCAGGAATTTTGCACTAGATGCTTCACACGGGTTCACTGCCGCGTTAGGCGAGGACTAGGCTCCACTCTGGATGCTTCGCACGGGTTTACTGCCATGCTCTGCGTGGACCAGGATCCGCTCTGGACGTTTTCCACGGGGTCAAAGAGTGACATTATCCGCGTTCCACGTGACCAGGAATTTCGCACTAGATGCTTCACACGGGTTCACTGCCGCGTTAGGCGAGGACTAGGCTCCGCTCTGGATGCTTCGCACGGGTTCACTGCCATGCTCTGCGAGGACCAGGATCCGCTCTGGACGTTTTCCACGGGGTCAAAGAGTGACATTATCCGCGTTCCACGTGACCAGGAATTTTGCACTAGATGCTTCACACGGGTTCACTGCCGCGTTAGGCGAGGACTAGGCTCCGCTCTGGATGCTTCGCACGGGTTCACTGCCATGCTCTGTGAGGACCAGGATCCGCTCTGGACGTTTTCCGCAGGGTCAAAGAGTGACATTATCCGCGTTCCACGTAACCAGGAATTTTATCGATTGTATCCGCATTTCACGGAATGGAGGTTTGACTGTTGGCGATATGTACACCGCCGAGCCATGGAACTGGGAGTTGCCGCTGTTTCGTTTAGCTTGAAGTTGTGTCCGTCGTTACGAGACGAGTGTTGAGACGATCTCCAGGTCTCCTTTGGCACGTCGAGATTTGGCTTCTTCTTCTTTGGTGAAACCTGGGGGAAGGAGTACGACTCCTTCTTTGTTTGCGCCCCTGGATTGTGTACAGGGATTGTTGTAGTATCACCTGTAGGGCAAAAAGGTTTCATTTTTCCATCATTTCTTTTATTCTTTCCGCGATGCTCTATCATTTCAGCTTTTTATATCGCGAAGGTCGCGATTGCCCAATCATTTCGGCTATTTTTCGCGGTGCCCAATCATTTCGGCTATTTGTTTTATTTTTACTCGCTGCTTTTTTATTGCGAGTTGCCCCATCATTTCGGCTATTTTTCATGCATACATTTTTACTTGCTGCTTTTTATTGCAAGTTGCCCCATCATTTCGGCTATTTCGTAGGCATGTGTGGCTTGCTAGCTTTTTCGCCGCAAGCTCGGATTTTGGACACCGATTTCGGCATCAGCATCGCTGCAACTGGGATGTTGCCAGGAGCGAATCATCATTTGCCTCTGTCGATGTTGAACAAAGGTGGCTTAGCAAACAGGGTTAAGGTCCTGTCGACCAAGGCTTTTGACTTCATGAGCCGTAAGGGTCTCACAAAGGTATTTCTCCCTACAAGTCGTGAGGATCTTGCAGGTGTATTTTCTCCTTAGGGATCGTGATGATTCCTAAGTGTATGTTCCTCTGTAAGTCGTAAGGATCCTACAAGAGGGTTTTTTCCTTATGGGTCGAGAGGACCTACAAGGGTTGGACTTTGCTGGGGAAATGTTTATTCGCGCCCGTGGATTGTATACAAGGGTCAGTATTGAGCCTCTTGTAGGGCAATATCGGAGGTTGTGGAGGATTTGCTTAAGAACAGGTTCAGGTTTCTGTAACTTAAGACTTTCAAATCTCATGAGCCGTGAGGGTCCCATAAGAGAATTCTCCTTACGAGTCGTGAGGATCTCGTAAGTGTATTTTCTCCTTAGGAATCGTGAGGATCCCTAAGTGTGCTGCTCCTTTGTGAGTCGTAAGGATCTCACGCAGGTGGTTTCTCCTTACAAGGTCGAGAGGACTCTGTAAGTGTCCTTTAACGAGGTTGCGCCCTTTCGGGCTTTCACAAACACTCGCCGGTAGTCCTGCTGTTTTTACTCACGGAGCCCTTTCGGGTTTTCATCCGTGCCCGTTTTGCTTATAGACATACCGGTTTTTTTTTATTTATATCATTTTTACTCTTCTCTTTTTTTTTACAAGGTCGCGCCCTTTCGGGTTTTCATGAACACTTGCCGGCAGCCCTGCTGTTTTTACTCACGGAGCCCTTTTCGGGTTTTCATCCGTGCCCATTTTGCTTATGGACATACCGTTTTTTTTTGTTTATTTTATTTTATTTTTTATCATTTTTTTTATCTCCTTTTTTTTTATCCATCTCGTCAGCCTAAGGATGCTGCGGTAGTAGTTTTAGGGACGTTTCGGTTCGTTGTTAGTTTAAGGACGTTTCGGTCCGTCGTTAGTTTAAGGACGTTTCGGTCCGTCGATAGTTTAAGGACGTTTCGGTCCATCGATAGTTTAAGGACGTTTCGGTCCATCGTTATAGGAAGGCCGGCTGCTGCTTGTAAAGTCTGAGCCTAGGAAGATAGTGAGCGGACATAGTCGTCGTCATCCATCATTGACCTAGGCTGCAGCTTATTAAGCGTGGTATTTCTTCAAGAAGCGGCCGTTTATTGGCCTGAAAGGCCTTTCACCGTGCATGTCCATGAGTAGGTAGGCTCCACCCTGGTAGACCTTGTCTATGATGTACGGGCCTTCATAGTTTGGCTCAAATTTTCCCCGCTTGGCACGATTGGGGATCATAGGTCTTTTGACCACTAGTACGAGTTCGCCTTGGCGGAATGTCCTCGGCCTGGTCAATCTTTCGTACGAGCGCGTCATCTTTGCTTTGTAGGCTTCTAGATGTTGTTGCGCTATGAGCCGGGTTTCATCGAGGGCATCAAGCTCTTCAAGCCGAAGGTGAGCATTTTCTTCGTTCGTCAGCTCGTGGTGGACTGCTACTCGTAGGGAGGGTAACTCTATCTCGAGGGGGAGCACTGCTTCTGTCCCAAATACCAATGCGTACGGCGTTGTGTTTGTTGCCGTCTTGAATGTAGTTCGATAAGCCCAAAGGGCTTCTTGCAGCCTTTCATGCCAGTCTCTCTTATTCCTGGAGACGGTCTTTTTTATGATCTTCGTCAAGGTCTTATTGAAAGCCTCGGCCAGACCGTTAGCTCGTGGATTGTAAACTGAAGAATATCTCCAGTCTATATTGTGCTGCTGTGCGAAGCGGCTAATCTTATGGCTTCGGTAGGCTGGCCCGTTATCGGAGATAATCCGCCGTGGAGTTCCGAACCGATAGATGACGTGCGTCTTGAAGAAATGGAGGATATTCTCCGTCTTCACTTCCCTCAGTGGTACTGCTTCTGCCCATTTGGAGAAGTAATCAGTTGTCGCCAGAATAAAACGGTGTCCCCGGGATGATGCTGGCTCAATGGGGCCGACTATGTCAGTCCCCCACATTTCGAATGGCCAACTAGCCAGCGTCGGGTGCAGTGGATTCGGATGTTGGTGGATGAAGTCACCATGAATCTGGCATGAGTGGCATTGCTTCGCATACTCGAGGCAGTCCTGGATCATCGTGGGCCAGTAGTAACCCATCCGTTTAATTTTTAACTTCATCTTTGGGCCTGCTTGGTGAGAACCGCAAAGTCCGTCATGAACTTCCTGAATGACTCTTTCTGCTTCGTCAGGTCCCAAGCATCTCAGCCATAGAGAATCAAACGATCTCTTGTACAGGGTATCGTTGACGAAAGCGAAAGATAAAGCTCGTTTCATGAGCTGATGTCTTGAGGACGCTTCTTCGGGCATTCGGTGGGATTTGAAGTAGTCTATGAAGACTTCCCTCCAGTCTTCGGCCTTCTCATGGTCTTTTATTTGTAGGGTCATCTGCTCAGTCGTTCCCTTTTTTTTCGCATGATTCCGGAGATATTTCTGCCGGGGCGAGCACTCGACGGCTTTGTACCACGATTCTGACGTCGTCGAGGTTCTCGTCAGCCAGTTCTTTAGCAAGTTTAGCCAACGCGTCTGCTTTGCTGTTTTCCGTGCGCGGTATGTTCTCCAAAGTATAGGAGGGAATTTGGGTCAATAGTTGTTGCACCCTTTCGCCGTACTTCACCAACTCCGGCTTGCACGTTTGGTAGTCACCATTTACTTGACTGACGACCAGCTGAGAATCCCCGTATATGAGGAGGTCTTCAATTCCCATGTCGATGGCGATCTCGAGGCCTGCTATCAGGGCTTCGTATTCGGCTTCATTGTTTGTCCTCGGCTCTGTTAAGGAGAAGGCGAAGCGCATTATCCCTCCTTGTGGAGTTGCAAAGATGAGGCCTATCCCTGATTTGATCATTGGGATACCTTGTTTCTGTTTCTTTATGGAGGACGCTCCATCGAAATAGAGTTCCCATCGGGTGCTTCCGCCGCTAATCGCATCAAATGCATGCTCGTCCGGCAGATCGCAATTCAGAGGAGAATTGGCCGGTATCGGGTGCTCGGCGAGGAAGTCGGCAATGGCCTGGCCTTTCACTGCCTTGAGAGGTTGATACGTTATCGAGAACTCCATCAAGAGCAGGGCCCACTTAGCGAGTCGTCCCGTCAATATGGCTTTCGACATCAAATATTTGAGAGGGTCCACCTTCGAAATAAGACGGACTTCATGTGCTAATGCGTAATGTCTAAGCTTTGTTATTGCGAAGATCAATGCCAAGCAGTGCTTTTCAATGGGGGAGTAATTGCTTTCTGCCCCCAGCAGTACTCGACTTAAGTAGTAAAGTGCTCTCTCTTTCCCCTGATCGTTCTCTTGTGCCCATAATGCGCCTAAAGAACCTTCGAGGGCGGTCGTATAAAGAATGAGAGGCTTTCCCTTCACCGGCGCGGCCAACACCGGAGGGCTCTGCAGGTATTGCTTGATCTCGTCTAGTGCACCTTGACATTTGTGATCCCAAACGAATGGGGTTCCCTTTTTCATCAGGTGGCTGTAAGGACGGCATTTGCCCGAAAGATTAGCGATAAACCGCCGGATGTATGCGAGCTTCCCTTGGAGAGACCGCAGCTGCTTGAGCGTTCTTGGCGGAGGCATTTCCATGATCGCTTTAATCTTTGACGGATCTATTTCAATACCTCGGTGTCGAATGATGAATCCCAGAAATTTGCCCGAGGAGACTCCAAACGCGCATTTGAGGGGATTCATTTTCAAATTATATTGCCGAAGGCGTTGAAATACAGTCTCCAGATGCTTTAAATGCTCCTCGTACGACATGCTCTTTACTACGAGGTCATCGATATAGCACTCGACGATGTCATGTATGAGATCGTCGAAGATCTTTGTCATGGCCCTTTGATAGGTAGCGCCAGCGTTCTTTAGGCCAAAGGGCATAACCCTGTAGCAAAATATACCCAAAGGGGTGCGGAAAGCGGTATGCTTCTGGTCTTCGGGATGCATCTTTATCTGATTGTATCCTGATGAACCGTCCATAAAGGAGAAAACCTCGTGAGTGGACGTGTTATCTATCATTAGCTCGGTTACCGGCACCGGGAAATCATCCTTTGGACAGGCTTTATTGAGATCCCTGAAATCCACGCATATGCGTACCGTCCCATTCTTCTTCATTACAGGGACGATATTGGCAATCCAGTCGGGATATTGGACTTCTTGGATAAATCCAGAATCGATCAACTTCTTGACTTCGGCGTTGATGCTCATTTCAAGCTCGAGTCGCATCCTCCTTGGCGCCTGCTTGACTGGCTTGATATCTGGGGATATTGCTAATCTATGCACAGCAATCTCCGGATCCAATCCTGGCATCTCGGAGTAGTTCCACGCGAAGCAGTCTTTATGCCGTAGAAGCACGTTCTTTAACGCAGCCACCTTTTCTTCGGATAATAGCTCGCTGACAAATGTCGGTCGCGGGTCGTCTGCCGATCCCAACTCAATCTTCTTGAGGTTATCTGCAGTAGTATGTATACCATCTTCCAGTTCTTTTGGAGCGGGCGGAAATTCCGAGATCACCTCATCATCGCTGTTCTCAAAGCACCGGTAAAGGTCATCTACGTTCTCGGGCTCTTCCCCTAATATCGTAATCGTATAACAAGTGCGAACCCGCTCCGTGGACTGAGGTGGACCCGGTTCTGCTCTTGCGGCCTTGGGCTCATGCTTTCGCGGCGGCGTTACCTTCCAGCCGTCGGATAAAGCGAATCTACCCCGTCGGTACTGATCCTCGACCCAGTTCTTGAAGGTGAAGCAGTCTTCGGTAGGATGTCCTATGGTTCGGTGATAAGAGCAATAACTCGGATGGGAGACCTTGCTAGCTTGCTCAGGATGTCTAGACTCTGGAAGCGTGATCATTTGATGTTTTATAGCGAGGTTGAGTAATCTCTCCGTCTTGTCTCGGGGGAAGGAATACGCTCGACTCATCTTCTTCACGAGGGACAAACCCGAGCCGCTTTTTAATTTATTTTCGTCTCTGCGTCGGGCCTTTCGTACAACGGATTGACGAGGATAAGCGTCTTTGTCTTTTGCAGCACGTTGAGATAGACGTTGCGTCCTGGCCTTCTCGTAGATGACCATTTCGCGGTTGTGGTCTTCCTGAGCTCTCTGACCCGTTTTCCTGATAGGCTTGTTCGTTCGTTCTTCAAACGACGGACTCGGTGCTTCAATCGCGGGGTCTAGTTTTAATGAAGGGTTGGCATCTCCTGACAGGGCGTCCTCCTCTTCATCAAAGGTATATATAGCGTAGCTGCTGCGAGCCCGTTCCCGTTTTCCGGCTCTTGCGTATCCAAGCCCGAGTGTTTCCATCTTCCCGTTGGGCAATTTGCGTTGAGTCCCGGGGACATCCCAAATCTTGTTGTAGAACCGCGCCTGCCGAACGGTCTGTTCTAAAGATACTCCTTGACGCCTCAATAGCTTCTTTAATCCATCCGTATAGTATCTGGGCAGACGGATGGGTTGGAGCCTGTCAAGTGTAGCATCCGCGCCATGCCAGATCTCTTTCTCTATTTTCGACTCTGAGGATCGGTAGAATAGGATCACCTTCTCACCCTTTCGCCTGGGAGGGACGTAGAATGTTTGCAGGTCCTGTACATTGTGAGCCTGAAGCGCGTCGAGATCCTTGTAGTGTTCTCGCGGTACCATAGTGATTTGCAAACTATGGTCATCGCCAGGGGGTGCTTGTATTGACAGCCGATTGGAGAACACAGCGTTCACTTCATCTTCTGAGTCACTTCCGAAGACTAACATGGGGGCGGGCGTCCTCAGGTTGTTGCGTTGAGATGACCCTGCATAAACTATCTCTTCCTCTTCTTCGGTATCGCTCCCGAAAACGGGGATGGTGGCGGCGGCTTTGTTCTCCGGCTTGCGACACCTTTCTGTATCCTCGAAATCTGGCAAAAAGTACTTCGCATCTTCGTATTTACGGACTTCGTTCACGGAAAATGGGTTTAACTCACCTGTTACGGTATACTCGAAACCATCCTTGAAGTACTTCATACACTGATGTTGTGTAGAAGGGATGATATTGTACTCGTGTAGCCAAGGACGGCCGAGCAAGGCGTTGTAGCAGGTCTTGGCGTCGATGACATGGAATTTGATATCTGTGACGAGAAGTCCAAAGCGTAATGTTAGTATCACAGATCCGAGAGTCCGTGACGATTGTGAATCGAAACCGGAAATAGTAATCTTGTCACGAGCGAGGTGTTGCACGCTCATGCAGATTTCCTTCAACACCCGAACATTAAGGAGATTGACGGAGGATCCATTATCCACCAGGATCTTGCCTATCTTGATATCATGGCAGTATCCGGAGACATATGGGGACGGTTGTGGTCGCACGTCCCGAGAAGGAGGTCTTCATCACCGAAAGTGACGTCGGCCGTATGTACTTCCTCCAGTTCATCCTTCATCTTTTCAGTGGCGAGGAAGGCTTGGAATTGCTCGGGTTCTTGTAACGCCTTAATTAGTGAGTCTCGCGCTTCTTTCGATAATAGGAGGGCGTCGAGAATGCTAAGCTGAGAAGGTAGCTTCCTTAGGTGCGCGAGGATGTTATAGTCCACTTTACTCTTCCTAGGAGGGTCTTTGGTAGCCAGCTCTTTCGTGACTTGGTCATCTAACGTGATATCTTCAGTGACCTTTTCTTTTCCCTTATCTTTTCTATTCCCGGGCCCGAGATTCTTTTCTGGGAGTGTGCGATTGCGCAGCTGAATGTTCTCGCAGGCCTCCGATTCTTCTTCTTTCCCCAAAACGGATTCTTTAAAGAGAGGGCCCAGAGCCATTTCTTCATCAGAGTCGCTCCCAAAGGTGAGAACTTGTGACCCCCTGGCGTTAACCATGCAACAGTTGCCAGTCGTTCTGTTGTGCCCATCGACAGTACTTCTTTGCTCCCGACGGATTTTGCGTTTCATGCGCTTAACATGTTGCCGACGAGCGACATATCCTTGCCACCATATCTTAAAGGCGTCGCACTCCTCCGTGGGGTGTGAGACTTTCCGGTGATATGCGCAATAGTCAGGGTGCCTCTCCACCCCATCGTGTGTGTTTCCTTCCGAGGGCGGTAGCTTCATCCCCATTGACATGGCTTTGGCAAACCTTTTTCTCGTCTTGAATATCTTCTTGTCTACTTCGGATACCTCTCGCTCTGGCGGAGGTAGTTCAACTCTTCCGTTCGGTCGCCCGCATTTGGCTCTTTCCGACGTGGTCATTCACGCTCCTGGTCCGCTTTACATTTTAGACGAATCTCGTCTAGAAAAGCGTCGATCATTTCGTCTATTGGCCATGCATGCTCTGGTACAGGCTCTGCCTCCAGCTTCCTAGTGCCGGGAGTTTTCCCATCATCGGTAAACGAGTGGGAGATTACGTTACAACTCGCCACATATCCTTCGGATTCATCCGACGAGCTCTCTCCATCATCTTCCTCTTGAAAGATGTGGTTGAGGAACTCTTGCAGTGTGACAGGAGTTCGCGCCTTTTGATTGTATTCTTCCAGCGCGTCGATTTGCTTCTGCAAGTTCGTGTGCTCGTTTTCAAGCTTCACGGGCTTCTTGGATTTCCTCTTCTTTTTCTTCGAGGATTTCGACGGTTGGGCGTGAGTATTTGGGCCCTTATCGCGAATCTTCGTAATTGGGCGGGGCTTCAACATTCCTTTGATAATTTGAGGTTCAAGAGGGTCCTTCCATTCGATCGCAGGGCACGCATGAAGGTCTCTCAGCATTCTTTTGGTTTTAGTTGATAGCACGACCTCCCATGGAGCTTCTTCAATAAAAGAACATGTTGCCCCCGGTGTATCCGCTTTCCTAGGAGCATGCGGCTGTGGTGGGTTCACCTTCCACTTTTCGGATAGTACAAACTTCCCCTGGAGGTACTGGTCTTCAATCCATCCTTTGAAGACGAAGCAATCTTCAATCGGATGGCCTACCGTCTGATGGTAAGGGCAATAGTTAGGGTTATTCACCTCGGTGGGTTGCGGCGGTCGCCTTGGATTTGGCAGGTTTATAAGTCTGTTGCGTATTTCCAGCTCGAATAGCCGTTTCGTCTTGTCCCGTGGGAACGAGTAGGGACGCTTCATCTTCTCATTATAATACCGACGCCTTTCCTCCAGTTGGTCTGCCGGTTTCTGGGCGTTAGGTTGCTGTTGGGCATTCGCAACAAAGGTTGCCCTTCCTTTACCCTTGTCATTCCGAGGTTCCGACTTCGGTGTAGGTGGTCTATGACCCATCTGGTCCATCTGAGCCAACTTGTCGATCAGAGCCTGGAATGTGGTTGGCTTAAAGAACATCATAGACTGGGAGATAGTTGCGTGAGGGTCTAGAGTTTCCACGAACATGCCCACCGCAGGTGCTTCCTCAATGCGTTGCTCACATCTCGACCACAAGTTCCGCCAGCGTATAGCGTACTGGACCCAGGTTTCGCCCGGTTTTACCCTGGCGTTAAAAAGTGCAGTTATTGGAGTGCGTTCGCTGGCACTTGCAAATCGCTGAGTGAACAACAACTCCATTTCAGCGAACGTTTTGATAGAATCGTTCGGGAGTTCCGAATACCATTCGAACGCCGTTTCTGATAAGCTGCCCACGAACTGGTGGAGCAACAATTTATCATCACCGCCGGTGTTACCGCAGAGGGCCCGAAACTGGGCGACATGTTGATGGGGATTGCCGGTCCCCTTATACACATGGAATTTTGGTATCGTATAGCCTTGCGGGTATTTGATTTGGTCGTACCAGCTCGGATACGGCCGCCCCGTTTTCACGACTTGACCAGCTGCCTCAGTCGCGTGGTGAACCCGGATTTGCTGGGCTATGTAGTCAGCCAAGTCAGCCTTAGAGATTGCCTCCTCCTTGGCCGTTGAGAGGGCTGGTGGTGGATTTGACGTTTCTCCTCGGTCGTCTTCAAGAACGATCGGGGGATCCTCGGCGGGTAAGTCCTGCTGGATCATCATTCCTATCACATCTTGGAAGAGAAGGCCCATCCGTTGTATGTTGGCCGCTTGTTCAGCAGCCTCTTTGTCCCTTTTCTCCAGTGTCCGGCGAAGGAATTCAGCATCGGTTTCTTCCTCCCGGCGTGCGTCTGAGGACGTTTCTGGGTTTTCTTTTGGCCCGGTGAGCGCGGCCATAGCATTCTTCATTTCTTGCAGCTTTTGTTGCTGTTCCTGGGCTTTCGTCACGGATCGGGTCAGCGGTCAGTGGCCCGTAGAAGTGCGGCTTTCCTCTTTTCCAGAGGCCATGTAAACAGTGTGCACCACCATGCCCCCAGACTTAGGGCGTCTGGGCTCAGTGCTTTTAGCCGTCGCTGCATGCTGTGGGGTCTTCTCTGGCCTCCTCCTTTTATGAGCCATGGAGGTTGAGGGGGCCGTTGAGGTGGGCGTCCAGATAGCCTTTTGGGGTTTAGCCTGGTGACCAGCTTCCGGTTGGATTTTCGGCTTCTTGTGCTGGCGGGAGAAGTTTGGATCGATGATCGAGTCTCGGGCCTGCCGCCAAACCTTATAGATTTTGGAAGACAGCCGTTGAGGAGATCGGGGTTGTTCGGGTTTTATTTCGACAACCTCTTTTAATGAGGGAGGAGACCTCTTCAGCACTGCTGTAGGAGAATTCCTTCGCACCTTATTTAGCATTTCAAAGCTGTTCCCAGTTGGAACAGCAGCATTAACTTCTGCCACCGGGGCCGATGGAGTCAACCCGGAGGGGGAGTTGCCCCCAGCCTTCCTCACTCGGCGCCAATGGCGACGTCGAGCGTGCCGAGCGGACGGCGTAGAGCCAGCGGTAAGAATGGTTTCGTCTTGCCCCCTGTGTAGGTGGGGGGTCGCTGTTGGTGTTAGCCTGTCAAAGACCGACGTCCTTTGGGCAGCAGGAGCAGGAGCTGAAGCCGTCAATCTTGTAAAGACCGACCTTTTGGCCGGAGAAGCCGCCTTGACGATTTCGGGAGCAGGAGCAGCCACTTTCTTGGAAGCAGCCTTCTCTGAGATTGTAGGCCCCATGATGGGTTTGCAGGATTTCTGGCCCAATCTAGAGAAGACCGAGGCGTTGACGTTGGACGACTCGTTGAGAGGAGCCGCAGCAGGGGTAAGACGATCAAAGACCGACTTCTTAAGAGCTTCCGTTGTCAGCACTGGAGCGGTGAAGTTTGTCGGCGGGAGCATGGTCCCAAAGAACAATCCTGTGGTGGCGCGAGTGACCTGTTCCACGGGCATTGTGAATAGCGAGGCAGCTTGGGGTCCGTAGGCTATACCTCCTGGCGAGGCAGAGCGTTGGTTGCGATTGCAGTCTGAGCAGTTGGAGAATTTCACGGAAGTAGAAGCCATCGATCCTTTGCTTTCTGCAATAAGCAAGACGCCAATCCTTAGTATCTTGAAACCCAAGGGCAACCATTAGCGAACCGCGATTGGTTCGCAAGTCACGACACACGAAGTGTGGAGTGGAAAGAGGAAAAGGTCCCACCGGGCGTGCCAGAATCTGTTCCCCTCCGAAAGACGGCACGACACCGCGTCTTGCCTGAGATTCGGGGCAGATGCTAATTGGTGCTATCCGTCCACCTCTTCGAAGATGCCAAGTTGATTTATGGCACCACGTATCGAAGGTTTAGACGGATGCGTCCGATGTAGCAGACTTCGTCAGATTCCCCCTCGTTTGAGGGGTTTTTGATTGTGGGGACGCTCTTCCCTGCAGGCGCAAGCCCCTGCAGTTAATTACGCTACCGCATTGCGGTAACAACTTTCTCCTTCTCCAGATGGTCACTTCGTGTCGTGGGTGTCTGTTTTGTATTTTGTTGCCCGTGGATTGTTTACGGAGACTGAGTTATGTCGTCGCCCGTAGGGCGTGGACTAGTCCAAATCCGTATTATCTTAGATTTGGGTTTGGGGGGTTTGGTTTGAGGATACGTCAGCCATACTTGAGGCTAAGATCAACTCAAACGTTTGTTAAGGATACGTTAGTCTAACTTTGTGACTAAGATCAACTTAACGGGATCGTTTAGATCCGACAAAAGAGCGTTTGGACTCTAATGTTCCAGTTTAGGGACAAAGTGGTCCATGAATGTATGGCCGTCGGGACCCGTCACCTCTCTGACGACGTTGAAGGATTACAACGACGGATGTCAGAGGAGTTCAGGGATGTACCCTCGAGCCAGAGTTAATTGGGGGGATTTATAGTCCACTCTGTTTGAAGGTTTAAGGATACGTTAGCCATCTTTGAGGCTAAGATCAACTTAAACGGGACCGTTTAGATCTGACAAAAGAGCATGTGGGGCTCTATTGTTCTAGTTTAAGGACATTACGGTCCATGGGTAGTTTAAGGACATTGCGGTCCGTGGGTAGTTTAAGGACATTGCGGTCCATGGGTAGTTTAAGGACATTGCGGTCCGTTGTTAGTTTTAAGACATCTCGGTCAAGGTTAAGGACGTCGTAGTCCATGGGTTTAAGGACCCCACAGTCCATTGTTAGTTTTAAGACATCTCGGTCAAGGTTAAGGACGTCGTAGTCCATGGGTTTAAGGACTCCACAGTCCGCTGTGCTCTGGATGCTTCACACGGGTTCACTGCCGTGCTTGGCGAGGACCAGGCTCCGCTCTGGACGTTTTCCACGGGGTCAAAGAGTGACATTATCCGCGTTCCACGTAACCAGGAATTTGCATTAGACATGAGTTTAAGGACCCCACAGTCCATATCAATGTGTGGTCGTCGGGACCCGTTACCTCTTTGAAGACATTGAGGGATTACAATGCCAAGTATCAAAGGAGTGACGAGATGTACCCTAGAACCGGAGTGGATTAAATAGTCCTTGGCCCAATTTGGGGTCAAGACGAATTAATTATGTTATGAGTCCATTGGACCAGTTAATCACCAATTGAGGACTTATGGCCATCTTGGGCTAAGTCCAATCAGGAGAGGCTTTGCCTCTATCCGTTTAGGCCAATTGGGCCAAAGCATAGTGTTAAACACTACAGAGCAGTCAGTGTTGAACACTGGGAATGGGGTTGACAAGTTAGTGTTTAACACTAAGAGATAATTGGTGTTAAACACCAGCAACAAGGCTTTTCAAATTAGTGTTAAACACTAAAACAGATCAGTGTTGAACACTGCAGATGAAGCTTTTTATTTAGTGTTGAACACTAAGGCCCAACAGTATTTTAACACTGGGTTCGAGAGTTTTAATTTAGTGTTAAACACTAAGGCAAGAGGGGTCACGTGGCAGCACGTGAGAGCGCCCTCTCTTATTTATTCTGAGATTATCGTGTCTTTCAGAGCATCACGTGCCATCACGTGATGGGCATTCAAATGCCTATGTATTAGAGCTTCTGCAGAGGGTCACGTGGGTCACGTGGGGTGCTGCCTCAAAGGGGCTTTCTGTAGATCTCTTGGGGGGTCACGTGATGACACGTGACCCTGCCTCCATGTACTTTGTTTAGAGGCTTTGTTAATCTTCTTTCAGGAATTAAATTCCTCGAACTGTAAATTTCAGAGGAATTAAATTCCTACTTCCTTTCGAAGACTTTGTTTTCTGGAATAGAGTTTAACTCTGAATTTTCTGTAGGAATTAAATTCCTCATATACGTGAAGGGCTGAATAGGGTTAAACCCTAATAAAAGTTTTTAAGGAGTTTAAACTTCCATCCTCTGTTAAATTATGATTAAGGGAATTAAATTCCCGCTGTTTCGACAGAACTAGGTTCTTAATTAGGGTTAAACCCTGTTTCTTTTTTGTTCTGAAGGAATTAAATTCCCATGATATAGGGTCAAGCCCTAACTTTTATTTTAAAGGAATTAAATTCCTATAGTTCTGTGAGAATTAAATTCTCGTGCTTGTATTCCTTCTCCATGTTTTGGATCTGCATGGCAGGATCTCAACCCATTGAGAATTAAATTCTCAACCTTAAGGGGAGATGTGCACTTTGCAGGTCCTCCATCAAAGAGAGAAGAAATATGTTCTTCTGTTTTTACATTATCAGAGTTAAACTCTGTTGAGAATTAAATTCTCTTTCTTTCAAAAGGCCTTCCCTTTCTTACTTAGGGTTTTTTGCAGAAGATCCGAGTCTTTTCAAAGTATCAAAGCTCTCCTCCTTTTTTTTTCTTTTCTGCCTATGTATCTCTTTCTCTGTGTCTCTTGGCTCCTATTTATAGGAGAAGCAGCCGAATCAATCAGTTTTTTACGAATCTTCATTGAGATTTGATTTGCATCCATCATTCATTTTGGACCTTTGAATTATTAGGTGAATTTTATTCACCATTGGATTTTAAATCCGGAGATTCTCCCTTGTTATTTTGGTTAGATTTAAAGGGGAAATCTTTCCAAACCCGAGATTTTCCCATAGATAGATGATATTTCATCACCTCTGAATCTTTAATTTGATTGGTTCCAGATAGTTGCTTTCTTTTGGAGAGATTTGAATTTCTCTCAGAATTTAATTCTGTTAACACAATGGGCTTTGAAAACCGGTCACGTGTGACCACGTGACCCATGGTCACGTGTGAGCACGTGACCCCATTTGGCATGAGCCTTTTCCTTTCTTTTGCGCTCTGTCTTCTGATTGTTGCTTAAGCGTCACGTGCCACCACGTGACTCCTGGTCACGTGTGAGCACGTGACCCTTGTTTGAACTCTCTTTCCTTGGTTCGTCTGGAGAATGAGTCTACTGTCTTGAACGTCACGTGCCAACACGTGACCCTGGTCACGTGGGGACACGTGACCTCTTCTGAAGCCTTTTCTTGACTTGATCAGAGAACTTGCGTGCCTTTGACGCTTGCATTTAAATGTCATGTGTCGCCACGTGACCCTGGTCACGTGGGAGCACGTGACTCTTTCTGAAGCCCATTTTCTTCAGCGTAGTCAGGAAACTGAACTTGACTTGATGATGCCTTTTAGGTGTCACGTGCCAACACGTGACCCCTTTTTGAAGCTTTTCCCAGAAGCTTTCCTGATTTTAAATCAGGAAACAGAAACGAAATAGGAGCGCATATGAGATATGTGCGGGACCGAGAATAATGCGTGTATGTGATACCGTATTTCATTCTCGCGATGAATGTGTCGAATGGTTGTATGCGATATAACCTAGTTATCGAATCGAGGATAGATTCGATAAGCCGATACATTGGATACTAGTCGGTTATATGCGATATGACCGGATCGTTAAATCAAGTGTTGATTTAATGATTTAATGTATAATTATATATTTGATATATTACTTTGCATTAACTAGTATCGGTTCACTTTGAATGGATTTTCTCACTCGGATGTGCGCATTGCATATGCGATATGATTTTGTGCACTTGTTTGTGTCATGTTTGATGATACATGTTACCTTGGATTTGTGTAAAGATTAAACCATGGTTGTGAGAGTGGTTAGGGTTTTGTTTATTCACTTATTATCCTTTTATTCATTTATTCATTCTTTTTGGAAAAATGATAAGCATAAAGGAAAATGGTGGCTTTGTTTGTTTTCTAGTTGAAGCTTCATGAAGCTTTGACCAAAGTGACCATTTTGTCTAATGCTTAACCCTAACCACTCCATTAACCCTAGTTTAATCTCTACACTTGACCATGGTTCAATATATGATAAGTATTGATTTTCTTTTTAAAATCAATTAACTTATCATAACATTATCTTCTTCTTCTTCATCTTCAACCTTGAAGAAAGCTTTCAACCAACAATGGTGGAATGTGAAAATGAGTGAGAAATCCAATTCTAAATTGAACACACTTCCTATTTCTTCATCCTCTACCTCTTGCCAAGTAGTAGAGTGTGTTTTCTTCACAAGTTTCTTGACTTGGTGAAGTCGGAGCTTGATTTAGCGATGCCTCGACGTAGATCATCTTCGGCATGGACATCGACGACCTAGCTCGCCTATTCTTCGATGAAGCCGACGCTAGAGCCCGGGATTTGTTTTGGACAGCGAGAGCACTTCATTGCGGAGCTATGGAGGTGGAGCACCGGATCTACAAAGGTTGTATTTCCGTATTCTCATAGTTAAGTTGTTAACTAGATTGTTTTTCGCCTAGATTTCTAGCAAACGATCCGTACACTAGGGTTTCTCGGCACCATAATTTTTGAAATAGGCATGTTCGATGCCTTGTGAGACCTCTCTAGAGTGCCTAGGAACCCTACAAGTGGTATCAGAGCCTAGCTAGAGCCTTAGGCGAAGTCTAGACGGATTTTAAAGTCCGAACGACCCGAAACCCCAACCGGAAAATGCTCTCTGGACGTTTTCTGAAAACGTGGATTTTTTCAAATTAAAAATTGCTCAAAAATTCAGCAGGAAAAAATAAGAATTATGATGCAAAATTTTTTCGATGAACAGTACAAACCGCGGCGGAACCGCGGCAGAAGCCTGCCTTCTGCGGCGGTTCCGCAGCGGAATGTTGACGTCATCGTACACTGTTTGCACAGTAACTCCTATTATTTTATGCTGGATTTTTTGGGTATTTTTAAAATTTATTCCAGAGTTGTATTTTCTGGGATTATTCTGGGGATTCGGTGTTTCGATCGGAGTATCAAATTTTGTCTGTGTGGCTTTCCGGATAATTTTTAGAATATGTTAAAAAGTTCGACCGGATATAAATACCCAACTTTTCCCCTGTCGGGAAATTTCCAAGTGTTGGATCTTTCCGTAGTTTAACGACGTTCTAAGTAGTGCAAGTAACGCGATGGTCCCTCTAGAAGACAACAAACCTTAACTCGATTATGTGACCGTCTTGAACTGCCCTTTGAACCTTAGGGTTTGGGGCAGTACGGCGTGCCACATGTGAGGCGTTGGCTTGACCCTTCTACGGCTGGACCGTTGGTACTGAGGCACGAACTGAATGTTTTTAGACTTGTTTCATGTGTTGATCTGTATCGGGAAAACTTGGGTGTTCGAATGTTCAATCGGAAAGTTTAACATTTTCTAATTATCCGGAATGGGATACAATAATTGGAATTCACAATAAGTTATGAGATAACTGAATGAATGTTATAAACGTAGCAGTTTAGTCTCACTTGATCGGTTGCCACGGAATTTTGATGTGATCAAAAGTCCGTCGCAATCACGTAGCGTACGCGGATACTCGCCGGGTAAACTTAATAGACAGCCTCACTCCATAGCCCCGACCAAGTGACTGTAGGAGAACCCCGTCGCCGAAAGCATCCGTTTGGGTGCTCGCGGTAGCGGTGTTCCGCCTTGGTGCACTTCGTCGACGGTATCGGGGGTGCAGCCGTCTACTGAAGTTTGCGACGAGCATTCGATCAGGATGTCGGGAATCTTGTTGAATTGCCCGACTTGGTATTGAAAAGTGTTTTCGATAATGAGACTAAAATGCGGGGTTTATAATTGTTAGGCATGCGATGTCTAAGTAATTCATTTGGTCAGGCATGCGATGTCTGAGGTGGTTGCGGATTCCAACTGTTGTAGTTTTACACTTTCTTTTCTGTGACCGTAAGTGTAATATGTGATATCGCCGGTTTCGTTGCTATATGTCAACGACAATTGGGATGCGCATATTTACTTACGTTGATGACATGTGATGTTATGTGTTGCTGGATATGTTATATTGGATCGTCGTGTTTGAATAGCCGGGGGTTTTTCTGTGAGATGAGTGTTTTTTCATTTTCATTCATGTAAAAACTTGTATGTAATATTCTTTTATTGGGGCGCTTCCAGGTTGCGGAAGTTGTCACCGTTTGTATATTATTTACTTTTCTGCACTAGAATAGACCCAAGGAGGAGGGCACAAGTAACCGGGTTCTGGAGTCCAGTGGGAGACCAACTCGAGGAGTCGAGTCCGGGTCTCCTAACTCCAGAATTGGTAGGGTTGCTTGCCGCTCTCGTAGGGGTCTAGGGGTGTGGGTTTGGCTATTCATCACGACTGTGGAATCCGTGTTTTATACTGGCTCGTATTGAAAACACGGACGTCCTAGTATATCCAATATTTCATATGATTCTTCTGCTGCGATATCTGTGATGTGATCATGTGATGTTCTGTGATAGATACAGTATATAGTATATATGATATATTATATAGGCGTTACTTATGTTTTACACCCGCGCTAGCCCTGCCCCGCTCTGTCGTTAGTTACCTAACCTAACGGTGCACGAGGGGACATCGAGGCAAATGCGGATGGCATAAGTGTACGTCGTATTCATCTGTGATGTTTTAGGTACTTAAATGATGGGACTTCATTAATGTGATTAATGAAATAAAAGAAACCTAAGATGTTGCAGAATCGAATTTCAAAATAAAACAGGTAGCTACAGTTCTTGCTTTGCACAGCGGTATATACGATATATCCTGCACCTTATTCGATAAGGAAAGGACCGAGATCCCTTCACCGGGAGTGACTCCTTTAGCAATAACTGGCAGATGCTACACACTCGGTTTGTCTTTTGATTGCTTTTAAGAGTTTTTGCTTTGCACAGTGATATATGTGATATATACCGCACCTCATTCGACGAGGAAAGGACCGACGATCCCTTCACCGGGAGTGACTCCTTTAGCAAAACTAGAAAAGCCTCAAAAACACTCCATTTCAAAATTCATTCGATCCTACAACGATATCAAGTTCATTACGCAATAGGTTTTCAGAAAAACCTGTCGTAGCCCTCCGTCATTTCAGATAAGTATTAGTTAGTATTCGTGCTGCGGTTGTTTGGCATGCGTCAAGGCGTAGTGTACGGTAGCTAACTAGTGCTTATCTGCCAGCATATGATGCGATTGGATTAGGGTATTCGTACGGCGTTGTTTGGCATGCGTCAAGGGTCGTGCGGGTGGGTTTAATTCAATCAAGAAATGTACGGGTTGAACTTGACTAGCAGACTATGGGTTGTTTGGCATGCGTCAAGGTCATAGCGAGCTAGGGGCAAAATATTATCGGGAATTTCAAGTGTTGAAATTTGCAATGAGATTGCATACCTTCTATGAGATAGTTGGATCCCGATACCCGCTGCGAGTAAGTGTTACTCCTGAGAGAGTTTTATACATTACAATTAGCCGATCAAGTAGGTGTCTAGAAAGGTGTCAACGAGGTTACGCCTCTGGGAAAATGAGGTTTACATTAATTAGGTTCGTGCGAAAGCACGGGGGACCTCCCTCAAAGTACCGACACTGGCCTGGCTGAAAGATTGGCGAACTTGTAGTGTGTAATTAATCCCGGCTAGTCTTTCCTTTTAGGGTTTGAAGGAAGATTTGATAAAAAGCAGTGGGAGCCATCCTGATTAGATAAAATAATAACCAATCTATTCTTGCAAGAGCGCACGCTGAGTGTTTTCTTCTCTCTCTCTCCTGGTAGCGACCATGTCACGCCTTAATCAAGATAATAATACGGATATTTGACCGAACCCGCTTGTTATACTGAGCTGGGGAACGTTGGTCCCGCTCCAACTTATAAATGTTATAAGACAGAGCAGGAAATTGGGGAATACCAGATTTCCCGTGCCGCCCAAACGAAGAGAGCGCATGTTGATGCATCATCTTCGGGTGTATTCATTATACAGAACTGTTTCTCAGTATCCTCCGCATCCTTGGTATATGATACCGGATCAGGATCCCAGATATGTAATCTGTTACATAGGGCTACAAAAGGGTAGAAAAACTGAGAACGGGTGATAAGTTTCATGAGGCAGAAAACGGGGCAAGAGTTGCAGCCAAGTCTGTTGGTCACTGTCACCCTGTATTACCAATACATTGATTCTGAACGAATGTTATTAGATACTGAACCTGATATACAAAATCATATCTATCTCTTTATTAGTAAAGAAATGATAAAATTTTGTATAGTTGGATAATGTTTTGAACATTTCCTATATCAAAAGTTGATCGGTTCAGGCACGTTATCTAAAAGCATTAATGTTCTAAATCAAACTACAGTTCTTAGTATACGGATCACACACAAGAGGAAGAGTTCAGAAATGAACGAATTCTTCTTGAGGCATTGTAGACTAGGTCAGATCAATGTGACCCGACTAGCTAGAGTTACATATAGATGCATATTTAAATCTGTTTGAATTTACATCTTGTGAAACTCGCCAGTCATGTCATAAAGATAAGATGACCATAGCTCCGTTTACTGGAAACAGAGAAAGAGTTAATGAACTCTTGGGACTGATACATGATGATGTATGTAAGGTCTCCTGTCTACACATGCCAGGAATGGTTCTTTATACTTCATTACGTTCTCTGATGATCTTTCGAGTTTCAGACCTATGTTCCTGTTGAAACACAAGTCCGAACCTTTTGAGATATTCACAGAATATAAGTTAGAAGTAGAGAACCAAAATACGGGTATAAGTATTATGTCCTTTGATGTGATCAAGGAGGAGAATACTTGAGCACGGAAATCCTGGACTATTCTAAAGGAGAATGAGATTCTCTCTCAGCATTACTCCTCCGTATACACCATGGCACGATGGTATATCGGGGCGGAGCAATCACACCCTATATGATATGGTGTGCTCTATGATGAGTAATACTGAGTTACCTATTTCCTTTTAGGTGTTATGCGCTTAAGAAGCTGCATACCTATTGAATAGGGTTCCAATCAAATCAGTTGCCTACCACTTCATATGTGATATGGAAAGGGAAGAGCCCATATCTTAAGTTGGTTAAGATTTGGGGTTGTCCGGCCTATGTCTAAAAGCAAAATTTGGACAAGCTCGAGGCAAAGTCTGTTATGTAGAACTGGAAAGGTTCCAGCTATACAAACTACAGTAAATGATTTGATAGAGCCATAAGATTCAGTAGATTCCAATGAACCTCAGCCTCTCTGCCGATCTAGTAGGGTTCCTCACCCACCTGAGAGTTACTTCGGTTTTTCTATGACAGTGGGAGCGAGGATTGCATCATGAGATGATGACCCAACTAGCTTCGAGCTGGCCATCGAGAGTAAGACTCTGTAAGAATGGCTGGATGTTTAGCGATCTGAGATGGAATCCATGTACACCAACAAAGTATGGACTTTAGCTGCTATATCTGAAGGGTTAAATCCCCATCAGGAGCAAGTATATCTTGAGAAGATTACTTGGTGTACATGGAAAAGTTGAGACTTTCAAAGCTAGACTTGTTAAAAGTTTGCATCATTGACCAGGTGTGGATAATGATGAAACCTTTTCAAGTAGCTATGCTTAAGTCCATCCAGATCCTACTTGTCACGGCTACATACCATGACTACGATATCTGGTGGTTGGGTGTCATGACTGCTTTTCTAAATGATGTTTTAGAAGAGTGCGTCTATAAGTACACAGCCAGAGGGCTTCGTAGACAGTGGGAGCAGCGGAAACGTGTGCAAGATACTTTATAGGATTAAAGCAGGCATCGCGGAGTTGGAACATCTGTTTTGATGAGTTAGTCAAAGAGTTTGACATCATCAAAATGGTAGATGAACCTTGTATAAACAAAAAGGTAGTAGGGAGTATGGTGACGATCCTCGTAGAGTACGTGGATGACATACTCTTGATAGGGAAGGAGTTTCCTATGCTACGCTCGGTCAATCTCCGCTTATCACTAGGATTCTCTATATAGGATCAAAGTGATACCTACTAAATCCTGGATTTTGGATCTATGAGATAGATTTAATTGGATGTTAGGATTCTCACTAGTTGTAGTGAGACGGTATCAACCGATCCTGGGGAGAATCACTGGAAGGGTTCCAGGGTGATAAAGACGACTGAATGTCAGTCGCAGGCATTGTCTTTACCCTCAGTGGAGGGACGGTATGTTGGAAGAGTTCCAAGCTAGACACCGTGACATACTAGACGATAAAGGCAGCATACATCGCTACTTAAGATGCTACCAAAGAGGCTGTTTGGATGTATATTGGTTCATGAGATGAACTATGTTCCTCCCATTGTGTGACAATGGAGTTGTGGCTTATGCCAAGGAACGCAGGTCCCATCAGTGATCCAGACATATTCTAAGGCAGTATCGCCTGATCATGGAGATGGTTGATCTCCAGGGTGATCGAGGTTTGGAGAGTAGACTCAGAGGACAACACAGCGGATCCACTCACAAAGGCCTGTTCCCAGAGAGAGACTTTTATGGGATGGTTGAGTATGAGATACTACAACCACTGCTACAGATGGCCCTAGTGCAAGTGGGAGATTGTTAGTTATATGTATGCCCTAGAGGCCATTACTGTACATTGGATGTATATTGTAGTGGATGCTGGGACATATATAGGGAGGACTTTCTTGCTCGACATGATAGTATGCTATCTGGTTACCCTTTACCTTAACGTGTATGCTGATTGTCTCTCTGTTACATGTTGGTAAAGCCCTTAGGATCTGTACTTGACTACCTGGACTATGATGCGGATCATACTAGTGGGGACATGGTAGTCCATAAGTACATCCTTCAAAGTCCCTAGTCGTGGGTATATCGAGACGGGGCATCGATATACCAGAGTAGACTAGCGTATACCTTCTCAACCCATACAGATGGGCGATGGATGATCCCATATCCATTAGTGTTTGACATCAGAGATGATATACGGGTGCTCAGTAGAGACTGGGTACACCGGACGGACTCGCCGAGAACTCCCAGATGGTATTATACCTCACGTCAGATGGCAGTTCTCTGGTGACACTGGTACAGAGTAGTCTGTTGACCCGAGATCGTCATAGAGTCTTGTGTGGTTCCCACTGTGCTTTGATTTCCATCTTACCACGTCCAAGAGGGCGTGCAAAACGGTGGTTTTTGGGTACAGTCCCGAGTCACATGGAGGCAATGAGCGATAGGAGGGGATTCGTCTCTCCCGGTATAGGGAGTTGATGTTGCGCTGTGTTCGATTGGCTATAACAGGAAATCCCTGGCCAGGGTTGCTGAGATTTACTGGTAAGTGTTACCAGTAGTTTCTCAAACAGTTATAGACCTCATATCGACACGACTTATCGAGCTATTGGGGTCTGACGTTTACCACCCCTAGGCGAGATATGCGACATATCAGACGATCAGACCGGACTGTACGGTAGTGTTACTGGTTGGATTCACTGGAGTGTAAGCGGGCTTGCTCGTCGATCTTCAGATCGCTCAATACCCGGGTGGCCGTTACGTTTAGCAGACCGCTTGCGGCTTGTGGGTGATTGATATGATCATCACCTGCTGCCGGCGTATTGACGAGTCTTTAGAGTCCTACACAGAGGTTTCCTGGCTCGAGCGAAACGAAATAGGAGCGCATATGAGATATGTGCGGGACCGAGAATAATGCATGTATGTGATACCTTATTTCATTCTCGCGATGAATGTGTCGAATGGTTGTATGCGATATAACCTAGTTATCGAATCGAGGATAGATTCGATAAGCCGATACATTGGATACTAGTCGGTTATATGCGATATGACCGGATCGTTAAATCAAGTGTTGATTTAAAGATTTAATGTATAATTATATATTTGATATATTACTTTGTATTAACTAGTATCGGTTCACTTTGAATGGATTTTCTCACTCGGATGTGCGCATTGCATATGCGATATGATTTTGTGCACTTGTTTGTGTCATGTTTGATGATACATGTTACCTTGGATTTGTGTAAAGATTAAACCATGGTTGTGAGAGTGGTTAGGGTTTTGTTTATTCACTTATTATCCTTTTATTCATTTATTCATTCTTTTTGGAAAAATGATAAGCATAAAGGAAAATGGTGGCTTTGTTTGTTTTCTAGTTGAAGCTTCATGAAGCTTTGACCAAAGTGACCATTTTGTCTCATGCTTAACCCTAACCACTCCATTAACCCTAGTTTAATCTCTACACTTGACCATGGTTCAATATATGATAAGTATTGATTTTCTTTTTAAAATCAATTAACTTATCATAACATTATCTTCTTCTTCTTCATCTTCAACCTTGAAGAAAGCTTTCTACCAACAATGGTGGAATGTGAAAATGAGTGAGAAATCCAATTCTAAATTGAACCCACTTCCTATTTCTTCATCCTCTACCTCTTTCCAAGTAGTAGAGTATGTTTTCTTCACAAGTTTCTTGACTTGGTGAAGTCGGAGCTTGATTTAGCGATGCCTCGACGTAGATCATCTTCGGCATGGACATCGACGACCTAGCTCGCCTATTCTTCGATGAAGCCGACGCTAGAGCCCGGGATTTGTTTTGGACAGCGAGAGCACTTCATTGCGGAGCTATGGAGGTGGAGCACCGGATCTACAAAGGTTGTATTTCCGTATTCTCATAGTTAAGTTGTTAACTAGATTGTTTTTCGCCTAGATTTCTAGCAAACGATCCGTACACTAGGGTTTCTCGGCACCATAATTTTTGAAATTGGCATGTTCGATGCCTTGTGAGACCTCTCTAGAGTGCCTAGGAACCCTACACCAGCAAACGAAGCGAAGGCCAAATTCCTAGCTTCAGGGTCTTGAAGGCAACTCATATAAAACCTGAAAGACTATCGGAGATCATCCTACATCAGCGCGGAATGTTCACCACCTCGGCATTCGTCTCGATACAGTAGATGCGATGTCACCACAGCATTCTTCCTCCAACAGGTTTCGGTCGCGCCAAAGCAAACGAAGCGAAGGCCAAATTCCTAGCTTCAAGGTCTTGAAGGCAACTCATATAAAACCTGAAAGACCATCGGAGATCATCCCACACCAGCGTGGAATGGTCACCACCTCGACGTCCGTCTCGACACAGCAGACGAGATGTCACCACAGCGTTCTTCTTCCAACAGGATTCAGACGCGACAATCAGACAACGGAGCCACGGCAAAATCCCTAGTTCCAAACCTCGACGGTTCACCAACAACCTAGAGACAACCGCGACATTCGTCTCGATACAGCAGGCGCAGTGCCAGCAAACGAAGCAAAGGCTAAATTCCTAGCTTCAGGGTCTTGACGGCAACTCATATAAAACCTGAAAGACTATCGGAGATCATCCCATACCAGCGCGGAGTGTTTATGACTCATCGGGGCTCTCCAAAATGAGCCTAACCTCAAGTAAAAAGCGGCACGGTAAAATTCCTAACGCTTGCTCTTCTGACGATCAAACTGCCTAAGAAGATTTCTTGAAGACGTCTTGTCCAGCCCCCGAAGGGATCAGAGACACGACAGTCGCAAGGCTACTCGAACAACAAAATTGCCTATCGAGGAATACATCAGCCAGCGCGACGGTACGACGGGCAAAACCCTAGTACCACAGACCCTAACAGACTTTTGTCGTAAAGAGAAGAGGTTAACTGTGACGTTAGGACATTCTTGCGAGAACTCCTCGATTTATTTCGACTCGTAGGAAAAAGCCTTAGGCAGTGGGGATTAAAAAACCTGTTTTCTAAGCACTGGGGTCCTGCAAGTCGGTCCAAAATGTACTCTTGCATACTATTCACGGACCACACTCTCCAAAGTCGAATCTCGACAAGGAGGGAAACAACCACTTACGAGTCCTCTCGACTTGTAAGGGGAAAAATTCTCTTGTGAGATTCTTACGACTCTCAAGAGAAAACACACTTCGGAGTCCTCACGACTCCTAAGGAGAAAATACACCTATGGGATCCTCTCGACCTGTAGGGAGAAAATTCTTTATGAGACCCTCACGGCTCATAAAGTTGAAAAGTCTTAGGTGGCAGATCCTAACCCGGTCTCCTAAGCCATCTGTTTCCTGATTTAAAATCAGGAAAGTTTACAGAGGAGGCATCACGTGCTAGCACGTGACCAGCAGTCACGTGTTGGCACGTGACGTTTAAAACAGCAGCAAAAGCACATCGGTTCCCTGACTAAATCAAGGAAAAGGCTTCAGAAAAGGTCACGTGCTCACACGTGACCAGGGGTCACGTGTTGGCACGTAACGATTGAGCAGCGACCAGAAAACAGAGCGCAAAAAGGAGAAGAAAAGCTAGTTCCAGGGGTCACGTGCTTACACGTGACCAGGGGTCACGTGGCCACACGTGACCGGCTTTCAAAGCCTATTTATTTAACAGAATCAAATTCTGAAGAGATCATTCAAATCTTTCCAAAGGAAAATGATTATTTGGAACCGATTGGACTAAAGATTTAAAGGTGATTAAATATCATCTATTTATGGAAAAATCTTGAACTTGGAAAGATTTCCCCTTAAAATCTAATCGAAATAACAAAGGAAAATCTTTGGATTTAAAATCCAATGGTGAATAAAATTCACCTAATAATCCAAAGGTCCAAACGAATGGTGAATACAAATCAAATCTCTCAATGAAAGATTCGCCAAAACTAATTGTTTCTGCTTCTTCTCCTATAAATAGGAGCCAAGAGATACACAGAAGGGGGATACATATACAGAGATATATATAGAGAGAGAAATAGAGCCTTGAGACTTTGGAGGAATTTGGATCTTCTGCAAAAGAAAACCTTAGGTAAGAAGGGGGAGGCTTTCAAGAAAAAAGAGAATTTAATTCTCAAAAAGAGTTTAACTCTGATATTAAAAAGAAGAACTTAGTTCTCTCTTTAGTAGAGGATCTGCAAAGTGCACATCTCCCCATGAATGGAGAATTTAATTCTCATTGGGTTGAGATCCTGCCATGCAGATCCAAAGCACAGAGAGGGAATGAAAGTTCGAGAATTTAATCCTCACAGAATTATAGGAATTTAATTCCTTTGAGATGGATTAGGGTTTAACCCTATGTTATAGGAATATAATTCCTTCAGAATGAACAGAATCAGGGTTTAACCCTAGTTAAGAACTTAGTTATGTTAAAATAACAGGAATTTAATTCCCTTAAGAAAGAAGAAATTAGGGTTTCACCCTATGACAGAATCTAATTCCTCAGAATATAAATTAGAGTTTAATCCTATCTAAGAGTAATTCTCTAAAGAAAGAAGGAATTTAGTTCTTTTAAAGTTATTATTAGGGTTTAACCCTATGACAGAACTCAATTCTTCACATATATGAGGAATTTAATTCCTACAGGAAAATCAGAGTTCAACTCTATCAGAGAATATAATTCTGCAGAAGACAATGGGGATTTAATGAAGAATTTAATCAGAAATTGCAAAGAGGCAGGGTCACGTGCTACCACGTGACCCCTGAAAAGATCCACAGAGAAGGGCCTTTGAAGCAATGCCTCGCGTGACCCACGTGACCCTTGGCAGAAGCTTTAACATACAAGCATTTAAATGCCCATCACGTGACAGCACGTGATGCTCCAAAGTATTCAATACTCTCGGCAGAACAAATAAAGGGGAGGGCGCCCTCACGTGCTACCACATGACCCCTCTTACCTTAGTGCTTAACGCTAAATTGGACTCTCTGAATCCAGTGTTTAACACTGTTTTGCCTTGGTGTTCAACAATAATCGAAGAGCCTTTCTTGCAGTGTTCAACACTCAATTTCTTAGTGTTTAACACTAAATTAAATCTCTGTTAACAGAGTTTAACATTAATTTTCTTAGTGTTCGACACTAAATTAAAATCTCTGTCACCGGTTTTTAACACTGATTATCTTAGTGTTTAACACTAATTTGAGATCTCTGTCGCTAGTGTTTAACACTGATTTGTTTTAGTGTTTAACACTAATTTGAACCCCCTGTTGCTGGTGTTTAATACCAATTATCTTTTAGTGTTAAACACTAACTTGTTCCTAATGTTCAACACTGCTGATCTTTAGTGTTCAACACTAACTTTAGCCCAATTGGCTAAGTGTCTAGAGGCAAAGCCTCTCCTCTAATGGACCAACAGAGGGCCAATATCCTAAACATGATTGGACTTAGCCCAAGCTGGCCATAAGTCCTCAATTCAAATTCAACTGAGCCAATAGGCTCATAATATAATTAATTGGTCTTGGTTCCAAATTGGGCCAAAGATTATTTAATCTACCTCGGTTTAAGGGTACATCTCTTCACTCCTTTGATACTCGGCGTTGTAATTCCTCAGCGTCTTCAAAGAGGTGACGGGTCCCGATGACCACATATTGATACGGACTGTGGGGTCTTTAAACTCATGGACTATGAGGTCCTTAACCTTGACCGGGATGTCTTAAAACTAACGCCGGACTGTGGAGTCCTTAAATTCATAGACTATGACGTCCTTAACCTTGACCGTGATGTCTTAAAACTAATATCGGACTGTGGAGTCCTTAAATCCATGGACTATGACGTCCTTAACCTTGACCGTGATGTCTTAAAACTAACATCGGACTGTGGAGTCCTTAAATCCACGGACTATGAGGTCCTTAACCTTGACCGCAACGTCTTAAAACTAACATTGAACCGCAATATCCTTAAACTACCTATAGACCGCAATGTCCTTAAACTACCTATTGACCGCAACGTCATTAAACTAAACAACAGGGCTCCCACAATTGCTCTATTGTTGGATCTAAACGATCCCGTCAAGTCGATCTTAGTCTAAAAACTAGACTGACGTATCCTTAACAAACGTTTAAGTTGATCTTAGTCTCAAACGAGGCTAACGTGTCCTTAAACCCAAACCCTCAAACCCAAATCTAAGATAATACGGATTTGGACTAGTCCACGCCCTACGGGCGACGACATAACTCAGTCTCCGTATACAATCCACGGGCAACTAAACACAAAACAAACACACACGACACAAAGTGACCATCTGGAGAAGGAGAAAGTGGTTACCACAGTGCGGTAGCGTAATTAACTGCAGGGGCTTGCGTCTGCAGGGAAGAGCGTCCCCACAATCAAAAACCCCTCAAGCGAGGGGGAATCTGACGAAGTCTGCTACATCGGACGCATCCGTTTAAACCTTCGATATACTGTGCTATAAATCAACTTGGCATCTTCGGAGAGATAGATGGATAGCACCAATTAGCATCTGCCCCGAATCTCAGGCCAGACGTCCGTCGCGCCGTCTTTCGGAGGGGAACAGATTCTGGCATGCCCGGTGGGA
This sequence comes from Agapanthus africanus, assembly GCA_030015575.1. NCBI lineage: Eukaryota > Viridiplantae > Streptophyta > Magnoliopsida > Asparagales > Amaryllidaceae > Agapanthus > Agapanthus africanus. The sequence goes on from CM057344.1 coordinate 58,349,693, forward strand.
CCTTTTCCTCTTTCCACTCCACACTTCGTGTGTCGTGATTCGCGAACCAATCGCGGTTCGCTAATGGTTGCCCTTGGGTTTCGAAGTACTAAGATTTGGTGTTTCATTTGCCTTAGAAAGCAAAGAATCAATGGCTTCCACTTGTGCGACATGCTCCGACTGCAATTGCAACCAACGCTCTGCCTCGCCAGGAGATATAGCCTACGGACCCCAAGCTGCTTCGCTATTCACAATGCCCGTGGAACAGGTCACTCGAGCCATCACAGGATTGTTTTTTGGGACCATGCTCCCGCCGAGAAGCTTCACCGCTCCGGTGCTGACAACGGAAGCTCCCAAGAAGTCGGTCTTTGATCGTCTTACCCCTGCCGCGGCCCCTCTCAACGGGTCGCCCAACACCAGTGCCTCGGTCTTCTCCAGACTGGGCCAGAGCTCCTTTGGAACCGCAATGGGGCCTGCTGCTCCTAAGAAAATAACCAGTCTCGCTCTTGAAGTCGTCAAGGCGGCTTCTCCTTCCAAAAAGTCGGTCCTTACAAGATTGACTGTTCCAGCTCCCACTCCTGCTACCCAAAGGACATCAGTCTTTAACAGGCTGGCACTAGCAACGACCCCCCAACTACACAGGGGGCAAGACGAGACTATCGCCCTCGCCAAGCCGGTTCCATCAGCACGACACGCTCGACGTCGTTACTGGCGCCGAGTGAGGAAGGCCGGAGGCAACTCCCCTCCTGGGCTAACTCCTCCAGCCCCGATGGCAGAAGTTAATGCTGCTGTTCCAACTGGAAACAGCTTTGAGATGCTAAATAAGGTGTGTAGGAATTCTCCTACCGCGGTGCTAAAGTGGTCTCCCCCTCCGCTGAAAAAAGCTGTAGAAGTAAAGCCAGAACAGCCCCAATCTCCTCAACGGCTGTCCTTCCAAATCTATAAAGTCTGGCGGCAGACCCGAGACTCGGTGATCGATCCAAATTTCTCCAGCCAGCACAAGAAACTGAAAATCCAACAGGAAGTCAGTCACCAGGCTAAGCCACGAAAAGCTGTCTGGGTGCCCACCTCAACGGCCCCCTCAACTTCCACTGCTCATAAAAAGAGGAGGCCGGAGAAGATCCCCGGGCCTACAACGAGAGCTAAAAGCGCTGAACCCAGACGCCCTAAGGCTGGGGGCAGGATGGTCCACACTGTATATATGGCGTCTGGGAAGGAAGACAGCCGTGCGTCTACAGGTCATAGACCGCTTACACGGTCAGTGACCAAAGCTCAGGAGCAACAGCAAAAGCTCCAGGAAATGATGATCGCAATGGCCTCGCTTACTGGACCGAAAGAAAGCCCCGAGGCTTCCTCGGATCAGCAACAAGAACAGGAAACCGACGCCGAGTTCCTCCGGAGGATACTAGAAAAGAAAGATAAAGAGGCTGCGGAACAAGCGGCCAACATAAAGCAAATAGCCCACTTATTCCAGGACATGGTGGGAATGATGATCCAACAAGACCCACCTGCTGAGGATCCTCCGATCGTCCTTGAAGACGACAGGGGAGAAACGTCAAATCCACCACCGGCTCTCTCAACGGCCAAGGAGGAGACAATCTCTAAGGCTGACTTGGACGACTATATAGCCCAGCAAATCCGGGTTCATCATGCGACTGAGGCAGCTGGTCAAGTCGTAAAAACGGGGCGACCATATCCGAGCTGGTACGACCAAATCAAATATCCGCCGGGTTATACAATACCAAAATTCCACGTGGATAAGGGGACCGGCAATCCCCATCAACATGTTGCCCAGTTCAGGGCCTTTTGCGGTAACACCGGCGGTGATGATAAACTGTTGCTTCGCCAGTTCGTGGGCAGCTTATCAGAAACAGCGTTCGAATGGTATTCGGAACTCCCGAACGATTCTATCAAGACGTTCGCTGAAATGGAGTTGCTATTCACTCAGCGATTCGCAAGCGCCAGCGAACGCACTCTAATAACGGCATTGATTAATGCCAGGGTAAAACCAGGCGAAACGTGGGTCCAGTACGCTATACACTGGCGAAATTTGTGGTCGAAATGCGAGCAACGCATTGAGGAAGCGCCCGCGGTGGGCATGTTCGTGGGAACCCTAGACCCTCACGCAACTATCTCCCAGTTTATGATGTTCTTTAAGCCAACCACATTCCAGGCTCTAATCGACAAGTTGGCCCAGATGGACCAGATGGGTCATAGACCGTCTCCCCCGAAGCCCGAGCCTCGGAGTGACAAGGGTAAAGGAAAGGCAACCTTCGTCGCGAATGCCCAGCAGCAACCCAATGCCCCAAAGCTAGCGGATCAACTGGAAGAAAGACGCCAGTATTATAATGAGAAGATGAAGCGTCCCTACTCGTTCCCACGGGACAAGACGAAACGGTTATTCGAGCTGGCAGTACGCAACAGACTTATAAACTTGCCAAATCCAAGACGACCGCCACAACCTACTGAGGTGAATAACCCCAACTATTGCCCTTACCATCAAACGATAAGTCATCCGATTGAGGATTGCTTCAATTTCAAAGGATGGATTGAAGATCAATACCTCCAGGGGAAGTTCGCACTATCCGAAAAATAGAAGGTGAACCCACCACAGCCGCATACTTCTAAGAAAGCAGATACACCGGGGGCAACCTGTTCCTTTATTGAAGAAGCTCCATGGGAGGTCGTGCTGTCAACTAAAACCAAAAGAATGCTGAGGGACCTTCATGCGTGCCCGGCGGTCGAATGGAAGGATCCGCTGGAACCCCAAATCATTGAAGGAATGCTGAGGCTGCGCCCAACTACAAAAAGCGGTGGTGATGGCCCAAGTACTCATGCCCAACCGTCAAAATCTTCGAAGAAAAAGAAGAAGAAATCTAAGAAGCCCGTGAAGCCTGGAGACAAGCGCACGAACTTGCAGAAGCAAATCGACGCGCTGGAAGAGTACAATCAAAAGGCGCGGACTCCCGTCACGCTGCAAGAGTTCCTCAACCACATCTTTCAAGAGGAAGATGAGGGGGACAGTTCGTCGGATGAATCCGAGGGATACGTGGCGAGTTGTAATGTAATCTCCCACTCGTTTACCGACGATGAAAAACTCCCAGCACTAAGAAACTGGGGGCAGAGCCTGAACCAGAGCTTGTGTGGCCGACAAACGAAATGATCAACGCCTTTCAAGACGAGATTCGTTTGAAAAGTAAAGCCGACCAGGAGCGTGAGATAGCCGCATCAGAGGGAGCCAAACGCAGGCGACTAAACGAAAGAGTTGAAGTACTCCCGCCAGATCGAAAGGCATCCGACGCAGATAAAAACATATTCAAGACGAGGAAACGGTTTGCCAAGGCCGTGTCAATGGGAATGAAACTACCACCCTCGGAAGAAAACACGCTCGATGGGACGGAGATGCATCCTAATTACTGCTCATATCATCGGAAGATTTCACACCCTACAGAGGAGTGCGACGCTTTTAAGATGTGGTGGCAAGGATATGTTGCTCACCGGCAACATTTTAAGCGCATGAAACGTAAGACTCGTCGGAAATGAAGAAGTACTGCCGACGGGCACAACAGAACTGCTGGCAACTGTTACATAGTTAACGCCGGAGGGTCACAAGTTCTCACCTTTGGGAGCGACTCTGATGAAGAAATGGCTCTGGGCCCTCTCTTTAAAGAATCAGTTTTAGGGAAAGAGGAAGAACCAGAGGCCTGCGAAAACATTCAGCTGCGCAATCGCACGCTCCCAAAAAAGAATCTCGGGCCCGCAAATAGAAAAGATAAGGGAAAGGAGAAGATCGCCGAGGATATCACCTTAGAGGATCAAGTCATGAAAGAGTTGATTGCCAAAGACCCTCCCAGGAAGGGTAAGGTGGACTATAACATCCTAGCGCACCTAAGGAAGCTACCTTCTCAGCTCAGCATTCTCGATGCCCTCCTATTATCAAAAGAAGCGCGAGATTCATTAATCAAGGCGTTACAAGAACCTGAGCAATTCCAAACCTTCCTCACCGCAGAAAGGATGAAGGATGAACTGGAAGAAGTGCACACGACCGACATCACTTTCGGTGACGAAGACCTTCTTCTCGGGACGTGCGACCACAACCGTCCCCTATATGTCTCTGGATACTGCCATGATATCAAGATAGGCAAGATCCTCGTGGATAATGGATCCTCCGTCAATCTCCTTAATGTTCGGGTGTTGAAAGAAATCTGCATGAGCGTGCAGCACCTCGCTCGTAACAAAATTACCATCTCCGGTTTCGACTCCCAGTCATCACGGACTCTCAGATCTGTAATACTAACATTACGCTTCGGACTGCTCGTCACGGACATCAAGTTTCACGGCATTGACGCCAAGACCTGCTACAACGCCTTGCTCGGTCGTCCTTGGTTACATGAGTACAACATCATCCCTTCTACACAGCATCAGTGTATGAAGTACTTTAAGGATGGTTTCGAGTATACCGTAACAAGTGAGATGAACCCATTTTCCGTGAACGAAGTCCGCAAGTACGAAGATGCGAAGTACTTTTTGCCCGACTTCGAGGATACAGAAAAGAGTCGCAAGCCGGAGAACAAAGCCGTCGCCACCATCCCTGTTTTCGGGAGCGATACCGAAGAAGAAGAAGAAATAGTTTACGCTGGTCCGTCCTGACGCAACAACCCGGGACCGTCCGCCCCTATGTTGGTCTTCGGAAGTGACTCGGAAGATGAGGTTAATGCCGTGTTCTCCAGTCGGCCATCAACACAAGCATCCCCTGGCGATGATCAGAGTTTGCAAATCACCATGGTGCCGCAGGAACACTACAAGGATCTTAACACACTCCAAGCTTACAATGTGCAGGACCTGCAGACGTTTTACGTCCCTCCCAGGCGAAAGGGTGAGAAGGTGATCCTATTCTATCGATCCTCTGAAACGAGAGTAGAGAAAGAGATCTGGCATGGTGCGGATCCTACACTCGACAGACTCCAACCTATCAGTTTGCCCAGATATTACACAAACGGACTAAAAAGACTATTGAAACGCCAAGGGGTACCCTTAAAACAGACTGTTCGACAAGCTCGATTCTACAACAGGATTTGGGATGTCCCTGGAACTCAGCGCAAACTGCCCAACAGGAGAATGGAAACACTTGGGCTTGGATATGTGAGGTCCGGGAAACGGGAACGAGTCCACGGTAGCTACGCCATATATGACTTCGATGAGGAAGAGGACGCCTTGTCGAGAGATGCTAACCCTTCGTCAAAACTGGATCCTACGAGCGAAGTGCCGAGTCCGTCGTTTGAAAAAAGAATGGACAAGCTTATCAGGAAAGCAGGTCAAAAAGCTCGGGAAAATCACAACCGTGAAATGGTTATCTACGAGAAGGCCAGGATGCAACGTCTATTTCAACAAGCTGCGAAAGACAAAGGTGCTCCTCCCTGTCAACCCGTTGTGAAAAAGGCCCGACGCAGAGGCAGAAGTAAGTCAAGAAACGAAAAAAGGAGTCGACAACAACGAAGCCGGATTAGAGAGTCATGTGATCGGGCATTGCACGGTCCGGACTTGTCCCTCATGAAGAAGATGAGTCGAGCATGTTCCTTCCCTCGAGACAAGACGAAGAAGCTACTCGATCTCGCTATAAGGCATCAAATGATCGCACTTCCGGAGTCTAAGCACCCTAAGCAAGTTAACGAGGTTTCTCATCCGGGTTATTGCTCTTATCACCGAGCCATAGGACACCCTATCGAAGACTGCTTCACGTTCAAGAACTGGGTCGAAGACCAGTACCAGCAAGGCAGATTTGCTTTATCCAGCAGCTGGAGGGTAACGCCGCCACAAAAGCACGAACCCAAAGGCGCAAGAGCAGAGCCAGATCCACATCGGTCTTGGAAGCGAGCCCGTCCTTGTCATATGATAACAATGTCAAAAGGAGAGCCCGAGAATATGGATGACCTCCCTTGGTGCTTCGAAAGCAATGATAAGGTCACCTCAGAATTTCCACCAGCTCCGAAAGAACTGGAAGATGGCATACATACGACTGCAGATAACCTCAAAAAGATTGAGTTGGGATCGGAAGACGATCCGCGACCAACATTCGTTAGCGAGCTACTATCTGAGAAAAGGGTGGCGGCGTTAAGAGACGTGCTTCTACAGCATAGAGATTGCTTCGCATGGAACTATTCCGAGATGCCAGGATTAGATCCAGAGATTGCGGTACATAAATTAGCAATATCCCCGGATATCAAGCCAGTCAAACAGGCGCCAAGACGGATGCGGCTTGAGCTTGAAATGAGCATTAACGCCGAAGTCAAGAAACTAATCGATTCCGGGTTTATCCAGGAGGTACAGTATCCTGATTGGGTCGCCAACATCGTCCCGGTGATGAAGAAGAATGGGACAGTACGCATATGTGTGGACTTCCGAGATCTCAATAAAGCCTGCCCGAAGGACGATTTCCCAGTGCCAGTCACCGAGCTGATGATAGACAATACGTCCACTCATGAGGTTTTCTCCTTTATGGACGGATCATCAGGGTACAATCAGATAAAGATGCATCCTGAGGACCAGAAGCACACCGCTTTCCGGACTCCTTTAGGTATATTCTGCTACAAAGTTATGCCCTTCGGTCTAAAGAACGCCGGTGCTACCTATCAAAGGGCCATGACAAAGATCTTCGATGATCTCATACATGAAATCGTCGAGTGCTATATCGATGACCTCGTAGTGAAGAGCATGTCATATGAAGAGCATTTAGAGCATCTGAAGACCGTATTTCAACGCCTTCGGCAATATAATTTGAAGATGAACTCCCTCAAATGCGTGTTCGGGGTCTCCTCGGGTAAATTCCTGAGATTCATCATCCGACATCGAGGTATCGAAATAGATCCATCTAAGATTAAGGCGATCATGGAAATGCCACCTCCGAGGACTCTCAAACAGCTACGGTCTCTCCAGGGGAAGCTCGCGTACATCCGACGGTTTATCGCCAACCTGTCAGGCAAGTGCCGTCCTTACAGTCACCTGATGAAGAAGGGAATTCCATTCGTTTGGGATCACAAATGTCAAGGCGCACTGGACGAGATCAAGCAGTACCTGCAGGACCCCCCAGTGTTGGCTGCTCCGGTTAAGGGAAAGCCTCTCATTCTTTATACAACAGCCCTCGAAGGTTCTTTAGGCGCCTTATGGGTGCAAGAGAATGACCAGGGAAAGAAAGAGCACTCTACTACTTAAGTCGAGTTCTTCTGGGGCAGAAAGCAATTACTCCCCGATCGAAAAACATTGCCTGGCGCTAATCTTTGCGATAACAAAACTCCGGCACTATGCATTGGCACATGAAGTCCGTCTTATATCAAAGGTGGACCCCCTAAAATATCTAATGTCAAAGGCCATATTGACGGAGAGACTCGCTAAATGGGCCGTACTCCTGATGGAGTTTTCAATAACCTATCAGCCTCTTAAAGCAGTGAAAGGCCAAGCCATTGCCGACTTCCTTGCTGAGCATCCAGTACCTGCCGGTTCTCCTCTAAATTGCGATTTTCCGGACGAACATGCATTTGACTCGATCGACGGTGGTGATACCCAATGGGAACTTTATTTCGATGGAGCATCTTCCATGAAAAAGCGCAAACAAAGTACCCCTATAGTCAAGTCGGGAGTAGGCCTTATCTTCGTGACCCCACAAGGAGGGATAATGCGCTTTGCTTTCTCCTTAACGGAATCGAGGACGAACAATGAAGCCGAATACGAAGCTTTGATAGCGGGCCTCGAGATCGCCATTGACATAGGAATTGAAGACCTCCTTATATACGGGGATTCTCAACTGGTCGTTAGTCAAGTAAATGGTGACTACCAAACGTGCAAACCGGGGTTGGTGAAGTACGGCGAAAAGGTGCAACAACTGTTGACCCAAATTCCCTCCTATACTTTGGAAAGCATACCACGCGCGGAAAATAGCAAAGCGGACGCGTTAGCTAAGCTCGCTAAAGAATTGGCTGACGAGAACCTCGATGACGTTAAAATCATGATACAAAGCCGTCGAGTGCTCGTCCCAGCAGAAATATCTTCGGAATCATCCGAAGAAAAGGGAGTGATTGAGCAGACGACTCTACAAATAAAAAACCGCGAGAAGGATGAGGACTGGAGGGAAGTCTTCATAGACTACTTTAAGTCCCACCGAATGCCCGAAGAAGCGTCCTCAAGACATCAACTCATGAAACGAGCTCTATCTTTCGCTTTCGTCAACGATACTCTATACAAGAGATCATTTGATTCTCTGTGGCTGAGATGCTTAGGACCTGACGAAGCAGAAAGAGTCGTTCGGGAAGTTCATGACGGAATCTGTGGTTCTCATCAAGCAGGCCCGAAGATGAAGTTAAAAATTAAACGGATGGGTTACTACTGGCCCACGATGATCCAGGGCTGCCTCGAATATGCGAAGCAGTGCCACTCATGCCAAATCCATGGGGATTTCATCCACCAGCATCCGAATCTGCTACATCCAACGGTGGCTAGCTGGCCATTCGAAATGTGGGGAACTGGCATAGTCGGCCTCACCGAACCAGCATCGTCCGGGGGACATCGTTTCATCCTGGCGACGACTGATTACTTCTCCAAATAGGCAGAAGCAGTACCGTTGAGGGAAGTGACGACGGAGAATATCCTCCACTTTTTCAAGACGCACGTCATTTATCGGTTTGGAACTCCACGGCGGATTATCTCCAATAACGGGCCAGCCTACAGAAGCCATAAGATTAGCCGCTTCGCGCAACAGCATAATATAGACTGGAGATACTCTTCAGTTTATAATCCATGAGCTAACGGTCTGGCCGAAGCCTTCAATAAGACTTTGACAAAGATCATAAAAAAGACGGTGTCCCGGAATAAGAAAGACTGGCACGAGAGACTGCAAGAGGCTCTTTGGGCGTATCGAACTACGTTCAAGACGGCCACGAACACGACGCCATACGCATTGGTATTCAGTACGGAAGCAGTACTCCCCCTCGAGATAGAGCTACCTTCTCTACGAGTGGCAATCCACCACGAGTTGACAGACGAAGAAAATGCTCACCTCCGGCTTGAGGAGCTTGATGCCCTCGATGAAACCCGGCTCATAGCACAACAAAATATGGAAGCTTATAAAGCAAAGATGACGCGCTCATATGAAAGATTGACCCGACCGAGGACATTCCGCCAAGACGAACTCGTGCTAGTGGTCAAAAGGCCTATAATCCCCAATCGCGCCAAGCGGGGAAAATTCGAGCCGAACTATGAAGGCCCGTACATCATAGACAAGGTCTATCAGGGTGGAGCCTATTTACTCATAGATATGCACGGTGAAAGGCCTTTCAGGCCAATAAACGGCCGCTTCCTAAAGAAATACTACGCTTAATGAGCCACAACCTAGGTCAATGATAGATGACGACGACTTTGTCCGCTCGCTATCTTCCTAAGCTCAAGCTCTATAAGCAGTAGCTGGCCCTCTCCATGACGGACCGAAACGTGCTTAAACTAACGACGGACCGAAACGTTCTTAAAACTACTACCGCAGCATCCTCAAGCTGACGAGATGAATAAAAAAAATATAAAAAATATTAAAAAAACAAAAAAAAAAACGGTATGTCCATAAGCAAAAAGGGCACGGATGAAAACCCGAAAGGGCTCCGTGAGTAAAAACAGCGGGGCTACCGGCGAGTGTTCGTGAAAACCCGAAAGGGCGCGACCTCGTTAAAAAAAAAGAATAAAAAGAATAATAAAAACGGTATGTCCATAAGCAAAATGGGCACGGATGAAATCCCGAAAGGGCTCCATGAGTAAAAACAGCAGGGCAACTGGCGGGTGTTTGTGAAAACCCGAAAGGGCATAACCTCGTTAAAGGACACTTGCAGGATCCCTAAGACCTTGTAAGGAGAAACCACCCGCGTGAGATCCTTACGACTCACAAGGGAGCAACACACTTAGGGATCCCCACGATTCCTAAGGAGAAAATATACTTGCGAGATCCTTACGACTCGCGAGGAGAACTCTCTTATGAGACCCTCACGGTCATAAGACTTGAAAGTCTTAAGTTACAGGAACCTGAACCTGTGCTTAAGCAAAATCCCCCATAACCTTCGACAATGCCCTACAAGCGGCTCATACTGACCCTTGTATACAATCCACGGGCGCGAATAAGCATTTCCCCAGCAAAGTCCCACCCGTGACTAGGGGTATGTCCCTATGGTGAACAACCCTTATGAGTCCTCTCGACTTATAAGGAGAAAGCCCTCTTGTAAGATCCTTACGACTTACAGAGGAACATACACTTAGGAATCCTCACGATTCCTAGGGAGAAAATATACCTACGAGATCCGCACGACTTGTAGGGAGAAATACCTTCGTGGGACCCTTACGGCTCATGAAGTCAAAAGCCTTAGTCGACGGGACCCTAACCCTGTTTGCTAAGCCACCCTTGTTCAACATCGACAGAGGCAGATGATGATTCGCTCCTGGCCATATCCCAGTTGTAGCGGTGCTGATGCCGAAATCGGTGTCTAATTTCAGGTTTATGGCGAAAAGCCAGTAGGCCGCACGTGCATACGAAATAGCCGAAATGATGGGGCAACTTGCAATAAAAAGCAGCAAGTAAAAAATGTATGCACGCAAAATAGCCGAAATGATGGGGCAACTCGCAATAAAAAGCAGCGAGCAAAAATAAAAAAATAGCCGAAATGATTGGGGCACCGCGAAAAATAGCCGAAATGATAGGGCAATCGCGACCTTCGCGATATAAAAGCTGAAATGATGGAGCATCGCGGAAAAAGAAATGAAATAAAATAAAAAAAAATTTAATTTATGCCCTACAGGTGATGTTCCATCACACCCTACAATCCAAGGGCGTAAACAAAAAAGGGATCCTCCTCCTCCCCAGGTTTCATCAGAAGAAGAAGCCAAATCTCGACGGGCCGAAAGAGACCTGGAGAACGTCTCAACACTCGTCTCGTAACAACGGACACAATTTCAAGCGAAGCGGAACAGCGGCAACTCCCAGTTCCATGGCTCGGCGATATACAGACTACCAAGTGTCAAACCCCCACTCCATGAAATGCGGATATAATCAACAAAATTCCTGGTTACGTGGAACGCGGATAACGTCACTCTTTGACCCCGTGGAAAACGACCAGAGCGGATCCTGGTCCTCGCAGAGCACGGCAGTGAACCCGTGTGAAGCATCCAAAGCGGAGCCTAGTCCTCGCCGAGCACGGCAGTGAACCCGTGTGAAGCATCTAGTGCAAAATTCCTGGTTACGTAGAACGCGGATAACGTCACTCTTTGACCCCGTGGAAAACGTCCAGAGCGGATCTTGGTCCTCGCAGAGCACGGCAGTGAACCCGTGTGAAGCACCCAGAGCGGAGCCTAGTCCTCGCCGAACACGGCAGTGAACCCGTGTGAAGCATCTAGTGCAAAATTCCTGGTTACGTGGAACGCGGATAACGTCACTCTTTGACCCCGTGGAAAACGTCCAGAGCGGATCCTGGTCCTCGCAGAACACGGCAGTGAACCCGTGTGAAGCATCCAGAGTGGAGCCTAGTCCTCGCCGAGCACGACAGTGAACCCGTGTGAAGCATTTAGTGCAAAATTCCTGGTTACGTAGAACGCGGATAACGTCACTCTTTGACCCCGTGGAAAACGTCCAGAGCGGATCCTGGTCCTCGCAGAGCATGGCAGTGAACCCGTGTGAAGCATCCAGAGTAGAGCCTAGTCCTCGCCGAGCACGGCAGTGAACCTGTGTGAAGCATCTAGTGCAAAATTCCTGGTTACGTGGAACGCGGATAACGTCACTCTTTGACCCCGTGGAAAACGTCCAGAGCGGGTCCTGGTCCTCGCAGAACACGGCAGTAAACCCGTGTGAAGCATCCAGAGCGGAGCCTAGTCCTCGCCGAACACGGCAGTGAACCCGTGTGAAGCATCTAGTGCAAAATTCCTGGTTACGTGGAACGCGAATAACGTCACTCTTTGACCCCGTGGAAAACGTCCAGAGCGGATCCTGGTCCTCGCAGAGCACGGCAGTGAACCCGTGTGAAGCACCCAGAGCGGATCCTAGTCCTCGCCGAACACGGAAGTGAACCCGTGTGAAGCATCTAGTGCGAAATTCCTGGTTACGTGGAACGCGGATAACGTCACTCTTTGACCCCGTGGAAAACGTCCAGAGCGGATCCTGATCCTCGCAGAGCACGGCAGTGAACCCGTATGAAGCATCCAGAGCGGAGCCTAGTCCTCGCCAAGCACGGCAGTGAACCCGTGTGAAGCATCTAATGCAAAATTCCTGGTTACGTGGAACGCGGATAACGTCACTCTTTGACCCCGCGGAAAACGCCCAGAGCGGAGCCTGGTCCTCGCCAAGCACGGCAGTGAACCCGTGTGAAGCATCCAGAGCAAATACCGGACTGTGGAGTCTTTAAAATCCACGGACTATGATGTCCTTAACCTCTACCGTAATGTCTTAAAACTAACAATCAACCACCCTGATTCTGTACTGATTCTACCTTGGTTTATGGGTACATCTCTTCACTCCTTTGATGCCTGACGTTGTAATTCCTCAACGTCTTCAAAGAGGTGACGGGTCCCTGCAACCAAATATCGGACTATGGAGTCCCTAAATCCACGGACTATGAGGTCCTTAACCTTGACCTTGATGTCTTAAAACTAACATCGGACTGTGGAGTCCCTAAATCCACGGACTATGAGGTCCTTAACCTTGACCGTGATGTCTTAAAACTAACATCGGACTATGGAGTCCCTAAATCCACGGACTATGAGGTCCTTAACCTTGACGGTGATGTCTTAAAACTAACATCGGACTGTGGAGTCCCTAAATCCACGGACTATGAGTTCCTTAACCTTGACCGTGATGTCTTAAAACTAACATCGGACTGTGGAGTCCCTAAATCCACGGACTATGAGGTCCTTAACCTTGACCGTGATGTCTTAAAACTAACATCGGACTGTGGAGTCCCTAAGTCTACGGACTATGAGGTCCTTAACCTTGACCGTGATGTCTTAAAACTAACATCGGACTATGGAGTCCTTAAGTCCACGGACTATGACGTCCTCAACCTTGACCGTGATGTCTTAAAACTAACATCGGACTGTGGAGTCCTTAAATCCATGGACTATGATGTCCTTAACCTTGACCGCGACGTTTTTAAACTACGACGCCTTGAGCAACCCCTGACCCCATGAAACACGGATAAGGGTGACCACATCCAGCACTTGCAGGTCCTCACGACCTGTAAGGAAGAAAAACTCTCTGGTGAGATCCTTACGTCTCTCAAGGGAAAACCCGCTTAAGAATCCTCATGATTCTTAAGAAGAACTTACACCTATGGGATCCTTTTGACCCATGGGGAGAAAAACTCTTTATGAGACCCTCATGGCTCATAAAGCGCAAAAGTCTTAGGAAGCAGATCTTAACCCTGAATCCTAAGCCATCGCTGCCCTGCAAGGAGATCAAGATAAATTGTCCGCAAAACACATTCAACAAAAAGGAGACGCACCATTGAGAAGAAAAATGTATCTTTTATTCATAAACCAAAATGGATACAAACTACAATTCATGAAAGAACAAAAGAAGATACTCTCGTCTATGAGTATATACAAGAAGGAAGGAAAAGATACAAATGTTTCAAGCCGGCGGGCGATTCAGCAGCTTGGTCAGCTCATCCTGCTTTTGTTGGGCCACGGCCTCATGATTTAAGATCGCCAAAAGACGGGCCTCCGCCTGAGCCTGCTGGGCCTGATACGAAGCGAGCCGGCCTTCAAGCTCTTTCTCGGTGGCCTTATGAGCCTCGACCCTCTCACGAGTGAACGTAGCAGCTTTATCAAGAGTCACCACCTCCCTGATAGACTCTTGAAGCACCCGCCAGAGTTCATACGCTTTGTTGGTCTTGGCAGTAAGACTCGCCTGAAGCTCGCTCAGCGCCTTAGAAGTCAGCACCCTCTCCGAGAAGTTACGACCGAACCCTTTTCTCGCACGACAATATGTTCGCCACGTGTTGCCCTATCAGGCCACATAAGCTCACTTTCGCGACCGCAACCTTGAAAACGGGACACACACGCTCAAGACCGTATAAATGGGCGTCCAGTCGACAGCAATGATCGACTTGAAACGCGCTCACATTACCTGGTATGAAAAGCAACGAGAAAATTTCCCACGAGCATGCGTTCGTAATTATATGAACATCCAAAAAGGAAATAATATTCGGGGCTTTATTGTGCATGCGACATGATGATAGTGTTGATAATTAAAGAAAGCTCTTATAAGGAGAACACAAAGTTTATTTATGCAAGCGAAGACATACGTACGAGCGCCGAGCCTACATGAAAGTTCAGCATAAAGCATACAAAAAAAGGGACTAATTTAAATATGCTACGCCAGCGGGAAAGGTCACCAAACACGGGATCAATAGCACAAGGGTTAACAAAACAGAGAACGAAATTCTCCATCTCCCTCTCTGCTTTCTCCAGCACATCAAAACGACTGTTCTCGGGAGGAGTCACTCCCCATCGATTGGCGCCATGTTCGTCCGCGAAAGCAGACATAATAGCTCGCCGGGCCTTTATCTGGCTCAGCAGGTGAATTGAGCAATCCTTCAAAGCCTGAGTAATCAGGCACGCTTTGTGAAAGCCCTCGAGCTTTTCTTCAGCCGCGTCAAGCATCGCCAGGGTCATCTCCGCCGGGTGAGGAGGGATGTCGGCAAGCACGGTCGCGAGAATCATCCGGAGCCAGAGGGACCCCATCGGGAGGGGGGACCCCCTACGGATCGAGAGTTCATACATCGCCGAGTCGCATTCGTCATCGGTAAGGAGTGGATCCACCAATCGGGCAGCAAAGCGGGGGATTATCTCCTCGATAGGTACTTCCCATGCCTGTCGACGAGCATGAGGGTGATTGCAGGCCATGGCGCTCGGTTGTTTCTCAAGACAAATTACACCAAAATGAAAAAATAAATCTCTCTGTGAAGGGAAAAGAAGGCTATAGCCTCAGATATAAAAAGATGCATTAAGTGTTGAGCGCGGAAAATCTTGCATGATGAAGCTATTTCCAAGGCCCAAAAAAAAAGGAAAGGCATCGAAAATCAGGGGGATGGAACTGTTTCCAAGGCTCCTTTTCTGCATCTGATATTATGCACTAAAAATATGGCATGGAAAAATTTTGAACAGTCCCATCAAAGGACTCCACGTGCAGAACACGTGAGCCCCAAACTTGACGTGCACTAAAAAATAGAATAGCACCATGCATATTAAAAGCATCAGCCACAACAATAGTAAAATGATAAAACCCCACAGAAAGGCATGCAAGCATACAAAGACATAATAAAACTTATCATTCATACTTCAAGAAGGTCATACAAAATAAAGAGGAACACGTTTACAATGGCAAGACCTCGGACGTGGGGCATGGATTGAGAAACTCAAACTTGACTTTGTCCAAGATCTTCCAGGCGCTTCGAACCATCCTGGTATGTTTCCTCTCACGGTCGCAAGCGTCGGGGTCCTCATGGATGTCCTCCACCCTCCGATAGGCAGCAAGTATGACTGACTGCTGAAAGGCCTGGTGCAAGAGATCAATGAGGTGATTTCGCCTCCTCTTTGAAATCAAGCTCATCAGGTACACCGAATGTACCTTATCCTCAGCAGTGTCCAAGGCCCTGAGCGGTACGCCGGTACAAAAGAGAGGGAGTGCCTCCCAGATAGCCAGCACAATCAGTCTCAAAAGAGAAGAGCGACGGGGGAGTAGCCGATGGTTGTACTCACCGAAGCGGCTCATGATCTCGGCGCATTGAGCATTGGTGAACTCCTGGTTCTGACTGCGACCCAATGCATGAATGTTCCCGTAGGAAATGATTTCGTCAAGACCATACAAATGGGCATCCATGATACCTGAAATGAAGATCATGAGAATTATTACAAAGCTTCTGTTCCATTAATTACAGAAGGACAACCTAGGGCAAAGAGACCCTGGGAAGCCTCCATGTGAAGAAACCGAGTTCTTCATAGGAATTAAATTCCTTATTAAGAAAAAGGAATTAAATTCCCAAAAGCATTTTTTTTGTGAACGGAGTTAAACTCCATGGATCATCGTCTAAGCCCTAAGAGATCTACAGTTTGAAGGTTAGGTGGTTTTCTGTTCTTGTGGAAAAAACTTTAAGAAAAAATGGGTTCATAGTAAAAGAGTGAAACCCTTGACACGGATTTAAAATCCAGAGAGTTCTGTCAAAGTGAAGGTGCCTTGATCACCATTACCTGAGAAAAAAAAAGGTCATTTGAACAGAGTTAAACTCTGAAGAGTTCGAAGAAGAGAGCTAAGCTCTAGAAACGAGAATTAAATTCTCAAAGGAAAAAGTTCTCAAAGGAGGAAGACAGGCAAAGTGGAGGCGTCTCTGAAATGACCCCAATATTTATAGGATGTGATGGAAACGCTTCATCTCCCCAAATTCCTAAAGGAATCCAACGGTCACAAAAGTGACAGCGTTGCACTCACGTGCAGACACGTGAGAACAACGCTGTGGGGGCATTTGTTTTTTGATTTAAAATCAGGAAAGTTTACAGAGGAGGCATCACGTGCTAGCACGTGACCAGCAGTCACGTGTTGGCACGTGACGTTTAAAACAGTAGCAAAAGCACATCGGTTACCTGACTAAATCAAGGAAAAGGCTTCAGAAAAGGTCACGTGCTCACACGTGACCAGGGGTCACGTGTTGGCACGTGATGATTGAGCAGCGGCCAGAAAACAGAGCACAAAAAGGAGAAGAAAAGCTAGTTCCAGGGGTCACGTGCTTACACGTGACCAGGGGTCACGTGCTTACACGTGACCAGGGGTCACGTGGCCACACGTGACCAGGGGTCACGTGGCCACACGTGACCGGCTTTCAAAGCCTATTTATTTAACAGAATCAAATTCTGAAGAGATCATTCAAATCTTTTCAAAGGAAAATGATTATTTGGAACCGATTGGACTAAAAATTTAAAGGTGAT
This sequence comes from Agapanthus africanus, assembly GCA_030015575.1. NCBI lineage: Eukaryota > Viridiplantae > Streptophyta > Magnoliopsida > Asparagales > Amaryllidaceae > Agapanthus > Agapanthus africanus. Next base: position 58,366,664 of record CM057344.1, read on the forward strand.
TAAATATCATCTATTTATGGAAAATTCTTGAACTTGGAAAGATTTCCCCTTAAAATCTAATCAAAATAACAAAGGAAAATCTTTGGATTTAAAATCCAATGGTGAATAAAATTCACCTAATAATCCAAAGGTCCAAACGAATGGAGAATACAAATCAAATCTCTCAATGAAAGATTCACCAAAACTAATTGTTTCTGCTTCTTCTCCTATAAATAGGAGCCAAGAGACACACAGAAGGGGGATACATATACAGAGATATATATAGAGAGAGAAATAGAGCCTTGAGACTTTGGAGGAATTTGGATCTTCTGCAAAAGAAAACCTTAGGTAAGAAGGGGGAGGCTTTCAAGAAAAAAGAGAATTTAATTCTCAAAAAGAGTTTAACTCTGATATTAAAAAGAAGAACTTAGTTCTCTCTTTAGTAGAGGATCTGCAAAGTGCACATCTCCCCATGAATGGAGAATTTAATTCTCATTGGGTTGAGATCCTGCCATGAAGATCCAAAGCACAGAGAGGGAATGAAAATTCGAGGATTTAATCCTCGCAGAATTATAGGAATTTAATTCCTTTGAGATGAATTAGGGTTTAACCCTATGTTATAGGAATATAATTCCTTCAGAATGAACAGAATCAGGGTTTAACCCTAGTTAAGAACTTAGTTATGTTAAAATAACAGGAATTTAATTCCCTTAAGAAAGAAGAAATTAGGGTTTCACCCTATGACAGAATCTAATTCCTCAGAATATAAATTAGAGTTTAATCCTATCTAAGAGTAATTCTCTAAAGAAAGAAGGAATTTAGTTCTTTTAAAGTTATTATTAGGGTTTAACCCTATGACAGAACTCAATTCTTCACATATATGAGGAATTTAATTCCTACAGGAAAATCAGAGTTCAACTCTATCAGAGAATATAATTCTGCAGAAGGCAATGGGGATTTAATGAAGAATTTAATCAGAAATTGCAAAGAGGCAGGGTCACGTGCTACCACGTGACCCCTGGAAAGATCCACAGAGAAGGGCCTTTGAAGCAATGCCTCGCGTGACCCACGTGACCCTTGGCAGAAGCTTTAACATACAAGCATTTAAATGCCCATCACGTGACAGCACGTGATGCTCCAAACTATTCAATACTCTCGGCAGAACAAATAAAGGGGAGGGCGCCCTCACGTGCTACCACGTTACCCCTCTTACCTTAGTGCTTAACGCTAAATTGGACCCTCTGAATCCAGTGTTTAACACTGTTTTGCCTTGGTGTTCAACACTAATCGAAGAGCCTTTCTTGCAGTGTTTAACACTGAATTTCTTAGTGTTTAACACTAAATTAAATCTCTGTTAACAGAGTTTAACATTAATTTTCTTAGTGTTCGATACTAAATTAAAATCTCTGTCACCGGTGTTTAACACTGATTATCTTAGTGTTTAACACTAATTTGAGATCTCTGTCGCTAGTGTTTAACACTGATTTGTTTTAGTGTTTAACACTAATTTGAACCCCCTGTTGCTGGTGTTTAACACCAACTATCTTTTAGTGTTAAACACTAACTTGTTTCCAGTGTTCAACACTGCTGATCTTTAGTGTTCAACACTAACTTTAGCCCAATTGGCTAAGTGTCTAGAGGCAAAGCCTCTCCTCTAATGGACCAACAGAAGGCCAATATCCTAAACATGATTGGACTTAGCCCAAGCTGGCCATAAGTCCTCAATTCAAATTCAACTGAGCCAATGGGCTCATAATATAATTAATTGGTCTTGGTTCCAAATTGGGCCAAAAATTATTTAATCTACCTCGGTTTAAGGGTACATCTCTTCACTCCTTTGATACTCGGCGTTGTAATTCCTCAACGTCTTCAAAGAGGTGACGGGTCCCGATGACCACATATTGATACGGACTGTGGGGTCCTTAAACTCATGGACTATGAGGTCCTTAACCTTGACCGGGATGTCTTAAAACTAACGCCGGACTGTGGAGTCCTTAAATCCATGGACTATGACGTCCTTAACCTTGACCGTGATGTCTTAAAACTAACATCGGACTGTGGAGTCCTTAAATCCATGGACTATGACGTCCTTAACCTTGACCGTGATGTCTTAAAACTAACATCGGACTGTGGAGTCCTTAAATCCACGGACTATGAGGTCCTTAACCTTGACCGCAATATCCTTAAACTACCTATGGACCGCAATGTCCTTAAACTACCTATTGACCGCAACGTCATTAAACTAAACAACAGGGCTCCCACAATTGATCTATTGTTGGATCTAAACGATCCCGTCAAGTCGATCTTAGTCTAAAAACTAGACTGACGTATCCTTAACAAACGTTTAAGTTGATCTTTGTCTCAAACGAGGCTAACGTATCCTTAAACCCAAACCCCCAAACCCAAATCTAAGATAATACGGATTTGGACTAGTCCACGCCCTACGGGCGACGACATAACTCAGTTTCCGTATACAATCCACGGGCAACTAAACACAAAACAAACACACACGACACAAAGTGACCATCTGGAGAAGGAGAAAGTGGTTATCGCAGTGTGGTAGCGTAATTAACTGCAGGGGCTTGCGTCTGCAGGGAAGAGCGTCCCCATAATCAAAAACCCCTCAAGCGAGGGGGAATCTAACGAAGTCTGCTACATCGGACGCATCCGTTTAAACCTTCGATACACGGTGCCATAAATCAACTTGGCATCTTCGGAGAGATAGACGGATAGCACCAATTAGCATCTGCCCCGAATCTCAGGCCAGACGTCCGTCGTGCCGTCGTTCAGAGGGGAACACCATCACTACCTTATAAAGAGTTCAAGATGAACGGTTATCTACCATCTATGGGCCACACTTGCCAAAGCTGCATGCCACTGAAATGGAGAAGTTACTCATGAGCATACAAACTGCTTCACGCCAGAGTAAGACATAAAGAGATAGAAGGGTGCGGCTCATGGAGTTAAGGGTTTGGAACTATATCTCTTAGGAGTCGAGATTTGAGTCAATGATAAATGACGACGCTTGTGTTCGCTCGCTATCGTCTCAGATCAAGATTCTGAAAATTATATACCAACCCGAAACTGGTCATACGCTATGCATAACTCTGCACTACTTCACCCACATACATACTTACGTGGGCAAAGTAGTGGGGGGCATTTTTTCCCGCCAAATTTCTACGCAAAAGAGTCCAAGGTATCATTTGGCAGTGATATGCTTAAGAAAATGCGAACCAGTATTTTCCGGGCTGTATTTTGACAAATTCCCGAATGAGAAATAGCTAAATTCTGATGATATTGGAAGCATCTCGAAAACCCTTCGATTTGATATATTATGGGTTTCATAATTCATCCGGGATCAAAAGATGAGCAAATATGCTATGCACTGCTCCCAGATTAAAAATCAGGAATTACCTCAATGAGGTATCACGTGCCCACACGTGATCAATGGTCACGTGTTGACACGTGATAGTTAGAATAGAAATAAAAATAAACGGCTGAAGAAGGACCCAATTGGGGGTCACGTGCTCACACGTGACCAATGGTCAGGTGTTGACACGTGATAGTTAGAACAGAAATAAAAACAAATGACTGAAGGAAATACCTCAATGAGGTATCACGTGCTCACACGTGACCAATGGTCACGTGTTGACACGTGATGGTTAAATCTGAAGCATAAATAAACGCTGAGAAAATGACTCAATTGGGGGTCACGTGCTCACACGTGACCAAGGGTCACGTGTCAGCACGTGACTGGCTTCGAAAGCCTTACAATTTAATAGAATTAAAATTCTAAATTTCTCTAAATCTTTCCAAATATAATTAAAATTCTAAATTTCTCTAAATCTTTCCAAATGGAAAAGGATTATGGGGACCGTTGGATTAAAGATCCAAGAGTGATTAAAAATCCCCAATTTATGGAAGGATCTTAGACAAGGAAAGATTTCCCCTAAATCTCACAGAAAATAACAAACAGAATATCTTTGGATTTAAAATCCAACGGTGAATAAAATTCATTGTGTGATCTAAAGGATCATATTAATTATGAAATCAATTAAAATCTTTTAATGAAAGATTTACTAAACAAATTGATTCTTTTCTTTCTCCTATAAATAGGAACCAAGAAGAGAAGAGAAGGGGATCTACTTTTTTGAGAGAAGAACAGAGAGAGGAGAATTTAATTCTCAAGAGAGAAAAGAGAGGAGAATTTAATTCTCAACAAAAGATAACCCTAGGTGAGAAAAGAAAGGGAATCAGAACTTCAAACAGAGAATTTAATTCTCAAAATATAAGAGTTTAACTCTTCTGCAAAAGAACTTAGTTCTTCCTCTAGTTGAAGATCTGCAGAAGCACATCTCCCCATAGGTTAAGAATTTAATTCTCATCGGGTTGAGATCCTGCCATGCAGATCTAAAACTTAGAGGGGGAATTGAGTTTAGAGAATTAATTCTCCCAAAACAAATTAGGGTTTAACCCTATATGAGAATTTAATTCTCTCAAAGTTACAGGAATTTAATTCCTTCAAGATGAACAGAACTAGGGTTTAACCCTAATCAAGAATTTAATTCTTTTACATATATGGGAATTTAATTCCTCTAAAATGAAAATTAGGGTTTAACCCTACAGAGAATTTAATTCTTAAAAAAAATAAAGAGACTTAAAAGATCTCCATGCATGCAAAGAACTAAGGTCACGTGGCTCCACATGACCCATGAAAAGATCCCCAGAAATATGGAGGAAAGCTTTGAGGCAATGCCTCACGTGCTCCCACGTGACCTACAAAACACAGAAAGAAAAAGCAAAGGAAATATGAGCTTTAGGCGCTCTCACGTGCCCCTACGTGACCCCTTAGAAAGTACTTTAATGAGCAATGCATAGATCTTCATCATGTATCAATACGTGATGCTCAAAAGATGACAAAGTGTTTAACACTTAATTGCAGAACGAAGAAAAGGGATCTGGTCCCACTTTTGGGCGCTCTCACGTGTCCACACGTGACCCCTCTTTCTTTAGTGTTTAACACTAATTTGGGGATTATATTTCCAGTGTTTAACACTGATTGTTTCTAGTGTTTAACACTAAATTGAAGATTATATTTCCAGTGTCTAACACTGATTGTCTTTTAGTGTTTAACACTAATTTGAGAGTTCTACCTCCAGTGTTTAACAATGTTGTTCTCTAGTGTTTAATACTACTTTTAGCCAAATTGGCTAATTTTCCAGAGGCAAAAGTCCCTCATCCAAATGAATCTCAAAATTGAGGAAATCAAAGATAAAAATGTTGCCAAAGCCTTCCAACTCTTGTTTAGCACTGCTAAATAGCATGGGCCCGAATCCAAACAAATGTCTAATGGTCCAACAAAGGGCCAACACTTCAAATCCAATAGGACTTAGCCCAAACTGGCCATAAGTCCTCAAATCATGTTGAACCGAGCACATCTGCTCTTTCAACCAACTCCTTGGTTCAAGGGTACATCTCTGAACTCCTCTGATATTTGTCGTTGTAATCCTTCAACGTCTTCAGAGAGGTGATGGGTCCCGACAGCCATACATTTTATGGACCACTATGTCCTTAAACTGGTATTGGACCACTATGTCCCTAAACTGGTATTGGACCACCATGTCCTTAAACTGGTCATCGACCGCAATGTCCCTAAACTAAACAATTGAGTCCAAATGCTCTCTTGTTGGATCTAAACGATCCCGTTAAGTTGATCTTAGTCTGAAATGAGACTAACGTATCCTTAACAAACGTTTAAGTTGATCTTAGTCTCAAATGAGACCAACGTATCCTTAAACCAACCCCCAAACCCAAATCTAAGAAGATACGGATTTGGACTAATCCACGTCCTACGGGCGACAACATAAATTAGTCTCCGTATACAATCCACGGGCAACCACAAACAAAACAAACACCCACGACACGAAGTGACCATCTGGAGAAGGAGAAAGTTGTTACCGCGATGCGGTAGCGTAATTAACTGCAGGGGCTTACGCCTGCAGGGAAGAGCGTCTCCACAATCAAAAACCCCTAAAGCGAGGGAGAATCTGACGAAGTCTGCTACATCGGCCGCATCCGTTTAGACCTTCGATATACGGTGCCATAAATCAACTTGGCATTTTCGGAGAGGTGGACGGATAGCACCAATTAGCATCTGCCCCGAATTTCAGGCAAGACGTCCGCCTTTCCCGGTTTCCGGTGGTAAACAAATACATACGCTATATATATATATATATATATATATATATATATATATATATATATATTCAACAATAAGAAAAAATCTCCAAATCACACGCAATCACAGCTGTCACGCCCCGCTTCCGACTATACGGGTAGAGGACGCGACGAGGCCGCTATATATTTACTCTGAAGTAAACACGCTAAGCGTATTTAAGCAATATAAGTAAAATGCACAAGATACAAAGACAATGGATATAATTGGACACCAACTTTATTTATTAACATTCTTTTTACAATACATCTGAAAGTAAATACATGGAATGGAAAGCAATGCCTAAACAGTGGTGTTGGGGTCAAAATTTGCACCCCAGTTGGCCAAGTCAAAGTCAAGGTCGACCCCAAACCAGGTGGGCCCAAGCCCAGGTCAAGTGGGCACATGCCCAAGTTGAGCCCGCAGCCAACCTTCCCATGACAACTATAAAATCATGTAATAAATAATTTTTATGTAATTTTTTATACATGAATGGGCATAAAGCCAAATTTTTGTAAAGCCCATGGCTTATGTGCAAAAAGAAATGGCACATGAGCCATGGGATGGGCAAAATGCCATTTTGTAAAGCCCAAGAGGCTATATGTAAATATGTAAGCCTATATAAGGCAACATGATAATGAATAAAAGATAGACTTTTTCATTCCCCCAAAAACTAGGGTTCTTTGTGCCTCCTGCTCTTTCTCCAAGGTTCTATACCTTCTCATTTATTTTGAATTAAATCAAGAGTTTTACTCTTTCTTTTCCAAAATTAAGTAGTTTTCCACCACAAAACCCACAAAGGGGAACCCAGATCTCCCATCAAATCTCAAAAATGAGAGATTTTTAAAATCTCCCACTTCTTGATCTTCAAGATCCGGCCAACAAAGGAAGAAGAAGGAGACTCTTCTCCAGGAACCCCACTTTGGTGAAGAACTAGGGCTCAAGGGGAGAAGCCCTTCATCGGCATCAAAACATTCTAGGAGTTTAACTCCTCACACACACACACACACACACATACAGGTGTGTGTGTGTGTATATATATATATATATATATATATAGAGAGAGAGAGAGAGAGACACAGAATAATATGTACTCCTTTCTGGGAGAACAACTCCCATTGCAGGGACCAAATGCCTTTTGCTGCTCGAGCGCCCACGTGCTGACACGTGGTGCGCTAGCGCTCTTGCGCTCAGAGCGCTGGCACCCAAAGCGCCAGTGCCCGAGCGCCCACTTGCTGACATGTGGTGGCGCTAGCGCTCTTGCGCTCAGCACGCTCGCGCCCAAAGCACCAGTGTCCGAGCGCCCACGTGCTGACACGTGGTGCGCTAGCGCTCTTGCGCTCAGAGCGCTAGCGTCTAAAGCGCTAGCGTCCGTGCGCCCATGTGCTGACACGTGGTGCACTGGCGCTCAAAGCGCTGACGCTCAAAACGCTAGCGCTCTTGCGCTCAGAGCGCTAGCGCCCGAGCGCCCACATGCTGACACGTGGTGCGCTAGCGCTTTTGCGCTCAGAGCACTAGCGTCCAAAGCGCTAGCGCCCGAGCGCCCACGTGCTGACACGTTGTGCGCTAGCGCTCAAAGCGCTGGCGCTCTTGCGCTCAAAGCGCTGGCGCTGGCGCTGGCCCCACGCATCCTTGGGATGCCTTTTTCCTTTTTTTTATATACATACATATATATAAGCATATACATATGTATACATATATACACACGCACATACTCCACGACACTGTCCTCCGTTAGAAAAAATTTCTAACGGGGCGCTGCCCCACACCCCGTAAGGGGGCTGCTAGCCCCCTTGACCCCCAGCCTGCTATCCGGGTAGCGGGACCCCCGTAAAAACTCTACGAGGCTCCCGATATATCCAAAACCCCTTCAAAACACAACCCTGCACGTTGAGTTCGCATGACCAGTTTAACCCGTTAATCGGAGGTTCTCTCGCTCCAAAAGGCGAGAGGTAATTAACGGCAGCTTAGTCAGCGGTTGCCGGAGATTCGGATCCCCACAATCAATAAACCCCAGCCTATCCTAGGTAGGGGGAATCTGTAATGCGCCTGACAAGCGCGCGCGTATTCCCATCTCAATGGGGTGACGAAAAACACCCTACAAGTGGCATAACAGAAATGGAAAATACAGAATGTAAATGTATACAAGTAACTAGAGCTCCGAGTCAAAAGTTAGCTGGTCCAAGTCCTCGCTGGTGGGCTCGATCTCTAGTGAGTCCGAAACACCTGACGACATTCCAAAGAAGAAGAAGAAAGAGAATGTCATCAGCGAACAAATCGCTCGGTAAGTCCCAAAGATGAGGGAGAAATAGAATAGACAGAGAGATGGTATAGTTTTATAATATTATTAACGCTGTTATTTGTAGCTTGGTACAGAAGAGGCCAGTGCATACGAGAAGAGTCTCACTTACCCCGGAGACTAAAGTATCAGGAGTACAAGGAACCGTTCAGCCACGGTACAATGGCAATTGAATTCAGGTTAGGTGTATTATGGTTGCAGTCTCGTGCCACTTCTAACACCTTCCGTACCATTCTACCCCTTATAAACCCCGCGATGTCTTGATTGTATTGATGTATTGTTTGAATTGTATATTGTATATAGATGGATAACTTGCCGAAACCATGATATCAGTAATGGAACGGATATAATGGATGATCATGTGGATGGAATATATCCATGGTTCGGTTCGGTCAATGTAGATTGATATAGATCGAAAAGACGGATTCATATATTCATGTTGTATTGAAATTTGATACTTGAATCATATTCAAGTCAGATTAATTATATTGAGACTCGGTCTGAGTCAAACAATTAGAAAATAAATTGAATCCTGAATTATGTTTTGGTGCTATCGGTAACCGTTGCACATGGATGGCAGGATTTGTGTCTTTTTCAAAGACGATTATCATGTTGATAACACCGTTTGTTTTGTTGTCTACCTTAAATAGGCAAGCACCCACATCTCCGGCTCCCTGAGGCTCAAGAGACTGGTCCCGCTTAAACCTATATTTACTAGGGTCCTTATTGTAATTTAGTATAACTTGAGTGGATTATATGTAAAAATACTTTTGTATAATTTTCAAAATACACCTCAAGCACTTAATTATCGTCTTTAGAGTTTTCATAGATGTATATTTTTATACAAGTGAAATTTCTAGTGAGTTAAACCTAATTTTCATAATATATGGTATTTATTTGTAATATGAATATTGTTAAAATTATCATGGTAGTTTCATGTAATATTGGAATTCTTTTCTTGAGTTTTGGAAATATGGAATAATATATATATTTAAAATAAGTATTTTGGTAATATTTATATATACATATTTAACTAAAATAAATTTATTAATTTTCTTGTAAAAATCTCATTTTTCTAAAGAAAAATGTATAAAACCCATCGAGACCGAATGCTCCTTGCGGAGGTCTGCATCTCACTCTACTAAGCCCGGGGATGTACGATAATCCACACCATCCCGAACGGGATTTCCCAAAATGGGTTGTAGAGGCGCATTTGTATGGAAATGTTTAATACATAAGATTTTATAAGTTAAAGGTATTTTACTGTAAAGTCGTATTTCCCGTATTCTATTGTCCCAAGATTCATCGTGCTATGTTACATATGAGTGTTGTAAGGAGGTAGGTCATTATCTCGTGAGTTTTCTAAGGTAATACGGTTTAAAAAGTTCAAGCATGTCGAAATGAAACATGAAGGTATTTTAATGTAAAAATGGAATAAAACTTGGTATGGTTATTATTTTGATGCCAAACTTGTTCTATTGTTTTTATTAATGATTACTAAACAATATATCAAAAGTTGTAGATGTGTTATTAAGAAATAGTTGTATTTTTTAAAAGAAAAGAAAATCGGAAGTCGGATAACTCCGCTTCCGACACGTTTTAAGGATTAAGAATTTGAGAATAGCAAGAGAGAGAGAGAGAGAAGAAGAATTACGGGTTGATTAGATAGAGAAGGGAAATAGGAAGAGATGGGAGGTGCCGGTGCGTCGTTTCGTCGTCGGAAACTCCTCAGATTGCCGTCGGAAGTTCATCGGAGCTTCGCCCTTTGCTAACTCCACTTGCACACAAAAAACTTGGGAATTTTCTTGAGAGTTTGGGCAGGGATTTGGGAATGAGGAGGGGTGAGTTTAGGTGTGGTATTTATAGGAAAAATTAGGGTTTAGGGTAGTAAAAGGGTGTGATAAAATTTGTATTTAATTTTGCATTAAAAAAATTAAAAGGGGGTATTTTAATTCTCTGTTTAATTGCAGAGAATTTAAATAGTGCAGGGGGGTGTAGTCCAAAGGGTGCAGGGAAAAGAAGAAAAAATTGAGTTCGGCCGAGTTGACCCGGCGGCGCCGGCCCGAGTTGCCCGAGTCAGGCCGCGTCTCCTCGCCACGTGTCTCCGTCGCTTCGTCTTGACTCGTGGACCCGTTTGTTTATTCTGTAACTTACCCTATTACGTGTAGTGCACGTGTAGACTCTTGGGATTCTAAAAGATTAAAAGAATTTAATATAAAAATAATGTGTGGCTGATGGAATTTGAACTCTGGTGCTTTGGTTCAACAGTGCAAGGTCTTACCAATGAGCTACAAGCTCCTTCTTGCTGTTCAAAAGCAAATCAAACTTATAACTTGTGTTCAGGCTCAAGCACCCCTTTCTGTATTTTTTTAAAAATTGTACAGAAAGTTTTAGGGTTGTTACATTCTACCCTCCTTATAAAAATTTCGTCATCGAAATTTGTAAAAGGAAAGTGTAATGGATTCAAGAAAAGTTTGGTGATAGGACTTTTGGTAGTGTATAAAAAATATGTGAAGGAATGAAAGAATGCGAAAGGTTTGAAAAGAGTAACAGCCTCTGCTTCTTCGGCCGCTAAAAGAAAAGCCTGACGCCGTGGTACATTCCCCCTAACTGAAGGCACATTCCTCTGTCCTTGGGGCATGTTTCTCTGCCCTAGAAGCATGTTCCTCAGAGCCTGATGGAATTGGCGAGTAGGCTGTGCTGGTGGTGGAGCAGGGAGTGCAAGGCGAGGTGCAGGAGCCTGGATAGTTGCCCGCTGCGGGTAGTTGGTGGGTATATGATCTGGGTTACGTCTATAAGGACAGTTTCCAATTCTGTGATTGGACGTGCCACAAACTAAATACATGCCTTTTGCGCGCCAACAGTCCTTCACCAAATGTCCATCTCTCTTGCAATGGAAACAGAAATCTGGACTTGGCTGGTTATTGATTTCTTCCGATTTCCTGGGTTCAACAGTTGGCCTTGAAGAGGCTCCTCCTGCTATCTGAGTGGCATGACGCTTCACTCTGGTAGATTGAGGTCCGCCCTTCCTTTTTACCACTGCCTCATATCGTCGGACAGCCTTCAAAGCCGAATCATGGGTTAGGAAATCCCCTGTAGCTAATGCAGCTTGGATTTCCGGGTCCAACCGTTGCTGAAATCTTCTAGCCCTGATCTCAGCAGTCGGTATGAGATGGGCCGCAAACCTGTTACGGTCTTGTGTTAGCTGTGTAGTATGTGATATAAAATCGAATATTTAGACATATCTTACCTGCTGAGCATGGTAAACTCGGTATCATACTCATCTACTAATTTGGTCCACATTGAACCATGTTGCAGATGTATGAACTGCTGCTCCATATCAAAGCGAGAAGTCTCAGGGAAGTACTTTGTATCGAACATGTCACGGAAAGTCTTCCATTCGATAGGTTGGTCAAGACGGTTTTCTTCCGCCTTCCACCAAACCCGTGTATTGTCAGTGAGCTGCAGCTTTGCATATGTACCCAAGCGACCTTTGGCACTTGTGCTGCTGCTAGGTCGTCTTCAAAGATTTGAGCCCATCCCTCCGCTTCCAGAGGGCTCTCTTTTCCTAAAAATTTCTTGTGGTGCAGTTTCCGGAATTGCTTCACTCCGGGTGCTTCCGCTTCTAGACTGTTCAAGAGTATAGCAGTCTGTTGCTGCTGTCCTTCCAGGAGGCTGTGGATCGCCTCAAGCAATACTGTCTGCTCATTGATTGGAGCAGCTGTGGCAGGTGTAATCGGTAGTGGATGTGGAGTGTTGTTGAAGTTGGTGCTGGTGTTGTTTGGGGAATCCATAACCTTGAAAGAAAATTTGGGTTAGGACAGATTCAAAATATATGAAATTGGAAGATTCAAGGAATATGAATTATAAAGAATGTTTTTAGTTGCTGGTTCTTATGTTATATTGCTTAGGTTGTCCATACAGTGCTGAACTGCATGATAGGGTTCCAAACAGCTCTGACCTGCATGGGCCACCAACAAAACATGTCATGCCCCGCTTCCCAATATACGGGCAGAGCACGCGACAAGGCCGCTACATTTACTCTGAAGTAAACACGCTAAACGTATCTAAACAATATAAGTAAAATGCACAAGAGACAAAGACAATAGATATAATTGAACAGCAACTTTATTTATTAACATTCTTTTTACAATACATCTGAAAGTAAATACATAGAATAGAAAGCAATGCCTAAACAGTGGCATAACAGAAATAGAAAATACAGAATGTAAATGTATACAAGTAACTAGAGCTCGGGTCGAATGTTAGCTGGTCCAAATCCTCGCTGGTGGGCTCGATCTCCAGTGAGTCCGAAACACCTGATGACATTCCAAAGAAGAAGAAGAAAGAGAATGTCATCAGCGAACAAATCGCTTGGTAAGTCCCAAAGATGAGGGAGAAATAGAATAGACAGAGAGAGAGAGAGTATAGTTTTATAATATTATTAACGCTGTTATTTGTAGCTTGGTACAGAAGAGGCCAGTGTATACGAGATGAGTCTCACTTATCCCGAAGACTAAGGTATCAGGAGTACAAGGAACCGTTCAGCCACGGTACAACGGCAATTGAATTCAGGTTAGGTGTATTATGGTTACAGTCTCGTGCCACTTCTAACACCTTCCGTACCATTCTACCCCTTATAAACCCCGTGATGTCTTGATTGTATTGATGTATTGTTTGAATTGTATATTGTATATAGATGGATGACTTGCCGAAACCATGATATTAGTAATGGAATGGATATAATGGATGATCATGTGGATGAAATATATCCATGGTTCGGTTCAGTCAATGTAGATTGATATAGATCGAAAAAACGGATTCATAGATCCATATTGTATTGAAGTTTGATACTTGAATCATATTCAAGTCAGATTGATTATATTGAGACCCAGTCTGAGTCAAACAATTAGAAAAGAAATTGAATCCTGAATTATGTTTTGGTGCTATCGGTAACCGCTGCACATGGACGACAGGATTTGTGTCTTTTTCAAAGACGATTACCGTGTTGATAACACCATTTATTTTGTTGTCTACCTTAAATAGGCAAGCACCCACATCTCCGGCTCCATGAGGCTCAAGAGACTGGTCCTGCTTAAACCTATGTTTACTAGGGTCCTTATTGTAATTTAGTATAACTTGAGGGGGTTTTATGTAAAAATAATTTTGTATAATTTTCAAAATACACCTCAAGCATTTAATTATCGTCTTTAGAGTTTTCATAGATGTATATTTTTATACAAGTGAAATTTCTAGTGAGTTAAACATAATTTTCATAATATATGGTATTTATTTGTAATATGAATATTGTTAGAATTATCATGGTAGTTTTATGTAATATTGGAATTCTTTTCTATAGTTTTGGAAACATGGAATAATATATATATTTAAAATAAGTATTTTGGTAATATTTATATATACATATTTAACTAAAATAAATTTATTAATTTTCTTGTAAAAATCTCATTTTTCTAAAGAAAAATGTATAAAATCCATCGAGACCGAATACTCCTTGCGGAGGTCTGCATCTCACTCTACTAAGTCCGAGAATGTGCGATAATCCGCACCATCCTGAACGGGGTTCCCCAAAATGGGTTGTAGATTCGTATTTGCATGAAAATGTTTAATACATTTTTTAAAGAAAAATGTTTTATAAGTTAAAGGTATTTTACTGTAAAGTCGTATTTCCTGTATTCTATTGTCCCAAAATTCATCGTGCTATGTTATATATGAGTGTTGTGAGGAGGTAGGTCATTATCTCGTGAGTTTTCTAAGGTAATACGGTTTAAAAAGTTCAAGCATGTCGAAATGAAACATGAAGGTATTTTAATGTAAAAATGGAATAAAACTTGGTATGGTTATTATTTTGATGCCAAACTTGTTCTATTGTTTTTATTAATGATTACTAAACAATATATCAAAAGTTGTAGATGTGTTATTAAGAAATAGTTGTATTTTTTAAAAGAAAAGAAAATCGGAAGTCGGATAACTCCGCTTCCGACACGTTTTAAGGATTAAGAATTTGAGAATAGCAAAAGAGAGAGAGAGAAGGGGGAATTACGGGTTGATTAGATAGAGAATGGAAAGAGGAAGATATGGGAGGTGCCGGTGCGTCGTTTCGTCGTCGGAAACTCCTCGGATTGCCGTCGGAAGTTCGTCGGAGCTTCGCCCTTTGCTAACTCCACTTGCACACAAAAAACTTGGGAATTTTCTTGAGAGTTTGGGCAGGGATTTAGGAATGAGAAGGGGTGAGTTTTGGTGTGGTATTTATAGGAAAAATCAGTGTTTAGGGTAGTGAAAGGGTGTGATAAAAATTGTATTTAATTTTGCATTAAAAAAATTAAAAGGGGGTACTTTAATTCTCTGTTTAATTGCAGAGAATTTAAATAGTGCATGGGAGTGGGGTAGTCCAAAGGGTGCAGGGAAAAGAAGAAAAAATTGAGTTCGGCCGAGTTGACCCGGCGGCGCCGGCCGAGTCAGCCGCGTCGCCGGCCCGAGTTGGCCGAGTCAGGCCGCGTCTCCTCGCCACGTGTTCCCGTCGCTTCGTCTTGACTCGTAGACCCGTTTGTTTATTCTATAACTTACCCTATTACGTGTAGTGCACGTGTAGACTCTTGGGATTCTAAAAGATTAAAAGAATTTAATATAAATATAATGTGTGGCTGATGGGATTTGAACTCTGGTGTTTTGGTTCAGCAGTGCAAGGTCTTACCAATGAGCTACAAGCTCCTTCTTGTTGTTCAAAAGCAAATCAAACTTATAACTTGTGTTCAGGCTCAAGTACCCCTTTCTGTATTTTTAAAAATTTGTACAGAAAGTTTTAGGGTTGTTACAACAGCTCACTCAACCCTGTGAATCGAAACATATAAATAAATATATGAACTCAAATCATAATTTTCGAAACAACGTTAGCTATACTAACACATATATATGCGTACCTCACCAACTCCCGCCACTTCTATCGCCAAAATATAATCCTTTCACCGTTAAGTTATAAGAACCTTACAAATATACAACATGAATTTTAAATATGAAAACCCAACACAATTTAATTGTATGCTTAAATTTCTGTAAATAATAACTATACGTACCTCACTAACTGTAACAACCCTAAATTTCCTATACAAAATTTTTCAAATATTTTTTTCAAAAATCCACAAAGGGGTATTTTAGCCGGAGCACAAGGTATAGGTAATTATTTTGTTTTTAATTACAAGCTACAAGAATGTAATAACTCCATTTTTAGTGTACAAGAAATTAATTTAAATTTAATGTATACTTGGAGTATTTACTCTTACTGCTATCATTTTAAGTAATTAAATAACACAATAATTACAAGAAGGAGCTTGTAGCTCATTGGTAATACCTTGCACTGCTGAACCAAGCCACCAGAGTTCGAATCCCATACCCCACATTATTTTTAGATTATTTTTCTTTTAAAATTCTTGGAGGCCCAACAGTCCACAGGCCATAACTCCCAAAAGTTGAACTGAACCCTAAAAATTGAGTATACCAGGAGCTACGTCAGAGGACCCCGCACGCAACGACCACCGGACTCGGCCGGACGGCCGAGTCCCCAAAACGAAAGTTGCGTCTTTTGGCATTCTCAACTCCCCTGTTTACTCCAATTTATTGGATCGGTTCACTAATTTTAATTACACCTTATTTACTACAAATTTTAATGATTTTTCTTTAATTTTTACAATTTTTTTTAAAATAAAAACCCTTCACCTACCCTACTCTAGCCTACCTTATAAATAGACCCCCTACCCTCTACCCTCTCATCCCAAAACACTAGATTTACTCTCTCAAAATTTCTATAAGAAGGGTGTACTTGAAACCGAGTTCACGGCGAAGCGCTGACGGAATTCCGGCGACGTTTTTGAATCAACGGCGACGAAACAACGCCTCGGCCACTCATCTAGTTCCCCTATACTCTTTAGTATAGATCAAAACCCGTAAGTCCCATTCTTCCTTTCTTTCTACTTCTCAAAAATACGAAATTATGAAACCCGACGGAAATCGGAACAAACCGATTTCCGATTCGTTTTTTTTATATAAAATCTCACTTGTCACCCATTCCATAATACCTAAACTTATTCATGATGACTATTAATCACATAACAATTAATTTGGACAAAGTTTCTCACATGAAATGATAGCTTTTGCAATATCGTATTCTTTTTCACAGTAATACCATAATGTTTATTTTTCTTCTTCTAATCAATTCAATCATTCCTAAACATCTTCATCTTGACCATTAAACTTGTAAAAATCAATTTGAATAAGTTTTCACACATGAAATGATAACCTTTTCAATTTACCGTATTTTTCACTTTAATACCATGAAGTTTCAATTTCACATTTAACCCCTTAACCTTAATATACATTTAAAATAGAGCACGAGCTAACGACCTACCTCCACACACACGCAAATACAACCCTAAAATGATATCATCAAAACTTAGAATACGATAAAACGAAATTTTCATTAAAATACCATAATCTTCATAAAACCATTCTTAAAGGTTTTAGATTTGTTACACTTTTAAATAAATATTTCTTACTAGGAAAATATGATAAGTTGTGGACATCGATCATTTATCTAAACTGACTTTGTGGTGTCTAGGCTAGGCAAGTGAGCTTGGGTAACTTTAAAAGGCCCGCCTCATGATTCGTGAGCGGATCCCTCCCTCCTCACTTGTACTTACCTGGCCGCAATTGGCGGTGAAGAGGCGATTTGAGACTTCTAACGACTTGTCGTTTAGACCATTTAGAAATAGGATAGTTGACTTAGGAAACCCTAGAATCTAAAATACGGAAAACTACACTTTCCAAATAAATACCTTTTACTTTATAAAACCATTTTCTAAAGGATTAGTATTTTACAATCTTTGCAAAGCGCCGCTACAACCCATTTTTGGGGAACCCGTTCGTGATCGTACGGTTTATCGTGCACCCTCGGGCTAGTAGTGTGAGATTCAGACCTCCGCAAGGAGCATTCGGTCTCGAAAGGTTTAAAATACGACATCTTAAGAAAATGAGATTTTTGAAATATAAAATATTTATTAAAATTATTTTTGTATAAACATATGAATATTTATCTTTTAAATACCTATTTTATTATAATATAAATATTCCACCTTTTTCTAAAATCATAATAATAACTTTTACACTAAAATACCATGAACTTCAAATAATCACTATTACAGATAAATACCTAAAACTAGGATATTTTCACTAGAAATGGCACAATATAAAATCCACATTCATTACAACTCTAAAGACGAGTAATAAATACTTAAGGTGTATTTTAAAAAGTATATAAAAGTATTTTTACATAAAAAACCCTCAAGTTTATAATTACCCTAAGGACCCTAACAATTATAAGACCTCGATTCACAATTCTGATTGTCTGACTCGGGTTTGAGTCTGATTAATCTGACTTGAATATGATTCAAGTCAACCTATAATCTACAAGATTCCAATTCAAAATGAACACATGAATTCATGAATACAATTATCAATTTATACAATTTGGCTGAACCGAACCGTGGATATATTCCTTTTACATGATTCCCAGTATTCCATTTACATGACTCTACGGTTATAACCGTTTCCTGATATCATGGTTTCGGTCAGTCAGTCAATCAATCATACAACCAATACAGTTTACAAGATAACAATACAAACAAGATATCGCGGGGTTTAAGGGGTAGATTGGTACGGAAGGTGTTAAAGGTGGCACGAGACGGTAAGATTAAGACACCTAACATGAATCCAATTGTTGTTGTACCGTGGCATAAACGGTTCCTTGAGTTCCTGATACCTTAGTCTCCGGGGCAAGTAAGACTCCTCTCGTATACACTGGCATCCTTCTGTACTAAGATACAAACAACAACGTTAACACGAAATACAACAATATAATAATATAATACAACTGTAAAAGCTACTCTCTCTCTCTCTTACTCTCTGTCTATTCCTCCCTAATCTTTGGGACTTACCGAGCAACCAGTTCGCTGACGACATTCTGTTTCTCTCTTCTTTGAATGTCGTCAGGTGGTTTGGACCCGGCGGAGATCGAGCCATCTCAAGAAGACTTGGAGCAATTTACCGAAGACCCTACACTTTAGTTCATTGTACACTTTTTCTTTCTGTACTTTTCATTTCCTGTTATGCCATTGTTTAGGCATCTTTTTATTTCAGTTGTATTTCCTTTCATGTATTGTATAAAGAATTTTAATGAATAAAAGTTGTTGTTCTTTTATATCTTGTCTCTTGTGTATTTATTTTATATTGCTTAGATACGCTTAGCGTATGTACTTCTGAGTATATACGTAGCGGGCCTCGTCCCTTCCCCTTCGCCGTATACCGGGAAGCGGGGCGTGACACTAACTCCCACTGCTGCCATCGCCATCAGAACCTCGCCTTGAATAGTATTGACTCACATCGTCAAATTCCTCCTGCAAAAAAAAGTTACCTAATAACCCTTCCTGTGGAGTCGGCTGATTAGAGTTATACAGTTCCTATGGCGGAAGATGAGGATAATAAGGATCTTGTGGCAGAGACGAAGGCCGAAGGTAATACCCTCCTTGTGATTGTGGAAGCGGAGAATAAGGGTAGTACGACGTTCCTTGTGGTGGGTAGGGTAATACGGTCGCTGTGTCAGAGGTGGGTAATATGCCGGCTGCGGTGGCAATGGACCCTGTGCTGACAACTGTTGTGGAGGCGGAATGTATTGTTGCTGTTTCCCCCAATCAGAGCAAAGCTCTGTTTGAAATTCAAATTTCAAAATCGAAGCAACGCTTCAGATGCAGCGCTAAGTGCGCTGCGCCCTAAGCAGCGCATCACGTGCAAAGCACGTGGGCGCTAGCGCTAGGTGCGCTGCGCTCTAAGTAGCACGCTGTTCAGACCATAATATTGCATTCTTCATTCCCCTATTCTTATCCGTTTTATAAATAAACAGGTACTCTTGACGTACGTTTGTTGCATATTACAGGATACAGGTTTCTGGAGCAAATACAGTGAAAAAGACACAAAACGACAGAAAAAGGGACTTTTGACCAACAAGCAGACGGATCTTACTCAAGACGAGACGAAGAACAGTGCAAGGTCCAAAAAGACGAAAGTGAAACGGTCAAAAGATCCTTACAAGTTTTCACTGAGGATCTGGAGAAGGATAAGAAGCCAACAGAGAAAACAAAGTATAAAAATAAGAAGCCCAAAAGATGGTGAGCCAAGCCCAGAAATATGGTGAGCCAAGCCCACAAAAGGGCCGCGGAACCGCGGCCCAAACCCCATATTTGCCGCGGTTCCGCGGCCATTAAGTGCCCGTGTCGGCGCCGACTTCTTGTGTCGGTGTTGTTCCCCTCCGAACGGCGACGCACAGGACCGCGATGTCCTGGCGCTGAGATTCGGGGCAGATGCTATTTGGTTTTATCCGTCTACCTCTCCGAAGATGCCAAGTTGATTTATGGCACCGTGTATCGAAGGTTTAGACGGATGCGGCCGATGTAGCAGACTTTGTCAGATTCCCCCTCGCTTGAGGGGTTTTTGATTGTGGGGACGCTCTTCCCTGCAGGCGCAAGCCCCTGCAGTTAATTACGCTACCGCATCGCGGTAACAACTTTCTCCTTCTCCAGAATTTCACTTCGTGTCGTGTGTGTTTGTTTTGTTTGTGGTTGCCCGTGGATTGTATACGGAGACTGAGTAATGCCGTCGCCCGTAGGGCGTGGATTAGTCCAAATCCGTATTTACTTAGATTTGGGTTTGGTGTTTTTAGTTTAAGGATGCCTTAGTCGCGTTGCGGCTAAGATCGACTTAAACGTTCGTTAAGGACACGTTAGTCCAGTTTGAGACTAAGATCAACTTAACGGGATCGTTTAGATCCGACAAAAGAGCGTTTGGGCTCTATTGTTCCAGTTTAGGGACATAGTGGTCCATTGCATGTATGGTCGTCGGGACCCGTCACCTCTCTGACGACATTGAAGAATTACAACGACAAATGTCAGAGGAGTTCAGAGATGTACCCTTGAGCCAAAGTTGATTGGGGGAATTTATAGTCCAATTTGGGACTAAAGTCTGTTTGAAGGTTTAAGGATGCGTTAGCCATATTTGAGGCTAAGATCAACTTAAACGGTTGTTGAGGATACGTTAGTCCAGTTTGGGACTAAGATCGACTTAACGGGATCGTTTAGATTCGACAAAAGAGCATTTGGGCTCTATTGTGCCAGTTTAGGGACATGGTGGTCCAATATTAGTTTAGGGACGTCTCGGTCCGATATTAGTTTAGGGACGTCTCGGTCCGATATTAGTTTATGGACGTTTCGGTCCACGAGTTTAAGGACCCCGCAGTCCATAGCGATGTGTGGTCGTTGGGACCCGTCACCTCTTTGACGTCGTTGAGGAATTACAACGATGGATGTCAAAGGAGTTCGGAGATGTACCCTCGAACCGGATGTAGATTGATTTAGGAGAGACATTTTGCTCAGTCAATTTAATTTAAGGACTTATGGCCACGATTGGGCTAAGTCCAGTTGAAAAATGTCCAACATTTTATTTGCTTTTGCATTGCATTTCTTTTTATTTTTATTTGGGCTTTGCCCAGAAAGGATGCAAAGCATCAATTTGTTTTGGGCTCTGCCCCTTTTTATTGTATTGCAATTTAATTTGGCCTACTAGGCCCCTCTGATTTGGGCCTGGCCCTTCAGTAAAATGCATTGCATTTGTCAGGCGCTTTGCGCCAATCACTCAGCGCAAGCGCTTGTGGTGAGGACACGTGTCATGCTCTGGTGAGCGCAAGCGCAACAGCGTAGTGCGCTGCGCTAGTGCGCTGTGCTGTTGTGTGGCGCGCTCTGGTGAGTTGCGCCCGTTCCAGAGAGCGAAGCTCTATTTCAAGGCGCGTAGCGCAAGTTGTTCTGCAGCTGACACGTGGCGCGCTCTGGTGAGTTGTGCCAGTTCCAGAGAGCAAAGCTCTATTTCAAGGCGCGTAGCGCAAGTTGTTCTGCAGCTGACACGTGGCGCGCTCTGGTGAGTTGCGCCAGTTCCAGAGAGCAAAGCTCTATTTCAAGGCGCGTAGCGCAAGTTGTTCTGCAGCTGACACGTGGCGCGCTCTGGTGAGTTGCGCCAGTTCCAGAGAGCAAAGCTCTATTTCAAGGCACGTAGCGCAAGTTGTTCTGCAGCTAACACGTGGCGTTCTCTCAGGAGCGCAACAGCGCAGTTTGGAAGTGCAAAGCACTAAGAATCTTTTTAGATTCCAGAACAGAAGTGCAAAACACTATTTGTTTTCTTTGATCTAATTAGGATCAAAGAAAAATGAGTTTTTCTCTTTATTTCAAGAACCAGAGATTCATAAAAGTGCAAAGCACTATTTTTTTATTTTATTTATTTATTTATTTATTTATTTTGTTTTAAAGAACCAGTGGTTCATACGAGTGCAAAGCACTATTTTTATTTATTTTTATTTTCTTCTTTGTTTTAAAGAACCAGTGGTTCATACGAGTGCAAAGCACTATTTTTATTTATTTTTATTTTCTTTTTTGTTTTAAAGAACCAGTGGTTCATACGAGTGCAAAGCACTATTTATTATGTGAAGATCATTGATCAATAATTTATCAAAAGAGATTTCTTTTCTCTCGTGAAGGTTTTTACCTTCTTCTTGAAATTTTTCTCAGAGTTCTCTCTGTTTGAAGCTCTTGATTTTTTTTTTTTCAAGAAATGTTCATGCCTTCTCTTCTCTTCTTGGCTCCTATTTATAGGAGAAGGAAAAGAATCAATTTGTTTAGCAAATCTCTCATTGAAAGATTTGATTTGATCGTTGAGAGATTTGATTTATATTTATCATTAATCTGGGCCTTTAGATCATTCAGTGAATTTTATTCACCGTGGATTTTAAATCCAAAAGATATTCTATTTGTTATTCTGGTGAGATTTTCAGGGAAATCTTTCCTTGTCCAAGATTTTTCCATAAATTGATGATTTTTAATCATCTTTGGATCTTTAATCCAACGGTTCCCATAATCCTTTTCCATTTGGAAAGATTTAGAAGCTTTTTTAGAATTTTAATTCTATTTCGAAAGATTTTTAGAGAAATTTAGAATTTTAATTCTACTAATCTGTAAGGCTTTCAAAGCCTGGCACGTGCTGGCACGTGACCCTTGGTCACGTGTGAGCACGTAACCCCGAAATTGGTTCCTCTAACAGTCGCTTGTTCATATTGTTGTTTTAACCATCACGTGTCAACACGTGACCATTGGTCACGTGTGAGCACGTGATATTTCATTGAGATAACTTCTGATTTTTAATCAGGGAACAGATTTTAGAATTTAATTCTATTCATTATTTTAGAGGCCTTAAGAGCCCATCACGTGTCTGCACGTGGCCCATGGTCACGTGTGAGCACGTGATGCCCCATTGGGGTCTTTTCTAAGTTTTTATTATATCTTCTAACTCCTCCAGCGGATTCTTAAAAGCCCATCACGTGTGAACACATAATGCCTCATAACTTTTGATCCCGGATGAATTATGAAGCCCATAATATATCAAATCGAAGGGTTTTTCGAGACGTTTTCAATACAATCAGAATTTATCCATTTCTCCTTCGGGAGTTTGTCAAAAAACAGCCCGGAAGATACTGGTTCGTATTTCCTTAAGCGTATCGCTGCCATTTGATACCTTGGACTCTTTTGCGCAGAAATTTTTGGCGGGAACAAATACCCCCCACTACTTTGCCCACGTAAGTATGTACGTGGGTGAAGTAGTGCAGAGTTATGCAGAGTTATGCATGGCGTATGACCAGTTTTGGGTTGATGTATCACTTTCAGAATCTTGATCTGAGAAGATAACGAGCGGACACAAGCGTCGTCATTTATCATTGACTCAAATCTCAACTCTTAAGGGATATAGTTCCAACCCTTAACTCCATGAGCCGCATCCTTCTATTTTTTTTTTTTGTCTCACTCTGGTGTGGAGTAGTTCATACGCTTATGAGTAAGTTCTCCATTTCAGTGGCATGTAGCTTTGGCAAGTGTGGCCCATAGATGGTCGGCCCATCTTGACTTCTTTGCAGGGCAGTGACGGCTTAGGAGACAGGGGTAGGATCTGCCACCTAAGGCTTTTCAACTTTACGAGCCGTGAGGGTCTCATAAAGACTTTTCTCCCTACGAGTCGTGAGGATCTCGTAGGTGTATTTTCTCCTTGGGAATCGTGAGGATTCCTAAGTGTGTTTTCTCTTATAAGTCGTAAGGATCCTATAAGAGAGTTTTCCCCTCTTACGAGTCGAGAGGACCCGTAAGCGGTTGTTTCCCTCCTTATCGAGATTCGACTTTGGAGAGTGTGACCCGTGGATAGTATGCAAGAGACCGTTTTGGGCCGACTTGCAGGGTCCCAGTGCTTAGGAAACAGGTTTTTTAATCCCTACTGCCTAAGGCTTTATCTCACGAGTCGAGACGAATCGAGAAAATCTCGCAAAGACATCAATTTCCTCACGAGTCGAAACGGATCGAGCAGATCTCGCAAGAACATCTTAACGTCGCATTTAACCTCTGCTCTTTACGACAGAAGCCCGTTAAGGTTGGTGGTACTTAGGGTTTTGGCCATCGTACCGTCGCATAAGCTGATATAGTCCTCGATAGGCAATCGTGCTGTTCGAGTAGCCCTGCGACTGCCGTGTCTCTGATCCCTTCGGGGGCTGGACAAGACGTCTTCAAGCAATCCTCCTTGGCAGTTTGACCGTCAGAAGAGCAAGCGCTAGGAATTTTCCATGCCGCTTTTTACTTGAGGTTAGGCTCATTTTGGAGAGCCCCGATGAGTCATAACCACTCCGCGCTGGTGTGGGGATGATCTCCGATAGTCTTTCGGGCTTTATATGAGTTGCCGTTAAGACCCTGAAGCTAGGAATTTGGCCTTTGCTTCGTTTGCTGGCATTGCGTCTGCTGTATCGAGACGAATGTTGCGGTGGGAACTAGGGATTTTGCCGTGGCTCCGTTTGTTTGATGACGTTACGTCTGCTGTGTCGAGACGAACGTTGGGGTGACATCTCGTCTGCTGTATCGAGACGGACGTCGAAGTGGTGACCACTCCACACTGGTGCGAGATGATCTCCGATTGTCTTTCCGGTTTTATATGACTTGCCGTTAAGACCCTGAAGCTAGGAATTTAGCCTTCGCTTCGTTTGCTGGCATTGCGTCCTCTGTATCGAGACGAATGTCGTGGTTGTCTCTAGGTTACTGGTGAACCGCCGAGGTTTGGAACTAGGGATTTTGCCGTGGCTCCGTTTGTTTGATGACGTTACGTCTGCTGTGTCGAGACGAACGTTGGGGTGACATCTCGTCTGTTGTATCGAGACGGACGTCGAAGTGGTGACCACTCCACACTGGTGCGAGATGATCTCCGATTGTCTTTCCGGTTTTATATGACTTGCCGTTAAGACCCTGAAGCTAGGAATTTAGCCTTCGCTTCATTTGCTTTGTCATGTCTGAATCCCTGCTGGAGGAAGAACGCTGAGGTTGACATTTTGTCTACTGTATCGAGACGAACGTCATGGAGGTGACCACTTCATGTGAGATGGTCTCCGATTGTCTTTCCGGTTTTATGTGAGTTACCGTTAAGACGTCGAAGTTAGGAATGTGGCCTTCGCTTCGTTTGCTTTGGTGTGTCCGAATCCTGTTGGAGGAAGAACGCTGGGGTTGACATTTCGTCTACTGTATCGAGACGAACGTCAAGGAGGTGACCACTTTATGTGAGATGGTCTCCGATTGTTTTTCCGGTTTTATGTGAGTTACCGTAAAACCGTTGAAGCTAGGAATGTGGCCTTCGCTTCATTTGCTTTGTCATGTCTGAATCCCTGCTGGAGGAAGAACGCTGAGGTTGACATTTCGTCTACTGTATCGAGACGAACGTCATGGAGGTGACCACTTCATGTGAGATGGTCTCCGATTGTCTTTCCGGTTTTATGTGAGTTACCGTTAAGACGTCGAAGTTAGGAATGTGGCCTTCGCTTCGTTAGCTTTGGTGTGTCCAAATCCTGTTGGAGGAAGAACGCTGGGGTTGACATTTCGTCTACTGTATCGAGACGAACGTCAAGGAGGTGACCACTTTATGTGAGATGGTCTCCGATTGTCTTTCCGGTTTTATGTGAGTTACCGTAAAGACGTTGAAGCTAGGAATGTGGCCTTCGCTTCGTTTGCTTACACTGCGTCTGGTATATTGAGACGAATGCTGAGGTGGAGCTGGGATTTTGCCATCACTCCGCTTTGTTTCAACCATGGGGTCTTTTGTTGACGTTGCATCTGCCTCCAGCTGGAATGCGGAGGAACGCTGTTGTTGACATTGCGTCTACTGTATCGAGACGAATGCTGAGGTGAAGCTGGGATTCTGCCATCGCTCCGCTTGATGGTGTAACATCTGTGTCCTGTTGGAATGAGGAGGCACACCGTTGTTGGTCTCCAGGCTTTAGACGTGGCCATTGAGATTTAGAACTAGGGACTTTGTCATGGTTCCGTTTCGTTGCGATTCTGAGGTCAGTTGTTGACGTCATGTCTGCATCTAGTTGGAGTGAGGAGAAACACCGTTGGTGATCTTTAAGTTGTCGATATTGACGTCGAGACCCTGAAGTTAAGGACCTTCCTTTGCTTCATTTGTTGACGTCGTGTCTGTAATATTGCGACAAATGTCGAGATGGTCTCTAGGTTGTCTATGAACCGTCGAGATTTGGCTTCGCTTTCTGATGGAGCCTGTTGGGAAGGCATGGTTCCCTCTTTATCTGTGCCCCTGAATTGTATACAGGGATCGATGCGATTTCACCTGTAGGGCAAAAAGTTTCATTCTTTCTTTCTTTTTTATTCTTTCCGCGATGCTCTATCATTTCAGCTTTTATATCGCGAAGGTCGCGATTGCCCAATCATTTCGGCTATTTTTCGCGGTGCCCAATCATTTCGGCTATTTTTTCTTTTTACTCGCTGCTTTTTATTGCGAGTTGCCTAATCATTTTGGCTATTTATTTTATTTTTACTCGGTGTTTTTTATTGCGAGTTGCCCAATCATTTCGGCTATTTTGCATGCATACATTTTTACTTGCTGATTTTGTTTGCAAGTTGCCCCATCATTTCGGCTATTTCGTATGCATTTTTTTTTTTTTTTGCGAGTAGGGGATTTGGGATCTGATACCGATCTTGGCATCAGCATCGCTGCGACTGGAATATTGCTAGGAGCGAATCATCATTTGCCGTAAAAGGACTTGGAATTTGATACCAGTCTAAGCATCAGCATCGCTGCAACTGGGATATTGCCAGGAGCGAATCATCATCTGCCATGAAAGAACTTAGAATTTGATACTGATTTAGGCATCAGCATCGCTACAACTGGAATATTGCCAGGAGCGAATCATCATTTGCCTCTGTCGATCCCGAACAAAGGTGGCTTAGTAAACAGGATTAAGGGTCCTGTCGGCTAAGGCTTTTGACTTCATGAGCCGTAAGGGTCTCACAAAGGTATTTCTCCCTACAAGTCATGAGGATCTTGTAGGTGTGTTTTCTCCTTGGGAATCGTGAGGATTCCTAAGTGCATGCTCTCTTGTAAGTCGTAAGGATCTTACAAAAGGGTTTTCTCCTTATAAGTCGAGAGGACTTATAAGGGTTGTTCAGCATATGGACATATCCCTAATCACGGGTAGGACTTTGCTGGGGAAATGTTTATTCACGCCCGTGGATTGTATACAAGGGTCAGTATTGAGCCACTTGTAGGGCAAGATCGGAGGTTGTGGAGGCTGCTTAAGAACAGGTTAAGGTTTCTGCAACTTAAGACTTTCAAATCTTATGAGCCGTAAGGGTCCCACAAGAGAGTTCTCCTTACGAGTCGTGAGGATCTCGCAAGTGTATCTTCTCCTTCGGAATCGTGGGGATCCCTAAGTGTGTTGTTCCTTTGTGAGTCGTAAGGATCTCACGCAGGTGGTTTCTCCTTACAGGGTCTAGAGGA
Organism: Agapanthus africanus; assembly: GCA_030015575.1. NCBI lineage: Eukaryota > Viridiplantae > Streptophyta > Magnoliopsida > Asparagales > Amaryllidaceae > Agapanthus > Agapanthus africanus. The sequence continues at coordinate 58,394,128 of CM057344.1, forward strand.
CCATATAAGTGTTTCTTAACGAGGTTGCGCCCTTTCAGGTTTTCACAAACACTCGCCGGTAGCCCTGCTGTTTTTACTCACGGAGCCCTTTCGGGTTTTCATCCGTGCCCATTTTGCTTGTGGACATACCGTTTTTTTTTTATTCTTTTTTATTCTTTTTCTTTTTCTTCTTTTTTTTTATTTTTTTTTATTTTTTATTTTTAAAAAACGAGGTCGCGCCCTTTCGGGTTTTCACGAACACTCGCCGGTAGCCCTGCTGTTTTTACTCACGGAGCCCTTTCGGGTTTTCATCCGTGCCCTTTTTTTTTGCTTATGGACATACATTTTTTTTTTTTTGTCAGCCTAAGGATGCTGCGGTAGTAGTTTAAAGACGTTTCGGTCTGCTATTAGTTTAAGGACATTTCGGTCCGTTATCCAGTTTTAGGACGTAGTGGTCCGTTAGGCTTTCTCTATGAATGAGCATGATGCCCCCGGCGTGTCCATATTTTTCGGAGCATGCGGTTGTGGCGGGTTCACCTTCCAAATTTCGGACAACGCGAACTTGCCCTGTTGGTATTGGTCTTCAACCCAGTTTTTGAAGACGTAGCAGTCCTCGATCAGGTGACCTACTGTTTGGTGGTAAGGGGAATAATTAGGATTATTAACGTCGCCTGGCTGCAACGGACGTTTTGGATTCGGCAGATTAATGAGTCTATTGCGCACTGCCAGCTCGAACAGTCCCCTTGTTTTATCTTGCGGAAACGAGTAAGGACGTTTCAACTTTTCCTGGAGGGATTGCCGCTTGTTGCTTTGGCAAGCAACCGGTCTAGGGTCACCTGATTGCTGGTGAGTGCTGGCGACGAGGGCCTTTTTTCCTTTTCTTTTATCCTTTTTGTTCGATCCTTTGTTTACGGGGCCGAGATTTTTTTCGAGTAGCATGCGATTGCACGGCTGAACGTTCTCGCGGCTTCTCAATTCCTTTATTTTTGAAATAGATTCCCCGAGGGAAGAGTTGGGGGTAGCTTCTTCGTCAGAGTCGCTTCCAAAGGTGATAATTTGTGATCCCTTGAAGTCGGCTATATGACAGTCGGCGGTGGCGCTTTTGCGCTCATCTATCGCATTTTTCCGATGTCCACAAGCTTCACACTTTGTCCTGTCGAAGCGTCGCTTTTGAGCGACATACCCTTGCCACCAACAGTTAAAGGATTCGCAGTCTTCGGTAGGATGTATGATCTTCTGATGATATAAACAGAAGTTAGGGTGCATCTCTATCTCAGAGAAAGGATTTTCTTCGGAGGGCGGTAGCTTCATTCCTACTGATAGAGCTTTGGCGAACCGTTTCCTCGTCTTGAATTTGTTTTTACCCGCGGTGTATGGCTTTTGATTTGACGAGAATACCTTGGTTCTTTCTAGTATGGCCATTTCACGTTCTTGATTGGCTTTTGCTTTCAGACGAATTTCACTTAGGAAGACATCGATCAACTCGTCTGATGGCTGTAGAATCTCCGGCTCAGGATTCGCCATTGGTTTCTCAGCGCAAGGAGCCTTTTTATCATCCGTCAGTGAATGAGAAATCATATGACAAGTCGCTACATAGTCTTCGGATTCATCCGATAAGTTTTCTCCATCGTTTTCATCCTTGACGAAAGAACAAGTTGCCCCCGGCGTGTCCGTCTTCTTTGGAGAGTGCGGCTGTGGGGGGTTTACCTTCCAGCTTTCAGACAGCGTGAACTTGCCTTGCAGGTATTGATCCTCGATCCATCCCTTAAAGACGAAACAATCCTCAATCGGGTGACTTACCGTTTGGTGGTAAGGGCAATAATTGGGATTATCAAGGTCGCCTGGCTGCGATAGACGCTTTGGACTCGGCAGATTGACGAGTCTGTTACGCACTGCCAGCTCAAACAGTCTTCTCGTTTTATTCTGAGGAAACGAGTAAGGACGTCCTAACCTCTCTTCGAGAGATGGGCGTGGACGCACGTTGTTTTAGCGAACGACCGGCTTTGAGTTGCTCGACTGTTGTTGAGCATTGGCGACGATGATCGCTTTTCCTTTCTCATTTCGGGGATCGGGTCTTGGAGGAGACGGTCTATGGCCCATCTGGTCCATTTGGGCTAATTTGTCGATCAAGGCCTGGAAGGTGGTCGGCCTGAAGAACATCATGAATTGCGAGATGGTCGCTTGCGGATCGAGAGTGCCCACAAACATGCCTACCGCAGGTGCCTCTTCTATGCGTTGTTCGCATTTCGACCATAGGTTCCGCCATCGTGTTGCGTATTGGACCCACGTTTCGCTCGGCCTTATCCTGGCATTTATCAGTGCTGTTATCGGAGTGTGTTCACTAGCACTCGCGAATCTTTGTGTAAACAGCAGCTCCATCTCTGCAAATGTTTTGATAGAGTCGTTAGGCAGCTCCGAATACCATTCAAAGGCTGTTTCTGCTAAGCTGCCGACGAATTGACGTAGCAACAATTTGTCATCGCCTCCAGTATTGCCGCATAAGGCTCTGAATTGAGCGACATGCTGATGCGGATTCCCTGTCCCTTTATATACGTGGAATTTAGGGATCGTATATCCTGGCGGGTAACTGATTTGGTCATACCAGCTCGGATACGGTCGTCCGGTTCTAACAATTTGCCCAGCCGCTTCATTCGCCTGATGAACCCGGATCTGCTGAGCTATATATTCGTCTAGGTCAACTTTGGAGATTGCCTCCTCCTTGGCTGTTGATAGAGCCGGCGGAGGATTTGACGTTTCTCCCCTGTCGTCTTCAAGGACAATCGGAGGATCTTCAGCAGGAGGGTCCGGCTGTAACATCATCTCTACCATATCTTGGAAGAGGAGCGCCATCTGTTTTATGTTAGCCGCTTGCTCTGCAGCTTCTTTGTCCCTCTTTTCGAGGACTCTGCGTAAAAAGTCAGCGTCGGTTTCTTGTTCTTGACGCTCATCTGATGACGTTTCAGAGCTTTCTTTTGTCTCAGTGAGTGCAGCCATTGTAGTCATCATTTCCTGAAGCTTTTGTTGTTGCTCCTGGGCTTTCGTCACGGATCGGGTGAGTGGTCGGTGGCTCGTAGAAGTGCGGCTTTCCTCCTTTTCGGAAGCCATATAAACTGTGTGCACTACCATGCCCCCGGACTTGGGGCGTTTGTGTCCAGCGCTTTTATGGTGTGCCTTATTCACAGGGGCTTTTTGTGGCCTCCTTTTCTTTTGAGTGATTGGCGTTGAGGGTGTCGCTGCAGCAGACAACCGAGTAGCCGTTGCTTCTTCTGGCTTGACAGAGTAATCTTTCTTTTGCCGAACCTCTGTCTTTTTCTGTCGATGAAGATAGTTTTCATTAATCACTGACTTCTGGACCTGTCGCCAGACCTTGTAAATTTTAGAGGACAGCCGTTGAGGGGGCTGCTCTAGCTTCTTCTCTGGAGTATTCTCCACAGGTGAAGGAGTTCGCTTTAGCACCGCAGTAGGAGAGTTTCTGCGCACCGAGTTCAGCAACTCAAATTTGTTCCTGGTTGGAACAGCAGCATCGATCCTCACCATCGGAGCTGACGGAGTTATTCCAGAGGGGGAGTTGCCCCCAGCCTTCTTTACTCGGCGCCAGTGGCGACGTCGAGCATGTCGTGCTAATGGAGTTGTTTCAGCTATAGGGGTGACCTCCTTATGCCCCCTGTGTTGGTCAGAATATACTGGTACCAGCTTTTTAAATATCGACGTCCGTTGAACGGGGACGGCCAACTTGTCAGAAGCGGACTTCTGAACATGGGAAGCAACCTTGGTGATTTTGCCAGGAACGTGAGTTGGAATGGCTATCCGCTTCGGGATAACGCCTTCTGGTATGGCAGGCTTCTTCATGAGCCTGTTAGAGCTCTGGCCTAGTCCGTTAAAAACTGAAGCAGTGGAGTTGGACGACCCGTTGAGAGGGATCGCGGCAGTGGTAAGTCGATCGAAGATCGACTTCTTTGGAGCTTCTTGCAATGTCATTGGGGCGTTGAAGCTCATTGGTGGGAGCATGGTCCCAAAAAATAGTCCAATGGTGGCTTGAGCCATCTGCTCCACCGGCATTTTGAAAAGGGAGGCCGCTTGGGGCCCATAAGTCACTCCTCCAGCAATGACGGAGCGAGAGTTATCGCTGCGGGCGGTGCAGTTCGAAGCCATCGATTTTCTGTTTTCTGCATAAAGCAAGACACCAAATCTTCGTACCTTGAATCCACAGGCAATCACAGCAAACCGCGATTTGTTCGCGAACACGACACACGAAGTGTGGAGTGGAAAGAGGAAGAGGTCCCACCGGGCGTGCCAGAATCTGTTCCCCTCCGAACGGCGGCGCACAGGACCGCGATGTCCTGGCGCTGAGATTCAGGGCAGATGCTATTTGGTTTTATCCGTCTACCTCTCCGAAGATGCCAAGTTGATTTATGGCACCGTGTATCGGAGGTTTAGACGGATGCGGCCGATGTAGCAGACTTTGTCAGATTCCCCCTCGCTTGAGGGGTTTTTGATTGTGGGGACGCTCTTCCCTGCAGGCGCAAGCCCCTGCAGTTAATTACGCTACCGCATCGCGGTAACAACTTTCTCCTTCTCCAGAATTTCACTTCGTGTCGTGTGTGTTTGTTTTGTTTGTGGTTGCCCGTGGATTGTATACGGAGACTGAGTAATGCCGTCGCCCGTAGGGCGTGGATTAGTCCAAATCCGTATTTACTTAGATTTGGGTTTGGTGTTTTTAGTTTAAGGATGCCTTAGTCGCGTTGCGGCTAAGATCGACTTAAACGTTCGTTAAGGACACATTAGTCCAGTTTGAGACTAAGATCAACTTAACGGGATCGTTTAGATCCGACAAAAGAGCGTTTGGGCTCTATTGTTCCAGTTTAGGGACATAGTGGTCCATTGCATGTATGGTCGTCGGGACCCGTCACCTCTCTGACGACATTGAAGAATTACAACGACAAATGTCAGAGGAGTTCAGAGATGTACCCTTGAGCCAAAGTTGATTGGGGGAATTTATAGTCCAATTTGGGACTAAAGTCTATTTGAAGGTTTAAGGATGCGTTAGCCATATTTGAGGCTAAGATCAACTTAAACGGTTGTTGAGGATACGTTAGTCCAGTTTGGGACTAAGATCGACTTAACGGGATCGTTTAGATCCGACAAAAGAGCATTTGGGCTCTATTGTGCCAGTTTAGGGACATGGTGGTCCAATATTAGTTTAGGGACGTCTCGGTCCGATATTAGTTTAGGGACGTCTCGGTCCGATATTAGTTTATGGACGTTTCGGTCCACGAATTTAAGGACCCCGCAGTCCATAGCGATGTGTGGTCGTTGGGACCCGTCACCTCTTTGACGTCGTTGAGGAATTACAACGATGGATGTCAAAGGAGTTCGGAGATGTACCCTCGAACCGGATGTAGATTGATTTAGGAGAGCCATTTTGCTCAGTCAATTTAATTTAAGGACTTATGGCCACGATTGGGCTAAGTCCAGTTGAAAAATGTCCAACATTTTATTTGCTTTTGCATTGCATTTCTTTTTATTTTTATTTGGGCTTTGCCCAGAAAGGATGCAAAGCATCAATTTGTTTTGGGCTCTGCCCCTTTTTATTGTATTGCAATTTAATTTGGCCTACTAGGCCCTTCTGATTTGGGCCTGGCCCTTCAGTAAAATGCATTGCATTTGTCAGGCGCTTTGCGCCAATCACTGAGCGCAAGCGCTTGTGGTGAGGACACGTGTCATGCTCTGGTGAGCGCAAGCGCAACAGCGCAGTGCACTGCGCTAGTGCGCTGTGCTGTTGCGTGGCGCGCTCTGGTGAGTTGCGCCCGTTCCAGAGAGCGAAGCTCTATTTCAAGGCGCGTAGCGCAAGTTGTTCTACAGCTGACACGTGGCGCGCTCTGGTGAGTTGTGCCAGTTCCAGAGAGCAAAGCTCTATTTCAAGGCGCGTAGCGCAAGTTGTTCTGCAGCTGACACGTGGCGCGCTCTGGTGAGTTGCGCCAGTTCCAGAGAGCAAAGCTCTATTTCAAGGCGCGTAGCGCAAGTTGTTCTGCAGCTGACACGTGGCGCGCTCTGGTGAGATGCGCCAGTTCCAGAGAGCAAAGCTCTATTTCAAGACGCGTAGCGCAAGTTGTTCTGCAGCTGACACGTGGCGCGCTCTGGTGAGTTGCGCCAGTTCCAGAGAGCAAAGCTCTATTTCAAGGCGCGTAGCGCAAGTTGTTCTGCAGCTAACACGTGGCGTTCTCTCAGGAGCGCAACAGCGCAGTTTGGAAGTGCAAAGCACTAAGAATCTTTTTAGATTCCAGAACAGAAGTGCAAAGCACTATTTGTTTTCTTTGATCTAATTAGGATCAAAGAAAAATGAGTTTTTCTCTTTATTTCAAGAACCAGAGATTCATAAAAGTGCAAAGCACTATTTTTTTATTTTATTTATTTATTTATTTTTTTTTTGTTTTAAAGAACCAGTGGTTCATACGAGTGCAAAGCACTATTTTTATTTATTTTTATTTTCTTCTTTGTTTTAAAGAACCAGTGGTTCATACGAGTGCAAAGCACTATTTTTATTTATTTTTATTTTCTTTTTTGTTTTAAAGAACCAGTGGTTCATACGAGTGCAAAGCACTATTTATTATGTGAAGATCATTGATCAATGATTTATCAAAAGAGATTTCTTTTCTCTCGTGAAGGTTTTTACCTTCTTCTTGAAATTTTTCTCAGAGTTCTCTCTGTTTGAAGCTCTTGATTTTTTTTTTTCAAGAAATGTTCATGCCTTCTCTTCTCTTCTTGGCTCCTATTTATAGGAGAAGGAAAAGAATCAATTTGTTTAGCAAATCTCTCATTGAAAGATTTGATTTGATCGTTGAGAGATTTGATTTATATTTATCATTAATCTGGGCCTTTAGATCATTCAGTGAATTTTATTCACCGTGGATTTTAAATCCAAAAGATATTCTATTTGTTATTCTGGTGAGATTTTCAGGGAAATCTTTCCTTGTCCAAGATTTTTCCATAAATTGATGATTTTTAATCATCTTTGGATCTTTAATCCAACGGTTCCCATAATCCTTTTCCATTTGGAAAGATTTAGAAGCTTTTTTAGAATTTTAATTCTATTTCGAAAGATTTTTAGAGAAATTTAGAATTTTAATTCTACTAATCTGTAAGGCTTTAAAGCCTGTCACGTGCTGGCACGTGACCCTTGGTCACGTGTGAGCACGTAACCCCGAAATTGGTTCCTCTAACAGTCGCTTGTTCATATTGTTGTTTTAACCATCACGTGTCAACACGTGACCATTGGTCACGTGTGAGCACGTGATATTTCATTGAGATAACTTCTGATTTTTAATCAGGGAACAGATTTTAGAATTTAATTCTATTCATTATTTTAGAGGCCTTAAGAGCCCATCACGTGTCTGCACGTGGCCCATGGTCACGTGTGAGCACGTGATGCCCCATTGGGGTCTTTTCTAAGTTTTTATTATATCTTCTAACTCCTCCAGCGGATTCTTAAAAGCCCATCACGTGTGAACACATAATGCCTCATAACTTTTGATCCCGGATGAATTATGAAGCCCATAATATATCAAATCGAAGGGTTTTTCGAGACGCTTTCAATACAATCAGAATTTATCCGTTTCTCCTTCGGGAGTTTGTCAAAAAACAGCCCGGAAGATACTGGTTCGTATTTCCTTAAGCGTATCGCTGCCATTTGATACCTTGGACTCTTTTGCGCAGAAATTTTTGGCGGGAACAGGTGCGTCGGTGCGGGTGTTGGGATTTTTCGAGGGCAAATCTGTATTTTCACATGTGCGAGAGTCTGTAACCCTAGTTTCCCTGTTTGCTTATAAATTGTACTCAAAATCTGTAAAATGTATGCCTCTTTTCAATCAATAAATTTCAGAATTTCTGGGAGTTAAATTCAGATCTGTTCTATATTGTTTGAGGGGAGCCGTCAACTTAGGAAGGTAAATTATGTCTTTCTTTCTTTTAATTAGTATGCCTTATCATACCCTAATGAGCGAGTAGTCTCCTCGCTTGTTAGGGTTTGCCTTAGGGAAAGGGTTGAGAGATGAGATCTCTCACCCATTTCAATGCCACCTTCACCTAATGAATTAGAACTCCATGAAAACGCACGCAACCGGCCCTTTATACTACGGTTCATCGTTACCTCGAGGGGTAACGCCACGTGTACGCTAGCGCTAGATGCGCTGCACTCCTAGCAGCATGCCACGTGTGCGCTAGCGCAGGGTGCGCTGCGCTCCGAGCAGCGCACCACGTGTCAAACACGGGTGCGCTAGCGCAGGGTGCGATGCGCTCTAAACAGAGCACCACGTGCAAAGCACGGGTGCGCTAGCGCTGGAATTAAAAACTCCCCACCGTTAGATCAAAAGATCTAATAATAATGATAAATCATTAATTAATTAGAATTGAATTCTGTTATGCAAAGATTTTCCAATCTTGTTAAAAACAAGAAGATTGCCTTCTGTAAAACAGAAGCCCTGGGATCAAACATCCAATGGTGGGAAACATCCCCAAATCAATCAGAGAAAGATCTCTTTAACTGATCTAACAAATCATCTTGCCCTATATAAAGGCCCCAAGACTTCAAGTCTGATATAGAGAAACCCCCCCCCCCATAAACTTTGAAAAACTCAAAGAAAAAGAGCAAGCTCTTGCAAGAAGATTTTTCTTCAAGGTAAGAATGATGGATGATGAACACAGAGATGAAATCATCTCATATAAAGAAAAATTTATTTCTTTAAAAAGATCATAGATCTACAAGACAAAAAAGTCTTCCACAAAAAGAGATCAAAAGATCTCACAAAAAGAACATAATTCTTCTCACAGATCATGGATCTATAAAGGCAAAGCCTTTCATCAAAATAAGAGATTGAAAATCTCTCCTGCAAGATAAGAACTGTTGTTCTTAAATCTTGAGACAAAGTCTCTTTTAAAAGAACATAAATTTGTTTCCAGATCATAAAATTGATCAAATGTGCTTTGCGCTCTTAAAATGCGCCTTGCACTCCTGAACTGTGCTCCTGCGCTCTCTGGACTAGCGCTTGGCGCCAAATGTGCCACGTGACAACCACGTATGCACTGATTAACAACTTGCGCTTTGCGCTTCTGAAGTAGCACACTGCGCTCATGGGCTGGCGCTCAGCGCCAAGCGTACCACGTGTCATTCACGTATGCGCCACTAAACCGAAAGCGCAATGCGCTTATGAACCAGCACTCTACGCTCACAAACTGGCGCAATGCGCCCATCATATGGCGCTTAGCACCAAGCGCGACACGTGTCCTTCACGTATGCGCCACGTTGCAGAATTGCACTGCGCTCTTTGATTGGCGTAAAGCGCCTAGCGCACCACATGTTGCGCTGACAGAACATAAATTGTTCTTTAATAAGCCCAAGGCTGTGGTGAATGCCCAGCATTCAATAAAAGACAAAATATTATCAGAATTCAAGCATTATTAAAAGGGCCAAGCCCAAATAAAGGCTCAACAGCCCAGAATAAAATGTTAAACATTTATTGGACTTAGCCCAAGATTGGCCATAAGTCCTCAACCAATATTAATTGAGCCCATCTGCTCATGAATATTTCAATAGATTTTAGTCCCAAACTGGACTACAGATCTTTCAACCAACTCATATCGGTTCGAGGGTACATCTTTTTACTCCTCTGATATTTGTCGTTGTAATCCTTCAACGTCTTCAGAGAGATGACAGGTCCCGACAACCAAACATTCTACGGACTGTGGGGTCCTTTAAAGCCCATGGACTATGATGTCCTTAACCTTGACTGTGAGGTCTTTAAACTCACGGACTATGATGTCCTTAACCTCGACCGCAATATCTTTAAACTAACATTGGACCGAGATGTACTTAAACTAACAATGGACCGTAATGTCCTTAAACTAACAATGGACCTCAATGACCCTAAACTAAACTATAGAGCCCAAATGCTCTCTTCTTGGATCTAAACGATCCCGTTAAGTTGATCTTAGTCTGAAATTAGACTAACGTATCCTTAACAAATGTTTAAGTTGATCTTAGTCTCAAAAGAGACTAACGTATCCTTAAACCAACCCCCAAACCCAAATCTAAGAAAATACGGATTTGGACTAATCCACGTCTTACGGGCGACAACATAAATTAGTCTCCGTATACAATTCACGGGCAACCAAAGACAAAACAAATACCCACGACATGAAGTGACCATCCGGAGAAGGAGAAAGTGGTTACCGCAATGCGGTAGCGTAATTAACTGCAGGGGCTTGCGCCTGCAGGGAAGAGCGTCCCTACAATCAAAAACCCCTCAACGAGGGGGAATCTGACGAAGTCTGCTACATCGGCCGCATCCATCTAAACCTTCGATACACGGTGTCATAAATCAACTTGGCATATTCGGAGAGGTGGACGGATAGCACCAATTAGCATCTGCCCTCGGAATTCAGGCCCCGACGTCTCGACGTCCCGGTCGCGTCTTCCGGCGGAGAACAGTTGCGAGAATTGTTCCCACCGCGCCTCCATTTGAGCTCTCCTAGCCGCTTTATCTTCCGCGCTCTTCTTATCTGCTTCATCCCTCCTCCTGAGCCGCTCCTCTAGCTCCTTGATCTGTTATGCCTCAGCCGATTGTTGGTTGGAGCGAGCGGTCGACGAATTTGAAGCAGTTCTTCTGGAACCGGATCGCGAAAGACTAACGGAACCACCGTATAGAAGAATACGACCGTGTCCTCTCGACTGAGAGAAAAACTGCTCTATAATAGATAACTCGGACTCCGTAGGAAGAGGACCGTCGGCCGGATATTCGGGATTTGATTCCTGATTGCTTCTCTTCGCCTCCTCGAAATGCTCCTTCGATAAATAAAACAATAATTAATTTTCTTTACGAAGTTAACAAGTGTAATTAATTTACTTAAAAGAATTGAAAAAAACAAGCTTACCATATATTGAGTGGCTATATCCATCCTTTCTTCTAACATGCCCTTTCTCATGTGCAATACCTTCCAAGCCTCAGGGAGTCTCGGCTTTTTCACAGCCTTCTCCTATAACGGATATTTGATTTATTTATATATGAAGATATGTAACGATGAAATTGAAAAATCGAATATTTATATAATTAAAAATAAGCTAACCAAAATAGCCCTATACTGATCAGAAGGAACCGATCCACCATAATAGTCATCTGTGACTTTCCCTCGGTTCTGTTTATTCCTTTCTGATATTTCCTGCTTATTCAGAAGATAATATCTCTAAATATAATTTAATCTAAATTCGGTATTCAAATCATTTAAGTATATTTTTAATTATCTTTATTTCGGGTGTATCCCAATGCAATAGGAGAAACGAAAACTGATCTCTGGGATGATGGAGGGAAGAGCGGCAAAACGTTCCCAATCATGCATAAATTTCTCCGACCGTTTGAATTTTTCCTTCAATTTTTGACGCCATCTCTTGAATATTTGTGGCATCTCATACAGGACATGCGTCCAATGTCCGTCTATATCGTTTTCTAAGACGAAATGTTTTTGTAATACAGATTAATAAATATATTATTTAATAAATTTATAACATATAACAGGTATGCATGTAATGTTGAAATACAGCTGAGTTATGTATTACCAAGAGTGAGCGCCAAATCCATACGTATGCTTCTCAGGGGTTATTTGCAAACGTGAAGCCCATGTTTCAGAAGTCGGTGTTGCGGACGAGAATACCGATATAACCGTGGAAGTGTGTAGCCCACATACCCGGACCTACGGGCTTCCCACCTGTCCATTGCAGAATTGTCATTTTTCCATGCATATCGTATTTCGTAATTTCGTTTGCAACACCTCTTCCGTGGTGTTCAAACCGGGCCAAATTATCCCCCGCAGCCCGTGCCTCATCAATACTCGTGTCTGCTGTCTCTATCATCATATCAATTTAAAGCCGAGCAGCAGCCCACCGCGTTAGTGCCTTCGCATTGTCCCTGTCTCGATACGGTTTTTCATTTTGTAAATCGCGTAGAAAAGGCAATGCATGAATCCACTCATCGATGACGAGATCTGAGAACACCCAAGGTTCTCTACTCAAGTCCGTGCACTGCTCGTCTAGGTGTGCATACGGATCATACTGCGCTGATGGACTTGCATCCTCCTGATCAGATGTAACTACACATTTTAATTTATTATAATCAATGCGATAGTTATTTGAATAAAATAATGCGGTCGACGATTATTTAAATATCATAATATATACCTCTACTCTCATAATCATGCTGTGTCGAGGAGGAAGTATCTCGATCTCTTTTCTTTTAAGAAAATGTTGTGGCAAATTTTTCAAATATGCATTTTTGTCCCATCTTTTTCATACAAGAGTAATGACGATACAAAATATAAAATATGCATAAATTATTAAACTAACAAATCAATACATTACAAGTGATTAGAACTGCAGAGTTTTTCATATATCATTTACATGCAAGTGATTGAATTTCGCTTAATATGCTTCTGCATCAGCCGGATGCCTTAGCTTCCCGTCTTTGATCCAACGATCGGAATGCCATCGCATGCTCTTCTCCATATCCATTGAAATATATAAATTTTATAACCTCTTAACTAGGGGGAAATAACGAAGGATTTTGTCTGAAATTTTCTTGCTCTTTTTGCTTATATCGGACGTTTCTGCGATTGAATTTGTAAATCCCCGTTCACATCAATAAAAAAAATTCTATTTTCCTAGTTCCCCGATGTTCTCTCTTTCCTCGTAAATTTTTTATGTGAAACTGTTGCTAGGTTTTTCAGTATTTAATTTTTCCTGAACCCTTAAAAGCTCAGCCCAATAGAACAATTTAAATTAATATATACAATTAAAATCCCCAAAGCCTTTCCCTGCCCCAGCCCAAACAAAATAAACAAAACATATAAACAATAAGTCACCGGCCCACTCATTTTCCCCTTATGAATTGATTTTTCCCCCGGCCCAAAATCCCTAACCCAAACACCCCCCAAGCCGGCCCAACCCAGCCTTTCCCCTTACCCGCGCCGCAGCATAACCGACCCGACCCGCTTCTTTAACTCCTTCTTCCCCCAACGTAAAACTTTCCCGCTCCTTTTCCAACGCGAACCCACGTCCCTTGTCGTGCGCCCACGTCTCCGTGCCGTCGACCCACGTTCTCTCCCCTCACGACCACGACCCCCGAGCTCCTCAACCCCTCGTCTCCCCTTTCTCCTCTCTCCCTCACACTCTCAATCTCAAACCCCTCTCTTCTCTCTCCACACTCCCTGCAGCCACTCATCCCCGACGACGACGACCGACCTCCTCCTTCATCACCGAGCACCCTAGCCTCCTCCTAAAGCCCTCATCCTTCCTCCCTCGCTCTCTTCTCTCCATCAACAGAGCCCCCTACACTGCACACATAACCCACCGCCGACCCTCGACTCTTTTCGGCCACCACCTTCACCCATCACGTCGACGAGTCCCCACTGCCTCAGTCGACACCTCTACACCCTCAGCAGCATCCCCATCACCTCCAAACCGAGCCCCCCACTACCTCTCTCTCTTTCACAAACCCAAATCGCTGCGAGCCTCGAACCTTACTGCTGCCCATCGCCGGAGCGACCACCGCCAGCCATCGTCGACCCCGGCACATCCCAGGAGATCCACAGAGCATCCCACTCCTCTTCCAGGGAACACGAGCCATCCCCGGACAACTCCGACGACGAACCCGAACGCGAGCTGAGGCCGCGAACCCTAGCCGCGCCGTTCGTCGCGCGTCCGTGCCGTTTCCGCTGCCGTGCATCGCCAAAGCTTCCCTAGGCAAGTACCCTACTTGCTACATGCTAGATTATTTCCGTTACAAATTAAAATCGTATTAATTCCATGTTTACGATTAACGAAAACTCATATGACATAGCTGTTTGATGCAAAACCCGAAAGAAAACCTTCCACTAAATTGACGGAACTCGATTGCATATTCTGTCCCGTCTGGCAATGAACCTTGTGTAGAAATTTGACTGAAAAATATGATTGTTACTGGCTTAAACGATTACCCCCAATTACACCCGTAAAAACTGAGAAATTCCCGCACCTGAAACTTGTTTAAATCACAATTAATTGTGTACATATCGAAATGATGCGTTCGAGGGCTCAAATCGAAGCTGACTCGACGTCCTGTAACCCTATGCAAGTTCTTAATTGTTTATGTACTGAGATTATGATGAGAATTGGTTCGGAGAGCGGCTCTGGACTGCAGTCCAGAGCAGCTCTGGTTGTTGTTTTCTGTCACGTAATGCTTACCCCTTCGCTGACTGAACTTGTATGTTGCGGAACCCTATACTTTATTTAATATGAATCTGTTAGATAAATAACGCAAGTGATTTCACCCCTTTATATCTTCGTTTACTATTTAAACTGCAATTTAAAAGAACAGGACGCATAGCAGTCCCAAACAGAACCAGAATTGATATACCAGTGTTGAACAGTGCATAATTTCTGACGTACAGACGCGATTGAGAATCCGTATTTTGCGTTGGAAACCCTATTGAAAATACTAAATTTCATTCAACTGTAGTGTAACTAAATTCTGATCACAACTGGGTGAAAATCGTGTCGCGAAACGGACGTCCAGTTCGGAAACTGAATTTCCTGCAGCGAACACTTAAATTGAAACGGCTGTAACTTGAATACCAGAAATCCGATTGTACTGAAACAAATTTTACTGAACTTCCGACAGAATGTACTTGTTACCGTATTTGTATTGTTTCACTAAATTCTGAGCATATGAATTACTGCAATTTTTGTAAGCTTATGACGTGCATAATAGTTCATATTACACATGACTTGTTAACTGCATAAATGTACATAACTTACCCAAATGTCATAGACCTAGTGATAATGCGCGTTATTATTCAGTGGACATTGCATTATCGTGCGTGAATGATATTGGTTTAGGAGTGTCAAGTACGCCAATGGAAAAGTGAATGGTTCGTGACAGTGATTAATACAGTGAACAGTGACAAAACCGTGTTATTGGTGCATACTTGTACACGACTAAATTATAATCATCAATAGTGTAAACCTGGGGAAAAAGGGGAAATCGAAGTGGAAAGAGCATCGTATTTAGTGGGACCGTGTTTTAGAGGATGATCATTCGAACGGTGATTCTTATATATATTAGGTAGGATCTAGTGATCCGGCTGACAGGGTTATTTCCCGGGCGTGTGGGCCGTTGTCTCGGGTATGTACGAGACTCCCGTTAAACATGATCCTCCTTTCCACTATACGATTTCAAACATGACTTAGAGACCGATAGGGACACAGATCATACTTTGCATCATTTAGTGACATAGTGATGTAGGGTTCCTAGGCACACTAATGAGGTCTCACAAGGCATCAACCATGCCAATTTCAAATTTAAACGGTGCCGAGAAACCCTAGAACGGATCGTCGGCTAGATTTCTAGGCGAAAAAGGAAACTAGTTAACACTTAACTAAGAGATACGGAAATACAACCTTTGTAGATCCGGTTCTCCACCTCCATAGCTCCGCAATGAAGTCTCCTCGCTGTCCACAACAAGTCCCGGGCTCTAGCGTCGGCTTCATCGGAGAATGGACGGGCTAGGTCATCGATGTCCATGCCGAAGATGATCTACGTCGAGGCATCGCTAAATCAAGCTCCGACTTCACCAAGTCAAGAAACTTGTGAAGAAAACACACTCTACTACTTGGCAAGAGATAGAGGATGAAGAAATAGGAAGTGGGTAGACTTTAGAATTGGATTTCTCACTCATTTCCATCAATCACCATTGATGGAGCTTACTTTCTTCAAGTGAAGAAAAGAAGAAGAAGAAGAATTATGTTATGATAAGTAATTAGAAAATATAAAAGAAATATAATACTTATCATATCATTAACTATAGTCAAGTGTAGAGATTTAACCAAGGTTAGTTAAATGGTTAGGGTTAGGAGAAGAAGACAAGAATGGTAGCTTTGGTCAAACCTTCATGAAGTTTCAACTAGAAACAAAGAAAGTCACCATTCTTCTCTTTAATCTTTTTCTTAATAAATAAATAAATAAATAAGATAAGGAAAACCCTAATCATTAACTTAACTATGGTTTAAACTTTACACTTAACCAAGTTAAGATGCATCATCAAACATGATACAATCAAGTGCACAAAAGTATATCACATATACAATATGTACATCCGAGTGAGAAAATCCATCTTAAGTGAACCGATACTAGTTAATGCAAAGTAATATATCAAATATATAATTATGCATTAAATCATTAAATCAACACTTGATTCAATGATCCAGCCATGTCAAACATGACTGACTAATATCAACAGTAACAACTTATCGAATCAACACTTGATCCGATATGCCGGCTATATCGCATATAACCGATCAATGTCACATATCGCGAGAATCGAATACAGTATCACATACTGGTATCATTCTCGGTCCCGCACATATCTCATATGCGCTCCTATTTCGTTTTGCTTGAGCCAGGAAACCTCTGTGTAGAACTCTAAAGACTCGTCAATACGCCGGCAGCAGATGATGATCATATCAAACATCCACAAGCCGCAAGCGGTCTGCTAAACGTAACGGTCACCCGGGTATTGAGCGATCAGAAGATCGACGAGCAAGCCCGCTCACACTCCAGTGAATCCAACCAGTAACACTACCGTACAGTCCGGTCTGATCGTCTGATATGTCGCATATCTCGCCTAGGGGTGGTAAACGTCAGACCCCAATAGCTCGATAAGTCGTGTCGATATGAGGTCTATAACATTCGAGAAACTACTGGTAACACTTACCAGTAAATCTCAGCAACCCTGGCCAGGGATTTCCTGTTATAGCCAATCGAACACAGCGCAACATCAACCCCCTATACCGGGAGAGACGAATCCCCTCCTATCGCTCATTGCCTCCATGTGACTCGGGACTGTACCCAAAAACCACCGTTTTGCATGCCCTCTTGGACGTGGTAAGATGGAAATCAAAGCACAGTGGGAACCACACAAGACTCTATGACGATCTCGGGTCAACAGACTACTCTGTACCAGTGTCACCAGAGAACTGCCATCTGACGTGAGGTATAATACCATCTGGGAGTTCTCGGCGAGTCCGTCCAGTGTACCCAGTCTCTACTGAGCACCCGTATATCATCTCTGATGTCAAACACCAATGGATATGGGATCATCCATCGCCCATCTGTATGGGTCGAGAAGGTATACGCTAGTCTACTCTGGTATATCGATGCCCCGTCTCGATACACCCACGACTAGGGACTTTGAAGGATGTACTTATGGACTACCATGTCCCCACTAGTATGATCCGCATCATAGTCCAGGTAGTCAAGCACACATCCTAAGGGCTTTACCAACATGTAACAGAGAGACAAACAGTATACACGTTAAGGTAAAGATCAACCAGATAGCATACTATCATGTCGAGCAAGAAAGTCCTCCCTATATATGTCCCAGCATCCACTACAATATACATCCAATGTACAGTAATGGCCTCTAGGGCATACATATAACTAACAATCTCCCACTTGCACTAGGGCCATCTGTAGCAGTGGTTGTAGTATCTCATACTCAACCATCCCATAAAAGTCTCTCTCTGGGAACAGGCCTTTGTGAGTGGATCCGCTGTGTTGTCCTCTGAGTCTACTCTCCTAACCTCGATCACCCTGGAGATCAACTATCTCCATGATCAGGCGATGCTGCCTTAGAATAAGTCTGGATCACTGATGGGACCGGCGTTCCTCGGCATGAGCCACAACTCCATTGTCTCACAATGGTAGGAACGTAGTTCATCTCATGAACTGATATACACCCAAACATCCTCTTTGGTAGCATCTTAAGTAGCGATGTATCCTGCCTTTATCGTCTAGTATGTCACGGTATCTAGCTTGGAACTCTTCCAACATACCGTCCATTTACTGAAGGTAAAGACAATGCCTGTGACTGACATTCAGTCGTCCTTATCACCCTGGAACCCTTCGAGTGATTCTCCCCGGGATCGGTTGATACCATCTCACTACAACTAGTGAGAATCCTAACATCCAATTAAATCTATCTCATAGATCCAAAATCCAGGATTTAGGAGGTATCACTTTGATCCTTTATGGAGAATCATTGTGATAAGCGGAGATTGATCGAGCGTAGCATAGGAAACTTCTTCCCTATCAAGAGTATGTCATCCACGTACTCTACGAGGATCGCCACCATACTCCCTACTACCCTTTTGTTTATACAAGGTTCATCTACCATTTTGATGATGTCAAACTCTTTGACTAACACATCAAAACAGACGTTCCAACTCCGCGATGCCTGCTTTATCAGATAAAACATCTTGCACACGTTTCCGCTGCTCCCACTGTTTACGAAGCCCTCTGGCTGTGTACTTACAGACGCACTCTTCTAAATCATCATTTAGAAAAGCAGTCATGGCACCCAACCACCAGATATCGTAGTCATGGTCTGTAGCCGTGGCAAGTAGGATCTGGATGGACTTAAGCATAGATACTGGAAAAGGTTTCATCATTATCCACGCCTGGTCGATGAAGAAAACCTTTAACAAGTCTAGCTTTGAAAGTCTCAACTTTTCCATATACACCAAGTAATCTTCTCAATATATACTTGCTCCTGATGAGGATTTAACCCTTCAGATATAGCAACCAAAGTCCATACTTTGTTGGTGTATAAGGATTCCATCTCAGATCGCTAAGCATCCAGCCATTCTTACAGAGTCTTACTCCTGATGGCCAGCTCGAAACTAGTTGGGTCATCATCTCATGATGCAATCCTCGCTCCCACTGTCATAGAGAAACCGAAGTATCTCTCAGGTGGGTGAGGAACCCTACTAGATCGGCGGAGAGGTTGAGGTTCGTTGGTAACTATTGAATCTTTTGGTTCTACCAAGTCATCTGCTGTAATTTGTATAGCTGGAACCTTTCCAGTTGTACATAACAGACCTTGCCTCGAGCTTGTCCAGATTTTGCTTTTCAGACATAGGCTGGACAACCCCAAATCTCAACTAACTTGAGAGATGGGCTCTTCCCTTACCATATCACATATGAAGCGGTAGGCAACTGATTTGATTGGAACCCTTATTCAATAGGTATGCAGCTTCTCAAGTGCATAACCCCCAAAAAGGAAATAGGTAACTCAGTAGTACTCATCATAGAGCACACCTTATCATATAGGGTGTGATTGCTCCGCCCCGATATACCATCGTGCTATGGTGTATACAGAGGAGTAATGCTGAGAGAGAATCTCATTCTCCTTTAGAATAGTCCAGGAATTCCGTGCTCAAGTATTCTCCTCCTTGATCTCATCATAGGACATAATACTTATACCCGTATTGGTTCTCTACTTCTCGCTTATATTCTGTGAATATCTCAAAAGGTTCGGACTTGTGTTTCAACAAGAACATAGATCTGAATCTCGAGAGATTATCAGAGAATTTAATGAAGTACAAAGAACCGGTCTTGGCATGTGTAGACTGGGGACCTACATACATCAACATGTATCATCCCAAGAGTTTATTAACTCTTTCTCTGTTTCCAGTAAACGGAGCTAGTGTCATTATATCTTTGTGACATGACTGGCAAGTTTCACAAGATGTAGATTCAAATTGATTTAAATATGCATCTTTATGTAACTTTAGCCAGTCGGGTCGCATTGATCTGACCTAGTCTACAATACCTCAAGAAGAATCCGTTCATTTCTGAACTCTTCCTCTTGTGTGTGTTCCATATACTAAGAACTGTAGTTTGATTTAGAACATCAATGCTTTTAGATAACGTGCCTGAACCGATCAACTTTTGATATAGGAAATGTTCAAAACATTATCCAACAATACAAAATTTTACCGTTTCTTTACTAATAAAGAGACTGATATGATTTTGTATATCAGGTTCGGTATCTAATAACATTCGTTCAGAATCAATGTATTGGTAATACAGGGTGACAGTGACCAACAGACTTGGCTGCAACACTTGCCCCGTTTTCTTCCTCATGAAACTTATCACCCGTTCTCAGTTCTCTACCTTTCTGCAGCCCTATGTAACAGATTACATATCTGGGATCCTGATCTGGTATCACATACCCAGGACGTAAAGGACACTGAGAAACAGTTCTCTGTAATGAACACACCCGAAGATGATGCATCAGCATGCACTCTCTTCGTTTGGGCGGCACGGGAATTCTGGTAATCCCCTATTTCCTGCTCTGTCTTATAACAATTATAAGTTGGAGCGGGACCAACGTTTCCCAGCTCAGTATAACAAGCGGTTCGGTCAATAATCCGTATTATTATCTTGATTAAGGCGTGATATGGTCGCTACCAGGAGAGAGAGAGAAGAAAACACTCTGCGTGCGCTCTTGCAAGATCAGATTGGTTATTATTTTATCTAATCAGGATGGCTCCCACTGCTTTTTATCAAATCTTCCTTCAAACCCTAAAAGGAAAGACTAGCCGGGATTAATTACACACTACAAGTTCGCCAATCTTTCAGCCAGGCCAGTGTCGGTACTTTGAGGGAGGTCCCCCGTGCTTTCGCACGAACCTAATTAATGTAAACCTCGTTTTCCCAGAGGCGTAACCTCGTTAACACCTTTCTAGACACCTACTTGATCGGCTAATTGTAATGTGTAAAACTCTCCCAGGAGTAACTCTTACTCGCAGCGGGTATCGGGATCCAACTATCTCATAGAAGGTATGCAATCTCATTGCAAATTTCAACACTTGAAATTCCCGATAATATTTTGCCCCGAACGATCTATGACCTTGACAAGGTCAACAAACCATAGATCGCAAGTCAAGTTCTACCCGTCATTTCTTGATTGAATCAAACCCACCCGCACGACCCTTGACAAGGTCAACAAGGCCGCACGACTACCCTAACCCAATCTGCATCATATACATAAGCAGATAAATACTGGTTAGCTACCGCACACTGCGCCTTGACAAGGTCAACAAACGCAGCACGAATACTAAACATGATTTATCTGAAATGACGGAGGGCTACGACAGGTTTTTCTGAAAACCTATTGCGTAATGAACTTGATATCGTTGTAGAATCAAATGATTTTAAAAATGGAGTGCTTTTGAGGCTTTTCCAGTTTTCCTAAAGGAGTCACTCCCGGTGAAGGGATCGTCGGTCCTTTCCTCGTCGAATGAGGTGCGGGATATATCATATATATCGCTGTGCAAAGCAAAAACTCTTAAAAGCAATCAAAAGACAAACCGAGTGTGTAGCATCTGCCAGTTATTGCTAAAGGAGTCACTCCCGGTGAAGGGATCTCGGTCCTTTCCTCATCGAATAAGGTGCAGGATATATCATATATACCGCTGTGCAAAGCAAGAACTGTAGCTACCTGTTTTATTTTGAAATTCGATTCTACAACATCTTAGGTTTCTTTTATTTCATTAATCACATTAATGAAGTCCCGTCATTTAAATTACCTAAACATCACAGATAAATACGACGTACACTTATGCCATCCGCATTCACCTCGATGTCCCCTCGTGCACCGTTAGGTTAGGTAACTAACGACAGAGCGGGGCAGGGCTAGCGCGGGTGTAAAACATAAGTAACGTCTATATAATATATCATATATACTATATATGTATCTATCAAAGAACATCACATGATCACATCACAGATATCGCAGCAGAAGAAACATATGAAATATTGGATATACTAGGACGTCCGTGTTTTCAATACGAGCCAGTATAAAACACGGATTCCACGGTCGTGATGAATAGCCAAACCCACACCCCTAGACCCCTACGAGAGCGGCAAGCAACCCTACCAATTCTAGAGTTAGGAGACCCGGACTCGACTCCTCGAGTTGGTCTCCCACTGGACTCCAGAACCCGGTTACTTGTGCTCCCCTCCTTGGGTCTATCCTAGTGCGGAAAAGTAAATAATATACAAACGGTGACATCTTCCGCAACCTGGAAGTGCCCCAATAAAAGAATATTACATACAAGTTTTTACATGAATGAAAATGAAAAACACTCATCTCACAGAAAAAACCCCGGCTATTCAAACACGACGATCCAATACAACATATCCAGCAACACATAACATCACATGTCATCAACGTAAGTAAATATGCGCATCCCAATTGTCGTTGACATATAGCAACGAAACCGGCGATATCACATATTACACTTACGGTCACAGAAAAGAAAGTGTAAAACTACAACAGTTGGAATCCGCAACCACCTCAGACATCGCATGCCTGACCAAATGAATTACTTAGACATCGCATGCCTAACAATTATAAACCCCGCATTTTAGTCTCAAAATCGAAAACACTTTTCAATACCAAGTCGGGCAATTCAACAAGATTCCCGACATCCTGATCGAATGCTCGTCGCAAACTTCAGTAGACGGCCGCACCCCCGACGCCGTCTACGAAGTGCACCAAGGCGGAACACCGTTGCCGCGAGCACCCGAACGGATGCTTTCGGCGACGGGGTTCTCCTACAGTCACTTGGTCGGGGCTATGGAGTGAGGCTGTCTATTAAGTTTACTCGGCGAGTATCCGCGTACGCTACGTGATTGCGACGGACTTTTGATCACATCAAAATTCCGTGGCAACCGATCAAGTGAGACTAAAGTGCTATGTTTAAAACATTCATTCAGTTATCTCATAACTACTTGTGAATTCCAATTATTGTATCACATTCCAGATAATTAGAAAATGTTAAACTTTCCGATTGAACATTCGAACACCCAAGTTTTCCCGATACAGATCAACACATGAAATAAGTCTAACAACATTCAGTTCGTGCCTCAGTACCAACGGTCCAGCCGTAGAAGGGTCAAGCCAACGCCTCACATATGGCACGCCGTACCGCCCCAAACCCGAAGGTTCAAAGGGCAGTTCAAGACGGTCACATAATCGAGTTAAGGTTTGTTGTCTTCTAGAGGGTCCATCGAGTTACTTGCACTACTTAGAACGTCGTTAAACTACGAAAAAATCCAACACTTGGAAATTTCCCGACAGGGGAAAAATTGGGTATTTATATCCGGTCGAACTTTTTAACATATCTAAAATTTATCCGGAAAGCCTCATAGACAAAATCTGATATTCCGATCGAAACACCGAATCCCCAAAAACAACCCAGAAAATTCAACTCTTGAATAAATATTAAAAATTCCCAGAAAATCCAGCATATCAAACCAAGAATTACTGTGTAAATTTCTATGTATAATAAGGCAATACGGCCGCGGAACCGCCGCACGAGCCATGCTCGTGCCGCGGAACCGCGGCGCAATGATCGAATTATGGCATACGATTTCACAGTAACTCTTAGATCTTCCTGCATGTTTTTCTGCATGTTTTTAATATAGAAAAACTCACTGTTTTCAAAAAAGTACAGAGAGCATGATCGGAATTGGGTTTCGGGTTCGTTCGGACTTCAAATTCCGTCTAGACTTCGCCTAAGGCTCTAGCTAGGCTCTGATACCACTGTAGGTCAGGCAGCCACCCCATCCAATGGGGTCGCCGTGGCACCAACGGGTCCCTCAGCAACTACTTTTTACGCATGCCCCCTCGCGAGGACTACAACCCGCCGGAACACCTTCCGGTCTCGGGACACCCTGGGGGTAAGAGCCTATGCTTCGCCACACTGTCACACAGTGAGAACCCCCCATAGGTCGACATCTAATGCCTAGTAGCTCTGATACCACTGTAGGGTTCCTAGGCACACTAATGAGGTCTCACAAGGCATCAACCATGCCAATTTCAAATTTAAACGGTGCCGAGAAACCCTAGAACGGATCGTCGGCTAGATTTCTAGGCGAAAAAGGAAACTAGTTAACACTTAACTAAGAGATACGGAAATACAACCTTTGTAGATCCGGTTCTCCACCTCCATAGCTCCGCAATGAAGTCTCCTCGCTGTCCACAACAAGTCCCGGGCTCTAGCGTCGGCTTCATCGGAGAATGGACGGGCTAGGTCATCGATGTCCATGCCGAAGATGATCTACGTCGAGGCATCGCTAAATCAAGCTCCGACTTCACCAAGTCAAGAAACTTGTGAAGAAAACACACTCTACTACTTGGCAAGAGGTAGAGGATGAAGAAATAGAAAGTGGGTAGACTTTAGAATTGGATTTCTCACTCATTTCCATCAATCACCATTGATGGAGCTTGCTTTCTTCAAGTGAAGAAAGGAAGAAGAAGAAGAATTATGTTATGATAAGTAATTAGAAAATATAAAAGAAATATAATACTTATCATATCATTAACTATAGTCAAGTGTAGAGATTTAACCAAGGTTAGTTAAATGGTTAGGGTTAGGAGAAGAAGACAAGAATGGTAGCTTTGGTCAAACCTTCATGAAGTTTCAACTAGAAACAAAGAAAGCCACCATTCTTCTCTTTAATCTTTTTCTTAATAAATAAATAAATAAATAAGATAAGGAAAACCCTAATCATTAACTTAACTATGGTTTAAACTTTACACTTAACCAAGTTAAGATGCATCATCAAACATGATACAATCAAGTGCACAAAAGTATATCACATATACAATGTGTACATCCGAGTGAGAAAATCCATCTTAAGTGAACCGATACTAGTTAATGCAAAGTAATATATCAAATATATAATTATGCATTAAATCATTAAATCAACACTTGATTCAATGATCCGGCCATGTCAAACATGACCGACTAATATCAACAGTAACAACTTATCGAATCAACACTTGATCCGATATGCCGGCTATATCGCATATAACCGATCAATGTCACATATCGCGAGAATCGAATACAGTATCACATACTGGTATCATTCTCGGTACCGCACATATCTCATATGCGCTCCTATTTCGTTTCGCTTGAGCCAGGAAACCTCTGTGTAGGACTCTAAAGACTCGTCAATACGCCGGCAGCAGATGATGATCATATCAAACATCCACAAGCCGCAAGCGGTCTGCTAAACGTAACGGCCACCCGGGTATTGAGCGATCAGAAGATCGACGAGCAAGCCCGCTCACACTCCAGTGAATCCAACCAGTAACACTACCGTACAGTCCGGTCTGATCGTCTGATATGTCGCATATCTCGCCTAGGGGTGGTAAACGTCAGACCCCAATAGCTCGAGAAGTCGTGTCGATATGAGGTCTATAACATTCGAGAAACTACTGGTAACACTTACCAGTAAATCTCAGCAACCCTGGCCAGGGATTTCCTGTTATAGCCAATCGAACACAGCGCAACATCAACCCCCTATACCGGGAGAGACGAATCCCCTCCTATCGCTCATTGCCTCCATGTGACTCGGGACTGTACCCAAAAACCACCGTTTTGCACGCCCTCTTGGACGTGGTAAGATGGAAATCAAAGCACAGTGGGAACCACACAAGACTCTATGACGATCTCGGGTCAACAGACTACTCTGTACCAGTGTCACCAGAGAACTGCCATCTGACGTGAGGTATAATACCATCTGGGAGTTCTCGGCGAGTCCGTCCAGTGTACCCAGTCTCTACTGAGCACCCGTATATCATCTCTGATGTCAAACACCAATGGATATGGGATCATCCATCGCCCATCTGTATGGGTCGAGAAGGTATACGCTAGTCTACTCTGGTATATCGATGCCCCGTCTCGATACACCCACGATTAGGGACTTTGAAGGATGTACTTATGGACTACCATGTCCCCACTAGTATGATCCGCATCATATTCCAGGTAGTCAAGCACACATCCTAAGGGCTTTACCAACATGTAACAGAGAGACAAACAGTATACACGTTAAGGTAAAGATCAACCAGATAGCATACTATCATGTCGAGCAAGAAAGTCCTCCCTATATATGTCCCAGCATCCACTACAATAGACATCCAATGTACAGTAATGGCCTCTAGGGCATACATATAACTAACAAGTGATTATCCGCATTTTACTTTCACTGTTATTACCTTATTTGCCTGTTTCATGTCATTATTATAATATTGCTATTACGTCGCTCTGACGACCTGAGTATGCATGCTCAGACCTCGAGGAAGAACCAGCGCAGGAGTCGGATTTACCTTTCGAGCTGGCGGAGACCTAGTCTGGAGTACCTTTTTCTTCGTTTCTGTTTTCCCTAAAAGAGATCTTGTATTCGAACTCGGTTAGTAGTTCTTTCTTATTTATTTGTAAAATTGTGAACAATGAACTTTGATGTAATAGTTTAGTGATGTATTTTCTTTACTTCTGTGCTTTGTTTACTGATTACCATGTAATGTTAGAAGCCGAAGTGTGACTACGGCGGGATTATTCCTTGACCGTAGGAACATGGCTGGCCTAGTCATCCCTCGTTTTCCGTATTTTGGAAAGCGGGGCGTGACAGAATTTCACTTAATATTTTTCCATCTAGACAAGTTGTAAGTGGAACACTCATCGAGAGACGCGTAATTCTTGCGATACAGCACACAGACGTTGGGACATGCATCGATCTTCTCATACGAGAAACCAAGTGTCTTAACAATCTTTTTTGCCTGGTAATGATTCTCTGAAATGCTTTCCTTTACTTCAGGAACTACCTTACGTAGGAGATCAAGAAGCACGTCAAAATGCTCGTTAGCAATCCCGCTGATCATTTTCAGATGGAGGAGCCATATTACAAATGACAACCTACTAAATTCCGTACAGCCTTCGTACAGATCTTGTTCGTTTTTCTTCAGAAGTTTCTGCAATTCCACTGTTTCCCCAAAAATAAAAAAATATATATAGAAAGAGCAATGCTCTGTTGAAAGCTAGTGGGGCAGCACCTCATGTGTTTCTCACGAGAGCACCAGCGCCAACACTAATTTTGTGGTGGCGCCGTATGTGCTCCTCACGCTGGCGCCAATATGCAAAGCATATAAACGCTTTCTAAGTGAGAATTAAATTCTTAGATGGCGCCGCACGTGCTCATCACGCAGACGCCAATGTGCAAAGCACAGGAGTACCCATCATAAGAATTAAATTCTTAAGTGGCGCCTACGTGCACAACACATGAGCGCCAGCGCTCAAGTCAAGATCAGTAGAATTAAATTCTACATGAGAATTTGGGATTCTCTCTGTTAAACAGAGCTGTTGGATGAAAGATCCACTGGAGATAATAAATCACCAAAATATAGAATTAAATTCTATTAGGAGAAGATATCTTTTTCTAAATAAAAAAGATACTCTCGGTTGGATTAATGATCCAATAAGAGAATAAAATTCTATTTTGGGAATATATTCTATCAATCTTTCTAAACAAAAAAAGATTGCTTTCTCTAAAACAAAGAACTCTTGGATTAAAAATCCAACGGTGATTAAAAATCACCATTTTACAGAATAAATTATGTATATGGGAAAATATTTTCCCAATTTTGTTAAAAATAAGAAAACATATTCTGTAAAACAGAAGTCCTTGGATCAAAAATCCAATGGTGGGTAAAATTCCCCAAATCAATTTGGAGTCCAATAAAATCAATTAGAATCTTTCAATAAAAGATTTTCTCAAAATTAATTAACAATTTGCCTCCACTATATAAAGGCCCCGAGACTTCAAGTCTCACACAGGAGAGACACCGATCACACACCGCAGACAAAGAAGACAGAGACAGAGAGAGGGAACCCCCTAAAAACTTCAGCAAAAAAAATACAGAGAGCTCTCAAAAGAACAGAGAATTCAATTCCCAAAGAAAAAGATCCTCCTTCTAAAAAAAACCTAGGTAAAGAAAAAAAAAAGAGATAAAAATATCTCATTTATCTATCATATCACGCATAAGGGTTAAACCTTTTTAAAAGAACTTAGTTCTTTCTCTGGATCTGAGATCCACAAGACAAGTCTCCCATAAGTTGAGAATTTAATTCTCATCGGGAAGATCCTGTTCTTAAGAATCAAACATCCAGGGAAGAACAAGTTTAAAAAGAAAGAATATGAAGTCCATAATACTCCAGGAACTTAGTTCTTTCAAATCAAGAACTTAGTTCTTAAAAACTCCACCCAAAATCTTCAAAAAAAAAATAGAGGTTTTGGTGGTCGTTAATGGTCAAAATACCATTGACAGAGATTTAACCTCTTTGAAAACATCGACGGAGATTAAATCTCCAAATAAAAAAAACGCAGAGCCTCAAGTGAGAAACACGTAGGCGCCTAAGACCGAAGGCCGGCGCCTCACATGCTTCCCATGCAGGTGCCCTCAAACAAAGGCCCAGAGCCTCACGTGCTTCCCATGTGGGCGCCCAAAGCAGAAGGCTAGCGCCTCACGTGAAACACACGTGGACGCTGAATAAAAGTGCTTAGAAACGGTTGAGTGTTTAGCACTGATTGAGCAGCGCCCATAATTGAATACTTCACATGATATCCATGTGAGTGTCAGAACGTCAAATAAGTGCTTAGCACTTTTTGCATAAAAAAAGGGGCTGAACAAACAGAGCCCAGATAAGTGCTTAGCACTTCTGAACAGAACAAAAGAAGACCGAGTAAGCCCAAATTGGCCAAGTCTCTCTTGCAACTGAGCCTAAATGCTCTGGATCTTAATAAATTTAATGATCCTTAAAAATATTGTTAAGTTGATCTTAGTCTCAAACAGGACTAATGTATCCTTAGTTTAAAATAGATTGAGCCCAAATACGCATACATTTAAGTTGATTTTAATCTCATACTAGATTAACGGTTCTTAAATAAAACAAAATATTTTTGAACCAAAGGAATATATAACCTAAGTTCAAAACTCCGTCAAGCAAATCCTTGATCCAAGCCCAAATCTAAAATATACGGATTTGGACTAATCCGCGCCCTACGGGCGACGACATAAACTAGTCTTCATATACAATCCACGGGCAACCAAAACAAATAAAAACACAACACGACACGAAGTGAACTGCCGGAGCAGGAGAAAGTGGTTATCGCAATGCGATAACGTAATTAACCGCAGGGGCTTGCGCCTGCAGGGAAGAGCATCCCCACAATCAAAAACCCCTTATAAATGAGGGGGAATCTGATAAAGTCTGCTACAACGATCGCATCTGTCCAAACCTTCGATATATGATGCCAAAAATCAACTTGGTATTTTCGGAGAAGTGGATGGAGAAGTCCAAATAGCATTTGCCCCTAAATTCAAGCTAGACGACCCAACGTCTCGGTCCGGTCTTTCAGCGGTGAACAAATCTTGTTCATTTTTCTTCAGAAGTTTTTGCAATTCCACTAATTCACTGCCTTCAAACAGTTCAACATCATTCATTTCCTCTCCAGCAAATAAATCTTCCAACATCTCATGCGTGTCATCTATACTGTCACCCGTCGGCAATTCAACTTGCGAAACTGCGGTCTCATTATCCATATTCGTTTCCTCGTCACATATTCTCTCGCCATGGTAATTCCAATGTATCTAATTCGATTCAAAACGCCCTACAAACACATATTATTTTATCACTTCACGTCGAAAACGGGCTCTATTCTTACATTTCTTATAAGGACAGAACAAGAGTCCGTCTCGGCTGCGTTTTGGGTTCTTATCTGCGTAATCTAAAAAGGTTTTAAGCCCATCTTTAAATCGGGTGTCTCTCAAACTATACCGATCTTTTTTCCCCATGAGCATAAACGATTTATCCGGAAAAATTCTCATCTGTTATCACACGGATAATAATATGAGTTTAACATATCTTATGAGTTTATTACAAGCTCATCATTAAATAAATTTTCAAGTCTTAAATAAAATTTCATGATGTGGACGCATCAAAACATCGAAAGTCATTTAAGGTTGGCGTAAGTACTTAGAGCAAAAAGTCGGGATGAATAATTAGTTTCACGGCTGTCAAGGATAAAGGTCCTAATTCCCATTACGAATGCAACACTCGCATCTCACTTCCTCATGTTTTTTGTACATTTCGAGAAAATTTCGGCAGCACTTCCCCATATTCCCCGTGTCCGTACATAAATCTGTACACGAGGAACAGGTGGAAAGCACCGTTGAAGGGTCTCGAAATGGACGAAAATACAGGAGGATGTAAGATGTGAGTCTTGTTGCATTCGTAATATGTTCAAATTGGACAAATCCGACAATTACTGTATGTCAAATCCCCTCGTCGAATACTGCACATACGTTTGAAAAAATTGAATATGACGCTGAACTCTTACAAATATATAATGTGATCCTATCAATTTGACGGGAAAAAGATTTGACATACACCAATTGCTAGACGGAAAACTATAAATCGATTCTAAGCAAGTTTAAAATCTTTCGATCTTAAACTTACTAATTAAATGAAAACGTAAAACCTTAGTTGAGTTTCTAGTCAAAATTTTAGGGTATCCCTTAATTTTCTATTTAATCGTTTTTTAATCATGGTTTTGGTTTACTATTATTTGGACTTAATTAAGATTTCTTAATTAATGTGATTAATATTATACCTTAATTATTGTTAGTTTTTCTTAATCAATTTGATTTTATTTTTGATTTATGCATCTACTATAGTTTAATTGGTATTAAAGCATTTGATTTATTAGGGACAATATAATATATACGGTCGCTAATAATTTATTATGGACTGTATATATTTACATGGTCTCTAATAAACGGTCTCTAATGCACACAGTTTCTACCGGTGAGTTAATATTATATATTATTTAGTCAATTTGTTAATTAGGGTTTATAAGTTGTCATTAGGGTTTTTAGAGTTTATAGATTTGTTATTAGGGTTTATAATTTGTAATTAAGGTTTAAAACTTGTTATTAGAGTTAATAAGTTGTTATTAGGTTAGGTTTTTTTTAGGGTTTATAGATTATTCAATTCCTACAACCCAATTATCGCAAAAACAATAAAATTGTATATCCTAACATCATAATTACATTACAATTTCATATTTAATTGAAAAAATTCATAACCTAACAACCATATCACAATTTCATAACCTAATATCACAAATAAATAACAAGTAATAACCTGACATCACAATCCATAACCTTAACAACACAATTCATAACCTAAATGGAAAAAAAGATATAATTTGAGGAGGAAAAATCCTAACCTTTTCGTCGGATTTTAAACGAGAAAAGCAATTTCGAGCACTAGCAGCAATACCAATAGCAACAGCAATACTTAAAAACAAAAAATATATAAGAAATTTTTAATTCTTTTGGAAGAATTGGGAAAAAATGAGATGAAAATCACCTTGGCGGGTGGGAGAGGGAAGTCGTAGGCTCGGGAAAAAATTGGGAAAGAATGGGAGAGGGAAGTCACGGGCTCGGGCAAAAAAATGGGGAAGTCGCGGGCTCGCTGGCTTATTGTGCAAAGAATTTAGCGACCGTTGTGAACGATCGCTAAATATATTAGCGACCATTCATTTACGACCGTATATTATATATGGTCGCTGATATAATATTAGAGACCGGTTAATTCTACCTTCCCTGATACGCACAGTTTTACTAGTGCGCATGCTTTCTCATTTGAGCAATGTTGAAAAAACTCATTACATGGCTACTTATTTTGTGCTCGTGGGGTACTTTACCTAATTGTTATGTAGCTTATCCTTAAGCTATTTTTACAAATAGCTTACGGCATGCTAGGCCGAGATGGTGATTGCCTAACCTACCTAGGCTAGTTGTAAATAAAATTTTACACAGAGATGTTTGATTTAAGCCTCAATAAATGAAGTGATTCTAATATGTTTGGTAACATGTTCTACAAGTTTCAATTCACTATAACCCAAAGATTAAAAAAATCATTATCTGGCAAGTCGAATCATCACTATTTTCCATTTGTTATCAGCTTTATTTTCTTGTTCTTCGCTATGGCTTGGATACATGATCCTAAGATATGCCAACTCACAAAATATTGATTTATTTGTTCGATGTCTTGAACTTATAAAGTTTCAAACCCATAATTTAACAATCTTCAATTCGAACCTTCATCTTTTTTAAATCTTTTTTTTTTATTTGAAACACTCATCCTCTTCAATTTTTCTTTTTGAAGCATTCAAATCGAGCAATATGTTTTTCCATTCATTCCAATAACCGATATAAGGATACTAACTTACCATATAACATGTTCACTTATCATCATTTTTTTTATTAATCATCGGCGATTGTTCTTGCTGTCAGTTATTTATGTTTCTCGATTACTTCCCAGTAATCCCGTTTGATTGATTTTGAAGGATATAATGTTATTGTGAAGTTAGATGTAAATTTGTGAAATTGAAATTCAGGACTTTGTTATGCTGCACTCGCATTTTTTTATGAAAATTTTTAAAGCTGTTTTTATTTTTTCCAAAACAAATCCTTATATTTGAAATTTATTGTGAATAAACATAATTCTTATAATTTAACGGATAAATAATCCATAAAATTTATGCTTTACGCAATGCCTTTTGCTCTTTTCAGAAACGAAACGTTAAGTCATCATTATTTTCATCATTGCATTTGATTATAAACTCATCAGGATTATATTTACTTTCTCAGTAGGTGTACATCTTCTCTTTATTACATCATAATATTGTATTTTGCATTACAAATATGGATCCATTTGTTTTCGTTAGTTACTCTGAAAAGAAAAGAAATCGAAGTGTCATTATTTAATATTTACTCATTTTGTTTAATATATGGAGCATAAAATATAATATAAATATTAAGGTTATTTACTTGTTCTTCTTGAATGATGGCAGGTTCTGTTAGTAGTTTAAATATATTGGTAGCATTTGTATGTGGAAATAGTCCCATATCGGATGGAGAGACGAATGCCCAAGCCTTTATAATAATTGCCAGTATTTAAATGATATCTTGAACAAAATGGGTTATGAGCCAAATAGGCCTGATTTCTTGCAGGCTTATAAAATATTTACTTATTATCTTTTTGATAGGGCACTTGGGGCATCTAGGATTGACTTAATAACAGAGTTTTGTCTTTTTGAATTTCAAATTCAAAGGGTGGTTGTATCTTTGGGGTGATTGCCTTCTGCTGTACTCCCATAATGGGGGCAATATCACCTTTCGGAAAGTGTATCATACATGCCTCAAAGCTTTTTTAATTCTGTCTCAACCAAACTAAAAACTCCACGGCTTCCTCTCACACAATTGCCATGCGCTTCTTACCACTTTTAACTGCATACATTCTTCTATTTCTTTTAAACAATATCTAAATTTTGGTTCATTACCATCTAACCACCATATAAAAGTATATAATTCCAACTAATACAAAAAGAAGAAGAAGAAGAAAATTAAGTTTAATAAAAACATGAGATGTCGGAGTAAACCAAAATTACGTGGAAAATATACATTTCGGAGAGAATTAAATTTATATATATAAGATTGGTTCGTCTTCTCTTTTGTTTTTCTCTGATAATAAGGCTTATTTGCAATGATGACGAATGCCGAGTTGGTTTGACGCGTCAGAAATTGTGAGGTCCACGCGTCAAATATATATTGAGGTTTATTCCGTTTTTTATGGCTTAACTGCACTAAAATTTAGTGCCTTTGTAAAGGTATGGTCCACCATTGTTGTGATATTCTTGAGAGGATTTTGGAAACTTTTATTATCACAAGTCCGTACTACAGTATATACTGCACAACTTGAGATAACAAATGGCAGTGGTGAGGAAGATGTGTCATTGTGGTGGCCATTGTTACTATTCACCTGAGAGGAAGTGATTTTGATACATTCGATTTCTTTTAACTTTTGGACATGGATATGGCTATTAAACCCTAAAACTTGTTTCTACTTGAATAAAAGAAATGATAAAAAAAATGTAGTAATTTTTTTTTAAAGAGTTGCTAAAAGAATATGCCTGCTTTAAAATGTAATATATCTCAAACCATATTTTTGGATCCAAACTATACCACTGTACCAGAATTCCACCTGTTCATTTTGCTGATTAATATTAAGTTATTCTTGCCAACCACAAAGAAGCTATGATAAAAAAATATAATAAAAAGATAAAAATATTTTTATACTAAATATCTTTAAGGGTAAACTGTCAAAAAAAAATCCGACCAATTTGATCCGCGCCGTCAAAAAAACCCTGGGCCCAAATAAAACCCCCGGGATACCTTTGAAAGCTTATAATTTTATATATCCCAATAATGCCCTTGACCATATGCTTTGACAGCCTATACAAGGCAGTCACCATACAAACGACTTGCATGTAATCTTTGAAAGCTAGCCTGTAATATCTATTTTGTTTTCATTTTTCTTTTTAAGTATACTTTTTCGCACCAAAAATCTAATTTTCCTCCGGATATACTTTCCCACCAAAAGCCTTTAAAATATTTTTCTACTTTCATGTAACATCTAAACGGTTGCGTGTAATATCTAACCAGTTGCAATATGATATCCAAGTATCTGCATGTAATATCTAAGCAGTTGAATGTATCTATCACGCCCTGCTTCCCAGTATACGGGCAGAGGACGCGACGAGACCGCTACGTATTTACTGTGAAGTAAATACGCTAAGCGTATCTAAGCAATATAAATAAAAATGCACAAGAGACAAAAGATATAATTGAACAGCAACTTTATTTATTCACATTCTTTTGTACAATACATGAAAAGTAAATACAACTGAATAAAGCAATGCCTAAACAATGGCATAACAGGAAAGAAAAAGTACTGAAATGAAAAGTGTACAATGAACTAAAGCTCTAGGTCTTCAACGAAATGGTTCAAGTCTTCAGCGCTGGGCTCGATCTCTGACGTTTCCAGATCACCTGACGACATTCAAAGAAGAAAGAAGATAATGTCGTTGGCGAACAGATCGCTCGGTAAGTCCCAAAGGTAAGAGAGAAAAAGAATAGACAGAGAATAAGAGAGAAAGTGTAGCTTTTACAGTTGTATGGTATTATTATATTGTTGTTTTTAGTATTAACGCTATTGTTTGTAGTTTGGTACAGAAGGATGCCAGTGTATACGAGAGGAGTTTCACTTGCCTCGAAGACTAGGGTATCAGAAACTCAAGGAACCGTTCATGCTATGGTACAACATCAATGGAATACAGGTTAGGTGTCTTATGGTTACAGTCTCGTGCCACTTCTAACACCTTCCGTACCAATCTACCCCTTAAACCCCGTGTTATCTTGATTGTATTGTTGTATTGCAAATTGTATTGCAATTTATATTGTCTTGTAATATAGATTGTATAATTGGATGACTTACCGAAACCATGATATCAGTGAACGGATGTAACCGTAGAATCATGTAAATGTATGTAACTGGAAAATCATGTAGATGGAATGCATATCCATGATTCGGTTCAGTCAATATAGATTGAATAGTTTCATGTTGAATTGTAATATTGTAGATTGTAGATTGTAGATTTTAGCTTGTACTTGAATCATATTCAAGTCAGATTATAAATGAGACTCAGTCTGAGTCAGACAATTAGAAAAGTAAATTGAAGTCCTGATTGTTTTGATATTATCGGTAACCGCTGCACATGGGCAGCAGAATTTGTGTCTTTTTCAAAGACGATTACCGTATTGATAGTACCGTTGTTAAGTTGTCTACCTTAAATAGGCAAGCACCCACTTCTCCGGCTCCCTGAGGCTCAAGAGATTGGTTCCGCTTAAACCTATGTTTACTAGGGTCCTTAGGGTAATTTATAGAACTTGAGGGGTTTTATGTAAAATACTTTTATATACTTTTCAAAATTCTCCCCAAGTATTTAGTTATCGTCTTTAGAGCTATCATGAATGTAGACTTTTTAATTGTGATATTTCTAGTGAACATATCCTAAATTCATAATAAAGGGTATTTATTTGTAATGTTGACTTGTATGGAATTCATGGTATATTAATATAAAGTGATTCTTGTGATTTTTGAAAAGAGTTGGAATATTTATATTATTACAAAATAGATATTTTAATGTTACTTATATATATATATATATATATATATATATATATATATATAAATAATTTTAATATATTATATTTCTAGAAATCTCATTTTTCTTATGATGTCGAATTTTAAATCTCTCGAGACCGGATGCTTCTTGCGGAGGTCTGCATCTCGCACTACTAAGCCCGAGAATGTGCGATAATCCACACCATCCCAAACTGGTTCTCCAAAATGAATTGTAGCGGCGCTTTGCAAAGATTTGTGTAAAATACTAATTTTTTAGAAAACGGTTTTAATAGTAATGGTATTTATTTGAAATATTTCGTTTTCCCGTATTCTATGTTCCCGAAAGTATTGTGCTATGTTGTATATGAGTGTGTGAGGAGGTATGTCTACCTCGTGATCTACTTAAAGGTATAGCAAGTTTATGATGGTTTAAATGTCGAAATGAAACTATATGGTATTTTAATGAAAAAGTACGGTAAAATGGAAATAACAATTTCTTTTGATATGGAACTTATTCAATATGATTAGTTAGTGTTTAATAGTCAACATGTAATGGTTTAACAAGATTGTATTAAGGGAAAAGTGAGATTTTAGGAAGAACCGGATCGGAAATCGGATTTGCTCCAATTCCGTCGGGTTTTAGAATTTCGTATTTTCAGAAAGAGTAGAAAAGGGGGAAGGTGGGACTTATGGGTTTAAGACTTAGACAAGAGGAATAGGGAACGGGAGGAGGCGCCGGTGCGTCGTTTCATCGCCGGGATCTCCTAGAGTTGTCACCGGAAAATTCGCCGGAGCTTCGCCTCTTTGTTCATTTCAAATGCACACTAGAGTTTCTAGGAATTTCTTAAGAGTTTGCTCAGAATTTTAGGATGAGGGGGTAGTTTTTAGGGGTTGTATTTATAGGGTTAGGATAGGTGAAAGGTTAAAATGAAAAAAATGTGATAAATATAATAAAATATATTAGAACATAGTAATTAAGGTTTTAAAGAGTCTCTGAAACCGATCCAAGGAAATAAAGTATGCAGGAGTGATGGGGAGGTGAAGAGGCAAAAGTTTCATGTTGATGACTCGGCGGTTCGGCCGAGTCCGGCCGGTGGCGGCGGGCCGAGTCGGCCGCTCCGCCTGCCCGAGTCGGCCGATTCAGGTGGTCGGAGTTCTCGCCGTCGGTTCATGTAGCCCCTGGGTCAGTTAGTTTTCAAGGTGTAGTGGGGTTTTTGTGAGATATGCACGTGTAAACCCTTGGTATTCTAAAAATTCAAAATAAAACAATATTAAAAATAATATGGGGTATAGGATTTGAACTCTGGTGGCTTGGTTGAGCAGTGCAAGGTATTACCAATGAGCTACAAGCTCCTTCTTGTAATTAATTAGCAAAACAAATATTTAACTTGTGCTCAGGCAAAAGTACATCTTTCTTCAAATTTTGAAAAATTTGCACAGAAAGTTGTACAGGAAATTTAGGGTTGTTACAGTATCCAAACAGTTGCATATAATATCGAAGCAATTTTCTGTAATATCTAACAACCTCCTCCGTCGAAACCATCTTGAAGCGGTAGAGGAAGAAAAGGAGATAGGAGGAACGACGAAGCAACGACGAATGAGCGGAGGAGAGAGGAGGAGCGGTGAAGCAACGACGGATGAGGATGAAGCGGAGAAGCAACGACGGATGAGGATGAAGCGGAGGGAAGGAGGAGCAGTGAGGCAATGGCTGAAGAGGAGAGAGGAGGAGCCGTGGTCGAAGAAGAATTAGCGCAGATTTTGGAGTGAGAAAGGAGGAAGATGAACGGGAGGAATGCCTATTTTTGTAATTGCATTTAAAATAGAATACAGAGCCTAAATGAAATAAAGCCGAAGGTTTTTTCATAAAGATTTTGAACGGTAGGCCCTTTCCAACAATTTTGAAAACACCATGGGTTTTTAGACGACTCCCCAGTTGGCCGGAAGCTTTTTGACAATTTATATGTCCTCTCCACCTCCACCTCCTCCTCAAAGAAAAAGAAAAGAAAAGCCTCCGGGGCAAATCGGAGGTGGGGTGGGTGGGTGGGTGGGGGTAAAACGGGATGGCCGGGTCCCATTGGTGCATGAAGGACCGGCCTGCGGTCCCCCTCTCGCTGGAGGATTTGTAAAAGGCCTGTTTGAAGGTCCCTTTTCTTCAAAAGTTATAATTGATCTCGATGCATGTTAAGACGATAGCTAAACTCTGCTCTAAAATTTTGATGGCTGAAATTACATTCAGCCTCATCTATACCCAACTAATCCATTGTTAACGGAGATGATCCAAACATCCAATAATCAATTGTTAAGCGTCTCAGTTTCCAAAATATATTTCAACAGATGGAACATTCTAATGATAATTATAACCTAAACGATTAGTTTTTATTAGTAGGGCTTTTCTTCCCCTACCTTCATTCTTCGAAAATATAATTAAATCTTGATAGACCAATTTGACCTGATTGATAAACCAAGTTAACATCAAGAATAAAGAGGACACGCTCCAAAGGGGACGAAGAAGAGAATGAAGAAGGAGTAAATGGCTTGTTTGTTTGACATAAAGTATAAGAAAGTTCAGAAGTAAACACACTTCGGATACTTTGGGTATATGTATTGACAGAAGTTTGATTTGAAAGTAAATTTAGATGATGATGTGTATATTACGTGTTCGTTTATTGAATCATTACCTATTCACTTGAAAATCTTTTCATATTTATCCAAAAAAATAAAATGGCAAGGCTCACAAGCAACAAAACAGATATAACCTGTCTTTATATCCAAACATGAGGATCCATGATTCTTGTTTGTTAGGTTACATATGATAGATTTTCAAGCAGACATGAAAGGTATTTTCCGTTGCTCCAAAAATTTGCTCAACTTTAACTTAGGTTGAAAGTAATAATGGAGAACTTGGGGTGAGAAAAATGAATTAATATTTTACCTGGACTTCATTATTACTTGAAATTAAAAATAAAAAAGAACTTATTATTACCGAACAAATTTCTTTATTTTTTAATGCATATTTTGCGTCCTGAAGAATTTACATCATAACTTTTGCCGAATTCCAAAATTATCCAAACAAACACATGAAGTAGATAAAGCTTACCTCCAAGAGCTTTTTTATTTTATTTGGAAGCTACTTCAAAAGTTCAAAGAATTTTCTAGAAAGGAGAAAAATACTAGATAAATGTTATACGGGTAAATTATCAAAACAACCCAACCACATTTTATGTTGTCAAAATCCCCGGCCTCCAAACAGTAGCCAAAACCTTCCTAAAAAGGCTTTTAGTTGTCAAAAAATATCTAATTTCCCGCGATATCTAGTAGTTTCATGTTATATCTAATTTTCTGCGATATCTAAGCAACGGCCAGCGATATCTAAGCCGTTGCCTGTGCTATCTAAATCGTTTCATGCGATATCTAAATAGTTTGTATGAATTGGTTAGATATAGCTGGTTACTATGTGGATACTGCAGGAAAAAATTCTATGAGGTTTTTGACTACAGGTTTAAGGTTAGGAGGTTTTTACTATCACAAAAAATGCTTGGTTTTTTTTCCGCACAATTTACCCATGTTTTAAACTCAAAGCACTTAATGAAAGAAAAACTAACAAAACAACTGAAAGAAAATATTGGAAATTTCCATAGGAAACCGTCATCAACCTATTAACCTATATAGTATTCTAGCACGTGCGATTATTTTAGCACGTGGGATGAAAGCTTGCATATTTTTAACATGGTAAAAATGGGAGATTTTTTTTTTAAATTAGTTAAGATAATATAGATTTTAAAGGTTTTTGCTTTGGGTTTTTATTTTTTTAAAATTTAATAAATTACCTATCTTAAATAATATTTAAAAATCGTTTTTATCTTAACTAAAAGCGTTTAAGATATTTCTCAAACAAAAAATTAAAATGATTTAAAATAAAAAAGTAACAAATCTTTTTTTTCTTCTATATATATCTTTACTATTATAACTACAATTCTTTGGGGACCCTAGTTTAAATTTTGATTTGGACTAACAAACCACATGTTATTATTATAGAAAAAGAAACTGAAAATATAAATCAATACAAAAAAGAAGAAATATAAATCAAAATCACTCAAAAAGATATAAAATGATTTGATAATAATGTCGTCTTATCTAATAAAAACTACCTTTTAGCGCATGAATTAAAACTAACTTTAGATCATGGTTAAAACAATATTCACCTATCGCTAAACTAACATTATTGTTTAAGGTAAAAAAGAAGAATAAGAAGAATAAAAGGATGAAGAACAAGAAAGAAGAGTAGGCGATGGAGCCAAATAAATACTTCTTTTTTTCTTTTTCTATATGCTTCCACGAGTTCTTTTTTCTAATTTATATTTTTCAAAATTCTATGTTTAGATGATAAATTCGATTTCAATTCAAATTTACTTCTTTCTTTTCAGAGTATTTTGTTTGAGAAATCATAATGATATAAAGATGATGATCTCTATTCTTAAAGTTTGATTTATATCTATATCGATTGAAGGTATGTTCTCTTTAATTTTCTTCTCGATTTTTTTAATATATAATCTTAATAAACATTATAGACATACGTGCATCGCACATGCAATACACTAATAGTAGAGATAACCATAACTCATGGAGGGGTCTCAATTTGAAAATCGAAATTGAACAAACGAACGCCATGTGGATGCTATGTAGAATTTTAGTGAATTTCAAAACAAAAAATAATTTAAAAATACCAACAAAAAATTAAACAAAATCAGAACAAAGAATTTACCCAATAACTTAAAAGAAAGCAAAAAATAATTATTAAAACGGCTGTAGAAGTATTTTATGTTGTTGGTTCAAATATTTAGTTGTTATAACTGTTCATATTTTAACAGGCACATCATTATTCTTCTCTCATTCATAAGTGGATTATTTTTCATTTCTTTATCAGATCCATAGATTTTTAGCTTCCGTGAGTTGGGTTTTCATTTGTTAAATCTAGTTTCATTCATCATACACACGTGTGTAATCGTCGCATGCAAAAATAACAGCAATTATAATGCAAACATAAAGCCATTAACCTTCCTTTTTCTCCTACTCGCATGCAAAATACTAGCAATTATGATGCAAACATAAAGCCATTAACTTTCCTTTTTCTCCTACTATAATGATTTACTTCTCTCTCACAATATTTTAATTTCATACAATCTATGTAATCATCGTGCAATAATACTTGTCTTATTAATTTAATTATTTAATTATGTGCAATGCACGCACCAAAATAAATTGACCCATCATGAGATGATTGAAAACTTAAAGCAGTGATTTCTCATGAGCATTTGAATAAAGCATTATACAGCAACCAATGTTCAAGTAAAGCAAATGTTTGAAATAAATAAAGTGCTTCCCAAAGACATAATCCAAAGATACTTTCTTTAATCTAATCGCCAACAACTAGAACATATATAGCGCATCATTAGATTCAGGAAGCAATCACCAAGATCCTTCAGCGCCCTTGGCAGGGTTTTGGAAGGCAGAGAAACCCCAGAAAGTCTTCAGGGAGTAAGGTTGTGAAATGGTCACACCCTCGCCCGTGATCTTGGGTATCTGACATATTGGTAAAAGGCTATTGATTGTAGATCATTGATAAATGCAAGATGCAAATAAAGAGACTGGCTAATGATATTTCAGGCATTAAGGGGCTCTTACTGAACTACTAACGTCTCCTAATCATCATCGGTGACAAATTACCATACTATAAATGTTGATGGATTTAGTACTTTTCAAGACAAGGGCAATTTTCGAATCATGATAAAGTGGCGAACAAAAAAAAAGAAAGCCGGACATGCTCTGTGTAATAATATTTAAGGAGCTTGCAGAAGTAGGTCTGTTGATATATTTTCGAATCAAACCAAAAAAACAGTGCAGGCATAATAAAATAAAGTCGGCTGTAGCTACTAGAGTCTGGCATTAATCGGGTTCAAAATTATCAACCTTGTGAGGCAAATTTTTCCATGTTAACAACATGCTATAACCAAACCAATCACCATTAAACAGATGCGGTACCGAGACATTTCTAATGTCTGGTTAGAGCATATTATTCATTTTTTTTAGTACAACCATGACCTTGAATATGCCAACGACAACAAACTTGTGCAAATGGAGTAAAAAAACAAAGCAGAAACTAATTTAAATTGAAATGCGCTACAAATGAATTATCTTATTAAATCTTTGAAGTTACTAGATCATAAAGGGAGGAAACCAAGCTGTTAAAAAATGTTAGGATCTTCACAACTTTATATTCGGTCTACGATGTAGCCGAATGTGTTTGGAGGAGAGAATGGATAGAGAATGGAGAAAGTATCAATAAACTATTCTTATATTTTCCTTGCTCTTTAAAAACTTTACAAAACATCTCCTTATATAGGAGTTTACATGCCCCTTCATTATGACTCTTCATAATACCAATTGATTACAATAACCGTTACATATCCTTTCATTAAACCTATTCATGAATTGGTATCCCTTCCTTTTATAACCGATGTCTCTTCAATTCTTTGTAACCGAAAACAAGTTTAATTTCTAACATACTCCCTTAAACTTGTTTTACCATGCCGATCTTTCCTCGCAATTTTGCGAACACTTCAAATTTTAGGGGCTTTGTAAAAATGTCGGCCAGTTGATCTTGTGATTTGATATGAACGAGTTCGACCTCTTTCTTCCTCACATGTTCTCTGATAGAGTGATACCGAGTATCAATGTGCTTGCTTCGTTCATGAAACACTGGATTCTTCGCCAGTGCTATAGCAGATTGGTTGTCCACATACATCTTCGTAGGTCCTTCCTGTTCAACCTTTAGATCTTTCAGCAGATTTCTTAGCCATATAGCATGGCAAACTCCAGCCGATATAGCAACGTATTCGGCTTCACAAGTTGATAGTGTCACTATCGGTTGCTTCTTGGAACACCAAGTAAATGCTGATTCACCGATGAAGAAAATGTACCCTGTCGTACTTTTCCGGTCATCTATATCTCCTCCCCAATCGCTATCGGTATATGCATATAATTCAAAATTGTTAGATTTCGAATAGAACAAACCGAAATTTGGTGTACCTTTGATATATCTCAATATCCTTTTCGCCGCTGATAAATGTGTCAATTTCGGTTCTTCCATGTATCGGCTGATCAAGCCGACTCCATATAGAATATCCGGTCTTGTGCATGTAAGATACCGAAGACTGCCTACCAAGCTTTTAAAATGCGTCGAGTCCACATTGCTCCCTTCATCGAACTTTGATAATTTTGTTCCGCAGTCTACTGGGGTATTGACCGAATTGCTTTGCTCCATATTGAACTTTCTCAAAATCGACCGAGCATATCCTTCTTGGGATAAGAAAATCCCATTCGGTCTTTGCTTTACCTCTATTCCCAAATAATATGCCATCTGACCGATGTCGGTCATTTCAAATTCTTTAACCATCGAGCTTTTGAAGTCATCGAACATACGTGGATTGTTTCCTGTGAAGATGAGATCATCCACATATAAACATACTATAAAAATATCACCTTTTTTGGACTTCTTTATGTATAATGCATGCTCATAAGGACACTTCATGAAACCGTGTGCTTGGAAGTATATGTCGATTCGACTATTCCATGCTCTCGGTGCGTGCTTCAGGCCATATAAAGCCTTCTTTAGCTTCAGTACTTTCGACTCATGTCCTTTCTTCTCATAACCGAGTGGTTGCTCGATGTAGACTTCTTCTTCAAGATATCCATTGAGGAATGCCGATTTAACATCCAATTGATATATCTTCCAACTGAATTGAGCCGCCATAGCAATGATCAGTCGAATTGTCTCGAGTCGCGCTACTGGTGAGAAAACTTCATCATAATCAATGCCAGCTTGTTGTTTGTAGCCTTTGACCACTAACCTTGCCTTGTATCGCTCGATTTCTCCCTTAGCGTTCTTTTTCTCCTTGTACATCCATTTCACTCCTATGGGTTTCTTGCCTTTGGGAAGTTCGGTGATCTCCCAAGTTCCATTTCTCTCAATAGCACTGATTTCTTCGTCCATTGCTTCTTTCCACCTTCGGTCTTTGACTGCTTCTTCAAAATTCATTGGCTCGCATTCGGCAAACAAACAAAATAATGTTAGATTATTTTGCATTTCGGTTACCTCATATAACTCGGTCATAGTCCTCATCCTTGGATTTCTTGGTGGAGTTGAACTTGACGACGCTTCGGTTTGTGGAGAACCGACTTGAGGCGAATTGAACCGAGGTGTTGTTGCAGGCGATGGAACATCAACTTCGACTTCATTTCTTTTCTTTTCTTCTTGACCGAGTACTTCATTCGGTCTGCTTCTTTC
Source organism: Agapanthus africanus (assembly GCA_030015575.1). Classification (NCBI taxonomy): domain Eukaryota; kingdom Viridiplantae; phylum Streptophyta; class Magnoliopsida; order Asparagales; family Amaryllidaceae; genus Agapanthus; species Agapanthus africanus. The sequence goes on from CM057344.1 coordinate 58,438,257, forward strand.
GGCTTCATCGCTCCAACTCCATGAGCTTTCTTCATCAAATTCGACATCTCGGCTAACAATGACCTTCTTATTGACTGGATCAAACAGCTTGTAGCCTTTGGTTCTTAGATCATAACCGATAAAAATCAACCGAGAACTTCGGTCATCAAGTTTTACTCTCTTTTGTTCGGGGACATGAGCATATGCTATGCTCCCGAAAATTTTAAAGTGACTTACATTCGGCTTATAACCATGCCACATCTCCTGCGGTGTTACATTTTGTAGACTCTGGGTTGGGCATCGGTTTAGAATGTACACAGCACATGCAACCGCTTCTGCCCAAAATTCCTTCGGCATATTTTTACTACTCAACATACATCTCACCATGTCTAATATGGTTCTATTTTTTCGTTCGGCCACTCCATTTTGTTGTGGTGAATAGGAGGCCGTTAAGAAATGCCGAATCCCATTTTCTTTGCAAAAATTTTCAAACTCATTTGAAGTGAATTCTCCACCTCGGTCTGACCTGACCGATTTCAAATAAAACCCACTTTCTTTTTCCACATTCATTTTGAATCTTTTAAAATTTTCAAAAACTTCCGATTTATTTTTTAGATAATATACCCATGTTTTCCTTGTGAAATCATCAATAAATGTTAGAATGTATCTTTTTCCACCAAATGAATTTGGAGTAATTGGTCCACATACATCGGTGTGGACAAGTTGTAATGGCTCCTTGGCTTTAAACTCGGCTTCTTTTGGAAAACTTGCTCGGTGATGTTTACCAAGTAAACACCCTTCACATAACTCTTTCGGTTCATTCATAATCGGCAAACCTTTGACCATGTTCTTCCTCGCCAACAAGTTTAGTCCGCCGAAATTGAGATGTCCATACCTCATATGCCATAACCGAGCCGAATCTTTCACCGATGATTTTAGACACTTTGCTTCACCATATTTGATATCCAATAGAAATAGCCGATTCTTCGTCATCTGCACTTTTGCTATCAACTTCATTCGGTTATCTCTTAAGAAAAGAGTTCGATCCTTTAAATGAATATCGAAATTCTTTTCTAAGAGTTGTCCCAAACTCAAGATGTTGTTTTTCATATTCGGCACATAATACACATTTTCGATATATTTTTGTGATCCATCTTTCAGTCGAATTAAAATTTTACCTTTGCCTTTTACTGGTACCTTCGAACAGTCACCGAATGTGACTTGGCCACTCACCGATTCGTCCAAGTCTACGAACATGTTTCGATTGCCACACATATGATTACTTGCACCAGTATCGAGATACCAAGTGTCGGCACTTTCTTCGTCACCTTTAAAAGCCAGCAGAAGTACATCGTCATTGTAATCTTCTTTCTCCACAAAGTTTGATTTTTCCTCGACTGTTTTTCCCCAACAGTCTGCTGCGTAGTGACCGAATTTCTTGCAATTATAGCATTGAACATTCGGTCTCCCTCTTCCACCAGTCGATCGTCCTCGGCCTCGACCTCGACCGAAATTTTGGCTTTGGCTTCTATCGTCATTGTTTTGACCTCCTCGACCACCTTGTCCTCGACCGAATTGACCTCGGCCATGGCCTCTTCCTCGGCCGCGTGTATTTCCTCGATTTCGGTCATTTTGACCATTTTCAACCGAATCACCTTTCAAATTAACTTGTGTTTGTAGTAATTTTTCAATCGGTTCTTGCTTTTTCACGAACCGTTCTTCGTGGGCTTTTAGTGAACCCATCAACTCATCTATCGTCATTTCTTCAAGATTCTTTGACTTTTCAATTGAACACACAATGAAGTCAAACTTCGGTGGTAGTGACCGAAGAATTTTCTCTATCACCTTTACATCCTCCATTTTTTCTCCGTTCCTCTTCATTTGGTTGACCACCGTAAGCACTCGGGCATTATAGTCAGTCACCGATTCATTCTCCTCCATTTTTAACAATTCAAACTCCTTCCTTAGTGATTGTAAGCGTACCTTTTTAACCTTCTCGACTCCTTGGAAGGTTTTCTCAAGTATCTCCCACTGTTGCTTTGCATTAGTGGCAGCCGAAATCTTCTCGAAAGTCGAATCATCAACACCTTGCTCGATAAAGTATCTTGCGGTACAATCTTTCTCGAATAATTTTTCGTGGGTCGTTCTCTGAGCTGCCGTCAGTGCAGCTTCATCTTGAGGCCGATCATAGCCTCGGACCACCACATCCCAAGCGCCTACTGCTCCCAAAACAGTCTTCATTTTGATGCTCCAATTTTCATAGTTATCTTTGGTGAGGCGTGGGGCGTTGTACGAGAGTGTTGTCTTCGACATTTTCTTCAAACCTTGCTCTGATACCACTTTGTTAGGATCTTCACAACTTTATGTTCGGTCTACGATGTAGCCGAATGTGTTTGGAGGAGAGAATGGATAGAGAATGGAGAAAGTATCAATAAACTATTCTTATATTTTCCTTGCTCTTTAAAAACTTTACAAAACATCTCCTTATATAGGAGTTTACATGCCCCTTCATTATGACTCTTCATAATACCAATTGATTACAATAACCGTTACATATCTTTTCATTAAACCTATTCATGAATTGGTATCCCTTCCTTTTATAACCGATGTCTCTTCAATTCTTTGTAACCGAAAACAAGTTTAATTTCTAACATACTCCCTTAAACTTGTTTTACCATGCCGATCTTTCCTCGCAATTTTGCGAACACTTCAAATTTTAGGGGCTTTGTAAAAATGTCGGCCAGTTGATCTTGTGATTTGACATGAACGAGTTCGACCTCTTTCTTCCTCACATGTTCTCTGATAGAGTGATACCGAGTATCAATGTGCTTGCTTCGTTCATGAAACACTGGATTCTTCGCCAGTGCTATAGCAGATTGGTTGTCCACATACATCTTCGTAGGTCCTTCCTGTTCAACCTTTAGATCTTTCAGCAGATTTCTTAGCCATATAGCATGGCAAACTCCAGCCAATATAGCAACGTATTCGGCTTCACAAGTTGATAGTGTCACTATCGGTTGCTTCTTGGAACACCAAGTAAATGCTGATTCACCGATGAAGAAAATGTACCCTGTCGTACTTTTCCGGTCATCTATATCTCCTCCCCAATCGCTATCGGTATATGCATATAATTCAAAATTGTTAGATTTCGAATAGAACAAACCGAAATTTGGTGTACCTTTGATATATCTCAATATCCTTTTCGCCGCTGATAAATGTGTCAATTTCGGTTCTTCCATGTATCGGCTGATCAAGCCGACTCCATATAGAATATCCGGTCTTGTGCATGTAAGATACCGAAGACTGCCTACCAAGCTTTTAAAATGCGTCGAGTCCACATTGCTCCCTTCATCGAACTTTGATAATTTTGTTCCGCAGTCTACTGGGGTATTGACCGAATTGCTTTGCTCCATATTGAACTTTCTCAAAATCGACCGAGCATATCCTTCTTGGGATAAGAAAATCCCATTCGGTCTTTGCTTTACCTCTATTCCCAAATAATATGCCATCTGACCGATGTCGGTCATTTCAAATTCTTTAACCATCGAGCTTTTGAAGTCATCGAACATACGTGGATTGTTTCCTGTGAAGATGAGATCATCCACATATAAACATACTATAAAAATATCACCTTTTTTGGACTTCTTTATGTATAATGCATGCTCATAAGGACACTTCATGAAACCGTGTGCTTGGAAGTATATGTCGATTCGACTATTCCATGCTCTCGGTGCGTGCTTCAGGCCATATAAAGCCTTCTTTAGCTTCAGTACTTTCGACTCATGTCCTTTCTTCTCATAACCGAGTGGTTGCTCGATGTAGACTTCTTCTTCAAGATATCCATTGAGGAATGCCGATTTAACATCCAATTGATATATCTTCCAACTGAATTGAGCCGCCATAGCAATGATCAGTCGAATTGTCTCGAGTCGCGCTACTGGTGAGAAAACTTCATCATAATCAATGCCAGCTTGTTGTTTGTAGCCTTTGACCACTAACCTTGCCTTGTATCGCTCGATTTCTCCCTTAGCGTTCTTTTTCTCCTTGTACATCCATTTCACTCCTATGGGTTTCTTGCCTTTGGGAAGTTCGGTGATCTCCCAAGTTCCATTTCTCTCAATAGCACTGATTTCTTCGTCCATTGCTTCTTTCCACCTTCGGTCTTTGACTGCTTCTTCAAAATTCATTGGCTCGCATTCGGCAAACAAACAAAATAATGTTAGATTATTTTGCATTTCGGTTACCTCATATAACTCGGTCATAGTCCTCGTCCTTGGATTTCTTGGTGGAGTTGAACTTGACGACGCTTCGGTTTGTGGAGAACCGACTTGAGGCGAATTGAACCGAGGTGTTGTTGCAGGCGATGGAACATCAACTTCGACTTCATTTCTTTTCTTTTCTTCTTGACCGAGTACTTCATTCGGTCTGCTTCTTTCGGCTTCATCGCTCCAACTCCATGAGCTTTCTTCATCAAATTCGACATCTCGGCTAACAATGACCTTCTTATTGACTGGATCAAACAGCTTGTAGCCTTTGGTTCTTAGATCATAACCGATAAAAATCAACCGAGAACTTCGGTCATCAAGTTTTACTCTCTTTTGTTCGGGGACATGAGCATATGCTATGCTCCCGAAAATTTTAAAGTGACTTACATTCGGCTTATAACCATGCCACATCTCCTGCGGTGTTACATTTTGTAGACTCTGGGTTGGGCATCGGTTTAGAATGTACACAGCACATGCAACCGCTTCTGCCCAAAATTCCTTCGGCATATTTTTACTACTCAACATACATCTCACCATGTCTAATATGGTTCTATTTTTTCGTTCGGCCACTCCATTTTGTTGTGGTGAATAGGAGGCCGTTAAGAAATGCCGAATCCCATTTTCTTTGCAAAAATTTTCAAACTCATTTGAAGTGAATTCTCCACCTCGGTCTGACCTGACCGATTTCAAATAAAACCCACTTTCTTTTTCCACATTCATTTTGAATCTTTTAAAATTTTCAAAAACTTCCGATTTATTTTTTAGAAAATATACCCATGTTTTCCTTGTGAAATCATCAATAAATGTTAGAATGTATCTTTTTCCACCAAATGAATTTGGAGTAATTGGTCCACATACATCGGTGTGGACAAGTTGTAATGGCTCCTTGGCTTTAAACTCGGCTTCTTTTGGAAAACTTGCTCGGTGATGTTTACCAAGTAAACACCCTTCACATAACTCTTTCGGTTCATTCATAATCGGCAAACCTTTGACCATGTTCTTCCTCGCCAACAAGTTTAGTCCGCCGAAATTGAGATGTCCATACCTCATATGCCATAACCGAGCCGAATCTTTCACCGATGATTTTAGACACTTTGCTTCACCATATTTGATATCCAATAGAAATAGCCGATTCTTCGTCATCTGCACTTTTGCTATCAACTTCATTCGGTTATCTCTTAAGAAAAGAGTTCGATCCTTTAAATGAATATCGAAATTCTTTTCTAAGAGTTGTCCCAAACTCAAGATGTTGTTTTTCATATTCGGCACATAATACACATTTTCGATATATTTTTGTGATCCATCTTTCAGTCGAATTAAAATTTTACCTTTGCCTTTTACTGGTACCTTCGAACAGTCACCGAATGTGACTTGGCCACTCACCGATTCGTCCAAGTCTACGAACATGTTTCGATTGCCACACATATGATTACTTGCACCAGTATCGAGATACCAAGTGTCGGCACTTTCTTCGTCACCTTTAAAAGCCAGCAGAAGTACATCGTCATTGTAATCTTCTTTCTCCACAAAGTTTGATTTTTCCTCGACTGTTTTTCCCCAACAGTCTGCTGCGTAGTGACCGAATTTCTTGCAATTATAGCATTGAACATTCGGTCTCCCTCTTCCACCAGTCGATCGTCCTCGGCCTCGACCTCGACCGAAATTTTGGCTTTGGCTTCTATCGTCATTGTTTTGACCTCCTCGACCACCTTGTCCTCGACCGAATTGACCTCGGCCATGGCCTCTTCCTCGGCCGCGTGTATTTCCTCGATTTCGGTCATTTTGACCATTTTCAACCGAATCACCTTTCAAATTAACTTGTGTTTGTAGTAATTTTTCAATCGGTTCTTGCTTTTTCACGAACCGTTCTTCGTGGGCTTTTAGTGAACCCATCAACTCATCTATCGTCATTTCTTCAAGATTCTTTGACTTTTCAATTGAACACACAATGAAGTCAAACTTCGGTGGTAGTGACCGAAGAATTTTCTCTATCACCTTTACATCCTCCATTTTTTCTCCGTTCCTCTTCATTTGGTTGACCACCGTAAGCACTCGGGCATTATAGTCAGTCACCGATTCATTCTCCTCCATTTTTAACAATTCAAACTCCCTCCTTAGTGATTGTAAGCGTACCTTTTTAACCTTCTCGACTCCTTGGAAGGTTTTCTCAAGTATCTCCCACTTTTGCTTTGCATTAGTGGCAGCCGAAATCTTCTCGAAAGTCGAATCATCGACACCTTGCTCGATAAAGTATCTTGCGGTACAATCTTTCTCGAATAATTTTTCGTGGGTCGTTCTCTGAGCTGCCGTCAGTGCAGCTTCATCTTGAGGCCGATCATAGCCTCG